>JAROYE020000008.1:15115000-19915000 GCA_029619315.2 Dynastes maya | reverse complement strand
CTCTTAAAACGGTAAGTGTTTGAGCACATATCACATTTAATGTATTTTGTGTAAACTTTCATGCGTCCGCCACTGGCATTCAGCCCAGTTGCGTTGCTCTAATTATGACTGTATTTTCATTTTTCCCTAAAAAAACTTTTGCGAAACAAAGTGGACGATTTCCACTGTGAACGACTGCATTTACTTCTAAGCGGGAAAAAAAGGCTAAGAAAATATTTGATTTAAAACAGTTATTGTATTTTGGATAACTGAAACAGTAATTGTATTGAATTGCGGTGGACAGCCTTGATACAAGTAAACGTTTCTCTGCGTGTAACACTTATTGTTGTTAATTCAACAACAATATTGTAGTGTATGTAACCACTGTAAGTAACTACAAATATTTTTTTTTCACTACAATATGCCACTCGTTGCCATATTACGTGTTCGTAAAATGCACTAAAACTTGAGCTATAAAAAAATAGTTTGTGTTATGTTTAGAGTAACCTAAACTTGCGGACTCGCATAGGCGTCGGTATTACGGGTTAATATATGAATACGAGAAATTCATAAATAAACTAAACCGGTAGAGAAGCAGGCATGTAGTGTCGACCTTGAATATAAATCGTGTTAAACCGCGCTGAGAGAGATTTCGTTTTAGTACCGGTTGAGCTGTTGCAGAGATTAGTCGAACGGTCAAGGTTATGTACTTACGTGTCGCTTTTGAACATATAGCTGGTGTTTTTTGTGTGTTGTAGTATTATACCAAGTACATAATTAGTGTATCGTTTCATATAGAACTAATATTTACATACCTAAGAAAACAATGCCTCGTAATAGATTTGCTACTAATGTACATAAGTATGTGTCACTTTTTCCCCATTTAAAATATGACGGTAGTGCAGTTTTTTGCTTAATATGCAATGTTCGTTTGGCTGCATTGGACAGAACTGATTGCCAGAGGCATGTCAATGGTATTAAGCATATGAGAAATGCAAGAACTGAAATACCTTATACACTATTCCTCATACATTCATTAATTATGTTTACCTCTTGTAATCTTCCGTTGTCGTTGGTGAGAAAAGCAGTTTTTAAAATGTTTTGGCGACAATACGTTCCAAAGTACCCATTACCCTCACAAACACAATTACAGAATCATTTGCCGCGAATGAAAGAGATGCTAGAAAATGTGTGTAAACGTGATTTGTGTTCCAAAAAATATGGATTATCGTGGATGAGACGACCGATATAAAGAAAAACAGTATTGTGAATGTAATAGCTCGCGTTTTATCTAGCGAGAACACAGCATCTCGATATTTGTTAGCTTGCAAACGTGTTCAACAATGTACCGTGGAAAATATTCAAAAAGTGATAATGAACGCTTTGAAAAAATTTAAAATTGCCCAAGATCAAGTTGTGATGATTGTGACAGATAGTGCAGCAACGATGTTAAGTGTTGGGCGATCCTTAAAACATATATTTCCTAACTTAATACATATAACCTGCGTGCTGCATGCTTTGCATTTAGTTGGTGAAGTTGTTCGACAATATTACGGAAACGTTGATCGGATGATTGGAAGCACTAAAGCAGTGTTTCGTAAATCTCCTAAACATTTAAAAGAATTTCGTAAATTTTGTCCAGGTATTCCAGAGCCTCCTGAACCAATCTTAACGCGATGGGGTACTTGGCTAACAGCAGCTTCTTACTATTTAATCCATTTTCAACAAATTCAATCAGTTATAATGCGATTTAATCGGAATGAATCCAAAGCAATTAGAGAAAGTCAAAGATAATTTCAAATTCCTCAACTTTTAGAAGATTTAACAACAATATGTACCAATTATACAGTATTACTAGATGCCATCAGAAAACTACAATATACTGAATTGTCATTGCAGGAATTATTAGACATAGTGGAGAGTGTAAAAAATAAATTACACACATTAAATGATACGCCAGGATTATGCGCTAGTCAAAAGTTGGCAGATGTTTTAAGGAAAAATCCCGATTTTAATACTTTAGAGGCCATTTATAATAAGTGTAAGAACTTTTAAGTGATTTTGAAAAACAGTTTCTACATGCAAATGTAACTTCCTTAGATGTGGAGAGATCGTTTTCTATGTATAAGAATATTTTTTCTTGTCGACGCACAAGGTTTAAAGAAGTAACTGTGGAAACATATGCAATGATGCAAGTTTACAGTAGTTCACATCCTGATGCCTCTAATTTGTTGAATAATTAGCAAGTAAGTTTATTTATGAATTTTTCGTATTCTTATATTAACCCGTAATACCGACGCCTATGCGAGTCCGCAAGTTTTGGTTACTCTAGTTATGTTTATTGCATTCAAGGTGACATTTTCTCAATGTTTTATCCTCAAAAATCTATTTCTGGTTCTTTTTAAAATTCTTAAATCCGTATTTTTTCCTGTAGAATTGATAGATGTAGCCAGTTTTTTTGCTCGACATTATAAGAATGACATTGTAACATAAGGTAGAATATACTGAGTGCGTTAAAACAACTACAGCATGAGCGTTTGTGCATCGCAGCGTTCGCTTACAATATTAATGAAGAGGTAATTATATTGATTGTGCATAAAGTTATTACTAAGCGCGGTTGAGCAATATGAGTGATTATATCGCGTATGTTATCTTCCATCAACATATATAATTAATTGTTACCTTTCTGTAATATACCTTCCTTTTTCAAAATCAATTAGAGCAACTTTAAATAAGTTAATAATCTCTCTCTGTAATGTCAGTGTAGTCTCTATGGACGAAATAGAAATATAACATATCATCATCAATATTGTTTTTTGTCTGCTTAATTGTATTATATTATACAATTGATACTATCTACAGAAGATATGATCATTTTAATTGGATGTAATGTTTTGTAGAACGTTTGTAATAGTGTATCGATTGTATGGGTCTTTTCCTGAAGACAGTACAATACTTTCTTATGGGTTTGAGATCAAAGAAAAGGTCATATTAATTACACATAATACGTATATTATCTACTTTACATTCTGTGCTTATATGACGCACAAGAAGAGAACTTATTAGAATATCAAACAAACTTGTGTTTGCGAAATATATACCCAAGTGCATATAAAATTACATATAGCCTCCCAAAAGGTTAAGATCAACACCAATATTATGATTATTCACAAGATTGCAGTATATTTGTAACTGCAACAGTCTGTTTAAAGTCAACACAATATCATGTTTTTCATAATTTCTCCACAAAAAGCTTGAAAAATTGTAAATCGAACTGTGAGAACAGCACGTAGCTATATTTTTTGATTCGTCAGTTACAAGACCAGAAATATTTAAACCAGATTTCTTGTTTCTGACATATGAACTATACAGTGTACGCTCCCATACAATATTTGCCGATAAGGTAGATAGTGATGTGAAACAACTAATGACATGTAGTTCAATGTAGACGGATAATTATAAATGAAGCACGTATAAAATAAATATATTGTATGTGCTTTGTATACACTTTGTACACATGGGTATACGGAGGTTGCCGATGAGTAGGCCGGGGCATTATTGTAATGGTAGACAACTTCTTTTCTTACAGTCGGTAATGCAGATTTAGACACAAAGCGCCATCTGGCTTCAAACTGGGGTACTTTTCATACCATCCCCGTAATATAACAACACCAAAAAATTAAACAAAATTATTATATTTCGCCAGTAATACTATTAGTACAAACGTTCATAAATAGGATAATGAAGACTGATCAAACTTGGGGTTGTTAATAAACCCAGGACGAAGAAACAATATTAACAGTTCTATAAACAGCATTTTCTTTTCGTGAGCATTCACAGTGTCTTATTGTTCAACTTTTGTAAACAAAACTGCTCTTAGTCAACGTCTCAGTAGCATTGTTGAACAAGTACCACCACTAATGCGTTTTATGTATAACGGTTGAATAGTCCAGCACATACTACAATTTTATCCCCAACTCATCCTAGATTTATTGCCCAATTTATTGTAGAACAGCTATTTATACAATGTGTTCATTTGAAAACATTTTGATTAATATATCATGCTACTAAATTTACTCCCTTAAGCACCCCCACCCCCAACATAAAAATTTTTTCCATTTGATCTCATTGCAAATATTTTCTAGTAGTATATTACGACTTGGCAGTTCTGGATCAGTTTAATCTAAGCAAAGTTCGTCCAATATTTATCAATTGTTTGTACCAATGTGTGAATGTGCCATATTTTTAACGATAAATATATTAAATCTCTCTTCCTTTCAAATAACAGTGATATACGCTACAGGTAAACTTAAGCTATCCATATTATGTTATGGTACGCACACTAATCCTGCTCGATTTTCTTACAATAAAAATACACTTGTTTCAAAACAGTATATGGTCTTCTCATTATGGAGTCATACTAAACTAACTTTTAGGATACAAAACTCGTTGAAAACTAGTCTTATTAGAATGACGTTACTATATTACCTATGGTAATTAACTTATAATCTAAATACTAATCCTTATTCTAATTGACCTTATGGGTATAACTTCAACCAAGAAAAACAATTCTAATCTACTTGCTTTAATAAGATTAGAATCTTACAAATCTTGCCCGGCAAGATATTTTTTCTGTTATAATCCTCAGAACTTGACTAAATGTTAAAGTAATATATACTACTGAATTCGTAATGAAAATACCTTTCGAACGATGTGTCACAAATCATCCTATTTAAGATTTTTATGTTGGGGGTGAAGGGGCTCAAGGGGGTAAGTTTAGTATCATAATATATTAATCAAAATGGTTTCCCCTCGAAACAAAAATTGACCTGTCTTTGCATTTTTTAATAGTCTTATTAGTTTCGGATATAGGCCGCCTGGGAAGCTTCCAAATGAACACTCTGTATAGTGATAACTAGTCTGGGCAAACAGCGGTAACAGTCAGTGTAGTAGATATGTGGTGCGGAGTCGGCTATTATTTATTTCACGCGTTCACAGCATCAGTACTAAATCAATGCTGTATGCGAGTAGTTCTGTGTATATGTAGGCTGTCGTAACTTATTTCGTGATTGTACGCTTATGTTTGCTTTAAAAAGATCCCAGTTAGATACGTCGCGAAAACGACCAATGGCAGCCACAGTTAAAAACTTTATACTGGACATGCTGGACCTAATTTTTGATGACGCTAAACCTCAACGTCTAGTTTGTAAAATCCCTTTAATGTGTTGGTCCCGAAGCCATTGTCAACGTCACATCGAAAGCGAACAGCATTCTTCTGCAAAAAGTGGCATACGAGACCAAAAAAAATTTACATTTGATTTATGTGTTACTCTTATTTTATGTAATCTATCGTTTCGATTACTAGACAAAGAAAAATTTGTCTCCTTCTGGAATAAATATGCGGACTGTAAATTACCTAGTCGGACATCGCTACGAAATGTAGTGGCATTTGCTCGTGAACATATAGAAAAAAGAATGAAAACGGAATTGAAAGATAAAAAACTGTGGTTGTGTATGGACGAAACAACAGATCGTCAAAAGCATTCTGTGGTTACTGTAATGGTACGTACCACATCGACCGTCATCGTCCTTCTTACTTGCTTCCAAAAGAGTTATAAATTGCACTGCCGATGAGATTTTAAAGGTGGTGTTGAACTCATTGAACAAATTTGAAATTTCAACTAAGCAACTTTTAATCTTTATGAGTGATGGTACCGCAAACGTGCGTTCTTTGGGCCGATCTCTTAAAGAACAGTGGTAACTTCTTACATGTAACGTGGAAAATCCATACTTTAAATTCCTACATGTTTTCCACTGGTAAATGCATTGATTGCAAGTACAAAGGCAGTGTTTCTAAAGTCCCCGAAACGTACCCGACTATTTCACAAACTGTGTCTTGATTTACCTGAACCACCACAACCGATTGTTACAAATATTTTGATCAAGTAAAGAAGGTAGTTTTTAAATTCAATCCGACAGAAGCTGCAGCAATATAGAAAAACCAGGAAATATTTCAAGATAGTCAGGTTAAAAGAGATTTACAAACTATTCAGAACAATTACTTCGGACTAGCGGAGGGAATAGAAAAATTACAAAATGTTTCGATGTCACTAGTGGATTCTGTTCAAATTGTGAATGATGTTCACGGACAGTTATGCACTGTAGAAGGCGAAACAAATTGGTGTGTAATACGAAAATTTGAAAGTGTTTTAGAGAAAGACTCCGATTTTCTTATATTAAGACAAATTTGTGAAGGTGCGTGTGAAGATGCATTAAGTTGTTTCAAAGATTATTTTAAATATGGAAATATAACATCGCTAGATGTCGAACGGTCGTTTTCGGCATTAAAAAACATTTATTCCGCACGTCGTAATCACTTGACTGAAACAGCTGTGGAAACATATCTAATGATTCAAATATTTAACAGAAGCTACCCAGTTTCTGATTTCACGGAGAACTTTTAAAACGGTAAGTGTTTCAGCACGTTTTATAATTTATTTCTTACCTTCTACTTTATGTGCAAACTTTTATGCGCTCGCCACGCCTCTGGCGAGGGTTAGTAATAAAATTCTACATGTATCCCAGTGATACTCAACCAGTCCTCCGCAATACAAGAAATATTTTCTCTTCGTAAATTGTATATTAAAAATCCGTTATTTTTTATATCCACCTGTTTATGGGTTACCTAATATGGAAAGCTCCATGAGATATTGTTACCAACCCTATATATTAACATGAAGTACCGTTAAACTATAATACCGTACCTTAATACAATACCGTGAAAATTAAAGAACTGATTGCTGATTTTTGTCGAATAATATACAAGCTATTGCTTTTAGAAAGCGAACGGAATGAACTTTAGTTCATTGAAAAAATTCTAATGACCCGAGGTCTTTGTTTTCTACTGCTTACAATAGAAGCAATCTATAATTACGCTCTTTTAAAATAATGTATCATGTAGCCGGTCGTACATATTTTCCTTCGAGTATAAGATATTAATTATGAAATTAGTGCTTCATTATAATACAATGGTTCGCTTTCTAAAGTATCAAAGAGCCCTGTATCCCGTATACTTCACACTGTACTCTGCGTAACAATCTTATTATGATTTACATGTGAATAATTAGTTGATTAATCATTATTTATAGTAAATATTTCGATATCCAAGTTGTATGTGTTATACTTTTGCGGTGAAGATCCAATTATGTGTTCTGACCGAATTAAATTGTGAAACTTTTTGACCTAAACCCGATCCTTGTTGAGAGTTCTATGCCCTTTCAAACAAAACATTAACACAAATGTACGCAAGATGTTTCAAAAAATGCGCACAGCATGATCCACGTATAGCTTTCTTTCACTTCGCTTGTTGCAATAAATCACTGTTACGAATTTCGACAAACAGATACTGAGAGTGAACTGTTGAGTAGAATGAAACCAAGTACTTGCATATCATTCACTTTAATTAGGCGATGAAATCTCAAATAAATATTGGTCGTGACGTGACAAGAATTAATAGGACATCTTGCAGTTTTTATGTTCCTGTAGAGAAAATAAGTACCAAATATTTTAACTCTTGTTACAATGTAACTATATCACTATATTTATAGGAAACTAACCTAAAATTTAATAAATTAATAGAGTATTAAATAGATTATTTTTCAAGATATGTAATACAGTTACAGGCTTACATATTTTCGAGATTTCTGTAACTAAAAAAAGATCTACACGATCCGCTTCTCAACATTGCTACCCAATGATCAATATAGCGAACTGTAGTTTATGTACAATAAACACAGAGAATTTTCTTCTTGGTAATAACGGGGTAGTCAAGGGCGTGTTCAGTAAATAAGATGCAACACCAACTAGCTATTAGCTCTGCTATGTTACCAATCTTAAAACAAGAAACATATAGGACAACCGACCTTCACCACGTTCCAGCCGGAAGTAATTCCTAAGGTTACCAGAACTACAAATTATATTCCGGAAATGAAGCCGTACTGGAAAGAACTGTGCTAACAGAGAGTAATTATACAAAAAATACATCCTCAGGTTGTAAAAAACTCATTTACATCTTTTTACCCAAAAAAATAGTTCTAAATGTACACTACCACTCATAAGTATTAGGGCACCCTTGGATTTTTGTATGCAAAGAATGTACTTAGGAAATACATTCCACCATTATTCAATAGTATGCTAATAATCAATAAAATTCACTTAAATTCATTAAATAATATTGGTCTATTTACTTTTTTTATCTGTATGAGAGGTAATACCGTCATAAAAGCGCAGGTAGTAGCGACAACAAAGAGCGTATTTCCTGGAATTCCAGGAAAATGTAACAGTTGGTAATTTTACTATGAATTATGAAGCTATAAAAAAAGCTATTTGAAGTAATATTTTTAGTTAGTTATCGTTAAATGTTAGTAGCGACATAACGAATACTGTTTATAATTTCGTTTAAAATTTTAAAACATGTCGAAAAGGTAAGAAATTAGTGTTGAAACGCGTGCTCTGATAGTAGTACAACACAACTTAGGCATAAGCAATCGTCAAATTGCTAGAAAATTACATCTAAATCCATCTACTGTTGATTATAACATCAAAAAGTACAGTGAAAGTGACAGTTTTCTAGATAAAGCACGTACAGTGGTAGACCAAGGGCGACAACATCAGCTCAAGATATTGCAATCGTGGTATCAAGCAAGCAAAATAGAATGGTAATGATTTGGGGTTGTTTTGCTGGTACATCCGCAGGTGATCTAGTAAAAATTCAAGGCATAATGAGAAAAGAGCAATACAAACGCATCTTAGAGGAAAATGCAGTCTGGTGTAAGAATTTTGGGTCAGAATATTGTATTCCAACAAGACACACTTCAAAATTATGCAAGCAATATTTAGAACAGTCGGAAGAGGAAGGGACGCTAAGAATCATGAAATGGCTACCTCAAAGCCCGGACTTGAATCCCATCGAGTTATTATGGCAAGAACTCGATCTGGAAGTAAGAAAACCTGTTCCAACTTCAGCAGATGACATGTGGAACAAACTACAGGCAGCATGGGCTCGAATAACTCCGGAAACATTGTTAAAATTAATTGCAAGAAAGCCCCGATTATGCGACGCAATCATTAAAAAAAAAGTACATTTTAGATGCATCTATGTGATACATGAATCTAAAATTTAGGTAAAATAAATAATTTTAATTATTGAAATTCTACATTTGTGTATACTTAAATACCAAATACATATTTTAATATTTCCATTTAAATATTTAATGATTTACCCTGAAATTTGAGGTGCCCAAATACTTATGAGCGGTAGTGTATACAACATGTTAAAAAAGTGAATGTTATTGAAGGAAAAATAAACTGATAATTAGAGCCGGTTTTATGAAAAATACCTAGAATTAATTGTAGAATCTAAAAATCTAAAAATATACAAAGTTTTTCGTTAAAAAAAATTGAAGTTTGCACGTAGCATTTTCAACCTCTAAAGGTAAAAAGATTTTAAAAAGAAAATTAGGTAGTCACCAAGATTGTTGGAACTAAGAAAGGAATATTTTAATATTTGTGGTAATAGCTCAGAAGCTACAAGGAATATACAAGAAAAAAAAATGAACGGCCTTTTAACCATATGAAGAGGAACAGCATTAACTACTACGTTTTTAGAGGAACAACTTAGTTCAAATTTTAAAACATTTATTTACTCTAACACACTTACTTCTGACAGTAGGAGTAGTGATGAAGCACTTCCTGTTTAGCGTGTCTCATGTGGAAGATTTTAATATTGCTAGGTATATAATTTTGATTCATAAATAATTGAAAATGTGCTATGAAACGCAAAGAAGTAACCCAACTTCGACATTTGTTAGTGCGATTACATAAATTTAAATACAAAATCGATTAAAAATTGGGAAAGAAAGATATGAGAATCGTAAAATAATATAAATATTCCAATAAATCAATAACTTAAAAATCATTTCAAATGAATTTTCATTTCTTGAAGAATTGTCATTTAATCATCTATTTAGTATAGTTCCGGGTTTACATATTGTATGGAATTTTTTCCACTAATTCACAATTACGAGGGCGAATCAAATATTAACCGGACTTTTCTTTTTAACGCTAGGTGAAGTGAGTAACGTGACGTGTTGATATATGTTGGATGGGAATGTAATGTGGAGGGGAGTAAATCAGTTCGGCTTGCCAGGGCAGATTGGTTGTTAGTAGCATCATGTCTGAGCAAGAGGTGCACACGTCTGTCGAGCAACGCATTATTATTAAATTTTTGTCCCGGGAGGGCGTAAGACTTGCCGAAATTTTGCGTCGACTAACTGCTGTTCGCTGAAACAACCCTTTCAAGGACCCAAATCTACGACTGGCACAGAAAATCTTCCTATGGCCGAGAGTCAGTGCAAAATGAGACCCATGCACGCCGACCGCGGACAAGCACCAGTGAGACGAATATTCTTGCGATCCGTGAGATGCTGCGTACTACTGTCAACTGCTTGATGAACTGAAACTGGCCTATCGACGAAAAAGGCAAGACGTGCCTATTCGAAGTGCGATTCTGCTCCATGACAACGCTCGGCCACACACAGCTGCATTAACCCCAAAAAAATTGGACAAAATTCATTGGGAAACACTGGAACATCCGCCCTACAGTCCCGATCTGTCGCCGTGTGACTACCACATGTTTGGGCCACTCAAAGAAAAACTGGGAGGTCATCCACTTTGACGACGACGAAGGCGTAGAAACGTTCGTGCGCAATTGGTTACAGACGCGACCACATTCATTCTTTGATGACGGAATTTAAAAACTTCCGATTCGATGGGAAATATGTGTGAATAAAAGAGGAGATTATATAAAAAAATAAGGTGTATTCAAAATTTTATTTATTGTACTAATAAATGTTCTAAAACAAAAGTCCGGTTAATATTTGATTCGCCCTGGTATAACTAAAATACTGCAATTTTGCAGTTGAATGAATATTGTGTAACAGCATTCAGAAGTCGGCAAAAACCACCAAACAAAGCTGTGTATTTATTCTCGTGTCAAAAGTATATTAAAATATGTAGTGTAATTCACGGGCCAATAAGAATTTTCTCCAAGAGAAGCACAATAAGACTGGGCACGGTGAGCTTCGCGCCAGGTTAGAAGTGAGATTGCCGCGCCCACAACGCGATGTATTTATGCAGATTAATCGGCGAGGGCTACCTCAGCGAATGAAATTATTGATTTATTGCAACAATTTTTCAAATCAACCCTTTGCGGCGTTAGCCGTAGGCAAATAAACGACCGTTGGCTAATAAAGTCACTAAATTTATCAGTTAATTTCCGGATTTTAACTATAATAGAACTAAAGTACTGTGTAGAGTTTACAAAATACCTGGAACAAAGGCGACTGTAAAAGACATATACATAAATATAGGGTGACACATGGGAGTCGGAAGTTTTTGGAACGGGCAATACTGGGTGGGTTGGGGAATGGGCACTGTACCGGAGCTATCATTCTCTTCCTCGTTCAATGCCATTTCAGTTGTAATGAATACCTGAAACCTACAACATCGCGTCCTTCCGGTCACCTGGCCTATCGCCTTGTGATGTTTATTTGTGGAGATTTCTCAAGTCACGTGTATACGTGGAGAGGCTCCGTACGCTCGATGATCTGCAGACCGCTATTCATCAAGAAATTTCGGAAATCAATGAAGAGACATTAACAAGTGTGTTCGAGGAACCGACTGGAGGACTGCATCCAAGAGAATTGGCATTATCTCAGACATCATTTTTCAGACCCAATAATTTTGTTAAATTGCATTTTTGGGCTTTCGTTTGTTTACAAGTATAGGCATTTTTTTGAATTGACCAAGTAGTGCTCATTTGAAAACCATCTGACTCCCGTGTTGTCGCCCTTTAGTATACAGCACAAAAATGAGAAAAACGGTGTGCCACCTCAATCCTAATTTAAGATGAATTTACTTTTGAACTTTATTGTCTGTGGTCTACCGCTTCGCTTACTCGATAAAGAACAGTTTCGACAGTTTTGGCGTACATACAATCCCGAGTGGAACTTACCATCACGGACAGCGTTACGGAAAGAGCTGCCAAGTATACATAAAGATATCGAAAATAGGATCAAAGCAGAATTAAAAGATAAACAGCTGTGGCTATATCTTGATGAGACGACAGATTGTAAAAAAAAACTATTTGGAATATTATGGTACGAGTACTAGAGCCTATTAAAGTGAAATTTGCAATATTATTAGCTAGCAAAAGACTAAAAAGGTGTATTGGCGAAGCAATTACGGGCGTAATGCTCGATACGTTACAACAATTTCAATTGTCAACTAGTTAACTACTGATGTTTATGAGCGATGGAGCAGCGACAATGTGTAGTGTAGGCCGTTCTCTTAAAGAAAAGTATGAGGGGCTTTTAGATGTTACGTGTAAAGTTCATGCTTTACATCTTGTGGCACAAACTATTCGAGAATGTTACCCGGAGGTGGATGCATTAATAGCGAATACAAAAAAGTGTTTCTCAAATCTCCCAAACGGATTCGAGCATCTCACAGGCCTTATCCCGGTACTCGTGAACCACCACAGCCGATTCTTACGCGTTGAGGAACATGGTTGCAAGCGGCTTTTTATTATTCTGAATTTGACCCTGACGAAGTTACAGCTATTAAGGAGAGCCAGAAAGGATTTCTGAATACTTCTGTTGAAACAGATTTAAAAAGTGTTAGCAACGATTATAAACGGTTACTAGACGCAATAGAAAAATTGGAAAATACTGGCTTGTCGTTAGTAGAATCAGTGCAAATCGTGGACGAAGTTAATACATTGCCACACGCTATAAACACCGCAAAAACAGTCGCGTTGTAGCAAAGTTTGACAATGTTAAAAAAAAATTCCGATTATACGAGATTAAGACGTACATATGTGTGGTGGTGCATCTGCAGATTCATTAACTAACTCTAAGGATTATTTTAATTAATGCCTATGTTACTTCCGTAGATGTTGAACGGTCTTTCTCGAACATTTGTTCATCACAGCGAACAACCTTCACCAAGACATATGTGGAAACATACCCGATGGTGCAAGTTTTTTAACAATCCTATCCACACTGTTAAGAAGTTACGTTTATTTACTATATTATTATTTATTGTTACGGAATTAAGTACAGCAGATTTCTAAAGTAAATACTTTTACTTTTTAAGGTTATTACGTTACATATACAACAAATGCCGCTTTCAAACAAAAGAACACTAATATTGGCAATAAAAACACTTCAACGTGTGCATATATTCGCTTTATTTACCAAACATTGTTATTGCTTCAGCTTTTATTTTTTACACTGGGGTATTGATTTCAAAATATCACTTCTGTCGGCTATGGGTCACACATACACGTTCATAATCCGCGGTCAATGCCACTGATCCGATTCTGTTGCGAAGACTGATTCTGCCCGGATTAGCATAATTCTAGAAATAGCTCAAGGTGTATGCAAAACACCTACAGCCTTGGACAAAATTATTAGGCACCCCCTATATTTCTATATATTAGAAAATTGATGCCATGTATGCAGTTATTTAATCATTCGACGAATTATAAATAGTATATCTAAATATTCCTCGGGGAATTACCGAGTTATATCACATGTTTCGAAGTTAATCGAGATTATTGGGTTTCGCGCTGTTAGTGACGACAGTAATGTGAGGGTGTAAGAACATTTGTGGGCCATTTTAAAGCAGAAGGTACGTACTCGAAAATGTACATCCAAACAAGAGTTAGAAAGAGCGGTAATAGAGGAATGGAATAAAATACCAGCTTCTACTTGCGAGAAACTTGTTGGTAGTTTACTGAAAATAATAACTGCTGTTATGAACGCCCAAGGAGGATTAACTCGATATTGAATTTCATTTTTTCTTAAATAAAATATTACGTTTATACCATCCGTTTCATTTATTTACTGGTGAAAGTTGAGATATAAACCAAATGTGAGGGTGCCTAATAATTTTGTCCAAGGCTGTATATTAAAATTGTTATTATTCTTCAATATATTCAAAAATTAAAACGTATTGTCTTCCTTAACTACAATGTAGATTACGCGAGTATGAATACCATTGAAATACGGTCCTGGAAGATGAATCGCCACGAAACATTTGCTAAACAGATTATACGCGTTCTGTTTGTCTCTTTATATGTAAATGATTGATAGTAGCTAATAAATTATTATTGTTATTTGTAAATTGCGTTTTATTTCACTTTCTCTTCATTAGATCGTAAGTTACTTTCTATAATTAAAAAAACTATAACGAACTCTCAGGTGGCGCCTTTTTATTTGCAGACAATGTAGTAAGCTCCACCTCTTAGCTTTTTTATAAATTCAATTCAAGTTATCTAAAACAATTGCACACATTGCTGCATCTTTGTGCAGTTGCCGTTTCTTAGCCGTCACTTTGTCGACTGGGTGGTGCTTGCACGGATGTAGGTCAAATATATCTACATAATAATTTAAATTTCCACAATACATTACACGTAGTTGGTATCTCTTTATATGGTCTTATTCAAATTGCTTGTTATCGTCTGCCCATCTAACCGATGTAAAAGTCGTGTTGATATGGCCACGTGCATGTAACTCTTTAGTTAACAACAACGGGAATACATAAAGCGTTGAATTGAGTAATGCCCGGGTACATGCGTTGGTATTATTCATTGTATTTGAAATAAAGCGTTTAATGTGAATGTATGTACAAGTTTTCAAGATTTGTATTCAAGGATTTTGTATTTTGATTTTTTCTATAAAAATGTTAATATAACTAATTTGTTTCCGGTTATACTGGAAGTGGATGTCATACAGTACATTTTCCATTTTTTGATAAGTTACGTACGTTACGAAATATAGAAGATAACTGGTGTAAGCAGGAAAGACGTACAGTCAATGACCAAATAATACAAACTATGGTTTTCACAAAGAACCGCATAATTCAAGGCTTAAAACCAATTATGCTAGGAGGAGTGGAGATTTGTTAAAGAAACGAAATACAAAATTCTTACACCAAAGGATATTGCATTTTCCTCTAAGATGCGTTTGTATTGCTCTTTCTCATTATGCTTTGAATTTTTACGAGATCACCTATGGATGTACCAGCAAAACAACTCCAAATCATTACCGAACTACCGTCGTGTTTGACGGTAGAGACTGTGCATTGCTCTAGTGCGCGTTCACCCACAATACCATACCTTGCTTCAATCTTCTACCGTCCAATTTTGAGGTTCACGTGCCCATTGTAACCTCTTTTTCTTATTAATTTGGTGAAGCAAGGGCTTTCGCATCGTAATTCGTCCGTGAAGGCCGGCTTTTTGCAGACGGCATTTAATCGTGGACACGTTAATCGGCTTCAGAAGTACAATACTGATTTCTGCGGCAATTTCTGGAGCTGTTTTTCTTCTATTTCACTTGCTGGACACCACGATTGCAATATCTTAAGCTGATGTTGTTGTCCTTGGTCTACCACTTCTTTGTTTATTTAGAAAACAGCCACTTTCCCTGTATTTTTTGATGTTATAATCAACAGTAGATGGATTTAAATGTAATTTTCTAGCAATTTGGCGATTCAACATTAATTTCTTTCCTTTTCTTCATGTTTTAAAATGTTTTCATTAAGAGATGTTGTCGCTACTAACATGGAACGATAACTGACCCGTAATTTTAAAATATTACATCAAATGACTTTATTATAGCTTCATGATTCAAAGTAAAATTACCAACTGTTACATTTTTCCCGGAATTTCAAGAAATACGCTCTTTGTTGTCATTATTACCAGCGCTTTTATGACGGTATTACCTCGCATACAGATAAAAGAAGTAGATAGACCCATACTATTTTATGAATTTAAGTGAATCTTACTGATTATTAGCATACTATTCAATAATGCTGGAATGTACTATTTCCTAAATACATTGTTTGTATACAAAAATCTAAAATCCAAGAGTGCCCAAATACTTAAGAGCGGTAGTGTACCTACACGTGATGTAAACAGTGTATAAAAAGTATTTGTTAAGAATAGTATGATTGTCAAGTAAAATAAAGGCGTTAAAAAGGAACCGAGAAATTTATTACCACAAGACGAACTACATACATAACACATTAAATCAAACGTTACAGTGATCGTTTAATTTCTTTATATTGCGGAGGTAAAACGAATTCTGCTGTCATAAGACCAAGCTAGACTTTATTTGGTATGGTAATAAAACTGCAGTCTTCAGAGTTTTTACAATTACACACCAATATTACCTTTCGTGTATGATACGTTCGTTCCCATGAGCGGGCCCGGGGCGCGTCGCATAACTCCCTCTTCTACTCCTTCAACAGAACGTTGCACGCAGTCGAGACACCCCGAGGTGTTCTTCTGTACCGTCAACAACGGCGCATTGAAAAATTCGAGATAGTGGTCGCCTCCGCCCACCGCGTGGGTACAATACTCGCGAAGGTTCTTCGTCGTGTGAGAAACCGAAGATGTAATAGAATATAATAGCAATATACGTCAATTCGTTCGGTTCGCCCTTTCCGACAACAATGTGGTGGTTACGCCAGCGGAACGAATGGCTCTAATGGTAGAATTCGGTATTAAGAAATGTAAATAATTAATTAATATGTAGGGCTATTTATCATATGATAACATAAATTATTTTCAATAAATATAACAATTTCCTGTATCAAATTTCGGGGTGGTGCAATTTCATTTACAGACAGTGTAATTATATATACAGTATGTTCATTTGAAAACTTCCCAGGCGGCCTACATCCGAAACTAATAAAATTATTACAAAATGCAAAGACAGGTCAATTTTTGTTTCGAGAGGGAACCATTTTGATTAATATATCATGATACTAAGCTTACCCCCTTAAGTCCACCCACCCCCAACATAAAAATCTTAAATGGGATGATGCCATTTGTGACACATCATTGGAAAGGTATTTCCATTACGAATTTAGTAGTATATCTTACTTTGACGTTTGATCAAGTTCTGGTTAGATTATACGTTAACTACCCTAAGTATTATAGTAAGTAGTTTATATTTAAGCCTAGTTGTAAGCGAGTTTGTATCCTAAATTAATTTAGTATACTTCACAATCTGAAGATGACAGTGTGTGTTGAAACAAATATAATTTTGTATTGTAATAAAGTTGAAAGTTATTTTAATTTATTTTAATGTTTATGTCACTTGGTTGTCAATCACAAAATAACAGAAAAACATTGCGATATTTATTCTTTTTGACAATATGGTTTACACTCTTGAAATGCGAACGGAACTAGTTATTTTGTGAACAACAACAACACATCTAGTGCTTTGAGTATTCGATTTATTCTCCCTGCGCATCAATTAACTTTAACAATTCGTAGGTTAATTTCTGTTTCTTCGTTAACTGTGTTGTTTATCAGTACCCCTAGATACACGAAGCTCTCTACTTCTTCAAATTTCCACACCTTTCCATTTTCTGCCTTAATTTTAAGTCCCGATTCTGTTTCCGCTCTTTTCATCGTAATTTCCATGAATTTACTCTTTTCGTCGTTAATTTCTAGACTCAACCTTCTTGGATTTTTCTCTAGTACTTTTGTAATTCTTATTAATTCGTATCTGCTTCTCTTCTTATTTCACTATCCCTTATTATTTTTTCCAGTACTATGTTAAATAAGACTGTAGATAATGGGTCCCCTTGTCTTTATTTCGAATGTATCAGATACGCTATTGCTTAATTTGACGGCACTTGTGTTTTGTATCGTCGTTTTTACCAGACTTGTTAACTTTTTTGGTACCTGAAGATCTTCCAGAACTTCTACAAATTTAGTTCTATTCACCTTGTCATACGCCGCCTTAAAATCGATGAATAATATGAAGATGGGAAGTAATTATATTTTTACTAATTAATTGGGAATACCAGTGGCGGCTTGTCTTAAAAGGCTTAAGGGCTCGAACCTCTCAATCATCGTTATCAGATAGACTGAATTGTGTAATGTATCACATATTATTTTCCGCGGATGCAGCAATAATCTGCTTAGTGGGTGGGCTCCTTAAAATAGAACCCCCATGTGCCCCCCGGTGCAACTGTTTGTCACGCTTTACTCATGACAACTGTTTTGCAATGGAAAACATCATATAAGAGGCAGAACCTATTTTTCTACATTTGCTAAACTATTGTGACTTAATTGTAATATACCATATATTTGATTTGCTATTTCAAACTTTTTGAACCATAGATTAAAAATTAACAAACGTGCATTCATTAATAAAAAGGAAATATGGTGAAGTATATGATACAATATAATTGGCTAATAAAACGAAGCACTTCAAACTTTGCGAAAGTTAAAACTTATTAGAAACGACATTATAAAATTCTACATATAAATTAATATTGTGTATGACCTACCCGGGCTTCAATGTGTACCTTTGGGCACTGTATTCACCAATTCTTGGCAATGCGCCGGTCGAACATATTTTCACACTCTCTTTATTTTGGCTTCAAGTAGTGTTTTTGAAGAATGTGATCTTTTTGTGGATATTTCATAAAGTGGCACAAATGCTCGATTGGATTTAGGCATGGAATTTGGGCAGGCCAATCCAGAAGATGGATTCCATTTTCATCTATTCACTCTTAAATTTTTCGCGCTATGTGGCAGAAATCATTATATTGTTGGAAAAAGATGTTTTATAAAACTACCTTTGAAAGAAGTTTAGCATTAGATAGCCTTAATATCGCATTTAAAACTTCTATGTAAATACGTTTGGCTGTTCATGCGGTCGTGACATGTCAACATTTCCCCCAACGCCATGTGATGACGTGCACCCCGATTTCATAATACTGCCACCTCCATGCTTAAGAGCAGGAACCACGCAGTTATCTTTACGAAATTCCTCGTTAACTCCATGACGCACAAAGATACTTTCAGGAGTAATTGAAAACTGAAAAAGGAACCATAGATGTACTCTATTTAGCAAACTCAATCTTTATCCTTTAAAGTTAGCACTATCATTATGATAGCATTCAGTTTGGAAGCAATATCTTTTTAATAATCGCCTCTATAATCGTTTAGTCTCATGTCCATGTTGGTATATTTTACCTATTCTAAACAGTTTTTTTGCTCTCGGACAATAACAGTATTGTTCTTGCTTCACAACGTCTCAATCTCGCACTTCAATAGTTCCATATCAATTTATGACTAACTGAACAGCACAACATAAAAGGCTGTGTAAACAATTTGATTAAGAATGCAGTAGCTGAGTATATATCGTATTGGATCTAAATTCGAAAATTTCGGGAATTTTTGTCTTTTCTTTATTGTTGATTTCTTTCAAAACTTTTTGATCTTTCGCTATAATGATCATATCGCCAGCATAGCAGAGTTCACTTCTCTATTCTTCTCATCCTCCAGTATCCAATTTCATATGTTTTGATCTCCTTTTTCCCTTCTTTTATTGCTTCATCCAGTACCAAAGAGAATAGTAGCGGACTCAGGATACATCCCTGCCTAAGGTATAGGGTTGCTTCAAACATTTTTAATTTTTCTTGCCTTGTTCTTACATAGATTCTCGTGTTTTTGTATAAACTTTATACTCCTATTATTAGTGTTTCAAATGTTCTTCTGTTTCTTAATATCCTTCATGTGAGCTCTTTTCAAATCCTGTAGAAGGCTTTTTCTAGGTCCATAAAGCCGAGCCCATCAATTATTATTAGTACTGTTACATATATGCGCCATAGCACTATGCCTCTAATCACCACGACCTTAATAGATCTATTGTAACAAAATGCCCTTATATGTGTTAGAATAGTTGGAGGCTTTAAATAAACCTTGGTACTACTCTAGGGTCTGCTTCCTTCAGTTCAGTAGGTGCAAGAAATGGGCAACTGAAATGTTAGTGTCGTATGCGACTAATGGCAACACATTTACACAGAATGTATTCTGCCGTCTCCAGATCTTCTTGGCATAGACGACAGATTTGATCTTCAGATTTTCCTAGTTTAAATAAGTGATATTTTAGGGCTACATGGCCTATCAGAAATCCTGATGAGCGCTATTTTTGCTGTCTTTGACGAGCCCGAAATGAGTGCTTTCGCCTGTCTTTGTTCTGGAACACTTTCCCAGTACGAGGCCTTTTGATTGTCCTTCCATATCTTAATAGCTTGTTTTATGTGGCTCTTTTGGAGACCACAGAAGAGGATGGGTTGAGAGGCATGTTCGCTGCTTCTTTGGCCAGCTTATCTGCCTTTTCATTTCCTTCGATCCCTCGGTGGGTTGGGACCCACTGCAAAGTAACGTGGTTATTGCGTCCCCCCTCCCCTATTTGGTCGAAAACCAAATTTAGAGTTTTTTCTAGATTTTCCTTCAACCGTTTCTCTAGTATTCTGGTACAAGCTTTTGCTACTGTTCTAATTAGTGTTACCCCTTTGTAGTTTTGGCACGCCTTACTATATCCTTTATATATTGAAATATCTTTCTCAGGAGTTTTTTTTCAAATTTTGTTAAATTTTCTAATTTTAAATTGAATAAACGATTCTTGTAGGTTCGGGGGTATCCCTGGATACCCTTACAGCAATTTTAGAATGAATTTCCAACTCAGTAAAATGAAATTAACGAATTTTAAGATTTTAAGAGTAACTAACCTTTAACTTTTGAACGATGCCAATGTATATAAACCCTCTGTTTATATAACCATCACAGGAAACTGCCTGTTCTGGAGATTTAACCCTTTTCTCTTCAAATAAAGACTTCGAATACACAATCGAACACTTATATTGGGATCGGAGTTAAGACACACTTTGATTCAACCAAGGCCGAATAAAGATTGATGAAAAATTATGGCGTCGTTCATCTTTCTTTTATTTTAAATCGCGAAAGACCGGCGATTGTTTTATTTCAGAGCCAATTTTGATAATTCAATCCAAATAGAAACTTTTACGATGACTTTCGATCAAATGAAATTATTTCTGCAAACAGCATACGAGAACGAATGCAGTGACTTAACCAGGAGGTTGTATGTTGAGGATTCTGTGTCACCAACAAGCTTTAAACGAGAAAATCCACTGCTAATTTACAGAAACCTTTCAGATAAAGATTTAATTGATGAAATATTATTTGTTGTACCTTTCAATTTACGCTGTTGCTTATTCCAGACGATTTCTACATTAATTTGGACGAAATAAGTGAATACAGAAATTAACTAATGAGTAGATTTGTCCATGCTACCCCACACTCGCCATTATCTGGACTTATAATTAAATTATAATGTCCTCACTCCAAGGACGGCTGGCTGAGAAGGGATGGTAACGAAGAAATTTCCAATTTTCCCCGCAAGAGGGATATTTAGTTACTAACGAGTGGCCAGCCTGACATTTAGTCAGTACCGAAGTGACAACTGAGAGAAGTTGTTGTCGTAGATACAACGTTGAACATAACAATATATATAGGTATAACACCCGTTATCCAATCCATTGGGGCTCATTAGGTCTTTCTTAATTTCTCTTAATCTATTTAGAACGTTTTCTGGTACTGCTCTCATCATATCGGTTGTTATTCTATCATAGCTTGGCGCCTTTCCTAATTTTAACTTTTGTACAGCTTCTTTTATTACCCCTATGCTTGTTTCTTCAGTTTGTATGTTTTCTTCGTGTTGTTCTAATTTTATTTTGATCACTTGATTTTTGTCTGTTAAATTTCTGCCCTGTAGAAGTTCTTTGAAGTATTCTCGCCATCTTTCCATTACTTTTTCATCTCCTAAGACGTTTCCGTCTTTGTCTTTAATATTTAAAAACTAAAGTTTAAAAAACTTGTCTGTCGCCTATAACGGTTTTGTGTGAATATTTATATGTAAGTATTCTTTTAGATTTAAAATGTTTTTTTTAATGTTTTGTTAAACAATAGCCAATCGTCACTGGGTAATGTTTTCTTTCACTTTTACTAAAATAGATATAATAATTGCCAATTGCTATGATATACTTCTTGTTGGATAAAGCGCTAAATCAACAAGAGAACGGCATCATCGCAGTTGTCTCACCTTCCTTTAATGTAGGGGGGCATTTACCGAACCGACATTCCATCTCGGCGACTGACATTCGGTCAATGATGATGATTGCGTGGTAGCTAAAGGTCAAACGCGGTCGAAATCGATACTTTTAACGTTAATTTGCTGCAGTTATTACAGACACGACTAGATCTAGAGTGTCTGTTACATTGGCACTGTGACCATAATGATATATAATTCAGTCGTATGTGAACGAGTAGATGTAGATGTATTAAGCTGCAACTAGAAACAAACCGCACGCCATATCACATTCCATGCATAAGGCAGAATTTCAGACGAAAAAGCGATTCAATATAGAGGATAAGATTGATATGCTGATGTGAGAGGAAAATATGTTTTGTAATGTTATAAATAGGAGAAATTTGTTTTCTAAATTAATAAATTAATGTTTACGGTCGGTAGGTCTGAGACTGTCCGCTGGACAAAATTCGAAAATTTTGTTTATGCGAGGTATTAACATTTTGATGGTACTATTTAGACAATTAAATGATCTATCCAAATAAAAAAAATCTGGTGTTAAAATTCAAGGAAAAATGTGTATTTTTTAAAGTAAAATTAATCTATCCGAGCATTCCTTCAGAAAATAAATTGCTTAAAATTTAATGAATTTATTCAATAATTTTGCCGCGCTCAGTATGTACAGTCCCTGGCCGTAGAATTACAAAAAAACAATATTATTATTTAATTACATATAACATATTTACTAACATTTGCTTGTTCCTCCTCTGTGTTTTATTATTTCCTCAATCCTTTTTGGCATACTGCCAATGCAGCTTTTTATTGTTTTTTTTTTTTAATTTCATCGCTATTATGCCATACATCTTCAATATGTCGTTGTAATTTTTCTTTGTAGTTGAGTTTCTTCGTGACTTCGATGTTTTTCAAGATATTCCACACATTTTCAATTGGATTTATGTCTGGTGAATTGCCTGCCAGATTTTTAGATTCAAGGTATCGCATTACACTTTTTGCCTTATGACACGGCGCATTGTCTTGCATGAAAGTATATGGTCCTTGAGTCAGATCCAATGAACCAATATAAGGTATTGAATAGTTTTGTAAAACTTGTTTATATTGTTTTTGTTTCATTGTTCCGTTAACAAAATATAGTGGTCTCGGTCCTTCTGTCGTAACACACGACCAAACCATTAGAGATGGGGGGTGTTTAATAGATTTGATCGTACATGCTTCTTTATAACGCTCTGAAGGACATCGACGAATAAATTGGCTTCTTTCTGTTAGCATTTCTAACCATGATTCGTCGCTATAAATCTAGGAAAAAGTAAAAGATGTAGAGAACCATTAAGCGAACTATGAGGATGAATTTGACAAAAAATACAGATGATAAATGAAACTTATCTTTTCCCAATCTTCAACTGTATACTTTTTATATTCTTTAGCCCATTGAAATCAAGTCACTTTAATGTTAGATGTTAGTCTTGGCTTCTTTGCCGGACGTCTGCATTTCAAACCTCCTTCATGAAGACGTCTACGAACTGTTCGGGCTATTTGTATACCTTCTCCACTAAGAATTTTATGAACACCTTTGGTGGATAAAGGACGATGTTCTGTACCCACTTTTACTATACGACGATCATCTCTTACAGTTGTTTTGCGTTTGCCAGCACAGTATGTTCTGCCACTACTTATACTAGGAATTTTCTCCTTAATTAATTTCGCGATTCTCAGAACAGTTTGATGTCATGCACCCTCTTTTTGTGCAACTTCACGTTGAGAGAACTCTCCCGTCTCTAGAAGAGCAGAAATTCCTGCTTTTTTCTCTGTGGTTATATCCTTTGTTTTTCCCATTATCAGGATAATTGACCGCGAAAATAGATGGGTACAAATAAAATTAAAACTCTTTGAAATATAAGTTCTTTGGAAAATCGGTAAAAATACTGTTTTTATTTATATTTGCAATGATACTAGCGAACTAACGAACGACACAATTCAAGCTAAACATAATTGTACGTACGAATGACAAGAGGCGTGGTTCACAGCAGGTGGATAATGGGTTTATTGCAACCCTAAGTATTATTTTTATAATCAGGAATTATCTGTGGCCATAATGTATTACTCAAAGAACAATTAGGCTTTTATAGATTTTCGAAATTAAAATTATATTTAATAAATATTCTTATAAATTTTAATATTTCTCAAGTGGTCCTATTTCCATGGCCAAGGACTGTATGGGTTGACTAAAACAAAGGCGAAGAAGTCGTTTTTTATAGATTGCGTAACAGCAACAATGCTAAAGAATGGAAACTATTATAATTGTATACGACTCGAATTGAAACCATAAAAGATGTTATATTACCATATTATTTATTAGTTACACTATGTGAACGTTTTATTACGAAATACATTATATCAATTGCAAGTGATCTTTTCACCTCCAATTTAAAATTCAATAAAATTCAATAGTTTGTGGTACCGTGTGTTTTTCGAAATATCAAAAGTACTACAGCAACAGCATAGAGTAAGACAGACAAGCAGGATCGGCAGTTTCGTGAAAAGAACGGAAGATTGGAGAGCGATAACAAATAGAATAAAAACTTCAAGTCGGAGACTTTCGAGTATCAAATTCCCTGTGGTCAGCTACAATGGTGTGTTTATCATGTTTAGGACAATGGCGACCGCAGCTAACATCAAGGTCATCCACGCATTGTTCTAACGTTTTTTCTTCTGCTTTTTTCGTCCGTTTCGCTCCTACTCCTTTTATTTCGTACAACATTCGATGAACAGAGGATGCGTTCTTCGACGGATTCCGACGCAGATGGGAGCTTTTATTCACGTCCATTGCGTTCATACGATTGAACCGGGATGCGTACTTATCGAAGCAATAAAACGAAGGAATCCGAAGGCGACGATTGTTGATTCTTTCTCGAATGTCATCGGTCGCAGTGACCGATCGCGATACATCGCATTAGGTCCGAGTATGGAAACGATTATCTTTCGGAGATGTTTATCTAGTCGATAGCAATGGTCACTCACTTAAACGATGTCGCAATAGGAATTAATTTATTGGATATTCGAAACTTACGCTCGGTATTGTAAATTTTTTTTTCAAAAAGGGATTTATTTTATTTAAATTTAATCAAAAATGCATTCAAATAGTTGACGATCCTTAGTAGACGTTTATGAAAACTGTATTGAGAGAACACCGGTTTACCGAGAGCGCTCGAAAATGTACCTGATTATGTTGGATCAGCATTCGAAAATTAAGCGGTATACAGATTGGGAAAATGCGAAATTAGCTATATCTCTGTTCCCTCCTCACTCTTAAGCGGAGGAGTTAGCGGCGGTCGATGGCTCATGGTTACCGATGTGGTTAGTAACGAGGTAGACTGCAGTATGTGCTGACGATCTTAGAGAGAATTTCTGGAATATTTATATTTATTTTCTTTTATTTCGTCGTTAGAATTTTTTATTAATTCCGTCTAAGCTTCGTAGCAACAACAAAATAAACATGCGAAACTCTCATTTCCAGGCGACCTTGACTTGAAATTATTACGTGCGCTCTTCGCATAGTACGTCTACATCTCGACATTGTTCGAAGTGTACTAGCAGGAATTGCTCGGATTTCACTCAGTCCCCTCCATTCTCTCTCGCATGTACGGCGAGAGAGCGAGGAAGGGATACCGATATAGCTAATTTCTCATTTTCCCAATCGGTATACCCGTTCCATGTTCGGAAACTGCGGTATACGAGGATGGTATGATAGATACCTATCTTAAGGAAGACATTTTCATCTAACTGTTCAATATTTATTTACATAAATATATACAGTGAGGTCCTAAAGTGTCCCCCCCCCCCTAGGCTAACTTTTGAACGACACAAGCTAGCGTTTTTAGAAAAAATAGATAGATTTCTATTTCTTGTGAGCTAACTTTTGCCGTGATCAGCACTTCAATTGCATTTCCGGTTTCACCGGAAGTGACGTCAACTTTCTTTTTTGTTAATAGAACACAGGTAGGTAATCGAAAGGCAAATCCAACGATACCACATATGTATGTTATACTTTAGCCTAAGAAATATGACGATATGCAACAGTAAATATTTTTGTAATCTGCTTTTGTTGTTACGACAAGTTGGCTGGGAAAGAGCGCCAAACTGTTTCTTGTGACACCAGACTGATCTAAAGAGCTCGTTGCTAAACAAAATAATCACAACTGCCGAACTGTCAAATCTCAATTCCAAAAGCCTAAATTATTCTTGTTATTTATTGTTATTATAAGCTGCATTTGTCGTACTTTCGTTCGTTGTGCTCGTTATTATTTTATGTAATTTTAACTTGTTTTGTTAATTGTTGTTTCTCCTTTACTTTATCGAGTTTTATTGTAATTCATTGATATTCATTGTGGTAGGTTAGTATAAATTTGTTGGTTTTTGACAGGCAATGTGCTTAAGTTTCAGTTTTCTATATTGATTATACGATGGCTCCCGCGTGGACTACGTAAGATAAGATCAAGTGTCTGATTTTAATATTCGGTAAATTTGGCAATAATTACCACGAAGTGGAACATAATGAACACTGCCCTTGTATAGCCGGAAATATTTGAACTTTGCGCTAAGTAAGCATAGATAGTTTAAAATTTACAGAGCGAAGTCCTTTAACTGAAGATAATTAAATTGTTGTACAATTTGTTGCGCAACCGTAGGAAATAAAATGATAATTAATGCCAAATTTACATAATATTAAAATTGACTCAGCAATTTTACATGGCTGGTGCCAAAACCATCATAAGAGTAACAACACAAAAAGCCTAAAAAACTAACATTTTTAAACAATCTTACCATAATTAAAAATGGTAATTTAAACAATCTTACCGTATTTAGTTAGTTGCAATAAAGTTCGGTAAAGTAAAGAAATAACAACGATTAATAAAAGAAGTTAAAGTGAGAGAAAATAACGAGAACAAAGAAGGAACTTATGACAAATGCAGGATATAATAACGCGGCGGCCATTTGGCCGACATCATATTCCATAATTAATCTCAACATGTCTACTTTATAAATCAATAAAAATTGCCCAATTAAATAATAATTTACTGTGTTTCACATTAAAATTAAACCCGGCGTACCCGATGGGGCACTCTTTATCTAATGATGTACTCGAAAGTTTTATATGACGTTTCGGTTCTTTCTGACCATCAACTTTCTTTCTTTCTTATCGGCGTCATTTTGGATTTTGACACCATCGGAAAGGGTCTTTTTCTGATTTCAATCATGTATAATATGTTGACAACAGTTTTTGATATTGCGCTTTAATTGACGAATCGAACATTGGACTGTCAGAAACAAAAGCAACAAAGTGAATGATGTCTGTTAAATATCTGCAACATTAGATATGTTTCCACAGTTGTTTCGGCAAACCGAGTGGGGCGTGAGGAAAAAGTGTGTTTATATGCAGAAAACGAACGTTCTACATCTAGTGACGTTATATTTACATAATTGAAATAATCTTTGGAACAACTTAACGGTTCTGTTGACGTACCTTCACAAATTTGTCTTAAAAATCAAAATCAGAATCTTTCTCTAAAACACTTTCAAACCTTTCTAGAACACAAACATTTTTTACGTCTTCTACCGCGCATAGCTGTGCGTGAACATGTTGCACTATTTGCAGAGATTCCACTAATGACCACGAAGGATTTTGTAATTTTTTTATTGCCTCCACTAGTCCGAAGTAATTGTTCTGAATAGTTTTTAAATCTGTTTTAACCTGATTATCTTGAAATTTCGACTGGCTTTCCTTGATAGCCGCAGCTTCCTTTCGATCGAATTGTAAAACCAAGTTCTTAATATTCTCAAAATATTTATGATAATAAAACGCGGCCTGTAACCATGTTCCTCAACATGTAAGAATAGGTTCTGGTAGTTCAAGCATATGGGGGCACAGTCTGTAAAATTTGCGAATACGTTTTGGGAATTTGACAAACACTGCTTTTGTATGCGCTATTAAAGTGTCTACCTCAGGATAACATTTTCTAATACTAGCTGCCACATGACTGAAAGTATGAATTTTACACGTAATATGTAACAAGTTAGCACAATGTTTTTTAAGAGACCAGCCTACAGAAAGCATGTTTGCGGCACCATCACTCATAAACATCAACAGTTGGTTTGTTGAAAGTTCAAACTTTTCCAATGTAATTAACACTAACTTTGAAATTACTTCAACAGTACATTGTTGTACTTGTCTGGAAGCTAATAGAATTGAAGGTGACGATAGATGTGGTTCCATTGTACGTACCATTACATTAACCACAGAATGTTTTTTACCGTCTGTTGTTTTGTCCACACATAACCACAGTTTTTTATCTTTCAACTCCGATTTAATTCCTTTTTCAACATGTTCACGAGCAGATGGCACAATTCTTTGTAACGATGCCCGATTTGGTAATCTGCAGTCCGAATATTTATTCCAAAAGGAGACATATGCTTCCTCGTTTAGTAAATTAAACGGTAGATTACATGCAACAAAGGTAACATATAAATTAAATTTAAATTTGTCACAGTGTCATGTGCAATCTTTTTTTTGAAGAATGCTGTTTACTATTTACGTGACGTAGACAATCCGCTTTTGGACCAACACATTAAAGGGATATTACAAACTACACGTTGAATTTTAACGCCATCATAATTTAGGTCAGGCATTTTTGCTATAGATTCTGTAACTTTGTCCAACATTGGTCGTTTTCGCGACATAGGCAACATTTTTAAAACAAACGTAGAACTACGAAATAGTATTTACGGCAGCGTACATGTATACACAACAGATCTGGTTGAGACGCACAGTTATACTGAGGGTTGTATTGAACCTCCGCCACTGCCCGTTTGCGCTACTAATCAATGACTAATCATGTATGATATATGCCACCTTTGGAAAGGAATAGTAGACAATATGATAAATCGATAAATCTCAGGAATATTATCGCATCTAGCATAATTATATTCTTTCCTACGCTAGTTCAGCGAAAAAAAAAATGCATAATTTACAATAATTTGACCAATTTGTTTTAATTAAAACTACCTACGTAATCAGAAAGTATTATTTGTACAGCAAATGCCGATCTAAGAAATTAGCTCCCATTCAAAGACCTGGAACGAATTAGTACCCTATTCTATGCAAACACTTAGTATCATCTTCTAACCTCTTAGACTAGTGATTATATACCGATTTTACTGCTAATTTGGAATATGTTACATGAAAGCTGAGTTATATCGCGACATCACTCATAGAAGACTTCAAAACCCTTTAATACCAAATCGATTTTGAGTAAGTATTGTAAATGTCTACGCTACAAATGGTGTATTGGTATTTATAAGGCGGCAGCTGCCTTATGTAAGAACCTATATTACCTCTTAAAGTTAGAAGGAGAAAGCTAGTTTGAGTTAATTAATTCAACAGTTCGGATCTGCTTAATAGGAGATAATACAGTTGCGGCTACAGTACCTTATGCATAATTAATATCAGATATATTATAAACGACATGATTATGGAAGCAAAAAAACAGTGATGGCGATATCAGTTCAAAGACTAAAGTAACTATAAGTACACTACCGCCCATAATTATATGCCCACCTACATTTTTGCTTAGATTTTAGAAAATTATTTATTTATTGTTATTTAGGGAATATAACTATTTACCTACAAGTAAACGAAAGATATCAGATTAAATAATCCTGCAAAAGACTCCCCTCATACTTAGTTATCGATTGAATCTCCTTAATCCAACAATTAGGGGTAAAAAAAAAGGCCCGAAATGTAATACAATTATCCTACACTAATAAATATTTAATGTAGTGCGGGTAAAGATGATTTACCCGAACTAGAATTATGAATTTAGATTTACTAGTTACTGTTTTTTTAAAGAGTGAATTTGGTTAAAAAAATTATTTAAAATTAATATTAAAATGCCGAAAATAAGAGAATTGCCTTTACATAATTCTGGCCGAAGCAATAGAGATATCGCAAAAAAATTGAAATTAAATCGCCGAACTCTTGACTATAACGTTAAAAAATATCAAGAGGCTGGCATATTATTAAGTAGAAAATGAACAGGACGATGGAAAGTGACAACGCCAGCGGAAGATCGTCGAATAATTATGAAGACTAAATGGAATAGACGAAAACCTGCGCCTGAAATAAATACTGAGCGTGAAAAACGAGTTAGTTTAATCACTGTGAAAAGGAGGTTAAGAGAGGGTGGTTTATTTGACCGAATAGCGTTGCGTAAATCACTCATACGTAAGCAAAATAAAATAAAACGGTTGCAGTGGGATAGAGAGCATCAACATTGTACAGTAGATGAGTGGAAAAATGTTTTGTAGACCGATGAGCCCAAATTTGAACTCTTCGGTTCCAAGAGCAGAACATTTGTTCGAAGCTCGAAAGGAGAACGAGCAGCAGAATCATGTGTAGTACCTACACATCAAGCATGGGAGACTTGGTTGAAATAGATGGAATTTTAAGAAAAGAGCGCTACCGGGAAATTTTGGAAACAAATGCTATACTCTCTGGAATGAGAATAATCGGTGACTATTTTATATTTCAACATGATAATGATCCGAAACACACCTTTAAATTGTGTCGCGAATATTTAGATTCGGTAGAACGTGAAAGCAATATCAAAATAATGAAATGGTCTCCTTAAAGCCCAAATGTTAATCCCATAGAGCTTTTGCGGGAGGAACTCGATAGGCAGGTGAAAATAAATCCTCCAACTTCCAAGGAATCGTCGTGGAAGCAACTACAAGAAGCCTGGCTTAAAATAGAACCCGCTACTCTGACGAAATTGGTAAAGAGAATGTCGCAAGTGTGTGCCGCAATTATCGAGGTGGACATTTTGTAGAAACGAAGATTTAATTTTTTTGTGTCAAATAAATTTTATAATTGAACAAAGACTATAAATTTCTTTGTTTTGATAGTATTTTATTAAATGCAAAACTACAATTTCTTTTTCATTTAGCACTTCCTTTATTTATGCGCATTCCTTTGGATGGGCAAATAATTATGACCGGTAGTGTATGTACGTTTGTCGTAAGTTATGAAAGTGTTTACTATTCTTATAACTGTTTTAGAAGTTTAAGGCCGGTTAGAGCGGATCTTTGTGTTGATCAATTTAAACGCAAAAGCTTTGAAATAATTAGAATAATGTTTTAATTTTCCATTATACAACAACATTAATCAACAGATATAGAAGTAAATGTGACGGAACATCAAAAAAGGAATTCAGATAAACGGAATAAATACTGCCCATCCACTAAACCCTCCAAGTACAGTGTTAAAATGTAAATAGACAAAAATACTTACTTTAAAATATCTAAAAAATAAGAGGAACTAGGCTTTCTCACGAGACTAGAATAATTGTCAATACCACATTATATTTTTGGCGCAAAATGGTACAGATATAGAATCATAACATCTGATATCCAATGTATATTTAATTTCTCTTTGAACTCTATTGTGAGTCTCTTGAGGCTATTTTATTTGATAAACACTTTCTTCCGAAAATGTCAAATTTAGCGGTTATAGTCACGTGATAGCTCGTGTGCACATTCATCATTTTTTTAAAACAAATTGTAAAGAAATTCTTTTATATTGAATAATAAAAAAATTAGATAATGACAAGGTATATACAAAACTCTACTAAGAGACTCATAATCTGATTCAAATGCATGTCAAGTACTGCATGCATCACAAAAACGCTTACATAGAGTAATTACTAAAGCTGGCCACGAGCGGTACCGCGCAGTAGCGTAGAGTCGACCAGGCCTCGCGTTCCACTAGAGTTATTCTGCTAATAGAGATGTTTGCTGCCGCAAATAATTTCGCTCATCTTTTAAATAAAAATTAAATAACACGTGCTCAAACACTTACCATTTTAAGAGTCCTCCGTGAAATCACAAAGTGAATAATGTCTGTTAAATATCTGCAACATTAGATATGTTTCAACTGTTGTTTCGGCAAAACTAGTACGGCATGAGGAAAAAATGCGTTTATATGCAGAGAACGAACGTTCTACATCTAGTGACGTAATATTTGCGTAAGTAAAATAATCTTTCAAATAACTTAACGATTCTGTTGACGCACCTTCACAAATGTGTCTTAATGTGCCAAAATCAGAATTTTTCTCAAAAACACTTTCAAATTTTTCTACAACAGAAACATTTTTTGCGTCTTCAATCGCGCATAGCTGTGCGTGAACATGTTGCACTATTTGTAGAGATTGTTCTAACGGCACCGCAGGATTTTGTAATTTTTCTATTGCATCTGCTAGCCCGAAGTAATTGTCGTGAATGATTTTTAAATCCATTTTAACCTGACTATCTTGAAATTTCGACTGGCTTTTCTGGATAGCGGCAGCTTCCTTTGTATCGAATTGTAAAACCACGTTCTTAATATTGTCAAAATATTTATGATAATAAAACGCGGCCTGCAACCATGTTCCCCAACGAGTTAGAATAGGTTCTGGTGGCTCTGGTATACGGGGGCACAGTCTGTGAAATTCGCGAATAGGTTTCGGTGATTTGACAAATACTGCTTTGGTATGCGCTATTAAAGCGCCTACCTCAGGATAACATTTTCTGATACTATCCGCCACAAGATTGAGAGCATGAATTTTACACGTAATGTGTAACAAATTAGCAGAATGCTTTTTAAGAAACCGGCCTACAGAAAGCATGTTTGCAGCACCATCACTCACTAACATCAACAGTTGGTTTGTTGAAAGTTCAACTTGTCCAATGTATTTAACACTAACTTTGAAATTACTTCGGCAGTACACTGTTGTATTCGTTTGGAGACTAATAGAATTGAAGGTGCCGATTGATGAGGTTCCAATTTGCGTGCCATTACATTAAGAACAGAATGTCTCTTCCGATGTGTTGTTTCGTCGACACATAACCACAATTTTTGATCTTTCGACTCCGATTTTATTTTTTGTTCAATATGTTCGCGCGCAGATGGCACAATTCTTCGTAACGATGTTCGACTTGGTAATTTGCACTCCGAATAGTTATTCCAAAAGCAGATAAATGGTTCCTTGTCTAGTAAATTAAACGGTATATTACATGCGATAAACGTAACGCATAAATGAAATATAAATTTTTCATTGTCTCGTGCGCAATTTCTTTTTGAGACATGCTTTTCACTATTTACGTGTCGTAGACAATGTTGTCTGGACCAACACATTAACGGGATTTTACAGATTACACATTTAATTTTAGCACCTTCATATATTAAGTCTGGAATTTCTGCAATAAATTTTCGAAGTTTGTCCGACCGCGGTCGTTTTGATGACGGAATCATAATTTTTCTAGGACAGATAAACAATTGCGTAAATGACCGGCAGCGAGAATGTGCGTACTGCTCCGCAGACGAAGTAATACTACCGTTCCTCTCGGTCCGAACTGATTCTACGCCGATGCGCGGTATCGCTCGTGGCCAGCGTTAGTAATTACATACAATAACAGGAATAGTAATGCTAGCAATATCAATCAAACTATTAAACATAGTATGCGCTCAATTATTTTGATGATTTAGAAGACAAAATATAAACGATTAAAATTTGAGAATAAAATTAAAAAACAAACAACATAGCAGTAATGGAACACTTTTTTTATTCAACTCAGTTGAGGTATAAAAGAGTGTATCCTGCAATTATCGCTTTCTTTTGTTTATTCTCAGTAGCAGTTTGAAATTGAAATAAATGATTTTCATATAAACATTTATTAATACCTATTTATTAACTTACCAGTCGGGCATTCACAGGTGTAAGAGTGCTTGTCCCTCTGTCTACATTGACCACCGTTCAAACAAGGACTGGGGTCACATGGAATGTACTCGTTTTCACAATTTTTTCCAGTGTACCCTTCATTGCAAGTGCACCTGTAAATAAAAATTAAAACTATTAGAAGTAAGAAGCAAAAATAAGTAAACTCTAACACAGCATCCTTTTAGAAAATGTGTTTAATTATGATATCACTTCTAACACCCATTTTGTCTTGGAGATATTCAATGAAAAGCGCGAGTGTTAGTCAAAAAAAAAATTAGGTAGACAAGCCTATATTTATTAATTTAAAATAGCACAGAGGCAACAAATGTGGTATTGCAAATATCAACCTCACTGCGTAAAACCAGTTCTGCCCGCATCCATATTAATGTAATTTGAATTTCAATGCTGCTTCGATTACAGGAAGTACGCATACTAATTCATTTGCCTAGAACAGTGTTCAATCGCATAATCAGTTACATCTCACGTGAGCACGCTGATTATTTCAAATCATTGAACCTCTCTCTCCAAAAATACCTCACATACAAAGATTCATGGCTTGATCATGATAGTTACGAAAAACAGCTTATGCATAAAATTTGACAAAAACCACAGCTCATACGAAAAAATATTGGGAGACCGACAAAATCAATTTCAAGTGGTTAAAGACCATTTTAACCCATTTTTTCCACGTTATATTCACGCTGTTTTAAGTAGAACGTAAACTAATTATATTCACCACATTAATAGTCGTGAAGATAGCAAAGTGAATAATGTAAATCTATTTGTGCAAAGGTAATATGTAAATTAGAAAAATGAACGATTAGTATATTTATTTACATGACTATTTTATATTTCATTTTCTTTCTAAATTTTTTGTGATCAATGTATCTTTATGTTAACTTTTATGAGTAATTAAAAGCTAATACTCTAGAAATAAGCAAAAGTAAAATAGAGACTTATTGTGCCAGAAATTGGAAGAAACCTTATATAAGCTACCAATATGGGTATATTCAACAAAATGTCTTGCACATTTCTAAAACCAGAAGAAACTAGGGTAAAATAACATGATGCTGTGAACTTACATAATAATAGCTGATCGATAAAACTACACTGATTATCAGAACTCTTCGCGAGCGGGAAGGATGAAAATTCAAGCGGGATAGAGGAAAAATAGGGCAAACGGACCGCAAATAAAGACTCTGCGCGGGCAAAGGGCGTAAAGCTTTGACATAAGGGAAATCGCGAATCCGAAACACCTCAACCTATCATCAGCTAGTATAGTACGCACTACTCTCCCTCAAGGAAATGAGGGTGTGACGTGTGACTTAAGTAGGTTAACAATTAAAGGGCGTATTTAATTCCCTACCAAACTCCTAGAGTTTGAATAATTATATATTGATAATAGCTGATCGACAAAACTACGCTTATTGGCAGAACCCTTCCCGTGTTACGGGAAGTCTACGCGAGCGGGAGGGACGAAAATTCAAGCGGGATAGAAAAAGGATAGGGTAAATGGGCCGCAGATAAACGTCTATGAGGTGTGTCATCCGCGAGCAGAACCGATGCCGACGGTGATCTTTCGTCCTACCCGTTTAGGTGATACGGTCGGCCTCGAAGCCGCGAGAGCCCTGCATTGAGTTTTTCTCGAAGACCGTGCGCGGTCAAAGGGCGTAAAGCTTTGACGTGAGGGAAATCGCGAATCCGAAACGCCTCAACCTATCGCCAGCTAGTATAGTACTCACTACTCTCCCTCAAAGAAATGAGGGTGTGACGTGCGACTTAAGTAGAGTAAGAATTGAAAAGTGTATTTGATTTCCTACCAAACTCCTACCGTTTGGATAATTATATATTAATAATAGCTGATCGACAAAACTACACTGATTGGCGGAACCCTTCCCGCGTTACGGGAAGTCTTCGCGAGCGAAAAGGACAAAAATTCATGCGAGATAGAGGAAAGATGGGGTAACTGGGCCGCCAATAAACGTTTACGAGGAAGTTCATATGTGCGCAGAACCCATGCTGATGGCGAGCGTGATCCTTCCTCTTGCCTGTTCAGGTGGTACGGTTAGCTCCGAAGCCGCGAAACTCCTGCATTGAATTTTTCTCCAAGACTCTGCGTGGTCAAAGGGCGTAAAGCTTGAGATGAGGAAGATCGTGAATCGGAAACGCCTCAATCGCCAACCAATGAGGATGTGAAATGTGACACAAGTAGAGTGACAATTAAAAAGCGTATTTAATTCCCTACCAAACTCCTAGAGTTTGGATAACCATCTAGCTTAATTAGTAATCACTTACCGCAATCTATTTTTCTCAAGGTCATTTTGAAGAAAGGGGTTTCACAAGTACATTAACTTAAACTTCACAATGCCTAAGCTTTCTATTGCAGATGCAAATTTTGTTAATTTCGGATATTCACTGTTGTTTGAGCAAAAGAGTATTTTCTTGTTATATTTGTTATTTATACATACTTATTTCACCAAAATATTTAATTATTTGCATAACGAGCATAGCTTTTCTTTGTACGCTGCTATCTTAAACAGACAACAAAATGTGCCCTGAAACAATAACCAAAAATAATACTAATATAGCCTACTGGCATCTGTATCTGGCTTTTTGTCGCTGGCTTAGCTATATCTCTTGGCATTAGATGGCGCCAGGAAATATATTTGTTGCTGTTTCTGGAGGTTAGTGACATACGAGGCGTGTTTTTAAAGTAAGTACCGTTTTCAAATAAAATTAAAACCAATAAACTTTCCTTAACATTTTTATTTTTACATGAAAGCCAGTACCTTATTCTACTTTTCTACATAATTTCCACCAATATTGAGGCATTTATCATATCGTACAATCAGCTTTACAATCCCATCGTCATAGAAGTCTGCCGCCTGATTTAACAACCACTGGTCACAACTTCATAGAGAACACTTCTGGAAACTTGAGGAAACTCATCAGATAACGATGAAATCGTAAAGCGTCTGTTCTCTTTCACTTTTTCGTCAACTTTCTGAACCAAATCTTCAGTAATGACAGAATATCGCCCACTTCGTTCCTCCTCATGGACATTCGTGGGGCCATCTTTAAAAGCTCTGATCCATTTCCGTACCATTCCATCACTCATAATGTTTTTTCCATATATTTCACAGGTCTGTCGATGAATGACGGCCGATTTAATGCCTCTAACATTAAGAAAACGAATCACAGCGCGTATTTCATAGTCGGCGGGATTCTCGATTGGCGGAGACATTTTAAATAGTGACAAACGTAAACACGGTCGAATCTTTCTGTAATGGCGTCTGCGGCTTGTCAACAGATGTAGGTGCACAGCGCGCAAGCGTAGAAAGCCGCCGCAGCGCTCACGGTAGCAGAATTTCAAAACGGTACTTACTTTAAAAACACGCCTTGTATTTTGAGAGGTAGCAACGCTGGTGACGCCGGGTAGGCAGAAACATATCGGTTCACCGTGTGATTCCGCCAATACCATGAGAAGCTATATTAGCATTATTTTTAGGTTACTGTGTCAGCTTATAAATATTTTGCTTGTACTTTTAATCATTAGCTATCAATTTCTTAAACTGCAAGTCCTTACACCTTTGGTAAGAAATATGCAGCATCAGATATGCAATAAGCAACAGGAAACAATTGTAATTTTTTACTATTGCATGCTTCATGTTCTACAGTTTCATGGTATCTAATTGTACTTCAAATTGCCGCTTTATACGTATGTGTTTCCGCCAGAAAATAAAGATGGTGCTACAACTATGGTCTTCTACGTAAACATACAATCTGGTTTCAAATTATTGAGATGCTCGTATAAACATTTTACAAGTTAATACTTAAATTTGTCGAAATAATCGAAATTTATTGGAGGAAACATGAAAATAATTCATTCGGTTTTCCATTTAACGACATTATGATAAAGTACAAGTAGCGCTAGAGAAATGCACACAGAAGCAGCGGGAACAACTGCAAATACAGGCGCAATCATTCGGATGGCTAGTAATACAAATGTAATGTCATCTGCTTCCCATTTTCTTCACTACCGCTACCACTAATACAACTGCCTTCTGTATCTACTACCTGCCGACACACAGCTAACTAGGGACCGTTGCAAACGGTCACGTGCAATGTCTAGTTAAGCATTGTATTGTGTGCAGCCATAATTAATGCCGTTGTCCGCATCAGCGCAGGCTTAGGTCAGAACAAGTCGCGTAGCACACCAGTCACATTCCTAGGTTGTCATAAAGTAAAAGTATAAGATATATCCTGTTCATTACCTAGACTGCTTCTACTAATCAAACAAAACTAATGAAATAATTAAAATTTTAAAATAATAATTCTCCTTGCAGCTTTGTCTATGCAATTAAATATAAATTAAGCAAATTATTAACATTACTTGTCATGGGCGTCTCTTTTAGACTCTCCTGTATTAATTATATGTAAATGGTCAAGATGGTTTGTGATACGGCATTAATTTGGCATATTTGAATGGAGTAAATAATATTCTTACACCTTCGTCCGTTACCGTCAAGTGTTAACAAAAATGTGTTTGATAATATATTATTTTCAACTCGTCCAATGCGTGAGCTTAATAGAATATATAATAATCATTCTATTCACAATTATTTACCACAGCATGTGCCCAGTTGTGACAAGTTTTCCGGAAGAGTCGTATAGAAAAAAAAAGCAATATAGTTTGGTTATCAAACCAGAGTTGATCGACAAACTCTTGCTCATCTGGGGGGGCAACAATTAGAGGAAAATCACTAATATTTCCATAGAAACATTGCACAAAAAAAAGGTCAAAGCTTACATCACTACAAGACGTATTCATTTAGTCGAAATTACGTAAGAAATTACAAAGAATATAATAATAATAATGGTTTATTGTCCAACAGTATTAACCAAATTAAGGACAATGCCACACATAGATTATACAAATAAACAAAAAGTAATAAGTAATAGTGCGTGCTATTTAAGGCTAATCAAAAATGCGAAAAAATTAACTACTCAGTACTGCGCTGGAGAAAGGTTTGAATCAAATTATTCAAACTGCAACAAAATATATCACAAGCTGAGCTGATACAATTATACGTTTCACAAATAAATCTTAGTGGGGACTTAGTAAATTTGATCGCGGAGTAGAGATATAAAAAATAAAAAAGAATATGCCTCTCATTTATTACAACACACGGGGAAATTACTTTTGATACATGGTTGTTGCTATCGGGATGGTGACCAAAGTTAAAAAAAAATTAATTTATTTAAATTTCAACCAAATAGATAGACAAGCTTATGAAAGATTCAACGAATGCTAGGAGCTTCGATTGATGAATTCATCAAATTCACCTTGCCTATCTATTTGCAACTATTTGTCTACCAATAGACGGACACTTCCTTTGACCGGGCAATATTGTCGGAACGATCGATCTGTGTTCGCTTATCGGAAGTTACTGTATTTCTATGTTAAATCGACAAGAACATTAGGAAACAGTGAACTTACATCAAACAAGACTAAAACTTCGTTATCAGTAAGCTCAATGTCCTGAATTTTTTCAATGAACGCCTATGAATTTTTAAATAAGAATATTCGAAGACGGTTCTTTCCTTAAGGAGTTACTTTCCTCCTTTTCGGCGTTATGTTGACAATAGTATATACGGAAATAAAAATGCTTATTGCGCAAAAACAAACTCCGTAAAGGAGAAAATATAATCCGATATGGGCATATTTATTCATGTTTAGAGGTTAAATACCGAGTTATAGAAGGCGAAAATAAAAAACAGGTAATTTATTCCTTGACGGTGTTGGTAAAAAGCGAAGGAAACTTGGTACCTCCGATTCGGATGAAATTCTGTCCGAAACAAAGGAAACATTCGCCGTTTTCAGGTAATGTAACCCTTTCTTGGTACAAAATCCATTCCCAACGGAGGGGAATGGGGAATATTTTTGATTTAATTATGAAAAATGATATCTCGCATGTGGTGACCAGAATTTTCTGCTTCGCACATTCGTGCTCTTTCCAGAACATTTTCCATAACCTTTCGCAAAATCTCAGGTGTTATGGCCTCGATTTCATTGCGAATGTTGTTTTTTAGTTAGGAAATTTTCAGTGGAATATCTTGTTGGCTTACTAGATTGTATGATGACAAAGACGGAGAAAAAGTTTTAAGTAATGCGCGCAGTCCCTTCAAGCAATTACTTTGTCTCCTTTTTTTTAGTCTTATAAGAAAAGACCCCAACACCGAAACCAAGTATGTTCTAGAGAAAAACAAGCTCTTTTAAATGGTTGTTGAGCCAAGAAGCTCTTAGGTTTTCCAGTTGAGATATAGACGTTCAAAGATATACTAAATTTGCAACAAAATTTTTTGGGGTCATGTTCATCTTTAAGTATCTCAGAAACTTAGAAGCTTAAAATTTGAAACAATTAAAAACAACTATTTTTTCACTAGTTACACAGAAGATGAGCATTCTACATTGATTTCCCTGGAATACAGACTTTTCAGAAATTAGGATTTTTTTGTCGCGGCAAGTTTTCGGCCAAGTTTGAGGACCAAAAGCAAGAGGACTAGTTGACTGTTGTTAAAATTTGGAAGTTTGGGACACTGATAACTACTATGCAAGCACAGCAATTTCCAGGCAAATATCTCTCTTACTTACAGAATAACAGCTTGACAAAAATGGCAAAAAGTGTCCGTGAGCATCTGCGACATTTTACCAGTCATCACTTAAGAGGCTCTTGCAAGTCATGTATTGCACATCAGGAGCTAAAAATTTGGGGAATTACCTTTAGTCAGCTGTGGAACCTATTCACAAAATTTGAAAAAAATTTGAGATAGTCGAGCGTGGGGACTAGATCACTTGACATGGAATAACCCTAAATCCGATGAACGCGAAATAATGCGTTCACCAACCATATCCCTTAATAGAGCCATTGAGTCCCTTGGAATATGTGCCATGGCTCCATCTTCTTGGAACCAAAGGGTTGGATGGTTTCTCACAGCAGGTCTTAAAAGATTTTCCAACATATTGAGCAGTATTGAAGAACACTGCGACACCGTCTTCAGTTCAATTCTTGCACAAGCTGAACTTTATATGGGAATATGCTTTATACGGGAATATGTACGCAAAATTCTCTGCGACGACCTTCGTAATAGCTCAAGTTGTGTCAAACGTCTCCTCGTTGATGTTTCTGGACTTTCCTGCATACACTCCCGTACGCGTTCAATATTTTCATGCGTGTGCGCCGTACGTTGTCTTCCGGTACCACGAAGGTTCCTTACTCGTACTTTGTTGTCGAAAATTTGCAATCAAGCGGTTTGTTATTAAAAAATGTCGAAATGTGCAAGCTAAGTCAAAACAATGGACCGTCGATTTTCAAAATAAAGTTCAATGATTTTGGTTCGTTGTTCGATTGTGTATTGTTCCATTTTAAATTCCCCAAGTCTTCTTTAGAAAATACTGAAATAAAATTTAAGAAAAAATGAAATAAAAAAGTTGTAAGGAATACATTTTGCGCCACCCGGTATTATTATGAGTTTATTCATTATTATTACTAGTTAGCTCACGACTAACTAATAATTGGTTTACTTAATTTATACGTCGTATTCGCTAATTTTAACTTCAGACAGCGTACCTACTTATACGCACATAATACACCGATGCATATAAGTCTTATACGTTATTTGGTTTCGTTGCACGGTCGAGATCTGTACTCCCTGATAGGGAGCACAGCAGCAATAGCAAGAGAAACAGGAATAGCCATTTAGAGAGCGAAATAATAAATTAGCAGCGATCAGCATTAATACGCTACCTTGTATGGTCGCTGTTGCGGGCGAAAGAAACGTGCTTCATGTCGTTGCGAACGCTGAAATGCCGTATTAGACCTTATCATAGAATGTTATTTGCTATTTCTCACTTATCTAAAGCGATCAATCAGTTAATAATTTCATTCCGGGCGACTTTTCAGGAGGTATTCGTATCGGTAGTTTGGTATGGCAAGCGATCAGAATGCAGAAGATCACTGCTTTGAAATTAAAATAAGAACGGAAAAACAAAAAGATTGTACAACGCGTGGTGTAATGTAATGCTTGCAGGAAGTTGGTATGAAGCCAATCTGCAATTAAAGGACAAGTAAAACAACATCTGCGAAGTTGATTACCACGTTATCTAATTCTTTAAATTACCTATCTACCTAGCTCTCTTCATCATTATTGCACGCTACTTCTATGGCAAATGCTACATCAATTGCTTCCTTAAAAATACATACAGTGAGGGGAGTATATCCCCATCCATACTAACTTTTAAACGACAGAAGCCTTTGCAAGAAAAATAGGTCAATTTCTATTTGCAGATATTGGATGAGAAATTTTTATTTAAAATCTGACAAAGGTCATACTGTGGTCATCTTAGATAAGGATAATTATTTCAATAGAGTCAACACAATATTATCACAAAGCTGTTATTTTAAATTAATCAAAAATCCTCTGACAAAAATGATTATAGCAATCAAAAAGACCTCATTAGAATGTAAGTCTATCATATTAGCGATAGTTTAAGATATAGACTAACGATATCAAACCCTGTTGTAGTATATCCATAATTCATACTATTCATAATTATTTACTATTTAGTCAGATTAAAATAAAATGAAACGGACTATACCAAACAACCATCCGAAAGTGTCAAGAATACTTTCCAGAAAATTTAGAGACCTACTTTAGTACTCAATACGGCTTTCATGAAACAAAACTTGGTAAACCCGTCTATCGCCACTACCAAAAAACAATTCTTGCTCTTGCTGTTCACAAAAGAACCTAAATGATCTATGGGATTCAAAAGCCCAGGACGTTTCCCAGTGAGTTCCTTATTATACAAACAACTCAAACATCTCGTTATATACTTTTGGATATACCTTCGCATGCCAGAGAACCAGTAATTTTCAGAGATAGAGTTGAGTGTTTTCTCTAACCCAAGATGACCTTTGCCATCACGACGATACATTACAATTTGCTTCCTTGCACTTCGTGGTATTACCCACTTTAAACCACCTTTGGTTTTTCTAAACAATCGACCATCGGAAATTTTGTATTCCTCGTAAATACATTTTTCCTCTCGATCTACAGGGTTCCTGTCCGACACTTCCAGTTTGTATTTCAGTCTATCATCAGAACGCTGAGCTGCCAATATCCATTTATTCTCACTTATATTTACGTGTAGACTTTCTACACTTTCCTGGCGTTCAACAACTTCCGGATTTCGACTCAAAGCGTCAACGTGCGACATCTTTGTATCTGGTCTATATTCTATAGAATAGTCGAATTCAAGAGTTGTTAACCACCAACGTGCAATACGAGGAACAAGATCTCTCTTTGACAGTGTTGTACGCAGTGCATTACAGTCTGCTACTACTTTAAATTTCGTTCCTAAAAGATATACGTGAAACTGTTTTATACTGCATACAACTGCCAACGTCTCCAACTCGTAAGAGCGGTAACGTTGTTCTTCCTTCGTTGTCTGACGACTATAATACATTACTGGCCTTAGCATCGCATCTTGTTGCACTTGCATCAAGATACTACCGATGCCCCACTTTGACGCATCAGTATGCAATTCTGTTTGGGCCTAAGGGTCATATATTGCTAAAACGGGCTTTTCAGCTAAACACCCTTCTAGTGTCCCAAAAGCCTTTTGTTGTGACTCTGTCCATACAAAAGTCACATCCTTCTTAGTAAGCATCGTCAATAGCTTCGCCAACGTTGCGAAGTGCTTTATGAACTTTCTAAAATAGCTAGTTAAGCCAATGAACTGCCGCACTTCATGGACGTTCCTGGGTACGGGAAAGTTATTACTGCTGCAATTTTCCTCTCTCCAGGTCGTATACCTGCTGCACTTATCTCGGGCCCTAAATACTTTACTGTAGTACGAAAGAAATAGCATTTCGTCAATCTTAATGTCATGTTATACTTTCTGAACTTACTGAGAACTTTTCTCAGAGTTTCTAAACCTGCTGAAATGGGTTTAGAAGGAATAAGAACATCGTCCATATAGGCCATAGCTTCTGTGTATCTCAGAGAACCTAATACTTTATTAATAGTTCTTTGAAAAGTTGCTGGTGCACACACTAGACCGAATGACATTCTTAGATATTCGTAGTGACCATCAGGGGTCACAAATGCAGTTTTTGCTATTGAATCTATTAAATCAAAAAGACAAGAGTAATAAAGAGGCGGGTTGTTTCTATGTAACAGATTTCGTTCCTTTTTTATATAGATGGTTTCAAATGCGTTAAGTTCACGAGGCGAGATTACGCTCTAATCAATTTCAGGTTTTCCAATTTAATATTGTGCCCGGTTTCGTTTATGTGTTGTGCTACACTTGACGCTTCTGTTTTGCCATACCTGTAGCACCCAATATGTTCATTGAATCTAGTACCTATTGCACGTTTTGTTTGACCAATATTGGATTTATCACATTACATGCTATTTTATAAATTCCCGACCTTTCTTTCATGTCCGGTTTATCTTTCAGATTGCCAAGAAGATTTTTGAGTGAATTACGTGAACTGAAATATACGTTCATATCTTGTCCCCTAAAAACTTTGCTAATACCTGTTATCCTAGTTTTATATAAATGTTTCCAACTAGGTTTTATACTTATTCCTTTCGAAATAACATTGTTAATAGGCTCCGTTACTAGACGGAAGTAGTACTGAATCAGTACGCAATGTAAAACCAATTACTATATTGTACAAATGAATATACATAACGTATGTAAATTCAATTGATAACACAAACGCAAGGTACACCAATAAATACAAGCTACTACAACGCCTCAGGGAAGGCTGCTTATACGGAATCGAGAATTTTTTGCAATGTCGCGAGATGAAAACCGCTCAACGGGCATGAATCAACCGGAACCTATACAGAATTCTTTCTGTACTTTTCACCGGGGAGTTACAACCTTGAATATACTTTGCTAGATATCACGCGGACACTACATTCAAGCAGATCGTATACTCTTGAGCAAAGAAAAGGGGCTCATTGAAATGACAAGAGTGTGCGGAAAAAAGACGTATTATAATTCACAGTTATAAAAGCACGCTAATCGTATTACGTGTTTGATATAAACTAGTTCACAATTGCCTCATTTACACATTTAATGTCTCGAGGCTATTTAGTTAAATCCGGGAATGAATGTGTATTTCTATATAATGAACTTACGACAATTTATTTACAACAATTATATAAACTTGCAAACAACCCAGTTTTATATTCATGTATCTAGAATAATTTAACATTTGCAACTTAGAATTACTTACACACTAAGTATTTAGGGTTTATTATTTAAATTTAAAACAATATGTGAAAATAACTTTTCATTTTAAAAGTTTACGTTTGACATATTTGTCACCTCCGGTTATATCAGAATTCGATACCACTTTGTTTTCTTTAAATGAAACTCTCTGTACAATTAGGGACTTCAATGCAACAACCGGCTAAATCAATTATCAATTTTGTAATATTTGGATATTAACCTAATATTGTTATTTAAATTAAATTGTGGCATTTCAGTGACTTATATAATCAATTTTTTATTATTAAAACAAAAAAAAAGGTGTCCAGTAAACCAAATAAAACTGGAACAATTTTTTTTATGAAACAACCATGCGATGTAGCAGAGGCATCTAACAATCTTCTTGGAACCCTTGTTACATTTTTTTCAGCTTCTTGAAGATCACTCTCTATTACAACTTACTACAGCAATTTCATTATTTTTCACTTTCACTTTCCTCCTTATATTTAGTAAATATACAGTACCGTGCAATCGAATTAGGGCCACTATATAAATTTGAGTTTTAGCTTAATAAATAATACAAAGTATCAACGTTTGATAAAAACAATTTTTATTTATTTATATATATATATATTTATATTAACACGTACATTAATATTTCGTCGAACAACCCCTTGCTTTTATGACAGCAGCAATTCTTTTTGGCATGCTTGCTATACACGCTGCTGCAACTTCTTTAAGGTGAGCATTATTTTGCCAGCTATTTGTTATGTTTGCTTTTAAAACGTCAACTGTTGTATTGGGAGGTACATAAACTGTACGTTTTAAAGAATTCCAAACATTTTCGATCGAATTCAGGTCGGGGGAATTGCCTGGCCATGGCAATATCTCCAGTTTTCTTGCTGAAAACATATTTAGAATTGTTTTTGCCCTGTGGCACGGTGCACCATCTTGCATAAATGTGTAAGAGTAATTTTCAGGGTCTAAAGATGTCATATACGGGATTAAGATTGATTCCATAACTTGTTTATATTGAATTTGATTCATGGTACCTGTTACAAAATAGAGCGATCCAAGCCCTTCCCCTGATATACAGGACCAAACCATGACTGCCGGTGGATGTTTCACTGTTTTTTCCACTGCGCTTTCATCATATCGTTCCGATGGTCTTCTTCTAACGAAACGAGCAACTTCAGTTACAGACTTTAGCCGTGACTCGTCACTGAAAACAACCGTTAGAAACAGAAATTTTCATTACATTTTCGAATTTATTAAAAATGTTCCAAATTTTGAAAATATACATAAAATATTGATACATACCTTTTTCCAATCCTCAACAGTAAAATGCCGATGCTGTTGCGCCCACTGCAATCTTGCCTTTTTCATCCTTAAAGTAAGTTTCGGCTTTTTGTAGGGCGTCTACTTCTGATATTGGCTTCGTATAAGCGCGATTTTAATGTTCGATCTGATATTTTTATATTATCAGCCTGTAATATACGCTGAAGTTCTTTAATGCACAGTTGCTTGTTTTCTAATGCCCTTTTCATGATAATCCTGTCTTCCCGTGGCGAAGTTTTGCGAATACCGCGACAATGAGAACGACCACTTGAAGTCGCTGGTAAATTTTCTTTCTTTGACATCGCTACCCTGTCGACTGTTTGACAAGAAACTTGTTCCCTTCTGGTTATTTCCCGATGCGAATACAGCCCCGTCTCTAATAACACTTGAATTCTTGTTTTTTTTTTCTCATTTGAAATGTCTTTACGTTTGCCCATTTCACAAAATTTATCAATAAAAAAAGAAAACTAAACATCACGAAATTTCAATTGAATTACACTAAAACAACATGTAAAACGAATTAGAGTGATTCTACGCCGATGCGCGGTACCGCTCGTGGCCAGCGTTAGTAATAACCGTAAAAAGTAAATAAAACAGTTTCTTCAAAAATCTATTGCACTGTTGTAACAATAAATAATAATATAATAAATAAACGTAACTTCTTAACAGTGTGGATAGGATTGTTGAAATACTTGCACCATCAGGTATGTTTCCACATTTGTCTCGGTAAAGGTTCGCTGTGATGAAAGAATGTTCTTACATTTCGAGAACGACCGTTCAACATTTACGGAAGTAACACAGGCATTATTAAAACCACCAGACATTTGTCTTAATCTCGTATAATCGGAATTTTTTTTTTAAACACTGTCGAACTTTGCTATAATACGACCGTTTTTTGCATCGGTTACACCCTGTAGCAATGTATTAACTTCGTCCACAATTTGCACTGATTCTACTAACGACAACTCAGTATTTTGCAATTTTTCTGTTGCGTCTAGTAATCGTTTATAATTGTTGCTAATACTTTTTAATTCTGTTTCAATAGAAGTATCTAGAAATCCTTTCTGCTTCTCCTTAATAGCTATAGCTTCGTCAGGGTGGAACGTTCTCCAACGCGTAAGAATCGGCTGTGGTGGTTCGCGAATACCAGGACAAAGCCTGTAAAATGCTCGAATCCGTTTGGGAGATTTGAGAAACACTTTTTTTGTATTTGTTATTAATGAATCCATCTCCAGGTAACATTCTTGAATAGTTTGTGCCACAAGATGTAAAGCATGAATTTTATACATAACATGTAAAAGTCTCTCACACTTTTCTTTACGAGGACGGCCTACACTGCACGTTGTCGCTGTTCCATCGCTCATAAACATCAACAGTTGACTAGTTGACATTTGAAATTGTTGTAACGTATCGAGCACTACGCCCACAATTCCTCCCGTCAGTACACTTTTTTAGTCTTTTGCCAGCTAATAGGGTTGCAAATTTCGATTTAATGGGATCTACTACTCGTACTATAATATTCAAAATAGATTTTTTTTACAATCTGTCGTCTCATCAAGACATAGCTGCAGCTGTTTATCTTTTAATTCTGCTTTGATTCTATTGTCGATATCTTTAAGTATACTTGGTAGTTCTTTCCGTAACGCTGTCCGTGATGGTAAGTTCCGCTCGGGATTGTATGTACGCCAAAACTGTCGAAACGGTTTTTTATCGAGTAAGCGAAGCGGTAGACCACAAACAATAAATTTCAAAAGTAAATCCAACTTAAATTGGGCTTGAGGTGACACGCCGTTTTTCTAATTTTTGTGCTTTATACTATTTATATGTCTTTTACAGTCACCTTTGTTCCAGCACATTCAAGGTATTTTGCCAGCTCGACACAATACGTTAGTTTCATTATAGTTCAAATCCGGAAATTCATTGATAAATTTAGTGACTTTATTAGCTAACGGTCGTTTTGTTTTCCTTTCGTACGTTAGACATACATTCATATATTTGTCTCTATAATTACGACTAACGCTGCGAATGGGTGATGAGAAACTGTTGCAATAAATCAATAATTTTATTCGCTGAGGTAGCCCGTGCCAATTCGTCGCCTAGTGGGCGCGGCAACCTCACTTCTAACTTGGTGAGAAGCTCTCTGCGTCCGGCCTAGACATAACATAGGATTCATCTTCTTTAATAAATAAACGATTATGTTTATTAAAGAACATTATTGAATGAACTTAAATATGTACAAAAGTAAACTGTAGACTGTCGGTATACGTATGTGTTCATATATACACACAAGACAGAAGTGGACACAGGCAATGATTAACAGTTGGTTTATATAATCCAGATAATATCTGGTATTATTGACTTCCAGCTTATTACAAAACTAAGCCAGTTTTACGGAAATTAGCAATCAAACTAACAGTAAAATCTGTTACGAAATAGACACTGACAATAATTCTTGTGAGAGTAAATGTAAATATGTAGGCATAACGTTCAATATATTAATTAAGCCTTATGCATATTGTTGTAACACACTTTTCGACGTAGACATTCATTTTTATATTGTATTTCTACTTCTTGTAATGGTATTTTAAATCCTTCTCTGCGAAAATGAAAATACAAATCTAAATAAGAGGTATTAAAAAAAAAACTGAAAAAATGACTAAAGACAAAGACACCAAATTTATTATGCATTTTACTAATTTGAATTTTTAACAATCGCCCAAAATAAGCCTTATCGATAGCTAAATTTTGTATTATTATATTAAATTATTTTGAAATTTGGAAATAATTTATCTAAATTAATATTCTGTACCCACAGTAATCCTTTCAAAATAGACATAGCGAAAGAAATCCTTTTCTAACTTCTATCCTGAGGATACTGGGCAACCTGTTACAAATTGATGTGTTTGCTTAAAAATTCTTGGTAGTTAACAATTTTTAAAATGTTGAAGTTACAAATTAAATAAGTTTTTGTAGAAACAAACAATTAAACTGTTATTTGAGGGGAATTTTTAATTTCTAAGGCATTAGCTGCCACATGCCTCCGTTAAAAAAATATTGTTTGGGGCCATGCACATTTTGATGCAAATTTAAATGTATTTATAAACACATTTAAATTTCGAACATATACAAACTCTCGCTACCGCATGCGTTTTAGTTATATTGTCTGTATCACGTCAACTTCAACCCGAAGAAATCGTAGACCGTGCACTAAGCACGAGGCCTGGGCTAAAGAAGAGCCTTAAATATGATGGCTCTTATCACCAAAAAAGTATGTATAAGCCACGGTGTTCTACATGATAGATGTTCCTCCGAATCATTGAATATCAGAAGAAGAATAAGTAGTGCTAAGAAGCAATATTTTATTAACAACTCTATGCATCACTTTATCTTCACGTTTATCTTTTTTTTGTTGTTTTAGCATTATTACTTCATACTTTCGGTTTTTTTGTAGTTTCCGAGATAAATAATGAACAAATCTGTATATTATTTGTCTCGTAAGTGGTTATTTCCTGTTGGGCAATAAAGATTATTATTATTCTTGGTATTACACAGTATAAATATTTTTTCATTTTATTATTGTTGTAAGTTTTACGGCTAATGAATTATTCATGAAATAATACATTGTTTATTTTAACCTTGATTGATTTGAAATTTTGATGATAGGCTGATTTCGGTTTTGGTACATTTAACAAAATTTTTGCATAACGAAAATTATTTTACTAGTGGCAACAATTATAGAACTATGAAACTATGGAATGGACATACGTATTTTAATTTTATGTTGGCTTCACTGTTGAACGTAGACAAGTGCTTTTATTAGTGCAAGTTCTTTGAGAAATATGCGAAAGTACACGCAGAGAAATTGTTTCTTACATTATGTAGGGATTTTAACGTAAGCGTAATGTTTAAGGAATAGTATTCTACCGCTAGAGAAGCTCAGGTCAGAGGTAACAATGACTTAATCACGGACCTCTTTGTGTTATTTCGACATGCAGGCACGAACACTACTATTGCATTTCGAGGGTACGTTATTGCCTGCATTATACGGATGCGCCTGCCTGGGTATTTCCTCAAGGGTGCAATAACCAGATACTTTCGAGAATTTACGAAAAGATAGAGAGATAGCGTTTGTCTATTGCGAGAGCAACATCGACGTGTTTGTCACCTTAAGTAAATAAAAAGTATATTAATTTCAGCATTGCAGTTATTCTTTTATCACTACATATCCCTACAATCAAGAAAATAGATTTTCTTATAAAAGTCAGTTTCTATTCAAGAAAATATTTTTATCTCAAGACTATAACAATGTATAATATAAGAAAACAATTTTCTTGAAATTTTATCTGGATTAAATAATTATTTTCATAGGGTTAGAAAACCAAGAAAATCCAAGACAAAAAAATGTTTCTTCCAAGTAAATCATTTAGTTTTAAGTTAAGAAAATATTCATATCAAAGGTGGGAATGAAAAATGGTGCTGATCTCACAAAGTTCTATTGAGAAATTAGGCAACCAGTTTCGTGCTTTTTTTTAAATTTTTTAACTTTTTTAACTTTAGAATAATTAAAATTAAAAACGAGCAAGTGAATGAACTTATGAAATAATGTTTTTTTGTAGGTTAGAGTATAATTAAATTATTTATTTGATAATGTAATTAATTAGGGATTACATTTGTTGTTTAATAATCAATGAGTTTTTTTATTATTATTTATTATATATTAAAAAAAAATATAGTTAAATTAGAAAACGTGGTAAATAGTAATAAAAAGAAAAAAATTTACATTAACCGGTATCTTTTGAAAATGTTTATGAAACGTTGTACGTTAAAGGCTATATCAGGAGGAGATGACTATAACTACTGGCACTAGGTGGCGCCAGGAAATATTTCAGATGCTGTTTTTGAGGATTAGTGGGTTAAATTGAGAGATGTACGAGCAATGTGGTCAGGAGCAAGAAGCTTTAATTCTTTTTCTCTTCTCATATTGTTTTTGCCGGTAGTGATTCCATCAATACCAAGAGCTATTTATTAGCATTATCTTGGTTATTGTTTCTAGGCATTTTTTTCATATGTACTTCTACAGTAAGTTCACTTTTATTTGAAAATTATTCTGTAGATAACGTCTACTTTAACATTTTTAAAATCACAAGCAGTGTGAATCATTTCTGCATTATGTATGGATATGTCGTACTGTTTTAAACAATGTAGGTGCAATTAATAATGCGGATATAAATAATATGCATTTCAAGAATTCTAAGTAAATAAGTGCTTTATTTTAAGAAAATGAAACTATTGATTTATGAACAATACCTAAACGCTTATTTCATTACAAGTAATTAAAAAGCAAATATTACACATATAGGTGTTATGGAATTAAAAAAAAAACATTTTCGGCTCCACCCTAATAGACATACATACGTATTTTGGTTTTATGTTGGCTTCAGCGTTGAGTGTAAACAAATGCTTTTATTTGTTACTGCAAGTTCTTTGAGAAATCTGCGAAAGTAGTGACATCGGAGATGGTAGGATTATCAAGAAAAGAAATCAGCTTTATACTTTACAATCACATGTTTCAGTATTCTGTTGTCACATTTCTACCGTTATTTTATTTAGACACAATCTGGTATACGAGAAGAACAAGGAATTCCATTACCAACAGATGACGCTGATCTTTTAACACTGTTGCTATTCTCTTGTTATAGAACGTAAAAGAGAAACTGACAGGAAAGTGTAACGGCTTTTTCCTTTGCAAGTATAAAAAAAGCATTTGAATGAATATTTCCTCGCACATGTATCTTTAAAAGCCTAGAATAAGCTCGTCTAAAAACATTTCCTTCATAAATTGCTTTTAGTTGAAATGCAACATAGTATAACATAAGAACGTCTGTAATTTTAATGGCAACGACCTTGATATGACATCGATTTGTTAAAGCGAACCAGATGAAATACTCAGAAACGAGACATATGTTGCGCAGCACGCAAAAATAAGCGAACGATGTAACAAATAGCAACCAGACAAATAAGATTTAAATAAATTACGTAGGAATGTCAGCTTAATTGAGAAAATCTAAATTTATTATGTTGTTAATAAAAATTTATGGCGTCGAGATTAATTAAATATAGAAAATTACACGTTCAATTTTTAGTCTCCTCTTCGCGGCGCGACTCAAATTAAGGTAAGCGTCAGCGACAAAATACATATATCCGAGTGAGTGTCCCCTTAATGGAAGAAATACTTTGCTGCAAAAAGGAATACGGGTTGTATGTTTTGGTTTTATTTTAGAATGTACGTACTCCATTTATCCATAATCAGAATAGTTAAACTCGTTAAAGTTAATGGACTAAAAGATATTTACAGTTATATAATTAAGAACGGTTTGGAAATAAATAAAATATTTGTATGTTAAGCCATGAGGTAAAATATACATACAGATGTGCGTGAAATGTGCGGACATTCTATATACTACCGGTCACAGCAGTTAGGTCAAGAGAAAAAATTTTCTAATGCTTATCTCAAATTCCAAACATTGCATCGCTAGAACCAAGCAAATAAAGGGCGCAGAGGAAATAAAGTTCTTGACTCAAACAAATATGCATTCAGTCAACCAAATCGTACTTTTAAATGGCGGCAAAGATATATTTTTTACATTTAAAGAAATAACTTTTTTGACATCCTTATTTGATTCATATGATCCCTTGAAATAAATAACCTCAAGCTTAATTTGAAAATCTATCTGTTTGATTTAATATAAGTTTGAAACAAACATATTTTTCTTTACCATTTATTTGACTTCAGCTTTTAATGGCGAACGTTCCCAAAATGGGAGCATACTAAAAAATCTAATTTTTATTGAATTAATCATATTATTTGCAGATAATTTTTGTTTTAAAATATACATACAGGGTGGCGCAATACTGTGACAAAGCTCGATATATCTGCTATTAAGAGAGATATCGAAAAAACTTTCTAATAAACATTGTAGACACTCCCAAACATAACACCTTAAAATTATTTACATTTATACAGGATGCTCCATAATTCCAGGGTGAACCTAATTTACGTTTTTTTTTAATATTAATTTATATTGATTTAAATTTTGGTTAAGCTCATCTCCCCCATACTCTCAATATACGGTTTCATTACGTTATACCGGGTATTTGAAAAGCTATGGTCAATTTTATTCTGAAAACATGACAAATTTAATAACCCGTATCTTCATAACTAAATGTTATTTTGGGAATTGCGTTACACTTAATTTTAATTTATATTATTAACAACTTCTTTATATCGAATTTCACGGATAACTTGATGTATTGGAACAATTTCTGTAATAATTTGAAATATCTCCTCGACTGTTGAATTTAGGTATAGGGAATACCTAATAGAAATGGGAGTACGTAATGTACCCCTTCTACTTTTGATATAACATACATGGGTGTCAATTTGAAAAAAATGAGCAAATCGTAATTTCCATTTTGACTTACCCTATGTAAATGCGACACTCGTGGAGCAAATTACAGTTGATATCAAAGCAAGAGTATATTCCTAAACTCGTGGCAGTATTAAAACGATTAAGTATTCATTACACAGGCCTGCATTTTTTTTGGTTGTGTCATGTTTTTCAACTTTTGATGATTGAATCCTATGTCTTTTTTGCACTGAATCCGAAAACGACCTTACTTTTTTTCCATCACGTCAGCTTTTTTGCAAATGACAATTTTCAAAATTTGTAATATGTCGAAAAATATCGGAAATAGGCTCAATGACTTAAAATGGTTTTTTTCTTATAAAATGTATTATTTTTTTGTTTATTCTATGCAATATTATAGCTAAGCAGTTGAAGAGTTTCATGCGGAGGGCAGGGGCTTCATTGACCCCTAAAAATTTAATGAAAACCGCCACAAAATTAGCCTAAATTTCTATTTTATTACATAAATACTTAATTTTTATGAGGTTCATCATGCCTTGAACCACTCTTAATGATGAAGTATGTAAAAAAAACTGATGATTTGATTTCTTGTGTCGACGTCTCTTTGGACCAGTTATGTTTTGTTTCAGACTATTCCACGCATGTGCTCTTCTTGGTTCATCTTGGTGCAACATCCAGCAATAGTCCGCCATTATTTTAGTATTCCACCTTCCTTGATAAAGCCTCTCCATTTCTTTGATGTCCTGATGGAATCTCTCATCCACCTCTTCACTAACAGCACCCAGATTCTCAGGAAAGTAGTCCAAATGTGAATTTAGGAAATGAACCTTCAAACTCATGGAACAGCCTAAATTTTGGTACTTCTGCAGCATAATCACAACGATAGATTTGAAATTCGGATCCTTCTTGCTGCCCTGAAACTTTATTACTACGTCTTTAAAAGCGACCCAGGCTTCTTTTTCAGCAGTTTCCATTTCTTTCTCAAAATTTCCATCTTTGAAAAGTTTTACTAATATCCGAACCTGTGAAAGCCTTGACTTTGGCCGTTTTTCAATATTTGTTTTATTTATGTACAATTACGTTATAGTAATACTTATTGGCCAAATGTGATTTTTTACTATTTCTATAGATTATATTGGACTAAAAGAAAATTATTGACACCACACAATTTGTTTTTTAGTTCCCGAAAAAATTAAATAAAGAAATTTATGAAAAACGAGCGTTTTTTACCTTCAAAAACTTTATTCGTGAATGAAGAGGCGGTATCCGTGATTTTCATGTAGAAATACGAAATCATAAAACCTTTAGGAAGCTTCATGAGTGGTCGCCGCAAATTTAAACTTGTAGGTTTTGCCGCCAAAGGGTGGCCAAAGTCGCCCACAACAAAATTATTAATTTAGGCCTGACTGGCTACCACACGGTTACCCTGTTTGCCACTTGGTAATTAAGTGTGTAATTGTTTATGCTAAGAAGCTTCAAAATCTAACAGGTTTGGTACTGATTTGATCATAAAGACACCTATCCCATCCAAGAGAGGTTACTTCGAGATACCGGGAATGGAAAATTACTCTTAAAGTATTCCAACTTTACGGTATTGTAGCTTTGGTTTTCAATAACCGAATAGTGTCGGTAGTGTACTGTGGAGGATAGTGTCGACGTTGCTTTGTAGAATATTTAAATTTTGGAACTGCTGTATTAAATAACCTCATGCAGAATGTCGTAAAAGATGTTGCAAGCTTCATCCACACTATTCACCGTTTCCAGAACAGACCAGTCAGTCGTACACAAAGTGTTATACAGTAACGGAAAATTGGCTTTTATAAAATTGAATGCATTAGAAGGACAATTCATAGCAAACGGTAGTTGCGCTACTGATAATTGTAAATCGTAGACAAGAACAGGATGATCTGAGTCTTCGTTCAACAAGGGCTTAAATCTCGAGAGACGTTAATGTCGAACGTACCTGACCTTTTTGCTTTACATGGGTAATCAATGCAAAGATATTTTTGTTATTTAAGACGTATTAACTCGAAAACAAAGCGAAAATTTGGACCACTTACAAGAATGCTGGTTAATTTTTTTAAATTACTCTATAACTTGAAAACAAATGAGAATCGGATAAGAACATAGTTTTTTAATTTTTTTCACGTGTACAAGACACGACTGAAATTTGGTCCGTTCTTCCCGACTTATCCTGTATTTTGAGTACAAGCTAGTTTTAAATGGAACACACTTACATCTTCTATTGAGTTTCAAGATAATGATATGCAACAAGTTAAGTGTATTGATATTCTTCAACTAGGAATAAATTTTAGGATTGGCTTTATGTACGATGTTAAATATTGAAATTATTTTATTAGATTATCTGATTAAAACTGTTAAAACTTTTTTGGGCAATAGTGTACAGACTTCAGCGTTGTCCTGTCGTTTATCAAAATCCAACAGGCCGATGTAATTTAGATAAGGAAGGGTTACGATTCCCTTTCGTAAGTTAGACAATGATCATTGTTGTTGTCGTTTTATGGAGGTACGAGCAGCGTTAGCGCTAAGGTTTCCCAGAAAACCTCGCTCACCGGTACAGGAGGCAGAAGTAGACCTGTTACACAATGCTCGCTGACCGGTCGGCCGCCGGTGGTTGCGTTTATGTACATGGTACCGGTGGTGCGCCGATGCGAACCCTGTATGGTGTTGACCCCGAGAGGTCATATTGACCGTCCCCGTTCTACGTTGTTCTATGTAATAGTTCCGGTTTTTTTCTTTCTTACTGAAATTGCTTGTCGACCACTTGTATAATATCCACAACATAATGATGCAACCAGTCATTTTTATGTTAATACACATTCGGTGTAGGTACATATACATTACGGCCGTTTATATTGTATCAGATATTTTTTATCGGCTGTAGCAAGACAAAATATCGTAAATACTAACGAAATTAAAAAAAATTGACGAAAACATATAAACAACGTGAACAGAATTTTGTAAATTTGTAAACCAGAAATCGTGGACATCTTTGGGGCCCACGAAAGATAGATTGATATATAGGTATTCATTGTACAAACACGTATATGCGTACGTAACATATGTCAAAAGAGAATAACAAAAAGCATAACAAAACAAGGGAAAAGAAAAATCGCTAATATAGCTCATGGTATTGGTGGAATCATTCCCGGCAAAAATAGTGTGAGAAGAGAGAAAACGCTAACCAACGGACATGTTTCTACCTACCTGGCATCATCAGCCTTGTTCCGAGCACTCTCTTTCCCCTGCTCACATCGTTGTTTGCCTCTCAGTTTATGCCACTAATCTTCAAAAATAGCACTGAAATATTTCCTGGCGCCACCTAACGCCAAGAGATATAGTCATGCCGTCTAGAAAGTAGTGATAGAAACCGGAGTACAGATGCCCACAATCGAGCAGTGCTGTTTTTGGATATGGACTGAGAGGTAAACAGCGATGTGAGCAAGAGAAAGAGAGTGATCGGAACAACGCTGATGACGCCGCGTAAGCAGAAACATGTCTGTTAGTTAGTGCTTTCTCTCTTCTCACATTGTTTTTGCCGGGAATGGTTTCACCAATACCATATTAGTATTTTTTTGGTTATTGTTACTAGATACTTTTTTCATGTATAAGTGAAATGGAAAACAAAAAATGCATTCAAACATTAAACGTAATTGGTAAATTAATGAAAAGAAACTGAAGAAAGTCTTCCAGTGTACAGAACAAAAAAAAAACATAACAAATCTTTAACCCTTTTTCGAAATAATGGTAATACAGATATAGAACAAAAATACCAGTTCTTCTAGTGGATGTTCATCCTTTTTCGTGGGAAAGTGATTAAAAAAAATTAAAATGAGAGTCTTACAAGGAGTAAAGAAAATTAAAAGTTTGTTACTGCCTTTAGGTCAACACTGGGAGTCGTTAAAAGTTCGGTGATAAATGATGATTAAGAAGGGACCCTAAATGGAAAGAATTACCTATGCTGCAGTATTTTATGTCTTAAATCTCAAATCACGTTAAATGTAATTCTAACTTCTTAAATAAATCCATTAAAGTACAACGTTGGAAAATACAATCCTGTACTTTCAGTAAGAAGGCAAGCACCTGTTAGTAGACTAATTGGAATAGCAGTAAAACGTTTTATTGAACTGCCTTGTACAAAGCGTTTTCTATAATAATAAAATAAGGTTTACATACTCAGAAGTAGATGCTCCTTCGACAAAATATGTAGAAGGTGTGGTAGAAGTCGTATGTTTTTAAAGATGCAGAAATAAAGTGTATATATTAAATATAAGTACAAATATTTCGGTTTGATAGCTCATATAATAATATAGTAATGTGCATAACAAATACATGTACTTTTAGATGCAAATTCCAAAACAAAAAAATGTTTTCTAAATTTAATTGATGGAATTTGTATGTGTAAAAATTCAGTTGAGCCTATTATTACAATAGATGTTCAAATAAACAGTCACTTGCAGTACTGTCTCTATCCTAGTACCATTTATCGACTTTTTAGTTTATAACAACATAATCAAAAAGAAAACTATTCTACAGTATAATTTCGACACACACACACAAGATAAAAAATAACCAAGGAGAACAGATCGGGAAAGGCAAGGATGATCAATAGAGCGGGCCAAGAGCGCCACGCGCCAGGTTCACAATCAGGCTGCCGGGCGCATATATGTATGTAAACATAGGTAATTTAAATATGTAATTATTAGGACGAGGACCAAAACCACTGTCTATTACGCCGTGAAGACGCGCAAATATACACCTGCAGTTTGGGTGTTCGTTGATAAATAGGGCGTTGTTCACAGTGGGCCACTACAAAAAAAAAGTTCATTCATCGACGGCTACGAACTAACAGCGCGCTTATTCATTTACGGATGACGCGCTCTATTCATCAACAAATGACGAGTCTGCAGATGTTACGTTTGCACCACTTCGTGGCATACTAGAAACAAGCGTCGGTGTGCTCGCTTTAGTGATTATGTCTAACGTAACTATTAAAAATAAACGGCCATTACCTACGAAAGTTAATAAATTTCTTAGTGAATTTGTGGATTTACACTACAATGGGAGTACAATTTTCTGTAAAGTTTGTAAAAAGAAACTAGTGTGCTGGAGCAAACGTGATTGTGAAAGACATATAAATAGCGCACACCACAGAAATAAAAGAAATGGTGTGTCACAACAACGTCAATTTCAATTAGAATTGCTTTTAACGTTTATGGTATGTGGTCTACCACTTCGTATACTTGATAAAAAAGCATTTCGAAAATTCTGGGGTACATACAATACCGAGTGGATACTACCATCTCGGACAGCGTTACGGAGAGATATTCCACGAATACGTGAGGACATTGAAAATCGAATTAAAGCCGAATTAAAAGATAAACAGCTGTGGCTATGTCTTGATGAGACGACAGATTGCAAAAAAAATTCTATTTTGAATGTAATAGTGCGCGTATTAGATCCTATTAAACCAAATTTTGCAATTCTATTAGCCAGCAGAAGATTAAAACAGTGTACTAGTAAAGCAATTACGGCCGTAGTTCTCGAAACGTTACAAAAATTTCAAGTGTCAACCAGTCAACTGTTGTTGTTCATGAGCGATGGTGCAGCAACAATGTGTAGTGTAGGCCGTTCCCTTAAAGAAAAGTGTGAAGGACTTTTACATGTTACGTGTAAAGTCCATGCTTTACATCTTGTGGCACAAACTATTCGAGAGTGTTACCCGGAGGTGGATGCATTAATAGCAAACACAAAAAAAGTGTTTCTCAAAAGTCCTAAGAGGACTAGGGCATTCCACAGGTTATGCCCTGGTATTCGAGAACCACCACAGCCCATTCTTACGCGTTGGGGAACGTGGTTAAAAGCCGCTTTTTATTATAATGAACATTTTCAAGAAGTCAAATCCGTTATTTTGCAATTCGTCCCTGCCGAAGCTAGAGCTATTAGGATGAGCCAGAAGGGATTTCTCGATATTTCTGTTGAAACACATCTAAAGAATATTAGCAACAATTACAAAGGGTTAGTAGACGCGATAGAAAATTTGCAAAATTCTGGATTGTCGTTGGTAGAATCAGTGCAAGTCGTGGACGAAGTTAGTACATTGTTACACAGTATAAACGATGCAACAAGTGGACGAGTTTTAGCTAAGTTCGATAGTGTTTTAAAAAAGAATCCGGACTACACGAGATTAAGACAAATGTGCGATGGGGCATCTGCAGATTCCTTGACTAAGTCTAAAGATTATTTTAATTACGCCTGTCTTACTTCGGTAGACGTGGAACGGTCGTTTTCGAAATATAAGAACATTTTTTCGTCTCGGCGAACATCCTTCACCGAGGCAAATGTGGAAACTTATCTGATGGTGCAACTTTTTAAACAAGCCTATCCGCATTATTAAGAAGGATAGAATTTATTTATTATATCTTTATTTACAGTTACATTATTAAGTACAACAGATAAAAAAAGCGTTCAGTTTCTCAGTTATTTCCTTATTACATCCCATTTACAACGCATACCGTTTTCAATCAAATAAAAAATCATAATGAAAATAAAAACACCTCAGCGTGTTATATATATATATATATATAACCGCTCTAATTACTAAACATTATTATTGCGCCAGCTTTTATTTTTTTACTCTTGTGTATTAATTTCGAAATATCACATATCTGCTGTGACTCACATATACGCTATTTACAATAAGCGGCCGTTGCCCCTGATTCCGATTCTGTTGGATGGCGCAATTTGGCCCGCTCTAATGATCAATCAAAGAAATATAATAGGGGTACAATGCGTGGCTAGAATCTAGCGCGATGTTCTGCTGACAATGGTTGGATTCTTACTGAGTCTGATTCATTCCCGTCGTGTGACTCCGTTGTTATTGCCAACGCCTATCTAGATATTTATAGACTTATTGTCAATTTCGTCATTCCATCAAAGTTTTAATTTTTCAGCTTGTAAATAATTTTTTTTTCACTGGCGCACTGTGGGCCAGAAATGAAAAAACCACTTGCACGAACGTCTAAAAATAACTCAAAAGTTGCATTGACCCCGAGAGAAGTGTTTGTTTACCAATGATTAACCCTTTGCACTCCTAATTTTTTTTAACTACCACTAACTCCTTAATTAATTTGCAAAGAAGACAAAAAGTGATCTCAATAAAAAGTCGTATTGGAATATGTAAAATGTGTAATGATTATTATTTGTTTATATTAAGTAGTAAATAAATGAAAATATACATAATTAACAAATTAATTTGTTGAATTTATTTAAACAACAACACAATAAAAATATAAAAATTCATAGAAAGGCGGAATATGACAAATTCTAAGCTGTTTTACGAATTTAAGTATTCGGAATACGACACATTTAGTATTTGAAAAAAAAAAAAAACATTTAATAATTTTAAATAATTTTTAAAATTGTCATATAATGTCGAGTCTAGCTCGACATAGAAGTACAAGAAATACCAGTGGAAAGAGTTAAGGGCTGGTTGAACGGTAAACTTGTTTTGATGTGATCGATTAGTAAAGTGATGCTTCACCGTTACAGTGCTTCTTATGAATTCATATTTAATGATTTGCGTCTTCAGATCCATATATTACCGGTCTTCGCGATTTGCCAAAAAAACCTATATCTGCACCTCCCACAGAAGTTAGAATTGCTAGAAGCTCCTTCTGTAGAAACAAATCTCCCCCCAAATAGCAGTTCAAGCTCGGAAATCGATGACTCCGACGAAGAAATGTACAATTTTTAATATTATTTAATAAAATTTAGAATTAAATTACCCTTATTTTGTTTTTTTATTTCTAGTTAAAAAGCCCTATTTACTTGAAAAATAATTTTTTTGATTTCTAATTTCTGGCCCACTGTGTGGCGCTTTCATTGGAGAATAAGTTAAGGTACCACACGATGAGTCATTCCAATTAAAATTTGGGAGAAGAGAATCGTGAGGGCGCAGATGTAAATGTAATTCATAGATGAAAGCATGCCCCCCTTAATATAAAAGCAGGCGTGCTTTTTTTAATTTTTATTTTCGTTTGAGTTTATGAAATATTTCCAGTGGATCATTTCCAAAAAATCACACAGTATAGAGTACGCGAAATTGGAATATTTTATAAGCCTTTTAGCAAACAAAATGTTTACGTAAAGAATGAAAAATAAATCTAAATGTTTTATTAAACTAAAGAAAACAGATTAAATTATTTCCATAAACTAGTATTTAAAAATTGCTTGCAGCAGAACGATATCTATTAAAATGCCTCTATAATTACACGTAAAACCAATCACCCAACTTATATTTATATAAGGAACAATAAAATAAAAAAGACAGCAAGTCAGTCGAATACAAGATACGACTTTCACAAATTCCCTGTGGTCAATAGTGAATTGACAAAATGCTGTATGCAGCATGCGCAATGGATTAAAATCACAACCGAGATTGAACCGTCATTGAGACCAATGCGCGTTTATACATAGTTTTCTCTGTTTGTGGTGCTTAAATTAACGTTCCATTGCATGCAATTTATAAATACGTTTCGGAGTAATGAATATGTACGAAATAACACCGCAACTACGGTCGAGTTATATAAAAAAGGACTGTTAATATTTCCTGTCTCATAATTAACATCGAATCAATTTAAGTTCCTCGGAGGCTATTTCTATAGTTGTAAGTCGTCGTAATAATTAGATTCAAGATAACGTCGTATGCCTATTTAATTAAGGCTGTAAACATCCACGAGGTTGCATTTTTTTTTTATATCTCATTAAACATATAAAAACGTAACTGGTTTAAATATTTGCGTAAAATATGTTCATAATGTGGAAAAAATAACTTTGGAATGGGAGTAAGCATTGGAAGAAAATTATCCTATTCCTATCTTAAGTTAATGGAATTAAAAAATTATGCAGGGTCAGTCATCTTCACGAGCTCAGAAGATTGTGCCTTTGTGAATCGAGCTTTTTCCAAACGGTTTTGTTGTTGTTACCAGCTCAGATTGTGGGCATGTTTTAAAATTATATCGAAGCATGCATTTTTGGAATCCTTAAGTTCTGAGACAAAATTTAATAAGTAAGGTACTGTTAACGAGATGGAAGAAAACATTACAAAACTTTCAGAAACTAATACGGTGGTACATGGAAAAAGATTGACAATAAAACACCAACTTCATTTTACTATGATTGATGGGAAGGTTGCAAATGTGGTAACTAGAGTAACCTAAACTTGCGGACTCGCATAGGCGTCGGTATTACGGGTTAATATAAGAATACGAAAAATTCATAAATAAACTAAACCGGTAGAGAAGCAGGCATGTAGTGTCAACCTTGAATATAAATCATGTTAAACTGCGCTGAGAGAGATTTCGTTTTAGTACCGGTTGAGCTGTTGCAGAGATTAGTCGAACGGTCAAGGTTATGTACTTACGTGTCGCTTTTGAAAATATAGCTGGTGTTTTTTGTGTGTTGTAGTATTACACCAACTACATAATTAGTGTATTGTTTCATATAGAACTAATATTTACATACCTAAGAAAACAATGCCTCGTAATAGATTTGCTACTAATGTACATAAGTATGTGTCACTTTTTCCCCATTTAAAATATGATGGTAGTGCAGTTTTTTGCTTAATATGCAATGTTCGTTTGGCTGCATTGGACAGAACTGATTGCCAGAGGCATGTCAATGGTATTAAGCATATGAGAAATGCAAGAACTGAAATACCTTATACACTATTCCTCATACATTTATTAATTATGTTTACCTCTTATAATCTTCTGTTGTCGTTGGTGAGAAAAGCAGGTTTTAAAACGTTTTGGCGACAATACGTTCCAAAGTACCCATTACCCTCACAAACAGAATTACAGAATCATTTGCCGCGAATGAAAGAGATGCTAGAAAATGTGTGTAAACGTGATTTGTGTTCCAAAAAAATATGAATTATCGTGGATGAGACGACCGATATAAAGAAAAACGGTATTGTGAATGTAATAGCTCGCGTTTTATCTAGCGAGAACACAGCATCTCGATATTTGTTAGCTTGCAAACGTGTTCAACAATGTACCGCGGAAAATATTCAAAAAGTGATAATGAACGCTTTGAAAAAATTTAAAATTGCCCAAGATCAAGTTGTGATGATTGTGACAGATAGTGCAGCAACGATGTTAAGTGTTGGGCGATCCTTAAAACATATATTTCCTAACTTGCTTTGCATTTAGTTGATGAAGTTGTTCGACAACATTACGGAAACGTTGATCGGATGATTGGAAGTACTAAAGCAGTGTTTCGTAAATCTCCTAAACGTTTAAAAGAATTTCGTAAATTTTGTCCAGGTATTCCAGAACCTCCTGAACCAATTTTAACGCGATGGGGTACTTGGCTAACAGCAGCTTCTTACTATTTGATCCATTTTCAACAAATTCAATCAGTTATAATGCGATTTAATCGGAATGAATCCAAACCAATTAGAGAAAGTCAAAGAGAATTTCAAATTCCTCAACTTTTAGAAGATTTAACAACAATATGTACCAATTATACAGTATTACTAGATGCCATCAGAAAACTACAATGCACTGAATTGTCATTGCAGGAATCATTAGACATAGTGGAGAGTGTAAAAAATAAATTACACACATTAAATGATACGCCAGGATTATGCGCTAATCAAAAGTTGGCAGATGTTTTAAGGAAAAATCCCGATTTTAATACTTTAGAGGCCGTTTATAATAAGTGTAAGAATAGTGAACTTTTAAGTGGTTTTCAAAAACAGTTTCTACATGCAAATGTAACTTCCTTAGATGTGGAGAGATCGTTTTCTATGTATAAGAATATTTTTTCTTGTCGACGCACAAGGTTTAAAGAAGTAACTGTGGAAACATATGCGATGATGCAAGTTTACAGCAGTTCACATCCTGATGCCTCTAATTTGTTGAATAATTAGCAAGTAAGTTTATTTATGAATTTTTCGTATTCTTATATTAACCCGTAATACCGACGCCTATGCGAGTCCGCAAGTTTTGGTTACTCTAGTGGTAACTGAAACTAAATCGACCTCATCCTGTTTCTTATGTGGTTCAAAGCCTAATGATATGAAGAATTTAAATACAATTAAAAGTACATATGAAAAAAAAACTTTCAAGTTGCGTATGTCTCCTCTTCATACAAGGATCAAACTAATGGAATGCATTTTACATATTGACTACAATTTAAATTTCAAAAAATGGGCTACAACGAAGGAATTTCAAGCTGAAAGAGATACAGCGAAAGCTAGGATACAAAGTGCTTTCAAGAAAAGACTGGAACTGAATATTGATAAAGTTTCTCAAGGGTCCGGAAACTCAAACAGCGGAAATACATCTCGTCGGTTCTTCCAAGATCCTGAAATAACTGCTGAGATTACAGATGATGACGTGGAGTTAGTTCGGAAATTTGGTATTATTTTAGAGGTTATAACTTCAGGGTTGGATATTAATGCCAAACGATTTGGATTTTATGCTTTAGAAACAACCAAGTATTTCGTTAATAATTACGGATGGTATAAAATGCCTGTCACTCTTCATAAAATCCTCATCCATGGCAAAAACATTATCTCGGCTGCAATTTTACCAATTGGCTTGTTATCAGAGGAAGCTCAAGAAGCTCGCAAAAAAGATTATAAAAAGTTCCGCCTTTTTCATTCAAGAAAAACAAGTAGAAAATCTACAAACGAATGATGATGCTCAGTTCCAATCCTTATTTATCCCACTTGAGGAAGCCATGTCCAAAAAGTTATCATCCACTAATAGGTGAAGCTGCAGCAGTATTAGAGGTTAAAAAATTAAGTAAGCTAAAATAAATTACTATTAGTAGTTAAATAATTATCAGTTCTTCTCTTGTACAGATAATTATCAGTTCTTCTCTTGCACAGATAATTATCAGTTCTTCTCTTGCACAGATAATTATGAGTTCTTCTCTTGCACAGATAATTATGAGTTCTTCTCTTGAAAATAAATGGATTATAAGTACATATTGTGTTGTAGTTTATAGGTTTTAGAGCTATAAAAAACGATTTTAAGCTTTCCGTATCGGTTAGAAATTGATTAGATAATAATTTTCCAAATCATTGGATAGGACGGCGAGGATCACATGAATGGCCTGCCCGCTCTTTTTTTTAATAAAAGTTTATAATTTTACATTGTTTGCTTAGCATGATATTTTTTCTGTTATAATCCCCAGAACTAGGCCAAATGTCAAAATAAGATATACTGCTGAATTCGTAGTGAAGATACCTTTCCAACGATGTGTCACAAATGGTATCATCCCATTTAAGATTTTTATGTTGGGGGTGGGGGGACATAGGGCAAGTATCGTGATATATTAATTTGTTTTGTATCAGTAAAGATGAAATTGTAGTGTTTCATACGATAGAAGTACACGTAGTGCTGTAGTGCTTTTCGCAAAAAGCATCCACATAAATTGGAAACAACCTAAATGGGATACGTTTGCTCTGGAAGAGATTTAGAGGTGTTACAATACAATTAATGTCTCATATGGTATTAATCTATACCTCAGAGCTTTGGTGACTGTAATCTACCATTGCCAGCGCGATATTTATTAAAATTTTTCATACAATTCAAAATTTTCTATCCATTAAAATTTACTAATAGGGAGTTAACATTTCAAAAGAGAAAAGATTGTTCCTGTATTCTTTTAATCCGTACCGTGCGTTAGTGCAGGGAGCTGCAATTAGGTTAAAGATTGATTTTTGCGAAATTGACTTTTTCTCTTCAAGCGTGCCTTCAATGATGGACAAAAAAACGTACGCGTATTCTCTATAGGGACCTCAATAAATATACTTCGCCTTCATAATTTCTCGGATATTATTTTGTTGTTTTGTTCAGCGGGTCGGCCGCTTACCGAAAAAAGCATTCCCGATCTCTGAACGTGACAAATTGGGTAGTTATTACGTTAAAACCAGTCTTTCAAATAACACGGATTCTTACCATTTTAAATATATGCACGTTAATTGGTTCATTTGTAAAGTTACTGACGTGAAAATTAGCGCTAGTACGTTTATATTTTATGTTCATATGCTGTGCTATTAATGAATATTAATATCCGGTGAATGATTTAACGTAACAAAATAAAAAACAATAAATTATATATTAACTATATATATGTTGGAAGAATCTTCGAATGCTCTTTGAAGTTGTTTCTTCCTTTGTTATTATATATGTACATTGCATTTAGAACCTTGTGTAGATTTCCAATTGTTCTGATTAAATTGCCTATTAACAAAGTTTTTGGCGTGACTTGGAACAATTTTGCCTTTTTTCCTAGGTAACTATTTATCATAGATACTGTACATAACATAGGTTTTGCCCACTGCATATGGTATTCGGTTTTCGCTGTAACATACCATTCACTCAGAATTTTAATTTCATCTTTGTTATGTCCATAAATAGAATTTCATATGCAATAGTTTAATTTCTTGGACGAAACACATCCTTACAGGACTTACATAAACATACAGTTTTGTTAACTATAAGGATGTTGCGAATGATAGGATAAATGTTTTTAAATAATGAAATATACACTACCCCCTCATAAGTATTTGGGCACCTCAAATTTCAGAGTAAATCATTAAATATTTAAATGGAAATATTAAAATATGTATTTGCGTATTTTACTAAACACAAATATAAACTTTAACAATTAAAATTATTTATTATTATTATTATTGGCCTCGACTGGAAATCATTAGCCATTAAAATTATTTATTTGACCTAAATTTTAGATTCGTCAATGTGACCTCCTTTACTTTTAATGATTGTGTCGCATAATCGGGGAAGCAATTAATTTTAACAATGTTTCCGGTGTTATTCGAGCCCATGCTGCCTGTAGTTTGTTCCGCATGCCATCTCCTGATGTTGGAGCAGTTTTTCTTGCTTCCCGATCGAGTTCTTCCTGTAATAACTCGATGGGATGCAAGTGCGGGTTTTGGGGTGGCCATTTCATGATTGCTAGTGCCCTTCCTCTTCCAACTGTTCTAAATATTGCTTGCATAATTTTGAAGTGTGCTTTCAGTCATTGCCTTGTTGGAATACAAAATTCTGACTCACAATTCTTATACCAGATGGTATTGCATTTTCCTCTAAGATGCGTTTGTGTTGCTTTTTTCTCATTAGGCCTTGAATTTTGACGAGATCACCTGCGGATGTACCAGTAAAACAACCCCAAATCATTACCGAACCACCGCTGTGTTTGACAGTAGAAAATGTGCATTGCTCTAGTGCACGTTCACCTGCAGATCTTCTTACAAACACTCGTCTTCGCGAACCGAAAACCTAGAATTTGGATTCGTCGGTCCACAATATCTTGCTCTAATCTTCTATCGTCCAATTTCGATGTTCATATGGCCACTGTAACCTCTTTTTCTTATTAATTTGGCGAAGCTAGGGCTTTCGCATCGCAATTCGCCCATGAAGGCCGACTTTTTGCAGACGGCGTTTAACCGTGGACACGCTAAACGGCATGGGAAATATAGTATTAATTGCTAAGGCGATTTATGGAGCTATTTTCCTTCTATTTCACCTGCTGGACACCACGATTGCAATATCTTGAGCTGATGTTGTCGTCCTTGGTTTCACCACTCCTTAGTTTATTTAGAAAACTGACACTTTCATTGTATTTTTTGATGTTATAATGTAATTTTCTAGCAACTTGGCGATTGCTTGTGCCTAAGTTATGTTGTGTTACTATCACAGCACGCGTTTCAACACTAATTCATTTCCTTTTCGGCACTTTTAAACGAAATTATAAACACTATTCGTTAAGAGATGTTGTCAAATGGCTTTATTATAGCTTCATGATTCATAGTAAAATTACCAAGTTTTAAATTTTTTCTGCAATTTCAAGGAATGCGTTCTTTGTTGTTGCCACTACCTACGTTTTTATGACAGTATTACCTCTCATACAAATAAAAAAAGTAAATAGACGGATATTATGTAATGAATAAATACATTCTTTGTACACAAAAATTTAAAATCCAAGGGTGCCCAAATAGTTATGGGCGGTAGTGTATACAACATATAAGCCAAACTACATCTCCTCAACTGTCACCTGGAGCTTTTCCCAGAGAATTTGGGGAAGGTAAATGATGAACACGGTGAACGTTTTCACCAAGATATTTCAGTCGTGGAAAAACGCCTTCTGGGAAGGTGCAAGCAGAATAATTTTGGACTTTACCGAGACAATCGTTAGAAAGGGAGTAGAAGAGAAAAATACCGATCTTTACATTCTAAACACCAAAAACCAATTAGGCAAGTTTAAATATTAGGTATTTTTTATCACTAATTATAAAGCTTTGCATCTTGAAAATGGTATGTGATAGAAAAATTCACTTTTTAAATCACCTCATTCATGACAACTAAAATTATGTAATGTAATTCAGAGGGCAGATAAAAAAAGTCATATTTGCTGTACAGTGTTATCAACACGTATTTACCTTTACAAGCTAACTCAAATTTGCCCGTCGTCCTTTTAAAAGGACGTTTACAATTTACTTTATTGGAACTGTATTACTAGCTATGCCGCAATGCAATCGAAGTTATCATGGTAGATTGTTCGAATAACTTCACTTGATCAGATGATTCTGTTATTTTAACGCCTTTTATAATAATATATTTCTTGGTGTTTCAAAGTGAGGTGATTGAATCATGATGTCATATCTTATTGATTAGGAACCTGCAGGGTAAGTTGTTTGTTCTTTAAAATTTAAAATACAGTGAAAACTTGTCTCTAACATATAAGATAGTAACCCTACAAAAAGTATTTGTTTTGCCTAATATGAGTAGCATGTACTATTATATAGATATCCTTTTAGAAGAACGATAGGCATATATGTATAAATTCTATAGAATTCTTTGCAGAGGTATTACTTTAGAGGAAATTATACAATCACTTGAAAAAGGTGCTGGTGATTCACAAAATAGTAGTAAGACTGTAATCACACTTTTTCCTCCAACGACCTAACCGATGAAGATAGCTTTGGCTTGAATAATTTTCCTGCATCTCAGCTTAAATTATTTACCTCGTAGACGGATGTATTAGGAAAATAATGCAGATGTCCGTAATTCCTTAGCTATTGCTATTTCTCTAAATTGGTTTGAGTATATTTATGGCTAATTTCCATTGTTGTAACAATGGAGCGTTTAATCGGTTGGACAAATTTGCAAAACTGAAACCGCTGCGCGCTGGTTACCATGATAAATGAAAGGTTTGTGGAAAATGCACTACACTCATAGCATCACAGCGTCGATGAAACTATGGTGCCCTATTTCGGTAGGCACCCGTGCAAAGCACAAACCGATTAGATACGGGTTCAAATTTTGGATTGGCGCTACTAACAAAGGATACACGGTATGGTTTAAACCATACCAAGGATCCACTAGTAAAATAAGGGACGAATATAAAATTAGGATTAGGCCCACTGGTAGTTTCAGAATATTCAGAAGTTCTTCTTTCACGGGGAAAATGTTGTTACCATTTATTTTGTATGTTATGTTCAGTATCTCTCATGTGTAATGTCCTTACATTTACCTGTTCTTTCTGTGTATTTACATTGTAAATAAAACATTTGCTTGAACATATACAATAATATTGTATATTTGCCCATCGTCCTTTTTAAAGGACACCCTGGTAGGAAGCCTATGCAATACACCGGATTTTTTTTACATTTTTTTCGGTTTATGTAGGCTCCCACCACTAAGAAAATATAAAGAAATAACAAATATTTCTCGAAAAAACATTAGGCATATCTGTGTTAATCCGTTGATTAGATGTCGCAAATCTACTGATGTTGGCGAATCTCATTTCGAGCAGTTGCTTTAGCAACATAAATAAATTCATTTCTTAAATTGCAATTTATTGTCGTAAAATAACTGAGAATTTTTACCAACTAATGTCAATTACAATAAAACTTACACAATTAAATTGTTGATACATAGTTTGGTCCATACACGGTAGAATACTCTGAAAACAGTGAATGCTACGAAAAAATTCAAGGGACATTTTTTTATCTAAATTGAACAAGGAACCTAGAAAAATAACTAGAATTGTATTTTAGTCGGTGGAGCAGAAAATAATTTCTAAAAAAGAAAAATTGGCACATATCTCTGCCACTAGATTAAATAACTTATCATTGGTAATACCAAAATGTAGAGCTCATTTAGCATTGATAATGTGATAGATTTCGAATTATTGTAGTTAGCCATTTTTTAAATATTTAAAAATTATAATTTTTTCGAAAATAATCAATTCCCTGCATCTTGAAGACTAAATCTTCGAAGGTGTATGTTCATTAAAACTTTCTTGCCTAAAGTTATTTGAAAAATCGCCAGTAAGACCTTCATAGATAAAATCTGGACCAGCCTGTATATATAAAACTCCAAGTAACGTAGCAATTTTAGTACATACATATGTGGTCACAATCAATGGTTATCCTAAAATGGAATACTCTGTTTTCACACAGATCACACTAACGGATCACAGATGTACTATCGTCGTTAAAATTGTTTTATATGGCAAAATTCTTTCGAAAATCTTTTCATTCCATTCTTAACATCAGATAATATCCAAATATATCTCGGAATACTTTAATAGTTCTATTTTCTATCGATCAAGGAATTTTGTATCAATTGCAATTCTTAGAACATGTGTACATATAGGGAAATCCCAAACCACCAATTTATTTTTGTTACTAGATCATGCACTGTAGCATAACTTCTTCAAAATATTTATGAAGTGTTAATGAACGGAATTATATTTTCTAATGTTTAACATTACTGCATGATTCTATGGGTACTGGTATAGTTTTTCGATGTACATTATGTCCGTTTTCAAATACTAAGGTGAGCTCAATTAAACGGTATAGCTTCTTTTCTTTAAAGGTATTTCTCAAGAACACATCATGAGGATTATTTCTAATGGTCCCAAAACTTATCTAATGTGGAACAGTCGCTTTCCAAATAGGAAAGGTTTTTGTCATGATAGTGTGAAAGTCAACCGTCAATATGATGAGAATGTTATTCATAATAGTTTAAATGAAATTTTGAAGCACTTATATGAGATATAAGTATATTGGGAGCTCTTTTTTTGACTTGAGTAAAGCATTTGATCTCATAAATTATAATATTATTTTTGATAAGTTACATACATTACACTGAAAAAAGAAATTCCGGTACGGATAACCTGCAATTTAATTACCGGTATAGAGTATAACACTTTTACCTTGTATTTCTCCGACGTAAACATTTGAAAACTAAAAATTCACCTGTATTTTTACTACATGATATTTACTGCTCATTATTACTACCATAATAAAAATTTACTTTAGACCTGTGTACAGGGTTTTTCATTTTATTTTGATCACTACTTATTTCCGTTGTTATTGCAGATTCAAAAAAATATTTCAAGTGAAAGTTGTAGCTTTTGACCTCTGCTGAATAAAAATGTAATAGCTATCAGAATTGTGTATACAGGGCGCGACCAACAAAACATAATTATGCTTCTTTCTTAATGGAATACCTTATATATTTTTATATTTTTGGATATCCTCTCATTTTCTGATTCCAAATATATTATATTACATATGTAAGACTATTTTAAGTAATTAGCAAGTTATTCTACTGAATACAATGACGCAACTTTTTGAGTTAGAAAGCAAGTCTTATATACCGAATATTATATATTTGAAATCAGGCAATGAAGAGCTATTCGAAAATATAAAAATATACACGGTGTTCCATTAAAAAAAGCTAAACTATGTTTTGTTGGCCGCGCTCTCTGTATGCAATTCTGATAGTTATTAAACTTTTATTTGATAGAGGTAAAACACTACAACTTTTGTTTGAAACATTTGTTTGTATCTGCAATAGTAACCGAAATAAGTAGTGGTAAAAAAAAAAAATGAAAACCCCTAATTTTCATCCGTTTAACTGCCAGTTCGACATTTATATGCATTCAATTAAGATTGCAGTCGAAAGAAATATGATGTTTTAGCTTCACTCTCGTACGTAACCCTGGTGCAACGTTTCCGTAGCAAATAAATCTGGAACCAGTTTAGGCTCTAGCAGTGCGATTTGATCGACATTTTAACAAAATCAAATCAAATGCCGGCTCCAAAATGTTATGGAAAGTAGAAAGAAGTATAAATATAGGCACTAATGCCACACAAATATGCCCGTGTAACATGCATACGACAATAATGAGTTGATGTTTTGTTCTGGCGTCAAAGCCTAAAATATTTTAAGGAATAGGAGATATATGTAATACTCATACGTACCGGAACTTTGATATCAACAAGAAAGTCTCGGTTTAATTTTAAAACACGATATTAAAATTTCAGAGTTTTTGAAAATTTCTGTAGAATTTGGATAAAGATCTAAATTTTCGGAAAATTTCTAATAAATACTAAAGGTTTATAGGAAAATTACCAATTTTAAGGAAAATTCCTTATGTTTATAACGGAGATATATACGTTTTTCGTAGTATGAGGACTTAAATTTACCCTCATTTCTTTCAGTGTATATGAGAATATTTATTTATGGGGAAACGCGTTAAAAGTCTTTCGTTCATATTTGTCGCGTCGTTTTCAAAGTCTGTATTAAAATCATGGTAAACGACATAACCACTACATTATATATTAAAAAAACAAATATTGAGCAGGGTGTACCGCAGGAGTCAATCCTGGGTACCCTTTTATTTCTCATTTTTATTAACGATCTTCATTTGTTCATTAATAACGCCAGTATGGATCGTTTTAACGTTTACTAAAATTATTGCGATCAATATGTCTTAATAGAACCCTGGTTTTTGTTTTTATGTTTTAAAGAGTATGTAAATGATTTCTGAAAGGGTAATTAAAAGGAATACAAATAAAAATTAAAATATAACACTTGCATTGTATTCAACTTGAGTGTCGGAAATAAAAGAATTACGATATGATTAAAATAATTCTTTCTTAACTATAAAAACTGCAACAATATGTGGCTTCATTTTTTAATTACGGATTATAGAGTGGAAAACTAAACCAGCAATCTATCTTATACACAAAAGGTATCGGCACAGTCTACACCACAAACATGGTTTAATGAATTGTTTCGGAAATTTTGGCCTCACGATGCTTATTGCTACCATTAGCAATAATGTATCTTTTTAAATATTTTTGTTTTACATTGAATACCTACTATCGTAGAACATTTTGCTTTCAATAGATGACGTGTAAATTAAATATTAACCGGAAGTAAACGAGTCAGTTAATTAACTATTGCTCACAGTTTCAAAAATGTAGTGACACGTATGTAATATAAAATAATATATTTTTTTTAAGCCAACGAGCCAACGAGAACTTTCATTGCAATTTATAATTTAAAGGTAAAGTGAGAAATTGTATCTTTCGCCGCACTGTTCACACCGAACACAATTACTGTAATCAATGCATTTTTGCGTACTCGTTCCATAATAACAGGTTAGCCATCTCCAAATTAACGGGTTAAGAAATTCTTAATTTATATCTATACGAATGAGTAACGTAATAAACACTTAACCTCGTTACGTTATGTTTAGAATTAAATACCTTATTTTTCTTCTTAGGCCTTTAATTTTTATTTCAACGCGAAAAATACTAAGGGAAGCAGTGATCACTAGAGTGAGGTAATCGTCTCTGCGATACATAGGCGTTTCACCGGAATAGGGGGCTGTGTACAAAACTCGGTTCTCGCTTTGTCAGCGTCCGCTTATTTATTTTTCGCTTAGTTCAGGAAACGGGAGCGTGCGTTGTGTTTTGTGTTACGTGTTATTCGTTATAAATATATAATTATTGAATTAAAATGTGTAATGTGAACGAGACTAAAAAACCACCCTTTGCTGGCACAGTAAATAAGTTTATCTGTGACTTTCCGGATTTGTTCTACAATGGTGCTAAAATAGTTTGTAAAGTATGCGAGAAACATTTGAAGTGCTAGGATAAGGCGGACTGTAACAAATGTAAATACCGAAGAATACAGAAACAGAAAAATGGGCGTGCCAGTGGGAACTGCCTTTATTTTCGATTTACTCATGATGATAACTTGTAATTTGTCACTTCGCTTACTCGAAAAAGAACCGTTTCAGAACTTTTGGTGTAAGTACAACCCCGAGTTGAAATTGCCAACTGCGAAGACTAAACGTGTTTTATTTGTACGCGAAAACGTGAAAAAGGAAATCAAATCTACATTAAAAAATCAGTTGCTTTGGTTATGTGTTGACGCGACAACAGATTGTAAAAGAAATTCTATTCTAAATGTTACAGTACGTGTAATGGACCCTCATAAACCGACATTAATAGCTAGCAAAAGACTGGAGAAGTGTACTGGTGCAGCAATTGTAAGGGTAATACTTAGTACGTTAGAAAACTTTCAAGTTTCACCACGTCAAGTGTTGATATTTATGAGTGATGGTGCCGGGACAATGCGTTCGGTAGGCCGTTCTTTTTTTGAACACAGTTGCAAGTGTTCAAATGTTGCGTGTAAAGTGCATGCTTTACATCTTGTGGCAGAAACTATTCGACAATGTTCACTCGAAGTAGATGCATTAATAACAAGTACAAAAAAAGTGTTTCTCAAATCTCCAAAACGTCTTCGATCATTTCACGTACAGTGTCCTGGTATTCGTGAACCACCACAGATGATTCCTACACACTGAGGAACATGGTTGCAGGCGGCTCTTTATTATGGTGAATATTTCAAACAAGTAAAAGCTGTTATTCTACAATTCAATCTTGCCGAAGCTGCAGCTATTAAAGAGAGCTAGACAAAATTTCAAGATATTTCCGTTGAAACAGAGCTACAAACTATTCGCAATAACTATAAAGGATTACATGACGCAATAGAACAATTATAAAATAGAGCGTTGTCGTTAGTGGAGTCACTGCAAATAGTGGACGAAGTACATAGACTGCTACGCATTATACATAACGCAAAATTTAATCGCGTTCGAGAGTGTGTTAAGGAAATATTCCGATTTTGTCACATTAAAACAAATTTGTGATGGTGTATGTATTACATCCGTAGATGTCGAACGATCTTTTATAAAATACAAACACATTTATTTAACCACGGCGAACGTTGGTCAACGAGACAAATGTGGAAACATATCTAATGTCATCAACTTGTTACGGCTCTTATCCAGTGGGTGATAATACTGATAATGGTGCTTCTATCTTTAATGTTCGGTAATTCCGATGCAGCTAGTCAACTTACTTGATAACACTACTTAAGAGGGAGTGTGTTTCACAACTTTTCAGATATTATAATTCTTGATTGGTTCAGTTATTATTATTCGATTTATTACTTATTTTTTGGTATTGTACTTACTGAAGGAAACGCACGCCTATGCCGCGCAGAGACATCACCTCGCTTTAGCCGGTCACTTGCAACGTGAAGCTACATAGGTAACTAAAACAAAGTAGCCCTTCTCTCAAGCATAATAATTACGACAAAGACAACCATCGAAAGCAAACTTCAACACAGTATCAGAAGAACAGCGTCGATAATGGTAATGCTATGAAGTACGTTGATGGCAATAACAAAAGAACGCATTTTCAATCGCATGACGAGGCACTTGTATTAATTATTCGTTTAATAATATCACGGCAAGTTAAACAGTAGTTACCAGCCAGTTTCCTTAGAGGGAAAGAACTTCTTGCTTCGTTCATCTTAGTCTTACGATATTAACCCTTCCTCTCTTTCTTTATAGCGTCTGACGGTTACTATCTCCGTCTAGCAGGTACGGCAACATTGTATATGGTGTTGGGTATTTAAGTCTTATGTGAACGCACTTACTTAATGTGGACGTTTTAAACTTTAACGCTTACTAATTATCTAATTCCGAGCGCATTCACGTATGTGGTGGTAATGTGAGCAGCGCAATTTCACTAGAACACATTCTTTAATGTTATTATTGTTATTGTTGTGGTCTTAGCGGCACACCGGTTAGCTTGTGAAGCCGTATCCAAGTCAAGTTGCGTTGATGAGTGTTTTATTGAGTAGGCTGCCAAGGCTCAAACTAGCATATTGGCGACGGCTTATTAAAAGGTACTTTATATGCCCGATATGATATTCACATATTTACGTCAAAGGTTAACGGTATGTGAGATACATGTGTTTCCCTACGAAAATAGCACATTAAAAATGCGATGGAAAACTGTAAGTTTAACTGACTGGTAAAAATCTAGTTGTAATTCGCGTTGCAATTCACATAATCCATTAAGCTAATAAGCAATTAACTTAATAACTTTAACATTCTTTTTTAGAAAATGTCAATCAAAATATTGAATTGTTTTGTTGTTGACTGATTTCAAATTTTTTTTTTAATTTGTCAATTGTTAGCACTCTGCACGCAGAAAAACGTTTACTTTTCTACCAAGACTGTCCGCCTCAATTCAAGACAATGACTGTTTCCATTATCCACAATACAATAACTGTTTTAAATCAAAAGAAATATTTTCCTCGCGTTTTTTTCTTCACTTAAGAAAAGTACCTATATACTTCTAATGAAATAATTGTATTTCTTTGTTTAAGACATTTGTTAACTTGATTCAAGAAAATCCTGCAGAAAATTTGAAGAAAGCCATTCTTACTATAAGTATATGGCCATTATAACACAAAACAATATTTTATTGAGAGTAGTAAATAGTTTTCTTAATTCCAGAACGCGTTTAGATATTGTTCATAATAGTTTCATTTCCTTAAAAAAAGGCGTTTATTTACTTAGAGTTCTTGAAATGCATATTATTTATATCCACATTATTAATTGCGCTTACCTTGTTTAAAACAGTACAGCATATTCGTACATAATGCAGTAAATCACTCACATTGCTTGTGATTTTAAAAAGGCTAAGGTAAGAAGTTATCTACAGAACAGTGTTCAAACAAAAATGGACTGAATGTAGAAGTACACTAGAAAAAAGTGTCTAGAAACAATAAGCAAGATAATGCTTATAAAGAGCTCATGATATTGATGGAATCACTACCGGCAAAAACAATATCAGAAGAGAAAAGCACTAACTATTATTCGCGTCTCAATTTATGCCCCTAATCTCCAAAAACAGCACTGAAATATTTCCCAGCGTCACCTAGTGGCAAAAGGTACAGTCACGCCGTCCTAGAGAGTAGTGAATATAGAAACCGGAATATAGATGGCATACTTACCCATGCAATGATGTAAAAGTAAACTTAATGTAGAAGTACACATGAAGAAAGTTACTAGAAACAATAACCAAGATAATGCTAATAAATAGCTCATGGTATTGATGGATTCATTACCGGCAAAAACAATGTGAGAAGAGAACAGCACTAATGCTTTTTGCTCCTGCCCATATTGCAGGGTTTTCGTTCGTTTTCCCAGGGTAGACCGAGGTCTCTGCTTCCTTTCGTCTTCCTCTGGGTGGCTAATTTCACACCGCTGGTAGTCGGGGTATTTTTCCTTTCTTATTTGGTTGTTTCATAGTGATGCCGAGTCTCTCTGTTGTTGTGTCCCTTGGCCATCTCGCTCCTCTACTCGTCCTCGCCGGCTTTGACGATGTCCCTAACCCTCGTAATGTTTCGACTGCTCTCTTCCATACCCCACTGGCTAGTTGCCTGAGGTGATCCCTGATGGGAGGTATTCCGAGGTCGGGGCGGAGCTGCTGGTTTCGGACGAACCACGGTGCGTCCGTTATGGCCCTCAGCACTCTATTCTGCATTGCCTCCTACATCGGATATCGATAATTCGCCACCGTGCACCATACGATAGCGCCATAGGTCACGATGGGCCTGATTGTTGATAAATAAAGTTAATATTCTTTTATTCTTCAGATCCATGGCGTTGTTTCTTCCGATAATGAGGTACAATGCGTTCCTAGTTGCCGCTATCCTCCCCCGCAGGTTCCTGGAGATGGTTGGCCCAGGTCGACAGACAATCTCCGTCGACCGAAACGTTCATCGGGGCGCCTCTGATCTTGTTAGTAAATCAGATCGCCTGGCACTTGCTGGGATTGTAAACTGATCGGCTGCGGCTTGAACGTGTTAAGTACCCCTCGTTTTGGCCGGATGTGTATATGACAACATCATCAGCATAAATCGTCAGTTCTGTTTGAGGTAGTTTCGGGACATCGTGAATGTACAGTAAGTATAACACGGGGGCCAATAAGGACTCCTGTGGAACGCCGGATAGTACAGAGTGTATGGGGGATCTCTCCTGCCCAACCCAACAGGTAGCTGCGAATCAGTCTGACCAAATTGGCGTCGATATCCAATCTTATCATCTTATCACAACAATCCGTCGTGCCAAACCGTGTCGAACGCGCGAGTAAGATCCATGAAGACGGTCTGAACCGTAGCGCGGGCCATCAGCGCGTCACGTATGGCCTCCGTAACCCTCAGCAGTTGGAAATCTGTGGAAAGACCCTCGCGAAAATCAAATTGCTCCTGGAGAATGACGTCTCTCTCTACCAGCTCATCGCGGAGTCGGCTGAGGATCACATTGCTGTTACATCTGTCAGTTTATGCCACTAATCTTCAAAAACAACAACTGAAATATTTCTTAGCGCCACCTAGCGCCAGTAGATATAGTCATGCCATCCTAGATCGTAACGACGGAAACGGAATACAGATACCATACTTACCCATACAATGATGTAACCTTTAACGTACAACGTTTCATAAACCTTTTCAAAAGATACCGGTTAATGTAATATTTTTTTCCTATTATCACTATTTACCACGTGTACTAATTTGACATTAGTTTTTTTTTTAATATACAATAAATAATAATAAAAAGGGGACAAATAAACTTAAATATTAACTCATTAATTATTAAATTACCTAAAAATAATCCCTATTTAATTACAATATTAAAAAAATAACTTAATTATACTCTAACTTATAAAAAAAACCCTTTTCAATTGTTCATTCACTTGTTCCTAATTTTAATTATTAATTTTAGTTTTTTTTCATTATTGTAATGTTTCTTTTATTGGATATCCTTGTAGCTGGCCTGATGATGTGTTTTTTGAACACGAAACCGGTCGCCTAATTTCTCAATAGAATTTTGTGAGATCTGGACCATGTTTTAATTCCTACCTTTAATATGAATATTTTCTTAACTTAAAACTAAATGATTTACTTGGAAGAAACATTTTTCTGTCTTGGATCTTCTTGATTTTCTAACCCTCAGAAAATATTTATTTAATTCAAAATAAAAAAATTTACCGTATGACTTTATGTACAATACTGTATATTAATATACAGGGTGATTCATAGTAGGTGTAAAAAGCTTTCACACCATGTTCGGGAAGTCATTTAGAACAAAAAATGTTAAATAAACATAGGTCCTATTCTTTTTATTTACAGAATTAAAACAGATTTAAATTTTAATAAAGCAGAGATGGTTATTAAAATACAACTTTAAAAATGAATAACTAGAGAAATAAATATTGCCTATTAATAGTTATTATTAGTTAAAGAACTCATAATTTTATAGAAATTATTTATAATAGGATTGTATTTTATTTTATTATTTTCAAATTACATTTTTTTTAAATTACTTCCCCCCCAAAGCTTATTTCCGCCCCGGTTTGAAATTTTGAAATTACGGTAAGCCTAGTTATTGCCAATTGTAAAGAGAACAGAATTTGTTTTGAAATTCTTGTAACATTACGACGACATTACAATGTATGGAATAATTTTACGTACAATCGAATAACAATAAAAAAGTGGATAACTATGTAGGTACATTTTGCTTTACATGGACACATAGGAAACGTCTAGTCCGCTACTCTCACGAAAGTTCAATATTCCTGCCTCCTTTCTTGTGTTAAATTTCTCATCTACATTACTAAATGAGCATTCGAGTTCAGTACGCGTACGTTCCGGAGCGATTGGAAACCATAATTGCAATGATTATACACGTTGGAGGCGATTAAACGTCAAAACAGGTAATTGAAATTCAAAGAAAAACAACTGAACACTATAATCCAGCCGGTTGATTTCTACAAAGTTCCCTTCGCTGCTTGCACCATTGTATCCCTGGTACATGCGTATTCTGTAATATGTATTGTTCATTTGCCAGGATTTACATCGGAATTGTAAAGCGAATCCAAAAAGAGAACTACATCCGACGTCATATGCGCAAAGGGACTATTTTCGTCGGGCGTGACTATTATTACGCGGTATTAAAAAAATAGGGGTGGAATGATAGCTAAAACCTGAGTATCGTGCCAAGGTTTGATTAGGTTACAGCATGTTATCTTGGATACATTTCAATTGTTTTGCTATTCTAGATTATCGTTCCATCTTTTATTAAGAAAACTATTTTTTGCAAGACATATGAAATGAATATACTACTACAGTGGTAAAATTTAAATACAAATAACTAAATAATTATACAAATTGTAGCGATGGCGTCAACATTGGCGAAGACAGTTGGCGTTAAAGGAAAACTTATCCACAGCCAAGGCAGAGAAATTATCGTCAATATTTTGAAATTTATGAAAAAGAAACAGAAGACAATAAACTAAGTATTCCCTTCAAATATTACTAGGCTGCGACAGGTACATACAAAAGTATTGTGAAAGAGTGTGAGGATACACATTCAAGGAAGGTTGCTTCTTTTTCAACTCCTCATAAGAAGAAACTACGTAAAGGTCTGAAGAGTACCGCTCGCGGAGAAGATACTGCAACAATTCGGTCAATTATTCATAACTTTTACATTCACGAAAAGAAACGACCCATTTTAAATGATATTTTAAAATGTTTTCCTTTCATCATATATTATTCATTGAAATAAAGTTGGCATCAAGTTGTCCCTTGGGCAAGCTGGAACAGTACTACACTCAGACCATATTTCATAGATAACAATTCGCTAAAATATTAACCTATAAATATCTTGAGCATATAGTGTCATGATAGTAACAACACAAAAAGCCCAAAAAAGAGACATATTGTCTATCAAAAACTAACTTATTTAAACAAACTTGCCACAATTAATTAAATACAATAAAGTTCGTCAAAGTAAAGGAGAAACAGCAATTAACAAAACAAGTTAAAATAAAATAATAACGAGCACAAAGAACGAAAGTATGACAAACGCAGGTTTTAATAACAATAAGCAACAAGAATAATTTACGCTTTTGGAATTGATATTTGACAGTTTGACAATTGTTATGATTACTTTGCTTAGCAACGAGCTCTTTATATCAGTTTAGCGTCACAAGAAACAATTTGGCGCTCCTTCCTAGCCAACTTTGCGTAACAACAAAACCAGATTACCAAAACCATTATTGCTGCATATCGTCTTATTTCTTAAGTTAAAGTATAACATATGTGATATCATTGGATTTCCTTTACGATTTCCTTTCCAAAAACATAAAAATATACAGGGTGTTCTATTTAAAATAAAAAAGTTGACGTCACTTCCGGTGAAACCAAAAATACAATTGAAATGCCGATAACGGCGAAAGTTAGTTCACAAAAAATAGAAATCGATCTATTTTTTCTAAAAACCAATATACCAAATTAAATTAAGCATTTAGTACTAGATAAGTAATATTTATTACAGGTATTTATAATAAAATAGTCGAGAATGGTATATTGTTCTTTGGGGGCTAACTACATTAGCAACTGCGTTAAAGAAAATGGGATTTAAGAACACTATTTCTATTAAATAAGCGTGGTAGTTAAAATGCATAATTATTTTTAGATGGCAGAAAGCCTCTTATAAAAGAAAAGTTCAAATTGAAACATATGACATACGGGTTATGCGAATAAAATATTTAAAACCACTTCGGCTTTATATTCAAGATAAAAGATATATCACTGATGAATCCTATATATGTACATAGTTCACAGACACAACCCAAAGAATGGTTAGATGATAGCTTGCTAGGATTAAAGGCACCAATTTCGAAGGGAAGCCGCTTGATTATGCTCCATGCTGGTGGCAAAATGGGTTTTACACCTGTCGCACTATTGCTATTTCGTACAGGTACTGCTTTATTACTTCTGTAATACTTAGAAATAGCAATTACTTTTATGAACATGCTTAGATTACCATCGTTATTTCTACCTATAGTATTTTTATTAACTTATTATTTTTTTGAGGAGATGATAGATTCAGTATATATCTAAATAATATCATGTACAGTAGGAACTTAATGAACTTCTTACCAGTATTATTAACATAGTATATGTACATTTTACAAAACTTAATTGATTTTTTATCTCTATAGGTTCCAAGTCTGGTGACTATCATGATGAAATGAACTCCAAAAACTTCTTTGCTTGCGTAAACAAACAGTTATTTCCTAATCTTCCACCACGAAGCGTACTTGATCATATTACAACGTCAAAGTAGAACGGGATCCAAGTTCGAATGCAAGATAAGCCTCCATTGTGATTTAATAAAGAGACATAGGGCAGCTAATCGAATACAAGCTTCTAGCATCACATGGCCATAGCGTATTAAGATTGCCTCCGTATCATCCAGATCTTATTCTCATTGAAAAATTTGCGCCAACGTTAAATGGGTTGCAGCAAGAAATGTGACATTTAATCTGGCAGACGTGGAAATTATAACGAGAAAAAGACATTTTCTTTAATAGGTACTGAAGAATGGGAGTCTGTTTGTAGACATGTTGACAAGGTAGTCCATGAGTATTTAGAAAAAGAAGACTTACTTGACAATGTAACGGAGGAAATCTCGTTTACAGTAAATACAGGGGCAACAAAAACCGAAGAAGATTCTGATGGTGTCGATGATGAAGATGATGAAAACCTTTGCCAGATATTGCTTAAGCTTTTAACTAAATGCATAATCTTCCTTTTATATTTTCTAAAAACAGTTATTTAAGCATATTACAATTCCATTCTTATTTGTGAATATTATTATTTATATTTACATATGTACTTAAACTATTATTACTACTACTTCATATTTTCTAGTTGCATCTATGTTTTTGTGTCTGATGATTAGAGTTGCCTCACTAGCACCAACTGGCAGTGGCGGAGGTTCGATACAACCCTCAGTATAACTGCGAGTCTCAACCAGATCTGTTGTGTATACATGTACGCTGCCGTAAATACTATTTCGTAGTTACGTTTGTTTTAAAAATGTTGCCTACGTCGCGAAAACGACCAATGTTGGACAATGCTACAGAATTTATAGCAGAAATGCCTGACCTAAATTATGATGGCGTTAAAATTCAACGTGTAGTTTGTAATATCCCTTTAATGTGTTGGTCCAAAAGGGATTGTCTACGTCACGTAAATAGTAAATAGCATTCTTCAAAAAAAAGTTGCACACGACACTATGACAAATTTAAATTTAATTTGTGTTACCTTTATTGCATGTAATCTACCGTTTAATTTACTAGACAAGGAAGCATATGTCTTCTTTTGGAATAAAAATTCGGACTGCAAATTACCAAGTCGGGCATCGTTACAAAGAATTGTGCCATCTGCTCGTGAACATGTTGAAAAAAAGAATTAAATCGGAGTTGAAAGATAAAAAACTGTGGTTATGTGTGGACGAAACAACAGATCGTAAAAAACATTCTGTGGTTAATGTAATGGTGCGTACAATGGAACCGCATCAATCACCTTCAATTCTATTAGCTTCCAGACGAGTACAACAATGTACTGCCGAAGTAATTTCAAAGTTAGTGTCAAATACATTGGAACAGTTTGAACTTTCAACAAACCAACTGCTGATGTTTATGAGTGATGGTGCCGTAAGCATGCTTTCTGTAGGCCGGCCTCTTAAAAAACATTGTGCTAACTTGTTACATATTACGTGTAAAATTCATGCTTTCAGTCATGTGGCAAATAGAATTAGAAAATGTTATCCTGAGGCAGACGCTTTAATAGCGCATACAGTGTTTGTCAAATCCCCAAATTTCACAGACTGTGCCCCCGTATGCCTGAGCAACCAGAACCTATTCTTACACGTTGGGGAACATGGTTACAGGCCGCGTTTTATTATCATAGATATTTTGAGAATATTAAGAACGTGGAAGCAATAGAAAAATTACAAAATCCTTCGGTGTTGTTACGCACGCACAGCTATGCGCGGTAGAAGACGCAAAAAATGTTTGTGTTCTAGAAAGGTTTGAAAGTGTTTTAGAGAAAGATTCTAATTTTGGCACATTAAGACAAATTTGTGAAGGTGCGTCAACAGAACCGTTAAGTTGTTCCAAAGATTATTTTAATTACGCAAATATAACGTCACTAGATGTAGAACGTTCGTTTTCTGCATATAAACAAATTTTTTCCTCACGCCGCACTCGGTTTGCCGAAACAACTGTGGAAATATATCTAATGTTACAGATATTTAACAGACATTATTCACTTTGTTTCTTTGTTTCTGACCATTTATTTTGTGTAAATTTTTATGCGCCCGCTACTGGCTGTTGGCGCAAATTGAGCAACTCTACTGATGATATATGCATATCCATAATTTCAATAAATGACCATATTTTGTGATATTGTGAAGAAATAAATATATACCTTTATAACTACTTTTGAATAATCCTTAACAATATAGCAATAAAACATTAAAAAAAGTTGAATCATTTTTGTTGTGAATATTTTACCAGAAAGAGAAAATTTTATAATTGGAATTTTATTTAAATTGTTTAACCCAAACAATGTCAGCTCCTATAAACCAATTTCTTTATTGCCAATAATCTCGAAGCTTTTCGAAAAATTGATTCTTAAAAAAATAAAACCATTAATCGAAGAAAACTACTTGATACCTGAATTTCAGTTTGGCTTCCGGAGTGGGTATTCTACTGTTGATCAGGTCGATAGGATCACGGATGTTATAGAGAAAACACTGGATGAAGGACAGGTATGTTCTGCGTTGTTTTTAGATGTGGCACAGGCCTTTGATAAAGTATGGCATGAGAGACTCATCCACAAGCTGCACAGGGTACTTCCAAAACATTATGTTGAAGTCCTAAAGTCATATCTGTCCGACCGTAGGTTCAGAATAAAATAGGAAGACCAGTACTCTGACCTCAAAGAGATCAATGCGCGAGTCCTATAAGGCTAGGCCCCATACTGTACTTGCTCTATACCAACGATTTTCCAAAAACCAAATACAGGAATTACCATCCCAGTTTTTGCGGATGATACGGCGCTGCTGGCGAGTGACAGGGACGTAACAGAATCAACAAATAAGATCCAATGGGCAACTGACCGGTTGTTGGAGTGGACCCAATTATAGAAAATCGGATTAAATGAAGGAAAATCCATATATATTAATTTTCCTCCCTCTTTGATAATCAATGGAACTATCACTCCATATGAGAACCACGCCAAATATCTTGGTATGAGTTTATATGCCAAGTTAAGGTGGAAACACCACATCAAGAAAAATCGTAAAGAATTGGATATCTGTTACAGGAAATATTACTGGTTGTTGAGGAGAAATTCCCAACTTGCACTACATAACAAAATACTCATCTATAACAAGATCCTTAAACCAGTTTGGCTGTATGGAAGCTAACTCTGGGGCTGCAGTAAAGATTCGAATATCGACATCATACAAAAGGAATCGAGAATATCCCAATGGTATCTGCTGAAATAAAGAAAATGGCGGCCAAGTACAAGGTGAGGCTCGATCAGCACCCAAACAAAGAGGCCCTTCAACTGTTGGACAACTGACATGTTCGACGACTGAAGAGAACCAAGCCCCTAGACTTCGTGTAGTGTGTTATTTTGTGTAAAAGCAGAGTAAAGTGCGTTGAGGTTACGGTCGTTTTGATAACAAACAACTGGAGTGCATTAATGAGTGAACTTTAGACGATAATTTTAGCTTTTAAGAATAGAAAAAAGAATTAATGGTTAATCACATATGATTTGTTTTAATGTTCAATTATTATTTTAAAAAATGTTTAACGAGGCAAAGATATGTAAGTCCTGGGGTGATAGATATAATGATAATTCATTTCATTTCCTTGAATTACTATACGCAGATATTGTGTCAAAATTCGGGTAAAACGTTGTTAAATGAGGTATAGCAATATTTTCATTTATTTATTCCTATTATTTTAGCAAATAAAGATATATTATTATTTCACATTCAGAAAACTATTTTTGTTATATTTTTATCCTTTTAAGGACCTCAATTTAAATTACCGACGCCACTGTCACATTTTCTTCGCGTAGCTAACAATGACGACGTATGTACTTTTCTATTTTGGTTCGTTCTACTGATATTGAAATTAAAATATGAATCAAAATAATATTCTTATCAATCCTTCTTTTTGATTTTAATGAAAATATGTGAGAAATGAAGTAAAATTGGCAATACAAGAGACTTTGAAGCAAGAAAGAGCATTGGAACCATCACCAAATGGCTTACGGTCACAATCCCTTATATGTCCGAACATATATCGTAAACTACGAGTATTTTATTTAAAGAAAGGCATGCCCTCATTTTTATCGATTATTATTGTAATACGGCGTATTCTTGTGGGGCCACTATCTATAATGAAGACAGCGGTCACGATCCCTGGTTCCCAAGTGTTATTTATAAACCACATATGGTCGCAAGAGAACTAGACAATGTCTTATAGTGTCGTGTACATTGTTCAGTCCGTCTGACTTTTCATCTTGTTCCTCTTCTTCTTCTTCTAAGGTTGTGTGCGGAATTTCTTCTTACGCTTTTTTGTTTTTCTTTTTTTAGGTCGTATTTTTCGTGGGCAGTTGGCAGCAGCCGTCCGCAGTGGGTTGTTCATTAAAGTGACGAAGACTATACAACATACCACTTCTTCGCGGACAGTCACTGGTTTACTTGCTTCTACTTTCCACCGTCAGCGTCAAAGAATACCTTCATATATTTTCCGAGAAGGCATCGTAGTGAATACAAAACACTTTCTTGTAACATAAGAGACTAGTTTCACAACATTTTAATGCAGCGGTAAACTATGATAAATACGAAGAATATATTTGATAGGATTTAGGTTAAAAAGTTAAAAAGCTGCGTGCCGTCAGAAATTGTTAAACAGATAAGATGAAAAATAATTTTTATTTACCTAATTCAGGGGTCAGTGCCTTTTTTCTTTAAATTTTCTTGAAAGGTTTTATAAAGAGCCACAAGGACGAAAGTGATTGTGACGAATTTTTATTTACTAATTTTATTTATTAATAGTGTTAACCATAATCATAAAAAACAAAATGCTAATGAGAATTTTGCCGTTAAATTGCCATAAAGATTTATTTTATGTTCACTGAGAGAAATGTGTTGTAGAAATTGTATTGTAAGACCGTGCATCGTTGTTTAAACAATAAAACTTGTATATACTACGTTGTTACATGTGCAATTTCGCGGCTTTAGGCTTGTAAAGAGTACAAAAACATGTAATAACAAAATTACTGTATAAAAATTATTTTAATTCCTCGTAAGGTTTAATACGTTAAGCAATATTATTTTGAGAAAAAGTGTTCCTACTATACTGGCGTCAAATAGAACACCGTATGCGCAAAATTTCTGTTTTTCAGATTGTTATGTATACCTTAGACGCCACATTTTGAGTGATGTAAGCTGGCGCCGCCTAGTAATATATGCAGAAGTAAGATCAGAGAGTGGTAAATGAGTTTTGTATTGTAGTCTATTTTTGCGTTAATAAAATTAGATAACTAAGTACATGTTTGCCTCATTATACAACACAGTTTTCGGCATATTTTGATTCTGATATCCTGTCTAAACCATTATAATTTGAAAAAACATCGAGATTGCTGGAAGAAAGTTCAAAAAAGCAAATCAATTTGAGTTAAATTAGTAAATTTCTAATAGGTAAGGATTATAGTAATAATAAAAGATCCCTACAGTATATCCATACGTTGAGAGTTACTTAAACAAAATAAAGTTAAAAGAAAAAGAAGTTTAAAATTTAGAAAAGAATGATGTTTGTAAACAGAAAACAAAAAAAAACGGTAAGACCACTAATCTGAAATATGCTCAACTGGAATTTTCGAGTAATCTTGTGCTGTCGTGGTCGAGTGGCGGTAAATCGGAGCTGGTCCTGTTCTCAGGTTGAATAGGACGCAATCTTATATGTGGACACACAGACCTAATTCGAGTACACTGAATCCAATGGTGCCAACCGTTTTTAAAAGTTAGCTCGCGTTTTCGAGCAATTTCAATTTAAAAATTTTAGGCCCAAAGAATCTTCTGGAATTTTCTGGAAAATCTGATCAATGGCCGAAGAGCTTCCTGGAACCTTCGAGAACCCTCCATGGACCGTTCATTGACCATTCGTGAACTTTCTAGAAACTTCCATCCCCGAAAATCATCGATTTAGTGCAATATAATTACCAAAAGTGGAAAATTTGTGCCGATCTAAAAGTGGTGGCTCTTTTAAGAGGTATGCAAACGGGTTATACCAAAAATATGTGTTACATATGCTTGTGGAATACTCGTTTTGCCGACGACCAATATAACAAACTAGCCTTTACACAATATTGTGTCAGATCGAAAAGGTTTTGTCACCACAGGTTCACATCAAACTAGGAACTGTTAAAAATTTCGAACCCAAAAGGAAATGCATTCAACGAACTGCATCGTATTTTTTAACGGTTAAGTGGGATGAAAATAAAAGAAGGTAGATGTCTGAATCTGAATGTGGATTTATTGAAATATCATTTTGTCGTATATTTATTTTACAGGAATATTTAATGGACCGGACATTCGTCGTTTGATGAGGGACAAACGTTCTGAAAATGCACTCGTTGACATGGAGTTTATGGCATGGGATTGTGTGAAAGCGGTTATTGACAATGTTCTCGGAATTCATCGATCCGAAAATTGGCGCATACTAATTGAAGACATGCCCACTACCTTTCACCGTTTGAATGTTCGAATGTCATTAAAAATTCATTTTTAGCATTCCTATGTAGAAAAATTCACCGAACAATCACCGAACGAATCCGATGAGCATGGCGAGCGTTTTCATCAAGTGACGGCGAGGCTCGAACATTGGTACAGCGGGAAAAAGCTACATGCTCTTTTGGGTGACATTTGTTGGAATTTACAAGAAGAAGATGACGATACAGAAGAATCAAGGCAATCAAGAGAATGAAAAATGAAAAAAATTAAGAAAAATGTTTTTCTTTGCAAAGAAATTATGAAAAATTAACTGAATCGATTCAATTTTTTGAAATAGTTTCTATTCCATGTGTATTCGTCGATACGATGCATATTCGATCGATTTCCATCGATTTAAATTCAATAAATGGTAAAAAGATAAAAATTACGTTTTTTGGGGTCTTTGGGCATAAAATTTTTAAATTGAAATTGCTCGAAAACGCAAGCTAACTTTTAAAAACGGTTAGCACCATTGGATTCAGCATACTCGAATTAGGTTCACCCCTAGGGTGTCCAGCTTGTTGCAAGAAAAACTTTCCAATTCGAGTATAGTGTTATTAAATAGTAATTTGGATATAAAAAATTATTAAATTAAATTATTTAAGGTAGAATTTAGTTGTATTAGTTAGCCCGAAGAGCCGTAGATATTAGTACAATAGCCGCGATTTACCGACAACTAGCCTAATTTATTCGTTTCATTTTATGAACAAAATACTTTGGACTAATATCTTCCGTGGTACAGAAACAATGAACAGAATAACAGAAAAATATCTGCAGTTAGTGACCACTTGCACAATAGCACCTTACCTGAAGATTTAAAATTTTATACCCGGAAAGTCATTCAGTTCAACAATCTTTTTTTAAAAATATTCTTTAAAAGATAAGTCCCATGATGAAAAGATGTTAACTTTAAAATTAATAGTTATCTATTCCCATTTGTAAAATCTACTTGAATTTGCATTTTAGAACTTATCGAAAACATTCAGTTACAATATCTTAAGACGAAGAGCGCGTAATGGATTCGTTTCTTAATATCTCGCAGAAAAGTTATTACTTAAATGGAATGCGGCATTGTAAATTTATCTCCCGAACCTATCCGTCGCTGTAACTTTATGTCTCCGTAGTGCTGTACTGCTCACTTGCTGTTTTGTCGCTATTCCTCTGCGAAACCGTTTTAATAAAAGACAAGTGGTAACTGCGCTTTCTGTCCGCTTACAACTTGCGTGCCGATAATTGCTTTTCCGTAAGATTACTTGAAAAAGTTTATTACTCTATGACATTATTACCTTTATTACGAAAACCATTATCTAGTAAGCTCGAGCCGATGACAGCAGTTATTTCTATAATTTCTAAAATGCCCACGACTATCAAAACATACCGTTTTTTAATAATTACAATAATATTTGATACATTGTGTTATATTCAATTAATCATTTAAGCGGATGAGTCTCTATCAATTTTATTTTTACAATGAATTCAAAATAGTTAATCGAATGCTAAATTAGAAAAGAAGGGAACAGATTTGGTATTGTCCAATAACGTAAAGCGTACGTTTAACGGGTTACTCTAGTTTCAACGTAAAAAGAACTAATTGATATAATTTATCTAAGCAGGAAGTTTCGATTGTTAAGTTCTATTAGGTATAAATTATATACGGCAGCTCTAACCGGATATGAAAATCAGTTGAATTACTATCTAAGACTAAGATATCTCCAGTAATAATCGTAAGGCAGATTATTGAAAAGCAACAAACGTGAGAATAGTATAATTAGTTTTATAATAACAAACCATGTATCAAATCAGCAGATTATTTTAATACAAACCTACAGCGTTTGCTAATTGTTATCGATAAGAGTTAGGTTCATTAAGCGAATATGTTACTACGACGAGAGTTTTTTTATGCTATCTATATACCTAAAAAGATTGCATTGAGTTGAGTAATATACCAGCATCTGGTCCCGTTTTAATATGTTCTTCTTCTGATGGTGGTGCTGGTTGTAATAACAACAATGGGCTGATTTGATTTCTACCAATGCAGGGTTAGTCTTTACATCCTTAACACTGAGGCTTAGTAGCCTATTGTATTATTCCTGCTTCGGTTTCACTTGAACAGGTTAGTTCTCTCAAACAGGTTTAAGAGCTTATGTAGTAAATCTTTCTCCATTGGTAGATCAATTGCGCCTTGCATAGCGAACCTGCGTTGAGCTAGCGCTGCACATTCGAAAATAATATGAGGGGCTGTTTCCTCCCCCTCATTGCAAAGTCTACATAAAGGTTCATCTTTGTAGATCCCCATCTTATACAAGTGGCCTCTCAAACAGCCATGTCTTGTTAGTAGACATGTTGCCGCCTTAAGCTGTATTTTGCTTAATTCAAGCAGATCAGTAGTCTTCCCATCATCCGTTAGCTGTGTTTTTGTCCAGCCGCATGGCTCCAATTTAATTGGTGTTGTGTTATGATCCCCTGATTAATTGCACCACGCACTGCACTCTTAGTAATACCTAGACCCGGTTCAGGGCCTATATAATTCACTTTTGAGCCTTCCCTCGCCAGCTGCTTTGCAATTTCATTGCCCAGTATACTCCTGTGTCCTGGCACCCACACTAGTATGACCTTGTTGTGTTTAGACAGAACCATTAGGTTTTGCAGGCACTCCCATACTAGCTTGGAGGCTATATGATAAGATGCTAGTGCCTTTAAGGCTGCCTGACTGTCAGAGAGAATGCAAATCTTCCAACCCTGCCGTTGGCGACGCAGGTTCGTATAGCATATATTTTTGCTTGAAATACCATGGTGTATCGCACATACTTTGTATCCCATCTATGTACCACATTTGGGTTTTCGGTTTTCTCCTTCCTCCATCTCTCCATTCTTCCCAATTCAAGAAAACTTTGTCATAGGAAATCTTGGAGATTGTCGTGTCGCTACCCATATCAAAGATAGGGTTTGTTACTGCTGTTTCTATTCTGGTGTGCCAGTACCCACTGCGGGTTCTCCATTTACTAGTGTTTTTCAGTCTGTATGCTCCCATTCTGGCTTCTCCCTTGATATAGATCTCAAAAGGAGGTAGGTTTAACATGGTTTTCGTAACAGCTGTTGGGTGCTTCTAATACCTCCAGTTATACATAAATATGCCAGTTTCTGCATTTTCGAGAGACTGGTTATCGCATGCTTCTGTGTTATCTTAGGCCACCATACCAGGCAGCCATAAGTTATCATGGGTCTTATCACCGTAGTATACAGCCAGTACGTCATATGTGGTTTGAATCCCCATGTTTTCCCAACTGTTCTACGGGTTGTCATCAACATCCTCTTACATTTGTCGGTCATTTTTTGTAAATGTGAATTCCAGTTCAGTTTAGAGTCCAAGGTTACACCTAAGAACTTAGCCTCCTGACTGATCTGTACTACTTCATTGCAAAGAGTCGGCACTCTTAGACCGTCCAATTTCCTTCTCTTGGTAAAGGGTAGAAGTGCAATTTTTCCAGGGTTTACTCTAAGGTTCTCCTTCTTGCACCATACTTCTACCGTTTTTAATGCTCTCTACATTAGTTCTGAGATTATGCTGGTATTTCTCCCACTGGTGAGTATTACAATGTGATCAGCGTATCCTTGTGTATAGTAGCCAGCATTGTTTAACAAGACCAGCAGTTCGTCTATCACCATGTCCCACAATAGAGGGTATAGTACCCTTCCTTGTGGGCATCCTCTGGCGAGAGACACTTGCATCGTGTCACCCGCCAACGCTGCCTCTACTTGTGTGCCATAGAGCATGGCTCCCACCCATCTACAGACAGCGTTTTCTACTCCATAACTGTTTGTAGCCTGTAACAGGGATTCAAATGAGGTGTTATCAAACGCAAGAAAGTATTAACAGCTGACACGGCGAATGTGTTTTCTCTTTTCACTGATTAAGCGTAAAAATGTGGACATTTTGTTAAGTTGCATACTTATTATAATCATTGATTCTGTTGATTACAACATTAGAACATTATGTTATTTATTTTTATACACTTTAGACAAAAATATAAAAAAATGCCGCCCGGGCCGTACCGCTTCCACCGCCCCCCTCTAGGTACGCTACTGCTTTTACTAAGAGAACCGTGGAGTCTGTCCGTATTTATATATTCTCAGCTCCGACGCATAATTCCATTAAACCACTATCATCGTCTGACAATTCTTACCTCTTAAGCATTTGGATAAAAGTAACTATTTAGTACCGAAGTCGTTTCTATTTATTGTCGAGCATGGATATTACGCAACGCATTCCAAAACATATTTAAAAAAGTGTCGATAGTCGTCGAGAGCGTTAAGTGTACCGTGCACCGAAATGAAAAACAACCAGTTCCCACAACCTTCGGTACCGTCTTGAATTACGGCACGGCTTGCGTTGAGTAGTCAGTGAAGCTGGTCGCGCGACAGGTTCCACCGGACACAATCAGAAGGGCGGAGGCGGACTAATCTAAACATATGAATTCCAAGCGACACGCTATGACGTTGGCGTTACTACGATAATTGCGAACAATAAGAAATTGTTTCTGTATTTCCAATGAACTGAAATCTTAAAAATGTTTACTAAAACCTCGTATCATACTTCTTTTTAAAGGAAGTACATATACGAGGATTATTTCTTAAATAAGGTCCGTTCTTTAATAAGCAGAAAAATAGTAAATATCAACAAAAATACTGTAAATATTTTCTACGTAATTTTCATTTTTGTTCAAACATTTGTCAAACCCCTCAACAAGTTTTTTAATTCCGACGTCGAAGAAATCTGGCGCCTGTGAAGAAGCCCAATCCATGAATGCAGTTTTCACATCTTCGTCGTTGTTGAACCATTGACCACCAAGTAACGCCTTTAAATACTGAAACAAGTGGAAATCACTGGACTGTAAGATGAATGAACCAGTTGTTCCTAGCCAAAAGACACATGTTTCTGCGCAAACACAAGGTCTAATCAGGTTTTTTGGATGGAAACAACTGGATCATCCACCTTGCAGTCCAGACCTTGCACCCAATGATTTTCACTTGTTTTGGTACTTAAAGGAGTTCCTTGGTGGTCAACGGTTCAATATGTATTTTGCCTGTAATGTATATACAGGGTGTTTAAGTATTAAGTGGTTACACCCGAAAATGGCAGTTAGAACTCATTAAAATAAATCACTTTTCTTAGTTCCAATTTTTGATTTGGTACCCCGGTTAGAGGTTCTTTTGTTTTTCGAGAAATCGTCATAACTCCCTTATTTTAGGACTATTAAAAAAAAAACAATTTTTTTCAAAATTAGCTTTCGGTTCTCTAAAACATTTGCATTTACAATTATTTTTTATTTTTCAAATAACAAAATGGCGATCGATTAAAATTTTTAAAACAAGATTTCTTAATAACCACTCCATCAATTTGAAAGTAAAACATTTCTAAAATCATTAAACTATCAACTACGTTTGTCCTAATTTTTTTTTTTTTTCAATCTATCCAAAAAAGTTTTTATTCAGACGGAGACTTTGGTTTGAGAATGACGGGGCATCGGTTTACACAACGCGAGAAGTTACCACATTGCTAAATCGAGAATATCCAAATACGTAAGTGGATTGGGAGGAGAGGTCCTGTTCCGTAGCTAGACCGGAATTCTAACCTAACTTCACCAGACTTTCTTTTCCGGGGTCAGACGAAGACCTCTATATACGAGGCACCGGTGAACATATAATAATAATAATAATTTATTCAATCCTTTAGATCATAAAATACATGATATAGAATGCGTCACACAATAATAAAAATTAGACAATTACTATTACAAATGTACATACAAATAACGTTTTAAAACTTGCAAAGGATGATCCGTAGAATTCTAGTGTCAAGAATTTAAAAAGCTTTCTACAGAGTAAAATGCACTTTCCACGAGAAACTTTTTCAATTCCACCCTGAAAATACCTGCATATGTCGGCTCTTTCTCAAATAGAGCGCAAACGATCACCATGTCTCGTGTCATACTGATAAGCATCTGAAATCGCAACCTCTGATGCTTTATATATTCGACGCATCGGTATATGTAAATACTTTGGAAGGTAAGGACCTTATGTCATTTAGGCCGAAAGTCGCTCTTAGAATCCGCTTCTGAAGAATCAGTACACACTCCCAACCAGCCGCTCGGCCCCAAACAACCGCATTGTAGGACATGTGCGAAAACGCAAAAGCGTAGTAGATATTTAATAAAGCCTGATGATACATTGTGTCTCTGAGTTGCAATATTACCTAAAAGGCAGAACTCATCTTGGTATACACGTGGTTTACATGGTCTTTCCAATTCATGTTGGCGTTCAAGAGCACCTCCAGCAACCTACCAGAATCGGACTGCCCCAGCAACTCGCCGCCTAAGCGCACATTCAGTTGAACTACCCTCCTCCTCTTGTACAACGGAATCAATTGTGTCTTGCGGACGTTGATAATTAACCTATTACTATTGCACCAGGAAAAAAGTTCCTCTGCAGCAACACTCAATTTTAACTCCAGATCTTTTATCGTATTTCCACTCACAACAATTGTGATGTCGTCAGCGTACAATAATGCTTTGCCGGCGGAGATGGAAAGTGGGAGGTTGTCCACGTATGAACAAAATAGCAAGGGTCTCATTACGGATCGCTGCGACAATCCCAGAGGTAGATCACACAGTTCTGACCTCTGACCACTCACTCTCACAGTTAACTTTCTGTGCGTCATATATGAGATTAACCAGTCCAACAAAAAACCCTCTAAAATCAAGAGCTTCTAATTTCAACGCCAAAAGTCTGAGTTCTATGCGGTCAAAAGCCTTTGTCGAATTCACCAACAGTGCAGCAACATACTTTCCTTCATCCAAGGAACTATAAGTGGAATTGCAAAAATCCGACATAGCAGTCTGAGTAGACTTCCCTGTCCGAAAACCATGCTGTTCTTTACATATAAGGTCGTATTTTTGTTACTCGCTCTTTCACATTTTCAATCACTTTTGTTAAAACATTGAGTACAGTTATCGGTCTATAGTTGCGGATCACCTTTCTTAGGTACAGGCACAACCGCACCAACCTTCAAGTCATTAGGGAATATACCTGATCTCACCGATTCATTAATGATAAATGCCATAGAGTTAGAACTAGTGGCTAGAATCGTGGTTGCAGCAGAAGATATAAAACAGAAGCAGACAGTCCTCGCGATGGTCTCCAACATTAAAACACACTGCCGGACTTGCGTTGCTGCGAATGGTGGCTATACTACTATAAATAGTGTATTTGTCAAATTTAATCTTTTGTTTCATTATTCAATGGCAGGAAACTACATCGTTTTAAATGTTTTTTTTAGTTTGTTAATACTTACTTGTAATTCAAGTAACTGGATAGAAACTTTCTTTTAAATAGATTGAAAAAAATTGGGGATTTTAGAAATATTTTCAAAAATATCGAGTGGTTATGAAAACATCTTGTTTTGAAATTTTTGATCGATTGCCACTTTGTTATTTGAAAAAATAAAAAATTGTAAATCCGAATGTTTTAGGCAGCTGAAAGCTAAAGTTTTTGTTTTTTTTAATAGTCCTTAAAATAAGGGCGTGATGATTTTTCGAAAAACAAAAGAACTCCAATAATTACGAACCGGAGCACCAAATAAATAATTGGAACTAAGAAAAATTGTTTGTAATGTATATACAGGTTTACATTTAATTATTAACGCCCTGTATATAGTATTTACACTAGTGCAATACTTGTATTAAACTTTTTATATAAGCATTTTGTTTGAAGTAAAGAATATTTTCCGTTAATTTTTTTCGTTTCTTCCACGATATTGCAAAAAAGCTAGACAATTAATTTCAGTATTTGGGTACACTCTAGAATATAAAAAGGTTAAGCTTACGCTTTCTTTTGTTTTTACTGCTATATTCATGTTTCGCTATACTGACCATGTTACTCGTACAAGAAGCTTTCTACACTATTTTCTTCTCGATTTTTCTATTGAATTACACAAGTATTTACTATTTGTATTTAAAATTGAGTATATCAGCTAAAAATCACTATTCTGTGCACGATTTCTATTCGATCTAAAATTGGATTTATCAAGTTTTGTGCGAATGTTCCCCATATGGTTGTACGATTTACTAACTTGCTATTTATATTTTGCAATATGTGCGACACATTGCAGACCAAATAAAGTTGAGGCCATATACTTTTTGAAATCTGAAGGTTCGTTGTCATAGTAAATTTGATAGAAAACTATCTCACATAAAATGTGGCTTTATGTTGTGAGCGCGATATTTTACCTCTAAATCTGATGATTAATTTATTTATATTAATTCTGAATTTAGTATTATCGGAAAGATATGGCCTGCATTTACATGAAATGATTTGATGATGAAGAATTAGACACTGAAGTTTTGTTCTACTTTCCATATTCAACAAACCAAGTAACAATAATAAAACAGATAGATATAAATACACAAGAAAAAAGTGCCTAGTAACAATAACCTAAAAATAATGCTAATATAGTTCATGGAATTGGCGGAATCACTCCCGACAGACCCGCACAGGCGCAGTGCCATCTTGCGTTAAGCAGCCCGTGAACTGCTCAAGAGGTGGTGGGCATCTGTACTCCGGTTTCTGTCACTACTTTCTAGAGGGCATGACTATATTTCTTGGCACTAGGTGGCGCCAAGAAATATATTTTAGTGCTGTTTTGTGGAGATTAATGGCATGAATCCGAGAGGCGAATAACAACGGTGTGAAAGGGATTGTGCTCGGAGCGACGCTGATCACACCGGGTAGGCAGAAAAGTGTACGCCGGCTAGCACTTTTATCTTCTTACATTTTGATTTTTTGTCGGGAGTGATTCCACCAATACCATATTAGCGTTATTTTTCAGATAGATACAGCTTGGAAAGATAATGTTTAACCAACCACCAGCTACCAACTTATCGGATATATGTTCAAAGTTTTAAACATTACTATTATTCGGTTCATTTTATGAATGGAAGACAATAGAAAATGTGAAAACTGTTAACGAGGAAATATTGCTAGCCCATTTCTTAGAAAAAATCAAAGATAGTAAAGGTGTCCACCTTATGGTTGTCGTTACTCAATGCTCAAAGCAACGCTATCCATAAATGAAATATTGATCCATAATGGAAATATTCTAAATTAGATTTAACTATATGGAGTTTTGCAGGTTTTTAAAGCTCATCACTTTTATAAAAAGACAGACTTCAGGTTATGAACCAAAAAAGTTTCGAACATTCGAAAAAACAGATTTCTACAAATTTTTATCCAATGCCCCTAATGAAATGTACTTATGTATGAAGGTGCAGGAGCTGACTTATTAACTCTTTAAAGGCACGGAGGTGAAGTCTTACAGTGCAGAACACTATATCCACAATCATTGCTCAAAAATATTAACGTTGAGAAAGTTTAGCAGATGTAATTTAAAGTGAAGGCCTGGAACTTCCACTGCACTTGACCCTGACAAAGATGTAACTTATCTCTTTAAGTGTTCATCACTTTAGTAATAGTACAATTAACATTTATGTAAATGAATTATCTAAGTAATAAAATTTCTTGAAAATTCGGGGGAATTGGAAACAATATTGTATGATACACGTGAATCAAGAAATTTTGTCCACTTAAAAACATTATTGCACTCGGCTAAACTATTTGTTCGTGGATAAAATTCATCACTTATACCATAAATAGCTATTATGCTAAAATAAGTAGAAATAAAAGTTCTGTAATTTGTCTTCAATCACTTTTATTCCTTAATTCACCGGCTTCTGTTTGTTGAAATAATTGGATCAACAGAAACAGTTTGTTCTCTCAGGTACATATTATAGAGTAGCAATTATAAAGATATATATGTTATAAATGCCCATAAAGATTGACGGTTAATAGCAAGAACTTTATTAAGTTAGCGTTATTAACGATAAATAATGGTAAATTATGATAATTTCCTCATAAAGGTAATTTAATTTATACGTAAAAGCGCTAGTGATTCGCGAAGAAATATCAGCGGTTAAGCTCGCAATAACCTCAAATTTACTTCTTTTATACGGTTCCATCTTGCCTTCATTATTCATATTTTCTTCCTGCTGTTATTATAAACTTACATACGTATTCTATCATCTTTCGCAATTGATTTTTCCGTCGACCAGCATCGTCATCGTTTGGACGCGGTTCAGTAGGTAGCACCATTATCTCAACGCTTCACAGCACTGTTTTTTTAAATGATAGCGTGAGCAAATTCGAGCGCGACTCTCCTCGAAAAAAATGATTATTCGAGGGTGGTCTTTGAATTAGCTCGGAGGATCCAATATGCCGACGTTATATTTCGCTTTTGTTTTTTGTCGTTAATCTAAAGCTGCCGTCTTCATTTATCGAGATAGGTGGAGACATTGCGCTGCATTAAACACACCGCAAGAACGTTCTTCAATTTTTAGTTGATTTATTCGATAATTAATCATTTTCTGTAATTAAAGTTACAACGAGATGATGTTACGCATCTTCCTTCTGGCTAGTGTGTAATTACAGTTAATGCCCACATTCAGCTTAAATGGAAAAAAAGTAGGACGTTATAAAACAGTTGATTTTGCTGTTATTTGCTGGAGCGTAGTAAAAATAATGATGTAGATATGAAATTTAAATGGTATACATGGAAACAACAATATTCTCGGCACACTCTGCACCACACAAATTATTATTAATATATACAACGGTATATCCTTTCTATCCGTCAAATTTGTGTTCTTTCCGCTTCTATACGATCGACATCTCTTGTTATAGCACAACCATAAATCAAATGACCTCTTTACCGTAATAAATCGAAAAGACAGGAAAAGTGTAAAGATCCCTTCTCTTTATTGATTAGGTTTGCATTCTTGTTTATGTAAATAGTCTTATGCGGCGAAATCACGTTTTAAATTAATTTTAGGTTTTCTAATTTAATATGCCCGGTATCGTTTATATGTTGTGCGGACACACCCTTAACCGCTTCTTGGTTCTTCCGTAGTGTAAACTGAAAATACGTTCCATTCGAAAAACTAGTATACCTTCGTCTCTGTGAAGGGATTCTTTTTATCGCTTAATGGTTAGGTCGTGGAATTTCACATAAAATGCTATTTTGGTACTATTCCCTAGTCTTTGCTGATCATGACCTTCTATGTTTGGATGTCAACACTTCGTAATAACTAATTTTGTGTTATCAAATGTTTGCTCTTTATCTTGGCCACGTCTGTCCAAGGCTTCACTGATAAATTGAGAAATGCTCGTAAAATTCGTAACTGTAGATCTCCCGAAAATGAAGTCAGTGAAACAGTTACTTCAGAAATGATAGAAAGTTCAACGTTTGCAATGCAAATGGAAGAGTTAACTAGTGTGGCTTCTTGTTCATAATTACTTGCATTTGCTACATGAAAAATACTGTTACAAGCTAAAGTTTAATAAATTTTTCCCTAGACTTAAAGTTGTACAATTTGGCAACACCGCCTTTGGGGGTGTCAGGGACAACCCCCCATGTATGCTTGCTATGACAGAATCGGTGCAAGTTGATTTCAAGCATCACGGAAACTTTTGATGAGATAGAAGAAAATGAAATCTTACCAGAAATTAAACGATTAAGATGTCATCTTCAAGCAACAAAAGATGGAAAGGACGAAGCTAAAAAATGGTCTGCATTAAAAATGTTAAAATTTATATTTGATTTTTTTGACAAAGCTATCTTCCATCAACAATGAGCCAAGTAAGACTTAACGGTTTGGCAGTCCTTTCCATTAAAAATGCAGTAGCTACAAACATTAATTTTGATGAAGCTAACAAATTTTAGAAGTCAAAACTCGCAAAAAGCAGTTTTAGCTTCTTTTGTTGACAGAAGTATGCTAAATTTCCATCACATGGTAATTTGCGTTACAACTTTCGAAAAGATAATTCTGATAAAGTTTGCGATCACCTTCTTAATTATCATTGGACTTTGTTAAACCGTTCCGATGTCAATTTCGCGATTGACCAGTTTTATTCCATGTTGTACAAAATGTTTGATGAGTGTGTACCCAAGTATCCTGTCAATAACTCAAAATAATGAAAGACTCTACTTTTCTTCATGAATTTAGAAGACTTCGCTCGTTGACAAAAACGCAAATATCACGTGCATATGAAGCTTATATTTCTCAAACGGAAGGTGCTATCAAAGTAGAACCAAAACGCCTATGGTCTTTTGTACGAAGTAGGAAGGGAACTACACGCATTCCCGGTAGATTGGTGCTCGATGAAGTAGCTCTCGATGATCCTCAACAAATTGTTGACGCTTTGCAACAGTATTTTCTGAAGTTTATACTTTATCCAATGTTACCGACCCTCCGCCCAATCTTCCACAACTACAATCGTTTAGTTTGGTTCTGACAACAGAAGACGAATTGGTTAAAATTATGGCTGCCTTTCCAGATAGAGCCACCGCGGGCGATGACTTGGTGCCGAGCTTCTGTGTTAGGAATTTATGTAATGCCTTTGCGATACCTTTATGCCAGATTATTAATCTTGCCATCAGGACCTCCACTTTTCCGGATAGATGGAAACGTGCACGAATTGTACCTGTCTTCAAGAAGGGAGACTCTACTCAAATTCGAAATTATAGGCCCATCGCTATACTTAATAACTTTGCGAAGCTTTTGAACATATTATATATATTACGATATACAGGGATACTCGCTCACATATCGCAACTTATCAACACGGCTTTGTGAAGGGACGCTCGACACTAACAAACCTGGCCTGTTTCACACAATTTATAAGCGAAACTTTAGATGACTGCGGACAAGTTGACGTTATCTTTACCGACTTCTCACATGCATTTGATACTCTCAGTCATGAATTACTTCTATATAAACAGGACTCGTTTGGTTTAGCTCCCAACTTCTCCTTGTTAATTAAATCTTACTTGGTAAAAAGAACTAACTATGTATTTTATAATGATTTAATTCGTTTGAATTTGTATCTAGCAGCGGTATCCCATAAGGATCCAATCTTGGTCCGTTGATGTTCATTCTATACATAAACGACCTCTTAACATCCTTATCTTGCCATGTCCTCGTTTATGCCGACGATGTTAAACTGTTTTGTAATATTAACTGCCAACAAGATATCGAGTCTTCAGACGAGCATTAATATACTGACCGAGTGGTCAAAATCCAATACACTGACATTAAATTCTAGTAAATGTAATTTTATATGCTTCACGAGAAAAACAAATCCATATATCTCCACGTATCAAATCAACGATATTGCCATCGACAAGATTACCAATCTTAAAGATCTAGGTGTCACTTTTGATCCAACTTTATCGCTTAACATACATATTGAACAAATTTGTTCATCTGCCTCTAAAATGATGGGTTTTCTTATGAGAACGTCCAAATACTTCAATGACGCACTAGTGCTAAAATCCCTTTATTTTGCATTTGTACTCTCGAAATTGGAGTATGCCTCTATTGTTTGGTATCCTTTCTATATGTCCCATCAAGCTCCAATTGAACGTGTTCAGCGTCGATTCCTCAAATTCTTGTCGTTCAAAGTTAATGGCGAATATCCGCCTTGGCATACTTCTTACAACACCCTTCTCGAATCGCATCAATTTCGTTCATTGTCATCCCGTCGTGATTACCATAGCGCCCGATTTTTACACAAATTATTAAATGATAGGATCGACTGTATGCAGCTGGTCTCCCACATAGAATTCAACGTACTTCGAATAGCATCTCGTTATGCCCCAACCTTTACTATGCCGACACCGAGGACCAATCTTCGTTTGCGGTCGCCAATCTGTCACATGATCAGGAACGCTGAGAAGATATTTACTGATATTTTAACCGGAGAGTTGGCGCCATGATATACGAAACATAATAGTTTTTTGTATAGTTAGGTTATGTTTTTAAATTAATATGTATTGTGTTCACAATGTGTATATTTGTCCAGTAATTGGGTTTACCTGTTGGACAATTAACATTATTATTATTATTATTATTATTATTATTATTAATATTATTATTATTATTAGAAAAGTTGGAAATATTTTTATAAAACATGGATTGGATGTAAATTGTTTTTTCTTTAGTCCTAAGATTTTTTTATTCCCAAATCATTTTAACTATTTAATTTTAATTAAATGAATATTTGTGATCATTCTAATAAGGGGGATCCAAGGGAGATTTCCGTCCCGGGCTTCGATCACTGTAGGTTCGCCATTGATCGCATGGGCGAAAATCTTCATTGTCCATTTTAATAAAATTTATGTTATCTATCTAGCTATCCTTTTAAACCATATGATCGCATTACCAAACGCTGGCACATTGTCTTTTTTCATTTCTTATCCAGTTATATAATGTCTAGCAACAATTAACGTTTTAACTCTTCGATCTCGCAACATATCTTCGCAGTCACACGTTCGACGGCAAGAATATCGGTAATTTTGCTCGGTTTTTACCGGCAATTACGCGAAATTTATGGTAAGATCAGCCTACACCGATATATTACCGTGCAGTACGAGTACGCCGTCTTAAATCTCAAGGAGGGTGCACACAATACGACGTACTAGAAGACAAAGACGGTGCTGTGCTATAACCAATTGCAAGAACAGTACCATAAAGCAATCACGCCCACTCCGCCTAACCTCGGCAGTGCCCCGGGGACACAAAACACGGCGATGTCTAACTAACAACGGCCTGTAATTTATGAAACCTTTGCGTACTTTGTACCTGCTCTCCTCTCCGGGCAGTACATGTATAGCTTTCCGTTGGTTGATCAAGTCCCGGATAGAGATTTTAATTCTAAAATTGCTTCAGCCGCTTTTTTCTCTGATAAAATTTAAAAAATAATACAAATTGTCATAATATAAAACCCAACTCCTTATTCAGAAGAAGGAAATCCATATTTAGGGTTTAATATAAAATCTTCCACAAAGTTTATATGCGGAATAATATTGATTGAACCGCATTATGTAGCATTATTTTGTATAAATAAATAGAATAATCAAATAGAAAATGGAATACAGTTCCCAGGTTTAATATTTAATTGTCGAAAATTGAGTAGGACTGATTATGAATTTTGATGACTGGATTCCAACAAAGATAGTGTTTCGCAGAATTTTGTGTTTTCAATAAGAATTGTTATTAAAAAGTAAATTCTTGAAACTAACTTGTGACTTAGATTTTCCCCTGTAAGTTAATTTTAATGGAGTTTAATTTAAGAATAAAGAATTAGTGACATAATTCATTAAAATGCCAGAATTCAAATAGCAATAAAAGGTTATTCAAATTCTGTAAATATAATGTTGAAATTTAACACAAATTGAAAAATTTAAATTATAATTATGTAAAATAATAATATTGTGTGTAAGTACAGTGACAGTCAGGTAGCAATGAAGGCTATTAGAGCCTACACATACGAATTTGACCTAATACGCAAAAACAACGTTACTCTTGGCTGGGTATCAAACCATCAAGGGACTGAAGGAAATGAAAAGACAGATAAGCAAAAGAAGCAGCGAAGATCCCTTTCATTGGTCCTAACCCCTATTGTAGTCTGCAAAATAGCCACCCAAAACAAGAAATCAAGAAATGAGAGGATAATCAAAAAGCAATCATTAGTAAAACATGCCAGAATAAAATCAGGCGAAAGCATTTATATCTGGCTCGCCAAAGACAGCAAAGATAGCGCTATCGTTCAGCAAAGAGAAGCTTAGATTACTGGCGGGATTTTTGACAGTCGCAAAGTACAATTTACATAAACTAGGAAAAACTCAAGATCAAACGTGTCATCTACGCCAAGATCTAGAGACAGCAGAACATATTTAACATCAACACTTCAGTAAGCCATTTGTCACACCTATGGAAATGACGAAAGAAGATCCTAGAGTGGTATTAAGGTTTATTAAAAGCCTCCAACTACCCTAATAACAAAAAAAAAATGATGAGAAATTCTTAAATATTGTTCGAGTGTCAAGGAAATCATTCTATGAACTTCCTAATACTTTGAGAGACAATTTAACTAAAGTGGATACTGTAATGAGGGATAGTATTTCCCCAGAACAAAAACTAGTTACTTCATTAACTTAGGAAATTATTTATTTCCATTTTATACGTAATATAAATATTATTAAAATCAACTCAAGTTGGAATCATCATAGGAAAAATAAGAAAAATATGGTTGTTTGGAGATGGAAGCAGTGTTGAAGTTTGGGATGAAGTGCTTGCTTCTTGCCTGAATTGCTGTTGGCCCTGATGGTTTTGTGCATGAGAAACTTATACGGTTATACAGTTCGGTGAACTAACCTTTATCGTTATCGGCAGTTCAATTGGTGTCATCGGAAATGACGTCAACTTTCTGATTTTAAATAAAACATCCTGCGTAATTGAAAGGCGAATCCAACGATACCACATTGGTTATACGTTAGCTTAGAAATATGACAATATACAGCAATAAAGGTTTTGATAATCTGCTTTTGTTGTTACGCAAAGTTGGTAGGAAAGAGGGCCAAATTGTTTCCTGTGACGCCAAACTGATTTGAGGAGCTCCTTGCCAGGCAAAATAATCATAACACTTGCCAAACTGTCGAATCTCAATTCCAAGAGTGTAAATTATTCTTCTTATTTATTTTTATTATAACCTGCATTTGTCATACTTTCGTTCTTTGTGCTCTTTATTATTTTATGTTGTTTTAACTTGCTTTGTTAATTATTGTTTCTTCTTTATTTTATCGAACTTTATTATAATTCATTGTCATTCGTTGTGGTAGATTTGTTTAAATTTGTTAGTTTTTGATAGGCAATGTGCTTAAGTTTCAGTTTTTTATGTTGTTGATTTTACAATGGTCTTCGCATGGACCACGTAAGATAACCATCAGATACCTAATTTCAATATTCGGTAAATTAGGCAGCAATTACCACAAAGTGGAATATAATGAACACTGCCCTTGTACAGCCGGAAATACTTGAACTTTGCGCTAAGTAAGGATAGATAGTATGGCGAACTGCTTTAACAGAAGATGATTTAAATTATTGTACAATTTGTTGCGCAACCATGGCAAATAAGGTGATAATAGTTGTCAGATTTATATGATATTAAAATTAACTCGGCAATTTTGCATGGTTCGTGCCGAAGTAATCATAAAAGTAACAACACAAAAGACTTAAAAAACAGACATATTGTCAATCAAAAACTAACACATTTAAACAAAATTACCACAATTGCAGTAAAGTTCGATTAAATTAAAGAAATAACAATAATTAACAAAATAAGTTAAAATGAGAGGACAAAGAAGGAACGTATGGCAAATGAAGGATATAATAACAGTAACGACAAGAATAATGTACGCTTTTGGAATTGAGATTCGACAATTTTTGCTTAGATCAGTCTGGCATCGCAAGAAACAATTTGGCGCTCTTCCCTAGCCAACATAACGTAACAACAAAGCAGATTACCATCACCTTCATTGCTGCATATCGTCATATTTCTTAAGTTAAAGTATAACATATGTGGTATCGTTGTATTCGTCTTTCGATTACCTTACCAAAAACGTAAAATATATTGGCTGTTCTATTTAAAATAAGGAAGTTAACGTCACTTCCGGCCACGCCGGAAATACTGTTGAACTGTCGATAATGGCAAAAGTTAGATAATAAAAAATATAAATCGACCGATTTTTTTTTTAAATGGTAGCTTCTGTTGCTCAAAAGTTAGCATGGGGGGGGGGCACTTTTAGAACCTCACTGTAAACACCGCATAACAGAAATTTTTTAATAAATTGCAAATATCTCCAAAACTATTACGGTAATGTACCTCGACTAAAAAATATTTAAAATGTATTGTAGAACGCAAATATGATATAATATATAGGTGTTCTATTAAAAAAAAAACATTTTATTGTGCCACTCTGTAGATAATCATCTGTGTAGGTAGAAATATTTTTAGATTACCTTGTTTTTGTTAGGAGAATAGACTTCGCCGAACCCTTGACTCACCCTGTACAATTGTGGGAAAATAATTGTTAAACTTCAGTAAAAACGGCACGTTAGCCTATAACGAGCAGAGGGAAATATATCGAAATTACCAAGAATTAAAAAAAAATGAAAAGAAAATCCACTGCGATCCGTTCGAACGGTATTAAGGACATAATTAATACCTTTTCAAGAAAAAGAGTTCAATGAAAACACCGCACGACCGACCAAAAAGGAGGACTGTGATAGAAGCTGACGAGAGACCATCGACCCGCCAATGGAATCCGGTTTAATTGATTGAAAATTAAGGGGCGAATTTGTCGTAGTGGTTACAGACGTTCCACTATATTCCTCTGGGTAATGATCAAAGCGATTATGCGAAACGAAGATGTTCTGGAAAATGTTTTTCGTGGGTTTCTTTGCTACATCCGTCTACAGAATAAAATTTCTGTTGTTGCAATTAAAATTCCCTGGAAATTTCGTCGTCTTAGAAAAATCAATCAATTAATGAATGACTAGTGTAGGGATTGCAATACCGGTATACCGATTTACCGATAAATTGTGAAAATTCTTTCTAAATTTTGATCAGTAATTTGCGATCTTTTACCGGTAATTGGAAAGAATATTAAATACAAATTTTGTACATCACAGGATTTACGAATGCTGTTAATCGCAAATGGATAATATCATCTTCAAATACAATTAAAAAAATTATCTTTGAATATGCAGATACAATTAAGAAACAAGGAGTCAACAAAATATCACAACATATACTCAAAGCCTTTAGTTTCAAGTTAGATGGGTGAAGATCTGTTAAGAACCGTCGATACATGAACATTAAAGTTCGTACATGTGACTTTTTTCGGAACCTTGGATTTTGTCGTATTCATTCATCTATGCCCACCGATAAATGTTTAACTCTTATTAAAAATAAATTATAGGAGTTTAATATTTCCTTCAAAAATATAGTATCAATTACTATGGATGGAGCTTCAATAATGAAGAAAGTACATAGGTAAACTGATCGGTACAAACCATCGTCTCGCACATGGTATACAACTGGCTGTAACCGAAGTGCTTTATAGCAAAAATAATTTCGAAGAAATTGAGTGTGATAATGAGAAACTTGTTGAGTTAGCTTGTATAGATCATTCTGATGACGAAGACCATGAAAATGATGGCGAAACTTTCCAAATAGTACAAAGCGTAACTACTGACTCCCAATTACATTCTATACAGGATATACAATTACAGTACCGTGCAATCGAATTAGGGCCACTATATAAATTTGACTTTTAGCTTAATAAATAATACAAAGTATCAACGTTTGATAAAAACAATTTTTATTTATTTATATATTTATATATATTTATATTAACACGTACATTAATATTTGGTCGAACAACCCCTTGCTTTTATGACAGCAGCAATCTTTTTGGCATGCTTGCTATACACGCTGCTGCAACTTCTTTAAGGTGAGCATTATTTTGCCAGCTATTTGTTATGTTTGCTGTTCAAAAACGTCAACTGTTGTATTGGGAGGTCATAAACTGTACGTTTTAAAGAATTCCAAACATTTTCGATGATTCAGGTCGGGGAATTGCCTGGCCATGGCAATATCTTCAGTTTTCTTGCTGAAAACATTTTATAATTGTTTTTGCCCTGTGGCACGGTGCACCATCTTGCATAAAAGTGTAAAAGTAATTTTCAGGGTCTAAAGAGTCATATACGGATTAAGATTGATTCCATAACTTGTTTATATTGAATTTGATTCCTGGTACCCGTTACAAAATAGAGCGGTCCAAGCCCTTCCCCTGATATACAGAACCAAATCATGACTGCCGGTGGATGTTTCACTGTTTTTACCACTGCGCTTTCATCATATCGTTCCGATGGTCTTCTTCTATCGAAACGAGCAACCTCAGTTACAGCCTTTAGCCGTGACTCGTCACTAAAAACATCCGTTAGAAACAGAAATTTTCATTACATTTTCGAATTTACTAAAAATGTTCCAAATTTTGAAAATTAACATAAAATATTGATACATACTTTTTTCCAATCCTCAACAGTAAAATGCCAATACTGTTGCGCCCACTGCAATCTTGCCTTTTTCATCCTTAAAGTAAGTTTCGGCTTTTTTGTAGGGCGTCTACTTCTGATATTGGCTTCATATAAGCGCGATTTTAATGTTCAATCTGATATTTTTATATTATCAGCCTGTAATATACGCTGAAGTTCTTTAATGCACAGTTGCTTGTTTTCTAATGCCCTTTTCATGATAATTCTGTCTTCCCGTGGCGAAGTTTTGCGAATACCGCGACAATGAGAATGACCACATGAAGTCGCTGGTAAATTTTCTTTCTTTGACATCGCTACCCTGTCGACTGTTTGACGAGAAACTCGTTCTCTTCTGGCTATTTCCCGATGCGAATACAGCCTCGTCTCTAATAACACTTGAATTCTTGTCTTTTTCTCATTTGAAATGTCGTTTGCCCATTTCACAAAATTTATCAATAAAAAAAGAAAACTAAACGTCACGAAATTTCAATTTAATTACACTAAAACAACATGTGAAATGAATATTATACCACGAAAATATAATACTTGCACTTTTCACCATCAAAACTACACGTAAACTAACTTGAAGCAGGGAAAGACAGTCACTGATTACCGACCCTAAACGTACCTTGGATAGAGAGGAATGTTTGGTGGGGTTATAATAACGAAATTTCATACCTACTTAAGAGGATTATCTCAAATACAATTAAAAACATTTTATTGCGGAAAATATTTAGAAATTTTGGTTATTATAATATTAATAGCAAATATTTGTATAAAATCAAAGTGGCCCTAATTCGATCGCACGGTACTGTAAATACTCTGATAACAAAGGTACGAAAAGTAGTCAAAACCTTTCGTAAATCGCCAACAAAAAATGATATATTACAAAAACATGTAAAAGAAGAATTTGGTCGAGAACGTTAATAATGGACTCTAACACACGTTGGAATAGCTTACTGATTATGATAGAGCGTTTTTCGAAAATTATAAACTGCATTAGAAAGAGTCTCATAGATTTGAAGTCAGGTATCAGTTTTACTGATAACGAGCTTACTTTGCTTTCTAATAAAATAAATATCCGCTTTACAACCAATAAAAATTGCTTTAGAAACACTATGTTGTGAAAATGTTAATTTGTATGTCGCCGATGTTACGTTGAAATTTATACTTGATGAACTAACGACGCAAAATACTTTTTTAAGTAACGAACTTAAAAACACATTGATACGACGTCTAAGGAACGAGGAACTCTTTATTCTGATGTTCTGCAATTTCTTTATGGTAACAATTTCAAGAATTCAAATGAAGAAGACTACGGGAGTTTTACTAAGACCAACAAATCTACCATAACGAAGATAATTATAGAATTAATTGAGCGCATTTACGGTAAAATCGAAACAGACACTAACACTGAATTATCGGAAACTAATGATTCTGATTCCGAAGACTTTGGATGTTTAATGTCAGTTGAGTCAGCTATCTATGAAAGATAAACTGCAGTTCTTAATAAGGGAAAAAATCTTAACAAAATTTACACCGTAGTTAAAAAAGAAATAAATTATTTTGAAGAGCAAAAAATAAGAGGGAAATACATACAAATGGTGTATGATTTTTTACTAAGCCTGTTGGTCAACTAGTATGGAATCGGAAAGAGCCTTTTCTGAAGCTGGCTTGACTTGTAGCAAGATTAGATCACAATTGAGGGGTACAATGCAATAAGTGGACATGTCCACTTTTAAGGTGAATTGAAATATCTATCAAAACATGTTCATATAGCAATTTTACATCTTCCTCGCCACAATAAGGAGGGAAGTGTATCGGTTATAGTTTGTATATATGGGCATATTTGGTAGTTGTACTACTTTACTTCTACAATGCATAACTGACATGTTCCGGGCTAGCTACACTTATTGCACTGTAACATACTGTAAACTGTGACGCACACGTGGAGGGTTTGGGGGGTCGTTGTGTCAGTATGTGTTGTGCGGGAAACATCAAAAGAGTTTTGAAAGCGAGAAGATCCTATTTTGCTAGCACTCACACAGATAGTGACAGTGATTACAGACCATCAGAAGTAGATAGTACATTGAAGAGCCTGAAAAAGATACAGAAGGTAGTAGTGAAGTACATAACCCAGTCGTAACGTGAGAAAAAAAGAATAAGGAAAGATGAAGAATGGAAGCGCAATCAAAGAAAAGCAAAAAAGGGTAGCTGATGAGCAATATCAATATATTATGGGCAAACATTGTTCAGCACGAGGTATGGGTGATAACTGTAAACTGTAAAAGAAGTGCTTTTGACCGTATAACTCCCGAAGAATGAAGCAACGTTTAACGAGACATTTTATAAGCTAGAGAATAAAATTTGAAGCTTCTACTTATTGAGAGAAAAAATAACACAATGTGGACGAAGGACGGCCACCCGGCAAAAGAAAATAATAAAACTAAACATGAACAGGTACTTACAAGATAGGAAAGTAACTTTTGGTTTTATAACTGTTATTTATTTTATTCCTTTTCATATACACAGATTCAGGACGGAAAACTGCTCTAAACGTAGTAGAAAGTAAATGATCAGCTAGACAGGAATATCACAGGTCGATTGGACAGATTGTGAACCATTTTTAACAATAAAACGTAGATAAACGTTGTTAAACATATTATAGGCCCAATGAGATCTCCATGGAAACAAAAAATAACTACGCAGCACATTCTTCGTTTCGCGAAAGGCCCATTATAGTCGAAAGATAATTTAACACGTGATTTACGTCACTACTTGCTAATACAACGATGCAGAATTATATTAAAAAAAAAACACAAAAACCTGAAACAATTATTTTATGACTGAAAATAAAAAAATAAATCCTAAAGTGGAAAAACGAATTCTTCAGGAAATTTTTGTGAAACTTTAATATGAGGCTTTTGGAAAACCATAAGTCCGATACATGTCAAAAATGCGACAATTAAAAAAAATAGTAGAATGTGCAAATACGTAAAAAAGAGAAAAATGCCTGTCTACAGAAGAAAAAATACACGTAGCTAAAGCGGAGAGATTTTATAATGATTTAAAAGAAAAAGCACAGCTGGCTAAGTCTCAAAATAATGTATAGTAAGTTATTTTCATGGATTTTCTCAACAAAATTTGCCCACATCAGTTACCTCAAGCGGTGAGGTTTTCTACAAAATCAGTTGTGGCTATATAATTTTTGCATTACACGCGGGAAGTACTGGAGAAGCTACTTTTTTGGTTTTATGACGAAAGTATATGGGTGGAAAGAGTCAAAATGAATTTATAAGCATGCTGCGGTATTTTTTGACAAAATAATCAAGCCAGCAGAAGTGAACCGATGGTTTACATGTTTTCGGACAAATGCGTTCGCAAAGTAAAAACTATGCATGGGGGTTTGCCGGTCTGAATTCTTTACCATCCTGGTTAATACAGGAACATTAAATTTTATTTACCATCGCCTTTCCTGAACCGGACATAGTTACTGCCATGTGATCGAAGTTTTGGAGCTAGACACTTAAAAAGAAACACGATTAGAATTTATTTACCTAACGAATATATCCAAATAGTTACCAATCTAACAAAAGTTTGAAGTCGTAAAAGTTAATCAAAATATGTTTTAATTTCAAAGAACATATTCTCGCTTATTTCGAGAAAAAAATTTACCGAATTTACCGGCTATGAAAAATAGTCGTAAATTTGCAATCCCTAGACTAGTGCATTTTTCGTTGTATGATACGGAAGATTAATTATTGACAATACTCAACGCGATAAATGTACAAAAACATGACGATTATAAATTGTAAATAACTCCAAGTTTGTGCTTTTAGGAGACCGCAACGACTAATGAGATTTCATGTAAGTACGAGTAGTTTCTCCGTTTATATCTTAAAACCTACGGCATTCGTGCTCTATGCGGTTTCGTAGCTAGTGGTTTCATATCTAACGATTGCACATTAAAGGCGGCATCATGAGATACAAAAGTCAGCTGCGGATGTTTGTACGTAGATCATACGTTTCGTCTCCTCTGTAAATGCAATAAATCTCGAGGAGCACTTGAAGGGCGTCAAAGGGTTTGTTGTTTATCTATACTAAAGTGGCTCAAGTTTGTATCTCTAATCGAGCAAAATTTAAGATAATGTTAATTTATTTACATAACATACAGATCTACAAACAAATTTTTGAAAAAATCACATGAAAATCAACAAAGAAAAAAACAAAAACCATGACAATAGGGAAGGACACACCTACGATCTATCAGAGGATGAGGAGGTTTAAATAGGAAAAACGGAAGGAGTGACAGAGCAATAGCATAAAAGCTACGATCTGGGAAATATTCGGAGCAAAAACGCGACAATGCCGGACAGAAAACCAAGCAAGAATAACAGCGACAGAGATGAGATTCTTAAGAATTGAGTTGAAGAATGAAACGAAAAGAGATAGGAATTAGAAATACAAACTATCAGGAGTAATCGGAAATCAAAAACCCATTACACGCAGAGAAAACGTTTACTGTATCAAAGCTGTCCGCATTAATTTAAGACAATTACTGTTCCAATTATCCCCAAATACACTAACTGCTTTAAATTCAGAAATATTTTCTTTTCCGTTTAAGAGAAGTATATACATGAATGAAATAATTGTTATTATCTTGTTTAACAACTTTTGTTAATTGTTTTCAAGAAAACCTGCAGAAAATGTGAAGGAAGCGGTTCCTAAGTATACGAACATGGTTGTTCTTATAACAAGAACAATATTTTCTTACGAATAGTAAACAGTTTTCTACTTCCAGAAAGCGTCAGGTATGTTCATGAATCAATCCATATTATCTCTTAGTAAACCACTTTTTACTGAGATTCTTGAAATGCATTATTATTTGTATGCACATTATTAATTGTGCTTCCTTTGTTTAAACAGTAACAACATACCCGTACAAAACGCAGTAAATTATTCACACGCCTGTGATTCTAAAAAGGATAAATAGAGATTATCTAAAGAATAAAAGATGCAAACAAGAGTGAACTCAATGTAGAAGTTACAGGTAAAAAATGTGTCTAGAAGCCAACAACCAAAAAACTAATGCTAATAATGGTAGTGAGTGGAATCATACGGCAAACAAAAGAAAAGAGAAAAGCATTAAAGCTTCTTGCTATTGCGCCTCATTGCTTTTACATTCTCAGTTATTTATTTGCCATAATCTTCAAAAAGAGCAATGAAATACTTCTGGCGCCACCTGTTCAGTAGTTATAGTCGCCGTTCTAGATAGTAGCGGCGGATTCAGATACAACTACCATACCCATTTTATACAATGTATAATATAACGCTGGCCACGAGCGTACCGCGCATCGACGTAGAATCAGTTCGGACGAGAGGAACGGTAGTATTATTCGTCTGCCGGAGCAATACGGACCATTTTCGCTGCCGGTCATTTGCGCAATTGTTTATCTGTCCTAAACAAAGTATGAGTTTCGTCAGCAAAAGACCGCAGATCGGACAAATTCGAAAAATTTAATTGCCAGAATTCCAGACTTAATAGGTGCTAAAATTAATGTGTAATCTGTAAATCCCGTTCATGTGTTGGTCCAGACCAAAACATTGTCTACGACATGTAAATAGTAAAAACTGAAAAGCATGTGTCTCAAAAAAAGAAATTGCGCACGAGACAATGAAAAAAATGTATATTTAATTTATGCGTTACATTTATCGCATTGTAATATACGTTTAATTTATAGACAGGAACCATTTATCTGCTTATGGAATACTATTCGGAAGTGCAACTTACCAAGTCGAAACATCGGTACGAAGAATTGTGCCATCTGCGCGCGAACATATTGACAAAAAATAAAATCGTGGAAGTCGAAAGATCAAAAATTGTGGTATGTGTCGACGAAAGAAAAGAATCGGGAAGAAAGAAACATTCTGTTCTTAATGTAATGGCACGCAAATTGGAACCTCATCAATCGGCACCTTCAATTCTATTAGTCTCCAAACGAATACAAACAGTGTACTGCCGAAGTATTTCAAAAGTTAGTGTGAAATACATTGGACAGTTTGAACTTTCAACAAACCACTCTGATGTTAGTGGTGAGTTGCGCCAAACATGTTTCTGTAGGCCGGTCTCTTAAAAAGCTTCTGCTAATTTGTTACACATTACGTGTAAAATTCATGCCTCTCACTCTTGTAGCGGATTAGTATCAGAAAATGTTATCCTGAGGTAGACGCTTTAATAGCGCATACCAAAGCAGTATTTGTCAAATCACGGAAACGTATTCGCGAATTTCACAGACTGTGCCAGTATACCAGAACACCACAGACCTATTATAACTCGTGGGAACGATGGTTGCAGGCGCGTGTTATTATCATAAAATTTTGACAATATAAAGACGTGGTTTACAATTCGATACCAAAGGAATGCCTGCCGCTATCCAGAAAAGCCAGTCGAAATTTCAAGATAGTCAGCGTTAAATGGATATTAAAAATCATTCACGGACAATTACTTCGGGCTAGCAGATGCCAATAGAAAATTACAAAATCTGCGGTTGCCAGTTTAGAAGAATCTTACCAAATAGTGCAAACATGTTCACGCACAGCAAATCTATGCCGCGATTGAAGACGCCAAAAAAATGTTTCTGTTACTAGCCAAAAATTTGAAAGTGTTTTTGAGAAAAAATTCTGATTTTGGCACATTAAGACACCTTTGGAGGTGCGTCAACAGAATCGTTAAGTTATTTGAAAAGATTATTTTACTTACGCAAATATTACGTAACTAGATGTAGGAGAACGCTCGTCTTGCATATAACGATTTTTTCCTCATGCCGTAATAGTTTTGCCGAAAACAACAGTTGAAACATATCTAATGTTGCATATATCTACAGAAATTATCCATTTGTGATTTCACGGTGGACTCTTAAAATGGTAAGTGTTTGAGCACGGTTATTTAATTTTATTTAACAGATGAGCGAAATTATTTGCGGAAGCAAAAATCTCTATAGCCAGAATAACTCTAGTGGAACGCGAGGCACTGGTCGACTCTACGCTACTGCGCGGTACGCTCGTGGCCAGCTGTAAGATATAACCTTTAACGTACTACGTTTCATAAACCATTTTCAAAAGATACCGCGTTAGGTGTAATCTTTTTTCTTTTTATTGCTATTTACACGTGTACTAATTTAACTAGTTTTTTTTTTTAATAATAATAATAATTAATTATTAGGCCCAACAGATTCAAGATCAATAGAGACAAAATATTTAATGTATAAAAATTACTAAACTTAATCAACAAAATTTTGCAAACACGAAAACAGAAAAAAAATATTATTATTAAATAAGTTAACGAGGGGGTGCCACTTATTTAGAAGTGTAGTTAGAGGAAAGGAGAAATGAATATCAGTGAAGGAATCTGATAACAATTAAGTGTCACATATTCTATGTATTGGCGACTTTTATATTGTTTTGGACTTTGGCGTATAAAACGTAAAGCCAAGACCGCATTGGTTGTGGTTGCTTATGGGTGTTTATGGACGGGTATGAGATAATCAAGATATGCTCAATAACTCAGGGCATAATGTTGCCATTAACGAGATTATACAAAAATTTGATAATAGCTTGCTCTGTTACGACGTAAATCTAATGAGTCAATATTGTAAGAGTGAGAGAAACTGTGATGACGTATATAAACCTTGCACTGATATTCGACATGTTGTTTGTAGTACAATTATTTAAGAGTTCCTTTGTACTTCTTCGCGGAATACGCCTGAGTTTATAAAGGTGACTGACCAGATCACAGAACCTATTCCAATCTCGATCTAACAAAACTGAAATAAAGGACGCCCCCCCCCAGTTCGATGGTGATATAATAGATAATAATAAAAAAAATCTCCTTTCGCAAGTGCTAGAACTATCACGAAGGAAGAGCTACGCTTAGCCTTGCAAAAATGTCGCCAACGTCACAACATCAAGAACAATTTTAAAAGCGGAAGAGGTACTCACGGAAAAAGATTAAAGTGTATCGTATAAAAAATATGACGGTAGTGCAGTGTTTTTCTAATATGGAATGTTCGTTTGGCGCATTGGACAGGAACTGATTGGCCAGAGGCTTGTCAATGCGTATTAAGCATAGAGAATGCAAGAACTGAATACTATACACACACTATTCCTCATACATTTATTAATAGTATTAACTTCTGTAATCTTCCGTGTCGTTGGTGAGAAAAGCGTTTTAAACGTTTTGGCGACAAACGTTCCAAAGTACCCCATTACCTTCCACAAAACAATTACAGAACCATTGCCGCGAATGAAAGGAGATGCTAGAAATGTATGTATAAACGTGATTCTGTTCAAAAAAATATGGATTACCGTGGATGAGGACGACCGAATAGAAGAAAACAGTATTCGTGAATGTATAGCTCGCGTTTTATCTAGCGAGGAACACAGCATCTCGTATTTGTTAGCTGCAAACGGTTTAGTTCAACAATGTACCGACCCGGAAAATATCAAAAAGTGATAATGAACGCTTTGGAAAAAATTAAAGAGTGCCCAAGATCAAGTTGTCGATGAATTGCGACAGATGCAGCAACGATGTATAAGTGTTGGGCGATCCTTAAAACATATTTCCTAACTTAATACATTGCGTGCTGCATGCTTTGCATTAGTGGTGTGAAGTGTGTTCGACACATTACGGAAACGTTGATCGAGATTGGAAGTATAAAGCAGTGTTTCGTAAATCTCCTAACGTTTAAAAGAACTTCGGTAAATTTGTCCAGGTATTCAGAACTTCCTGAACAATTTAACGCGATGGCGGGTACTTGGCTAACAGCAGCTCTTACTATTTGATCAATTTTCAAAAATTCAATAGTTATAATGCGATTTAATCGGAAGGAATCCAAAGCAATTAGAGAAGTCAAAGAGATTCAAATTCCTCAACTTTTAGAAGATTTAACAACAAATATGTACCAATTATACAGTATACTAGATGCCATCAGAAAACTCAAACCAAAACAAAAATTGTACTGAAGAATGTCATTGCAGGATCATCATTAGGAATAGTGGAAGAGTCGTAAAAATAAATACACACATTAAATGATACGCCTAGGATTATGCGCTATCAAAAGTGGCAAGATGTTTTAAGGAAATAATCCAGGATTTTAATACTTTAGCAGGGCCGTTTATAATAAGGTAAGAATAGTGAACTATTCAAGTGATTGAAAACAGTTTCTAAGCAAATGTAACTTCTTAGATGTGGAGAGATCGTTTATCTATGTATAGATATTTTTTCTTGTCGACGTCCAAGGCTAAAGAAGTAACGTGGAAACGTAGCAATGATGCAAGTGCTACAGTAGTTCACATTCTGTGCCTCTAATTTGTTGAATAATTAGCAAGTAAGTTTTATTTATGAATTTTTCGTTTATTCTTATATTAACCGTATACCGACGTCTATGCGGAGTCCGCAAATTTTGGTTATCTAGTATTACTCTTACCAGGAATGTTTTATGACAATTCCGCTGGGCATTTCTAATTTTTGGTTTTGCTTGTTCAAAATTTTTATATTGTGTGTCCGTTTTGATACCTTTATTTTAATTTTAATTAAGCTGACGTTGTCAACACTTGCTGGAAGGCAATAAAGCATTATTATTATATTAATTATTACAGGTAGATACAGGAGAGTATGACGGATTGCTGTAGTATTATAATACGCAAGGAATCTACTCGACAAATAGATAAAACCCACAAAAAATTATACTTTATAATATACTTAATAAATCATAATGCAATACAATATAATTACAATGCTGTATAAACAAAGCGATGCTAACAAGATTATTATTGGAATGTCAGATTTGTTACACATAAATCATGGATATTGGATTATTTGCGCTTAATATGAAATGAATATAATTATTAATCTGTCACTCATAACAAGTATATACTTTGCAATGATGGAGCAGGTAATATTTCTTTTATTAAGAAAAGAAATTATTCACGCATAATTTCGTTTCTATATATGTCATAAAATAAATTAAAGAATAATAGTATACTTCATCTTAGTAATAAAAAAAATTATATTTTAGAAAATTTAATTATTGAAGTAAAAATAATTTATGTATTTTATTTTCGTTTAGATTTACAAGAGAAGTTCTCAACCCAAGAATCGAAACGAGTATTTTTTTATCTGCGAAAAACCCTCCAAAGTCATACAGAGTGGTTTTCAGTTTTTAACAAAGATCTCAGTAACACCTATAAATAAATATTAGCATTGCCACAGGGGTTTATTCATTTTTAATCTTATAGCGGAAATCTCGAAGAAAGTTCGTCGTACCCCTGTGTTGTTCGCCTCATCGGGGTCACAAAATTACGATTTTAGTTTTAACGTAGATGGTGCTGTAATCGGTGAAAATAGGGTTTTTTAGTGGAAACCCTTTATTTTTCATTACAGATTGCAATTTTATGCTAAAAAAGGTAAGTAACTTGTTTGAAAATTTTTTGTTTCGTAGATAGATAGGCTGTAATAGTGAACAAAGATTACCTTCTATTTATTGTACGGAAACCACCAATTTTGTATTTTATCAATGTATGTACATATTACAACTACATATCATCGAGATATGTGGTGGTGTGTTCTGTTGACTTATCGGAACAACAATAACATATTACGGAAATTTGATAAAATGCAGAAAAAGGGTGGGTTCCATTTAAAATAAAATAAAGGAACCTTTTCACTAATACTTCGCCACCTATGAAATTAACAAAAAGAAGTTTCAAACAGAAGTAACTTATTTTTTAGCGATAGAATTGCTAAGGAATAATGGTTCCACTACCCCCCCCCAAATAAAGACTACCATATTTTCACGATAGCAGACGTCATCTACGTTGGAAATAAAAGCATCATTTTATGGCCCCTGATGAGACCTCAAACAAATGGTATGATGAACTTTTTCGCTAGGATTCATATTCTTAGAAATTATCCTCTGTTAGGATGAAATGGGACACCCGCGTATATCCAAGTTTTTTTAATGCTGTATGACATATGTGACACAAATTATGATAAAAAAAATTTAAAAGTCAACTACATCCCCCTACACCTTTAAATAATATTTAGTATTTGAAAATTTATCCTATGATACAAAAAAAGCCTTAAAATAGAACAAAATGGACGTGTATTTATTTAAAACAAAGTGAATTGTATATCAAGGAAGACAGAGTATCATGAGGTGTACTACAAGTGTAATGTATACAAGTTACAACCATATCTAAATTTAATAGCCACCCCAAAACATTTACCATAGATAAAAAGAATAGTTCTGCACATATCCTGAAGTGGACTACTCATTCACAAATTTTTATATTTTTTCTAAACTTTATTTTTGGGCAACTTGCTTGTTAGTAAGCAGCAGAAATATTATTTAAAACCTATTTCATGATAATTTCCAATTAATAAATCATTTTTAAATTGTAAATGACTTCGTGAGCTGCGTGGGTGTTATGACCACTTTCCATTGTACGCATGCTTATTTCTGCACTCGTCCTTGTCATCTTTACATGCTACCACCAGTAAAACCAGCGGCGCACGATGCACTTGTAAGAATCACTTAACTGGAGTACACACGGCAACGTTCCAAACCATGGTGAGACGCGCAATTGGTCCTGCTTTTCACAATGTATCTGAATAGAAAAAGGCAGGAAGAGTTTTAAATACAATATTTTTTTAATACAGTACATGATAAAAAAGCAATAATTTGACGGTACAAAAAGAGATTTTGACTGTGCATGCGTTTTCTATCTGACTTTACTTCTAATTGTGAGACATCATCGTATATTGGTTGGTAAAAATCTGTAAAATCCTGTCTAAATAAATGTAGCTAAATACTCTGCGTTGCTACTTTGTTGGTTCTTTTTAACAACAGATATGTAAGCTGTTAAAATGCTAAAAAAGCGTGGTTTCCAAAATTTGAGAGGAATGGGTTTCGTTGAGATATATTTACTGATAAATAGAACGTTCTTAATTTTAATTATTAACTTTTTTTTCCATTATTGTATTTTTTTTATGGATATCCTTGTAACTGCCTGATAATCGTGCTTTTTGAACACGAAACTGATCGCCTAATTTCTCAATAGAAATTTGTGAGATTGGGACCATTTTTCCTTCCTACCCTTAACATGAATATTTCTTAACATAAAACTAAGTGATTACTTGGCAAAAAACATTTTCGTCTTGATTTCTTGGTTCTCCTAACCCTAAGAAAATTTATTTAAATCCAAATGAAATTCAAAGGAAAATTATTTTCTTATATTATATTTTTTGTATGTCTTGAAATAAAAATATTTCTTGGAAAGAGATGATTTTTTCAAAACAAAAATCTATTTCTTGGTGCAAAAAACCATCCTCTGCGTGTACTATTTACCACATAAACGCAATTATTACAATTCCTAAAGTGGGGACACTCTGTATATTCTTGGTTATTACCATTTTCATTAAACGAAAGGTCTTCTAAACTGCAAGACATAAAATATCTATATAGATGTATCCAGTCGATCATCAGTCATTAGTAATAGATTCCATTTTTAACCTGTCTTTCGTCTCCTTTCTTCTTTTCCCACTTGAAAGAAGTCATTTCAGTTACTCCCCTCGGTAGGATTGCCTGAGGGAATTTTTGCGCAGCGTTCCAACCACGCCGTCAATTAAAATCTGGCCGTGAGGTATAGGCTACATACTCTAGATGTATAGCTTATCCGGATTTTTTTTCCGGGGAATTGGGTTTCTTTATATCATTCGCGCAGCGGGCAGCCGCTAATGTCCGAACTCGTAATGTTCTCTTACTTATGAAATATACGAACCTTTGCCAGAGGGAGACATCTACACGATTGTAAAATCATGGCAGCCAGAACGTGCTTTGTTTTATTTTCTAATCATTGGCCCGTTAGATAGAAAATAAATTAAAACTGCTTGAATGGCGTACATGGCGCTTGAGGTATACATATACTGCATACACTTTTCGGACATACAATAAGTGGACTCTCTAAAGCCATGGACAGAATACAGTAAACCATGTAGCTAAGTTAAGTCGTATGTGTTTGTACAGAAAATTTTCATATCGGTACCTTAGTAAGAAAAGCACATAACTCGTTTTGAATCAAGCAATGAGATTAAACTGCCATCTAATAATAACGAAAAAAGGTTTTCAGAAGTATTTTTTCTTCCTCAAAGTCATCAAATATTTATAATAGCCCCTAAGAGAAATAAGAATTTACATTGTGATGATAAACCAAAGTTTTTTTATTCTCCCGTAAACTCCTTTAATTCAGTTACGCGTTTTTCTCACTCATTGTTAAAGCGGGGTGGGTGTCCACTGTCTGTTCGTGTGCTCAAAATTGTACCACACAAATATCAAATGTGGGATAGAGTAAGAAAGTCTATTTAAAGCGACAAAACAAATAACTTATGCCATCACAATGAAGCACTTCTAAAACTTCTTGGCTACGGATTGAAAGATTTTTTCTATCGTGGCGCAATATTAGACATTAACTGAGAAGCATTGTTGCAGACATTTATCTATAAAAACAAAGCTATGTAGTCTTGTGTCAAAATACAGCATAGAAAAATCGCTGTTATTAGCGCAACATAGTAGCGAAGACGTACATTCCAAATCAAAACTTAGCGACTTGTAAAACTTAGCAAATAAGCGCATCATTCATAGTGCTGAAAGTATTGTTCTACAAATTTGCTGCGATGTGTACAAATGCCATAACCTGTTTTCTTCAATATAACCACCAATGCCGATGTATTATTCCAAATGCACGTCAGTTTCCAATACCCAAAAGTGGTAGTCCATCGGGAACCAGTAAAGTTGTTGAACCATCTAGGACAGTAGGGAAACTCTTTAATCGAAACAGCGCTTTGCAGGGGGTCGCCTTCAGGTTAACGAAATGTATCCGATTATTGGATATATTTGTAGTATCGTTTAACGCAGTTCAAATTTATTTTTTTTCTGTTTATTTGCTAATTTCATTACTTACCTAATACTACAAACTTAAAAAAACATATTCTAACAAGTAAAATGACTCTAAAAGAAGGTTTGACAAGATCAGAATAATTACCCATAATTACCCATTCCACATCTCAATGACCTTAGTTAAAAAAAAATGAGTGATTTCTTTTGCTTCCTGCTTTTCTTTCAGAATCAAAGCCTTGGATTTCATAATTCTTCAAGTAGAAACAATTCGGTGGTTGTCTAGATTATTCTCGGAAATTACATTTTATGCAGGTGTTTAAAGCTAACATGCATCTCTAGTTTTATTAGATCATCTGTTCTTCATCATTGCTTTACTGTTGTGTCGACATTTGAACTTAACTTCGAAGAAGGTCCATCGTCTGTTAAAACCCCATCACCCATTATTTCATGTTCACTGCCCATTCTCAATTTCGTTCAGTAAAAGATTTCGTCAAGATGGGGTCTGATTAAGTCAATACAATCTTGCAAACAACTCTGTATTCTAAAAGTACATTTTGGCTTCTGAAATGTGTTGGCCAAATAAGCTAATGGAATATCGGTTTCTTATCTTAAACACATCTTAATTTCAGATAGAAGGCCAAATGTTATTCAGATTTTTGATCAAGTCTGTGCTGACATTTTTCCAAGCATTATCCAAAGAAAATACAACATTTTCACACTAACGGGCTTTTACGTTTCAGAAATGTCAGCATCTGAATTGATGATTATTCTTCAGCAAATTCTTCACGATAAGAAATTTATTGCCCGATATGACGTGTGGATGGGTGCGTCCATGGCTGTAGCAATGTGGCGTAGAATTTCGCGGTAAAAATTGTATGATATTTTCCCATCGTCAATGACTCTGGACTAAGGTTAACGTCTTCATTTCTTTCGCAAGTAGTAGAAATTCACCATGGAGTCATTCGCCTAATATTTCTTTTGATACCCATGCCCGTTTTTTGTCCTTTATAAGTAACCGGAATGATTGATTTTCCGCAGGAACGCGGTTTATTTACTTTTGCCCAGAACTAACAATTTGACGTTGTGGCTCCCAGACGCATTACAGCAGGACAGAACGTCAATATTTCTCTTCTACTGCTCTTATATCTGGAGGCGATTTTTTTTCGGAGTGAACCAGTGAATTAGTAGGAAGAACTTTCTAAAAGGGCCCACCTGTTCGGCGGCGTTGCAAACTTGATCGCGGTTAAGCTTTTTGTTTATGCCCTTAAGTTTTAGCAAAAAATGGTACCCACTGCGTCACGATCACTAGAAAATAGCAATACTCCGAAACATGCTGTCGAATACAAACCGCTTTTAAATTTCTGGAACCAGCCGGCACTAGCTTGGAAATAATCTTTCTTTGTAATGTTTTTTCTAGAAAAACTTGCTTTTTCGCACAAATAGGCCCAGAAATGGGAAAATTTTTCAATGCAATATGATCAAAATTTGTAAGTTTGTTTTTGTGGATGATATAAATTTAAATACGTTAGAAACAATAGGAATTTTACTTTTTAGCCCATTTCTTGAAAGAAACCATATAAAATAAAGCGTTTTCAACCAACGGATTGAAACTAACTTTTAATGTAATTCCTGTCTGCAGGCTTGTATTTGATGTTGCAGTAATATTCTAGGATTTCATTTTATTTGTCTTGATACTGCTTACTGTAGCTTTTCCAATTCCGTAGTAAAGATATACGTGCGTAGCTTTCTACATAACTACATTGTCTGTATAATCATCTACCATTCTTTTAATTTTAAAAGTTAGGTGTTTTCGTTTTCGGCATTTTCTTTGGCACATTTGAGAACGCTTGTTCTAAAAGAGGTTCTCCCCGATACACGACAAAATTCTTACTAACTCAACAACCGCTTGAATTATCGTTATTCTTCGTTATTTGTGATTATTCGTTAGTCGCTGCATGCAGCGTTCCGTTAACAAATATGCGTTCGATTTTGACATCGCCAATATACGTTCACGACTACTAAAAATTCCGATTAACATGTGTTTCAGTTAAAGAATTCAACTGACATATTCCTTGACTGAACATTTTTGATAAACGAACTATGTACGAATAGAGGGTAGCCAAACCAACCGAATGATGTTGGGTGGGTCGGAGCTTTTATAGTACCGCGTCTACTGCCGCCTAGCAGGTTTATAGAGGTACCATCCTGAGTCAGTACGCCGAGCGTCGTCGTTAAAGAAGGTTCTTCGGCTTGTGTGAATTTTTTTAGTGACACTTGTTTTGTGTGCTCGTCGTTTTTGCAATGGCGATTCTCGTGAACAGCGTGCGGCCCGTTAAAGCTTTGCTTCTGCTCGGAAAAACTGGCACAGACCTCTTGAAATGTCAAATGATGGACAATCCTCGCTCGTTCGTCTTTCCACGATTGAAAATGTTGAAAAAACCGCAAAATCATTCCTAGAAGACGACGCCGACCATTGAAGAAGTTGTTGAGGCTGTATGGAGTGACCTGGAGTTCAGTTCAGCGAATTTATGAAAGATTTGGGAGAGAAACGGTGGGTGACAGATCGGTCCTCGACTGCTGACTGCGAACAAAAACAAGATCGAGTGAAAACATCTGTGCTTTGAATGAGCGTCGTCACAGGTACGAACCATGGTGCTACGGTTATGAGAGCCCGAAACGACAGCAACAATAATAAGCCAGTGGAAGACTTCAAGTTTCGCTGCCCAAAAACGCTCGTTCAAGTGAAATCAAACGTCAAAACAATGCCTGATTTTTTTTTCGATGTGAGAAGCGTCGTCCGTTCAAAGTTTGTCCACAGGATCAGACAGTTAACCAGCGCTTTTACCTGTGAGAGATTTGATAAAAAGATTACGCAATAGCTTGCGGCGGATAAGAGGACTGATTTGTGGAGTCGGGGACTGGTTTTGCCACCATGATAACGCTTCCTGCCACACAGCCCAGCTCTGTTCGACAATTTTTGACCAAAAAAAATGTTATGACCGTTTGTACGACCATCCCCAGTATTCACCCGACCTTACTTCTGCGACTACTTTTTTTTATTTCCCGAATGAAAGAGACATGAAAGGAAAGCGTTTTGCCGGACGTTGCCGAGGTGAAGAACAAAACGACAGAGGCGCTGTCGGGCATCACAGGAAAACGAATTTAAAAAATGTTTTGAACAATGGAATTAAAGATTAGACAAGTGTATTAACTCAAAGGAGAGTACGTTGAAGGGAGACCGAGAGATTTTATTAAAAAATTAAATAAATTATATTTTTTAAAAATGAGTTCAGTTTCTTTAGGTACCCCTTCTTACTCTATTGAATCATCCTCAAAATTGATTGACTGTATCTTAACACCTTGCCCTTTTTTCTGAATCTTCTTGCTGCTCTTTTGGTTGTATGAAATTTGACTTGTTTTTATTGTATCCAATTGCTATAAATTCTGCAAACAACAAAAGTAGAGCAGCTGTTAAAATTTCACGGAAAAATCTCATTTCCTCTATTTTTTAATCAATCGCATTAAATTCCATATAAGCGACTATTTATTGTAACGTGAATGTACACAAACGTATGTTGAAGTGTTCCCCCGAGTACACCCCCCCGAGTAGAAGGACGGAGCAGGAATCGGCAATGATTCATTGCAGGGTGATTGGATGAATTATTTGAATCCATAACATTAATTTATTACATTTCGATATGAGCTCTCCCCCCTAAAACGAAGCCGCGGCATGATTGAAATTATAATGATACGCCTGGGTATTGTGGCGTCTCGCTGCTTCAGTGCAATTTAATTATTATTCAAAGACAAATCTATACTTGAACATCGAAGAAGTCGTGCTGATCTTAACGAAAATACTTAAGTAAAAAAAACCGGTGTGTTTAAATTGCGTAAAGAATCTGTGCATGTAGATATAGGCTTTAATATTTAGATAAACTGACACTGATTCGATCTTAATTAGGGATATTTTTAATTAGATTCTGATATATGTACTAGTTAGTATTGGGTTGATGTGTCTATGTACATAATGAAAATACCAAGACAAACTTTACTTTTTAAGATTATAAGTGTTTCCAGTGTCTCTACAGAATAATAATCAAGATAATAAATATGGCAAATTTGAATGAAGACAGTCAATATTCTAATTACCCTATACATCTATACAGGCAGATCTTAAAATGCATTGCGAGAAAGCGCCCAAAGTATTCTTCCTTCTCCTTCCAGATATATCAGACGAGATTTAATATCTGCAGAAGCAAGGGTGCTAAGTTTTCTCACGTTTTTTATGTCTCGATTTTCAGAGCAAGTCATTAATGTAAAGCAAAAAATAGTGACGGTCCATCTCTGAGGGGACGCAACGACTGGTGGAGAACAAAGCATAAGAGCAATATCCGTTATAAGTAGAGTCCGGTATACAGGGAGCCGTGCCATAACCGTACCTACCTAGTATACAAAAACAATAGTAAGAAAATAGGAAAAAATAACAGAGCTAAACTAATATATAAATTATAATATGTGAAAAGTGGTGAATACACTCCCCTTTTAAGCAGCCTTGCTACGGAACAGTAAAACTAGATAGACATTAATCAGTCGCGTCGTATCATAATCGACCAGCTCTCCCCGCCCACCGAAACACTGCCACACCGCAGCTGCGATTGCTCTTCAGTTACCGGGCTCTAGTTATAAGTAACATAACTCTTTCTCTATTTCAAGTACGACTCGAGGAAACTGATCGCCGAAGGAACAAAACCGAAGGAGCGCAGCTTCAACAACATTTAGATTTGATTCATGTCAAAAGCCTTGGGACAGGTCTGCCTAAATACATCATATACTTGGCCACGTTATCAAGACATTCAAGATAGATTGGGACATGCTCGCCGAATTTCGTAACTGTAGATCACCCGGAGAGATGAAAGCCATGTGAGTTGAGGCAATAAAAGAGCGAGCGCTCATTATAAATACTAACTATATAATACCTTCTTCATAAAGTTCAGCAAAATTGGATATTATGGGAGATGGGACCTGTAATTAGATAGAAGTTCACGATGCCTATTTTATGCACTGGGACAATTTTGCATTTTCCAAGTTCGGGAAAGTACGAAGATGACACTGAAAGATTGATAATGATGATAGAGGATACAACAAATCTACAATCACGTATCAAGAATGCGGTAAGATGTGATATCATACCTGCGGTACATTTGTTAGGGAAAAATAGCTATTAGTACAATAAGATCATCTCCGCTAACGACGGTGAAAAAGGAAGTAAAGGTAGGCCAATTGTAATTATATGTTTGGGTAATTGTGCGATAAGGTTAAATTAAGTTACTGAAACTGTCCTGTGCGCTTTTGTCCAGGAACTGCGAATTTCTTTTCTCCAGGACCTTTCCGCACCATTTCTTGAATACTCCTCTCTATTCATTCTCACACACACCCGTTGCTTGAGAAGCCATCTTTTCTATTTTTAATGCTATCTTCTTCGATTTTATGGTTTATCTGTTTATTATACACTCTAAAATTGTTGGTCAATGATGTATTTCAATATTTAGGTCCCAGTATTTAAGGTATCACTTGTCGTCGCAATCCTGGCTTGACAGTTTATAATTTACTATAGGGTTGAAGAGGGTTTTCAACTTTATTAATATTTTTGTTAAATTAGCTATATTAATTTAGATTTGCCTAGTTTAAAAAAATATAGCAGAGAGTTTGAGGAAAACATGGCCTAACTCGAGAATCTTAAGACTTCATCAGTCGAATTAAAACATTTGTACATATATTGCTGTCGAAAAGTAAGAAGGAAGATGATTTTGTATATAAAAACAGTTATATAAATATGTTTATGAACGGTTCTAAGTACTGCTAAGCGGATTTCTTATAATGCTAATTTATACAAAACAGGAAAACTAATAAAACAAAAAACTGTTTGGAACATAATAAATAAACACAAATAGCAAACAAAAACACACAGGGATAAAGGAAATCAGGTAGATAATGCTAGTATAAAACCATCAATAGAGATAGATGACGCAAGCATTTAATAATTTTTCCGCTAAAAAGTTCCGAAACGGGGGTTCTTATGCTGTGTAACAGATTGAAATCACCAAACTCTTCGCGGTATTGATTCTAATTACAAATAACATCACTTGAAACAAAATATCAAATTCTTGATCAAAGTACTTACGTGCACTGATAAATAGATCATTTTGAGAGGTGTCTTTCCCAAACAAATGGTTTTGAAGATTGCAAGAGTGGATTCCATTGTATTAAAAAAGGCGGTGCAAGCGATGTTAAAAAATGCAGCACCTGTTTCATAATATCGGTATTATTAAAAATAAATGGAAAAAATTTATCTGAAAGTATTAACATTATGTTCTTAGTTATTCTAAAATCTGGAGTGGCCTCAACATGGTTTTATAAGAATAAACAACGACGCATAATGCTTAGAATTTATAAACTCACTTTACAATGAACTGAATAATGCGAAATAAGTGTATAGGTTTTTCATGGACTTAAGTAAGGCATTCGATTAGTTGACAAGCACTCGACTGGCTTTAGTTCCACATTAAAGACTTTGTGAAGTTTCGACGGCAAAAAATCAGAAAGCATGATAATAACAGAGGTTGTGCCACAAGGATTAGTACTTGGGCCCTTTACTCCTTTGTTAGTTATGTCAAGATTTTTGGTCACAGTGGGGGACCATAATGCAGTATGTATGCGGATGACCACTAGTTTCCTGGTCTATGATAAGAGTACACACAATTGTATTCTAACCGCAGATCTTACCAGATGCTTTCGCTGTAACGGTCTCATAATAAATAAGCTTTATATCAACAAAGAGAAAAACTGATTACTTTATGCGGCTGTAATCCTGGAGGAATTAGTGTCCATACAGGAATCAGCCTTATAGAACTTAATTATGTTTATGCCCCCTTCATCCAGCAGGACAAAATACAAAATTTTTAGGTGTATACTTAGAAAATAAGTCCTAAACGGGAAACACTTGTTAGAAATATGTGTAAACTATCTTTCGTCCACGATGCTATGTAATAGATGCTAAAAGTTAAAAGCTGTAACTAATTAGATGTTGTCTTAAACTTACTATATGTCTTTTGTCAATCTAAATTAATATAACGCATATTGTTGTGGGGTGCGTCTGAGCATTAGTAAGAAAGTATTATCCATTATCAGAAATTAGCTATAAGAAACATGAGTGTGAACTTCAAAACGTTACTTCATGTCGTTCTACTTTTTTTTCTCTGCATGTTATCTTACACATTGACTGGTCTGTATATACTGAAATCGCTATGTATTGTTAAAAGTAATTAGATACTTTGCAAAGAATGCTAATTTTCATATGTATGATACTGTAATGAAAATGATTTATGTACCAGTACATGGTTATCAACGTATTAAAGATCTCCTGTATATATGAGTATAATCAATTATAACCATTTACCTACATGTATAAGGACTTTTAGTTACTATTAAAATTGTTTAAAAAAGAGTTCATTAGAATTTCTTCTATACATTAGACAAACTTTTTAGTTTCACATATATGTAGTTATTTCATAATGTATTTATGTACTAAATTCCAGTAGATATCTTATTGAATTGTTAGCATTTGCACATGAGCAATATTTCTTTCTTTGTTTTGTTGTTGTCTTCATTATACTTTTTGTGTTTCTCTTAACTTATCTTATGCCTGTATGGTCTCTCTAGATCTAATAATTATTTAGTTCACAAAAATACACAATTTTCACGCGATCTGGCCTGTGAAGAACTTTTTATCGAGTGGTTACAGCGTTGGCGTGGCGTAGCAGGGAAGTACAGTCATTCAGACTACGCCACTGCAACCATTCATTAACACACTAAGCTGCATAACCCAGAACTTAGGTTAAAATTTATCTCAGAGTGCGGTTCGCGAAGAATATGCCGGTTGCTGTACATATTATTATCTGAATCTATAAGACTGCTTGAAAACCTCCATCCAAAAATAAGAGGATTGTACTACACGAAAACAATATGGAAAATACCGAATACGAAATTTAATTTTAATATTTTAGTCATAAAAAATAGACTACTATTGGAAAAAAGTTAAAATTATAAAATTACAATAATAACGAAATAATTACATTAAATCTAGTTCCCCTGACTTTAAATACAAACAAATTTTTAGGCAGGTGACAAAAGAACTACTTAATAACCTATACGAATACCATCAATGTTGCATCTACTACATACGTTTAGGAATCTAACATTAAAAACATTTTTGCTACTTTACCTGTAGTATCCGGACGCGCAGGCACATGGTAGATTCCAAGAGATGTTAGAGAGCAGGTACCACAGTTAAGCACGGACGGCTATCACAAGATGTTCGCGATACGAATTCGCACAGAGAGGCACTAAAACCCATAAGGACAAACGCACGTGAAGCTAGGAGGACGTCTCCGCGGCCGATACTCGGGACTGTGCACGAACCCACGTTCTGACATAGTGCCCCTGTATTGGACAAGGGGATTGGATGTTGCAGATTCTCCGACGTATTTGTGAGCAGCGTAACAGATTTTAACAAAAAATAGGAATTAGTGAAATTATAAAAAGTTTTGTTTACTTTTTATTATAAAAAAACATGTACTGTTAATTCGTAACTGGAAAAGTTTCTTACATCAAGAAAGTAGATTTCCTTGCCAAAAATCAATCTTTATTCAAGCAACATATATTGTATTTCAAAAATGACTATAAAAATGTATAGAGTATAAGAAAATAATTTATCTTGAAATTTTATTTGTATTAAATAAATATTTATCTTTAGGGTTAAAAAATCAAGAAAATCCAAGACAGAAAATGTTTCTCCTTATCCACTTTTTATTGTTATTCGTTTGACCGTAAAATTATCCTACATGAAAACCGTTCGTAATGTTACAAGAATTTTAAAACAAATTCTGTTCTCTTACAATGCAATACCGGGAGCGGAAAACAAGTTTTGTGGAAGGAGTAATTATTTTAAAAAAAAAATGTAATTCTGCAAATAATAAAATAAAATACAATCCTATTATAAATAATTTCTATAAAATTATGATTTCTTTCTTCTATTCAGTAGAATAACTAATAATAGCAATATTTTCTTACATCAATCGATTTGTTTCTTTTTTTAGTTATTTATTTATCTGAGTTATTCATTTTAAAATGGTATTTAATAACCATCTCTGCTTTATTAAAATTTAAATCTGTTTAATTCTGTAAATAAAAGAATAGGGCTATGTCTGTTTAACACTTTTGTTCTTCTAAATGACTTCCCGAACATGAATGTCAAAGCTTTTACACCTATTATGAATCACCCTATATATGATATACAGTATGCACATAAGTCATACCGTAAATTTTTTGTTATTTTGAATTAAATAAGTATTTGGTATCCAGAGTCCAGATCTCACACAAAGTTCTATTGAGAATTAGGGAGAACCGGTTCGTGTTCCCCCAAACACATTAATTGGCCAAATACAAGATATCCAATAAAAAGAAAGTTACAATAAGGAAAAAAACTAAACTTAATAGTTATAAGTGAAGCATGATGAATAAACCAATGAAAAAAATTTTTTATATGTTAAAGTATAATCAAATTATTTCTTTCAATAACATTAAAATAGGGATTATTGTCAGGTGTAGTTACTAATTAATGAGTTAATGTTTAAGTTTGTTTTATCCCTTCTTTATCTATTATTAATGTTATTATGTATAAAAAAAAAAGTATAGTTACAATTAGTACCACGTTGTAAGTAGTTATAAAAAGATAAAAAGATATTACATTAACCGATATCTTGTGGAAATGTTTATGAAAACGTTGACGTTTATGTGTACGGGCCCTGGGAACGATGGTATCAAAATTCCAGTTCCGTCGTACTATCTAGGACGGCATGAATATATAATACTACTAGGTGACACCAGGAAATATATTCAGTTGCTGTTTTGAAGATTAGTGACAATAGACTGGTATATCTTGGTTATGTTTCTAGGCACTTTTTTCAATTGTACCTTCTGCATAAGTTCACTTTGTTGTGAACATTATTAGGTAGATACAACTCTACTTAGCCTTTTTAAAATCACAAGCAATGTGAAATTACTGCATATGTTAGAATATATCGTACTGTTTAAACAATGGGAAGCGCAAAGCGAATTAATAATGGGGATATAAATTGTGCTATTTCAGAAGCTCTGCGAAGTAAATAAATGTTTTATTTTAAGCAAAGAATGAAACTATGGTTTATGAACAATAACCTAAGCCGTTTTCTGGAATTGACAGAAACAACCTATGTTACTACTTAAGAAGAATCATGTGTTTTGTTATAATGGACGATTTTACTATAACCCTAAGAATCGCTTGTGCTTCATAATGTTCTGCAAGATTTTCTTGAATCAATAGTTATTTATTGTCATATATTCCAGAAAATTGATATAGTTGACTTTTCTACACCTTTAGTAATTGACAAATTTACTCCTCCACAAATTCACTTCCTATAACGGAGTGGTCACGTGGGAACGACCAAAGGTGCTAAAATGTATTGATTTTAACTCCGTTTTTTTCGGTGTAATCTTACAGTCTATGAAAGGTCACCTGAATATAAGAGAATTACATTGTAGAACGCTTTTTCTCCAGCTGTAAAATCTTTAAATACTAGACGAAGTTTCAAGGATACAATAACGTTTAAATATGTTTTACTGAAAATAAAAGAAAATGGAGACAACGAGAAAATCAATCAATAAAATATTCAAAATGGTGACCACTCCGAAAACTAATTAAAGTAATATAAATAAACACTTAATTTTCAACAATTAATTTGACTTCTTTGATCAGCAAGAAGAATTTATTAAATTACTCCGTTCATTTACACCAAAAAAGTTGTCGAAGAACCAAAAATTCGATAAACTGAATAATAACCATGTGGCTACATAAAACGTGACGCTAAAATTGCAAAGATAATAGTTTGCCTAACATCGCCACATTATAAATATCTTAGAGGCGCGATCGCGTTCAAATCTCCCGAGAAAAGAGAACACAGAAGCCAATTTATGCAATTAATCAGTCATCGTGACGGATTTTCTCGCTTAAAGGTCTAGTTACCTGGGAGTTAGCGGCATAATGAGGCCATGTTACTTTGATTTTAGATTAATTACCATTCGCTAGAGAAGTACCTCTTTAGAATCGTTGCATAATATGAACATTCGTCCTGCTCTATACGTTAAAAGATAGATAGCATCAATAACATGCATAGGTTGTACTTAGAATAGAAGAGGGATGATAGGAATCAATTTAGTTTGATCGTTACTCTGCGCCATTTACGAAACTAAAGATCGAAATCAAGCTCACGGTACTTCCATAGTTTCTATATCAAGAGGATAATAACTCGATTCTCTGTTCTAATGCTGCTTTTTAATAACTTTATCAGGTAACTCGGCTGGTGTCCGTAAATTCAAGAAAAAGTGAATATTTAGTTAGCTTCTTGGGATAGATTAAGCAGTAGAAATATTAGTTAGCTTCTTGGGATAGATTAAGCAGTAGAAATAAAAACATATGTATTGTGATGTTTCAAATAACGATTAAAAATATTGAATAGGGAGATAATCTGCGTTCCGTTTATTATAAGTTTTTCACTTACAAAGATTAAATTTCTTTTTAAAATTACTTATAGTTAATGTAGATGTATTGTGCATATGTGTGTATTTCTTTCTTGATGGTTCCTAGTTTCCTCTTTTCAGCAGCATCAGTATCCAATATCCTCTTGTGTAACCCCTCTGATCGTCTTCTTGAATAATTTTTTTTGATTGTTTTTTCAAATTGTTTTCGTTAGATTAAATACTTTATTATTATTAGTTGTAACCGTTTCTGGTTCACTTTAACAGTTTTTGAATACCTCAGAGTTGATAATTTCAGCAACGTTTAGGTTTTTTAATACAATTTCTAGGTTTATTAGTCGAAAAACATGTTTGTTTATTGTCAGAAATCTCGTATCTAACTTCTTGTTTATCGGTAGTCTGGGTGCTGCCAATCTAACAACTTGATATTTTTTATTTTGATGTAATGATGGTCGAAATTATGCAAGCAATATTTAGAACAGTTGGAAGAGGAAGGGACACTAATAATCATGAAATTGCCACCCCAAAGCCCGGACTTGAGTCGGAAGAACTCGATCGGGAAGTAAAAAACTGCTCTAACTTCAGCAGATGACACGTGGAACAAACTACAGGCAGCAAGGGCTAGAATAACTGCGGAAACATTGTTCAAATTAATTGCAAGAATACCCCGATTATGCGATGCAATCATTAAAAGTAAAGGTCACATAGACGAATCTAAAATGTAAATAAATAATTTTAATTGTTAAAAGTTGTGTATTTGTGTATAGTTAAATACCAAATGCATGTTTTAATATTTCCATTTAAATATTTCATGATTTACCCTGAAATTTGAGGTGCCCAAATATTTACGAGCGGTAGTGTACACCTAATACTTCGACCTCCAGTTATGCGATTGAAATTGCAGTAACGTTCTTTTTTATTATTATTTACGCTGCAGGAATAATTGCTGCAATCGTATAAAACGAGAAAAAAACGTTTATTCTATCTGATGACTGATTGATTGATAGACCGCTTGAAATTTAATCGCCTTTAATCAATCATTTTGTTTTCTTTCTTATACTCGATCTATCCATTACCAATATTGAAATTGTTATATTTACAGAAACAGCAGAACAAACCTGTAATAGATCTGCTTCACTACATTAATCAAAATGAAAACCTTTCTGTGGTATTATTTATTTTTGCTTGGGTATTTAGCTTCTACATATGTTCATTGACGTCTATCTCTAATGGCGAAAGGAGTTTATTACACCATCCCTTCTTCCTAGAGGACCTTATTTCTTACCAATAATTATGTCTTGGAGTGATTTTACTCAGTTTTTGTGTTACTCCTATGTACATATGTTATAATCACACTGCGGATCGGGACCGCCTTTATCATCGACGCTTGGGACAGAGCGGGGCACGATACCCCGCTATATACCGATAGAGGCAGTCCCGATCCGCAGTGTGGAGCAATAGGAGACGATCTGGCATAACAATGCTTCATCAAGAAGGTTCTTCCACAGGGCAAATCAGTAAAAAATTAAATCTCGCTCCATCTATTGTAAAATTGAATTTAAAAGACCATATAGGTCCCGGACCACCACGATTAACACCTGGGAAAGATGTAACTGCTCCCAAATCATAACTGCGTCGTGGTAATCGATTAAAAAGGCTGCAGTAGATACGAGGACATCAAAATTGTACCGCAGAACAATGAAAGAATGTGCTATGGATTGCAGGGTCCGTATTTTAAGAGACTTCAGTCAAATAAGAAGTGTTTGTTAGACAGTGGGCGAACAAGAGAATGCTTCGTAGGTGGTGATTAAATTAAGGTGCGGGTTTGCTTTTCGTATTCTAGGATAGGGACTCTTCGTTGGATTGCAGTAATATAGTGCAGTTCTAGAAACCCATGCCAATCTTTCCAGCTTGCGACTTATTGGTCAGGATTTCATTTTTATTCAGAACAATGATCGAAAACATGCCGCTTGAATTTGCAAAAATTATTTGGATGAACAGAACCTAGCCAATACTTTACAAATTATGACATGACCCCTGCAGTTTCGACCTCAAAGCTGTCGAGTTATTCTGGGATGAACTTTATAGGAGAGTGCGAATAACCGATCTTACTTCTAAGGAACATCTATGGACGGCATTTCAGGAATAGAACAGTGTTCCAGAGTCTCACATTGCAGAAATTAATCGAACGAACATCTAGAATCACGCAAGCTAGAGTTTTTGATTCTACTATACTAAGAAACAAAAAACTTCGTTAAATATGAAATTAAAACAACACCTTTTTAATTTCAAAACATTTTCCACTTGGCCAAACTTCCATGACCGCGTAGTGCGATATATTGTGTGTAGTTAACAAAAGCTTATCCTTAGGAAAGAGATACATTACTCTCATTACCATCACATAATCATCACTGAATTTTTCTACCGTAAAACTTATATTTCTTTTCCCTACTTTATCCATGTAGAGACACATAGCATATTTGGATCATAATTAATACTTCATAATTACAACTACTACCCATGCTACTATAGCAATCTCTGACAATTCATATACGTATATAGATTAGCAGCAAAATAAGAAGTATATCGATACCTTCACTCTAATACCACGTATTAGAATTTTTAGGAAATTTTGATTTGTGACACTTTTTCATACTATTTTTGGTGCTCTAATCGATGGTTCCAATACTACGGATCAGAAAAAATTGTTGGTAGTCTCATTAGCAGGTTGCTGTAAAACACGAATCAGACACTGTTGAATTTGTATGCAAATACCACGTATCAGAACGAAGTTATTTTGTGCACTAATACCAAGTACATGAAAAGCATACTCTGCTCACAAACATAACCTAGTGTATTAATAATGATCAGAATTGTAAATTGATAATTATGGACTACTAATAATTAATTCATAATCTTGAATGAAACGGTTTTTCAGCTTCCTGTAAAATATTGCTTCTATGATTTAAAAATTTACAAAAATTCCAACCGGCCAATCAACATTTTTCAATTGACGCTCAAAGAAAATAGCTAGTTCACATATAAAACATTACGATGTTAATATATGGAAATTAGAAACATAACACAATAACCAAACTATCGCTGATGGTTAATTTGCATGCACGAAGTGGCTGTCAAATATTTGCACGCAAGAATTAGGATTTCCCAAATACACCAACCAGAGCGAATTCATGAACGTCTGAACGTTAAAAACGTATAATACAAGGCTATGTTGTTAGTCACTCGGTTATAAATTTCCTTTACTTTTGGAGTATTCACGAGTACCGAAATTTGTTGAAAACACACTTTAGCATACCTGCAGTAATTTAATAGTTTGTCTATATCTACTTCCTGTTAGAATATGGAAGGAATGTGGAACATTTAATAATAATTTGATTCTTACATTTAAATTATTATTAAAGCAAACCACAAAGTTCGCTATCTAGTGAGAAAAATACAAACATTTCAGTATTTGTAATTTTTCATTCACGCCAAGATTATAATTTATAATAATTACCTAATAATAGGTAAATATAATGACAAGCTATTAATAAATATTTGAATTTTTTACTAAACCTTTTCGGAATGAATAGTCCCCAATCAGTGTGCAGTAACAGCCCTGAATATGTCCCGTAAGAGTGGACGAACCGTTGGCAGAAGCTACGACAACGACGCCGTTCCAACCCGGAAACCAAGAGTATAGTCTAAATTTGTTATTTTGTTTCTATATTTTTTAATTTCTTATTTTTTATAGGCCAAAGGAAGAGCGCCGACAACACTATTCGGTATTTAGGAGATTTGGTCTTATTGCCTACGATTGTATGTAAAACCATTTGTTTTATTGTAATTCCCCGTACTGTTTTTCTCTAAGGATTCTTAAAAAAAAAAAACAATTTAAAACATTTATAACAAGGAAATTAATAATGAAATAAAATGAGCGTAACCGAAAACGCCAGTAACATATTCAAAAACAAATCTAAATTAAAATAAATTTAATGTTCAGGGTGACCTTCTTGGATTATTATTACACTTTGCAGACGACGTAGCATGTCTTCTATTAAGTTTCGTAAAACTTCCAGATAAATTTGTTCCAGACGATCCCCAATTACCGACAACACCTTTCTTTCCTTCTTTACCCGCTAAAGCAGCTTTACAATCCGAGATTTTCAATCGAATTTAAATCGAGCGAATGAATTCGAACTCTTCAATAGTCTCTTAACCTTTTAATGGCGAATGTTCCTAAAATGGGAACATACTAAAAAATCTAATATTTATTGAATTAATTATTTATAAAATTTTTATAATTAATAGTCAGAAAAGTTTAATAAAAATTAGGTTTTTCAATATGTTCCCATTTTAGGAACGTTCGCCATTAAAAGGTTAATTGAATTAGGGGTATATTTAGAACCATTGTCTATTTGAAACAAGTAACTATCTGCTAGCTCCATCTTAAGCAGAGATTCCTTCAAATTTTCATTCACTATGTATGCTTACAAAAAATGTTGCGTTCATTATCCCTTAAATTCGACCCAAATTGCGTACACCATACCACGAGAAGTGAAGTAACCCCATATCTTCCACCAAATGTCATTGCTTAAATGGTGTTTTGATCTTGGTTGACTGTGGAGGGTTTTCCCCATACTTTCTCCTTTCCCTTCTTACCAAACAATTCAAACTTGCTTTCGTCGCTCCAAACAAAAATTTTCCAAAACGTAAATGGTTTATGTACAAAGTTTTTGGCAAAGTTTAATCTTTGGTTTCGCACGTGGCAGAGAAGCTTTAAATTCTTTGTTTTAATTAGCACGCCAAACACTAGATCTTAATGATTTTTTAATTTCGGCAACGAAACCAAAGGATTGCCCCTTACATGCCTTCCTCCCGCACAGTAGTTTTCCTTTTTCTTCCACTAACTTTTTTATTTTGCGCAAAACCCATAATACTGACGTAAGTAATACATACCAGCTGGATTATATCTTTGCCGTACACTTACACAAATACTTTGGAAGAAAAAATATATTTTATTTCTTTGAAATGCATAATAGGCACTCAATTTTGTTGGTGACTGTAGATCCGAAATTATAATTATTAGTATCACAGAATGTTTCACATAGAACATAATAAAATATTCCTACATGCGAACCATTCTGTAACCTGCTTTGACTATACATAAACAAATTGGGGTGATATGTTCGAGATTCCCTTAGAGTGTGCCAACATATTTAATAACGTAAATGTGCTAGCAAAGCACTCGAGTAATGAAATTGTTTTAAATTTCTACTCATGCTGTTAAGTATATAGTAAAGGTATGTCAAAAATATCTTGACACTTAACCTAATGCATTTCCTTAGTTAAAACCTAGATGCGCGTCCAGCACTGCGACCTAAATTCTTCAGACTTGAAAGATTACTTACAACGAAGAAGAAAACGAAACAGAGTATTAGCATACATTCATGCAACTTTAAACAAATTCACAAAAATCTCGTAAAAAGGTTAATGTAAGTCGATCGTTTACGCAAGTGCACTACATCCTTTTCCTTTACTTTCTTTCTTAAACTTTTTTGGTTAAATGCTTCAATACTCAGCGCACAATAAACCTTACGTATTAGGTAGACGTTGAAAGTCACGTACAAACGAAATGCAAATACATGCACCACGCATACCGAAGTAAAAACAACCTGCTAGGTAGTTGAAGATTGTGCGTTAGTCATTTATTTCATTTACAAAGGGTTAGTTTTATGAGCAACTATTAATATAGCCTACTATTTTCAAGGAGGACAATTTAATATTGATGAATTGATAAATATGTTTCCACAGCTGTTTTAGTCAAGTGAGTACGACGTGCGGAATAAATGTTTTTTAATGCCGAAAACGACCGTTCGACATCTAGCGATGTTATATTTGCATATTTAAAATAATCTTTGAAACAATTTAATGCATCTTCACACGCACCTTCACAAATTTGTCTTAATATAAAAAAATCGGTGTCTTTCTCTAAAACATTTTCAAATTTTCGTATGACACACCAATTTGTTTCGCCTTCTACAGCGCATAACTGTGCATGAACATCATTCACAATTTGAACAGAATCCACTAGCGACATCGAAACATTTTGCAATTTTTCTATTCCCTCCGCTAGTCCGAAGTAATTGTTGTGAATAGTTTGTAAATCTCTTTTAACCTGACTATCTTGAAATATTTCCTGACTTTTCTTGATTGCTGCAGCTTCTGCCGGATTGAATTTTAAAACTTACTTCTTTACTTGATCAAAATATTTGTTGTAGAAAAACGCAACCTGCAACCATGTTCCCCAACGTGTAACAATCGGCTGTGGTGGTTCAGGTAAATCAGGACACAGTTTGTGAAATAGTCGGGTACGTTTCGAGGACTTTAGAAACACTGTCTTTGTATTAGCAATCAATGCATTTACTAGTGGAAAACATGTAGGAATCGTTTGTGCCGCATACGTTACATGTAAGAAGTTATCACTGCGTTCTTTAAGAGATCGGCCCAAAGAATGCATGTTTAGGGCACCATCACTCATAAACATTAAAAGTTGCTTAGTTGAAATTTCAAATTTGTTCAATGAGTTCAATACCACCTTTAAAATCTCATCGGCAGTACAATTTATAACTCTTTTGGAAGCAAGTAAGAAGGAGGATGACGGTCGATGTGGTTCCATTGTACGTACCATTACATTAACCACAGAATGTTTTTGACGATCTGTTGTTTCGTCCACACACAACCACAGTTTTTTATCTTTCAATTTCGTTTTCATTCTTTTATATGTTCACAAGTAAATGGTACTGCATTTCGTATCGATGTCCGACTAGGTAATTTACAGTCCGCATATTTATTCCAGAAGGAGACAAATGCTTCTTTGTCTAGTAAGCGAAACGATAGATTACATAAAATAGGAGTAGCACATAAATCAAATGTAAATTTTTCTCGGTCTCGTATGCCACTTTTTGCAGAAGAGTGCTGTTTGCTTTCGATATGACGTTGACAATGGCTTCTGGACCAACACATTAAAGGGATTTTATAAACTAGACATTGAATTTTAGCGCCATCAAAAATTAAGTCCGGCATGTCCACTATAAAGTTTTTAACTGTGTTTGCCATTGGTCGTTTTCGCGACGTACCTAACTGCGATATATTTTTAAGCAAACATAAACGTACAATTAGGAAATAAGTTACGACAGCCTACATATGCACAGAACTACTCGCATATAGCATCGATTTAGTACTGACGCTATGAACGCCTGAAATAAATAATCGCCGACTCCGCACCACATATCTACCACATTGACTGTTACCGCTGTTTGTCCAGACTAATTATAAGGGATGGTTAATCCGTAGGCACAGGTGCGCCATCGGTCAAATTTAATTAGTGCGACGGGGATACTACCTCTTATCTTCTTCCCATAAAAGTAAATGCATGTAATAATGCAATTACGATTACACTTGGGCTTTCCAAATGTAATTGTAATTGACCAATGCGGGTTGAGTTTATTCAAAATTGTTTCCTATAAATTTGTTAGAGACCATCCTTAGCCAAAAAGGAAAAGTTTTAATTGTGAAAAATAATTTTATATTTCAAAAGTGCGGTAGTGTTACCAAATCAGGTGTTAAGTGGAGGCGCACTAATAAAAATTTATTGTTATTTTTTAGCTATTTATTATTGTATAACAAGAACGAAAAGTATCGACACACTCCATACCGCACAAATTGTCTAATTTGAAAGATACGTCTTCGAACTTTGTGGAATTCTAGTTTTTTGGACATTCTTCAATTTATCCCGCACAAACTTATGCTTGTGTAATATTAGTAGCAGAATTTATTGTGCACTTTTATTGTTTTTCCTTTATCTATAGGCGGATTACCGCTCTTTAAAATTTAATAGAAATAGTAACTATATGAATCTTTACTCTTTATAGTATGGTTCTAAGATAACGCCTATACAATAAAGTTTTATTGTAACTCAAGTTAGTGACGACGCTTGAATCTACGAGTTCCTGCTCGGATAATCAGTTTTTCTTCGCTTTCGTCTTTTCCATTTTGGTAAACCGCGATTAATCACAGAAAAGGCGTTCCTTTTTTTCTACTACTTGTACGACTGTCAATCGTTAAGTTGCCAGTAAGTAATGGATATTATCTGAGATAAGATCGCCAATATTCCTTTAACGGCCGTTCTACCTCTGACGATGTCTACTGGATACTGATTCTTCTGCTCATGCCTTCGTTTTTTTGTCGTTTGTTTAAATGACAATACTGTCGGGATTGTCTTTATTCTATGCGCTTTTGAACGCATGTCACGTTATTATCAGTATAGATCGTGATGATCGTATTGATTCTGTAATCCGATTGCGCAGAATATACAGGATGCTGTCAATAATATACAGTGTCCTGGGGAAAGCGAAATATCTTTGAAGAGAAATGTTTTTCATTAGTTTTCTGAAACGGATCGATTTTTATTAGAAGGGGGAAACATTCCGATCAAAAAATATCTGCATTCCTTCAACCCCTTAGCCGTGAAGGTGACAACCCCAAAATTTTGAAATTACACTAGGAGTTGTATTTTATGCATGTCAGGGCACTTTAAATTATGATAAAAGATAGTTTGCCCTTATTACCAGAGGCGCACGTTACTACGTAATCTCACGAAAGATGTCGATACCCTCATTCTAATACCATATACATGTCAGAAGAAATTTTTTACAGGTAGCTGAAAATACTGATTATTTCAACCCAGGTTTATATATAATGTAATACTATTTTTTTTTGGATTATAAAGCACTGTTGGAATGATTTTTAAAACAAAAAAACGTGGATTAGAGCACCAAAAATAGCTTCAGGAACTATCACAAACCAAAATTTCCTAAAAATTCTCATACGGGGTGTTAGAATGAAGGTATCGATCTGCGTCTTCATGCCTACAAAATACAACTGACTCAACAATTCAAGCCTATAGACCATGGCGCAGCGAAGACAGTTCGTCCAAATGGGTCAATGAATAACATAAGTGAATGGTGAATTTTCCAACAAAATTATCTGCAGCGATGACGCCCATTTACATTGTTGATGGCTTCGTGAACAAGCAAAATTACCGCATTTGGAATGACGAAAACCAACATGTGTTTCCTGAGAAGCAACTACATTCCAAACGTGTCACTGTTTGATGTGGGTTTTGGGCTGGAAGCGTCATTGAACCATTTTTCTTCGAAGAGAAATTCATGTCAACAAGTCCACGACCGCTCAAGCCTTCAAGGAGGAGATTAGACGCTGTACCATTGAAATACAGCCACAATTATGCCAAACCGTAAATGTGCCAACAAAACCGGCGAGGGCATTTATCAGATGTGCTGTCCCATACATAATTCCAACATATCTGCTTTATGATTAAGTCAAAATGTCGGTATTTTTTCAAAAAACACTGTGTTTTGTTTAAATTTTTAGTTTTCCGTTATTGTTGGGACACCTTTATTAAAGGATTTGGTAGAAATGTAGAAACCATTAAACAATTTAAACTAATTAAATGGAGAAACATTTAGCGTTTCTTCATACTTTCTATTTTTACTCGATAGTTGATGTATGTATATTATTATATTGATAAACTCTTTGCTTCTGTATAAATTATTATGAATTTTCTGAATCCATGTTGAAAATAGCTAAGTTTCAAATAAATTACAAATATTATTTGCAAAACCTAGGTATTTTCAACATTGAGAGGAAATTTTAGGCCAAACAAATTGTTTTACCTCTGGATATTTCTTTGGCATTGCAAATCGATACATTTTCATTTCATTACTAGTCTTCTCACAATTTGGTACATAACAACTAAACACAAAACAAATGGAAAAAATCAAATAACTAAACTACATTATTCAAAAGAATCCGAAAATTGAGGAATAATTCAAATCAAATAATTCTGTAAAAATCACACATACAAAAATATGACCGACACTTACTGAGAAATGCGCCCGCTGATGGCTAAGATATTAATCTGCTTAATTCTTTACATGGGAAATTCTACAACATGGTTGCCAAATATCTTTGAATCTGTTGAATAATCGATTCTTTTGACATATTTCATCCTCTCCCCCAAAGACAAGTAGCTTTTCAATCGTTTTTAACTTAAATGGAGAAACATTTCCAGCAATCAATTCAAAATGCAATTTGAATTAATCTAAGGTGTTTCATAAAAGGCAAGGTTACTTGAGAATTTTGACATTCCTTACAATAAAAACCAGGCATGGCATAAAAATGTTACATTATTTCCTATGTCAATTGCGTGCTTTTAAAAACACTAATCCCAGGAATTTTGTCAACTTTTCGAAATCTAATAGAAAAAAGTACATCTAAAAAGGCTATCAATTTATTTAGTAATATATTGGCTGTATCATTACAAAGACAATTGATGTTGATTGTTCAAGAATACACTAGAGATTTTTTACACTGATTTTTATTAATAGCAAATAATGGCTAACAATAATGCATTCTGTTCTATTTCTATTCTCTTTGAAATCTTAACTGTGTTGTACAAACACTTGCACGGTACTGCACCAAATATTTATAAAAGGTATCTGTATAAAGTGGCACAATTTAAAAATTAGTCATTGAAGTGTTGTAAAATTTACATCATCGGACGCAGCTGTCATTCCAAGACATATAGTGTATTCAGTATGGCCACTCGGTAAATATGAAATTCCCTCTGGTAGATATTAGCTTTTTTTTCGGAAGTTCCTACTCCTCCCCAAGTCTCTGATCATTGGAGCGGGTGTACTAAATAATTATGTTAACTACAGCCAACAACAAACGTTGGGTAACAAAGAAGAAATCGTAAATCCTCAAAATGAATAGAATATCTTCTTACAATTGATAACATGGTTTCATAAATTAAATATCTTTCGTCAAGTAATTAACGGTTTCGTCACTAAAATTTATTATTGTTGAGTTGTCGCTGATTTTCCGTATCACAGAATGGTATATTTTAAGTCATCTAGTCGCGTCGCTGCATTCATTTCATCATGCTATTCTTAGAAAAGTGTTATCAAAATTTGTTGTAGAAGAAACAATCGCCGTCGGGATTAAAATAAAGGCGAAGAGGGACGCCAATTTTCTCACTTTGAGTCAAATTTTCATGGAGGCAACTCGTATTTTGGCTCAGTTTCAAATGTTAATATTACGAATTGTAATATAAATTCAAATAGAAGTGAAGGTTGGTGGTTAAGAATAGGCAGTTTTCTCGTAAATGTAATATAAACATAGAGTTTATATTGACATCGTCATAAAATCCAGGTTAGTTTCAATTTTTAATCTTAAATTTTCATTAACAATCTCATTTGTTGATCTTAAAGTTGATTTAAATTACTGAAGAAGTGTTTTAGAACATTTTCGAAGCCTCAGTTCGTATAATTATAGTTAAGCAATTTTAACGAAAGTAATTATAACGAACCTAAACAACGATATTAAACAAACATAAACAGAAACGTAAATTTTGAACATTGTTTTTGGAAAATTACGTACGATGTAAAGATCAGAACGACGCGACGATTAGCTTATTTATATTTATATTAGCACTTAGGAAATTTGTATCCATCATCGGAATTCCTTCGATACATCTTTGCTTCATCTCAGCGTACTCTAACGGTGTTATCATTCTGTTATTTTTGCCGTAGTATGTGCTGTGTATCCGTCACTGTTTACATTGCGTTCGACAACAAGTAGCGACCGCTTGAGCGAGCGAATACTCACTTCGTACGTACATACGTATATTTTAAACCACATATGGTAGGCTAAATCCAAACGAGCGTTTTTGTCATCCGCACTGTAGAACTTCTGGGAACGTTCCGCTGCTTGATAGAAAAACAACGCACGCACATGGAGTACGTTAACTTTTCCTAGATGGTGCTGCTGTTTCGTGTCTGTCTATGTATGTATGGATATCTAGTATAGTATAGCATGTATGAATGTTTTGTGTATTATGCTCGGTTTATAATTACGTTATACGTGCAGTGAATGTGTCTATATCGTATGGGCATCGTGCATATTATTATTATGGTATAAATGCAATGCTATTTCTTTTAATGTTCACATTTGCTTTTTTTTGTATATTAAGTTGGTTACGTTCTAATTCAGCAATGAAAAAATTCTTGCAAAAGCGAGATGAAGACAATTGAAACTATAACAATTAGTTTCTTTTTCTGGCTAACTTTCTTGTCTTATAATCAAAGACGAAAATCAGTTAGGATCAAGGCGTGACTTAGCAATGCGTCAGCATTAGAAGGATGCAGTCTATCATTATCTAAGACAACGATAGAATGATGACACTGCTGCAGCGCTCTCAGTCACGCCTCGTTCCTAACTGTTTTTCGTCTTTGCTTATAATTAACGCTGGCCACGAGCGGTACCGCGCATCGGCGTAGAATCAGTTCGGACCGAGAGGAACGGTAGTATTACTTCGTCTGCGGAGCAGTATGGACATTTTCGCTGCCGGTCATTTGCGCAATTGTTTATCTGTCCTAGAAAAATTATGATTTCGTCAGCACAACGACCGCGGTCGGACAAACTTCGAAAATTTATTGCAGAAATTCCAGACTTAATATATGAAGATGCTAAAATTAAATGTGTAATCTGTAAAATCCCGTTAATGTGTTGGTCCAGACAACATTGTTTACGACACGTAAATAGTGAAAAGCATGTCTCAAAAAGAAATTGCGCACGAGACGATGAAAAATTTATATTTAATTTATGCGTTACGTTTATTGCATGTAATATTCCGTTTAATTTACTAGACAAGGAACCATTTATCTGCTTTTGGAATAACTATTTGGAGTGCAAATAACCAAGTCGAACATCGTTACGAAGAATTGTGCCATCTGCGCGCGAACATATTGAACAAAGAATAAAATCGGAGTTGAAAGATCAAAAATTGTGGTTATGTGTCGACGAAACAACAGATCGGAAGAAACATTCTGTTCTTAATGTAATGGCACGCAAATTGGAACCTCATCAATCGGCACCTTTAATTCTATTAGTCTCCAAACGAATACAACAGTGTACTGCCGAAGTAATTTCAAAGTTAGTGTTAAATACATTGGACAAGTTTGAACTTTCAACAAACCAACTCTTGATGTTAGTGAGTGATGGTGCTGCAAACATGCTTTCTGTAGGCCGGTCTCTTAAAAAGCATTCTGCTAATTTGTTACACATTACGTGTAAAATTCATGCTCTCAATCTTGTGGCGGATAGTATCAGAAAATGTTATCCTGAGGCAGACGCTTTAATAGCGCATACCAAAGCAGTATTTGTCAAATAAATATTTTGACAATATTAAGAACGTGGTTTTACAATTCGATACAAAGAAAGCTGCCACTATCCAGAAAAGCCAGTCGAAATTTCAAGATAGTCAGGTTAAAATGGATTTCAAAATCATTCACGACAATTACTTCGGGCTAGCAGATGCAATAGAAAAATTACAAAATCCTGCGGTGCCGTTAGAAGAATCTCTACAAATAGTGCAACATGTTCACGCACAGCTATGCGCGATTGAAGACGCAAAAAATGTTTCTGTTCTAGAAAAATTTGAAAGTGTTTTTGAGAAAAATTCTGATTTTGGCACATTAAGACACATTTGTGAAGGTGCGTCAACAGAATCGTTAAGTTATTTGAAAGATTATTTATACAGTTGAAACATATCTAATGTTGCAGATATTTAACAGACATTCACTTTGTGATTTCACGGAGGACTCTTAAAATGGTAAGTGTTTGAGCACGTGTTATTTAATTTTTATTTAAAAGATGAGCGAAATTATTTGCGGCAGCAAACATCTCTATTAGCAGAATAACTCTAGTGGAACGCGAGGCCTGGTCGACTCTACGCTACTGCGCGGTACCGCTCGTGGCCAGGTTTACTTATAATATAACAATAATAATACATTATACTCTTCGTTTCCAGATTGAAATCATGTCATTATCGTAGCTTCTGCCAACGGACGTTTCGTCCACGCACTTATGGGACATCTTCGGGGCTGTTACTGCAGACTGAGGGGGAATATTCATTCCAGAGAGATTTATATAGGGCTTGTTTTGGGTCAAAACGGAAATGTTATGAATCAATGAAGCGTGGCAGTTGCTAGGAGGTTTAATCAGTTGGGATATCCAGGTGTGATTGTAAGGAGTAGCCATCTTCGCGATTTAAATTGTTGGGATGTTTGATTAACGAAATTTTCTACTATAATAGTGAGAATTGCGAGACAAGATGCAGGTAGAGTTAAATTGAATTTGGTGGCCAGTTTCTAGTCTATGTTCAGCCAGCGCGGACCCGGCTGCACGCAACAATCACGTACAACGCTCGTGTTCAGTAACACGAGTGCTGACCGATCGCTTTGTTTCACCGATATAAACACTACTGCACGAAGATGGAATCTAGTAGACACCAGGGGTTTCCAGACGATTGCGGTCTTTGATGGGAAAGTAATCTGACAATTTGAAATTGGGTTTGAAGATAATCTTTATGTTATTCCTAAAAAGGATTTTGCTGACGCGATCGGTGATACCTTGAATGTACGTTTGCTTACGAAAATTAGAGTTAGATGAGAGGAGATGGCTACCCCTTACATCACACGGGGAAATCCCAACCACCACGCTTCGTTGATCCATAACTTTTCCGCTCCATTGACCCGAAACAAGCTCTATATAAACCCCTCCGGAATGAATAGTCCCGAGTCAGTGTGCACTAACAGCCCTGAAGATGTCCCATAAGAGTCCAACTCGGAAACCAAGAGTATAGTGTTATTGACGACTGAGGAAGCCCACGTACCAAATAATAATATAAGCTTTGTTAATGCCACCTACAGAAAAAAACAAATTATTGTGAAAACTAAAGAACCCGGTAAACATCAAAGCACAAAGTTCAGCTAACGCTGTTCTAACTTAACCAGGAAGAGAGAAGAAAAATAGGAAAGTTTAACCTAAAAAAGTAGATAAGAATTGACACGCGCAAATCTAACTCGTATATAAAAAGATCTAACTAAAGTATAAAAAGGGAGTTCAAGAACATTGCCCGCACATGAAGTGAAAGGAAGTAACTAAACCAACTGCAATAAGCGCTTGCGTAAAGAAAAATTAAATAATTGAGGGGATAGAGGCTTCAGATTAGGACGAATAGAGTTATATATTTTACTAGTCGTATAAGAAAAAGAACTCCTAATAAGTGTTAGCCTGTGAATAGGCGGCGATAGCAAACCTCTAAACCTCAAATTAAAATGGTGAACATCAGTACGAAAGACAATTCTATTATAAAGGTATATAAGTTGGAGTTTTGGATGAAATTATTTTATGAAATAAACAAGCACTATGCAAAAATCTACGCCGCTCCATATTAAGCCTGTTAGCGTCCTTCAATTTATGGCTGATTTTATCATATTTCCTAATACCAAAGATAAATCGAAGACAAGAGTTTTGTAATCTTTGAATTCAATTCTTTGTAACACATAAATGTGTTTTAATTTTGGGATTAAGAACATGTCTATGGGGATAAATCATGTTTAAAGCAATGTAGGCTCCTAGAAGCATGGTTTTCAAGACGAAAAGTGTTGTCCATATATAATCCCAAGTTCGCGATAGTCTCGACAACCGGAATAGGGATATTATTTATCTGAATGGGCAAATTCTTCTGTGGATTCAAAACAAGAGAATGTCTGTTAAGATCTTAATTAAGCAAATCGATAATTGAAGCAAGTCTATCTGGAATACAAGATATGTAAGCTTGTGTATCATCAGCATAACTGTGGCAACGACAATGCAAAAGACAAGTAGACAATATTGAGGTGCACACAGTATACAGAAGAGGACCCAAAGTAGAACTCTTGGGGACACCGCAAGTAACATTCCTGCATTCCGAGATATTTTGACCCAATTTAACAGCCCGAGATCAACCGGAAATGTAACTGCGAAAAAGTTCAATAGCAGTATCTGACAAGCGAACATAATGAAGTATGGAAAGCAACAAGTCGTGTTTAATAGTGTCAAACGCTCTACTGAAATCTATCAAAACTAAGATGGTGGCCATACCCTTATTCGAAGAACTGATAATATCGTCTATGACACATAACAGAGCAGTAGCACAACTGTGTAAAGGACGGAATCCAGACTGCCAATTGGGAAGAACATTGTTCTTTAAAAGAAAATGTTTTAATTGAACTTCCATAATCCTTACCAGGACTTTAGAAAGGGTGGGAAGAATGCTGATTGGGTGAACATCTTCAGGAGTAGCAGGTGTAACTTTGGGCACAGGAATAATAATAGCCTTCTTCCAGGCAATCGGAAAGATAGAATTACACAACCAATGATTTATAACGTGAGATAAAATGCACTTTTATTTTAAACATCATACAGTATCAAATTCGTCTGAAAAGAAAAAAAGAATACAGTGTATAACAAATAAAATCAAAGAAGCACTGCCAATGTTTGACTCAAAAAATTCGTTGAAAGAATATAAAGACTGGGAACGCAACGAAGTACTATTAAATTCATCAAAACTAAGTGCTTTCCAGCTTTTCCGAAGGTGGTTATAAATCTTAGTACCAAAGATATCTAGGCACGCTTTGTATCTTATAATTTCTAATATTATTATTGTATAACTATTATACTTGATTACTGATTGAGTTTTATTTTTATGAATGTAACAAGCTACTGTCGCACAATAACCCCCTTAACCGTTATCATCTCGCTAATTACTTCCTTGCTTCATTGAAGATAATCTTTCAAAAAGTCCGTAAATGAGAGAATTCGCGAGAGTAACAGCAGATGGCATACGATATGTGCAAAACGCCACGCAAAGCAATTAATGAGATGAAATCAAAGATTGCTGCACTAATATCGCTTGTAGTATACGTATGTTGGTGTGGTGTGAGAATAAACTACATAAGCATATCCTGCAATTAAAACTACATTAGAGAGAAACGTATTGAACGTGAAACTCGCGTCTTTATAAGATTTGCATAATGCTGAATCGTTTTCTATTGGCCTAGTACGTAAGTACACTGCCATCTCCAAATCTGATGTCAATAATCTTCTAGACCTCTCTCTCACTTACAAGGAAAGAAAATGAAATTTCAAAATCGAAATAGTAATTTAGAAGGAAACACAGGCAAGTGCATCTGACCGATTTAAATGAAACTTTGTGGGTTTATAGATCGATCTAGTGTAAGAACAACGGTAACTATCTTAGTTGCCCAATCGCCCACAAGCTCAACACTATCCTTCGCTATTTGACTCAATAGCTCAGAAACTATGAGATATAAAAAAAAATTAAGACAAGATTTAAACTGTTTTACATGCTCTTAGCTCTTAGCAATGACGTAAATATTTTCTCAATAACTTATTTTTTTGCAAATTTCAGAATTTTTATACGAGGTACGGCAATTAAATAACGAGAAATTGTTCCGAATGCTCGAACTGACAACACTGGCGGGTATTCAACGGCGTAGAAATAAACTTCCACAGTTTTACTAAATGCGTGATAATAAGTTTCAACTCGGTCAAGTGCTTTGTGTGTGAAGTAGTAGGTTTGAAAGGTTGGTGTTGAAGCGTAGTATGTCGCAAAAATGTGCGATAAAAAACTCGAACAGAGAATTGTGATCAAATTTTTGACGAAATTAGGCGAGAAACCGTCTGTTATTTTACAAAAATTAAAGCTGGGTCTTCCAGTATGACCTTGAGACTCGTCGGCAAAGTAAACAGTGAGTTGAGATTGGAGGAGAGCGATGCTCATTTGTTTCTTCGACATCAATGGCATTGTCCACAAAGAATTCGTTCCGCAAGGCCAAACTGTTAATTCGGCCTTCTACGTTGAAGTTTTGAAGCGGCTATGTGCCAGGGTTGCGCGGGTAAGGCCTGAACTGGAGAAATCTGGATGGATTCTTCCTCACAGCAACGCGCCCGCCTATTCTTCGCTTCTTGTTAGACAGTTTTTAGCGAAAAAAATAATTCCAACGCTGCTTCACCCCCCGTACAGCCCAGATCTGGCATCACTGGACTTCTGGCTGTTCCCAAAAATGAAAAGTCCCATGAAAAGACAACGGTTCGACTTTTTTTTGCGTCGTTTATACCGAGTAGCAATGTATTAACTTCGTCCACGATTTGCACTGATTCTATTAACGACAACCCGGTATTTTGTAAAGCATAAACTTTGTAAAAGTCCCTCACACTTTTCGGTAAGAGAACGGCCTACACAACACTACTTTTTTAGTCTTTTTCTAGCTAATAAAACTGCAAATTTCGGTTTAACAGGATCTAGTACTCGTACTATAATCAAAAAAGAATTTTTTTACAATTTGTCTCATCAAGACATAGCCACGGCTGTTTATCTTTTAATTCTGCTTTGATTCTATTTTCGATATCTTTACGTATACTTGGTAGCTCTTTCCATAACGCCGTGATAGTAAGTTCCACTCCCGATTGTATATACGCCAAACTGTCGAAATGCTTCTTTATCAAGTAAGCAAAGCGGTAGACCACAAACAATGAACATCGAAAGTAAATCGAACTTAAATTGGGTTTGAGATGGCACGCCATTTTTCTCATCTTTGTGCTCTACACTATTTATATGTCTTTTACAGTCGCCTTTGTTCCAGCAGATTAAAGATATTTTGCAAACTCTACACAATACTTTAGTTATATTATAGTTCAAATCCGGAAATTCACTGATAAATTTAGTGACTTTATTAGCCAACAGTCGTTAATTTTCCTTCCGTACGTTAAACATACTTACATACATACATTTATCTCTATAGTTACGACTAACGCTGCGAAGGGTTCATGAGAAACTGTTGTAATAAATCAATAATTTAATTCGCTGAGGTAGCCCATACCGATTCATTTGCATACATACGTCGCGTCGTGGGCGCGGCAACCTCACTTTTAACCTAGTGCGAAGCTCTCTATGCCCTATAATTTTCTTATTGTGAAGATAATTTAGATCTAGGGAATGATTCATTTTTTAAGAATTTAAAAATGGTACTTCTTTTAACCTCCAACAATTTTCATTAGAATTTTCCTCTCTTATACCTCTACTTTAAATTAATATCACAATAAAATCATTTCATTATTGCCCATTTATTTGAAATCTTGACTTCTTATTAAATTAATAATATTGACATAAATTAATGCGGAAATAGAAAAAAGAAATAGTAATTTAATAAGTAAACAAAAGGATGTGTTAGTGAATAATTTTACTGTTACAAATCGAGTTCAACAGACACCTAGTCGAAGAATTGCAGCGTTTTTCCTGTGTCTATTTGACTAAACCTAATTTTTTTAAAGAACACCGTTATATCTTATTATAAATTATGACGTGGCAACTACGGAATCATCTACAAATTTAAATAAGTTCGAGCAAAAAAATGATCACGCCTGCTATTGAACTAATAGAATTTGGACGTACGTCGCAGCATCAGAGCCATGTAAAGGCGTTACAGTAAAACTCACAAGAAAGAAAAAGGATTACTTTGCCATCTGCTTTAAAAGAGACCATTATTTAATTAATTTCTAAATTAATAAGGCGAATAATGAAATTTTTATTGTATTCATCTACATTTGCATTCATTTTTACAATTGATTAATTGAATTACTTAAAACACTTATTTTAATTTTCAACTTCCTTATGAATTGGCTTTTTGTAACAGTCTTTACTTTAGCTTGCTGTATTTGTCTAGAGTCTGGAGTATTTCACTGTAATCACAATCACTAATCACGTCATTCGCATCACTACATCGCGCTTAGCGGTTAATTGCCTACTTTTTAATGCTTACTTATTTTCACTTTCATTCTTTTCGATAAAGCCAATTTACGTATCACACCTTGTACACCTGACTGCGCTCACATCATTTCTGCATGCACACCTATCAAAACATACGTATGTGAATGTATTTAGAAGGAGGTACTAAATCAAAATTATTGATTATTTTAACTATTACACGATCTCGATCACGCTGACAGTTGGAATTTATTACATCTAGCTTGAAAACGTATTAATCATACATATGAGGCAAAGGTTAGTTGCAGATATAATCCTATTTTACTAGGACATGTTAAGATGTAGGTCTAAACGTGGACAAGAAAATATTATTTATAGTACGTTTAAATAAAAAAATACGTTGCGTTACGTAAAATTAGACAGTGTTAATAGTAGTTCATTTCACTTTTATGCAACGGAAACAATCAAGATGTAAAAGTTGATTTTGAAAAGGTATAAAATTAATATGGACCATTATTTAAATTATTTTCAAGCACTTAGCCCTAACGGAGTGTGCACCACTTCAAAGAGGTCTCGATCGTGTCTCAGTGTGGTGTGGAAACAACAGATTGTCATTGAGCAAAATCAAATGTACTACTAAGATGTTCGCTAAACGACAACAACCATTCAACAGCCTGTGCAATCGATTTTTTTTTGATTTTGCTGATGTAATTAATTTAATTAATGAAAAACAAACAAGAGTCATAGGTTCGAGTCCTGCCGGTGTCGAGATTTTTTTTTTTTCATTATAGTCCATGCAAATTATGAAAAATTGAGAAATAATTTAGTTTTGAAACTTTGAGAAAACACTCATAGCGGGTGTTGTAGTAAGAAACAGAAAAGTCCCCCTCCAGACATATGTTTATTAAGGCTTTTTACCTTATTTTCGACCGTGTTACATGCCCTTGAAATCCGTAAACGTTGATTTAATACACTCTGTATACACTGATATAAAAAGTGAATGGAAAACAATGGAGCGATAACATCGCCAAATTGGACAATTGGGCATCCGAAAAAAATTACCATTATTCTTACACTTGGTCCATAAACCGTCAAAGTTTTATTTAAATCGATTACTATCAAGTAACGGTGTTCCGTTGTTAATTTGTACAGGGTGGGGCAATACTTCCGTTATGATTTCAGGGAGGCCCGAACAAATGAAGGTAAGATAAAATAAAAAACTTATTGATATCCACTTATTCTATGAACCTTAAAGTTTAACATTAAGGAGTTTTGAACAAAACATCGGATAAATGACGACCACCATTGTCAATGCAATTCTGAAGGCTAAGTCGGTAGTTTTCCATTGTAAGACGTCGATCCGTATGAGCTGGATTTCTTAACGAATGGCTGCCTTCAATGCCATCAAACTGCGGGATTTGTGTTTGTAGACTTCTTGAGATAACCCCAGAGGAAGAAGTCACAAGGGGTCAGATCTGGTGATCGAGTCCACAATTGAACGTCACCCGTTACTGAAATGAGCTTCCCAGGAAACATCTGCCTCAAAACCTCCATCTATCGTCGGGTTGTGTGAGCTGTCTGTCTGCCTTGTTGGAACCAAACATTGGCAAGGTAAAGATCATTCAGGTTTGGTCCCAAAAAGTTTTGTAACATGTCAATGTACCGACCCGATGTGACTGTGACCGTCATTTCTCCCTCTTCAAAAAAATAAGGACCAATGATTCCATGACTGCTTATGGCACACCATGTGGTTATCTTAGGACTGGTCTTTCGCGCAACTCCATTGGGTTTGCGTCGCTCCAATACCGAAAGTTTTGGCGATTTACAGTGCCGCAGAGGCGGAAATGAGCCTCGTCGCTGAACAAGACAATATTGGCAGCTGGAATGCCGTTAAGCTACCGACAAATTTTTCCGCGGTTTTCGAGATCCCTCGGTAACAGTTCCTACACGATCACCATCTTGTATCGGTGAAAATGCTGTTTGGGCAAAATACGGCGTACTGGGCGGCTTGACATGCCCAGTACAACAGCGTGCTTGCGGGCTGACGTCCGTGGAGATTGGAGGATGGCACGTCTTACTCTCGCAACATTTTCAGGGGCACGAGCATTGCGTGCCCCCCCCCCCCACCTTGAGTTGCGGAACTTGTGGATCTAAAATTTCAAATCCACTTCAAGAATGTTGGTCTTGAAGGAACGGGAGCCAGGGGCGCTGAATTAAAGTTTGTTCAAAATGCACGTTGCGCGATCACCACTGAATTCCCATTTATTAGAAAAGCTTCAATAATAAACGCACGTTGTTCACCCGGCCACGATATCTTCTCTACTGACTAACTTTAGGTTCCCTCGAATCAAACGCTTGCTTCCCCACTCCTCGTGCACCGCCCCTCTCGACGCTAGTCCTCCTTGAAATTATAACGGAAGTATTGTCCTACCCTGTAGTATAAGTAATTTAATTTGAATCTTAGGTTACGTATTTTCGTAGCTAATATTTTCTCAGAATTGTATGTGTATTTCGCTGTAATGCAATTTGTAAAATATTCTGTGCTGGCTGTAAAAAGCCTGTTGGGAATGAATGATATTGTTATACAATAAGGCCGTAAACTTTTTTTGTATTACAAATTGACCAAAGGAACAATTTTTTGGTACTTACGGAATTTGTTCAAATTTTCTTAAAAAAATTATGTTCCCTCTGGCGTTTGTAAGGGAGCCCTCTCTGGATTATCTACATCGGATTTAGGGAACTTCGGCATTTGCAAAATATGAAAAATCAATTCTTCTAATTACCTTCTCAACAAATTTACTTTAGTAAATCGGACGAAAATAAATTGCTTATGAATTGCTTTCTTTCCTCTCTATAAAATATTTTATTATCAGGTTTAATAGGGACTCTATATTAGCGGCCTTAGCAATATACAGATGTGTAGTTGCGCTTCTCGCTAACGGATGTCTTCACAAAGGCTTATTTACTTTTACGAGATTAATTTTGGGAAAACGTTTGACGTTACTAAATAAACAGTTTCCACGCGGGTAATAATTAATTCTTAAGATTTTGAACTTAGTAAAAAATGCCTTTCGGCGGTCTGGGGCACGGCGTTCATCAACACTCTACATGAGGGAGCAGTCTTTAAAATAAAACAGGCAGGTTTTTTTATACTTTGATCTATTTACATATTTACACAAGACATAAAAAACAAACGATATAAGACTGAAATCTGTTTATGGGGATAAGAACAATTTAAAAATAGAATGTTACACAAGCTCTAGAGCGAATGATGGGCAAGTTATACACTGTCGGGTCAAAAGTTACATACAGCGATGTTGAAAAGTATGGGAGAAAATAAAAATTGAACAAAAGTGAAAAATAATTTAAAGAATTAATACAAAATTATTCAAATAATGATTCTAATATTTTCCTTTTTCTTAAGAGTCTTTAAATTTGTACGGACGGACTACGGTTCGTCATACGTTTCACATTTATTACTTTTGCAACAACAAAGTATATTGTATAAGAGAAATAACCTCTGACCCTCTTAACTAAAGATATATCTTCTTATAAAATATCTCAATTATTTCTGTTGATATATTTTTATAATCGGCGATGTTATCTAAATGAGTATACCCGTTAGGAAACGGTCAACTCAATGATGTAGCAAGGATAAATATGTCTGACGGTCTATTACTAGCAGCTGGATAACGTTTTAAAAATTCGTAAAAACATAAAAGTTATGCGCGGAAATCGTGAAGCTTAATCGTGTAATTATTTACATATATTATTCTCGGGTTGCTGTAAATGTAGAAGTAAACATTGTACAATTACATACATCTGCGAGTATAAATTTAGGTAATTAAAATTCGAAGAATGTCAATCCACAAAATGGAGAAAATGTAAATAGGTTTTTTTTTCCAATTCTTATACATTTTACCGGAGAAAAGTTTATAACATTCTTCTTCTCGTTCCATTATGGAGAAAATAAGAATGTTTGTTAGTTAAAATTTATTATTCAATGTAAGCAGACAGTAGACGCCAAGGAAATGTTCTAACATTTTTGTAATTAAAGTATAGAATCTACAAATTTTTCTAATAGATAAACAAAATTTATAAAACCTATACAGGGTTCATCATCACTTGTTAATCATACGAATACATCAAACAAAAACTTTAATCTGTTTGATTGCTCAACGAATATAAGGTATTTTGTGAGTCAATAAACATACTAAGAATACTGGCTTACTGGAAGGAGGAGGAGGAGGAAGAGGAGTATACAGTATGTTCATTTGAAAACTTTCCAGGCGGCCTACATCTGAAACTAATAAAATTATTAAAAAATGCAAAGACAGGTCAATTTTTGTTTCGAGGGGGAACCATTTTGATTAATATATCATGATACTAAACTTACCCTCTTAAGCCCCCGCCCGCGCCTCACTCCCAACATAAAAATCTTAAATGGGATGATACCATTTGTGACACATCGTTGGAAAGGTATTTTCATTACGAATTCAGTAGGATATCTTACTTTGATATATGATCATGTTCTGGGAATTATAATAGAAAAAATATCATGCTAAGCAAGAATTGTAAAATTATAAACTTTTATTCAAAAAAAATATTCAAATTAGTTAATTAAATGTTGAAATTGTGCACCATTTTGTTGAAGACAATAATATAGCCTATTTTCAAATTTCCTTCTAACCCTTTCAAACCATTCTGGTGATGTACGCCTGCATTTTTCAGTAAGTCTAAGTCTAAGCTCGTCAATATTCTGCACACAACTATCTTCAGATGACCCCACAAGAAAAAATCAAGTGGAGTCAAATCTGGAGAGCGACCATTCAATTAATCCTCGCAGCCCAATCCAATGATTTGGAAAATAATTATCCGACCATGTAACCATACTGTAACTGTGACGGCACACGTTGGAGGGTGTGTTGATATGTTTGTGCGGTAAACATCAACAATGATTTTTGAAAGCGAAGAAGATCCTTTTGCTAGCACTCACACAGATAGTGACAGTGATTTCAGACCATCAGAATGTAATAGTTATATTGAAGAGCTTGAAAACGATACAGAAGGTAGCAGTGGGGAAATGCAAAACCAGATTATTGACAGACGCTGGGCCTTCGGACCTAAGCCAAAATGCCCAAAATGTGGACAACGTGGGCATTCTTAGTTTGTTCTTCACAGCTATCACAAGACTCTACATTTTCTAGATTTAGAGATATACTAAATTTAATTTTCAAAGGTGGACATGTCTGATTTTGACTGAACTGTCGATATTCAGACCCAGATTACTATGGGATAGAACTGACTTTGAACAATTCTGAGCACTGTAGGCGATAGAAACGATCAAAAACACTACGAAACCGTATCAAACTAAATTTTGACCAAAAGTGGACATGTCTGGTTTTGCATGAACGCTCCTCATGTTGTGTGTCACATAGCGAAATTCGTCATGTCATGAAAATCCTAGGCAGTTCCGGAAACGTCGGCGTATCGTGCTCATGATTTCACCTGGCGAGGCTCTTCATGAAATGCCCAACTAACTTAGTCATACCGTGTATTAAATCCTTGAATACCATTTGCCGCATTGTGAGTGTCGACGTTACACGGAATGCCTAGCAGGGATAGACAGGTTATGGTATTTGTACTAGTTAAAAGATGCATTTTTCAAGTTCTTTATTGCAAAATAAAACATAAACTCTTTGACAAAATTAAACCTACTCTCGTCTTACCAAGAAAATTGAAAACATAGGTAATTTAAACGCACAAAACATAAACGATTTAACAAAATTAAAGTCTCTCCCTTCTTAACAAGAAAGTTTAAAGCAGGTAGATAATTTAAATGCGGAAATTATTTATTTGCAAATGGTCCACTTTCATAGCACCGAGAGTTACATTGTTTTTTACCTTGAAAGCACAAACATACATTCGTCTTGCTCCTTAGCTTCTTAGACGGCTGATACGAACATTTTGTGTACCCTTGTCCACGAAATAACGATTCGAGGGATACGGTTTCTCTAATGGATAAAAACCTTGTTTTATCCACTTGGCTATTTGTAATAAATTAGAATGTGCCCCGCGTCTTGATTAATCTATGTAAGTTGTTTAGAAAATTTCCCTTATTAGAGGATGAAAGGAAATTTTCTAAATAACCTAGAATCTCTGGAGATTATGCATCAGCAGCTGTCAAACAGGCAACTTTCCCTTAATGCCCAACTAAATTTTCATGCGACCCCTACTTTTGAAGTTTTATTTAATACATAGCTGTCATATATGGTTTTCTACATATTTCTCCTTTTGCTATATTTTATCCTCTTCAAACCATAGATATCACCAGCGATTTTTCTTAAATTCTTTTAAATTTAAATCTAATATACATACATAAATAAAAAATTGTTTTAATATATTCGCAGCAAGGGGAGAGGATATAACTCAGGGTTTATTCTTTTATGTTTTATTGTAAAGCCAGTCACTATTTTTATGTTGTGTTCGTCCCTTCTTTACACCAAATTTTTACATATTTAACATTATTTTTACGATAAGTGATCCTCTTATTCCATACGAAGTATGTTTTACAAGTTTAAGTTATAGTATTTTATTAAATTTTGCAGAACTTTTATCTGCATTATGTTAACTTTAAGTATTATAGATTTTCTAGATTTTTACAAATAATTGTTCTTTCATGATAAGCCTCGTCAGAAGGTGAAATCGTAAGCGTTTGCAGGATACGCCGACGTTTCAAGAATTGCCCAGGATTTTCATGACGAGTTTCGCCATGTGACCACGACATATTCATAAGGAAAGAAAATGTCTAGCTGTATGAAAAAGCGCACATGCGGCAACGGTAAACGCGAATGGGTGATTCATCACAAGCGGAGAGGTTAGCGGCAGTCGACGGCTCACACCGATGTGTACCGATCTTAGTACGAATTTCTAGAGTATTTATTTTTCTTTTCTTTTATTTCATCTGAATCTGTTTTTATTTTCTTTAGAATCTCTTATTAGTTTCGTCTAAGCTTCCTAGCAACAACAAAATAAATATGCGAAACTCATTTCCAGGCGACCATGACTTCAAATTATTACGTGCGTTCTTGTATACAGTTGGTCTACATGCCAACGTTGTTAAAAGCGTACTAACACCTAACACGCAACCCATATCGAATCGATCGGATTCCACTCAATCCCCTCCTCGCTCTCTCGCCGTACATACATACATACATAGATATAGCTAATTTCACATTTTCTCAATGTGTATACAAACACGAACATCGCATCCTCTCTCCTATTATAAATGCAATAGAGAAATATTTTTTCTTGTAAATTTAATACTAAAGGATGATCCAAATTGAACTTTAGGATTTGAGTTGCACGCCGTTTACTTTCTGTGAACCTAAAGGTGTTTCCACCAAAGAATCATCCTTAGCAAACGTTTGCAAACGTTCGCGAAGCTATCATCAGCAATAAAGCTAAATGTGTTAGTTTTTATAAAATAAAAATGTAATATATGACATGGCGTAGGCGTCTAATACATAAGAGCAAGGCTGTAGAAATTCTTGCATTAAAACATTATCATTGGTGTTCTAAGAAAATATTTTTAGGAAGGCAATAAATACATATGAGAGGAAGTTTTTTGAATTTAAAATCCTATATAATGATTAGATGCACATTTTCATTCGACGTCAACTGAAAGTTCTTAAACATATGAAATCACACATTTGTAAAACTGTCAACTTCAGATCATGCTTGCTTATGCTGGCAAATTTTTATCATAAAATTGGTTAAAATGTAAAATCTCTATTGCAAGAGATAACATTTTTGGTACTAAATAAACAGCACAGTGTAAATTAAATGCAATAAGTTTTTCTTTAGTAGTAATTATATAGGTGTAACATGCAGCTTAGAATTTTAACGAAATCGAATTATTCAAAAGGTTCGAAACATAAATATTGTCGTATTCGAGTAAAATATTGGCATTTATTTAATTTTATTACACAGTAAAAAGGTAGAGATACATATTTAGGTGGGTAGTTTGCGAACTTGTTTGCACGGGAATATAAAAACGTCCAAGCGAATACATTGCTGAACGTTTCACCATAGCTTGATGTTCTCCTGATTGGAGTAGGCGCAGAACGCAGAACCAGCTTCGCCTTGTCAGCGCAAAGCCGGAGTAACTCGTCCGCCCAACCATATGTGTTTACATAATTAGAATACGAGGAGCGAATTTCGGTAACCCCACCGGCTATAACCATTATATAATAATATTAAATTGGATAACGTCTTATTACATACGGCGACATCTGATCAAAGCAAAACATGCCTGTGACCAATAAGAAGTACTGAGAAAATAAAGAGCGGTTATATTCAATTACGGTGTATAACTGGTGTCAGTGTAGAATATTTTTTATTATTCTATTTCCTCTTTAATTTTATTACACCAACATATTCTGAGTACGTGAATAAAAAATGTACGTCATATATAACAAAGTCTTTAATAATTTTGAGCGAACCCTATCAAAGTACACAACAATTTGATTGTTTAGTTTAAAAATTAAAATACACTGTTTTATCGTCCGTTCCTTCCTCTAATACCTGCACCTGTAGCAGAAAAATGGTTTCTAAAATCGGTCTCTATTCAAGAAAATATTTTTATTTCAAGACAGTTATAATTACATCTTGTATGAATTTGGTTGGATTCAATTGCTTTGAAAATGTGAAATCCTATGATAGTAGATACATCATCAGTGCTGCCATCTTATGGAAAAAGATTAAAACTTAATTAATATCCATATCTAAAATTTGTCAACTGTCACTTCACTTTTTTGGTATTTACAGTTATCCGATTCTTGTATTTTGCTATTATTAGCTTTGTTGTTTTTGGCAGCCTTTCTTTTGGTATAATATTCAGTATAATAAAAGTTTGTATTTCAATCTTGCATTTTTTTTATTCGCAAACAATTTGATTTTTCATTTCCGGCAATGAAGATTGCACGCAGGGAAATGGTTTTTTGGGTCAAGAAAATAGATTTCCCCGCAAAGATCTCTCTATTTAAGAAAATATTTTTATTTCAAGACAATAAAAATGTATAATACACGAAAATAATTTTCTTGAAATTTTATTTGGATTAAATAAATATTTTCTTAGCGTTAGAAAATCAAGAAAAAACCAAGACAGAAAAATGTTTCTTCCAAGTAAATCATTTAGTTTTAAGTTAAGAAAATATTCATATTAAAGGTAGGAATGAAAAAATGGTCCAGATCTCACAAAGTTCTATCGAAAAATTTGGTCGCCTAATTTTTCAATAGAACTTTGTGGGATCTGGACCAGGTGTTCAAAAAACACATCAGGTCAGCTATCCAATAAAAGAAAAATTACAATAATGGAAAAAAACCTAAAATTAATAATTGAAATTAGGAGCATGTGAAATTATTTCTTCAATAATGTAATTAAACAGGCACTACTTTTATATAGTTTAATAATTAATGAGTTGATATTTAAGTTTATTTATCCCTTTTTTTATTATTATTTATTATACAGGACTTCCCACCTAGAATAACTCTTTAATCAGTAAAATTATCAAAAATCATTAAGACACATCTTTTTTTGCTTTGGAGGGGAACACTTAATAACCTATTCTGATCAGTTGGGGAACATTTCCTTTAATAAACACAATGATAGTGCTGTCAATGTTTTGCAGTAAATTGTCCGGCTTCATACATTTTTATCTCTAATTCACGAACCGCTCGGCCGATTTTAATTTTCTTTGAAGTAAAAGATTGACAATTTTATACCCTTTAAAATGATATCACACGTGGGGTAGTGCCATTTAAAATTTTGGGAAGAGGGTGGTTGTGGGGGAGGGTGAAATTTCCCCAACTGATTAGAATAGGTTATTAAATGTCCCCCTCCAAAACAAAATGGGCGTGTAATAGTGATTTTTGATAATTTTATTAATTAGTTATTCAAGGGGGGAAGTTTTCAAATGAAAGCCCTGTATATTAAATGAAACTACAGTTAAATTAGTACACGTGGAAAATAGTAATAAAAAGAAAAGAAAATATTACACTAACCGGTATCTTTTGAAAATGTTTACGAAACATTATACGTTGAAGGTTATATCATTGCATGGGTAAGTATGGTATCTGTATTCTGGTTCCGTCGCTACTATCTAGGACGGCGTGACTATAACTACTATTTCAGTTGCTGTTTTTGAAGATTAGTGACATAAACTGAGAGATGTAAGAGCAATGTGGCCAAGAGCAATTTTATATTGTTTTGCCGGTAGTGATTCCATCAATACCAGGAGCTATTTATTAACATTATCTTGGTTATTGTTCCTAATCACTCTTTTCATCCGTACTTCTACATTAAGTTTACTTTTCTTTAAATATTATTCTGTAGATAACCTCTACTAAAGCCTTTTTAAAGTCACAAGCATTGTGAATAATTTACTGCACTATGTACGGATATATCGTACTGTTTTAAACAAGGTAAGCGCAATTAATAATGTGTACATAAATAATATGCATTTTAAGAATTCTAAGTAAAAAATGCTTTATTTTAGGAAAACTATTTACTGTCCTTCTAACGGCCTTCTAACTTGTACTAAGAATTGTTTTCTTCAAATTTTCTGTAAGATTTTCTTGAATCAAGTTATCAAATGTCTTAAACAAAGAAATACAGTTATTTCATTACAAGTATATACTCCTTTTAAGTGAAGAAAGAAACGCTAAAAAAATATTTCTTTTGATTTAAAACAGTTAATGTATTGCGAATAATTGAAATAGTAATTGTCTTAAATTAAGGCGGACAGCTTTGATACAAGTAAACGTTTCTCTGCCTGTATATTGGCGTTAGCTAGTTCTCCGACGCTAAATTCTTGTTCTTTATCAGAAGCAACTCAATCTCTGTCAGATAAAATAAACTTAACTCACCTTATCTTTTATCATCGTTCTCCCTCATTACTTTTGTACTCAGTTCACACAATTTTCATCATAACCACCACCAATATCAACACGCCAAATTCTAAACCGGGATTTTTGTATTGTCAACTCCCGCACATTATTCCAAGCCTGACAGTCCAGTACATGATATTTTTTAGTGTAATTTTCCGCAAACGACACAAAGATCTTGTGATCTCTGTGAGTTTAAAGAGATTTTCGAGAAATAATCGCCTGTATTTTTTTATATTCTTGAAAACAGCTTGGTCCGTAGGCTGTAACACACAAGTTACGTTTGGTACGAAAAACATCACAAAAATGAGGATTGAAGTTCAAATAAACCGGATACATTTCGAATCAACCTCGAATAATATCGTATTTTTGAAAATTATACTTGGCTAGGTTACTACGGAACTCGGATAACTGGGACTTTACTGTATTGCGTAAGTACTGTAACCAAACTGTCCACTCCAAAAATGAGCAATAAATAAATTTAGTATAGTTATTAATACACATCTGCGCTGTGGGAAAATAAAAAGTAAGCCAACAACCGAAAATTAAGTTTCTTTTTTAATTTGGACTAAATAAGCAAAACTTACATATGTTTACCGTACGAGAGCATTCTACAGACTCCCGATCAACCCAGAGCTTACAAACATCCGGTACTACATGTGATGCTTAGTAAATAAATTTAAGAAAAATAATTAGTAATTGAGAACGCATTATTGCGTGTTTATTTCCTCGTTGTCTGATATATTGGGTGTATCAACCTTCTGGTGGGAAGCTAAAGTTTTAAAATAACAGTAAACGTTATGGAGTACCTTTTCAAAATATGTCCCTGCATACAGGATGCATCTACCTTGTTATTTCTGTTTTTAATTTCTACATCTAAAAATAAACCAACATAAAGAAATATCTCTTTCTTAAAAAAAAAAAACCAAAATCACAACGCCTTAAAAATACACAGGATATTCAATGTTAAACACCAAATTTTAATACATACGAGGTGTGGCAATTAAATACCCGGACTGGTGCTACTATCGGCAAACAGCGAGCACACCACGGCAGGTTTGAACATGTCTGTGCTTGTAGATGCTTCCTCCACCCTGAGCTCAATGGGCACGGTTGTACGTCACTCAGTCTCACTGTAGCAGTCATCCGTTCAAGTCCTTACGCTAGTGTCGCGTCGGAAAAATGTAGAGTGTTCAGATCGAGCAACGTCCACTAGGTCCCCGAAGGTCAGACAGTCAATCAACATTATTACGTCTAGGTTCTAACAACCCTTCGTGAACGAGTGAGAAGACGAAGACCCGATTTGTGGAAGAGCAAATCCCGGATGCTCCACCAAGACAATGCGCCAGCCCATTCCGCCTTGTCTGTGAAGGCGTTCTGTGTGAAATTCGGCATCACCGTGTTGGACCACCCACCGTACTCGCCCGACCTGGCCCCCTGTGACTTTTTTTTTATTTCCTAAGGCAAAATCGGAGCTTAAGGGGACAAGATTTGACAGTGTAGACGTGATGAAAGCGAAAGCGACAGAGGTTCTCAACAAGCTGACACAAACGGACTTCCAGCACTGCTTTCAACAGTGGAAAATTCGTATGGAGCGTTGTAGGGATCGGCAAGGATAGTATGTATGTACATTCAAGGGTACGGTTATTTAATTGCCACACCTCGTACATCTCTACATTTGGACTATTGAGAACAACATTACAAATATTTCGAAATCTGCTAGAAATAGATACACGAAACCTATATTATACTGGTTCATGTTTAGATGGAAAAACTGACGAGGTAACCGCAAGGAAACCATTCTCACAAACTCGCTTTTTGTGTTTGATCTCCACATTGTCTTCTACAGTCTATAATAAATATTTTCAAGCGAACAGTTGCCTAACTCATGGTTCTGCACATTAACTTTATGTAAGAATATTAATCTAATAAATGTAATATGAAATAAACACATGTAATGTAATGCGGTCTTCAATTTATTCCTAGGTAAATCGTTCCCCATTCCATTCCTCTTAAACTATTCCACCCAAAACATCCTTTTACGTTCATATTTATTTTCAAATAAATTATCATAAATAAGCCACTAATTAGAATTTAATTACATCTTTTTAATAGGGAGTGCACCGCGCAGTCGCGCATAAATTAACGTCAACGAACATTTATTCTGTGAAATATTACAAACATAAAAAGTAGATAGAATATATCGTTACGCATACGTTATCCAAACAAGTTAAGCAATGAGAAGCTATTAATTAATTAAAATACATTCGACCCTCATAAAATATAATACTGATACATCGGTTATTATATTCGGAATAACTTTAATAACGATCTCCATAGTTGTAACTGGTATCCCTATGAATATAATCGAAACGTAAATAATTCTAATTCCAATCGAAATCTTAAAAATATATAAAATAAATAAATGTATTCGCAAGAAATTGTATTAAGCAAAAAAATGGTATATTAGAAAACAAGTTTCGTAAAACGGCATTTTATCGCACGCCTTCGATATTTGGAAAACGAACCCAGGCGAGTTTTTCAAACGGGCAAGTGCGACAAAATGCCTTATGAAACGAGTTTTCTGTACTATTTTTTCTATTTTGCATTTCTACGACTTTTTATATAAACTAGTATAAAAATGTTTTTTTCCAATCCCTATTAATAAAATGCTCACTTTATATATTACATCTCATTATTAAAACAATAGTTTAATCAAAAGGACGAATAAAATGTTTACAGCAACACTTTACTCACACTGCTATTAATAACAAGAATAAAGTACAAAAATTAAAATTCGCACTACCTTTGAAATTTTCGTTGCTATGGATGGCTTGTTTATAAAACATGTGACACTCCACGCAAATTCTTCAATTTGCCGATTTAAGAGTCTAAAAGTGTGTTTGAAATGGCAAATAACCAGGAAGAAAACATACCGCAAGATGTTCTGAACCAAGCTTGCGATTGCAGTATCCAATTTATTGCCACCAAAATCAAAATTAGTTTACAAAAAGGAGTACAAAACCTTTTGTGAATTGAAGACAATAAGAAATGTAAAAACTGTTAACGAGGAAATACTGCTAGCCTATTAGAAAAGTAAAGGTGTCCACCTTATTGTGTCGTTACTCAATATACCGGGTGTCCAGAATAACATGAAGTACATGGGTATCTTAGAAACCGTTAGAGATTCAAGGTCGGTTAAATGGAGAAAAAGTTGCGCACCTTTACGACTAAGTAAAATCCGGCAATACATTTTTAAAAATCCGTTTCGTTACTGAAATAGAGAGTGAAAACCAAAAGTGTGCGTTTTCTAAAAACTTTAATAATTTCTTTATTATAAAAAATACAGTTATCAAATTTTCAGCGTAGGGGTAGTTAGTAATGAGGACTTCAAAAATGGCGTAAGAAAAATTCTAGGCTCACTGCGTTCTTTGCGCTTGTACCCAACTTTTGTTTTTCTTATGGGCGTTATATTGGATTTTTACATTTTTGAAATGGTCATAAAAAATGCTTTTCAACCATGTATAACATCCCTATGTTCAATGATAAAAACTATGAAAAATAGCAAATGAGGTGTTATGAGACTTTATGAGCTTCTGAAAAACAGTCGAATTTTCGATGACTCCTTTACTTTATTGAAATATAAAAATATCAATATTGCTCGGCGCCAGTTTCTCTTAAATCATTGTAAGGAAAGTTCGTGGATTGTATTTAATTATTTGTGAGACTCGCTTATATAAAGTTTATTCTGAATCCTGTGCATTTATACTGAGATTTTACACATTTGGTAAATTGATTTTTCTTTGATTATTGTTATATTAAAAAAAAATTGTAGCAGCAATAATAACGGCAGATAAAAGAGAACAAACGTTAGTTTCTGTAAAAAAAAGGAAAGAAGATGATGATGTCGATAATGTCGCTGTTCCTGTACCTTCACCTCCACAGCCTTCAACATCAACATCTACCGAAGTAACAGAACGATATTCTAAATCTAAATACGATATTGCATCATACAAAAACATATTTTTAACATCAGAGGAAAAATTTGATTTATTAAATGAGCTTTGGAAACCAGATCCTCAATTTTCATTTCCAACAAACGCAAAAACCAACAGAAGTTTTCAATATTCCGTTTACAAAATTTAATTGGATACTATATTCTGAAATAGAGAATAGCGTTTATTGTAAATACTGTTTTTTGTTTTCTTCTACTTCAGTGGGAAAATCGAAAGGGCAATCTCCTGGATATTTAATAGAATATGGCTATTCAAAATGGAAACATGGCTTAGAATACTTCGCCAATCTTCTATTTTAACATTTCACAATCTTCAAGACATCAAAAATGAGAAAACTAAATCTATAGGCGATCAAATGTTCACAGAATATGCAGACGTTTCGGAAAATGCCTAGGATTTTCATGACATGACGAGTTTCGCCATATGACCACGTTGAAGAGCAGAAAGAAGATGCGATACCCATCTTGCACTAATCCTATTCATACCCAAATGATTATGAAGAATTCGATGAAAACTTCTTTCAAAAATGTTAGACATCGCTGCTAATTCCTTTATTTTCAAACGGCAATCTGCAAAAACCACTTGCACCTCTGAAGTGAATTCAAACTAAAGCATATGCAAATACTACCAAGTTTTAAAATTATTCTTATTTTAGTATATAGCAATTTTCTTTTAACGTTCCGCAAATCGACATCCTTTTGGAATTTGTTGTAATTATAGCATGACATAAAAACCGCTATCGAATATTCGGTAGTCGGTGATCCGTGGTCGTGTTTTAAAAGCCCGCAAAAACACCCGCTGTTTAAGGGACCTCGCTTGTATAAAATTTTCTAAGAAAGTCATTCTGTTTGCTTACGCTTCGTTTCGGTTAATTATGTAAATTGTTTTGTGATACGCTTCGGAATTAGTCACGTATTGAAAAACGTATTTTGCTTGTCACGTTCGACAAGTTTTATATAGTTTTTCCCTATTGTAGTGGCAAATACACCGTAAGGCTGTCACAGTACTTATAAATGTTATGTTTTATGTGAAATTTAGATTAAAAAGTTATGTCATAGTCATAGGAGATTGTTTATACAGAAACTGTAATAACGCATTAGCTGGTGGGGAAATAATTTGGTAAATGGAGAAAATATAGTCCATAACAATTCTTGATATCAAAAGAAATTTATACAGAGGAGTAAGTTTTTCTCTACATGAAGCTTTCTTGGTCAGTATTTGGACATTACTGACCAGTTTTGATCAACTAATTAATCGGTCAAGAAATTAATCAAAAGAAAATTGAGGATTCCTATTTCATTAATCAATAAGTTGGTCGATTATAGCGTTAGAATATCCTGGCAACTATTTTTAAATGACAGCAGCAGTATTTTCTTCGGTGACAACCGTACGAGGACGTCCTACCTCTCTTTGATGCTGAACAGAACTTCTTTCGCGTTCAAAGTCCTTATACCATCGGTAAACAATAAAGAGAGACCGCAATGTGCTCTGTTTAAAAGTTCTAGCGACCGAGTGTATGCTCCCAAGTAAGTTAAAGCGACATCTAGAGACCAATCACTCTAACATGGTTGAAAAATCTTGCGAATTCTATAGCAGCAAGTTGCGATGTTCACAAAAGCAAATATGTATGTTTACTAAATAAGCCTCAGTACCAAGCAACGCACTACTAGCATCTTTTAAGGTCGCATACAGAGTGGTGAAGTGCAAAAAACCTCACACCATCGCAGAAGAGCTTATTCTACCAGCTGTTCTTGACATAGTTAATAGAACTGGTAGAATCGGCGGGAAAATTAATTTCAAAAATACCTTTGTGCAACAACACTATTAGTCAAAGAATCCATCATACAGCTCTGGATCTCAATGATCAATTAACAGAGAAAATGAAATCCACGGAATTTGGTCTGCAACTTGACACGGTTACTGACACTTTACTTGTTGTGCACGCTTCCTGGATGATAATATTATCGTTGAAGATCTTCTGTTCTGCAAAAGCATCATTGGAAGTGCAAAGGCTCAAGACTTATTTGAAATGCTTGATGATTTAGATTGGGAAAGGTGCATCAGTATGTGTACTGATGAAGCTCGATCAATATTTGGTCGCTATGGAGAATTGCAGGCGCTTCTTCGCAGCAAAGCACCGCATGCTATGTGAACCCGTTGCATCATCCATAGGGAAGGACTTGCATCAAAGTCGATGAGCTCTCAATTGAATTTCGTATTAGAACGTGTCGTAAATGTAGTAAACCACATAGGAACTAGGCCACTGAAAGTCAGATTTTTCAAAAAGCTATGCATGCACATGGGAGCTGAACACGCAGTTCACGAGCTACGTAAAGAAGTTCACACTTTTCTACAAGAGGGAGGTCATCAAAACTCCAGGTACTTTGCCGAACCCGACTTTTTGCTGAAACTAGCATATTTGTGCGATATATTTAACAAGCTGAATGCCTTCAATCTGCCTCTGCAAGGCAATAACATGTACATTTTGAAAGTTTTGGAGAAGATTGCGGCGTTTAGGAAAAAGCTCTGCAGTTGTGGATAAGAAAAATCAATGAGGATGACGGCCAACATTATTTACCTGAATTGCACAAATACGAGGCCTGTAATAAAGTGGTTGTTTCACAAGACTTGCTGTTCCTTTTCAAGGGATACCTCTCAAAGCTCACTGACTGGTTTGCAAAATACTTTGAGGAAGACAATGTCGAGAAATTTGGGTGGATCCAAGATCCTCTCCGTGCTCCAGCTCCACCAGAATTCACTTCGCAGGAAGAAGAGAGTCCAATTGAACTCTCTTGCGACAACAGCCTGAAAAGAAAATTTGCTTCTTCTGATTTAGTGGAGTTTTGGATATCAATCAAATATGAAGATCCAACTTAGAGTTCAAAAGGTGTAAGGATCCTCATTTCCCTTGGGAAAATCTATTCATGCGAAACCGTAATAAAAAGCAAATATCGCTCAAAAATCGATGTGGAGCGAGAAATGAGTGGTAATGTCAAACCTTATTCCGTGTTTTGAAAAAATGCGTGGCGATCAGCAAGCTTACCCGTCACATTAACTTACTTGTCGTTGGTATTCCATTTATTTCATATTTTTTTGTATTTTCATATTTTAGTTTGATGGTTCTTGTGATTCAATTAAATGTGTGCTTCATATTGTGAGGTTTATCTTAAGAGTTGTTTTCATTTCTGTGCCTGATTTATGTTATTCTATGCATATTTTGAAAAGGGCGTGGGGATAAAATACTAAACCTGTAAGTACGCCACGGACTGATAAAGTTTGGAAACCCCTGAACTAAACCATAACACCCAGCATTACAACAGATTGCAAACCGTCATAATGGCTTACACGCAAAATAATCCGGGTAATGTCATTTTGAGTAACCAGATCGTTGTGAGAAATTGCAGCCGATATCGTCTTTCGCCCTCATCGTATACTCACTCCATTAGGACCACACGAATAATCCCGTATCAACGAACGACACACACAGTTCGATGATTTTGATGCTGAACCGCAAAACATTTCTTTTCTGATCACGTACACGCAACGTCCATACATGCAAATCTATTCTCCTCTTGCTGTTGCTGCTTGTCTTCTACTCCGCCAGGTGGGATAAACTTAACGCTAAAGAAATCGGAGAGACAAAGTCGAGACGATAAGATATACGAGACGTCATTGCATTATACCGTCTAAGGCAGCACAAAGGTCGCATCTTTGCAATTAATTATACCTTTTAAGAGTTTTACGTTTGCGCGTTCCCTAATTTGTCCTGCATTATAGAAAATAATGCGCATTGTGTGACTTATTTTCCTTTGTTCTGAAATGCGCGTGGTTGTATTTGTAATCTTCAAAGACGTCGTGCTGGAGAGTGTTTTAAAAGCGAAAATAAATTATTGGCTATTAAAAAATTCTAGCACGTGTTAAAACAATATTTGAATTAACTTAATGAAGCAAAAGAAGAAAACAAATATGAACCGTTCTGAAAAAAGATGATCCTATAGATATCAGTAACTACCGACCAATTTCCTTCCTTTGTAATTTCCCTAAAGCTTTGGAACACATTCCTTTCATGTCTTTCTTATTCAGAACTCTATGGTGTAATCTCACCTAAGCAACATGAATTTATGCGCCCACTTTTAACAATTATTAATTTAGCCCTAAGCTTAAGAGAACCGTTCATATTTGCTAACTCAATAACTGAAAGTGTAATTTAATAGGTTATCTTTATTACCATCATGCCACTAAAGATCTTTAGCTTTGAACTAACATCTTTAAAAAAACGTTAATTTATCGTCCAGTAACTTCGCAATATGCTAATTGGAACTCTTGTTCTATTCTACGTAAATTATTATTATTATTAAGACCCATTATTCCCTTGAGGAACATACTTTACATACAAAATTAATATGTTTATATTGTCTCTGTATATTCTTTCCAGCTTTTTCAGTCCGGTGCGATTTGTCAGAGTTGTGGAATGGTTTTCTTCCTTTCTTCTGAAACAGTTCTCCTCCACGTTATTCGCGATCAACCTCTCGATCTCTTTCCCTGTGGATTCCACTCTAGTACAGAGTGACTGGGTGTACTTCTAGGTTTTCTCAGGGTATGTCCCCGCCATCCATATTTCCTCTTTTTGTTTCCCTGTTTATACTTTCCTAGCCTGTTCGTTTCCATAGCTCTTCGTTCGATATACGGTTTGGCCACCAGATTCCAAATATGTTTCTTAGGCACCTACTAAATGTTTGAAGGTTTTTCTTCGTCTTCGATTACCATCCATCTTTCAGAGCCATAAAGAAGAATTGATTTTATTGTGGAGTTGTATACTTTCAGTTTGGTTGACAGTTTTAATTTGTTTGATGTTTGGATATCTGTGGATGTACCTCCTTCTGTTGTGATTATGCTTCCAAGGTATGAAAACTCCGTCACGGATTCGATTGCCGTGTTGTTGACCGTTAGTACGGTGTTTGCATTGCAATTAATGACTAGGCTTTTGGTTTTCGGTACGTTTATCTTTCGGATTGAAGTAAAAGAAAAATTAGAAAGAGAAGCAGAAAAAAAAATTAAAAAGAAAAAATGCAGTGGAGAAGGGGTCTATTCAAAGAGACTTTTTGAAAGAGAGGTAACAAATGAAGACGTCTCAGCTGATGAAGTTGTCGATAATGATGATTTAGAGTTTTCCGAGGATAGGGAACAGCCAACATTAAATAATGTTCATAATATTTGTGATGTGTCCGAAAATGACTTTGTGCTAATGCAGTTTGCTAGTAAAAAACAAATAATGTATTATGTTGGACAGATCAAACAAAAACTGTTGCAAGATAATGAATGCGTTGTGAGTCTTTTAAGAAAGAAAGATTCCTTTGCAAAATTCTATTTCCCTCAATGTGAGGACACATCCCTTGTTCATCTAAGTGACATAAAAATAAAGCTACCTAAACCAATGTCATCCGGAGGAACTGAGAGAGTGAAAAAATTGCTGTCATTTTCTATTGCATTTGATAAGTTCAAAATAGGTTAAAATAATGTATGCTGTTTCTTCAGACTTTATCACTAGTCGTTTATGTATTACTTCATGTTTATTTTTAGTGCTTCAATAAAACTTAAAAATATGTAAATAAGTTAAATTAGTAACTTGTTCAATACTGCCCCATGCCTGTTCAAACATACCCCTTGGTGGGCCACTTTTGAACACTTTGCACTATAAAATTGCCTTCTAAATTAATAACTGCAGGGATTATGAAAAACCAGAATAATTGTATAGTGTGTTACTTTAGTTACATTTTATATTCTTAACTTCTGGGGTCACAAGAAGCGCCTTCATAGGAAATGTGTTCAAATGTGCCCCCCTGTCCCCCACTCACTACGCAAATACTGGATGGTAAATTTTCGCTTTTCTGAGGATGTTGACATAAACTTTTTATTTTTGGTGCAAGCAACCCGCACGCTAACACTGTGCATAAATTGAAGAACGCCAAATAGGTAACTGAGTCACCAAGTATAAAAACCGTGGATAATAAGCATACAAGAGTTAAATTACCAGGCAAACAATCCATTTAGATATGCAAACGAAGTCGAGTGTCTTCTTTTCCATTGATTATCGTATTTTAAAGAAGCTAATTGCTTCAATGAAAAGGCAAGGTTCCACTTATATTATTTTCTTTTTATTTTTAAATCAAACTGAATTTTTTTGAATAAAATTAAAAATCCCATTATATTTATAAATTCATTACCACTGAAAATAAAATTAGAAACTTGTAAAAGAAAGAAAAACATATATCAGTAGCGAGGATGCTAAAACAGAACCTGCATTAATTAAACAGGTATAATAAGCTCTAATTAGTTCACAATTATTTATAACAGTCGTAACTGAGCAGTAAAAAATTCACACATACATTAGCCGCAATACCAGGGCTAATTAACGCAAGAGAAAAGTTTCTTATTAACTTTATGAGTGATTCTGATTTTCGCCCGAGGAGATTTAACGTATATATGTATACCGATTTGGAGAACTGTTCTTTATTAGTTGTAGAAACATTTTATTTGTAATTCATGTTGGATGTATGTGAAATATACATACGTATTTATAGACAGAAATATATTAGTGAGATACAGATGTGATATACGTACACTTACACTTTAATTCATTAATTATTATTTTAATTTCAATATTAGTTAATTATCAAAATTTCATTTAATAAATATTTATAGAATTCGAATTACTTTTAGTTATTATTCCACTTCTGGAATTTTTGATAATTTATATTATTAATTCGGTAATGATAGCAAGGATTGTGGGGTAGTATGACAAACAACACAGAGTATCGGCACACTCCTCATAACACAAAATATTATTAATTAATTCGGAACAGCTGTTTCAAAGGCTTTCAAAGGTTTCAAAGGGCCCCCATTTTCAACCGAGTTACCGAATAAATCTGAACGAAAAAACTAAAAACTTTTTCTTTGATTCTACCATGCATGTCTATCCCTCCTCTCGAGGAAAAAAGAAGGGTATATATGTACAAATGTATCTAAACATGTATCTGTGTATATCTATTTCCGAATACCTACTTTTCTATCACTTAACTCTAACATGTTGGATATATGTGAAACGGCCAGAGGTCTCATCCCGTCCTCGTAGAATAGAACGAGACGAAAGAATTACTTTCCGCTAATTCTCTATCTACGCACTCTAAGGAAACTAAACAAATCAATACATAAATTGCAGAACACCGAGACTCGGTCTTCGTCAAGTGTGGACTGAAAAGTTCTTTTACCCTAATAAATCAAACAAGCAAGAGAAATGAAGTGGCGCATTCTCCTTGTTCGGGAGCTGCGAATGTTTTTTCAAGTACACTGTTTCAAATGCGTCCAATTCCCGAGGTAAAGTTACGTTTTTAATTAATTTGAGGTTTTCCAATTTGATTACATGTCCTGTGTTATTCATATGGTCAGTTACACTTGACGCTCCTGTTCGACCGAATCTATAGCATCTCATGTGTTCATTGAATCTAGTACCCATCGCTCGTTTCATTTGTCCAATATAGGCTTTATCACAGTCGTTGCATGCAATTTTATAAATTCCCAACCTTTCTTTCATGTCCGGTTTGTCTTTTGGATTACCAAGAAGGTTCTTAAGTGTATTTCGTGAACTAAAACATACGTTCATGTCTTGTCCCCTAAAAACTTTACTGATGCCTTTCGATATTCTATGGAAAGGGAGTTTCACAAATTTCTTGTCGCGAGTTTCTACCGGTATCAAGGTCGTAGAATTTCTTACATAATGCCTATGTTGGACTTTCTACATTTGTACATATATACCCTGCTTTTTTCCTCGAGAGGAGGGGTAGACATGCATGGTAGAATTAAAGAAAAAGTTTTTAGTTTTTTCGTTCAAATTTATTCAGTAACTCGGTTGAAAATGGGGACCCAGTGAGCCTTTGAAACAGCTGTTCCGAATTAATTAATAATATTTTGTGTGGTGAGGACTGTGCCGATACTCTGTGTTGTTTGTTATATTATTAATTCTTTGTTAAAAAAAAGACTCCACTAATATTGCTTTATGGGAGATAATCAAAGTCGCAAGTTATTTTCACTAATTTACTTCTAGAGAATATTGTTTGTATAAAACACAAAAAAATCATGCACAGCCAAAGGGACCTATTGTGTCAAATTATCGATTTTTACTTTTTTCACTTTTTTGATAGAAGAAGATAGACCCTTTCGAATAAAATAGCCCGCAGTTTTCTAGCTTTGTTAAAAATTTGCAAATCGCTTTTGAAAATAGAACATAAAAACTTGAAAATATAAAAAACTGAGATACAAAAAAAAATCAAGTATGTACACAATAGTTTCTAGTGATTATGTCTTCTTTTTCTTCGATCCCGAGCGCATTGGATCTGATTCAGCACACTCTAGATTCGCATTTTTCCCGGCATAATGTCACCTCCTCGTTATCAACTGTTTACTCGAAAACTCGTTTTCGCACGTTTTAGTAGACATCTATACACGCAGAGAAATGGTTTCTTGCAAAAATCAGTCTTTATTATATTGAATTTTACTTGGAAGAAAAAATTTTTTATCCTGGATTTTCTTGATTTTCTAACCCGAAGAAAATATCAAGAAAATTGTTTTTTTGTACTATACTTTTTTATTGTCTAGAAATAAAAACATTTTCTTGAATAAAGACTGATTTTTGCAAGAAACCATTTCTCTGCGTGTATAGATGTCTACTAAAACGTGCAAAAACGAGTTTTCGAGTAAACAGTTGATAACGAGGAGGTGACATTATGCCGGGAAAAATGCAGGATCCAGGATAAAAAAAAATTTTCTTCCAAGTAATTCATTTAATTTTAAGTTAAAATATGTATGGGTAAGTGGCATCTGTATTTCGGTTTCTACTATCTAGGACGACATGACTATAACTACTCGAACTAAGTGGCGCCAGGAAATATTTCGGTTGCTGTTTTTGAAAGTTTAGTGGCATAAATTGAGAAATGTAAGAGCAATGTCGTCAGGAACAAGAAGCTTTAATGCTTTTTTCTTCTCGTATTTATTTTTGCCGGCCATCAATACCTAAAGCTATTTATTAACATATTATCTTGGTTATTGTTTCCAGACACTTTTTTCATGTGTACTTCTACATAATCTCTCCATTTTAGTTTTTTTTTAAATCACAAAGTATGTGAATAATTTACTGCATTATATGCGGATATGTCGTACTGTTTTAAACAAGGTAAGCGCAATTAATAATGTGCATATAAATAATTTGCATTTCACGAATTCTAAGTAAAAAGATGCTTTATTTTAAGAAAATAAATAGAAATAGAAGAAAATAAAATAAAAAAAAAAACTATTGATTTATGAACAATACCTAAACGAATTCTGGAATTAAGAAAACTATTTACTATCCTTAAGAAAATATTGTTTTGTATTATAATGGCTATTACCTATATCGCTTTCTTCAAATTTTCTGCAAGATTTTCTTGAATCAAGTTAACAACTGTCTTGAACAATGAAAGCCAACTATTTCATTACAAGTATATATGTACTTCTCCTAAGCGAAGAAAGAAAAGCTAAGAAAGTATTTCTTTTGATTTAAAGCAGTTATTGTATTGCCGATAATTGAAAGAGTAATTGTCTTGAAGTGAGGCGGACAGTCTTGATACAGGTAAACGTTTCTCTGCGTGTAACCTCGAAAATGATCATCGTTAGGCCAACCACTAAAAGTATCAAGTCATTGGATTGGCATTCCTGTGACAACGAGTTAATAAAAGGAACAGATAGAAAAAATCTTTTTGACAACAGACGTTTTCGAAAAAATCAGTCTCTATTCAAAAAAATATCTTTATTTCAAGACTAAAAGTGTTTAATATAAGTAAATAATTTTCCTGAAATTTTATTCGTATTAGATAAATATTTTCTCGGGGTTAGAAAATCAAAAAAATCCAAGACAGCAAAATGTTTCCTCCAAGTAAATTATTTAGTTTTAAATTAAGAAAATATTCATATTACATTAACCGGTATCTTTTGAAAATGCTTATGAAACGTTGTACGTTAAGGGTTGTATAATTGTATGGATAAGTATGGCATCTGTATTCCGGTTTCTGTCGCCACTTTCTAGGACGACATGACTATATCTCTTGGCACTAGGTGGCGCCAGGAAATATTTCAGTGCTGTTTTTAAAGATTAGTGTCATAAACTGAGAGATGATCAGCAATGTGGGCAGGAGCAAAAAGCGTTAGTGCTTTTCTCTTCTCACATTGTTTTTGACGGGAGTGATTCTATCAATACTCACTACCCTTAAGCGGACAAAAAAAACGCTAAAAAAGTATTTCTTTTGATTTAAAACAGTTATTGTATTGTGGATAATTGAAATAGTAATTGTTTTGAATTGAGGCGGATAGTGTTAATACAAGTAGACGTTTCTCTGCATGTACAATACTTATGTGGACATTTGCTTGTAGTTAGAACGTTGCCCTTGAAACAACAACAAAAAAAAACGTTAGCACTAATAAATTATGATATCCCAGGTTCGATAAACAAGTAACTGGAACTTTGATCGAAATAAATAACTTTATATTTACTGGAATTACCAATACTTTTTAGTAATTAATAAAAGCTTAGATTCAATCAATCGTTAAATAGTTTTTTTCTGTTACTATACTATACTACCCCACAGTCCTTGCTATCATTATTGCCAATTTATGTAAAATATCCTGTACAACGGTAAGTCGCTTGCTTATACCAGTGAAATATAAAGAACAAAGTAAACACTTTAAAATTGCTACAACTGTTGCAAGCACTGTTAGAAAACAGTACTGTAAAACAAACTAAAACATGTATAGCCCACATGTATTCCACATTTTTGTGACCATGCCGATCATCAGTAAATATTTGCAAGACAAAATGCCAAAACGTGCCTAAGTGGTACCATCATAAGCACAATTCAAAAATTCATACTGCAATTCAAAGGACTTCATCTCCTACAAAGAAAGCTTTATATAAACGGTACGGTAGTATCGCAAAAATTCGTACAAATATTGAATAACCAAACTAGTTAGTACGGGAAAAAAAGGAGAGCAATATATAGTATATCGTGGGAAACACCAAGTTCTCTTTCTTTTGTACTATACGTCTATATATTAAGATTAACATACATATATGTTGCGATATTTTTTGTGCTATGTATGCATTGATTACATTACACTTACTTTTTATTCGCGTGGAATAATAGCTACTTAATTAAGGATTTCATTAAGAAAACCTTGCCATATAAGGACATTTCATTTTGTTCCATATTATTTTTCGAATGAAAATCCTGTTACGGCAACGCTGCACTGTTAACTTTTATGTAACATTAATTATACTCTTTAATGTAATAAGTATTAGTAATCAGAAAGTGTAAAACCTAAAACTCAATACAATCTAGAATAGAATCTTCCAGAATTATCAAAAACAAGGAAGAATTTATTATTACAACTTTATTTTAGCTAATGGTTGTGATTAAATAATTGTAAATAACTAAGTATCTAAACTCTCAATGACGTCTTGATGCGGGCGAGTAAAATATAACAATTTTTATTTTTTAATATAATCTCCCCAAACTTCAATATATTTATCACAAAGATTAATTAATAATTACCCTTGTAAAAAATAATATAAATGTTGTATTACAGCTGCTTGTAACTCACTATCGTCTTTAGGGTCTTTCTTTAAATGAGAAAAGAAATAATAATCACTTGGAGCCATGTCCGGACTATACGGTGGTTCCAATTATTGAAAGCCACATTCGCGAATGGCTGGTAAAATGTCGCGGATGCTCCCCGATACTTTTTGCCATTTTTACAAGCTGTTATTCTGTAAATAAGAAAGATATTTGCCTGGAAATTGCTGTGCTTGCTTAGTAGTTATCAGTTATCAACTTCCAAAAACCTCTTTTAACAAAGTCCTCTTGCTTTTGGTCCTCAAACTTGGCTGAAAATTTGTCGCGACAAAAAAAAAATCCTAATTTCTGGGAAGTCTGTATTCCAGGGAAATCAATGCAAAAAGCTCATCTTATGTGTAACTAGTGAAAAAATAGTTGTCTTTAACTGTTTCAAATTTTAGCCTTCTTTGACAAATAGTTTTTGAGACATTTGAAGGTGAATACGACCCCAAAAAATGTTGACGCAAATTTAGCATATCTTTGCGCGTCTATATCTCAACTAGAAGACCTAAGAGCTTCTTGACTCAACAACCATTTGAAAGAGCTTGTTTTTCTCTACAACATACTTGGTTTCTGTGTTGGGGTCTTTTCTTATAAGACTAAAAAAAGGAGACAAAGTAACTGCTTGAAAGGACTGCGCGCATTGCTTAAAGCTGTTTAAAAATATGTAGAGTAAAGACAATGCAAATTTTAATGAATTTTAGCAAATCCTTTTCATACCACATGCAATTCATATTCATTGTTTGAAATGCCATTTATTACGGTTTCAGTTCACTCAAGTATTTAATTCACAAATAGACTAGCTCAGTTTCTTACTTAGGGAACATGAGACAATTACATAGTAAATAAACTGAAAACTGTAATTTTACAATAACATACATTTATTGTTAGAGATAAAGAAATGTTGACAAGCATAGGCAATACAAGCAAGTTTCACAGGTTTAAATATATTGCATAAGTTAAAAAAAAAGGCCGCGCAGGAAAAACGATTTGCAAATGCTTCTATTGTTGCAGGTACTCGGGAAAATCACCAGTTTATTCCCATTGATTTGCAGAGTATTCAGTTGAGCAGAGTTTCAAATGATTCATGCTCATTTGTGTCAAAAGTTGCAACATGCCCAGAAGAAATCTGCTGAGTTGATATCTGGAGCTTGCGGCCTGGACAGTACATAGCATGTACCTACGATAAAAACTGGTGGGTGGGCAACATTTGTGACATTTCGTTCGAATAGTGTGATGTACTGATAAATTTCATGCATCCACATGGTCCAACACATGCATTTCACTGGCCGTCAAGAAAAGACAGTTGTTGGGTTCCAGTGCAGCACATTTTTGAAAACCTGAAAGTGCCCTCAATAGCAACAGCGCTGGGGCAGCAGTACTGTTTTCCAGATGCGGTTGTTCAAAGGATTAACAAGAAGTTCAGCTCTTTGTAGTAGTTTTTTGCTGGTTTTTATTGTTGTGTATTTAGTTGTTTGGCTTGGGAGTCAACAAAAGCAGCCCACCTGAGGCTTGGGAAACTTGGTTAAGCTACCCAACCTGAGGTTTAGGAACCTCCGTGAAGGTATTCTAACCGTGGCTAGACTTACCTGGCTATCGGGCGTGGCCCCTTGGCGATGGGGATACCATTTCTAAAATGGTGGTGACAAAAAGTCACCATGGACCAACGCAAGCTATAAAAGTATTAAAAAGAACCACGACCAGATAATGAAAGCGTCTGCTGAGATTTTAACATTGTCGAAACTGCATTTTCCCCCAGCCTTGAGTGCATGTGGTAAGAAGGGATTTTAATATTGTTCCTTAAACTTTTCAGCACTCATACTTTAATCAATTTTAAACAGTTTCACCAGTTTTCAGTAGAATACCTTATTGGCTTACTGGATTGCATGATGACAAAGACGGAGAAAAAGTTTTAAGTAATGCGCGCAGTCCTTTCAAGCAGTTAGTTTGTCTCCTTTTTTTAGTCATATAAGAAAAAACCTAAACACAAAAATCAAGTATCTTGTAGAGAAAAATATGCTCTTTTAAATGGTTGTTGAGTCAAGAAGCTCTTAGGTTTTCCAAGACGCTCAAAGATATATTAAATTTGCATCAACATTTTTTGGAGTCATGTTCATCTTCAAGTATCTCAGAAACTATTTGTCAAAGAAGCTTAAAATTTGAAACAGTTAAAAACAACTATTTTTTCACTAGTTACACAGAAGATAAGCTTTCTGCATTGATTTCCCTGGAATACAGACTTCCCAGAAAATAGGATTTTTTTTTGTCGCGACAAATTTTCAGCTAAGTTTGAGTACCAAAAGCAAGAGGACTAGTTGACTGTTTTTGTTAAAGTTTGGAAGTTTGGGACACTGATAACTACTAAGCAAGCACAGCAATTTCCAGGCAAATATCTTTCTTATTTACGGAATGACAGCTTGACAAAGATGGCGAAAAGTGTCGGGGAGGCTCTTGCAGGTCATGTATTACATATCAGGAACTAAGAATTTGGGGAATTCCTCGGAATGCCTAATACGTGGGGGCCATACTCGTAGATTTTAATACTTGTTAGGATATTTTATGTATCAAAGTGTTGTGAAAAAAAATCACTAAATGCGAATACATTCTAAATTAAACAGTTTTGCATTCGCAAAAACATAAAACCAACATTAATTAGTTGCTGAGGCATTCATATATATGTAATGTATTGTACAAAAAATGAATAAGCTGTGGAATATACACGAAAGCCGTGCGTGGATCGTATATTTTCAGGTAAGCTAGTAGCGAAAGTACCCGCGATAACAAGTGGTGGTTCAAGCGCCGATCACAGTAGCGGACTAGCTTCTCCGACGCTATGCAATAAGTAACAAAATCGCTCACCGTTTAGAGTACCACTTTTCAGGTTTCCTGTTCTTCTCGAAGTCTGGTCACAACATCCCACGTGTATAACATATGTTGTATGCTTATACGTTTAAGTCAGGTTCTTTATCGATATACCATGCACATGTATAACTGTATATGTATAAGTAATGTACGTCAATATGTGCATTTTCATATTACGCCGTGTAAGATGTATGCATATAACTTATTTGCGTTTCTTTGCGTTAAATGTGCTCGCAACAAATTGTATTATGCAAAAAATGGTATATTAGAAAACAAGTTTTATAAAACGGCATTTTGTCGCACGCCTCCGATATTTGAAAAACGGTCCGAGGCGAGTTTTTCAAACGGGCAAGTGCGACAAAATGCCTTATGAAACGAGTTTTCTATACTATTTTTTCTATTTTGCATTCTATGACTTTTTATATAAACTAGTATAAAAATATTTTTTTTCCAATTCCTATTAACAAAATGCTCATTTTATAGATTAAATCTCATTATTAAAACAATAGTTTAATCAAAAGGATGAATAAAATGTTTACAGCAACACTTTATTCACACTGCTATTGCCAACACGAATAAAGTAAAAAAATTAAAATTCGCGCTACCTTTGAAATTTTCGTTGCTATAGATGGGTTGTTTATAAATAACGCTGGCCACGAGCGGTACCGCGCATCGGCGTACGATCAGTTCGGACCGAGAGGAACGGTAGTATTACTTCGTCTGCGGAGCAGTACGGACATTTTCGCTGCCGGTCATTTGCGCAATTGTTTATCTGTCCTAGAAAAATTATGATTCCGTCAGCAAAACGACCGCGGTCGGACAAACTTCAAAAATTTATTGCAGAAATTCCAGACTTAATATATGAAGGTGCTAAAATTAAATGTGTAATCTGTAAAATCCCGTTAATATGTTAGTCCAGACAACATTGTCTACGACATGTAAATAATGAAAAGCATGTCTCAAAAAGAAATTGCGCACGAGACAATGAAAAATTTATATTTAATTTATGCGTTACGTTTATCGCATGTAATATACCGTTTAATTTACTAGACAAGGAACCATTTATCTGCTTTTGGAATAACTATTCGGAGTGCAAATTACCAAGTCGAACATCGTTACGAAGAATTATGCCATCTGCGCGCGAACATATTGAACAAAAAATAAAATCGGAGTTGAAAGATCAAAAATTGTGGTTATGTGTCGACGAAACAACAGATCGGAAGAAACATTCTGTTCTTAATGTAATGGCACGCAAATTGGAACCTCATCAATCGGCACCTTCAATTCTATTAGTCTCCAAACGAATACAACAGTGTACTGCCGAAGTAATTTCAAAGTTAGTGTTAAATACATTGGACAAGTTTGAACTTTCAACAAACCAACTCTTGATGTTAGTGAGTGATGGTGCTGCAAACATGCTTTCTGTAGGTCGGTCTCTTAAAAAGCATTCTGCTAATTTGTTACACATTACGTGTAAAATTCATGCTCTCAATCTTGTGGCGGATAGTATCAGAAAATGTTATCCTGAGGTAGACGCTTTAATAGCGCATACCAAAGCAGTATGTCAAATCACCGAAACGTATTCGCGAATTTCACAGACTGTGCCCTCGTATACCAGAGCCACCAGACCCTATTCTAACTCGTTGGGGAACACGGTTGCAGGCCGCGTTTTATTATCATAAATATTTTGATAATATTAAGAACGTGGTTTTACAATTCGATACAAAGGAAGCTGCCGCTATCCAGAAAAGCCAGTCGAAATTTCAAGATAGTCAGGTTAAAATGGATTTAAAAATCATTCGCGACAATTACTTCGGGCTAGCAGATGCAATAGAAAAACTACAAAATCCTGCGGTGCCGTTAGAAGAATCTCTACAAATAGTGCAACATGTTCACGCAAAAATTTGAAAGTGTTTTTGAGAAAAATTCTGATTTTGGCACATTAAGACACATTTGTGAAGGTGCGTCAACAGAATCGTTAAGTTATTTGAAAGATTATTTTACTTACGCAAATATTACGTCACTAGATGTAGAACGTTCGTTCTCTGCATATAAACGCATGTTTTCCTCATGCCGTACTAGTTTTGCGGAAACAACAGTTGAAACATATCTAATGTTGCAGATATTTAACAGACATTATTCACTTTGTGATTTCACGGAAGACTCTTAAAATGGTAAATGTTTGAGCACGTGTTATTTAATTTTTATTTAAAAGACGAGCGAAATTATTTGCGGGAGCAAACATCTCTATTAGCAAAATAACTCTAGTGGAACGCGAGGCCTGGTCGACTCTACGCTACTGCGCGGTACCGCTCGTGGCCAGGGGGTTCAAATCTGGACTGATGGCGTGTCATAGCAAAACATCAGTATTTTGGTTTTGAAACCATTCTGCAACTGTATTGACCGTGTGCACTGGACAGTTATCTTGTTGATAGACAAAGTTTATCAGGTTATACGAGGGACGTTCAGTAATTAACGAGACAAATGACTGTAGAAAAAAAAAACAATTTATTCAATGACAATGAAATTTACACTACTTTTCAATGTAGTCTCCACCAACATTTAGGCATTTCTCCCATCGCTTTGTGAGCTTTCTAATTCCAGTGCTAAAGAATTATTGACCTTGGTGTCCGAGCCACTTGTGTACAGCTTATTTGACCGCTTCGTGACAACACTTCCCAACACAAATTTTCGATCATCTCTCGCGTTTTGTGGGCAGTATGGGGGCGGGCGTTATCGTGCAGCAAAAACACACCTTTTGAGAGAGCACCCCGGCGTTTTCTTCTTATCGCAGGTTTCATTTTATGTTGAAGCAAGTTACAATAGTACTCACTCTTCACAGAACGTTGTCCTTCTAAATAGTCAAAAAAATTGGGCGGTTAACATCACTTTACCGGTAGACGCGAGAGTTTTGAATTTTTTCTTAGCGGGCGAATCCGGATGTTTCCACTCAAGACTTTGCCGTTTGGATTCAGGTTCATAGTGGTGAATCCACGTTTCATCGCAGGTTATAACACGGTCTAAAAAGTCATTACCTTCCGTTAAAAACCGTCGTTTGAGTTCAGAATAAATGCGAACACGGGTGTCTTTATGGACTTGAGTCAACTGACGCGGCCCCCATCTCGAACACGTTTTGCGATAATTCAGCTTGTCATGAATGATTGAATATACAGTTCCAACACAAATTTTAGACGCCCGTCATCGAGAATAAGGTCATTTATGCGATTTTGTCGACACCTCAACCGGTCGTCCGGAGTTGTGAATATCAGTGACACTTATTCTGCTCGATTTAAACTGTTCAATCTACTTATGCACGTTTCCGCGGCTTAACCACTTTTCACCATTCTGTTTCAACAGTCTCGAGTACATTTCGACCGGCATCACACCTTCGGATAACAAAAATCTTATCACTGAACGTTGCTCTTCCACCGTGCACTTTCCAAAGGAGCCGATATTTTAAAATAAACAAAGGTTATGTTTGCTTTTATTTCTTTCAAACAGCTGACTTAATTTGTCCCCAAGGTTGCCAACTTGACCCAAATAAAATTAAGTAATTTTCTTGTTAATGGACTTTGTCTCGTTAATTACTGAACGTCCCTCGTAGATGTATTACAGCATTGTATTTTCAAGAATATTAATGTAATTCTTAGAATTAAGCTTGCCCTCAAGTCTCTGACAAACGCCAACGCCCCGGTAACTAATCCACCCTCATACATTCGCTGAGAAACTGCCAGTAGTTTTTTAAATTATTAGTGTACTTTTCATTAAATTTAGTGTTACTTGGTCTATAGACTCCAAGTTTTGAATTAGTTGACTGGAATATTTTCTCGTCCGTAAAAATAATCTTTTTCCAAAAAATCTACACCTTTGTAGATGTCATTTAAGGAAAATAATAATCTGGCTCGTTTCTGAACGGATTTCAAAATTCGAATACGAAATTCGAATTCAGATTTTATCAACAGCTCCAATTCATAGCATAGCTGTACATCTTTAAAATTGTAAAACGTTTTGATCAGTATATATTTCACGCCAAATTAAAAAAATATATTAAATATATTAAATCAGTTACAAATCTAGCTTTTCTCCGAGACAGACAATATGTATGTATACCTTAAAACTGTAAGAACCTTTTCCTCGGGAATTTACAAGAAACACTACTTAGTGTTACATATGTGTAGCAAACATTTACAAAGCTTAACCATAGTATACATGTACCTGCGTCAAAGATGCAGGTAAAAGCTAGTAGAAATCCATTCACGTATTTTCACCCCTAAATTATACAACCCAGACTAGTATGTTTATTTTAGGCAAAGACGAACCATATAATTTTAAGAGAGAAGTTAGTTACACAGATTATCAACAGACTTATCGAATGTACCTAATACATACTCAACATGAATATCATCTCACAACATATCTCTAAGAACAATGGTTTTTTAAATATATAATACATAATAATGAAAAAAGCGACAAATAAACTTAAATATTAACTCATTAATTATTAAACCACATAAAAATAATCCCCATTTAATTACATTATTAAAGAAATAATTTAATTATATTGTAATATATTAAAAAAAAACTTTTTCATTAGTTTATTCACTTGCTCCTAATTTTAATTATTAACTTTATGTTCTTTTTTCCATTATTGCAATTTTTCTTTTATTGGATATCCTTGTGCCTGATGATGTTTTTTTAATACGAAACCGGTCGCCTAATTTCTCAATAGGACTTTGTGCGATCTGGACCATTTTTTCATTCCTACCCCTTTAATATGAATATTTTCTGAACTTGAAACTAAATGATTTACTTGGACGAAATATTTTTCTGTCTTGGATTTTTTTGATTTTCTAACCTTAAGAAGATATTTACTTAATCCAAATAAAATTACCAGAAAATTATCTTCTTTTATTATACAGTTTTTATAGTCTTGAATTAAAAATATTTTCTTAAGTAGTGACTGATTTTTGCAATAAAATCTATTTTCTTGATGCAAGAAACCATTTCTCTGCGTGTATAAGATGCTCCTGTGTTTTATAATTATACAATAGGCTTACGTGGTCAAATTGATATGGATGCAAGGTCTGGCAAGGTTGACTCTTCTATGCATGATAAAATGCCGATAGTGAGACATGAAAATATTTCTACGGGTGTATTATACAAATTGATTACTAATATCTTCTTGTCTTGTTAACAACGAAGTATTATTTATAGTTTATAGTAATTCCACAATGTGTACCGTATGACAGTTTTAATTTAGAAAGCTGAAGAGTAAGACTCTAAAAAATCGAATTCCTAAGAAAAGAGCCCGTACATCAAAGAATTTAAGGAAATCTATTCATTAATTAGTAAGTATGTACAGTATATCACATAAATAAGTTTCCACTGCACCACAGTTTTATACAACATTACAATTGTTTGAATATTTGAAAACATAGATTGTCATGACTTTTTTTTGTAAGAACAGTTATCTATAGAGCCCGGTAACAGGGAGCCGTGCCATAGCCGTACCTGCCTAGTATACAAAAACAATAGTAAGAAAATAGAAAAAATAACAGAACTAATACATAATTATAATATGTGAAAAGTAGTGAAACACTTACCCTTTTGAGCAGCCTTGGCTACGGAACAGTAAAATTAGAAGCACCGTTATCAGTATTAACATCATATGGATAAGAGTGGCAAAAAGTTGACACCATTAGATGTGTTTCCACAGTTGTCTCGGTGAGCAATGTTGGCCGTGGTGAGAAAATGAGTTTATATTTTGAAAAAGAGCGTTCAACATCTACCGATGTTATACATGCATGATTAAAATACTCTTTGTACTTAGTCAGTGGATTATTCGATAAACCATCACATTTGTTTTAGTGTGCTAAAATCGGGATCTTTCTGTAGCACACTCTCGAACTTTTCTAAAACGCGATTATATTTTGCGTCATGTATAGTCAGTAGCTGTGTATGCACTCCGTCCATAATTTTCAGAGACTCCAATAATGATAACGATCTATTTTGCAATTGGTCTATTGCGTCAGCTAATCCTTTATATTAGCTACGAATATTTTTTAAATCTGTTTCAACGGAAATATCTTGAAATTTCGACTGGCTCTCCTTAATAGTTGCAGCTTCGGCAGGATTGAATTGTGCAACAACAACTTTTACTATTTTGAAATGTTCAGCATAATAGAAAGCTACCTGCAACCACATTCCCCAACGTGTAAGAACTTGCTCCGGTGGTTGACGAATACCGGGACACTCTATGTGAAATGATCGTAGGCGTTTGGAGGATTTTAAAAACACTTTTTTTGTGCTTACTATTAATGCATCTACCTCGGGAGAGCATTGTCGAATGGTTTCTACCACAAGATGTAAAGCATACACTTTACACGTAACATGTAAACACTTGCAACCATGTTCAAGAAGAGGTCTACCGAACGCATTATCGCTGCGCCATCGCTCATAAACATCAACACTTTATCTTTTGAAATTTTACATTTTTCCAACGTACTAAGTAGAACCTTCGTAATTGCTGCAGCAGTGCACTCTTGTAGTCTTCGGCTAGCTAGTAACAGTGGTAATGTAAGTTTACTAGGGTCTAGTGTGTGTACCATAATATTTACAATTAAACTTTTTTTTACAGTCTGTTGCCTCGTCAACACATAACCAAAGAAACTGTTTTTTCAATATGCGTTTTATTTTCTTTTCCACGTCATCATGTACAAATGCAACATGCTTACGTGCCGTTTTCTCCGTTGGCAACCGCAACTCGGGATTGTATTTGTCCCAAAAGTCCTTAAACGGTTGTTTATCGAGTAAGCCTAGTGGCAAATTACAGTTCATCAACATAAGAATTACATAAAAAAAATGCACTTCTCGGTGGCATGCCCAATTTTCGTTTTCTATGCTGTGCGGAATTTACGTGTCTTGTACGGTTCCACTTCTTATTTGACATCAAATGTATTTTGCACACTTTACAAACTATCTTACTCCTGTTGTAAAACAAATCGGGAAAGTCAGAAATAAACTTATTTACTATGTCTTGAAAGGGTCGTTTTTTAGCCTTCGACATGCTCACTAAAAATTACAATTAATAACTACGTCTGTATCAATAAAATCAAAACGCACTACACTAAATAATAACCACAATTACTAACTACGTCTATATCAATAAAATTAACACGCCCTATCCGCTATACAATCCTAAACTGAACTGGGTGATGATTATTTGTCGTGTCGTATCATAAGCGACCAGCCCTCCCCGCCCACCTAAACACAGTCACACCGCCGCTGCGATTGCTCTCCAGGTACCGGGCTCTAGTTATCTATTATACTACTGGCAACGACTTAGCGATACCGTCCCCTTCTTTATTCAAGAACTTTCCATATATTGTTGTCGGTTGAGTTTTTGGCATTACAAAAGTAAGTTTCCAGCTGAAAGATTTCATTGTTTTCTCTCTTATAAACATTTAAGTGATGAAATCTGATATTCATTTAGTAATATCGCCATTTTAGTGGCTGAGATGGGAAAATTTAACCAGTTTTCGCTAGAGGAACGTAAAGCAATAATTTAGATTAGAGCACAAAAATGGGGATTCCAATAGAAAAATTGCAAACATCTTCAAGAAATCTCACACGACAATCGGAAAAGTAATACGGACATTCAAGCAACATTCGCGGTTAAGCCCCATAAAACGAACAGACAGGCCAAGAATAACATCTGATAGAGTTGTAGAAAGAATTAAGACACTGGCAGATACAACTCCATTAATTTCAGCTCCGAAAATCCGTGCCCAACTGCAAAGTGAGGGTCGTGAAGTACCCTCTACTCAAACCATACGAAGCATGAAGCTGGCAAACATGGACGTGTTGCCAGAAAAATCCCATATGTTAGCAAATTGAACATAGAAAAAAGAATGGAATTTTATAAAAACCATGCTTTAAAGTCACAACAGTTTTGGAATAAAGTACTTCAGACAGATGAATCCACGATTCGGTTGAAGTACTCTCATGGCCGGGTCTATGTGTGGGGAAAGAAAGGAGAGTCGTTGTCTTACAAATGCGCTAAGCCCACATTTAAGGCAGCTGAAAAGGGATTAACGGTGTGGGGATGTTTATGCGCAAATGGAGTAGGAAAAATAACCACTTTAGAAGGGAAAGTGAACGCCGATATTTACATGAATATTCTGAAAGAGGTTGCAATACCTGAAGGAAGAAGGCTAATTGGTAATGACTTTAACTGCAGCAGGATAACGCTCCTATCCGCACCGCCAAAAAAGTAACAAAATACCTTGAAGATTCAAATATCAATGTATTAAAATGGCCTCCACAAAGCCCAGACCTCCTATCGCCTATTGAAAACGCCTACGCAATTTTGAAACTTCGGATATCCCAACACGGACCTCAAAATATCAGAGAATTAAAACAATGCGTTGAAGAAACATGGCTAAAAATTACTCTAGATGAATGCAAAAAGCTTGTTGAATTTCATTGTGTCATGTGGAAACTTATGTGATATACTGTAGTTGTAAAGTATAATGCAAAAACTGATTACTAGAGTAACCAAAACTTGCGGACTCGCATAGGCGTCGGTATTACGGGTTAATATAAGAATACGAAAAATTCATAAATAAACTTACTTACTAATTATTCAACAAATTAGAAGCATCAGGATGTGAACTACTGTAAACTTGCATCATTGCATATGTTTCCACAGTTACTTATTTAAACCTTGTGCGTCGACAAGAAAAAATATTCTTATACATAGAAAACGATCTCTCCACATCTAAGGAAGTTACATTTGCACGTAGAAACTGTTTTTCAAAATCACTTAAAAGTTCATTATTCTTACACTTATTATAAACGGCCTCTAAAGTATTAAAATCGGGATTTTTCCTTAAAACATCTGCCAACTTTTGACTAGCGCATAATCCTGGCGTATCATTTAATGTGTGTAATTTATTTTTTACACTCTCCACTATGTCTAATGATTCCTGCAATGACAATTCAGTACATTGTAGTTTTCTAATGGCATCTAGTAATACTGTATAATTGGTACATATTGTTGTTAAATCTTCTAAAAGTTGAGGAATTTGAAATTCTCTTTGACTTTCTCTAATTGCTTTGGATTCATTCCGATTAAGTCGCATTATAACTGATTGAATTTGTTGAAAATGGATCAAATAGTAAGAAGCTGCTGTTAGGCAAGTACCCCATCGCGTTAAAATTGGTTCAGGAGGTTCTGGAATACCTGGACAAAATTTACGAAATTCTTTTAAACGTTTAGGAGATTTACGAAACACTGCTTTAGTACTTCCAATCATCCGATCAACGTTTCCGTAATGTTGTCGAACAACTTCACCAACTAAATGCAAAGCATGCAGCACGCAGGTGATATGTATTAAGTTAGGAAATATATGTTTTAAGGATCGCCCAACACTTAAGATCGTTGCTGCACTATCTGTTACAATCATCACAACTTGATCTTGGGCAATTTTAAATTTTTTCAAAGCGTTCATTATCACTTTTTGAATATCTTCCGCGGTACATTGTTGAACACGTTTGTAAGCTAACAAATATCGAGATGCTGTGTTCTCGCTAGATAAAACGCGAGCTATTACATTCACAATACTGTTTTTCTTTATATCGGTCGTCTCATCCACGGTAATCCATATTTTTTGGAACACAAATCACGTTTACACACATTTTCTAGCATCTCTTTCATTCGCGGCAAATGATTCTGTAATTGTGTTTGTGAGGGTAATGGGTACTTTGGAACGTATTGTCGCCAAAACGTTTTAAAAGCTGCTTTTCTCACCAACGACAACGGAAGATTACAAGATGTAAACATAATTAATAAATGTATGAGGAATAGTGTATAAGGTATTTCAGTTCTTGCATTTCTCATATGCTTAATACCATTGACATGCCTCTGGCAATCAGTTCTGTCCAATGCAGCCAAACGAACATTGCATATTAAGCAAAAAACTGCACTACCGTCATATTTTAAATGGGGAAAAGTGACATACTTATGTACATTAGTAGCAAATCTATTACGAGGCATTGCTTTCTTAGGTATGTAAATATTAGTTCTACATGAAACGATACACTAATTATGTACTTGGTATAATACTACAACACACAAAAAACACCAGCTATATTTTCAAAAGCGACACGTAAGTACATAACCTTGATCGTTCGACTAATCTCTGCAACAGCTCAACGGGTACTAAAACGAAATCTCTCTCAGCGCGCTTTAACATGATTTATATTCAAGGTCGACACTACATGCCTGCTTCTCTACCGGTTTAGTTTATTTATGAATTTTTCGTATTCTTATATTAACCTGTAATATCGACGCCTATGCGAGTCCGCAAGTTTAGGTTACTCTACTGATTACTCAATTTGTCAACATTAGTCTAATAAGGTTTGCATACAATTCTCATTACCGTTCTCGTTGATATCTGACAAATAGAGGATTTAATAGGATGATTTCTAACTTTCTGTCGCACGTAAAGCTAATTCAAATGTCAACTATACGTATGTCTACACTTGTAAACTCTTCCTCTGTATTCACTTTGGTAATTGACTTTGTATTTTAAGTGTAAGTTGATATTGCTTATAGTAATTAGTAGTAACAAACTTTTTATTGTAGTAATTATATGTGAATATACCACGCACTTTTATTGATATTATAAACAAATTTCACACCTCATAATGGAATTGGTGACATTACTTTCTTGTTGTATTTAATTGAGATTTGTTTATGTGCTGCATGTGATAAATTATATCGTATAAAAATTAGTATCATGTTATTTATCAATCGTAGATTTCTTTTGTTATATGTCCTTTTATGGTATGCATTATCAGAGTTCATTAAACTCGTAGAATCAAATCTATTGTAATACATTGTAATGGAAACTTATGCTTGGCTTTACTGACTCATAAGTTTGCTGTACATACAAAATGAGAATAAACTTTGATTACATCTTGTATGGATTTGGTTCAATTCAATTGTTTTGAAAATGTGAAATCCTATGCCCGTCAGTGTTGCCAACTTAGGGAAAAAGATGATTAACACTAGAACGACCTCTGTGGTCTTTTTGACCATTCGTGCACTTTAACTACTCGTCATTTTAAAATTCTTGTATTGTCGCCCTCTTGAGACTTTTTAAGTAAAATGCAATTTTGAACGTAAATGTGTTTTTTCATTCGCATTAGAAAAAAATCAAGAAAAAAAAATAGCTTTCTATAGCGGTCAAAACGACCGGTTTTAGGTATTTGCATTTACCAGCAGTTCTAGTGTTAAAACTTAATTCATATACAGCGTGTCCTACTAAGAGTGGGGACCGGCGATATCTTGGAAACTACAATAGCTATAGTGTTGGGATTGACTATGATTTTAAATGCTTTACGCATCACTTTGGTTAAAGACGTTTTGTCATATTGTGAATAATAAGTGTGGTAGGCGTTGCCGAATCATGTAAAACTAAACCTACTATAACTTCTGCAGTTTTTACCCGAATTAAAGAAATTTGGACTTGTTTGAAAGGGCATTCAGCGCTGTTTTAGACGTTGCAATTTGTGCCACCTGTTAATGTTCAAGAAATCTACTAGATGGCGTTATTCCTAACTGTACGAGTTTTTCTCAATTATCTTTAAAAATTCAAATGCAACAATATGTTTTTCTTATATTGTAGTTGAAGAGTTTTGACAGACTAAAGTAGTGGCAAAAACCACATAGCGATATCACCACTCGCTGGTAATTTTGTTCGCTTAGAAAATATTTAAAATAATGTTTCTGTTTGAATTATTTCTATTATATTATGCAATATAATAAAGAAAATTACCAAAAAATTTGTTTGCTGTTTCATTTTGTATATGAGTTACCTAAATGAGTAGTGTCAAACTGTTAAAAACGTGGTATAAAAATTATTGTTTTAAACGTGTTTTAAACAAAAAATGTTCTAAACATTCAACAGAGTTTAAAATATGTTTAAAACATTTGTTTAAAATTAACTGTTTAAAACCCTGCTAAAAAGTAACCAAAGCTCGGGTTACACTATAAATATTGTGTATATTCCTATAAAACCCTTTCATCAAAATTCCCATGCACAAAAATTTTGATGTTGGGAGTAAAATGCACTTTTGAAGTCATTTCGACCACAGTGCGTCTTTATAAATGTAATTTCACATTATAATAGCAATAACCGATATTACAATTCGTACAAAACGAGATCATTAGTGCCTCTTTGAAACTATCGCCATGTGCGCCGCTTGTAAGAACACACACATGGCGATAGCAACCGCCTCTATCAGTTCTCCTAGCCTTGTGATTAAGGACATATGGCTGCCGATTATACGCGTAAATACACGTCAACCATCACCGGCGTCATAGTTACGTGGTAATATACGTCAAGCAAACCCTGCTGTCATAAAGAAACTCACACTGACAGGGCCACAGGCAGAGTACAAATCGGCAACCCACAACCCTTATCAGGGCTACTCTGAAGACGGCAGAAGATCTGCCGAAACGTTGGATGTTTTAAATCCTTCAGACGATGGAAACAGTCCAAATAACAACAGTAAGCGTGCTATGATCGAATTGCGAATAAAAATCAAATACGTTCTTCTAAAACAATAACCAATCAATGTCCAAAAGTGCGAGGTGTACGCCACAATCCGACAGATACTTTTTCCAATTAAAGGGGAACAAGCTAATCTTTTAAACATATAATCAACGAATTAATATTACGTAATATACAAACGATATCTCGCATCGTAATTTCAATGCAGGCATCTTGTTCTAATACAATTTAGAAAATACAATAACAAGGCTTTTTCTCAATCTAATATCACATATTCCATAGTTTTCGATTAAATGTATTCGTTGAATTGCTGGATACAAATATTTTTATTATATAATTAATTTTACGCCATATTAACAATTCATAATTCAGAGTTATTATTAAACCATGATTAGGTGTTTATACCTAATCTGTGTATAATATCGCTTCAGCGATCCATGAGGATAAGCAAGTAGAATAACGCAACGCGTTTGAAGCTAAATATGTAAATCCTGAGTGAAAATATCTATATGGTAATTGTAGGATTTGAAAATGAAATTCCAACGAGATTCGTTATACGTTTTTCAATACATACGCACCTACAGGCATTTTTTTAAATATCCTTTATCTGGAAACCCATGCTTAAAATATTTACTACTACGCCCATATTCAAAAAGAAAAGAGAAAACGGGAGAAAAAATGCTCATAAATGCATAATAAGGTGTTTCACTATAAGGTGTTTCCCTGCAAAAGTTGGCTCAAATAAATTTTTCCAAATTGTGGATTGAGTTACAGCCCCTGGCCATCGAATTAGGACTTGAAATTTTTATGATTCTGGGGTAAAATTAAAAAAAAACAGTTGGTAATGTTGGCAATATTACTATTTAATTACATTTAACATGCAAGTAAGTACAATTTGAACGTATATTTACTTGTCACTCCTCTGCGTTTTATATTTCCTCAATCCTTTTTGGCATACTGCCCATGCAGCTTTTTATTGTTTTTTTTTTTAAATTTCGTCGCTATTATGCCATACATCTTCAATATGTTGTTGTAATTCCTCCTTTGTATTTGAGTTTCGTGTACCTACGATGTTTTTCAAGACATTCCACCCACTTTCAATTATATTTCAAAGAGTTTTCATTCTATTTGTGTACGTCTATTTCCTCGGTCAATTATTATCATAATGGGAATGAAGAAGGATATAATCACAAATAAAAAAAGAACGAATTTCTCCACTTCTAGAGACGGGGGAGTTCTCTCAACGTGAAGTTACACAAAAAGAGGGTGTATCACATCAAACTGTTCTGAGAATCGCGAAATTAATTAAGGAGAATATTCCTAGTGAAAGTAGTGACAGAACATACTGTGCCGGTAAACGCAGTGTGAAAGTGGCTACAGAACATCGTTTTTATCCACTAAAGGTGTTCATAAAATTCTTAGTGGAGAAGGTATACAAATATCAGTCCGAACAGTCCGTAGACGTCTTCATGAAGCAGGCTTGAAATGCAGACGCCTAGTAAAGAAGCCAAGACTAACATCTAAAATGAAAGTGACACGATTTCAATGGACTAAAGAATATAAAAAATATACAGTTGAAGATTGGGGAAAGAAACATTTAATTTATCATCTGTATTTTTGGTCAAATTCATCCTCATAATTTGTGTGGTCCGGAGTGTGCCGTGAATATTGCGTTTACCATATTACCCCACAGTCCTTGCTATCATTATTGTACCCATACTGGTTTCTTTTTTTGTTGGGAGGTCTGTCGTGTACCGTAGATATAGCAGTGGTCCAATAACACTACCTTGTGGAACTCCAGATTTTATTAAAAAGTTGTCAGGCGTCTTCATTGACTCTAGTTCTGAATTATCTGTCACTTAAGTACGATCTTAGTATCATGAAGTAGGTAATGGGAAGATATTTTTTAATCTTCTATAATAATCCCGCATGCCAGACTTTGCCAAAGGCTTGACTGACGTCTAGAAATGTTGATGTGCAAAATTTTTTCTCTTCCAGAGCTTGGTTTATTTTGCGATTTATTTGGTGAACTTGTTGCACAGTGGAGTGATTTTCTCTGAAGCCGAACTGGTGAAGCAGTATCCAATCTTCAGTCTCTGGGTCGGAATTTATTCTTTGTAGTAGTAGTCTTTCGAGTACTTTGGATATGGTTGGCAGTAGACTTATTGGTCGATATGAGGAACGTCTTTACTCGGTTTCGGAATTATTTTCGTAATTAAAAAATTTCCCATATATTGCAACATTATATTCAAAATTAACCTTCTATTAAATTATTTGCAATAAAACATTCATTCGCAGCTGGATACGTCTGCAGTATAAAATTTTAAACAACCAAATCATAAAACCATGAAGCAACAGTATAGATATAAGTTTTCAATACAGTAGCCCCCGCAATATTTTATTCATCTTCGCAAAACACTAATATTACCGGCACACATTCGCCATTAATTTTCTACATAATTTCCGCGGTCCAAAATCGATTAACTACCGCTAGAGTAGATGACTGTTTGCGAAGTATGTGCGTCATTATTTATCGTTGATACTGATCTGCTGTAGTTAACTGATCTATGGTCTGGCTACAACCGACGTTTCTCAAGTAATTACAGTGTGTTTAAAGGAATTCATATAAGTCAGAGTTCAGTCGAAATTCAACGCCGTAATAAATGCCTTCAGCGTATAGTCCTCCAATAGTAGAATAGTTTCTAAACCGTCTCGTTACAGGCGAGGCACGTTGGGACAAAGGTAGGCCATCAGGTAGAAAATATGCAAATAATGGTACTATTTAGTGATTCTATTTGAACTCCGTAACACGAAAACTCTGAACAAAGGCCGCTATTGTAAAGTATGTATCGTTTACTTGAGTGCAGAAAATTAATTTTCGTTATTGATCCTATTATTCAAAGACAAGGGTTGGTAAGGTGAAAGAGTTTAAAGATTTAGTGACAAAGATTGACAAATTTTCCTCAAAGTTTTAGAAGAATTAGGTTGCTCTCAGTATTTTCAATACTCTCCATAATCTAGATCGCCATACTTTACAGTTTTTATGAGAAAGCCATTTCAAAATACGTATACACTATTGGAGACGTGGTGTCTAACTGGCCCAAATCAATTTTAAAACTCGTATTTGTAAAGAAAACATTGATTATGAAAAGGTTAAAAACTCTTTTATACTGCTGACTAAAAATTGTCTTTTGTTTAGACAAAACAATTTTCATATTGTGCAACGTTACAGTACATAGTTCTGGGGTTCATGGGTTCTAACTATAGCAACCATTCTAATATTCGCATTAATCTACTACGTTTGGTCATTATATTTATTAAACAATATATTCACGCTGACATAAAACACTAGTAATTGAAAAACAAAATCAATTTTCTCTAACCGACAGAATGATAATGAAAATTGTACTCTACTTCTACGGTGTCTAAATTCCAACAGTCCAAAAATCATTAGTATTTTCACAAATTTTGTAATGCATTCTATAGTCAACGATCATCCATAAGATCTTTATTAGGTAAGGGTTGAGGCAGCTAATGCATCTACATCTATTTTTCCATAATTACACCTCGCAGGAGTTCTTGAGATTGTTGCCATGTGGAACTTACCACCTAGCGCCAAGAGACTCCGGTTTATGTCGCTACGCTCTAGGACGGCATGATTGTGTCCCTTGGCGCTAGGTGGCGCCGGCAGATTTTCAGCGCTGTTGTTGGAGGTAAACACAATACAGGCAGCAGAAAATAATGCTCGAAACCACGCTGATGACGCTGGATAGGCAGAAACATGTGTTGGTACTTTTTTCTCTGCTCGCTTTGTATTTGCCGAGAATGATTGTACCAATATCATGAGTTATATTAGCACTAATTTCGGTTATTGTTACTAGGCATTCTTTCATGTGTAGCGGAAGCGGAAGAATAATCCCACACCATAACGACATAACACCACCGTGTTTTTTGTACGTTGCGAATGACATCAGAACCAATTCGACTCATTTCATACTTGATTCTATTTTTCAAATCTTCGTGATCTATCAATATAGATTTTTGATTTTAACAAGTTCCGTAAGAAAAAATCAAAGGGTGTAAGATCTGGAGATCTGGGGAGTCACTCTATTGGTCCTCAGTTAGCGATCCAACTCCCAGGAAACCAGGACGTGCAAAGTGAGAAGGTGCACCATTTTGCCGAAACAAGATATCGCCATTTGGTCAGCCGGGATCATCTTCATTTGGAAAAATTTCTGCAAGAGCTGGTACAAGTCCCGTGAAAGTTTCGTCAAAGAAGAAAGGTCCATTGATTCTATTGTCAACTATCCCTGTCCATACATTAACTTTACGAGCTGCAATTTTGTAGATTTACTGTTCCATTTACGCAAAATGAGGCCTCATCCGAAAAGAGAATTTGGAGAATGAAGCGTGGAGTATGATTGCATAAATCCTACATTATATCACAAAACTGCATTCGGGATCAGGGTCATCTTCATTGAGTTCTTGCAGTAGTTGTATTTTATAAGGATGGCATTTTTCTGTTTTTAATACACGTAATACTGATTGCTGAGAAATTTCATGCAATTGATTAAGATACACCATGAGGGTTTTCACTAATACTTAATAAAATATCACGTATCACAGTTACAAACAAAAGTAAAAGGATAAATCGAATCAAATAGAATCAAACAGTCAGTTATCAGCGAAAGCTGCTCTTCCTAACTGATCAAACATAACCTAAACTATATACATACTAAAAACTATAACTAATAGTAAGCCTAGTAAAAGGGAAAAGAAAAGTGATGATAGTAAGAAAGAAATGAGAAAAGAAAGCAGAAACCAAGAACGAAGTGTACTGAAATGTTTTCTCAGGGAAAATTGTTAAAAAATTTGAATTTTTGCAATTTAATTAAAATTCTAAACTTGTTTGTGGGATCGGGAGTATTCTTTGATACTCTTTTGGCAATCATTTATGAATTTTGAAGTAAATTAATGGATATTAATGAATATTAAAATTGAATACGTACACTAACCTTGATTTTTAAAAAGACGACATATAAAGACTGTGTTTCCTATGACGTTTGCAGGAAATCTGCTCTTCTAACCACGAACCTTCTCTTCTATTTTGAATTTACTTTCTAATTTCTCTATCGAACACTTTAAATTGAGGCCGCAGCCAAAACACTAAAGTTTAACCAGAATTTATTAATTTATTGGCGTTCCTATGCTCCTTTATTTTAATCGCGATGGCGATTGTTTCTTTCCACGGCAAATTTTGATGATTTCTACCCAAATATAAATTTTATGATGAATTTCGATGAATGAAGTTATTTGTAGAAATAGCATGGGAGAATGAATGTGGTGACGCTACCAGATGACTGAAATTATGCAACTCTATGACAACATAAATATGATAAATTTTACTGACAATTTACTTAATAACTTTACGATAGATATTTAATTTATGGATTAATGCTAGAAATGCCTTTAAATACACCCTGTTGTCTGTTTTAGGAGAATTTTACATTAATTTTGAAGATTTACGAGATTGGGAGAATAAAAAAAAGAATGGATCTGTCCTTGCTCCACTAAGATCGTCGTTATCTGGACTTAAATTAATAATTTTACGTCCACACTCCAAGGCCAGCCGACCTGGGGGGCAAATTGCGGCGTTCGAAATTAGCTTTTTCTCCGCTAGAGGAAATTTCATTATTATCGGGTGGCTATCCTGAATACCCCAATCGTCTAAGACTGATTTTCGATGTAAATATTGAACATAACATTACATAAGGCAGTCAACATAGGACAGCAAACACACTCCACGAGACCACACCTCAGCAACCACAACCTGTACAGAAAACAACATCTTCTTAATAGATTTTTTAAATTTGGAAAGTCTTTTATTCTAAAATGTTGTTACGTGTGTTATGTTAAAATTTTGATGGTACCGTTTAGACAATTAAATGTCAGAGTTTAATCTAAAAATTAAAAAAAGTGTCGATGACGTCATTACTTGAAAACCGGAAGTGGGGGAAATTTTAAATTAATGCAATTGATTAAAAGGTAAATTTGCACTAGTGTTGAAAATTGACAAATTGGTAAAAAAATTAAAAACAAGCACCTCTTTCCTTTGAAATTTCCCAAAAATTTGAAAAATAATGGTACATTTTGTAATTTTTTGAAAGGAAATGTCAAATTTGACAGTTGTTCGTGTGCACATCATTTAACAACATTTTTTTAAGCATGAACAAATGGCAAAGACTATATTGATTTAAAAAAAAATTCCATACGAAGCGCACTAAGGAGATGGTTTTTTAACTCTCCACTAAAATCTTGTGATATCGCCTAATGAAATAATAAACCATTCTTTAGTAAACCGTAAAAAATAAAAATTCGTAGTCCATGTCGGCCAGATTACAATTATAGAAATACTGCAAAATTTTTAAATTGCGAAAATTACTGTTATAATTCGGTATAAACGGAAACACTACCTTCGGCAAGACGAATAAAATAATTATAATCACCACTTACAAGTTGTAAAACAAGAACATCCTGCTTCCAGATTCTCATGTGAAATTTTCAGATTTAGTGTACATGTATTGCGAAATGACTTTGTTTAGTATCTAACAAGTGACGTAAAATCTTCGATTTAATATAAACGTATTTGTTATAGTTCATATGCAGATTAAAAAATGCAAAAGCATGATCTAATAATGTAGTAAAAAATCTTCTGGAACACCATTTTCTTTTTATTTCCATAATACGACCTCTTTTTAATGTATGTATACTGGCAAGATATTTGTAATGCAAGTTGATGTGTGGTGAAGTAATTCTTTCAACATTTGAATAGACATTGTATATAACTCTCGTCTCTTCTTAGGGTTTAATTGTATTTTATATCGCACAACGAAGACACTTTATCGTCTTAACAATTTTCACTTGAGATAGCACTTCTGTGTACATTACAGTAACCTAGCCCATTAATGCTTCAGGAATTCGATACTTCTTTGTCAATACAAATACACTACCGTTCATAAATATTTGGGCACCTCAAATTTCAGGGTAAATCATTAAATATTTAAATGGAAATATTAAAATATGTATTTGGTATTAAAGTATACACCAATTAAAATTATTTATTTGACCTAAATTTTAGATTCGTCTATGTGACCTCCTTTACTGTTAATGATTGCGTCGCGTAATCGGGGCATTCTTGCAATTAATTTTAACAATGTTTCCAGAATTATTCGAGCCCATGCTGCCTGTAGTTTGTTCCACATGTCATCTGCTGAAGTTGGAGCAGTTTTTCTTACTTCCCAATAACTCGACGGGATTCAAGTCCGAGCTTTTGGGTGGCCATTTCATGATTGTTAGTGTCCCTTCCTCTTCCAACTGCTCCAAATATTGCTTGCATAATTTTGGGTCATTGTCTTGTTGGAATACAAAATTCTTACACCAGAGGGTATTGCATTTTCCTCTAAGATGCGTTTGTATTGCTCTTTTCTCATTACGTCTTGAATTTTTACGAGATTACCTGCGGATGTATCAGCAAAACAACCCCAAATCATTACCGAACCACTGCCGTGTTTGACGGTAGAGACTGTGCATTGCTCTAGAGCACGTTCACCCACAAATCTTCTTACAAGCACTCGTCTTTGCGAACCGAAAATCTCGATTTGGATTCGTCGGTCCATAATACCTTACTCTAATCTTCTACCGACCAATTTCGATGTTCATGTGCCCATCGTAACCTCTTTTCCTTATTAATTTGGCGAAGCATCGCAATTCGTCCGTGAAGGTCGGTTTTTTGCAGGCAGCAAATACAGTACCAATTTGTTCGGCGATTTTTGGAGCTGCTTTTCTTCTATTTCGTTTGCTGGATACCACGATTGCAATATCTTGAGCTGATGTTGTCGCTTTGGTGTACCACTTCTTACTTTATTTAGAAAACTGCTACTTTCACTGTATTTTTTTATGTTATAATTAACAGTAGATGGATTTAAATGTAACTTTCTAGCAATTTGACGATTGCTTATGCCTAAGTTATGGTATGCTACTATCAGATCACGCGTTTCAATACTAATTTCTATCCTTTTCGGCATGTTTTAAAATTTTAAACGAAATTATAAACACTATTCCTTAAGAGACGTTGTCGTTGCTAACATGGAACGATAATAACTGACCGTAATTAAAAAATAGGGATACATAGCAAAATTACCAACTGTTACATTTTTCCTGAAATTTAGAGAAATGCGCTGTTGTCGCTACTACCTGCGCTTTTATGACGGTATTACCTCTCATACAGATAAAAGAAGTAAATAGACCGATATTATTTAATGAAGTTAAGTGAATCTTACTGATTATTAGCATACTATTCAATAATCCTGGAATGTATTTCCTAAATACATTCTTTGTATACAAAAATCTAAAATCCAAGGGTGCCCAAATATTTATCAGCGGTAGTGTAGCTGTGATTAATTTTCACAAACGTAGGTTGCCATTTTCCCTGTAATATTACAACTGAAAATTAAATTATAACCTATTTCTTCCTTTTAATATAAAATTTCTTGGAAAAACCGGTTTATTTCCTTGTATTAATACGTAATGAACACAACTTTAACACAAACTGCTTTTCTGTTTTGCATAGGTTATTAGATTACAGTTATTTTATAATTTAAGTAAATATTTATATTATTTTATAATTTAAATAAATACTTATATAAATAATTAAAATTATAATCAAATGATAAAATCGATTGTAAAGTGAATATTAGATTTGGGAGTGTATCGGCATTTTTCACGCAGTCAAATGATGCAGTCATTCTCTGTGTCTTCCCTTCCTAGATCGACACGCAGATAGGAGAGGCCAAGAGTTGAGAGCTAAGCGATTTTAAGCTACCGACTCGATTGGCTGTGAGACGAAGCGTACACGGTCAGTGATTGAATTGCCGATAATGATTACTTGTCACGTGACAAGGTCTGCGTCTAATTGAGCTCCCAATTAGTTAACGGCGTGCTACAACTTTTACGAAGCAACACACTGTGGCCTGAGACTATTTGTCAGCGTTTTATTAATAAAACACCGATGCCGCTATGTGTACTTATACAAAGCATTTTTAACGTTTTACAGTTGTAAGAATACATAACTAAATTAGTTCACGTTTTTTCTAGAGATACATACTTGTATACACTGAGGGATAACTTATACATTTATGATTTTCTTTCGAGTTGGGAATTTTTTATACTTAAATAGACACATACTGGTTCATATTCATAGCATCTACATAAATCTAGTTGGTGAATTATCATCAAATTATGTATGATCATTAGTAAGTACGGATCGACGCGGTCCCTTTTCGATACAGACGCGTGGACAGTGTCGTACACTAGCGATAGTTATCGGTTAAGCGAAGACGTATTTATGCCCTTGTGTTTTTATTTATCAGTCGCTCACAGACAACTAGGTGGTGTGCACGCGTGTTTTTAGTTTGTCCTTTTACGAATATTTTCATATCTATTAACCAATATTTTACTTTTCACGTGTTAGCTTGGGGTTTCGTTATTTAGGATTAGTTAGAATATTTAGATAATTTAAAATTGAGTAGGCATTATTAATGGAACTTTATTTGCACCATAATAGGTGACTCCATCTAGACATTTCTAATCAGCGTAATCTCCAAAGAGCGCCGCTGATGAGATAAATTGTTTAGTCTGGTTTAGAGCAAAAATAACACCTGCTTTTTGTTGATTTTAAGTTTTTCTGGAATTTGGCTCGTAATTTATAAACAATTGTACTTTCTAAGAAAAGAGGTCACTGAAGAAACACAACACCCATTTTTTTTTTTTAATTTTGCAAATCTGGCTTTGTATGCACCATATTTCAGCCTGTTGTGTCAGGGATGCGTTGACCAGCTAACAAAGGAAACTTAATCCAAGTTTAAGCAGCTTTATTTTCTGTAAGAATAATAACAGAATTATGTGCTTTAGTTTTTTTACACTATTTAACCTTCTCAGATGAAGTTTATTTTTGATTAAGTGTATATGTTCGCAAACAAAATTGTCGCCTTTGATGTGAAAACAATCCACAAGAGAGAGTCACAATATTGTGTGGTTTATGGCGTAGCGGTATCGTTGGATCTTATTCTTTCCAAAACAAAGAGCAGTACCGATTGATGCCACAGATTTCTTGTGGCCAAATTTTGATGTAATTAATTTAGAGAGCATATGGTTCCAACAAGACGGTGCCACGTGTTACATTGCTAATGCCACTATGGACATATTGCAGGAACAGTTTGGTGAGAGGATAATTTCAAGAAATGCAACTATTAGTTGGCTTCCAAGTTGTGATTTAACTCTTCCTAGATCACTTTGTGTGCTTATTTGATTTCTATGGTCCATGCAAACAAACCGCGAACCCTTCATGTCTTCAGATTGAACACCGAATGCTGCATTCGTGACATTAAGCCTGAGTAATTGTAGAGTCATCGAATTCGTGCGTACGAAGTCGAGGGGGACACTTAAATAAATTATTATATATAATTGAAAATTAATATAAAGTTCGGTTGTATTTTAAATTGTTTTTATTGGAAAACCTTTTACAAGCATGTGTTAGGTACATATAACCTCCGACAGGTTATATATTTCGAAATAATTTAGTAGCTTATTAAAATTATAGGTTACGTTTACATAAACAAACGATGTAATAAAGTTGGATTTAAAATAAAGTTAAGGATTAAAATAATGCTTTAACGTTGTATTTCTACACGCAGAGAAATGTTTACATGTATGAGGACTGTCTACCTCAATTCAAGACAATTACTGTTTCAATTATTATTTACAATACAATAACTGCTTTAAATCAAAAGAAATATTTTCTAGGCATTTTTTTTTTCTCTGCTTAAGAGAAGTATATACTTGTAATGAAATAATTGTATTTCTTTGTTTAAGACATTCGTTAACTTGATTCAAGAAAATCTTGCACAAAATTTGAAGAAAGCGATTCTTAATATAAGTAAATAGCCGTTATAACACAAAACAATATTTTCTTGGGGATAGTAAATAGTTTTCTTAATTCCAGAAAGCGTTTGGATATTTTTCATAAATCAATAGTTTCATTTTCTTAAAATGAAGCATTTATTTATAATTCTTATTATAATTCTTGAAATGCATATGATTTATATCCACGTTATTAATGGCACGTTTCTTGTTTAAAACTGTACGACATATCCGTACAAAATGCAGCAAATTATTCTCATTGCTTGGAATTTAAAAAAAAGCAAAGGTGGTTATCTACAGAATAATGTTCAAACAAAAGTGAACTTGGTGTAGAAGTACACATGAAAAAAGTGCCTAGAAACAGTAACCAAGATAATGCTAATAAATAACTCATGGTATTGATGGAATCGGTAAAAACAATGTGAGAACAAAAAAGCACTAACGCTTTTTGCTCCTGCCCACATTGCTGTTACATCTCCTAGTTTATGCCACGTGTTTCCTGGCGCCGCTTTTTCCCAAGAAATATAATCATGCCGTCCTAGATAGTAGCGATAGAAACCGGAATACAGATGCCACACTTACCCATACAATGATATAACCTTTAACGTGCAACGTTTCATAAACATTTTCAAAAGATACCGGTTAATGTAATATTTTATTCTTCTTTTTTACTATTTACAACGTGTACTAATTTAACTATAGTTTTTTCAAATATATAATAAATAATAATGAAAGGGATAAATAAACTTAAGTATTAACTTATTAATTATGAAACTACATAAAAATAATCCCTATTTAATTACATTATTAAAGAAATAATTGAATGATACTGTAACATATAAAAAAAACTTTTTCATTCATTCATTGACTTGCTCCTAATTTTAATTATTAACTTTAGGTATTTTTTTCCCATTATTCTAATTTTTCTTTTATTAGATATCCTTGTAGCTGGCATGATGACGTGTTCTTCGCTTAATTTCTCAATAGAACTTTGTGAGATTTTGACCATTTTTTCATTCCTACCTTTAATATGAATATTTTCTTAACTTAAAACTAAATAATTTACTTGGAAGAAACATTTTTCGGATTTTCTTGATTTTCTAACCCTAAGAAAACATTTATTTAGTCCAAATAAAAATATTTTCTTGAATAGAAACTGATTTTTGCGAGAAAATCTATTTCCTTGATGCAAGAAACTCTGGGCGTACAGCGCCCAGCTGACATTACCTGACATTACATTATGCCTTGTAGTACTAAAACGATATGAAAATAATATTATCATCTTGTACCATCCAATTTTCTTAAAACAAGTTAATAAACAGGAATTCCCTAGATTAATACATGTGCGTATTGAAGTTTAGACATTGTAACAACTTTTTTCGTTGCTTGAATAGAAAGAATTCGGTTTACTGATTCTGCTTGTTCTAAAACAAAGAAAACAAACGGCTTCCCATTTCGCTTTTTTTAAATTCGAACAACATTTTAATTATTAGCTAAATGAGTGTTCATAGTGCCATACGGAAGAGTTATTTATAGGCATGCAGTGATCCTTGAAGGCAATGTACCAGTGAGCGGTTTAGTCGACAGCTGCCGTATTTTCCGGTATAAACTTCGAACCTTGCAAAAAAGGGAAATATATTTACAACAGCCAAATAACACATAAGTACATAGCTTTTGGATCATATGCTAAATATACAAAAATAAAAAGTTGACGTAATTCTACGAATAAGAACCAGTGAAAATGTAAATAACTCGATTTACAGTTAGGACCGCTATAATTAATTGATTTATATATGGACTACATCGGTTCACATACATTAAGGTGGCATTCATAGCCTGAATGAAAAATGGCGTCGTACAATTCGTCCGTGGAACTATTGATTACATCCTGTTGTCCTATTAACGCTGCTATGATTTTTAGGCTATTAATGTTACCTACAGTATTGGTCATAATTATAACAACAAGTTAAATATTTGCGCTATTATAGATGTAAAAACATCCTTATATCTGAAATTGCTATTCGTAGTTATATCAATAGCGGTACTAAACCATTGGAAATCGCGAAGAACTGCCATACCAGGGAGTCTGAAAAGTTTCAAACTTCAACGTGAAGATGGCGTTATTCCTACATTTAAAAGGTGCAACGGTTGGAATTTATTTTAATGGAAATTTATAAATACTTAATTCAGATTGAACTCAGATTTAATATTAGTTGTTATTTATCGTCTATTTTACATCTTTTGGATCATTATTTATTGTTACTTCTTCTTTCATGGTAATTCGGGTTCATTACTAGCTTTGGTTTGAATCATTATTTGTTCTTCGAGTATAGTTTTGATTTTGTCAGTTTCCGACTTTTTAGTCGTGGTCAGTACTTGTGAAATTTTCCAGGAAAATTTCAAATAAGTTGAGGTGGGATTTGTAACGATTGGAATTTAATTTAATGAATAATTTATACATACTTAATTCAGATTACACTCAGGGTTAATACTGGTTGTTATTTACCATTTATTTGACATCTTTTGGATAATTATTTATTGTTACTTCTTTGTTTACGATAATTCTGGTCCATTACTACTTTGGTTTGAATCATTATTTGTTCTTTGGGTATAGTTTTGATTTTGGCAGTTTCCGGCTTTTTAGTTGTGGTCGGTACTTGTGAAATTTTCCAGGAAAATTTCAAATAAGTTGAGGTGGGATTTGTAGCGGTTGGAATTTAATTTGATGAAAAATTTATGAATACTTAATTCAGATTAAACTCAGATTTAATACTGGTTGTTATTTATCATCCATTTTTCATCTTTTGGATCATTATTTATTGTTACTTCTTTTTTACGATAATTCTGGTCCATTACTAGCTTTGGTTCGAATCATTATTTGTTCTTTGGGTATAATTTTGATTTTGTCAGTTTCCGGCTTTTTAGTTGTGGTCGGTACTCGTGAAATTTTCCAGGAAAATTTCAAATAAGTTGAGGTGGGATTTGTAGCGGTTGGAATTTAATTTAATAAATACTTAATTCAGATTAAACTCAGATTTAATACTGGACTGTTTATTCCATAATTTTACCGCGCAGTGTACACATGGTATGTATGTAAAGAATAACCATAAAGTCTAACAGCATGTTCTTCCCTAAATATGGTATGTAGAGATAGAGCACATTCATTTCAAATGAGCAAATAATCTTGAAACACAATAACAGGAAATACACGAGTTATTATCCCATCGGCGGAGAGTGTGTCAATAAACTCTATTGCTGCATATTTTTGCAACCGTCTACCCACGCCGATAATAATTTACATTAGGGGAAAATGTCCCGCTCTCTGCATATAATGGAACGGTTCGTATGATGGGGAGGTGCGATATTTCTTGAACGCTGTAAATCAAACGAACGTCAATTAAGGTACGACTTGTATGAATCCGATCACCAGAAGAGAAAATCGTGTTGTGGCAAACATAAAACGTTCGCTTCCTATTCCATCTGCATCAATACCGCAATTCTCTCCGACTTGATAATATACATACAATCTCAATAATATAATTTGCATTAACGAAATTATATCGACAAACAAAACTGTTAGTAACAGTGCTTAGTATACAATGTATTAAATAATTAAATAAAAAAATTAAAACCTGACTACCTTTTTCCCATGGTTTGAAACCTCTTTTTTAGCGTGCAGTATGCTTCAAAAGCTGCCGGAAGATACACAAATGAATGAGGTTATAGTGCCAATCAAATCGTGATTAAGAGCATCCCAGTAAAATATTGTAATAACTTTTTAACGTATATAAATTACCAGTTTTCTAATATTAACAATAAACTTCTTCTGTAATAACAAGTTATATCTAGCCTACAGCCTTCCTCCTCATCTAAATCATCATACATAGAAGGTGTAACGGTACTAAATCTTCTGAATAATGTGCAAACGTCTTCTAAGAGTATGATATTTGCAGGCGCTGAAGACGTGTCTTTGATTATTGATGTTTTAAACATACACATTACCGGCTATAAGTGAAGGATCCCTAGATAAATGACAAGAAACTGATATATCTTCGTTGAAATAAAATATATTGTAATGTTATAATTTACAACATCGAACGTAAGTTAAGAAGCGCAACGTTCCAGTATGTAACATTTAAACGTAGAGTTTATGTTGGAACGTCACAATTCCAGATTAGTTTCCTCTTTTCAAGGTTTAATACTCGTAAAATTTCATTCATCCAAATTTTATAAAAACAAACCGCATTTTTTATTTTACATCACTTCCGTCAAAGTATCCACCTTTATATTTTATGATCTTGCAAATTTTGGGTAACCTGAATATAAGTCTTTAGAGAGTATTCGCTGGTGTTCTGTGCCAAGCGGTTACCTCCGATACATAAGGCCTGGGCGCTTTAACGTCAGGGGGCTGTGACGTATTTGAAGTAGGTCGTCGATCATTCACACGTTCAGATCGTTTCTTGCGTTTTGAATTGGTTTATCCAAATTATATTGGTTTTATTTAAAAAAATACTGTGTAGTGATATTTCCGTACTTTGTTATAATGATAATTGATAAAACCTTTCCTGAAACGATAGAAACGGGTTAACCAAAAAACTGGGGCATTGGCTGTTTTGTTTGTGAGTTACACTTTGTAAAAGAAGATATTACTTATTTTTCAACAGCTACAGATTCAAGGACAGGCGAAACTATAACTGTAAGTTTAAAAAATCCTAGGCTTAAAAAAGATGCTATTCCTACTCAATTCCCTAACTGTCCGTTATATTTGACAAAAAACGTGAAGATGTTATTGCTCAGATACTTTCATATTCTTACGTTATATTTAACAAAATTATTTTTGAACACAAAGAGATGTTTTTAAATGTGTGTAATAAACGCTCTGTTTTAATACAATATATTTTAAACTATATCACCGAACGTAGCCATTTTGGATACTGATATATGTAAATGTCATATTCACAGCAGTGAACGTATTGCAACAATTATAGTAACTTCTTCTACAAATATCCGACTTAAACATTATTGTGGGAAAAGTAATGATAGGTTAGGTAAAACACCACATTATAGGAAATTAAAGACCCTGGTTAAATAGCATGTCTGTAAATTTTTTCGTGAAATTGAACAAAATTTCGAATAAAACTGCAATTACTGCATCATTTCAACCTTAGGTTCGTCCAAACACATGTACAATTACAAATAATAATAATTAGTCGATTAAATATTAACCACAAATACATCTTTCACGAAAACGGCGCTCGGTTACGTGTTTGGTTTTTGCTTTGAAACTTTGTTTTTCCAAAATAAAATCGAATGGGATGCGAAGAAGGGCTCAGTTGACGACTGACATCCTCTTTAAACCGAAAGCCCTTCAAAACTGAAAAAAGAAATGCAAAAAAACGATTCCGTTACCGCTTAGGTTAACATCGTGCATAGCGAATTGCTTGCTTGACAATGTCAATAAGTTCAGTTCTTAGTTTTGATTTGAAAAATAAAGTGTTTTTTTTAGGTAGGAAGTTTGATCGAGAAACAAGTTAATCGGTCTCTACAATATTCTAATAAATAAAGGCCATAAAACAAAGGGAACTGATGATATTTTTCACTAACAGATGTGGTAATTTTATGCACACAATATTCAGATTATTGTTAGTAAACATCCCAGAAACACAGAAACATGTGTTATTTTAAGTACAGCCAACGGAGTAAGTAAAAAAGAACGAAACATAGTATTGATGTTTATACAGGTCGGAGTATTCTTTTTGAAAATGTCAGTCATATACAGGGTGTTTAATAAAAAAGCGAGTTATTAATCAAACGAAATACGATGTGCATTTTTTTTTTCGATTGGCGGAATAAATACGTTTCTTCGTATCTCTTTTGTTTTTCATTTTAGTGCTATAGTACTATAAAGATATTTTACGCAGAGTTTGATTTCCTATGGAATAATTGAAAAATATACAGGATGTTCAATTTAAAAAATATAAAAAATTCAAGTTGCTGAATGCTGAAATGCGATAATTTTTTTTTTCAATACAATTGTGATCAGCGGAAAAATCATTACATTTTTGGTAATTTAACCAACATCGTAGTTACAACAATAACAGAGTTGTCAATAGTGGCCTGATAATTTTGAACAACCTGTATACATAAATGATTTCTCATTTATGGGCGGTAATGTTCTAAGAACTGAAGCATATAACGAGTGTAAAATGTTACATTTGTTTGATGAATTCATTAAGAGACGTAAATTCTAACACGAAGTGTTTTACCGTTGGGTAAGTGCTAATTTTATAACCAAGGATTATGCTATGAAACAATAATTGCGCATAATTAACTATCTGCATTGCTGGTTACTTCGTCACTGGGCGTAACCTAAAATGTAAATCAATTTTATCTTTTCTTCGGATTCTTCCTGAATTTTGAATAATAATAGTTAGTACTAAAGACAATATTTTACAGTTAAAAATTGATGGACACACACAATTATCTATAAAAGAAAAAATCGTATCTCAAGTAAACGCGCACACTGCATATAGTCTAACGTAGTTGCAGTAATTCAACAAATCTGTTACAATCGGTAAGCTTGCGTATTTACAATTCTTGTGAAACAGGATATGAATAAACGAATTACTGTAAAGGTTATTATAATGAACTCGGGATCGCAATTTGGGACAATTATAACTAGAACGGAAAATGATAAATGCTTAAACATCGAGAGCATTGCGGATAAGTGAACAAAATTACGTTTACAATTAGTAAACGCATAAGACTCTTGCATCTTCCATATACTAACGTGTCCTTTATATTCTACGTAAAAAATGTGAAAATATGGGTGTTAACTTTACATTGAACAATGATTAATTACTTGACGATGTTTAAAAACAGTTTACTATTAAAAAAACAAAAAACGAATAAATTGGAAAGGTCAAAACCTATTACAGCTAATGATTCATTCAAATAAACTACAAAATGTTCGTAGACAGTTTCAACCGAGAATGAAAAGAATTGTATGATTTGCATTTATAGAAGGTCATCGTGGGAGTATCCCATTTGCTTAAATAAACATGAAAACATAAATTCAACTAATTTTTTGTATATACATATACCGGGCGGTCGGAAACGACCCGAACGCTATAGTTGAATGTTGCACTGAAAGACTAGGACACGCGGAACTTTTCTTATCTAAATGTGAGAGAGTCATCAAAAAGAAGGATTATTCAAACTAAACATTGAATTAGAGTTTTTCCAAATTCTAAAAGGCATTGTTAATTGTTGTATGTATGTTATTTATTTCAAATAAATAGAATTGCCTGTTCATTGAAACTGGAAATCAGCTTATTAACGCCAAGGCTGATTTGTTTTTTCTTACGAGTACGATGGATTAACTACAAAGGAAATGTCCATAGAAATATTGTACGTACCCGATCGAATCGACGATTTCCACACGGTATGCTTATGCACAATCATTGTGCAATAGAATTTTCTGATCCTAATTTCGAGTGGCGAAATGTGTAATCTGTATCCGGAAGATTAAAGATGGCAACGCAAAATAAAACATACGCAGGTTATAACCATAGATGAATTCGTAAGATCATTAGCAGTGAACGGCAAAATTGTAAGGGGTATGACTCAGAGCCGCACATCGTAAACATGATACAGAGACGCAAGTGTATCTTGCATATTTCAGGCGCCAAGTTTTTATAAATGTATTTAAACGAAATTCATATATTAATTATAAATTGAAATAGAAGATATGTACACTTCTGTTCAGAGAAAAAGCGTAGAAGGGGTGAAGGTCGATTTAGCATTTTTTAATTTATGTGTAACTGGCTTTTCATTTCTAATTTTTGAACTTTGCTGGTTGCAGCCAATCAGGCATACAAATATTAAATATTTAAATAAATCAATTACTAAATCATTATAAAAGTGTGTAATAACAAAATATGACAACAACAAGAAAGTTAAATATAGTCAGTAAGAGGTCTGATAAGAAGGAATAAGGAATAAACTAATAATTAATCCTGGCCCTATCCTTTTCTAAAACTTTGTGGAGTCTTCTGGGCATAGATGGAATTGAATTTTGAAAAAAATCATTCAAATGAAGATCTTCCCAAGCATTTTCAATTGCTTCCCACAATTCTTCCTTATTCCGTGGTCGAAAATTTCTTTTGTACATTTTTTGACCATCCAACCCTAAATATTTTCTATTGAGCTTAAGTCAGGGCTATTAGATGGCCACGGTAAATTTTCAATATTTTCTTCCACAAACCACCGCTGAATAATGTTTGCCGTGTGGATTTGGCAATTGTCCTGTTGAAAAATGAAGTTATTGTCGCCGTATATTTCTTGAACCGACGGCAACATAACATCATTTAAAATGTTGCGATAAACGATAAAATTGAAATTTCCACCATCAAGTCAAACACCAGCTCCATTAACACTTATCCACGCCCACACATTTGCTGCAGACCTTCCCGAAGTTTGGGCAGCAGTAACGTATTTTCCTTCAAATCTTGTGCCGCGTGGTCTGTAAACTCTTAGACGTCCATCTTTGCAGGATTTGAAGACCTTTTCTTCAGTAAACACAACTCTGTTCCAAAACTCTGCATCCCGGTTTAGATGATTTAAGACAAACAAAATTCTACCCAGTTTTGCTTCTGCAGTCAGAATGCCTTTTCTAGCACTGGTATAATTCTGAAGCAAGGATCCTCCTGCAAGCAGTCAGTCTGGAGCCGGGAAAGTTTGTTTCAAATGTAGCGGTAGCAACCGTTTCAAATGGGTGGTCCCTTAAAAAGTTAACAAGAGCCACATCTTGGACGTCGTTTGAAATTCGTTTTGCACCAGAACCGACTTTTCGACTAAATGTTTGTTCCAGATCAAACCTTTCTTTGATTTCCAGTATAGTACTCTTATTCACATCTAAATCTGCCGCCAACATGCGGATCGACCATCCACATTCAAGTTTGACCACAATTTATACTTTTTGAATATTACTTAATTGAGGTGGCATTCTGAACTTCAACAATGATATAATTAATTAATGTTATTCAAATTCAAAATATATTTTGTGACAATGACGATACTGACAGCCACGAATATTTTGTGAAATCAACAATTAAAGATTAAAGTACACAGCTAAAATGTAGCTGTACGCTTTTTCATTGAACAGAGGTGTACATATGTAATAAATCTGTTTCAAGGAAGGAGGAAATAATAGGAAGGAATTAGACATCACCACAAGAGACTTTTCTCTATTTTCTGCAGTAAAAAGGCTTCTTTTTGAAGTTAGTACGTCTTCCAGTATCGATAACGTTGTTTCAAATTCACAACTTTTAAGTGGAGCAAAATTAATATGTGATATAAGAGAGTTATATTTTATACATATACAGTGGTACCTCGGTTTACGATAGTATCTTATTACAGAATTTTCAGGTTAGGGAAGAAAATTTGGATGAATTTTTGTTTCCAAAACCGAGAGGTACTCCCAGATACGAAACGTGGCTTAGAACTTTTACAGATTCGGTAGAATATCCGCGCAACTCGTGTACGTGCTAGGAAGAGATAATTATATACAATGTAATGCGATGGTTTGTATGGTTAACTTTCCACTATTTCACCGTTTCGCATCTGACTTGAATTCATAGTTAATATTATTCTTACTTTATCCGAAATTCCTTTTATCTTTGTGTAAAATCCTTTTCAAAGTACAAAGCTGAAAGTTCGACAGTCAAACCATTTCTTATCTGTCGCGTCGCTATTTTTGTAATCTATATGAAAACGCAACCTCACCCTCACTGTCTTCCATACGTCAGAAAGAGTTCTTGTTAAAAATAGTGTATGTAAGTGATGTTATTTCCTTTTAATTTCAATCTTAAGAGTTTTTATTGATTTTTTTTTTACCTAACTTTATTTTCAATATGTTCAATTGTATTTAAAATACATAAGATGAATTTGCAATTATTATTTTGGTTATGGGAACGGATTATCTCTATTTCCTTTATTTCTTATAAGAACATTTGATTCCAGTTAAGAAATTTGGGAGTACGAAATGTTTTGGAAAAAATTAAGTACCACTGTATTTGAATTTTATATTTATCCTACAGACAATTGGTTTAGTGTATTTAAATCTGGGTCTTTGCTTACTTAATCAGTTTACTCCACCCGGAATACTTTTTAATTTATTGATTGTGTCGTTTAATGTATTGAATGTTTCTCTCAATTTTATATTTCGACTTTCAAGTATTATATCGTCGCTGTTAAGTGTTTAATATGGAAAATAAATACCTTATAAACCGAATAACAAAATAAAGAATAGATATAGTAAATATCTGTAGAATTATTTGAAGAGAAAGCTTGATGCAAATACTACGACTGTATACCATCCACTGATTCCTCGATCTTGAAATAATCACCGCATACATACTCTGCATATGGCTCTGCTCTCGCTGACGTCATCCCATATAATTTTGCCGTTCTCTGATCATTAGGCATTTCTCCTAATAATTCCTTTTCTATGGACAATACTCTTAAATTGGGCAATTCACTTATAATTTTTAATACGCTTAAACGTACTCATATTCCTTCCTTTCACTACTTGCAGTTGCAGTAGATATTTTAAGAATTAATTGTAGGAGTTTTATAGTTTCCTAATAGAAAACATCTAGTTTGTTCTTAGAAGATATTCACAATATGTTCGTAGACAGTTTCAACCGGGAATTAAACAAATTGTATAATTGTAATATAAAAGAAAAAGGAAGCTACAAGTTACATAGCTAAGATGGAAGTAGACAAAAGAAGCATGTATGCTACTGTGTATAATAAAACTGAACGCTTGGCGGGTAAGATCCAGATAAATTCTGATGTACACAATCACAATTTTGTAGCAGCCACAAATCTTGCACTTAGCAGTAACCAAATATGTATACTCAAAAATCACAAATTCCCATAATTTTAAAGAAAGCTTCTAGCAAGCCGAAATACACATCCAAAGACGTACTACCCTACTTGCGACAAAAATACCGGAAACTGCCAAAATAAAAATTATACCCCAAAGAACAAAAAATGACTCAAACCAAAGCCAATAATGAACCAGAATTATCGCAAAAAAATCAACAAAAATATACCTAACTAATCAATTCCGCAATTATTCAATACTGAAAAAAGGATAGCGCTTCTCTAATTTGTTATTATATTCCAATGCTATACTACTACACTAAAAACTAAAGTGACAGTACTATAATTCCCATATATACAAATGAAATAGGGTAGTGCAAAATTAGCGTAAGAATTACTACAATATTTCGCACTAATTTATTTAAACTGACACCAATGATTTGCTTGGCGATAACGTATCTGTTGATAATAATAATTTCTTTTGTAATGCGTGGAGTTACACAGAAATCTCATATGTTCACTAGCAGTTCCTGCAGTGATCATGACGTACAAATTCAAAAACAAATATGGAAAGTATTGATGCAAGGTCGTGGTAGTGTCAAAGTTTGACGTGTGTATAGTTTCACAGTACACTGATTCCAAATTCTTTGACAGATGTTGCTTTATTTGATTTGAGACCCAAATTAAAATCATGCGCGCAAGGAATCTTGCATCTCTATATATATTTTTTTTATATTTTGGCTTCCGTTAGCGAACTATGAAACTCTCTAATTTCCCTGAACTTTCCGACGTAAATAATTACTTGAATGATAATTCTCTATCTACACGCTGCTTGCCAATCACCAATTTGTTGGCATCCCCACTCCAACGGTCCCGCAAGCGACACTTCCGTGTCGAGCAAATCAATGAAAATCTTGTAAACATTTCTAATGTTAGAAGGAACTGAATGAAAAATGAAACATAACGAATGAATGAAACATAACGAAAACGCTATATCGCGTTACTACACCAAAGGGGACAATTTTTAAAATGTAAGAGGTGCACTTCGTTATTTGTTTTAATTTCAGTTAGTTTTTTTTTTCGCACCAAAGCAATTCTTTCATGAAAATATAATTAATCTGCACTTATTTTATAACCTGCCATATCATGAAAGTGATTCTTAGAAAGACAGCAGAAATTGCTTGCGGTTGTTCTGACACATAGAATAAAAGAACAGAAATATAAGATACGAATCTAACTAAATCCTTCTTATGTAAAAGTAGACGGGGAGATTTGGCGTTAATTGAATATTTGAGATGACTTTTGTGATAACGGTGTACACCACGCTGTTCTCTGTTATTATTTTAAAAGCATCGTCCTTCTATAGAAAGGTACCTAAAACTGGTACGTAAATCATGCGTCCCGACAAAAGGCACTTAAAGGGGCACTCTATCCGACGGTACCCAGTAATTAGGATTGTTTCTTTTTTATTTTCAAGGGCATGTGATGTTATATTAAGCAGTTCACCTATCTATCTTCAGCAATATTACCATTACCACAATTACATGAGAAAGGGAAGATAAATTGAACAAATAACTCTTTTCCTCTAGCAATAAGAGTTTATTTAAATTTGATTTGATCATGTAGAGGCGCGATTGCAATGAATATAGAAAATGATTCTGTAAGAGTTGAGTAAAAACATCATTATATGAAAAAATGATATCTTTGATCGCATGTGCATTTAACCGCATACTTGAAATGATCCCAATAATCTTAATCGAAGTATATTTAATTATTTTTTGTGTATACAATTTCCTATGTTTCAATTAATCATAATAGAAATCATGAATCTACAATCTGTCCCATTTTAAACGGCACCACCCCAGTATCCTTTTCATATATTATCGATTTAAAAACATTCTTTTTTCTGATTGTACCCCTCACTAAATGGTACTTTTAAGGGTATATTACTTTCCCTTCACAGTAAAGTGCTAGTCTACTACGATTTAAAATATACAGCAAAATTGAAGAAGTCGTACTAGGGATTTTTTTATCAAAAAATCTTGTTAATAAAAATTGTTCGGAATTTCATTAAAAACAAAAAATGAAAATCTTTCTCGAAAAATTTTTAAGTCCAGAAAATTCGAATAATAATATTAGGAGTTTTTATCAATACGTCAGAAACAATGTATTGCTGATCTAACCACATGTAATTTATCAAATTGTGTGTAATTAATTACAATCCTTAAAAATAAGATAATATGGCTGCAAATTTAACTTTGGCTGATAAAGTTGGGATAATAAGATTAGTGGGTGATAATGTTCGTTCAACACGGGAAGCTGTCTGTGAATATCAGACATCCAGACCGTCCTCCCGTTATACATACGACTGTGCTAAGAATTAACATTTATTTAATCGTACTGGAAATGCGGCAAAATCAATTACAGGGAATTACCATCATCCTGAAGATAACGTTATTTTGAATTATATCACAGAGAATCTAACATCCAGTCTAAGAACGATATCCTTAGTTTTAAATTATGCAAAAGAAAAAGTCTGGAGGTGCCTTTGTAGGCATAAGAAAAATTCCTTTCAAGCCGAAATTTCTACATACTTTGGAAGAAAGGGATCTTGAAAGGCGTTTGGAATATTGTTTGTGAAATCAAGGTAATTTTTTCAATGATCAGTATTCCCTAAAGAAAATTTTGTTTACTGATGAGTAAAGCTGGCCACGAGCGATACCGCGCAGTAGCGCAGAGTCGACCAGGCCTCGCGTTCCACTAGAGTTATTGTGCTAATAGAGATGTTTGCTGCCGCAAATAATTTCGCTCATCTTTTAAATAAAAATTAAATAACACGTGCTCAAACACTTACCATTTTAAGAGTCCTCCGTGAAATCACAAAGTGAATAATGTCTGTTAAATATCTGCAACATTAGATATGTTTCAACTGTTGTTTCGGCAAAACTAGTACGGCATGAGGAAAAAATGCGTTTATATGCAGAGAACGAACGTTCTACATCTAGTGACGTAATATTTGCGTAAGTAAAATAATCTTTCAAATAACTTAACGATTCTGTTGACGCACCTTCACAAATGTGTCTTAATGTGCCAAAATCAGAATTTTTCTCAAAAACACTCAAATTTTTCTAGAACAAATACATTTTTTGCGTCTTCAATCGCGCATAGTTGTGCGTAAACATGTTGCACTATTTGTAGAGATTCTTCTAACGGCACCGCAGGATTTTGTAATTTTTCTATTGCATCTGCTAGCCCGAAGTAATTGTCGTGAGTGATTTTTAAATCCATTTTATCCTGACTACCTTGAAATTTCGACTGGCTTTTCTGGATAGCGGCAGCTTCCTTTGTACCGAATTGCAAAACCACGTTCTTAATATTGTCAAAATATTTATAATAATAAAACGCGGCCTGCAACCATGTTCCCCAACGAGTTAGAATAGGTTCTGGTGGCTCTGGTATACGAGGGCACAGTCTGTGAAATTCGCGAATACGTTTCGGTGATTTGACAAATACTGCTTTGGTATGCGCTATTAAAACGTCTACCTCTGGATAACATTTTCTGATACTATCCGCCACAAGATTGAGAGCATGAATTTTACACGTAATGTGTAACAAATTAACAGAATGCTTTTTAAGAGACCGGCCTACAGAAAGCATGTTTGCAGCACCATCACTCACTAACGTCAAGAGTTGGCTTGTTGAAAGTTCAAACTTGTCCAATGTATTTGACACTAACTTTGAAATTACTTCGGCAGTACACTGTTGTATTCGTTTGGAGACTAATAGAATTGAAGGTGCCGATTGATGAGGTTCCAATTTGCGCGCCATTATATTAAGAACAGAATGTTTCTTCCGATCTGTTGTTTCGTCGACACATAACCACAATTTTTGATCTTTCAACTCCGATTTTATTTTTTGTTCAATATGTTCGCGCGCAGATGGCACAATTCTTCGTAACGATGTTCAACTTGGTAATCTGGAGACTCCGAATAGTTATTCCAAAAGCAGATAAATGGTTCCTTGTCTAGTAAATTAAACGGTATATTACATGCGATAAACGTAACGCATAAATTAAATAAAAATTTTTCATTGTCCCGTGCGCAATTTCTTTTTGAGACATGCTTTACACTATTTACGTGTCGTAGACAATGTTGTCTGGATCAACACATTAACGGGATTTTACAGATTACACATTTAATTTTAGCACCTTCATATATTAAGTCTGGAATTTCTGCAATAAATTTTCGAAGTTTGTCCGACCGCGGTCGTTTTGCTGACGAAATCATAATTTTTTTAGGACAGATAAACAATTGCGCAAATGACCGGCAGCGAAAATGCGTTACTCATCAGTAACGCTGGCCACGAGCGGTACTGCGCATCGGCGTAGAATCAGTTCGGACCGAGAGGAACGGTAGTATTACTTCGTCTGGGGAGCAGTACGGACATTTTCGCAGCCGGTCATTTGCGCAATTGTGCATCTGTCCTAGAAAAATTAAGATTTCGTCAGCAAAACGACCGCGGTCGGACAAACTTCGAAAATTTATTGCAGAAATTCCAGACTTAATATATGAAGGTGCTAAAATTAAATGTGTAATCTGTAAAATCCCGTTAATGTGTTGATCCAGACAACAGTGTCTACGACACGTAAATAGTGAAAAGCATGTCTCAAAAAGAAATTGCGCACGAGACAATGAAAAATTTATATTTAATTTATGCGTTACGTTTATCGCATGTAATATACCGTTTAATTTACTAGACAAGGAACCATTTATCTGCTTTTGGAATAACTATTCGGAGTGCAAATTACCAAGTCGAACATCGTTACGAAGAATTGTGCCATCAGCGCGCGAACATATTGAATAAAAAATAAAATCGGAGTTGAAAAATCAAAAATTGTGGTTATGTGTCGACGAAACAACAGATCGGAAGAAACATTCTGTTCTTAATGTAATGGCACGCAAATTGGAACCTCATCAATCGGCACCTTCAATTCTATTAGTCTCCAAACGAATACAAGTGTACTGCCGAAGTAATTTCAAAGTTAGTGTTACACATTACGTGTAAAATTCATGCTCTCAATCTTGTGGCGGATAGTATCAGAAAATGTTATCCTGAGGTAGACGCTTTAATAGCGCATACCAAAGCAGTATTTGTCAAATCACCGAAACGTATTCGCGAATTTCACAGACTGTGCCCCCGTATACCAGAGCCACCAGAACCTATTCTAACTCGTTGGGGAACATGGTTACAGGCCGCGTTTTATTATCATAAATATTTTGACAATATTAAGAACGTGGTTTTACAATTCGATATAAAGGAAGCTGCCGCCATCCAGAAAAGCCAGTCAAAATTTCAAGATAGTCAGGTTAAAATGGATTTAAAAATCATTCACGACAATTACTTCGGGCTAGCAGATGCAATAGAAAAATTACAAAATCCTGCGGTGCCGTTAGAAGAATCTCTACAAATAGTGCAACATGTTCACGCACAGCTATGCGCGATTGAAGACGCAAAAAATGTTTCTGTTCTAGAAAAATTTGAAAGTGTTTTTGAGAAAAATTCTGATTTTGGCACATTAAGACACATTTGTGAAGGTGCGTCAACAGAATCGTTAAGTTATTTGAAAGATTATTTTACTTACGCAAATATTACGTCACTAGATGTAGAACGTTCGTTCTCTGCATATAAACGCATTTTTTCCTCATGCCGTACTAGTTTTGCCGAAACAACAGTTGAAACATATCTAATGTTGCAGATATTTAACAGACATTATTCACTTTGTGATTTCGCGGAGGACTCTTAAAATGGTAAGTGTTTGAGCACGTGTTATTTAATTTTTATTTAAAAGATGAGCGAAATTATTTGCGGCAGCAAACATCTCTATTAGCAGAATAACTCTAGTGGAACGCGAGGCCTGGTCGACTCTACGCCGATGCGCGGTACCGCTCGTGGCCAGCGTTACTGATGAGGCTACATTTATTACCAACGGTATAGTTTCATCGCAAAATTGTAGATATTGGTCTGCAGAAAACCCACACTGAATAATAAACTGTAAACGTCAGTATTCTCAAAAAATTAACGTTTAGTGTGGTATTCTAAACAATAAGATTATAGAACCATTCTTTTTTAGGCAAAATTTAAATGCTCCGCTTTTTTAAATTTCTAAACAACGATTTATGGAATGCATTACATGATCTTCCAATTGTAATACGACAGGAAATGTGCTATCAATTAGACGGGACGCCTATACATAATGTAGTTGTGGTTACGGAATGGTTAAATGGGAATTTCCAGAAAAGATGGATAGGTCGTAATAGTCCCCTAATCGAATAGCCACCTAGATCTCCCGATATCACATCATTAGATTATTTTTTGGGAATTATTAAAAATAAAGTGTATAAAATAGACCAATAAATATTCAATAACTTTGTAACAGAATAACTCGACCCTGCCCAAGATATAAGGCGAGAAGAATTGAGGATGGTTGTCGGAAACAACAGAAAACGAATTGAAAAATGCATACGTGAATGGTGGTTTAGTTGATGGTACTGTTATTTAAGTAATTAAGCATCGTTTTTTCGTTATTGCATTAAATTAAAAGAATAAAATAAAAATTTATAGCAAACCTGTGAAATTATTATTCGAATTTTCTGGACTTAAACATTTTCTGAGAAAGATTTTCAAAATTTTTTGTTTTTAATGAAATTTCGGATTTAGCTTATTTGAACGATTTCGAACAACTCTTATAACAAGATTTTTTGATAAAAAACTCCCTAATACGACTTCTTCAATTCTGCTGTTTATTTTAAATCGTAGTAGACTTGCATTTTACTGCCAAGAGAAAGTAACGTACCCTAAATGTACAATTTAGTAAGGGGTATAATCAGAAAAAAGATTTTTTTTTAAATACTGGAGTGGTGCCGTCTAAAGCAAGACACACTGTATATAAATATGGCATCCATACTGCATCATTAATAAGTGGCAGTATCACATAATTAAGGATCAAATGTTAACTTTTCTATAGTAATAAACAATTATCTTTCAATTTGTTTTAAATTTTATGTATACAGATAAGAAAACAAATTACTACCACATAAACTGATCCAACCGTGAAATTGAATACGCACAGCGATAAAACTAGCAAGAACGAACATTTTCTAGTGCAAATAAACAAAAACCAAATGTTCGTAGCCAGAACAAGGTAGCTGCGTGTACTTACTTGAAAATAGTTAATCCTCTAACACGCTTCAAAGACTGCAATAACCATTTTTGTACTTTAAGCTTATACATATTTAGTGCTAAGTAAAAATGTAGCCACGATACATTTTTTTTTAAATACATAACTGGAATAAACTTTTTTTTGACATTTCGGGATTGAACCCATTTCGTTTAATTCTATTACTGTATTAAGACTACCCAAAATCATGGGTATTGACAGAGACAATACTTCATGCTTTCTGGAGTAGAATATAATTATACTAGAAAATAAAGCATATGTATAAGGAATATAAAATATTATATGCAAAATATTCAAAAATAGTTGGATTCTGCTTACCGGATTAATGTGTAGAAATACAATAAATAAGTTGATAGAAATCGATATGTGCTATCGCGAATTATAAACTGTGTATAAGATTCTGTGGAGTTTTTGAACTAGCTCTGCAAGGACATTATGAATCTAATGAGTAAAGCGTGACAACTGGTTGCACCCGCAGAAGCGCCGTGAAACGAGCTGTGTTTACTATGTACATACAAGGAATCGAGTGGACGTTCGGTTATTATCGGTTGATCGGTGTGCGTGTACTATTTATAATGTTCGAGAAACTAGTGGAACCGTCCAGGGCGTATCGCGCAAAAGTAGACATAGTATTAATAAAAAAATAATAGATTGTTACCTTTTATTGACGTATCGATGATAACCGCGGCAATATGCGACTGCCATTGTACGCCACGTAGTACTAGCAACATAAGCAACGCTTCCATTGTCGATTCGGTCAGGCCTCGACGACGGTCTGAAAACGTTCTCGTATACTTTGCAAATGATCGGTCAGCACCTAATGAAGTAAGGTTTGCGAAATTCAAATACTCCTGCATCTCTTGTATGCAGTCTTGAATTCCAGATATAGATCGAACCTTTTCTAAATCTTTTTATTTAAAACTGTGCGAAATTTTTGCGCGACATCTAGTCCCATGGGATCCGTCAAGCTTTCTAGAGCGGCTGCTAAATGGTTGATGTTATTTAACGACTCTTGTATAGATAAGTGAGTATTTTCTAACTGCGAAATAGTTTGTGTCACCACAGAATAGTTTATGGAAATGTCATCTATTTCTTTTTGAACGTCCGAATCGGAAAAAAGTTGCTGACTCTCGCGAACCGCTTGAGAATTAGAAGAATTAAGTTTGAAAATGACATCTTTCGCTTGGGAATAATATTTGCGATAGTATGATACTGCCTCGATCCATGTTCCCCATCGCGTTAATACAGGCCGAGGTGGTAGCGTGATTTGCGGATACAATTGCTTGAATACGCGGATACGTTTGGGAGATTTCACAAACACTTTTTTGGTAGATGATATTAAATCATTCACTCTAGGATATTTGCTTCGAATTGTTTCTGCTACGAGATGACATGCGTGTATGAGGCATGTTATGTGAAGAAGAGTCGGAAAGCATACTTTTAACATCCTACCAGCTTTCAACATTGTTGCGGCTCCGTCAGAAACTAACATGGTGATTTGGGCTCCTACGATACAAAATTCTCTTAACATATTTTTTATTATGTTTACAACGGTTTCGGTATCAGTTCCTTCAATCCTTTTACTGGTTAACAACAAGGAAGCTGCTGGACCATTACGTTTTAAAGGACGCGCCACAATATGAATTACGCTGTGTTTCTTAGCATCAGTAGTTTCGTCCACAGTGAGCCAGATTTTTTGATTTCTCAACTCGTCTTTTATACAGTCTTTTATTGTACTTTGTACACGTGGTAAATTGTACCGCAATTGTCTTTTTGTTGGTAGCTTCCATAATGGTACATATTTATCCCAAAAAAGACGAAAGTTTTCATTATCTACTAGGTGTTGTGGGATGTTGCACGTGCTCAACATGAAAATAAAGTAATACAAAAATTGCAAGTACGGAATATTGTTTCTTAAATTCAAACTTTTAATATGACTTCTACATTCAAATGTCGTGCGATCTAGCAACCCTATACCGCAAAATTTGCAACGAACGTGCGAACCTATAAATTCCAAACCAGGGAAATCCCAAATATATTTCTTCACATGTGATGCAAAAGGTGCACCAGGCTTACGTCCCATGTTTCCGATAAATAACCGAACGATCGAACCCCTCCTAATGTCGACCGCATTACTAAACTATGCATCCCCCTACGTACCCCCCCCCCCCCCCCCCCCCCCCCCCCCCCCCCCACAGGCGTTTCTACGGGTGCAACCGTTTGTCACGCTTTACTAATGAGTCTATTAAACCCAGTGTATTTCGTGATTCTTGAAATTTTCTGCAAGATTTTCTTGAATCAAGTAAACAAATGTTTTAAACAAAGAAATACAATTATTTCATTACAAGTATATGCTTCTCTTAAGCGGAGAAAAGCGCAAAGAAAATATTTCTTTTGATTTGAAACAGTTATTGTATTGTAGATAATTGAAACAGTAATTGTCTTGAATTGATGCGGACGGTCTGGATACAAGTATGTATAACCTGAGCTGTTATATAAGATGTTTTATTTAAAAAAAACTTAGTTTGTATCGTGTGCAGCCGAAACTGAACACAATGTATACTTGATATAACTTTATTTTGTGGGGAATTTATCTCTGAATTATTTTCGTTGGAAACGTTTTTCTCCCCGGGAAGGAATTACCTTCCACTCATTACAAAACGAGGATATTCTATTTTTGTGTATTATTCTATGAATATGCAAAGTCTTTACACATGTACCCATATAAATATTTCATATGCATATGTATGCTAATTATATTCATGAAATTGCAAGAAACTGAATGAAAAAGGAATCATTAGCTAACTATTGGCCTGTGCTATATACTTTGCACATACTACATAGTTGCATAACCTTCTAATATATACATTTAATTATATAAAGCAATAGGGAAAAAGTATTAAATTATACGTTGCAGAATTTCCTATCTAACACCGCAAATATCTTTCAGACATTTACCAGGCTTTTAAAACCGCATAGCGTTCGTTCGCAATTACGAAAAACGTAAAATCACTGCGAACGAATTATGCATAGCAGCGTGGTTTTTACATTTAATAACGCGAAAGTGCCCGAATCAAGCAAAAACCTAATTCTTGTTAGATATTTTCTATTTTCTCTATGCCATGGATAAAATCTAATAACGGATTACATGGGCGCTACAGCATTGTCTCATTATTTCCCGAACGTTCATCTTATATGGATCATCTTTTTTGCTTTATCACATTGTTTTTAAACGTTGGAAAATAACTCGCTTGGTAGTGCAGGCACTTGGATAATCGCTAAGTTCTTGAAGCTAGGATTTCCAGTTAGGGAGCATTGTCATCGCGGAAGTATACTTAATAATTTCTTTACTATAACTGACATTGAACTGCGCTGTTACTGCATCATTAGTTCTAAAGTTGGAACTGTTTCCGTTGGTCTTGCATAAACCAAAGGGGGAACTATATCATCGGCTTAATTCCAAAACCTCCCAAGTCACTTTTTAATCATTTTCCAGGAGGCAAAAGAAAACGTTATTTTCAGAATTTCACTATCAAAAAAGATGTTTTTTGATTAAAGGACTTAGCAAGAGATCCCTACTATTATCAACAAGATTATTGAAAATTAAAATTCTCTACCGAACTTAGAAGATTTTAACATTAGAATTCTGAAATACTCAAAGACTTTGGTGGTTTAGAAAGTATTTAGAACAACTTAAATAGAAATGTGAAATTAATTTTAAAACTATTCAGTCGCTCATAAAGAGGAGTGTTTTATAAAATAGATGATGATCCATAGGGGTAAGAGCTTTTAACTGTTGAAGATGATCGTACTTTGACTGTTCAATGAGAACTTGAGGTTCAATAATCCCGGGGTTTTCATGGTTTCTATTTCTTGTTCTTTTATTTTAGAACAAGTCAATATTAGATTCCGTTCTGTAGTTAGAGGTTAAAACTTAGAAAAGTAGATTCTATTCACCTTCCTGTTGTTGAAATTATCCATGTCTGCACTTCAGATTGAATTGAAACCCTGAATGCTACTAATTTACTAAGAGCACTTCTGTTGGGTACGTTAGAAACCAGACAAGATTTTGGTTAACATTTTTGAAACTTGTGGGATTCCGGACGTTAAGAAATTCAATAATAGATTACACTACAATCGATGTATATTTAGGTTTTGCAAGATCGTAGATGCCGTTATAATTAATTTAAAGACATCAAAACCTCAAAAGTGACCATTAACAGATTTATGAGGTTCCGTAAGCCGACGATGTACGAGGTGCATTCAAGTTATAACACCTCCGATTTTTTTTCTCACTAACTAATCACACGAAAACTATGAAATTTGTGTCACTTCCCGACGTAATCTCCCTGCGACCATACACATTTTTCACAACGTCGACGCCATGATTCCATGGCCGCTGCGAACGCTTCTTTAGAAGTCTGTTTTGACCACTGGAAAATCGCGGATGCAATAGCGGCACGGCTGGTGAATGTGCGGCCACACTTTCATCGTTGGAAACAGCCAAAAGTCGCTAGGTGAGTAGGGAGCATGAGAAATCACTTCGTCTGTCAGCATTCGTGACACCCACATGGAGGACACTTTTCGCATTTTCAAGTCGTCATGCAGGATTGTGTGCGCAGATCACACGGAGATGTCAACTTTGGAGGCGATCTGTTCCACACTCATTCGGCGAACCCCCAAAACAATTTTCTCCAGACACTCGATCATGTCGTGAGACCGGCTTGTGCGAGGCCGAGATTGTCTTTGTCGACGACCTTCTTTGAACTGTCGCACCCACGAACGCACGTTAGACACATCAATGACTCCATCACCACATGTCTCACTCAACTGGCGACAAATTTTTATCGGAGTCACACCACGCAAATGGATAAAACAAATGATTACACGCTGATCTTGTAATGAAAACGTCGCCATTTGAAGTATCAAACACAGTTCTCACTCTCGCCGCTGCCGCTAAAGGTTCTGTGTGCCGTACAGTGCTGCCATCTCTGGCACGCATTGACAAAGAGTGCCCGCTTATTTTAAAACAAACCGCATGTTTCTATCTGTTTTGAGTTCTGAGAAAAAAAGTCGGAGGTGTTATAACTTGAATGCACCTCGTACAATTTTTCAATTCTCTATACAGTTAAAGAAGTGCTCCAAAATTGTTTTTGCGTTATGTAATCCCACATCCATGTCAAAAATTACGCTTTGTCACTGTACAGAAAAGTAAAAAATTTATAGGTAAATTAATACAAATTAATGGCTGGCTTGTTATCTAACTACACTCAAAATATTGCAATAATTCCTTTGCGATGAGGTATTTATGTGTTAAATAACTGTTATCTAAATCGCCTAATCTATGTAAGCGGCCCAGAATTTTCATCAAAGGTAACCTCTATTTCAAAGAATTTTTGTTGTATGTGAATTGGACTGTAATTCGGATTTATCTACTTTATAGTTTAATGCGTGATAATCCTTAGTAAAATATTATATTGGGCTGACATCTGGGCTCTTGGGAGCCCATGTTAAATCTTCAATGTTATTACTGTCAATCCATTCTCTTAACAATCTGCTTACCAATGAACTCTGCAGTTGTCTTGTTGAAATACACAATTATTTCTGTATCTGACAGTTACAGAAGTCAACACAACATTCTGTTGGATATTTAAATTTTTGGGTTCGTTTAATCTTCCTGCTATTCTTTGGCAAAGACCACGTTCACGCCAAACAATCTAGCCCCAAATGTTAATTGAAAAAACGGCCACTGTGTTTTATGAGTTGATGAACATATTGTTCTACATACACGTGGAAAGAATGCCTAATACAATACAAATTGTATTAGGCATTCTTTCCACGTGTATTTCTATACATCATGGTAAGCCTGAGGAATCATTTGCACGTTTAGATGTCGCTGTGCCTAGGCACAACGCCCCCTTGCGTTTGGCAGCCCAAGAGCTGCCCGATAGGTGGTGGACATCTACACTCCGGTTTGTCTTGCTACCCTTTGGGACGGCGTGACTGTGTTTGTTGGCGATAGGTGTCGCCGAGAGACATATTCAGTGCTGCTTTGGAGATTAGCAATATAAACTGAGAGGCAAACTCAACGATAGCGGCAGTAGATAGTGCTCAGAACCATGCTGATGACGCCGAGTAGGCAGAAACATGTCCATGTGTTAGCGCTATTTTCTCTGCTACATTGTTTTTGCCGGGAATGATTCCACCAATACCATGAGCTATATTAGCATTTATTTTTTGATATTGTTCTTCCTTTTCATTTCCGTTTGGGGGGTTATACACCCTTTTTGGTATTATCATTAGAGGGCTGGAATATTTTTTCATCTGAAAATAAAACAATTCTCCAAAATTCTTCCTTAAGCGCATTAAAATAATTGGCAAATTCAAATCTTTCTTTTTTATGTTCATCCATCACATTCGCTGGGCTGCAGCGTAATTTCGAAGTCCATGATCTTTTAGGAGTTGTCTAGGAGTTCTAACACTAGAGGGAAAATTCAATTTCGTTGCTGCTTTAATGCAAGTGGCAAACGGATGTTCATTTATGTAATTTATTAAATTTAAATCTTCATCATTATTTGAAATAGTTTTCCTATCTGAACCAGGAGTCCTTGTAACGGATTTTTCATTTTCCCATTTTCTTTTGATTCAAAGAACTGTGCTAAGTAAGTAAGTAAGTAAGTACAAATTCTCTAGCAACAATTCCACAACTCCATTCATTTTCCAATTTTGTAACAATTCTCGACTTGTCTGCATTGTTTATATAAGGCATTTTGGCAATAAATACTCGACAATAACCGACGATGACAAACTTCACAAATTCTAACGAATATTAAAGATTGTATGTATAGTGGCTAAACACCCCTTGTGAGGTTGCGCCTTCTCTTTAGAGGATTTCTAGATCCATTTCACGGGGTGGATCAGTCCCCATTGTCATTTATACTTCGCTGCATATTTTTTTCCATGCTATTCTGTTCTTCGCCTTCTCTTCCGCATTTCTAATCCTGCCCTCTTTAAGTCCTCTTTCACCTCTTCTATCCATTTTGATCAAGGTCTGCCTCTTCTTTTTCTTCCCGCCATCCCTCATTTCGTTATTACTTTGAAATATTAAAGATTACAATACGAAAAAATGTTGCTAATTTTTTGTCCGCAAACATACACAATTTCCTACCGGTTTCAAAACTGTTCCTAATTGTCCATAGCCTTTTTTATAAAAAATGACAGCCGTAAATAAATATGACCGATTTACGAATTTCCCAATATGACGAATTATTTGTTTACCGCTTGCATTGTGTATACATTGTTTAGTTGTAGCTCCTATAAATTTGTTAAAATGCAGATCCGTAACAAATTGGCTCATAATCACCTGTAACGTGTTTTTTTTTCCTATTTGATTTTACAGGAAAGTATTACGTTCTGTCACGCATAGTTTATCTTTATAGAAGTTGTGTTCTTTTAATTTTAAAATGTTCTGCTATTCCTGAAATTATCCTTGTTGTTCTAATAGTTTTTAATTTAGAAAATTTATGGAAAAAAAAAAAGAGGTAAAACAGGATTAAACTCTGTCGTCTGCAATAGAAGAAGTGGGTGCCAGAACCTGACAGTTCCAGTTTAGCAAATTTGTGGGAAATCAAAAATTTCAGAAATCTATTATATAATAGATTTTATAACTCGATTTTGAACATACACTACCCTCATAAATATTTGGGCGCCTCAAATTTCAGAGTAAATCATTAAATATTTAAATGGAAATATTAAAATATGTATTTGCGTATTTAAGTATACACAAATATACAACTTCAACAATTAAAATTATTTAGTTGACCTAAATTTTAGATTCGTCTATGTGACCTCCTTTATTTTTAATGATTGCGTCGCACAATCGGGGCATTCTTGCAACTAATTTTAACAATGTTTCCGGAGTTATTCGAGCCCATGCTGCCTGTAGTTTATTTCACATGTCATCTGCTGAAGTTGGAGCAATTTTTTTTACTTCCCGATCGAGTTCTTCCCATAATAACTCGATGGGATTCAAGTCCAAGCTTTGGGGTGGCCATTCCATGATTGCTAATGTTCCTTCCAACTGTTCTAAATATTGCTTGCATAATTTTGAAGCGTGTTTTGGGTCATTGTCTTGTTGGAATACAGAATTCTGACCCAAAATTCTTACACCAGAGGGTATTGCATTTTCTTCTAAGGTGCGTTGGTATTGCTCTTTTCTCATTATGTCTTGAATTTTTACGAGATCACCTGCGGATGTACCAGCAAAACAACCCCAAATCATTACCAAACCACCGCCGTGTTTGACGGTAGCGACTGTGCATTGCTCTAATACACGTTCCCCACAAATCTTCTTACAAACACTCGTTTTCGCGAACCGAAAATCTCGAATTTGGATCCGTCGGTCGACAATACTTTGCTCCAATCTTCTACCGTCAATTTCGATGTTCACGTGACCTTTGTAACCTGTTTTTCTTATTAATTTGACGACGCAAGGGTTTGGGAAAGTAAGGGCTTTCTCATCGCTATTCGTCCGTGAAGGCCGGCTTTTTGCAGACGGCGTTTACAGGCTTTCGAAGTACAGTATTGACTTCTGCGGCGATTTCTGGAGCTGTTTTTCTTCTGTTTCGCTTACTGGACACCACGATTGCAATATCTTGAGCTGATGTCGACCACGATTATTTAAAGAACTGCCACTTTCACTATATTTTTTGATTTTAAATGTAATTTTCTAGCAATTTGACGATTGCTTTTACCTAAGTTATGTTGTACTGCCATCAGAGTACGCGTTTCAACACTAATTTCTTTCCTTTTCGGCATGTTTTAAAATTTTAAACAAAATTATAAAGATGTTGTCGCTACTAACATGGAACGATAACTGATCGTAATTTAAAAATATTACTTCAAATGGCTTTATTATAGCTTCATGATTAATAGTAAAATTGCCAACTGTTTCATTTTTCCTGAAATTTCAAGAAATACGCTCTTTGTTGTCGCTACTACCTGCGCTTTTATGACGGAATTACTTCTCATACAGATAAAAGAAGTAAATACACCGATATTATTTAATGAATTTAAGTGAATCTTACTGATTATTAGTATACTATTTAATAATGCTGGATTGTATTTCCTAAATGCTCCTTTGTATTCGAAAATCTAAAATCCAAAGGTGCCCAAATACTTATGGGCGGTAGTGTATATTTACCAAGTCATATCCAGGCTGATTTTATATTTGTTTTTTATATTTTCAATCCTCACCACGGTGATCTCGCTTCTTCTTGGAGATAGAGTATAGGTTTATATTTGGAAAAGTTGCAAAATTTTGTGTTTGTTATGAACCCGAAATAAAAATGGAGCTGTGACAAATTACGTTCGATTTAAAAAAGAAAAAAAACGGAAAACGCTAATTTTCGAGGCAACTTTCGATCTTCTATCTAATGGTATAGTCGAAATCTTTATATGACGTCTCGGTTCTTTCTGCCCATCATCAACGTTCTTATTTCTTATCGGTGTCAAGTTGAATTTTGACACCGTCTGTCAAAAAGAGTTTTTTTCCGATTTCAATCATGTATAACATGTTAACAAAAGTGTTTGATATTTTGCCTAAATAAAGTAGTTATAAAATTTGAACTGTCAAGTTCATTAGTAACAGAGTTAACAGTAACAGATCACAGGGTGTGGTGAAACATTTTCCAATGCTCAGTATGGAAAAGTATGGCAAAAAGAAAAGATTTGGACGTCCTGCAAAGTTATCACCCACTGTAAAACATGCAATTCTAAGCGAAATGTTTAACACTGGAGCGTCTTCGTTCAAAATTGTTAATCGTTTCAATTTTAAATGCGATCCTGGTCTTCTCAGAAAATGGACCGCAAATTCAGGCACCCTCAAATATCAAAAATACATGCAAAAACCACAGTTACAAAAACGCTATATTGACAACAGGTTAAGATTCGGGAGGAGGATCGGTGATGATTTGGGCGGCATTTACAAGAAATATTAAATCCGAAATTGCTTTTGTTCAAGGAAGAATGAATGCCGTTGCCTATCAGGAGCAATTAGAAAGCTTCCTATTGCCCTTTATAACTCTCAGTGATGGCCAGCTTATTTTCCAACAAGATGATGCTCGAATTCATACAGTTGCGTCTATTAAACCTTGGTTTAAAGGATTTGGGGTACAAATGTTGCCCTGGTCGGCTTTAAGCCTGGATCTAAACCCTGTAGAAAACCTAGGAGTTGTTGTAGCAAGAAAAGTTTACGACTAAGAGAAGTCCTCAATCGAAAATGTGGCAGAACCTAAAAATCGAATACTAACGGGCCTGGACTGAAATCCCTAAAGAAACTCTTGTCAATTTAGTAGATGGTCTATCCAATCGATTACTATCTCTTATTAAAAATCATAGAAAATAGACCAAATATTAGGTTTATAATTAAAAATAATTTTAAGTATATACTTTTTCACAACTACTTTAGCTACGTCATTGTTTATGATTCATACTGTACATGCACTATTTTAGTTCTTTGTAAATAATGTAATTTTAGTTAGGATTCCGTCGTTTTTTTCATGACGTTGCACGTATAATAGCATTTTTAATTTCAAAAACATTTCAAAAACAAGTAACGTTAAACATTTCGGCGGGATAAAATTTTTTATATACTACACCACTATTAATACGCCCACTGAATGTAAAAAATAATTAAATAAGAATGAAACAGGTCAGAAATTTACATATGAAAGATGCACGATCCCATAAAAAATAAATAACAAAGGATGCGGTCCCGAACAATGAACCTAAAAAGTTGGCACATGTGCTTTCGAACGCGCTATAATAACCCCACTCTAAAAAAAATACAATAGCCGAGTGGCATCATGGTCATCGCCAGATTCGTGCATCTGTTATATATGTATACATATACAAAGTAGATACATCGTGTTTATATAAATATACCCTGGGTCTCGTTGATTGCTAACCAGATCCCGTGAACGATTTGCAATTGTACCAATAACGCTGGGATTAGGAACAAGTGCAATCATAAAATATACTGGAGGGTGATATCAATGGCACAATTAAGCTGATATATGCGCACACATTAAACCATTTGTTACGAATTGCTAAACCTATGTGTATAGTTGCAATATGGCTTTTTCCCAAACATCGTTTGAAGAACAATGCCCGTCGCAGTATTTCAATCGTAATTAATTCTACAGATAGTAAGCAGCAAAGTGAAAGTAAAGAAAAAATCTATATCTGCACAAAGTTGCCAGATAATTATACACATTGAATTGTAAATTCTTTATGTGAATGCTAGTCTACTTACCAGGATAGTATGAGAAGTACTCGTATTTGGAGCCAGATAGCGCTTTATGCCAAAATCTGCATTAGTTAAATGCACACGGTATAAAAGTGGATACATTGCCGGATGGCTACCACATTTCAAAGATCCTGTAAGATTCTGCTTCCCGAAGGATACATAAAATACACAACAATGAGGTATTTGCGGCAATTCCTTCGTTTTCACGGATTACCTATCATTCTTACTATATATACACAATACGCATCGTAATGTATTTCTTAACTTAGTTTTCAAACAGTTGTCAGTAAACCCTGTACTCACATTTTATTAATAAAATCATTTGATTACCGCCTGCGTGTTTTCTTCGTTACTGTAAATATAGCACACACAATACACAAATAAGAATATTTCGTGGCAGATGTAATATACTGAAATATCTTTCTCGGGGGTTTTACTCAAATTTTGTTAAATTTTCTAATTTAACTCTAATAAATGATTTCTGTAGGTTCGGGGGTATCCCTAGATACCCTTACGGCAATTTTGAATGAATTTCCAACTTAGTAAAATCAAATTAACGAATTTTTAAGATTTGAATTAACTAACCTTTAAACTTTCGAACGACGCCAATGTATATAAACCCTCTGTTTATATACCCACCACAGGAACTGCCTGCTCTGGATATTTAACCCTTTTCTCCTTTCTAATAATGACTTTCAATACACAACGAACACTTATCTTTGGATTGGATTTAAGACAAACTTTGATTCAACCAAGGCCGAATAAAGATTGTTGAAAATGTAGGGCGTCGTTCCTCTTTCCTTTATTTTAAATCGCGAAAGGCCGGCGATTGTTTTTTTTTCACGGCCAATTTTGATAATTTACCCAAATGGAAACTAACTTTTCGATGACTTTCAATCAAAATGATATTAGCATATGACAACGAATGCAGTGACTTAACCAGGAGGTTGTTTGTTGATGATTCTGTGGTACGAACTGTCACCAACAAGCTTTAAAATAGAAAATCCACTGCTAATTTACAGAAACCTTTCAGATAAAGATTTTAATTGATGAAATATTATCTGTTGTGCTTTGCAATTTATGCTGTTGCTTATTCCAGACGATTTTTACTTTAATTTGGACGAAATAAGTGAATAGAAAAATTAATAAACGAGTAGATTTGTCCATGATACCCCACACTCGTCATTATCTGGACTTATAATTAAATTCTACCGTCCTCGCCCCAAAGATGGTTGGCTGAGGGGGGGATGGTAACGAAGAAATTTCCAATTATTCCCGCAAGAGGGATATTTGGTTGCCAACGAGTGGCCAGCCTGACATTTGATCAGTACCGAAGTGACAAAGGAGAGAAGTTGTTGTCGTAAATGCAACGTTGAACATAACATAACAATACATATATGTATGTAAATTCTACGTAGCTTCTATATTTTCTAGTATATAAAAATTCTGAAATTTGCAAAAAATAAGGGGGTGGGGGCTTGTTTCCCTAAATAAGTATTCGTTATAGAGAACATATTTTCGTCATGGTTAAGAGCATGTAAAACAGTTTAAATCTTGTCGCAACTTTTTTCTGATATCTCTCATAGTTTCTGAGCTATTGAGTGAAACAGCGTAGAATAGTGTTGAACTTGGGATGCTTTACATCCCGCTAGTGGGCGATTGAGCAGCAAAGATAGTTACAGTTGTTCTTATACTAGATCGGTCTATAAACCCACAAAGTTTCATTAGAATCGGTGAGATGCACTTACCTGTGTTTCCTTGTGAGTTATGTGACTAAAGATGAGGCATGGATACATCACTACACGCCAGAAACCAAAGGTCAGTTGCCAAAATGGGTATTTCCCCACGAGCGTGCGCCAAAGAAAACGAAGATGATCCCATCAGCCGGAAAAATTATGGCAACGATTTTTGGGATTCGCAAGGCATAATTTTAATTGATTTGTTAGACAGGGAAAGGGCGATCACAAGACAATACTATGCTGATCTGTTGGACCGGTTCGATGGTGAACTAAAGAGAAAAAACTAGTCCAGTTATGATACGAATTGCTACCCCATCCACCATATTCCAGAATTGGCCTACTGTGGCATCTTTCTCTTTCCAAACTAGAAAAAATGGCTTAGCGCAAAGTGGTTCACGTAAAATGATGAAGCCATTGTCGAAACAGGCCTATTTTACAGGATGGCTTGAAGAAGTTGGAGCATCGCTGGACTAAGTATACAGAGCTTCAAGGAGATTATATCGAGAAATAAATTTACTAAATGCGTTGTCCTCCTTAGCGCAAGTATTTATCATACAATCCTCGCATAGTCTTACAGTAAGAAAGCTCCGATACCACATATTTTATCCGAAGGCAATAAAAAGATAACAGTGTATATTCAGTGCAATGTAACTACATATGGTCGGTATTTGAAACGACTTCCTGTTCGTATTCGTCGTGGTTGATGTGTTTAGTTAATTATCATATGAAGTAAGATTAGGTTTAATTTATCTCGCTCTTAGGGATTACTGACGAGGTTATACATTTACATAATGTAAATAAAATAATATTTAGGTGAATATTTATTGATGATAATGTATTAAAATCACTCAGTGTAAAATTGTAACCAATATTTCAAGTATTAGATATTCAAAATTTTATTTTTTACCTTATTTTCCTGTTATTAAAAATAGATAGATCTGATATTTGAAAACACTCAGCTTGTGTGCTCCTAACTGAGGCTGAGAATTCATGTGTTGATGTAAGTTGGTCTTATGATACCTGCACTACCGCTCATAAGTATTTGGACACCTTTGGATTTTAGATTTTTGTATTCAAAGAATGTATTGAGGAAATACATTCCAGCATTACTGAATAATATGCTAATAATCAGTATGATTCACTTAAGTTCATTAAATAATATCGGTCTATTTACTGTTTCTATATGTATGAGAGGCAATACCACCATAAAAGCGCAGGTAGTAGCGACAACGAGCGTATATTTTGAAATACCAGGAAGAATGTAACAGTTGGTAATTTTACTATCAATCATGAAGCTATAAGAAAGCCATTTGAAGTAATATTTTTAAATTACGGTCAGTTATCGTTCCACGTTAGTAGCGGCAACATCTCTTAACGAATAATGTTTACGATTTCGTTTAAAATTTTAAACATGCCGAAAAGGAAAGAAATTAGTGTTGAAACGCGTGCTCTAATAGTAGCGCAGCATAGCTTAGGCATAAGCAATCGTCAAATTGCTAGAAAATTACATTTAAATTCATCTACTATTGATTATAACATCAAAAAATACAGTGAAAGTGGCAGTTTTCTAAATAAAGTCGAAAGTGGTGGACCAAGGGCGACAACATCAGCTCAAGATATTGCAACCGTGGTGTCTAGCAAGCGAAATAGAAAAAAAATAGCTCTAGAAATCGCTGCATAAATCAATACTGTACTTCCGACGCCGATTAGCGTGACCACGGTTAAACGCCGTCTGCAAAAAGTCGGCCTTCACGAACGAATTGCGATGCTTCGCAAAATTAATAAGAAAAAAAGGTTACAAAGGGCATGTGAACATTGAAATTTGATGGTAGAAGATTAGAGCAAGGTACTGTGGACCGACGAATCCAAATTCGAGATTTTCGGTTCGCGAAGACGAGTGTTTGTAAGATCTGTAGGTGGAAGTGCACTAGAGTAATGCACAGTCTCTACCGTCAAACACGGCGGTGGTTCGGTAATGATTTGGCGTTGTTTTGCTGGTACATCCGCAGGTGCTCTCATAAAAATTCAAGGCATAGTGAAAAAAGAGCAATACAAACGCATTTTAGAGGAAGAATTTTGAGTCAGAATTTTGTATTCCAAGATAATGGCCCAAAACACACTTCGAAATTATGTAAGCAGTAGGAAGAGAAAGAGACACTAACAATCAAGAAATGGCCACCCCAAAGCCCGAACTTGAATCCCATCGAGTTATTAAGGGAAGAACTCCATCGGGAAGTACGAAAAACTGCTCCAATTCAGCAGATGACATGTTGAACAAACTACAAGATGGGCTCGAATAACTCCGGAAACATTGTTAAAATTAATTGCAAAAATGCCCCGATTATGCAACACAATCATCAAAAGTAAAAGAGGTCACATAGACAAATCTAAAATTTAGGTCAAATAAATAATTTTAATTATTAAAGTTGTATATTTATGTATACTTAAATACCAAATACATATTTTAATATTTCCATTTAAATATTTAAGGATTTTCCCTGAAATGTGAGGTGCCCAAATACTTATGAGCGGTAGTGTATAAGCTTTGTTCGGTATCCTGAACTAATGTAGTTTTTTTGCAATAAGGCATTTGTTATTGTTTGCTATTGTGTAATGGATCATTCTATGACAGTTGGAAAAGTGTCCAAATCCATTATTAGACGGTTTTGTATTAAAATCTCATTTACTTTTCATAATCATATACAGGCTGTCACATGATGAGCTTACGCTAACCGTATATTAGAAACTAAACAAGTTCCAAATTTGTAAATTTACAATTATTTTGTTCGAGGCGAACTTTCAGAACACATCGACACATCTTTTCAACTTCCGGTTTCACCGTAAATACGGTAAACTTAATTTTATTAAATGGATTGCCTTAATTTTTATAAAATAGTTGAATTCAGCAACTAATTTGACGTCAAACCGATTTATTTCGATGGGTTTAAACATTACCGTTAATTTTTATGAACATTTCGGCAAAAACATCGTCATACTTTATTGCTTATTTATTTGGTATGTAAAAGTGTTGATGAATGACTCTTAGGAGTTAGTAAGTTAAAATTATGGGCGATTGAAAAGTATTTCAATGTTTGTGCAAATATTATACAGGGTGTTAATATTTATCGATCAAATATGTAAGAACAACATTAATTTGAAAATTGAATCTTGATTTTAGCGGCTTTGTTAATACTCATTTTTTCAAAGGTTCATAAAAATAACAATTTTTAACGTTCCCGTCTTCTTGGTTTTATTTTCTTTAAAATTTTTTAAAACAATAAAATTTTACATGTACATTACATATTTGATTTTATATTATTAAGTTTTTTCTTTCTTTTTTAAATTTAAATAAAAAATTCACGTGTGCTTTGCTAGAAATGCAAATCTCAGCATTCCCCTTTTCGATGACAAAATGTTAATAACAATCATTTTAATAATATAAAATCAAACAATGTAACATGTAAAATGTTATTGTTTTAGAACATTTTAAAGTGTTGTGTTTGTTGACATGTTTTATTTTAAAGAAAATAAAACATGCGTTTCTGAAGAAGACAAAATAAATAAAAAATGTTAATTTTTATGAACCGTTGAAAAACTTGTATCAGCAAAGCCGCTAAAATCAAGATTGAATTTTCAAACTAATTACAAGAATTACATTACATTACAATTACAGCTACAATCAACGTAAATTAGTTTTTTGAAAATTGTTGATATCATTTTATAGAAGGTTAGATCAAAAGCATTGAAAACTGTTCGATTTCACCTCACACTACTAGAGTAACCAAAACTTGCGGACTCGCATAGGCGTCGGGATTACGGGTTAATATAAGAATACGAAAAATTCATAAATAAACTTACTTGCTAATTATTCAACAAATTAGAGGCATCAGGATGTGAACTACTGTAAACTTGCATCATTGCATATATTTCCACAGTTACTTCTTTAAACCTTGTGCGTCGACAAGAAAAAATATTCTTATACATAGAAAACGATCTTTCCACATCTAAGGAAGCTACATTTGCATGTGGAAACTGTTTTTCAAAATCACTTAAAAGTTCACTATTCTTACACTTATTATAAACGGCCTCTAAAGTATTAAAATCGGGATTTTTCCTTAAAACATCTGCCAACTTTTGACTAGCGCATAATCCTGGCGTATCATTTAATGTGTGTAATTTTTTTTTTAAACTCTCCACTATGTCTAATGATTCCTGCAATGACAATTCAGTACATTGTAGTTTTCTGATGGCATCTAGTAATACTGTATAATTGGTACATATTGTTGTTAAATCTTCTAAAAGTTGAGGAATTTGAAATTCTCTTTGACTTTCTCTAATTGCTTTGGATTCATTCCGATTAAATCGCATTATAACTGATTGAATTTGTTGCAAATGGATCAAATAGTAAGAAGCTGCTGTTAGCCAAGTACCCCATCGCGTTAAAATTGGTTCAGGAGGTTCTGGAATACCTGGACAAAATCTACCAAATTCTATTAAACGTTTAGGAGATTTACGAAACACTGCTTTAGTACTTCCAATCATCCGATCAACGTTTCCGTAATGTTGTCGAACAACTTCACCAACTAAATGCAAAGCATGCAGCACGCAGGTTATATGTATTAAGTTAGGAAATATATGTTTTAAGGATCGCCCAACATTTAACATCGTTGCTGCACTATCTGTCACAATCATCACAACTTGATCTTGGGCAATTTTAAATTTTTTCAAAGCGTTCATTATCACTTTTTGAATATTTTCCGCGGTACATTGTTGAACACGTTTGCAAGCTAACAAATATCGAGATGCTGTGTTCTCGCTAGATAAAACGCGAGCTATTACATTCACAATACTGTTCTTCTTTATATCGGTCGTCTCATCCACGGTAATCCATATTTTTTTTATACACATTTTCTAGCATCTCTTCCATTCGCGGCAAATGATTCTGTAATTGTGTTTGTGAGGGCAATGGATACTTTGGAACGTATTGTCGCCAAAACGTTTTAAAAGCTGCTTTTCTCACCAACGACAACGGGAGATTATAAGAGGTAAACATAATTAATAAATGTATGAGGAATAGTGTAAGGTATTTCAGTTCTTGCATTTCTCATATGCTTAATACCATTGACATGCCTCTGGCAATCAGTTCTGTCCAATGCAGCCAAACGAACATTGCATATTAAGCAAAAAACTGCACTACCGTCATATTTTAAATGGGGCAAAAGTGACACATACTTATATACATTAGTAACAAATATATTACGAGGCATTGTTTTCTTAGGTATGTAAATATTAGTTCTATATGAAACGATACACTAATTATGTACTTGGTATAATACTACAGCACACAAAAAACACCAGCTATATTTTCAAAAGCGACACGTAAGTACATAACATACATGCCTGCTTCTCTACCGGTTTAGTTTATTTATGAATTTTTCGTATTCTTATATTAACCGGTAATACCGACGCCTATGCGAGTCCGCAAGTTTAGGTTACTCTACACATTACGGTACGTATGGCCACAGCGAACACAAATGGATATACAAACTTGGATAGTCCTTGTCACATGCTAAAGGTGCTTACATATTCTGAGTTCCAATAAATAATCTTAAAACAAACTGATCTTCAAGGGTACATTTCATAATTTTAAAGGCGTTTTCAGTCGGAATGAAAAACGCCTTTTTATACATACATACATGTATCCTTATGAGGTCTACATTACCCACCAAGTTTCGTTCAATTTAGAGAGTCCGGGTTGAGAATGTTGCCTTGTTGGTAAAGTTATTGTGAAGTACACACACATCTATGTAAACAATAATCACAAAAAGAAACTATCCGTCGTAAAATACAAAATAATTGTGAAAAAGTGCTATTATTATATTAAAAATATCAACTCACTTGCAAAACGAATCGCCTCTGGGTGACGAAATACATGTTCCCCCGTTCTTACAAGGACTGGGCGAACAAGAAACAAAACCTGAAACAAGAAAATAAATATAATTTAATAAGCTTGATTTTCTCATTCAAAGTAACGAAAAATTTTAAGTCTCGTTATAAAATTTACTTCAAATAAAACTGGAAACCAGCTATCAACTTTTGACCGTTACAAAAATAGTGCTCTGATATTTGTACTGAAATTTAATGTTTTTTTGCTAAAATAATATATATTTAATAGTACAAAAAAAGGAACATATGTCTTACTAGATGAATTATTTATCCTAAAACATACTTACTCTAGCTAATTGAGCTATTGAGTATATTAAAATAATATTTAGTTAATTTAATAAAGTAATGTGCAATTTATAGTAAACAGATTAAATTCAGTACTGCATTGCTAAGGAATTTTATTATTTCTCATACATACATACGTTAGTAAATACACATTAGTCGTAGTCACATAACCGAGCACATGCAGCATATTCAGTTAGATATTCCGTTTTCTGAATTAGATAGGATTGATGACATAAGTGATCCAAAATTGTCATATCCCGGATAAATTCATTACGAGTGAAGCTTGGCTTGATGCCCGTAGTTGTTAGTGTAATTTATCGCCTTTCAAATTTAATGCCAGCCGTGCCTAATAGTATTGTCATTAGGAGACGGATACCAATAATATTCACGTGATAGCGCATGATAGATATGCTTTTAATTGATTTTTATATCTATATATGTAGGTACAAAGGTGTTATATACTGCGTCTGAAGCGACCTCAGCAAATGCGTCACAATTTTTGGTAAGAATTAAAATTGCTTTTTATGTTTTCTGTGGAGTATGTAGGAATACATATACAGTGAAAGCTCTCTTAAGTGAATACGAGGGATACTCTTTTTATAAAGACAATGATGCAAAAAAAAAAAAATTGGTACAAATCGTTTTATTGTTTTTCAAAAGAATGCCTATCAAGATTTATATACTTTTGGATACGTTCGAACCAATTCTCGAAACATTTTTTGCACTCTGATGGCGGTATATCCAAAATATGGTAGCAGCTTCTTGAGGTGGTAAAAATCGCTGTCCACACATTTTTTTTACATAAATCAGGGGAATACGGGCAATTAGATGTTTTTCTCCTTCAAATAATCAATTGTTTAACGTGCTGTGTGAGACCTGGTACTATCATGATGAAGGATGATGCGTCGCGGTCGATTACCTTTCCTGATTTTATTGATGAGTTCTGGCAAACAAATTGTTGTCTATCATTCAGCATTAATGTTCTTCGATCCTCCAAAGCAAAGCTTACGACGAAATGCGGAATCCATTGAGAACTTATCTTTTTCACTCCTAAATGTTCATGCAAAATTGAATGTTGATATAAAAATTAAAGAACAAAGGCTCAAGTCTGGATCCCTGTGGTATGCCGAATGTTGGAAAGAAGTTAAACAAAGAATATCCCTTATAGTATACGTAGCACTGTCTTTCAGCTAAGTAGGATTTAATCAAATTTAACAAGTTAACGTTCAATCATAATCTAGTTTATGTAATAAAATAGATTGTTATGAGTAACGCTGGCCACGAGCGGTACCAGAGCCACCAGGACCTATTCTAACTCGTTGGGGAACATGGTTGCAGGCCGCGTTTTATTACCATAAATATTTTGACAATATTAAGAACGTGGTTTTACAATTCGATACAAAGGAAGCTGCCGCTATCCAGAAAAGCCAGTCGAAATTTCAAGATAGTCAGGTTAAAATGGATTTAAAAATCATTCACGACAATTACTTCGGGCTAGCAGATGCAATAGAAAAATTACAAAATCCTGCGGTGCCGTTAGAAGAATCTCTACAAATAGTGCAACATGTTCACGCACAGCTATGCGCGATTGAAGACGCAAAAAATGTTTCTGTTCTAGAAAAATTTGAAAGTGTTTTTGAGAAAAATTCTGATTTTGGCACATTAAGACACATTTGTGAAGGTGCGTCAACAGAATCGTTAAGTTATTTGAAAGATTATTTTACTTACGCAAATATTACGTCACTAGATGTAGAACGTTCGTTCTCTGCATATAAACGCATTTTTTCCTCATGCCGTACTAGTTTTGCCGAAACAACAGTTGAAACATATCTAATGTTGCGGATATTTAACAGACATTATTCACTTTGTGATTTCACGGAGGACTCTTAAAATGGTAAGTGTTTGAGCACGTGTGATTTAATTTTTATTTAAAAGATAAACGAAATTATTTGCGGCAGCAAACATCTCTATTAGCAGAATAACTCTAGTGGAACGCGAGGCCTGGTCGGCTCTACGCTACTGCGCGGTACCGCTCGTGGCCAGCTTTAATTATGACACTTTACCTGTTGATTTTTATGCTATTATTTTATATATTATATTATTATCACACGGCGAATAACGTTGTGTATTTAGGATAGAGGTGATAACTTGGAGCACTTGGTCTAGTGCAGTTGGGCCAGCTTACCTGCGAAATCTACTATTCGAACGCGGGACACTTAATCTCATAGTGTACAGTACCTGGCCATTGAATTAGGTCCACTTAAAAATATTATGATTTTGGGGTAAAATTTGAAAAAACAGTTAATAATGTTGGCAATATTATTATTTAATTACATATAAGATGCAAGTAAGTATAATTTGAACATATGTTTACTACTATTTGCTTATTCCTTCTCTGTGTTTTATTATTTCCTCAATCCTTTTTGGCATACTGCCAATGCAGCTTTTTATTGTTTTTTTTTTAATTTCGTCGCTATTATGCCATACATCTTCAATATGTTGATGTAATTCTTCCTTTGACGTTGAGTTTTGTGTATCTACGATGCTTTTCAAGACATTCCACACATTTTCAATTGGGTTTATGTCTGGTGAATTGCCTGGCCAAGATAGTACACGCAAATTTTTAGATTCAAGGTATCGCATTACACTTTTGCTTTATGACACGGTGCATTGTCTTGCATGAAAGTATATGGTCCTTGAGTGGGATCCAATAAACCAAATATAAGGCATTAAATAGTTTTGTAAAACTTTTTTATATTGTTTTTGTTCCTTTGTTCCTTTACCGAAATATAGTGGTCCCGATCCTTCGTAATACACGACCAAACCATTAGAGATGGGAAGTGTTTAATAGATTTGATCGTACATGCTTCCTTATAAGGTTCTGAAGGACGTCGACGAACAAATTGGTTTCTCTCCGTTAGCACTTCTCACTATAAATAATGTAGGGAAAAATAAAAAATGTTGAAAACCATTAAGCGAACTGTGAGGATGAATTTGACCAAAAATACAAATGGTAAATGAAACTTATCTTCCCCAATCTTCAACTGCATATTTTTTATATTCTTTAGCCCATTGAAATCGTGTCAATTTAATTTTAGATGTTAGTCTTAATTTCTTTGCCGGACGTCTGCATTTCAAGCCTGCTTCATGAAGACATCCACGGACTGTTCGGGTTGATATTTGTATACATTCTCCACTAAGAATTGTATGAACACCTTTAGTGGATAAAAAACGATGTTCTGTAGCCACTTTTACTATACGACGACCATCTCTTACAGTTGTTTTGCGTTTGCCGGCACAGTATGTCTGCCACTACTTGCATTAGGAATATTCTCCTGAATTAATTTCGCGATTCTCAGAACAGTTTGATGTGATACACCCTCTTTTTGTGCAACTTCACATCGAGAGAACTCTCCCGTCTCTAGAAGAGCAGAAATTTGTGCTTTTTTCTCTGTGGTTATATCCTTCTTCTTTCCCATTGTGATAATAATTGACCGCGAAAATAGACGTACACGAATAAAATTAAAACTCTGAAATATAATTGAAAATGTGTGGAGTGTCTTGAAAACATCGTAAGTATACGAAACTCAACCACAAAGGAAGAACTACAACATGTTGAAGATGTATGGCATAATAGCGGCGAAATTTAAAAAAACAATAAAAAGCTGCATTGGCAGTATGCTAAAAAGGATTGAGGAAATAAAACACAAATGAGCAACAAGCAAATATTAGCAAATATATGTTCATATTATATCTTCTTGCATGTTATATGTAATTAAATAATGTATTGCCAACTGCTCTTTTTTAAATTTTACCACAAAATCATAATATTTTTAAGTAGACCCAATTCGATGGCCAAGGACTACAATTGGGCCAAGGGTCGGCTGTAACACCGCCACGGGTGGTACTGACTATGTTTGTTGGAAAACTGTGATATTTGTGTAATTAGAAATAAATTGTAACATAATTTTTTAATAGAATCATATATTTACATATTAACAGAAATACAAATTCAGGTTACATTATGTACTTGGTGCAGTAATAACTCGTGCGGCCAGTAATTCTCAAAAGCTGCGTTCACTTTAGTAGGTATTTTTTAAGTTAATCCTTAAAAATAGACAAGTTACAAATTGATTCTTCTAAGTAAACATCAGTATTGATCGCTTAACATACGTATTGAATTATTAAATTAAATTACATACACTCAAACACGCATTTTCAGTTTATTTCCAATTATTACATCATAGTCTTTTTATACCGCAAATATATATACATTATCATATATTTGCGGTAGTCCACGATTTATGAAAATATTGGCGACATATAATATTTGTCGTCTGATAAACGAACAATAGTTGCAAACATGTTACAAGATTTTCTTTTCGTACTATAGATTATTTTCAATCTAGCATTATTATTAACGCTGGCCACGAGCGGTACCGCGCATCGGCGTAGAATCAGTTCGGACCGAGAGGAACGGTAGTATTACTTCGTCTGCGGAGCAGTACGGACATTTTCGCTGCCGGTCATTTGCGCAATTGTTTATCTGTCCTAGAAAAATTATGATTTCGTCAGCAAAACGACCGCGGTCGGACAAACTTCGAAAATCTATTGCAGAAATTCCAGACTTAATATATGAAGGTGCTAAAATTAAATGTGTAATCTGTAAAATCCCGTTAATGTGTTGGTCCAGACAACATTGTCTACGACACGTAAATAGTGAAAAGCATGTCTCAAAAAGAAATTGCGCACGAGACAATGAAAAATTTATATTTAATTTATGCGTTACGTTAATCGCATGTAATATACCGTTTAATTTACTAGACAAGGAACCATTTATCTGCTTTTGGAATAACTATTCGGAGTGCAAATTACCAAGTCGAACATCGTTACAAAGAATTGTGCCATCTGCGCGCGAACATATTGAACAAAAAATAAAATCGGAGTTGAAAGACCAAAAATTGTGGTCATGTGTCGACGAAACAACAGATCGGAAGAAACATTCTGTTCTTAATGTAATGGCACGCAAATTGGAACCTCATCAATCGGCACCTTTAATTCTATTAGTCTCCAAACGAATACAACAGTGTACTGCCGAAGTAATTTCAAAGTTAGTGTTAAATACATTAGACAAGTTTGAACTTTCAACAAACCAACTCTTGATGTTAGTGAGTGATGGTGCTGCAAACATGCTTTCTGTAGGCCGGTCTCTTAAAAAGCATTCTGCTAATTTGTTACACATTACGTGTAAAATTCATGCTCTCAATCTTGTGGCGGATAGTATCAGAAAATGTTATCCTGAGGTAGACGCTTTAATAGCGCATACCAAAGCAGTATTTGTCAAATCACCGAAACGTATTCGCGAATTTCACAGACTGTGCCCCCGTATACCAGAGCCACCAGAACCTATTCTAACTCGTTGGGGTACATAGTTGCAGGCCGCGTTTTATTATCATAAATATTTTGACAATATTAAGAACGTGGTTTTACAATTCGATACAAAGGAATCTGCCGCTATCCAGAAAAGCCAGTCGAAATTTCAAGATAGTCAGGTTAAAATGGATTTAAAAATCATTCACGACAATTACTTCGGGCTAGCAGATGCAATAGAAAAATTACAAAATCCTGCGGTGCCGTTAGAAGAATCTCTACAAATAGTGCAACCTGTTTACGCACAGCTACGCGCGATTGAACACGCAAAAAATGTTTCTGTTCTAGAAAAATTTGAATGTGTTTTTGAGAAAAATTCTGATTTTGGCACATTAAGATACATTTGTGAAGGTGCGTCAACAGAATCGTTAAGTTATTTGAAAGATTATTTTACTTACGCAAATATTACGTCACTAGATGTAGAACGTTCGTTCTCTGCATATAAACGAATTTTTTCCTCATGCCGTACTAGTTTTGCCGAAACAACAGTTGAAACATACCTAATGTTGCAGATATTTAGCAGACATTATTCACTTTGTGATTTCACGGAGGACTCTTAAAATGGTAAGTGTTTGAGCACGTGTGATTTAATTTTTATTTAAAAGATGAGCGAAATTATTTGCGGCAGCAAACATCTCTATTAGCAGAATAACTCTAGTGGAACGCGAGGCCTGGTCGGCTCTACGCTACTGCGCGGTACCGCTCGTGGCCAGCTTTAATTATTATTCATTGAAAACTACAAGAATTTTAATTTAAAACACTGAGGATTAAGTAGCTAACTGTAGCACAAATATCAGGGTAGAATTTGGCGGAAGTTCTTTCAATTTATTTGACACTTCCTTATAGCACGCATTTCTAGATTTTTAAGTTATTATAAGGATAATTTTATATTTATTTATATTTCATGTTGGTAAATCATCAAAAACTAAAAGCAAAGTGACTTAGCTGTCAGAACTGGTACAGTTCTGTGCAGTAATAACTCCCTATAATATCCGTTTCTTTTTATTAAAGATAGTAATTAATAAAAATACAAAAAGTTCAAAAGCAGTGTTGTGTATGTGCGATGAAAATATCCGTACAGGGCGCACGTTGAACCACCACCTGTCCAAACCGTTACGACGGATAGAAAGCGGACGCAATGAAGCGGGGTACGACGGGGAATCGAAGAAACCGAGGGGAACTTGGCGTGACGTCATGAGAGCAGCTGCAATACGCAGCCATAGTTAATATTTGGAATGCTCTTACTCTATGCCATACACACCAACTCTTTTCGTATTACTTCTATTTTTTTTGCTGCGTGTTGCTAACGACAAACACAATTACATGCTTACTTTATGATATACCTATGTATTGCTTTTATGTACTACTACACGTCATCAGTGAATATGAAAAAAGACATCAATTGGTAATATGTTAAGATATTAAGCCCGACTGACATACTAATTGTTGACTAGAAAATAGTATTTAATTTTGATGCTAGATTGTAGCTTACCTATAAAAAGTTTTGCGTTTAAAAATTGGCGCTCTCTTTAATTATGATCCATAATAGGAATAACAAGCTCTAGTTGACAATTATTGAAAAAGATATGTACAGTAGACGCCGCTTATTGTGATGGGGGTTAATGTTATCAATCGGTCATTGTTATCAAAGTCGCGTAGTCTTCCGGCCATAACCTGTAAACGGTCACAAATATTAGGGCCTTCGATTTGTGCCCGCATTTATTTGCCGTAAAATCTCTAAATTAGTATGAAACATGTTTGTATTCCTTTACCGTTTCATCGGTCACCGAACTTCCGATTGCTTTATGACTGTCGGTATTCTTTGACGCCTTTAGAAAACATATTTGAACTTTGCAAATGCTAAATTAACGCAAATAGTTCACCGTTTCTCGTGCAGTAATAATAACAATAATAATAAATCTGATTTTTATTGTAATAACAATTACAAAAATCGTCAAAGTAAAGTAGTGTATAAATAAAATCAAAGTTGTAAGGATAAAGTACAGAACAAAGACATTGTATAAATACATGAAGAACAAACAAACATTGAGAAACGAATTAATTAGGATGGCTAAGAAATTCATCAACAGAATAAAAGGCGTTATTTAATGAGTGTCCTTTTAACGTCCTTGCAAATTTCTTATTTGACAAACATTTGATGCTTCCGGACAATTTATTATACACTTTTATGCCCCAAAAATTTGCATTCCTCTGTGTAGCTTGCACTCTATGGAATGGTAACCGAAGATCATCCTTGTTGCGGGTGTCGTAATTGTGTGACTCATCGTTGATGCAAAAATGCTCTCGGTTTTTATGTATGTATTTAGCAATGGCGAGAATATACGCACTTGGTTTGGTAAGTATCTTTTGTTCTATAAACGCCTGCTTGCACGTTTGTTCTCTTCTCAGGTTGTACAGAGTCCTAACAGCTCGCTTCTGCAGAAGGAAGATACGATTGGCCTCGGAAGACATTCCCCAAAATTGGATTCCATATACTGCTACACTATGGAAGTTTGCAAAATATGTCATTCTTGCGGCGTTACAGGTTGACACACTCTTAATTCTAATGACACTATAAACTGCTGATGTCAGTTTCCTGGCCAGTTCGTCAATATGATTGAACCAGTTCAATTTGCTGTCAATTTGGAGACCAAGAATCTTTACGCTGCTGGTAAGTTCTTTTTTGTTTAGGGAGAAATCAAGATGTTCTGTTTTATTTGGGTTTAGACAGAGTTTGTTGGCTGTAAAGCACCATCATCCATAGCACTGTCACCCTTCATTAGCACTTGATTTCTTGTTTTGCCGTTGATCACTAACGACGTATCATCAGCATATAGACAGATAGTGTCTGCGGATACATTTCTTTCAAAATCATTAATGTAGATGATAAACATCAGTGGTCCCAGAATAGATCCTTAGGCAACCCCACGCTGTTGTACCATCATTGTTGATTTGTGTGTCTCTATTTCGACGTATTGTTGCCTGTAACATTGGAAATAAAAATGTTGAGCGTTTCAACGCGAAAGGATTTATTTCTTAGAGAAAAAAAATAGACGTTTTAGAAAAATAGCATAAACTCGCGAAAATAAGTCAAAGAAATGCCGCTGCTCAATTAAAAGTTTCCCAAACATTGTGTGAAATTTTAAAAAACAGACTTGAAATCATAAAAGCAGCTGTTTCTAAGTTGTAAAAGAAATTGTTCTGGAAAATATCGCTATATGGAATCAGTTTTAAAATTATAATTTACGGATGTGAGAAACAAAGATGCTTGCGTGGATGATCCGTTAATGCGGCAGAAAGCTGAAGATTTGGCGAAAGAAGTGGGAAATGAAAATTGCTACTGAAGAGTGGTTTCATCGTTGGAAAAAAAGGAATGTTGTTTTTAAAAGAACGCACGGGGAAGTAAATGATGGCGACTTTGGAGCAGCGAGAAACTGGATCGCCAATGTGTGGCCTAAAATAATTTAAGAATATACACCTGATCGCATGTATAATACGAATGAGACGGGACTTTACTTTCGTATGCTTCCGGAGCATACATTTTCATTTAAGAATGAAAGAGTTAAAGGGGCAAATGATCTCGAAAGAGAGAATTACAGTTTTGTGTTGTGCAAATATGATTGGCTAGAGAAACCAGCTTCTTATGATCGGTAAGAGCAAAAAACCGCAAACATTTTTTATACCATTCATTTGATTGCGATGGTTTGGGAGGAAGTTTCAGAAAAAACAGTAACGAATTCCATCAAACACGGTGGGTTTATAAAACCGCCAACTGAAGAAATTCTTGAAGAAGAAGATCTTGACGTTTCCACTGTGCATATTTGTCCGCCTGACAAGACAGTCACAGATTTTGACCAGTGCAGTGGATAGAAATTGACGGCAACATTCCAACTACTGGAACAGTAACAGAAAACGACGTTTGTCAGGTTATTTCGACTAATCTCTCGGTCAGAAAAGAAGTAAATACGGAAGAGGAAGATGAAGAAATTCACCGAGTGAAATACGACAAGCATTACTTGTTTTGCGACGTGGTGTTCAGTGCAGATCGACAAACTTCCAAAGGCAAATTCTTATGAACGTGTTATTAATGAACTCGTCATAGAAGAATCTCAGCAAACAACAATGAAAGATTATATTCAAAAACTTTGATGCTATCGTTCACTTGTCAATCTAAAACGTATAGGGTATTCAGTATAGCCACGCGATAGAAATGAAATTCCTTCTGGCGGATAAAAGCTAATTTTCGTAGCTACAATTTCCCCCCGCGCTGACTGGCCTTGGAATGGGGGTACTATAAAATTTAGCCAATGACAATCTTGGCGAATCGGTGATGAAGCTACTCTTCCTTTTATTCTCCTCATTTCGAAAATCTTCAAAATGAATGTAAAATTCTCCTACAACAAACAACTGGGAAAATTTAAAGGTATTTCTAACATTATTTCGCATATTAAATATGTTTCGTTATGGTATCTTCATTTACGTCAGGAAAATTTCATATTTTAGGGTTGTCGTGAGGGTTTGTCTATCACAGAGTCGTCTAGTTTGAGTCATTTAGTAGCGTCACTACATTCATTCGCCTATGCTACTTTTAAAAAATACTTTATTCATAAAAATTCCTCGTTAGATTATATTTAGGTAGAAACAATCGCCATCGCGATTAAAATAAAGGAGAAATAGGACGCCAATAAATTCATCAATTCTGGTTAAGCTTTCATCGAGTTAACTAGTATTTTGGCTGCGCTCCCGGTTTAAAGTGTTCGATATTGAGATTAGAGAATAAATTCAAGGTAGAAGTGAGGGTTGGGGGTTAGAACAGGCAGATTTCCTGTGAATATCATAAGGAACTTAGAGTTTATATGACATCTTCGTAAAATCAAGGTTACTTTGCATTGTTTTTTCAATTTTAACATTCGTTAATTTTCGTTTATTGATATCAAGATTCATTAAAAATCGCCGAAAGAGTATGAAAGAACACTCCCGAATCCCACGAAAGAGTTAAAAATTTACAAAATTTCAATTTTTTTAACAATTTGCCTGAGATCACAACATTTGAGTACATAATTAAATCTGTATTTCTCCTCTAGTTCTAATTAAATATGCGTTTTCATTACATTCTGATATTGTTATCAACTATTCCCAAAGTGATTTCATTAACCGGCGTCTACTGCATATGAAGCAAAATCAAAACAAAAGTTATTCCAAGTAAAAAGGTTATTAAACATCCTTAAGGTACATACGTTATACAATAAATTGTAAGAATGTATTGAGAAGAATCAAAATTACCGAATTTTCGCAAATTTTAATGCTTTATTTACAAATGCGGCATTGCGTGTGATCACTACACACAGTTACGGTCATTTCAAACTGGGAACTTACTTTTGAATAACGCTATACATCAAGTGGTTTTCCGCGTTATAAATATGTCGAAATATCTGGTTTTTAAATGGACTAATAAAAATGAAAAGTTCTTTAGCTTAGCCGTTCAATGCAATGGATTTTTGAATGATCATATTGTTTTTTTTAATTATGCCACCAATTTTCAGGAATTACGCTGAAATAAAATTTATACAGCGTGTCCCTCTAAGAGTGGGGACCGGTAATATCTTGGAAACTGCAATAGCTATAGTGATAGATATAGTGTTCATCACTACAGTGGCAAAGTGAATTTTAATGAAAATATGTTTAAGTTACCAACATGCAGTAAAATTCTATGTCCTTGTCACAACTGTCAAATAAATAATTGTTTCCATAGCATGCTAAATTCTGCTGTTGTATCCAAATCATACTAGATTTTGTTACTTTTATTTGAAAAGTGATCAAAAGCAGGTAGTCATATTACACTAATACCGTTTCAATTTTGTGTAAAAGAATAAAAGTTATCATGCCTTTGTTTCATTGCCATAAGATAAGGCTTCGATATTATTAAGTAGGTATTTGTAACTGATGGGGAAATTATTACTAATAATGGGCTGTCTTCGTTACTAACTGGAAACGGAAAAATATATCACTACGCAGTTTTCGCCACTACCTTAGTCTGTCAAAACTCTTCAAACACAACATAAGAAAAGCATATTGTCGCATTTGAATTTTTAGAGATAAGTGAGAAAAACTCGTACAGTGGGCAATAACGCCATCTGGTACATTTCTTGAACTTGCGACGCTGAACGCTCTTTCAAACAAGTCCCACATATCTTTAATTCGGGTAAAAACTGCAGAAGTTATAGCAGGTTTAGTTTTACACAATATGACAAAACGTCTTTAACCAAGGTGTTGCGCAGTTCCCTAAGCCTTTTAATAAAGCATTTAAAATCATAGTTAATTCTGGAACTTTTACCGGCTAATTTAAAATTTACTGACTCCAGCAACAGTACCCCCTAGCGGTCGTGTTTGGAATTTAAAAATATTTTTATTAAATTTCCCTTTGCCACTTGTTTTGAAATTTTTTTCCAATCATTATAGCTATTGTAGTTTCCAAGGTATCGCCGGTCTCCACTTTCAGCGGGATACGCTATACATATATTTGGAGCATGTCAATCTATGTAGCAGAAATACTCCAACAAAAGGCAACGCGTACATATGTTGTTTTTTTGTTAATATCGCAATAAAATCTTAGTATAGTGTTACTATAAATTTATTCAATTTGGGAAGTCGACAGTTAAATATAATTGCATTTATGTATATGTATATATCTCTACATTGGTTAGAGGAGACTGGGTGTGACCGCAATATATAGATAGGAATACATACAATATTGAAGTGAAAGCCTGAGAATCTAAAACTGTAGTTGCCATGACTCCACTCCGCTCGAACATTACGTATATGGCGACAATATTTCTTTATACTTTTCAAGTCGTCACTAAAATGATACATCATGAATGCAACTCTAGCGCTTATAGTGAATATCGAAATTTGCTGCACTTATGTAGTTTGTCAATAAGAATGCATTCATATCAAAAGCTCTTAATGGAATATTCAAAAATATTCTTTGAAATCTCCTCTCGCATTTCCTGTGAAGTATCAACGTAATCAGGATGAGAGAGAAAGCACCTTCTGGGGATATTTTAGGTTCTCATGATTATATTATCGAACAGCGAAAAATGATGGGTGCATTGAAACCCCGGTCTACAATAAGATAATTTGAATTTAACGCTTTAATCACACTGAAGTCTAGGGCATCACGATTTTTGGCGGGCGCAAGCGTTAGTGAAAATAATTGATGGTGATGTAATACTACTACTGTACTACTAATTAATTATCATTTCAGCCTTAGTTTCGTCCAAATACATGTACATTACAAATAATAATAATTAGTTGATTAAATATCCACCACAAATACATCTTTCACGAAAACGGCGCTCGGTTACCCGTTTGGTTTTTGCTTTGAAAGTTCGTTTTTCCAAAATAAAATCGACTGGGATGCGAAGAAAGGCTCAGTTGACGACTGGCATCCTCCTTAAACCGGAAGCCCTTCAAAACAAGAAATGCAAAAAAATGATTCCTCTACCGCTTAGACTAATATTGTGCATGACGATACATCCCTTAAACAGCGTGACATCATCGAAGAGCTGTGAGGCCATCCAGTATCGGTGGTAACGACCAAACCCGTGATAAGACAACAGCAATTCGAACTAAACAGAAAGTTGTAAGCGTCCCATGACTCCCTTGTTCACGATAGCGATTGTTTGATCACGGTCAATTAGGATATACCTTTCGAATTACAATTTAATGTTAAATTTGGATTTAATTTTCTTATTCTAAACTGCCGAAAGAGTGTCTAGGCACATTCCCGGACCTGCAGACCGTAGAATTAATTAATTTCGATAAATTATTTTTTCTCTCGTTTATAACATTACAAAATTTAGCGCCCAACGTGGGGCTAATGACTACATTCGACGTTGTAATTTGTAACATTACATTTTATTTTAATTTTCTACAAATTATACAAAAATAAAACAAAATATATTCCGTTCAACAACCCGATTAAGATATAAAATAACTATAAAGCTTTTTATAGAAGTTGTTTAAAGAAGAATAGCATAATAGGAATATAAACTCAAGATAATTAGTTTTACTGCAATATGCTTCCATTACATCCGATTTCCAGTGAAAACATTAACGCTTTTAATTAAATAATTTATTGGTTGTTACATACTAATTTTAGCATTTAAAACCGGTAAGAAAATCCAGTTTTCAGCAAACAAACAACGTGATTTATACCTGCTTCCTTGAATTATTATTGAAAGAAATTTTTAATAATTATTTTTAGTGCGTTTTTATGGGGCTAAGAAACTATCTGAATCTGCGAAAAATAGGCACAAGGATTTTAGTCCGTTCTATCTACATATATTCACGTGCAACAATTATATCGACATATACGGAGATAAATATACATATGGAATGTACAACACGAATGTGACATGTTATCATTGAACTATGGGCAGTGTAAATATAACCTAAGGCATTTCCAATTTCTTCCTCGTACAGATAAACCAATATGTAAATATGAATAAATGTTAAGTAGATAAGATACGTCTCACAAAAATGACACTGAAAGGTACGCAGCCATACGTTAGAAATTACAAGTGTACTAGAAACAGTATCACATACAGATTTGGCAGAAACTGCACCCAACATGTCCAAATGAAAGAGAATGATATATGTGGATAACCATAATTTCAAAATTTCAAACCGAAACGGAAATAAGTTTTGGTAGAAAAAATTATTACCAAAAAAAATTATAATTTGAAAATAATATCATAAAAATTATCTATAAAATTGTTAGGCTTTTTTCATTCGTACTTTTCGCTGGAGTTTTTTTTCTTTAATATATTTTTATTGCTTCTTACTTTATCACAAAACTTGGCGCACATTTATACGTTGTTCTTAAAAGTGTTTGAATAATTGAATCCATCTTTCAACGTAACCTGTGAAGATGAATTACACCATTCTTCCTTTTTCGATGAAAGAAAGGATCTAGCTAGTGAAGCTTCGTAAAAAAGACCATCAATGTCAATTTTGTTCATCATACCTAAACCATGCTTTAGATTAATTGTTTCAGGAGATGTTTCAATTTCATTCCATTTTAAATCATGGTAAAGACAGATCTATGAAAACTTGTCAATTTCTCCGGAGTTGTCTTCACAATTCCAGATAATCAAGACACCGTTTATAAAAGGTGATGACTACGATTTTAAAATTATTATCTTCTTCATTATGATCCTTTAACAATTGTTTCGCACCTTGTGGAATACAAGAAGTATCCAGTCGTTCTGAAATATTTGCTTTTGGTTTTTATATTTCTAAAATCACATATGAGGTGCTTGTTTGATTTTTTTCTATTGCTGGTAAACAGGGAAAGGAATCTTATGCTACCATGTTGAAGTATTTTTTTTGTATTCCACATCCACTGATTCACAGAGATTCTTCAATGTTACCACTCAAACTGTGTAGATATCAAAATGTTTACATATTTTTACTACAACAGCTTCAATTTCAATTGGAAGACCATCAACTGCAGATTGAAATGTACAATGCGTACATCGCATGCAATACCAATAATATTTGCTTCCATTTCTTTTTTAAGTCGTCTGTAAACGTTCTTTTCTTCTCTTCTTCTCACGCCTCCAAAATTTCACCGTGAACTGACTCAAAATCTAATAAATTGACTTGTACACCTTCATAGCTTGAGAAATGTTTGACTATCACGGGTGCTTGTTTTACGTCTTTTCTGTTTGAAGTGTTAGCGTAATGTAACTTTTCCATACATCAAGGCGCGAGAATATTTAAAATAATTCCTTCGCGCAGAGCCAAATTTTGGTTCCAAAAACGTTGCAATCAGTTACGACGTGAAGTCAGAGGTTCTGAAACCCATATCATGTATTGCACTAGTTCTGTGTTTCACGCATTTTATATGATATTTTATATATGCTGGACCAAGGAGGAGAGAAAATTCAGACAAAGATTGTTGGCACTTCACTCTGCCAACATAATCACAAAGCATTTTCAGAAACTTGCAATTCTTTTTGGGTATCCTAAACACAATTTCTGATTTAATAAATTTAAACAAATGCGACTAGAAGAGGTATCAGAACGCTCACAACTGACAGAACACTAGATTTCACAGTTATAAATAAACACTCAAAATCAATAAAAATTACTAAGATTTTTTTATAGTGTGAATGAGTTGTTCTTTTTCGACATTTAATTTACTTAAACTTATTGTTTTTAGTTAAACAGTGATTGTATTTTTAACCGGGATGTATTACCAAACCGGTCAGGATACCGGGACCAATGTCTCAAAACGGAACCGTCCGTTACCCACGGTATAAAAGGCCTACTTGCTCTGACGTCAGCAAGCTGTGACGTATATTGGTTTAGGTAAACGATCAGCCATATTTATCATGACATTTACACGTTCAGACCGTCTCTTGCGTTTTGAATTAGTTTATCTAAATTATATTGCTTTTATTTTTAAAAATACTGTCTTGTGATATTTCCGTACTTTGTTGGTGATACCTGCAATGTTTTTCGATAAAACCCTTTCTGAAACGATAAAAGCGTGACTCGGGCGGTCTATTTACAGTACTGTGACGTCTACTATTTTTCACCAATATATACTAGGATTTATGAGTTACACTTTGTAAAAGAAGATATAATTTTCAACAGCTAGGGATTCAAAGACCAGCGAAACTATAACTGTAAGTTTAAAAAATCCTAGGGTTAAAAAGATGCTATTCCAACTCAATTCCCTAACTGTCCGTTGTATTTGACAGAAAACGTGAAGATGTTATTGTTCAGATACTTTCATATTCTTACGTTATATTTAACAAAATTATTTTTGAACACAAAGAGATGTTTTTAAATGTGTGTAATAAACGCTCTGTTTTAATACAATATATTTTAAACTATATCACCGAACGTAGCCATTTTGGATACTGATATATGTAAATGTCATATTCACAGCAGTGACCGTATTGCAACAATTATAATAACTTGTTCTACAAATACCCTACTTAACAATGATTGTGGGAAAAGTAATGATAGATTAGGTAAAACACCACATAATAGGAAATTAAAAACCTTGGTTAAATAGCATGTCTGTAAATTTTCTGGTGAAATTGAACAAAATTTCCAATAAAATTGCAATTACTCTATCATTTCAACCTTAGTTTCATCCAAATACATGTACAATTACAAGTAATAATAATTAGTCGATTAAATATCAACTACAAATGCATCTTTTACGAAAACGGTACTCGGTTACGTGTTGGTTTTTGCTTTGAAACTTCGTTTTCTCCTAAATAAAATCGAATGGAATGCGAAGAAGGGCTCAATTGACTACTGGCATCCTCTTTAAACCGGAAGCCTTTCAAAATTTAAAAAAGAAATGCAAAAAAACGATTCCTTTACCGCTTAGACTAATATCGTGCATGGCGATACATCACCTAAACAGCGTGACGTCATCGAAGAGCGCTTACCCTCGTTGTCGCGGTGGTAATGGATCGTCCTAGTCAAACCGGGACGTATGGTAAGCCTATGTATAAAATAATGCCATCGCTTGTGTGATTACCATATTCTTATGGAATTTATTCCTTTTCAAATATAAAAAGCAAAATAAAAGTGATTGAATCCATCATCCATTCACCATCAACAGCTTCTTTATTCTTGCAGATGGTCAATGTTCGGAATGTTAAAAGAGAAAATCAGCCTTAAGTATACATGCTGTAACATGTGATATTCTTTTAAATTTAATTTTTACCCGATTCCTTCCAGAAAAGGAAGCATCTACAATATCATTAAATCATTATTAGAATTTACAGTAATACAATTCGAGATAATTAGAAGTCGATCATTTTTATCTTTTACGTTATACTGTTTGCAATGCCGTTTTAAACAATTAACGCACATAATAACCATATAGTTTAATATGGCATAACTTCGCTGTATTATACCATCACATAAATGAAATATTTACTAATCTAATAGCGGTAGGTAATTAGGCGAATCCAAAAATGACGTGCACTGCTAACTGTAACGAACAGGTTTTATTTCCGCACCGCAGTGTGTGAAACGTTGTGAAGAAAAGGAGAGCAAACAACTTCGATTCCGTCGTAAGGAAAGCTCTTGAACGATGAGAACGCGCAGCAACTAATTAAGTTCATATAACTTGGTAACAGGCGAAAAAAGAACACGGCAAGCATTAAAGATTCTCAGTAAGAATGTTGCATTTGATCTTTTAAGAAGTAAGCAAAGACGGGATGAAATTACTAAGAATGCAACATTCCTAATGTAATAATAATTGTCAAAAAGGAACCAATAATATTTTCTTATTTAAAACTAGGTATTTAATTTATCTAATTTACCTAAGTACTAAATTCAAGAATTTATAATGTTGTTGTACATTACATATGTAGGTATATCCATTTTAAACCACATTTTACTTCCAAAGATGTCTATAACTAATTATTCATCTTTGTGATCATCCCTTAATCACACTTATTGTTTATAATAATATAGCAAATACATATTATACGTATTACTGTATCGACAATGTTGTAGTATTGCGTTATTGTACACGCAGAAAGATGGTTTCTTACAAGAAAATAGATTTTCTTACAAAAAAATATTTTTATTTCAAGACTATAAAAATGTGTAATATTAGAAAATAATTTTTTTGAGACAGAAAAATATTCTTCCATGTAAATCATTTAGTTTTAAGTTAAGAAAATATTCATATTAAAGGTAGGAATTAAAAAATGGTCCAGATCTCAGTTTTATTGAGAAATTAGGCGACTGATTTCGTATTCAAATCACACATCAGGCCAGCTACAAGGAAATCCAATAAAAGAAAAATTACAATAATGGGAAAAAATAAAGTTAATAATTAAAATTAGGAGCAAGTGAATGAAACAATAAAAAAGTTTTTTTTATGCTACAGAATAATTAAATTATTTCTTTAATAATATAATTAAATAGCGATTATTTTTATGTAGTTTAATAATTAATGAGTTAAAATTAAAAATTTTTGATTTTTTAGAAAAGACTGACATTTTCTGCTATCAACAATGCAAGGACCCGAATCTCCTCACTAAGGTAAATTTTTTTTTAATTTTTGCAAAATTGACGGGAATTTGGACAAATCTGAACAACACGGAAATATTGAGCTAAAAAAATCAACGTTTACAACAAATTTTCTTAAAAAATCTAACCCAAGCTAAAATTTTCCTTCAGCCATCAAAATTATAAAATCACACCACATCCAAACTAAAACTTAGCCCTAACATTCCATTTTAAAGTAAGGCCCATCCCCAACTGAACTTTCCAAGTAATTTTAAACTTTTCTAATAAAAGTAGTAATAAAATTTTTAACATTTTATTTTAAAAATTACTCAAATTTACCTTCATTACAACTGATAGATTTAAACCACCTCTCTGAACTTCAAAAATTAATGTATGTATGTACATTAAATATTAAGTCATAATAAAATCTGACAGGTAGCACAATCAATTCCTATTTATAAAATAACTTAGGCACCTCCTCCTTTTTAAATAAATAAAATGAAGTGTCTGAATAAAGAGTTATTTTGATAGAATAAAAAATGTGATCAATCACCTTCATTAAAAAAGATAAGCTAACTAAGCTACTGGGTTCATACCCCATCAATAAAGGTCCACCCCTTTTCTTTTTAATCTGATAAAATCTTATTCTATATTTCCCCAATCATTGCAACCTTCATTGCCATTTCATCATACTCCTGAATAAGAATATGAATTGGTCTAGAAATTAATCTTCTTTCCATAATTCTTCTAATTAGAAGAACTAACAACATAATAGCATCAGAACCCTCTCTAAAACATTTCGTTGTTCAAGCCTTAGCATCCTCCCTTCTTCTTATTGCCAACATGTTCAACATTAACTCTACATACTTTAGGCTAATCTTTAACTCGGCCTTATTCGCCAAAATAGGGGCAGCCCCATTCCATTTTTGATTCCCATCATAACCATTTGATTATTCTACTTCGTAATCTACTCAATTATAACAATCAACATTATCCTAATCTTCAATAATCTGAATATCTTCTACTTAAAATATTCTTTATCTTAAATTTCTTATCATTAGGTGAGCTCCCACCATTCCTAGGATTCCTACCAAAATGATTAACAATCCAACTATTAACTGAAAGAAATCTCTATATTTAATAAGATTATTTATCCTTTTTTTTATTATTATTTATTATACATTTAAAAAAACTGTAGTTAAATTAGTACACGTTTAGATAGCAATAAAAAGAAAAATAACATTACATTAATCGGTATCTTTTGAAAATGTTTATGAAACGTTGTACGTTAAAGATTATATTATTGTAGTGGTAAGTATGACATCTGCACTCGGATTTCCGTCGCTACTATCTAGGTCGGCATGACTATATCTCTTGGCACTAGATGGCCCCAGGAAATATTTCAATGAGTGTTTTTGAAAATTATTGGCATAAACTGAAAGATGGACAAAAATATGGGCAGGAGCAAGGAGCGTTAGTGCTTTTCTCTTCTCAAATTGTTTTTGCCGGAAGTGATTTCAGCAATACCATAAGCTATTTATTATTAGCATTATCTTGGCACTCTTTCATTTGTACTTCTACATTAAGTTCACTTCTGTCTGGCCATTATTCTGTAGATAACCTCTAGCTTAGCCATTTTAAAAACACAAGCGATGAGAATAATTTATTGCGTTATGTACGGATATGTCGTACTGTTTTAAACAAGGTAAGTGCAATTAATATTGTGGATATAAATAATATGCATTTCAAGAATTCTAAGTAAATAAATGCTTTATTTTAAGAAAATGAAACTATTGATTTATGAACAATACATAAACGCTTTCCTGAATTAAGTAAACTCTTTACTATCCTTAAAAAAATATTATTTTGTGTTATAACGGCCATTTACTTATATTAAGAAACGTTTTCTTCAAATTTTCTGCAAGATTTTCTTAAATCAAGTTAAGAAATGTCTTAAACAAAGAAATACAATTATTTCAATACAAGTACATGTATACTTCTCCTTTTTCTCACGGAGAAAAAGAGGATAAGAAATATTTCTTTTGATTTAAAACAGTTATTGTATTGTAGATAATTGAAACAGTAATTGTCTTGAATTCAGGCGGATAGCTTTAATACAAATAAAGGTTTCTCTGCGTGTATACTGCCAATTGTTAAAACACAGTAGTACCCTTATAGTTCGAGGTTCCGGTGCGTCAGCTATCGAAAAGGCGCTGTTTCCGATAGCTGACAAAATGTTAATGACAATTATTTTAATAATATAAAATCAAACAATGTGAAAAATTTGTGGTGTTTGTTTTATTTTAAAGAAAATTAAACATACATATATTTCTGAAGAAGACAAAAACTTATATTATATATATTTTTATGAACCCTTGAAAAATTTATATCAACAAAGCCGCTAAAATCAAGATTCAATTTTCAAATTAATTACAAGAATGGTTAAGAAAGAAATTACATTATTTTATTGAAAGTAATAAGAATAAGTATATTGTTTTTATGGTTGAACTTAATTTCAAAATAAAATCTACTTCGTAAATAAGTAAAAATAAATAAGTTGGGTCTAACAAAAAATAAGTCAGAATTGTCTAACTTTGAACTTATTCCCGTTTTTGGAATGATTTTCCATTTTATCAAAATCCAAATATGCAAGGTATCGCACATTAAAGAGTTTATTGTGCAACTATGTCTAAATTCAAACATGTTAACCGTGTAAATATGAATATCTCGAGTATTGAAAGGCACACACGAACAACCGCAACCCTAATACACATGAGTAATAATAAAATATGTCTACGTTTATTACACAATTTATGAATGAACTTTTACATGAATCTTTGCAAATATTATTTGCTGAATGGGCATTTTTCTTTTGCAAACATTTTGAAACAATAAAGAAGTTGTATTCAATAGAAGAAAATTGTTTTATCAATTTATCTATTTTTGCAGATATGTTTATAAATCTACTTTTTTGTATAATATAGACAAGAATATGGGGTACATGTGGCTGGCCCCCTCACCACCGAATTTTTACATTTTTTCTAAGTCAAGGTTTTGTACAATTTTGTAGTATAGATAAAAAAATGTGTACCATTTACCATTAGAAGGTATTACCAAGTTTCGATTGAGGGGACAGGGACATTTCAACCCCCTATAAACGAATTTTTTAATTTTTTCTACGTCAAACTTTTGTACTATCTTCTACCAGTTTTGTACCAAAAATAGAAAGTTTTGTTCCACGTCCGTTTAGAAGATATAATCTATTTTCTTAAGGAAGTCCAGAGACATGCTAGACCCTGCAGATTGAAATTTTCAATTTTTTTTGTGCTAATCTTTTGTATCATTTTTAACCGTTTTCTGCCAAAACTCAAACATTTGGCGCTAATCTCCCTTAGTAGACACGTGTGATTCGAGATACTGAAATCAGCATCCTGATATAGAAAGTTTCGGGATATTTGTATGTATATGTGTTTTGTTTTAGTTTTATATTATTTTGTACCACACACCAGACGCTGGTTTTGGATTGTTTTGTACCGGACATGAATCGTTTTATACCAATGCTATTTAGGAAATATAAGCCATTTAAAGTGAAAATACAACCCATAGTAGAAAGTAGTTGGATTTGTTTGTGGTGGATGGTTTATTCTAGTTTTGTACCGAACAAAACATTTTAGATAACTTTTTTTGTAATAATCGATTTGTACCATTAATTTTATTTATTTACTATTACTACAATTTTACTATCTATATTTTATAATAGTACTAGTTCTATACCATTGCGTTACCTCAAATCTAATTGTTTGTTTATGATTGGAGTATTTCGGTAAAACAAGAGGAATAGTTAATTCTGGAAAGGAAACTAAATTCTTTAATGAAAATATTCGGATGTGCAGATTCGCCAGATTAAACAAACATGCAACAGCCGTAGCCCCTGACTAAAATAAAAAGGCTCTTGTTGTATAGAATTGCTGACGAAGGGATAATGCAATGGCTTTTTATTTTGTGAAACTTTTGGCTTTGTGATTTGAAAAAGAAATAGATTTCATAAGACAAATAACATAAAGTACCGATTGTATTAACGATAAATTGAAGTCAGAGGAAAAGCCCTGGTTATATGCAACTATTCCTTTCTGGCGTCTGCACATCCGCACTCAAGAAAGCCCTTGACATACAGGGTACCGTAAAAATTCATAATCCAAACTAAATATATAAAAAACCCTCAGGTTAGAAGTGAGGATGCCACGCCCACGACGTGACGTATGTATGCAGATCAATCGGCACGGGCTACCTCAGCGAATTGAATATTGATTTATTGCAATAGTTTCTCATCATGTATGTATGTTTAACGTACGCAAGGAAAATAAACGACCGTTGGCTAATAAAGTCACTAAATTTATCAGTGAATTTCCGGATTTGAACTACAATGGAACTAGAGTATTGTGTAGAGTTGGCAAAATACCTTAAATGTGCTGGAACGAAGGCGACTGTAAATGACATACAGCACAAAAATGAGAAAAATGGCCTGCACCTCAGACCCAATTTAAGTTGAATTTACTTTTGATGTTTATTGTTTGTAGTCTACCGCTTCGCTTACTCAATAAAGAACCGTTTCGACAGTTTTGGCGTACATACAATCCCGAGTGAAACTTGCTGTCACAGACACCGTTACGGAAAGACCTACCAAGATTCGTAAAGATATCGAAAATAGGATCAAAGCAGAATTAAAAGATAAACAGCAGTGGATATGTCTTGATGAGACGACAGATTGTAAAAAGAATTCTATTTTGAATATTATAATACGAGTACTAGATCCTGTTAAACCGAAATTTGCAATCTTATTAGCTAGCAAAAGACTAAAAGAAAGTGTACTGGTGAAGCAATTACGGGTGTAGTGATCGATATGTTACAATAATTTCAAGTGTCAACTAGTCAACTGTTAATGAGCGAGGCCGTTCTCTTAAAGAAAAATGTGGGGAACATTTACATGTTACGTGTAAAGTTCATGCTTTACATCTTATGGCACAAACTATTTAAGAATGTTACCCGGAGATGGATACATTAATAGCAAATACAAAAAAGTGATTCTCAAGTCTCCCAAACGGATTCGAGCATCTCACAAGCTTGTCCCGGTATTCGCGAACCACCACGGCCGATTCTTATTATTCTGAACATTTCCAAGAAGTAAAATCTGTGATTTTACAATTCGACCCTGTCGAAGCTACAACTTTAAAGGAGAGCCAGAAAGTATTTCTAGATACTTCTGTTGAAACTGATTTAAAAAGTATTAGCAACAATTATATTACTAGACGCAATAGAAAACTTGCAAAATACTGGGTTGTCGTTAGTAGAATCAGTACAAATCGTGGACGAAGTTAATACATTGCTACACGGTATAAACGACGCAAAAAACGGTCGCGTTACAGCAAAGTTCGACAGTGTCAAAAAAAAAATCCATTATACGAGTTTAAGACAAATGTGCGATTGTACCCTGCAGATTCATTAACTAACTCTAAGGATTATTTTAATTATGCCTGTTTTGCTTCCGTAGATGTTGAACGATCTTTCTCGAAATATAAGAACATTTTTTCATCACAGCGAACAACCTTCACCGAGGCAAATGTGAAAACATACCTGATGGTGCAAGTTTTTCAACAATCCTATCCACACTGTTAAGAAGTTACGTTTATTTATTATATTGTTATTTATTGTTACGGTATTAAGTATTCAACGTGTGTATATATTCGCTTTATTTACCAATCATTTTTATTGCGTCAGCATTTGTTTTTTACACGGGGTATTGATTTCAAAATATCACTTCTGTTGGCTGTGAGTCACACGCACACTATTCCGACTGATCCGATTTTGTTGTGAAGACCGATTGTGCCTGGCTTAGACATTATTAATGCTAATATTTTCTAAACGGAAATGGTACAAAACCTTTTATTTTTATTACAAAACAGCGCAAAGAATATAAAAATATGATAGTAGGGGGCCCAGCAATATGCATACAAGGCCTCATGTTCAGTTCAAAACAGTACAAAACTATAACACACCAACTAGCATAGAAAAATCCAAATATTCGTAATGCAGGTTCTATTTTCACCTAAAATGGCTTCTATCTGCTGATTGGCATTGGTATAATACGTTTGATGTTCGATACAAAACAGTTCAAAACCAGCGTTTGGTGTTTGGTACAAGAAATATGTAAACATACATACAAATTTCCATAAACTTTCTATATCTATTAGAACGGCAATTTCAGCATCTTCAATCACATGTATCTACTAAAGCAGATTGGTGCAAAATGTCTGAGTTTTGGTATAAAACGGTTCAAAGTTAGTGCAAAAGATTAGCAAAAAAAAATTGGAAAATTTTGACGTACAGGGGCTGGCATTCCTATCAGAAATAGATTATCTTCTAAGCGGACGTGGTACAAAACTTTCGATCTCTGGTACAAAACATGATGTTGACTGCACATGTCTTTGGTCCCTCCTTCGGAAATCGGTAATATCTTCTAAACGGAAGTGGTAGAAAAGATATAAAAATTTGGTAATGCACCAGCCACATGGACCCAAGAATATCTCTTGCGGTTTTGCTGGCGAGTTATCCATAGAGCAGCAATGTTTAATTTTTATATTTATTTACTTATGTAAGTGTATATTAAGCTCGTAAGTGAATAATAATGAATTTGTTAGAAAGTCTTATTATTATCTAGTAAATGTATGTACTAACACCTCTAATTAGATGGAATTAACACTTGCTTATGGATAGTTAACGATTTAATTACTTCTGAATAACAGGAAATATGTATATCAATAATGCATTCTTATCATATCACACAAGCAATTTATATTTATTTAAAATTGTAAACGACAAACGCTATATGATTAACTTTTGTTCCAAATATTGTCGAACATTCGAATATAGGCCTGTTAAAATATAATGTAATAAAGATGGTTAATGGTAAAGAAGAAATCACTAGTGACTATTTATCTGCACATGTATATACAGCATGTCTCACATCTACATATATTTTCCCATGTGTTTAATAATCCGAATAGAGATAAAAAGTTGCTACAAAATCCAGTGAAATTAGGAAGACATTAAATACTCGCTAAGGTTCTGGTGTTATAACAACGACCCTCTCGCACTTTATTTTTCCAAATTTTATTCTCTAGTTTTTTTACGTAAGCTTTCAATAATAAATTTTTATTAATTCGAAATATTCCAGCGCCAATAATAAAAAAATTATCAGTGGCGTAGCTACCATTAAAATGTTGGGAAGGTACTAGAGGGGCCTCGAAAAATTTGAAATGGGCACCTATCTATATTGAAACTACAGTGTAGATTAAAATACAGTAAAACCTCTATTTTCGGCCACCTCTAAAAACGGTCAGCTTTTCAAATTTACAAAACCAATTAGATGGAATGCCCGTAATAATGACCTTCCTAATAGCGGGCACCTCCATAAAACGACCACGGCCACTTCCATGAATACCTGCAATTTTACCTCTCATTATCGGTCAATTCTGAAGAACGGTATTTGGCTTACCCACCTTAAAGACATCAAAGACTGCCGCCTTCCCGTAATTGACGTTTATTGATTCAATTTAATACAAATGGAACGATTGTAAGCAGATTTACTTCTACTCAACTTCAAAGATTTAGGGGAATTATGTACATAATATGTATGTATGATTGTATACCGTACAAGCGAGCGTACTATGATCACATGACTATACACGAACTCAACGCATCTTAACATGTGCTGTGTTGAATGTTACTGTGGAATGTCATTTGCTTGACAAAATTGCATAAACGCAAATTCATTTGTGCCCCTTGCTCACGTTATGAACGGTGTATTCGTTCACGTACATGTATAAGCCACGACTTTGATCTCGCATTTCCGAAAAATGCCGATTATGCTGGCTGATCATAGTACGCTCGCTCTTACGGCTTGTTTGTAACTTTTCAGTCGATTCACTTCAAGCACATTAGTTTCATAGATTGAGTTAGTTTATGTTCGACTGTTCTATTAGTCTCCAAACGAATACAACAGTGTACTGCCGAAGTAATTTCAAAGTTAGTGTTAAACACATTGGACAAGTTTGAACTTTCAACAAACAAACTCTTGATGTTAGTGAGTGATGGTGCTGCAAACATGCTTTCTGTAGGCCGGTCTCTTAAAAAGCATTCTGCTAATTTGTTACACATTACGTGTAAAATTCATGCTCTCAATCTTGTGGCGGATAGTATCAAAAAATGTTATCCTGAGGTAGACGCTTTAATAGCGCATACCAAAGCAGTATTTGTCAAATCACCGAAACGTATTCGCGAATTTCACAGACTGTGCCCCCCGTATACCAGAACCACCAGAACCTATTCTAACTCGTTGGGGAACATGGTTGCAGGCCGCGTTTTATTATCATAAATATTTTGACAATATTAAGAACGTGGTTTTACAATTCGATACAAAGGAAGCTGCCGCTATCCAGAAAAGCCAGTCGAAATTCCAAGATAGTCAAGTTAAAATGGATTTAAAAATCATTCACGACAATTACTTCGGGCTAGCAGATGCAATAGAAAAATTACAAAATCCTGCGGTGCCGTTAGAAGAATCTCTACAAATAGTGCAACATGTTCACGCACAGCTATGCGCGATTCAAGACGCAAAAAATGTTTCTGTTCTAGAAAAATTTGAAAGTGTTTTTGAGAAAAATTCTGATTTTAGCACATTAAGACACATTTGTGAAGGTGCGTCAACAGAATCGTTAAGTTATTTGAAAGGTTATTTTACTTACGCAAATATTACGTCACTAGATGTAGAACGTTCATTCTCTGCATATAAACGCATTTTTTCCTCATGCCGTACTAGTTTTGCCGAAACAACAGTTGAAACATATCTAATGTTGCAGATATTTAACAGACATTATTCACTTTGTGATTTCACGGAGGACTCTTAAAATGGTAAGTGTTTGAGCACGTGTTATTTAATTTTTATTTAAATGATGAGCGAAATTATTTGCGGCAGCAAATTATTATTAGCAGAATAACTCTAGTGGAACGCGAAGCCTGGTCGACTCTACGCTACTGCGCGGTACCGCTCGTGGCCAGCTTTACTGATTAGGATGGAAAAAAGAAACGTTTTGCTTTTTATAAGCAGCAATACATTTTCCTTAAAAATTAATGGGATATCAAATGAAATACGGTTTACTACACTTTTTGTAGTAAATACAAAACAAGGGGATTTTCTTTTAGAACAGTGAACACTATTTCAGGTTATTTAAATTTATTTGATAACATACACACGTATACAATATCCCTTTTTATTATTACTTATCTGTGTTTAAAAGTTGTTTGTTTTGCATTTTGTGTGATTCTGTTACTGCTTGTATTAGTATTCATAAAAACGATAATTTGGACAATGTCAACGTTGTTTTAGACCCTGTTTTACCAGGTCTGGATTTATTAGCCAATTAATTGAACAAATTCTTGACGAAGAGATCGATAGAACTATGCTGTTTTACATTCTACTATACATTGGACAATTTTTTAGCAATGGTGATTACACGTTAAAAATAGATTGGGAATCTCCTTTTGTCCAATGTTTTGGTTGTTTTGATATAAGCACAGATATAGGTTAGGTCCCTTCGTGTTTCGGTTAGTTAATTGAAATTATGCATTATATTCTAACCACCACAAATTTTCGATTTAATAACACCTCACCTTAAAAACAGTAACAGTTTCTGTTGCTGGGTTGGTATTAAAACAGCAAAGTTAGTGAAAAATCGTTGGAAAATCACGGCAAAAATATATAACATTCAATGAATCGTACGATAGATTACTCAAGAAAATAAAATCGAAGATCAATTTGTTCAATTAATTGGCCAATAAATCGCGACATGTAAAACAGGCTTTACAAAACAAAATGCATTGGATGCCAAAAACATACTAAGAATATGTACAACGTAGGTTTGAATATTGCCTAAAGTCTGTTTTACATGCGCGATTTATTGGCCAATTAATTGAACAAATTCTGTAACCAAGAAATCGGTAGAGAATATGCTGCTTTACATTCTAAGAAATCGTACCGATTTTTGCTGTTTTACACGGAACGATAAATCGAAGATCAACTTGTTCAATGAATCAACCAATAAATCGTTGCCGTGTAAAACAGGCTTAATGAATAATCACAGACATTTTGTTTTTTTTTTTCTGAGAGTAATACATGCTTTTGAATAATCACTTAATAAACAAAAACGTAAATCCTTCTATGATAATCTTTGGGGAATATTTTGAAAAATTGCAACATGATTGTATTCATAAAACTAATATTTAGCCAAAACTTACTAAAAAATGAAAGGTACAATTAAAAAAAAGTTAAGTGGGGAGGGAGGGAGAAGAATCGGTTAAGGTAAACGTTGTTGTTATAACACGGGGGCGGGGTGTTATAAGAGAATTTTATGTAGAATATCGCCTCAATTACACGGAATTTTACTACAATTTCCATAACTTTCTGAGTAAATATGTTAAAATTGTGAGCATCCTGTGTATACATATGTATTACTTTTATTAATTTGTTATATGTAAATTGCTTATTATACTTTTCTCTTTTCTCGCCTAGTAATTCTCCTTATCTCAATCGTTGTCACAAATTATAGCTGCAGAATATCCTATATTAAAAATGTATATTGAAAACATTGCACTTCAATATGCATATCAAACATGAATTATTGACAGCAAGCTAAGAAAAATATCCTCTAAGTAGTTAAATGCATAAAACTGTGCTTTAAGTTTGAATATTCACTTTTTATCGAATATAATAAGTACATATATCCAATTAAAACAAATCATCGTACAGAAACTTTACTATTACTGAAATTCTAACCTGTTGCTGTGGTGGATCGCACAAATTAGTATAAAAGCTGTTGTTGCTATAATCCGAAAATAATCCTTTCTCGTGTTAGCAATCCACATTGTAACTTAAAAACTTCCCTCATGGGCCACACATAGCACTGATCTATTATATTTAAAATCAGTAATACACAAATAAAAACACTATTTTTTAAATTTAACGCGTCAACGTACACTAAGCGTAACACATTTCATCCATTTTTTTCATCAACAAATTCGGCGTAAAACATCCAAAAGTATTTCAATAATAAACACTTGTGAAAGAGACGTCAACCTCATACGCGTTCGGAACACGACCGTAGCACCACTCTCATCTGAGGACGGGCTTTGTTGAGACGCGTAAAGATGGCAGCCAGTGGTTCTTGTATCCCTACGCCGACCAGCTCCCGATTAATGTCGTCCAATCACCCTTCCATGAGCATCTATCCGAACTAATTCGTTGCTAAATTGGTAGTTCGTCTAATTTAACAAATATTATTTCAAATCTAGCCCAAACAAACGTATAATTAACTCATAAATCGCGTGAGAAAATTGGTGGTACTACTTTTCACTTCAATCAAAAGAATGTTCCCATCCGGTGGTTCCCGAACAGCCAATCGGGACGACGCGCTTCGTAACTTTTAAAAGCTGGGATTCTGTCTGTAGATTGCTCTTCTAGTATAACATATGTGCACGGATTAATTTTATTGTATGAAACAGATTTTCAGAAAATCGTAATTTCTTCCTTACGGGAGATTATATTCTTCATCACCACATTTTTAACAATTTCAATGCGTTGAAATAGTATTGCATATCCGTAAATTGTTTCAATTCACGTACGGTATTCATTCCTACAGAGAGAATTTGCTTTCATCCTAATGACGGGATTGACGTTCTCGCCAATGGCTACTACTTATCAGGAAAATGGAGTTGTATATTTACTGGGCGCTTGACTGGTGGTGATATGAACGCAAGGTGCGCAATCGAACCTCAGCAGGGAAATCGAAAATTTCTTGTGTACTTAATTTGATTGTGTTATATTATAAAAGAACAAAAGATCATACATCGAGAACATTACATTCTACTTCATTTCATATCAAGGCTTAGCGCCGGTTTACAGAACATTTCCTAAAATCCTAAGTCAATCTCGAATTTAAATTTAAACTTGGGATTAACCCTGAAGCCTGTTTTACACGCCGCGATTTATTGGTCAATTAATTGAACAAGTTGACCTTCAATTTACCGGGTAAACAACAAAGATCGGTACGATTTCTTGAACAATTTATCGTACGATTAATTGAATTGAATAAAACGTGCTCTATTTTTGCCATGATTTTCCAACGATTTTTTACTAGCTTTGGTGTTTTAATACCAACCCAGTAACAGAAAAATACCTACGAATTTTGTTTAGTGTTTTTGAAGTAAAGTGAGGTCAAGCTTCGAAAATTTACGGGGATTGATGTAATGGATAATTTGAATTAACTAACCGAAACTGAAGTAACCAAACCTGTATCTGTGCCTATACCAAAACTACCAAAACATTGAACAAAGTGCAGATTGCATTATTTTTATGTGCAGACGAAAATTTCCTATTTAGTAATTCCCCCGTTCAACTATTAACAAAGCTAAACCAGTATTCGCGATCGTTAAAAACTTGTCCAATTTATTTTGTAGAACGTAAAACGCATATTTCTACCGATTTCTTGGCCAAGAATTGTTCAATCAATTGGCCAATAAATCGCAGCGTGTAAAATAGCTTAACGTTTACAATACAACGCAAAGACAACTGAAGATAACCTATAACGCCACGTTTAGAACTGAACCGATCTCACACATCGCCGTGATCGCCGTTAATATTCGCTTCACCCATTCGGCTTTCTATTTGTTGGTTGGTGCGTGCTATAATGAATTCGATCCCGGCGTGCCGCCAAAAATTACAAATAGTATTAGAGTATACATATATTTATACTGTCTTTAGGACGGCATAACTATAACTATTGGCACCACGTGCGCCAGAAAATATTTCAGTTGTTGTTTTTGAAGATTAGTGGCATAAATTGGGAGATGTCAGAGCAATATGGCAAGAGTAAAGAAGCTTTAATGCTTCTATTCTTCAAATATTATTTTTTCCGGTAGCGATTTCCATCAATACCAGGAGCTATTTACTAGCATAACTGTCCCGAGTTAGTGTTTCTAGGCATTTTTTCCATGTGTACTTCTATATTAAGTTCACTTTTGTTTGAACGTTATTCTATAGATGACCTCTACTTTTTAGTCTTTTAAAATCATAAGCAATGTGAATAATTTGCTTCGTTTATGTAGTATATGTCGTACTGTTTTAAACAAGGTATGCGCAATTGATAATGTGGGTATAACACTGGGGAACAATTTGTAACACAATTTCTGTTGAGTTTGATTTTTGAGCTGTTTAATAGTTAATTAGGCGTGCTGGTTTCAAAACTATAGTTAGTTTTCTTCTACTACGTCAAGTTTTATCTCTACACCTTATGAGAATGTGACCACTCTCCGCGAAATCGAGCATGGATCATAGGAAGCACTATTGCTCTCCTATTGGCTGACACAAACCTTTCCGATGGGCGCCGGGTGAATGACGCATAGGAGAACAGCGAGAGGTTTATACTTGTCTGGACTTGTTCAGTTACGCCTGAGATACTGTAGTGAGACGTTGTGTGTCGATCTGAAACGGGGCAGCCCATTCCGACGTGGAGTCTGATTTCTTGTTATATACAAGGTTAGCAGTGTGTTAGTAGTGTTTATTTATTATGAACTGAAACTTTTCCTTATGTCTATCTCTTACACGAGAAAAACTTGCTTGAAAAGGGAGCGAAGGTATCCCATTTTCGATCAAGAGAAAGTGCGTTTTGAGTATCCTAGTTTACTATCAGCTATACGCCCAGTGCCTCATTCAGTTGAAATCCCAGTGCCAGTTTTCAATGAATTACCACTCTTTGGAAATACGAGAATACGAGTCTGTGGTGAAGATCAAAGTGACCCCAACGATGAAGATTTTGAAATTAAAGATGATTCCGTTCGTAATGGATTTGACCAGCATGAAGTTGAATGATTTGGTACGAGATTTGGGACTATCCAAAAAAGCTTCAGAGCTCTTAGCATCAAGGCTACACGAGAAAAACTTGCTTGAAAAGGGAGCGAAGGTATCCCATTTTCGATCAAGAGAAAGTGCGTTTCTACAATACTTTCGAAGTGATGATGGATTTGTGTATTGCCATAACGTACATGGTTTAATCGAAGAGTTGGGAATTTCAACCCATAACGCAACTGAATGGCGACTGTTTATCGATAGCTCAAAGCGGAGCTTAAAGTGTGTTCTCCTCCACAATGGAAATTTATTTGGTTCGGCCCCGATAGGCCATTCAGTTTGTTTGAGTGAAGAATATGAAGACATAAAGAGAGTCATTGATTTGTTGCAATACACATGCACCAATGGATCATTTTGTGTTGACCTTAAAATGGTTAGATTCCTTCTTGGCCAGCAACGCGGGATATACCAAGTATCCCTGCTTTTTGTGTATGTGGACAGCAGAGCTCGTGAGAAGCATTGGGTGCAGTCGAATGTCTGCCACGATCTGACCTGAAACCTGGTGATCCAAACATTGTACATCAGCCACTTGTCGACAGAAAGAACATTATATTTCCACCTCTGCATATAAAATTGGGTCTCACGAAGCAATTCGTTAAAGCTTTGCCAATTGAAGGAGACTGTTTTCAAGTATCTCATTTCGGCATTTCCTAGCCTGTCATTTGAAAAGATAAAGGCCGGTGTTTTTGATGGTCCACAGATTCGGCAGCGTGTTAAAAATGAACATTTCAAACGGAACAATGTCAGAAATTGAAAAGAATGCTTGATTGGCATTCAAAAACATTGTTGAAGACTATCTTGGAAATACACGAGCACAGAATTACGCCAAAGTTGTCCAGCAAAATCTTGGAGAGCTTCAACCTGCTAGGTTGCAACAAAGAGCACCAATTGCATTTTTTACATAGCCATCTTGCTAACTTCCTGGAAAATCGCAGTCAGTGATGAGCAGGGTGTGAGCGATTTCACCAAGATTTGAAGGTCATGGAGGCACGGTATCAAGGTAAATAGGATGACATATGATGGCTGACTATTGTTGGAGCATCAAGCGAGAATATCCACAGATTAAACATTCCAGGAAAAGCTATAAGCGAAAATTTTTGGCTTAATATGTAATTACCGTTCGATAAAAAAACAACTATTTGTATGAACACAATTTAATTTGCAATAACTATATAGCCTTTGTATGAATAAAATATTACTTTATTTTCCTTTATATGCACAATTTTTATGACTTTTGAGGGTATCCTGTAGCTTAAAAAGTTGACGTGATTGACAAAAACTGCGGTTATTTTGGATCCAGAGGCCAAAAGTTAGTTGAAAACAAATCACAGATTTAAGACAACGAAATTGCTATTCCTCAGTGTAATATGTGGTTTCAAGAATTCTAAAATAAAAATATGCTTTATTTTAAGAAAATGAAACTATTGATTCATGTAGAACACCTAATTAGGATTGGACTTGGATCGACTTCAGCTTGAATAAAATGTGAGTAAAATATTTATTTAACTTTTTTTATATATAATGCAAATATGAAGTCAACCAAAATAAATATCGCTGCTATTATTAAACCTGTCTTAATACATGGACTTTAGACAACAAGAACACGTGCAGCAGTTGCAAACGGCTTCTCTTTTACTATGGAACTGCTACAAATACCATGGGTTCATAAAGAAGCACAATAAAAAGTCGTAACTTTTAAGGAACATCAGATAATACTGAAACATTACCACGACAACGTAATCGCCGTAGTCCCGAGTACTGGCACCGGACATACATGCAAATCGTTGTAAACCCTTGTATATACAGAATACAATTTGCTGGTAGTTGGAGTATTGCAACGTGTTCGAACACATCGCGCCATAGTAAGTAGCAACCGGTAGAACGATAGAACGGAACAATGTTTGATCGATAGTAAAGCGGCAATGATCGCCGTCAGAAAGGAACAGCATTTAAATATATAAATACACACAGAGCGTAAGATAACGGTCTATCTCTCTTATTCAACAGGACAGTTGCTTGTATAGACATTTCTTCGCTAATTAGTATCTTGATAAGCGATTAATTGGAATCAATAGTTAACGTTCTCCGCTAATACCTCAGCTGAGGAGAAAAAGTGCAGACCATGGCGGCCGCCGTTAAACATCAGGAACTCCAACAGTCCGGAAAATTATTAGCCATAAACAACAAATACTGGAAATCAAGAAAAGATACAACTTTCAGGTAAATAAAGGAGTGATGTTATTGTGCTGTTTAAATAAATACAAATAAGTGTAAGCCTTTTATTGGAGGAAAAATATATAAATCCTAATACTATATAGCTTTTTGGCAGGCAGTTTAGGCCCAGAGTTATGTTATTCTTCTCCGACTTTTTCTATCTTGGGCTTTCCTTTTCAAATCTATTATTCCTTAATGCTCTAGATCTTCTAACACGGGTTTCTCCTCATCGTTTCGTAGGTCTTCCTTCCTTTCTCTTATATTCTGGTGTCTTCCACGCTATTTTCTTAGCCATTCTTTCTATATGGCCCAGCCACTGTAGCCTTCTTGCTTTGATAATCATATCTATTTGAGGTTCTTTGTATAAGTCATATATTTCCTCATAGGTCCTTCTTACATATCCCTCTTCCGTTTTTTCCCTCCCATTATTCTCCGGAGTATTTTCCTTCCCAACGTCTTATTCTTTCTCTTTCTGTTCGGTTCAAAAGCCATGTCTCACATCCGTATATTGCCGTTGGCCTAAATATTGTTTTTATACACACGCACCACATACACGTCGGTTTATATACGAAAAACGGCAAAATATTTTTTAAAATATCTTTGTTAAGAGCTATGTAGGTTCATTGGGAGCAAGTTTTAAAATTGTTTTGAAATATATAGGGTTACTCAAAAAGAAGTTACACACCAAAGTTGTGAAAACTTAAATGGAATATCCTGTATATTATTGCATATTTTGTTGGTGCACGCTAAATAAAGCAAGTTACTGTTATGTTTTCTATACCCAATTCAAGCCGTTTTTGAGATATTTAACTATTCTTAAAAATGTAGACCAACATTTAAGAGGCGTACCTATCTTACGTATTTAAGCTAGATATTTCTAATTGTATTTATTTTTAGTCAAAGCATTAGACTTGACGATAAAATAAAAATGATCCCCAAAAAAATACAGAGTGGACGGAAAGATACTTTTGATTTGGACTATTATTAAAGTCAAATAACTTTCTTATATTAAACGGAACACCCTGTATTCATTGTCGTATTTAGATTCTAATTTTAACAATTTATAAAATTGTATTAAGGTTTTCTATACTTATATCGTATAGTTTCTTAGTAATTTAGCATTTTCTTGCCATTTATTTTACGAAAGTAGGCTTTGACGGAACTGACGTTATTATTACTCATAAACGAACATTATTTGACAGTCATCGTTAGTTAAACCATTATCGTTCTTTGAGATTGTTTAAAAGACATTTTAAAATGAGAACTTACTCCCAATAAAAAAGGATTGATATGATTTTTGTAATTAGGGAGTGTTTAGAAAATTGCTTGTTAGCACCAAAGGTTTATGCTCAAAATTTCCTAACAGACGTCATCCTGACAAGCGTTCGAAGCGTTCGAAAATTTTCCGAAGAACAGAAGTGTGTCTTGTAAAAAATGCAGCGACAAAAACAATTACCAGAAAAGAAGAAAATGAATTTTTAGTTATGGAATTGAAACTCCGCTACAAGTCAGCGAATAATGAATGAATCTACAGGAATAAGCAGACAAAGCATCGGAAGAATCATAAGAAATACAAATGCTATCCGTACCACATGTAATTGCTTCAGGAACTTTCGGAAGTAGATTACGACCGACGGCTGGAATTTTATTTATGGATTTTAGAAAAGTTAGGAGATGACGAGCATTTCTTAGATTTTGTACTCTTTTCAAATGAGTCAACTTTCCATAAAAACGGATTAGTTTAACAGACTTTATTACAGTGATGAAATCCCAATTTGTTTAGAACCCTCGATCGTCTGCACAGATGATCTGTTAATGTTTGTGGTGGAATAATTGGAACGCGTATTGTAGGTTCATACTTTTTTTGATGGCCACTTAAGTGGCGTAATGTTTCTTGGATTTATAAGAGACAATTTGCCCGTACTTTTAGAAATATTCCGCTTAATATCCAAAAGAGAATGTGGTTGCGAGTAGAACGGTGCTCCCGCACTTCCAAGTGAATGTTAGGAACGAATTAAATAGGCAATATCCCAACAGACGGATAGGACGCGGAGGTTCACAAAATTGGCCAGCAAGATCCCCAGACCTAAAGAGTCCCGATTTTTTCTTATGGGGATATATCAAAACTATTGTTTATGATACACCGCCAGCCACATCCGATAATATGAAAGACCGAATAAGAGCAGCGTTTCGTTCTATAACGCCAAAGTGAAAAAGCCATTTCAAGAAAGAGTTCGCTTATGCATTGAAAATGATAGACATCATATTGAACACTTGATAAAGCATTCATTTTTTCTTACATTTAAGTTCGTTGCTTGTTCAATAAAAGTATGTTATGTCTCTTTTTAATAAGTATGAAAGAGAGACTAGTTGAAGGGTTAGTTCCGTCGAAGCCTACTTTCGTAAAATAAATGGCAAGAAATGAATATTCGAAATTAAAAATTTTAAATTATTAAGAAAGTACAAGATATAATCTAGGAAACCTTAATACAATTTTGTAAATGGTTAAAATTAGAATCTAAATACGATATGAATATAGGGTGTTCCATTTAATATAAGAAAATTATTTGACCTTAATAATAGTCCAAATCAAAAGTATATTTTCGTCCACTCTGTATAATCTGTAGTGATCATTTTTATTTTATCATCAAGTCTAATGCTTCGACTAAAAGTAAATACAATTAGAAATATCTAGCTTAAATACGTTAGATAGGCGCTCCTCTTAAATTTTGTCTACATTTTCAAGAATTGTTGAATATCTCAAAAATGGCTTGAGTTAGGTATAGGAAACATAAAAGTACTTGCCTTTATTTAGCCTGCACTATCAAAATATGCAATAATATACAGGGTACTTCATTTAAATTTTCACAACTTTGGTGTGTAACTTATTTTTGATTCACCCTGTATATTTCAAAACAATTTTAAAACTTGTTCCCAATGAACCTGCATAGCTCCTAACAAAAATATTCTTAAAATATTTTGCCGTTTTTCCTATATAAACTGACGTGAATGTGGTGCGCCAGCCTATATATAAAAAGTGACTGATTTTTTGCAATAAAATCTATTTTCTTGATGCAAGAAACCATTTCCTGCGTGTATATTTGAGAAACAGCAAATGTTAACTTGTGTTTACAAGCGGTAGATGTTGAAGTTGAGAAGTGACAGAATGCTTACGCATCATTTACGATATTAACAAAAAGAACCTGTTACTCTTATAAAATAAAATTGCTAACTTTTTATTTTATATTAATTAATATTATGTACAATATGTACTGTTATGTTATGTTCAACGTCGTGTTTACGACGACAACAACTTCTCTGGCTTGTCATTTCGGTACTGAAGTAAATGTCAGGCTGGCCACTCGTTGGTAACCAAATACCCCTCTTGTAGGGATAATTGGTAATTTTTGCGTTACCATTCCCCCCTAAGCCAACCGTCCTTGGGGCGAGGAAGGTAGAATTTAATTATAAGTCCAGATAACGACGAGTGTGGGGTATCATGGACAATTCTACTCATTTATCAATCTTCCTATTCAATTATTTCTTCCAAATTAATGTAAAAATCGTCTGGAATAAGCAACAACGTAAATTTCAAAGCACAACAGATAATATTTCGTCAATTAAATCCTTATCTGAACGATTTCCATAAATTAGTATGGATTTTCTCTTTTAAAGCTTGTTGGTGACAATTCGTATCACAGAATCATCAACAAACAACCTCCTGGTTAAGTCACTGCATTCGTTCTCGTGTACTAATATCATTTTAATTGAAAGTCATCGAAAAGTTAGTTTCTATTTAGGCAAATTATCAAAATTGGCCGTGAAAGAAAACAATCGCCGGTCTTTCACGATTTAAAATAAATGAAAGAGAAACGACGCCCTCAATTTTCATCAATCTTTATTCGGCCTTGGTTGAATCAAAGTTTGTCGTGAATCCAATCCAAGATAAGTGTTCGTGGTGTATTCAAAGTCATTATTAGAAAAGCAAATAGGTTAATATCCAGAACAGGCAGTTCCTGTGGTGTGTATTTAAACAGAGTGTTTATTTACATTGGCGTCGTTCGAAAGTTTAAAGGTTAGTTGATTTTAAAATCTTAAAAATTCGTTAATTTGATTTCACTAAGTTACAAATTCATTCAAAATTGCCACAAGGGTATCTAGGGATACCCCCAAACCTACGAAAATCATTTAATAGAGTTAAATTTGAAAATTTAACAAAATTTAGAGCAAAAAACCCTGAGAAAGATTTTCAGTACATAACAGATGTCCCATTTTAATCTTAACAGAGGAATATTTCGAGAAATATGAATCCTACGGAAAAGTTCGTCATGCCATCGTTTGTTTCTCTAATCGGGAGCTACAAATGACGATTTTAGTTTCAACGTAGGTGACGCTGTAATCGGTGAAAATAGGTTACCTTTATTTTTTAAGTGGAAACCCCTATTTCTTATTACTACAATTCTACGCTAAAAAATAAGTAACTTTTGTTCGAAACATTCTTTTGTTAATTTCGTAGGGGGCGCTAACCACCTTTTTTCGGGAAAATCATATTTTAATGGAAACCCCCTTTTTGCATTTTATCAAATTTCCATGATATGTTATTGTTTTCCGATTAGCCAATAAAGACATTAACAACAACATAACACGGAAATTTGATAAAATGCAAAATGGGTGTTTTCATTAAAATAAATGAAAGTAATCTTTTTCTCTAATTACAGCGCCATCTAACAAGAGAATACTTCATACAAAATTTACCTCCTTTTTAGCGTAGAATTGCAATATTCATAAAAATAGGGGTTTCCATAAAAAAAAAATAAAACTACTTTATTTTCATCGATTACAGCGCCATCTACGTTGAAACTAAAATCGTCATTTTGTGGCTCCCGATGAGACGAACAAACAAAAGTACACCGAATTTTTCGTAGAATATACATATATTCCTCTGTTAAGATTAAAATGGGACACCCGGTATATTGTAATTAATGTCTTACACCGTAACACATACAATTTACTACCATGTGGTGTACATATGTCTATGAAGTATTCTCTTCTTTGTCAGATACGTATGTAGCTATTAAATCCGATTTGGTTGTCAACCTGTGTATGGACACCTGATTACAGCGTAAGTTTTACTTACAATTTTAGAAGGTCCCAAAGGAAAGCATTATTTGAGGAAAGCGAAGCGAAAGAAATCAGCATACCGACGAAAATTCTACAATTAAAAAAGAACATTTCCGAAATGGTTACCAAAATAAAAGAAAGCAGAAGTTTATCGGCAAGATGTGACATAAACATCGCAGAATTAGAAGAAGTTATTGGCTTTGTTGGAGACAGAATTGTTCAGAGATAATGGAAAAATTAGATCTTCAAGTTATCGATAAATCAAACAACTAGATGTGCTTAAATATCAACGAAGAAGGTACAGTATTGATTAAAGTTATATATAAATCGAGTATATTATTGTTAAACATCAATTTTGTAAAAAAAACTTGCGTGTTTCTTAGTAATTTTTTACATCTTTTTTAATTTTGCAAACAGCCATAACAGTAAACAGTAGATCGACTTAATGTGCTTTATTGTTTTTCAAGTATTCTCCACAAAGTTTGAAACACTTTTTCATTAAATTTAAACCAACTGCTAAAGCAGTTATGCTAGTCATCAATTGAAACAGACAAAAATTTCCATTTTAAAGTCATGGATTACTTCTTCAGACGACTGCAAACCGTTGATCAGCAGCCTCTTGATTCTAGAAAACGTAAAAAATGCTGAGTTTTAAAGGGTCGGGCTGTGGGGAAGATGATCTAATGACTCGATGTTTTACTGCTCTAAAAGCTCAATCGTCTTTCGAGCAATTATATGAACTCGCATTATCTGGGGGAGGATGATTCGTCGTTGTGGTTTTTTTTCGGAACACGGGAGCACTTCTCCTAAACAAACAGTTGGAACCAATCAGCTTTAAAACGCTCTTCGATATTCAAAAGTCTAAACGAATTGTAGCAACATGACTAAATTGAGAAAAAAATTTTGCGACCATTTTCTTCGATACATTTCAAACGGAAACTTTTGTTAGCTTCCCTCCCTTAAAACACCCAAAAAGACGATTGATTTTAAATTTTGGGGTTCATAGGAATAAACCATGCCGCCCCCTCACGATATAAACATTTTTGAGCATCGGTTGTTAAAAGTTTTCCAATCCATTAACGCGATTAAATGTTTTTTTCTTCTTTTAAAAGAGGGGGATCCAAGGGGAAACAAATTTTTCTCAAACCCAAAATTCATATGCAAAATTTTTTGGGAGGGGTCTTTGAATCTAAGGATGTTAAATCTCGCGCTATGCCACTGTCGATCTTCCTTAAATCAGTGGCGCGCAGCGCGTGTTTTTTTGGTGACGGCTGTTTTTGGTCCCCGGGGGCTCAATTTTTTTTTTCGAGTGACTTGTCGTTTCAAAAATTTGTGTGACTAAATCACTTCCCATATCTTGATGAAACTTTGGATTAAGTACAATAAACCTAAAATTAAATTTTAACACGCAGGTTTTTTTCGTAGTGCCTTCTACGCGGCTATACGCAAAACTCAAAAAAAACCCTCGTATCAACCTAATAAATCAATAATATCAAAAAACACGCGAAGTTTTCGAAACATTTCAAAAAATTTATGTGTGTGTTATTTGTTTTAAATTGTATCTTAAATCCGTATTGTTCTACTATGAGACTAACAAATGAAACAAAAATTGCCCTCCCTGGACTTTTGTTGTATTTTCCCTATAGTATTGTCCTGACGTACAACTTTAAATAATCTCCGTAAAACTGGGCAATTTTTTAATCGCCTAGCGGTGTTAAATTATTTTTAATCAGTGTAAATTTATAACACTTATTTTTTTTATTTGTTTTATATGTTTTCTTTTTTAAAAAAAAACTCGAAAAATTTTACAAAGACAACGATTTCTTTTAATTCAAAAACTGAAATTGTTCAGGAAATTTACTTTATATACAGGGTATATCACAATGACGTCGGTTAAAGTATTGGAAAAGAGAGAAAATGAAATTTTTAAAATTTACATCAAAAATTACCCTTTTAAAACTAGCTTGGCCAAAAATATTTTCAACTTCTAGTATAAGAGGAGATCTTATCCCGAAGTAGCATTCAATTTTCCTATTTGAAAGGGAAACTACTTTTTATTCAGTTTTGGGATTCTGTGTTAATTTTAAAATTTTTTATCCAACATATCCTACCCTAGAATTCGCTCTTAAAGAGAATTGAACTTTTCGAAAAAGTTGACAGTGGGGTGCATCACAGGTTTTCAAAAAACTTACAATTGTAATACGCCCAAAAATTTTTATTTTTGCTGGAAATTTTCTGAAACGATTTTTTTCATAGAACAATAAATTTGCTACTTATTAGGGTATGCTGAAAGGGGGGGACAATGTCGGAGATTTTAAAACTGGAAATCTCGTTTTTTTTAAAAAAACCCCTTTCTAATTTTGTGAGCGGTTTTAGAGTGTAGTCAAAAAATAAAGAAAAAAATGTATGCGTGTCAGTTAAAAGTGACATGATTATAAAAAGTCCCTTCAGCGAACTGGCTGTAAGCTATTCAACTCATCGGAAATTAAATGAAGGAAAGTGTGCTGGAAAAAAGGGTGGTTTTTTCGACATTTATTATAATAAAAAAATAATTTTTCGATGTTTTTTATAATTTGAACTTTTTGTTGTTTTATCTTTTTTTTTTTTTTTCTGTTTATTGATAAAAAAATCGATTTTTGAAAGTTTTTTTTTTTCGAATTTTTGTATGTAGTATAAAATTTGAGAGGAGTTAGTTTTTAAATTAGTCTGAAGCCCAGTACTTTTTACGCTGCCTTAAATTTTTTAAACCATGGAAAACTGAAGTTGACTTTAAACAAGCGATTTTTAAGTTTAAGGAGGTTTTCACAATTATTTCCTAAAAATTTTAACTTTAAAAACAGCCTTCTATCAAGATTTCTCAGTTTAAATCTCTGATATGTCCCCTCCTCCCCGGCCCCCCTTTTAAAATTTTTGCAAGTTTATCTGCAACTAGGAAACATTGTTTCATGAACTTACCAAAAAGAAAAATAATTTTTTGGCGTATTACAATCTGTAATTTTTATTTTAAAAGCTGTGATGCACCACATCTGTCAATTTTTTTTCGAAAGATGCAATTCTCTTAAAAATGAATTTAGGTATGGGGGTATTTTGCAAAAATAAATTAGAATTTAACACAGAATAAAAATCTGACAAAAGAATTGTATGTTTCTTTTTAAAATGGGAAAAGTTGAATCTATTCCGGTATAAGCGAGAAAAAACCCGGGCAGTTGAAAATTTTTTGGCTGAGCTACTTTTAAAGGATATCTGTGTATGAAAATTTTCAAATTTTTTTTTTTACTCTCCTCCCTATTTATTTTTAACCGACTTCTCTGTCGCACATGCGGAACATCTAAAAGGGGGTGTAAGAACATTAGAGATCCATATTCATACATTTCTTTTTCCCGCTCCGATATCTAAAATTTAAAATAACAAAACAATAGAAATGTATGTTTTTCTCAGGGGGGAAAAGAGTCATCAAACAGGGCCCGTGTCGTGGGGGGGGAAAACACGTGCAATTCCCGGGGGGCGGCAAAGTTAGGGGGGCGGCGGGGGGCCGGACAAGAAAAAATCATAAACCCAAAAAAGAAGTTGCAAAAATTAAAAAGGGGACAAAAAAGGAGTGAAAAACATTCATACTTTTCAATTTTTTTACAGTAAAAAAAATAAATCTCTATTTCCTTTTTAAAGAAATGGGGGGGAATTTCAAAAAAATCCCATCAAAGGCGTTGCAAAATGCTTTTTTGGAAAGCCTGGAAAGAAATGGTCACGCCGCCCGGGCTTGGGCTTCTTTCGACCCTCAGTCTTTTTTTTTTTTTTGTTTTAAAATGATTCTCGTTCTTTTTTTTTAAAGGGAAAAACCCCTTTATTTTGGTATAATACCTATATTGGTGGATATTAAAAGCCTACGAAAATTTTTTAAAATTTTATGAGTTGTTGCCGTTGAGCGTAATATTTGGTCTGTTCGTTTCAAAATTTAATTCTTTTAAAAAAGTCGATTTGGGGGTTAATTTTGTGTTTTTCTAAATACTGTTGCAAGTAAGTAAAACATTTTTTGCGTATTTTTGGAAAAGTAATGTAAAAACACGGGCACAAAAAAAAAAAGCAAACTAAAGGGGTCCCCCCCCACTTCCCAAGTATTTTGGGCGCTGAAACGAATATGACAAAAAAAAAACTGTTTTAAACCACCAATCACCCCCTACAACCCCCAAAGGGGGTTTAAAAATTTCATTCTATAAAAATTTAAAATTGTATATTTCTTGATACATATAAAAATATGCTACTTTTAAATTTAGAGTCAGAAGATGATCCTATCGAAAATGCTATGCAAAATTTTAAAATCACTTTTTATTTTAGTATATTGACGCAACAACTCAATTAAAAGAGATTTTCTTTTTTTGGAAGAATGAAAATAATCTTTTTAAATTTTTTGTATGATTTGATGGGTGGAAAAAACCTGTTAAAAAGATCCAATAATTTTTTACAACACTCGAAAACGGTAATCCCCAAAAAGATGTTGACGGAACAAAACTTTACAATAAAATATTATCTCTCAAAGAAATTATCCCCATTTTGGAAAAAACCAAAAGACATTCTGTTTCATAATAAAAAACAACATTTTTTCTTTTTTTTTTAATTTAGCTTTGCCCAAAAGTTTTTTATTTTGATAACCGTCGCATGGGTGAAAGGAGCTTTAGCAAACTGTGAACTATAAAAAAATATTTGAGATCCCCATGTCTAAAGAGAGTCTGACAAATCTTGCATTTTGCAATAAAAAAAACATTTCCCAAAAATCATATTTGAGTAAAAATTATCGATAATTTTGCGTCAAAAAACGCAAGACGAGTTTTGTTGTAGATTAATCAAATTTATATCAATAAACCAAAACCTTTTTTTTGTAATGTTGTTTGTTTTTTTGTTGTTATTTATTTTTATTTTTTTAAATTTTTTGACCCATGTCGTTTAAAATGTAGTAAGAGTCCCACAAAAATGTGAATAAAATAAAAGTCATGAAAAAAAAAATGCAACAAATTTTTAAATCTTAAATAGGGCGCGGAAAATTTGCTTTTTGCAGGGGGTGGCAAAAGGTTAGGAACGGCCCTGCTCAAATTGTGTCTAACTTTTTTTTTTACCCTAAAATTCACATATATTACGCCTCTAAAAAAAAAGAAATAATCCCAAAAACACTTCCTGTGAACAGCTTATTCACTTTTTATATTCTGAATTCCACTACTGTTTCAGAAAGAAACACATCTTAAGAAACTAGCGCGAATATCGGCTTGGTCTCTAAAAATTAGAAAAACTATTAAAAGAAAATAAAAAACCCAAATGGGGAAAGGTAATTTCTTGTACTTTAACTTCATTCTTATTAAATTCCTTTTGGGTACGTTCCTATACTTGCGACCAAACTCTTAGTATCCAGGTTCACTCATCATTTTTTTTTTGATTCTTCTTGTAAGAAAAACGATTTCAAAACGTTTTCATGCGGTTAAAAGTTCAAGGAAAAGCAGAACACTTTCGTATTGGGTATGGGAAAATTTAAAAAAACTCACTGCTGAAAGATTCAGCCCGTTTCGAAAAGCGAATAGAGGAAAAAAAACTGAAAGTAATAGCAAGAAGAGATATAGAGCGGCTAAACGGTTTATTTTTATTAAAATATTATTACGATATTCAAATATGTTTTTTTTTTTTCCCTTTAAAAAGAAATCCCAGATTCTTTTCAAAACACAGGGTTACCCTTTATTTTTTTTGGTATTAGCACCCTTTGAACGTGCCCCTTCATTGATGCGTTTTTTGTAAATTTATAATAGCCTGCACACTAATTACTGACTCCATCCTGAAAAAAAACCTTTACTTTATTCCCAAAAATTATCCAGAAAAAATTTTCCCTTTCGTCTTTTAATCTGCTTTAAATTTTTAAAAAAAATCGAAGCAAATAAGATGCGAGTAGTGGCAAAAACCTTTTACTAAGAGAAAAAACAAAACTATAAAGTCACTAAAAACGAAAACGGCAAGGGGGGCAAAAGGAAAGGGGTTTAATTATAAAAGAAAACGGGAACTGGAGAAACTCAAAAAAGATTTTTCAAACAGAAAAAACTCCATTGCCCGGGATATAGAAGGCGGGGAAATCTTATCAAACCCCTCTTCCCCCAAAAGAAGAGTTGGCCCAAAACGTTTGAGACTTTAAAGGGGAGGCTCTGGGGTAATACAATTGACAAAAGGAAAAAAGATTCGAGCTCAGAGGATGTACTAACGATTATCTAAATTAAAAGGTACCCGGGCGAGGAAAAAAGTAAAACTTGAGAAGAAATTTGATAATCTAACTGCGAAACTAGAATTTTTAAAAATTTGCTAAATTAAAGATGCAAAACGTAAGTTAATTAAAATATGAGTGTAAAAGTTTTTTCATTGTAGGTACTCTCTAAAATTTCTGTTAAATTTTTTAAATTTTTTTATAAATTTTTCAAAAGAATTAGGCAATTTTGCTAAATTTACCCCTTAAGCCCCACCCCCCACATAAAAATCTTAAATGGGATGATACCATTTGTGACACATCTTTTAAAAAAGGTTTTTTTAGGGATTCAGAGATATTTTATTTTGACTTTTGGTCAATTTCTAGAGATTATAACAAAAAATTCACCAAGCAAAATTGTAAAATTATAAACTTTTATTCAAAAAAATATTTCAATTATTAATTAAATGTTCAAATTGTGCACCATTTTTTGAAGATAAAATATACCCTATTTTCAAAATCTTCTGACCCTTTAAAATGTTTCGGGTGATATATGTCCTGCTTTTCTTCACAAATTCTAACCTAAGTTCGCAATATTCTGCGGTTTTTTTTAGCCCAAACTTTTTTTCAGGTGACCCCACAAGAAAAAATAAATGGGGGCAAATTTGGAGAGCAGCCAGGCTATTCAATTGATCCTCCCCCGCCCTACCCAAATGATTTAGAAAATTATTATCCAACCTTTTTTACCGGCGCGACAAAATGGGGGGGCTGCCATCTTGTTGGAAGAAAAGCACATTTTCAATAATTAATAAATTTCCCCTTTTTATTTTGCGGTAAATTATATCATGATGTTTTAATAAAAATGGTTGCTCCCAAAAACAAATATTAACCTGTCTTTGATTTTTTAAATTTTTTAGTTTCGGACTGTTTTATTACTGTCAAAAATATCCCAAAACGGTTAGAAATAAAAAAAATCATTTTTTTGGAGCGCTGAAAAAAATTAAGCATTAAAGAATACAATTTGGGGGGGGAAAAAAATAAAGGATCACATCAAAAATCAAAAAGAACAATGAAAAATTGAATTTGATTTTTGAACATGTCCAACCATTTTTTTTTGGGAATAAATCCATTTTTTTATACTAAAAAACAGCCCCAACCCTTCGGAAGATTTTCGACATGATTGGAAAATATATTAAATAGAAATGATAAAGAAAAAGAAAAAACGAAAACTGAAATATGTTTATATTTTAAAAAAATTAAAATAAAGTCTACCTGTGCCTTTTTTTTTTGGAAATTTTAGTAAAAGATTTGACATCATAGCGTTAAAAAAAAAAAATATAAAACTTATAGAGGATTCGCAAATCAGGGTTCCTGATCATAGGCGTCGACTGGGAAATGTGAACTTTGTTTAAGTAAAAATTTTAAGTTATTTTTTTTAAAATTTAAACATAATCATATCGAAAACCGTACCTAGAATTAAATCCGATGTGTTCCACTAAACATCCGAATTGTCTTAATCTAGTCAACACAGACACTTTTCCTCGTCTTTTAAGGTTATCTGTGTTTCCAAGGATTCGAGTAAAGAAATAAAGACTTTTAATGCTGTGATGGCATTTTTTATTATTTTGGGCAGTTATTGAAAATATTTTGTCAATAAAATTTCAACGGATAGTCTTCTGGCGAATTTTTTTGCATAAAGTTGTGATATTGGGCCCGGGTTGTGGTCCTTATTGAACTTTTAAAAGGACATTATTGGATTTTGGCTAAAAAAAAAAAGATTTTTTTTAGTACCGGAAAAGAAATACTTTCGCAACATTTTTTTTTACTATATTATACCCGGGCAATTTTTATGAAATCTTTTGTCAAATATCTTTTAAAGACTTTTTTCCAAACTTTTCTGGACATTTCTTCAAAAAATTTTTCAAATTCCTCAAAATAATCATAATTAGTTAAAGTTTTCAGGTTGTCATCATGTGAAAGATGCAATTTTAGAAATAATGTCGTAACCTCTGGGAACCTTTTTTCGGTAACTTATCGAATTTCTCAATTTTCGGTAGCAGTATAGTTTTTTTAACATTTTCAATTTTTTGCTCGGATTGAACTAGCATTTTCCAGTCCATTTGCCGTCAATTTTCCCGTTTTTGGTGCTAGAGGGTTCTTTATGCACTTTTTGCATTTATCATTGTTTTCACGGCTCGATAGATTTCTAAAAAAACTCTCTACGTAAAAGGTATCATATTGAGATTTAGATGGTAAAGAAAAGGTTCACATTTTTTTATTTTACTATAAAATTTTGATTTAAAAAGCGAAAGTCACAGGTGGAGATGCTAGAGATAGCCGAAACAAAAATAACTTTGGGCCCCCTTATATAGCGCTCTTATACGAAAAACACCTGTCCCGCAGCAAGGACCACTGTAACACCCGAAAAAAGGGAAAAAAGTAGCTATTCTTATTACTAAATTTTATATAAAATTTTGCAGGCTCGGGTGAGGAAGGGAGGTACCAAAGGGGTTATTTTTAAACGTCAAGCCCAAAATTTTTATTGACGGAAATCTAGAAGAAAAAAACTTGCGTTTTTCGATGAAGAAAAAATAAAAACGGGAGTTCTTAGAGCCTAGGTATTGCAAATTTTTTTTATGGGTTCCCAATTTAACACGTAAAAGGGCTCTGTTAATTTTTAAAATTCCCGCATTTAATCATAAGATTTGGGTTAAAAACAGTCAAAGAAAAATGCCTCTTGTTTAACCCAAGTTATTTTTTTCCATTTGCTTTTAATAAACTCCCTTTTCAAAAGTTGAAGTGGCAAATCCTCTTTTCTGGGCGAAAATAAAAATTTTATTAAAAAAAAAAACGCTTTTGTTGAAAAAAGGAAGGGGTTTTTGTAACGTTAACCCAGAGCAATTTTGCTACATCAACAACCCAGTTGGGGAATGGAAATAGAAAATTTATGTACAGCTCGCGGTCAAGGGAAACTGTATTTAAAAAAATTGTTCAATTCTTTTTCGTATCTGATCTGCATTTTGTAGGGAATTAAAAACAAAATTTAACAAAATTTTTTTGAACACGAAGAGATATTTTTAAATGTTGTAATAAACGTTTTGTTTTAATACAATATATTTTAAAATTTTATCATCGAACGTACCATTTTTTGGGTACTGATATATTAAAAGTCAATTTTAAACCCGGGGAAAGTATTGCAACAAATTTTAATAACTTGTTCTACAAAAACCTACTTAAAAATTTTTGGGGAAAAGTAAAGATAGTTAGTAAAAAAAACCCCATAAAGGAGATTAACACCCTGGTTAAAAAGATGTCTGCAAATTTTTTTCGTGAAAATTGAACAAAAATTGCAATTACGTATTATTCAACCTTAATTTCGTCTAAATATTTGTAATTACAATTACATATAATAATAAATTTTCGATTAAATGCAACCACAAATAATCTTTTCCCAAACATGCTCGGTTTTCGTGTTTGGTTTTTGCTTTTAAACTTTTGACGACTGGTCCCCTTTAAATTTGGGAACCTTCAAAAATTAAAAAAGAAATCGATTCTTTTACGCTTGGCTAATATCGGTTCGATCACACCAATCCCGTGACGTCATCGAAGAGCGCTGAGGCCTTGTTATAGCGTAGGGAACGAACAACATGTTTAGGTGCCCCAAAAAAACAATAATTGAGATTGATTTTCTCTTCCGTTAAAAATTGTCATCATTTAGGAAATCCCCATTCCTCCCCTGAATAAATTTTCATTACTTTATTCTAAAGTTAAAAATCTTTTTTAGCAATTTCCCATCCCAAAATGAGGGCCCTTTAAATAACAGGCTAAAAAACAATACGATTAATACTTTAAAAATTTTGGGACAACCGTAATACCAACAACCCAACATCCGTCAACAATACGTGATGATTCACACTGCCAATGTCTTTTTATCCATTTCAATCTAATACGAAACTCGGGTATGCCCTTTTAAATTAAAAAAAACATAGAATGTTTTTTTCAGTGTTTGATTAACCATAAATATTTTTTAGAACGTTACGAAGTTGTGTTGTCATTATATTTTAGTAATTTTAAGAATCTTATTTAGTTAATGTAGGGGTTTGCGGGAGTCCCTTTTTCCTTATAAAAAATTTCCATTAGTCTGAACGTAAAATGTTGGTAACATTTTTATGGATAACGAAAAAACGGACCCCTCAGAATTTTGTTTTTAATCCCATGCGCACAAATAATTTTGCATAGCTAACTGCCGTTTATCCGTTACATTTTTCATGCCGTATAAAGTTAGAACATAAAAAATTTTACGAAAGGGCATCATTTATCCCGAATTTCAAAAGTCGTATATTTTTGTTATGACGACGATGCCGTGCGATGGAATAGGGAAAACCAAGGTTTGGGAAATACATTTCTCTAAAGGTGGTCTCAGTTTCTATCTTGCAAAACTCGACCCAAAGTTTGTGGCGGGGGATGAATTCGCACACTTGACGTCATTGGTAGTGATGTAATACCAGGGGAGGGAAAGGGTTCTTTATAAAAGCTGGTCCCCTACAATTCCCTGATCAATTAAGAAATAAATAGGGGTATAGTGCTGACTAGAGCCGAGCCGCTATCCTCTTACAGCGGTTGGACTGTTTGATTTGGGTTCATTTCCGCCCGAGACTCCCCACGCCTTCTACTTTCAAAACGGGAAACGTTTCAAAAGGTTTCCTATTTTTAGTGGTGATCTTTACACGGAACTTACTAACGCGGTATTACTTGTTTCGTAAAAAACGTTTTAATTGATGGATCTAATAAGTTCTATATTTCATCGCTGACGTCATTTTCCATTTTTTTAAATTTAGACAACCTTTTGAGTAAATGATTCTACCAACCTTTGGGGAAGAAAACCCTTTGGTAAAGCAGTCGTTTACGTTTCACATGACGTGTCAAAACATAACGTTTACTTAAAAACCCAAAAGGCTGTAGAACGTAACGGAAAATACGCTATCCCAAAAATCTGTAATAATTTCAGAAATTTTTTTCAATCATCAAATTTTAAATTTTTTTAATAAATTTTTTGTTAAAACCCAAAATAAATTGTTTTGTAACAACAAATTTATGTGGGTCAAAAAAATATTGTTAGACTGCGTTTGAGCTTTAAAAAATGGGATTTATTAATTCAACGCATTTTTTCTCTTATGATACACAACCTACAAACGTCAAGCCCTTTACTAATGCTATAACTGCGTTCGATTTGTTTTATTAATTTTACGTATTTTTTCCTCAAAGTACTGTACGAAAGGGTTTACAGTGAGGGAAGTGGAACAGCATTTTTTACACTGCATAAATATAAAGATTCTAACTAATTTATTATTTAGAAAAAGTAAACAAAAAAAAATTTGCCAAAAAATCCAGTATGTAATGTAAATCAAATTTCGAATTTGAACACGGGTAACCCCAAACCCAACCTCAGTGGTTAATATGTGGAGAATATCAATAACCTTGTTTTTCGCATGCGTCCAACAGAACAATACGAAATTTCCAAATATTCGGTAGGGACACGAAGGGAAAGGGGGTTTTAAAAAAAATACGGGTAGGAACATCCGTTCTTCTCAAATGGAACCGCATATTTGAAATTTTGTACCCTACAACGGTTCAGTCATACTTTGGATCAAAAGGGAAAACGCTTATGTGTATACCTGCTTTACTTTTGGAAAACAAAAAAAAAAAATAAAAAATGTTTGGGCTGTTTTTTTTTAAAAAAATTAAAATTTTACTTAATAAAAAAGAATAAAGGGAAAGTAAATTCATCTTTATTTATTTAAATTTAAAGATAAATAATTTATATATATATCAAAAATAATTTTTTAATTTTAAACATCATCGAAAAAAATCAAAAAGTGTCACTGTCACATTAAAGGTTTTTAATAAGTTTTCGGTAATTATCCCTTATGGGTCCTTTTTGTATTAAATTTTTTCCCCAAATTCACTGCATGCCACAAACATGTGAAACCCTTTATCTTTTGTGATTTTTTTTCCCAAAATTTTTCTTTTGCGAGTTCCCCCACACATTTTTTTTTTAAAAGTTTATTTTTAGATGCAAATCTGCCCTTTAAATTGCCCCAATTTTTTTTAATAGGGTTTAGTTCCGGTCATTGGGGGGGAAACCAAAACTGTATGTCCATCTTTTGCAAATATAAATCTTAGGGAATTCTTGTAAATTGGTTTAGCAATGTACTAAACATACAATTCAACTTTTTTCAAATTTTTCATTTTAAAATGTGCCAGTTTACTTAGCCATTTTTAAACATTTTTGTTTTTTGTGTTTGTAGTTGGGTTTTAACTGAGAGAACGTTGTGGTAGCTTGCTATCCTCACAACAACAATTTAGGGGGGCAAATTTTGGGAAACAACTGTTTTTCTAACCACCCTTTTTTAATTGATGAAAATTCATATCTCTGATAATCTCCACTTTTTTTCCGGACTTATAGATCAACAAGGCATTTTCAAAAAAATCCATGTTCACTACCTAAAAAAATAAATATCATACATACTAAAAATTTTTTGAAAAATTTTACTAATGTACCTCTGTACAATTTTTTAAAAGTTTTACTTTTGATATAGGGGATTTAAATCCATTTTGAGTTATAAACCCATTCATATGGAGTTTGTGACTGCATGGGGGTATGCCCCCGTCTAAAATAAATACTTTAGTTTTTCAACTCAAAAAAAAATTTATTTTTTCTTCACCTGTATACACATTGGCGACCTTGTAACCGAAATTTTTTAACATTTTGGGTTTGAGGATCTTACTCAGATTTTTGATCTTTCTATCAAAAGCTTTCGGTTATCAGAGTCTTCTTCCATGTTTTTTTATAAATGTTTAATTTCTAAAATAATAAAAAAATTTGAAATTATACTACCCAAAACCTAATTTTAATATTAACTTTCTTAAAGAGCTGCGCTTGCCTACAAAACCAATGGATCATCTGATGTATTTTTTTATATACGCATTTTTAAAGTAGGGGCCCGTTTGTCATTTTTGTGAAAATTGGGGATAACCTGAGTAAAACTGCTTCCCCCTCATTATCCACAGTAGATTTTGGGAAAGTCTTACAACATTGTCTTTTTAAAAAACTGCCACTTTGCTCTGCTTCAACAGAATTACTCTTTCGAATAATTTTGACAAGAGTATTTTTGATATTACCGTAGCTTCACTAACAATATCTGAAATGTTACCTGTAACAAAAATAATGACTTCCGATATATAAAAAATTTTAAAAATAGTATTAAAATACTTAAAAAAAAAAATATTACATACCTTCTGTCTTATATTTTTTAAATAGTTTATACATTAAAAAAAGTGATTGCTCAAAAACCAAAAATTGTTTTTTTAGCGATGTTCTGATTCGGACATTCCAGCTGTAACTTAATTATTTTAAAACAACTTAATTTAAAACTGTTTAAAACAAAATACTACGTAGAATATTACCCCTAAATTTAAAGTATTTTGAGAAAAAATGATTTTTAATAAAAAGTACGCCAAAACAAAATTAAAGTAGAGAGCACGAAACGAAATTTACGACAAACAAACAACTGACGCCGAAAAAGAGGTAAATGTTTGTTGGGCTTAGTAGGTAGGAAATATATAGCTATTTCTCTCGGTTTGCACTAAATTCTCTTCTAATCCTAAAATGCGTCTTTGCCGGTGTCTTCCCAAAATAAAAGGGCTCTACCAACCCTATCATGCCATTTTGTTTCATTTAAACTTATTAGATAAATATGGTAGAAAGGGAAATTTTAACATTTTTCAGAAAGTCACAATACTAAATTTTTTATTTTTTTTCAGTACAAAAAAAAGTTCTACCCGAGAATAAAATTTGTGAACATGCAAAACAACTTTGGAATATAGTTGCGGCTAATCAAAATAAAATGATCAAATTTTAAGTCAGTAAAATATATAAGACTGCTTATTAATTAAGAGAAAAAAAAAACAAATTTAGATCAGCAAATTTTTATGCATTTTTTAAATACATAAAACAAACAGTCCCTAACATTGTAAAAGTATTAAATTTTATATACAATAAAATATTACAACATGAAATAATTTTTTGCAAAAAAATTATGTATAATGTAATTCATATTAATATTAATAGTACACGATGTAAGTATCTACACCCAGGACTTCAGTCTCATTTACTATTTAATTATAAATAAAATATGGTACAAAATCTGGATAAGAATTTATTCTGACCTGTATTCAAATCAATATATACAGATTATATAAATGTGATCAATTTTTCATCTCTATCAGTTGGAGTAACAAAAATATGTCGCAGGTATCGAAATCCCTTACATCATTTTGATTTACAAGAAAGTAATTTTAAGACAAAAGAATGTATATCACAATGCATTAAATGTGTAGATGATTTTGATATAAATTAAAATTTGAAATAAATGGAAATTTTAGAATGTACTTATTTATGTATGTACGTTTTATTTAAAGTCAAAAAAAAAAATCAAATTCGGTACCCCCTTACACGAGGAACATGTGTAAGATAAAAAAAAAATTAATAAAAAGTGAAAATAAAATAAATTATACACACAGTACATTAAATCAATAAAAATGGCAGTGTTAACATTTACATATTTATATACATATATACATACTCTGGATAAATAAACATGGAGATAATCAATAACTAACGTTATCACCTATCACAGAAGTTGAAAATTAAAAATTGATTTTTAAAAATTTCCCTTAATATTTAATTTCATTCTAAAACATTTTACAATTAATTAATAACACTGTGCTAGTTACGAAATGCAACAAGCTGGGCACCCAGGGGGTAAACCTAATTCGAGTACGCTGAATCCAATGGTGCCCCAACCGTTTTTAAAAGTTAGCTCGTGGTTTCGAGCAATTTCAATTTAAAAATTTTAGGCCCAAAGAACCTTCTGGAACATTCTGGAATTTTCGGGAAAATCCGCTCCATCGAAGAGCTTTCTGCAAACCCTTTGTGAACTTCTAGAAATTCCCTCCCCCCTACTGCCCCCTAGTCAAAAGGCATATAGCGCGCTGTTAACCCCTTTAAGAGCCCTCTGTTTTTCAAATTAATGTTTAAAATTTAAATTAAAAACAAATAATCCAGTGAATAGTGGGAAAAATTTGAGATTGTTATTGTATTGGCTTGTAAAATCAATTAATTTGAAATATCAAAAAAGGATAAATGTTTTAAATTGAATACCTTTTGTTACGCGTGTGGAAAATTTGTAATTACGACCACTCGGCGTAATAAGTGCTGAAACCGCTGATTTATATCAGCAATATTTCTCACAAAATCTTTTTACTGATGTGTGCTGGACGCCATCTATTGTTTATAAAACGCGTTTTGAATTTGAATAAATGGACAAAAATCGGAATTGTTATGCCATTTGAGGTGTCGATGATTTGGACAGATTTAAGAGAACATGATCCAGCTGAAAGTTATGCGTGCTTGAATTATACTGACAGTATGGACAGAAGAAAAAGTGGTTCTTTGAAAAAATTTTTAAAAACGAATTTTAAATTTCAGCTGCCCCTTCAAATACAATTTCCCGTTTCCCCCAAGAAAACCAAATTTTAACAGAACAAACTGAGCCATCACATTAGAAACCGAAAAACCCAAGAAGCAACGTATCAAGATGAACCATCAAAATTCACCCCATGCCAAACACATTGAAATCAGGCAATCTCGTTTTAAATTTATAAAAACCCGAAAAATCACAGTGACAATCCTTCTTTTGGGAAAGACTTGAAAGAAACGAATATTTTGCAGCAAAGTTCGGATTAACGGAGCAAACATCGTCATCGTTTTTCAAATTTTTTTCAATCCATTGAAATAATGCTTCGCTTATTGTACTGATATCCCTGGTTTTTTTTTAACGATGCAAAAAGAATTAATCCCGAGCATTCGCGATTGTTTTTCGATCGTCAAAAAACAGTTTGAAAACGGACTGCTACCCAAAACGAATTCAAAAATTTCCCTTCCGATTTCACTAAAACAGCAATACTTGGAGACATACGCTCGCTAAAAAAACATCGATTTTGAATATAATACCAAAAGTGGAAAATTTGGCCGCTAACGTGGTGCCTCTTTTAAGAGGTATGCAAACGAGTTTTTACCAAAATATGCAATGCTTATGAATACCCATTTTGCCGGTGACCAATATAACGAACGGAATCTTTACGAGAGGATTTTAGATTGCGACAAAACAACATTATTGAGATTTCACTTGTGCCGATCGAAAAGGTTTTGTTACCATCGCTCCACATCAAACTAGGGATTGATGCGTCGTATTTTTCCACGGTTAAGTGGGATGAAAATAGGAGGTTTGAATCTGAATGTTCATCTACTGAAATTTTATTTTATGTAGGAATATTTAATGGCCGGACGTCGTTTGATGAGGTACAAACGTTTTGAAAATGCACTCGTTAACATGGAGTTTATGGCATGGGATTGTGTGAAACCGGTTATTGACAATGTTCTCGGAATTCATCGATCCGAAAGTTGGCGCATACTAATTGAAAACATGCTTACTGCTTTTCACCGTTTAAAAGTTCGAATGTCATTAAAAATTCATTTTTAGCATTCCCATGTAGAAAAATTCAATGAACGATCACCAAATGAATCCGATGAGCATGGCGAGCGTTTTCATCAAGCGATGGCGAGGCTCGAACATTGGTACAGCGGCAAAAAGCTACATGCTCTTTTGGGTGACATTTGTTGGAATCTACAAGAAGAAAATGACGATACAGAAGAATCAGGGCAATCATAGAATGAAAAATGAAAGAAATTAAGAAAAACGTTTTTTTTTTCGCAAAAAAAAAAAACGAAAAATCGACTGAATCGATTCATTTTTTTCAAATAGTTTCTATTCGATGTGTATTTGTTGGTACGATGTCTATTCGATCGATTTAAATTCAATAAATGGTCAAGAAATGAGAAAAATTACATTTTTTGGGGGTCTTTGGGCCTAAACTTTTTAAATTGAAATTGCTCGAAAACGCCAGCTAACTTTTAAAAACGGTTAGCGCCATTGAATTCAGCATACTCGAATTAGGTTCGCCTCCCGGGTGCTCAGATTCCAAAGAATTAATTAATATAATTTTTTTTTATACATTTGATAGTGATAACGTTTCTCATCATTATTTCCTTTATTTCACATCCGCTAATTAGTTAGCCAAGATATATGTATATAAATAAAAGTAAGGCCTCAAGTCATGCCGTTACTAGGTCCTTCCCATTCTATTAAATACTCCGTCTTCCCCGTAGGGCCAATTCTTTTAGCTTTTATACTAAATCTTTCACCCGCAGCAATTCTCGTTGCAGCACCAAAGTAGCTATTCACTGAATTTTTCAGATCGTCCATGCTAATATCCGGCTCCTGTTTCACAGGACTTGGTTTTGGAGTAGGAGGATTAGATATTTTCTCTTTTTCTTGGCCCTTATCTTGTCTTTGCCTCAATCTTCTCGCGTTTAATGCGTAATCCACGCAGTTGCCGATTTGCGATTGAGGCGAGGTATTCTGGTTTAAGGTCGATCGTAAATTTCTCTGTCCCCACTCCTTAGCGTCTGGTCTAACAGGAACTACTGCGGCTGTTTTACTGGCAGTTTGTAGGCTATTTGTGTACATGGGAAGCTGATTCGCTCGATTCCGCCTCAATCTACGCCTTTTGACCTCACCATTCGGCCCTATACAAATATCTTTTTCACTAAGTTGTCTCTTCATTGGCCGAATTATAGGTCTGCCAGGTATAACGGCAGTTAAAGGTAATGGTAGCGTTATAGCGTCTTTGCTTCGTTTCTTAGAAAGCTCAGTATTGCCTCTCATTAATGTTAGAAATGGATTATTTTTGCCTTCAAAGTCCTTTGGTGGAGGTATAATTAAATCTAATGTACTCTTTGAGGAAGTTTCATCTCCTGACGTATCACAAGGAGTATTCAGTTCACTAAGGTTTGTATCTAAATTATTCTTAGTGAGGTTAGATTTTGTCAATTTGGCCGGTTGCTTACCTAAAGCATTTAAATTCTGTGATATTAAAGTATTCGAGTTTTCAGTAAATTCAGATACAATATCCGGACCTAGACTGCTTGAACCTGAGGCGGGGGGTGTCGGCGGTGCCGAGACGGACGTTGGCGGAGTTAAAGGCAGTGTTTCGCTATTCTTTGTAGTCTTACTATCTAAACTTAGTCTTTTGGGTCTATGATACTCCATATTACTTTTTCGTTTCTTCGTTTCGTCTTTACCTTTTCTCCTCTGCCTTCTCAATATCTTATCTCTTGTTCTTACGTTTAAAGGCAATAATCGCTTCTTGTGCTTTAAGCTAATTTTGGGAAAAGGTACGCTTCTTTTTGCGCAACCGCCTCCATACTCTACTTTATATAAATTATTGTCTAGATGATCCTCATGTTCACCGTCTGGGCTAGGACAGGGAGATTCCGTTTCCGAAAGGGCACTGTTCTCCTGATATGCAATTCCCATCATGACGTTTAGCATGTGATTATCTAGGGCAACTATCTTTCTTAAAGACCCGTCGCCTTCAATGCGAGCTGGTTCATCTAATGGCAGAAACTGTAATCTTCGATTTCCTTGCCACCTCTCTTTCAACTCCTCCTCGGATATGGGGCCCACAGGAGGCAAAGTCACACACGGTGCAGGCGGTGGTAATCTTATTCGTAAACCCCATATTGTAGTTCGTTTTTTGATTTCTCGGCCGCACTTAAAACGATTCCTATTATTAGTCAATACGGAGAGAATGTTTTCACGACGTTCTGATTTTGATACGTTAGATATCTGAAAAAAAAGGAAAGATTATATTTGATAAATCTTTTAATTCATGTATTTTCGATTACGATTTAAATATTACTTAAAAGGCAATATACGTTGTTGGTTTTTGTCTGAAGAGTCGTTAAAAAATATAATTTCGCCGTATAAACTTGCATTTTTAATCAAATTTTAAAACAACACCATGAAATTAACATATTTGGTTTTCGTCGGTGAATTATGCAAATCTGTAATTTCCTTGGAACTTCCGACGTAATTAAATGATTGAAAAAATCTCCTCGGTAAGGAATCGAACCTGACATTTCCCGCTTGCCGTAGGCGTACTAACTTTCTTATTAGTTTGGCGAAGCAAGGGCTTTCGCATCGCAATTCGTCCGTGAAGGCCGGCTTTTTGCTGACGGCGCTTAACAGTGGACACACTAATCGGCTTCAGAAGTACAGTATTGATTTCTGCGGCGATTTATGGAGCTGTTTTTCTTCTATTTCGCTTGACGGACACCACGATTGTAATATCTTCAGCTGATGTTGTCACCGTTGGTGTACCACTTCTTACTTTATTTAGAAAACTGCCACTTTCACTGTATTTTTTGACGTTATAATCAACAGTCGATGGATTTAAATGTAATTTTCTAGCAATTTGGCGATTGCTTATGCCTCAGTTATGTTGTGCTACTATCAAAGCGCGCGTTTCACTACGAGGACTTAATGTCAGGGACGTTCACTCTTTAATACCTAAGTTGTTATTTTATCTGCAAATATATCGTAATATTTCGACAGACAATTTTTAATTTTACACGCCAAGTATACTAATTTAATCGATATATTTTGGCTTCCGCCGGTGGATTATGAAAATCTGTAATTTCCTTGGAGGTTCGATTCCTTACCGGGGAGAATTTTTCAATCATTTAACTACGTCAAAAATTCCAAGGAAATTATAGATTTTCACAACCATAAAATATTATTAACTGCGAAAGTGTAATCGGGCTTCATAGAGAGGTATGGAAAAACATTCTCATTAAGAGAATATAAAACTGAAAACAAAATATAAAAAATAACCTTTATTTCTGTAAAAAGTATGATGGACCTTTAAATGTGAAATACATTGCTATATTATTCGATAGAAGCCCAAATGCAGAAGTTTTTAATAGTATATAAGTATGAGGGCAAACTATTCCAAGTATCAAAAATAACTTAATATTTTTATTACTTTAGTGATTACTGAAATTTAAAAAGTCTTTATAAAAAAAAACATTAGTGAAGTTTACGAGCTAGCCCTTTCTTTTATTTTGATTTAAAATATTTGATTATACGCACATTATTTACCAATTTAAAAGGGAACTAATAATACAACAAAGTAATCGACAGAGGGCGCCATGTGAGGGGCCACTGTACTTTTTACAGAAATAGACGTTCTTTTCGATATTTCCAACATGGTTTAGAATTTTTTCTACACTATGCTACGAAGCCCGATTACATGTTCACGGTTTTATATTTTATGTTTATTGTTTTTTTAAAGACTTAATCGAAAATGCAAGTTCATACGGCGAAATGATAACTTTTTTAATGACTTTTCGTACACAAACCAATAATTAATATTCGATATTAATTATATACAAGGGTTTTTTAGAATTACAGTACACGCTCGATAATCCGACACTATAAAAATTTGCCTTTTGTCGGAGTAGTAGAAAGGCTGGATTACTGGACGTATACAAAATAAGAAACGGTTTCAAATACGTACTTTACAATACATATTTTTATTCAACTAATATGTATTATTAATCGTACAATATCTCTCAGAATATTAAAACAAATGCATTTAAAATAAGTACATATAATATTTATTTCATTATAAAAGAATGTACGTACATATTTATGTAATATGTTATACATATAAAAAGAACTGACTCATGAATCTTATAATACAGTTTTGTTGAAAAAAATCTTCAATTTTTGTTTGCTTTTTTGACTAATAAATTTTATATGTTATATCCTCTTTTAGTTTTCTCAGCCCATTGGATGCTCGTATCGACTGCTGCAAGTGCATCTTCTAGTTTTACTGCATTTCTTGTAACGGACTGACTATTGTCGGAAATATTTTCTTGTGAATCAGCTTCATTTAATATTTCATCATCTGTCATAATTTCGACGTCTTGATCGGAGTCCGCATTAAACCACGCTTCAATTTCACCTTGGGTTACTTCCGTATTTCCCTCCCGTGCTACCATCTGTATGAGTTCGGAATATCATCACGTGGTTCCTACTCTTCATATCCGTTTTCGTTAGAGCGCCACACCTTTTTCCATGACCATCATGACGTCTTGGGGTACGTTATGCCATGAATCATTTAAAGTAAACACGATATCTTTCAAATTCATTTCCTCTAACGCCAAATGAATTTCCTTTTCTCAGCTAATCGCACTTAAAAAAATTTTTGTATTTGGTTTTAATGATTTGTATGACGTTCTGGTCCACTGGTTGTAACAGCGGCGTACAATTGGGCGGTATAAAAAGAGTGCATATTAAACCATCACTGGAAGACAACTCATCGTTTGGACTATGTCCGGATGCATTGTCCAATACGAGTAATGCCTTTTGCGGAAGATTTTTCGTTCTTAAGAAACGTCGTACTTCAGGCGCAAAATCTTGGTGAAACTATCCACAAAAATATCTTTCGTTACCCATGCTCTGTTTTGATTTTTTTAGACAACGGTAAGACGTACATTCTTTAATGGCCTCGGATTCTTTACTTTTCCCATTAACATAAACTTGAGCTTGTGAGTGCCGCTCGCATTTGAGCAAGGCATAAAAGTTACCCGTTTTTTGGATACTTTTCTTCCAGGAGCTTCAGCTTCTCCGCTGTGCACATAAGTCTTGTTTGGCCATACTCGCCAAAATAAGCCACTTTCATCAGCGTTGTAGATTTGATCAGCAGTAAGTCCAAACTCTTCCACTCTTCCTAAGTTTCCCAACAAATGGAGCCACAGATGCAAGGTCACTGGAAAGTTTTTCGCCAGTTAAAGTTAGCATACGAATACCATACCTTTTTTTAAATTTCGTTAACCAGCCGTCATTTGCTCAACAATCGGTTTTCCTATGACCATAAATAAAGGGAGTCTTCCCTCTTCTGATGTTCCATTGTTTTCGTAGTTTTTTCTGTTTCTTGTCATTTTGTGCCGATTTGACAAAATGTTCAATTTTTTTACGATTTTTCCATATACCATAAATTGTTGCACGTCCGACATTGTAAAATGTCGCCAATATAACTATCTTAGCACCGTAAAATATCCATTTTTTTTAGATAAACTTAGTGTTTTATGCTTACGTTTTCCCTTTCCTTGTAACATTTTGTAACAACTTGTTTTGACGCTGTCTCGCAGAACGACGCGTATTCCTCAGAACAAAGCAGCGGACTAACTAATTCAGTACCGATCAATTCGTCGGACTGCAGAGCAACGACGTCGGATTACTGAACTGAAGATGGTGGGGAACGCCGGATTATAGAACGGTCTCGAAATTCGTAGTAACTATGAAATACAGGGGATTACTGAACTTGTTGGATTAGGGAACAGCGGATTATCGAGCTTGTACTGTATTGAAATTTATGTAATCAAGCATACGTATCTAAGCCTCTTAAGTCTAGAGGATAGTTTCCTTTATGGCCAATCAAATCGAGATAATTTAATTTTTAACATAATTAAGTAACACTTAAATTACATTGATTTTCTAACCAGGTGCATGTTTTGAAAAGTATTGCTTAATCTAAGGGTGACGTCATTAAAATGGTTGCCTCAAATATGTGCCATAGGTAAAATTTGCTTATTTAACTGATATTTAGTGCTTTAAGAATTACTTATAAATGGCTCAATGAAATAATGGCCGTAAATGTTTTAAAATAAGCATCTGTAAGTACTTCTTAGCGATCACGTGATTTTACAGCGGAATCTCGTTGTTATAATCATTTGGGGAAGAAAAACTGAGAGACAATAATCAGTAATGAAAATAATTATCCTTTTGTCTCTTAATAGCGATAAATAATAATGAAATTAGGCAATTAATTGTAAATACATAACTAAGAAGTAAAAAACTAATCTGTAGTAAATGTATGAAGCAGTTTTGGAGGAAATGTTTTTACAAGACACTAAAACATAGCATCATACAAAAAAAACATAAGCGAATGACACAAAGTTATCTCTTGCATTATAGAGACCAACAGTGCTTTAGAGTATTAAATAATACACATTATTACCTTTGGTGGTAGCTGCAATGCATGCCAGTTATCGTTGATATATGGAATGATAATAGTATCTAAATCATAATACTTTTTGCTATTGTACGCAGTAAGATTGAACAACATTAGGTGAACCAAATCAACCCATTTCAACTCTAACCTCCGTAGAAACTCCTTGCCATGGTTACAAATTGAGCATACGAACACGTAGAATCTGTCTCCGCAATACAATGGATACTGCAAACAACTGACACATTTATCGTGGAACCATTGCCGACATCGGCCACACTGCAACATTTGTGTATACCACTCCCCGTTTCCGCCGCAGTAGCAATATATTTGCTCCATATTAACTCTGTGGTAAGTGTCCCAATTCAGTGCCTCCATCTAAAATTAATCAAAAATAGACATTAATATTAATAATAAAAGAATTCGATATTCTTAATTTTATCTTTAATCAATTTTTCAATATATTCAAATTGAATATATTACAATGATTCGTAATTAGTCCAAACTTAAAGCAACATTCATAAAAAGATAGTAATTAGTAGAAACTGGTGCAGTGGTACAAAAATCTAAAATCCAAGGGTGCCCAAATATTTGAGCGGTAGTGTACATCGTGATACTTTATAACGTACCATATGTGTGATACCATTGGTAGGGTTCTACCTTTCGAAAAATGTGAAAATATACAGATTGTTTTTTTATTTAATATAAAGAAAAATAATTTCCGGTAAAATCGGAAATGGAATTGGGGAGTTAGTAACACTAAAAGTTAGTTCACAAAAATTAAAACTCAATCGATCCAAAAATGCAAATTACGTTGAAACCAACACAATCATTTCTCACATTTGGCCAACAATTTCAGATTTAGAGTCGTATGTAAGAAAACAAGTTCAGAATTATTAGAACTTTTCTAAAGAGATGATATTCCTGCTACTGCTGCACATTAAAAGTTACATTTAAATAATACTAATTATATTCTGATTACCAATTCTGTTATAGTCTACGTATGATCGAGTTTAAAAGACAATGTAACACCTATACACAATTAAAAAGATTTGTTGATGAATAAACTAAAAACGTATACCTAACAGTACTCAAAGAATCTTCTGTAAGGAATCTGGTTGAGTTAAGTTGTAAAACTTTAAAAAGTATCGGTGTAATACTTACATTATAAGGTAGTGTTTTTATATCCGATCGAATTTCTACAGAACTGGAGCTATCTACGTTAGAACATAACTTCCTAAAGGAATCCCGCCGTAGTATTTTATAATCCGATGTTTTCCTTTGTCTAATTGGCTCCTGGGCAATACATCTTTTACACATCCAATTACTACCTGAAAATACGTTCCACACATAAGAAAAATAAATTTAGTAAATTACGTTAGGAAATTAATGGTATTTTGTTTCAGTATTATTTATTTTGCAACAGTTTATAATAGCCTTTGGTGCACGAAGGTGTTAACTCACTTTTTGATGTTCATTTCGAAGCTTTTCCAAACCTAGGGCTATATTTCAATAAGATTTGCTATTCATTAGAAGTAGTGAAAGATGTTTAATAAAAAATCTCTGGTTATAAAATTTTAAACCAGTTTTTGTCGGAATTATAAATTTTGAATTAATACCTTCTTGCCACCAAGGGCTTCCAGCCATACTCTCGTCTTTTTATTGAGACTCGCCAACAGACAAAATAGCTATTGATATTAATTTAACAAATAGTTTACTAGTGAGAAAAATCAAAACTTCCTTTCTATGATGCTTATTCCTGGTAGACAGACATATTTCAGTTTGTTGTTGTGGATGCGCTTGGAGATTTGAAACATACAGGTTCATCCAAAATTAACAGGTCACTATTGGTATCTCCACTATTATTAAATTTGTGAGCTGCTAGTGCTTTTTACTGGTTATTGACATTGGGTTAATGGAACAGCAATTGAATAATGCCTATTTGTAAAAAGACCAAAATTTAATGTTTTTTTTCACGGACTACTTTAAAAGCTACTTCAATTTCTAATATAAAAACTTTGTAGACTATTATTCTAAAATGAATAATAAGTTGCAATGGTGTTTAGTTTCTATTGCTGATTATCTTTTGTATTAAGATTTGTAATATTAAAATAAAATACAAAAATTCTTTACTTATAAAATTTTTTATTTACACTGGAAGTAGTTTTGGCAATATACCATCAGCCAGAATCTAAAGTAGCATAATACATCGACGTAATAATATAAAAGAGAAAGCAGTACATATTTATAGTCGAATTTTAAAACTTAATGTAAAATGTTAAAGTTGAAATGAAAATTTAACGTTTATAAAAGCCAACATTTTACAACAATGACTTTTATGAGGTTCTAAATTTCGACTGTAAGTGGTGTATATTTTCTGTTTTATTTCATTATGTTGATACATTACGCTACCTTAGATTATGGCCGATGATTAGAGCGAGCACATGTTAAATTTCGCGGATGATTTAAGTTGGTAGCTCCGGCAATAAATCACATATACGTAAATATCTTATCGTAATACAGACAAATATTTGCAACAAAAATTGCTAAAAACAGTTGGTTTTATGATTTTTATTTAATTTTTTGTTACTTTTAGTTCTTAATTTTAATTTATTGTATTATCATGTTTCCATATTTTGAAAGGTGTGATATATCGGAAGTATGTAACAAGATTTCTACCGTGTTGAGCAAGAGGAAAATCTTTTATACATGAAATTAATTTTTTTATCCTTTTTATAAAATATACCTCCTAGACAAAAGGTAAATTGTATCCATTTATTCAGTAAATCTGCAAAAATATTAAGAAATTTATAATTTACGCTATTTGTACGAGGGTGTATCAAATATAAACGGGACTGATTTTCTTAAAAATGGTGGAGTACTTCTAGACTTGGAAGGGGTTGATGCGCAGGTAGCCTGTATCGTTAGGGAGAGGGGAGAACCGACCGCAACTCTCTCGGGTCCCTTTAGTATCAAAAGAAATCATGAGCGAGAAAGAAGTGCATGTCTCCGTGGAGCAGCGGATTATCATCAAGTCTTTGGCCAAGGAGGGGGTCAACCCAACCGAAATTTTGCGGCGATTACAGACACAGTTCGGGGACAACACCCTGTCAAGAACCCGTACGTTTGCATGGTACAAAAAAATTTCTGGAGGGCGTGAAAAGGTCGAGAACGAGAGCCATAATCGCCGCCCCCACAAGTGTGATCGGCAAGGTGCTTTTCACGTTGATTTTCTCCACGATCGACGCACAATTAATGCGCAATATTATTGCGAAGTACTGGATGCCGCGAAATTGTCATTTCGAAAAAAAAGGAAGAAGCAATCGGCCAGAAGTGTCATTCTTCTGTATGTCAACGCCAGGCCTCATGTGGCTAATGCCACGATGCAAAAAGTCGATGCATTAGGATGGGAAACGCTGGAACATCTTGTTTTTACGGTGATGGAATAAAAAAGCTCCCAATCCGATGGGAAAAATATATTTCCAGGGCAGGAGAGTATGTAGAAAAGTGATATATATTTGTAAGCTTAGTTAAATAAAGTCGGAATTAAAAAAAAAAACGAGTCCCGTTTATATTTGATACACCCTCGTAGTTATATTATAATTGAAATTTAACCTAGGCACCTTAGCTTACCGAAATATAACATTTCAATTAGTTATTTCTAACATGTAAAACTTCAGAATTAATAGACATCTATATTTTATTAGGAATTACTGTCTATTATATCACAAACTATTTGCCGCAAAACAAAGTTAAACCAATTAAAATGTATCTTTAATAAAAACTAGACATTACTATAACTTTCTTGTTATTAATTTCAGAACAATCTATAAAGCTTTGAACTACTTCTCAAAAACTTTGAAAAATATACACAATGTTCCGTTTTAAAAATATTAAATTTAGATTTTTGTTTACTAAAATGCGTTATTCAATCATTTATCTATTAACACCATGTTAATAATCGGCAAAAATACTACTACTTTGCCAATTTTACTAACTTCCTAAGATCTATAATAATGGTTAAGGCTGTTTTACACGCCGCGATTCAAAAGGACAAACTTTTTCAATGTATTATTAATATCAATTGGTTTCGTTTGTTTCAGATAAGCGGTTCCTGAGTTAGGATGTCCACCCCGCATCCCTTCCGCTGTGAGGTGCTCCAGAAGCCGGACCACAACTCAGCCATTTTTGATTATTTTTATACACAAAAATTCATGAATAAAGCTTAAGACTAGAGTATTCGAACGTACTAATTGTTGTTTTAATCTACCGTATACTTTCGGAGAAAAAAAATTCAAAGATAACCTCCGATCCGAGGTCGTGACTAGAGGTAACCCCTTAAGCAGATGCAATGGTTGCCGCTTTTGTTGAATTCAACCACTAGATACATCACATATTTCATTATCTTAAAATACCCGCGAAATTGAGAAGCTGTCAAGAAATTTCATTCTTTATACCAATTGTTCATTCAGTAATCTTCCAGTTTGCGGCTTCCATTTCATGTCGCTCATTTTCGCATGCGCTTAACTAGACAATGTTCTCAGATTACAATATCAGTAATAAAAAAAAACATATTAAGTAGCCTTATTCATTTATTTATTTTGCTAGTTAAAAACACAAAATTACGACACGTTACATATCGTCATATTTGCCTTTGTGAGAAAAGAAGGGAACTCCATTAAAAGGAAATTTATTTACAGGAGACAAAAAAAACTGTTTGATTTTAATATGATTACAATGTAAACTTTTGTTTCTCTTTTAAAAGCTATTATAGAATAATTTTAATGATTTTTGTTTTTCAGTTATTATCAGATCGCAGTTAAATCTTATTTTTGATAAAAAAATTGAGTTACGTGCTTTGGTTACTGAGGCAACGATATACCGCCGGTAAAATATTTAATTTAATTATTGCAATATAGATCATTTAATTGCCTTTTCTCACTTTATATGATAAGATGGCCTTTTCCTGCTATTTTTAATTGAGAAAATTAACCTAAATTAATAAATATAAACACTTGTAACTAAAATATTTAAAGCGACGCTTGAATGACAATTAAAGTAATCAATAATTTGGCAACGTTGCATTGGTTTTTATATATGAAAAAATAGAGGTTGTATGAAATGGGAGCCATAAAGTGCACGATTACCATTCATTTATTTCAAAACTCAAGCGCCTGGATCTATTTCGATATATTTTAATATGTTTTGTTTCTTTGAGCAATGGCGGGAGAGATATCAATAAAACTAAGAAATAAACATGCATTTTCTCATTGTAAACACTGCAAGTATGAAATAAAACATTCGAATCACTTTTATACCGGGTGCGCCACTAATGTGTCGGCAGAGTTTAGCGTGAAAACTATCAAAGATAAAGAAATGAGATTTATTGTACGTAAATGGGTCTTTCAACATACAATTGTAATTGCGATGACATTTGACAAGTAAAAACTAGGAGATTTTCAGATATGGATCGATACACACTTGTACAACGCATTGAAATAGTGAAAATTCACTACAAAAATTGTGAAAATATCGTGGAAACGGTTTGTAAAGTTCGTACTGCATTTGGTCATTATCATCGCACAGCTATAGTGAATTTAATCAATAAATTCGAAGGTCTGGGACAAGTTAGTGATGTGAAGACTCCAACCGATGCTAGTCCGGCCAAATCAGCTAAAAATATCGCCGCTGTAGCTATGAGTGGCGGAAAACCGAGGTCTGGAATTGGGAATATCACAAGCCAGTTTGCACCGCATTTTGCATAAAAATCTTGGCCAACATGCGTATAAGTTGCAGTTGACACAAGAATTCAAGCCAGCAGATCACGCACAACGCCGTAATTTCGCTGATTGGGTGCTGGGAATTGCATGAAGACCATGATTTTTTCAACAAAATTATTCTGAGTGACGAGGCTCATTTTCATCTGTCTGCGTACGTAAACAAGCAGAACTATCGCATCTGGGGCTCCAAAATCCCAAGAGAAATAATCCTTTCCAACCACAACGAGTGACAGTTTGGTGCGGTTTTTGGGCTGGCGGTGTAATCGGGCCATACTTTTTTCGAAAATGCTGCTGGTTCGACCGTTATAGTGAATGGATTGTGTTACCGAACGATATTGACTGACTTTTTTGACCTGAAATTGACGCTATGGATGTGGACGACGTTTATTTTCAGCAGGACGGCGCCACCTGCTACACAGCTCGTGAAACAATGGCTCTATTGTGTGAAGAATTTCCTGGACGGATTCAAGCGCTCGAAGACAATATTAGAGCTGCTATTGGCGAAATACAGCCGCTATTATGCGAAAACGTGATGAAAAATTTCATCAACAGAATAACCGTTTGTAGGCAGAGCCGAGGCGAACATTTGGCAGATATTGTGTTCCATTACTACATTTGTACTTTAGATTAAAATAAAAATATAACCACACAAATATTGCGTTTTTCTGTTGATTTAAAATGACACCACTAGTTGAAATACCCTGTATATAGTATACCACAGCGCATTTTGTAAAATTATGTTCCAAATTTCGGCAACCGTCTTCAACTTTTTTATTTTAAACGGATTGCTATATTTTTTATTCATCCGTTTGATAGCCACTTAAACTACCTTTGGAGTGATATATGGTTATGTGAACTTTTAATACTTTAATACTTTTAGCTACATTGACAATTACAGGACTCTGACATTTTAGGACATAGCCTGAAAACAGGTATAGTAAATTCATAGTGAAAGAGTAACTTGCGACATACTCTTTCACTATGAATTTAAGTGCTAACACTTTATACATTTCAAGGTGGAATAATGTAAAAATATATACAGGGCGCCAAATATGTCGTGCAACATTTATCGAAACTCAAACGCTCTTTTTCGGTATTTTTAAATAGATATTTTTGATATTGGCAGCAACTTCCTTGTAAAATCACCTTCAAAATGATACCGATAACGTAATATTTATTTCCAATATTTTCGAAGATATTGCACATTTATGGAAAATACGTTTGTAATATTTTGGTATGCGGGCATCTAATACAGTTAGATGGCCATGATTTTCAAACAAAATCAAATATCAAATGGTGCCTTTGATATTACGCACATTTATTGTCATACTTATCACAAAAAAAAAAAATTATATTGTTATATTTATTCCCAATATGTTCTAAGGTATCGCAATTTTAGTATGTATCATCATATAGCCTAGAAGGTAATAATTAAGTATCCCATTTTTTATTTTGGTTTTAAAATTGCGAGATAATAAAAACGGAACCATTTACCTCCACTCAATTTTTCTCTTTTACGCAAAATTATTTGGATTATTTTCAAGTAATAAGAAACTGTACGTAATGCAAAACTATTATTATTTTCAGTTTCTAAAAAGCAATGTACACTTAGATTTTTTCATAATAAAATAATCTGAGTTCAGAAGGCGATTAAATATGTCTCCACTCTGCTCTGTGCATATTCTCAACTGTCTCTATACGTACTGGCTTACATTTTGAACGAAGTTGTCCTCGTTTAATTGAAAAGCGTTTCTTACTCGCTGCTACATGTTTTCTGGCATTGTAGGGGATGTCGTGGAAATAGTTTTTATAGTAGGCCATAGAAAAACATCACAGGGGGTACTCCTCTGACATTCTTGATGCTAAGAGTGGATTTCTGTTGCAAGCGCCAAGAACAACTACCACGCCTATGGACTCTCTTTCGAGAACTTCATTTTTAGTTAATGAAAGTTAGTACAGAATAACAGTAATGGTATAATTGTCAACAAGATTAATTAAAGCAGTATGTAATAACTAATAATGAACATATAAATAATTCAAATTACAATAAATGAGCCTTACTAAAACGCGATGACAGCAAAGAGAAACTACGAAAAACTTTATGTGGAAATTTTAGGCAGAGACTTAATGTTTCCTTAGATAGTAGTTTTTATTTGAAAATCATTGCCATTCAGCTGTATTAGATGTGCCGCATACCGAATATTACAGGCATATTTCCCAAAAAAGTGCTGTATCTTCGAAAATACTGAAAATAAGTATTACGTTATTGGTTCCATTTTAAAGGTAATTTTACAAGGGAATTGCTAGTAATGTAAACAAACAAACATCTATTTAACAAAATCGAAAAAAAGCATTTGAATTTCCATAAATTCTGTACGATAGATTTAACACCCTATACATATTTTTACATTACACCATCTTGAAACATATAAAGTGTTAGTTCCTAAACTGATAGCAAAATAGTAACTTACGATATTATATCTGTTTTCTGGCTACGTCTTAAAATGTCAAAATTTTAACAAAATTTGCAATATAGCCAAAAGTAATTGTCAAAAGTGCACATAACTATATATCATTGCAAAGGTAATTTAAGTGGCTATTAAAATAATCAATAAAAAAATAGCATTCTATTTAAAATAAAAAAGTTGAAGGTGGTTGCAGAAATTTGAAACACCCTGTACATTTGTAGATAATTTTACTACATGCGTTGTGGTATACTATATACGTATAAAAAAATCTCATTTTTCCATCTTTGGTAGTTTTCATGCTAAACTCCAAAGACACACTAATGGTACACTTGGTGTATAAGAATTGTAAAAAGTTAACAAATATTTAAAATCTTAAAACAATAAACTCAAAAAACATTAAATTATGAACACATTAGCTCTCTTAAAAGATAAAAAGCTGTAATTTATCCAGTAAGTTCTAGTTCTTAGCGCTTATAATTATATATTAAAAAATTAAAGTTCTTACCTTCTTTCTGGCAGATACTTGGTATTTCAGGTTGATGACATTTCTGATGATACCCCCGTCCACATTTATCACAGACAGTGATTTCATGTTTATTTTTTGGTGCAGATTTTTTACATACAACACACAAATCTTCTTGCTCAGGTGTACTCAATTTGGTTAAGTCTTTATAGCTAGACCAGCTGTCAGTATTATCACCAAATTTAACTAAACATTGTTCCCTTATTGCATCTACTTCGACAACTGTTCCTAAGTAAAATCGGCCATCTTTCTGCTTTAATAACACATCTTGTCCGAGTGCAAATTCTAATTTTTCTTTTTCTACTATTGTTGTTGAATCAGGTACAACAGTTTCTTCTAGTTCAGATACAGATTTTTTACTACGTAAACTCGTGTGTTGTGCTGATATATTTAATATTGATGTCATCTTGTAAATCAAAGAGTTCTACTACCAAAGTGTAGACCTAGCAAAAATATCAAAGTAATTAAATTCGATAATAAACTTGCATTATAGGTTGAGGAAGCAAATTAAACGACCTTAAATTTATACATTAATTAAGAACTTTTATTCAAAACAGAAAGCATCTAATTTCCTCCACACACCCATGTTTTATAATATATACCTAAATAGTAAACAATAATAATCGTTCGAATATACAATCAGACGTTTTGAATACATTTCTTAAACACATCTCAATGTTTATAAATTATTTACCTTTGAAAGTAGTGCCTCTTTTCAGCACACAAGTCCATTCGGTATGATTACACTTTCAGCCATTAGTGCAACTGTTTACTAAAGCCCGCCAAACACAAGTATTACAACAGTTAATCTCCTGTATGAAGTAAAACCACAAGATTATTCCATTGACCCACTAAATATCACATAATTCTGTTATAAGAAAAGACGATTTTACAAGTATAGCATACGATATTTCTTAAAGAAGTTCAAAAATTAACGAAAATTTTAGTGTTGTTGTGATGTCGCCACTTGTATTTTTAAAACATCTAGTAATATTAGATTTCTACAGTGTGACATGTGGCAACTTGTTTAATACCAACATTTATGACCATTTTGTTTTGAGTGAAGCAATAATTTTATGATGTACGATTTAGGTACGTAGTACATAATTCTTCATTTCTATGTATGAAATGCGTTTAATATATTAACTTTGATTATCCCTGCTTTATTATACCTAATTCATGCCCAATACTTTATGCTAATCATAGTATTGCTATATAATACTGTAGATAAGAAAAGGGGAATTAATGGGATGTATCGGCTGTTCCAAAGTTGTGGGACGTTGTGTAAATTCATACATAAGTTAATTTTATACTTCGAGTGTAACTAAACGATTACGACACTCGATTAGATTCCAATGACGGGCTCGATACTCGACCCAGGCAGTTGGTTGTTTACTATAATTTGAATGAAAATCAAAGCATGTATTATACAAATGTTGGCAACTTATTTGTTCCCCAGATGAAGCACATATTCCATATTATTCGATACTATTCAGCAACCAGCGGAACAAGAATTGTATAAACTATTTTTATACCTCCCAAGCAGAAAATTTTTAAAATTCGTGGACAATTTACATTTGCAGTTCTGGCAATAAAGATCAAATTCGCGTATAGTATGCTAGGAAATTACAGAACCTGGCCTTTATTATCGGAACTACCAACTTAAATTGTTCGCAAAATTTAAAAATTTCTGCTGGGGCTATACACAGCATGTTCATTTGAAAACTTCCCAGGCCGCCTACAACCGAAACTAATAGTATTATTAAGGGAGTAAATTTAGTATCATGATATATTAATCAAAATGGTTCTCCCTCGAAACAAAAATTGACCTTCCTTTGCATTTCTTTAATAATTTTATTAGTTAGGGATGTAGGCCACCTGGGAAGTTTTCAAATCAACAGACTGTATGTAGCCCCAGTATAAATTTTTAAATTTCACAAACAATTTAGGTTGGTAGTGCTGATAATAAAGGACAGATTCTTTAATTTCCTGGTGAACGATACGCGAATTCGATCTTTGTTGCCAGAACTGCAAATTTATATTGCTAGGTCTTGTGACGTTAAAACTGCTGCACATTTTTTTTTGCATTTTGCATATGTAAACTACTAACTTTACTCACTAAATTAACAAATCGGATTTGAATTTTTCACAAAAAAGTATTTTAATGTTATTGCGACAACCCTTCATATAATAGTTTTGTTAATTTACAATAATTAGTGAGATTTAAATTATTAACAATATCGAGACTACAAAACCACATAGTAGTAAATTATCCTCATTACTAACGCTGGCCACGAGCGGTACCGCGCATCGGCGTAGAATCAGTTCGGACCGAGAGGAACGGTAGTATTACTTCGTCTGCGGAGCAGTACGGACATTTTCGCTGCCGGTCATTTGCGCAATTGTTTATCTGTCCTAGAAAAATTATGATTTCGTCAGCAAACGACCGCGGTCGGACAAACTTCGAAAATTTATTGCGGAAATTCCAGACTTAATATATGAAGGTGCTAAAATTAAATGTGTAATCTGTAAAATCCCGTTAATGTGTTGGTCCAGACAACATTGTCTACGACACGTAAATAGTGAAAAGCATGTCTCAAAAAGAAATTGCGCACGAGACAATGAAAAATCTATATTTAATTTATGCGTTACGTTTATTGCATGTAATATACCGTTTAATTTACTAGACAAGGAACCATTTATCTACTTTTGGAATAACTATTCGGAGTGCAAATTACCAAGTCGAACATCGTTACGAAGAATTGTGCCATCTGCGCGCGAACATATTGAACAAAAAATAAAATCGGAGTTGAAAGATCAAAAATTGTGGTTATGTGTCGACGAAACAACAGATCGGAAGAAACATTCCGTTCTTAATGTAATGGCACGCAAATTGGAACCTCATCAATCGGCGCTTTCAATTCTATTAGTCTCCAAACGAATACAACAGTGTACTGCCGAAGTAATTTCAAAGTTAGTGTTAAATACATTGGACAGGTTTGAACTTTCAACAAAACAACTCTTGATGTTAGTGAATGATGGTGCTGCAAACATGCTTTCTGTAGGCCGGTCTCTTAAAAAGCATTCTGCTAATTTGTTACACATTACGTGTAAAATTCATGCTCTCAATCTTGTGGCGGATAGTATCAGAAAATGTTATCCTGAGGTAGACGCTTTAATAGCGCATACCAAAGCAGTATTTGTCAAATCACCGAAACGTATTCGCGAATTTCACAGACTGTGCCCCCGTATACCAGAACCACCAGAACCTATTCTAACTCGTTGGGGAACATGGTTGCAGGCTGCGTTTTATTATCATAAATATTTTGACAATATTAAGAACGTCGTTTTACAATTCGATACAAAGGAAGCTGCCGCTATCCAGAAAAGCCAGTCGAAATTTCAAGATAGTTAAAATGGATTTAAAAATCATTCACGACAATTACTTCGGGCTAGCAGATGCAACAGAAAAATTACAAAATCCTGCGGTGCCGTTAGAAAAATCTCTACAAATATTGCAACATGTTCACGCACAGCTATGCGCGATTGAAGACGCAAAAAATGTTTCTGTTCTAGAAAAATTTGAAAGTGTTTTTGAGAAAAATTCTGATTTTGACACATTTGTGAAGGTGCGTCAACAGAATCGTTAAGTTATTTGAAAGATTATTTTACTTACGCAAATATTACGTCACTAGATGTAGAACGTTCATTCTCTGCATATAAACGCATTTTTTCCTCATGCCGTACTAGTTTTGCCGAAACAACAGTTGAAACATATCTAATGTTGCAGATATTTAACAGACATTATTCACTTTGTGATTTCACGGAGGACTCTTAAAATGGTAAGTGTTTGAGTACGTGTTATTTAATTTTTATTTAAAAGATGAGCGAAATTATTTGCGGCAGCAAACATCTCTATTAGCAGAATAACTCTAGTGGAACGCGAGGCCTGGTCGACTCTACGCTACTGCGCGGTACCGCTCGTGGCCAGCTTTACTCATTACTGACTGAAATTCATCTAGATATTAGTTTCTTCAACAATCGTTGGGGATCGATCCGCTGGGTCATGATCCTTTAATAGCCGTTTACCCTCCATGCAATTATAGAGATCATCGTTTATAATCTTAAGCTGCAACTAAATTGCATCAAATTCGTCGCCTGGAATTTGATGCTTTATTTCCATTTTGTTTCCTTTACGTTTCTTTTTTTTTTTTATTAAAATGTGACTATTATCCCTAAACTGGTACTCTAAATCTGTGGCATTGGAACACTGAAACAGTTCACTAAATACCCTTACCACAACACTTAATTCGTACTGGACGCACGTTTCGATAACCAAGCTATCATCATCAGCAGCAAGACTGAGTTCAGTCTTGCTGCACCAATTAAGTGTTGTGGTAAGGGTATTTAGTGAACTGTTTTATTATCCCTATTTATATCGTTTTTACTAAAAGTTAAGCTAGTGTTTGCATGTGTCGTGTGTAAATTTCAACTCCTTTTCGTTCGTTCAACAATTTTCAATTTAGAGCTTTTCACTGTTTTTCAATAACTTAGAGATTTGAATTAAAAATGATAATTTCATTGTATCCTCTTTAATTATGTAAGCAGGTTCACATATTTTAGCGTCCAACTCTGATTTATGTAGCTCCTGTGAACGTTTAAATTAAACTAAAAGCTTGGAATAGCTGAGAGGGTTTCTATTATTCTGCCCTTGGACTGCAACTGCTCGTTTACGATGTAAACTATTGAATATTGACTGGATACCTAAACTAATTTCTCCAGTAGTATTTCGGGAGAAAGCTTATTAGGCGAATGCAGACTCTATTACTGTGCTACTACGAAGACAATTCGAACTTAGTGAATTATGTAGATTTGTAGTTAACTGCAATAAACGCACGCTGTTTTATACACATAGGCAGTTTTCCCATTTCAGCATACTAAAAAAAATACAATACCCTAATTTCGTTCAGGGAGAATAAGTCTATATATTCGATTCTGTTCAGGTCCATTCGGCTATATTCGATTCTATGTGATTTATAGGCAACTAGTAAACTATTACTGCACAAGGTGGCATGTGAAGACATGAATGTTCGAATTAGAACTTTTTTTTGCAACAAGCTGGACACCCGAGGGGTGAACCTAATTGGAGTATGCCGAATCCAATGGTGCTAACTGTTTTTAAAAGTTAGCTCGCGTTTTGGGAGCAATTTCAATTTAAAAATTTTAAGCCCCAAAACCCAAAAAAAAACGTAATTTTTATTATTTTTTTACCATTTATTGAATTTAAATCGATTGAATAGACGTCGTATCGACAAATACACATCGAATAGAAACTATTTGAAAAAAATTGAATCGATTCAGTCGATTTCTCATCATTTATTTTGCAAAAAAAAAACGTTTTTCTTGATTTTTTTTTCATTTTTTGTTCTCTGATTGCCCTGATTCTTCTGTATCGTCATCTTCTTCTTGTAAATTCCAACAAATGTGACCCAAAAGAGCATGTAAATCCCGCTGTACCAATGTTCCAGCCTCGCCGTCACTTGATGAAAACGTTCGCTATGCTCATCGGATTGTTCGGCGAATTATTCTACAGGGGAATGCAAAAAATGAATTTTTAATGACATTTGAGCATTTAAACGGCGAAAAGCTATGAGCATGTGTTCAATTAGTATGCGCCAATTTTCGAATCGATGAATTCCGAGAACATTGTCAATAACTGCTTTTACACAATCCCAAGCCGCAAGCTCCATGTCAATAAGCGCATTTTCAAATCTTTTGTCCCTCATCAAACGACGAATGTCCGGTCCCTTAAATATTTCTGTAAAATAAATATAATACAAAATGAAATTTATTCAGATTCAGACATCTACCTTCTTTTATTTTCATCCCACTTAACTGTGGAAAAATACGACGCAATTCGTTGAATGCATTTCCTTCTGGGTTCAATGCTTTTATGAAACTTTTAACAATTCCTAGTTAGAGGGATGGGGTGGTAACAAAACCTTTTCGATCGGCACAAGTGGAATCTCAATAATGTTGTTTTGTCGCAATCTAAATTCCTCACGTAAAAGGCCAGTTCCGCTCGTTATATTGGTCGCCGGGTATTACACAAGCACACATAGCACATATTTTTGATATAACCCGTTTGCATACCTCTTAAAAGAGCCACCACTTTTAAGTCGGCATAAATTCTCCACTTTTGGTCATTATATTAAACTAAATCGATGATTTTTTTAGCGATGCATATGCATCTTTTATATTGCCGCTCAGTGCAATCGGAATGGAATTTTTTGAATTGGTGTTGTGTAGCAGAACCGCTTTCAAACTGCTTTTTGACGAGTGGATAAACAATCGCCAATGCTCAGGATTATATGGTACTCACTTTGCATCGTTAAAATCAAACCACGGATGTCAGTGTAATAAGCGAGTGAATTATTCTCAATGGATTTGAAAAAATTCGTAAAACGATGACGACGATTGATTGCTCCGTATATCCGAACATCTGCTGCCTAAATGTTCGTTTGTTTCAAGTCCTTTGCCGAAAGAATGAATTGTGGCTGTGATAGTTTCAGGCTTATCGTATTATTCAAACGAGATTGCGTGATTTCAATGTGATTGCACGGTGCAGTGACATTTGATGGTTCATAAAATGGTACGCTTGCTAATTCTGATGGGTGATTGTTCTGTTGAAATTGGTCTTGTTGGAACAGGAATTATTTTGAATGCGGCAGCGGCAATTGAGTATATGTTGTTGGAATGCATTTCAAAGAACCACTTTTTCATTCAGCTGGATCATGTTCTTTTGGATCTATCCAAATCATCGGAACATTAAAAGGTATAGCGGCTCCGGTTTTTGTCAATTTATTCAAATTCAAAACGCATGTTAGACAAACAATAGACAGCGTCCAATACACATCAGTAAAAACATTTTGTGAGAAATATTGTTGATGCAAATAAGCGGTTTCAGCACTTCTTTTACGCCGAGTGGTCTTAATTACAAATTTTCCATACACGTAACAAAAGGTTCAATTTAGAACATTTATCTATTTTTAATATTTCAAATTAATTGATTTTACAAGCCAATACAATGAACAATCTCGAACTTTTCACTATTCACTTCGGTTTGGGTTATTTGCTTTAATATTTAGATGTTAACACTTTGACTTCTGAAAACTGAGACTGAGCTCTCAGCGGTTAACAGCGCCGCTTATATATCCATTTGACCAAGTGGCAGCAGCGGGGATGGAAGTTTCCAGAAGGCTCTCGAAGATTCCAGAAAGCTTTTCGGCCATTGATCAGATTTTCCAGAAAATTCCAGAAGGTTGTTTGCGCCTAAAATGTTTAAATTGAAATTGCTCAAAAACGCGAGCTAACTTTTAATCCTCCACCGGTGGCACCTAGTCTCAGACCCAATGCATTTACTTTTGTTTATATTACTTCTGAATTCGATTTCACACATTTGCCCGCAGATGTACCTTCTTATCGTAAGGTTTAGTAATACGTGGCTGAGTGTTCTGGGCGTAAGTGTTATAACTTCGCCGCTAATGCAGAAAGAAGTCTGTCGGACCCGGCGCCACCATTCGTGTTACAAATTTTGTTATATCCTGTAAATAGCAAGTAATTTTTATTCTATGTTTCTAAGTAACTAATAACTATGTAATTAATATATAATAACAGATAATGAATTACAAAGACCAAAAAACAAGGTTAATGAAATTATGGAGCGACGCAGATGTAGAAGAACTAGAAGATGAAGATGAAGAAGATAACATCGAGGAACATTATTCTGATAGCGACAGCGAACAAGATGCTGAAGACATTGAAGAATTATCTGGTGCATCTTCAACAAAGTCACGAATTGTGACATTTGTTGGTAAAGATGGAACAACAGTTTGGAGAAAACATCACAGTCCAAAAAATGTTAGAACGAGATAAGACATGTTTGTACCAAAGAAGTACAGAAACGTTATTCTAGTATCTAGTATCCATCACATTGATACATCAATCAATTGATACAAGCACTGCCAAAAATGAGCCAGAAATTATAACATTTTACAATTCTAGGAAAGGTGTAGACAATGTCTATAAAGTTTGTGCGATATACGATGTAGCTGGTAATACTCGTCGATGGTCTGTGGTTAGCAGGCATAAACTCTCACGTAATACACGCTGCCAATAATCCTGAAGAAGCAGGAAATATAATAAACGAAAATACTTGGAAAGCCTTGCTTTGGAACTCACTGTTGCACACCTAAAAAGACGATCGCGGGGGAAAACTTACCACGCGAAATACGGGAACGTAGGCAAGAAATAGGTGACACCTCCAGAGATACTGATTTGAAGGTAACAATTCCCGAAGGAACAAGAAGAAGGTGCTACTTTTGCAAGAAAGATAGCAAAACCAAATATTGCAAGAGGTGTAAAAAATGTCTATGCCTAAAACATGTAACACTTTTATGTAGTAATTATATTCATAGTGAGGGTGTTGATGTCGATAAGTTCATACACGTACATGCATTTATATTACTTGTATGTAAAATAAATGATATTTTTGTTGTAAAGCAGCTATTTGTATTTCTTTTTGCTAAATTATGTAGCAAGAGTTTAGTAATAGACTTAATTGCAATAACGTGGAAATGTTTCTGCAAACCACTAACGAGATGAGAGAATATCTTCATTTTTTAACTGCACGTGTCCAATACAGTAATAAATCAACAGATCTAATAGTATTACATAGAAGTTGTTCTGAATGGTATTACGAGTTCATTAACGCACGGGTCTGTTAGACCCAGCGCCACGGTTTATGTGAAATGAGTAGGCGTCACCACTGAAGGGTTAAAAACGGTTGGCGCCATTGGATTCAGCGTACTCGAATTAAGTTTACCCCCCGGGTTCCCAGTTTGTTGCATATTGCAACTAGCACAGTGTTATTATTACTAAAGTAGTCATTTTTTGATAAACTTCATTTTAAAGTCTCTTCTTGCGTTTCGTTGTTGTTTTCAAGGTTTTGGAAATTCTAAAAGGTAAACTGCGAATTTCAATTATTTCATTTTGTATTTACAAAATCACAGTGTACATAAAAATCATATTTCCCACTCAATATATGTACAACGTATAGTACTTATTTTTACATGTTATATGGATTTTTTAGTAGAGATAAATTGAGTCATATGTATACAATACGCACTTGTTTTTAGCACGTGTACATTTAAGGACATTTGGCGATATATTTGGATGCACAGCAATGTGCATACAGTAAAGATTATTGCTGTATATATGGAATGGAATATTCGATAAACAAATTTGTCAAGATTTGTCATACAAAAAAATAGATAAAATAGTGTTTTGTAAATATTTTATTTCTAAATATCACTATTTATTATTTATATTTATTTAAAAATAATGAAAAAATATTTAACAGCCATACATTATATAAATTATGTTACAAATTAAATAAAAACAACATAATAAGCCATACAATCTTTATGCATAAAATAAAATGTAAACCAAATTTGTATATTTGCAAAATATGTAATTCACAATCTTTAGGAAACAGTAATAATAGTGTTTTTAAATTATTTTTAGTAAACACTTACAATAGTCAAAATATATTACAAACATTTTTACAGTATGTATATTTATGTATATATATTTATAAAAAATGAAAATTAACGAGACCATACATCATATTTTCAATGTTTACACGAAAGTATCATCAAAAAACACTATCCTAAAAACCTCAATTTTTTTTAATTCATTGAATTTACACTAATTCTAGATAAAGAAAATCCCAGGGTATGGACGTTTCAATAAAACATAGAAAATAATTTTAGGGATCAAATATAAATATTAAAAGTAACCATATATTCTTACACTAATATATGTAGTATAAAAATAATAAAACCTATACAAAAAATATTAAGGCATATAGCTATAATATGTGTATGTACAAGTTTCTAACGTTTTTTTTTTTTTTTTTTTTGTAATACGTAGGAAATCTTTATTGTTGTGACGAAAACACTTTTATATTTTATTAGTTTGGAAATAATAACTTGATAATAAAACATCATTTTTGATTTTCTACAAATTAAGTACTTACATGTATAAATTTACTATTTGTTGCTATAATAACATTATGTATTGGCCACAACAACATAGATTGCCAAGAGATTTACGCATATATTACTTTGTTGATATAGAATGTACAATTTGCGAAATTTCAAATGAAACAGCAGTAATATCATTTTTATATTCTTTCTAGATAAGAATTTGAAAAAATTCTTAGGAAAAATACGAAGAAAAAATAGTAGAATATTTTTTAATTTACGATTGATTTACTTCTAATGTTTCCTAAAAATCTTTAAAATTTAATTAAAATACATACACGATGAAAAAAATATACAATTTAATTCTACTAAATTTATGTAAAAACAATACTAATGATGTACAAGCAATTTACTATTTGCTATTACGGTATTGCTCATTTATCTAAAGGTACCTAAGAACACATGTCAATGATGTACGATCTTTATTTTCGAAAAAGATGCTATTTTTTTGAAAATTGTTTTTGCTGCCTTTTCGCTTTCGTTCCGGAAGTTTGCAAAATTGTTTAATATTATATAAAATAGCTATACATTTTTTTCTTTGTGTTGTATACGTATATAATACCTACAAATTCATGGGTAACGCTGAAATAAGAGAATATCATTCATTAAAAAACAAAGAGAATATAAACAGATAGGTATTAGTTAACTGCAATAAACAAAGAAAAAGGTAAGTAATAATATAAATAACTTTATTTAGTACAATGCATATAACATGGAATATACCCATTAGTATTGTGGTAAACGGTCAATTAAATGGCAGCAATGACAGCACTAAGGTATTCAACGTTAAATGCTCCCAGATAAAATAAAAACAGATCGAATATTTTGATTCATATGTTAAATTCTTTGTAATTTCGTTTAAATTTTGTGTTAGATGAAAATTTTAACAATCTTAACATCCAACACATTAGTGCTGATATATTCATAAAATGAATCTTAATTTTACTAAACCCATATCATTTTTATGTACATGTCACAGTAATAATAAACAATGTATACTATTTACATACCTATATGTAAGAATTAATCACTAAACTTATAAAAACTATTTTAAAACAATAATGAAATGAGCTAGTTCATACAAAACGATAGTGAAATATACGATGAAGCACAAATTGAAATGGAAGCCTCAAAAATGTTTTTGAGCGAACCTAACATCAGTAACACTTCATGAATTCATATAAACATATATTTATTTTCAATATAGTCTATTAATTTTTATATAATACCTGCGCTGGTACATCTACATTATAATGAACCTTCGAACGCAGCCATTAAATCACTTTGCATGTTCATGTCAATTTGGTTAGCCAGCTGAAATAAAGCCACGCTTCGTTAATATTTAACAGAAATCACGTTTATAATACCTACTGCTTCTCTTTTTCTCCTCTCTTGTTCTCGCAACCTTTGTCTATCTCTGTCTATCCGATCTGAACCGGAACTCTGCGATCCCGGTGATATACTACCATCGCCTGGAGACGATCGTAATTCTTCCACACGAGCTGATGGTAGTGTCTGATTATGCTCCGCAACAGCTTTCCTAATTTAAAGGAAGTAAACATGTATTTCTTATATTTCACGTAACAACAACGGAATTAACTTCCGATTCTTATGTTTAGTTGTTAAGTGGCAAGATTTTGAATAATTTGGCAGATTATTATCAGTGAACGGCAAAATCGTAACGGGTATGACTCACAGCGTTACCTCCGATATATAACAGGGCCTAGGCGCTCTGATGTCAGCAGGCTGTGACGTATATTGTGTTAGGTAAACGATCCATAAATTGCTTTATCCAAATTATATTGGTTTTATTTTAAAAAATACTATGTAGTGATATTTCCGTACTTTGATGGTGATACCTGTAATGTTATATATGATAAAACCTTTTCTGAAACGATAAAAATGGGGTAACCTAAAAACTGTGGGTCGGTTGTTTTGTATGTCTTGTTTGTGAATTACACTTTCTAAAAAAAGATATTTATTTTTCAACAGCTACTTTCAAAGACCGGCGAAACTATAACTGTAATTTTAAAAAATCCTAGGCTTAAAAAAGATGCTATTCCAACTCAATTCCCCCACATTTGACGAAGAACGTGAAGATTTTATTATTCAAATGGTTTTATATTCTTACGTTACATTTAACAAAAATATTTTTGAACACAAAGAGATATCATAGATGTTCTGTTTTAATACAATATATTTTAAATTATATCACCGAACATAGCCATTTAGATGCTGATATATGTAAATGTTATATTCACAGCAGTGAACGTGTTGCAACAATTATAATAACTTGTTCTGTAAATACCCTCCTTAAAAATTATTGTGGGAAAAGTAATGATAGATTAGGTAAAACACCACATAATAGGACATTTAAGACCCTGGTTAAATAGCACGACTAAATTTTTTCGTGAAACTTCGAATAAAATTGCAATTACTGTATCATTTCAACCTTAGTTTCGTCCAAATACATGTACAATTACAAATAAAAATTAGTCGATTAAATATCAACCACAAATACATCTTTCACGAAAACGGTGCTCGGTTTACGTGTTTGGTTTTTGCTTTGAAACTTCGTTTTTCCAAAATAAAATCCAATGGGATGAGAAGAAAGGCTCAATTGACGACTGGCATCCTCTTTAAACCGGAAGCCCTTCAAAACCGAAAAAAAGAAATGCAAAAAAACCGATTCCTTTATCGCTTAGGCTAATATTGTGCATGGCGATGCATCACCTACACAGCGTGACGTCATCGAAGAGCGCTGAGGCCTTATTATATCGGTGGTAACGCTTACAGTCGCGCATCCTAAACATGATACAGAGACGCACTAAGTGTACGTTGCATATTTCAAACGCTAAGTTTTTATAAATGTATTTAAACGAAAGTCTTATATTAATTATGAATTGAGATAGAAGATATGTACATATGTAATAAATTTGTTTCAAGTAGGAAATAAGAGAAAGGAATTAGCTATTACCACAAGACTTTTTTATATTTTCTGCAAGTAAAACATTTTTTCGATAGTATCTTATTACGGAATTTTCAGGTTACGGAAGAAAATTTGGATGAATTTTTATTTCCAAAACTGAAAGGTACTCCCGGATACGAAACGCGGCTTAGAATTTTTAGATTCCGCAGAATTTCCGCGCGACTCGTGTACATGCTAGAAAGAGATATATACAATGTGATGCGATGGTTTTTGTGGGTAGCTGTCCACTATTCCACCGCTTCCCATCTGATTTGAATTCATATTTAATATTATTCTTACTTTATCTGAAATTCCTTTTATCTTTGTGTAAAATCTTTTTCAAAGAACAAAGCCGAATGTTCCGCGTCGCTAATTTTGTAATATACATATACATATATATATAGACATATAAACAGTCATTGATGAGCCCGTTGAATATATAATTCGGTCGCAGTGGAGCCCAAAATTACGTTGTTGAGCCCGGGGTCGGGCTCAACAACGTATCGAGGCGTATCTTAGCTTTAAATGGCTGGAAATAGTCAGTAGACCCTAAAAATACAAATTTCGCGGGGGGCTCCATAGCGTACTATCCCTATAATTAAATAGACAAAATAGTTCCGGGAAGGACCATGTAGGGGGCGCCCTGATCAAATTTTATATACGGTATATACAAATAGATCAACGTGACGCTGCTGAGCCCGAAATCTGGCAACAACTGCGTTGGGTTCCATAACATACCATTGATATATAATTGTATGTTGGTAGCGGATTTATATATCGCGGTGGACTTTCTACTCTAAGTATCATTAACCTGAATGTTATTGTTCTCGATATTTTACTATCTGTATTAATCTAACTATTGTTAGCTTACCTCCTAATAAAATTATAATACAGTTTTCTGGTAAATTCAGCAAATGATTGTTTCATATAGACGCTGTAATCATAAATTAAAATACTTGTTAGGCCGAAATAGTTGATTTCTATTACCCTGGTAAGTGGAATCAGATAATGTAAACTGTTTATTTTGTCAGTTTCTTTGACCGTACAGATTTCAACAATTTAACTTCCTCAGTGATTTATGTTTGAATAGTTGTGTGTTATATCAAAGTTATACCTTCTTCTTCTTCAAGGTCTATAAGATTTGCATAATTCTTGTGTTATTTCAATTTAGATAACCTACACATCAACATATTTTTTTCCATAAGTTCTTAGTTTTAATCATCCCCCTATATCGAATATAAGTGGGAACGGTAGAAAATAAATAAAACAACATGATAACTAAAGAATTACATGTGGAAGGAATGAATAATTTTTTTAAACGAGTGACGATGTGTTAGAACAAAATTATTATTGACGGTACCAAATGGGTATGTAATGTGAAAGTGGATGGAGTTTGATATCTGAGAGAATTAATATTCATGTTTCTGGTGATTTGAGGGTGAGAAATGAAAAGGCAGATGAATGATTGGTCAACAGGAGGAGGAAAAGATAAATAGTAACTGTATAAAATTAATGGAATATTACCTTCTGAACAACCTAGTGATAAACACCTGTTTCCATCATAAAGAAGTCTATACGATTACTCGACAAACATCAATTACAGAAGAAGCATAGTAAGTCACAGTTTAATAAAAGAAAGGCAAGTGTGTGACGTGAAGATTAAGAGAGGACCAGAGACATTTCCCGATCACTACATGCTCATGGCAAAAATTAAAAAGCGTAAAGATAAAGAGGAATCTAAAAGAACGAGTGAAAGTGACATTAGTTCTGAAACGATAAGAACATATAGATTGAGGAAGGAGAAAAGAGTATATAGATTCTTAGAATTACCGGAAACCAACGCAGAACTGCTAGAAAAAGAAAATATAAGTATAGAGAATCTTCTGGAAACTGCCAGAGAAAAATGTGAGATCCTAAAAACAAATTCTATTAAGCAACAAACATTATAGTTAAAGAAGTTAGCAAACAAACAAAAATAAACAAAATAAGATGGAAGCAATACTTGAGTGAAAGGATAATATCAAAATATGAAAGGAAATATAGAAGGAATAAAAAACGAAATTAAAAAATATGGTTAGAAAAATCAAGGAAGCAAGTTGAAACAAAAGTAAAGAAAGGATAGTAGAAAATGGTCTAAAAACACTGGAAAGCGGAAACAAGCCGGAATATGTATACGAAGAAGTAGGATAAGATAAATTATTACGAATGATGCGCAAACGCATGGTGAAACAATGCAGAGCGGAAAACAATACCAACAAAAATAACTACACTGCAAAAAAACGGACCAGAGTATGGGAGGTTGTCAGGAAGTAAGGATAACAACATGGAAGAGAGGGAAGTAAAGAAGGCGGTGAACTTAGCAAAAATGGGAAAATATCAAGCTATAATAGAGTGACAGCAGAAAGTTATTTGCAGCATCTAAATTAACACGGAAAGGGAGCCAATTGCCAAGGGTTAGACGAGAGTCGAGCGGTCTTAAAAAGGGTTAGAATAGTTGATGACACATTTGAACTTAGGGAAATGCAAAAGACCTTACTGAGCATATTTTGCCTTAATCAATTTGTGTCAAGGTGTCTGAATGTGCCTGTTCAGATGATATCATGATTATGGCAGGAAGTCAAAATTTTAATACATATGATAAGGTACCACATGAAATGAGAGTTAGTACCCGAAAGATAAAGGTAACGTTAACCACTGAAAAAGGAAAATTCAAAAAACAGTTGGGAATACTGTGAAAACTTATCATGCGGTGGAATAGAACGTTGATAAGCAAATAAAAATTTCCGCGACAGCTAAAATGATACTGTTTGAAACTATTTGTAGGGCAATATTAACTTATAGTAGCCACAGGGATACCAATAAAAACCATGAAGAGTAAACTAGAATCTTTAGAAACAACTCTTAGGAATTACAAGAAAAGACAAAACGAAATACGGACTTGATATAAATTTAACATTAAGCTAAATTGTTATGACGTACCATACATCAAACATATACCATATATTGAGGTGATAAAAATGCAATGTGTCGCTTGCTCTTTTTCTATAGGTTATGTAACGTCCTCCTTTGGAGAAAGGCGGGAAAAAAATTTCAGCTTTTTAATGAATGCAGTTTTTTAATTTTTATTATTTATTTTCTGTCTTTTCCCTAAAAATATTGGACTACAAACGTAACATTAGTCAATTGCTCGTATTGACTTGTTTGTGTAAGAATGGAATATCAAAGTGGTTAGCGATGAATGCAATATATTCTGTAATCATTAATTATAGATTGGTGGGATCATCTCTTACAAATAGATAAACAGAAAAAAAATATGGGAGGCCAATGAAAACAAAAACAGGAAAATCTAAAAAAACATGGGAGAATGTTATAACTATTACAAGACTATTCGGAATCGAGGAGTCACAGTGACGAAGACTAAATGTGCGGCACGAAATAGCGAATGTGTGCTGAGGGGACTAATCATTCATTTTGTACTGTGTAAAATTGTTTAACACATGATAAATTCAAGGAAAAACAGCAGCCAAGAAAAATAACAGCTATTAGACATTTTCCAAAAAGCAAGGTAGTCTGTTAACAGCTGCTGTATCACATTAGCTGGCGCAAAATTATTCAAAGGCATTATGTGAAAATGTACGGCGGGAAATTTGGGAAAATCGACTTCAAATCTGGCTTTGTTTCAACCCATACATTTCCCATGTTCTTTCTTCAGATGACTTCGAATTGAAATTTTTAAAGTACTTCCGGTTTTTCCTCTTTTTTAGGTAACAAACTGTAACAGTAATTCACTATCTTAGTTCATTCCATATAGAAGCAAGGCCAATATGTATTTCTTTCTGGTTTTACTTATTTCACCTTTCTATTTTACATAACAACAATGATACATATAAATATTCAGTAATAAACGCATTGCAAGTAAATCACATTTACAGCGCAAGTCAGTTGAGCATTCCACTTGCGGACGCTGCATAAGATAGATCGTAGCTTAAAAGAAAAAAAAAAACACAGATTGGAGGTTTGGCAACGTTGCGGGGCTCCATAACGTACCTAAGATATAAACAAATATACAATCGGGTTCCAAATAATACCGTTGTTATATCTGGGTTCCATAAGGACATGTTCATACCTAACTTTTTTAATTTATAGGAATTTTTTACCCCTCTCTTGGTGCGCTGGCTTATATCAAATAGAATTAAAGAGGGAGCTGAGGTATACTCTTCTATCTCATCATTTAAGGCCGGGATCATCAGCGACCCGACAATATATCGGGCTCATTAACGTACTGTTTACAAGTATATATATATATATATAAAAAAGCCACCTCACCCTCGCTGTTTTCCATACGCCAGAAAGAGTCATTAAAAATAGTGTATGTAAGTGAAGTTATTTCTTTTTAATTTCAATCTTAACAGTTTTTATTGATTTTTCTACGTTATTTTTCTTCTATATGTTCAATTGTATTTAAAATACATAAAATTAATTTCTGATTATTTTCTTGGTTATGGGAACGGATTATCTCTATTACTTTTATTTCTTATAAGAACATTTGATACCAGTTGCGATATTTCGGATTACGAAATGTTTTTGGAACCAATTAATTCCGTAAACCGAAGTACGGCTGTATCGGAATTTTGTACTTCTCCTGCCGACAATTGGTTTAGTGCATTTAAATCGGGGTTTTTGCCGAACACTGCATCAACTTAATCAGAAACATCCGGGTGATATTTCCAATATCACCCGGAATACTTTTTAATTTATTGATTGTGTCCTTTAATTGAACGCGTCTCAATTTTATATTTCAATTTTCGAAGTATTGTATCGTCACTGTTAAGTGCTTAATATGGAAAATAAATATCTTAGAAACCCAATAGCGAAATAAAGGATAGATATAGCAAATATCTGTAGAATCATTTGAGCAGAAAGCTCGATGCGAATACTTCGACTGCACACCATTCACTGATTCCTCGATCTTGAAATAACCACCGCTTACATCACATGCTCTGCATACGGCTCTGCTGCGGCTGACGTCATCCCAGATAATTTTGCCATTCTTTGATTACCTTATTTTGAATTATTTCAAGAAACATGAAACCACTCTTGACTTGATTTGACTGAAAAGTAACTTTACAGTCAAGTTGAGATGAGCTAACGTATTTTAACGCAGTTAATATTTAGTAGGGAGCTAATTATGACAGTTACTTAGAGAATATGAGTACCGGAATTTCCAAAAAAACAAATAGCTCCTAAATGACGGACCCCTAATGTAACTATTTTAGCGTGATATTTCATTAGCTTTTTTCCTCTTCTATACCCCTTTGTATCCCTTTTTAATAGTGACATATTTTGCATAAATATATGATATTATTACACTTTACGTAATAGTTTTTGTTTTATTAAAACTAGTTGCATATCTTTCTCTTTTTTATACTTTCTAAGTTGCCTGTCTATATTTTTTTTTATTATAAGATGTATAAATATGTTATTGTTCACGCACGATATTTATGTAAACAGGCATTTTTCCAAAACTTGTGTTAAAGATATAAATCTATACAAAAAATTATTCAATCTCTTTCTTAGCCGTTCTTGTAATTAATTTGAAAATTGAATCTTGATTTTAGCGGCTTTGTTGACATATTTTTTTTTGTTTTGTTCGTTGTGATTTCCTTATTTTATTGCAGTAAATTTCGGATACAGCATATTTATGCCGATTAATATCAATTTCGTTTATGTTTTCTCGAATGTGATTACTCCCAGTTACTCATCAGTATTCCGACATTTTGTTATTGCTGTATTTTTAGACGCTATTCATTCCCTTTTTATTAAACTAATAAACCCAATACGTATAAAATTGCAAAAAAATGTTAAAATAATTTGGTCAATATGTATTGTATACAGGGTCTTGCAATAATGCGTCGGTCTTCTGTTTTTCAGTTGCTACTGAAGATATGAGGTTAAAATTTTCAGTAAGCATTTAAGAGGACAATATTAAAAACGAAAAAAATTGGCTATTTCATACTTCTACTTGAAAAATCGCCACATTCGCAAACACGACGTTCAACAAATATTTGTGCTCTGTTTCTGCTAAGGCTTCGGCAATTCATTTTAAGTAAGTTTCGTGCTGCAATATTATACAGGGCGTTCAAAAATATTTTTTCAATATGGACAACTTCACGGCTATTTTTCTTAATCATTTCAAATGGAACAGCCTGTATTTTGTTTCCATACTATAGAAAATTCAATTCCATATCAATTAGTGTAAGGGTTCCTTACACCCATCTGCCGTCGTTTTAGAGATATTTAACGAAACACCTTTGATTAAATAAAAAAAATATATTTTATTAAAAAAGTCGGTAAATAATAATAAATAAATTTAATGTCAACCAGAAAACGCAGCCAGCATAATCTACAACACTAAAAATAAACACAAAAAGAGAAAAAAATAATAGGGCGCCACAAGACCTTTTCAAATAACGCAAACTGAATAACTAATAAAATTACTAACGATGAAAAGTAAGTAAAAAAACAGGAAAAAGTTACAATGGATATTCTAAATGTTGCCCATTCTTTTCCAAGCATTTATCTATTCTACCAGAAATTCTTTCTGGATCTTACGAAGCATGTCCGCTGTTACACTTCGAAAGGCGTTGACAATTCTTTCCCGCATATTTTATGCTGTTGTTGGTAATTCCTTAAAGACCAATCCTTTTACATAACCCAACAAGAAATAGTCGATTTTGGTTAAATCAGGTGATCGAGGTGGCCAGCTGATGGTATAATTTCTCACTTCCAGTGAGCCGTCCAGTGTACCGTCATGCTGCAACCAGACTTCTTCATTTACTTCCAAGGGAAGGTGGGCTAGCAAACCTGGCAAGTGATTCTGAAGAAAATCTAAGTATATTGGTCCAGTTAGATTTCTCTCAAAAAAATAGGGACCGACGATGTGTTGACCTATAATACCTCCCCATACATTTATGCTCTATCAATGCTGATAATCAACTTCTCTTACAATATGTGGATTTTCTAGAGGATAATAATGAAAATTGTGCCTGTTTACTAAACCAGTTTTATGAAAAGTTGCTTTGTTTGAAAATAAAACTTTATTAAAAAACTCTCTACTTTCCCGTGTCTTTTGCCTGGCCCAGTTGCAAAATTCTATCTTTCTTTGAAAATCTACCTCATATAATTCTTGATGTAAATGAATATGGCAAGTGTGGTACTTATTACTTTTTAATATTCGTTGGATAGATCTTTCAGTTATATCTATCTGTTGCTTCATTAATACTCTTCTGATTGCTGTGAGGATCTTCAATAGAACTTTTATTCATTTTCTTCATGTGCAGCTCTCTTAATTCTAACCTTCTTTGGGTATGCACGTTTCCCGTTTCTGAAAATCTATTTAAAAGTTTCCGAAAGCTGCTCTCATCTGGCTGTCTTCGTTCCGGGTAGCGTTAATGATATATTCTACTTGCTAAAAAACAGTTTCTGTGTGCTTCACCCAGCACAAAGGTCATGTCAACAAGTTCGTTTTTACTGAAATTCATCATTAATGACAGAAACGTTGTTAGTGCAGCAACATACAATATCAACTGACAGATATTTTAAAAATTACAGCAGCGAATGTTTGTAGCAAAACACCGCCTACCACAAAGAATTTTAAATTAGAGTAATTTTTTTGTAAGCTTATTATATCATGGGGTGTTCCATTTGAAATGATTGATATAAAATACCCGCGAAGTTGTTCATATTGAAAAAATAATTTTGAACGTCCTGTATAATATTGCAGCATGAAACTTACAAAAATGAATTGCCGAATCCTTAGTAGAAACAGAGTACAAATATTATTTGTTAAACTTCGTGTTTGCGAATGTGGCGATTTTTGAAATAGCCAATTTGTTTCTTTTTAATATTGTAACTTGGCAACCTATGATTGGATGTCGCTAATATTTTCAACGCGAATAGGGACCGACCATCGATAGGCATAAAAAAACTGCAAAAATATACGAAGTGTTCCATTAAAAAAATGAGTTGACCATCGATACTCTTTCTTTGGGACACTCTGAAAATAATTTTGGAATGTGCGTATTGTCCTCTTAAATACTTACTGAACATTTTAACCTCATATCTTCAATAGCAACTGAGAAACAGAAGACCGACGCACTATTCTACGCAATGTCATACTACCTAAGCATAAGGGACTTACCTAGCCTTCTCCAAAGCATCTTCTTCTTCCTTCTCTCGTCTTTTCTCGTTTTCTACTCGAAGTCGTTCTTTTTCCGCTTGCTCTTTCTGCTGCCTCTTCAATTCCAAGTTTTCTAGCCTCTGCTTTTCGCGATCAGCTTTTTCCTTGGCTTTATTTTGAAACACCTTAAAACTATCCATCACTTGCTGCTTACTATTGCTATTACTTGCCGATGTGTTGTTTTGCGGCGGACTTGGTTGCGCCAAACATGACCAAGAACTCGCATTCTTTACGTTAGATTCATGCTGTTTTGATTTGTTGTAGTTTTGAGAATGTTTGAGGTCAGACGGCGTCGGTTTCTTTTCAGCGGCGATAGTCGTGGCGTTACATGGCACACTAGGTTCGGTCAACTCTTCGATCGGTTTTGGTTGTATGTGGAGCGATTCTTTTTTAACGGGAGGTGTGTTATTTACATGAGGCGGTATAGGATCGAACATGGATTGAATGGACATATTCATAGGATATCCCACAGAGGAAATACCATTATTGTTTGTATTAATGTCATAATCGTGTTTTAACCCAAAACCGTTGTTATTAGTGTGTATCATATTGGTGGAAGAGGGATTGGTAGTTACAGGAGGCATTTCGTTCTCTATTGGGTGTATTCCGTGAATGATAGAGTTAGCAGGCATTACGTCACCCATAAGTGGTGGTTTGATGTCCATCACCATATTTGATTGCTGCAAAACAGGGGGATTCGGGTTAGGATTACAATTCATATTAGGATTTCCCGCAGTGTTATTAAGAATTGTCGGCACTTGTACCATTCCCGTGGAAATTGATTCCATGGGCTCGTTTTTTATTATCTCATGTTCTAACCTCGCTAGAGACTGTTCTAGTGGATCTGTGTAAGTACTAATAGGTGTAACAACGTTTGGTTTGGGTTTATCTGGTGATGGTGTAGGTAAGGCTACTGGTTTTGGTGCCTGAGGTACTGCGGTCGGTGCAACGGGCATAGAGGAATTCGGTTTTTCAGTTGAAATTGATGATTTGCGGTTGGTTACAGGTAGATTGGTGGTTGTATTCGGTTTGTTTGCCGCATGGTTTGGTACACTCGCATTTGGTTGTGCTTGACTGCTAGTCACAGTGTTAGCAGTGCTATTAATTGGTGCTACTGGGGCCAATGCCTGTTGCTTCTGTAAGGTCTTTCGAGAAAAATTTTGTTTACTTATTAGTATATTGCACTAGAAGTTATCATGACGTCAAGGCTGCCGGCCGTAGGTTACTAATAGAAAAAAAGCATTCCTTATTGGATTACACTGATTGTAGGAAAACGTTTTTGTGTTTTACTTACAAGGAAACACAGGAAAGTGCATCTTAGCGATTTAAATGAAACTTTGTGGGTTTCTAGATCGATCTAGTGTAAGAACAACGGTAACTTAGCTGCCCAATCGTCCACTGGCGGGGTGTTTTACTCCCCGTAAAGCACCCCAAACTCAACACTACCCTTCGCTGTTTGACTCAATAGCTCAAAAACTATGAGAGATATAAAAAAAAAATTAAGACAAGATTTAAACTGTTATACATGCTCTCAACGATGATCTTATTAATAAAATGTAGTATAGAGTTTGCCGAAAACTGCTTAAAAAGTAAGTTAAGAGATACATTACGATGCCTATTGCGTATATACGAGGTGTGGCAATTAAATAACCGGACTGGTGCTACAAAACATTTAATTGATCACCAATTACATTACAAAGTCTATCCCCTTCGATGTACTCTCCTTGCCGATCACTACAACGCTACATACAAATTTTCCACTGTCGAAAGCAGTTCTGGAAGTCCATTTCTGTCAGCTTTCACCGCTTTCACACTGTCTTGTCCCCTAAGCTCCGATTTTACCTTAGGAAATAAAAAAAATCACAGGGGGCCAGGTCGAGCGAGCACGGTGGGTGGTCCAACACGGTGATGCCGGATTTCGCAAAGAACGCCTTCACAGACAAGGCGGAATGGGCTGGCGCATTGTCTTGGTGGAGCATCCAGGATTTGCTCTTCCACAAATAGGGTCTTCATATTCTCACTCGTTCACGAAGGGTATTTAGAACCTCGACGTAATAATGTTGATTGACTGTCTGTCAATTTACTAATTTTCTGAATGTTGTCGTCCGATTTTGATGTTGAGGGTTGTCCAGGCCGAGGATCGTCTTCGGTCGTTTCACGTCCCTCCTTAAACCTTTTACACCACTCAAAAACTTGTGTGCGCGATAAACGCTCACTTCCGTACACTCCCTTTAACATTGCATGAGCTTCTGTAGCAGTTTCTCCCAGTTTCACAAGAAACTTGAGGTTAACTCATCGCTCGATCTGAACATGCATTTTTCCGACGCGACGCTAGCGTAAGGACTTGAACGGACGATTGCTACAGCGAGACTGAGCGACGTACAACCGTGCCCATTGAGCTCCGGGTAGGGGAAGCATCTACAAGTACAGACATGTTCAACCCTGCCGCAGCGTGCTCGCTGTTTGCCGATAGCAGCACCAGTCCGGTTATTTAATTACCACACCTCGTACAGTAAGAATGATAGCTAATCCGTGTAGAAATGTTGGAAACGAAGGAATTGCTTACACCATGCACAACGAACAAACGTAGGCTTGCTGCAAATACCTCATTTTTGTGTATTTTGTGCATCCTTCGGGAAGCAGAATCTTACAGGTTCTTTAAAATGTGGTAGCCGCCAGGCGATGTATCCACTTTTATACCATACGTATTTAAGTAGATTGAAGAACCTTGGCGATGACGATTGATTATGAATTGAAGATTGTAACTGAAGAAGTTTCCGGAAAGATTATACAGAAATACTAAACTTAAATCACAAACAATATATTAATTATAAGGTTAGTGTAATTTTAAGTTATATATTTATTATCTTTCAAAATTCGAAAAAGGGAAACTATTTCGGTTTGTTATTTAGGAAAGTAAAATAATAATTTCCGTTAATATTAATAGTAAGTATTCTTACACAAGATACTTTTCCAAAATTTAAAGTTAAATGTACATTTGTCACTGGAGATACATTTTTATTTCAGTATATAATAAAACCAGGTATGATTTTGATTTATCTTTTAATTTATTAAAGTTAGAAATTTTTATCCGTTTCAAAGTCCGGAAAACTAACTTCTCAGCATTTTAAAAATTGGTTTACAGATTTGTACTTACCAAATACTTAAGTACTGGAGCTGAAGGTATTTGGTTATTGAATTCCTGGAGTGGGCATTGTCCGAGTGCTGTGCAAAATTTAGCACCAACGAACAAAAAAGTAAATATTTCTACAATTCCAAAGAAAACTACTTCAATGGTACAATCTTTAGACGTTTACGGTTTTAGAATATGAAAAAATTTTGTGAGAACATTTTCAGATGAAGTACTACTTATGGATTAGCACATAATTCTACATCAAAGAAAGAGTGTTATTCAGTTACAATCTTTAACTCATAATCAATAGTCATCGCTAAGGTTCTTCAATCTACTTAAATACGGATGGTATAAAAGTGGATACATCGCCGAACGGCTACCACATTTTAAAGATCCCGTAAGATTCTGCTTCCCGAAGGATGCACAAAATACGTATTTGCGGCAAGCCTACGTTTATTTGTTGTGCATGGTGTAAGCAATTCCCTTCGTTTTCAACATTTCTACACGGATTACCATTCTTACTATGTATAAGCAATACTCATCGTAATGTATTTCTTAACTTACTTTTTAAACAGTTGTCAGTAAACTCCATACTCACATTTTATTAATAAAATCATTTGATAACCACCCGTGTTTTCTCCATTACTGAAAATATAGCACATCAGTTATGAACTTTTTTTATACAAATAAGAATATTTCGTAGCAGTAATATATAAAAAATCTGAAATTTACAAAAAATAAGGGGTAGGGGGTTGTTTTCCTAAATAAATATTCGTTATAGAGAAAATATTTACGTCATCGTTAAGAGCATGTAAAACAGTTTAAACCTTGTCTTAACTAACAAAGGGTAGTGTTGAGCTTGGGGTGCTTAACACCCCGCCAGTGGACGATTGGGCAGCTAAGATAGTTACCGTTGTTCTTACACTAGATCGGTCTATAAACCTACAAAATTTCGTTTAAATTGGTAAGATACACTTACCTGTGTTTCCTTGTTAGTTAATATTTGGAAGTAACATTTTCGTATTATCCCTCTTAGTGCTGGCACAGAAATTAAACCTATGCCAATGTAATCAAAGACGATATGCTATTCTACGGCACTAACAAGGCTATCAGGAACCAATCCAAAAAAGGAATGTTTTTCTATTACAGCCAATGCCTATTACAGTATCAGATCAAAACTTTATGATTTTTACAAACTAAAACACACAAGAATTTGCAAATAAGATATTGTAGAAGATTGTGTATTCACAAAGTAGCGAAATTTTTAGGCCTTTCAGTCCTACATTATATCAATGTTAATCGTTATTTCCCATAGTCCCATATTAGATTGTAGAAAAGCAATGCTTATACATATTGCAATTGAATTACTTTTGTTGAGAACACGAAAATTACTTTAAGGGCAATTACTAACTGTAACTGTAAGGTTACCTTATAGTCACATTTTATTGGGTGTGTTACGATAAAAGGTTTGCTTTCCAGGAGCTAACCATTCAGCGCAAGCCCCACAGCGAAGCGAGAAATCAATTAGCGCACAGTACAAGTATATATTACGAAGCGTTTTTAGTCTTAGCACCAACATTGTCCTGAAGGTGCCAACACTTACCTGTTAGTACAAATTAGTTTCCGGGTTCATATAATTAAGAAAAAATATTCCGTGTTTCGAAAGTTATTAGTAATGAAGTAATCAAGCTTCAGAATTTATGCAAAATAGTAAAGACGGAATTCAATTCTGTGTCGCAACATTATCGCAGATTTTGAGATAAAATAGTAAAGGACAATGGTGTCCTCAAGATTGGAATGACTAAGAAATGATTATTTAACGAATATAAGAACATTTTGAGAAGAAAAACGTTTCCCTCGCTGTTTAGATGAAACTTGGTACGATAGCCGAATTATTTAGAAAGGTTGGAACGACGATCAAGACAGGTTGAAGTCTAATGCTGTTAAATCAATTAATCTTACACCAAAGATTTTCTTCCTTACAGCCCCGATTTGACTCTTAGCGACTACCATCTCTTCCCTAACATGAAGAAATGGCCTGGATCACAACGGTTTGAAAGCGATGAAGAGCTGCAGGACAGTATTACAGCATGGCTTAATTCTCAGGCGGCAGAATTCTATGAAGAGGGCATTAAAAAACTGGTTCATCACTATGACAAATGTCTCAATTTTAATGGCAACTATGTAGAAAAATAGCTGAAAGTAGTAGCTTTACGTTGTATACAATAAAAACCTCTTCATGTATTGGTGTTTTTTTTTTAATATCCAGACGAAACTTACTTTACGAATCGCCCTCGTAAGTTGTTAAAATGTAGACTTTTTACTTATGATTAATATATTTAGCAATTAAAGTTGCAATAGAAGTATCTGCGTTGTTATATTTGTATAAGTTCTCGCCTACCTGTTCTAAAAAAAGCAAAAAAACACACAACGCAGATACAAAATGAACAGAATACATCTGACATTTTGAAAACGGCCATAACTTCCTGGGAATTTCAACGAAGGATTTCCCAACAGTTTTCATATGCTTGTCTTTCACGCAGTTTATTGATGGGATGTGATCATTAGACGGCGTAGCATTGTTTATACAAAAGTGTGAGTGAAACTGTGGTCTGAACAGCCTAAATATTTCGCAAATCTATTATAAAATACAGATTCTTTTAACACATTGATTGATATATTTCTTTATAAGCCACTGAACTAACTAACAAATTTCTGAAAGATATTATTAATTTAAATCATCAAAATAAAAAAGTAAGTATGTATATAAATTAATTTCCATGTTTGCATCAACAACAGCTTTATGATTTTGAATTTTTGCATTGACGGATTCGAAATTTTTAAAACTCTGTATTATTCGTTTAATTGTGTTTGGTGACGGCTTCTATTTTTGTGGATACCGAGCGACAAAGATATCCCATGTTCTTGATATCACTTTATTGCGTTCTCCCTATATAATAAATAAGTTTGAATGATCTTCGTTAAGTAGCCCATGAGCTGCTCGATAGGTGGCGGGCATCTGTATTCCGGTTTGTGTTCGCTACTTTCTAGGCAGCATGATTATATCTCTTGGCACCAGGCGGCGCCAAGAAATATTTCAATGCAGTTTTTGGAAATTAGTGGCATAAACTGAGAGGTGGATGCAACGTAAGCAGCTCGAAACCACACTGATGCCGCCAGGTAGGCAGAAATATGTCCGTGTTACTGCTGTTTTCTCTGCTTATATTGTTTTTGGCGGGAGTGATCCACTTTTGGTTAATCTTCGTTCATATAATTTAAATGTGGCATTATTTATAATTGAAAACTACACATTTCATCAATGCTGATTGTTTTCTAATGGTTATAACTAACTTAGATATACAGTGCGACCTCGATAATCCGAATCTTCGGTAAATCGGATTCTTCGATAATCCGGATCTTCAGTAAATCGGATTTTTCGATAATCCAGCCAACTGCATTATGTACTTTATAATTCAGATTTGGTAGTTCTCGGTAATCCGAACCTGCGTTTTTAGACGAAATCGATCGTGAAGGATTCCCCTAACTTCCTAAATTCAGCGGGTTCTGATATCTGGGAGTTCACATAAGCAGTGCTACATATTGTGTCTGAGGATTATGTAATTGTTTAACTCTTTTTTGTTACATAGTATGTACATACGTGTTATCTTGTACTACATAAGTATATGTACATACATACATATAAACATTTTTTTTACATACATATGTATATTAAAATACCTCTTAAAAGAAAACACACAATGTTGTCAATAAAACAAAAATCCAATATAATAAAAAGACTAGTCCATGGTGAAAGTGGAAAAGTGTTGGCAAATAAATACGGGGTAGGAACATCAACAATTTCGGATATAAAAAAGAACACAACGATTAAGACACGCACAACAGTTTTATTCTGAAATCTATGGAAATGATAATTTTAGAGCTAGCAGGGGCTGGATTTCTAATTTCACAAAAAGGCGTGGTGTGCGTTCTTTAAAAGTGTGTGGCGAAATACTATCCAACGATCAAAGTGCTGTCGATCCCTTCCTATGTGCATTTGCAAAGATTAAACAAATAAACCTTGCACCTACTCAAATATACAATGCAGGTGAGTCTGCTCTGTATTGAAAAATATTGCCTGAAAAAACGCTGGTTCGTGGTCAGGAAAAGATCGCACCAGGTCGAAAAATAAATAAAGAACGCGTTACATTTTTAGCATGTTGCAATGCTGATGGTTCACAAAAATTAAAGCTGTTGGTGGTATGAAAGGCAAAAAATCCAAGGGCATTTAAAAATGTGAACATACCTGTTGAACACAAATCATCTGCCAATGCATGGATGACTACGGCAATTTTTTTTAGATTGGTTTCATTGTTTATTTATTCAAGTTAGAAGTCATTTAAGAAGTCTCAATTTAACTGAAAGAGCCCTGTTAATCGTCGATAACTTCTCGAGCCATGGAACTATAGAAGAGCTGACTAGTAAGGATGGACAATTTACATTTCTTCCACCTAATTGTAGAGCACTTTTGCAATCTCTAGATCAAAATGCCATCAGACTGACCAAATTATTTTATCGGAAAAGTCTCTTAGCCCAGATATTATCTAATAACCAAGAGAACGTTGTTAAGTTATTAAAAACCATGAACTTGAGGGACCCTGTATGCCTACTATACAATGCTTAGGAAGAAGTCTCCTCCGAAGCCTAGCAGAAGTGCTGGCTCAAAATTATGGCTCATGTAGCAAATAACGACGTAGACACTGAATATGATGTTGAAGATCTAATTCCTCTCAGTGAATTGCGGCTTTCCTTGGCCGAAAAGATAACAGATGTTTCGGACATGCTCAATGTTCTCACTGGGCCAAATATCACGAACGCGGAAACACGTAACTGGCTTGAAAATGATGAAGATTTGTTACCACTGGAAGACATAGACGCTACAGATGAACACCATGATAGTAGTGACAGTGAAAGTTGAGAGTTAAATAATACAAACCAGACTATTAAGAATGACGAGGCAATTAAAAGTTTCAATGTCTGCATAAAGTCGGCAGAAGAAAGTAATATCCCACTACATGATGTTCTTGTACTTCAAGGATTAAAAGAAACGGCTTTTATAATGAACCAGAAAAAGATTAAGCAAACAAAAATTACAAATTACTTCACAAAATAATATAAAATTTAATAAGCATGCTTCTGTTTTACATATTTTTTTGTTTATGTACTATTTTCTAGTTGTTTTGTGTTAAATGTTTCACTTTTCAATAAAAAAACTGTCCTGTTTCAGTAATCCGAATTATTTACTAATCCGGATCACCGCGGTTTTAATTAGTCCAGATTATCGAGGTCGCACTGTATCGGATATTTTAAAAAACTACGTAAGCTACATTCTTACACCATACATACATTGGCGGGTACTTTTTTAAAAGGAAATTGCGCTACTAAATATCTTGAAAAGTGTCAATTTTAGATGCGTAATGAATATGACATTTTTTTTTTGTATTTTTGTAAGAGTAATTAGGTAAGACATGGAAATAGGTAGTTGTACTAAAAAAATATTTTTTACATTTTTTCCATTTGAAATTTTAATCGTAATTGTCGGACACGCTGTATAATATTTTCGAAAAATTGATTCGGATTATAATACTACCCTATACGGTCAATAGTTCTATAAAATTTCAATTTTCCAAGTTACACACTTTCACAGTTATAATAACTCACATGCACTCGTCCATCTGTCAAAAATTTTCAAAAAATGCAAATATTTCAAATACGGTTAGAAATAGCAACATAGTCGTTTCATCGAACAAACCTTAAAATTGAATTGCGAATTCAAAAATGTAATAATATATAGGGTGTTCCATTTAAAATATCCAAGTGTCAGATTATTAAAAATATTTTAGTCTAATAGTACATCTAGGCTTTAGTAGATCACCAAGTTTTCGGAATTTTCCAGTGTATACCGGTGAGACAGACTGTATTTTATATACACCAATCAATGTGTTAAAGCTGCTTTAAAAGAAAATTTTGTTCTTCAACTGTTAAAATTATTTAATATATGGTGCTTTTTGAAATTAAAAGTATCGTACTCACCGTAGCATTGTTTCCGGATGGATTTGGGGATTTTTTTGTTTTCTTTTTGGCCGGACGATTGTCACCTACAAATACTATCACTAAATCTCTGTACTCTCTTCAAAGGAAGTTACTGTCCTTGAGTGCATTTTAGGTGTTTCAAATAATAATAATAACAATAAAAAAAACAATAACAACCATATTATAATAAATTTTATGTTCAATTTATTTCCGACAGTTTTATACTTAACATTTTTCATATTAAGAATGTATAGATATAATTTATGTTCATTGTACAAATAAAAAAGCAATACTATGAGAAATAAATACCGAACAGTTACACACCTACTGAGGCAAGACAAACAAGAAGCTGCAGTGACATTACTTAAATCACAATCTCTCATTAGGTATTTACAAGGGATATAATTCCAAAAATAAACTGTGCAGCCTAATATTTACAGGCAAACTAAAAGTTTTCTAATATCATTAGAATCTGAAAATTAATGTCATAAATTACAATTATAGTTTTGAACTATACTTGTAATAATAAATAACATGAAATAAAAGCAAATTAAAGGAAATAGAAATATATTTATAGTAAAAAAAATTCAAAGTACATACAAACAAGAGGATATATAAAACGATTGTGCAAATAAAAATTTCGGTGTAGTATTAAAGGTATGTACAACCATACCTGAAAAACACTAATTGTTAAAATTAATATAATAGAATACACTAATATTTCTGTTTACATTGTAATTTAAAGTATATTATGTACATACAATTTTTGTAATAAAAGAAATCCTGATCGTTAAATTTTACGTTTCGTGATTTTTTCCTTGATTCAGTAATGTTGCGCATACCATACTTGCCTCTAACAAAGTTGTTTGCCATTTATATTGTTACTTTTTTTTGTGATTCGTTGCCTGAGTACAAACAATGTGGATGGAGGCCAGCGCCATAGAATCAAATACCTGAACCATACAGTGATCCAATCTTGCGAAAACAAACCATATGCTGTATTATGGTATTAAGGTAATTTATGTAATCAGCAACTTTATTAACAAAAAATAAATAAATTTTATAAATAAATAAGAAATTTGCATGTTGTGTGCACCTATTTGTAGTGATAGAAAATATACATAAGTGAAAATTTTCAATAACAATTTAGGCTTACTTAGTTATTATTTCATTAAATCTTAATCAAGTGCTCGAACTTTGTGGCACTGGAACACTGAAACACCTCAGTAAAACCCTTAGCAAAACACTTCACTCGCACTGGACGCACATTTCGATAACCAAGCTATCATCATCAGCAGTAAAACTGAATTAACAGACCAAGCGAAAAAATGCAAATCTAAAATAAGCGGTCTTAAACAAAGTTGATGAAAATCTGTAATTAAAGTTACCGTTGCTCATAACAAAGGAAAAAGACTGGAAATTAAGTGGCCCTAAATCTGAATTCATTAAGTTATGTTTGTTTTTGTAAATTTCCATGCCTTCATAACAATTTAATTGAACAATGCTGTTTACGTTCTTATCTAACCTTATAATATCAATCCTATGATTATTTTCCAGTATATGTGCATATTTTGCAGACAAAAAGATCAATCAATCGGAGTTAGAAGGTTTGATAAATCTAGTGTCGTCCTACACATCCTGGAAAATAATCATAAGGTTGATAATATAAAGTTAGTTCAGAACATAAACAGCAAGCAGTCTAGTAATTCCTGTCTGAGGATGAGCTAATATTGGCCCGAGAAACCGGTAGCATTGTATTATTAAAGAGTTATTGTAAAATAAGACCATCATTATCACCTTTTTCTAGTTATAATTTTAATTTTGTTTGTTTTAAGATCGCTTTAGATTTGCACATTTTCGGATTTACCATGTAAGGTTAGTTTTTTCGCTTAGTCTATTAATTCAGTTTTACTGCTGATGATGATAGCTTGGCTATCGAAACGAGCGTCCAGTACGAGTGAAATGCCGCGGTAAGGGATTTAATGAAGCCTATCCATTTTGCGGTGTAAGCTTAAATACTGATAGACATAACTTTGCAAACGAATTTTCATGATTGTAATGTTAAAGTTTATTGCATAGTAGTGTTGGGATAAACTCGAGTTATTGTACGCATACACCAAGTAACAAAAGCAAATGATTAATTTTGCGAAATATCTAGCGCTAACTTTGTGTAATACTGATTTCTTTTCATTTGAAAAATCATGTGAATAGATACAGTAGTGATCGGCTAAAATGAACCCGCTTAAATCGAACTACCGAAAATCGAGGGTCCCTTTATATTTGCCATAAAAATAATATTAAAAAATACCTTTTACTACGAACCCCTTATGACGAACTTCCATATAATACGAACTTATTTTAGAGTCTTAACAGAAATAGTTTAAAGCGAAGTTGTTTAGATACATCAATACACAATATTCGGAAAGCCCGGGCAACACCGACAAGAACGTCGAGTTACAAAACTAGGAAAAAGGTTAAATCGTGAACAGTTTACTTGTCGAAGCTTGATTGAGAGATTTAAAACAAGGCATGACATTCATAGTTGCAAAATTATTTGCGAAGCCGCTGATGTTAATATGGATGTTGCGATAGATTGATTAAATTATAAGTGGCCTGGAATTAGAAGACTACAACGGAAACGAAACTGGATTGTTTTATAAACTAACACCAGATAAGACATTTAAATTTGAGAAATGTATAGGTGGTACGCTTTCAAAAGATAGATTAACCTTATTTCTGTGCGCTAATTTAACGGGAAGTGAAAAAAGAAAATTGCTAGTGATAGGCAAGTCACAAAATCCATAACATTTCAAACACATCAAGCAAATTCCTGTGAATTATAAATCAAATAAAAAAGCATGGATGACTGGCAATTTGTTCATAGAAGAACTGAGATTGTGGGATGAAGAGTTATTACTGAAGGATAGAAAAATTATTCTATTCCAGTGAAAGGTTTGCTTAATATTAAATTCAGCCTATGGACCAAGGAATAATACACGCATTTAGAAGCTACTATCGAAATTTTTTGCTTATAAACTTAATTAAATCAATTGACGAAGGTAAATCTATGTCTATAAACTTACTAGATACAATAAATTTTAGTCATAAAGCATGGCAAAAAGTTACGGAGAAAATTATCAGTAATTGTTTCAAACGTGCCGGTTTCTGTACTTCTTTTGGTGATTTTGACTCTGATGACGAATTATCGCTTTCACACTGGTTAAAGAAGCAAAAATCATCTTTAACAATTATTGATTTATCTGTCGTTGGTAATGAAGTCGTAAAAAGTGTTATGCAGAATAGCAATTTTAACGAATTCGTTCAGGTAGATGACCAAAGTTGCAATCTCCGAATTTTGAAGTGACTCTGTAGACGATTCCAATAATGATAAAAGTAACACGTACGAAGATGTGCCAATCCCTACTAATCAAGAAGAGCTACAATGTGTTGAAGATAATATTGAACAAATTTGCGCTGGCGCGAAATTGAAACAGTCAAAAATTACAGATTTTTTAAATCAATAATTAATACGTGTAATATTAATTAATTATATGTATGCAGTATTTGTCAAAATTTGTACTATTATGTAAATAAATATCGTTTGAATGGTGTAGTTATTTCATCCGTTTTGTTTATTACGAACTCCGCATATAACGAACTGAATTTCACGGTCCCTTGCGGTTCGTTATATCCGGTTATATACTACTGTATTTATAAGGGCTTGCAAGGAATTACAACCAGCATATAACAAAGGATGAATTGAGTAATTGAAAAATAAATACTAACTTTAGATCAGTTATTAGAGGAAGCGTTGTTTGCTCATTTTTATAAATTAGTAGATTCTTTATAATTAAATTACAGCGATCATATGCGGTAATAAACCACTACATTCCCAACACTATTATAAACTATAAAGACCTAAATTTTTGAAGGGGAACACTTATTTAATTCTTACTTTGTGGACATTTGTTAGAAACTGCAAAAGTTTGTTGATCTTAATTAGAAAATATAGATTTAACTATTACTTTAACCTTAATACCACATATTACTGACTGAGATGACGAAGTTAGCCGCCACACACATTGTCTGCATTTAAAACATACCGCTATAAGTCACAAACTTGCCCCGAGTAGATGCTATGTTTACACACAATATGGATGTTATTGCTTTTCTTTTACTAAATCATATATGAACTGTATGGCCGGTCCATAGCTGCCAGACTCCACACATTTGTGCACTCAAGGCTAATTTCATGAACCACTCTAAACGCGATGAACTTAAGTTTATATTAAAAAGTGTTTTGATATATATTTTGTCATTGACAGCTGTTTAGAGTGGCATAGCTATATACCTAATGTTCTTTTGTATAATAATAAAACGTACTTGTGGTGTAACATGAAGATACACTAACGCAAATCACTGCTGGAAGAAAACTTCAGTATAAAAATAAATTACTTGTTGAAGGTTCGAAATAACGAAACAAGAAATATAAAAATAAATATATTTAAAGATATCGTTTTTAACAAATGTTTACAAAAGGCAGTGATCATCAATGTATTTCATGTTACACAATAGATTCCATAAATTAATATAAAATAATGGACAAACAGCACCAGCTTAAATGCGACAGAATAATAATACATAATACAATAAAAAAGGAAACATCTAATTTACTAAATATTAAAAAGACGTATTTCCTCCAAAATGATATCATTCTAATTTTGTTTTACTTCTCCCTGGAACACGCATGGATATAAAAGTATATATTATCTACAGATAAATTGTCCATTGTACATACTTCCAAATATCAGAGGATAATAAATGTTTTCATTCTATCACAAATTCTTCATAATGCATTTGTATATATTACATAATAATAAAAATATCTGTTAGTGATTTATAATACAATGTCGATTCATTTCTATTTACAAAATTATTTAAAACGCACCCATCAAAGAAAAAAATTGCACTCTCATTATCTAAAAATTATTACATAATCTGAGCTAAACATAACAATACCAACTCAACAACTTACATGATCATAAAAATGTTTAAAATGATTTCCATTACATTTGTGTCATATCTCCTATGTTCATTACGTTTTTGAACTTTTTGCCCTTAAAAAAAATAAAATATAAAAATTAAAAATAAATAGACAAAAAACAATAACGAGATAGTACATTTCGGAGGAAAATAAGTCCTTTTAATCTATATACAGGATAATGTTGGTGCGTTAACTTATATGAAGGTATATAAATACCATTAAAATCTCAATATTTCTTAGCACAATACATTATGATAATGTAAACGAGAAATACTTCACTATGTACACTTTGTTGTTCAATTATTTCTTCGTTCAAAGAGTCTATATCTCAAAATACAGATTATAAAAAAGTCACGTTTCTTAATTCACAAAATTATGTATACTTGTGTATGATATAACCAATAAAATAAAATTACTTAATCAATATATTTGCAGAATATTTTTGTTTGCAAGTATTCTTATGTAAACTCTTCAAACCGCTCATATAATTAATAATCGTTAGGCTTAAATATACCTGGTAGTATAATTTACAACGATAAAAGAGAAATCGAAAACTATATGTAAACGTTGACGAACTATAAAAGCTAATAAATTATCTTAAACAAAAAAATAGAATGTTTGAGAAATTAATTCATGTGCTGTAGCAATTGTGACGAGGATGGCACTTTTCCAATTTTTCTTTGTTTAAATATATCATCTGATAACAACGAAAGCCACAACCACGTCATTTATAAAACGTAACTTCAACGTAAAATGTACGATGCTATTATTATTCCTATTAACGCATATGTGATTTGAATATTTGTTAACGTTATCACCGTAGATGAGTGATGATAGTGAGAGCTAACCTGCTTCGCTGTCACTGGAATCACTTGAACTGCTTGATAAACTAGAGCTGCTACTGTCAGTTTCCGAGCTGCTAGAACTCGTCGACATTCGGCCAGAAGGTTCACCTGTACCAGGCTGATCAACCTTACTAACCTCATCTGAAAGAAAATAATTTAATATTAATCTGTATGCACCTATTCAATTTCCATCGCTACCACTTTTCTTTTACGATAACTAAAGCATACGCCTGCAAAGATATTAATTTTCGTTTTAGATTAAAATTTTTCAGAATAGTATTCGTTTCTAATCGCTTCTTACTTACTACGACCCGTACGAGGACGTCCTGCTACTTTCTGATGCCAAATAGGGATTGCAATTTACCGGTAAATTGTCGAAATTCTTTCAAAATTTTTACCGGTAATTGGAAAGAATATTAAATACATACACAAACAGAATAAGTATAGAAATAATTATTTTTTTAGGTTTTCAAAGTATTCAGTAAAAGCCTTACGTTAGTTAAACGAAAATACTTTATCTTACACCTTAGTTTGTTACTTATTACATCACGCAGATGGTAAGTAAAAAGACTCATGTGTTTATGTCTTTTGCAATTTTTGGCGCACTTGAAAAACCGCACTTGAAGTATTGTTTTTGTAGCCATGTAACGTGTTGTAGCATGCAGTGAGCAGGTTTAGACATGTTCAGTATCTATACTGGAAGGGGCACGCCGCTCTCCTCGGCTCTGAATTTATTGTAGTGGGTACAGCGAACAGTGCGAGTGGTTATAGTAAAAAACCGAAGGTAAGAATATCATTGATTGCAAAGATTACAATTTGTAAGAATAATTACGTAGACCATAAATATTGCTGTAATAATAAAAGACTATAATAGACTGTAATAGTAAATTTATTTGAATAATTGATTACATGGTGCAAGTATTACTCATGCTGTACGGGTTTTTTAATTAAAATATTACTATATTTAAGAAAACTAAAAAAGTGTAGGAACTAGTAAAATTATATGTGGCTGTATGTAAACGGTGTTTAAAGAAAATTAAAGCATCTGGTGTACCAGCGGTTTACACAACCATCTCAGAAGTCAGCACATTAATTTATTGAAGAGAAAAAAAAGAAAAAACTAATGATAGTATCACTCCGAATGAAAATATTAATCTCAAAACTGACGAGGATTCCAGATCAAAAATTACTTCACATTTCAAGAAAACAACTGAAAAATTTCCGACGGCACAAGACGGAACTCCATTCACTAAATTTTGAACATCACAAGATTTACGAATGCTGTTAATCGCAAATGGGTATGCAAACATTCCAACAACTTCGAATGCAATTAAAAAAATAGTCTTTGAATATGCAGATACAATTTCATCAAATCAACGAAATATCACAACATGAACTCAAAGCATTTTATTTAATGTTAGATGAGTGGACATCTGTTAAGAAACGTCGATACATGAACATTAATGCTCATACATGTGATTTTTTTGAAACCTTGGATTATGTTGTATTCATGGATCTATGCCCGCCGATAAATGTTCAACTCTCATTAAAAATAAATTACAGGAGTTTGATATTTCTTTCAAAAGTATAGTATCAATTACTACAGATGGACCTTCAATAATCAGTAAGGTTCGACAAACGCGTGCTACGGCAGAAGCGCCGAGAGCGGATTTTGGTCGATACGAATCCAGTGGAGAGTTTAGCCATTTGATAGGCGTGGAAGTGAACGGTGGTAAAACATGGAACGTCGTAAGCGAGGTTTACCTTTAACATCGCATGTGAATAAATATATTAGCCGTTTCCCTGGGTTGGAATATACAGGTACTTTACGACTATCATTCAGTTGCAAAATTTGCAATATACGGTTGATAGGTTGCGATACATTTCACTGTAGAAGACATATTAAAAGTAAACGTCATGTACTGAATTTAAGCAACAATATTCTGTACTGGGAATTTCTGTATGATTTTATTTCTGTGCTAAGTGTGTGCAACATTCCACAACACCTAGTAGATAATGAACATTTTCGTCTTTTTTGGAATAAATATGTTCCCTCGTGGAAACTACCAACCAATAGACAATTGCGATACAATTTACCACATTTGCAGGGTACAGTCAAAAACTGTATAGTAGACGAGTTGAATAATAAGAAAACTTGCCTAAGCAATTGATGCACAGAAACACAGCGTGATTTATGTTGTAGCGCGTCCTTTAAAACGTAATGATCCAGCAGCTTCCTTGTTATTAACCAGTAAAAGGATTGAAAAAAGTGATGCTGAAACCGTTGTGAAGATAAAAGATTCGTTTAGAAAATTTTGTATCACAGGAGCCCAAGTCACAATGTTAGTTACTGATGGAGCTGCAACAATGCTGAAACCTGGTAGGATGTTGAAAATATGCTTTCCGACTCTTCTTCACATAACATGTTTCATACACGCGTATCATCTCGTTACAGAAACCGTTCGAAAAAAGTATCCGATGGTGAATAATTTAATAGCATCTACCAAAAAAGTGTTTGTGAAATCTCCCAAACATATCCGCGTTTTCAAACAATTGTGTCCGAAACTTCAACTACCACCTCAACCTGTAATAACTCAATGGGGAACATGGCTCCAGGCAGTATTTTATTATCATAAATATTTCGCAAATGTGAAGGATGTGATTTTAAAATTTAAATCAAATGAATCTGCAGCGATTCGAGAGAGTCAGCAACTTTTTTCCAATTCAAACGTTCAATTACAAGTACATGAAATTTCCATACACTATTCTGCAGTTGTACTAGCTATATCGTTGTTACAAAACAGCCACTTATCTTTACGAGACTCTTTAAATACCTTAGATAATTTACAAGCCGCTCTAGAAAGCTTGACGGATTCTATAGGACTAGATGTCGCTCAAAAATTTCGCGCAGTTTTAAATAAAAATCCCGATTTACAAAAGGTTCGGTCTATTACTAAAAATAAGAGTGCACAGAAGAGTTAAAGGAATATCTGAATTGCGCAAATCCTACTTCGCTAGATGTAGAACGATCATTTTCGAAATACACGAAAACGTTTTCAGACCGACGTCGAAGGCTAAGTGAATCGACAATGGAAGCGTTGCTTATGTTTTACGCGGCTTACCGGGGCAGTAGTATTTTGTTGCAGTGAACATCAAGACGTCAATAAAAGGTAAGAATATATTATTTTTTAATAATATTGTATCTCACGTACCTACTTTTGCGCGATACGGAATTCCATTCACAAAAAAATACATCACAAGATTTACGAATGCTGTTAATGGGTATACAAACATTCTAACATCGAATACAATTTAAAAAATAGTCTTTGAATATGCAGATACAATTAAGAAACAAGTAGTCAACGAAATATCACAACATAAACTCAAAGCATTTAGTGTAACGTTAGGGACATCTGTCAAGAACCGTCGATACATGAACATTAATATTCATACAAGTGATTTTTTTGGAACCTTGAATTATGTCGTATTCATGGATCTACGCCTGTCGATAAATGTTTAACTCTCTAAACATAAATTACAGGAGTTTGATATTTCTTTCCAATATATAGTATCAATTATTACAGATGGAGCTTCAATAATGAAGAAAGTAGGAAAACTGATCGATACAAACCATCAGTTATGCCTCGCACATGATGTACAATTGGTTGTAATCCAAGTGCTTTATAGCGAAAATAATTTAGAAGAAATTGAGTGTGATAATGAGCTTGTTGAGTTAGCTGATACAGATCATTCTGGTGACGAAGAACGATGAAAATGATGGCGGAACTTTCCAAATAGTACAAAGCGTATCTACTGACTCCCAATTATATTCTATACAGGATATACAATTAAATTCTCCGACAACAAAGGTACGAAAAGTAGTTAAAATCTTTCGCAAATCGCCAACAAAAAATGATGATATATTACTAAAACATGTAAAAGAAGAATTTGGTCGAGAACTTTCGTTAATAATGGATTCGTTGGAATAGCTTACTGATTATGCTAGAGCGTTTTTCGAAGATTATAAACTGTGTTAGAGAGAGTCTCATAGATGTGAAGTCAGATAGTTTTACTGATAACGAGCTTATTTTGCTTTCTAATGCAATATCTGCATTACAAGCAATAAAAGTTGCTTTAGAAACACTATGTTGTGAAGATGTTAATTTGTATGTCGCCGATGTTACGTTGAAATTTATGCTTGATGAGCTAATGGCACAAAACACATTTTTAAGTAACGAACTTAAAAACACATTGATACAATGTACAAAGGAACGACGAACTGTTTATTCTGATGTTTTTCAATTTTTTTATGGTAACAATTTCAAGAATTCAAATGAAGAAGACGGGAATTTTTACTAAGACCAACAAGTCTACAATAACGAAGATAATCGTAGAGTTAATTGAGCGCATTTATGATAAAAACGAAACAGACACTAATACTGAATTATCAGAAACTAATAGGTTTGTTTCTGCAGCGATTTAAAATCGTTTGAAATCGGTAGAGCATGCGCATTACAAATAGTGTTCGTGCAGTTAAAACGCCAAACTCTCATTACTAGTTTGACGTGATTTGGCGTTCGTGCAGATCTCCAAATGAATTTCTAACCGTTTGCTGATAGTTGCTATAGTTTGAAGACTATCGTCCAGTGATCCATCAGACTCATGCGCATTGTTGTATTGTGAAGTGAAAGGTTGTGTTATAGGTTTTTTTTTTGTATATGTTCACACTTCACGCGTGTTTTATTCATGTCTGTGGTTTTGTTAGCAATTAACAGTTCCTTTAAGGTTGTTATTCTGTCTAAACACTTCGCGTTTATTTCTGTTTTCGCTTACCTCTTTTTGTAATATTTGAATGTAAGATAAATCTATTGTTTTCATCTGCATATTTGAATATATTTTCTCTTTTAAGTATATTAAATATGCTTGTAACTTATACAACGCCTGATTATTGTAAAAAAGGCGTTCGTGCAGTTAAATTGTTAAATCAGTTTTAGTTTGCGCATGCGTAGATTAGTACAAATTAACCTCTGATCAAACTGTCACAAATTGGCTGCAGAAACAAACCTAATAATTCTGATGCCGAAGACTTTGAATGTTTAATGTCAGTTGAGTCAGTTCCCTCAACATCAGCTACGCTAATTATAAAAGCTAAACTGCAGCTCTTAATAAAGGAAAAAACCGAGACATCTTGTCAAGTACCGACATGCATTGGAAAGAGTTAAGATCAAGAAATGTCCAAAGAACGTAGACAAATTGTTCATAGTCTTGGTGAAAGAATGGAATAAAATTGCACAGGATTTAATAGCTAATAGCCTGTCCTGAAGAGTACAAAGCGTCATCACTCCTAGAGAAGGCCACATAAACTATTAGATCTTTTTTCTAATATCATACATATAGTCTCATTTTTATAATGTAAATTATTAAAATGAACATATTTAAATTATGTCCTTGGCTTTTCTTACAATTAATGAATAAAACGCAACAATAACTTGAAAAAGGAAAGCGGTCTCTCAATTATGCACAGTACAATAAAACAAATATCCTACATTGCATTTATTACAAAAACACACTGAAATATACTATCATAATCTACCATGTCGTCAGATCACCGGTAACCAAATAACATCGTTTCAAGGGAAATGTGCTATGTTAAAGAAAATTATAAAAGTAGTAGAATAAGAAACTCTAGGACAGCATGCAAATGAAAAATGGTTGATATTGAGGAAAATGAGATTGCCTGGCAGTAAATTTGTTTACAGAGTTTGGCGAAACGTCGACCTCGACAGATCAAAGACCACGGCCTACCAGTCCGGAAATATGTACTGCTAGTACAAACTCAAATCTGGAGTTGTTTTAAGTGCTTGTCGAAGGAACAAATATCCTTTCATTACTGTTAAAAGGTTTCTTGGAAGGGTACAATTCGAACAAGATCTTAGTGATTCAATGGGGAAGAGACAATAAGGAGACAGTTGTGAAACTATTTATGGAATTGATGAGTGTAAATGTACTGATATGCGGCTGATACATCAAGCTACTTTACTGCAGGCCTCAATGGTTCAACCGCTAAGAGACGGAATTGTTGATAAAAAAATATATTTTTTATTACTAGAACAATATTGTTATGAATATGGATCATGCATCGTATAGAAAGCAATGTATTTTGTGTGGATTCTCAGAAATTTGAAGATTGGGAACAACCCCAGTTAATCCTTTCCAGATATTTCCACGGTATTTCTGTTTGTGTAAGAGCTATAGGTTATGTTTACTTCTTTATATAGAAATTCTATGAAAACAAATATGCTTAGAGCATTTTAAATAAACGAAGTAAGTTCGTTGCCGTACCATATACTAGGCTTGGTAAGGATTCATTTATAAGCGCTGGTCCCATACATATAGCGAATAACGTTGCCGCCTGTGCTAAGAACGCCCTCTCAACTCCATAGTATCCCCCTACAACCGCACACACTCGCAAGTCGGTCGCCTAGCATACGTGCTCGAGATATCTGCTCGACACAGATTAATGGAAATATGTAATACATCTTATTTGATTTTTATCCTACTGATGGACTTTATTCGTTGGTTATTTCCAAATAAATACTTAAATTTAATATTGTCGTATATGAAACAAAGAAAACGAATTCCAAAAATAAATAGAACCTCTCATTATAAAATAACTAGATATCATTTTTTCATTTCCAAATATCCCATATATTGTTTAAATGATAGTAAGTGCATAATAAACACATAAACTTCTAAATGCAAATTGCAAAACAAAAACATGCTTTCTAAATCTAATTAACGGAATTTTATGTAGAAATGAATCGTATTTGTATGCGTAAAAGTTCAGTTGAACCTATTATAATAGATGTTCAAATAAACAATCATTTGCAGTACTGCCTCTACCGTAGTACCATTTAACGATTTCTTAGTTTATAAGAACATAATTAGAAAGAAACTATTCTACAGTACAATTTCGGGACACAAATAAAGCAAACCAAAAATAACCAAGGAGAAAAAATCGAGAAAGGCAAAGATGATCGATTAAGGAAATAAACTACGGGTATAGCGTGACGCTCCATTCCAGCCGCGCGACTACACGCCCCTTTACTTTCGTAGCGAGCAAACGTTTGAACAGTGTCCATATATTTTAGCGGTTCACTTTACTACGGAACTTACTAACGCGGTATGTAAACATACATTTATTGACTGCTTAATCAACTAGTAAATACTTATACAAAATTTAACACTTTTTCTGTAACGCTTTTCAAATAGCTATTTAAGTTTGTTTGGAACCAGTACGCTAACCTTTCCCAATATGAATAAAATATCGTCATGATGTCATACTAATGGAGCGCATACTGCTTCGTAATTTGGTTCAAAACTTTAAATAAATGTAACATGTTATAGATTTACTCTATTTCTGTCTAAATTCAGGTTCCTTCGTATTTTTGTTTTGATATGAAGAAATTGGATTAAGAAAATAAAAAAGCATTTGTTTTTACTTCTATTGTTTTTTCCCTCATTTACATACAATTAAGAATATCGAATAAATTGTAGATTAAGTGCACATCTAGCATATAAAATTCACTAGAAAGCTGAATTTCGCATTTATAATTATTATACAGACAAAACAACTAAAAGAAAAGTGACAGCTCTTAGATTGGGATTGTGTGTGAAGCTATTTGGAAAGTGCCTAGTAATAATAACCAAAATAATGCTAATATAGCTCATAGTATTGATGGAATCACTCCCGGCAAAAGCAATGTGAGAAGAGAAATGCGCTAGGCAATGGACATATTTCTGCCGACTCGACATCATCAGCGTTGCTCCGAGGAGCACATTGCCTCGCTCACCATTGCCGTTCGCCTCTCAGTTTATGCCACTAATCTCCACAAACAACACTAATATATATTTGTATACATCAAGGTAAGCCTGAGGAATCATTTACATGTGCAGATATCGTAGCGCTCAGGCACCACGCCATTTTGCGTTAAGCAGCCCAAGAACTGCATGAGAGGTGATTTGGCACCTATACTCCGGTTTCTGTCGCTACTTTCTAGACGGCATGACTAGATTCTTGGCACTAGGTGGCGCCAATAAATATATTTTAGTGCTGTTTGTGGAGATTAGTGGCATGAACTGAAAGGCGAACTGCAATGGTGATCAAGGGAATGTGCTCGGAGCAACGCTGATGACTGGCTAGCGCATTTCTCTTCTCATATTGTTTTTTACCGACAGTAATTCCATCAATACCATGAGCCATATTATCATTATTTTGATTAACACTACGGATGATTTAACTTTTCACGTAAAATCAACTTCTATTTCAAAAGTCAAAAATCGCAATAAAATTATACTGTCTGGCATCAAAATTTCACAAATCATAATAAAAGAATGGCATATTCGTTCATTATAAATATTTTCTAAAAACATCGAAACCTTACCTTTTTTAGGAACCTTTTTATTTGCATTTCCCATCCTATCATTGACATCTAAAAGCCTCTTCTCCAATTCTTGTTTTTTCTCTTGCATTTGTTCGTCCTTCGACTTCCCTGGCAGTTTCTTATCTAAAATTTAAATAAAAAAAATCGTCATTATTAAATTGTAAAACTAAGGATACGATTATAAATTTGTGAATAGTTTTACGGCTGCCACCAAAAATTAATTTTTAATTATGCTATTGTTATCAGTTAATATACCTGTCACCTGCGTTACGAATATCAAATCAGAAATACACCCATTGAAATGGTAGATCATGCTTACGACATAAATGTGAATTTTAAGCAAGCGATGAATCTTCGACTTGAATTTCTAAATATTACTTAGACTTAATTGCACGCATTTGCTTTCCAGCATTAAGTATAAAGTAGAGAAAATAAAAGAGAATGAATCACTGTATAACAAACATAATTACTTCCTCATTTCCAGTGTTTTCTATTTTATATGAGATGAAATAGTTTAATGAGTAAATGATAGCAGGAAAATATGCGAATTACAATAACTAATTAAGAAATGATCTTGTTTTAACTATGACATTCTAACCATTAGATAGCAAGCTTATTTTCTGTTTATCTTTAGTATGCATGCAGTTTTATTTCAAACATAAAGTGAAATAAATCCATGTAGGTTTTTAGTAACAAATGCAAGAAAATACATTTTCAAACATTAATTTCTCCACAATTTGAAATAAAACATAATACATACTAAACTACATGATATATAGTTTTAACTTACTTAAGAGTAATACTCTAAAAATTGTGGACACAAGATGTGGACAATATATACAATCAATACCTTCAGTAATCCATAACAATGTCAATTCATTAATTATATTTCATATATACTGATATCAAAATTCATTTAAAAATGCCGAAAGAGTGTGAAAGAATACTTCCGAATCTCGCAGTTCATTTAAAATTTTAATTAATTAACAAAAATTCCAATTTTTGAACAATCTCCCTGAGATAAAAACATTTCAAATTTGGCGCTCAACGTGGGGCCATTATCAGTAATAAGTTATTACAGAACATTTTGAACAAAATCAATACCGACTCCTCCTTATTCATTACGCGTGTTACAGCCCAAATCTACCGACATCCTATCATTTGGAACATTTTCTCACTTTGAGCAGATGTTGGAATTGATGTATAAAATAAAATTTTCGCACTTTATTTTTTATGAACGTCTTCTGAGAAACAAATGATTATAGCACCATACCCTTGGTTGCCGGGTTGGAACCGCGTCGTTGTCGTAGCTTTTCGACGTTTTGTCCACACTCTTATGGAACATCTTCAGGGCTGTTATTGCACACTGACTGAGGACTATTCATTCCGGAGAGTAGATTTGTTTCGAGGCAATGGAGCGGAAATGTAATGTAAGGGGTAGCCATCTTCGCGATTTAAATTATTGGAATGTTTGAAAATCTCTATCGATTCACGGATTTTTCTTCTCTAATAGTGAACGTTGCCAGATAAGATGCGGGTAGAGTTAAATTGGATTTGGTGGCCAGTTTCCAGTCTATATTCAGCTAGTGTGGACCAGGTTACACGCAACAACCGATCGCTTTGTTTCACCGATGTACACATTAGCCGAGTTCGGGTATTTGTTCGGGGCGGATCAAGAGTACAGAGCACGTGGAGGAGATTAGGAGTAGAGCATGCGTGGATCACGCAACCTATACTGTTAAACGAATGGATGGAGTAACTCTACAACATTCTCGAACGCGAAAGAGCGCGAGTAGGGTATTTGGAGTAAATAGGGTTACTCCGAACGAATACCCGAACTTCGTCTACTACCGCACGGACATGGAATCTGGTAGACACCATGGGCTTCCACATGATTGCGGTATTTGATGGGAAAGTAGTTTGAGGGTTTGAAGATGGTTTTTATGTTGTTCCTGAAAAGTATCTTGCTGATGCGATCGGTGGCACCTTGAATGTAGGATAGATACGCTTGCTTGCGGAAATTAGCGTTAGATGAGAGGAGTTGCTGTGGGGAAGGGTTGATGTAGCGGTTAATGGTAGTTTGAATTATAGCATTCTGTCACACCATTCTGCGTATGAATACTTTCATGTTAATTAATTTACTGAAGAATGACGCATTTTACATAAAGAAATTTTTGAATTTTTTAAAAGCCTAGATGAACTTCATTAAAAAAAAAATGAAGGTAAGATTGAAGTGAAGAACAAAGATTGTAACAAAACCTGTAACAGGAAAGATAACAGATTAAGGGAAGTCAAATTGGGGGCGTAGAATGTAAGAGGTCTACAGGGAAAAGAGATAGATTTGGTACAGGAGTTTGAGAAGACAGAGATTATTATTCTGGGTGTAACTGAAACTAAAAAGAAGGGAAAGGGTCAGGTGGATATGGAGAATGGTCACTTGATGCTTTACAGTGGAGTAAACAAAGAACAATGGGCGCGAGCAGGTGTAGCAGCAATAGTGCGCAGAGACTATATACAATATATGACAGACTGGAAACTCATATCAGAACGATTGATGACGGTCCAAATCAAGCCCTACCATGTACCAAGTACATAGTAGTTATAGCATATGGGCCCAGTGAGAACGAAAAGGAAGAGGTGAAAGAGAAGTTCTGGGAGGATTTGCAAGAGCAGAGCGACATGATAGAGGAAGTTATCATAATGAAGGACCTAAGTGGCAGAGTGGAAAACGACCCAAGGCAGATTTGGGGAGAGGATATTGAACAAAAATTGTAAAAGAATTATAGATTTTTGTAAACTAAATTGTCTAGTGGTGGCCAACGCTTGTTTCCAACACAAGGAAATCCATATGATCACGAGACCAATGGCAAGCAAGGATAAGAAGTCAGTTATTGACTTAGTTCTGGTTAAGGCAGCTATGCAGACATTTGTAACCCACGGACGTTACCGAGCTTTATATCTGATATTGAAACACACCTAACATCGCTTATATGGACTCACGCTCAACGAAAATAGGCGATATGCGCATCTCAGGCATTGCACACTTCTCTAATTGTTTCATCTCTACTTAGGTATACTTATGATTTACTTGGACCGAAATTACAAGTGATGACGTATACTACCGCTCATAAATATGTGGGCACCTCAAATCAAGAAATATTAAAATATGCATTTGGTATTTAAGTATACACAAATATACAATTTTAACGATTAAAATTATTTATTTGACCTAAATTTTAGATTTGTCTATGTGACCTCCTTTATTTTTAATGATTGCGTCGCATAATCGGGATATTCTTGCAATTAATTTTAACAATGTTTCCGGAGTTATTCGCGTCCATGCTGTCTGAGAAGTTAGAGCAGTTTTTCTTACTTCCCGAACGAGTTCTTCCTATAATAACTCGATGGGATTCAAGTCCGGGCTTTGGGGTGGCCATTTCATGATTGCTAGTGTCCCTTCCTCTTCCAACTGTTCTAAATATTGCTTGCATAATTTTGAAGTGTGTTTTGGGTCATTGTCTTGTTGGAATACAAAATTCTGACCCAAAATTCTGACACCAGAGAGTATTGCATTTTCCTCTAAGATGCGTTTATATTGCTCTTTTCTCATTATGCCTCGAGGCATAATGAGAAAAGGTTAGGTTTACCCTCTCCTGCGGATGTACCAGCAAAACAACCCTAAATTATTACCGGACCACTGCCGTGTTTGACGGTAGAGACCATGCATTACTCTAGTGCACGTTCACCTACAAATCTTCTTATAAACACTCGTCTTCGCGAACCGAAAATCTCGAATTTCGATTCATCGGTCCACAATATCTTGCTCCAATCTTCTACCGACCAATTTCGATGTTCACGTGCCTATTGTAACCTCTTTTTCTTATTAATTTGGCGAAGTATCGCAATTTGCCTGTGAAGGCCGGCTTTTTGCAGACGGCGTTTAACCGTGGACATGCAAATCGGCTTTGGAAGTACTGTATTGATTTCTGCAGCGATTTCTGGAGCTGTTTTTCTTCCATTTCGCTTGCTAGACACCACGATTGCAGTATCTTGGGCTGATGTCGTCCTTGGTCTACCACTTCTTACTTTATTTAGAAAACTGCCACTTTCACTGTATTTGTTGATGTTATAATCAACAGTAGATGGATTTAAATGTAATTTTTTAACAATTTGACGATTGCTTATGCTTAAGTTATGTTGTACTACTATCACAGCACGTGTTTCAACACTAATTTCTTTCCTTTTCGGCAACGATAAGTGGCCGTAATTTAAAAATATTACGTCAAATGGCTTTATTATAGCTTCATGAGAAGTAAATAGACGGATATTATTTAATGAATTTAAGTGAATCTTACTGATTATTAGCATACTTTTCAATAATGCTAGAATGTATTTCCTAAATATATTCTTTGTATACAAAAATCTAAAATCCAGGGGTGCCCAAATACTTATGAGCGGTAGTGTATTTCGTTTATTAACGTAATAGAACTATACGATGCATTAGCCTTCATCCAAGCTCTGCTTGTTTTCGCGCAACACTATTCGTTTGAAGAGATTAAAACCAATACAGTGTTGTATAGAGTTGTCTTCCTTTTATTTTCTGTCAGTGAATATCACAAAAAGAAAAATATTTCTAACGAATCGCCATTTTAAATCGTTAGTTTACCTATTGTTATCCTTTTAATGATTTCCAAGTATGAAGTGATGCTTAACGTTGTCAAATTTTTATGAATGTAGTAAAAAAAATGTCTTGAGTATACCGGGTGTCCCAGATTCTATGTTACAAGCGATATCTTTCTTATTTGTAGAGATATAAAATGAAGCAAAGTGTAGTCTAAAATTATTCGCAGAATCCTAAAAGATATACTTTTTAAATCTACCCCTTACCAAAAATCACCCTTTAAGAAACATCTCCCGAATAATTTTTTTTTAATGCACCCGTCATCTTTTTGACTTTGTGATTGAAGTACTAGAAGTTAGGAATACAACGGTATAAACTTCATTCAACAAATAGCTCCTAATAAAAACATATAGCTTAAGCTTACTCGAACAAAAAAGATTCAGAGATTTATTTCGATTTGCAAAAATAATTTACATACTTATAGATAGATACGTAGTGAAGTAGTGATAAAATCTTTAAAATGCCTTCTAATTTTTCTCCAAATTAATATGTCGATATGTTATTCATTTATAGAGAGTGTCATAAAAAGTTCTCGTGAAGCAGCAGCACTTTATGGAGGGCGATTTCCTAACAGAGTGATACCAACACATATGGCATATCCTCGTATTGAAACTAAAACGCGAACGGGCCCATTCCCATCAAATTTAAAACATTCTCATCATGTAACACCCGTTAGAACAGAAGAAATGCAAATAAATGTACTGGCTTATCTTGAATTGAATCCACATATTTTAGTTAGAACTGTGGCAGAAGATATGGGAGCAAGTAAATCGACAGCACAAAGGATACTAAAGTTTCACGAATATCATCCTTTCAAAATTCAGTTGCCGCAAGCATTAAGGCCATACAGATTTTGAACGAAGACTAGGATTCATTGCTGTAAACGCTAGTAATGTTAAACGATGATCTCACGATCACTAATAACATTTTGTGGACGGAGGAGGCACATTTCATAACAATGGGATGATGAATCGCCATAACTGCCATTACTGGGCGCCAGAAAATCCTTATTGGATGCGCGAGACTCGTTTTCAGGTAATGTGGGATGTCAACGTTTGGTACGGATTATTTAATGGACTATCATTGATCCATATATCTTTGAAAGAACTTTGACAGGGCAACGTTATTTATATTTTTCAAATAATGACCTCTCCGAGTTAATGGAAGATATTCCATTAGCACAGTGCAATGACTTGTGGTTGCAACAGGATAGCGCTTCGCCTCATAAGTCACAGCAGGGTATTTAAATAACGTATATCTCAATAGCTCGCTTGCCGGACTTAAGCCAACTGGACTTGGGTATTTGAAAGAAGTTGCATGTTTTACTCCACCTACGAACTTAGACGATTTGGAACTTAAGATTCAGCGTGCATTAATTTCGTTACGACGAATTTGATCACAGCAGTAACTTCCAGAGTATAAATATCTGTAAGTGATTAATTTTATGAATTATTAATGTGTTTAATGTTTAAGAATTTTTTATTTATTGTTGATATGATCATTTTGTATTAAATATTTCTTGAATGCAATTTTCGTTTATACCGTTGTATTCCAAACTCTTCGTACTTCAGTAGTAAAGTCAAAAAGATAAGGGGTGCAATTTAAAAAAAGTGGTTTGGGGGAGGTTTCTTAGAGGGTGGTTTACTAGGGGTAGTTTTAAAAGGTAAGGTGTGAGCCACGAAATCTTTGTCCTGGGTAGGCCATGAATGAGAATGATAGACATAGCAGTCGTGTCTGAGTTTAATTCATCTTTATAGATTAATAGAAATTGATTGTCATTCTTATTTCATGACCACAAGTGATAGGTATTTTTGTAGTATTGTAAAATAATGGATTTCGTATTTAACGAACAACAAAAGCGGCACATGGTTGAAATTTATTTAAAAAATGACAGAAAAATGGATGATGTATGGATTTATTCTACGAGACGCATACGAAAAGTATTATTGAATAGTACGCTAATAATCAGTAAGATTCACTTAAATTCACTAAATAATATCACCGATATCTAATGTCATTTGTCAAACATCTTTGTTGGCTTTGGTTTTGTAGTTATTGCTTCTTATTGTCGTTCGGTGTTTTTATAAGCAAATTGTCGCAAAATAGTTCTTTTTAGAGCTCTACTTGCTACTACTGAACATTTGAAGGTGTTCTTGTAATAATTATATAAAATGATATTGATAACATATTATTTGTTACAGCAGTTTTGGTATGCTGATAAAGAAGTATTTAACCCACCAGCAGGGCCATCAAAAAATCCTCCGGGAAAGCATGTTAGCAGTAAGCAAAAGTTTATGGCTTGTAATTTGTATCTGGACCTTAAGCAGGACAATTCTAAGTTGGCAGCTGTTAAACTGACTGCAAAGCAGCTTGGACTAGGTGAAAGAACAATGTGGGATATTGTAAAAGAAATGGATATAACAGGACTTGTTAGTTCACCTCCTAAAAAACGTCTTCGTCATACAATATATGATTCTTTGGACGAAACGCAAAAGTCAATAATTGGAAGACACGTGCATTCCTTTTTCTTGAAAAACGAATTTCCAATACGCACAAAAATATTGAGTGTATATATAATATATACATTTGTCTTACACTGATATCACCTTACTAAATCTTATAAGTTAATGCAGACGATACCTTGCCCACATTGAACAGAACGACATTATGTAAAATTTTAAAGAAGTTGGGGTTTAAATGGATGAAGCGCAGTCGAAACAGTGTTTTAATGGAACGGCAAGATATTGCATTATGGAGATGTCGATATTTAACCAACATCAGGAAATTTCGTGCAGATGGTAGAATGATATATTACTTAGACGAAACTTAGGTTAACACAGGTCATACAAAACGAAAAATGTGGGAAGACACCACAGTACTTACGGCAAGACAAGCATTTGTGGAAGGTGTTACCATGGGACTGAGGAATCCTGCAGGAAAAGGAAAACGTTTAATGATATTGCATATTAGTAGCGATGATGGTTTCGTTGAAAATGGTCTCCTCTTTTTCGAATCGAAGAAAACGGAGATTACCATGATAACATTAACAGCGAACTGTTCACTGAATGAAATATACTACCTTTTCTTGAACCAAACTCTGTTATTGTCATGGACAATGCTCCTTACCACTCAGTCAAAACAGAAAAATTGCCTACCTCTGTCTGGAAAAAGCAAGGATTGAATGGCTTCTTGCGAAAGAAATTGGTGCTGAGAATACTTTATTAAAGGTTGAATTACTTGAACAAAAAAATATGTTGTTGATAATCCCATTACATATATCATCGATCAAATGGTATCAAGTGGTCGTACAATTTTAAGATTGCCTCCATATCACTGCAACCTCAATGGAGTTTGAGCTTATATGGGCACAAGTGAAACATCATGTCGCTGCCAACAACACAACTATTAAATTATCCGAGGTCAAAACGTTACTAATTGAAGGGCTAAACATTGTGGGTAGCGATGCATGGAGAAATTGTATCAAACATGTTATCGAAGAAGAGAATAAGATGTATTAACTGGATAATATCGTTGAAGATATGGTTGAAGAATTTATCATAACAGCAAATACATCATCATCGTTAGGCCTATCATCAGAATTTGAATAATCATTCATATGTGTATTAAGTTAATCACATTTGCATAATAAATTGAAATTATCTGTTCATCTTATATATTAGTTATTTTATAAATAAAATGCTGAAACTAAACAAATCTTTTTTTATTAATGTTAATTCAAATATTAAGGGGAGAAAACTATAGAAATTTGTAATACGTGCAAAAGTTTATTGTATATTTGTGTTCTCTTCAATTAACGCCACATGTAATCCCATTTATTTACTAATACAATTAAACAAGCTCCCATTATTCCAACAAATCAAACAACCGAAAGATATATTTATATTGAAATTGATTTCAGAGATGTGTTCACTTGTTTTATGTTATCATCATAATATAACCATAACATATTGCACATAAAATATAAAGAACTATAATTTCATGCGATATTACACTTTGGTATTTACTACAAAATGTTGATAACCAAACTTTTAACGTTTAGGACGCTGTCAACTTACAATTCGAATTCACCGCTGTTTTCCTATCCGTATTTTCCTCGGTGTAATATGGACGCCGATCGTAGCGCTATCTACTGCACTCTTAAAGTGAATGAACTATAGATCTTTCTTATGGTACTTGTAGACGTATTCTTAAAAATGATCTACATTTATATCCTTATCGATTACAAACAACTTATGAAATACTTCCTGCAGACATGCCCGTAAGACAAGATTTCTGTGAACGTTTTAATAACCGCTCCAATAATGACAGAGTCATAGAAAAAATTATGTTTACTGATGAATCGTGGTTTCATTTGTCTGGCCATGTCAATTCTCAAAACATAAGAACATGGAGTACAGACAATCCACATTTTTTTATGGAAACACGATTACATTCACAAAAAATTGGTGTTTGGGCAGCTGTTAATCAGAGAAGCATTATTGGACCCATATTTTTGGAAGGTAGGTTAAAAATATTAAATTTCTAAAATGTATTAACTCTATAGTACCAGCATATGCTGATTTTTTATGTAATAATAAAAGTTTCGCTACTTTTAGGAATACTAAATGCTGTGCGATATCGAATGTAAATTTTAACACCATTTGTAAATATGTTACATGATGACGAACTACGGGAAGGTAATTTTCAACAAGATGGAGCTCGTATACACACTACCAATGAAAACATAGCTTTTCTAAGGAAATTCTTTGAAGATCGTATAATTAGTTTAAATACAGATATGATATGGCCACCACGGTCTTGCGATCTGACATCATGTGATTTCTTTTTACGGCCATACTTAAAAAATTCAATTTTTAAAATCCCCGTTGTTGATCTTCACGACTTACAGCAAAGGATTGTAAACAAGATCGAATAGATTAATAACACACCTTGAATTGAAGTGCTATTGATTCCGTTAAAAGGAAAATCGTGCTCTGTAGAGAAATAGGTGGTAGACACATACACCTTCTTTAATAAATATTTTTCTCCAACAAAGATCTTTTTTTTATTATTATTGATATAGACACAGTTTTAAAGCATTTAATATATATCCTAACCTACATTCTATCTACCATGGAATGACATTAGTTTAAATCAGCTGTTGATTTAAAATCAATGTACTATCACTTGCATAAAAATCTGGAACAACTCTTATGAGCTCATTTTGACGTTTTTTTTTAATCTTGTGACAATGACTTGTCCATTTACGATTGACACTGAAAGAGAATTTGACATATTTTTTCATAGTTTACGAAAGACATGTTTAAAATGGGTAATGTCGCTTGTCCCAGATTTTTATGCAAGTGATGGTAATTAAGTTAAGACATGAGTGATTTATCTCATGGTCAACTGAGGAGAACTATTTTTTTGGCTGCAAACCATTTTCCACGACACCTTGCTCGATCTTATATCTCTACAAATAAAGAAGGTATCGCTTGTAACATTGAATCTGGGACACCCAGCATATCTTAAAAAAACAAATTTTGAATTTCTAGTTTTTATAACTTTGTAACGCACTTGTAATTCGTAGGCTAAATGAAATTATGTAAAAAGCGTAATTCCCAACATAATAAAACAATGCAACACAGTAAGCGAATGTTTACTATCAAAATAGCACTGTAACCAAGTCCCACAAAACACCAGCAACGTCTACCATGCTTAAAAATGTGTATAGTTCCAATTACATACGCCAAGTAAGACATAACGAACGCTAATAAGCATTCGCATAACATCTTACATCGGTGACTGGTATGAGCCGCCGGAGACGTTAAGTAATGGAACTTACAGTAAGGCTTACGTGGCTTTTTTCGTAGACACGACGCTACATAGCTCTCCAGTTCACGCAGCGTGGAAGGTTTCAGGGTTTCAAAGTCTATTTCAATTTCGTCAGGATTAGAATCGCGCAACGAAGGCTCTCTGGATTGAATAATATGTACAACTCTACCCAATTTGTCACCTGAAACAAATTATTTCGTTATGTTATTAATTTTTAACATCAAAAATTTTCCGATAAGAAAATATGCTTCCTATATAATGTTCAACATAAACTAACAATATTTCAAATATGTACAGAATAAATTCTCCCTAATAAGAACCTTTTTCAATACTGACCAAATCAAAGAATTGGAAGTAATAGAAGCAGCTCTTAGGTCGTTCCCAAATGCGCAAAAAATAATTTGCATATTCCAGAATAACCGAAGCATTTGTAAAAGATAGTAACGGTTCGCCATTTACATAAAATCTTACATTGTTGACCTCACCTTACAAGGGAACGCCGGCAACCCGAAAATTCAAATGTCGATGAAAATCCAGACTGAAAGAGTACCTTGGTATAAGAACACAATTTTTTTAGCGGCTGATTGATCCAATTTCGGGGTACAGCCGTTACCCCCGGTATAATAAGGCCTACCTGCTCTGACGATATTGGTAAACGATCAGCCATATTTATAATTTTGACATTTACACGTTCAGTCCGTCTCCTGCGGTTTGAATTAGTTTATCCAAATTATATTGACTTTACTGCGTAGTGATATTTCCGTACTTTGTTGGTGATACCTGTAATGTTTTTCTAGTGTTCCATAAACGATAAAACCTTTTCTGAAACGATGAAAGCATGATTCGGGCGGTCTATCTATAGTACTGTGGCGTCAGCTGTTTTCCAACAATGTATATCAAGATTTGTGAGTTACACTTTGTAAAATAAGATATTATTTATTTTTCAACAGTTACAGAGTCAAGGACCGGTGAAACTGTAACTGTAAGTTTAAAAAATCCTAGGCTTAAAAAAGATGCTATTCCAACTCAATTCCCTAACTGTCCGTTATATTTGACAACAAAATGTGAAGATTTTATTATTCAAATAGTTTTATATTCTTACGCATAACAACATTATTTTTGAACACGAAGAGATGTTTTTCAATGTGTATAATAAACATTCTAGTACAATAAATTTTAAATCATATCACCGAACATAGCCATTTGGATACTGATATATGTAAATGTCATATTCACAGCAGTGAACGTATTGCAACAATTATAATAACTTGTTCTACAAATACCCTACTTAAAAATGATTGTGGGAAAAGTAATGGTAGATTAGGTAAAAAAAATGTGTGTAATAAACGTTGTTTTAATGCAATATATTTTAAATTATATCGCCAAACGTAGCCATTTTGGATACTGATATATGTAAATGTCATATTCACAGCACCCTACTTAAACATTATTGTGGGAAAATTAATGATAGATTAGGTAAAACACCACATAATAAGAAATTAAAGACCCTGGTTAAATAGCATGTCTGTAAATTTTCTCGTGAAATTGAACAAAATTTCGAACATAACTGCAATTACTGTCTCATTTCAACCTTAGTTTCGTCCAAATGCATGTACAATTACAAATAATAATTAGTCGATTAAATATCAACCACAAATACATCTTTCACGAAAACGGTGCTCGGTTACGTGTTTGGTTTTTACTTTGAAAGTTCGTTTTTCCAGCGAAGAAGGGCTCAGTTGAGGACTGGCATCCTCTTTAAACCGGAAGCCCTTCAAAACCTAAAAAGGAAATACAAAAAAACGATTCCTTTACTGCTTAGGCTAATATCGTGGCGATACATCACCTAAACAGCGTGACGTCATCAAAGAGCGCTCAGGCCTTGTTATCTTAGTGGTAACGGTACAGCGCTCTCCAGAAATTTGCACGATTTTTAAATTTTTGTAAATATCTCAAAAATATAACATATATTTTCTTGTTTAGAAAATAAGAAGTATATTGCATAGTCTTGGGTATGACGATAAAATATATAACAGTGGACCGAATATCTCTCCCCCCGCTTTTGTTATAATTCCTTTTTTTATCTATCGAAAATAAAGTCGCTTTTACTTAGAAAATGGTATACTCAGGCTGTACTTTAGCAGTAAAGGCTCAGAAAACCGTTGAAAGAGTTGTGCAATCTTTGCATTATTTTATCAACCATTTCTGCAGAGACCCTTACTTTCACCATTACTTTTGGTATTAAAGAAATCTACAAGTACGTCTGAACTTCGAGTTGTGTAATCATTATTTAAACCCGAAAGTTTGTACATTTCTTCTTCGAAATCTGGAAAGCTCACTTCAAATGATTTCAAAACCTGGCTAACAGATGTTTCTTTCCCAGATATCGGACCAAACAGTGTTTTCTTGATTGATACTTGGCGTGAGCATTGTGTTGCAGAACTTTAGAAATTGGTGCCAAAAGATAAAACTAAACACTTTATCCAAAATAACAACGGCCACCTCTAGACGTGTTTGGTTTTTAGACCCTGGAAACGTTTTATTAGAACTTTTTCTGATACAGTGAAAGTAAGGTTATTTTCACCTCCCTTTCCTCTAATAAACAGGCTTCAGTACACACTTAGCAAACAAAACTTTCTCCAACAAATTTACGTACGTAACCTTAAATTAAAGACATACCGCTTCAGACCCCCAAAAATACATTCAAAAAAAGTTTTAATGCATTGAAAATACAAAAGCTTTTGGGCATTGAATGAGAACGGAGAAGTAATGTTAAAAGGTACGGGTTAGTATGTGTTACACATTTTCTCATTAGATCATATTTTTGTTACTAATATTTTCATTTTATCAAATAAGTAAGACGATTAGATTAGTTTTGTAAATGGAAAGCAGTTAATGTAGATGTAGGAGTCATCGAAAGAAGTTGGTTGGAGTATACGCATTTATGTTTTAAATTGATAAACATTTATATATTATAAATTCTTTTGTCTACGAGGGACGTTCAGTAATTAACGAGACAAATAGCTGTGAAAAGAAAACAATTTATTCAATGGCAATGAAATTTACACTACTTTTCAATGTAGTATGTATCCGCCAACATTTAGGCACTTCTCCCATCGTTTTGTGAGCTTTCTAATTCCAGTGCTGAATAAGTCTTGACGCTGGTGTCCGCGACACTTATGTACAACTTGTTGACCGCTTCGTTGTCTTCGAACTTTTTGAGGGGGCCGAACAGATGAAAATTAGCCGGTGCGAGGTCGGGACTGTAAGGAGGATGTGGCAGCTCGACCCAATCGAAATTTTCATCTCTCGCGTTTTCTGGGCAGTATGGGGGCGGGCGTTACCGTGCAGCAGAATCACACCTTTTGAGAGAGCACCTTGGCGTTTTCTTCTTATCGCAGGTTTCACTTCATGTTGAAGCAAGTTACAATAGTATTCACTGTTCGCAGTACGTCGTCCTTCTAAATAGTCACAAAAAACTGGGCCGTTAACATCACTTTACCGGCAGACGCGAGAGTTTTGAATTATTTCTTAGCGGGCGAATCCGGATATTTCCATTCAACACTTTGCCATTTAGATTCAGGTTCATAGTGGTGAATCCGCGTATCATCGCAAGTCATAACACGATCTAGAAAGTCATTACCTTCCGTTAAAATCCGTCGTTTGAGTTCAAAACAAATGCGAACACAAGTGTCTTTATGGACTTGAGTCAACTGTCTTGGAACCCATCTCGAACACGTTTTGCGATAATTCAGCTTGTCACGAATAATTGAATACACAGTTCCAACACTAAAATTACACAAATCAGCTATTGTCAGGATTTTTATACGCCTGTTATCGAAGATAAGGTCATTTATGCGATTTTGTAGCGTGTCGGTGGACACTTCAACCGGCCGTCCGGAGTGATGAATATCGGTGACACTTGTTCTGCCCGTTCTAAACTGTTCAATCCACTACTACACGTTTCCGCGGCTTAAACACTTTTCACCACACTGTTTCAACATTCTCGAATAAATTTCGGTCACCTTCACACCTTCACAAAAATCTTATCACTGAACGTTGCTTTTCCACCGTATACGTTTCGAGAGGAGCCGACATTTTGAAATGAACAAAAGAGATTATGTTTGCTTTTATTTCTTTGAAACAGCTGACTTAATTTGTCCCCAAGGTTGCAAACTTGACCTACAGAAAGTTTCATCTAATAATATTCAGTAGATTTCCCGCTAATGCAGTTTGTCTCGTTAATTACTACGCTCCTCGTATTAGAAAATAATTCTCAGTCCGTAGATCCTCTTTCGGCATTTTAAGTTTAAATTGCAAATAATAACGTTTAACAAGATAAAACTGATGGAATAAAAAACTATCCTCAAAATTTGACGTTGACGGGCCTTCCTTATGCTATCTCGTCACGTAAGAAAACCACCCATTCTTTTGAATGATGGAATTTATAACCTTGGGCTTGAAATAAACTCTCCTCTCAAACGCGACTCGAACTCGAAAGGCAAATTGTCTTGGCGTCTCTTCGCTCCTTTGTTCCCGATAGCATTTGTCAAATATAAACCACGACGAATTACAATACAATAGACAATATTTTGTATTCTTACAAATTAAATTTTCAACTAATTAATTTTTTTTTCTTTAAAATGTCACACTACAGCCTGTAATATGCCATACGAGTTCACGATCTAACGTCTAACAAACTGACATTAGCGACCAGACCGGATGACTTATTACCAAGTGATATTTAATTTGCGAAATGCTCGTAGAGATATAACAAAATTTATTCTCTAAGTATGTATTTGTAAGAAAAAGTTACATCAAATATGAGAATTAAAGACCTGGAATTATCGTTTGGCTGGAGATAGACTTAGATAATAAAACACCGGGGAGAAAGAGAGGGAGACAGAGGTTGCAAAAGCCGGAAAAGAAGACAGAACAGTTTAACCCTGACAGATGTTGCCGGAGCAGAATCGGCTGAACGTCACTAGACATGACGCTAGTGACAATGACTTTTTATGTTATATTTTTAATCTAATTATATTCAAGTTCTGCAATTGAAACGCATTCCTGTCAACGAACCTTAACAGCGAATACAACAGGCCACTGTGGCTCATCTCTACCAGAATACTGAACAGTATATTTAATTTAGAAAGCACCTTCACTATTTACCTACTTAAGGATTTCAATTTCAACGATTTTCAAAATCTCTAAAAATCTAAGTAGTTCTCTATTATAATAAACATAAGCAACAAAAACAAATTTTAGGTCCCTATAAACTAGATTAGGATACAATAATTTGCTCTATTATTACCAGGTAGTTTATTAATATCCAACGATAACTGTCTCTTCTCATCGTAGGACATGGGACGAGCATTGTCTTCATCTTCAGAATCGAACGCCATTGCAGGTTGCTGCGTAGTAGATTTTTTTCTTCCAACACCAGTCTTGTTGTTCGCTTTCTGCCTTTTAGACGATGCATTTGTCCCTGCAGCAGGTTTAGAACCTCTCTGACCTAGATTTCAATTAATTTATTAATTTACATTATCAAATAAATCCACAATTCAATCTTCATTTAATCTAGTCGCAATTTGTATTTCGTTTTGCTGAATGTTTAATTACAGGAATAAACGCGATGTACTAATAGGTTATAGCCTTTAAAAGAAAAACGTACAAATTTTGTTTTTGTTCGTAAAACCAGTTCAAACTATGCCAAATCATTTTTCACTCGTCAACTGACCACTGAAACAGAACTCTAAATATCGATGATTTAAAAATTCAACAAAACAAAGATAAGGTTGAAAAATATGATGAGACTACAAGCTCACCTTTAGTTTTAGGTGGTTTTGTTGCAGCGTTGGCGCCAGCTGTGGCAGGGTGGTGCAACATGAAGGACCTGCTTGGTGCGGGATGTTGTACATCACCGGTCATCTTGATATCGGCCCCTGACACCACGCTAGCTATGCTGTCGTCAACGCTGTCCGTATTTATTGAGTTGGACTTGGCTTGAGCTGCTTGAGCTCCAGGCTTACCCAGACTACTACTATTCGTAACAACTTTTTTACTTTTTTCTTTTTCCTTTTGTTTTTTCTTTTCCTTTTTTCTTGTCGTACTTTCTTCCACTAGCTTACGCATTTTTTCTTGCATAGCTATTAGCTGTAAAATAGAAAATATTTCAATGTTGATAAACGAAATTATTTTTAGTGGTACAAATTAGGTATTAATGTAATAATTAGGCTTAGGCATTTTGCGTACGCTTTGAGTTATTGAGAAGATAGGGGATTCAAAAACAATTAGAGATATCTATCAGCCTATACGCATGTACTATTGAAGCAACAAAAAAAACGGACACTTAAGATGATTTAGTTTGAATCTGATCTAATAAATAAAAATAATTATTAGTACATATTATGCTGCATACAAGTGCTATTGAAAAAATGCAAATAATTGGATTACTTGGGGAGGGATGGTCGATAAGAAGACTAACAAGGGAACATCCAGAACCCGAAAATTGGAAACTTTGTGAACAAGTGGTCCACACCCAAGCATGTTCGAAAGTATTTTCCTTATCGGCCCAATCTCGTTTTAAGAGGGTGTAACTACCTCTGAAAGTTTAGTAGATTTTCGGTTTTCTTAAAACAACTCGGCAATGACTGGAACAAATACATCACAACTATATATCAAAATAATCGTCTCATCATCAGCACCCTAGTTCCATTAAAAAAATTTATGGTGCCCTCCTCGTCCCTTTAGATAAGGAGCGTATTCAAATCCCACGTTATGTATGTTACGGAGCTCTTCGAACAGTATAAAAATTTTTTATTTTATGTAATATAGTTATTAGTAAAAGATAAAACTTGCCCTGCAATGACGTCGCCTTAAGTAACTGTGAATCCATATGCAAAATAGACATGTTACGTTTACTTAGATTTTTTTATTTCAATTAGAAAAACATTGTTTATCAATATATTATAATCACTACAATTATTTACTTGTACTAACCTAGCAGTAACAGTTATAAGAATAGGGACGATACATGCTTTAGGGCGACATCATTCGTAGACATTGAACATGTAATATGTTCGATTTTCTGACGCATTGTGATAGTATAATTTATCTAATGAGGTTCATATTTCGTTATAATTTGATATATAAATTAGTAAATTATTTCTAGGATAATTGCAAGACAGATACAGCGCATTGAAAGTTACATATGATAACAATGATGAAGTATGACATAATAATCTCTAATGTGAGTAATAATTTACGTATAATAGTTTCAATTTATTGATCTATTTAGATAAGAAAATGTATATGATGAAAAGTCACTTTTGTAATTCGTTAGTATTACATGCGAGCTTTAGAATATTAGCACGACAATGGCAGTCATAAATCCAATAAATGTAGTTCGTTTACTTATGGTAACATTTAGTGTTGTAAATGATAACCCCCCATAGGTTTCTATAATAAAGAAAGCGAAATTCACGACCTATTAAGGGATATATTAATTAGATCTCGAGACGACACAACACTTGTGGTAGATAATGACGTAATACTAGAATTTTGCAAGAATTTTGACCACATTCTGTAGAATTTGTCGATGACAAATATCCTCCTTCACGGGACGAAATATTAGAAGTTTTACAATTTGAAGAAGAAGAATGAGTACCTGAGGGAGAAGATATTGTCTCTTTAGAATACAAGAAAAAAGCTGTTGCCTTCTGGAAAAATGAAAAAAAAAAAAAACGACGCTCATATGAAGCTGCAAAGCCTAGATTTAAATTGAGTAAACTCTTCACATCAATTATACAGGTATAAAATCGCAGGCCGACTTACATACATTTTCGTTTTCATACATTTTTTTTCCTTTTTAGATGGGAGGAAGCATTACAAAAAGGAGAAACAAGAAGAGAGCATTGTTAAAAATTTCTGAATACGTTTTTAATAAATTTGTTATTAACAGCGAAGCAGGTGCCACAATTCACGACCTAGATCTCCGTAAATGGGCTTTGGAAACCAATGAAGAAATAGGGTTAACAAATTTCAAAGCATCTCCACGTTGGTTACAGAATTTTTTAGAAAGTATACAGGATAGTTTCCGGAAAAATTACCAAATTCGTTACCCGTCACATTTCGTCGGATTTCATACAAGAAGTAAAACCCTATATTGCGAAAGTAAGCCCTAGTAACACATTCAACGTTGATGAAAGTGGATTCAATCTAGAATTACACTCCAGTCACAAGTTAGCTCCACAAGGATCGAAAGCAGTTGAAAGTATTGTACAGTCTATATTCGCGACAACCCACAGCTACACCGTACTTCCCACAATATCCGCGTCTGGACGCTTATTATCACCGCTATTTATAGTTTTAGAAGAACAAAGTGGTACATTTGGATTACGAGCGGCCGCATCAATATACGGAGCAGCAGATATCTATGTAACTGCTTCAGCATCCGGTAAACTAACAACGGCATTATTTACGAAATGGTTCACAAAGGCATATCTTCCAAATACTGGACCTCAAACAGTTTTATTGCTAGATTCAAGGTCTGGTCATTGCCCATCTACCTTAAGAAATCTTATATCGGCTAACAAGCACGTGAACATCCTTACAATACCCAAGAAAGCTACTAGTATAATACAACCATTATTATGTATGGATTTGTGTTTGGAAAAATTTTGTTAGAAAATTTTCCAATATGGTACTCTTATACAATTACGATATTAATTTGCATTCACGTTACAACATTATTAAATTACAATCTTTAGTGCATAACCAATTATCTTTTACAAAATATCATGATTTATTTGCTTATGCCTGGTACAAAAGCGATTATATTGAGAACCTCCCAGATCATCTCGATAATCCTGTACATTTTTCCTTCACAGAAGATTTTCAAGTTCCATCGCGATGTGCCATATGTGGTTCCCGTGCTATAATACGGTGTTCCTGGTGCAACCGTTTTTTATGTTTTAGGCATTTTTATGAAGAGGAACATTACCATACAGATTACGTAATTATTTGTATATACGTACATGCATACATGTATATATAAGTTATATTTTAAGAAGTATGCCATGTAACATTCAGTCTTATATATTAACGTATAAAACATAATTCTCCCTATTTCTTTTTTTATGCCTATATTACATAAAATAAAATATAATTTTTATAATGTTCGAAGAGCTCCGTAACATATATAACGTGTGATTTGAATACGCTCCGCTCCTTATCGAAGGAGTGGGGGAGGGCACCATCAATTTTTTTAATGGAACTAGCGGACTATTTTCATGTGATAGAGCTCGATGATACGATTATTTTGATATATAGTTGTGATGTATTTGTTCCACCCATTGGCGAGTTATTTTAAGAAAACCGAAAATCTGCCAAACTTTCAGGGGTAGTTTCACCCTCTTAAAACGAGATTGGGCCGATAAGGAACATCCTTGGGTGCGTTCACAATGTTTCAAATTTTTTGTAATTTTCGGATTCGGAATGTTCCCTTGTAAGTGATAAATATCGTGTGCTTAAAGGAACTATTAACAACATTAGAAAGAGATAACAACATCGAGCAACCACAGAAAGAAAAATAGGTTCTGGCCGTAAATGTATATCAAATACCACTGAAGACTATAGAAATTGAAAGGATATTTTAACCTAAAATATCTGCCTAGTAGACGTCAATCTTAAGTAACAGAACTGTGATTCTAATTAATTAAGATCAAATAGAAAAGGTATCGTCAAACAATCATTAAAGTAATATTTGAGGGGTTTCCCAGAAAGGTAACACCTGTCAAAATGCCTTAAAAAACTTTTTTTTCCTTTTCTACATGACCATTTATTTTATATAATGTCACATAAAGTAGAGTATTCAATACATTTATTCGTAAAAAAAATTGCAACCGTAGTTTTAACTGGACCAAAGAAAACATTTTTTCCGTATTCTGAAAAATCTTGGGCAAGCGTTGTTTTTCCGGGAAACCCTTCAATTTCGTCGCCATTTGATTAAGAATAAATAAAATATTACCTCCTTCTCCAGCAACTTCAATTGCTTGTTTCTTCTTTCCTCCTCGGAATCTTCTGTGTCGCTAGAAGATTCAGAACTCGATCCTGTTGAACTTGAATCCGATTTGCCACTAGCCACTACTCTATTAACAGGTTCATCTGGAATTTTGGCGAATCTAAGAAAAAAATACATTTTTAAAATATAATCACGAGTTTTTTTTTTAGTGCGGTGACGGACCAATATTTTAAAGCTTGTCATAGCCTCGGGAATTCAAGTGGAATCAAAACACAGCAACAAATGTTGACAAATAACCAACAACACCAAGTTGAAAGTTCGAATTGGTCTTACATACCAGTAACAAACGTTTTAAAAAAATCATAAGTTCTATGAAAAATAGAAGTTAGATTTGGAATAGCAATAAAAATCCAACAAGCAACTTACTAACAGTCAAAGATCTACATAGAACAAGCACTGAAGGCGCATTGAAACACGAATGCGAGTGCCAGAGATGCCTCAGGACAGACAGGAATCTACAACAGTGGACGAAAGAACACGAAGGAAAGACCAGGCACAGAAAATAAATCAATTAACTGTAGCGGGACAGTTTGCATCGTGGGTGTGAAATTGATTTTGATAACATCCCTATTTTGGCTACGTCAAGGATTAATCAGAGAAACATTGGAGAAGATGGACACAAATTAAGCAACACTGGGAAGAAACTGCGGAAATGACAACAGAAGAACAACCATCACGCCCTAGCGCACACACCTACAAACATGACCAACAAACCAGCGTCAAAAGATCCTGAAACAACTGGCAGTCCTGATGACACAGCGAAATTCAGAAAATGCGATATGACTATTCTGTGACGAGAGCCTCACTCGAAAAAAAAAAAAACCTTTGTTTCAAAAGACAATGGGCGTATCATCGCCGATTTACAACATATATTTTAGGGTTGCTGAATGAATATTTCATTAATAAAGTGACGATAAAAGAATGTGAAATTTATCCATTTTAATTTATAAAATTAACAAACTACAAAATCAAACAAAAATTACCTCATTTCGAAAACATCTTGTAATTTTCTTGCCATTGCAACGACATCGTGATCCGAAGGATTATACTTATAACAGTTTGTAAATATCAGTCTAACGTCGCCTGCAAATTCTTGTGCTGTTCGATACTCCCGATTATCCATCTTCTGTTTAACAGTGCCAAGATCCATGGGTTTCTTAATAATATCATGATAGTCATGTAAACACAGCAATTCCGCATCTACAGGTTTGTAAAACGGCCATGCATAACTCTAGAATAAAACAAAAACTATAATTAACAAAGATTGATGAAAATAACATATCAATAACGTTTACCGAATGTTTTTTAGAGAACAGTTCCTTAAGTATTTCATTGCACGATTTAAGAGCTTCTGATAATTTTTCTTTAGGTTTATGAGATGCATGTTGTGGTGTGGAGGTCGTATTTGTTACCATAGGAGATATATTCGCAGGATTATAGGATACTATGCCCTCTATTTCAGTTCGCATCGGCTTTTTCACTTGTCTATTCGACTCTCGCCTCGTGGATATTTTCGCGGACTTAGAATCAAGGGGCATATTGTAGTCATAAACAGTATGTGTTGTCGTATCGGCCTTTCTTTTCACGCCTTTCTTCACTTTCAAGGGTTGTTGAGGTGGTAAAACATTTCCAGGTAACACATTTGGAGTAATATTGGTCGATTCAGGCATGCTTACTAGCGGCTGAGCTACGTTATATGTGCTTGGATGGGCCAGTTGTTGAGGAAGAGAGCTATGTGTTGAGACTGTTGGTGCGGTTGTGGTGGTGGCGGTACTGCCTGGAACGGTGGTTGGAGGTTGAGTGGCTAGCGGTAAACCTGAAAATGTAAATACGTTTCCATATTTTCGAAATAATAGTACTTCTTTAGCTTCATCATGTTATACAATTCTGTTCTAATAAAGAATCTACTTATGTACCTTGAAATTTTCATATAATCTCGGGTTTTATCAAAAAAATTAAAAAGATATTTGTGTACCACAAATTATAAGTTAGGCAAAAGATTCAATATATAAGATGATTTAAATTAACGGGCAACTATTGGTATTTTCGTTATTATTGGTCCTGCAAAATCGGACTTTGCAGTTAACAGAAAAACGATTGAATAACGCATTCTTATAAAAAATTAAAATTTTCAATTTCTCTTAAGGAACACCCTGCATATTTTTCAAAAATTTGAAATGGTTTAATATCCGATGTAAATAATTGGGTACGGTTGTGCTATTCATATAGGAACAGCCTGCTTGTTGGAAATGAAAAATTATCGCTTGTAATAGCGATTCTTGAGAAGCGTTGACACTATGCTGAATTATTAGTACCAGTCAGCTAGCCCAAGGAAATACGTTTTCATATTAGCGAAAATAGAAAAAAAAGTCGGTATTTGTTAAAAATGAGTGGGATTACTGAAGCAATCACAACAATAGTTGCAATGCTACAGATAAAATTAAGAAAGCTTTGGACTATAGAATGAATAAGGCAACGCAAAAAATTTAGAGTGTGTAGCAATTTATTGCATAACGTTAAAATTTCAGATCTGCATACTTATGTCAATCATTAATAATAATAACAGTAGTTTGCTCTACTTCGACCCGTTCTCCTGTCCCTATCCCGCTTACGGGCAACTGGTGTATAACCAAGGATGAAAAAGTGAGGATGTAAAGTTATCGTTCAGCTATTATTAATATATAATAATAAATTTCATCAATAGACAATGACATTGTCAATTGTGTAAAATAAATAAATAAAAAAACAGTAAAAAGTTACTTTGCGAAAATACAGTATGTGGGTCTATTTACAGTGCGAGAGATTTGTCAACACAGTGGTTTTGATGACAGCAGTTTTTTTTGTTCTTAAATCATTCTGTTGAATTCGTTTTGAATATCTAGATGCAATTTATTCAATAGCTTGCTCCCGTTGTATAGTAAGTGTTTTTGATATGCCTGGCAATAGTTAGCACTCCATCCCTGTTTCTCGTACTATCCCCAAGTCAGTCAATTGCAAGAAAATTTATCTCGGTTCTTATATGTGCAGTATTTTATTATTGGCTGACCTAAGCTTATACAATTTTTCATAAGAACACGTGTTTACTTGTTCAGTGGAACTCAATTCCAAAAAACATTTCGTAATCCGAAATTTCGTAACTAGAATCAGAATAAACTATAAAGAAAACTACAAGAAAAAAAAAAAAAGTAAAGAAAGTTGAAACAATCCGTTCCTATAATCAATAAAATAATCAAAAATTTATTTTACGCATTTTAAATTCAATTTGACATATATGAAATAATATTACATAGAGAAATCAACGAAAACTTGATTGAAACAAAAAAGAAAGAACTTCGCTTACATGAAGTACCTCTACATAAGAATTCTTTTTAACGTGTGGAAGACGGTGACTTCACCCTCGCCGTCTTCCACACCGTCTTTTTAATTTGTATTACAATATTAGCAACGCGACAAATACGGAATTCTTTGATAGTAATTTTAGAACTTTCGGCTTTGTTATTTGAAAAAGATTTTAGACAAAGATAAAAGTATTTTCGGATAAAGTAAAAATAATATTCATTATGAATTCATGTCAGTGGGAGGCCAATCGCATAAATGATCGGATTACGTTATATTCGTATCTCTTTCTAGCATGTACAAGAGTGGCGCGGGAATTCTGCCGAATTTGTACATGCCGTAACCCGAGTTTCGTATCGGGAAGTACAATTCTGTTTCAGAAACAAAAATTCATCTAAATTTTCTTTCGTGACCCGGAAATTCCATAACAAGGTACTGCCGTAAACTGAGGTACCACTGTGTAAAGTTAAGCTCCGATTGAATAAGACAAAATTCTTCATATTTCATTTTTCACATGTCAGTGACTTCACGGGCGACGTCGATGATATACACGTTGGCTCAGGCTTCACCGGGCTGCGCGATATATTGTACGTAGCGCGATCTGGCATCCTTGTATTTATCCCCGCCGGCCAGCCTCGCCGCGCGCAACTGCAGTAGCTCCGAGAAGCCTATCAGATGCACTCTTTGTCTTTCTGCGCGCTCGTAAGATTCTAACAAGAGATCGTGGATCTAGAATACATTATGTTAGGTTATACAACCGCAGAGATGGTACAGATCATTAAATGGTATTATTGGAATTACCGTAAATGCCAACAAATAGACGAACAGCCTCAAATCCCTCTAATGCATCCCGAGCCGGAGGAGAGAGAAGTGAGGGTTTGTTCGTTAGTTGAAATGGGCGAACCTTGCTTTAGCTGGCAAATTGCAGACGAAATCGGTGTTAGTAGAAGTAGTGTGAAACGTATTTTGAAACGCAACAATACAAAAGTTACAAAGTTCAAAATTGTTAGATTTTTCCCATTAATAAAGTAACATTGTTAGAACTTTAATTTATTTTTCTTTAGTTTAATTTTATAAGAATCGTTCTTTATCTTTCTACTTAGAATTACTCTTTCGTTCTACTACATCGTATAGCAGCAACAAAATGAATATAAGAAACTTTCCAACATAATCTGAGAATACAGAAAAATTATGCAGTAATTCTGTATTAACACATTTTGTCGGAAGGCGTTGAATTATAATATTACGTGATTGAGCGGACATGCGTGTTTATAATATGCCTGCGTACCGCTGCTCGCTTTATGATATACTGAGATTGGATGAGATTTATCGGCGAGACTCGAATACGCTGTTGCCATGCACAAAGGCAATACCTCGTTCGTATCTGGACCAACGTGTATAGGACAAAGAACTGTTTGGCGTACGAGAAAACGAGTTCGTTAATCTTTCATGGTCAATACGTACATGCATTAAAGAGGTGCTGAATTTGTAATTGAGATTTTAAGATACATTCAAGGAATAATGTTCTTAGTTGATGTGCAGTGAATCAAATTCATCCTTTCAATCAGGATTCTTTTTCAGGTCTTCTTGTTTCTCTATAGCAATCGATGAAAATGATCTAGTAGGGCAGTGTTTTTCCTGTTTACTCTCTTTGCTTATTGGAGCATAGGCAATAAATTCATGTACTACAACACGTTGATTATGCATACTATTTTCGTCCAGATTCTTAGGATATTCATCAGCTGTTGAACCCTATAAACATGCATTCATTATTTTCAATATCAACAAACATTATACGTCGCCGACTCTTACCACATTACTAGATTATCTACCAGAACAAAGATCTAGAAGGGATACTTCATTAAACCAAGCAAGTTGAAATTTATATAGTTCTTACGTACCAGATCTCATACTATATCGATTTTTTTTAATGGATCCAATTTTTTTCTTTATAAAATCTATTGTTAAATCTTTCATTATCATTTCACGTTGTATATATTAAAAATTCCACAACACTTTGCACTTTATATAAGCTTACAAATGTAAGTGTCGTTTTCAATCGATGTAGTCGGCGCCATTTGTAATTAGTTGACTGATATATAAAAAAATACAAGCGCTAGTAGAATTAGTGCAGTATTAGCGCTAGTAACTGTTTACACTAGACTTCACTAGCATAGTGTCAACGCCTCTTTAATCTAGTTATAGGACCAACATTTATACATTAGCTAATTATACAGGGTGTTTGGCACAACGATGTAAAGTTTTGAACAGCCGACAGGCGAGGTCTTTAAGAACCATATTAACCACATTTACCTTAGTCCAAAGTCTATTTGAACTTTTAGTAAATTTGATTTTTCGGCAAAAAATCACCATTAAAAATTAATATCTCTTCTTATTTTTGTCGGATCACGCTAAAAGTTGTTTTTTATGGAAGTTTAATGCATCTTCCTTTGAAAAGAGGCAATTAATTAAAGTCCGAAGTTATTTAGAAACAAATATATGCCTAGATATCTCACTTAACGAGATAGTTTGTAGTAATTTTTTTCCTTTTAAATAAAACAATTCGAATGTTAAAATTACGTTAAAAACTTCCTTACTTTGTACCCGTTCGAATAGTACCTCACTTGTAAGACAAACTTTTAGTAATACCAAGAAATTCAACATAAATTATGACAACGCAATCAGTACTGCGGGATAAGGGAACAGGGACCACTACCTTTCTATCTAGTTGTCATATCCCGTCTCCTAGACGATGAGTAGCTTAGTAACCTGATTTTTTAACATTTGCCGAGTTTTGTCTGTCTGCTATTCAGTGTAATCGGGACGCTAAAAAAGTTTTTTCTGTTGTTATTGTTGTTTTTATTATTACATTACATTGTTATTATTTGTTTCTGTTTCGTTGTAATTTATAACACCTGTTATGGCAACTTATAGCAACGAAAAGTACAGCGACATACTCGTAACGTATGGTCGTGCAAAGTGCGTTGCGGTGGAAGCGCGACGATTGTATGAACAATTATATCCAGGGAGATTACCCAATCACCAAGTTTTTAGCAATACGTATCGACGTATGCGTGAAACCGGAAGCGTTCATCACCAGGAACCCCGAATTAACGTCAATATAATGTGGATGTTGATGAATTTTAGCCGTACTTGAAGAGGACCCTACTACTAGCATTAGAGGTGTAACCGGTAACCTTAATGTGTCACCGTGGAAGGTCTGGTCTGTACTCCACATGAAAAAGGAGCACCCCTTTCACTATACACCATTGCAAGGTTTAGAAGTAGGAGATCACGCCTGACGGGTACAATTTTCGCGATTCCTGTTACATGAGGACATTGAAAATAATTTTTTTTTGCGCAGCATCCTGTGGACTGATGAAAGCAGATTTACCAGAGAAAGACCAATTAACTTACTCAATTTGCATTATTGGGCGAAAAAAGGAGAGAATCCTCACGTCAAGCATAAAACATCGTTTCAACACAAATTTAGTGTAAACGTGTGGGCCGGTGTAATAGGTAATTCTCTCGTCGGCCCATATTATTTGTCCGACAACCTCAATGGAGAGACTTATCTACAATTTTTACAAAACGATCTGCTAGAGTTGGTACAGGACTTGCCACCATTTGTAAATGAAAGACGTCCCATATTTTTTCAAAATGATGGTTGTACAGCTCACTATTGTTTAACCGTGAGAGAATTTTTAAACAACGCTTTTCCGAATGCATGAATTGGAAGAGATGGTCCCATTCCGTGGCCGCCACGCTCATCAGACTTGACTCCCCTCGATTTCTTTGTTTGGGGGAGTGCTAAGAGCCTTGTCTACAACGAGGAAATTCAAAATCGGGACCATCTAATCAGAAAAATCAATAGTGCATTCGATAAAATGAGGGAAGAAATGAGCCTGAAAATTACCACAGTAGAGATGAGAAGATTAAGATCTTGTATAAGGCACGAAGAGGACACTTCGAGCAAGATATTTCAATAAATTGACTATTAATTATTGTTGTTTTATTAGGTTTACACCTAACACTAATAAATACGCTTTACATTTTTTAGCGTTCTTTACTAACACAATATCTGATTAGCCTTGTAATATTAATGACAATCTAACGCATGCCCCATTATTCGAAAGGTCATAAAGTAAGGAAGCTTTTAAAGTAATTTTAACATTCGAATTGTCTTATTTAAAGAGAAAAAATCACAAACTTGAGAAGTATACATTTTCTACCTCGTTAAGTGAGATATCCAGGTGTATACTTTTTTCTAAATAACTTCGGACTTTAATTAATGGCCTCTTTTTAAAGGAAGATGCATTAAACTTCCATAAAAAACAACTTTAATGTGATCCCACAAAAATAAGAAGAGTTATTAATGTGTAATGGTGAATTTTTGCCGGAAAAGCAAAATTTATTAAAAGTTCAAATATCTTAAAATCCATTAGACTTTGGAGTAAGCGAAATGTGGTTAATATGGTTGCTAAAGACCTCGCCTATCGGCTGTTCAAAACTTTACATCGTTGTGCCAAACATCCTGTATATTGTTGCAAGCGATAAAAGAAACATCTAACAATTTTCAAGATACATACCGGAATTTCCTACAAGCGTCGGCACTGTTGATGATACAGCCGCAGGTGGTCTTCCTCGTCCAGTACCTGTGGAAACCGGACCACTACCACCACCTCGTTTCTTGCCTTTGCCCTTCGTAGGTGGTTCCACAACATATTCTTCTTTCGGCATGTCCGCCACTTTCGTCAAAAACACTTTTTCCAATGTCTGGGCCATAACTACAACGTCTTCTCCTGGCTTGTTATAGACATAACAATTCGTAAACATCGTATTAAAGTCCTGTATGCATTCTTTACCGGACCAATAGTAATTGTTATCTAGACGTTTTTTGATTGTACCTAAATCCATGGGCTGCTTCACAATTCGATGATAATCCTACGCACAATTAACTAAGCATTAGACTGATTGGGTATTAAAAAGAAGTAAATAAATTCATTTTCCGGGAAAAAAAACTCTTGATTCGGCTGTCAAGCAAATCTGATCTAACAACAACGTAAATATCTAACAGAGAAGGTATACATCTCACAATATTGTTAGATATATAGCTTTGGTGGACAGCCAGTGTTTGCAAACAGTTATATCTACACTTCTATTATTTTAAGGATTCACTTTAACATTAGCGGAACTACCAAGAGTTTGTGGATTACAGAGGAAAATCATATAATGCAGCGTAATATATTGAACTACCATAAACGTAATATAAAATAAATGACAATAGCATGCTGGGTTTCACCAATGAATATTTCGGGGTTATAATACATATTTTCAATAAAATAATGTTTCCTTAAGAGGTTTTTTTTTAGTACAAGCACTTCATATTCACTTGTTTTACCAACTAAAAGTACTAACAAAATACAAAAATTATTTACATAATTGTTATAAAACCTGACGAAAACATGTTACTCTTTGCCTTTAAATAAAACGTTATTTAACGAGCCAATCATAGCGGTCATATAATACCCAAATTTACCGAAATTTTAACAGCAATTATGCTGAAACATTAAGGTGAGTCGATAATGGTTTTGAAATGTCTTTGTGTGGATGTAAAACTGGAGCGCTATTTTCACTTAAATACTATGAAAAGCTAATATTTACATAGAATTGTATTAGCTGAAGTTACGTACACCATTTCGACTCGATGAGAGCTTGTGAGGGTCTGATTATCGAATGCGTTTCTTGTTTATTCATAGCAAAGCATAATGATGTACGTAATCCGCTTCACAACTGTGTCAGCAAAAAGAATATCTTAATATCCAATACATAAACAATAGTTCGAGATTCGAACAGTCTTTCTTAACATGAATTTGGTTCAATTCGCTGCATGGAAGGAATTATTGATCAACATATAATAATACTTATATTCGAGAAACTATTATACTACCATCAATTTCAGCACGGCGACTCAAAACAGACAGCTCAAACAATAAAATATTAGCTTACTAGTAATGTGGTTACAGTTTTCAACTGAAGTTTAGAGTTAAACCCTATCGAATGATAGAAAGTGGACCTTGAGAAAAAAAGGTAAGCAATTTCAATAATGTTTTTGACGAAGTGGGCTGGCAAGCTATTCCTAAGTGGGACATATGATATCACTGTATTCAGAACGAAGTAGGGATTCAATTCCAATGAAAAAAGAATGCCGTTAGTCAAAGGTGGGGCTAGTTTCCTTTTTATTTTTTAAATAACGGATATATTGGTTGTTGTTGAAATTCTGGGAAACTCGGGTACTTGGAGTACTATTTGCTGTATACCAGGGAGAAGCCAACATAACGACGATTTTGTAGACAAATATGACCTTGCCACCATCACTCAGTGGCGTATCGTTTTCGCAAAAGGATACATAACGCAATGATTTAAACGAAAATAAGCACAAACAAATAAATACCACGCTGCTTCTTTTTTTTACCATCTTAATACATTCAAATGCACAAGATGCGGTATCGAGGTGATCGATGCTAGACATAGACAAAGCTGGCGACCACCAGGCTTAGATTGAAACTACGAGTTACGATTACAAATGACAAAGTTAAATCCCGCTTTTCTCCCACTCTGGTAGGACTTGATGCAAATACTTTGGTTTTATGTTGGCATCACTTTTGTTACTACTATTGAGGATTACAAAATTGAAATTGATGATAGGATATAATTAATTTAGTATTTTCTTATTTATTCGATGTGAAGAATAAACTAGTTCACCTGGTGCTTACACGCAATAATGAAATTAAAAAAAAATATTCTGTCAATCTTAACATGTCTTATAAAGAAAAAAATCATAAAGAACCTTCATGCACCACATCGCTATAATGTGCCTTAAGAACATGAAATGATCATGAGAGCTTTTATCGGTTGTAAAAGTATAGGTTATTATGCTAAAGCAAATATGAAATTCTTATAAACTTACAGGTAAACAAAGCTTCTTTGCATCTACCGGCTGTTGAAATGGCCATGCAAATTGGTGTTTCCATACAGCTTTTAATACGGTTTTTTGTAAGAATTGCAATTGATTTGTAACACGTCCTGGTCTATCTGGCAGGGGCTGCACTGCTGGCTGAACAATACCATTAACAGGTTCAACAGGCACCTCTATCCGAGGTGGAGGTTCTTTATCCTTGCTACTCTCAGCTACTTTCGCAGTCTAAAAAAGGAGAGGTGTTACTTATATAAGAAAATGTAAAGTAATATCATTCTTACCGAGTTATTTTGCGTAGGTGTATCAACTTGCTGCATTTTGGTATTTTATTCAGCCTCTAAAATGAAATATGGAGCAATACGAATATACACTTGTTTAAAATACGTACCACCCTGCTACAAGATCTTAGCCGTAGTCAATTTTGGCCTGTCAATAAACTGACTTGCTAAAGTAACGTAGGTGTACATCCCTCACTGTAGAATGTAATGTTAATAAAGCAGATAAGCTGGATCTACCTAAAATGAAAAACAGTTTGAATTCTAAATGCTTGGGTGCATATATATTCCAAAAATACAGACAAATTTCTACAAGTTGAATTTAACTTATTTACTATGTTTTTAATACCGGTCCAAACATAAATTAAACTATCCTTATCAACCACACCCCCTTTTATCAATAATTTAAATAAATGCAACTTTTCTATAGTGGGATACATTTCGAAGAGTCTTTAAAGTAATAAAACCAATTCTATTACATATAAACAGACTTTATTTTGATCAAATCTGAAATTTTGGCAACATACAATTAAGAAAAATTACTTTCTGTTACACTAATGCTTTAATGTATAATTTTTCAAGTATCACTAAGTGTTATTGTAGTTGAGACCTTGGATGGCCCGCGCTATAGGCGGCTGTCTGGGTAAAGTAGTTAAGACAACGGACGCTAAACATGTTCACTGGAAATGGATTTGACGCTCGAACGCGGGAAAACTATCAAATAACCTAAATCAGACAGAAAATACGACATAAATACACAAAAAAAATCGCAGTTTTCAACACGAATATTTTTAGTACCGAGAAATGATTTTCTCCCGCAATAATACAACATGGCGGGTTAACACTCTAGGCTTTGGGGCAAGCCGAGTTACAATTTTACGTATACATCTATTTCTGACGTTTAACTAGTAAAATAACGTACGTAATATAAGCGTAAAACTACATAAAACGTTTCTTTAACTTTACCTGCATATTTAGAGAATATATCCACAAGAAAATCACGAAAAATAGGGAGCAACACAACACACACAGCACTTACCACAAACCCGCTTGCCAAACTAGGCGCATACTGCCGTGATGGCCGACTCATTGTCGATATGTTACCATCGGTGTGTAACATACAGTTAATTTCATAGTTCATTCGGTGAAATACGTGGAAAATAGTGACAAAACTACTAATTTTTTTTGAAAATCATTTTTTTTTCAAATCTACTGTGCATAAATTTGAGTAGACAAACCGGATTATTTTGGATTTAATATAGATTTAGTAATCGTAGAAATATGGCTGCGTAACTAAGTACTTTTCGTAGTATTCAAGGTGTTGAAATTTTATTAACTTTAACTCTAAAGATATGTAATTTAAACGCAAAAGTGGTGTACATTACCATCTAACAAATATAGAAAATAATTCCAAAGTCGGTGACACAAGGAACGTAAGAAAAGGGAAGAAAATGACAACATTAATAAACCATTGTTTTCTTGTTTTTTTTTTTAATTATTTGCTATTTTTAATAATTTTATTTGTAGTTTTGTTTTTAGCCAAAATTCGTATAACGTTGCAACAATTTTCACAATATGATTACAGCAGAGCAAATACTCCAGAAATTTCTGATGGAGAGAAAATGGGAGGGATGGGTGTTTCTATGCGCCTGTGCAAATAAAGTGACACATTTTCGAATAAGTTAACGTGACACAACGCCTCTATAGTTACGTTGACTAATTTAAATAAATTGGCGGCAAACTTTAAATACTCTGTTAAAGATGGACAAAATAATCTTTTTCAAACGATACAATTATCTACGCAAATTAATTTCATCTGGCAAAAGAACTTCGATAATTCGTCTAGCAATTCCTATCGGTCAAGCAGTTACCTACATACTTCAGTTATTAAAACTTGTTTTCTCCGGCTTAAAGAATATACGTTTGTTTGTTAAAGCATTGTCATAATAAATTTTAAAGTGTTTTCTTTATTAATATTTAGTATACAACAATTCGTTCAAATTTCTTCTATGCAAATTTAATATCTACAGCGTGTGTCGAAAAGTACGCACCATATATGATTTTCTTTTGGTATGGACTTTTATAAAATTGTAGTAATGCAGAAAGTTTGAGCACTTTTTAAAACCAACTTGACACCCATTAAACGCAATTTATCTTCTAACCTATACAAGATAAGCATTTAAAATTGAAAGGGGCTCAAGAGTAAAGTACCCTTATTTTTTCAAAATAGAGGAAAATGTTAAGAAAAGTTGTTTACAATTATAAAATACGAAATCACATATCTCAAAAATAAAAAAAATGCTTTTTTTTCCGGATCACTTTGCATTTACATCTAATTTGCTTAAAGTATTCGTAATTGATATAATTAATAAAAAAACGGGAATTAGTGGCACTCCTTGGGTGTTTTGGGTTGTTATCAAAAATTATTGAAATGTACGTGAAAAATTTACGTATTTTTGATGCTGATTTCTAGAAATTACACTTTAAAATATATGTAATATTTCAAATTATAACCTTTTTTCGTTAAAGATTTCAGTTATTTGAGAGTATTGAAACTTATGGAGGAATAAGTGATAGCTTTGTGGAGAAAATGGTTTATTTTTCGACGTTGACACGAAAAATAAACAAAACTTAAAAAATATTGAACTGTAACTCAGAAATACATTAAATTACGTTACTTTGAAATATTACTTATTTGAACGTGTAATTTCTAGAATAGTTTCCTAAATTCACCGAACACATATCAAAAATACATGAACTTTTCACGAAACTTTCAATTATTCTACATAAAAACGCGCTTTTTGACACACGTTGTATATCAAACTAAAATTAATGCAAAGATATTGTTTCAAAACAAAAAAAGTTGTCTTTACTGGTATGGTTAGAGTTATCAGACGCAAAAGTTAAAAAGGTGAGAACATTTTATTTCAAAACTGACTGAAATGGAGGACAAAATTCAATAAAATGATAAACATATGCGAAGTAGAATAGTATAACAAAAAACTAAAGATAAAGAGCCTGTAAGTAAGGTAAGATACAAGTAGTTCAGTCACGTTTCTCAGGACTATTAATTTTCGATTGCAACTCTTCCTTCTTCAAGAAATAGTACAAAAAAAACACAAGCCAAATCTTTTAAGTTATATTGTACTCGTACAATTGCTTTCACAGATTCCACAGTTAATTTGTTTCGTTCTTTTGCCCAATGAGCATTTATGACTATTTATGAGTAAAAAACATCGTTCCGTGTTTCTATTATGAGAGGAAATACAAAAATAAAATTGATATATTTTCAGGAAAATGATCCCATATTTGGAGAGGATTTGAAAAATTTGGGTCATTGCTCGTGCAGCATTAACTCTTCATAAAATTAGATCTGAGGAAAGAAATCAGATTCCAATGCTAGTCATACAATCTTGTATCTATTACTAGAGCAGGCACTTTTTAAATTTCGCGGATGATTTAGGTTGGTAGTTCCCGCAATAAAGGATATACCATGTTCGTATGTTCCGTAGTAAAGTGAACCGTTAAAATATATGGACAGTGTTACAACGTTTCCCCGCTATGGAAGTATAAGGTGGAGAGCTCGTGAAGCGAATCAAGGACGCTCCAGTACAAGCGCCAACACTATTCCATATATGTATAGGATTCGCGACTATAAATGAATCCTTACGTACCCTAGTATTTGTCTGTATTACGTTAAGAAATTGGCGTATATGTCATTTATTGCGGGAGCTACCAACTTAAATCATTCGCGACATTTAAAAAGTGCCCGCTCTATCTATTACAAACAAACTTGCACTTTACTTTAGTCGAGTTCGGGTATTCGTTCGGAGCAGATTAAGAGCACAGAGCACGTGGAGTGGATCAGGAGTAGAGCAAAAGTGGTTCACTCAAGCCATACTCCTAAACGAATGGATGGAGTAACTTTACAACATTCCGAACGTTAAAGAGCGCGAGTAGGGTACTTGTGGTAAATATAGTTACTGCGAACGAATATCCGAAATCGCCTTTTGTACACGTATGTATTGGCGGCTGGTTGGCTTAACCGTTACCAACGGTATACACAAGGCCTCCGCGCTTTGACGTCAGCAGGCTGTGACGTATTTTGACATAGGCCGTGTAAACGCGTTTACGCACTGAAACCATCTTTGGGTTTTGAATTAGTTTATCCAAATTATATTGGTTTTATTAAAAAAAAAAATACTGTGTAGTGATATTTCGGTACTTTGTTGGTGACGCCTGCAATGTTTTTCTAGTGTTGTATAAGCGACAAAACCTTTTCTAACCTATAGTACTATGACGTCGTATACTAGGATTTGTGAGTTACATTTTGTAAAAAGGGATATTATTTATTTTTCAACAGCTATAGATTCAAGGACCGGTTAAACTATAACTGTAAGTTTAAAAAAATCCTGGGCTTAAAAAAAATGCTGTTCCAACTCAATTCCCTAATTGTCCATTGTACTTGACAAAAAAATGTGAAGATATTGTTCAAACAATTTAATATTCTTACGTTATATTTAACAAAATTATTTTTGAACACGAAGAGATGTTTTTAAATGTGTAATAAACGTTGTTTTAATGCAATATATTTTAAATTATATCGCCAAACGTAGCCATTTTGGATACTGATATATGTAAATGTCATATTCACAGCACCCTACTTAAACATTATTGTGGGAAAATTAATGTTAGATTAGGTAAATCACCACATAATAGGAAATTAAAGACCCTGGTTAAATAGGATGTCTGCAAATGTTCTCGTGAAATTGAACAAAGTATCCAATAAAATTGCAATTACTGTATCATTTCAACCTTAGTTTCGTCGAAATACATGTACAATTACAAATAATAATAATTAGTTGATTAAATATCAGCCAGAAATACGTCTTTCACGAAAACGGTGCTCGGTTACGTGTTTGGTTTTGAAACGTTCGTTTTTCCAAAATAAAATCAAATGGGATGCGAAGAAGGGCTCAGTTGACGACTGGTATCCTGTTTAAATTGGAAGCCCTTTAAAACTTACCTTCTAGTTTCGGTGGCAACGGCTTAACAGACATAAAACAATCGGTGAATCACCAACAGACTGACTACTGCTGCCATCTACTAGGAATAAAAATATTATATATTTAATGCGAATTATCATAGATGGCGACGTTGAAGCCCCGAATAAGATATACGGTAAAAAACTTTGGGGTAAAATATTTTCGAATACTTTTAGGTAATGAATATAATGAAAATAATCATTGATTAGATGTGAACAATGTTTGCTAATTAGTATCATTCACATTACGAATAAAAGACTAGGTACTAGATTTTATTTTATTAACAATACTAAATAACATTCCATGCTTCCTCAAATGCACAACATATCTTTGTACACGTTAATGCAGCTGATAATGGATAATTGCTTATCGACACTGTATTTTCTGTATAATCTAATTCCAATTTACCATGTGCCATTGCACCAATAACGACTACAATAGGATCATCATTGCTTGGTACAAGTTCAGAACATTTTACAATGTTATTTGTATTAAATGATGTACAAATTTTTTTAACGCCAACTGGTAAATGGTTGGTTACTGGATTTTTTATTACTTTAAGTAGTTTCATATTACCATCATTTGCCCGAACAGCAAATCTATGTAGTAATTGCACTGGAAAATAAATAAAATGTAATTATAATATTTAAAATTATTAGATATACAAGTTTATCATTACCCATTAAGCCAGCGAACCGTTTAAATGTTCGAGGTATTCTAGTTTGAGGATTTACTTCTATTAAAACGTTATTACTAGTGTGGATATATACTTGTAATAAACCTGCTCTATTCAGTGGACTATCTAAAAGCATCAATAAACACTGATGCGTAATATCTGGTCGACAAGAACTAACATCACGATTATTCTTTTTTAAAATACCTATGTGATCATCACAATTTAATAATTCAAATGAATTGCCTACCTGAAATTACATAAAATAATTATAAAGATAAATAAGATAATTCTACATACTTTAACACTTTCCATTTGAGCCTGTTCTAAAATTATTATCAATCGTTTTTCTTGATTTTTTATATGAGCTGTAACTAAATGCTTTGGTACTGGATCGAATTCATGTTCATCATTGGTTTCTTTAATCTTCCGTTTTTTCCCCATATTATTAAATTAAAAACACCACAACAATCAACAAAACCAACCTAACCTAAATCAGCACCACGCTATTGGAATACACGTAATTACTCAATGGATAAACTCTGTCTGTAATTCTACAGTAACCTGTACATGCTAGTCCCATCTAGTGTAATTTTTGTTTAACTGCTTATTTGATTGCAGCTCTCATCGAAAGGTGACGCATTAATTTTTGTTTTGTCTAATATCAAATTATGAATAGAAAAATTTGCAAAATACTTATTATTTAATTTTAGTAGAAAAATATCTTGACAAATTAGTAAAATAACTGATTCAAAACTAGATTAGGATTTATTTTATTTTTTTACTATATTAGTTTCATATCCTAAAGCTCGAGACAAACAAAAAAAAGTACACATATACAGTTTTTGCCAAGTAATCCTTTTTATTGCTGATATATTTATTAAACCATACAAAGTGCAGCGTAACGTAAAGAAAAATATGCAGTGTTTGGTGTGCTAAATGGATTTAGTGTTAATATTTTTTATGTATTTCTGTATAACTTATTAAGTGTCCATATATTAAAATGGGAACCCCTATAAGAATACTTAGTCCAAAGTTACTAACTCCAAAGTCTCCTGTAAATTTTGGAAAGTTTTTTGAAAGCAAATCTAACGAAAAAAGGTAGGATAATGACAAATGAGTTTTATTGCCTCGAATATGCATTTTTATTAAGAACAAATATTATTTAACTGCAGATTAACCAATTTACCAAAGAAGTTGTCTTGTCCAAGATCACCACAAAATTTAGTGCCATTCAAAGAAAATAATATGCGTCAAACTAATATCCAGATAACATTCAGAGATTTCTCAAAAGAAAAATTGTTAATTGTTAAGACACCAGAAAAATTCGACATTTTCGAAAATGGACTTGTTGAAGCAGATTTTAATGTTTTAGGAAGAGGATCCTTTGGAACTGTTGTCAGTGGAGTATATAAAAGTAAATATAAGTATATTTCATTCACGTTAAGAACATAGCGTTGGGCAAGATAGGCTTATATTTTCGATTTTATTTGCTATTGGCAAATACCTAAGGTAAAATTACACACGACGAAGGAAACTGTTTGTGCATACGAAAATTATGTTGGATAAAATGAAATATTACTGATCGGCACGTTTTTGTAATGTCAAATTTTCTAAAATATTTGTCATTACTGTCATTAGTATTTAGAGTTACTGAAGAAATCAAAGGTTATAATAGAACTGACATTTTACTTTCAAATTACCCGCCATTATTTAATCAAGTTAAATTTTGGTTCTGTTATATGGACGCCGATTGCAGCGCTATCTGCTATATTCTTAAAGTGAATGGAGTGTAGTAACTTATCTTTCCACTCATTCTATCGTTTTTTTGCAATTTTAAGATGAAGACGTAGCCGTGAAAGTCGTAAAATTACGTCCAAATGAAGAATTAAACGAAGTAAAAGCCTTGAAATTAATTCATAAAAACATAGTTCAAACTATTGATGTCCTGATCAATTCTAATATGAATTATGCCATAGTGATAATGGAGCGCTTAAAAAATTCCAAGCATTTGCAAAATTTGCTGGATGATGAAAATTTATTTCTAGAAAGGAAATTGGTGCTAAAGTACGCATTAGACATCACCATTGGGCTTAGTTTCTGCCATAAAAATAATCTCGTACACATGGATTTAAAGCCTAGTAACATTTTACTTTGTCAAGATGGTGTTTGCAAGCTATGCGATTTTGGAAATTGTTACAACATTGAAAGTGATTTTAGAAAAGATTATTACCATCGGGTAAGTTTGAAATGGGACATAATTAAACATTTTTAGATAAAATTTCTAAGTGTAAATAACATAGTAAGTAGTTACTTTATAGATATGTAGTTGCTTACTATGCTTTCAACAATTCGAATTCTATTGGTTGCTGTATTTACATTCCAATTGGTTCATTTGAATTTTGATTTTAAAGAGACCAATCACGGTCAGGTATTTAATTTCAAAGAAAAAATGGCAGTCACAATTTTTAATCCGATATTGTAGTTTCGTTCTCGCGTTTTCTTTCTCCAATACTTTCTTTATAATATCAATTTAAATCCTAGTACTTTTAATGGATGTAAAAACTTTGTTAAAGGGAACCATTGCGTACACGGCACCCGAGATTTTGTTAGGTGAGAAACCTACTACGAAATGTGATATTTACTCTTTGGGGGTTACCTTGTGGCAAATGCTGAATAGGAAAGCACCATACGAGGAAATGCATCACTATGAAGTAATCGTTTACAAGGTAAGTCCAAAAGATAATTCTTAATTTTTATTTTCTACTTATTTAACTTGAATATGATAGGACAAAATGGAAAAAACATACTATACTTACCCTAAATCTTAAGCTTTACGTATTACTTTACTTAGGTTGTCAAATTCGGACTACGTCCAGAATGCGCGAACTTACGAGATTCCAAAGATTTTTTCCAAAATTTATACACAAAATGTTGGTCAACTATTCCACATGAACGTCCAAATTGTTCCGAGATTATTACAATTTTAAATTACCACTGTGATTAGTGGTTTTACACTGTTTTAAATTAGGATATACTTACCTGCTGGTGTTTTTAAGATTCTTTTGTACATATTTACTTCACTATAAATTATTAGCTCTTTGAGTAATTTTGTTATTAAGGTTGTGAACTTATTTTATATTTTGAAGATTATTTATTAAAATGTATGGTTTTCCAGATCGATTGTTTCTTTTGGCCTGTATTTTAAAGAAAAGTTAAGCTTACACGCACAGAAACGTTTATTTGTATCATAGCTGTCCGCCTCAAAACAGGACAATTGCTGTTTCAATTATCCGCTATACAATAACTGATTTAACTCTTCAGCGGACGGGAGGCTTCAAAATAACACGTATAAAAAATTCGGTGTCATTTTTTAGCGGTTTTTCGATTTAGTGTAAACTATGGTTTGTTTGTTTCACCATGAGTCAATAAATTAAAAAAAAGAAGAAAGGAAAAGGGATTTTGTTAATAAAAGAAAACATGTAATTTTTAACACTTTTATTTAAAAACGTAATTCGCAAAGTTCAAAACAATAAAAAAAAATAATGTTATTTGTATATGTTACCGTTACTTTGTTAAATGAGGGTAGTATGGATAATAACCGGGTATTATACATAACACCAAGCACTTCTGATTAATGTGATAAATATTTTATATTTTAAAGAATTACACATTAACGTGTTATTATGAATATATGATAAATGTCACACTTATGCAGGTTTGAACCTGTCTGTGTGCAAGTTTCAACCTGTCTTAGTTGCGCGTGGCATCTGATTGCTTGCTTTCATGACAGTCGAGGTTGAGTGTTCATTGAATGCAAATGCCTTATTTGAGAAAGTGCGAGTGTCAAAATCTAAAACCAGTGGGAAAAAACCTGCGGATTATCAACGATTGAAGCGGCACGACATTATGAAGTTTGGTGATAGTGAAAAATTAATATACCCGGTGAGTGACGAGTCATCATCAATCCGTTATTATGTGCATACAGAGCAGATCTTCAATATAATTCACGAGATACACTTGGCGTTTGGACATGGAGGAAGAACAAGAATTTTGAAGCAGCTGCAGAACAAATACAAAAACATCACTCAAGAACAGATAAAAATGTACTTGACATTATGTGAAACCTGTGAAAAGAAATCAAAAGTGGCAAAAAAAAGGACTTGTAGTGCCTCCCATGATTTTTAAGAAGATGAACTAAAGATGTCAGGTTGATTTAATTGACATGCAGAGTCAGCCTGACTATGACTACAAATTCATCCTCGTTTACCAGGATCATGTTACGAAATTTGTACAGTTGCGGCTTTTGAAAACTAAAAGGGCAGAGGAAGTTGCACGTAACCTCCTTGATATTTTTTGAAAACATGCCGACGACTTGGACGGAAACAAACCAAACTTCACACTGGCCTGAGTGTTTCAGATTTGTTCAATTCATGAAGAATAGAGCCCATCATGAAGACATAAATTGCAGCCCATATGAGGCCATGTTTGGGGTTTCAGCAAATGCCGGTCTTACAACATCATCACTTTTTACTGATGTCATCAGAAACCTGGAATCTGAGGAAGATCTGGAAACCTTAATCGACTCTTCTTCAGGTGCTTTAGTGCGAAATAAAGATGGATAAACAGAGAATGGTAGCGAAGAAGATGGGGAAGTAATAGTGAATGGTGAAAAGGAAGATGGACAAACAGGGGACGGAGATAGTGCTGTAGAGGACATTTCGGGGGAAAATATGATTTCAGACAAAATCAACATTATTAAAAAGAAGAGGGAAAATGCCATAAGTGCAGTGCCAGGCCAAAAAGATGAGGCTAATATCTGAATCGAAGTTTCCAAGAGGCAATATTGGAGATACTGTAAAAATACGGGTTCTTGATGTCGACAGGGGTAGAAGTGATTCCAGGAACATTCTTGGGATCATTCTGCAGACGGATGCTGATGAGAAGATGTATGAGATTGGCACTAAGGAAGGCCGATTGGCTCAAAAGTATTCTAGGAACCAGTTTGCCATTTGTAAGGAGAATTTCATTTCACAAGAGGAAGTTCTAGATGTAATTGTGACTCTGGCATAATTACTGTCATGGCATAATTCGAAATGCCATGACAGTTTGCCATGTTCTGACAAGTAGAAGGTTGTTTGTTTACAAATGGTAAAAATAAAACATTTTTTCATTGAATAAAACCTTGTCTTTTTATTTCACAAGCACTGATGAAAATTCCGTACCTCCTAAATATTGTAATTTATCACTTCAGCCAAGAGGGTTTGGGTTGTATGTGAAATAACCGGTTAAAATAATAAATTGCATACATATTATTACATTAACCACCTTTATTGGTTATTATGTATAATACCCGGTTATTATGCATACTAACACATTTATCAAAGTAACGATAACATATACACTAAACAAACTATTTTACTAAAAAAACGTAAATAGAAATATTTAAAATAGCCTCTACATAAAATAGGAGGCGGTAAAGAAGTTGATCATCAGTTCTTGCATCAGTTCACGAATGGAACTGGTGGGATTTGCTTCAAAGTAAGCTAAAACCAAGGGGTATACATATATAAAGAACCCACGCAATGTTAAAAATTGGCAATATATTTTCGACGAGAGTACCGAAGCGGTCTTGTCAAGAAGCTTAAGCGCTAATGTCGCTAAGTGTGTTGTATGTCTCCGCTTCCTCATTTATGATTACGCTTTTAATATATGGCTTAGCTTCAAAGATGTTTTCGTTCTGGCGAAATTTTCGAAAGAGCCGTAGAAAGTATGTTCTACTGAGCAGCGCCCTAGCCGGAAATGCTTCGCCGTAATACTGCAGGGTTCTTTCGCAGTTCCTACTGCATGCAAAACATGTTTCAAGCATGTCGCACATCTCTGTATGAGTATTGTAATGAAAATAAAATAAACGAGAGCAGTAATTATAACAACAGCAACAGTAATAATAGCTGTAAAACGCATAATCAACACAAAAGTAAAAAAAAATGAAAATACCGGAGGCAAAAAGAAATTATTCTCACTAATACATTTTCTAATTGATCGCTTGCTTTGCTTTGATTCATATTTTAAATCTTTCATCTTAAAATTTATCAAATCTCTTTCCTTTCTCATTTTGGGGCCTTAGCGTTACAAGAATAATTTATTTGAAATGTCACTCTATCGATTTGCGAAAAAATATATTTGTTTACACCAATCCCTGCTTTGCCAAATATATCACAGGAAAGGTACAATAGAGCCCGTGTATCTACATACAAGGAATACAGTTAAAGATGTATTGGACTGTTACAAACAAGATTTCGTCTGCTAAGAGAACGAAATGCCAGATACAACCCGGAGTTCATGCACGCAGTCAAAAGAAATATTTCCTTAGCGTTTTTTTCTCTGCTTAAGGGAAGTATACACTTGTAAATAAATAATTGTATTTCTTTGTTTAAGATATTTGTTAACTTGATTCAAGAAGATCTTGCAGAAAATTTGAAGAAAGCGATTCTTAATATAAGTAAATGGCTGTTGTAACACAAAGCAATATTTTCTTAAGGATAGTAAATAGTTTTCTTAATTCAAGAAAGCGTTTAGGAATTGTTCATTACTCAATAGTTTCATTTTCTTAAAATAACACATTTATTTAGTTAGAATTCTTGAAATGCATATTATTTATATGCACATTATTAATTGCACTACTTTCTTTGAGAAGAGAAAAGCACTAACGCCTTTTGCTTCTGCCCACATTGCTGTTACATCTCTCAGTTTATGTCACTAATCTTCAAAAATAGCAACTGAAATATTTCCTGGCGCTACCTAGTGCCAGTAGATATAGTCATGTCGTCCTAGACAGTAGCGACGGAACCGGAATACAGATACCATGCCTACTCATACAATTATATAACTTTTAACGTAGATATAACCTTTAACGTACAACATTTCATACTTATTTTCAAAAGATACCAGTTAATATAATATTTTTTTCTTCTTTTTATTAGTATTTACCATGTATACTAATTTAACTACAGTTTTTCTAAATATATAATACATAATAATAATAAAAAAAGGGATAAATAAACTTAAATATTAACTCATTAATTATTAAATTACATAAAATAATCCCTATTTAATTACATTATTAAAGAAATACATTATTTATTTTTGTTTTGGATTTTCTAACCCTAAGAAAATATTTATTTAATGCAAATAAACTTTCAAGAAAATCTATTTCCTTGATGCAAGGACCGATTTCTCTGCCTGTGGGTACTATAATAAAGACATAGAAATACTTCTGAGTGTTGAAACAGCTCCAATAAATGAAGAAAATGAAAGACATAATACAAGAAATGAAGTTATTAATCTTTATTTCACATAATTGTATACATTTAAAAAGTATTTCTATAATTGTTGTTTCAATATATACAAAACATTACATGTTTCAATATACCATACCTTCTTCTTTATTACGATTGTTTATGGATGGAATGGGTGTATTTACTTCAGAAAACTTCCGTTTTGGTGTTGATAAGTCACTTGTTTTTAAAGTTGTTGCTTATTACACTACCGTTGGTAACTATAAAAATGTTTTAATGGAGTTTTCCAAAAATCGACAAGTAATGAAATAAACTTACACTCCGTTCTGGATTATCAGTACCTTCAAAACTACTGGCACTCAAAATTTGCAGTACCCTTTCTTCTAAATCCCTCCTCCAGTTGAATTCTGCTCAAACTTTAATCGAGCAGGGTGTTGTTTCACCTTGGATTTAAGGTCTGTTTATGCCTTTAGTAAGAAATAAATTGATACGTATTTTTGTAGGAAATGAAATATTACACAAAAATATGAAAATCTTACCTTTTGCCATTTTTCCTTGGCTCGAACACCTAGTTCTGCTGAATTTAACAGATCTGTTAATTTATATATTCTTTCCTTCAATACTAGAGAAATTTCCCCTGGGAAAATTTAAATTACTTTCCAATCAAATCTTACATTATTTGCCAGTGCCTGCGTGTGAAATTTTTTAACCATTTTTATTTTATTTGTAATAACCTATTCCTCGGAGAAGCATAAGTAAACTGAACGCAAAGAAATATTTGTCTACATGCCTTAATACATAGTCAAAAAAAGAACACTATTTTCGCAAGGATAACACTACAATTTGTTCAAGGGAGTCCACATTAATAATATTAAAAATTGAACACTATTTTAGTGTCATGGCTAGTGTAAAACTAACACTACTATAAATAGAACATTTGCACTACATAATGTTGCATTCTAGCGCATTTTATAACACAAACGTAATGTAAATTTATAACACTATCACCGTGTTGAAGGTACACTACTGCTTTGTTATAATAGTGTATTTAAAGTTATTTCGAAGTAAGTCTGGAAAGGGGGCATAAAATTGAATAGAAAAACTGCTTCTATTTGAGCAAATTAACATGTTTATAATCCGAGGGTCGAAAATGAATCACCCTGTATACTTCCGTGATTATTAAAGTTGACACATGTTGCATATTAATGTATTATGATTTTACATACTCAGGCTCGTACATTTATCCCGCTGTCAGGGACAACCAAGGTAAATAACCCGTAAGTCCCTCCACTCAGGGCAGCAATGATTGACTTACGAAGCAAGTGGATTAAAATACAGTCCCTGGCCATCAAATTAGGCCCACTTAAAAATATTATGATTTTGGGGTAAAATTTAAAAAAGCAGTTGGTAATGTTGACAATATTGTTATTTAATTACATATAACATGCAAGTAAGTATAATTATTATAATAATATTATTTCCTCAATCCTTTTTGGCATACTGCCGATGCAACTTTTTATTGTTTTTTTTTTAAATTTCGTCGCTATTATGCCATACATCTTCAATATGTTGTTGTAATTCTTCCTTTGTAGTTGAATTTCGTGTACTTACAATGTTTTTCAAGACATTCCGCACATTTTCAATTGGGTTTATGTCTGGTGAATGCCTGGCCAAGGTAGTACACGCAGATTTAAAGATTCAAGGTATCGCATTACACTTTTTGCCTTATAACACGGTACATTATCTTGCAAAAAAGTATGTGGTCTTTTAGTCGGATCCAGTGGACCAATATAAGGTATTAAATAGTTTTGTAAAACTTTTTTATATTGTTTTTGTTCCATTCCGTTAACGAAGTATAGTGGTCCCGATCCTTCTGTCGTAGTACACGACCAAAACATACGAGATGGGGGGTGTTTAATAGATTTGATCGTACATGCTTCTTTATAACGCTCTGAAGGACGTCGACGAACAAATTGGCTTCTCCCCCTTAGCACTTCTAGCCGTGATTCGTCGCTATAAATAATCTAGGAAAAAGTAAAAAATGTAGAGAACCATTAAGCGAACTTACTGCTTTTTATATTCTTTAGCTCATTGAAATCGTGCCACTTTCATTTTAGATGTTAGTCTTGGCTTCTTTGCCGGACGTCTGCATTTCAAGCCTGCTTCATGAAGACGTCTACGAACTGTTCGGGCTGATATTTGTATACCTTCTCCACTTAGAATTTTATGAACACCTTTAGTGGATAAAAAACGATGTTCTGTAGCCACTTTTACTATACGACGATTATCTCTTACAGTTGTTTCGCGCTTGCCACTACTTGTACTAGGAATATTCTCCTTAATTAATTTCGAGATTCTCAGAACAGTTTGATGTGGTACACCTTCTTTTTGTGCAACTTCACGTTGAGAGAACTCTTCCATCTCTAGAAGAGCAGAAATTCGTGCTTTTTTTTCTGTGGTTATATCCTTCTTCTTTCCCATTATGATAATAATTGACCGCGAAAATAGACGCATACAAATAAAATTAAAACTCTTTGAAATAAAATTGAAAATGTGTGAAATGTTTTGAAAAACATCGTAAATGACATCTTGAAGAAGTATGGCATACTAGCGACGAAATTAAAAAAAAAGTAATAAAAAGCTGCATTGGCAGTATGCCAAAAAGGGTTGAGGAAATAATAAAATACAGAGGAGGAACAAGCAAATATTAGTAAATATACGTTAAAATTATACTTACTTGCATGTTATGTGTAATTAAATAATAATATTGCGAACATTACCTACTGTTTTTTTTTATTTTACCCCAAAATCATAATATATTTAAGTGGTCCTAATTCGATGGCCAGAGACTGTAAGTTGAATATAATCGTTAACCTGTTAGCTCAACAAACTTGTGGTAGTGTTTTGTATCGATGTTTTAGAGATACGCTGTATATGGATAGTACAAATGCTAGAAGAAAATTTTTTTTTGGCTTGGAGAAGTACGCTGAATTTTATTTTTCAGTACGAAGTACATTGCATAAACAATTGGTATTATTGACGCTGTAATATAAATCATCTAGTCTAAATCATTAGAGAGGTCTTCTTGGTTATTTTTCCTGAATGTTATTAAAAGAAATTACCGAATCAAATGATAAGACACAAAATATGAACTTAAAAGCACCCGTCATTGTTATTTTCGCTTGCAATAGACCTGTCTCCATTCCTTGCCATGATTCCACATATCGATGCCAATCCTGATTATCTCAACGAAATTGGTCGGCACATCTTTGATCACTTTAAAGATGACATTAAGTTGCTCCCTGCTAATTCCTCCATCGTCATCTTTTCCTATACGTACGAAAATACCAAGAGATATATTAGCGGATTTTCAGGTACAGAAATATTAAAGGCGTTATATTCAAGGTATGAATTATTCTATACAGTGGTATCTCGGCTTAGGAAATTAATTGGTTTCAAAAAAACGTTTCGTAATACGAAATTTTCTAATTGGAATCCAAGTTTCTTATAAGAAATAAAGGATGTGAAAATAATCCGTTCCCACAACCAAAAAACTAATTAAAAATTCATTTTATGCATTTCAATCACAATTTAACATAGAGAAGTCAATAGAAAGGTACATGATTGAAATTAATAACAAATAATTTCACTTACAATACAGTACCTTTAATAAGATCTCTTTTTGACGTGTGGAAGGCGGCGAGCTTGAGGTGGCTTTTTCATTTATGTATATTACAATATTAGCGACGCGGCAAATAAGGAATTTTTGATAATTATATAGTGAACATTCGGTATAGTCAGTCACCTTTGATATAAGCAACCCTTGATATTGTCAACAAATGTTGTTTCTGTTATTCGATATAATTAAGACAGTCTATTTATAGAAAGTTAAATACTTTACAAGAAATTGAGAAGGGGACAAAAGTAAAAGAGCTGTAATGTGGATAAGTCAACTATTTCGAAGATTGCCAAAAATAAAGAAAATTGAGAAAACTATATCGCCTCGTACTGCAAAGTTCCAAAACAGAGAAAAAGGATGAAAATTTCGGAAATGGAACGAACTTTATATACGTTGTTTCTACAACAACGAGAATTAAAAAATATTGTCATAAATGAAATTTTAAAATTGAAGGCTAAAGAAATTTGTGGTCGAATGAGATTTACTAAGGGGTGTTTGGCAAGTGATGGGTGGGTAAACAAGTTTAAAAAAAGACATGGCATTCGCTTAATGACTATATCTGGTGGGAAACTCTCATGCGACGCTTCGCAAGTTCCAAAAATTTAAAAGTATCATTCATGAAAATCAGTACGTAATGGACCAAGTCTATAACTGTGACGAAACAGGATTAGTGTACAAAGGATTGGCAAATGAAACTAATTTTCCTCGAAATGAAGTAACCGCACCTGGGCGAAAAAACAGAAAGGGAAGGGTTACTTTAATGCCACGTGTTAATGCTACTGGCAATCATAAATTGCCATCATGATGATTGGGAAAGCAACCCGTCCAAGGTGTTACAAAAATGTCACTGTTCCACTGTATTATCGCTCTTCCAAAAATACGTGGCAGACGACAAGGTTGTTTGAGGAATGGTTTTTGGAGCGATTTATTCCTGATGTAACTCACAAAAAATAAATAAAAAAATATTGATTACCCATTTTGAGATAATCAACATTTGTTAAAAGCAACTTTTTTAAAATTTTGTCTCCAGTCGAGGTTTGAATGTTTGAATGTTCACTGTATAACTTTCGATTTTGTCGTTTGAAAAATATTTTACACAAGGATAAAAGGATTTTCCAACAAAATAGGAGTACAATGTAATCCGATTGTTTGAAGTTGGAAGCTAACCATACAAACAATCGCATGACATTGTATATAACTGTATAATTCTAGCATGTACACGAGTCGCGCGGAAATTCTGCCTTTTCTGTATATGATTGTAAGCCGTGTTTCGTATTCGGGAGCGAAAAGTGCTTTCAGAATTAAAAATTCATCCAAATTTTCTTTCTTAACTCGAAAATTCCGCATACTGTCGTAAACCGAGGTATCCCTGTATTTCTTTTATTGTGGTTTAAAATAAAAAAAAAGAATTGACATGCTTGAACAATAGCAACTACTGTTTTTAGAAAGGATTCGTCGATTTTTATTTCCTCATTTTTAATAAAAGATCATGTATATTTTTACGTGTTTAGAATGACAATGGAAAAACAAATCTAATGATAGCACATATGTTACAAAACAATATTTTCTTAAGGATAGTATTTTTCATAAATCAATAGTTTCATTTTCTTAAGATATAGCATTTATTTACTTAGAATTCTTGAAATGCATATTATTGCATATATAATTGCACTTACCTTGCTTAAAACAGTACGACGTATCCGTACATAATGCAGTAAATTATTCACACTGCTTGTGATTTTAAAAACGCTAAGGTTATTTACAGAATAATGTTCAAACAAAAGTGAACTTAATGTAGAAGTACATATGAAAAAAGTGCCTAGAAACAATAACCAAAATAATGCTGATACGTAGCTCATGGTATTGATGGAATCATTCCCGGAAAAAACAATGGGAGAAGAGAAAAGCTCTTTGCTCCTGCCCACATTGCTGTTCATCTCTCAGTTTGTGCTAACAATCTTCAAAGACAGCACTGAAATATTTCCTGGCGTCACTTGGTGCTAAGAAATATAGTTATGCCATCTTAGAAAATGGCGACAGAAACCGGAATACGGATGCCATACTTACCCATATAACCTTTAACGTACAACGTTTCATAAACATTTTCAAAAGATATCGTATTTATAGTTCGACAAATTTGTATACTGCTACGTTGGGCGTGGCAAATAATACCTACTTTAGATTCGTATTACTTCTATGTATGCATGTAGCGTTCTCTGATCTGTGAAAACAGTTTAATGGTGCTTGAAAATGGATTCGTAGGTAAAAACAAAATTAAAAGTATGGGGATTGGAATGCGTATTGTAAATGAGCTCCTTGATCATCTTTTTATAATATTGTTCTTTAGAAGTGTTGACTGCCACTTGTACGACTAATAGATCTAATATAGTGCCTTGTAAGTACCTCAAACTCAAACGGTAAGATCCTAAAAATACTTCTGCATTAAGGTCACTTTTGTTTGAACATTATTCTGTAGATAACCTACCTTAGCCTTTTCAAAATCACAAGCAATGAGAATAATTTACTGCATTATGTACGGATATGTCGTACTGTTTTAAACAAGGCAAGTGCAATTAATAATGTGGATATAAATATATGCATTTTAAGAGTTCTATGTAAATAAATGCTTTATTTTACTCCATTGTTCATATTATTTTGTATATACAGTTAACTTTTCTTTAAGAAGTTGCAATTAACGTCTTATACTCGCATTTGTTCTGGGACGAGAATGTTCTAGAAAACTTCAGGATTGTTTCTCAATTATTTCCAGATCTTTCGTTCAGTGGCGTGACGTTTTCCTTACAATATTATATGGCACACACGAAAAAAATTGTCTACCAAATACTAACAAATTTAAACAAATCTATCGCAGCACATAATTAGTTTCAATAAAGTTCAATAAAATAAACAACTGTGATCAAAACAAAAGAAAATAGCAAGGAAAATTAAAGTGGTATTGGTATGGAATTGAGAATTATTGTGATTATATTGCCTAGCAAAAGCCAATTGATATGAATTTGGCATCATAAGAGACAAGTTGCCCAATATTGCCTAAAACCAAAAATATTTTTTTTAATTTAAATTATAACATATGTGATATCGATGGGTTCGTTTTACCATTAATTTTTTAGAAACGTTAAAATATACAGGGCGTTCTATTCAAGATAAGAAAGTCGGTATTACTTCCGCTGATAAGGGAAGTGTAATTGAACTGTTGACAACGCCAAAAGTTAGTACACAAAAAAATAAAAATCGACACATTTTTGAAAGCACTAAGATCTCAGTGCACACACGTGTGTTTTCTAATAATTTATTCAGCGTGTTCATCTAGTGCGCTGGTGGAAGGTACTTCCCTTCCTGGGCAATTCAGAAAACAAAAATTCCAATATAAAATTATGCCCAACAGGGTGCTTAGTTTTCGCTACAAGCGATACAAGTTTGGCTTTAAGTGGAATGCCCTGTGCATTACTACGCTTATGGATGCTTTTTTTCAATATATATTAACTTTCTTCAATATTCCCTACATCCACCTATCCTAGTTTTAAGATAATTCACATCATTTGACATTTTTGCGAAAATCTATCACTGACGATATCTTAAACGCTTTTACACGCTAGAGAGGAGTTTCAATTTTTTTTTCGATCGAGTATTTTCCGGAGTGTTCGGAAATATAGTCCCTGGTCATCGAATTAGGACCACCTTAAAATATTATGATTCTGGAGTAAAATTTAAAAAAACAGTTGGTAATGTTGGCAATATTATTATTGAATTACATATAATATGCAAGTAAGTATAATTTGAACATATATTTACTAATATTTGCTTGTTTCCCCTCTGCGTTTTATTATTTCCTCAATCCTTTTTGGCATTCTGTCAATACAGCTTTTTATTGGTTTTTAATTTCATCGCTATTATGCCATACATCTTCAATATGTTGTTGTAATTGTTCCTTTGTAGTTGAGTTTCGTGTATTTACGATGGTTTTCAAGACATTCCACACATTTTCAATTATATTTCAAAGAGTTTTAATTTTATTTGTGTGCGTCTATTTTCGCGGTCAATTATTATCATAATAGGAAAGAAGAAGGATATAACCACAGAGAAAAAAGCACGAATTTCTGCTCTTCTAGAGACGGAAGAGTTCTCTCAACGTGAAATTCCACAAGAAGAGGGCGTATCATATCAAACTGTTAACTAAAAATCGCGAAATTAATTAAGGAGAATATTCCTAGTACAAGTAGTGGCAAAACATGCTGTGCCGGCAAACGCAAAACAACTGTAAGAGATGATCGTCGTAGAGAAAACATGACTATAGAACATCGTTTTTTATCCAGTAAAGATGTTTATAAAATTCTTAGTGGAGAAGGTATACAAATATCAACCCGAACAATCCGTAGACGACTTTATGAAGCAGGCTTAAAATGCAGACGTCCGGCAAAGAAGCCAAGACTAACATCTAAAATGAAAGTGACACGATTATTTATAGCGACGAATCACGACTAGAAGTGCTAACGGAGTGAAGCCAATTTGTTCGTCGGCGTACTTCAGAACGTTATAAAGAAGCATGTACAATCAAATCTATTAAACACCCTCCATCTCTAATGATTTGGTCGTGTGGTACGAGCGGAACCACTATATTTCGGAATAATGGAACAAAAACAATATAAAAAGGTTTTACAAAACTATTTAATGCCTTATTCACTGGTTCATTGGATCCAACTCAAGGACCATATACTTTCGTGCAAGACAATGCACGGTGTCATAAGGGAAAAAGTGTAATGCGATACATTGAATCTTAAAATCTGCGTGTACTACCTTGGCCAGGCAATTCACCAGACATAAAACCAATTGAAAATGTGTGGAATGTCATGAAAAACATCGTAAGTACACAAAACTCAATTACAAAGGAATAATTACAATAACATATTGAAGATGTATGGTATAATAGCAACGAATTTTAAAAACCAATAAAAAGCTGCATTGGCAGTGTGCCAAAAAGGATTGAGGAAATAGTAAAACACAGAGGAGGAACAAGCAAATATTGGTAAATATATGTTCAAATTATACTTACTTGCATGTTATATGTAATTCAATAACAATATTGCCAACATTACCAACTGTTCTTTTTATATTTTACCCCAAAATCATAATATTTTTAAGTGGTCCTAATTCGATGTCCCGGGACTGTACATCAATAAATTTTTTATATCAACTGATGTTTACAAAATGGTCATCGAAATCGTTACCAAGATAGATAGTTACAGGGAGTATTGATGAAAGTTGACATGAATTGAAGAAAGGAATCTAAAAACGTAATAATAAATATACCCGAACAACCTGTATGCTATAAATATAATCTCATGTCATGCAGCATTTTCGAAATTTTTTTTATTTGAAAACTTTTTCTGTAAATTACTCAGGAAAGGAATTATCTTCCGCCCAGGCACTAGATGGATACGCTGTATATAAGGCTGAAATTTGCATAGAAGTGTAGTATTAGAATTCCATTACAATAAACGATATGCATGAAGCCATTCTATATTTTGTAACTTTGAGTCTGAATCATATCGAGACTCTTGTTCCAGCTACAGTCACAATTTTCAAAAACATTTTCCGGTTTGTAAACATAAACACTGACATAGATTAAAAGTGATTCATCTTAAACTGGAACAAGATAAAGAAAAATTACATTTGTCGGATAAAAACTACCATGTTAAGAAAATTAAGGTTAGAAACCCGGTTTCTAAACAAAAGCGTCTCAGCGGAGATTAGTTCAAACTTCATTTTTGGTAAGGGAATGACTGCGGTAATTCTGAGGGTGAAGTTAATTCCCAGAATCGTGGGACATCCTGAATATTTTATTGATGAATCAATGATCCCAGATAAACGGGAATGAAACGATTACAGATGAAGTCAAATGAAATATTTATTCTTCAAGGTGTAAAATACACATAACTACAGTGTATGTAACAAGAACCATAATATTAGACGCTAGAAAACTACTTCACTTTGCAATAGTGGTCTTTCCAATCCTTATTGTGATTCCATATGGCTATCCCTATCTGGATCAGTTCAACTATATTGGAAGGCACCTGTTTTATGTAATTCAAAATCTGCTGTACTTGCGCTCCAGTGAGACCTCCATCATCCTTTTTATCCGCATCGTCAGCTCTAGCTAGTTGTGCGAAGAAAAAATATAAATGTATTTAGAAAAAGAGGCGTGATTATTCGATACACATATTCAGCTTCCTTTTGCATAGAGCATGTTTTTAGGTAATAGAATTTAGGAACAACAAACTGAATAGAACGGATCAAACCCGATAATGTACCTAAATACAGTGCGGTCCTAAAGCGTAATGCTAACTTTTGAACGACAGAAGCTAGCGTTTTTAGAAAACGAAAAGAAAAGGTAATCAAAAGACGAGTCCAACGATACCACATATCTTATACTTTAACTTTAGAAATATGATGATATGCAGCAATAAAAGTTTTGATAGTTTGTTTTTGTTGTTACGCAAAGTTGGCTACGAAAGAGCGCCAAATTGATTGTTTCTTGTAACGCCAGACTGATCTAAAGAGCTCGTTGCTAAGGAAGATAATCATATATACCAATAAACAACAAGAATAATTTACACTTTTGGAATTGAAATTTGACAGTTTGGCAATTGTTATGATTATTTTCCTTAGCAATGAGTTTTTTAGATCAGTCTGGCGTCACAAGAAACAATTTGGCGCTCTTTCCTAGCCAACTTTGCGTAACAACAAAAATAGATTACCAAAATCTTTATTGCTGTATACCGTCATATTTCTTAAGTTAACGTATGTAGTATTGTTGGATTCGCCTTTCGATAACCTTTCTGAAAACGTAGAAATATACAGGGTTCTATTTAAGATAAGAATGTTGGCGTTATTTCCGGTGACATTGGAAACACAATTGAACTGCTGATAACGGCAAGAGTTAGTTCACAAAAAAATAGAAATCGACATATTTTGTTTTTAAAACACTAGCTTCAGTCGCTTAAGAGTTAGAATGGAGGGAGGGGGGAGGGGGCGCTTTAAGAGCTCATTGTATAATTGTGACATATTCAAAGTGTTAAAAAAAGCTATGCATACATTTCTGCCTACTAATAGTTCTCGTCAAAGCAAGTAAAAACGTGTTAATATACATTAGTACGAAGATTGACCGTTTCAAAGATAGAAATGATTTTATTTTTCTTGAAAAAGTTAAAAGGTTAAACCAGTTGTTGTTTTTTGTTTTTCCCATTTCTCATTAATGTTGAATTGTCAATTTTGTGTACTTTTGCAAAATAATAAACTGACTTAAATATCAGCGCTCCTCTAGCTTGATAGATTTTATGTGTGCAGTAGTTATACATCTGTCACTTTGAAGAATCTTTCATATTCATACTTATTAAACATTATTAAACGCTTTTCCGCTGATGAAAAACCTCATGCGGTATTGGATTCTGCATAACACATTACCATAATTATTTGAAGAGCGCGACATTCCTTTTTCCAACGATATAAAACATGTTTAGAAATGGATGTTCCAATATCTGCTTTAAACATTTCGAAATTACATCTCCTACGTTCAAAATTCACTTTCATATTTAGTTACTACTATTTTTTTGCTTTATTTGATCAGAACTATAAGTAGGCAACACTTTTTCAACATCATGTATAATAAAGAATATAACGAAAGTCGTTCCTCACGTGTCAAAACTTTAGCTACTACGTTTATTTGAAGATGTAACGCATTAAATGTGAAATCCCGTTAAGTGTCAATGTTTCAACAGGGAGCAAAACCATTTATCACCATATTCATCATGCAAGTATGAAATTTATAATTGAGGAGTTCGAGAAACGCATCAAGTTTGACGATTTGCCAAAATTAGGACGAAGAATGACGCAAGTATTGCGAAAGCTTCACAGGAGCATGACTCTGGGCGGTTAATCAGTAGAATTAGTACATAGAAACAGTTTGCAAACACACCAAACCCAAACCGAAAAAACAAAAAAATTGGGAGCAAAAGTAGCGATAGCAAATGAAATATCAGGCTCTAAATATTACCTCATTTTCTAAAGTATAAAAACAGTAAATGTGATGGACAGTTTACACAGAAAAAATAATGTTTTCTTCTTGTTACCAATAATACCGACGCTCTCCCCTACAATTTCAAACAGCTGGGAATTTTGTAGGAAAAGAATTGTAGATTATTGTCCGCACGTTTCATTATATCTTATTTATTTGGAGAAATACATTAACAATAACTTGATCTCCCTTACTTTCTCTTTCAGTGGCTATTTATTTACATCATTCTTCTTCATCGTCTTTATCTTCTTCATTTTCTTCATTTTCTTCATTTTCTTCATTTTCTTCATTTTCTTCACTTTCTTCATTTTCTTCATCTTCTTCATCTTGTTCATCTTCCTCATCTTCTTGTTCACCTTGATTTTTATGTATATAGGGTCTGCGCTCTTCTATTGGATAATGCTTACAATATCTTTCGTTCCATTTCTTCGGAAACGTCATCATATAGTAAATGACTCTGGAGAGCTCTAGTAAATTGGGCGGGACCTTCGTTACCAATGGCAATAATCCCTTTCCTTTTTTCTGTTTCTCCGTTCTCTTTTTTTTTGTTTTATTTGTTATCTGTATTCTTCTCCTTTTCGACTCTCTCCAGCTCCCTTTGATGGGAATAAAACGAACAGTGTGAGAAGTTTGAGTATTGCATTTGCGGAAGCGGATTTTGTACAGGGTGAGTCAACGATAGAGTAAAGTAAGTTTATGATTTATCGGTAAAATTTGCGATAAAATTGTATATATCGTATTATATGGTTAGTAAGTCTGCACATTTTAAAAATATATGAAAGTACATAGGATGCGATAAAAAAGTAGAACAACGAAAAGTTTTTTTTAAACAGGAAATCTACATATGAATTAATCTTTTCATTCTACGCCTAATTCTAAAACTTTTTTGTTACGTATTTGTTAAGTTTTCGAGATATTCAGCTTTAAAGGTAAAAACACATTTTCAAGCATCTGTTTGATTGAAAATTTTACAGTCGTTTGTGTAAGAAAAACGTTTATATTTGGTAAGTGGAAAGACAAATGTTAAGTTAATAGGTACTCTATAAAACATTTGAGATATCGGCTATAGGATGTTGAATATAATTGTCCAAACATGAAAACAATTAAATTTTAAAAAATTACTTTTTTCAAGTGGCACACCCTGTATATTTTTATTTTATCTTATAAAGGACTAAGAACCCTATAATTTTTGTTGAATATGTCCTATACCTATCTTCAATTCTTTTTGAGATATATATTTTTTTAGTTTTTTTTATTGAGCAAATAAAATAGGCCATGAAAGGAATATATTGTCAAAAACAATCAAAGTGTACTAGAAAGCAATGTTCCTACTATCTAGAACAAAATAAATAAATAAAAATAAGGCAAAAAACATACTAGGTTTATAACATATTCAACAAAGGAAACTTAATGGTTAAAATAATTAATTTCTTCTTAATAAATGTTCAAATAAATGCTCTTCTTGTTCAACGCACATATTTATTCTTTTCCTTACGTCGCCTCTGACTCTTGACAACATTAGTGGTGTTACGCTCCCGGCAGACATCTCTTATTCTATTCTGCATGTCTTCTCTTATGGTAGGTTGATTAACATATAGTTTATTTTAAATTATAAGAGTATAACTTTGAACGGCTTAAATGCTGTTATTGCACCACCTGCGGTAATAACTATCTGGATACGCAAACAAACTGCTGAGAACCGTAATGACAAAATTTAAGTGAATTGAATAGAAATGGAATTATGATTTGCGATATGCGTAACTACCTGCTTGCACATTTAATTCTCATTTAATATGTAAATTCTTTAATTACTTGTAACATGGAATTGCTTACTAGGTAAATTTATACTGTTTGTAAAATATATATACATAAACATATAATTATCTTATAGGGCCGTAATTTATAGTTAATACGGCCCCTAGATTCAATATGCATTGCCAGGTTATTATCGTCACAGAAGGTGCAATAAAAGTATTAAAGGCCTTGTAAGTCTACAGTTATATTCTTATAATTTGAAATAAACTATACACCCGGTCTATCGCAAGATATTGTGGCGATTCACGACTTAATCGGAAAACATTATGTTACATAAGAAGTTTTCATTTAACTGTAACTGTTCAACCATTACATGACAAAACTGCACTCGTCTTCCAAAATCTTACCCTCCTAATTCCTGATGAAGTTCGATGTGGTACGGGTGATATTTATACTTTCTTGTTGTCCGATTCGCAGTTGATTGTAAGGTATGACATAACGTTGCTAACTCTCTACTACTTACTTGAGAATTTTCCAGAGTATTCATTAGTAGCTTTTCTATTGACGTCTTTACGTTTAGGCTAATCAACACTACCGGTAGAATCAAATCATTCTTTTAGATTATGAAACGTGCGAACTAGGTGTCCGGCGTTCAGGAAACTTCATTTTATAAATTCTTTGTGCAAGAACACAGTTTTTGTCAGCCTCACCTAATATATAAATCATATCAATTAATTTATTTTTTTGGATAATCCATTTCAAACGCAATAATTCACAAAAGTTGACCGAAATAATAAAATATTATATTACTGCCACAACACTGCGGTTCTCTATATTGACATTTCATGGATTTTTAATCTGACTATTGTTTGCGATGGCAATTCGATTGAAGCAATAATAAACTAGAAGGCAATACAAGAAAGTGAAAAAGAAATATCTCAAAAAGAATTGAAGATAGGTATAGGACATATTCAACAAAAAGATAAGAGGGTTCTTAGTCCCTTATAAGGTAAAATAAAAATATACAGGGTGTGCCATTTGAAAAAAGTGATTTTTTTAAATTTAATTTTGTTCATGTTTGGATAATTATATTAAACATGCTGTAACCGATATCTCAAGTGTTTTATAGAGTGCCTATTAACTTAATATTTGTCTTTCCACTTACCAAATATAAACGTTTTTCTTACGACGGACGTTAAAATTTTCAATTAAATAGATGCTTGAAAATGTGAGTTTTTACCTTTAAAGCAGAATATCTCGAAGACTGCAAGGTTTCAACATAACAAATACATAACAAAAAAGCGTAGAATTAAAAAATTAATTCATATATAGGATGTCCCGTTTAAAAAAAATACAACTTTTGGTTGCTCTACTTTTTCATCACACCCTGTATACTTTTATATATATTCAAAATATGCAGACTTACTAACCAATATCATACGATATATACAGTTTTATCGCAAATTTTACCGATGAATCATATTCTATCGTTGACTCACCCTGTACTCTTGACAGTTGAAGGTGCACGCACAACGCAGTAGCTCCACACATGTATCTCCAAAGAATAATCAGAAGAAGTATCTCTTAATTAGCATGATCTTACGGATGAAATATAGCAAGCACTCATTTGTTGTTAATTTTACGAGCTGGTGTCCGTCAAGAAGAGTTTATTACGACGCTGTATGAGATATTTTACTGAAGAAGCTGGGTAAAAGCAAATTTTTTGTGATCAAAAGGGTTCACTGCCTGGAGTAGATAATCGAATCGATGTAATAAAGAAAAGTGATAATTTCTTTTAATGAATGTTTTGTGGCTTGGATATTAAATGGTAAAATTTTTAATGGAGCATCGCGATCTAATAAATAAATTTTAATGTATGAACCAAAAAATACTTTATTTACAGCAGTTCCCGTCATGACACTTATAATATTACACTTAGATTTCAAGCGTTTTAAATTTCTAAATTATATTCTAATACTCAACACTCAGAACTCAGCTTGGAGGATAATGTTCACAATAGTGTTTTTGCCAGTCGGCTTTTGTTGCCATATAACTGAAAATCTTAAACACTTCGAAGATGTTGCCAGGCATAAGCGTTACTATATCCAGTAGTGCATTTATCTGGTGCTTATTTGGCTTTTCCTTTCTAATCTTTCTCCTTCTATATTTTCCTTGAATCAGATTAGAAACAACGTGTAGAAGTTGACGAAATGAAGAGTGAGCCAGAGGCGGAAATTTGGACAGTTACCCATACATATGAATATGAAGATGCACGTGAAAGTAATGATTGATTAATGAAGGCAGTTCTTTTAGTGGCTTGACTCAATGTTTATTTTGACAAAAACGCAGAAGCAGTGCGTCGAAGAGAGCACCTATTCACTTTAGAGCAGGGGTTCCTTAAGTGTGCGCCGCGGTACCCCGGGACGCGGACAGAGATAGCGGTCTGGAACATTGCAGAATGAACATTTCGAAACGGCTTCGAGGCTAATGAAACTTTCTAGAACATCTAGACTAGATCGTTCCTGTAGCTTGTGGAACTTTCTAGAAAGAAATGGCGCATTCTCGAAGCACATAGAATATTCCAGAAAAGTATGGAACTTTCGTGGAGTTTATAGAACTTTCTAGTAGGCTTATATAACATACTATCGGACATTGCGAAAGTTCAACGTAGGTGGGGCGGCTAGTATAAATACGGCACTACTTCGGCGAACCAGTTAAGTTCCTAAATAATAATCGTTGAGTAAACGTTTGAGAAGAAAAGTAAACGGTAGCGGCTCGCTACCAGAGAAGCGCCCGCTTTGTTTCAGTGTGTCGCTTTGTGTTTTCGTAAAGTCGTCGCAGAATGGAAAACTTTTTATTAAATAAGCAAGTCGACAGTTCAAGTGAAAGTGATCAATCATCAAGTGGTGGGGTAGCAAAGAAACGAAAATAGACGAAGGTCATGAAAACTCCAGGTAGTTTGCCGAACCCGACTTTGACAAGCTGAATGCCTCCAATCTGCCTTTCCAAGGCAATAATATGCACATTTTGAAACTTTTGGAGAAGGTTGCGTCGTTTAGGAAAAAGCTGCAGTTGTGGATAAGAAAAATCAATGAACATTTCCCTGAATTGCACAAATACATGGCCTGTAATAAAGTCGTTGTTTCGCAAGACTTGTTGTCCCTTTTCAAGGAATACCAAAGCTCACTGACTGGTTTGCAAAATACTTTGAGGAAGACAATGTCGGGACATTTGCGTGGATCCAAGATCCTTCCCGTGCTCAAGCTCCACTAGAATTCACTTCGCAGGAAGAAGAGAGTCTAATTGAATACTCTTGCGACAATAGCCTGAAAACAAAATTTGCTTCTTCCGATTTAGTGGAGTTTTGGATATCAATCAAAAATTAATTTCCAACTCTAAGTTCATAAGCTGTAAGGATCCTCATTCTCTTTGCGACAACCTATTTATGCGAAGCCGGATTTTCAGCTGTAGTTGTAATAAAAAGCAAATATCGCTCAAAAATCGATGTAGAACGAGAAATGAGAGTGGCAGTGTCAAACCTCATTCCGCGTTTTGAAAAAAATGTGTGGCGATCAACAAGCTCACTCGTCACATTAACTTACTTGTCGTTGAAGGTTTTCACAATTTATTTCATATTTTTTTGTATTTTCATATTTTAGTTTGATGGTTCTTGTGATTCAATTTTGTGAGGTTTATCTTAAGAGTTGTTTTCATTTCTGTGCTTGATTTACGTCATTGTACGCTTATTTTTAAAAGGGTGCCGGGACAAAATACTAAACCTGCAAGTGATAAAGTTTGGGAACCCCTGCTGCAGAAGCTCGTTTACGGATCGTAATGCATAGAAGTATGAACAAGCCCCAAGAAAATTAAACGGACTATGGGAACGTATCAATATATGGATTGCAATCTCTGAAGATGGAATCCGCCCATACTTTTAGGCAATACTTAGAAGAATAGAGATAAGTACGGGTACCTCTGCAGAGATTTTCTAAATTTAGTCGTCTACTGCTGACGAAAACTGCAGCATTTCATTTGTTCATTTATGTTTTTCTGGGTACTGCAATTTCAGTAGATAGTAGTGCATCAGCAGAACTACATGCTAGACATAACATACCAGTAAAGCAAGAATTTTTGACTAATTCCAAGATTTACAAAACTGCTAAATATGGCTACAATTTTCCTAGGTCACAGAGACTATCGTAGCTGCTGAGTTACTTAACGCTGTATTTAAGAAAATGTTGTTGCATATACTGTTTTAAATGTTTGAATGAGTTTTAATTCTGTCAATGTGTTCGCAGATTATCTCTATCAAAAATTAACACAAGCGTTCCCAATATGCTTCTTCACAGCAGAGAACCATCCAGAGACTATAAGGAAGATCAATAGTACAATGTGTAACAGAAAACTGAAACGTATTTAAAAGGATTTTTGCCTTACCGCCTAAATAAATTCAATTTTAAGAAAATAACGTGTAAACATTGATCTTCGAAGAAAATCCATTGATAAAATAATAGGTAGTAAATTCGATTTACGTATTAAAGTTTCATGCACATTTCTAGACTTTAAAGGAAAAAAATATTTTTCAACGTGCACCTACCATAGTCTATGCAAAAATCCGCCTCTAAGTGTTACGTTCTTATATAAGAATTGTGAAATTTACAGGATAAAAAGAACTTTAATTTAGAACATTGCTTCACATTTCTTATTTCAATTGTTTTACCAATTCTAGCGTATCTTTTGCATGTTTAAAAGGTAATTTGAAATTGTTACAGTAGTAAAACCGTGTGATACTAAATATACAGCGTGTCCACCTATTATGCCGGTGGAAGATTGTTCTTTCCGTGAGTAATTTAGAAAAAGAGTTTTTTTTCTTGCATAACATAAAATTATACTCAACTATACTATACAGTTTATGCGCACAATACGAGTTTGGTTTTTAAATAGAACAGACCGTGTATTATTACGTTTTCGGATGCCTCCCCTTAATTCATGTAAACTTCTTTCAAGATTCCCCACACCTATCTAGCTAAGTTTTTGAGATAGTTTGAGATTTCTGCGAAATGCCGCTGTGTGAATTAAGTGTCGCGAGGAAAACCGCGGAAATGTCGTCTACATACCTAAGCAAGATTCTAGGAAAATTCGAAATTATTAAACTTGCAGTAGAAGAAGAAGTGAACAATCAACTTCTGTTCTTAGATAGTTTAGTAATTAGAAACAACAAAAGCTGGAAATAGACATCTATAGAAAAGGAAATAAACACTAATAGATACATTCAGACCTATTCTAACCACTGTGGACAACACGAAATGGTCGCGATTACTTTCTTAATTAATAGATTAGTACAATTCCCCTTGAGCAAAAGTAGGTACGGTAAAGAACTTAAATTCATAAAACAATTCTATAGATGTCGATTGCATCCTTAAGAAAGTCCAGCATAGAATCAGGGAGCACACCGAAGGCTACAGATGCTCGAAAATTGAATCATCAAGTATAGCACAACACATGGACGAAACCGGGCATAATTTTAAATTAGAAAACCTAAAATTTATTAAGAACGTAACTTCGCCGCGGGAATTAGACGCTTATGAAGCTAATTATATGAAAATGAATATAAATTTGCTGAGCAAAGACAAAGAATCACTGCCCGCTCAATTCTTACCGATTTATTGGGGTAAAACGGATATGTTTTACGTTTCGTGCTTCTCAATCAAGCGACCTTTCCGTTTATTTTCCGTATATTTCGCATCTTTTAGTTTTAGGGTGTATAGGCAGCAAAAGTAGGTACTTGTAAATAGTTTCTCGAGAGTAGGGATAGAATAGGCATGTTAGAATTAACAATATTTTCTCACACCATTCTGTCTTACGGTTGGCAATCTATGAATTCTCGAAACAGCTGTTCCGAATTAAACGAATAATAACTTATGTGGTGCGCGGTGTGCCGATACTCTAGTGTTATTTGCCGTACTATCCTACAGTTCTTGCTATTATTATCTTTCAGACCGTTGTACAAAAAGCAAACCAAATATAAAAAGGATTTTCTGAATTGTTAAAGTTGTTAAATGTTAAAAGCAAAAGGTGACAATATTCTTCTAAATCACAGATTCAGAGACATCGGTCCTAAACTGAATTTTATTGATCAAGTATATACGAGCTTTATGCAGTAGAATTTTGTATACAAAGCAGTAATAATGTATTAAACGACAATTTTGCATATTGAGCTACTAAGTTTCTACTAATTTGTGAATAATATGATTGATTTCCTATTAAATATATGCCGATTAGAATATGAATATTTAAGAGTTGCATACGATGATGACACCAGTTTGGAAATATTCTTACTGAATTTAAGGGAACTATCAATAACAACCTTCAATTTTTTTATCTCCAGAATGAAGTTTAACATTCCCAAGATGGTTATTTAACTGACTTTTTAAAGTCTAGTATAAAACTAGCAAACCTACTATCATCATAAAGCATTTATTTGCATTTAGCATCATTTATGCGTTTGCGCTTGATTAGAGATATATTCTAAGTCACTATTCATTTTATTGCAAGCTGAAATCAATTCTTGTGGGTAGAAAACGAAATATAACCAGGTGTTATCAGCATAGGAATGATAATGGCAATACTGGGAAGATGTATAAATATTGAATAGTAAGCGACCCAGTATGGACCCTTGTCGCACACTCGTAATTTTGCGAGAGGAAGATGTCCCATTCCGATAGCTCACAGATTGCTTACGGCCGGTAAGATAGGAACTCATTAAATGTCTTGCAAAAGTAAAATTTTGTGATCATCAATAATAGTTACTAACGCCGTGCAGAATCTATATCCTGGTCTGAAACTAGATTCAAATTCAATATCTTCTCCAAAACCTTCAACAAACTCAGTAAAATGCGTATGGGGCGAAAGTCAACTAGCATCTATAAAATGGCCATTGAAATCGTTGAATGTTTAATTCATGTAATTTCGATTTTTTTAAATGGAACAACCGGCGGATTTTCCAGAATCTCATGGAGAGACTGTTCTATATTCTCTTTACAAATATTTCCCTGTGCCTAAAATGTGTCGTTCTTTATTCAATTAAATATGAAGCAATGCATATAAGCTTTTGCTAAAAGCGTACGACGCTGCGGCGAAATACTATAAACTTTTGCTTTTCTAAAGATATAGAAGTAACCTGTAACATTTCATTCATTCAGACTGTTAGGGACACTTAACATTTTATTTATTTTATTCTGTTAATTCATAATTTTATTTGTTTTATTTTATAAGTTCAGCACTTTATTTATATTTTATAAATCCAACATTTCGTTTGTTTTGTATAAATTAATATATTTTTATTTTATATGTATGTTCATTAAAACTTTAACGTGTACGCAAATAAAGAAAAAATATATTTAATTTATTATAGTATACGCAAATATCAAAATATCAAAATCGTCATATATATACCGCGTTAGTAAGTTCTGTAGTAAAGTGAACCGCTAAAATATATGGACAGTGTTGTAACGTTTTCCCGCTATGAAAATATAAGGTGGGAAACTACGTATACTAGGCGGCAGAGTTGCGAGTGTGTGCGCTTGTCTAGGGGCACTGAGGAGCGGAGGGGACGTCCCTAGCACAAGCGACAACGTTATTCGCTATATGTATGGGACTCGCGCCTATAAATGAATCCTTACCTACCCTATAAACACACTGGGAAAATGTGAAATTAGCTTTATCTCTATATGTTCGGCGAGAAAGCGAGGAGAGGATTGAGCGGAATTCGATCGATTCGATGCGGGTCGTTGGTACGTTGGTAACAACGTTGGCATGTGTTCTGTGTACAAGAACTCTATTCGTTTGATGCTGAACTCTAAACATCAGTCTTAATAGATAAAATTTTAAAGTATTTCGTCGCTGTTTCTACAAAAAACTTATTTGCATAGCTTCATATTTTATTTACTAAAGAAGAACACATTGTAAGTATAGCGAAATGTTTATAAAAACATTCTGGAACAGTTTCCCTAGCAGATTTTTGGAAAATATATAGCTGTCCCTTTTAATAAAAATGAATTGGATAACCATCTTATAGATGCTAGTCAATATATAAAAATGTTTTCGATATATTGCTGAAAACTCTCAGAACTACTTAATCGAACAATCACTGCTCTAGCGTGTAAGGGAAAAATTCCAAATTATCTTACTTATCTCGAAAACGAAGATAGGTAGGTATAGGGAATATTGAAAAAAGTTGACATGAATTGGAGCGAAATCTGAACACCCTAAACATAATTTTATGTTATGCAAAAGTTTTTGAACATTTTTTATCGAGAAATTTGAGAAATAACTTTGAAGAGTGAATTATTGCCAAGCGTCACCGTGGTTACCTTGTTTATTTACGCCAAGTGTCATATTTTCTTCAAACTTGCTCGTCGTTTCCGCGTTTTTCACATCGCTATTGTTCAAGAAATTAAGAGAAATAACGCAAAACACAGGAAAAGACAAAAGTGCCCAAAATGAACCCAAGATCAAATTCGTCAATGTTGCCGATTTTTGAGAGATTTAATTTTGCTGGAAACAAAATCATCACTACAGACGATGAAAAATATTTTACACTTTCCTATGCAGATATTTCTGCTAATGCTGGTTTTCACACAAGAAATGTTAATGGGACACCCGATGAAGTAAAATACATATAACCAAATTACCAGAAAAAATATGAGTCTGGTGCACTATTTCGAAAGGAGGCGTTTCTAGACCCCACGTAGGACATGTGAGAGAAACAGTAACCGTCAACGTTTACTGTAAACGTGGCTTACTGAAATTGTTTGACTTCATCAATCGGCAATATCCAAATGACGAAATTGTGTTCTTGTGAGAGTTAACTTCAAGTCATTACGCTCGAGAAACAACATAATAGCAATGGTTGGAAGCATACAACATACCTTTTATGCCTCGTGTGCATAATTCGCCAAGCGTGCCTTAACCTGGGCCAAATGAAACATTTTGAGGTTTATTGACTGACTAGGTTGGAAGGTCTAAACCTGGGGATCAGTTAAGGAACACGATTCGAAGTAAACTCCCAGAAATTGAAGCTGAATCCTGTCAACGCCTTATGCGAGGCATCCGAACAAAATTGCGTCAATTTGAACAATTTATACCATTGAGTGTTACTTAGGGTATATTTAAGAAGTTTCAACCTTGTTAATTAGTGTGTACAAGTTGAGTTGTTTAAGGTTTTTTTGAAAGCGTAAAATTTTGTTTTTGCGTCCCAACACTTTCGTTTCACTCATCTCCAAATATTTTTTTATTTCAGTTTCAAGTTTTTCTCTAAATACCTCAGGAAAGGAATTATCTTCCACCCACGCACTAGGTGGACATGCTGTATATACAATCATAAAGTCAACTACTATCAAGGTATTTGCTGCGACTATCCATCTTTCATTTTAGAAGGATCTTCTCCGTTTTGGAAGGGTTTCCAAAATGAATAAATCTTTATTTTTGTAAGTAAAGTGAAAGATTGTCATGGAAGAATTAACGTTCTTTCTACGCCTTGCATATTATGAGCTTAAAATACAGAGAAACTTGTTTCTTTTGAGGAGATCTTTTGTTATAATTTGGTACATCTATAATAATTCTCCTGTACTCTAAACCCATAGAGTTCGCTTAGCAAACTTAATAATTACGTATCAAATGTCAATTTTACTTACTTTTCCCGGTGACATCTTTGCAGACGCTTTTACGCCATTCGAAAGGTCGGAATATCGAGTCTACTAACACTTGCAACAGATCGGCCACATTGCTCGGAATGGAGCTAAAAATGGCGTTGATGCCCTCGTTTCCTCCGTCTTTATCTTTCTTTGCTATCATTATCTAGAAAAATTAGCCTGTCCTTTTAAAGATTTAACTTGGGTAATATTGCTAGCAAATTTATTAGCAGTATATTGTTGTGCGTAAATGCTTTTAATAAAATAAATAATTGAAAGGAACAAAGTTCACTGTTTCCTCAACACAAAACACTTTATTTAAAACAATTTGTTTCTGCGTTGTTGCAAGCATCAATCTAGAGATCTTAATATCAGGGTGACATAGGCAAGGTTTTTCCCATGCATTCTGAGCAAAACACCTAAGAACAAAATTTGTATCTGAGGTATAACTTAAAGCTCTAATGAATATCTGAATAAATAAGAAAGACGGGATTGGTAGATAAAACAACACACTGCTATTAGGAAACAGACTCAAAGTGGCCGCATTTAAAGTGAAACGATGGCGGGGATGCTTTACTAATTTTTTGAAATTGAAAAAAGAGCAGTACCAATTTAAAAGATTAAAGATTTCCGGAGATTACAATAATGCATTTTATCAGGAACGTTTTACACAATTTATTTTAGAAATTTAGAAATTTTGAGAACCATGAATCTTACGGATAATTCAAAAGATATTTTCGTTTTTTTTTGTGGGAAACTTTTGATCAAAGAATTGTCTAAACCAAAGTGAATATTTGAACCAAAATTTAATTATATATTGATATTCTAACTTTAGTAAGACTTGCTCTTAAGTCAAAGTCAAAAATTTACCACACCCGTAGTAACAAAATCTTACCGGCACACTCTAGGCATCCCTAAAAGAGAATGAAAGAAATATTTAATTGGTATGTTCACTATATTCGTTGCATTTCTTGCTGATTTTGTCAAGCTCTCACCTGAAGGATGATCAGTCCAACGATGCTCAAAAACAGATACCTCGTTTCCATCATTCTGATTCGATAAAGATCACTACAATACCGCGTAGTATAAGATGTACTCGGTCTATATTAGCGAAACAATGCCTAATTATAACGCCTACCTGTGTCCAACGCTTTTTATAACCTCTTTGTGTTGGTTAATTGCTTGCTTTGCCCAATGCAATATTTCCTTTGAATTTATGGGTGAATATGGAGCAATCCTTTTGAAAATGAGGAGTAGGTGGTATTTTATTCGCATATGTGGTGGGTTTATCTCTATTATGATGCGTTTTATATTATATCCAAAATGATATTATGATGAAATTAAGCATTGAAGAGATAAAATTATTAAATCTGAATTATTTTCTATTTACAAATCTTTCCAGTTGCGATCGATCACATTTTTCACTACTATTTTCTTTATTTTTTCATTACTTGTTTAAAACTTTTAAAATTGTGGCAGAAAAACGTGGCGCACTTACAAATTAATCATCTTGAATCACTTATTTCATATATAACATATTTATTCTTCCTTAAAAATTTATAAGGATGTTGTGATCTGGTTTCCCTACTACATAACACAAATAATAACAAACACAAACTTGCTTTAAATCCTCGGTATTATATTGACAATTGTTTTAAATGAATAAGTATATTGAGATGTTTCAAATTGAAATAAGAAAGAAAAAAGAATTAATTTGAAAAAATTGTAAGTCATTTAGCTGAAAATGTTATCAGACAAGTGGACAACCTCACAATGGGGTGGAGGACGATCAGTGGGCACCACTACTACCTGGACCACCAGGGGGTTCTAAGAGTTGTTAGCTCTCTCAAGGGTGCTCTTTGCCCAGCTCTTTAAGATATAGTTTTATGCTAAGGATCTCCAGGTTTTCTCGTAGCTGATTGTTTTTGACGAACCAGGGTGCCCGGGCTATTAGTTTAAGGGTCTTGTTTTATAATACCCCAAGCTTATCAATGTGTGTTGCAGTACCGGTTATCCAAATAAGAGCACCATAGGTTAGAATTGGCCTAAGACAGGACTTATAGAGGAGCATCTTTGTCTGCAGATCAAGGGAGCTGTTTTTATATAACAGAGCAATAATCAAGCCTTTGTCCCCAAATTTTGATAAATTTACTATTAACAGTTTATCCTCCTTCTGTGTCATGTGTGTGCGGATGTGTAATGAAGTCCTCTATAATATCCTCTTTGGTCTCTCCTTATATGTCCTCTTCGATCCTTCTTTGAATGTTCCTTCGTTCAATTTAGTGCTTTCTTTATTTTCAAAATGTTTTCAAGTTGTTTTAATATTGTTTCATAACTTATATACCTTTAACACTTGCTTTAGAGTTAATTTCTAAATTCTTTCCTCGAAAACTTGTTTTCGTGTCAAAATACTTTTTCTGTCTGTTTGTTATCCGTCTCCATAGGTATACCAACCCAGAGATCTCTATTTAAATGTTTGACCTTGTTACAGGCGACATTTTAAATTCTAATGACCAATGTTGATGATGAGTTGTATGGCTTTGTCTATTTTTTGGCAAAAAATGTTATTACAAAGTAAATTGTTGATAATAAGTTGCGCCAACGCACAGTGGTCGAAATAACGTATTTAGGCGAAACTTGGCGCTTAATAGCATATGTATTAAATTAATAAATGTATGTATTAAATTAATCAAATGCATAATTGTTTTTCTAGACATCTTTCTGGTATGTAACTCTCTCAAGCGTTTTGAGTCTTTGTGCCTTGCCTCTGTAGTTTCCTCTTATAATTGTCCGATTGGAACTACGCAAGATACTGCCATGAATTTAAATCTTGTGCATTGTTATAGGCATATAGTACCAGTTATATTTATATGTGTGTAATTTCGCAGTATCAAAGGTATATTGTTGAAATTTATTAACGTGTACATTAAATCCACAAGAAATGGTTCTTAAAATTATACCAACTCTTTTTATCAATTCCTCATCAACACCCGTGACGTCAGAAGCTAATTTTGGCTCTGAAAAAAATCTACGGACAGTGTTGCCGTTGTTAGTAGAACTATATCCTGGTTTCGGTCTGTCAGCGAATAAACCCATTTTGTCTTTTAGATCTTCGTGAATCCACTTTTTCCTGATTTTCAGTTTGCCTTCGTCGGCTTTTCTTACTTGCCAATATCAAGTCTGTATCCTATGTGCAAAATGCATTCGAAACATTTTATCCATGCATGCAGACTAGAAATACCAAGGCGTAAAGCTTTTTTATCAGTTAAACGTAGCGAACGAGTTTTCAATGCATACATCTGACTCGGTTTAGCACCACAAATGTAACGTCGCTGTCCCTGTATCGGTTATATAACTGCAGATTTTTCCGTTAATCATGGTAAGATAAAAGTGATGACTAATGTTAAACTTTGCTCCGTTTACTTCAACACATGTAGGACTGAGATTATTTAATTGATTTTATAGTTTAGTAATCTCTTCCTTCACTAACTTTTCAGATTCTTTAGCAAACATAATGTTAATAGGATGACAGCACTGTGCTGACGATAGTCTAGGGTTTTTTCCAGATAATTTGGGTGTTGTTTTTGCTACAGGAGATTTGTAAAGGAACAAAATAAATTTCAAATAAAAATGCATCAATTTGATTACTCTCTCCGTCCGCAAATTTCTGTTTATAACTGCTGAACCCAGCAGCCTCATCACATCCCCATTTATGTATTGCAGTAAGATGAATCTCATTTGAACCCGTTATTATTTGGATCAACACTTCTTTTTGAACAATCATCAGTCTATTCATTGTAAGATCTAAAACATTTTGTACTCCAATTTCCGCCTTCCCTTCCGTAATCTTTATAACAGGATAGCATTCCTCCTTTGCAGATAAAATTACGTCATATGACGGATACACATCTGCATTGTAAGCGTTTGTTTCTTTATGTATTTCTGTGTATTGCTTTTTTAGTTAGATGATTTTGTACATATGATGCTAAGGCCTTTTCCGGTGACATTTTTATAGGCTTTTGAAACGTTTTACATAACTTCCTTAAAATCAATTGACTTCTTCCGAAGATTCCATAATTTGTGTTAATAACGCAGCAGTTGTACGCTTTCCCTCGGAATACAGATTAGAATAAGCCGCAAATAGAACTTCTTCGGTTTTGTATTTGAATAATGGTTTTATGCGTTTCCACTTCATTTGTTCGGAACATACTGCAAATGATTTCTTTATCCGAACATCTGTGGTACTAGTGGAAGATTCCTCATAGCTTGGTGACGGAGATATGCCTACACGCTTTTCCAAAATGTCTTGGAAGTTGAAATGACCACATAACCAACCTGAATTCCTGTTTTCAAAATTTTTAATAGAATAACGGCTTTTTCTCCACCTAGCGAGACACTGTTTGGCAATGTTATCAACGTTTTCGTTTAATATCTTGGTTATATTGCCTTCATGATCTTCTAAATTAAGTCTATTCATAAAAAATGTATACAGCCCCGATTTGCTTGTTTCATCTACTTCATTTCGCCATATTTCGAACAATTCTTTCCTGGTGACGAAGCCCTCGCTCACTAAATCCAAATTTTTTTACTTATATGGTATTTCATGGCAATAAAGTGCGGATATTTGTAAAACTTAAATTGCCTATCTAATGTTGTATAATTTGCTTTCTGCATTTTTCTGCTAAAAATTTTAGACTCTATTCAAGAACAAAGAAACTAAAATATTTTTTATTCCGCAAGACGTCGAATAATTTTTAAGAATACAATTACACTACAAATAACAGTATATAATTTGAAGTGTAATTTCATTCTACATACATTCAAAATCCATATCCATTATTAGTTTTGGATTGATAATGGTTAAGAACTGCACACACATTAACTGCTTTCTATTTAACTCAAAATACTATATAATAAATTTCAAATATGTGTGTTCCATTTGAAAAGAACGGATAGTTCCTTCCCGTACTTTTTTGAAATCCCCTTTCCTTTCGTGTCCCTACCGAATATTTGATACGTTCCGTATTGTTCTGTTGACGCATGCGCAAAACATAGGTTTAGGGTTATACCTGTGTTCATAATTCGAAATTTGATTTACATTACATACTGGACTTATTTCGGCGAATTTCTTTTTGTTTACATTTCTCAATATATAAAGTTAGGTTAGAATGATTATATTTATGTCCAGTGCAAAAAATGCTTGTTCCATTTAGCTCAGAGTCAGTACCGTTCAGTACAGTACTTTGAGGAACGGTACGTTACAGTTAATAAAGCAAATCGAAAGCAGCTATTGCTAACACTTCATGCATAGAAATAACAACTGACACAAAAATGGGAACATATATTATCAATTTTTTATTTAATTTCTTCATAATAGCTCCTTTATGTTCTTGTAAATGAATGTCTATTAAGTAAAAATGTATAAAGCCCTATTTTGTTTGCTGTCTGTTTCATTTCGCCATATTTCAAACAATTATCTCCTGGTAATGAAACCCTCGCTCATTAAAATCAAATTTTCTTACTTATATGGTTCTTTATGGCTATAAATCGTACATATTTGTAAAGCTTATTAAATTGCTTATCTAATGCTGTAGAATTTACTTTGTGCATTTTTGTTCTACAAAATTTGGACTTTGTAAAAGAACAAAGAAATCAAAATATTTTCTATTCAACAACACCTCGAATAATTTTAAAGAATGCAATTTACACTACATATACATGACAATACACTTAGTACACTCGTAAAATACGGAATTTAGAAATATTAATTTCTAAACTCCGCAATTTCGACCACTACGCAGCGTGGACAACGCCAGACCTCATACTGCAAGAGTGACTCGGGAAAGTATTTCTGAACTTGGCTGAAACACTACCACACCCTCCTTATTCTGATATTTCGCTAACAATGAAATACAGATAAGTGCATCTCACCGATTCAAATGAAACTTTGTGGATTTATAGACTGATCTAGTGTAAGGACAACGGTAACTATCTTAGCTGCCCAATCATCCACTGGCGGGGTGTGAAGCACCCCAAACTCAACATTACCCTTGTTTGACTCAATAACTCAGAAACTATAAGAGATATCAAAAAATGGTCTTAACGATGATTATAAGATTACTGTAATTTTAAGTTATATATTTATTGTCTTTCAAAATTCTAAAAAGGGAAACTATTTCGGTTTGTTATTTAGGAAAGTAAAGTAATAATTTCCGTTAATAATATTAATAGTAAGTATTCTTACACAAGATAGTTTTTCAAAATTTAAAGTTAAAAGCGCATTTGTCATTGGAGATACATTTTTATTTCAGTATGTAATAAAACTAGGTATGATTTTGATTTATCTTTTAATCCTTCAAAGTTAGAAATTTCGATCCGCTTCAATGTCCGGAAAACTAACTTCTCAGCATTTTAAAGATTGGTTTACACATGTGTGCTTACCGAATACTTAAATACTGGAGCTGAAGGCATTTGGTTATTGGATTTCTGGAGTGGGCATTGTCCGAGTGATGTGCAAAAGTTAGTACCAACGAACAAAAAAGTAAATATTTTTACAATTCCAAAGAAAACAACTTCAATTGTACAACCTTTAGACGTTTGCGGTTTTAGAATAGGGAAAAATTTTGTGAGAACATTTTCTGATGAAGTACTACTTATCGATTACGACATAATTTTACACCACACAAACAGCATTATTCAGTTACAATCTTTAACTCATAATCAATTATCATCGCCAAAGTTCTTTAATCTTTTTAAATACGCATGGTGTAAAAGTGAATACATCGCCGAACGGCTACCACATTTTAAAGATCCTGTAAGATTCTGCTTCCTGAAGGATGCACAAAATACATAACAATGAGGTATTTGCGGCAAGCCTGCGTTTATTCGATGGGCATGGTGTAAGCAATTCCTTCGCTTTCAACATTTCTACACGGATTACGTGTCATTCTTATTAGATATACTCAATCGCATCGTAATGTATTTCTTAACTTACTTTTTTAACAGTTGTCAGTAAACTCTATACTCATATTTTATTAATAAAATCATTTGATAACCAGCTGTGTGTTTTCTTCATTACTGTAAATATAACACATCAGTTTTGACTTTTTTTACACAAATAAGAATATTTCGTGGCAGTGAAATTTGCAAAAGAATAAGGGGGTGGGAGGTTGTTTCCCTAAACAAATATTCGTCATGTAAAACAGTTTAAATCTTGTCTTAACTTTTTTTATATTTCTCATAGTTTCTGATCTATTGAGTCAAACATCGAAGGGTAGTGTTGAGCTTGGGGTGTTTTACACCCCGTCAGTAGGCGATTGAGCAGCTAAGATAGTTACCGTTGTTCTTACACTAGATCGGCGTATAAGCCCACAAAGTTTCATTTAAACCAGTGAAATGCACTTATCTGTGATTATCACCTTTTTTTGTCTCTCAATAAATGCAGTCAGTCAATTTTTGATTAAAAATCCGTAGAGTTCTAGAATACCGACATACAAAAGTTGATGTCACATTGGCAAAAGGTCATTGACTGCGATGGTAATTACGTCGATGTATAATAATGTATTGTTGTTTTTTAATGAATATTTATTTTACCATCAAAAACTGCACGAATTTATTTGCTTACCCGACACTTCAAAGAAGAAGTTTAGATTCATTATAATTTGCTAGTGTTTCTGCTTAGGTTCTTGGAACAGAAGTTGGTTTAGATGATATACATATAGTGGAGAAGGAACAATAGAATAATTTTTCTGTTACACTCTCTACAAATCTATCTCTAAGAAGATCAAGGTCTATACAAGAATCTTGTGAAATGTCAAAAAAGGAAACAAAGCTAAATAGAATTTGACGAAATAATTTTTTATTTAAAGTTGATACAGAGTGGGATATTATTATTATTAATCGGTTATATTTTTTGCGTTGGAGTACGTCAGTTATCTAATGCCGCAGCATCATCGCAATACTTGTCTCTCCATGTTTCTCCATCCGTCATTATCTTATATGAGAGTTTTAGGACCGAGGTTAGATTCACGCCTAGCATCTTCAGGGCGTCGAAGAAACGTTCCATCTGTCCGGGGGTTACAACGACCGAGTCTGCGTACATTTAATGGGGTGATTAAATAACATTTTTCTATTTTGGGGTTGAAATGAATGGGTCGAAATGTCCGCGATATGACATTCATCAATTTTGAGCGAAAGGAACTGGTCAAATGTGAAAATAGATTCTAAATTAATTCAAATTTAAGACTTTTAAAGCAAGCAGTGAATTCTAGACTAATAATCAAAATAATAACTTAACCATTCTCCAAGTAGGTGAAATTCAAGTTTGTAGTTCGTTTGGATTTAAAAAGCTTTCTAAACGGGCATGAATATGTTGATTTTAATCCCATAACAATAGCGTTAAACTCTAATACTTAAGCATGTAAGCTTCTAAATTTATTCTTTTTTGTCAAATTACAGACTCTTCAACCCATTGCACATATACCACGTTAAGTGTAACGGAGCCCAATTTTTTCCACACTATGGTTCTCTTTGAGAGAATTTGGAGGCCAGCTTACTGCTTTGGTCTTTGGTTTCTATACATGTGAAATAAAACAAGATTTTAGTTATAAGATTATATTTTTTATAATTATTTTTTCAATTTTGGAATGGATTTAATTTAAAAAGGGGAAATGCTCAAACAGTATTCTCGTTTCAAATCTTTTTGGTTTCATGGTAATTCCTAATTTCAATAGACTTATAAGATTTGTAGCAATTACATTGACGGTTTTTTGAAGAAACAGTAATACGTCTTTGCCGCTCCCCGATCCTTTTATTATATTGGTCTTTCTCCTTTTTCTTCTGTTGGTCTTTCTTCCTCTGTTGATTCTTTTCCCTTTGTTGATTGTTTTCCCTCTGTTGGTTCTTCTTCCCATGTTGATTCTTTTCCCTCTCTTGGTTCTTCTTCCTCTGTTGATTCTTTCTCCTCTGTCCTTGCTAATTTTAGTTTAGAAAGTGTGACCGATAGGGTTTTTTCTCTTATTTTGGAAACGTTGTTCAAATATTCCTTTGAAACATGTTCTGTTGTTTATTTTTCTCTATAAAGTGCATTGAGAAATTTGAATGTTAAAGAAACAGATTTGTTGGATGTACTACTGCATTTTCTTCATTCTACTTGCAAAATTATTTACTAAAAATATAGAAACCAAAGGCCATCAGTAATGGGTTATACCCCATGGTGCTTTCTAGCACTGGAATAACTGTTTTTAGGAGGTTATAGGTGGTAAAGAAAATAGTAAACCTTTTGATTGTTCAAACGATCAGTATTACTTTAGCTACCACGGTCTTGGTTATATTCTAACAATGTACGAATAGCAATGGTGTAAACAATCTAAAAGTTTCTCCGTCTAAAACTAGATTTTTTTAAAGCAAATCTTACACACATAATGCGCCATTTCTAAAATCCACCTCTGATCACTTTTCTCTTAAAACAAGTGATGATTTAATAATATATTTGCAATTTAACTTCATGGCAGAAAGCTGGCGAATTAGGTGTGTTCTTTAAAAAAAATCTAGAGATCTCAAACAAAACTACGATACTTTTTTTGAAACTTTTTTATTAGATATTGTATTTTTATAATTGCTCTGCGTTTTCACAATAACTCTTCTTCCAACTGATAGGATTCGACGTCATCAACAGAATAATCTTCGACAATTCCACTAAACTGCTTGGGAATGCTTTTAGCAGCGAGAAAAACTTGTTCAGTTGTTCCTCTGTTAAGTTATACGATGCGCCTGCTTTCCTGCCTTTAATTTTTACAGGAGTATGCAAAAAATAGAATGATTATGTGATTAAATATTAAATGTAATGCAAATGTTAAATGCAGAGATGGATTTTAGGCGCAACAGCGTGAAAATCTTCACTTACTACTAGATGTTTTGATTGTGTAGAAGCAAAACGGCAAATTTTGAGACAAACCCATTAGTATTCAGCTTAGAACTGTTTATACCGGGTGCGTACCAATGATGCAAATGAGATTTTCTGTACGTATATAGTATACCATAGCGCATTTTGTAAAATTATCTACAAATATACAGTGTGTTCCAACTTTCCGCAACCGCTTTTAACTTTTTAATTTTAAATGGATTGCTATATTTTTTATTGATTATTTTGTTAGCCACTTAAATTACCTTTGCAATGATATACAGTTATGTGGACTCGATAATTACTTTTGGTTATATTGGAAATTTTGTTAAAATTTTGACAGTTACAAACTTTGACATTTTAAGACCTAGCCAGAAAACAGATGTAGTGTCGTGAATTACTATTTTGCTATCAATTTAGGGGCTAACACTTTATATGTTTCAAGATAGTATAATGTAAAAGTATGTACAGGGTGTTAAATATGTCGTGCAGAATTTATCGAAATTCAAAGGTTTTTTTTCATTTTTTTTTAAATAGAGCCTATATAGTTTGATATTGGTAGTAATTCCCTTGTAAAATTACATACCTTTAAAATGGTACCAATAACGTAATACTTATTTCCAGTATTTTTCGAAGATAATGCACTGTTTTGGGAAATACGTTTGTAATATTCGAAATGTGGTACATCTAATACAGCTAGATAGTCATGATTTTCAAATAAAAGATGTTATCTCACGAAACATTAAGTCTGTGCCTAAAATTTCCACATAAAATTGTCTTTCGTAGTTTCTCTTTGTTGTTTTCGTGTTTTATACCATTACTGTTGTTTTTTACTAATTTTCATTAACTAAAAATGAATTTCTCGAAAGAAGTAGTTGTTCTTGGCGCTTGCAACAGAAATCCACTCTTAGCATCAAGAATGTCAGCGGAATATCCCTTGTGACGTTTTACTTCGAAAATACTGGAAATAAGTAATTACGTTATTGGTACCATTTTGAAGATAATTTTACAACATTGCTGGATATATAAAAAAATAGTTCTATTTAAAAAAATAAAAAAAAAGCGTTTGAATTTCGATAAATGTTCCAGGACATATTGAACACCCTGTATATATTTTTACAATATACCACCTTGAAACGTATAAAGTGTTAGCCCCTAAATTGACAGCAAAAAAGCATCTCGCGACACTATATCTGTTTTCAGACTATGTCTTGAAATGTCAGAGTCCTGAAACTGTTAAAATGTTACAAAACAAAATTTGCAATAAAAATAATTATCGAAATGCACATAACCATATATCACTGCAAAGGTAATTTAAGTGGCTATCAGAAGGATCAATAAAAAATATAGCAATCTACTTAAAATAAAAAAGTTGAAGGCGGTTTCGGAAATTTGGAACATTTGTATATTTGTAGATAATTTTACAAAATGCGCTATGGTATACTACAGTATTGTGCGAATTAATGTGAACACAAGTGATAATTTGAAACAGCATTTATTTATAAAAGAATACAATTTAAATTGTTTTAATCCCTTGGCTTTTAGAACTTTAACGCATTTTGGCATAGAATCAACAAGCTTTTTACAGTTTTCTGATATTTGCTGGTCTCGAAACCATATCTGGATTACAGCCTCAGTCAGTTTTGTTTTTGTTGTGCAATCTAATCTACGAAGTCTTGCTTTTACAATAGCCCACAGAGTTTCCTGGCCATTCAAGGTATGATATGTTTTTGTCCTTGAAATATTTCTTCATTACCTTAGGCACGTGACACGGAACCGAATCTTGTTGAAAAACTGCTTGCGTTGACTTCAACTTTTCTTAGTTCAGTTTCCAATCTCTATTCTAGCAACTCTCTGTATTTTTGCGAGTTCATCATACCTTCGATCGACACAAGGGATCCGATACCTTTATAAGAAAAGCAGCCCTAGAACATCTCCTTTAACGGATGTTTAACTGTTTGATCGATATGAGCTGTCCTAAGTTTTTCGTTGTTACTTATTCTAACAAAACGAGATCGCTGTCCTTATACCAAAAAATGGCTGTCATCTGAGGATAATATTGTTCTGCAATCTTCAACAGTCCAGCTCACATATTTTTTTGCCCAATCATATCGTTTCTTCATCATGGCAGCAGTCAATAACTGTTTTTTCTGAGGTCTGATTGTTTTTTTTTCCACCTTCTATAAGTCGTTTTCGTACGGTGGAGTCATGAACAATAACTCCAGCGTGTGCTAAGTCTTGCTGAAGTTCTTGGCTTGTTTTCCTAGGGTTTAATTTACTTTCCCTTATTAAAAAAGCTTCATCTCTTGCTGTTGTCTTTCTCTTCTTCCCACATTTCCCTTTTCTGTTCACCTCAATCGTCCCAGTGTCCTTTTTTTGCTTCAAAATCTTGTTTACAGTTCCTAAACTTACGCCACACTCCTTAGCAATATCTCTTTGGGTCATTGATGTGTGTTTACTCAAAGTAACAATCTTAGTGCGCTTTTTGGGAGTAGATATCCATCTTCAAAAATAAGAAGCAAATGAAGCCTACTTCGGCAAAAACACAATAATTCTAAAAAAGAACAAAGATGCAACACGCCTGTATGGTATGTTTGATTACTCACTGACTGTCAGAACAGTAAAACAAAATTGTCGCTACTTTGACATAAACATGTTGCCAACTTCTAAAAAAAGTAAAATTGTGAAAATTATGATGTGTTCACATTAATTCGCACAGTACTGTATATACGTACAATAAATCTCATTTCTCCATCTTTGGCAGTTTTCACGCTAGACTCCGCCGGCACACTAATGGCGCACCCGGTATAAGTTGTATGATTGACGATAAATGCATTTTGGTTGCTAAAATATATTACCTGCCATAATATTGTTTACCAAAAGCTATTTTTTCAAAAAATCTTAAAATCCCTAAAATTGATTCAAAAGATTTTTTTCAAAAGGTGCAGAATTTTGAATGATGCATATTGTACGTTTTTGAGCAACATTTTGAAAATTCAAGATTATGCTGTTATCGTTATGAAGTGTTAAACAAATTCCAACAACTTTTGTCGTGGATTGTCTCATAAATTTGCCTTGGCAATGTTTACTTATGTGGCGGTGTATATGAATCTTTGTAGATGAATCGGAAAAAATGTTATCATGTTACAGTAACAGTAACTTGTCAAATAATAAGATACATACAGATATTAAATTTCATAACATACGTGATAGGAATAATTTCGTTGGATTTTTTTTTTTGTCAAAATTAACTCTTATTTGTGTGCAAAGCCTTCTACCTGCTTTTTTCATGAAGCAATTGAAATAACTCAAACTTTTTAGTTACTAAATCTGAGCAATTTCTTTTTTTTCAACCATTAGGAATTGTTTTCAATTAGTTATTCTAAACTTCATTAAGATATGGGACCATTCTTTCCGATACCTCCTTTCATTTATTTCACTCATTCAGTCGTTCTCACCCCACAGAAATTAGGAATTGTTATCCTTAGAACTTCCTTGAGAAATAACAATCTCAAGCCATATTAAGTTTTAAGTTATAGAATGGTTTTATTATAAAACAACATTTTAAGTGAACTTTTATAATAATGAAAGTCTACCAAAATTGCGAAACAAATCAGCGGAATGGAGATTTGATTAATAAAAACAAAAACAAGTGTAGACATTTGAATTTTCTGTTAAAAGGAAACAATTTACTTTTATAACAATTCTTAAGCTTATAATCAAGCTTGTCTTTGAGAAGTTTGATATCAGTTACATCAGAATTCTGAGAATAGGAAGTTAAAGTCATCTTTGTTATTTGTTTACAAAAGAATACCTTTACTTTAAAAGAAAAGAGAACGCCTTTTTTACAGTAACGAATCTCTTAATACGGCTTACTTATCAACCACAACACAAAATTGGCTCCCATTCCAAAGATTTCATCACCAATACACCTATCTCACCTCTTGTAGGGGTCCTTCGCCGCCCCTGCTTTTCCCAGATGTCTTTGCACAGTTCCTTTTGCCAATTGAAAGGGCTGAACAACATCTTGCTCATTACTAAGCCGAGTTCGATCACATTACCTGGCACTTGCTTCAATATTGAATCGTATAACGTTTTTTGTTCAGGTGATTGAACGGCTCTGGCCGCGTAGTGCGTGTTGGCTCTGGATTTGCGGAGTTGGTGAAGCTTTCTCGGTAGTTTTCTTCTACGCCAAGGTGCTGCATCTGGAATCAATTAGAAATAATAACAGTATTATACAAAATAGGTTATGTAGTGCCTTTGATAGTGTACTCTAAGAGACTAATAATGCAAATAATGAGATCAAAACAAAAGAGAAACTTTTGTTGTTATTGCGTAACAGTATTACAATTCACACACTGGTTCCAAGTTAGTTTGATGATGGTTTGCTTCAATAGTGGCAATTATTTTTGGCATAACCTCCAAGATAATCCAGAGAAATTTGGTTCAACCATGAAGTTATGATTCTTGGTTCATTAAGACAAACACCAAGCATTAAATGTCCAATATTCTCTGGATTTTCTGCCTTTCCAATAATAAAATCCACAGTATAGCGTTGTTAATTCAGTTAGATTAACAATGAAAGCAATCATACTTACTTACTGTGCACAGACATGCCTGAAAAATAAATTTCCTACTTTAGTCCCAACAACTCTCCATCTTCAAGATATTTTCTGCCTTACCTGAAGTACCACTATACCGATCAAGAGCATGGCATGTTTTCTTCTCGATAACATCATTTTGGTGGCGATAGTTGTCATAGAAAGATCTTCTTGGTCTTACATTAATAAGGAAGGGAAAAAACCTTACTGACGGTTCAGTTGGTAACGGAACAAAAGCTAAACAATTTTGCCAATGGTTTGAGACGTATTTATAATTTCTTACTGGTTGACTTAGATAAGGAAGATATAATAGGTGTTCGAACAAAGGCGTTGCGCTTTACGGATCATTAATGGGATTTATTTATACATAAAATGTGATAATATTGGAAAGTCTTTGTATTTTGAAAGTTTTTATTACATTTGTTTAATAGAAATCATCGATTATACAGGGTTTTCTAGACAACCTGTTCATTAAAAGTTTTCGCTGTTAGCATCTTGGCTTACAAGGAAACTGTTCCAACCCGGACATCGATTTGGAAAATATAAATAAGCTTACTACTCAGAAACGGTCAAAGTCTAACGTACAGATGTTTGTTTTTAATTTTATAGCGAAACAACTTTGTACCGCAGTTTCAAACTTTATTAACAAACTGCAACTGAAAATCGCTGCATTTGCATAAGTTAATTCATTGTCGAATTAAAACGTGAAATTGGTGTTGCTGCATTAAGTGTCATACATGGATTGAAAGAGCTCATCTTGCTCTATATTTTCGCGTTAGAAAATTACAGATTAGTAGATTTGTATTTGTGTAATGACCTATCGAATTAGTGGGTGTCAAATTACAGACTTATTAATAAAGCTGGCCACGAGCGGTACCGCGCAGTAGCGTAGAGTCGACCAGGCCTCGCGTTCCACTAGAGTTATTCTGCTAATAGAGATGTTTGCTGCCGCAAATAATTTCGCTCGTCTTTTAAATTAAAATTAAATAATACGTACTCAAACACTTACCATTTTAAGAGTCCTCTGTGAAATCACAAAGTGAATAATGTCTGTTAAATATCTGCAACATTAGATATGTTTCAACTGTTGTTTCGGCAAAACTAGTACGGCATGAGGAAAAAATGCGTTTATATGCAGAGAACGAACGTTCTACATCTAGTGATGTAATATTTGCGTAAGTAAAATAATCTTTCAAATAACTTAACAATTCTGTTGACGCACCTTCACAAATGTGTCTTAATGGGCCAAAATCAATTTTTTTCTCAAAAACACTTTCAAATTTTTCTAGAACAGAAACATTTTTTGCGTCTTCAATCGCGCATAGCTGTGCGTGAACATGTTGCACTATTTGTAGAGATTCTCCTAACAGCACCGCAGGATTTTGTAATTTTTCTATTCCATCTGCTAGCCCGAAGTAATTGTCGTGAATGATTTTTAAATCCATTTTAACCTGACTATCTTGAAATTTCGACTGGCTTTTCTGGATAGCGGCAGCTTCCTTTGTATCGAATTGTAAAACCACGTTCTTAATATTGTCAAAATATTTATGATAATAAAACGCGGCCTGCAACCATGTTCCCCAACAAGTTAGAATAGGTTCTGGTGGCTCTGGTATACGGGGGCACAGTCTGTGAAATTCGCGAATACGTTTCGGTGATTTGACAAATACTGCTTTGGTATGCGCTATTAAAGCGTCTACCTCAGGATAACATTTTCTGATACTATCCGCCACAAGATTGAGAGCATGAATTTTACACGTAATGTGTAACAAATTAGCAGAATGCTTTTTAAGAGACCGGCCTACAGAAAACATGTTTGCAGCACCATCACTCACTAACATCAAGAGTTGGTTTGTTGAAAGTTCAAACTTGTCCAATGTATTTAACACTAACTTTGAAATTACTTCGGCAGTACACTGTTGTATTCGTTTGGAGACTAATAGAATTGAAGGTGCCGATTGATGAGGTTCCAATTTGCGTGCCATTACACTAAGAACAGAATGTTTCTTCCGATCTGTTGTTTCGTCGACACATAACCACAATTTTTGATCTTTCAACTCCGATTTTATTTTTTGTTCAATATGTTCGCGCGCAGATGGCACAATTCTTCGTAACGATGTTCGACTTGGTAATTTGCACTCCGAATAGTTATTCCAAAAGCAGATAAATGGTTCCTTGTCTAGTAAATTAAACGGTATATTACATGCGATAAACGTAACGCATAAATTAAATATAGATTTTTCATTGTCTCGTGCGCAATTTCTTTTTGAGACATGCTTTTCACTATTTACGTGTCGTAGACAATGTTGTCTGGACCAACACATTAACGGGATTTTACAGATTACACATTTAATTTTAGCACCTTCATATATTAAGTCTGGAATTTCTGCAATAAATTTTCGAAGTTTGTCCGACCGCGGTCGTTTTGCTGACGAAATCATAATTTTTCTTGGACAGATAAACAATTGCGTAAATGACCGGCAGCGAGAATGTGCGTACTGCTCCGCAGACGAAGTAATACTACCGTTCCTCTCGGTTCGAACTGATTCTACGCCGATGCGCGGTACCGCTCGTGGCCAGCGTTACTTATTAAACTTCGTGGAAGGTTTCAACTATTATCAGGGTCTATTCCGGCAAAACTGATGATATTGATAGTCTCGGATGTCCTGCATAATATCCTAAAAGAAAATCTTGCGGTTTTGCTGCGTTTATTGTACGGCTAACCAAAAACGGTCAGTATGCGCTTAGTCTACAGTGACATTACAATTTCTATCTACCTTGGGAACTATTACACTTGTATCTTTTATTTTCTTACCTAATTTGTTGCTGTGAATTTAAAATCAGTGTTGGGATAAATTATAATTTGTTAAAAAATTCACAAATGATTGATTTTCAATTTGTCTTGATAATATAACTTTTATAACTTTTAATTATTTAATTTTGAGCGAACTTAAATTTATTGGATTTCGTAAATTTTATTCTTGTACTTTTACTTATATCTTTAAATTTAATAAGTGGCTGTGTCTAGAAAATGCTTTTTTACAGTTATTTGTTTTAATATTTAACATTGTTATTGAAAAAAGCTGAACTTTTTTCTATAAACTTTAGAAGGCAGTTCTACCACGCCGAACATATTGTTGATAAGAATTTCACAAATATATTTACCGAATGTTAAAAAGGAAACAGAAAACGATCAATAACAGAGCATTGAAAAACAAGACTATATCAAAATAATATTTTCTTGTGGTTTAGTGTAATATTCGATTATATTTTGTACTTAAAGGGTATTTGACCAAAATGAGTAACTCTATAATCGCTAAACGTACTTTGTTCGCAGCTTTCATAGAACACGGGAAGCATATTTCAACCACAGAGACTTATATTCGGCAAACTCTCAGCCTTTCCGAACCTCAGTTGAAATGTGTAATCGTGAATATTCAAAAATACGTACTTCCTAAATTCAAAATCCGTTGGAAAAAAGCGGCACGCAGAGTTAACGTGTTTTTAAAAAATAACATGAATTGGTTAAACAGCGAGCTGCTTGTGCAATTTGAAGTAAGGGAAGAACCTTCGACGTCATCTGGAATGGTACGTGGAAGACCGTGCAAGACTTTTGAAAATTCAGCTGAAACGACCCAAAGGCGTAAAGCAATTAAACTCTTTGGCGAATCTGGATTGGATCATATTCACAGCTCATATGTACAAGGATTGCGCTCAATTGAACAAACCGTTGAAGCTGAAATTATACAAGAATTACATGCGGCATCAATAGAAAAGAAAGAGATTCTATTGCAAATGCTAAGAAACAATACAACTGCGGAACTATTTACACCGGATGAAGCTCTGGCTATATACAACGATATATCTTTAACAAGAAACAGGTACCAACATTTATTAAACTGCTTGCACACTAAACAGTGCAGTTTATTGCAATCGTACAAGAAATTGAGAGATGCTAAGGTTGAATGTTATCCCACTCCAATTGAAATTACTGACATAAGTGCGAAAGTAACACTACAGTCGCTCCTCGATCACTCATGCAAGAGAATTTTGATGATCGATTCCGTTGACCTGCAAAAATCATCACAGTTACGTTTATACACTAAGTGGGGCTGTGATGGTTCTTCAGGACAAAGTGAATATAAACAAATTCTTCCTGGTGAAAGCTCCCTGATAGCTGACAGCAATTTATTTGTCGCTTCGTTGGTACCAATTCGCCTTATTGACGAACTAACACAGAGTGTAATTTGACAGAATCCCTACCCAGCTTCTGTGAGATATTGCAGGTCCATTTCAATCGAGTTTTCAAAAGAAGCTCAGATCCGTACCTTGTTGCGCACTTCAGTAACGAAAAATGAGAAACGGGTCACAATAAAGCATGAGCTTTTATTTACAATGATTGATGGTAAAGTTGTGCGGATACCAACCCATACTCCTTCTACTTCAACATGTGTTGTGTGCCTTGCCAAGCCTACAGAAATGAACGATCTGGATCGGGTGAGGCAGAAACAAGAAAACGAAAACGCTTTTAGATTTGGCCTCTCAACATTGCATGCGTGGATAAGATTCATGGAGTTCACACGGAGTTGAAAACATAATTCGCTATAATGCAGTTTTGCCACTCGAACAGTTATCTGAAGAAGCCTAGGAATCGCGCAATAAAGACTACAAATTATACAGATTACATCATGCAAGAAAATGTTTGCGTTCTGCGACGAATGAAGACGTTTTCCATACCTTACTGTTTACACCAGGTCCTTATATATCCAGTCTCAGAAAAGTATCCACGTCTGTAAATGTTGAACTGGAGGAGGAAGCAGTACAATTGTTAGAGTAAAAGCATTTTCTGGTTTAGTGCTCTTCCATTATGTAAAACACCGTAATTTTCAGTGAATATTGCTAAAATAAGATAGCAAATGTTGCTGTATTTTATGCAGATTTCGTACAAACACCTAATTGTTGTTATGTAAATATGTACTGTTATTTACCAATAGATAAGTTTACTTTTTTTTTATAAAGAACTTATTTCACATGATTACGCTGTATTATTAAGATAACAATAAATTAACGTTTTTTAAATATAGATATCGCACAAACACTTAACTCTTGTTATTAACTGTTATATACCAATAGAAAAGTTTACTTTCATTTAATAAAAAATTGATTTCGCATTATTATTACAATGATCATAAATTAACATTTTTTAAGCAAACAATTGTAAATTTCTTGTGGAGAATTTTGTATTCATTTGAGAGCTGTACATGTCTGCCAAATTTCACTGCGATATTTAGTGGGGTGGCGGGAAGGGGTAACTTTTTCTCATCCCGAATGCTGGTGTTTGTGCGTACTTCAATAGTCCGCATACACCAATATTTTTTATCTTCAGAAATTGTGGAATAATTTAGAAAAAAACAAAATCATCCCTATTTTCAGTGCCTCGTTTTACCTCCTTTAAGGCTTTTTTAGCAGAAACGGACAACGGGGTTTTCCATAGTTGTATAGGGTCTTCACTTTAGCCAAGTTTCATTCAAATCGATGTCTCCGGGTTGGAATAGTTTCCTGTTAGTTTTTAAAATTCTCACTACTATTCAAAATTCCATAGAAATGTCAATGGATTATGTATTTAAGTAATCTGACTGAAAATAAAGATTAACCATTTCGCGCTATAATTACTCTCATTAATGTTTCTAAGAAATTTATGTGTATCTATATAAATAAATTTCCAAAATATGCTTTTTTTCCTTCTGGGAAAATTCCCAAATAATTAAAAGTGTTTGAAGACTCCATTTATAAAAACGCAAACTCACAAAGAAGAGTGATTATAATTCTCTTTAATAACCAACAAGCTCTAATTAATACCAATTTCGTAAATATCAAGCAAAACGAGCTCCCGATCCCATTTTTTTTTCTTGTTTATCGCAACTGATAGCATAATTGCTCAAAGATCACAAGCAAAACCATCCGGAGCGGATCAAGCAGGCTACGATAGCGTCGAATAGCTTCTAAATTACCGCAACTTTGTAGCATTTACCGCAGCAAACAGAATGGCTCCTGATTAATAGGACGAAATCGTGGCGTACCACCGCTCCAACCGAGACGCCTGAGTCAAGCGACGATATATACAAAGCTGCCAGGAGGAAGAGGGATTGGACGCCCTAAGGGCTACGAAGTGGAAACGTCGTTTATTGAAATCGAGAGAGCAGAGATTGAGAACAAATGCGCGTCGGTCGGGAGCGACTGTATAATCCAGTCATTTCCCTATACCGGGAATATAATGCCGTGTTGATTGGCTGTAATTTCCTACAGCGTCACCGGGATCCGCATTTCAATTTGGAGAAATTAGACCCCTTAATGAGACTATTACATCTGTCGGGATGCGCTGTGTGGTACGTTCACGTTCAAATTAGTTGACGACAAGCTATTATCGAAGCTTAAGCAATGGAAATATACTAGAATAGAAAAAGTAAACTAATTTTCTTTGCTAGATAAAAATCTCTTCAGAAAAAGATTGATAAACAAAGAAAAACAAAGCTACAGTTAAGTAAAGAAGTCTCAAACAACATCCAGAATCAAAAACTTCATTTGGAGTGGGTAAAGTAAATCTATTATCATTTGGCTTTACTTTTACAGATACTCTAAGCACGCTCAAAGTGAAATCTTCAAAATTAGTAGAGTTACCAATAATTAGTATATTGGACCCAGTTTCCTTCAATAAAATGCTTCAGCTACTAAATCCTTTACATCTTCTTAGATTTTATATTTAAATTATCATTTTGTAAATGTGGATTCTTTTGAATAACATTTAGAATTCATCAGTATCGTTTTGAAATAATTTTACATGTAAAAGCACCATGGTTAGATTAAGAATCCATAGAAGATGAGAAACATACTTTGTTTTGATAGAAAAAAATCATTTTCTTTTATCTTTTGGAAAATCAATAAATTAAAATATTCTAAAAACCTACCCAAAGCTAATCAAATTGATGTATTTATGTCCTGTAATGTTACAAATACTGCAATTAAAATCGCCGTCGTTAGCGCCACAACGAATACCGTTCAGCCACGAGTGTTCTGGTAAGATCTGTCAGAGTAACGGTTTTCTTTCGTTCGTAGATCCGTAATGTCTTAAGGTCAGCCTCATGAAACAAAGCCCTTGGACCTCCATTTCAATGAATGGCAGCGTTTTCGATTCCAATGGCTGTATTTTTTGTAGTTTACATTTATTGACAACAAACAGATTGGTCCAATCTCACTTGGTCCATGACATAATCTGGCCTTCCCATCTTGTTCCTAACTTTCTTGCGTGAAATGGAGACTTGGGTTCAAATGGTTTTAGCAGTCGAATAGGTAAACTCCTCTACACCCGGCACGTCAAAATCGCTCCTTAGAATAGCATTACTTACATATTCCGGCGCCGCTGCAATCAGTAACGCTTTTTTGATTCAGCAGCCGTTTATATAGCTGAGACCCTTCTCGTAGCCTTTTCTCTCGTCTCTCGGTTTTAGTAAGCTTGCCAACGATAATCCCGGGGAGACGCACGAATGGAGAATGGGTTTAATAACCTCAGTACAAAAAAAAAGGAGACATGGAAAATTGTGGAAGTTATAGAGGTATTTCTCTCCTTAATGCAACACATAAAACACTAACGATAATGTTAAAAGAAGGACTACAGAAGTACACAGAAAATACACTACGTGACTACCAGAACGGCTTCAGAAAGGGAAGATCGACGCAATACACATATCAAGGCAAATATTGGAAAAAAGTTAAGTGTATAATATAGAATACCCGATCTTATAGATTTAAAGCAGGTTCGATCACTGAGGAAATATGAATGAAAGATTTAAGATGAGTAAGAAATACTACGATGCGTATGCTAAGCATAGTAGAATGGAGTATCCTTAGAAGTGTTGAAAACGAGGAATTGCTTACACTAGGCACAACGAAGAACCAGCTGCCGTAATACTTCATTGTTTGATTTGTGCATCCTTCGGAAGCAAATCTACAGTAAACTTTAAAAATGTGGTAGCCGTTCGGCGATGTATCCACTTTTATACCATGCGTATTTAAATAGATTTAAGAACCTTGGCGATGACAATTTATTATGAGTTGAAGAAGTTTCTGGAAAGATTATATAGGAATACTAAACCTAGGTTGTTATTTAGGAAAGTAAAGTAATAATTTCCGTTAATAATATTAATAGTAAGTATTCTTACAGAAGATACTTTTTCAAAATTTGAAATTAAATGTGCATTTGTCACTGGAGATACATTTTCATTTCAGTATATAATATAAAACCAGGTATGATTTTGATTTATCTTTTAATCCCTTAAAGTTAGAAATTTCGATCCGCTTCAATGTCCGGAAAACTAACTTCTCAGCATTTTAAAGATTGGTTTACAAATGTGTGCTTACCAAATACTTAAATACTGAAGCTGAAGGTATTTGATTATTGGATTCCTGGAGCGGGCATTGTCAGAGTGATGTGCAAAATTTAGTATCCACGAACAAAAAAAATAAATATTTCTACAATTCCAAAGAAAACAACTTCAATGGTACAACCTTTAGACGTTTACGGTTTTAGAATATGGAAAGATTTTGTGAGAAGATTTTCAGATGAGGTACCAATTCCAAAATTTGCCTAAATAGATATTCGTTATAGAGAAATTATATCATCGTTAAGAGCATGTAAAACAGTTTAAATGTTGTCCTAACCTTTTTCTGATATCTCTCATAGTCTCTGAACTATTGAGTCAAACAGCGAAGGGTAGTGTTGTGCTTGGGGTGTTTTACACCCTGCAACTGGGCAATTGGGCAGCTAAGATGCTTATCGTTGTTCTTACACTAGATCGGTCTATAAATCCACAAAATTTCATTTAAATCGGTGAGATGTATTTACCCGTGTTTCCTTGTCAGCGCAGGTAATTGCCTATACGGATGATGTAGTGACTATTACAAGAAATAAGAAAGAACTAGAAATAGCAACATTGAAACTGAAGAAAGAAGTTATGAAAGGAAAATGGTAAAATAAATAATGGGTCCAAGGAAAGAAAGTGAAAACGAGTACAGACAGCTAATGAATTGTAAAATAGAAGAGATACTAGAAAAAGAAAATATTGTAAGGATTATTAAATATATGAGAATTAGATGGTATGGACATTTATATAGAAGAAAAAAGAAGAGGGCATTGAGAATTATAGGTGAATGGAATCCAGAGGAACACCAAGAAGCAGATGGGAAGACCACTTGGAAGAAATCAGTGAGCTGAAGATAGAACACTGGAGGAAACTAATGATAAACAGAAAGGAGTGGAGATAAGTAGAATACCAGATAAAAACTCACCAGGCACTATTAAAGAGCAACAAGGACCTATCCACCTTGAAGATGGGATAATTTGACAATAATAATAAACGTTGATAGATAAAATCCCTACGTGAAATATGCTCCTTTTTTATTAAAAAAACTGAATACAACTTTCCTCCTTATCCACTATTCCAAGCTAATCTAACAACAAAATAAAAGAAAAGAACGCAAGATCTCCACCATTCCCTTCAATCGTTATTCATTTATTCCAACGAGAGCACCATCATGGAACCTTTTTCCCCGAATAAAGCCGTCGAGTGGAAAAATGATCTCGCATCTCTTTTCCATATTAATTTCCATTGACAATGTATTCAGCGAACGCTTTCCTATTGCCGATGGAGACTCTCAGATATTCATGTTATTCGTGAACGTACCTTTTCAGGCTTATCTAACAAGCCCGGTTATGTATGGAAACGGTTGGAGTCATACTCCGACCGCGCTGGTAGGAACGCCGCCACCCCACAACGTTGACGTTTCGCCTCGAAGTCGGCGTACAGTGGGGTGTAGTTTACCCTCTAGTTAGACAGCAATTAACATATCATTTCAGCATTTGTGATCGTTATTTACAGTTTGTAACTTTTTTCCAGTCGCGGAGATGATTACGTGGTACAGAAAAAAATAACTTGTACATATTTATAGGAATAACATTCAGATTTAGGTATTTTGAAGCTTGTTTGCTTATGATTATTTCTTTATTATTGTTTGTTTGTAAAATTTATGTAAATAAGCCATTTAAATAATGCCATAACTTTTAGTTTGCCATAGCTTTTATAACGACCTGCGGAATTTGGACTTTTATGTGACATCTGACAGCTAACACCTGTCACATATTTTTATTAATTCGTATGTTTTCTCATCCTTGTCCTTATTCTTCTTCACAACTATACACTGTTTTTTATAGAGGAAAGAAATTGTTTCTTCCATCAAGAAAATAGATTTTCTTGCAAAAATCAGTCTCTGTTCAACTAAATATTTTTATTTCAAGACTATAAAAATGTATAATATAAGAAAATAATTTTCTTGAAATTTTACTTGGATTAAATACATATTTTCTTATGGTTAGAAAATCAAGAAAATCCAAGATAGAAAAATGTCTTTTCCAAGTAAATCATTTAGTTTTAAGTTGGGAAAATATTCATATTAAAGATAGGAATGAAAAAATGGTCCAGATCTCACAAAGTTCTATTGAGAAATTAGGCGACCGGTTTCTTATTCAAGAAACACATCATCAGGCCAGCTACAAGGATACCCAATAAAAGAAAAATTACAATAATTGAAAAAACCTAAAGTTAATAATGAGAATTAGGAGCAAGTGAAGCTAAATGAAACAAATATGTCAGTTCTAATCCGCACGTTAAACTTCGTGTTTGTGTTTATATGTCAAGCAAATGCCAGGTCTTTATATGTTTTTTTAGCGTTCGGTGATAACAACCCTTGTTCATGAGCCAATGTAGCTAACTGCGATACCTTTATTTTGGTTTTTCGATTAGTGGTCTGCATTTCGCTAATAAGTACTTGTATGTATACAGATTACTACGCCTAGCTAGGTACAAACATGACATTAAAGTGACATTCGCAATTACATACGCGCGCATGGCGAAAAATCGACTTTGAAAATGCACTAATAAACGAAAATCTTGCAGAAAATTTGAAGAAAGCGATTCTTTTTATAAGTAAATAGCTATTATAACACAAAACAATATTATCTGAAGGATAGTAAATAGTTTTCTTAATTCCAGAAAGCTTTTAGGTATTGTTCATAAACTAATAGTTTCATTTTCTTAAAATAAAGCATTTTTTACTTAGAATCCTTGAAATGCATAATGCATATTATTTATACCCACATTATTAATGCACTTACCTTGTTTAAAATAGTACGACATATCCGTACATTGCTTGAGATTTTAAAAAGGCTAAAGTAGAGGTTATCTACAGAATAATGCCTTTTGACTGGTTTTTCTAAGTTGTTAAGAAATTGGTGTTTAATCGTCTGTTTGATTTTTTCGCGAAACACAAGCTCATCAGTAGATTTCAACATGGCTTCCTTAGAGGTCGAAGTATAGAGACTGCGTTGTTTGACTTTACCGAGGATATTTTTTCTGCATTTGAGAGAAAAAAAGTTCCTTGCGGCATCTTCTTGGATTTATCGAAAGCCTTCGATAGTATAGATCATCGTAGGTTATTTCAGAAACTGGAGCACCATGGTATACGAGGTACAGCACTATCCTGGTTTGATAATTATTTGAAAAATAGAGAACAGGTTGTCCGTATTTCCTCTAGGGGTAAGACAGTACACTCGGGCGGAAGGGTATCAGAGGAAGGTATACCCTAAAGCAGTGTTCTTGGATCTTTTTTACATACAAAACATAGTGTCAATGGTGGTTCCTACATCAGAAATCTCGACATTTGGCCACAGAATAACAATTTAAAAATCAATCGCGAAAAGACAGACGTAATTTTGTTTAAAACTAGACTTAGCAATCACCTTGCCTATGTGGAATTTGATAACCGCAAATACTCTATAGTACCTAACACAAAAATACAAGGTGTAACATTTGGTGAATATCTTAAGTGGAAGAATCATATTGATCTAATATGAAGCAATTAAGCCTGCGTTTTGCAATTAGTAAATTAAAAGGTATTGTTAGTAGCGACGTTTTACGTTCAATTTACTTTGGTTGTTGTTACTCATGAATTAGGTATGCTGTCGTTGTTTGGGGAAGCAGTAGCGCTCTGAGTCGGGTTTGTGTGTGCCAGAAAAGAATTGCGCGGATTATGTTTAGTCTTGATTTCGACCAGTCTTACAGAAGTTACTTAAAAAATAATAACATCTTAACTGTATACGGTATCTATATATTCGAGGTACTTCTTTTGTGTTTAAAATAAACACCTTTTTGAACAGTATTGTTTTGACCATGCTTACGGCACTAGACATAAGGATAGGTACTGCTTCCCCAAGCACCGGTTAAGTATAAGTGAGAGTGGTCTCACATACGCAAGTTTAAAACTATTTAATAGATTACCTTCTACTTTAAGACAAATTAGTAGTGTATGCTTGTTTCGTAAACAAGTTTTTAATTTGTTAATTGAGATCGAGCCCTATAGCTTAAATGAATACTTGTCATAACATCTTGTACATTTATTTGTTTATTTGTTCGTTTACTGTTCGTTTACTGTTGTTAACGTTTGCTTTGTATTGTTGTAGTAAAGCAATAAACTGTATTATTATAATGTTCAAACAAAAGTGAACTTATGTAATGTAAAAGTACACATGAAAAAAGTGTCTAGAAACAATAACCAAGATAATGCTAATAAATAGCTCCTGGTATTGATGGAATCACTACCGACAAAAACAATGTGAGAAGAGAAAACCACTAAAGCTTCTTGCTCCTGGTCATATTGCTCTTACATCTCTCAGTTTATGCCATTAATCTTTAAAAACAGCAACTGAAATATTTCCTGGCGCCACCTAGTGCCGGTAGTTATGGTCATGCGGTCCTAGATAGTAACGACGGAACTGGAATAGATATACTATACTTATCCAAACAATAATATAACCTTTAACGTACAACGTTTCATAAACATTTTCAAAATATACCGGTTAATGTAACTTTTTTTTTATTACTTACCACGTGTACTAATTCAACTATAGTTTTTTCTAATATATAATAAATAATAATAATAATAAATAAGGGATAAATAAACTTAAATATGAACTCATTAATTGTTAAACTACACAAAAATAATCCCTATTTAATTACATCATTAAAGAAATAATTTAATCATATTGTAACCTATAAAAAAAAACTTTTTCATTACTTATTTAATTATTAACTTTAGGTTTTTTTCCATTATTGTAATTTTTCTTTTATTGGATATCCTTGTAGCTGGCCTGATGTGTAATCTAGAACTAAATGATTTACTTGCAAGAAATATTTTTCTGTCTTGGATTTTCTTGATTTTCTAACCCTAAGAAAATATTTATTTAATCCAAATAAAATTTCAAGAAAATTATTTTCTTATATTATGTCTTGAAATAAAAATATTTTCTTGAATAGAGACTGATTTTTGCAAGAAACCATTTCTCTGCGTGTAGCATTCTATTTATTACTGACAATTCCATTCTATTTACATCTTTATATTTTTAACCAAATTAACTAGTACCTCCATATCTTCTCGTTCTAAAACACTAGCAAACTATGTACTTATCACTTTCACATATAACAAGTGCTCCAGAAGAAATATGGTTAATAAAAAATCTTTGGTATTAACCCCACACTAAATTATCAAGCCTTAAAGATTATGGATTCAATTTGAAGAAAGTGACGATGGTTCTGAACCTAATTCCATCTAGATTCTGTCTTTACAGAATTTTTAAGCAGGTATAAAAATAAGCGGAACATATATTAAACCTTAAATAAAAAAAAATGCTTATCCAAAATTGAATTTTACTGGCGTTAATCCCAGAACTCTGCGTGCCCTATATATACTTGATGTCGATATTTTCAAAGTTGATCGTTTCGAAATAGTATATTACACCCCTGTTTTCTCCTAAGCTATTGGAATTTAACTTTCAACAGTTTTCGTAGAACTTCTATCGCTTTCTAAACCCATTGAAATATATCGAAAAGTTTACCTCCACTTTAAAGAAGAAGGATTTATATATTTCGAAAATATTAAACAATACAAAAGTAATATACAAGTTAAGAGAGGCGGCTCTACTTTTTGAAATTATACATTAGAACATGAATATTAATATGTATGTACGTAATGAAAATTATGACATATAAGAGGACCGGGGCGCTATCTAGATGTTAGAGATTGTTTTTTCTTCGCTAGATGGGACCTTTTCCACTTTTGTTCAGTGTCGAATCGGTCCAATAAATCAGCATGGTACCGTCCCGTGACTCTCCTTCCCTTCTACAAATCATCAATTAAGAAAATAAATTTAATATAGGGTTAAAAAGGGTAATAAAGGGTTAAAAAATCATATTATTCAGGGTTACTTGTATAGAAGTCGAAGCTGTAAGCTGAAGTAAAACATAATTGCAGAATCCATCCCTACTAGTTTATTTTTGTCTGATCCTCTCATCAGTTTGTGGTTTAATTAAGGTCTATTATTTGGAAGTATTTGAATGGATGTCCCTAAAAATACGGCGTAATTCGGTGCAAAAATAGTCTGTGATATACATATGTGGATATCTTACATAGCAAACATTGAGTATGTAAAAATCACACCAAAATTAAATTGTCGGTTTACCATTTCTAACTTTAATTGTTCAAAAATCCCTAACAAGGAACAATTACATACAATTTTTCTAAATTGCAGTACAAACAGATAGAGAAACATTATTTTTTTTAACTTTTTCTGCTTTCAAATCCGACTAAAATAGCTAACAATGACGAAATGAAAATAGGACGTTTACATGCGATCTAAAACAGCATAGTTGATCTGCCGAATTCACTTCAAGGTTTATTTATTTTTTTATTTATTCAGAAATAAACACATACAGGAATTTATCCTAATTACATGTGTCATTAAATTAAAAAATTAAAAAATTATTTATATAATCGCAGAGCGTTATACAATACCAAGTAAAGATATATTCTAGTGAAAATGTCAAAGGGAAGCCACATTGAGAAAGTTAGAGAAATCTACGAAAAATTTAAGCCAACTAGACATGAGTTGTATACAATCACTGCCGATTGAAACATATCACATTTCTGGCGGATATAAAATAACCATATCACGATATTCCAAAGATTTCTATTTCGCGCATTATATAGTTTGCAAATTTTCGTTATGGGTGACAAGTAATTTTTACTAATATGCATAGATGGAACCGGCCTGGTAATAAGGTACATGTAATCGAAACAATGACAAAATTGCGTTGCCAAATACATTATTGAAAACCTTATATAGCACATATATCATGGCAACCTCACGTCTCTCTATAAGCGGCGGCAACTGAAACTCTTTGCGAATGTTAAAGTATGATTAAAAGGGTGGATTTTGGCCATACTTTCTGTAATAAAGATAGCGCAGAAATTTATTTTGTACTTTTTCTAGAAGGTCACTATCCTTTTTTACATGGGGAGACCAAATTGTAGATGCAAATTCCATTTTGGATCTTACTAGCGCATTGTATAGGAGAATAATTGACTTTAAATTAAATAAATTTAGATGTATTACTTCCTTGGGGAACTCCCGTTCGAGATAAAGAGCGCTCCGAGTAAGCACCTTCAAAGAACACTACTTGCCTACAATTGGACAAATAAGCCCTAAAAAATTCAAAAGATTATGTGAAAATCCAAATCTAGGAAGTTTCTTCAAGAGAATATCATGATCCACTTTACCAAATGCTTTGGACAAATCTGTGAAAATTACGTCCAATTGTAAATTATCAAGATGTACATCTGAAATATCATTCGAGAATATTAATAAATTTGATTCAATAGATCTCCCCCTTAAGAAAACCATGCTGATCATCAGATAAGTAATGTTTAATTTATGCATGAATTTTGTAATATATGATACTACAGCTGATAAAACTGCAATGGGACGATAGTTAGTCATTAATTTGCATCTCCAGATTTAAATATCGGCAAAATCTTAGAAAGTTCCCAATCGTCAGGAAATGTGCCGTTTATAACGGATAAGTTAAAGATATGTTTAAGAGGCGTAATAAAGAAATCAGCACAACCTTTATAAATATAGGCTGAAATATCATCAACACCGATCGATGTATTAGGTTTTAATTGGTTAATAGCAGACCGGACATCCCCCTCAGTGATTAAACCAATATCAACGGAATTAATACCAGAGTTATTTGAGAAATTGTTGGTATACTGGGCCGGTTCTTCAAAAACACTGGAAAAGAATAAAGAGAAACCCTTAACTTATTAAGAACTAAAGTGTTAGCTGTAGCGAGACTCCTCTTTTTATTCCAAAGAAATGACCAAAAATTTATTGGTATCATGGAGATTTACCTCAGATGAGGCGTTCTATACTACACAAATTCCTGAAACAGGACCATTATTGTTCACCACATTTGTAAATAATCTTCCCAGCACCTACGTTGGAGATTGCACCGTTCTTTATACTGATGGCACCGGCTTTTTAGCAGCAAATAATACTACGAATTACCCTATAGTACAATACAGAGAGCTGTTGAATAGGTGTTTGTTTTAGTTTAATACCAACATATTGTACCTAAGCATGGGAAAGACGTGTTTCATATATATATTTTACACCTGGTCTTAACAAGTTATCTATTCCGAAATAATGGAAAATCCATCGAACAATGCCAGGCCATCTACCTACATAGAAAGTAGTTTAAATTGGGAGATTCACGCAAGACACCTGTGTGCTACGTTATCGTCTATATGCTTTTCCATTTATAAACTACGCCAATTTGTTATAAAAGAGGTCCTATTATCCTACTATGCAGTTTTTATCCAACAGAAAATGGTTCTCCGGAACATCTTTAACGTTAAAAAGAACACCTATTGGCGCCCTCTCTTTAGAGAATTTCGTAGTTTTACGTTAAACTTCGTTTACCATAGTGAAATTTTGGACAACTGAATTTAAACGTAGTAATGTAACGTTAAATATTTAGCAAAAATCTTGCCAATTTAACAATAAAATGGATCAACAAGACCAGTTTGTTTTAATTTTGATTTCTATACTGAAATACCACAAGAATATAAAGCAGAGTCAATTTTTAACCCAAGTTGCATAACCAGGATTTTAAGTGAGAGCTGAAATGGCGGCCTGAAAACGTTATCTTTTTACCTCATCTTCAATTTCGGAAACAGAGTAAAGTAGCGAAAAACCAGATCTGGCGAGTAAAGGGACCTGAGGCAATGGATATTTCTAAAGTAAAAATTGAATTGTTTGTACCAATACTTCATTCTTTTTACTAAATCATCTCTAAAACTCCGGTCAACGTCCATAACCTACTCATTCCTCGACTTTTCTACACCCTTCTTTCATAGACGCCAGCAATTATAACAAAACCAATTTCTATTCAAGTCCAATCAGCCGTTGGCTTCGGAAGTTTTTACAGCAAGCTGTGTGTTAGCTGAACGATTGTATCTAAAAAGAGTCCCGGTTCGCAATGCGTTCTATATTCCGAACTAATGGCCCTCCACAAGGCCATTATGTGTGATCCAACCGCGCTTCTTCTTATAATGGTCTCGTGCAAGCACTTGACTCTTGCGCTGGGCACCCCATTGTCCGCAACCTCTTCACAATTCACGTCTGCACGTGAACGTGAATCTTTCGCGACCCCTCCGCTCTGCCCGGGATGATGCTTCTGGCCTTCTCTCGCGTCGATGGATAGATTGGTTCTACGTGGTTTTAAAAGAATAGGATTTTAAAGTAAATTCCGTGTGATTTCTAACTTTGAACGTTTGTCAAATTATTTTAATTCATTTCGTATAGCAGTTGTCAAATAGCGATGCTTCTTATCAAGCAATGTTTAAAATTGAACCAAGAGCTCTGATATTGCAAATGTGGAAATACAATAGAAACGTTTACAATGTTACAGCAAACATTTGGGAATCATGGTTGAAGTTATAACAATGTGTAAAGAAATTGAAATTCCAAAATCGAAATAGTACGTACAAGGAACCACAGGCAAGTGCATATCACCGATTTAAATGAAATTTTGTGGGTTTATAGACCGATCTAGTGTAAGAACAACGGTAACTATCTTAGCTGCCCAATCGGCCACTGGCGGGGTGTAAAGCACCCCAATAGCTCAGAAACTATGAGAGATATCAAAAAAGGTTAACACAAGATTTAAACTGTTTTACATGTTCTTAACGACGACGTAAATATTTTCTCTATAACGAATATTTATTTAGGGAAACAACCCCCCACCCCCTTATTTTTTATATTTACAGTAATGAGGAAAACACGCAGGTGGTTTTCAAATGATTGTCATCGCCAAGATTCTTCAATCTATTTAAATACGCATGGTATAAAAGTGGATACATCGCCGAACGGCTACCACATTTTAAAGATCCTGTAAGATTCTGCTTCCCGAAAGATGCACAAAATACACAACAATGATGTATTTGTGGCAAGCCTGCGTTTATTCGTCGTGCATGGTGTAAGCAATTCCTTCGTTTTCAACATATTTACACGGATTACCTATCATCCTTACTATGTATACGCAATACGCATCGTAATGTATTTCTTAATTTACTTTTTAAACAGTTGTCAGTAAACTCTATACTCACATTTTATTAATAAAATCATTTGATAACCACCTGTTTTCTTCCTTACTGTAAATATAGGACATCGGTTATGAATTTTTTTACACAAATAAGAATATAGTCTTCAAGTGAAGAGCAAACTTTTTCCAGAATTAGACCATTTATTAAACAAAATAGATCCTTCTTTTCTTTCACAAGGGCCATCATAATTTGTTGTAAATCAAAATTATGCATTAGTTTTTATGTTCATTACGAACTAACTAATTTACCCTCACCATTGATCAGCAACCCAAAGGAAATGTTAACAACCGCATATGAAGCTAGATGCGTATATACATATACGTATGTATTCTATTTATTATTGTTTGTAAGCCAATTATTTCTGGTAAATTACCTTCCTAAGACCCTTCAATTTTCTATAATAGTCTTTTATTTATTGTAACCATACAATTGGCTGGGGTAAATCCGTTGGAAGTGCATAATTGGGGGTGTTGAATGTAGGGAGATTTGCTTTGAATTATGCGTGAATGTAACAGCTGTTAATGGAAGTTTTTATACACTAATAAGGTATTTTATTCGTATCATGAATATAATAAGTAATCTTTCTGTTAGAATGTAAAATGCGTTTTCTTTTATATTGTTCGAAACTTGTTGAATATTTTGGTAAAAAGTTTTGTTTTACATATGTGGAATAATTGTAAGGCTTTCTTGTAAAATGTTAATCCTATTGTTGATTAGTGTTGTCACTGATTTTTGTAATGAATACAAATTTGCAAATGTCGAAATACTTGTTGCACTTCAGTTAAAGGAAAATATGAAAATTATAAACAAGAAAGGGATTGCGATAGAATTTATCGGCAATCGTCACCATGTGGCATAGAGGCAAGGTTGGTTTTAGTTCTTGGCGTTATATAACTGTATCTGACGAGCTAGGTGCGTCGATATCAATAAGATTTATTTATTCTTGCAATAAAAGAGAATCCACCTCGTTGTGCATAAGTTGTTTTAAACACGTTGCTTTTCTTATCTTCCTTCTGAGAGTAATACATTACGAGTGTTACCTTTTAAGTTTTTACACGCGCAGAGAAATGGGTTCTTGCATCAAGAAATTAGATTTTCTTGCAAAAATCAGTCTCTGTTAGACTTAATATAAGAAAATAATTTTCCTAAAATGTTATGTGTATTAAATAAATATTTTCTTGGGGTTAGGAAATCAAAAAAATCGAAGAAAATTTTTCTTCTAAGTAAATCAATAGGTTTATTCGTTTGTCTTGCTCGCGTTAGTTTTAGAGTGTGATAGGATTATGAGCACGTGATCGTTTTGATTGCTCAGAACTATTCTAAATGGGTACAAACGAACCTCTGGAGGTGGAGTAAGTTTGTGCAGTTCAAAACTGTCGGAAGCTGCCCAACATATACAAACGAACATTGGATTGCCAGTTTTTTTTACAAACGAACGCGCAATTTAGAAATTCGAGCTACTCCGTGTTGCACTAATTGACAAACGAACAAACCTATTTACTTTTAAATTAAGAAAATATTTATATTGCATGATCTTTTGAAAATATTTATGAAACGTTGTACGTTAACGGTAATATGGGTAAGTATGGCATCTGTGTACCGGTTTCTGTCATTACTTTCTAGGACGGCATGATCATATCTCTTGGCACTAGGTGGCGCCCGGAAATATTTTAGTGCTGTGTTTGAAGATTAGTGGCATAAATTGAGAGATGAACAGCAATGTGGGCAGGAGTAAAAAGCGTTAGTGCTTTTCGCTTCTCACATTGTTTTTGCCAGTAGTGATTCCATCAATACCAGGAGCTATTTATTAGCATTATCTTGATTATTGTTTCTAGACATTTTTTTCATGTGTACTTCTACATTAAATTCACTTTTGTTTGAACATTATTCTGTAGATAATGTATTCGCCTTATATTAGATATTCGCAATTTCGAACGCGTAACCCATAAATGGATAGACTTGAATTGGTTGAACATGGGGAATAGATTACGTTTGCAGGCGGGATTGCTTTATTTTAATATCGTCACCCCTGGGGCACCTACATACTTATATAACAAATTAACCTTTCGAACGGATGTCCATCACTTGCGCTTGCGGCATAGAAATTTTATCACCACCCCTATTCACAAAAGCTCGTTATTCCAACGATCCTTTTCTTGTGATACTTCTAAATGTTATAATACATTGACTGCTGAGATTAGAGGTTACACACTCCCTAAATTCGAGTCATGGATGCGATCGTTTTTGCGCATCAGTCAGCGGTGAGCTCTGTCGCGACTATATCTTTGTTTCTTTAATGTAGCTTTGCAGTGTGGGTGCTGTTCATTTGCTTGTTGCAGAATTTATATGTAGTTACTTTGCTTGGCGCAAGAGCGACAGAACCTAGTTTTAAGTTAGTATTAGGCATGTACTTTCTTTTTATTCATATTCTTATTCTGTTAAGGGCTGGCTGGAAGAACAAAACCAGTATCACTGTGTTTTGAACTCGGCCCTTTGGTTTACTCTGCAAGCGGTACTTGAGATATTACTTTTACTACTCATCTATTGTAATTTTTGTTGCAGATGTAAATAAACCATATTATTATTATTATTATAACCTCTACCTTAGCCTTTTTAAAATCATAAGCAATGAAAATAATTTATTGCATTATGTACGGATATGTTGTACTATTTTAAACAAGATAAGTGCAATTAATAATGTGGATATAAATAACGAGAAAAAAACGCTAAGAAAATATTTCGTTTGATTTAAAACAAAAGTTGATAACAGCATCACCGAGCTTAATTTTTTATTTAATTATTCTGAAACATATTGACGGACTTTAGATCTAAAAATATAATTTAGATCTTTTTTTCCGGTAGCGTAATTTTTCAATTTGAAATACTAAGTTGGTAACTTTACCAGTAGAACGAAATAAAAATAGAACAGAAAATCCCTGTTTTATTGAGACGTAAATACGAAACGAAGCGAATGAATAATACCAACCGTTCCGCGCAAATAAAACTGTATCATTTTTATACGCCGTTGCTTTCAGGAACGCTCCAGCGGACTTCCTCGAGTGGCGTAAATAATATTGCATCGCATTCAGCTAGCTTTCAGCGCAGTAAATGAAAGAACTTAGTATACGCGCTGTAGTAATGACGTGGCTACGATAAATTTAATTGGAAGCGGTTTTTTTCCTTGTTCCTCTTTTTTTCTTTCGTATTCCGTCGACTGTACCTCTCTGCGTCTACCTGACTTATAGTATATTTGTCGATAAAATATTTCCTTTTTGCAGCGAGATTTTTCCTTTAGTTTACTTAGGACTCTCTTCTTGGTCAGAATTAAGAGCTATGTGGGTTTTTGCGAATAAATACACTTACAGGATGTTTCAAAATGTACGACCCATGGTCTAACGTATGCTTTGGAACACTATAAAAAGCAGAAAAATGTCCATGAACTCATATCCTGTCGACAACCATTACCTAGTTATATACAGAGAATATTTGACAATTTCTTTTTTATTTTGTTTACGAAACTCCTTTTACTGAGTCCACCATCAGTCACCAGATGGCCGTATGTTGATGTATAACTTGAAATCTTTAGCGGTTACATAAATGGAGATAGAAAGAAAAACGAAATTTCTCACGAACGCAAAGTAAGTTTCAGTATTATAACAAATGCTTTAGTGTTCCAAAACAATAGGTCCGCCTCAATTCAAGTCAATTACCGTTTCAACTATCCACAATACAATTACCATTTTAAATCAAAAGAAATATTTTCTTAGCGCTTTTTTCTCCGCTTAAGAGAAGTATATACTTGTAAGGAAATAATTGTATTTCTTTGTTTAAGGCATTTGTTTACGCGATTCAAGAAAATCTTGCAGAAAATTTGAAGAAAGGGATTCTTAGTATAGGTAAATGGCCGTTATAACACAAAACAATATTTTCTTAAGGATAACAAACAGTTTTCTTCAAGAAAACGAATAGGTATTGTTCATAAATCTATAGTTTCATTTCCTTGAAATAAAGCATTTATTTATTTAGAATTCTTGAAATGCATATTGTAATCACTTGTTCTTGCACTTACCTTGTTTAAAACAGTACGACATATCCGTACATAACGCAGTGAATTATTCTCACTGCTCTGATTTTAAAAAGGCTAAGGTAGATTATCTACAGAATAATGTTCAAACAAAAGTGAGCTTAATCTAGAAGTACACATGAAAAAAATAGCCAAGATAATGCTGACATATAGCCCATGGTATAGATGGAATCACTCCCGGCAAAACATGTTAGAAGAGAAAAGCATTAACGCTTTTTGCTCCTGCCCACATTGCTGTTCGTCTCCCAGTTTATGCCACTAATCTTGAAAAACAGCACTAAAATATTTCCCAGCGCCACCTAGTACCAAAAGATATAGTTATGACATTCTAGAAAGTGGCGATAGAAGCCGGAATATAGATGCCATACTTAGCCATGCAATTATATAACCTTTAACGTACAACGTTTCATAAAAACTTTCAAAAGGTACCGGTTAATGTAAAGTGATTATGTTCTTAACTTAAAACTAAATGATTTACTTGAAGGAAACATTTCTCTGTCTTGGATTTTTTTGATTTTCTACCCTCCAAGAAAATATTTAATACAAATAAATTTTAAAGAAAATTATTTTCTTATACATTTTTATAGTCTTGAAGTAATAATATTTTCTTAAATAGAGACTGATTTTTGAAAGAAAAGCTAATTTTTGATGCAAGAAACTATTTCTCTGCGTGAACATAGCAATTTGAAAATAGATGTTCCTCATCTCAAGCAATGTGTAAAGGAACTTGCATTGTTTATTAACGGCTTTAAGCTTAACCCTAAATCACAGATGGAGGCATTGTTACGGTAACAATTTTTCCAGCGAAAAACATCATAGAGTAGATGGTTCTGAAGATGAGGACGCTGCATGTGTCCATACTTTGTGGCTGATATACAAAGGAAAGGTGAAAAGTTTGCGCCTTAGCAATAAAATGCTGTGTGATCTAGTTCAAAAATGTATTTAGTTTTGAGGTAGTTTCTCTTTAATTTAATGCATTTTATCTAACATTTCTCCAATGAATGGATTTCGTCTTGAAGTGTGAATCTGGAAGGTCTGCAAGATGCCCATCTATGGCAGTTATCAGTGTTATCACCTCTTCATTTGACATAAAACATTTTTCAGTCACAAATTTCTTTAAATTAGAGAATAGGTGAAAGTCATAGGCAGTCAAATCTTGTAAATAGAGTGAATACTCCAACACTTCGTACTTCAAATCTCTCAGCTTCCCCAATGACAAAGCACTTTTATGGGCTAGTGCATTGTCCCAATGAAAGAGGATTTTTTCTATTGTAATCCACACCTCTCATCACGAATTGGTCCATCCAATTGGTCCAGTAGATTTGCGTGGTATTTGCCATGTATTGTTTTATCCCTTTAAAGGTAATCAATAAAAAGAATACTTTATGCAACCCACAAAACACTGGCCATGACTTTTCCGGCAGGTGCAATCGACTTCGTCCACTGCTTTGATTGCTGTTTCGCTTTTGGTGTGTGGTAGTGGACCCACGTCTTAACCGTAGTAACAAATCGGCGCACAAATTCTATTAGATCCTTTTTAAAACGGTCCAAACATTGTTTTCCCATTTGCTTTTGGTAGGCATTTAACAAATGCGCTACGCATCTTGTACGAAGCTTTCTTATATTTAATTCTTGATATAAAATGTATCATACCCTTCCTCCTGGTATACCTACGGCTTCAGTTATCTCACACTTCTTTAATCACCGATCATCCGATACCATATTATGAACTTTCTCGTTGTTTTCATCTGTGGTTGCCGTTTTTGGTCGTTTTTCATATAGATCATCTTCAAGAGATGTACGACCATGAAGGAGCAGATTCCTTATAAACCTTTGCTAACTTTTGAAGAATTTCCATTGGTAATAAAACGTCCAAAAAGAAGAATTTTATGATTGCACGATATTCTAGTTTTCTATTTCAATAACACTTGATGTACGTTCTTAATCTCACAAAAAAATTTGATCATTGATAGCAATGCCATCTTTGACCTAAGCCGAGAACTTTTTACCTTTTCTGCAAGAAGTAAATCTTACTTAAGTCAAGTAAGTACTAGATTCATACATACATACGTAAGAAAATGTTAATTTGATTAAATACAACTAAATTTTCGAAAGCAGTCAAAGTTAATTTTAAAGCTGTCTTGCATAATGAAAACATATTAGGTTTAATATTCCTTAGTAAGATAAAACTGGGAGATATTCCGTTTGCACCAGATCGATAATAGAGTAGCACTATGGATTTCTCGCGAACTTTATGATTTCTTGCTGCACACGTTTAGGTCTGCATTTTACATTTGTTTCATATGTTTCTTGTATTGAAAGGCTCTTGGAAGAGCGCCCATGTGTGTTAGAAACAATCGCGTGTTAACATTCATTACTTCATTTAGGAAGAAGATTCTAACTCATAGGAAGTAATTTTTGTTAGGAATATGACTCCAAATAGTTGGGGCAAATGTAAATTAAGCAGCTGTTAGTGCCAACGTTCGATGTGGCACCAAAAACAAACTTGCAGCTTATGCTTTATATTGTAAATGTTGGTGATGTTGGTTCACTTTATTTCATTAAGAAATAAAACTAAATATGGGATTTGATAGTGATAATATTTGCACAAAATTTGATTGTATAAAGTTTATTTGACACTAATTTGTACAGAAACAAACAAATTGAGTCACAAAACAAATAATGCATAGCATAAGAAATCAAAGAACATATTTGAATACATTAAACATTAATATATCTGATTTTGTTTTAATTTTGTACTTCAACATTAGATTAAAAGAAATTACTTTAATCATAAATTATTAAACTACTTAATAACATGAGGTCTGTTTTAAAAGTAACATCCAAGAACCACTTTTTTGAGTTTAAAAATACAATTTTAGTTTGTTATTTTAAAAATGAATAATTCAGGATTTGGTGGACATTACTTCAAAAATTGCCTCATAAATCAATCGCTTAAAATGAAATTGCACTTCAACTTAAGGTAAACATAGTCCAAATTCTAGATCTTCAATACCTCGTTTTATAGTTGGCAACCATGTACATAGGTGACGTTATGGAAGATGGCCGCTGCTGCTGTCGTTAAAAAACTGCATGGTGATTGTGCCCCGTATCTTGTTATGTTATTGGGGGGGCAACAGGACGAAGGATCATTGGGCGTCCTTAAAGAACTCGCCGATAATAATTCTTTTTCTACGGACGCTTGATGCCTCAATTGTTCCAAACGAAGTTGATTTTGTCTCTTCCATTTGGTTCTAAGTGCACAGAAATAAAGTAAAGTCTCTAGTGATTATTCGAGATTTGTTTTTTTTTACCTTCTGTTTTGGTACCATGTTTTAACTTGCGTTTCTGATAAATTCAAAGCGTCTGCCACATCGCTTCTGTCTGCAACGGATAAATACTTTTGGCAGCGAAATTTCCTCTCGAGATAAGCAAGTTGTGCATGGGTGAACGCCGTTCTTCTACGTCTCGGCTTTCTACCCTTCGAAGGGTCGGTCGCTGCCTCCGTTCCGCCCACATCGCCGCCCCCAACTGAGCCGTTCAAACCGTACAAGCAGTCCCCACCTACTTCGTCGCCTTGGTCAGTTTCTTCGGAATCTTCCGTTTCTGTAAGATAAATAAAGATGCTGTAAAGTATAGAGATGCATATACAGCGTATTCATTTGAAAACTTTCCAAACTTTTAATCAAAATGGCGAAACAGAAATTGACCTGTCTTTGCATTTTTTAATAATTTTATTAGTTTCGGATGTAGACTGCCTGGGAAGTTTTCAAATGAACACACTGTATATATGTACAGACTGTTCCAAATTCGAAATATTCCTGGCTTTATGACAGTACGTAGATGTAAGCTCAAATTTAGCAGATGTGGTAAATTCAATTTTAACAAATAATCGAATGGAGAATTTCAATTATTTTCAGTCTACCAAGTTCTATTGGAAAAGCGAAAATGTCTTTATTATTTAGGCCCTGGAGCATAATTCTGGAAAAATTTGAAGAAGATTATAGTTATGCAAGATATCCTGGGTGTGTTTATTATTTATCCTAGCAGATTGAGAATGCCAGAGTATCTTCATATTTACTTCTAATTCTTTCGTTTGGTCAAAATAATATTTCTACATCATTAAATGATGTAGAAAATTAAGAAAGCTACTTTGAGAGATATAAAAAAAGGCCGTTTTTTTACAATCCTTACTAAACACTTTCTTACGAAATGTACTAAAAGCATGACTTGGTGTCATTAAACTAATTTATTTATATATTTGTTATTGCAGGTACTTATTTATTATGTTTTCTTTTTTGAAATATTAGTTACGTTAACTAATACTGAAAGACGAAATATTCTTGAAGCTCATTATAACTGCAGTACCATCTTAAAAGTTACTAATCAGTAATCTACAAGAAAATTTCTCCAAAGAATTCAACCAAGTTATTAAACAAATAAAACCAGGCTATGTAGTGAGCAAATTGGCATCAAATGGAAGGTAAATATTTAAAGTTTTATGAAAAATTTAATTTATATATTTGGCGTTGGAAAAAGTTGTCACTCAACTTTCTTAGTTTTCAAACTTTATTTTCTAAAGAAAACCTTTTACTTAATTTAAGGGAAAGTTTCATAAAAAAATGTTTAGATTTCGATCTAAAAAATAAATAAATTTCAACGTAGTGTCCGTATTTATTTGAATAAGTATCTATATATTGTTAATGCTAATATAGCTCATGGTCTTGGTGGAATCATTCCCGGCAAAAACAATGTAGTAGAGAAAATAGCACTAACACACGGATATGTTTCTGCATACCCGGTGTCATCAGCGTGGTTCTGAGCACAATTTTCTGCTGTACACAATTGCGTTTGCCTCTCAGTTTATATTGCTAATCTCCAACAACAGCACTGAATATGGCTTTCGGCGACACCTATCGCCAAGGAACACAGTCACGCCGTCCCAGAGGGTAGCAAAACAAACCGGAGTCTAGATGTCCACCACCTATCGGGCAGCTCCTGGGCTGTCAAACGCAAGGTGGCGTTGCGTCTGAAGCGCAGCAATATCTATCTAAAGTAATACAATTATTTCATTACAAATACCTATACACTTCTCTTAAGCGGAGAAAAAAACGCTGAGAAAATATTTCTTTTGATTTAAAACAGTTATTGTATTGTGGATAATTAAAACAGTAATTGTCCTGAATTGAGGCGGACAGTCTTGATACAAGTAAACGTTTGTCTGCGTGTACGTTTAATTTTCCCTATACTTCAATAATTAGGAGATATGGTAACTTGTGTAAAGCATTATATCATATCAATTAACAAATTTATACCTGTTGAATAAAGCACCATTATTTATTCTTAGAATTGATCAGTTAAAGATGACAAGCTGGAAAGAACTGTTGAAGAAGAAGGTGTTGCCGTATTGTTGAGTTTACTCTTTACGTTTCGCTGATCATCCAGTCAGTTTCTTCAGATCGTTCTGAAAACTGTCACATAGGCAGCCTTCAGAAACTGTCACAGAGAGAGAATCAGCAAAATGTTAAGAGTAATCTCAACGATACGGCAACACGCGAAAGATTATTCTAGAATAGAAGCAGGTTCTGTGGAACTGTTTTCACATACAAAACCATAATTAAAGATTCTACAGTTAATACTAAAATCACCAGAAGGTTCCAAGGCAAAGAATATGATGTTCCAATTCCAATTTTGATCTATTTTTTAGTTTTCAATGTAGAGGTGTTGAAGAATTGTTAGCAAACATTGCTATCTTTCTTGTTAAAAAACTAATACGCCTTATCAAATGAAGGCTCCCAAACAGTTAGTATCACGAAAACTTTAAGGATTTCGATTAATATTCTAAAGACTTTAGTAAATATAACATGTTCAGAAAGACTGTACAGTCCCTGGCCATCGTATTAGGACCATTTAAAAATATTATGATTTTGGGGTAAAATAAAAAAAAAACAGTTGGTAATGTTGGCAATATTATTATTTAATTACATATAAAATGCAAGTGAGTATAATTTGAACATATATTTGCTAATATTTGCTTGTTCCTCTTCTGTGTTTTATTATTTCCTCAATCCTTTTTGGCATATTGCCAATGCAGCTTTTTATTGTTTTTTTTTTAAATTTCGTCGCTATTATGCCACAAAAAAGAGAAAATATAGAGAACCATTTTTGACCAAAAATACATATGATAAATGAAACTTACCTCCCCAGTCTTAACAAGAAAGTAAAAAATATGCAGAACCACTAAGCGAACTATAAGGATGAAATTGACCAAAAATACAGATGATAAATGAATGTTATCTTTCCCCATTGTTCAACTGTATATTTTTTATATTCTTTAGCCCATTGAAATCGTGTCGCTTTCATTTTAGATGTTAGTCATGGCTTCTTTGCCGAACGTCTCCCTTTCAAGCCTGCTTCCTGAAGACGTCTACGGGCTGATATTTATATACCTTCTCCATTAAGAATTTTATGAACACCTTTAGTGGATAAAAAACGATGTTTTGTAGCCACTTTTACTATACGACGATCTTCTCTTGTCAGTTGTTTTGCGTTTGCCGGCATAGTATCTTCTGCCACTACTTGTACTAGGAATATTCTCCTTAATTAATTTCGCGATTCTCAGAACAGTTTGATGTGATACACCATCTTTTTGTGAAACTTCACGTTGAGCGAACTCTCTCATTTCTAGAAGAACAGAAATTCGTGCTTTTTCTCTGTGGTTATGTCCTTCTTCTTTCTTATTACGATAATAATTGACCGCGAAAATAGATGCTCACAGATAAAATTAAAACTCTGAAATTTAATTGAAAGTGTGTGGAATATCTTGAAAAACATCGTAGGTATACGGAACTCAACTACAAAGGATAATAATAATAGCGACGAAATTTTAAAAAAACAATAAAAAGCTGTATTGGCAGTATGACAAATTATATTCACTTGCATGTTATATGTTATTAAATAATAAATATTGCCAACATTACCAACTGTTTTTTTTTAAATTTTACCCTAAAATCATAATATTTTTAAGGGGTCCTAATTCGATGGCCAGGGACTGTGTAATAAATCATGGTAGTAAAACCTCTCAATGAGTCAATAAGCTTATATCATCAGCAAGTAAGTAGAGATAAATAAAAAATATTTTATTTAAGCTCTGATCTTCCATTGTATTTCTCACCCAACACAATGAGAGCGTACATGTTTTTGGCTTTAAAGCTTTTCCATCATAACAAACATCTTCATTTCCCTAATACTTAAGTGCGGAACAAATCGTTCCCGGAATTAAGGTCCCGGGGGGTTAGTACATGATAACTCCCCATAATACAAAGCGCCTTGTTCATTAGACAAAACAACGACGACCATCACCATCACTACTAACCCCGCGAGCTGTAAAACCGGGCGCAGAACAAAAATGGAGTGTTTCCTATACGTTTTGTAAGACGAACAACTTCAACGTCGGGGCCTAATTGGAGTGTTTGTTCGTGGGTTCGCTTAGAAATGAGCGGATGCGGAATTCACACACGCGGATATGCGCTTCTCGGACGTTAATTAATGCCTAGAGGAAAATGGCCACTTATCCGGAACGAAATTCGAAATTACGCCACCTGGTGAGCGAACACTTTTAACTAGCTCTATATGGTTGTATAGATACATATTAGTTTTGTAAAAAATTACCATACATAGGATACGGATGTCTATTTGGTTTTTTCTGGGCAGAAAACTTGTTTTGAAAAGTTTATTTACGTTGGAAATTTACTTTTGAAAATCCTATTACATGTACAAGCAGAAAGAGTTAAGGCCAACATCACACCAAGATCTTATATTTACGCTACTGATTTAAGACCTGCATAGGGTTAGTCGCAACTTCTTAAGAAAAAGCTAACTAATTATACAAAATAGTATGAACGATAGTGTGGTGTTGAAATTAATAAAATTTCATAGTTTTTATTTAATTATCAAAATGGACTCGATTTTTGAAAATTGTTGACCCCACAAGTAACTATTACAGCAAGAATTCGAAATCACGTTCCTGAATACTCAATGTTATTCGCTGTGTGAATGACGCAAATCTATTCTGCGCTAACACTGGGCAACAAATCTGAAATTTTGTTTGTGTCATATATAATTTCTATCAATTATACTTAAATTGACACTACTACATCTAAATATAATCAACTAAATTCTGGGTTGGTTATGGTTTATGTGTAAGCCGGGCACAATCGGTCTTCGCAACAGAATCGGATCAGTCGCATGGGCCGCGGATTATAAATAATGTGTGAGACTCACAGCTGACAGAAGTGATATTTTGGAACCAATACCCCAATGTAAATAAAGCGAATATATGCACACGTTGTTGTGTTTTTATTGCCTTTATTAGTTTTTTTTTTGTTTGAAAACGGTATTTGTGGTATATGTAATGTAATAACTAGTCTGGGCAAACAGCGGTAACAGTCAGTGTAGTAGATATGTGGTGCGGAGTCGACGATTATTTATTTCACGCGTTCACAACGTCAGTACTAAATCCATGCTGTATGCGAGTAGTTCTGTGTATATGTAGGCTGTCGTAACTTATTTCGTAATTGTACGCTAATGTTTGCTTTAAAAATGTCGCAGTTAGGTTCGTCGCGAAAACGACCAATGGCAGACACAGTTAAAAACTTTATAGTGGACATGCCGGATTTAATTTTTGATGGCGCTAAAATTCAATGTCTAGTTTGTAAAATCCCTTTAATGTGTTGGTCCAGAAGTCATTGTCAACGTCACATCGAAAGCAAACAGCATTCTTCTGCAAAAAGTGGCATTCGAGACCAAGAAAAATTTACATTTGATTTATGTGTTACTCTTATCTTATGTAATCTATCGTTTCGTTTACTAGACAAAGAAGCATTTGAGTCGGACATCGATACGAAATGTAGTGCCATTTGCTCGTGAACATATAGAAAAGAGAATGAAAACGGAATTGAAAGATAAAAAACTGTGGTTGTGTGTGGACGAAACAACAGATCGTCAAAAACATTCTGTGGTTAATGTAATGGTACGTACAATGGAACCACATCGACCGTCATCCTCCTTCTTACTTGGTTCCAAAAGAGTTATAAATTGCAACTTATGTATACAGATGAATCGGCACCCGGCCTACAGCGAATGAAATTACTGATTTATTGCGACAGTTTCTCATCAACCTTCGCAGCATTAGTCGTAATTATAGAGATAAATATATGTATGTATGTCTAACGTACGCAAGGAAAATAAACGACCATTGGCTAATAGAGTCACTAAATTTATCAGTGAATTTCCGGATTTTAACTATAATGGAACTAAAGTATTGTGTAGAGTTTTTAACGTGCTGGAACAAAGGCGACTATAAAAGACATATAAATACTGTACAGCACAAAAATGAGAAAAATGGCGTGCCATCTCAAACCCAATTTAAGTTGGATCTACTTTTACTTTATTGTTTATAGTCTACCGCTTCGCTTACTCGATAAAGAACCGTTTCGACAGTTTTGGCGTACATACAATCCCGAGTGGAACTACTATCACGGACAAAAGAGCTACCAAGTATACCTAAACATATCGAAAATAGGATCAAAGCAGAATTAAAAGATAAACGGCTGTGGCTATGTCTTGATGAGACGACAGATTGTAAAAAAAAATATATTTTGAATATTATAGTACGAGTACTAGATCCTGTTAAACCGAAATTTGTAATCTTATTAGTTAGCAAGACTAAAAAGTGTACTGACGAAGCAATTACAACCATAATGCTCGATACGTTACAACAATTTCAAGTGTCAATTAGTCAATTGTTGATGTTTATAAGCGATGGGGCAGCGACAATGTGCAGTGTAGGCCATTCTCTTAAAGAGAAATGCGAGGAACTTTTACATGTTACGTGTAAAGTTCGTACTTTACATCTTGTGGCACAAACTATTCGAGAATGTTAGCCGGAGGTGGATGCACTAATAGCAAATACAAAAAAAAGTGTTTCTCATGCCTCCCAAACGGACCAACATAACCGATTCTTACGCGTTTTTAAGAAGTAAAATCTGTGATTTTACAATTCGACCCTGACGAAGTTACAACTAATAAGAAGAGCTAGAAAAGATTTCTAGATACTTCTGTTGAAACAGATTTAAAAAGTATTAGCAACAATTATAAACAATTACTAGGCGCAATAGAAAAATTGCAAAATGCTGGGTTGTCGTTAGTAGAATCAATGTAAATCGTAGTCGAAACTAATACATTGCTGCGCTTTATAGCAAAGTTCGACAGTGTTTAAAAAAAAAATTCCGATTATACGAGATTAAGACAAATGTGTGGTGGCATCTGCAGACTCGTTAACTATCTCTAAGGATTATTTCAATTATGCTTGTGTTATTTCCGTAGATGTTGAACGGTCATTCTCGAAATATAAGAAAATTTTGTTATCATAGCGAACAACCTTCACCGAGAGAAATGTGGAAACATATCTGATTTTCTGAGTTTTTCAACAATCCTTATCCACACAGTTAAGAAGTTTATTTATTATATTATTATTTATTGTTATGGTATTAAGTACAACAGATTTTTGAAGAAATTACTTTACTTTTTACGATTATTACATTACATATACAACAAACGCCGTTTTCAAACAAAAAAAAACTAATAATGGCAATAAAAACACTCCAACTTGTGCATATATTCGTTTTATTTACCAAACATTTTTATTGCGTCAGCTTTTATTTTTTACACCGGGGTATTGATTTCTAAATTTCACTTCTGTCGGTTGTGAGCCACACATGCACTATTTATAATCCGCGGCCCATACGACTGATCCGATTCTGTTACGAAGATCGATTGTGTCCGGCTTATATATACAACCATTTCATCTCAGGATTTCTTTTCTTTCTGAAAGAAATTGAGGGAACAAGAAACATTATTCAACATTGTTCCACCGGTATTGACACAAGATTTGATAGATCTGGGTTTACTTCTAGTCAAAGAGATGTTGTTTGCGAAAGACATTGAAAATACGTAAATATCCCTAAAGAAAAATAATAGATTACCTTCTTGTGGAACTGGTAACACATCACTTAACAAATCCTTAATCAAAAATGATTTGTGTTCTTGCATTTTGCTGTCCAAAATTATCCAAAAAAACAAACAAACTAATCACATCACGAATTCAAGTTCAATAAACTATAAGTATGTTAAACTGAACAAATTGGAGGTTCTTTTTTATAAATAACACTTTCTTTATATCATTTTAAGCTCAATTCAACTTAGCAATCTTTCAATTCACACAACTTTGATTCTATTTTTTTGTTAAATTCGAAGCTGTTTTACGATATCCCTTTTCCCAAATTATATCTCCAATAAAAACATTTAATTCGGTGACGTTTTTATCGTCACCCGAGTTGTCAAAGTGGCGCGTGTAAATGATATAAGAGATGATGGGATAAGATGCGAACATAAGCGATACAAATCAACCCCCGCATGACACATCGTCATCCTCGTCTCGTCCTCCACCTTTCGCAACCTTTTGATCGGGACCGCCCTCTCGGTTTAACACTGGCCACGCCCATCTCCTAACCAGAGCATAATCCGCGCAATTTTCCGAGGGGTTGGAATTCGGTCGAGCCAGACCGTTGATAAGTGGGGATACGATTCTGGGGTATAATGTGGTGTGTGTGCGAACGAATAATTTACACAGCGCAGCAATTGTGGATGATAGCAAAGGAACATCGTCCTGGTGGATGTATGCGTATTTTCTTTGGAATTGTAAAGAGAGAGGGGATGCTGGCGTTAGTAACGGTAATTTGTTTACTTTACAGGGGTTGTTTGCTTCGCCTTTATTATCCTGTCTAATTGGATAGATTTAATGTTCGGAAAATGGTGAAGGATTTGTGGTTTGTGGAGGTTATCGTTTGGAATTGAAAGAGAATTTAAGTGTAACGACAATACATTTACAATTGAAGAGTATTTGATGCTATTAGAGGAAAGACTGTTTTATTAGGAAATATATGTATAGAGTTTGTGCATATTCTTTTTGGAAGTCTTTTTATTTGTGCAAACTACGGAAATATTAACGAAGCTCAAGTGCGTAATTTACCCAAGGTTATAGACGCAAAAACCACACACTCAAAAAGTGTAAAATGGGGGACTTTTTTCATTACCCGTAATTGGGTAAAAATTTTTTTCATTACCGGTAATTTTTATTCTCGGAAAATTTACTTATATTGAAAATAAAAAGCAGTAAATAGTAAAAAAATGAATTTTATTTATAAACGTACTTAATCGCGCATTACAAACATAAATAAATGAAATAATACTTTTATTCTGAGTAAATAAATCTAAATAAATAAGTAGGTAAGATAATCGTGTCGTCCCAGCATAGCCGTAACAGCTGGAGCAGCCAACGGAACTCGGCGCGCGCCTGTCTGATGCGATGCGTAAACATCTGCTGGGTGGTAAAGCAGTTAAAATTCGTACACATTCATCATCACTACCGCGGCGTGTGCGTGTGAATTAAATCAGGCGAGCGGAATACTAGTTATTCAAGAAAATTTTTAAAAATGTCCAGTGTGCGCAAGGCTAAACAACGACCCTTTGCTGATAAAGTAAAAAACTTCATCTGTGAGTTTCCAGATTCGTTGTACAACAGTGCTAAAATAGTTTGTAAAGTGTGCGAGAAAACTTTGATGTACTGGCAAAAGAACGACTGTAGGAAGCATGTAAATAGTGCAAAACACAGAAATAGAAAAAACAGCGCGTCAAATAGAAATGACTTTATTTTCGATTTCCTTGTCACGGTGATAACGTAATTTGTCACTTAACATACTGGATAAGAAATCGTTTAAGAACTTTTGGAACAAATACAACCCGGAGTTGAAGTTGCCAACTGCGGTAACAGCACGTAAGCATGTTTTATTTGTACGCAAAGAGGTGGAAAATAAAATCATATCTACATTAAAAAATCAGTTGCTATGGTTGGGTGTTGACGAGACAACAGATTGTAAAAATAAACTATTATACATGCTATAGTTCGTGTACTGGGTCAACATAAACCGACATTTCCACTGTTACTAGCTAGCAAAAGATTACAAGGGTGTACTAGTGTAGCAATTACGACTGTGTTACTACGTTAAAAAACGTTCAAGTCTCAACACGTCATTCTAACACGTTGGGGAACCTGGTTGCAGGCAGCTTTTTATTATGCTGAACATCAAAAAAGTAAAAGCTATTATTCTACAATTCAATCCTGCCGAAGCTGCAGCTATTAAGGAGAGCCAGTCAAAATTTCAAGATACTTCTGGTGAAACAGATTTACAAAGTGTTCATAGCTACTATCCTCCTCATTATCACACTCAATTTCTCCTAAATTATTCTTGCTATAAAGCACTTCAGTTACAGCCAATTGTATACCATGCACGAGACATAACTGATTGTCTGTACCGATCAGTTTTCCTACTTTCTTCATTATTGAAGCTCCATCTGTAGTAATTGATACTATATTTTTGAAAGAAATATCATACTCCTGTAATTTATTTTTAATGAGAGATAAACATTTATCGGCGGGCATAGATCCATGAATACGACATAATCCAAGGTTCCAAAAAAAATCACATGAATGAACATTAATGATCATGTATTGACGATTCTTAACAGATGTCCACTCATCTAACGTTAAACTAAATGCTTTGAGTTTATGTTGTGACATTTCGTTGACTATTTGTTTCTTAATTATCTGCATGCACGTGGTTTCAAACACTACCAATATTTCGCTTTTATTTAAAGCTTCATCAGGGTCAATAAATGAGTTAAGTAGATAGACCGAACTTGTGAACTAAAAATTTTTACGATGTCCATCTGAGAAGCTTTGACATTCATCTGATGCTGCCAACAATTTGTGTGGAAAACACCATTCTCTTTTTACCTTACTCAAGCAAGAAAATCCAAATTTACAACTTGTACATTGCATTTTAGTAATAGTAGCCAACGAAGAATTGAATATCGAAGACTGTTTGACATCATGAATAGTGATAAAAAGAATTTTCATAACTTTGTACAAATTTCAAACACAAGATGGCCTGCAACCTACAATGCAATTCATGTATTGTTGGAGCACTGGAATGAATTAAAAGTCAATTTTAATTATGTTGTCAAAAAAGAAAAATGTTACCTTGCTCGTATACTTTGTGAAATGTTAAACGATAATTCTAGTATTTTATATTTAAACATTCTTCATCCAATAGTTTGACAAGTTTATAAGGTTAATTTACTCTTTCAAAAAAATTATGTTAATGTTGGAGAAGCTTATGAAAACCTTATTAATCTTATTTGTGGATTCGCAGCAAAAATTTTTAAATCTTTATTTTTAAGTGGCGATCTTTTCTTAATTATTTCTAACATTGATAACCCTTTGGTATTTGTAAATCCCATTGATGCAGACTTCGGTGCAGAATATATCAGAGCTTTCAAGAAATGTCAATGGTATTAAAAGCAAGCTATTCATTTAAAATGTTTTATTTATTTTAAAAGAATGCTCACGGAATTAATTGCTCGCCTTCCAGGCAACCTAAAACTATTTAAAAATTTGCAAGTGTATACATCAACATTCTGTCTAAATCCATTTACAGGGTGTGCTTTTTCTAATTTGCCATTTTTTAATTTAGCAGAAGATGATGTATTATTTAAAATAGAAAACCGGTACAATTCTTTAATTCATTTGAACTGGAATGGTATTTACAGAAACGCGATTTTCCAAAATACAAATTATTTCTGGACAACAGTACTTAAACAAAAGAATTTTCTGTCTAGAAACTGTTTACAACAGTATAGCCAACTGATAAACAACCCTAATCCCACGTGCGAGTTGAAATATGAACAGTAAGTTTTCCATAAATTATTAAAAATTAAAAAGCATTTTTTAATTTGTACTGTATGTGAAATCAAGAATTTGCACAACTGTAACAATGAAGGCAGCCTACAACAAAAATCAATTACAATTTTTGTAAAAAAACACTAAGCAACGGGATGAAGTCGATCACATGGTTGTCGTCGAATTCTGTTCCGTTTTGAGGTTAGGCTTAAAGCAATCGACTTTATATAATTTTCCTGTTTGTTATGGTGCGAGTTATACTCGTTTTCACACACAACGCCTTGAGAGAACATCAAAATTGCTAAATATTTTAAAAGCATTTTATAAACAAACGCCTTATAATTATTTTTTTGTGTATAAAAGTAGTAAAAAGAGTATACATACGAAAATTCTGAAAACTTGGCAGCATACTATTGCCGATACTTACAATTAATCTAAAATATTTTCAATAATCTAACACAATTTTTTTAATTTTAACGTACATTTGATAAGACAACTTTGTTGCTATTTCTAACGATATTTGAAATACAGTGACCATTCGATATAGTCACCTTTGACATAAAAAGCATTCGATATAAGCAACCATTGATATTATCAACAAATATTATTCCTGTCATTCGTTATTATCACTTCAACTGTCAGTTGTTAAAATAACCCTGTTCAAGATGGAAAAAAGAAGAGAAAGTCTTTATCTATTTATAAAAAGTTAAATATTTTACAAAGAATTGAGAAGGGGACAGAAGTAAAAGAGCTGTGTGTAAAATATAATATGGACAAGTCAACTATTTCGAAAACTTCCAAAAATAAAGAAAATTTAGAAAACTATGTCGCCTTGTGCTGCAACGTTCCAAAACCGAGAAAAAGGTGAACATTTCGAAATTTCCTGAAATGGAGCAAGCTTTATATACGTAGATTCTACAACAGCGAGAATTAAAAAATATTGTCACAACTGAAATTTTAAAAGTATTATTCATGGAAATCAATACGTAATGGACCGAATCTATAACTGTGACGAAACAGGATTAGTGTACAAAGGATTGCCAAATAAAACAAATTTTCATCGAAATGAAATAACCGCACCTGGGCGAAAAAACAGAAAGGAAAGGGTCACTTTAAAGCCACGTGTTAATGCTACTGGCAATCATAAATTGCCCTTAATGATGATTGGGAAAGCAACCCGTCCAATGTGCTATAAAAATGGCACTGTTCCACTATATTATCGCTCTTCCAAAAATGCGTGGCAGACGACAAAGTTGTTTAAGGAATGGTTTTTGGAGCAATTTATTCCTGATGTAACATCTTACCTAATGTCAAAAAATCTACCTGTAAAGTAACTAATCGTCGACAATACAACGTGTCATAGAGCGATTGACAATGAACACGTCAAAATTTAGTTTTTGCCTCCGAACATGACTCCTTACCTACAACCACTGGATCAGTACATCATTAAATCTCTTAAAGTACGTTATCGCAAGCATCTGTTAGCAACATTACCATCCGAGAATGAAGATATAAACATAGCGTTAAACAGCATTACGCCGAAAGATGTAGCATACATGGCATTACACAGAGTGTAATTGTCAATGCTTTCAAGATATATTCTTCATATGAAGATGGTAATTTCACTTTACCAATTGATCATTTCACAGAGGAGGATAGTATTCCTATTGCTACTTTATTTAACTCAATAATAAGAGGCAATGCTGCAAGTAACTGAAATAATGGAATGGGCGGTAGGACAAAATGAAGTTACAGAAGTTCATGATTTGAATTCAGTTATGAACGTGCCTATGAACCATGTTGAAGAAAACATAGATGAAAACAATAGTCAGATTTTTAACATCGATTAAGTTATCAGCTCGTTCAATTTGGCTATCTAGTGGTCAGAAAGTGTTTCTCTTTCCCTTCAGGATATTCTGCTTTTAAGAATAATTCGAGAAAAAGCAGTTCTTAAAAAGTTTGAATAAATTTGTTATTGCTAAATATGTTTGATAATGATAATTAATAAGATTTGCTATGGTTCAGTAAAGATTTATTTTTTTTTAATCATTTATCTAAATATAATATGTATTATTTTAAAAGTATTGACCACCCATTTTGATGTATTATTATGTTACTAAAAGCAACTTTTTTAAAGTTTTGTTTCCATTCAAGGTGACTATATCGAATGTTCACTGTATTTGCATTTTTTTAAACATTTTTGACAGATGGACGAGTGCGTTTAAACTTTTATAACTGTGAAGATATTTAATTTGGAAAATTGAAACTTTTGCAGAAGTGTTGACCGTATAGAATAGTATTATAAACAGAATGATGAAAATTACGGTTAAACTTTCAAATGGAGAAAGTGTTAAAACTTTTTTTAATATACAATCACTCGTTCTTCTCTTTCTCATCAAATTGCCTCTACCAAAAAATATAAAATGTTATATCCATTACCCAAATAAAATGGATACTTTTCAAGATATTTAGAAAACTTTGTATGAAGATAACTTAAAAACCTTCAGCTATACCTTTTTTCACTCCAATAAAAATCAATATCAATCTTTATAAGAAACAAGGAAGTTCAAGAATTGTCTTGATGGATTCATTTTTGTTTTGAAAATCCAAGAAACACGTGAGATTACTAACAAATTGATAAAACATAACATTTATCATCAACGCAAGGTGATTAATAATAATTACATTTATATTTACAACTCGAAAGATTTATTGCAATCAGATATTGAATTTTATGGCAAAATAATTACATTATTACCATTTTATAGCTCATAAATTAAAATACCTCATTTAGTACTTAATATTTAATGTAGCGGCAACCAGCATTGCAAGCTCGTTTAGTTGGTAACATAAAAATTCACCCTTCAAAACGATCTCCGCATTACCGACTCGAATCAAGGAATTTTCACACGATTTGGGAGCCGAAAAGTATAGTTGGGAACACGCTGTATAGATGGCGGTTTAGATTTTGAGTGGGAAAATATCGATCTTAAATTTTTAACTTAACCCGGACAAGCGTATGTGTATGTATTATGCCTTTGCCCGAATGATAAATTATAATACGGTAAAATCGACGCCCTGAACAGCGTCGATGTCGAATTAATATTTCTAACGCGTCGTGGTGTTTTGCGGGGCCCGTTCTGCACGTGTGTTCTTTCCGATGCTAAAAAGCTCGTCGGGCGCTTAAACTCGACTTGTACCAATTTAGATCTTGCTCTGTAAAAACACGGTGTATTTATAAAGGTGAGTCACATTTATTATTGTTTTTTTTTCATGTTTTGCGTTACGATCATCGTCTGCTTTTTTCAAACGTGGTGGTTGTCGTTTATTTTTGAATCTAACGCTAGTTTTCGGTGAAGATATAATTATTATTGAATAAGGGCAATGTTTTCATGTAACCTGGCGTTTCTATGGTTTTATTGTTTCCTTGAGGGAGAATAAGTGAAACAACGTAAGAGGATCTGTTTGCTCGTACAAAAGCTTTATGTAATTAATGGTAATATAATCCTTTTTTGTACAGGTGTAATATTTGTTTCGACTTGGATTTCAAATAAGAAATGAAATTAATTTTATTTGTATTTTCAGTTGTCAATTTCTATTATATAATCTAATATTATATCAACCCCCTTCATATTCAAAGAGGAAGTATACAAGTTTAGAATGGAATATTTTAAATTATATTTTTAAACGGACCGCCAAATTCAATACACCAGTGAAAAATTGGTTGCATTTTCCTCTTTTCCGTCCAGCAGGTAATATAACTACAATACATAAACTAGCTTTTGATACATAGATGGTATCCCTTTCAAAAATTCATACATTTTCCCTTGAATTTAGTTTGAATAATACAAATTAAATTTTAGTTTCTTTTTTGTTGGGAAAAAATGTTTTTGAAATGTCTTTAATTATTATTTTTTGTATAATAGATAAAGTAATATATTAAGTGATATTTGATGTCGTTGCTTTAATGAAGACAATACTGAGCTTTGTTATTTAACAAATTTTGCTTTAATGAAGAGAATATTGAGCATTGTTATTTAACAAATTTTCTTTTTACATTAGAAAACGAAGCAATAATTCTAAATAATAAATAAGCCGGGCACAATTGATCTTCCCAACAGAACCGGATCAGTCGCATGAGCCGCGGATTATAAATAGTGTACAGTGCGAGCATAAATGATTGATTGAGTTGGCAATTACTGGTTAGTTGGTAGATCACTAAATGTGCTAAATTCAGTACAGTTCATATTCAGTGTCGTGCAAATAACTTTGTAAGCATAAATAGTGAAATGTAATGTATAAATAAACATAACTTCGACGTGTCAAAATATGTACGAGTTTTAAATTAATCATTAGAAACAATTAACAATTTTGTAGAAACTTATTATATGTCACATCTTCATGAAACATCATTGTGGTTATATGTATGTTAGTTTATTTCTTGCAAAAAAACAGCAACTAATGATTTGGCCATTGTGTAATTAAATTGATACTTGCTTCCAGAAGTAGTCTTTTTTATCTTTAGGGTAAAAATGAGACAAGATAGTTAAATATGGTCATTTTACGCACCATTTGTTAATTTTCATTTGTTGTATGTTTTTCTACAAGTCTACAATTAGAAATATATTTATATATCTTAATATACAGGGCTTTCATTTGAAAACTTCCTACCTCGAGTAACCCTTTAATTAGTAAAATTATCAAAAATCATTAAGACACGTCCATTTTGTTTTGAAGTAAGATATTTAATAACCTATTCTAATCATTTGAGGAGCTTTTACCCACCCCCTCCAACCACTCCCACTCTAAAATTTTAAATGTGTGATACATCATTTTAAAGGGTATAAAATTCTCAATCTTTTATCTCGAAGAAAATTAAAATTGCTCAAGCGGTTCGTGAATTAGAGACGAAAATGTATTAAACCGGACAGTTAATTGCAAAACATTGACAACACTATCGATATTCACAAGAATCAAAATTTTATGAACAAATAATTAACTACAACAATATCAAGTGCAAAATAAACTTTTACTATGTATAAATTAATAGGAATTTACAAAATAAAAGTAAAACTAAAACTCAAAAACGTTGTACAAAAACAATTCAATTTTCTTTTACCTACTCAGCAAAATGCAAGTCCGGATTAACCTATCTAGATTAAAGAGATTACTGGACTAAGTAATTCAATTTATCAAATATTCAAATTGTTCGCCATTATCATTTAAGCAATAATATAATTTATTTTCGAATTCTTCTTGCACACGTTGAAACGTTTCTGGGATAATTCATCTGCATTCTTCGTTAATTCTATTTTTGAGCTTATCAATACTTTCGGGTGGAGTTTCGTATACTTGCGTTTTTAAATAACCCCACAGAAAAAAATCAAGTGGAGTGAGATCCGGAGATCTTGCCGGTCATTCCAGAGCACCTCTTCTACCAATCCATCTTCCCGGAAATCGGCAATCCTAAAATTCCCTCGCTGGTAAAGCGTAATGAGGAGGTGCTCCATCATGCTGAAAATACATTCTGCTCGTTAAGAATCATATTCCCTTCTGCGTCAACTTGATCTTCCAGTGACTGGGTAATAAGTGGATCAATGGTATTTTCTAAAAGATCAACGTATATCGATCCAGTTAAGTTTCCTTGAAGAAAAATCGGTCCAATGATGTAATTTCATGGAATACCAGCCCAGACATTAACTTTTTGAGGAAACTGCGCATGGCCCCCATGAAACACATGCGGATTTTGATTGTCCCAGTATCTGCAGTTACGTTTATTAACTGATCCATTCAAAAAAAATGTCGATTCATCACTGAAGCAGACATTTCTTACCAAAGATGAATCGTTTTGAGTTTTTTGAGTCATTTCCTCACAAAATTCGATCCTGCTGTCATAATCGTCTTTGCTCAACTGTTGATAATTTTGAATTTTGTGAGGAAAGAATTTGTTCGATTTCAATACCTTGTGCACGGACCCAATGGAAATATTAGTTTGCTTGGAAACTCTAGTAATTGAGGTTCTTGGATTTATAGCAAAATGACCCAGAACTTCAGTGTGAAAATGCCTAGAAACAATAACCAAGATAATGCTGATACATATTGGTATTGATGGAATCACTACCGCCAAAAACAATATGAGAAGAAAAAACATTAAAGCTCTTGCTCCTGGCGACACTGCTCTTACATTTCTTAATATGTGTCATAATCATCAAAAACGGCAACTGAAATATTTCCTGGCGCCACCTAGTTCCAGTAGTTATAGTCATGCCATCCTGGATAGTAGAAACTGGAATACAGATGCCACTTACCCATACAACGATATAACCTTAAACGTTTCATAAACATTTTCAAAAGATACTGGTTAATGTAATATATTTTTTTATTACTATTCACCACGATAACTAATTTAGTTTTTTTTAATATATACTAATAATAGTAATAATCTATTTAATTACATTATTAAAGAATAATTTAGTTATACTGTAATGAAAAAAAAAAAACTTTTTTATTAGCTCATTCACTTGCTCCTAATTTTAATTATTAACTGTAGGTTTTTCTTATCATAATTTTTCTTTTATTGGATATCCTTGTAGCTGGCCTGATGATGTGTTTTTTGTACACAAAACCGGTCGCCTAATTTCTCAATAGAACTCTGTGAGATCTGCACCATTTTTTCATTCCTACCCTTAATATGAATATTTTCTTAACTTAAAACTAAATGATTTACTTGGAAGAAACATTTTTTTGTCTTGGATTTTCTTGATTTTCTAACCCCAAGGAAATATTTATTTAATACAAATAAAATTTCAAGAAAATTATTTTCTTATATTACACATCTTTATAGTCTTGAAATAAAAATATTTTCTTGAATAGAGACTGATTTTTGCAAGAAAATCTATTTTCTCGATGCAAAAAACCATTTCTCTGCGTGTAGGTACCAGAATACTGGGTGAAACGGCCGTTAAGAAGAGTTTGTACAAAATTTTTTTATCGAAATATAGAGAAATATGCATTACGTTCCATGAAAAAAATGTCTTTGTTAATATTTTTGGAAGTAAACCACTCACATGTTTTTCTGCTTTTATAATTTTAATTTACACTATAAAAAATTATTAGGTAAATTTACAACGACAATCGATGGCAATCTGTTTCCAGTTACATTTTGTTAATCGATACGAAGGCCAGAGTAATTTATCACGAAAGTGCCAATCAATTGTAAGTAATTCTGAACGCATGTAATTATAAACTTATTGCACTCAATTTGTCAACGAATACATCATATTGGCCCACATGCTCTTAAATTATTCATTTCGCTAATCGGAGCGTACCAAAACAAAAATTACCTACCAGCGCCTACTTCTCTTAATTCCATGTAGTACAAACGTCACGGTGTAGAATGTGAGCAAAATTAACGCCCACTACCAACGTTGTGCTAAAACGCCAACGCAACGCTTGAACATAGACTAAATAAACTACATGAAAAAAAAAATTAATAAGAAAATAATCAAAATTTTCGACAAGTTTCGATAACCAAACGGATTATATTTGGTGCAATTTTTGTGTTATTTTTTAAAGTCTTATTTACAAGTCGCTAACAGATTGAAAGGTTTTCTATCATTTCTTATACAGTCCCTGGCCATCGAATTAGGACCACTCAAAACGTTGGTAATGTTGGTAATATTATTATTTAGTTACATATAACATGCAAGTAAGTATAATTTGAACATATATCATTTTTGGCATACTGCCAATACAGATTTTTATTGTTTTTTTTTTAAATTTCGTCGCTATTATGCTATACATCTTCAATATGTTGTTGTAATTCTTCCTTTGTAATTGAGTTTCGTGTACTTGCGATGTTTTTCAAGACATTCCACACATTTTCAATTGGGTTTATGGCTGGTGCATTGCCTTACATGAAAGTATACGGTCCTTGAGTCGGATCAAATTAACCAATATAAGATATTAAATAGTTTTATAAAGCTTTTTTATATTGTTTTTATTCCATTGTTCTGTTAACGAAATATAGTGGTCCCGGTCCTTCTGTCGTAATACACGACCAGACCATTAGAGATGGGGGATGTTTAACAGATTTGATCGTATATGCTTCTTTGTAACGCGTTGATGGACGTCACCGAACAAATTGGCTGGTCTCCGTTAGCACTTCTAGCTGTGATTCGTCGCTATAGACAATCTAAGAAAAAGTAAAAAATGTAAAGAACCATTAAGCGAAATATGAGGATTAATTTTACAAAAAATACGGATGATAAATGAAACTTACCTTTCGCCAATCTTCAACTGTATACTTTTTATATTCTTTAGCCCATTGAAATCGTGACCCTTTCATTTTAGATGTTAGTCTTGGCTTCTTTGCCGGACGTCAGCATTTTAAGCCTGCTTCATGAAGACGTCTACGAACTGTTCGGGCTGATATTTGTACTGCGATGTTTCAAATGATGATTAAAAATGTTGGATAGGGAGATAATTTTTTTTTCAGCAGTATCAATATCCCATATCCTCTTCTAAAACCCTTTTGATCGTCTTCTTGATGAAATTTTTTTTGATTGCTTCTTAAAATTGTGTTTGCTTGATTAAATACTCTTCATTATTATTTCCAATTGTTTCTATTTCGCTTTTACAGTTTTTCAATACTTTAAACTTAATAATTTCAGCAACGTTTAGTTTTTAAAATTCAATTTCTAGATTTTTCTATCGGAAAGTGTTTGCTTACTGTCAGAATATTGACGTAACTAACTTCTTGTTTATCGGTTGCCCTAGCATTGCCAATCTAACAACTTGATATTTAATTTTGATGTTTTGAAGATCGAATTCGGTGCCGCAGGTGACGTAAGGGATTTTGAGGGTTGTTTTCTAAATACAGTGCATTTCTTGTGTGCGTTCGTGTCATTTTTCAAATAATGTTTTAAAAATATAAATAACTCCGAATTTTGATTATTCCCTGTAACGTAACATTAACTGAGTCTTTTCTTTAAGAATAAAAGATTAATAATATAAATAATCAGAATGTCAGAATTCGAATATTGATCCAAAATAATTCAAATTGCGCAAATGTTCTGTTAAAATCTAATATTTAACGAATTTTTATATAAAATTGATTAATATCAATTTAATGACATTTAAACGTACGCTCTTCACGTCGAACATCCCACTACACTACACCTTCTCCAATAAGAATTTTATGAACACCTTTAGTGGATAAAAAACGATCTTCTGTAGCCACTTTTACTATACGACGATCATCTCTTACAGTTGTTCTGCATTTGCCAGCACAGTGTGTTCTACCACTACTTGTATTACGAATACTCTCCTTAATTAATTTCGCGATTCTCAGAACAGTTTCATGTGATACACCTTCTTTTTGTGCAACTTCACGTTGAGAAAACTCTCCCGTCTCTAGAAGAGCAGTACTTGTTTTCCGTGGTTATATCTTTCATCTTTTCCATTATGATAATAATTGACAGCGAAAATAGACGCACACAAATAAAATTAAAACTCTTTGAAATATGATTGAAAATGTGTGAAGTGTCTTGAAAAACATCGTAAGTACACGAAACTCAATTACAAAGGAAGAATTGCAACAATATATTGAAGATATATGGCACAATAGGGACGTAATTAAAAAAAAACAATAAAAAACTGCGTTGGTAAAAAAGGATTGAGGAAATAATAAAACACAGGAGGAACAAGCAAATATTAGTAAACATATGTTCAAATTATACTTACTTACATGTCATATGTAATTAAATAATAGTATTGCCAACCATTACCAACTGTTTTTTTTTTACCCTAAAATCATAATATTTTTAAATGGTTCTAATTCGATGGTCAGGGACTGTAAATGCATTGGGCAGCAACAAATTTTTATAATAATGAATCTAGTATCCAATTCAAAATGCTCGGTTAATCCGAAAGACTTTTGCCAGTCGGTGTAAGATTGTGGGATTATTGACAGAACTATTCTTCATATTATGTTCTTCCACATCCTCCTATTCCTTGCAACCCTGATTTCAAATCTGTAAATTTACGGAACATAATTTATTACTAATTTTTTCCATAATTTCCTATGTAATAAATCCCAGATGTGATGTTACACCCAAGTATTCCTTACCTTTCCAGTGTATCTTACCTAGAAATCTTTACCTTAGGCTTTCAAGGGAAATGTGCTGCCATGTTATATATTTGTTGGGATTTTACAGAGCGGTTTGAGACTGAATGCTTTTATAAAATACCAAGGTAATGCTGATATATAGCTCATGGTACTGATGGAATCACCCCCGGCAAAAACAATGTGAGAAGAGAAAAGTATTAACGCTTTTTGCTCCCACCCACATTGCTGTTCATTTCTCAGTTTATGCCACTAATCTTCGAAAACAGCAACTGAAATATTTGCTGACGCCACTTAGTGCCAAGAGATATAGTCATGGGGTCCTAGAAAGCGGCAACATTTTCAAAAGATACCGGTTAATGTAATATGAATATTTCTTTTAACTTAACTTAACTTAAAACTAAATGATTTACTTGGGAGGAACATTTTTCTATCTTGGATTTTTTTGCTTTTCTAACACCAAGAAAATATTTATTTAATACAAATAGAAATTAAAGAAAATAATTTTCTTATACACTTCTGTAGTCTTGAATGAAAAATTTTCTTGAATAGAGGCTGATTTTTGCAAGACAATTTAATTTCTTGATGTAAGAAACCATTTATCTGCGTGCAGAAACAAATACCATGTTATGTAATTCAAATCAAAAATGCGATAGAGATGCCGATCACTAATCACGATGAAGATCTCCCAAAACAGCAACTAATCTCAGCTTGTTTCTTATTTTGAGGTATCAATTCTACACATTATAGTACTACTTAAGCAACAGTAAAATGTTTAATAGTGGGAACATTAATAGAATTTCATTCACGTTTGTATGTAACCACATAGGTATACTTCAACCAACTATTTTACGACATACAGGCAGTAATCTCTCCACTTATCAATTCAAATATGAATATATACAAGCCTAATCGAAACCTATTGCAAGTGTACTGAACACTTTCGTCCTAATTACATACATAAAGCGGTACGGTTGACGTAGGCGGCGATTTTCAAGTCAATAAACAAGGTATCAGCAATAATTATTCGTTTAGCATTAAGTTTTGGTCCGGTGTAATACAATTAATCTGTGCTGTAGTCGTAGTATGTATGTATGTGCCGAACATGAACAAGTTAAGACGATCATCGATTATATTTAAAAAAAGCTGACATAATCGAATCTGTTATACTTTCAAAAAACTATTCGCCAATCATTACCGATTTCGGACATTGGAGGTATTAAATATTCAACGAGGTAGGTATTCGATAGCCGTTTGTTTTGTTAAACACTACATACATAATGTATTAGGTTAGGTATCTGTATTATGTATGCCATTCGTTTTTTATATGGGGATTGAAATTAGTTGCGATGAAGTTCGAGCAAAAAGAATTTGATTTGTTGCAAGGAATGTTATAGGGAGGAAAGGTTAAAAAGTATTTCAATAAAAAAAAAGTAAAAGCAATTATTCTACAAGGTGTTAAAAAAAGTGTCATCGAGGTGCGATAGTATGGCCCAAATGTGCCTATTTTGTAATCTATATTTAAAATGAATATACTTTCTCTTTAATTCTTTTACAACATAATATACTAAAACATACACTGTATGGTTTGTTATTATAACATTAAAATCTTATAATTAACAACTTTACGTTGTACGTGGTAGTAAAATTGTATTGGTAAATGTATTGGATGGTATTTTTAAATTTAAAGGTGCGATGTGCAGGAACCCAAAACTTATTGTATTGAAAATATAAATAGTGTATATTATTTATACTCACATGTATTGTTAAAATAAATAATAGGTATGTTCACATTGAAAAAGGTGGTATTTACATCTAACAATATTACTTAATTTCAAAAATAATGTATACTTTGACGTAGTGTGCTTTATTATGAGCCTGTGCGATTGCGGGAAGAAAACCACGCAATTTTTTAAATTTCGCTACAATAATATTGCATATAGTTTTCTCTACTATAGAATATCATGCTTAAAACAGAGACTCGGCTACACTATGACAAGTTCAATGGATTAAGTATGATATTTTAGGGTGCATATGTAATATCACTGCTGTAAAATTGACGTAGACATACACATGTGTATGTATTCCTGGCACCTGTAAAGCTCTAGTTATACTCAGTTGGTGGCGACATAAACGGGATGTCAAGGACAACGCTTCGGTTTCCTCGTATATTTTTTTGTCAGGTACAATGTACACGATATGCAACGGAAATGCACGAGGTAATCGAAGTCTTGTCTTGACCTCCCATTTACGTCACCACAAACCGCGACTGATTGTAGTGATCCACGATATAGCTTTCCAGTTGTTAGTATTTACGCTTTGCAGTTACATCAGAACAAATAAGCTACTTACCGAGCAGTAAAACACTTACTACCCGGTGTATACCTATGAAATGCAGATTTTTTAAAGGAAAAACGCATGTTAATTTGAAGTGAATGGTTAAAGCTATTTATTTGAAGTATGCGCCATTTTATGCTACAACTTTTTCCCATATTTCTGGAAAAAGATGGATACCGCGGCGATAGAAACTTTCATCTTTTGAAGCAAACCATGAATCGACCCATCTTTTCACTTGTTCGAAATTAGCGAAGTGCTGCTTAGCCAATCCGTGCGCTATCGACAGGAACAAGTGAAAGTCCGAAGGAGCAATGTCCGGCGAGTACGGCGGGTGAGGTAGCACATCCCAATTCAATTCTTTTAAAGTTTCCAGCGCATTGTCATGTAGCAAAACCACTTTTCCATGTCTTTGGGCCCATTCCGGACGTTTTATGATCAATGCATGGTTCAAATTGATCATTCGTTGTCGGTATCGAGCAGCATTAACTGTTTTACCCCACCAAACACAGAGCATTGTCTTCTTTCCGAAGCTATTTGGTCTTGCAATCGATATTGATGGTTAGCTTGGATCAACCCATGATGTTCTTAATTTTTTTTTCTCGAAACATATCCATTTCTCATCACCTGTGACGATTCGATACAGAAAACTCTTCCGTTGATGTCGTTTCAGCAGGAGTTCGCTGGTGATTTCGATTTTCCATCTGTCTTTCAGTCAAATTGTATGGTATCCATTTTCCTTCTTTTTGAATCTTTCCCATCGCGTGCAAACGCTCGTTAACACTTTTTTGAAGTACATTTAATACTTCCGCCAATTGTCGTTGAGTTTGAGTGGAGTCTTCGTCCAACAATGCTTGCAACACTGCATCTTCAAATTGTTTCGGTGGTTTTCCCTTAGCCTTGTCTTTCACATCAAAATCACAATTTTCAATCGATTGAATCACCGTTCACAAGTATCTTGCGATGGTGCATATTCGCCGTACGCTTCTACAAGTATTCTATAAGTTTTAGCAGCAGTTTTCTTCAAAATGAAGTAATGAAATAAATCTCCCGCAAATGGCCTTTTTTTGGTACGAAGTTCAGCATTTTCAAAGCAGAGAAAGACTATGATATTTACACTCTCACAATTTTCCATATGTGTGGTTTTGTAGGTTAGGAAACAACAACTATATATGTCAAATCGCCACACGTCAGAACGTATGTGTGGCACCATCTGTTAGGAAAATCTGCATTTCATAGGTACATATATCCACCTAATGTGGAAATATCCTGTTTTTAAGTTTAGCGCTAAATACACTTTCTGAATCTTGTTAAATACCCTTCCTTTCTATTTCTTAGATTTTATTTTTATTTCTTCTATTAGAGTCTTAAGTACAGTAATGTTCAGTATGTTCTATTTTCCTTTTAAAATATGTGTGCATATTGTGTGTGACTCATTGCAATATTTTCTATGTAGCCTATAGGATAAGATTTGTATATTTTATTTTCGTTCGACTTTCGTCCCTTTTCTTAGAAGTTATTTGACCATGTTCTTAAAACTTAAGAAATCACATATAACAAGTATTATTATACGCCATATGGACACATTTGGTGTTATGTATGTATCTATGTACTTAGGGATGAAGCTGCATTTCAATTTTCACTTAAAAGATTCTACTCTCGACTCTCCTAGTAATAAGACGTAACTGTAATCCATTAATATATGTACTTTATCATTAGCAAGTTAAAATAAAATTAGTAATAGTAACTTCGATGGTTTTTATTTCATGAACACAGACCGACGAATCTATTAATGTTTTTATATAACAATCTATTGACAAGTCTAATGTTAGTTGGATAAATTCTAAAAATTTTGAATTTCTAGTTGCATGTAGAACTAATTTAAATATAACAGATCATCAGACATCATTATTTTCTTTGAATAATGTTTTTTATGTTTTTAATTTCAGTGATGTTACGAATTTTTGAACGGGTTGCTGAAAATGGCGCGAAATTCAAACTCAACGTCACGCTATTGTCTTGAGTGTAACGAAATCAAAAATCTCTGGGACCTCTTCCTCGGCAAATGTCATCATGCACAATTCCGGGACCCTTTACAAGGTAATCACACTTAATTTTTAACAAATTTCATCGTGTTTAATTAATAAGTAAATCATCCACGCAATAATTTTTTTACGTATTACGACAGTATTTTCCAATATTGGTTACTGTGTTTAGGTTTGTCTATACGCAATATTATCGCGTTTGGTGTAATGTCTATTTATTTGTTTCGACAACAACTATATTCCGGTACATCATTGTTTAGATCTCGTCCGTCAATTTGTTTAATAACAATGTTTATTGGTGACTACATGAGTATTTCATGATAGGTCGGATTTAAGTCACGCTTCGAAATTAAAGTATGATGCAGTCAGCAGGTCAACAGGTTTCTTAGTTGATCGATTACCGCGAAATCGTACCGATATACCCGTAACAACCGCATGATGTGCGCATCTTTTCCGCATTAAATTGCGGTTTGAGAAAAGAGGCGAGTATCAGGAAATCTAACCTAAAACACGGCGTTTCACACAGCGAACCGCAAGGAGACCAACGTATCGAGCCGGCAGCGTTTCTTTGATGTGTGCGAATTGGTTTTAAATATGTGGCATCTGTTGTAAAATAGAGAAGATATGTGTCAAGCTTATATAAGCATTTTTATTTTACTCTTTTGGGATAGAATTTTGTCACGTAAATATTTTTTCTGCCTAAAAAAAAGGCTAAGCTTAATGTAGGTAGTTAAGTGAATTCAAAAAAAAAAACGAGCCAGTAGTAAGAGGGTGTGCACCTGATTGTAATAGTAATAGTAATAGTTTATTTAGTCCAACAGTTTTCATCAGCGTAAGGACACATAATATTTAAAAAGCATGGCAACAATTATATGAAGACGAATTAAAAATAATATTTAAACAAAAAACATGAAAAACAAACAATCGGGAAATCACTACAATAAGAGCGTTAAATGTAACGCAATTCATTCGTTTCATTCGCTACAAATTCGGTACAATTAACTAAACAATTCTTATAAACGTAATCGGTACATATGATAAACACAAGTAAGTCTTTAAACTACATTATCTAGAACTTCTTGTCATGGCATATATTGGAGATCTAACTCCAGCATTTGTACGAGCTGTAGGATAATAAAATGTAAGTGCATGCCGCGTAGTTCTGTTTGGCACATAAAAGTTTAGTAGTGAAAGTAGATAAGGACAGTCAATAATGTTGTGAACTAGGTTGTACAAAGTAGTTGTACCCTTCGCCTGTGTTCCAAAGAAGTCATCCCAAATCTATCTAGAAGTACAGCATTATCTATACCACGCGGTAAATAAGCCCGGTCACACTTGTAAGCCAAATATTTTATAAATCGTCTCTGCACATTTTCTATAACCGTAATGTAGGTACTATATATTGGATGCCATACGACTGCATAATACTCAAGCCTTGATCGAACGAATGCGAAAAATAATTGTTTCAAAGTGTCAATATTGGAAAAACTCGTACAATTACGCAATATAAAGCCTAGCAATTTAAGAGCTGTTTTGGCGATTGATTCCACGTGTGGGGCGAAACTCAGTGCGCTATCAAATATGACACCCAAATCGCAAATTTCCTCTACCCTATCTAAAGTAGTGGAATTGATGGAATATGGGAACAGTATACGACTGTGCTTGCGCGAAAAGGAGATGCACTTGCATTTTGTAATATTTATTTCAATAGAGTTTTCGCGACACCATTGTCAAGTTGTCTCTGTAACGCTTCGACATCACTAGCAGTGTCCACCCTCGAAAAGATCTTAATGTCATCAGCAAATAATAATCGGTGATAATCGACTGAGTTAGCCAAGTCATTGATAAATATTAAAAAGAGTAGACGACCAAGATTCGACCCCTGCGGTACCCCACTCGTAGCATTAAACAGGGACGATCGATAACTTTGATACTCCACATATTGAGTACGATCCGAAAAAGTAGTCCCGGAATAAATCCAACATTACATCATTCACACCAGCAATATTTAATTTTTCCAACATAATCCTATGATCAATTCGATCAAAGGCCTTCCGTAAATCGGTAGATATTGCGTCGACCTGACCACGATCATCCATAACACCAGAGACAAATTGTGCAAAGTGACACAGGTTCGAACTAGCCGACCCACCGCTAATAAACCCGTGTTGCCATTGCGAGAAATTAACCTTCACAGCAGCATATAAATAATTGATTCAAAAACCTTAACAAAGTTACACAGTACTGATATCGAGCGATAGTTCGAAAGAATTGACTGATCACCATTCTTAAACACGGGGCATATCTTTTCCGCTTTCCACAATCTCGGAAATGACGACGTCGTAAGTATCAAATTAAAGAGGTTTAGCCAATATAACCGAACAATCCTTAACCAAGAAACTAGGTGCTCCATCGACCCCCGCTGTAAGCTTATCTTTCAACCTTCCAATAGATCTCACAACGTCGTACTCGAATATACTCGGCATTTGAAGGCATAGAGCAGAGTGTGCACCACACTCCGCTCCCAAACCCCCCGCTGCAGACCGCGTGTAAACACCAGGGAAGTAAACAGCAAATGCATTAACGATATCATTAGGTTCGGTAGCAGTCAAGTCATGAAGATGCATGACGTCAGGTATTCGAATTGAACCGCGTTTTGACTGAATATAAGACCAAAACTTCCGTGATTCATGATTAATGGAGTTCTCAACATTCACCAGATACGTTTGATAAGACTCACGTATTAGTCTTTTGATAGTGGTTCTTATGTCTTTAAATCGTTCCAAATAAAAATCAGTGCGATATTTCTTAAAACTTTTGTGATATTTATTTTTCAGTTTAATGTACTCAATAATCTCCGGCGTAAACCAAGGTGGATACCCCCGGGCATGCCCACCAGAACATCTCACCGGCACACACTCAGAAAAAAACATGATTTAACACACTATACCTTCCACAAATATATATCCACATATATCCACAAGCAGAATCTATATCAAAATACATATCTAAAAAATCCCAATTAATCATCACTAAATCATTATATAGCCGGCACTCGGCACTAATGGTGGGTGATATTCATCCACATTAACGAGTGGGCAAGAATCGCGAGAAACAACACAATTAATATTGGACAGAATCAGATCTAACAAGCGATCATTAATATTTCCGACACAGTTTTTTTGTGTAACATTTGCAAAGGATGAAAATCATGAAGGGCTCTGCATTTAGTATCAGAAGCACTAGCATCGCAGTACGCCGGTGCATTAAAGTCTCCACATATAAGCAAACTATAATTAAACAGGTAATCATAACTATACAATCTATTGTGGCAAAGTTTAGCGATGTGCTACCAAAGTTAATTGGCATATCTTTCTGGTGGGTCCGGAACAGTTCTACCTTTTACGACGGCGGAGGCCTGCTATTAACAAAGAGCATTTTACACTCACTATCACATCGCAAGTTTTATAAATATAAAACTTGCGATTATTTTTCAAATCATTCCAGGTCCTTATGCAGTAATTGAAATATGGGAAAAAATACATCCATTTTATTCCTTGTAAGATAGTCAATGAGGAGTATCCATTTCGAATCCAGAAATGTTGCACGTTTTATGACATTCAATCCCGTAATCCACTGTAATAAATCGTTACTCTTAAAGAGGCATTGCCACCATACCAGAATATTTCCTGCAGATATGGTTTCTCTTCAAGTTATATGAAAATTTGTAATTTAATCTTTACAACATAATATTTTTTCTTCTTCTGATTCATACATGCAATTTTCTGTTTTCTTTGATAGGATTTAACATTACTTCATATCTTGTTGCCCAAATTAAAAAGATAAAACGTCAGACGTAAATCATTTTACGAAATTAGCTTTCCCACATCTTGCAATATTCGGAAGATTATAAACGATGCTAAGATAACTGAGAAAAACAACACATAAGGTTGAATTGTGAAAAATTTCTTCGTTAGACTTGTCATGTTAATTCCCAAATGAACCAGCAATTAAAAAAATATGAGTAATTGGATCGATGCTTTTTCTATACCGAACTCCTGGAACAATGATGATAGATAAGCACGTGTTTCTGCGCAAATGTCGTTTTTCGTGGAAACATTTCCCCAATTAAGATGTGAAATTCGATACCTCTGTGAATCGTTTACAACTTTCAGTATGATGCCACCACATATATGGGATATGAAATAATAAAATACATCGGAGGAAATGATTATGTATTATGTGTAGAAGTTCATGGACTTTTCATATCAGTTCTGTGATAACGCGATTTCCCTTTTGCATGCTACTGAATTACTTTTGTGTTTGTGATGGGTGTTATCAATTTTTTCGTATGTAGTAAGCCGGCTATTTCTGGAAATATGACTGTATGGAATGAAGGCAAGCATTAATATAATATTGCCAACAAATTAAACAAAACAACACGTTTTACCATTTGTATCTTTAAAACGAAGATATTGCATTTTAAAGAATGTATTTGTTGTCAGAAATAATGCCAAATTCAAGTAAGAAATGTAAGGGGATATTTTTATATTATTTACCTAGCCATGAAAAAAATAATTCAACATTTTGCTGTCCAAATAGTTGTGACATTTTGATACAAGTTGACTAACAAGGAAACACAGTAAGTACATCTCACCGATTTAAATGAAACACTACCCTTCCCTTTTTTTCTCAATAACTCAGAAACTATGAGAGATATCAAAAAAGTTAAGACAAAATTTAAACTATTTTACATGCTCTTAACGACGACGTAAATATTTTCTCTGTAATGAATATTTATTTAGGGAAACAACCCCCACTCCTTATTTTTTTTCAAATTTCAAAATTTTGATATATGTACTACAAAAATATAGAAGCTACGTAGAATTTACATATGTTCAGAATATCTATGCTCAGCGGGGGGTAGTTTTTGCAATCATTCAATAGATGTAGGTATATTTAGTGGTGATAAGGTTTTTCGTATTGAGACAAATCTGTCTCAAATGATAAAGATGAAAATGAAGATTCTAACTAATGAGATTAGTGATCCAATTGATGAGATAACATTTCATGTTGTATATGCGTCAGGGTAGTCTGAGTATCGTCGTGGTATGCCTCTTAGACCAAAACCCACTTGAGGGAAGAATGTTATGTTTGCTCCAATGAATATTATAAAAAATTTGCTATTTATCACTAAGCCTGTAAATAATGGGAATCAGTGGATAAATCCTCCTACGATAGCAAATACAGTTCCTATCGATAGTACGTAGTGAAAATTAGCAACTACATAATATGTGTCATGAATGGAGACGGGATTTTAGGACGTAAAAAACAGCTAAAAAGGCCCTTTTTTAGGCCTTAAAAACTATGTATTTAGGACGAAAAACTGTGATTTAGGCATGTTAGGCAAATACTTAAAAAAACGGTAAACACAAAAATCATTTTATTTTAAAAAAACATGAAGAAGACGATATTTAATGTAATTTTAGGTACATTTCAGCCATAAAAAGAAATAAAACATACAAATTTTAACTAATAACTAAAATATGTAGATTCTTGGTTAAATATAAATAAAATATCGCCGTTAACATGTCCTCAAAATTTCGCGTTTGCGTAGCACACAAGATGTTTTTCCAAGTTGTCGTTAGTAAAATTTGTTCTTCGGTCGGAAAACAGCAGTTTGTACGAAGAAAATGAACATTCTACGTCACACGAGGTTGTAGGACAAAACTTAAATATGAACCAGTCAGCTGTGGTATGAGCGGTAGCTTCAACTGCTTCGCCACTGAGCAGCTCAGCAAACTCTTTAACCGTTTTGAAACCTGGATTTTTCGAAATCACTTGGTTAAACTTTGACAAAATTTATTTTGCCAACTTTTCCTGGGGCATTCTTGAGAGCTGCTTCGGCATTATTAATTACTGCAACAGAATCTGTAAGAGGAAGGCCGAATGTTTCTAATCTTTTGATGTTATCAATGAGAAATTTATAATGCGACTTGATGTATAAAAGATCGTTTTTGACATTTTGATTGGAAAAGTATTCTTGCGCTTGTTCAATACAGTTAGCTGAATCTTTGTCAAACGATATTACAACTTAAAACATAAAGCGTTAAATAAAAGCAATCTTATTTAAAAATTTTGCTAAAAAAGTACTTACTGATTTTATTGCTTCGAAATTATTAGCATAAAAAACTACCGCCTCTAACCAAGTTCCCCAACGTGTTAAGACAGGTTCGGGAGGCAAAGGGAGATCTGGCAGATTTTCTTTATACACTGCCACACGCAGTGGAACTTTTAAAAAGACTCTCTTGGTATTTGAAATTAAACCATTAACATTAGCATATTGATTTCTTAGACATTCACACACCAAATTGAGTCCATGTGCAAAACATGTTTAATGATTAAGATTTTTATAAAAAATCTTCAAATTTGTACCACATTTGAGTATATAAGAAGCACCATCCGTGACTAAAAGCTTGACTTTTTCGTACTTAATTCCATCTGTTGGCCACAAAATACCTAAAATACGAGAGTTGCCTTTAATTTAAATATCTAGCATTAAATTTACAATATCATTAAAGTAAGTTTTTTGCATAATATATCTTACCTAATGCTTGGTTCACGAATCTTGCCATTGTATTGCAATTTGTTCTTTCAAGTTGCTTTGTAGCCAGTAAATACGGTTTTCCTGGTGTTTCAGAACAAAGCTTACCCACAATCATATTTGCCATAATACGACCTTTAGAGTCAGTCGTCTCATCTATAGATATCCAAATATCGTTGTTACCAACTTCTTCGCGAATAGTATTAATAGTCTTAAAAAATTAATAAAAATATTATAGGTGTAAACAAAATCTTAATGACACTCAAGTATGAAAATACATTTTTAAATTATTATTTATTATATTAATTACCTCATTGTAACATTTTGTTACATATGTTGTTCTCAAGGTTTTCACGCTTGCTACATTCTTGTTGCAGTATTTAGTGAGAAAATTTCGCAGTTTTGAATAGTTTAATCTGTCCAGAGGAATATTTGCAGACATAAAAGCGTCGCATAAATCTCGATTAAAAACGTCGATTTCTCTTGAATATTTGGTGTCTATTAACATTCGGTTCCTCAACGGTTTCCTAAGATTTGCCTGATGTCCAGGAGCAGTAGCATGTTGCTCTAAATGATTTTTCTTTTTGCAAGTTAACTACAATAATATTTTTGAAGCAAGTTAGGAAAGAAAAACAAAAACGTCCTTTACCATTTTTCCGCACGCTTTACAAAACAACTCTTCACTGTTGCTTGGATTCAGCTGAAAGACAGTAGTGCCTCCAATTGCCTTCAGCCATTTTGAACTTTATCGCTATGTGATTCCTTGGATTTTGGCATTGTTGTAGATGGAAATACACAATACACTGAGTAGATAAACAAGCACAAACCGACAGAAAACTACCGAAAAATATTCGTTGCAAGCTACGATATAAATGAAAATTCAAAGTACGTCTTTCACTATATACTGATTTGTCAATAGTCCACCTCGCTATAGGAACACACACATATACGCTCCAGAGAAACATTAAGAGAATAAATATAAAATCTAAACTGCAATATCAAGATGTCCATTGTATAAACTATGAATGGGCATCGTGTATTCATTAATCACGTTAACAGGGAGAAGAAATTTGCTTATATGGTTTAAATTACAGGGCGTAAACAAGCCGATAGGGATTCCCGTAAAATAAAAACGTGGGTGCAGGTAAATGAACCCGAGAGCGATAAGCCGATAATTGAGGATATATCTTCAATAGGGTAGTAATATAAATTTTACGGCAGGCAAATCCAAACTTTGCCCCTCACTCAATAGACGGGAAAACCCATCGTTGTATTAGTTTATAGCATTTTAGCTGTAAAACTAAAATTTACATTTAAGAAAGATACAGCTGTGTAAAAACCATGTTTATTTAAAATTAAAAAAAAAAAACGTTTAGACCAAATAAATATGATTTTAGGACAAAATAGGCGAAAAACCACGATTTAGGCTGTTAAAAGTCCAAATAGGCAACTAGGCAAAATAAAACATAGCTAGATCGCTTTGATTTGTCGAGAAACATATAGATTTTGTATTATTTTTAATTTGCCTTGAATCTAAACAAAGAAGCATTTTGCTTAAAATCCCGTCTCTAGTCATGAAGGATAGGATTGATGAGTTAGCTAAAACTACTCCAGTTAGCCCCCCTACTGTAAATAGAAAGACAAATCCTAGTGATCATAGGAGGGAGGTAGAATAATTTAATTGGGATCCATGAAATGTGGCTAGTCATCTAAAAATTTTGATTTCTGTGCGACGGCAATAATTATTGTTGCAGATGTTAAATAGGCTTGTGTATCAACGTCTATTCCTACGGTGAATATGTGGTGAGCTCATACAATAAGTCCTAATAGGCCAATTACTATTATAGCGTAGATTATTCCAAGTGTTCCGAATATTTCCTTTTTCTTCTTTCTTGGCTAATGATATGGGAGATTATACCGAATCCGGGGAGAATCAGAATATATATTTTAGGATAGCCAAAGAATCGGAATAGGTGTTGGTATAGGACTGGGTCGCCTCCTCCAACTGGGTTAAGAAAAGATGCGTTAATGATACGGTCGGTTAATAGCATAGTGATTGCTCCGGCAAGGACTGGAAGAGAAAGTAGGAGAAGGATCGCTGTTAATATAACTGATCAAGCAAATAGAAGTATTCGGTCAAAGGTTATTCTGGTTGAACGTATATTGATTATAGTTGTTATAAAATTTACTGCCACGAGGATTGATGAAATTCCTGCTAAATGTTAGCTAAAAATTGCAAAATCTACAGACGCTCCTCTATGGGTGATATTGGCTAATAGAGGAGGCTATACTGTTCATCCGGTTCCGTTCCCGTTTTCAACTATTCTAGCTAAAAGCAAGGTTAGTGATGGGAGTAGAAGCCAGAATCTTATGTTATTTATACGGGGGAAGGCTATGTCTGGGGCTCCGAGTATTAGTGGTACGAGTCAATTGCAAAATCCCCCAATTATAATAGGTATAACTATAAAGAAGATTATGACGAAAGCGTGTGCTGTGACAATAACGTAATAGATTTGGTCGTCTCCGATTAGGGATCCTGGATTTCCTAGTTTAGCCCGGATTAATAGTCTTAGAGATGTTCCAACTATTCCTGATCATCTACCTAACATTAGAAAAGATACAGAAACGTTTTCTGAAATATCTGTCGTATAAATTAGATGGCACTTACCCTGCACGAAACTCAGATTACAACCAGCTATTACAAAGGCATCATTTCACATCGCTTTGTAGTCATAGAGAACGTTATAGTGCACGATTTCTTTATAATCTATTAAATAACCAAATGAATTCACCGCATCTATTGGCGCTTATGGCAATAACAGTACCTGAGCATAACACCCGCTTAACTGATCTTTTACGTGTTCCTAGTTATAGAACGAACGCGCTACTTAAGGCTCCTCTAACGCATATGACACGTAATCTACATAAATATTATTCTGATCCTTTCCACTAATACTTTTTTCTAGTTTTTCCTTCACTCACTCTTTCATTTTCCTTATACCTATTCATACTTGTTAGCCTTGTATATGTATATTCAATAGTAGCTCTGTACTTTTGGAAATTCAATGTATCTATTATATTTGTCCTGTAATTGATTTTTGACTGTTGGACAATAAAGTTGTATTATTATTATTATTATTATTATCTACCAAATAAAAAGTATAATGTACCAATTGTCTTTATGGTTTGTTGAAAAAAGTCATTTGATCGATAAAGTGGCCGAGGTTAGGTGGTAAACTGTAAATTTACATACGAATTTTAAATTCCTTTGTCAGGCCTTGTAGTCTAAATAGGATGTCAAGTTGCAAACTTGAAGGTGGGGGGGTCCCTAAGGCTTAAAGTGCTTACTTTATTTAGAACTTTGAAGGTTCTTAGTTTTTTTAACTTAAATCCTTTAAATCAAGTTAATTAGGATGCATAGTTGATAATTATCATTAAGTGATTTTTTATTGGTGTAAGTTTGTAATATGTGATGTGAGTTTTCGATGAGAGGACGGAGGAAAGTGTAATTCGTATATAGAAATATAATGTTATTAGCGTTATTTAAAACCATGGTTAATGTGATGAAGTAGAGATTTCTTTTTGCTAATAGTTAAATTGTTAATCATTTTGGTAGGAATCCAAGGAATGGAGGGAGCCCTCCTAATGTTTTAGTAATACGTTTTTGTTGTTACGCAAAGTTGGCTAGGAAAGAGCACCAAATTGTTTCTTCTGACACCAGACTGATCTAAAGAGCTCATTGCTAAGCAAAGTAATCATAACAATAGCCAAACTGTTAAATCTCAATTCCAAAAGCGTAAATTATTCTTGTTGTTCATTACCATTATATTTTGCATTTGTCATACTTTCGTTCTTTGTGCTCGCTATTATTTTAACTTGTTGTAGAGGCGTAAACTTTGTTTTCCATTTTTATTTTTTAATTAGGGGCTGGGTTAAAACAAAGCACATCAATTTGATGTAATTGGGCCCAACCCTGAGGTTGTGTAACTCATTTTTTTCTGTAAATTTAAGATATTTACACAATAAAAGCATTTATTATTATTATATAAACCCACTATCATTACCATCATTATCATTATTATTATTATTATTATTATTAAATACGCTAAACCGTTTACTACGAGGTGTATGATTATGTCATCCGCATGGCGCTAATTTGCATTTGTTTAGCATGACCAATCAACATGATTTATTCCTAGGAAATTGTATACAGTTTGGTATTCTATTCGAGTAAGTACGACGACTTGCACGACTGCAATTAGAATTAGATATCTACGATCCATCAATTTAAATGAAATGGTCGTTGCTTCGCGAACGATCTTATAAGTTAAAAGACGAAAGTCATCCCGTTTGTGAGGACTCTCAAGCTGTTTCATCATTATCTCGATCTTTACGTAAATGTCAAGCTCTTCAGAATTTATTGTTAAGTTGGCAACATTATGAAGTTAGATGTAGATGTAGATATGAGACGTATGATAATATTAATAGCCAGCTACAGCATATACATATACGTAAAATCTACAAAAAGACACTAAAGTAACAGTTGACAGAGAGAATATGTAAGAAATCAATCAATCAATGTTACCAACAGTAGGATAACACAATCCCAGTTATTATCACCAATACTGACGACAACAATTGAAATAGTGCCACAATAGAAATTTTACATCAACCTATATTTGGAGCTTTTAAAAAATGTTTTGGTTACGATTTTAATCGTTAATACCCACCGTAGTTGGCCGCCTACAATTTCCTGGTAGAAATGTGATGCAGAAACTAATTACTACGCTATCATCCTATGTAATTTGTCCGTAATACACGTATGGCATTACTTGTCGGTTATTTTTGGAGGTTGCAGGAAATGTTTTCACCGTGCGTAATGTTTTCCGTTGAAAATTTTATGAAGTGCTACATTGTCAATAATTTAAGAAGTTCGTTTTAATCGTTTGATGTTGGTAATTGTTTCTAACACGCTATTTTATATACGTGGCGTGCTCAGAAAAGAAATGGTATTACATGGTTTTTGTTTCCCATAAAATTAAATTGAAAGAAAGTCTTTTATGTCTATTATTATTATTGAGACGGGCCATAGCGTTGACGCTTTTGGTTACTGCGACCTGAATAAATTTATTTTAACAGTGCCCTTATGTGTGCTAGAATTCATGGAGACTCTTGGTTCACCTTAATACTACTCAAGCATCTTTTTCACTTCAATTCCATAATATTGACAATAGTAATAATGTTTAGTTGCTAATCAAGTACTCGAACTCCGTGGCACTGGAACACTGAAACAGTTCACTAAAACCCTTACCACAATACTTTACTCGCACTAGACGCACGTTTCAATAGCCAAGCTATCATCAGCAGCAGTAAAACTGCTTTCCGTTATTGAGCATTTGATGGTGTCAAAGATTCAAAAAATTTCATCGACGTATGTGATCCAAAGCCGAGGAAAATAAGTCAAAGTATTCTTAAGGTGGGTTTCAAATTCACCATAAACGAGGATAACAGCTTATCCTCGTCTACGGCTAACCTCTTTATGGGTGAATTTGAAACCGACCTTATTGCTGTTCCTTGTTGATAAAAGGTGTTATTAATTTGGAAAAAAAATTGTTTCATACAAAGTCTTGTCAAAGAGATTAAATTAACAACTTCTTCTGTATCAATTTGGTTATCTAACAAAAGTTCTTCTACGCATTCCAAAGTTAAATGGACCGGAATACTAGGAAACAGTGAACTGACATCAAACGAGACTAAAATTTCTTTGTCAGTAAGCTCAATGTCTTTAGTTTTTTTAATCAACGCGTAAGAATTTTTAATAGCCAAATCGGGAATCTGTACAGGTAGATGGTTCAATTTGTCAGATAACCACTTGGAAAGGGTTGTTAATATTCGAAACAATGGGTCTCATCGTTACCTACGACATAACAAGGCCTGAGCTCTTCGAAGACTTCACGGTGGGTTGGTGATGTATCGCCATGCACGATATTAGCCTAAGCGGTAGAGTAATCGTTTTTTGCATTTCTTTTTTAAGTTTTGAAGGGTTTCCGCTTCAAAAAGGATGCCAGTCGTCAACTGAGTCCGTCTTCGCATCCCATTAGATTTTATTTTGGAAAAACGAACTTTCAAAGCAAAAACCAAACACGTAACCGAGCACCGTTTTCGTGAAAGATGTATTTGTGGTGAATATTTAATCGACTAATTATTATTATTTGTAATTGTACGTACTTGGACGAAACTGTTCATATGTCTATTTTTAACAGATTTTGAGAAATTTATAATTTTGTCCTCAGTAGCTTAAATGCAGGGATATCCATTTCATAAACTGGAAATGCAAATACATTTTAGCGTAATTTTTTACTGTATGAAATTATATACTCGGCTCTATCTAAACGTGGTTTGAGAACCCCTTTGAAATATACAGGGTGCTCAGAATTGAAGACCAAACTTGGCTAAATTCAAACACTGGTACACAATTTTTTTAAATAGCACCATATATTTTTTCATGTCCACGTTATAGGAAATTCATATCTCTAACATTTTTGTACAATAATGCATATGTCTAATATTAAAATTAAAACAGATATTTATAGTCAAAGCTGAATCTTGCATTTGAATATTGATATCCAAATGTTTATAGTGTCAGCGATGTTTAGTTGCCATGGCAACAGTAAACAAGAACTGGACATTGACATGTCTAAACTGTTCTTTCAAAATTTGGAGCCTGTTTCATTACTTTCTCAAAAGATGAGTTAATAGATATAATTTATGTACCTATTAGGAGAAAATGAAAGAAATAGTGTATTAGCTAACGGGATGTACAAGCTGCGTTATCCTGAACGACGATGTCCGCAACAGAAACGAAGATTTGAAGCTACTGGGAACATTGATTACATGCAGCATCTATTTCAAAATAAAAGAGCAACCAATGACGATAACTGCCTTAATGTCTTGCTAACTGTGGAAGAAAATCCTCCCGTTAATGTTCGACACAAATCCTTTGACCTGATTCGGACGAGTCTGTAAATAGAATAATTAAGACACATAAATTTCTTTCATATCGACTAGAATTACGTCATTCTCTTATTGTAAGAAATTATCAGAGAAGAATAGAGTTCTGCAATACTATACTTGCAAAAAAAAACGACATCCCCGATTTCTATACATTTATATTATTTTCTGACGAAGCTACGTTTAATATGCATTATTACGCCGCCTAAAATCCACACTGGATGCATCACGTAGATAACCAAAATTTATGGTCGGTAAATGTTTGGGGAGGATTCATTGGGAAATATGTCATCGGGACATACTTTTTTAATAGTTATATTATCGGAAACAATTATTTAAACTTCTTTATGAATGAATTACAACCTCTGCTTGAAAATGTAGATATCCACAAAAGAATTTATGGTTACAACACGATGGTGCGCCTCCTCATAGTTGCCAAAATGTTAAGGCTTATGTTAACGATACTTTCCATAATGTATGGATTGGTCGTGGACATCTTGTGATTTAACGCCAATGGATTTCTTTTTTTGAGGTTACATAAAAGATAAAGTTTATGTCTCACAACCTACCACGGAGGAAAATATGAAGTTAAGTTAAATTTGGATAGACAAATTTCTTTTTGTTCTTTAAATTGAAATCATGAACACCGGTTGAACAAAAGTAACAATCATCGCTGTGAGGTTGTGGCTCTCGCCATACCATCGGAACTCCAAATCTAAAAGCAGGTTGTCCACCCTTTGACCGCCGTCTAAGTCTTTCAACGCACGTATAGCAAACATATTGGGATGCCCAAGTTTTGTCTTGATCTCCTACTTTTACACCGAAATACGCGAGATAAACTTGCCGAATGAAAGTTGTTATATTTCTTTTTTGCTTTTCCACCATTCACTCACCACAAATGTAACAAAATCAATCTGGTGACTTTTTACAGCCTCTTGGAGCCATTTAGAAAACTGTATGTTTGCTTTTTAGCGTATATCCGCCGACAAAAACACTTCTGATCGCGGAGGACATGTACGAATAAACTAACGGTCGCGACAGCACTGACTGTTGAGATTTACAACACGTTTAATGTAAATACTGCTGCTATCTGCCAGTTTATGATGAAAATGTTGCGTTTTCATAATAAACTGGCTGATAGCAGCATTTTCAATGTTACATGTCGATTCCACTTATGAACGAAGCAATAATGAAAATAAATAAATAAATAAATAACGTAACAAAATACAAATTTAGGCTAATTTTGTGACGGTTACCCCCTGTCCCCCTCATCAGACCCTTCAACTGCTTAGCTGTAATATTGCATAATATAAGCCAAAAAATAATAAATTTTATAAAAAAAAAATCCATTTTAAGTTTGTCATTAAGTCTCATATTTTCGATATTTTTCGACATATTACATTTTTACATTTTTAAAATTGCCATTTGCAAAAAATTCTGACGTGATGGAAAAAAAGTAAGGTCATTTTCGGATTCAGTGCAAAAAAATACATAGGAATCAAAAGTTGAAAAATATAATCATCGCAGGCCTGTGTTATCGATCAGCATGTATATGCAAGAATATTTTTAGAAGATACTCTGAGATGTCTAATATGCTATCAGAAAATTTGAACTTCTTAGTATTTATAGTACAGGCGCAATCCTACAATCTCAGACACCCTATATAATGTAACATCACATAACATTAAGTCATGTTGCTATAAAATTCGCTATTGGAATAGTAACACTTTTTAATTCGAAATTCTTTACATGTTTGCCTAAATTGATTTATGTTTTTTATTTTGCGAATATGGAATGGACTATACAGTCTTCCAAACCTAGGAGAAAATAGGAATGGCCTACTGAAGTATTGATATCGTTTGTGGCTAATGGGTGGGGTACGAATGTGTTTTGCCCTCTCCAAACGTTCTTGCCATAGACTTTTTTAAGTTAAGGTTCGCTGATGGCTGATTTAATACGGTTTTCAATTATCACCTTATAAGGCTGATCAAAATTGTATTTCATTGGAATCGTGTCCTTTGCAATATGTACCAAATAGTTTATGTTGTTTTTTTCAAAGATTTTAAAATGATCTCTAGGATAAAATAATTTTATCATTAAAAGCGAAATAGATTTGCAAAGGTCTGTATGTAACGACATAATACATTCATCTATATATAGAGTAGCATAATGGGACTTCCTTATAGGTAGACGCAATTTAGCGCCCATTATTCATAATAATGGACCAATATAACGGTCGATATGGCTTCGCACAAAAGAGCGTTTCCTGTGTCGCATTCACACACAGATGAATTGACTCGGGTCAATGGGGATCTCTCTATCAAAGTCGGGGAGCTGCACCATTGAGTGACGGAGTGGATCTCACGATGTGTGTACGACGAAATAATTAAGTTAGAGTTTAGTTAAGTGGTTGATTGGATAAAAAGCCGAGTCAATTGTCGATAATCCGACAGAACGTATTACGTCTCTGTTTGTATAGCATCTCCGTACGTATTTGCTTGGGCACTTATCTTAAGAATTGAAGCCAGTGGTAAACATTAAAAGGAAATAAATCTATAATTTATTTTGGCCGTAACGTCTCATTTGAAAAAGAGGAAATATGCGCGGTAAAATTTTGTGGAACTCGATAAATTTAGGACAAATATTGAAATGTTTTCAGTTTCTACATGAGATTTACTAAAAATGTATTTAGAGTATGTTTTGGAAATGTACTCTCTTCGGTGAAATTTTTAGTAGAGGAGAGTGGGTCAGAAATACTTATTAAAGTACAGCTAATCCATGCAATCATAAATTGACTGATTTATACAAACACAACATCATCATTTCTCTCATAATATACATCTGCTCATCTCTTGCAATTGATGAACTGGATCTAATTTTCCTCTTCTTTTGGTTAAACAAATCTTTGCAAACAAATAAGACATACAGTGTCTATACTGTCCTTTTGGAGCGGGTGGGATGTGTTAGCCCAAATCTTCTTGCACCATTTTTGTCTTACAAATCGGCCTCTATCGGAAATAAAACTAAATATGCATTTCCCTCTACTCTTTTTGTATATTAATTACAATTTCATTTCTACCGACTTTACGATGATATACGAGGGCCCTTTGACGTCCCACCGTGTGGGAAACGGATTATGAATCATATATTGGAAGGGAATGTTGGGGAAAAGGCGGCGTGGTAGAAGAAGAGTTCCAAGGACAGGAGATTTTCTGAGAGAATATTCGTTCCACTTAATGTTTAAAGCTACAATTCCCGTAATACGATTTAATCAAATTAAAGTATTCATCCAATTCTCGAGAGTAGTTCATCTTGTAAATGCGTACATACGTAAGAACAGGCAGGTGGTCTTGCGATGGTTCTTCGGAGAACCTCAGAAGGGTCAGCGGTTTGGTCACTTTGCTGTAAATCTAAACGGACCCTGTTTGCGTATTCATGATCCTGAATGCAGCAACAGAAACGCGGTTCTAGTTGATAAATACATAATTAAGTGAAAGTAATATAGATAGAAGTAATGCTCTATTATTTCATTATTAAGCCTTTCGTATGTGCATAAAAGCATGAGAAATACCCGTGTTTGGAGACAGATGGCGCTTTGTGTTAAAATCTGCATTACCAACTGTGAGTACTATTCGTCTGTCCAAATTTCTTAGAGATTCATCTAGTTGTGTAGTTTTGAGAGATGTTGAGAATGAGCAAATTTATGTATCTGTGGAATCATGGGAAAAGAGTAATACCGGTTAGTTTCTTTTTTTGGATGGGGAAACGTGCGCAGAAATCAAAGAGAAGTTGGATGCAGTTTATAAGGACAATGCACCTTCGATGACTACCATCAGATACTGGTTTAATGAATTTAAGCGTGACCGAATATCCGTCTTTGATCAGGAGTCAGGCCCGTCCCATTGAGGTGGGTGAAGATTAAAGAGATTACTAATATTGTAATTATAGAAGATGAATTAATCGGAAAATTAGCAAAAGCTGGTAAACTATATAACAGTATAATGAGCATTTTTAGTAAAAAAGAAGTCCCCAAGGAAGTAATATCAGAAATAGTGAAAAGAATTATAAAAGCCACTCTAACGTATGCCTGTGAATCCTGGACAACTATACAAAGACAAAGAAGTGGACTGACAAGTATGGAAATGAGATTCTTGTAAATTAACATAATATAACATCACTAGAGAAATGATTTTTTGCATCAAGAAATTAGGTTTTCTTGCAAAAATCAGTCTCTATTCAAGAAAATATTTTTATTTTAAGACTATAAAAATGTTTATCAGAAAATAATTTTCTGGTTTTTTCTCATATTACATTAACCGGTATCTGTTGATGTTCATGAACCGTTGTACGTTAAAGGTTGTATGGATAACTATGTCATTTGTATTCCGATTTTTGTCTTGGCACTAGGTGACGCCAGGAAATATGTCTGCTGTTTTTGAAGATTGGTGGCATAAACTGATCGATGAGCAGCAATGTGGGCGTTTCTCTTCTCGCATTGTTTTTGACAGGAGTGATTCCATCAATACTATATATTACTACTATACAACATATCAGTATTATCTTGGTTATTGTTTTTAGGCACCTTTTGCATGTGTACTTCTACACTAAAGTTTACTTTCGTTTGAACATTATCCTTTTTAAAATCACAAGCAATGAGAATAATTTACTGCATTATGTAGGGATATGTTGTACTGTTTTAGACAAGATAAGTGCAATTAATAATGTGGATATAAATAATATGCATTTCAAGAATTCTAATAAGCACAATAAATAAATGCCTTATATTAAGAAGATTAAACTATTCATTTATGAACAATACCTAAACGCTTTCTGGAATTAAGAAAACTATTTACTATCCTTAAGAAAATATTGTTTTGTGTTATAACGGCCACTAAGGTTTTCTTGAATCAAGTCAACAAAAGTCTTAAACAAAAAAGTACAATTATTTCATCACAAGTATATACTTCTATTAAACAGAGAAAGAAATGCTAAGAAAATATTTCTTTTGATTTAAAACAGTAATTGTATTGTGGATAATTGAAACAGTAATTATCTTGAATTGAGGCGGACATGTAAACGTCTCCCTGCATGTTTGTAGGAAGTACCGAAATTATTATTACGAAAGTTGTACAGAAGGTATTATCATTTCCTATCTTTATTAAAACGCTTTCTCAAAGTAAGTAAAACTCTGAAGATATTGGACAACACGTAATTAAGAAAAGATAATTTGTTTAAAAAAAAAGTATTAGATTTATGTAGCAGCTAAGAGACTTGAAGTTGCAAAAACGTATAGTAGGTGCGAGATTTGTTTGTAAATACGGAGAAAGAAGATACAAAGCGATCACAGAATAATCAATATTGTGTGAAATGCTGATTTGGAAAATGTTCTTTTGAAGAAAAAACTTCATACAGTGTTCAGAAAATACTAAAATTATGTGAACATTCCTATAGGTTGTTTCAATAAGAATGAATGAACAATAATAGGTAATATTTTGCGGAGAGGGAGGAGAATATCTATAGCAATAATACTCAGTATTTTTTGATAAATTTCGATGAAATTTTCCCTAATTTTTCCCTAAGTCCAGCCAACGACAAACATGGGGAAACGGATAAGTTACTCATCTTCTGTTTATTTTCTTCACATCGTAAATCTTAAAATTTAATGGAATATTTTCCTACAACAAGGGACAGCATAAATTCGGAGGTATTTCTAGCATCATTTCGAATATTAAATATCATTCGTCAAGTAATCGTCTTGTGTGTAAATTTTCATATTGAACAGTCGTTGATGGTGAAATGTCATAGAATAGGATAAATTAAGTCTTCTAGTTGTGTCACTATATGGACTGCATTATGCTACTTTTAAAAATAAGAATATTCGTTAGAAATTCATCATTATATTGAAATTATATTTCGAAAAGGATTATCAAAATTTGCTGTGTCTGAAACAATCGTTACCGCGATTAAAAAAAAGGAGTAGAGAGACGCTAATTAATATCTGACTTTGAGTGAAGATTCCCGTCGAGGTAAGACGTGTTTGGTTGTGTTCCCAGTTTCTTAATGTTTAACATTTGAATCGTACCATAAATACGAAGTAGAAGTCAAGTTGGGTGGTTGAAGAATAGGCAGGTTTCCAGTAGATAACATATAAATACAGAGTTTATATGAAATCATCATAATTCCAGGTTAGTTTTTAATTTTCAGTTTTAATACTCGTGAAATTTTATTAATTGATCTCTAGTTTAATTTTAAATTGCCGAAAGACTGTTTAAAACATTCGCGAACCCACAGATCGTGTAATTAATTAATTAATTTTGAATATTTTAATAATTTCCCACATATAAAACATTTCAAAATACTATTATTTTGTTGTCAAACAGTACACAAAATGAATAATTGACAACAAAACGCAGGTGCCGCATGCCGTAAGAAAACAAAATGTAAACAATTACGTGATCACAACGTAACAAACTAACAAAATCAATGTACACGATTTGAACTTGTTCAGTATCTTAGCAATTGCTCGGAAACTGAATATTTGTAAATGGAATACTGTCGAGCCCATTACATCATCAAAGTGATTATATGATAATTTTGAATCAATAAATATTCAATTAATAAGATAAAAGTAAGACGCCTCTGATTAACATAACCTGACACATCCGCCATTTTTCTTGTAAATATGCCTTGTCACGATAGCTTCTATAATCTACGAAGCAATGAACTAAATGGAAATGAAATATATTTTGACGTATTGATTCCAAAAAGTAAAGGTATTTATTTTAAAACCTTCTTTTTTATAATTTCATTTTGTTGAGCAAAATATTCAATATCTAAATCTCGTATTACATCTTTTAAACCCCATAAGCATCTTTTAATATCAGAAATATCCTGCAATGATGTGAAATCATCCCTCCAATTAGATGCTACGTCATAATTTACGATTACTCACTATAACACTCGACGTAGATGGTATAACAACCTCGACAAAGAAAAATTACAAAACATAATACACATTCGAACTTAAGGAAGGAAAAAACTAAAGGTTTTCGTTCGTTCGACCCTGCCTATGGGCAACCGTTGCGTTTACAGTAGTCATCGAACGTATTCGTCCTTAGTTCATAGAAGGTCTTACACTTGATGCGGCTCATTCGAAAACCGCAATGTTATTAAATTATATATGGTAACAGACAAGGCAAAGTTACAGTTTCTGTTTAATCGTCGAATCGATCTTACATAGATTAATGTAATAGAACTCGTATTTTGTATAATTGTGTTTTGTATTTTGAGAGAAGATTACGTTAATAAAATCCGTAGAGTTTTTAAGAACGCTAAGGTGATTGTGTTTTGTTATAAATATGCTGCCTTCACCACAGGCTTCTTCGTCACCACTTGTTGATAGTGAGAGGTAAGTTTCAATACTATATACCTTTTCTTCTACTCATATTTAACATTTTGTATTGATACATCTTATATACCGTCCGGATATTAAATCGGCTTAGTGCACATTCTGCAATTATTTACAGTTACTTATTGTGTTCTAACTGGAATTTATCCAGATATAGCAAACATTATTAAGATTTACACCTTAATAATATATAATTTAGTGCTTGAGCAACTATTTAAAACGCCAATACGATTTATAGGTGGAAAATGTAGAAGGAAAAATTGACATTACACTATAAAATGCCGTGTTACATAAATTTGATTAATAGGAATGATTTTGTCGTCGGTATTTCATGATATTAAACAGGTAAATATTATGATTAACTTATTGACTTTATAATCTGGATCTTTTTCTCTCGTTGTATTTACTTTTATTGGAATTTGAGAATTTGCTTTTTTGACGACAATACAAGGTTTCGGTTTTGTTATCTTTTCTAGTTCCTTGTATTCTATCTAGCGCATTTTTTTTTTCATTTTCTATGTCATTTCTTTATCTTAAAATATATTTTTGCATTCAACTATGAAATTGACATAAACTTTAAAACGCTGAAACAATGTATACTGTGTATGTTTTCTCGTTGCTGTTGGTTTTCTTCTCGTTTTTCATTTCTACTTAATAAAATGGCTAATGCTGAATGTTTTTTTTATTGTTTTGTGAAATAGAATATTGAAGAATTGTTCTTGTTGGTCATAATACTTTTGCAATATATATACAAAAGTTTTTAAATGATTAATATACTTAGTTTAGATCGTGATCAGTGGAGAAATTTTCAACCGACATTTAATATCATTCATTAACAAAATTTGTTACTACTTTGATTAATTTTAGCAATTTTAATATGGAATTTTGTGAATCAAAACCAACCTTTATTCCAACCCTTATTATGAACAACTCACACAGAGTCACCATTGATCGTTTAGAATAGGTTTGTGAGAGTGAAACCTGCTTTCAATATGCCATCTACCGAGCCCACACTTAAATTATGATTTAAAGATAATTGACGTGTAGAAAAATGTGGATTTCGTTTTTGGTTAATCGAAAAACAACAAACGCCCATAACTTCCGAACGATCGGAGCAATCGAAGCAAGTGATGATATCGTTTTGATCTACGTCTTTTGGTATATAACTCAATACGATTCGGAGCAATTTTTTATTATGCAGCTGTTTTAATACCTTCAAAAATTCCATCACTTTGGGTTCAAATTTTTACGGCTCTATTATATCTCGGCATCCGGAAAAAAAGCTCAACTCTCTAGCTCTAATCGTTCCGATGCGAGGACTTCTCAAAGTTAATGAAAGAAGATTCCTTTTTATAACTTTGAAGCGCCGTGACCCCCAAGCCAAAAAAGCTAGAAGGTTCTGCTTGGTTGTAATCGATTCAGCGGACAATTCCATCGGAGTCCGTCAAATTCGTCGACCAGAAATGTATATCAAACGATAAAATCGGCGATGTCGATTTCGGACCTCGTTCTGACGCCGTTTTTGGTCGATTGAAAAACAACAAACGCCCATAACTTCCGAACGGTCGGAGCAATTGAAGCAAGTTATGTTATCGTTTTGATTTACGTTGAAAGCCGCGTCTTTTGGTATATAACTCAACGCGATTCGGGTCAATTTATTTTTTGTGCAGCTGTTTGTAGACCAAAAATTCCATCACTGCGTTCAAATTTTTACGGCTCTCTTATATCTCGGCATCCGGACGAGCTAGTAGGTTAAGTTTGGGTCCGTTGGAAAGCTCTAGGCGAGCGCTTTAAAACCAGAAAAGCTCAATTCTAGCTCTAACCGTTCCAATGCTAAGACGTCTCAAAGTTAATGAAAGAAGATTCCTTTTTTTAAATTTGAGGCGCCGTAGCTCCCAAACCAAAATAGCTAGGTTCTGCTTGGTCGCAATCGATTCAGCGGACAATTTTCTATCGGAGAGCGTTTCGGTGACTTCTAACAACACGTTTAATTCTTTGTCCTCATCTTTCGTGCTACAGATTTAGGAAGACTCTTCACATAGAGTTTCTCTAAAACGTTTCAAATTTTACAAAAAACAAATTAAGTAATTGCTTCCCTATTTGGCTATTCTTCATTAAAAGGATACACATTTCTTGTTGTGTTCTCTTACACTCATCATATCCAACCATCATTAGAATTGTTATTCCCTCAGTGACCATCTTATGTTACTCTAGAGGAGTTCCAGTATAATTTTTTGGCACAATAAATACATGACATATCAATGAACAAAGTGTTGCCTTTACTCCAGCCAAAAAGTTCTATTTTTATTTTGTTTTGCCTTTTCTTTTTTGAAGTAAGAACACGAACTAGAAGAATTTTTGTAGGTTATAACGAGAAAAAGCTTTCTCGAACAGCTAAAAGAACACTATACCATTCTATTTAAAAAAAAAGGATTCATGATGTCATACGTTAAAATTGATAAACAATATTTTTTTATGCATAACCCAAAACAATTCTAAGATCTCACCAAACAACTTTAATATAGAATACATTTTTTCATATAACGTGCTATACTGGCCGTATAGAAGCATTATTCCATACAACTTGAACACTCCGTATACCCCACGATATTGAAATTTCACATTCCTCAAAACACGTTTGCCTGTCAGCCTACATTTATATAGCAGTTAGAAATTTCAAGTTACGTCATTAGATAGGTGATGACTGACTGATTGTAAAATATCGTTGAAACAATACATTGAAATTAATACCAACAAAGTAGTGATGATAGTGTGGTCTTCAAAGGATTGTCTACCAGAAAGTTCTCAATCGACATAGGGGATTGACTCTTGTTTTATTTATATCGAAAATACATCAGCACAACATATTTCAGTAATTAATTTCCAGTCTAATAAATCTAGAACATTAATTTGTTGACATTTCTATTTGGTATGTACGAATTTATTTCGCAAAGGCAACCTAGCTCATTGTAATTAAATAAATCCTGCATCACATACCAATTACTATGCAGATTGTTATTACTGACTATGATTATACCATATCACCATGTGATTTTGCAATTAATTAATAGTTGTATAATTAAGAAGGCGTGCTTAATGTGTTAATATATAGATATGCAGGTATATAAACTACGTGTACATATAAGTGCGGATATAAAAGCGATTTCGCCAACACCATCAAGTGATTGAATTATAATAAATTAGGTTCTCTCGTTAAAAATAGCCGTTTGTTTTGCTGTCCTGAATCAGTTTAATTGGAGTCGTAAGATCTCTGGAAAATATTATTCAGTGATTGTATTTTGGGAGTGTTTGTAGGTTTGTTGACAGTTTCAGATCGTATATATAGTTTTAGCGTAGGTTCAAAAGTTTCTTAAGTATACTTATGCACGTTTTGTAAATTAATGAAGAAGTGCATATCAAGAAACAAATTAATTGTTCAAAATTGTCGGTTTGGGTTATTTCTACATTCTCGAATCATGCATGATAACAACACGTTACAATTACGAAAACAAATCACTTTTCAAAAATAGTTCATGTATGCGCACCTATTTTTAAATACAGAGCGTATATTGTTTCCATATCGTTAATACGTTGTAATTACTAGAGTTAGCATTTACGGGCGGCGCGCCAGCATCGTAGTAAGTTAATACGTACCCATAAACAGTGACCCGACTGTGCGAAGCGCATATTAACATCGACCGCCGATCGGAGCTGCATATACAGTCCTTGGCCAACGAATGAGGACCATTTAAAAATATTATGACTTTGGGATAAGATTTAAAAAACAGTTGGTAATGTTGGCAATATTATTATTTAATTACATATAACATGCAAATAAGAATAATTTGAACATATATTTACGAATATTTGCTTGTTCCTCCTCTGTGTTTTATTTCCTCAACCCTTTTTGGCATACTGCCAATACAGCTTTTTATTGTTTTTTGTTTAATTTCGTCGCTATTATACCGTACATCTTCAATATATTGTTGTAATTCTTCCTTCGTAGTTGAGTTTCGTGTACTTATGATGTTTTTCAAAACACTCCACACATTTTCAATTGTGTTTACGTCTGGTGAATTGTCTGGCCAAGGTAGTATACGCAGATTTTTAGATTCAAGGTATCGCATTACACTTTTTGCCTTATGACGCGGTGCATTGTCATGCCTGAAAGTATATGGTCCTTGAGTCGGATCCAATAAACCAATATAAGGTTTTAAATAGTTTTGTAAAACTTTTTTATATTGTTTTTGTTCCATTGTTCCGTTAACGAACTATAGTGGTCTCGGTCCTTCTGTCGTAATACACGACCAAACCATTAGAGATGGGGGTGTTTAATAGATTTGATCGTTGATGAACAAATTGACTTCTCTCCGTTAGAACTTCTAGCCACGATTCGTCGCTATAAATAATCTAGGGAAATGTAAAAAATGTAGAGAACCATTATGATCTTCAACTGTATATTTTTTATATTCTTTAGCCCATTGAAATCGTGTCGCTTTCATTTTAGATGTTAGTTTTGGCTTCTTTGCCGGACGTCTGCATTTCAAGCCTGCTTCATAAAGACGTCTACGTACTGTTCGGGCTGATATACCTTCTCCACTAAGAATTTTATGAACACCTTTAGTGGATAAAAAACGACGTTCCGTAGCCACCTTTACTACGAGGGACATTCAGTAATTAACGAGACAAACTGCATTAGCGGGAAAACTACTGAATATTGTTAGATGAAACTTTCTATGGGTCAAGCTGGCAACCTTGGGGCTAAATTAAGTCAGCTGTTTGAAAGAAATAAAACCAAACATAACCTCTTTTGTTCATTTCAAAATGTCGGTTCCTATCGAAATGTATACGGTGGAAGAGCAACGTTCAGTGATAAAATTTTTGTTATACGGATGACCTTTTGAAGTGTCGACCGACGCGCTACAAAATCGCGTAAATGACCTTATTCTCGATGACAGGCGTATACAAATCTTGACAATACTGCTCAGAAAACGCGAGAGATAATCAAAAATTTGGGTTGGGAGGTATTGCCACATCCTCCGTACAGTCCCGACCTCGTATCGTATGATTTTCATCTGTTCGCCCGCTCAAAGAGTTTTTACGCGCGTTTTTACAAGTTCGAAGGCAACGAAGCGGTCAAGCAAGCTGTATACAAGTGGCTTGGACACCAGGGTCAAGAATTCTTCAGCGCTGGAATTAGAAAGCTCACAAAGCGATGGGAGAAATGCCTAAATGTTGGTGGAGACTACATTGGAAAGTAGTGTAAATTTTATTGAATTGTCATTGAATAAATTGTTTTTTTTTTCACAGCCATTTGTCTCGTTAATTACTGAACGTCCCGCGTATACGACGATCATCTCCTACAGCTGTTTTGCGTTTGTTGGTATAGTATCTTTTGCTGCTTCTTGTACTAGGAATATTCTGCTTATTTAATTTCGCGATTCTCAGAACAGTTTCATGTGATACACCCTCCTTCTGTGCAACTTCACGTTGAGAGAACTCTCCCGTCTCTAGAAAAGCAGAAATTCGTGCCCTTTTTTCTGTGGTTATATCCTTCTTCTTGCCCATTATGATAATAATTGACCGCGAAAATAGACGCACACAAATAAAATTAAAATTCTTTGAAATGTAATTGAAAATGTGTGGAATGTCTTGAAAAACATCGTAAGTACACAAAACTCAACTACAAAGGAAGAATTACAACAACATATTGAAGATGTATGGCATAATAGCGACGAAATTTAAAAAATAATAATAAAAAGCTGCATAGGCAGTATGCCAAAAAGGATCGAGGAAATAATAAAACACAGAGGAGGAACAAGCAAATATTGGTAAATATATGTTCAATTTATACTTATTTGCATGTTATATGTAATTAAATAATAGTATTGCCAACATTACCAACTGTTTTTTCTTAAATTTTACCCCAAAATCATATTTTTAAGTGCTCCTAATTCGATGGCCAGGGACTGTATACCCACAACAGCGGATCTGATCCTGACGCGCCGCCTGAATTTTGTTAAGAAACCGATTTTTTTCCTAACAAAATTCATCAAAAAAACACTTTATTATTTTAGTGAAAATAAAAGCAAACTAAGAAATAACAAGTGGAGGAATATTTTCGTATTTAGTTTGATTTAATAGTAGACAAACCTCGGCAATTGCCAGCTGCGCTTGCGCATTTGAAATAATAGCAATAGTGGAAAGAAAATTACCGCAGAAAGGTTTGATGAATACACATGCATCATTGTTGAAGTTTATCTAAGCAAATTTAATTAATGGGTCCACTTCAACTTACAAGGTTTTTGACGGAGAAAACGTAGATACGAATGCCGTTTTACCTCTCGGAAATCTATTTGAAAGTGCCCGAGCATCCAGAGAGGTTATTGAAAGTTTCGACTGCACCATTCAAGGAAATATTCTTGATCAGCTACAAATGAAGATGCGTAGACAAATTTATACATCTTAAAACTTAATACAAAAAAAATCGAGACACTGTAGCGCCATCTAAATTTGGAGGAAATTACTAATGTGACAAGAATGGGCTATGATCAACGACAGGGATAGTATTATTCTTTGATATTAAATATTGTAGATTACAATGAAATAAAAAATATGAAGACAATAAATGTAATAACTTTTAGATTTAAATTGTCTTTGTTAAATTTGTCTATGGTTGCTATTTACTTTATTTATATAATTTAATAAACAGCCAATAACATTAAATTCTGTAATTTCCGACGTAATTAAATGATTGAAAAAATCTCCTAGGTAAAGAATCGAACGGAAGTGAACGTTCCTGACCAAAAAGTCGTTCCTCACTGAAAGGTCCCAGTAATGTAGTGGTTAGCACGACTACCCGGCAAGCGGGAGATGTCAGGTTCGATTCCTTACCGGGAAGATTTTTTCAGTCACTTAATTATGTCGGAAATTCCAAGGAAATTACAGATTTTCATAATTCACCGATAAAAGGCAAAATATATTAGCCAATAATATTTTTTTGTTAATAAATATTTAACATCTACGCGTATATAGTGCGGCCCTAAGGTGTCCCCCCCCCCATGTTAACTCTTGAACGACAGAAGCTAGCGTTTTTAGAAAAAGTAGGTCGATTTCTATTTTTTGTGAACTAGCTTTTGCCGTTACCGGCATTTCAATTGTATTTCCGGTTTCACCGGAAGTGACGTCAACTTTCTTATTTTAAATAGAACAGCCTGTATGTTTTTACGTTTTTGGAAAGGTAATCGAAAGGCGAATGCAACGATATAACATATGTTATACTTTAACTTAAGAAATATGACGATATGCAGCAATAAAAGTTTTGGTAAGCTGTTTTTGTTGTTACGCAAAGTTGGCTAGCAAACAGCGCCAAATTGTTTCTTGTGTCACCAGACTAATCTAAAGAGCTCATTGCTAAAAGCAAAGTAATCATAACAATTGCCAACTGTCAAATCTCAATTCCAAAAGCTGTCGTTTATTGTTATTATATCCTGCATTTGTTATACGTTCCTTCTTTGTTCTCGTTATTATTTTCTCTCGTTTTAACTTGTTTTGTTAATTGCAGTTATTTCTTTACTTTCTCGGACATTATTGCAATTAATTAGTTATTTAAATATGTTAGATCTTGATAGACAATATGTCTGTTTTTTTGGTTCTTTGTGTTGTTACTTTTATGATGGCTTTGGCACGAACCATGCAAAATTGCTGAGTCAATTTTAATATTATGTAAATCTGGCAACAATTATGACCTTATTTGCCATGGTTGCGCAACAAATTGTACAATAATTTAAATCATATTATCTTCTGTTAAAGCAGTTCGCTCTGTAAACTTTATACTGTCTATTCTTACTTAGCGCAAAGTTAAAATATTTGTTTCATTTCGTGGTAATTGTTACCAAATTCATCGAATATTAAAATTAGGTACTTGATGTTTATCCAACGTGGTCCATGCGGACGCTATTGTAAAATCAACAACATAAGAAACTGAAACTTAAGTACACTGCCCATCAAAAACTACCAAATTAAAAAAAAAACTAACCACAATTAATTAATTACAATAAAATTCGATAAAGTAATGGAGAAACAACAATGAAAGAAACAAGTTAAAATGACATAAAATAATAACAAGCACAAAGAACGAAGATATGACAAATGCAGGTTATAATAATAAATAACAAAAATAGTTTACGTTTTTGGAATTGAAATTTGACAGTTTGGCAATTCTTTTGATTACTTCGCTTAGGAATGAGCTGTTTAGCTTCACTAGAAACAATTTGGTGCTCTTTCCTGGCCAACCTTGCGTAACAACAGAAACAGATTACCAACGCCTTTATTGCTGCATATCGTCATATCTCTTGAATTAAAGCGTAATATATGTGGTGTCGTTGGATTAGCCTTTCGACTACCTTTCCAAGAACGTAAAAATATACAGGGTGTTCTTATTAAAATAAGAAAGTTGACGTCACTTCCGGTTAAACCGGAAATACAATTGAACTGCCAGTAACGGCAAAAGTTAACTCACAAAAAATAGATATCAACCTGTTTTTTTTCTAAAAACGCTAGCTCCTGTTGTTCAAAAGTTAGCAGGGGGGGGGGGGGACACTTTAGGACCGCACTGTATCTATACTTGAAATTACACTTGTAACAGTTTTTTTTTGTAAAATTTATATATGAAGTGTAACAACGTATTTTTTTATCATGCAAGAATGATCATCTATTTCTTCCATTCAAACGAATAAACACACATTTCTGCGGATATTAGGCAATCGCACTACAGGAAAAAGAAGTAATGCTCATATTTATTTTGGAGGCTCCCAGCTTTAAAATATCAAATAGCAACAAATTACAGCCTGTAATGTGCCATTTGAGTTCGCGATCTGAAGTCTGACGAATGGAAATTAGCGAGTATTCCTACCCGAGTTGACGAGTTGTAACCAAGTGATATTTAATTTGTGAAATTACGATAAAAACAAAACAGAACTTATTCTCTACGTGTTTGTAGAAAAAAATCACATTAAAAACGAATATTTAGGACCTGAAGTACGAGTAATATTGCCGTTTCTCTGGGATTATCGTTGGCTGGAGATAGATTTATCTAATAAAATGCCGGGATCAAAGAAAGTGGGGTGGAGGTTATATAAGGCGCTGCAGAAACCGAAAAAGAAGATGTTGCCGGAGCGGAATCGGCTGAATGTCACTCCACATGGCGCTAATGACTTTTCATGTTGTATTTTTAACGTAGTTACACACCAAGACATATCTTAATGAAGAAGCATTAGATTTACTGATTTTCTTTAATATCTGAATGTGTTTACGCCAATAAGGTAAACAGTTGACTAGGAAGGGTAATCATTCCCGTCTAAGTAGATAATTTTGTAATTAATTTATATTCAAGTTATTAACTTAAACCAAATTTGAATTCCTTCCCAAAATTCGTATTGTAATCCTTATCTTATGCGCACTTTATATTAACATTATATGATTTTGTTTTTCTAAAATGCATACTTATGCGGGTCAAAGTTTACTGCAGTCAAATTAATATTCATTGTCCGTTCCAATTGTAGACGCATTTACAGACGTACCATTTCCTCTTTGCATTCTCATTGATCATTGTTTTTAGTAGCTATTATAATGGGCAAACGATGTCTGCGATTTTTTCTTTCCAGAAGCGGTTACATCAGTGTTTATTTATTATGCAAAGCGCATTTCAGTACTAAATCACTTTTTTATCGTCGCAAAATAATGATTTTAATGGCATTTTGTAATTGATCACCGCTAATATCGTAACATGGACATTTAATACAAGTACATACACTGTAGGTACATACGTAATTTTCCTATTCTACTATTACTATTGCATTATTCGCGTATTGCGATAAATATTTTCCGTACGTCGTTTGTTTATGAGTAAATTACTGTAATGAAATATATAGTTCATTAGCGTATAAATTGGTTCTTTCACTTTTATTCTATTGGTCGAAAATGACATCATTTTCGGCCTTCGTTCGTTGTTTAAACATTAATAGATTTCTAATCAAGTGCGATTAGTTTACATAGGAAATATAATATTAACGATCCAATGGTATAATAAATGTCTACTTCTCACAATAACTCTGATTTAATAAGTGTGCTACCGGTTTCGAGATATTTATCTCATCCTCAGGCAAGCTGAAAGGATGCATTAATTTGTTTAGTAGTAGAAGATACAATTATTGACAGTTTATAATAACAATATGTTAATGTTTGTTATATAACAAAAGGATGCAAAAAAAAATTATTTTGATATAAAGTAAAAAACCTTGAATGAAAATGTTAAAAGATACAGCGAATTCCTAGAAAAAGCCAATATGAAAATAAATGAACCAAAGACCAAGACCATGGTGATAAGTACAAATACTAAAAAAAAACATGAAATATATCTGAATGAAGAAAAATAGGAGCAGGTAGCAAGTTTCAAATATTTGGGGACAATATTGACGAATGATGGTAGATTTGATGAGGAAATAAAAAGAAGAAATGAAGCAGCAGGAAAAAGTATTTAACAGCATCAAGAGCACTTTTCTCAACAAAAAAGGGATACCCAAGCCAATCAAAACAGAGATTTTCAAGAGGATAGTGACTCCGATACTTATATATGGGTCGGAAGTATGGTCAACAACAAAGAAACAGAGAGGAAAAATACAAAGTACAGAAGTGAGATTCCTTAGAAGAATAGATAACAAAACAAGGCTGGAAAAAATAAGAAATATTACAATCAGAGGAAATTCGAAAATGAAACCTATTCAAAACAGAATAGAAGAAGGACAGCTGAAGTGGTTGGGACACGTTACGAGAATGGAGAAAAAGTCGATGATGAAAAGAGCGTTTGAAGCGAAACCAATCAAAAGAAGACAGAAAGGTAGACCTAGAAAATATTGGATGGAGGAAGTACCAGAAGCAGCCGAAAAAAGAAACATAAACTGGAAAGAAATTAGAGGGCAGGTACAAGATAGGAAAGTAACTACCACACACCCGAGAGGGTAGAAGGGTTAAGATTAAGTAAGTAAGTTAGCTGTCTCATTTACTCCCATCTTGATGAATTTGTCTGGGGAAGGAAGATGGTTGAGAGAAATTAAAAATAATTCAGGATAGACTTTCACGGTCGTTGTCTACTGTAAAATAATGTTCAGGGAGTTGCCGTGTTATTGAGGTTACTCTTGACGTTTCGCCGTTCATACTGTTTCCAAAAAGTGATATCGTGGTCTCGTGCTAGTTGTTATATACCTTAATTTCGTTCTGCTGTGCCTCTGCCATGGTACGACTGCTTTGCCAGTTTTCTCGAAGAATTGACTTCCAGGTGTTACTGATCCATCCTCGCGGTTGAAACTGTTCGGATTCTTCATAATTTCCAAAGATTCACGCATCAATCTCTGGTGATATGATTCACGTTGTCATAGTCAATATTATGGCCTCCATTTTAACAGATTTATCTGTGTGTCTAAACTGTGGCTCCCGTCGACGTTCCTTTACTCTGCATTGAATGCTTCTTCCTGTTTGACCTGCATTTGCATTCTAGTTCGTATACGCCCTTCGTGAATAGTTTTAGAAGTAGATCCTTATTTGGTGGCATCGCTTGCACTGTGTTGTAGTGCTACATTATTCTACAGACAGTAGAAATTGAAAAGTAAAGTTACATTCGACAATACCAATCTTTTATTAAAAAGTATAAGACAAATGAATCACATCATCAATAAGGTTCAAACAGGTAGACTAATGAAGTTAACTGAAAGGGTGAAGAAGTTAATAGTTAGACGAATAACTGTTTGTGCCGGAAGCATTTTCGAGTGTTACATCGTAATAACTTTTAAAACGAGTGACAGTATCTCTGCTATTTATAATGTAGTTTCCCCCCCTTTTCTTTACATTTTGCAAAAGTAAACTAATTTAAAACGACATTAAAAACACTTAAACAATTCTTTTGTACTATTATATTTTTAAACTGCGCAGTATACGTATCGCTGACCAGACGAAAAAGCTATAAAAACTGCTACTGTTTTTCTAATATGTACATTTTTTTTTCTACATAAACGACCGTACACACAGAGACCATAACAACAAAATATTTACATTCGACATCCATCGGTTAAATAGGCATGACCTCACACATCTGATCTTGGCTGGCGATGATGCGGTAGCAGTGAAATTAAAAGAAATTAAATCTATATTAGGGGGGTTTATACCATTAATAGAAGCAATCCTAGAAAGAACGTAGTGCCTCTACACATGTAATCAAAGACTATGATCTCATAATATTGCTGAATAGGAGAGAGAATACCATCATACTTTGTCAAACGGCTACTATTAGAATAGACTAAATGTTACGATCCCATGATGCTTGTTTACACAACCGAGGCACCACGTCAACGTCCAATATAATAATAATAATAATTCATTAGTAAAGCAGATCAGGTCCAATTATGCGGAATATTGAATGATATAATGTCATATTTCTAGGATTGCGCAATTCGTCAGAGTTAAATGACGAGATCTGAGTTAGTAAAAAAAAAAACAATAATCGGAATACTTTATATACGAACACCGTAAAAATACATAACTTAACGTTAGAAATTTTGCAGAATTCCATTATCTACACTTAAAATCTCGCTTTGTAAACTTTTTGGCTTTTTGACTTCAAACAGTGTATTTCAAAAATGTTTGTGCCACAAATGTTCGATTGGATTTAAATTTTGAGATTAAACAGGTCAATCCAAAAGATGGAATTCCTTTTCGTGTATCTAGTCTTTAGTTTTTCAAGCTGTGTGGTAGAAAGAGCTATCTTAGTTGGACAAAATGTTTTCTAAAAGATCCTATGAAAAAGGTTTTGCATACGATGGCTTTAATGTCGCATTTAGAACTTTTAAGTGCGTTTGGCTATTCATGGGTCCGTGATATGTGAACATTTCCCCAACGCGCTGTGATCATAATGTTGCCATTTCTGTGCTCAAGAGTAGAAACGACGCAATCCCTACGAAAATTCCTTGTTAATTCTGCGACATACAAAGGTACCAAAATGCTGAAAAAGAAACTATGGATGCATTATATCAACCAAAAGCAACGCTTAAAACGCCTTTAAAATGGGCATTATCATGGTGATAGCATTCAATTTGTAGGCAATATTTTTTTAATAATTATCTGTATATTCGTTTCATCGGACCAGAATATCCTTTTGCAATTTTCAATTATCCAATATTGATGTCTTTTTGCTCATTCTAAATGGTTAATCTCGGACAATAACGGCTTTTAATCCCGCAGTATTTGACCGTCTTCTAATCGTTCTAGCCGAAATTTTTGGACCACCTTCTGCATTGATTTCAGCACTCAGTTGCGAAGGAGTTTTCTTTCAATCCCGAACGTCTCCACTAGATGGTCCCCTCTGGCTATTATTATTTTGGGTCGGACGCTGCCTGGTTTAATTTTACAAGATCCAGCAGTCTTATACGTATGTGCCTATTTATGGCTAATTGAGTACGAGGTGAACACTTGAACTTTTGTACAATTTTAGTTTGTGAGATTCCTGTAAAACTCAAAATCGCAATGTGTGCTCTATTAGTTTCACTTAACTATGGCTATTTTTCCATAGTAATTGTAAATATTGATAGAAAAACACTTAATTGCGAAAATCTGCAGGTGTTCCGCTTTTTTTGGCCAAGACTGTGTATTTCAAGTATTGGGTAAAAGACGAGGGGTGTTTGTGAGACAATCGGAGAACGAGGGGATGATTCGGTGTGTACTATAGGAAGAGCTATGCCAAGTACCGTGAAATTCTAGAAACCCCATGCTAATTTGTGACATATTGGCCAGAAATTCATTTGTATGCTGAACGTTGAGCCAAAACATACCGCTCGGCTCCTAACTTAAATCCTATCAAATTATTGTGGAATCAACTTAAGAGAAGAATTCGAATAGCTGATCCTGTTTCTGAGGAATACCAATAGTTAGCATTCCAAGTATTCCCGGAGATTCACGAGAGGTAAAGGATGGATGTTTTGGTTTAAATAAATTTAGCACCATTTTATAATAGAAATAAAAAATTTCCGTACATATTTGTAATATTTATTCCCCATGATAATGGCGGTAAGTCTCCAATTTACCTCCAATTTATGTTTGTAGTTTGTTCCGAAAGATTAAATTATACAGTGCATAAAAGATTTAAGAAACAAATTATCAGCTGATGACGATAGCATTCCCTGTTTCCTTGTTAAGGAGTCTGCTTCTATCTTTGGTACTCCTTTATCTATAATTTTCAACTTCTACTTTTATTGATATGTGGAAAGTTGCTAGAATCTCGTAAATCTTTAAAAGGGGTGATAATTCCAACATCGACAATTATAGACCTGTTGCTGTAATTTCTTCCTTCGCTAAAGTCTTTGAATTATTAATCTGTAAGCGTATCTCCTACAGCACGAGATCTCACCTTTCTACAACATGGCATGGATTTATATCGCACAGGTTTACCGCAACTAAACTCGCACAAATTTCTCAAAAAATAGCTGAAGCTGTCGATGGGGGTGGCCAATTGGTTGTTGTTTACACCGACCTCATAGACCATCGTATTTTGTTGGAAAAATTGAGTTTTTTTGGCATTGGCAAGGATTTTCTTCAATTAATTGGATTTACTTTAATGGCTTTAACTCCAGACTCTTTTACTTAACCTCTTGGGTACTCCAGGGTTTGAACCTTGGCCCTCTCTTCTTTAATATATACATCGATGACCTTCTCAAATCTATCAACAACCCCGTATTAGCCCACGCCGATGATATTAAGATCCTAGCAAGTCACCTAATTACGTTGTCCTTTTGCAAGGTAATCTAGATAAAATTTATTCCTGGTACTTAGGTAACCATAAACAAAACTTCGATAAATGTTTCTTTTTATCTTTCACAAGAAAACTACATATAATCGATTCTCAATATGGCATCAATGGTACTAATACTGCTCCCCAGCCTTCGATTAAAGACTTAGGAATAATATATGACGAAAAATTTACTTTTTCCAACTATATCTTGGAAGTCACGTCAGCGGCCTCTAAATCATTAGTATTTATTCATAAATTCAGACTAGATTTAAACTGTCTTATATGCCCTTAACGATGACGTAAATATTTTCTATAACGAATATTTATCTAGGGAAACCACCTCTACCCCCTTATTTTTTTGCAAATTTCAGAATTTTTATGTACTACAAAATATAGACGCTATGTAGAATTGATGCGTATTGCATATACATAGTAAGAATCACAGGTAATCCGTGTAGAAATGTTGAAAATGTTGAGATGCATTTACCTGTGTTTCCTTGTTAAACAAACTTCCGCGAGCGGTAGTGTACATAACAAACTCCAGGCAAAAGTTATTATATTTGCCCTAACCTAAAATTGTCCTACCTAAGAAGTACTTTTCCAAAAATGTTAAACGTGATTAAATCATTTCGTTTATTGAAGTAAATAATAATAGAGGAAATTAAGATTAGTGTCTACGTACTCATGATCATCGTACGGAGAAATTACAAGTAATTGTCTTTAATCAATATTAAAGGCAAATTGTATTTAAATTTGCAATCGTAGGTCATGCTTAATAGATTAATTTTAACCTTATATACGGAGCTCTATTTAAGGTAAAGAAACCTCTAAACATGCATCCACCCAAGGTACAGCATTGAAAAAATCTCAATAGCGAGTTGGTAATTGAGTGATTCATATTCGTGAAATTAAATTCATCTGGATAATTACATATTACAGAAGGAAAAAAAAAACACCTTCGTTGCTCGTTCATTACTGACCTACTGAACTAGCCTTAGCCAAGTTCCATGCGACCACACTGAATAGTCAATCGCGCTGGTCATAAATTCTAGAATACTCTAATTATTCGGTTCGTAATAAAGCGCTTTGTTTCCTTATTAGAATTTAACGCGTTGTGAAATGCATCAGCTGCATAAATAGACTCCGTAACCTTCCCTCCATCGGTCATCCGATTGCGTCAAATAAGGAAAACTCTGCTCGAATTCAAGTGCACTTTATATTTATTGATACAGCGTAATGTCAAATGAGTTAGGTCATCTCATGAGTGGAGCAGAGAGGTTTGCAGTAAATATGGACGTCAGCATTTTTTATAGCTTGTTATTGTACGCTTAGATAATATTTTAAACGGATGTAATAAAGTTTTCGTTTGAAGATTTTCATCTACAAGCTAACAAGATAAGGTTATCAGGTGAAATTAACAGATTTCAGTGAAAATGGATACGCTTGCAGAAGCATCACTACTTTCAATTCTGGATCAAATCAACGGGGTGAAAATTTTGACAATTTTCAGCGATTTCTATCATTGCTGTATGCAGTAAAATATAACCAAAATTGTGTTTCATAAATCTATCAAAACACTTAAATATTTTATACATACACTCCTGTTTGTTACCGATTGTCATCCAGATCTGATTTAATGTGTTCATATCTATTGCAATGTTGAAAATACGGCATGTAAAATAGCTGTCATTAACGTCACGTTCAGCCATTTGCGCTTCGGCAACAACTGTTAGAGTTAAGTCTTTCTGATTCTATTTTCGATTCTGTAGTGGCTTATATACCCCTTATCCCCGAGGTTTTAATCGGTAAATATATCTCCAGCCAACTTCTTTCTATAAACATGTAGAAAATAAATTATATTTTATCTTTATAATAATTTCGCAAACTAAATATCTTATTATGTGATATTTAATTTTGTTAAATCCGCTGGAAAATGTCTATATTTTACGGTGGCTAATACTCGTTAATGTCAGTTCGTTAGACGTTAAATCACGAACTCCAATGGCATATTACAGGCTGTAACAGAAGTAGCAAAATGTATTTTGTTACCTAGAAAACTTGGAACATTATAATGTTACAATCATCACCTAGTCAGGTAACAAAAATAGACAGGCGCAAACAAATGCATATAATTATATTGAACAAAAATTTTTTTTTTGTAAATGAATGCTTTTTCTGCTAGTTTCAAGTTTGATTTTCGTTTTTGGAAATTTATAACAATTAGCATTTCACTTTGACAAACCTTTAATACAATCGACTTAAAAATTTACCTTTTTTTTTTGGACATCCTACTGTATTCAGCTGCAGGTACATTCCTTTTAGAAGTCTAGCAATATTTGAGTTTCGTCTTTTCACTACCCTTTCAAGCGACTTCCATGCAGCAGCTTCAAGTTCACGCAAACTGTTTTCAAATAGAGAAATTGTGTCTGAGATGGCATACTTTTTGTTTGAGTCATTTTAATTTAAATTTTTAAATTTTTCAAAATATATTTAAAAGTACATGCATGTCGGATCATTTTTTAATTTATCTTCTACATGTAACATCAGCTGATAGGTATGTCACTCAAAAAATATAACTTCTCCTATTAGCTGAAAAATAAGTGTTCTTATGCCATCTCACACCGATATGTGAGGGTGAGATGGCATACTGCTAAATCATCTCACCCAAGCCATTAAAATCTACCTACTTAATGCAAAATAATATTTTATTGGCAAAGAGACAACCTGTAACACAAAATATAGGTATTTTAGAATGTAAACCAAATAAGCTTCTGAAGAATACAACACATATTTAAATAAAAAAACAAAGTATTTGAATACATCGTATAAGAACGTCTTCACTCTTTTGCTAATCCCAGCACATTCGGAATGACACCAATTATTGCATTGCTGACAGCGAATCCACCCTTCACGGGGGCGAGAAAAGGAATATAGCTCATTACAATACAGGCAAGCGGTCTATTTGGACGTCCCCTCTTTCTTTTTCATCTTCTTCACTAACTTGTAATTTTCTCTTTATTACTCTGGCAGATTTTCGCAAGATTGCTGCTTCTTTTTCTACAACAGCTACTTTGGCAATTTATATTTCCGGTGTGCTATTTTTTCTGTTTGCGAGTTTTGGTCTCCACAAGAGCAACAGGCAGCGGAGAAACATCTTTTATAGAGATATTTGGACTTTGGGAACTAATTTCGTTTAATGTAGGCACTGACATCTGAGGATCATCTGTCTTTGCATTTGGGCCACCAGTTTTATTTTGCCCAGACACTAAAGGTTAAGGGTCTTCAAATTTTTCAGGTTCTGTGTTCGAATTTTCTCCTACATCAGTAACTTTCGCTGGTTGGAACATCTATTCTGGAAAGACGTCTTTATTTGGATATATGCCAGACTTAGAAAATGCGTTAACAGCATTTCCTGTTGTTGCAGCTTTATTGTAAGCTTCCTTTAGTAGGCCACCAACTTGAAAATATATCACCGTTCTCCCAGGATTAGACTTTAGTCAACGAAGTAGTTCCTGGCTGTAATATGTCGTAAATGGACCGAAAAAGCGAACGTCCAAAGGTTACACCCTGTGGGAGCAATGAGGGGGGAAGCAAAATATGACAATCCCGTTATCTTTGACGTATGTCAGAGCTTCAAAATTATTATGGCTACTGTGTCCATCTAAGAGAAGGAATACTTTGTTTGCAACAGATGGCTTAACATACTTGTCAAAGTGTTTTAGATACTTAAGAAAACTTTCTCCTGTCATCCATCTATTTTCCTGTGCTAAACCCAAAGCTCCTGCTGGAGCATCGTTCATCAATTCATTCTTCATATTCATCTAGGAAAATAATAAGACAGGTGACTTCCTTCTTACCCTTAGTTAGAATTTGTGTTCATCCAAAACTTTCTCAAGAGAATCAAAACACTTCCCAGTCTGAACCTTGTTAAATGCTCGAGCTCTTGCAGCCGATGTTGCTTCTGGTATATGAAGCGAAATAGAAGGATTTCGTCGGCGAAATCCTTTTAGCCAATCTCAGCCCGGAGTTTTCTTTTCCTTTGAAAATCCATGGGGGATTTTCTTTGCACCGGCAATTTCATAAGCAAATTTCCAAATATCTGATGTCGTTAGTCCAAAAAAACGCACTTCAATCTCTTTTACATGGCGAACCAACTCATTTTCCAACTCGGCATTGAAAGTTGGAACATGTCCTCCTAAGTAACCTTTATTAGCTCCACGATCATCCTTAATACGTCTTCTTAACGTCGTCTGTGGCACATTAAACGTTTTCGAAGCTAATTCCATTCGTCTGTTTCTAATTGCATCTAGTACTTTCATCATATTTTGTTCACTCCAGCTTTGTCGTTCTAATTTTCGAATGTATTTTCCCACCATTTTTGCAAAATAGATCTGTAAAGAAAAAATTGAATCTAAGTAAAGAAATTAATTATAGCAAAACGTAAGGATGGCATACGATGCCATCTCAACCTGATCGATTATATGCTGTCTCACCCTGAAATGCATTTTTCTCTTTTGACGTATATTTTAAGCTCGCAGTGGCATTTTTGGCCTAACTAGTGGAGCAGATGTATAGAGTTTTCATAAGTAAACACTTCTATATTAGCAAATTTCACCAGAATTTTAAACTCTCGAAGTAACAACCGTTTATACGACAGCGAACAGAAAACTTTCCACTTACCTTTATCATAAAACAGACCATACCTACTCGTCGGACACGCACAGCCAAATTAAATTTTCGCAGTAACCGTTACAAATGCACATGCACATAAACCGAAGCATGTACAGTCCCTAGCCAAATTACTTGAAACACTCAATATTTTGTAGTTTCTTCATAATAAAATATAAATTATACATGTATTATATTTTTTATTTATAAAATATATTGTAAAAATATGTAACATATGTAAATATTAAATAAGTAATTAATATTTAGTCCATAACTCATGATTTTTAATAACACCCTTAATTCTTCGGGGCATACTTTCAATGCAAGATATCTTCATCGTTCCCCCCATACATCCTTTATATTCTTCATTAATATTTCCTTTGTAGGGTTTTCTCTTTCATATATCTTACTTTTTAGTCGATTCCATACGTTCCCGATGAGATTAAGGTCCGATGAATTTCCGGGCCAACGTAAAATAGGTATGTGATTGTCCTCAAAGAATTTCTTAACCTTTTTTGCCACATGGCAAGGAGCATTATCTTGCATAAATATACGCCCTGTTGGTATGCGACGTCCTGGCTTAAAATACGGTAATAACGTGTTTTTTAACACATTTATGTACTGCTCTTGACGCATTGTACCTTCTACGAAATACAAAGGACCGGGCCCGTCTCCACTAATCACTCCCCAAATCATTACTGGAGAGGGTCTTTTACAGTTCGAAAAACCGTGGACTCTGTGAGACATTCGCCAGGTCGTCTACGAACAAATTGTGCTCGCTGCACTAACACACAGAGCGAGCACTCATCACTAAAGAAAACCTATTAAATAATGCAAACATTAATTCAGTAAAAATCATGTTGTTAAGTTATTCACCTTTTCCAATTCTCGTCTGTGAAATGGTTGTGACGAGCAGGTTTCATTTTTTCTGTTAAACGCGGCTTTTTTACAGGTCTTCGGCCCATTAGGCGATTTTCGCGCAATCGGCGTCTGACAGTTCTGCTCGAAATCTCTTTTTTTGAATCATTTTAATTGTAGCAAATCTATTGCTCAAAGCCTGATGAACAGTTTCATGGTCAGATCTCTTCGAAGTTTTTCTTTTCCGACCGCACTTCGTGTCGATGTGCTAGCTCCTTCGTTTAAGATTCTAGCTAAACGCGATACAGAAGAAGGAGATACTTTCTGTAATTTTGCAATTTCTCGTTGTGAATGTTTGTTTGATTGTAGAAGAGCTTGTATAGCGGCTTTTTGTTCAGTTGTTAAATCTTTCCCGGGCATTTTCTACAAAAAAGCCCAAATATTTCAATTTTTTTTCAAATTCCAAATAATTAATTATTAAGAGAGAGATAGAATAACAATTTTACCTTTGCAATAACGATATATCAACACAAAACACTTAACGACACTCTACAACTTAGCTTCTACACGGTTATGACGAAATATTTTAAAAAATGTCGATGCATTCTCTAAACTGTGAATTCGCTAAATGTAAGTTGATAAGTGAAATATTTATATATACATACTTTACTCTTCTAAATATTATTTCTCTGGTATTTTTATTTATTGATACAATAATCTAGTCCCCCTATGAACGATCGTATTCAAAGCAAAAGAATATCACTATAATAGGATACGAATTTCCAGGTAAAAGGGTTGATTTATGACATGTTTCAAGTAATATGGCCAGGGACTGTAGTTGCAAAATTTGCTAAAAACACCAGTATAGCGTCTCACTCATGTCTGCCGTCTCAGGCACAATTCCCCTGGTATCGCTAATCAACAAAAGATGGAGGTATTATTGTGTCATAAACGCAATTCACTTTTATTAGCCTGTTGCAAGAAAATAGAGGCTAATAGAAAAAAAATTATTGGCACGTTTAGAATCAGCGCCCATAAGTATCTAAGACACTGCAAAAATCATCTATTTAACGAATACAAGGCATTTCCAGGTGCATCAGCCAGTCACTGACAAATTTGTGAACATTTCAAAATATTGCCTATAAATAGACAAAGTCTATACACTTTTAGAAAGTTAATTCAATAATGTTCTAGTTAGAGATTGCCCCGTCTCTGAGTTCTTGCAACATAATTAAATGGGCCAGTTATGATGTTAATAGATCGAGAACTATTAACAATGTTTTTAACTAGTGTATGTAAGGTTTTAGCGTGTTTATCACTAACTAGCTGAAAAACCCAAACCTTAAGGGTTTGGGTGAGAAACAATTTTCTCTTTTAATGAATTATATTATGGCACAATCATAACAGAAATTAACAGTAGTATATTTTAGTGGACGTATATACAATAGGACGGCTATTTTATATTTGACGTTAAAAAACGGTCTCACCGTTCTAACTATTCTACCGCTCTAAGCTACGCAGATCTGGTTCAAAATTGGTTAGATTTCATCCTGTTTAATTTCGAGCATCCTTTCCTTACCGAGCCGATAAATCGATTTTGTTCGGTTGAAATCGGACTGTTCGATTCCATTCGACTACGATTCCATTCGGTGCTGTTCAATTATGCTCAGTTCCAATTGGCCCCGTTTAGTCTGTTTAATTTGGTTCGATTTTTTTTTCAATTACGTGCAGTTTTGTTCGGCATCAACCGCAATAAAAATAACCCGCAAAAACACTTTCAATGCTGCGTTTTACACTTGTCAAGATAAGGCACAATGCGCATTGATTTTGCTCTGGCTTCTCTCGTGCGTTGTCTCGCTAGAAACCTCCATGCAGTATTCTACTCAAGGCAGCGACGATATCTTTATTTTGTCGATGACGAACTCTGCCTGAGATTGGAATGGAGACCGGATTATTCAAGACTCTTGATTTTTATTGGTTCAAGATGTGATATTCTTCCCGGGAAAGTTATCTTTTGATTCGCTTTCACTTCTGGAATGGTAGAAATGACAGTAGTAAATCTTAGTAGATGTGTTTGCAGTAGGACGGCTATTTTATGTTTGATGCTAAAACTTACTGTTTAAATAGGCAAAATAAGACGAATGCCAGTGCCATATAGTCTCGAAAATGCAAGATCCACTTCGATTCGATTTTTTTCAAGCTGTCCTTTCCATAAAAGCACATAATTTATGACTTTTAATGAATATTACACGCACTTGGCAGATCAAATGTCATACTTTTCCTTTTTGTTTGTCGTTATTGTTTAAAATAGATCGTTCGAAGAAAATCATCTCTAAACACCTCGTAGACACCACAATCGACACGACAATTTCGATATTTGCTTTAACTTATACTTCGCACCCAAAAAATACAAAGCGTCTTTGAATGGAAGAAAAAAGTTCTTTCAAAATCCTTACCGTACCGCCTCAAACATTTAGCAGTACCTTCTTCTCCTGTAGTTACACATTTTAAATAAAGATTACGCCTGAAAACGCAAAATTAACTAATTTTCCTCCGATCCAAATGACATTGTATACGGTAGCTGGTCAAATGTCATCAGTTTTCAATGCGTGGGGTTTCTATATACAAAAGGTACAAAAGGTACAAAAGTCCTCCTAAACAACGCAGAGACATCATGATAGTCGCTCCAGTTCTATTTTTTTGCTTAATTTATAATTCGCACCTCTCCGTAAATCGGTATAAGCGTCCTTGTTTAAAATGTGACGGTAGAAAACGGTATCTACATCCTACATATTCCATATCGTATCGTCACGAATACACAATAATCTCGACTCCAGTTACACAGTTTCAACCAAAAATACGTTCGAAAATGTAAAACTAACTGATTTATCGCTGCTACAAGTGCGGCTGACAACCTACCTTTGTTGTATGACAGACTCGAAATAAATAAACGTCTAATTCGCGCGTCGCCCAACGATTTTCTTCTCGGGATTGTAATTTCTTTCTTCAAAATACCGCTCCAAGTAGCGTTCGCCGCTCGAGAGCGCCCAAAAACGCGTTCTCGTTAGAATCATACTTGACAACTTTGACAGTTTTTCAGCGCACTAAAGTTTTTCTTTGTGTTTTTCGATCACGGCGTCGAATTACCGAACGCCAGTTAATATAGTCACCGACCCCCGTTCCGAACGAAAATACGCCTATGCGATGGCCGAAGGAGCAGGCTTTCGATCGCCGTTGTTCGCGCCCGTCGATCTCGCTCCCTGTGACCCCCAATTCGCTCATAGTTTACTTCCTTTTGCCGATAACCGAGGATGCAAGAGTGAGGCGTAGATTTATCGAACCGCTTATATTTATATAATCTACTTAACGTTTCATTAAACATACTATCAACTTCTTCAAAAAGTTTTATAAGATTTTCAACAACCTTTAGAAAACTTTTGAAGAAACTGACGGCAAAACTCGAAAGATTATATTTCAATCCAGCCCCGAAAGCCTACTCTGAGCTATTGAAGATGTTTTACTACATAAACTTTGCTTCACATTAGCAAAATACTTTCTTACGAAAAATCGAATCACTTTTTATAGTTTTTGCTGTTTAAAGAGAAGAGTTTACAACACATTTTGGATTGTCAACAATCTTGGAATACTTGACGTTAATAATCTTCTAATTTGATAAGGTGCCATAATGAAAAACAAAGAAATGATATCTAACCCCGGTATTCAATTCAGCATCCTTGAGAACTACTATTTGCTCGGCTTTCAGGATAGTTTTTCACCAATTTTGTATAGAATCTCTCATCCAACTGGTGCTCCAACTAGTATAGCAAGTATTCGTCATTTGCACAGCTAGATGCTTTGTTCAAGTCTAAAAATCATGCTTAATCCATCCTACATTCTTGTTGTTGAAAGACTTGATAAGAACTCGTATTGTTCAAGTCTCTTTTGTCCCTAACTTTTTGATTCTTTCTTTCCATGATGTCCAGCAGATAAAAGTACATACCAATCGTCATAAACAACGTATATGAAATATTTTATTGATATACAGCTACCGCGATTGGTATTCTATATATTTTGTTGTTATACCCTTACATCATTCTCAATCCATTTCTTGTTTACCATTAAACTGATTATTTTAAATCGGAAATTTGCGGTTTTTCGTATCATCCGCAAAGGAAAACACTCCTTTGAGAACCACTACCGTCTAACCAATGTTCCTTTGCACGTTTGCCATCTATATCGGTTAATTTAACGCCGGAATCATGCGTCCGTTGATCGAACGTATATTAATAACAGTGATCTATCCGCCGCAACACGGCCGATCATAATAGTATCACGTCCAAATGACTTCATTTATATTACTGGTCTGTAGCTCTGAGCTGCTGAAATAATTTAGAACGTATACACGGAAGCAATTCGAGTTGAAAATTGTTGATCTGATATTCTGTCATTTCTGTCAGATATCTTTCATTTGCCTGTACGTAGATATGTAGTTGTGAAATACGCTTGTCAAAGGCACTTAAGACAATTAATTATGTCCGCGACGTAGTCTACGAAATGAATATTTGCATGTTAAATGAAATCGTGAATGTACACGTAAACAAATATTTGATTTATGCAAATAAAATCGAGAATAGTACCTCCAATGGGCATATTACTTAAAATTAGTATATAACTTGATTTACTGCTGCTGCATAAGAATTTAACGAGCTCTTAATTTTATACGAGTGATTTACTGTTGATTTTGTAATAACATGCAGAAAATTTATAATTTCAACAGATCATATATCAAAATCTAGTAAATAGATATTTATTCATTCAAGCAATATACATAAAACTACGAGGTGATAAACAGATTGTAGCGATGAATAAAACTGGAAAGTGCCAGGATTTCATTCATCTCCGTCATCTGCAAAATAGTTTCCCTGATCCTGGCGCCTCTACCATTATGGAAGTCTTGTTTATTGTGTTTAGCACTGTCTACGATTTAGCTTCACTTCTCTCTCTCGCCATCACTCCTGCACTCAGAGATGGTTTCTTGCATCAGGAAAATAGATTTGCTTGTAAAAATCAGTCTCTATTCAAGAAAATATTTTTATTTCAAGACTATAAAAATTTATAATATAAGAAAATAGTTTTCTTGAAATTTCATTTGGATTAAATAAATATTTTCTTAGGGATAGAAAATCTACAAAATCCAAGACAGAAAAATGTTTGTTCCAAGTAAATCATTTAGTTTTAAGTTAAGAAAACATTTATATTTAAAGGTAGAAATAAAAAAATGGTCCAAATCTCACAAAGTTCTAAATTAGGCGCCCGGTTTCGTCTTCAAACAATACATCATCAGGCCAGCTACAAGGATATCCAATAAAAGAAAAATTGCAATAATGGAAAAAACCGAAAGTTAATAATTAAAATTAAGTGAATGAACTAATGAAAAAAAAAAATTTATATGTATAGTAGTATAGTATAATCAAATTATTTCTTTAATAATGTAATTAAATAGGGGTTATTTTTATGTAGTTAAATAATTAACAAGTTAACATTTTAAATTAGTGCACGTTGTAAACAGTAATAAAAAGAAAAGGAAAATTACATTAACCGGTATCTTTTGAAAATGTATATGAAACGTTGAACGGTAAAAGTTATATCATTATATGGGTAAATAAGTATGGTATCTGTATTCCGGTTCCCTCGCTACTATCTAGGACGGCGGACTATAACTACTGGCACTAGATGGCGCCACGAAACATTTCAGTTGCTGTTTTTCATGATTAGTGGTATAAACTGAGGGATGTAACACCAATACGGACAGGATAATTCGCTGTGGCGTCTGAATAAGGCCCTTCGACATGACAGAGCAAGTGAACCGCAGAAGCCGATACATGGCAGGAGCGGACTGGTGTTTACTGGTGAGCAGAAGGCTGATGTTCATGCGGAATATCTTGAGTCCGTATTCGATGAACCTATTGGCGAGGACGATGATGAGGAGCTGGAGGATAGCGTGGAGCTTTCATTGGAACAGTTACCAGGTTTGTGGGTAAGCCAATTTCTGAAACATCCAGGCTGGAAATTATGGTGCATATAAAGAGCACAAAAAACGCCAAAGCTCCAGGTTTAGACAAAATCACCAACGAAATGTTGAAAAATCTTCTTCCTGGAAGATAGCTGAAATTATTGTTTTGTGCAAACCTGGTAAGGACTCCACCTTTCCCCAAAGCTACCGACCTATTAGCTTCCTCTCGGGTCTCACTAAGGTGGCAGAGAGGGTCATCCTTCAACGATTACGTGATGACCTGGCGGATGTTGATCCTTTGCCTCCGGAGCAGTTCGATTTCAGAGCCGGACTAAATACTGATTACCAACTGTTGAGGTTTACGGACGCAGTAAAGGAGGCACTTGAGATGAAGGACACAGTTCAGGCGGTGTTTTTGGATTTTGTCAGGGCCTTCGATACGGTCTGGCACGGAGGACATATATATAAGCTGTTTTATCTGGGCGTTAATAGGAACCTGGTGAAGCTAATAGCTAATTACTTACAGAACAGGCGTTTTCGGTTCAGATCGTGCGGCGTATTATCACAAATGTGCACAATATCAGCAGGAGTGCCACAGGGGTCCATACTTGGGCCAGAATTATTTATATTGTTGACTTATGACAACCCGAGGACCCCAGCCACCGAACTCGGAATATACACCGATGATACTGTTGTATACTCCTCCTGCAGGTGTGAGCGGCTTCTTACAGCGAGACTGCAGAGCGCGTCAGATACATTGTCATATTGTACAAAATTAATGAAGAAAAGTGCATCAGCAACGCTCAAAACAACATAAGAGTGGGAAACACAGAACTACCGTGGAGCAAGGAGGCGAAATATCTGGGTCTCTCAATTGATAAGCGATTAACATGGAAGAAGCACTTTTCAAACACGAGAGCTAAATACGCGCGGGCCAGACGCCTATTGTTACCTTTAATAGGCAGAAATAGTACTCTAAGCTTAGGATCTAAGAGACTGATATATATTACTACGTTGCGACCCATCCTTACGTATGGGATACTTGCATGGCTGACGGCGGCGAATACACATCAAGACCGTTCACCACCCCTAGTTCGGGTCCGACGAGTGCGATCTTGGAGCCGGGAGGATGACACCGATGAAACAAGAAGCATAAGAAGAGACCTCATTGGTGACGAACAGCAAACAAAAATGTCTGTAGCGTGAAAGTGCTGCACAGGGGAGGACTGTGGCGCAAAGGGCTCGCGCTCAGCCCTGAGGAAAACTGAAGTTCTATGTATGTAATGTGGATAGGAGCAAAAAGCGTAAGTGCTTTTCTCTTCTCACATTGTATTTGCCGGGGGTGATTCTATCAATACAATGAATTATTTATTAGCATTATCTTGGTTGTTGTTTCTAGGCACTATTCTCATTTGTACTTCTGCATTATTGTCGTACGGTTTTAAACAAGGTAACATGCATTTCGAGAATTCTAAGTACATTTATTTTAAGAAAATGAAACTATTGATTTATAAACAATACCTAAACGCTTTCTTGAATTAAGAAAACTATTTACTATTTTTAAGAAAATATTGTTTTGTGTTATAACGGCCATTTACTTGTATTAAGAACCGCTTTTTTTTCAAATTTCCTGCAAGATTTTCTTGAATCAGGTTAACAAATGTGTTAAACAAAGAAATACAATTATTTCATTACAAGTATATTGGCGGTTATTTTTGCGCTTAAGAGAGACACTTAAGTGAAAAAAAAAACCGCCAAAAAAATATTTCTTTTGATTTAAAAGTTATTGTATTGTAGATAATGTAAACAGTAATTGTCTTGAATTGAAGCGGACGGTCTTGATACAAGTAAACGTTTCTCTGGGTGTATATCTTGGAAGTACATACATACTTCGTTTTGTTCTTAAATTTCGTGGCACTTTTTACGTGAATTTGCCACATGCTTATAGCACTAGAAATAGAAAAAAATATTTGTTATCATTTTCACGCAAGTCATCAACCTTTCAGAGAAGTTTTAGGTTTATGGGAATCAAACGGTTCAACGTTTTGCCTAACGAATTGAAAGATCTTTCTAACATGAACATTTTTAAGCGTAAATTTGTATCTCCTCCAAGCTGATGCCTATTCAATTCAAGATTTTATTGATCTCTTTTCTTAAGTAATGACTAGATATTATATATTTATGTATTCCTATGTATTGTTGATGTGTTTTTTGTGCATCTGTTACCAGTCTGTACTAAAATAAAAGCTAGTACTATTATAAATTCAAAATTAAAGCAGGCAAAGAATTCTGATTGGCTTTCAATAGGAACAATGCGGATTTTAAAATGGAAAACTTTCACTTCAATAGTTTGGTTTAAAAGTAAACTAAAATATCTCATCGGAGTAGTAATTTAATTTTAAAAGTACCTTAATAGTCGTAAGGGATTGCAAAACACCTGGAATTAACAAGTACTTAAGAGTTTTGTCTCTTAGAATGTTTATAGTATAATTACTTGCAAATCTAAAATTAGGAGCCCAAAACTGTTTTCTTTTTCTGCTTTCTTAATGTCTGTCATGCTTCTGTATTACGATTTTGTACATTTATTTTTAAATATGATAAAACAAAAAGCTAATTTCGGATCGACGATTTTGACGCTGATGGCGTATATATCAACGCCGAAAATATACTTTAGATCATCATATCATTAGTATTATTAGATCGCCCCCTAATTCAACTGGATTTGTGTGTTTTTGTTTTTTTTTTATTAGGTTTAAAATAACTGGTGAAAATCGATTAAATTAGAAAGATGACTAAAAATGAGATCAAATAAATTGTGTGTTAATTACCTGCATTAAATTTAGTCTTTTGTTCTTGATTATGTTGCTATTAAGGGAATTACAAGGACTTTATAATATGCAAAATGTTTGTGTATTCGCTTATCTGATGAACAAATCTTTTTAACCAGATTTAATAATTACAATAATTACCAGTAGCAGCACTTTCTGTGAAACAACGTGCTTCACCACTAGAAAATTTCTCTTTTGTTTCGCCATTCATCGCAATGAATAATTACGGAATGACAAAAAAGACAATTATCTCTATTATATAGTTCCGATGCAATTCCAGTGAATTATACCTCATTAACACCTGCCTAGTTAAAGAAATTACGTTACACCTAACAAGCCAAACCGAAGAAACATAAAATGTTATTAAGCACGCACATGCATGTATTTGGATTAAGAAAAAGGAAGAAAAGCTGGTGCTCTTTTGTGATAGCAAATATATGGATCGTTGTGAATCATGTTTCGACTTCGTCTCGAACAATAGAACAATGGTTCTTTCACAAGAGCGGGACCGCCGTAAATAAAGTATGACCGTATCGTAGACTGCATGACTGCATCTCTCCATGCGGAGATCGAGATGAAAGAACTGAAAGTAGGCGTGGGATGAGTAGCTTGGCGTGTATGTTGGGAAAGATATTGCTAATGTAGAATGTCCGTGTTTACATACAGGTCATTAAATTTTATCTTACAATTAACTAGAAAAACTGATGTATGTTTGAGCAGCTCTTTGATATAACGAACTTGATTTTTTTACATTTAGCTTCGTTTGAAACGATTTCATTTCTAAATTTTCATATTTAGATGAATGTATACAAAACATACCACACAGTAAAAACTGCATTGTTAAAATGAAGATCAATATTGTTTTTTTTTTACAGTATTTTCTGATACTGTTTGTATGTACAAAATTAAAAACATTCTCTTTAATTCTTTTACAACATAATATACTAAAACATACACTGTATGGTTTGTTATAATAACAACATTAAAATCTTATAATTAACAACATTATGTTGTACGCAGTAGTAAAATTGCGTTGTTAAACTTATTTTGTTGTAAGGATAAATAATGTATATTATACACAGTACTACTGCGAGGGGAAAGCCACGCAATTTTTTAATTTCACTGCAATAATATTGCATATAGTTTTCTCTACTATAGAATATCATGCTTAAAACAGAGAGTCAGCTCTATACTATGAAAAGTTCAATGGATTAAATATGCCATTCTAGAATGCATATGTAATATCACTGCTGCAAAATTATTATATTTTTATCTCATGCTATAGATTCTCGCGTGCAAGTTGATGTCTTATATACCCATATATTTTTCCAAAGCATTTGACCGCCTTGACCATTCTTTAATTCCATATAAGTTTATGTCTTTTGGATTTAGTGATTCGCTTGTGCACCTGTTTCAATCATATTTGTTCAATAGACTTCAATATGTTTTTTATAATGGCTTCTGCTCTCGTCAATACATTGTCTCTTCGGGAGTCCTTCAAGGGTCTAATCTTGGACCTTTGATTTTCAACTTATTCATTAACGGTATAAGTACATGTGTATCGTCTAATGCATTACTATTCGCTGACGATTTGAAACTATATCGTAAGGTGTCCTGTTCCGAGGATTGTTACTTCTTGCAAAGCGATCTTACAAATATTTCTAAATGGTGTACATCAAATAATCTACCTCTGAATATCAGCAAATGTAAAATTATTTCCTTCACACGTGCATCTACGCCAATTACTTTCAACTATGAGCTTAATCAAGTTAACATCGAACGTGTCGAACTAATTAAGGATCTAGGGATTTTGTTTGATAGCAAACTCACTTTTGCGCAACACATTATCAGTATCTCCCATGCGGCTAGAAGATCTCTTGGCTTTATTGTGCGAAATTACAGAGAGTTTACCAATGAGGTAGCCTTGAAATCTTTGTACTACGCTCTTGTTAGATCCCGTCTGGAATACGCGTCCATCATATGGTGCCCTTACTATTTAACGCATAAACGCCAATTGGAATTGGTCCAACGCAGATTTGCTAAACTCCTCTGGTTCCGGCAGGACGGAGTGTACCCACCCAGAGGCGTTGATCATACGTTACTGTTGTTCCGACTTAATTTATCCTCTCTTAACTTTCGGCGCATATCCTCCGGTTTGGTGTTTCTCTGGAAATTGTGTAATGGCTGCATTGACTGCTCTGCACTACTTCAAAGATTACAATTTATAATCCCACGCTCTGGTGTCCGGTATTCGAATACGTTTTATCTGCCGTTTCCTCGAACAAATGCTCTTTTAAAATCACCTATTTATGTGACTTGTACAAACTTTAATCTCATATCTTCGCAATGTGATATTTTTCACGATACTTTACATACAATAAGGATAGTCACTGCTCTTTACTTTAATAATTTTTTGTAACTTGTTACTCTTACTTGTTTTTTGTACTAGTTTTGTAATTTGTTTAATTAATTACTTGTCCAGTAATTGGAATTTTCTCTGTTGGGCAATAAAGCTTATTATTATTATTATTATTATTATTATTAAAATTAACGTAACGCTCTAGTTATATTCAGTAGCGGCTGATGGCGAAGTAAATGGGATGCCAAGGACAATGCTTCGGTTTCCTCGTGTATTTTTTATCAGGTACGATGTATACGATTTGCAATGGAAGTACACGAGGGAATCGAGATCTTGTTCTTGACCTCCCCTTTACTTCACCACCATCCGCGAATGATTATAGTGGTCCACGGTATAGCATTCCAGTTACATCAGAATAAATACCTATAACCATAAGCTACTTACCGAGCAGTAAAACACTTACTATATTCACCTGATGTGGAAATATCCTGTTTCTAAGTTCAGCCGTTATCACCGATACTAAACGGCCGCACAGCTCTTCGATGTCACGCTGTTTAGAGGATGTACCGCCATGCACGATATTAGCCTAAGCGGTAAAGCCGTCGTTTTTTTGCATTTCTTTTTTAAGTTTTGAAGGGCTTCCGGTTTAAAGAGGATGCCAGTCGTCAACTGAGCCCGTCTTCGCATCCCATTCGATTTTATTTTGGAAAAACGAACTTTCAAAGCAAAAACCAAACACGTAACCGAGCACCGTTTTTGTGAAAGATGTATTGGTGGTGAATATTTAATCGACTAATTATTATTATTTGTAATTGTACATGTATTTGGACGAAACTAAGGTTGAAATGATACAGTAATTGCAATTTTATTCGAAATTTTGTTCAATTTCACGAGAACATTTGCAGACATGCTGTTTAACCAGGGTCTTTAATTTCCTATTATGAGGTGTTTTAGCTAATCTATCTTTCCTATTATGTGGTGTTTTACCTAATCTATCATTACTTTTCCCACAATCATTTTTAAGTAGGGTATTTGTAGAACAAGTTATTGTAATTGTTGCAATACGTTCACTGCTGTGAATATGACATTTACATATATCAGTATCCAAAATGGCTACGTTCGGTGATATAATTTCAAACATATTGTATTAAAACAGAACGTTTATTATACACATTTAAAAATATCTCTTCGTATTCAAAAATAACTTTGTTAAATATAACGAAAGAATATAAAACTATTTGAACAATAGCATCTTCACGTTTTTTGTCAAATACAACGGACAGCTATGGAATTAAGGTGGAATAGCATCTTTTTTTAACCTATATTTTAAACTTACATTAATAGTTTCACCGGTCCTTGAATCTGTAGCTGTTGAAAAATAAATAATATCCTCTTTTACAACACTAGAAAAACATTACAGGTATCACCAACAAAGTACGAAAATATTACACAGTATTTTTTTTTTTAATAAAACCAATATCATTTGAATAAACTAATTCAAAACGCATGAATCGATCTGAACGTATGAAAACAACCGACGCCATCTTAGGTTAGGTTACCTTGTATTTATCGTTTCAGAAAAGGTTTTATCGCTTATACAACACTAGAAAAACATTGCAGGTATCACCAACAAAGTAGGGAAATATCACTACACGGTATTTTTTTAAATAAAACCAATACAATTTGGATAAACCAATTCAAAACGCAGAGATGGTCTCAGTGTGTAAACGCGTTTATATGGCCTATGTCAAAATACGTCACAGCCTGCTGACGCCAAAGCGCGTAGGCCTTGTGTATATCATTGGTAACGGTTCAGCACTAAATGGGAATTGTGCTACCAACAGAAACAGATTGAAAACAAAATAATCAAAGATATATGTTTTAACTAAGAAAGTGTTCATAATAGGCGTGGATATCATATATTATAAAATTTATAAATACAATCTACATAAGTAAAAATATAAAGTTTTCGGTTACTATTTTTGTTACTTTGCTTCTTGTCTTCTCAAACAATTTTGTTAAGCCTAATAATGATTTACCTTAATACAAAGTTCCTATGTAGTTCACAGAACTAAGCGAAATATATGCAATTTTAGAAATAAGAGTATTACTTGACGAACCTGTATTTGTACAGTGAACAACGGGCAGTGGTGGTGGCGTAAGACTGTCATCTAGTTCAATTAAAGCAGTTTTTCCATCTGATACGCTTAGTGTTGAAGTTAAACTCGAAGAATTATTTAGCTATGGTACATTAACACAAAATTTCTTGATTGAATTGCTTTCACAAAACTAGGTTTTTCATCTTAATATTTATTGTACTGCAAAATGTTGAATATCGTAAATTAACTTCTCATCGACAAATAATCATGACATTTTTTAAACCAATTGATGGGCTAAATAAATAAATAATGTTGTTTGCCAATTAATGAGCTTATGCAGTACATTTTTTTCGTAGGCTATAAATCATGATATACATATGTAAAGTAACTATATAAATATACAGTGCGGGCCTAAAGTCCCCCCCCCCCTCCACCTACCCATGCCAACATTTGAACGACACAAGCAAACGTTTGTAGAAGAAATAGGTCGATTTCTATTTTTTCTAAACTAACTTTTGCGTTTCAATTGTACTTCCGGTTTCTCCGGAAGTTACGTCAACTTTCTTTTTTTAAATAGAACATTATATATATTTTTACGTTTTTTGGAAAGGTAATCGAAAGACGAATCCAACGATACCACATATGTTATACGATAACTTAAGAGATATGGCGATATGCAGCAATAAAGCTTTTGGTAATCTGTTTTCGTTGCTACGCAAAGTTGGCTAGAAAAGAGCCCCAAATTGTTTCTTGTGACACCAGACTGATCTAAAGAGCTCATTGCTAAACAAAGTAATTATAACGTGCCAAACTGTCAAATCTCAATTCCAAAAGCGGAAATTATTCTTGTGATTTATTGTTATTATAACTTGCATTTGTCATGCTTTCGTTCTTTGTGCTCGTTATCATTTTCTCTCATTTTAACTTGGTTTGTTAATTGTTATTTCTCCTTTACTTTGTCGAACTTTATTGTAATTAATTAATTGTGGTAGGTTTGCTGCATATCCTCATATTTCTTAAGTTAAAGTATAACATATGTGGTATCGTTGGATCAGTCTTTCGATTACCTTTCCAAAAACGTAAAAATATACAGGGTATTATATTAAAAAAAAAGAAGGTTGACGTAACTTCCGGTGAAACCGGAAATACAATTGAAATGCTGATATTAGTTTACAAAAAATAGAAATCGGCCTAAAAATTAGCACGGGGGGGGGGGCACTTTAGGCCCGCACTGTATATAATTGTCTATTCTCTAGTTGTTCATAATAACATTGCCAGCTCCCACATCGCATGTCAAACAATTGATTATTTGAAGGAGAAAAACATGGAATTTATGTCTTATTGTCGGTATTAAACGGCGGACTCAGCGTAATGCCAGGTCTGGACCACCCACTCCCACCCTAAACGCTTCCCGATTTCCGAAATACCCCACCCGAATACCCGATTAGTCGTATAATGCGATGCGAAGATCTGATGGTATTTAATATGTACGAATTACGATTAGTTGAACACAAGTATTTATGTGATAGTGATGACGCTGTAATACACACAACGCACAATACGGTTTCTTAATAATGGCCGCGCAATTTGCACAACATCTTCGAAAAATTACTCAGAACTTTGATGAACTAAAATGTGACGGTTCTGCGGTATATTGTACTGTTTGCTGCCGTCGTTTTATGTTCAGGAGTGTGAATGAATGTCGAAAATATATTAATTCCCAAACACATTAAAGTAAAGCTTTAGGGTCTCCTACGTCTAATGCAGAATTTATATATGATTTAGGCTTCATGTTTTGCGCATGCAGTTTAGCGTGGAAATTACTAAGCAGAAAAGAGCTTAGGGATTTTTTTAAGAAGTGCATGCCCCAGATGAACTTACCACATGAGAGTTATGTGAGGAAAAAGTATCTTTCACAAGTATATAACAATGTTATGCAAAATATTAAGCACGATAATCAGAACCTATGGATAATAGTTGATGAAACAACAGATTTTTGTGGAAATAAAGTAGTAAATGTGCTTGCACGTATTTTAAATACAACTTTTTGTGGGCGTCCATTTTTAATAGCAAGTAAGCGTGTAGAACGAACAACAGCACGTAGTGTAGCGAACGTTGTAACAAGTGCATTAAAAAACGTCGGCGTTCAATTAAGTAACGTATACTTGTTACTGATGCAGCAGCCTACAAGCAAAAAGCAGCAGAATTACTAAAACGTACCTAAAAAAACATGATATACGTAACTTGTTTAGCCCATGCTTTGCATCGTGTTGCCGAAGAAGTTCGAAAACAATATTCTGATGTTGATAGTTTGATTTGGACTACCAAAGGAATTTTTAATAAGCCAAGTTCACGTCGAAGGCAATTTCGAGAACGTCTTCCTGCTGTGCCATTACTCCCGCAGCCTGTACGTACACGGTGGGGTACATGGCTCAGGGCTGTTGTTTACTATGAAGAAAACTTTGTAGCCGAAGTCTGGTAATGGAATTGAATTCACGTGAATCACAAGCCATTAGAAGAAGTAAAAGAGCATTCAATTCGGCCAATATTAGAAATGATTTATCTTCAATTCGTCATAAATTTGAAAGTATTGTCCACGCTATTACAAAGTTAGAATCTTCAAATATATCACTTTCTGATAGTATAAATACAGTAACCAATATTAGACAAGGCTTTAGCAATTTTCAAGATACTGTAAGTATAACAATACAACGTAAATTGGAAGACGTCTTGAACAAAAACCCGGGATTTCGTACAATGTGTAATATTAACGCTGATCCAAGTAGCATAACCATTAATACAGAGTTTCTTCATTTTGCACCGTTAACATCTGTAGATGTTGAAAGAACATTTTGGTTGTATAAGCATATGTACAGGCCAAATCGTTGTTTGAGTGGAAAAAATGCAGAACAAATACTTGTTATTACCGAATATTCACGAACATTGTCTTTATAAATACTTATTAGACATGTCTGAGTTAAATTATGTTTAATAAAGTTATTTTTATTTAATAAAGAACCGTTAAAGTTATTTAATAATATCATAGCTTTATAGGTATAATTTTTATTTCTTTTTACATTACCCATTGGATGAGTCCGAACCTGGCATTGTGGCGTGTGTCCGCCGTCTAATCGGTATTCACATGATTTATCATCTAACAACTTCATTTTGTTCCCGAATGTCAAACAAATGGTGCGTGGACAGCGATTTTTATCATCTCGAGAAGCCGTTAAAGCCTTGAAAAACTATGTTTTGGAAATACCACCTTCAGAGTGGAAAAAATGTTTTGAGAATTGTTTCGAACGCATGCAAAAGTGTATAGATCTTAATGGCGATTATTTTGAAAAACAATAAACCATTTTTACTATTTTATTTTTCTTTCCGACAATTGTTTCGATTTGGTAAGTGCAAAAAAATTGTTCATACATCTAATCGTAAAACAATAAAGTGTATAGCTGAAAATTACAACCACAGAAATGAACTCATTTTCTCCAACTCAACACGATTAGCAATGCTATGGACAAATAGTTTTTTTCCTTTGAAATTAGTGTAATTAAAAAAAAAACGTAAATATGTATGTTCGAATCACCTGTTGAGCTCACTGATTATTTTTAGACTTAATAGTAATCTAATATTTGCGAAACTGGGGAAAACATCAATTCTCTTAATGAAGGATAATACATAGCAATCGTCGAATTTCCTTGGAATCGTATTTAATTTCGTGACATTCGATGCAGAACAGAAATACACGCAGATGGTAAGATGTTTTTCTGTGTAACACTAGAAAGAAAAATTTCACAAAAGATCCGGGCATCTGTCATAAAATAAGCCATACAAATGGTTATTTCTTGCAGGTAATTCGATTTCGTATTCTTTTTTAGGACAGTCACGATTATCGATTCGCCATATTTGGTGAACAATTAAGGAAAAGGTATCGTAATTACGCTGACTGATGTATTATTTAGCACTATACCGCTATATTATTAATAGTTTCGTTTGATTCCATCATACGGATATAAACGTAAACATAAAACAAATTGTATACTAATAAACTATTGTGGAGTATCATTCGCATTGTAATGGGTTTGTTTTTAGTGCTTGGAAGTTTCGTTGAACCGTCGTACAACATAGTCCGTCTATATGATGCCGCTTAGGTCATGTCAAGGTTCGAATACGTCGCAAATTATGCTTAAAAATGATGTAACTCTTATATTTAAAAGCGAAATAATAATATATTCTACGTTCGCGGATATTATTTGGAGTTTTATCGTCTATTGTCGTGATATCGCGCATGTAGATGTTATGTGTGCATGTGTGTGTATTGTTTCTGTGGTGAATACCTCCTACATTAAATGCAAATATCGGGTATAATTTTGCACTTGGAAGATATGTACAGTCTTTGGCCATGGAAATAGGACCACTTGAGAAATATTATATTTCTAAGAATATTTATTAAATATAATTTTAATTTCGAAAATCTACAAAAGCATAATTTGTTGTTTGAGTGATACCCTATTACATTATGGCCACGAATAATTGCTGGTTATAAAAATAATGCTTAAGGGTGCAATAAACCTGCTATGAATCACGCCTCTTGCCATTCGTACCCACAATAATTATGTTTAGTTTGAATTGTGTCGTTCATTAGTTCCTTAGTACCATTGCAAATCCAAAGAGTTTTAATTGTATTTGTGTACGTCTGTTTTTGCGGTCAATTATTATCATAATGGGAAAGAAGAAGGAGATATAACCACAGATAAAAAAGCATGAATTTCTGCTTTTCTAGAGACGGGGAGAGTTCTCTCAGTGAAGTTGCACAAAAAGAGTATATATCACATCAAACTGTTCTGAGAATCGCGAAATTAATTCAGGAGAATTTTCTCAGTACAGGTAGTGGCAGAACATACTACGCCGGCAAACGCAAAACAACTGTAAGAGATGATCGTCGTATAGTAAAAGTGGCTTCAGATCATCGTTTTTTATCCATTAAAGGTGTTCGTAAAATTCTTAGTGGAGAAGGTATACAAATGTAAAGGAACCAAGACTAACATCAAAAATTAAAGTGACACGATTTCTATGGGTTAAAGAATATAGAAAATACACTGTTTCTCCTCATATTTCTTAGTGGTTCTCAACATTTTTTATTTTTTCCTAGATTATTTATAGCGACGAATTATGGCTAGAAGTGCTAACGGAGAGAAGCCAATTTATTCGTCGACATCCTTTAGAGCATTATAAAGAATTATGTATGATCAAATCTATTAAACACCCCCCATCTCTAATCGTTTAGTCGTGTATTACGACAGAGGGACCTACTATATTTCGTTAATGGAACAATGGAACAAAAATAATATAAAAAAGTTTTAAAGTTTTACAAAACTATTTAATACCTTATATTGGTTCATTGGAGCCGACTCATGGGCCGTACACTTTCATGCAAGACAATGGGCCGTATCATAAGGCAAAAAAAGTAATGCGATACCTTGAATCTAAAAATCTGCATGTACTAGCTTAATCAGGCAATTCAGCAGACATAAACCCAATTGAAAATGTGTAGAATGTCTTGAAAAACATCGCAAGTACACGAAACTCAACTACAAAGGAAGAATTACAACAACGTATTGAAGATGTATGGCATAATAGCGACGAAATTTTAAAAAAACAATAAAAAGCTGCATTGGCAGTATGCCAAAAAATACAGACGAGAAACAAGCAAATATTAGTAAATATATGTTCAAATTATACTTGCTTGCATGTTATATGTAATTAAATAATAATATTGCCAACATTATCAACTATTTTTTTTTTAATTTTACCCCAAAATCATAATATTTTTAAGTGATCCTAATTCGATTATTACTATTACCATTAAATATATATAAACATATAAATACCGTAAGGAGTCGAGGTAAAGTGTTACTTCTTATAGAAGTTCTTCCATGCCGTTCTATTTTTCGCTGTCCTTTTAGCTTCGGTCCATGTGGCATCTCTTGCCTGGAGCAACTTGCCAACTCTTGTGTTCCACGGTGTCCATGACTTGTTCCTTCTTCTCTTCCCATCTGAACCTGATTCCCAAATTGCTTTCATTAAACTGTCCTCCTCCACTCGTTCTAGGTGCCCGAACCAACCTAATTGCCTCGGTTCTATTATTTTTATTAATGGTGTCACTTTTAGCTTCTACCGTATATCACTATTTCTAATTTTTTCACTTCTATACACCCCCTCTATGCACTTTAGCACTCGCATTTGCGCGACTTGAATTTTTGATTTCAATTCTTCGTTCAGAACCCAGGATTCACTCCCATACACTAAAATTGGCGCCAGCACTGTCTTGTATATGTTAACTTTTGTGGCTTTGTTAATTTCCCTCTTGCTGAAGAAGAATGTTCTCAGCGCAAGGGACATTTTAATTGCATTTTTCAGTCTGTTGTCTATATCAAATTTAACATCTCCTTTACACTCGAACCATGATCGCAAGTATTTCAATAAATTTCTGCTTTGCCCTTTGTCCAACAATATGTATGCTTATGTTCTCGAATTCTCTTGAGATCACCTCCATTTTATTCACGTTTACTTTCATACCGTACTCATTCATAACAGTACTCCATCTTTCAACCGCGCTATGTAGCTCTTTGACACTTGACGCAAACAGCAGCAGACCGTCTGCGTACAAAAATTTTACCGTTACATGCTGTAGCTTTCTCACACCCACGGAAACCCTTATTACCCCCGTTCGCCTTCCTTGCCATTTTCCTGCCTGGTCTTTCCTGCCCTCGTCCTGACAGTATTTGCCGTATTCCTATTTAGGTCTTGGATAGCTTCCGGTAATCTTGCTGTGACACTGTAATATTTCATACAACTCCAGATCCACTATCTGGGCAACGTATCAAAAGCTTTTTCCATATCGATTGCGCACATGTATACCTTATCTTCCCCCATCATTACTCTCTGACTTATCTGTTGCAGACAGAAAATCTTTCTTTTAATGAAAACACCTTTACCAAACTGAATATGAATACCATAACGTGCTGATGTACTTTTCAGTTTTAGAAAAATGTTTTTACATATTTTCATAAATACGTTTTATTGGAAAAGATTAGCATAGATCTTGTGATAGTAATTCTCTTACGACACTCGTTGAATGGTGCATTAGATTTCGACAGAAGAAAGAGAATAAGGTAAAAAATTGCCTCGTCCAGAACATGCTTTATTTGGCAGTTGCTTTACGTACACATATTTACCAGCCTTGGTGAAATTTAGTGTTTCTTTTAATATTTACTCGTATTTATTACACTTATAAGTAGAGCCCGGTAACAGGGAGCCGTGCCATAGCCGTATCTGCCTAGTATACAAAAACAATAGTAAGAAAATAGAAAAAAATAACAGAACTAATACATAATTATAATATGTGAAAAGTAGTGAAACACTCACCCTTTTAAGCAGCCTTGGCTACGGAACAGTAAAACTAGAAGCACCATTATCAGTATTAACATCATATGGATAAGAGTGGCAAAAAGTTGACACCATTAGATGTGTTTCCACAGTTGTCTCGGTGAGCGATGTTCGCCGTGGTGAGAAAATGAGTTTATATTTTGAAAAAGAGCGTTCAACATCTACCGATGTTATACATGCTTGATTAAAATACTCTTTGTACTTAGTCAGTGGATTATTCGATAAACCATCACAAATTTGTTTTAGTGTGCTAAAATCGGGATCTTTCTGTAGCACACACTCGAACTTTTCTAAAACGCGATTATATTTTGCGTCATGTATAGTCAGTAGCTGTGTATGCACTCCGTCCATAATTTGCAGAGACTCCAATAATGATAACGATCTATTTTGTAATTGGTCTATTGCGTCAGCTAATAATATTTACATTTGATTTTTTTTTACACTCTGTTGTCTCGTCAACACATAACCAAAGAAACTGTCTTTTCAATATGCGTTTCATTTTCTTTTCCACGTCATCGCGTACAAATGCAACATGCTTACGTGCCGTTTTCTCCGTTGGCAACCGCAACTCGGGACTGTATTTGCCCCAAAAGTCCTTAAACGGTTGTTTATCGAGTAACTCTAGTGGCAAATTACAGTTTATCAACATAAGAATTACATGAAAAAAAAATGCACTTCTCGGTGGCATGCCCAATTTTCGTTTTCTATGCTGTGCGGTATTTACGTGTCTTGTACAGTTCCACTTCTTATTTGACATCAAATGTATTTTACACATTTTACAAACTATCTTACTCCCGTTGTAAAACAAATCGGGAAAGTCAGAAATAAATTTATTTACTATATCTTGATAGGGTCGATTTTTAGCCTTCGACATGTTCACTAAAAACTACAATTAATAACTACGTCTGTATCAATAAAATCAAAACGCACTACACTAAATAATAACTACAATTAATAACTACGTCTATATCAATAAAATCAACACGCCCTATCCGCTATCCAATGCTAAACTGAACTGAGTGATGATGATTTGTCGTGTCGTATCATAATCGACCAGCCCTCCACGCCCACCTAAACACGGTCACACCGCCGCTGCGATTGCTCTCCAGTTACCGGGCTTTACTTATAAGATATGATAACATATTTACGCAATTTTCATAATTTAAGCGTCGTTTTATTTAAGCAATGTTGGAAGATACCCAGAAGTGGTGATTGTTCTTAGTAAACGTGAAACATATAAATCTGTAGTACTCTACTAACGTAAACATAGCGTTTGGTTTTAATATCGCCAAGGATATTTTATAATCGCAAACAATAAATATTGTGTATCTATAAATATTCATAAACAAAAATTCTTAGAATACCACTTTTATAATTTAGTATGTGATACAGCAGAGGTGTTAGTCACGGCTAATACATCATCTTATATACGCTGAACTACCTGGTTGATAAACAATATATGCCAAACGTCAATAAAAAGCACCAAGTATAATTTGTGTCACTAGGAATAATAGAGATGTATAATAGGATGTGCTTTTTGGTTTTCATAATATCGGTTATCTACCAACTTTATCGGATCTCAATTACTCGCAATGTCACTAGCACCAAAATAGCCAATGGTAGGGACCAACTTCTTTACGTCAACATCAAAAATTGCAATGGGCGAAGAAAAAGCTGTTGTGAATGTGAGAATCACGTAGAAGTATGAATATGGTTTCGCTGGCTTCCTTGACGCCAATTAAACATCACTGAACAAGCTGTCAAATAAACAGCGAAAGCTCTGAGGAATTAAAAAGGAGTTTCACTACAATATTACCCTCTGTTTCACTTCGTTATTCTCCAGATTTGTATTCTGAACAACTTATCTCGTTAACATTTTGCCGTATTATTGGTCGAAAGGCGTTTTACCTGAATAGAAAATATTTTTCATTGCCGTCTTAATTTCTAAAAAATAAAAATCTTAAAATATTTGTCGGACCATGCAGGTCGGAATCCCAAAACATTATACCTATATCTTAATCCGGAGACACACTGTATATTAAAAAGCACATACGAGATATGAAAAGGTATTAAATAATTACTAATAAAAATAGAAATCGAGTGACACAACGGTATGTCCTTTCTATCCGTCAAATTTGTGTTCTTTCCGCCTCTATACCCCTGACTAAAGACTATACACATGCGGAATATACGAAAGGGTCGACGTCTCTTGTTATAGCACAACCATAAATCAAATAACTTCTTTACCGTAATAAATCCAAAAATAGGAAAAGTGTAAAAGTGCCTTCTCTTTATTGATTAGGTTTGCACTCTTATTTATATAAATAGTCTCGTAGGCGTCCAGTTCAAGCAGCGAAATCACGTTTTTAATCAATTTTAGGTTTTCTAATTTAATATTCTGCCCGGTATCGTTTATGTGTTGTGCTACACTTGACGCTTCTATCTTCCCGTACCTATAAGACCTGATGTATTCACTGAGTCTAGTACCTATCGCTCGTTTCGTTTGACCAATATAGGCTTTATCACAATCGCCACATGCAATTTTGTAAATTCCCGACCTTTCTCTCATGTCCGGTTTATCTTTTGGATTGCTAAGAAGGTTTTTGAATGTTTGTCGCGAACTGAAACATACGTTCATCTCCTGTCCCTTGAAAATTTTACTAATACCTTTTGATACTCTGTGGAAGGGAAGTTTCACAAATTTCTTATCGCGGGTTACTGTTGGGACTAAGGTCGTGGAATTTCTGACATAAAGCCTATGTTGGACTTTCCTAAGCATGCGATCGACATCTATAGAAGAGTAACCATTGTAAATAACTACATTTTTTATGAATTTTAGCTCTTTATTGTACCTACTTTTACTCAAGGGGAACTTCACCAATCTATTGATTGATTGATTGATTTTTTACCAAAGCAGGGCTGGTCTTTACATCCCTAACACTGAAGCTTAGTAGCTTATTGTATTATTCCTGCTTCGGTTTTGTTTTACTCGAAGAGGTTAGTTCCCGCAATCAGGTTTAAGAGCCTATGTAGTAAATCTTTCTCCATTGGTAGTTCAATTGTGCTTCGCATAGCGAATCTGCGTTGAGCTAACGCTGCACATACGTTACCAAGAAGCTAATCGCGGCCATTTTGTGTTGTCCACAGTGGTTGGAGTCGGACATAATGTATCTACTAGTGTTTGTTTCCTTTCTATAAGAAGTGATGCAAAAGTAGTAGTAACATTTTTCATACTTTAATTAAAAACTATTAGAAAATATGCGATGGTTTAATCTTAAAACTAGAACTTTTGTTTACAATTATCATTAGGTTAAAATGGCAAAAGGTCCACTTTCTTAAATTTCTCTCAGTTTAGATGGAGTCTTTTGAATCATGGCTTGGATGTAATCTGGACTAATTTGCTTGAGCTTATTGCTAATTCTATGTGCTAACAGATTCTCGTTTTCTGCGGTCCAACCCTTCTCATAAACGAATCGACTAAGTTCTGCCCAAAAATCTTTGATAGGACGTGCCTTTGGAGTATTTGGAGGATTCATTTCTTTAGGGGCGAAAGCGATGTTATTTTCTGTTAACCATGCGGTAACAGTTTTCGCATAATGCGAACTCGCTAAATCTGGCCAAAAGAGAATATCATCGCCTTCGTGAAATCTTTCAATAAATCGCTTCAATTTTGGTAGAAATTTTGTCCTATACACTTCAGCATTTATTGCTGAATCACACACACTTCTTATGAGAGGACTTGAAACACTGGCTTTTGAAATAGCAATCTAAACTAAAATTTTTGGCTCAAATTTTGCTTTACCTGCGAATCTCACTTCGTCAGGAGCCGAGTTTTTATTTCTTGTGTAAAATCCAGCATTTCCAGCGATGTTAGTGTTACCAAGGGTAAAATATTTCTCATTATTTAAGATCAACTCTTTTTGTGCAACTTTTAGATTGGTCCTCATCTTCCTACATCGAATCGGAATAATTTCCATTTGTTTATCTGTATATTTCTGTGCTTTTTGTCTTTTATAATATTTTAAACCTTCTTTTTTTCAAATTACTTGATATACAAGACTGAGACACTTTAAACTTTGCCGCCACTTGTCGTTGCGATATGTTTTCCATCAATTCCATCATTTTTGTAACTTTACCCCTACTTAGCTTTTTCGCTCTGCCTTTTTTTTCAAGTTAGTAGTAGGTTTGCCATCGTAAAAACGTTTTATGATGTTATATATGGTGCTCCGGTTAAAATTTTCTTTTGTAAAGTGTCTCACCACTTCCGCCGGGGTCTATTTTTCAATGGCAGAATAAATACGTTCTCGCAAATGTTCAATAGCAGTAGTTTTCATTCTTACAACTAACAAATAAACGATTTTCTGTTTAAGAGAAACGTTCGTACGAGACATTGACGTATGACTCGTTTGTTAAAAAAAATTGTACAGCCTACTACGCTAATTTTTCAAACGTCCAGCTACTTTTGCATCAGGCCTTAGATGTCAATTTCCAGTTTTTGTATTATTTCTAATTACAAAACTATCTAGGAACGGAAGTTGATTGTTCACTTCTTCTTCTACTGTGAGTTTAATAGTTTCGAATTTTGAATTTAGTGTCACGAGGAAATCCGAAATTATTCATTATAGATTGATAAATACTTACCGACATAAACATAAGTGAGGCTCGCAACCGGAAATAAAGATAGCGTTATTGATAGGCTTCTGAAGGTAGAAAGAGATACATTGCTGCTATTAAATCTTATTTTGCATACGGAGGCTGGGACGTATTATAGTAACATTTTTTGATTTCCTCCTAATGTATTCTCTAAAATGACATGACAAAAACCTCATCTACACAAAGAGATTCTATCTCTTTACCTTACTGGTTAAACCCACACATCACCTCAACTAAGTTCACTTACCTACACACATTCGTATTTATGAATAAGAATAAGAATATGAATTATGAATATGAATAATAGAAATTTCAGAAGATCAGGTCAACGTGTGACTTATCTTATTTACAGTCAACACATACGATATATGTCGTAACCAAGTTTAGAATGTTTTCGAAAAAGCTTTTCACTTAGATTAGGCAAAATTAGTCAGTCTCTTTACCTTTGCGTACGTAGCTAGCAGTTGTGACTCTACGTTTTCGATTAGTGTACATACACACAGAAGTCGCCGTCACTTGGCGACGTAATTGCCCAAAAAAATAATGAAAGAAAAACTAGGCGGCCAGGTGCGTCTCATCTATGAGTTGAACTAACGATGAGTCAGTGTTTCGAAAATATAAACTGTAAATTGTATTCTAAACGAACAAGTAACGCAGACATTGAAAAGATACAGTTCATAAAGTAAATAACGTGTCTTCTTATTAGTTCAAACAGATTAGGTATAGTTAAGTTCTGTGAAAAAGCTTTTCCTAGACTTTACATGTTTAATTTAACTTACTTGGTTAAAATGTTGGCGCCATTTATTCATCGTTTGGGGTATACGAAGGATTTTTTAAATGTATCCAGTCAAATTTGCATTCGAATTTATTTAAATTATATTCTCTTTTTGGTCTTGTGGTATAACTTTTTCCATCTCATTTGTTTAAAGAGAAAGGTGAAGTTCTTTATGACACAAAAAAAATTGTGATGGTTCCTAACTTTACTGTAAATGTAATAAGAATTTCCCAAAATTTCAAATAAAAACGATTTCTCGAGATGGAGCTTTAACTATTTTTCCATTGAATATTTATTTTTGATTACTCTTATTGTCACAATCCTATTACAATACAATATAAAAGTAAATAACACTATATAAGCATTAAACGCGAGCAAAATGTAAGGTTATGTATGTAGTCGGCGTGCGTATACTGCGTTAATCAATTGTATTTATTGTCTTGCAGTATTATTAGATATTGTAAATACACCGTTCTTTAACTTACAAGGGAACATCCCGAACCCGGAAATTCAAAAAAATTTGAAACTTTGTGAACAAGTAGTCCACACCCAAGGATGTTCGAAAGTATTTTCCTTATCGCCCCAATCTCGTTTTAAGAGGGTGAAAGTACCCCTGAAGGTTTAGCAGATTTTCGGTTTTCTTAAAATAACTCTGCAATGACTGGAATAAATACATCGTAACTATATATCAAAATAATCGTTTCATCGAGCTCTATCACATATATGAAAATAGCACCGTAGTTCCATTTAAAAAAATTATGGCGCCCTCCCCGCCCCTTCGATAAGGAGCGTATTCAAATCCCACGTGTATGTTACGGAGCTCTTCCAACAATATAAAAATTATATTTTATTTTATGTAATATAGGTATAAAAAAAGAAAGAGGGAAATAAAATACCGTTTTTATACTTTTTTTCAAATATTAAAATTGTGCAGAATTTGACCATACAAATTAAATCTACCGCGAAACAACTCAACATATTAAAAAAGAAATACCCACCAATTAAGAATAACAAGGAGGTTATTATTGCATAATAACTTTATTAATAAAATGTGAGTTCAGTGCATTCTTACAACTGTATCGAAAGTAAGAAAAAATACATTATAGTTTATTATATTTTTATAGGTCAATCAAATAATAACATTCTAATATAAACGTGCTTTGCTGTCGGAGTCTAAATAGTATCTGATTTTTATAACACAAATACAGAGTTGTCTAAAGTGTTTCTAATATTCCCTATAGTTTCGGATATATTAACACAAGTAGCGAGGAGGTGTGTTGCGTTTAGGGTGCCCTAAACCCCAAAAACAAGCGGTTGGAAACCTAAAAGAATTACTGTTGTTCTTACACTTTATCAGATTAAATTTTCGCGTTACTCGTGTTCTCTTGTTAGTAGAGGTAGGCATTTTGAGATGTTTGTAGGCCCGATACTTTATTAGCCCAACCCAACCCGACGCAACACGTTTATCAAGTCGGCCCGGCCCGGCCCGTCACATTTACCAACCCAGCCCGGTCGTCAGCTTATCAAGTCTGTTCGGTCCGGTAGGCTCGTTTTGTCGGACAAAAAGATGCACAAAGAATCATTTATTTTCAATATTAAAAAATTAATAACAATTTCAATGATTTCTTAATCTGAACATAGTAAAATACGAAGAGGTTTTTTGCTTCTTCATGGCAACACAAAATTTTTTCCTATGAACTTATCGATAATGAATTTATGATGCTTTTCAAAGCAGTATTTTTATTTCAAAATTTGAAAACATTGCAATATTGGACTGGCATCAGTACTGATACAATCACTTTCTCCAGTAACTAATGCTTAAATGGGAAATATTTGTCCTTCAAACTGGGCTTATGAATTTTATCTTGTTGTGTATTTTTCAGTATCAAATCATGAATGTACTTAACTTATACATTATTCGATTTAAAAATGAATACTAAAGTATTTATTTATACGCACTACGTCTCTTCCAAACAAAAGTTTAAATTTTAAAAAAGAATGTTGAAAATTAACAGCGAACGAGCTTGTCGGGCTGAGCGGGCTCATCGTGCCAAACGGGCTTGACGAGCCGAACAAGCTTGGCAGGTCGAGCGGGCTTGACGGAGCCAACGAGCTTGACGGGCCGAACGGGTTCTAAAAAGGCCCGGTCCGGCCGGCATCTGAAATATTTCAGCCTGACCTGGGACGGCCCATTCGCACCTCTACTTGTTACTTTAAAAAGTACTTATTTTTTGATTAAGCTGTTCTTCCATTCACCGACTCAATTTCAAAATCGTCAAGTGTTTAAGTTAATTACAATATTTCTTCAAATATTTGTTAATTTCATCAAATTTAACTCAAAAATTCATAAACAAAATCAAATCCTGATCATAAAAAATTCAAAATCATCTTTTTTTAGCAAATCCATTATAGTTAGCTGTTTTGTAATTTTCTATAATAACCATGCCCAGACGACATCATAGCTATATATAGCAAATGCTGAAAACTACTTTATTGTTGCCATTTAGATGCGCGTTTTTTTAGTGTTATTTAGGTGCATGTTTTAAAAAAGGAAAAAAGTAACACTAGACAATTAATTATAATGCAAAAATAGTATACCGATTAAGTAAGACAGCGAAATGTTTCATGAACAAAACTAGCACGAATAAATTCTTTGTCACCAAGTATCATTATTCATTAGTCAAATAAAACTTCCCCTCTCTGCCCCACGCCTGTAGGTCTTCATTTTGTAGGATGTGATGACGTAATGTTGAATATATTATTTAAACGAAAAGAAACTAATTTTTAGGCAAAACAATGATTTCATTTTCAGAAATAGTAAACTATACAAATAAGAATTCCCAAATACAACTAAAATGTGGAGCAATAACTCTTGTTGCTTTACCTTAGATATTGTAAGGTTTTTTTTAAACGATGTCAACTGTATTATGGTTATATCTATGATGAAAATACATGCCAACTCATTACTCATTAGTAGAGCGGGCCAAATTGCGCCATCCAACAGAATCGGAATCAGGCGCAACGGCCGCTTATTGTAAATAGCGTATATGTGAGTCACAGCAGATATGTGATATTTCGAAATTAATACACAAGAGTAAAAAAATAAAAGCTGACGCAATAATAATGTTTAGTAATTAGAGCGGATATATATATATATATATATATATATATATATATATATATATATATATATATATATGTACACGCTGAGTGTTTTTATTTTCATTATGATTTTTTATTTGATTGAAAACGGTATGCGTTGTAAATGGGATGTAATAAGGAAATAACTGAGAAACTGAACGCTTTTTTTATTCTGTTGTACTTAATAATGTAACTGTAAATAAAGATATAATAAATAAATTCTATCCTTCTTAATAATGCGGATAGGCTTGTTTAAAAAGTTGCACCATAAGATAAGTTTCCACATTTGCCTCGGTGAAGGATGTTCGCCGAGACGAAAAAATGTTCTTATATTTCGAAAACGACCGTTCCACGTCTACCGAAGTAAGACAGGCGTAATTAAAATAATCTTTAGACTTAGTCAAGGAATCTGCCCCATCGCACATTTGTCTTAATCTCGTGTAGTCCGGATTCTTTTTTAAAACACTATCGAACTTAGCTAAAACTCGTCCACTTCTTGCATCGTTTATACTGTGTAACAATGTACTAACTTCGTCCACGACTTGCACTGATTCTACCAACGACAATCCAGAATTTTGCAAATTTTCTATCGCGTCTACTAACCCTTTGTAATTGTTGCTAATATTCTTTAGATGTGTTTCAACAGAAATATCGAGAAATCCCTTCTGGCTCATCCTAATAGCTCTAGCTTCGGCAGGGACGAATTGCAAAATAACGGATTTGACTTCTTGAAAATGTTCATTATAATAAAAAGCGGCTTTTAACCACGTTCCCCAACGCGTAAGAATGGGCTGTGGTGGTTCTCGAATACCAGGGCATAACCTGTGGAATGCCCTAGTCCTCTTAGGACTTTTGAGAAACACTTTTTTTGTGTTTGCTATTAATGCATCCACCTCCGGGTAACACTCTCGAATAGTTTGTGCCACAAGATGTAAAGCATGGACTTTACACGTAACATGTAAAAGTCCTTCACACTTTTCTTTAAGGGAACGGCCTACACTACACATTGTTGCTGCACCATCGCTCATGAACAACAACAGTTGACTGGTTGACACTTGAAATTTTTGTAACGTTTCGAGAACTACGGCCGTAATTGCTTTACTAGTACACTGTTTTAATCTTCTGCTGGCTAATAGAATTGCAAAATTTGGTTTAATAGGATCTAATACGCGCACTATTATATTCAAAATAGAATTTTTTTGCTATCTGTCGTCTCATCAAGACATAGCCACAGCTGTTTATCTTTTAATTCGGCTTTAATTCGATTTTCAATGTCCTCACGTATTCGTGGAATATCTCTCCGTAACGCTGTCCGAGATGGTAGTATCCACTCGGTATTGTATGTACCCCAGAATTTTCGAAATGCTTTTTTATCAAGTATACGAAGTGGTAGACCACATACCATAAACGTTAAAAGCAATTCTAATTGAAATTGACGTTGTTGTGACACACCATTTCTTTTATTTCTGTGGTGTGCGCTATTTATATGTCTTTCACAATCACGTTTGCTCCAGCACAGTAGTTTCTTTTTACAAACTTTACAGAAAATTGTACTCCCATTGTAGTGTAAATCCACAAATTCACTAAGAAATTTATTAACTTTCGTAGGTAATGGCCGTTTATTTTTAATAGTTACGTTAGACATAATCACTAAAGCGAGCACACCGACGCTTTACATACATATATGCGCCCGGCAGCCTGATTGCGAACCTGGCGCGTGGCGCTCTTGGTCCGCTCTACTCATTAGTAAGGCTTACAATGTAACGTGTGAGCTAAAAAATAGTTCTCCTCAGTTGGCCATGAGATAAATCACTCATGTCTTAACTTAATTACATTCATCTTAAATCAATAGCTGGTTTGAACTAATGTCATTCCTTGGCAGATACCACGTAGGTTAGATTATGTATTAAATGCTTTAAAACTATATCTATATCAATAATAATAAAAAAAAGATCTTTGCTGGAGAAAAATATTTATTAAATAAAATGTTGTGTGTGTCTACCACCTATTTCTCTACAGAGCATCATCTCCTTTTAACGGAATCAATAGAATTTCGAAGGATCCAAGGTGTGTTATTAATCTCTTCGATCTTGTTTATAATCCTTTGCTGTAAGTCGTGAAGATCAACAACGGGGATTTTAAAAATGGAACTTTTTAAGTATGGCCATAAAAAGAAATCAGGTGGTGCTAGATCGCAAGACCGTGGTGGTCATATCTCTGTATTTAAACTAATTAGACGATCTTCAAAGAATTCCCTTAGAAAAGCAATGTTTTCATTGGTAGTGTGTATACGAGCTACATCTTGTTGAAAATGACCGTTCTGTAGTTCGTCATCATGTAACATATTTACAAATGGTGTTAAATACCCTTCCATTTCCTTAGTTAAGATTTTATTTTACTTCTTTTAGATTTTAAGTACAAGTGTTCAGCACATTCTACTTTCTTTTTAACATGTGTGCATATTGTAGTTTACGACCCTTTGCATTGCTTTCTGGTCTAAAAGATAAGATTTGTTATTGTTCGAGTTTCGAGCCTTAGAAAGTTATTTTAACCATTGTTCTTAGGACTTAAGAAATCATATATAACCCCTACTGTTTTGTACTTCCTCTATTTTAACTATATATACATCTGGTGTTATGTATGTATGTATAACTATATACTGTTATATATATAACTATATACTAATTTTAGAAGCTGCATTTTCTATATACTCTCGAGGACTCTACTCTCAACTCTCCTAGAAGTAAGACGTATTGTAAACTATTAATATTTTATCATCAGAATAAAATTAATGATAGTAACTCTGATGATTTTGACTTCAAGAAACACACGAACCAAATCTGTTTTTAATATTTCTACATAACAATAGTAAGTAACAGTTTAAAAAAGGTGCTATTCCAACTCAATTCCCTAACTGTCCGTTGTATTTGACAAAAGACATAGTTTTATATTCTTACGTTATATTTAACATTTAATTGATTGAATATCAGCCGCAAATACATCTTTCATGAAAACGATGCTTGGTTACGTGTTTGGTTTTTGCTTTGAAACTTAATTTTTCCAAAATAAAATCGAATGGGATGCAAAGAAGGGCTTAGTTGACAACTGGCATCCTCTTTAAAACGGAAGCTCTTCAAAACTTAAAAAAGGAATGCAAAAAAACGATTCCTTTACCGCTTAGGCTAATATCGTGTATGGCGATACATCACCTAAACAGCGTGACGTCATCGAAGAGCGGTGAGACCTTCTAGTATCAGTAGTAACGACAGAAGTCTGCGGACGTTCCTCCATTACTTGTCTCACCGCTTCACTTCTGACTTTTGGTCTACCATTGCCTTCTTTACGATTGACACTTCCTGTATGCCTAAACAAATCTACAAAACCGTGTACAGATCTACTGAAATGATCATACGGAATAGCTTCATTTGTAAATTCTTTTAGAAAATTTTCGTACGCGTCACTTGTAGAATAAATCCAAACAACATCCATTTTTCTGCCATTTTTCAAGTGAATTTCAACTATGTACCGTTTTTGTTGTTCGTTAAATACGAAAGCCATTATTTTACAATACTACCAAAATACCTATCACTTGCAGTTATGAAATAAGAATGACAGTTGACAGTTCAACTTCAATTTCTATTAATCTACTAGCTGAAAAACCCAAACCTCAAGGGTTTGAATGAGGAACGGTTATCGACTATACACATAGGGATACCAGCTGCAGTTTACCCACCCCAGCAAATTTTTAATAAAGATTAATTAAACTCAGACATGACTGCTATGTTTATCATTCTCGTTCATGGCCAACTCAAGAGAAAGATTTTGTGGCTCTCACCTTACGTAAACTATATAAATCCTTGGAAAAAAACTCGTTTTACAATATTGTGGCAGTAATTGCTACTGTAGTAATCCTGGTCTACACTTTTCTTTCCCTCTTTCCTTAACTAACTTTAGACATTGGACACAATTCTTTTTTTGGATTGCTGAGCAATTTTTTTCAACTATTTAAAGTTTTTGGCACTTCATTATTTTTAAAATATTAACTTTTTCGTGATGTTAGTCTTTTATCTTTAACGAAATTAACTATAAAGGCCCTTTCCTTTTAAAAAACATTTCTTCGAACAACTTTCTTCTTAAATAGAGACATTTTGCTACAGCATTACTTACAATTTTACTCGAAAAGCTGCTAGATAAAAACACTTAAGTAAAATTACATTTATGTTTTACATTTTAATGTTTGATTACATATGAAGATATGTATTTTATTGTTTTTTGGAAGTGAATATTTTGAGCATACTATTCTTTATTTCAGACTTTTTAATATCCCACAGAAATGAAGGTCTTTCTTGCTCAAAATTTTGTATTGATTTACTTCTTAGGTAATTAATTTTTGTTGTTAATATCGTAGTCAATTGTTGATTAATATTAATACAAATCGCCTTTTTTCTTATTCTTAACAGTCAATCCACTCGCCTTTTGTTGCGGGTCTAACAACAGATTTCTACACAGTACAAGAAATAAGTCCTACTGTTTGTATTCTCACATTCACATTTTCACATTTTTTATATTCGTAATGAATATTACACTTTTTTTGTTTTTTTTAATTTTCAAAAAATGCAAATATTTCAAATATAATTAGAAATACCAAGGTAGTTGTTTTATCAAACAAACCTTAGAATCAAACTAGGAATGCAAAAATGTAATAATATATAGGGGGTTCTATTTAAAAATAATAATAAAGCTGATAGCTACTTCCGGTATAACCGGAAGTCTTAGATAATTACAAATATTTTAGTTCAATAGTACATGTAGGCTTTAGTATATTACCAAGTTTTAAGAATTTTCCAATGTATACTCTTTCATATATCGATGGATACAGTTCCTCGTGAGACATCCTGTGTGTGCATAAATTTCACTGTGAGTTGTCTATTAACACTTGGTTCTATTCTAACCAGAACTCCAATTGTTAGCTTTAACACTTTACCCTATTAGGATTAGAGGATAAAAAACAATATACTGAAAGGTCCATTGTAGATCTTGATTTTCTCACACGGTACATTATCCATTCCATCTCTAGGAAACTAAACGACTATAATCTAAAAATGCCATCGGAATAATAACCATGGTAGTCTTCGCGAATAGCATATTTTATCCTTGCCTAAATTACACCATCGACCATTGTAAACACATATCGCAAGGCAAGGTTACTGGCCAACGCAGAAAAATTCGATTGCACCGAATTCGCCGAACCTTGACTCTCTTAAAGAGCGTTTTGCAATTTTCGTCCTGACGGTCACCGGCCGCAGAATACGAACTTTTGAAAACGTCGACACCGCTGGGCATCAACGGCTTCGGAGAGAAGTGAAAGCGATCGACCAAGCAGAAACTTACGACTTGGTCACTGATATACTTAGATTGAGACACAAAGATCCATCTGTCTGGATCGTTTGCCGGCTTTTACTCGTCGTGCACAACGTAAATACAACGACGCTCACTTCGCAGGTTTCGATTACTATCCACGAGACCATCAAGTGCAGCCAGCGTAAAGTAAGGAATCCAAACGGTACTCCGTTATCCAATGCAGGCTGGACGTCTATTTTCGGCGATTGCATCACTGCAAGCTTCGTGTTTTATTTATCTTCGATACATTACGGAGTAAGAAATGCCAGAAGCAATATTTACTTCAGTTCGAAAAAAGAAAATCTAAAAATTGGTACTTTGAATGTAATCAAAACAATCATCAACGTCCGGATCATTCTGCAGGGTAGATTTTGATCCGCTGATCACACCCTTTCTTCAGCATTACACAGAGAAAAATGCATTGTTAAAACAAAGATAAATATTGTTTTTTTTTTCAATATTTTCTAATACTATACTACATAGTTTTCTCTGCTGTAGAATATCATGCCTAAAACAGAGACTTAGCTATACTATGAAAAGTGCAATGGATTAAATATGAGATTCTAGAGTGCATCTGTAATATCATTGCTGCAAAATTAACGTAGACATATGTATTCCTCGCACCCGTAAAGAAATATATGCAATTGCTGTTATTTAGAAATAACAGTATTCAGTTAACTCGGGAAGGCATTTTCGAAAACACGTGGGTCATCATCATCAAGCCAAGTACCGATGCGTGTGTAGTGCGGAGTGTGCCGTGAATATTGTGTTTGCCATACTACCCCACAGTTCTTGCTATCATTATTGAGTCTTAAGTTCTTCTTACGTAATTTACTTGACGAACCTGTACTTGTACAGTGAACATCGGACAGTGGTGGTGGCATAAGACTGTCATCTAGTTCGATTAAAGCAGTTTTTCCATCTGATACAGTTAATGTTGAAGTTAAATTCGAAGAATTGTTTGTCTATGGTAAGTTAACATAAAATGATTTGATTGAATTGCCTTCACAGAACTTGGTTTAATGTCTATTGTACTGTAAAATGTTGAACATTTTACCGTTTCTGTAATTTGGTCCACAGCTGTATGTGTACAAATATAAAACAAAAGCTTTTATACCTTGGTTAATGCAATATAAAATTAACCCATTTCTTCCATGACTATGCCTTTTTCACTATAAAAGCACTAACAATAAAATGTTCGTTAAATCCTAGGTTAAATCTTTTCCTTCCAGTAAATGATATCGTATACATTTAACTAATTTTTAATCTATTGTCGATAAACCATTTTTATTCCATTAAGTTATATGCTACAGGTCTCGCGTTGTAGGATGGCGAGTTCCGGCGCTGTCCGAAGGTATTGTCGGACATCGTTCGGGAAAATTCAAGTTTGAATGCAACGTGCATTTTTTAAATTATGTTAGCATAATAAAAAACGACTATAAAATAAAGTCTTATATTTCCACCGTGCATCTGAAGCGTTCGCCATCCTATAACGCACAAACTGTATCTATAATCAATAAAACTGAATAAGAATTATATGTATTATGTATATAAACTACATACCTTGAAACGTCACAACTCCGAGAACTTCACTTTCACTAACTAATCTTCCATTTGAAATAAATTATTAAAGAGAATTAAAGAAAACCCCAACAACCACACGAGATAAATGGCAAAATTGCCGGGAACTCGATAGGGTAACGCTACATTATTATTGGTTGCAACGCGAATCTACATTACGTCATCACAGATTAAAAATAATATTTTGTAAAAATTACAATTCAAGGTTATAATTATGTTTTAAATAAAGACATATTTTTGCTATTTTAAGTAGATAATGTTATAACTTCTTTTACAATAAACATGTTTTTATGATTAGTAAATCAGTGTCATTTGACAAGATATTCTTTTTCTCTGTGTAGAAGATAGTTCAACCGTTTCCAGCAACGGGCGCTGGAAGAAGTTTTTTGCCGTCAAATCAAAGGGTATAGAGTAACCAGACTTTTTTCGTATTTCGTTCTTAATAGGATTGTAGATGGAAACCGATGATTGAATCGATTGCAACCAATTCCAGTCCTCGATCGTTTTTAGTGCGGGCACTACCGCGTTTTACAATTTGAAAAAGTAAAGTATTTCTATCAAGTGTGAGACCCTTTAGCATGCTAACCGTCACTCGGATTTCAATATGTTCTCCTAGTGTCTACAATCTTATAATATTGTTACATTTTCGCATAAATTACGCAGGAGGTGCACATCAAAATCCGGGCTTGGTCTTGACATTGAATTAGAGCATCACGTTTTCCTTAATCGAAGGCTTTTCAACGAATTCATATCTAATCCTAATTGTTAGGATATGAGTAAGTCGCAAAAATTTGAATACGTGCAATATTCGCATTCGATAAATTATTGAACGGCACAATGTATTCGTACAAATTCTGACAAACTGATGGAAAAGCATCCAGTTTACTCGAATCATGATGATGTAACCACTGGACAACACTGCGTATGCTGCCCGGACATCATAACTAAAATTAAATGTCAAACATATGCATGTAAGTGTACACAAGTATATTTTATATACTTTACGTGTGCACATATGTATGTACAATATATACATACGCATATAATAGAACATAAAATGTATTACATTACGAACGTAAATTACACTACCGGCCATAACTATTTGTCCACGTACATTTTTGCTTAGATTTTGGAAAATTATTTATTTATTGTTATTTAGGAGGTATAATTATTTACCTACAAGTAAAAGAAAGATATCACATAAATTCGGAAAATCCTTATCTTATATCGAGTGATCACCTAATCGATAATTAGGTCCAGGTGCCAAAAAATCCCGAAATGTAATATAATTACACAGCCACGATAAAAACTTTTTATATAATTTACCTAATTCTTATGTTTTTGGATGTGCTGAGTCCGTAAATAATAATAAAAAAGTTGTATCGCCCGCCAATTTTTCACATTTTAATATTCAAAACGCGAAAATTTTTCATCTTTCAAGTGTAACGTATAACGTAATACGTTGGCAGTAAAATCAAATGTTGTTAGGTTGGCAGTTCTGGCAAATGGGACAGTAGTTTGTTTTCTTCCAATCAATATAACTTCACTTTTCAGTGTTTGGCCCATGTGCTCTACATTTTAGTACTTATTTATTAATCTGTGTTCTTAAGTATGACTAGCCGTTGTAAAAACTGTCATTTTGTTATATATATGGTGAGTTTGTAGTTAAAAAACATCAAAGAAATATTACTGACTTTGTAAAAAAGTATACTATGCATATTTTGGTGTAAAAATCGGTGATCAAGAAAAATGTTGGGCTCCTCACAAGGTATGTTATGTTTGTTTCGAGGATCTTAGGAAACGGTTTAAAAAAGAAAAGAAAGCTTTTAAATTTGCAGTACCCATGGTATGGAGAGAGCAAAAAAATCATTCAAATGATTGTTATTTTTACAGCGATGATGTTCCTGGGTATAACTCCAAAAATAAGAAAGTAATTGTTTACCCTAACCTTAATTCGGCCGGTAGGACATTGACCGGGACTTCCTGTCCCTGAGCCACCTCTGTCTATTGATGACGTTTTACAGTCCAGTGAACCCGAATCTGATGAAAGTCGACCGGGCGATGATGAGTTCCAATGTTTTCCAGAGAATTTAACACCGCAGTTGTTTATATAAGCTGAGTTAAATGATTTAGTGAGAGATTTGGGTTTGACCAAGGAAAAAGCCGAATTGCTTGGTTCTAGGCTGAAAGAAAAACAATTGTTGGCATCTGGAACATCTATTTACCAATATAGAACAAGAGATCAACAGTTTCCTCAGTTTTTCAAGCAGGAAGAGGATTTGGTTTCCATGCATGATATTGGTAGTCTAATGAACGAATTTGGCATTGAGTACAAGAAGGCAGATTGGAGGCTTTTTATAGACTCATCAAAAACTAGTTTAAAAGCTGTTCTTTTACACAGTGGAAATACTTATGCTTCACTGCCTGTTGCTCATTCAATCCATATGGTGGAAACTTGACATGATTTTACAAAAAATTAACTATCCGGCTCACGATTGGATGCTATGTGGGGATTTGAAAGTTGTTTGCATGATCCTTGGTCAACAAAAGAGATTTACAAAGTTTCCATGTTTTATATGTGAGTGGGACAGCAGAGCAAGGGATCGACATTGGTCTACAAAACAATGGCCCGTAAGAAAAACTTGTAACACCTGGCGAGAAGAACATATTGCATAAACCTTTAGTAGATCGAAAAAAGATTCTTCTACCACTTCTACACATAAAGGTAGGCTTAATGAAACAATTTGTAAAAGTTTTACCTAAAGATGGTGAATGTTTTAAATATTTGTGTGAAAGATTTCCACATTTATCAGAAGCCAAACTGAAAGAAGGTGTTTTCGTTGGGCCTGATATTCGTAAAATGATGTTCGATTCCAACTTTGAAGCAAGGATGACTACAAAGGGAAAAGAGGCTTAGACATCATTTAAGCAAGGTGTGACTAAGTTTTTGGGCAATGTGAAAGACCCAAACTATGAGCTTATCGTAGCTAATATGATTGACAAGTTCAAAAATCTGGGATGTCTGATGAGCCTTAAAGTCCACTTCTTGCATAACCATCTTGATTGTTTTCCTGAAAATTTGGGCGATGTGAGTGAATAACAGGGGGAACGGTTCCATCAAGACATAAAGGTGATGAAGAAACGGTGCCAGGGGCGGTGGAATATCAACATGATGGGTGATTACTGTTGGTCACTTCATCGAGAACAACAAAATGCATCGCATCGTAGAAAAAGCTATATAAGAAGCTTTACAGAGAAAAGGGAAAGGAAATACAAAAAAATAAGCACCTAGAATATTTGAATTGAAATGGTATATGTTGTGGTACATAAAAATGTAGCCTAATTAAATAAAAGTATGGTTTAAGTTAAATGTTTTTATTTTTTATATATCCAATTTTCCCTATGTTAAAATATAATCAATATAATATTGTGAGAGAACTGTGGATGATACAAAAAAACTGATACCAGATACGGTTTCAGCACCCAAAAATACATAAGATTTGGATGTATTTGTTTAAAAAGTTTTAACAAATATTTTTATTGTTGGCCTGTGTTATCCTTCACTAATAAATATTTAATGTAATGCAGGTAAAGCTGACAATTCTCTATTTATTCGAACTAGAATTTAGATTTAGTGGTTATTGTTCTTTTAAACAGTGAATATCCTTAATAAAATTATCCAAATTTAATATCAAAATGCCGAAAGCAAGAGACTTGCCGATAGAAATCCGCACAATGATAGATGCCTTACATAATCTTGGCCGAAGTAACAAAGATAACGCAAGAAAATTGAAATTAAGTCGCCGAACTGTTGGCTGGCACATTATTAAATAGAAAACGAACAGGACCACGGAAAATAGCAACACCAGCAAAAGATCGTCGAATAATTATGACGAGTAGACGGAAGAGATAAATAATTATGACGAGTAAACGGAATAGATGAAAAACTGCACCTGAAGTAACGACTGAAATAAATATTTAGCGTGAAAAATAAGTTAGTTTAACCACCGTGAAAGGAGGTTAATTTGGCCGAATAGGTTTGCGTAAACTACTCTTACGCAAGCAAAATAAAATAAAACGGCTGTAGCGGTAGAAAGAAACATGATAGTTCAAGAGAGGAACAGTTTCGTTCAAGAGAAAGGTTCGAAGGCGAAGGAGAACGAGCAGCAGAATCATGTGTAGTACCTACAGTCAAGCATGGAGGCAGATCGGTGTTGATTTAGGGTTGTTTTGACGCCGCATCCGTAGAAGACTTGGTTAAAATAGATGGAAATTAAAAAAAATCCGGAAAATTTTGGAAACAAATGCTATACCATCTAGAATGAGAATAATCGCTGGCTATTGTATATTCCAACATGATAATGATCCAAAACACACCTCTAAATTATGCCGTGAATATTTAGAATCGGTGGAACGCGAAAGCAATATCGAAATAATTAAATAGCCTCCTCAAAGCCTAGATGCTAGTTCCATAGAGCTTTTGTGGGAGAAACTCGAGAGACAGGTGAAAATAAATCCTCCACCTTCCAAGGAGTCGTTATGGAAACAACCGCAAAAAGTCTGGCTTAAGACAGAACCCGCTACTCTGACGAAATTGATAGAAAGAGTGCCGCAAGTGTGTGCCGCAATTATTAATAGTCACGGTGGACATTTCCACGCAACGCAGATGTAACTTTTTTGGTGGTAAATAAATTTCATAATTGAATAAAGACTCAATTTCTTTGTTTTGAGAGTATTTTATTAAATTCAAAACTACAATTTCTTTTTCATTATCAGGTTTGTTCGTTTGTCAATTAGTGCAATACGGAGTAGCTCGAATTTCTAAATTGCGCGTTTGTTTGTAAAAAAAAACTGGCAATCCGGTGTTCGTTTGTATATGTTGGACAGCTTCCGACAGTTTTGAACTGCACAAACTTACACCTCCTCAGGAGGTGGAGTAAGATTGTGCAGTTCAGTGCAGCTGTCATTACATTATTTGCCTAACCCAACTTTACTTCATATTTATACAAAATGGCATCCGTTGTAGTCATTGAAGGTGAAGTACAACAATTAATAAATAATAAGGATTTTTTTATGCTATCGTGATTACCAATTGCCACCATTCTCAATCTTTTTTTCTGAGCAATCAAAACGATCACGTGATCATAATCCTATCACACTCTAGAACTAACGCAAGCAAGACAAACGAACAAATCTATTAATTGTACGTATTTCTTTGGGTGGGCAAATAATTATGGCCGGGAGTATATGTACAGAATTTTTCATTTTACTTTGTCGACTACTTATTTCCGTTACTTACGCAAATACAAAAAAATGTTTCGAATAAAACTTGTAGTGTTTTATCTCTACTGATTAGAAATGTAACGTTTTTTTTTTGTAAAATTTTTAGCATTTCTTACATTACGGTAAACATTTACACACGTACATTTTTGCAGAAGCAGTTTGTAGATTCGGATGCAGTTCCATATATCCTATCCTTGTAGCATATTTGTGTTTACTTTTTACGTAAATACATATATACACTATCGGCCATTGAAGTTAGGACAATTAGTGAATTATTGCAAACGTGAATAAAAACGGTAATAATGCAAAAGAAAATAAAAATTTACTGCTAGAAGTAAAAGCATGAACAAATAATAAGAAGAAATCGCCTCCTTTGACTTGTAATACTTTCCGGGCCACTTGTAGCATGCGTTCTGTTAGTTTGTAGAAGTCGTCACAGGTGCTCTTTCGCAATTAGACAGACTTTTCGTATTCGTCTGTTGAGCCCATCCCACAGTAAGTCGATGGGGTTCAAATCCGGACTTTGAGGAGGTCAAGGCATGATTTGCAAAACATTCTCGTCTACTTGAGACGTTAGATAATCTTAAAGTAGATCCGTGCTGTATGTTCGGGGTCGTTATCAGGCGCAAACACGAAGTTCATCTATAATTTCCTTTACGCATAATACCATCGTTTTTGACTAGATCTCCGGTCCCCGTACTGCTAAAGCAACCCCAAACCAGCACTGAAACACCACCGTGTTTTACTGTGGGAACGACGCAAGCGCCTAACATCCTTTCGTCTTTCGTTCGTCTCACGAAAACTCTACGCTTCTGACCTAACACTTCGAACTTGGATTCGTCAGTCCAAAGTGCATTTCTCCAATTTTCTTCTGTCCAATTACTATACGATTCTCGTACAATATAAGTCTTATTACTCTTTTTCACTTCTAATCACTGTTCTAACATTTAGGGATGTATTTGATACGTCAATTTTCTTAAGCCAAAATGCTTCCAACTTCTAGAATCATATCCCCGATAACATCAACATTTTTAGTAGTAAGTAAACGCAGAATTAGATCTGCAACACGTTAACGCAGGTTTTGTTTTTATTAAAGTGATTAACCCAATTCAGTATTGTTAAAATCAATTTCTATACCAAACATTATTGATAACATGAAAAACTAAACTTTTTGTCATTAAAGTTGGAAGAAGTATTTGTCAAACAACATGAGAAAATTCCGAGGATAATTATTTATTAACATCATTAGAATCAAGAAAGATTTTCTTGGGGCAATCCACTTGCAGCCGTTTCCGTTTTTAAGGTAAAAATGCTCTATGTTTCAAAGGCAATACTTTCTTACGCATTTGAAAAGTATCTATCTCTATTAACATTTTACAGCACGCACCAGAGTTCGGCAGAAAACACTTTCATCACCTCCAATCAAGGCCTTTACACAAATTTGCATATCTATTAAATAATTGTAATGACTCAGCAATTTAGCGAATATAAAAATATTCTCAAGCACAAGAACAACGAGTCTTAGGCAACTCCACTACCATAAATTAGTTACACTTCATTTATCGCAAAATATATAATTATAATCCAATTAAAACATATAATACGTGTAGGTTCGATAAGTTCACATAGTACAAAAGATAGCAACAGAGAGTATGATCTCATAGTTTCAAACAAAAAAAAGACGTGCCTTAGAACAGCAGCGTGTAATAAATTTTAACTTGACAATTGGTCCGTAATTCTGGGAAAAATTACGAGATTACGACAGCTCTGGTCTGTACGAGAAACAACCCGAAACCACAGAAAACATTGTTACATCTTATTGGAATAATTTTACAGTATATAACAAAAGTCAGACGTATTGAGAACGTCAAATAATAACGAATAGGTTTTGTGAAAGACGTTGTGACACGTTGATTTTTGTTTTAAATAGTATCCGCTATTTTTTTTACCTCCGATAAAAATTCTTTAATAGTTCCTAGTCATGCGCTGTGTCGAAATGAGTAATTATGAAAGTGTGTATTTAACGTATTCATGTGCTAGTAAAATTGAAAATAGATTTTCCTATTACCGACTACGTAAGTCAATCACTACTGCCTTGAATGGAGGGATGTAAACGCGATTTACTGGTTATTTACCTTGGTTGCCCTTGACAGTGGAATGTAATGAAATTTTGCGTCCCTAGGGATGTAAAATTCCATTGTCCATTCAAATACCTTCGTAAAATGCTGATTTTGTCGAAATTTTGGACCGGAAACAGGAAAAATATGACAATCGGGCCATGAGTGTTTTTATATGTTATACAGCGTGTCCCTGGATTAAGGCATGGGTAGGTAAGGCAGACAGAAAATTAATGAGTTGAAATTTCATCTTTTGGGGTTCAGCCATGCTTGAATAGTAAGTCATTTATGCAATAATTTTATTGCCGAAAAATCAAGTACTTCTTGGAAATTTACAAAAAAGATGAAAATTCAACTCAACACTTTTCCGTCTGCCTTACCTATCCATGCGTTAATCCAGGGACACATTGTATATGGTTTCGGACGTATTCGGTCCGCAAACAACATCCTCGACCGCAAAACTGCACTTATAATTTGAACATTTACTCTAATTATCACTGAGCAGCAATGAAGTTGCTTCCTAGGTAAAGATACACAATTCAGATTGAATTTTACGTGCCAAACACTGATACCGCTTTCAAAAAAGTTAATTGGCTCTCCTTGCAGAGATATTCACGTTTGGTTCGTTGTAGAGGTGCTATTGCGTAATAAAATACAATTTAGTAATATAAGGTAAACACGTGGTGTCTTTTAAACCTGGAGAAGCGAATGTACAGCACCCACCATTGGTACAACCGCACAAAATCATCATTCCTCCTTCATATGTATATCAAGCTCGGCCTCATTAAATACCTACTTGTATGAAAAATTCATTCGGCTCAGTGAAATTAAAATTAATGACGCCGTTTTTGTAGGGCCTCAAATTAAACTCTTCAGAGATACCAACTTTGAGAAACTTCTTCAGTAAAGAAATATAGATTTGGGATGCGTTTTGTCAAGTGGCAGAAAACTTCCTTGGGAATGAGAAGGTCGAAAACCACAAGGAGTTGATTCGGCTGCAATACGTCCTTAAAGATCCAGTTACTTCAGTCTCACTTGAATTTCTTCCCTAATAACTGTGGGCAAGTCAATGATGAGCACAGCGAATGTTTTCATCAGGACATTGCAAAAATGGAGAAACGATACCGTGGTAAATGATCCACGTCAATGCTGGCAGATTTTTGTTGAACGCTCATCAGAGATACCCCCTCTCGTTAATTACAAACGGTAGACCAAAAGAAAGCAAAAGACCTAAGCAGATTAAGGTATTCTTAACGTGTATTAAAATATTTACAAATAGAAGTATTAACAATTCAAGATTTTGTTGCCTAGTGTTGTCATAAGCTCGTTATTCACAGCTTTATTACAGCAGTGTGTTGAAGTAAAATGCTTTCCTTAAAATTTCGATCCTTACAGAAAGGACGGGGGTTTAACTTTTGTTACGCACTGTATATGGAAAACAACACGCACTTTACAGTAAAAATTCGCTACTCCATTAGCCTACAAAGCGTTTCGATTGTTTGAGGTGCATGTTGCGCAGAACCTTGGCATTAACCGAGAGGTTACTTACATACATAGATATATGTTTAGATATTGTGAATATTTTATTCACTACACTGTAATTATTGAGATTTCTACGATTACTCAATAGAATTCTTTTGAAAAAATAAAATCGCTATTCATCAGCATACGTTTCGCTGATGGCTCACGAGAGCTACATACGCATTAAATCAAGTAGTATGTGAAACTTCCGTGAACTGGCGGGGCGTTGGATAGTTGAAAGGTTGATAGTGTCACGAACTCGTGGGCAGCGCGTAGATAATAAATATCAGGATTGTTGTTGCGTTGTAAACTGTGTGATGTGTGAAATGCTTATTGATTGCTAGATTGTGAATGAGAAGAATGTAGAATGGAAATTAACGCTTTGTTTTGCTAGATTTTCATGTAGATAAATAAATTACTAATAATTAAAATTAATTTTTACGTTTATCCGTAAGTTGATCAATAGGAGATCTAAAAATTTATCAATTTGGAAGTGGTCCAACTACAATTTTATTAATTTATATATATGTAATTATTTTCTATTGACATAAAAATATTAACAAACTATAGGTATTCTTATTTATGTTTGCAGAAGCGTCTTAGATTATTTTAACGGGACACTCTTGTTAACACCATCCTTTCAATTATGCTAATCAAATCTAATGTCACCAGATACATATCTAAGTGCGTATGTAAGTACAGGGTTTCTCATTTTATTTTGACCACTACTTATTTCGGTTACTATTGCAAATACAAAAAATGCTTCAAATAAAAGTTGTAATGTTTTACCCCTATCTATTAAAAATTTGATAATTATTGGAATTGCATATACGGGGCGCGGCCAACAAAACAGCTTTGCTTTTTTTTAATAGTGCACCTATATATTATTATGTTTATATTTTTGAATAACCTTTCATCCTCTGATTTCAATTATATTAAATGAGACTATTTTAAGTAATTAGTAGCTTATTTTACTAAATAAAATTAGGAAATGTTTCGAGTTAGAAAGCAAAAAGGGTTTGAAAAAGAAATTCTTATAACTGTAGAAAAGCGATCGGCTATTCTCACATTGCGTTGGGAAGGATATTCCGTGCGTGTGATTGCGGAAAATTTGTAAGTTACAAAATCAACTCTGCATTATACTATTCGCCGATATCGAACCACCGAGCTATTCAAAGACCGTAATCGCCCAGATCGGTGAAGAATGACAACAGGTGCGGAAGATCAACGCCTTAGAGTGCTAAGCAAACGGAACCGACGATTAACGGCGTCCGAAATTGCAGCAAAATTCAACAGGAGACGCGAACGACCGATTTCTGTAGCCACCACCAAACGCTGTTTAAGAGAAGCCGGTCTTACAGTCGCGTTGCGGTAAAAAAAACCGTTATTATTATGAGAAGTACCCCTAAAGATATCGAAAATAGAATCAAAGCAGAATTAAAAGGTAAACAGCTGTGGCTATTATCATACGGGTTGTTCCCACTGGTCTTGTTGATGTATAATTGTAAATTAAACACTGTACTCATCACTGTACATATACATCACAGACAGCTATGTTTTGATGAAACGACAAAAAAAATCTACTAATAGTACTAGATCCTGTTAAACTGCAATTTGCAGTCTTATTAGCTAGCAAAAGACTGAAAAAGTGTACTGGCGAAGGAATTTCGGGCGTAGTGTTCCATACGTTACAACAATTTCAAGTGTTAACTAATCAACTGTTGTGATGTTTATGAGCGATGGAGCAGCGAGAATGTGTAGTGTAGGCCGTTCTCAAAGAAAAGTGTGAGGGATTTTTACATGTTACGTGTAAAGTTCATGCTTTGCATCTTGTGGCACAAACTATTCCAGAATGTTACCCGAAGGTGGATGCACTAATAGCAAATACAAAAAAAAGTATTTCTCAAATCTCCCAAACGGATCTGAGCATTTCACAGGCTTTGTCCCGGTATTCGCGAACCACCACAGCCGATTCTTACGCGTTGGGGAACATGGTTGTAAGCGGCTTTTTATTATTCTGAACATTTCCAAGAAGTAAAGTCTGTGATTTTACAATTCGATCCTTCTAGATACTTCTGTTGAAACAGATTTAAAAAGTATTAGCAAGAATTATAAACGATTACTAGACACAATACAATAGAAAAATTGCAAAATACTGAGTTGTCGTTAGTAGAATCAGTGCAAATCGTGGACGAAGTTAATACATTGCTACACGGTATAAACGACGCAAAAAACGGTCGCATCATAGCAAAGTTCGACAGTGTTGAAAAAAAAAATCCGATTATACGAGATTAAGAGAAATGTGTGGTAGTGAATCTGCAGATTCATCAACTAACTGTGAGGATTATTTTAATTATGCCTGTGTTATTTCCGTAGATGTTGAGCGGTCTTTCTCGAAATACAAGAACATTTTTTCATCACAACGAACCTTCACCGAGACAAATGCGGAAACATACCTGATGGTGCAAGTTTTTCAACAATCCTATCCACACTGTTAAGAAGTTTATTTATTATATTATTATTTATCGTTACGGTATTAAGTACAACAGATTTTTGAAGAAACTACTTTGTTTACTTTTTCCGGTTTTTATATTACATATACAACAAATGCCGTTTTCTAACAAAAAAAAAAAAACTAATAATGGCAATAAAAACACTCCAACTTGTGCACATATTCGCTTTATTTTACGAAACATTTTTATTGCCTCGGCTTTTATTTTCTACACTGGGGAATTGATTTCAAAATATCACTTCTGTTGGCTGTCAGTCACACAATTACATTATTTATAATCCGCGGCCCATGCGACTGATTCGATTCTGTTGCGAAGACCGATTATGCCCGGCTTAATTATAACCATAGATAAAATATATACTCAGTAATAACTCAGTAACAAAGAAACGATTAAAGGAGGTCGTATCAAGAACATAAAAAGCGATTTTATGGATTCAATAATTAGAATTGTCATTCGCACTTCTTTTACAAAATAAAACGCGTCAATTTAAACAATTTAAAAACGATTTCGAACAATACTCACAAACCATGTTTTATTTCGACAACGCTCCATCCATAAAAACGAAACAAAAAAAACTAGCTCGCCAATAGTGTCTATTATAGAAGGCTTAAATTAAAATTCCAAGAAGAGAGCTCAATAAACAGCATCGCTTTTATCGACTTTCAACTTTTGCAAGTCATCGTCATCGTCACCTCTAGATGCCTTTCTATGCAGGAAAATAAAATACATTCATAGGCTTCGCACATAAACGATGGGTTGCTTGTAGCAAGCAATTCGTTTCAGTTCAGTTTGAATATTTACCACGCACCGTGATTTTTTTTGTGTCCGGAAACATTTCAGATGAGTTTCTCAGTGCGATGGATAAATTAGTGCTTTCTCACGATTAGTACCTCGTTGGATACATATCTACATTCGCCCAGTATGATGCATGTATGTAGTTCGTGTTAATCGAGCTATTGTAACAATTTTACGGCCCATACGTGTTTTGCATTAATACATAAGATATGTAAATATACGGAAGAATTTGTACGAATCCAGTACATGTATATGTGGATAGGAAACATTTTGGACAACTGAATTTAATCATGGTCGTACTGGCTTGATTGACGATGAACGTTCGGGACGGCCAAAAACTTGCAACCACTATCGATAACATCGGAAAACTTCACTAAATGGTGCAAGATGACCGTCGAATTAAGTTAGAGAGATAGCAGAGCCTGTGGACATCTCGAAAGAACGTGCTCTTTACATCATAAACCTTCAATTTTAATGGAATATTTTCCTACAACATTTGACAGCATAAATTCTGTTTGTATCTTTACCATAATTTCGAAAATTAAATACCATTCGTCAAGTAATCGTCTTGTTTGTCAGTAAATTTTAATATTGTACAGTTGTTGGTGGCGTTAAATGCCATACAGTAGCTTAGATTCAGTCTTCTAGTTGCGTCCCTGCATGGCATGTATTATAATATCTTTAAAAATAAGAATATTCCTTTGAAATTTATTATGAAGTTATATGTCGAAAGGTATAGATACCTATAACCATAAGCTACTTACCGAGCAGTAAAACACTTACCATATTCGCACTAAATGGGGATTATGCTACCAACAGAAAAAAATTAAAAACAAAACAATCAAAGATGTATGTTTTAATTAAGAAAATGTTCATAATATGCGTGGATATCATGTGTTAATCATATATTATATACATATATATATATAAATATCGTTTTCGGTTACTATTTTTGCTTCTTACCTTCTCAGAAAATTTCGTTAAGTCCAATAATGATGTACGTTCCACACTCATTTTTTTCTGCAAATAAAAGTCTATTAATTGTGCAATATTTAATAACAAATACAAAATACATGAAACAATAACTTTATCACCTAAAATGCTACACTAAACATGTATACTCTACCTATGTTGATGATCAACTTCTCTCATCCAATGAAGATTTTCTCTGGGCCAGTAATGCATATTATGCAAATTTACCGGCCCATCATTAGCAAAAGTAGCGTCATCAGTTCACTGCACGCAGTATGGGAAGACAGCATCTTTATGGTAGATATCTTTTAACCAATTACAATTATTGAGTCAAAATCTGTATGGGTGTGACTTATTGTCTATTAGGGTGCGATGAATTGATGACTTACTTGTACCTACAACGGAAGACATTTCTCTAGTGCCTGTATGAGGATGAACTTCAACATATGCAAGGACATTTACCACATTAGCTTTAGTTCTAGCTACACGTGCTCAAGTATGATTTCCACGAGGTTGAACATACCCTGTTTCACGTAATTGTGTCGCAAAACGGTAGAACACTTCTCGGCTCATGTTTTCTTTCTGGAAAAACGAAATTTTTTATCATTTAACGGCTAAGCAGTAATCTTTAAGAGCCAGTGCCCAGTAAAATTTTATATACTTGTCACAATTGTCAAATAAATAATTGTTTCCATAGCATGCTAAATTCTGCTGTTGTATTCAAATTATACTAGATTTTGTTACCTTTATTTGAAAAGTAATCGAAAGCAAATAGTCATATTAAACTAATACCATGTGCAAAAAGTAAAAGTTGTCATTCCTTTGTTTCATGGCCAACTAAGATACGTTTCGATATTATTAAGTAGGTATTTGTAACTGATACGGAAATTATTACTGATAACGAGCTGTTTTCGTTATTATCTGGAAAAAGAAAAAAGATATCACTATGCGGTTTTCGCCACTACCTTAGTATATTGAACCTCTTCAAACACAACAAAAGAAAAGCATATTGTTACATTTGAATTTTTAGAGATAATTGAAAAAAGCTCGTACAGTTAGGAATAACGCCGTCTGGTAGATTTCTTAAATATTAACGGCTGGCACAAACTACGACGTCTAAAGCAGCGCTGAATGCCCTTTCAAGTAAGTCCACATTTCTTTAATTCGGGTAAATACTGCAGAAGTGATAGCAGGTTTAGTTTTACATGATTCGGCAACGCCTACTACACTTATTATTCACAATATGACAAAACGTCTTTAACTAAAGTGGTGCGTAATTAACTAAGCTTTTTAATAAAGCATTTAAAATCAGTTATTCCTGAAACTTTTACCGACTAATTTAAAATTTACTGTTGACCCTAACAACTGCGCCCTCTAGCGTTTATGTTTGGAATGTAAAAATATTTTAATTAAATTTCTCTTTACCGCTTTAGTTATGAACATGTTTTTCCTATCACTATAGCTATTGTAGTTTCCAAAATATCGCCGGACCCCACTCTTAGTGGGACACGATGTATATAATTGTCTACTCTCTCGTACTTATACCATTTGATTGGATATCTTCAGTATATGTGTATTACTCAAATAAGGCCTTAAAAGTGAGCCTAATATTATGGACAAAGGTTGTATAGTGCTTATAAATATTCAAGAACATGCGGATTAGACTACAATTACATTGTTTCCGCAATTTGGTCCACAACTGTACGTGTACAAATATAATCCAAAAGCTTTTATACCTTGGTTAATACAACATAAAATTAACCCATTTCTTCCATGATTATGCCTTTTTCATTATAAAAGCACTAACAATAAAATGCTCGTCAAATCCTGGATTGATTCTTTTGCTTCCAGTAAATAATATCGTATACATTTAACTAATTTTTGATCTATTGTCGATAAACAATTTTTATTCCATTAGGTTATATGCTGCGTATATCTATCTACAAAACTTAATAAGAATCATATCTTTATATATGTAAACTACATACCTTAAAACGTCACAAATAACCCAGAGAACTTCACTTTCACTAACTAATCCTTCCATTTTAAATAAATTATTAAAGAAAATGGAATTACTTGCCACACAAGATAACCCCAACAACCACGCGAGACAAATGGCAATTGCCAAGAGCTCTACATTATTATTGGTTGCAACACAAACCTACATTACATCACAGATTAAAAATAATATTTTGTACAAATTACAATTCAAGGTTATACTTATGTTTTAAATAAAAAAATATTTTTGTTATTTTAAGTAGATGTGTTATAACTTATTTTACAATAAAAATGTTTTTATGATTAGTAAATCAGTATGTCATTTAACAAGATATTCTTGTCAGAGTAATGATATTTTCTTAACACAAATTTTACAACACATTTTTAGTTCAACCGTTTCCAGCAACGGCGCTGGAAGAAGTTTTTAGCCGTAAAATAGGATATAGAGTAACCAGACTTTTTTCGTATTTCGTTCTTAATAGGATTGTAGATGGAAATCGCTGATTGAATCGATTGCAACCAATTCCAGTCCTCGATCTTTTTTAGTGTGAGCACTACCACGTTTTACAATTTGAAAAAGTGAAGCATTTCTATCAAGTTTGAGACCCTTTAGCATCCTAACCGTCACTCATTTGTACAAGATATTCTTGTCAGAATAGAGATATTTTTTGAACACAAATTTTACATGTTTCCCCATGTAACCCTATTAAAGCCTGATTTATTCAGAGACAGCTTTCTGTAACATAACTCCTTCATCCACTTGAGCTGACTCCTCTAGAGCTGACATTCTTAAAGATTTTTACAACTATTGACACGATTTATATTTAAATTTCGTGATAAATTTACACTCATAGAATATACCTAAATTAGTTTTGACTTTTATATTACTTGTATGCAGAGAATTCCATAAAATATGAGAAATATTTTGTTGTAAATTATATCGAGTCTGTAATTTTTAATGTATTCCATAGAAGTTAAATTGAATGAATTCCTCTTCGTTTTCTCTTTTCAAGTTTTAATACTCGTAAAATTTCATTAATTGATATCTTGTTTAATTTAAATTGCCGGAGGAGTGTCTTGGAACACTCCCGGACCCACAGACTGTACAATTAATTAATTTAGAAAAAATATTTTTTTAAACATTAGACTAGACTGTACAGATGGTGGTTGATTTATGGTGCATTCACGAATTGCGGCTTGTGCAATTCCAGCAGTGTGCGCGTGTGCATTGATATGCAGCAACCGCACGCCTCTGGTCAGTTTCCCACGTCTGTTCTCCCGAATAGCTTGTCGTAGTTTGTGCAGGGGTGCTACATAACAAATCCCGTTGACTGTAGTGTTACTTTCTTTAAAGTTTATGTGAAGAACGCTCTCATAATCCCAAAAACTATAGTTCTCTGACTGTCTTACGTCATTACTGTTTCTATGATAGACACATTTCTTAACAGGAATACTGTGTATTTTTCCAGCTTTGGATCCCGCATTGAATTGTATGGCTCGGGTTCTCTTCCGATATAAGTAGGTTACCCCTGTATCAATATTTGCATATCAAATAGGGTTTAGTACATACTGCAGCCGGTTCTGTTCGCATCTCATGCTATCTTATGCATTCATTCTATATTTATTAGTTTTACTCCCTATCTATATTTCTGATAAGCGCTCGAGCGATGATCATCGGTGGAACATTTGCCGTATTCACGGTTACATATGGAGATAAGGCTATACCCGAAGGTGGAATCTATATTACGTATTGCACATTGTATACGAGCCCATAAATACGTTGTATGAGTGAGCACACACCGTTGAAACAAGTTACCACCACGATTTACGCCTTACGAGCGTCCGTATGCTTCTCGGTGTGTAACGTGTATAGTGTAGTGCCCCAATACTGTGTGCCGTTCGCCGTAGCAAGCTTATAAAACGGTAGTAGTGGTGGAACCTCAAACGCACGAGATCGAGTTTGGACGAAACGCCGCGTTCAGTTTGAAACAAGGTGGCGGTTTGCGTGAACGCCGCACGCTAAGTAGCAAGTAACCGGATACGAGTTTGAGAGAAAAAACGTCATCTCTAACGTTCACAGAAAGGCTAACGTTACTCGGGGGAATAGGGACGCCCTAAAGGGAAGCCACAATGGCACACCGTTTAAAGTGCGGACCGTCGAAGATCCTCAAAGATTTTCGAGGAGATTCGGGCATATAGTTTCCGAATGACACCACGACAGCAGAGTATTTTTAAAAAACGCCTCCGCATACTGAGAGAGAGATAGAATTAAGATCGTTGAATATTGGAGGTAGTAAGATCGTAGTTTTTTAACCGAAATTCAATTTGAAACCGAAACGAAAAGTTAAACCTATAAGAAATCAAGAAGAATTAACCATGACCCTTAACTTACTATACTTTCCACCCTAAAATAACCATCAAACTTACTGTTAATACCTAATCTAAAAGAGTTGCCATATTTACTAAAACATTCTATAATTTTTTTAAAGAAACGAAAATCTCCAATCAATATCCCCCCCTTCTCTCTAAAACGAAAAGAAATGAGTAACCCAAAGCACTAAGCACCACCCCCTCTCTCAGATTGTAAAGAAACACAAATAAATCGCAAAGTCCATACTATGGAAAGTGTCATTATGACAACACCAGTTGGTGGTACGCGATTAAGAAGTCGGATAAGAAGCGCTGCGAATCTTTTTACGAAAAAACCGCGATTTCCCAACAGTAGGATTACCAATCATCTCAGTTTGCACCAGCAGAGAAACGGCGCGATTAGGAACCATCAAAAATGCTACTATTCGTTGAGAAACAACCACCAGAAAACTACCACGGTCGCGAACAATAACTGCGTCAACGATAATGCGTCTTCCTGTGTTATCCTTTCTGAGAGACGAGGCAGTAATAGTGGTGAATGTTGTAACAACGATAACATCCCGAGGAACATTAATGAAAGGTACAAAGGCCCGTTTGCTAGGTAAGTTCTAAAGATAATATTCGGATATTGCAATGAATTTTCTATTTGATTATCGTTTTGTTCGCCTTACAAAATGTGATTAGTGAGATCGAAAATTTAGCAATGTATATAGGGGTCAATTGAAGTTTAAAAAAATTTGTATATTGAAATCAATATTTACACTTCTTATTTTTATCCAGGATACTAATGTGACTAGATATATGTTCGATACTTCCAAAGCAGTTTAACTTATCTTTTATCATGGTGACTTAAATTTGTCAATCAAGTTGTGAAGTTGTTATAATTTAATGCAAATGGTCTAAGTTTTGTTTTTATGTAATGTTTAGAACCTTACAAATTTTTTAATTGTTTTCTAGGATTAATTTTGATTTACGCCATCATCAGCTAGAGTCTAAAGAGAGGAAAGCATGTAGTACTTACAGTTAAAGTAGAACTTCGTGGATGAAATCATATTGTGGAAAGTAAAATGGAGTTAAATTTGAATTTAAACTGAAATGTGTGAAAGTTGGTATTGAAACATCTTTTTTACATGGTAAAGTTGATGGTTGGTAAAAAGTTAAAAGGAGTTGCAAGCAATGGAAGTAAATTTCGGAAAATGGATGTTTAAACTTTAAAGTTTAAATTGAAAGTGTAAAAAGGGGACAGGTAATCGTGTAAACATAAGATTTGAAGCATTATCATACGTAAAATGATCAAAAAATTACGAAAATATGATTTTTCATAATACATACAAGAAAACATATGCAACCGAACATTAAGATTAACAATGAGCAACAAATTTGCATCAATTCTTAAATTCAAACATTCATTGTTGAATATTTCCAATAATACAATATGTCAGAATAAGAGGACAGGGACGTTGCCTTTGATAAAATAATTTTCAAACGATATATTCTTTGTTTCTGTCAAAAATGCGTTTCGTAAAACAAAACTTGACCTGTGCCATTTTCCATAAGGCCATTAATCCTTTAAAGAAGTACTCTAAATCTGTGGCACTGGAACACTGAAACAGTTCACTAAAACCCTTACTAAATCAATTCAGTTTTACTGCTGATGATGATTGAACAGAAATAACGCAGTACAACGCAACTATCAAATTGTAACGCCAATCAACTGCCTTAATAAAGAGTGCAATTACATGATATAATAAAGAAAATTACATAAATTACGCTTCTCCAACTTTTATCCTTTCCTAATTGGTGGTTTTTTTAAAGACACAAGGTCCTACTTCCATAATAACAAAACTAATTCAAATAAAAATTACGTCTTGAAAATTGTTATTATAATCCTACATCAAAAAGAAAATGATTCCATATAGCAAAAAATATAAGCATGATATCATTTTTCTAGCGTCAGAGACATTTTGCCAAGTTATAGAAAATATATTTATAAATTGTGTCATACTATACACAGAAATAGTTATTATATCACACACAAACGTCGTAAAACAATTGCATAAGTATATAATAGTTTTTATTATCGAGAAAATGCACTATTACTACAAGGTATTACGCAAACACCTTAGAAAACCTGCAAGTAATAAATTTTGTTGCGAAAAAGCTCCTTCGGTGTAAAGTATTATGTATACTGAAGTTATATCCCGTACACACAGTTGGGTGCCTTCGCAATCTGCAAATCTTGCGATAGGTCCAATCAATTAACACGGTTCCTGTCAATCATACTTTACCCAGCTTCTTTTAATAAGTTGTTATTAGATTGGCCACATGTTGAGCTAGCACATGTAACAATAATAAATCTTAGCCGAGCAAAAGAAACAATTATTCTTTTACTGTTAAGTAATTTATTGATAGACGGATTGATTTTGACGGTTTAATTTCTAAATTTGATGACTAAAAAGAATTGGTTGAGTTGTTGCCACTTATTTACATTGAGGAGTTGTTTTAATTAATATTGCTACAACTAAAGAACATATGATGCAAAAAAATACTCAAAAAAACATGATATGATAATTAACTTCCTTGTTTATTCGCAAGTCATGCGTGTCGAGAAAAATATGATCACATTTAAATGTTAAATTGATTGTTTTCCATGAATAACAAAATAGAACTCAGAGATAATTAATTGAAAATAGTTCATATTTCATTTTGTTTAATGCAAACATATTTGTTATCAGTAAGATCATTGTGTTTGACTCCCAATATAGTTTTGAAGTAACTAAAATCTTGTCAAGAACGCTTTAGTAACTTTCTCAGTGGTAAAGGCGACATAGAATCAATTTACAATTCTAATTCGTTGAAAGATTATATCTGTAGAAATGCTAATTAAACCGGAATAGTTAAAAAAAAATCATTAGCCTATATGAGGGTCGAACTTTGGGTGACATTTTTGCTTATGCTGTTATCTATCAAACTTAAGATTATAGATGACCTCAGGCGTATAAAATCGTTTGTGTTTATTATTGTTTCACCACCATCCTTTTTTTTACGAATTTAATAATTTATTGCCTTTCAAGATTTGATTGATTTGATATATGTGTTTGTATCGAAATTATTTTAGATAAGTGAAATATTAAATCACTATATTGTTTGATGGTCTATGAACTTTATCACGTATAGATATTATCGCTAACAAGGAAACACAGGTAAGTGCATCTCACCGATTTACATGGAACTTTGTGGATTTATCGACCGATCTAGTGTAAAAACAACGGGAACTATCTTAGCTGCCCAATCGCCTACTGGCGGGCCGTAAAGCACCCCAAGCTCAACACTACCCTTCGCTGCTTGACTAAATAGCTCAGAAACTATGAGAGATATCAAAAAAAGTTAAGACAAGATTTAAACCGTTTTACATGCTTTTAACGACCACGTAAATATTTTCTCTATAACGAATATTTATCTAGGGAAACAACCCCGCACCCCCATATTTTTTTGGAAATTTCATAATTTTTATATATTACAAAAATATACAAGCTACGTAGAATTTACATATATATAATACCTCATAGTTGTGTATTTTGTGCACCCTTCGGGAAGCAGAACCTAACAGGATCTTTAAAACGTAGCCGTTCGGCGATGTATCCACCTTTATACCGTGCGTGTTTAAATAGATTGAAGAACCTTTGCGATGACAATTGATTATGAGTTGAAGATTGGAAAGATTATATAGAAATACTAAACCTAGATCACAAACAACACATTAATTATAAAGTTAGTGTAATTTTAAGTTATATATTTATTATCCTTACAATCTTTAACTCATAATCAGTTGTTATCGCCAAGATTCTTCAGTCTATTTAAATACGCATGGTATAAAAGTGGATACATCCCCGAACGGCTACCACATTTTAAAGATGCTGTAAGATTCTGCTTCCCGAAGGATGCACAAAATACATAACAATGAGGTATTTGCGGCAAGCCTGCGTTTATTGGTTGTGCATGGTGTAAGCAATTCCTTCGTTTTCGACATTTCTACGCGGATTACCTATCATTCTTGCTATACGCATCGTAATGAATTTCTGAACTTATTTTTTAAACAGTTGTCCGTAAACTCTATACTCACACTTTATTAATAAAATAATTTGATAACCACCTGCTTTTTCATTACTGCAAATATAACCCATCAGTTATGAATTTTTTTACACAAATAAGAATATTTCGTGGCAGATGTAGCTTCGGGTGCTTCACACCCCGCCAGTGGCCGATTGGATAGCTAAGATAGTTACCGTTGTTCTTACACTAGATCGCTCTATAAAATTACAAATTTAACAAAACGAACCAAACATTTTGAGTAAAATACCTCTTCTTTTTCTTTCTGAAGACCCTGGCACTCTAAGGGTGTTGAGTTTGCTGATGTCTTCAGCTGTCTCTCACCTATTTCTTCCATTCTTTCCTATTTCTGGCCAGTTCTCTCGCGCCCTGTACTGTTTTCCCCCTTCAAACTTGTCTCCTTTATTCTCCCCATCCATGTCTTCCTTGGTCCCCCTTTTCTGTCTCTCCACTTCTGCCTCTGTTATTCTTTTAACTAGTCTATGTTGTCCCATTCTCACTGCATGTCCAAACTAGTTCAACTGTCTGCTTTCTATTTTTGTCATTATTGGTGTTTGTTCTAATGTTCCTCTAATTTCTTCGTTTTTTAACACATCATGTTTTATGATTCCTGCTATCCTTCTCATGTATTTCATCTTCGTGGCATTTAGTGATTCATATTTCTGCCGTAGTGCCCATGTTTTGAAGCTTCACTATCTTTCCTAAAACTATTTTATTTATTTTACTGTTAATATCTACTTCCATTTTTCCATCTTCCGTTGGAATATTTCCCGAGTACTCAAAACATGTCACTCGTTCCAGCTCGTTTCCATTTACTCTTATACCTCCTCCTTTTACAATCATACATTTGTATTTATCTACATCGATGCCAAGTAAAATACCAAGATAGATAAAAATATGTATTACATTTATCTATACTTACTTGAATCTAATTTAAATTTTAGATAGTATTTTTAAAGATGACGCTTCTCAGATCACCTTTTTTCCACTACTTCACCTTAGCTGTGGCTTTATTAGGAAAAACCACATTTACTATCGTAGAAATACTACGGACAATCGCCACCTTTTAAATCAATTTAATGTAAGCAACGCCTTTGGGCAGTACGCAAACGGAGTTCCTGCATCTTAACCTTGGGAAGGCTTTCACATGACTAATGTTTATAATACAGCAAAATGTTTTCATTAGATCGCAGTTCATGGTACCTAAAGTAGCTCAATATAAAAATGTTGCCATTTCTTTAAATTTTGGACATATTAAAAGCTTTACAATAATGAGATTCGGTAGAATTATTGTATAAAAAGTCGAAGGCAAAGAAATTGGCGTTAGTATAGTTGTTTGTAGATTATTCTTTCTAGGTACGCTATTTGTCCTAAAGACCAAAACAGGAACTAGAAAAGTAAGGATTCCACTTGCAAATCTTTGGAACATATGAAAAAGAGAACACGATCAAATTAAGAACTGCAAGTATGATAATTTCTTCAAAAAATTCTTTCTTAATGGGCTGATTCAATTACCAATCACTGTACATAATAATGCATATTCATTACCATATAAACAAAAGCTCTCGCATAAGCAGAATAGTGATACAAAATCTACAAGAATATAATTCATCATATGTACAAATACACTGCCGGCCATAATTATTTGCCCGCCTACATTTTTGCTTGGATTTTAGAAAGATGTTACATGAAACAATTCCGCAGAAGACTCCTCAGATTCTTAGTTACCGATTGAATCTCCGTAATCCGATAATTAGGGGTCCAGGTAGGGCCATAAAAAGATCCAAAATGTAATACAATTACCCTTCACTAATAAATATTTAATGTAGTCCAGTTAAAGATGGCAATTTTGATGCGTTGGATTATCAGCTGATTAGATGGTTTCGTACAACCCCACAGTTCTACCTTGTAGATCCGAATTGGTTTAATTATAGACTGATAAATGAATCTTTTGGGATTCAGGTTAAGTTGGCAGTATCTCCCAATTAACCAGTACATTTGTCTGATTTTGGATTTGATTTGTTCGGCTTTTTGTCTAACATGATGCGTCCAATTCAGTCTACCGTCAAGATGAAGACAAACATATTTGGTTGATTGTGCTTGTGGGATTTGACAATTCCCAAGAGATATTTTTAGATTGTGGTCTGTCCGCCGCAACGCAAAATTGACAACAGCCGATTTCGAACTGTTTAGTTCTATTTTCCAGTCCCTGGTCCATCTGATTTTATCGACTGCAACTTGTAGCGAATGTTCCTCTCACTGTTTCTTTTGATGTAGGAATGTCTGCGGTGTAGAGTAAGTAAAGGACTGGTCCTAGGACACTTCCTTGAGGATCTCCAGCCGAGATTGGATGGAACTTGGAGAAAGCTCCTTCATGGGATACTCCGAATTTTCTTGTAAAGAGGTCTGACTCTAGTAATTGACAGTAATTTTTCATGCCACACCCTGTCAGACGCCTGGGAAATGTCTAGAAATACTGCGGGACAATATTCCTTCCCTTCGAATGCTCGTTCTATTACAGATGTTATTCTGTGCACTTGGCCTATCGTTGAATGGTGGTTTCTAAATCCGAATTGGAAATCAGGTGTGTTGACTTTACGATTTGAGGCGTTTTAGTAACAGTTTCTCAAACAACTTAGATATGGCAGGTAGCAACGATATAGGTCTATACGATGTTACTTGCTCGGTTGTTTTGTCAGGCTTTTTTAACATAATTATTTGAGCTATTTTGAAACATTCCGGAACATGTTTTAGTCGAAAACAGGCATTAAATAAGTATGTCAACATAATGATTGCTTTCCGCAGTAGTTCTTTTAATAGGCCAGGTGAAATTTCATCAATTCCAGGTGCCTTCTTCCGATTTCCTGTGGTATTTCAATTGGAGTGAACAACTTCATTGCAACTTCGGACTGATAATCTGGTGTTGTATCTACTGTAGATTGAATATCGTTTGGCCGGAACAGCTAAATGACTTGCAAATACTTCAGCCTTTTCGTAATTACGTCTTGCCCATTGGACTTGATATTCTTGATAGGTGGTAGTCGGCCATTTGAACCTGCGAGTCGCTTTCCATAATGAGTAATCCTTATCTGCTTGTGGGCTTAGATCACTCAAATATTTTTCAAGGCAATCCTGTTTAAATTCTTTAATTTTTTCATTTGGTTGATTACTTAATTTATTAAATTCTCTTTTGTCTGTAGGATTTCTTGTACTACGCCATATCCTCCTTACTTTTCTTCTTTCTTTTATTAAATCTTTGATCTCGAGAGGGTAATTGACTTCATGTTCTGTTTTTTTGCTGTTGGTAGCGGAGTGGTCTCTTTTGCTGCCAAACGAATCTGCTCAATTAGATTGGATAATTGTAGTTCCAGATCTTCTTTCGTTTTAAGTTTAATATTTAATCTGATTAGGTTATCCAGTGTTACTCTGAATTTGTCCCAATCAGTGTATTTGTTGGTAAGATTTTGTTTTCTTATATTCTTGATGACTGTTGCTCTCATGGTGAGTAAAACTGGAACGTAGTCAGGTGTAAGTTCACATAGATTTTCAGTTTTTACCTGATTTAATGAGATTCCTTTGGAAATGAAGAAGTCCAGTAGATAAGGCACTTTATTATTGTCAATAGGCCAGTAGGTAGGCTCAAACGCGGAAAGAAAGTCACATTTAGAGATTTTTATAGCACTCACTAATTTACTGCCTTTACCAGGTGCTACAAGTTTTGATCCCAAAGCTGTATGCTTAACATTGTAGTCTCCTCTAATTTCTTTGGGTGGGCAAATAATTATGGCCGGTAGTATACATATCTATAGATATGGCTATAGTGTAAGACCAGAAACCACCATACGTGGCTTGTTTGTACAGATACAGACATACACATGTCATTTGTATTGTTTTATATGTATGTGCAAACCGGCTGCATTATGATTAATCTACTTTGAACAATTAGCTTGCATTCTATTATGCTACTGTCGACCGGCGGTGCATAACCTTCTACATGTGTGATATGCATGCGTGCAATCGCGTGTCCGCGTCCTTTGACAATATTTATGTATGCATATACCACGATCTAAGGCGCTTCTCGCGTTGGAGAGAGAAGAGATGAAAGAAAAAAAAAAAGAGGAGCATCGGCGGACGCTATTCGTTTGTTTCCTGTGGCCGGCGCAGATGTCACGATCCTCGTAATTGCTTTGTTTATGATGTGACGATTTCTGAATTAATTTTAATCGACTCATAAATGAAATAATCGAAAAATTGTTTTTATTGTTTTTTTTTGACAGAAATGAAAGAATTTTACTTTTTCAGTTGGTAAAATAGTGTTAATTTTATTATTGAAATCAGTAAAAAAAAGCACTTCTCAATATCCTCCCACGCACTTGTAAAATTGGTTAAAATGCATAAATCTTTTAATAAGTTGAGGTAGAGGCAGCGAAGACAAGCGAGTCATTAGCAATATCTATCAAAATACTGATGGTACTACGTTACGCTGTCAAGTGTGGAGCCGTACATAAGCGAGGCTCGTTGTTGGGAAATGCAATACCTGTTGCTTATTTGCTGCGAAGAAAAAATTCTCTACCATCATGATAACAGCCCGACTCACTCATGGGCAATTGCGATTACAAAATTAGTCCAGTTACGGTACGAATTGGTGTCCCATCCACCATATTCGCCAGATTTGACCCCCTGTGACCTCTTTCTGTTTCCAAACTTGAAAAAATGACTTGGAGGAAAGCGGTTCACGTCAAATGAATAGGTCATTGCCGAAACAGAGACCTATTTTGTAGAGTTCAGCTGATCCTATTATTTGAATGGCTTAATTAATTTAAGGAAATAATCTTTTTGATATCGTTATTTGATTCAAACATGTGATCTCTTGAAATAAATAACCTCAAGTTTGATTTGAAAATATATCTGCTTGATTTAATATACGTAATATGTTTGATTCAGCAGTACAGATCTTTCTTTTAAAAAACTTCGTCAGTTTGAAACAAATATATTTTTCTTTGCCATTTATTTGACTTCACCTTTTAATGGCGAACGTTCCCAAGATGGGAACATACTAAAAAAACCTAATTTTTATTGAATTAATCATATTAATTTCTGATTGTGAATTATAAAAATGTTATGCAAATAATATGATTAATTCAATAAAAATTGATTTTTTAGAATGTTCCTATTAAAAGGTTAGAAAAATATGTACATATTTGCTTAACAAAATATTTCTGTGGTTTAGAATATGCTGTTACTTTGACAAATATATTACTCTGTCGATATTATTACTCCTCTGAAATGGTTAGTACAATAGATGCTTTCTTCTTATTAGAGAAGAAAGCATCCATTTAAGAGTATATGGGCTAACAATGTACAATCTTTTGAAAAACATTATTAACATTGTGGATAAACTAACAAAAGTACATAAAGAATTAGTATAATGCAGAAAATTAATCTCCATTTTGTAGTGACGTGGTGCTTTTATTCGTGTAAATAAACCCCAGCTCCCTAAAATACCATTAACTTCCTCCATTACATTAAGGTAATGTCAAAGCCTTCCTAAAGATCTATGTGGTCGCAAACAACAACGGTGAACCCTAAATCTTAAGGTTTCTTTCAAGTTTTTTCGAGGTTACTCACATTTCCCAAGAACCTTTAATGTGAATCTGGTTAGGTTAGGTTAGGTCTCGATGTCGAAGTTGTAACCAGGTTTCAACAACATTAATAACATCAATGTTAGGTATAGTGCGCCGATAACTTTAAACAGATTGTAGTACGTCCAAATTATTATAATATATAGCTATAAAAATACGTCGACAAAAAATTGTTATATAGGAATCTATAAAAACAATGATTATCTATGTAAACGTAATTTTGTAATTGTATACGTACAAAATTATTTCGATGAAGAGGTCATAACCACAAAATAACTTGTGTGTTATGTGTACAGACATATAAGATTAAAGTGATACTTGTACTACTTTTGTTTGTAAAGAATATCACAAATCTTACTACCTCGGTAATCTCGTGGAAAACTTGAACAAGTGACAGCGATAACTGTATGGTTAGGTGCTAGAAGGGTGCTAGGTATTATGACAAAAAGAGTAGGAGATAGAACAGCAAATTTTTCAACGGACCTATGCATGCAAGCATGTCTTATCACTTGCCTTTGCTAAAATATCTGTTACATCAAAAAAGGAGGAAATATATAGACGGTTACTTACAAAATATGAAAACGGAAAGATCAAAGCATTGTTAAATATGTGGTGAATTAAATCGCAATTAATTTAAACTACTAACATTGGTGTTACTGGCCTTGAAAACGATATCGACGAGATTTTTGTAATTTTCGCTAATCCCTAATACAAACAGGAATTCTGACATAGTGCGAACTCGATAATCCGGACTAATTAAAGCCGCGGTGATCCGGATTAGTAAATAATTCGGGTTACTGAAACAGGACACTTTTTTATTGAAAAGTGAAACATTTAATACAAAACAACTAGAAAATAGTACATAAACAAAAAAATGTGTAAAACAGAAATATGTATATTAAATTTTATATTATTTTGTGAAGTAATTTGTAATTTTTGTTTGCTTAATCTTTTTCAGGTTCATTATAAAAGCCGTTTCTTTTAATCTTTGAAGTAGGATATTACTTTCTTGTGCCAACTTTACGCACACATTGAAACTTTTAACTGCCTCGTCATTCTTAACAGTCTGGTTTGTATTATTTAACTCTGAACCTTCACTGCCACTACTATCACGGTGTTCATCTGTAGCGTCTATGCCCTCCAGTGGTACCAAATCTTCATCATTTTCAAGTTGGTTACATATTTCCGTGTTCGTGATATTTTGCTCAATGAGCCGCAATTTACTCAGAAGAATTAGATCTTCAGCATCATATTCAGTGACTGGGTCGTTATTTGCTACATGAGTGATAATTTTGTGCCAGCACTTCTGCAATTAAATAAATAATGTCAAAGATATATAGTTGTTTGATTCAACAGCTTTTTTTTCTCTGTGTAAGTGTATCGAGCTAGAAGGAGATTATGTCGAAAAATATTTTTTTTTAAGCAAAACGATTGCATTGTCTTCCTTAACGCAAGTATTTATCATACACTTCTCGTATAATCCGTACTATTCTAACTTAAACCCAAATTACGCTAAAATTTCCATTGCACTCAGATATCATATTGCTATCAGATATTCGAAAATGTTACTATTTCCATTATAAGGCCACGTAACCATGACGTAAACAGAAAACTTTCTAATGGTGGATTCAATTTATGTTTAATGTTTTTCCATTTTCCATTTTATTTTTTGTTATTCCAAACGCATTAATCAATGAATCCAACATTTACTCTGGTAATACTCCATAACATGTTTGCTTAGTATTGTTTATCCAACAACTAAGGCTTGTATGAACCTGTTAATCGATATTTTCAAAACATATTTGCCACGAATTTCGTGTCCCTATGCGAACTGTTCATTTTTCACCACGCCTTTGACTTATGATACTGAGCAAGCAAGCAGTGACATCATTGTTGAAATTAACCACTTCTATTACAAGTCGATAAGTTAATTATTACGTTATACGTGTTACACTGATCGGATCGATCATCGCCGGTTCACGGCGAAGTCATCGACTAGAGTCAATAGAAAGGTGTCATCGACGCCAATAATTTTCGTAATCTCTCTTCGGAAAGCATTTATGTACACTACTGCTCATAAATGTTTGGGCACTTCAAACTTCAGCGTAAATCATTAAATATTTAAATGGAAATATTAAAATATGTATTTGGTATTTAAGCATACACAAATTTATTGGACCTAAATTTTAGATTCGTCTATGTGACCTCTTTTACTTTTAATGATGGCGTCGCATAATCGAGGCATTCTTGCAATTAATTTTAACAATGTTTCCGGGGTTATTCGAACCCATGCTGCCTGTAGTTTGTTCCACATGTCATCTGCTGAAGATGGAGGAGTATTTCTTACTTCCCGATCGAGTGAGAGGGTGGCCATTTCATGATTGTTAGTGTCCCTTCCTCTTCTAACTGTTATAAATATTGCTTGCATAATTTTGAAGTGTGTTTTGGGTCATTGTCTTGTTGGAGTACAAAATTCTGACCCAAAATTCTTATATCAGAGGGCATTGCATTTTCCTCTAAGATGCGTTTGTATTGCTTTTTTCTCATTATGCCTTGAATTTTTACGACGTCACCTGCGGATGTACAAGCAAAACAATCCCAAATCATTACCGAACCACCGCCGTGTTTGACGGTAGAGACTGTGCATTGCTCTAGTGCACGTTCATCCACAGATCTTCTTACAAACACTCATCTTCACGAACCGAAAATCTTCAATTTGAATTTGTCGGTCCACAATGCCTTGCTCCAATCTTCTACCGTCCAATTTCGAGGTTCACGTGCCCATTGTAACCTTTTTTCTTATTAATCTGGCTTTCGCATGGCAATTCGTCCGTGAAGGCCGGCTTTTTGACGACGGCGTTTAACCGTGGACACGCTAATCGGCTTCGAAAGTACAGTACTAATTTCTGCGGCGATTTCTGGAGCTATTTTTCTTCTATTTCGCTTGCCGGACACCACGATTGCAATATGATCTGATGTTGTCGCCCTTGGTCTACCACTTCTTACTTTATTTAGAAAACTGCCACTTTCACTGTATTTTTTTGATGGATTTAAATGTAATTTTCTAGCAATTTGACGATTGCTTATGCCTAAGTTATGTTGTGCTACTATCAAGCACGCGTTTCAACACTAATTCCTTTCCTTTCCGGCATGTTTTAAAATTGTAAACGAAATTATCAACATTATTCGTTAAGAGAAGTTGCCACTACTAACATGGAACGATAACTGACCGTAATTTAAAAATATTACTTTAAATGGTTTTACTATAGCTTCATGATTCATAGCAAAACTACCAGTTGTTACATTTTTCCTTATATTTCAAGAAATACGCCCTTGTAAGTTGCAGCGGACGCTTCTCGGGTAGATCCTGGTACAGATGCAAGCTGTAGCCTAGTAGTTCTCAGATCGCATGAAACTTCACCCGCTGCAGTTTACAGGGTTGAGGAGAAGGTTACCTGTGGGCTCTTATCTTAAGGGATTAGTCCGCTGCAATTTACGTTTGCCCGCCCTTTGTTGTCACTACTACCTGCGCCTTTATGACGGTATTACCTCTCATACAGGTAAAAGAAGTAAATAAACCGATATTATTTAATGAATTTAAGTAAATGTTACTGATTATTAGCATACTATTCAATAATCCTGGAATGTATTTCCTAATATATTCTTTGTATACAAAAATCTAAAATCCAAGGGCGCCCAAATACTTATGAGCGGTAGTGTATGTACGTATGTACATAGATTACAGGCCATCCATTTGAAACCTGATGAACATGTACATAATATATGTACTTTAAATATGTGTGCGAAGAATATGAGAGGTTCTATAGAATTTAGGTTATTGAGAAGGAAATGATAGGTTGCACGATGATGATGAGATGATGCAAAAACAAATATTTGCTCGCGGTGCTTCAGGCGTGCTTAGGGAATATTTAGCTTAAACGCAGATGTTGTTTTATTAACATAGTTGGTGATTAGGAAATTATGGGCGTGGGATTGCACAGAAGAAAAAAGTTGCTAATAGTTTGTCAGTTTATTGCAATTAAAGAGATAAAATATTGATTTGAACGTATGTTATAGACGCCTTTGCATAATTTTATCGAGATATTATTTAGACATGCAGATAATGTCAATGTTTTTTGCTATCAATTTGGTAGGTCATTGTTTGTTTATAAATGTATGACTCAAAAAACGAGATTTTGTTAAAGAAGTTTTTTTGTGAAAAAATACCACATCAATATTTTGATTTACGCAATCGTACCCAAAAGCTCCCGAAATATAGCAATAAATAAAATTGACGAATACCCGGATTTCATTCACCTCCATCACCTTCAAGCTGGTCCTCTTGGGAACGCAAATACATAAAAAAATACATTCTGCAATTTTTTTTTGAATATGTTGAGCACCTCTAACTTAATCTTTATCTTTGGAAAGAGGAAAATGTCGCCAGGAGCCACGCTGGATGAGAAGCAACTACCATGCTATTTTCCGCCGAAAACTACTGTACGATGAAAGCGGTATGTGGCCCCGCGTTATCATGGACGTTTTCTTCTGATATCATTCCTTAGCGGTCTTAGGACGTCACGGTAGAACTCTACACTAATCGTCAAACCTGGAGATACGAACTTTTTGTGTACATTCGCATCAATATTGATGCTTTTGACTTGACGAATTTTTCCATTGCACAGAGAAAAATGCATTGTTAAAATAAAGATAATTATTGTTGTGTCACGGTCTAGGACGGCATGACTATATTTCTTGGCATTAGAGGGCGCCGGGAGATATCTTTAGTGCTGTTGTGGACGTTGGGGGCATAAACTGAGAGGTAGAGAGACAATGCAGACAACAGAATAGGGTGTGCTCATAACGACACTGATGACGCCGGGTATGCAGAAACATGTCCGTGTGTTAGAGCTTTCTTTTCTCTGCTCACATTGTTTTTGCCGAGAATGATTCCACCAATACCATGACCTATATTAGCATTACCAAAAGTGAGTTCACAAACAACAGAAACTGACCTATTTCGCTAAACGCTAGCTTCTCTCCTTCAAAAGTTAGTATGGGGGGGGGGGGACTTTAGAAACTCACTGCAGTAGAAACTTGAAACTTATACTCCAAGTATTTGAAAAAACAATAAACAATGGTCAGAAATTTTATTATTCGGTCTTAAAGTATGTGAAGTCTAAAGAATGGAGCAACAGGTTGTTAGGACTTACGGTTTTTTAAATTTGAGATGGTCATTTTATGAACATAGGTGTTAATTCTGCAACTCTTGGTTGGCCTACAGTTTAAACCTATATTTCAGTACAAATCAAGAATTTGCTTCTTCTTTAAGGGACGGCAATTCAATTTATTCGATTGTCTCATTTTAGATTGAGCATCAATTTTAAAACTTTCTAACGCCCCTGTATTTACCCACACTTAATCCGTTGGATACGTAACTTTGTCATTATTTCGATACGGTCATTACGGATGACATCATGCGGACCGAACCAATATCGAACCGTGGCTATGCCGAATCTAGTTCTAGGTCGGTCGAAACGTCAAAAAAACTTCGCGGGAGTCGTGAAAGTGTAAGGCTCGCCTTCACGTTGCCGAATCTAAGCAGCACTATTTTTGGCCGCGGCCAAAACATGTGCAAAAACAACCGCCATAACAATAACGTTACGTCAGGATCGTAATACGTCGATATTTCAATTTTTATATGCTACTCCAATATGGCAGCAATCTATAAGCATTTGCATTCAAATGGCGAAATTTGCTTTGAAAAATACACGATACCTACTCGCGTCGAAAAGTATGTAGATTAACTTTGTATGGATGCGTGTAATTTAATTTCGGCACATGCGGCTATATTGCCACCGTGATGGACAAGTGTTGGTTGGTCTTTTTGCATAAATTTTGGCGGTCGTAAAATTTTGATTGTGTTTTTGGAACGGATTTTGCATAAGAATTTGTCTCTGTGGGAATTTTATTATTTTTATATGTTCATGGCGGTTGTCGAAATTGTTTAAGTATGTTCACCACGTGTGTAAAGTATGCTTTATTACGATGTTATTGTTTGAAATAGATTAAAAATTAAAACAGATAAACAGTAATAAAACTTATCTAAACTTATAAATAATGTTCTCCACGTGGTATAAGTGATAGTATAACATATCGCCCATACACACTATGTATCACAACCATAATGATTTGGTATTTTTTCTTTAATTGGAACCAAGAATATGATTTAAGGTTTTTTTGAAGTTTAGTTAGAAATCATCGTTTAGATATTGACTTAATTCCTTTTTTTAATTGAAGAAAATGGTTTACTTCTTCCGTATTCGAACTTACTTCCCATTTCCTTATACATGCTGTCATGTGTTTGGCATAATGAACGTTAGCCATGTCAGGCTAGAATTTTGAATGGACATCTGATTATACGCCGTTTATAAATTTTCTCAAATAACATTTTACGCATTAAGGACATATTCAGAAGACCAAAATAAGTAATCTGTATCTAACATAGTTGCCTTACAAATGTTCTTATTCTAGCAAAAATTTTCTGTTCAGAAATAACGTTACAGTCTCCCACAAGCTAAATACTAAATTTACCATGAATAGCTTCATTAAAACACCTTTAGCACCTTTTTCTCTTTTAGAACTAAATTTCCTTGTGGTGGATTTCTCTGTTAATCAAGTGCAGTGAACAATCAATATAATCACCTTTGATATAACCAACCCTTGATATTGTCAACAGCTTCTGTTTATGTCATTCGGTATAATCATATCAACTATCAGTCGTTAAACTAACTGTGTTAAAGATGGAAAAAAAATGAAGAGACAGTCTTTATCTATTTACAAAAAGGTAAATATTTTACAAGAAATTGAGACGGGGATAAAAGTAAAAGAACTGTATGTGAAATATAATGTGGACAAGTCAACTATTTCGAAGATTACCAAAAAATAAAGAAAATTTAGAAAACTATGTCGCCTCGCGCTGCAACGTTCCAAAACAGAGAAAAAGGATGAAAATTTCGGAATTTCCTGAAATGGAGCAAGCTTTATATACGTGGTTTCTACAACAGCGAAAATTAAAAAATAGTGTCACAAATGAAATTTTAAAATTGAGGTCTAAAGAAATTCATGGTCGAATGGGATTTTCCTAAGGAGTTTTTGGCAAGTGATGGGCGGGTAAATAACTTAAAAAAAAGAAATGGCATTCGCTTATTGACTATATCTGGTGAGAAACTCCCACGCGACGCTTCGCAATTTCCAGTGTTCTTAGAAAAATTTGAAAGTATCACTCATGAAAATCGATACGTAATGGACTAAATCTATAACTGTGACAAAACAGGATTAGTGTACAAATAAAACTAATGTTCATCGAAATGAAGTAACCGCTTATGGGCGAAAATTTTAATGCCATGTGTTAATCCTACTGGCAATCATAAATTGCCCTTAATGATGGTTGGGAAAGCAACCCGTGCTTTAAAAATCTCACTGTTTCACTATATTATCGCTCTTCCAAAAATGCGTGGCAGACGACAAAGTTGTTTGAGGAATGGTTTTTGGAGCAATTTATTCCTGATGCAACATCTTACCTAACATTAAAAAATCTACCTGTAAAAGCTTTACTAATCGTACAATGTAACGTGTCATGGAGCGATTGGCAATAAACACGTCAAAATTTTGTTTTTGCCTCCCAACATGACCCATTACCTACAACCACTGGATCAGCACATCATTAAATCTCTTAAAGTACGTTATCGCAAGCATTTGTTGTCACTTCTACTCTGGTGTCTTGTTGTAGATGATCTCCTACAGAACTTAACTTCTAACAGATATGAGGTGCAAAGGTACGCTGACGACCTGGTAATCATGATCAGTGGAAAATATGAGAATATCATAGCGCAAGTTATGCAAAAATGACACCTATAAGTGTTGTCAAAATCATAGCCTGCGCATAACCCCGGCAGACGAAAAGTCTATCTTAAATCACCCTCCATCGAAGGGAAAACCATTAGCTTCAGCGATAAAGTTAAGTACTTGGGAGTTACGTTCGACAAAAAATTAACATGGAATTCCCACATCTCCAACATACAGAAAAAAGCCATTACGGCATCACTAGTATACCGAAGGTTGCTTGGTAGGAACTGGGGTCTTAAGCCTCAAATGACCTTTTGGTCCTATACGGCAATAATCAGACCCATGATCACCTATGCCTCTCTGGTTTGGTGGCCAAAAACAACTCAGAAGACAGTGCAACAGCTGCTTCAACATATTCAAAGGCTTGCATGTCTCAACATCACAGGAGTACACGTACTTGTCCCACAGTAGCTCTAGAGGTACTGCTGGGAATAACACCGTTTCACGTCCTCATTCAGAAGCAGGCGAGTGCCTGGGGATCATAGGGGGCACCTCAAAATCCTTGAAAATTTCAACATAAATTATCTGATGTATATTGCAAAGGACATGATCATTGAAAGCCGTACTGTGTGGACATCCGGTGTACAGGTATAGGCATTAATGGTCTTAACTACCACCTAAAAATGCCTACAGGACCCTACATCAACATATTTCAAACAGAGATTTCTGCTTTAAATCTGTGCGTCATAAAAAACCTCGAGAAAAGGATACGAGGCGCAACTATAAATATATACAGCGACAGCTAGGCAGTTTTAAAGGCTATTAAGGCCTATACATTCGAATCTGCTCTGATACACGAATATGTATACATCTACGACAATTGGGACGTAATAACTACGTTACTTTGCGGTGGGTCGCAAGCCACCAAAGGATCGAAGAAATAAAAAAGGCAGATAAGCTGGCCAAAGAAGCAGCGAACATGCCTTTCTTTGGTCTTAACCCCTTCTGTGTCAAAAAAAGCCACATAAAACAGGCAATTAAGGCATGGGAGGACAATCAAAAGGCCTCGTACTGGGACAATGTTCTAGGGCGAAAGCACTCATATCAGGCTCGCCAAAGGCAGCAAAAATAGCGCTATCGTTTAGCAAAGGAGATCTTAGATTACTAGCAGGATTTCTGACAGGCCATGTAGCCCTAAAATATCACTTATTTAAACTAGGAAAAGCTGAAGATCAAATCTGTCATCTATGCCAAGAAGATCTGGAGACGGCAGAACACATCCTATGTAAATTTGTTGCCATTAGTCGCACACGACACCAACATTTCAGTAGGCCATTTCTTGCACTTCCTGTACTAAAGGAAGCAGATCCTAGAATAGTACTAAGGTTTACTAAAAGCCTCCAACTATTCTAACACACACAAAGGTATTTTGTTACAATAGATCTATTAAGGTCACAGTGATTAAAGGCATCTGTTCCATTGCCCCACTATAATAATAATAATAATAATAATAATAATAATAATAATAATAATAATAATAATAATAATAATCCACCCACAAAGAATCAACAAAAATTTATTATTATTTATTTTGGAACATCCATCCTATAAAAATAATTATCTATAAAAATTGATTAAAAGATCAATAAAGTATCTATAGCTTATATAAATCCAATATGGTTTACAACAATGCCATACATATGCTTACTTTCTAATTCATTCAAAAGAAATGACTTAATGTCTAAATTTAACACATCGCAAATTCTACATTACACGGAATTAAACCTTCCTTGTTATAAAAAAAAACAATAAAAGCAATAAAAACACCGGCTTAATTTCGTTTACATCGCTCCTTTTTTATAATGGTCTTTTTATTTTGCGCAGCAGCGAGCTTTTGCGTCCGGAATTAGAAATAAGCGCGCTGAATTAGATACACACACATATGTATACATCAAGCCTGCTCTTCGGCAGCGATATGGGGGGTTGGTAGCGCTTAAAAATAGCGATTGCATAACCGGAGAATGGCGCCCGATGGATGGCACACGACCGCGCTCCTCTAAGTGCCTGATGACATCACGTCTTGAAAAATATCAGCACGTAAATAGAAGTCATCGTCGTCGTCGTCGGACTATACTGGCTAATTCCGCATCTCGTAACGCATCCCAATTAGAAAAATTGCCGTGCGTACCTCGTCGCCAACTTTGATGGAACATTGCGAAGTTTACAAATAAATCTAAAAAAAGGTGTTTTAAAAGATCTTATTTGAAATAGCTTGGATCACTTTTTGATCATAATTTGGTGATGTAACAGCAAAGATTTAATGAGTTTTTTAATTCATTAATTTCAAGATTGAAACACAGATACATAAGTGCATCTCACCGATTTAAATGACACTTTGTAGGTTTACAGACCAGTCTAGTGTAAGAACAATGGTAACTATCTTAGCTGCCCAATCGCCCACTGGCGGGGTCTAAAACACCCCCAGCTAAACACTACCCTTCGCTGTTTGACTCAACACCTCAGAAACTATGAGAGATATACAAAAAAGACAAGATTTAAACTGTTTTACATGCTCTTAAATTTCAGAATTTGTATATACTACATAAATATAGAACCTGCCCAGAATTTACATATAAATATGTCACGAAATATTCTTATTTGTTATTAATCCGTGTAGAAATGTTGAAAATGAAGGAATTGCTTACACCATGCATAACGAATAAACGCAGGCTTGCCGCAAGTACCTCATTGTTGTGTATTTTGTGCATCCTTCGGGAAGCAGAATCTTACAGAATCTTTAAAATGTGGTGGCCATTCGGCGATGTATCCACTTTTATACCATGCATATTTAAATAAAATAAAGAACCTTGAGGATAACAATTGATAATGAGTTGAAGATTATAACTGAAGAAGTTTTCGGAAAGATTATATAGAAACACGAAACCTAAATCACAAACAACACATTAATTATAAGGTTAGTGTATTCTTATACCCTACGTATTTAAATAGAGTGAGAGAGACCGTAAATGTCTAAAGGTTGTGCCATTGCTTTCTTTAGAATTGTAAAAATATTTACTTTTTTGTTCGTTGGTGCTAAATTTTGCACATCACTCGGACAATGCCCACTTCAGGAATCCAATAACCAAATACCTCCAGCTTCAGTATTTAAGTATTTGGTAAGTACTCGTCTGTAAGCCAATCCTTAAAATGCTGAGAAGTTAGTTTTCCGGACATTGAAGCGGATCAAAATTTCTAACTTTAAAGAATTAAAAGATAAATCCAAATCATGCCTGGTTTTATTATATACTGAAATAAAAATGTAACTCCAGTGACAAATGCACATTTAACTTTAAATTTTGAAGAAGTATCTCGTGTAAGAATACTTGCTATTAATATTATTAACGGGAATTGTTACTTTATTTTCCTAAATAACAAACCGAAATAGTTTCCCTTTTTAGAATTTTGAAAGATAATAAATATATAACTTCAAATTACACTAACCTAATAATTAATGTGTTGTTTGTGATCTAGGTTTAGTATTTCTATATAATCTTTCCGGAAACTTCTTCAACTAGTAATCAATTATCATCGCCAAGCTATTTAAATACGCATGGTGTAAAAGTGTATACATCGCCGAACGGTGACCGCATTTTAAAGATGCTGTAAGATTCTATTTCGTGAAGGATGCACGACAGTGAGGTATTTGCGGCAAGCCTGCGTTTATTCGTTGTGCATGGTGTAAGCAATTCCTTCGTTTTCAACATGTCTGCACGGATTACCCATCGTTCTTACTATGTATACGCAATACGCATCATAATGTGTGTTTGATCTAGCTTACTTTTTAAACATTTGTCCGAAACTCATAAAGGGTACTCTAAAACTGTGCCAACTTTTAAATACACTGGAAAAGTGTATACAACCCCGTTACCATAAACTGTAAATTTTCGTATGGATCCACGTTGATAGCCAAGCGCTTATCTTCATGGTAGAAGCATCTGAACTGATAACGTACATGTAAGTACGATCATAATGTATGTTTTTAAGTTTTGTAAACAGTTGTCAGTAAACACTATACTCACATTTTATTAATAAAATCATTTGATAACCACTTGCGTGTTTTCTTCATTACTGTAAATATAGCATCAGTTATGAATTTTTATATATACTGATTGCTTTCAAATAAAAACATTGCAAGCTAAATCTAAACTGCGGCTTTATAATTTTGCTTTTCCTGTTGAACCATTGTTTAATTAAAGTGACACCTATTTAGAATGTAAGTTTTAAATCCATTTTTATATAGAAGGGTGCTCTAAATAAATAGAAAAAAACAGGCGACTTCATTCGTAAGCTTATTGAGTTGAGGATATATCCAGGCAGTATTACTTTGTCTAGCCAATTTAGTTAATCTATGTACCTATTTTCTTTTATCTACCGTACAAAGATTTCTCTTTGACCTGGATATACTGCACAGATTACCAATATTGCCTTCTGCAGTTTGAGGCTCATGCTATTAAATAAAGTAGTTGTGTTACTGGATTTTTTGGCCAGTTGCAGCTTACACTTATTCTAAAAAGTGGGTCCAATTTGATTTATTATCTATATGAAATGAAGTGGCCCAGTGGTAAAAGGGCCTGTGGCTAGGCAAAGCTAGACGCTGTGAGTCCCATCATGATCAAAGTTTCCACACCATTGACACACTAAAAGCTGCTGCGGCAAGCTTTAAGCTTATATACATCGTTGGATCGTCACCACACATAGAAAAGATATTTGGTAAAGTTTTCTAAATGTTTCTACTTCTTATTTGCCAATATGAAGCATTACTTTCCTCTTACTAAGTAAGAATATAAAGAATTGTAATCTGGTACGTAGGCTTTCGCGGTCGTCAATAACACTATACTCTTGGTTTCCGGGTTGGAACCGCAGCTTCTGCCAACGTTTCGTCCATACTCTTATGAGACATCTTCAGGGCTGTTGCACATTGACTGGGGACTATTCATTCCGGAGGGATTTATATAGAGTTTGTTTCGGGTCAATGGAGTGGAAAAGTTATGGATTAAGATTTCCGTGTGTGATGTAAGGGGTAGCTATCTTCGCGATTTAAATTGTTAGGACGTTTGAAGATCTCTATAGAGTTACGGATTTTTCTGTTATGATAGTGAGAGTTTCGAGATAAGATGCGGGTAGAGTTAAATTGGATTTGGCGGCCAGTTTCCTGTCTATGCTCAGCCAGCGCGGACCCGGCAACACGCAAGAACCGCGTACAATGCTCCTGCTCAGTAACACGAGTGCTGACCGATCGTTTTGTTTCACCGATATACACACTACCGCACGAACATAGAATCTGGTAGACATCAGGGTCTTCCAGGTGGGAAAGTAGTTTGAGAGTCATAAATTGGGTTATGTTGTTCTTGAAAAGAATCTGATTGATCCATAACTTTTCCTCTCCATTGATCCGAGACAAGCCCTATATAAAACCCTCCGGAATGAGTAGTCCCCAGTCAGTGTTCAGTACCAGCCCTTAAAAATGATTTACTACTCATGTAATCGGTAATCTACTATATATAGAGATTTATTCAGGCATCGCATTTTAAATTTCTTAAATATTGGTCCAAATAGTCTTAGTAATTAATCATAATATGTAATTCGAAAAGTGTTGACAAAATGAAGACTGCAAAGTGTCCATAGTTTCAACTTAACTCACATGTGACAACTTCTGGAAGACACTTCATTAATACATAAAAAAACTGGAATACCTCATTTTAACTTATTTGTTTTGAGGTCCTTTATTTTCTGTTATTTTATTGTTCTCTTTTTTATTTTCCCAAAATTTACTTCAATCTATTGCTTTATTAAACAATCGACCTTCTTCCTAACGGTATTATGCGTTCTTAATATTTCCTCATGTAGATCAGTTTATTTCTTTATAATATTTTGACTTACTTCCTTTTTCCCAGTTCAGTGATGCAATAATTTATGTTTCCTTAATTAATCGAATGGAAGAATATAGAGGTAAAAAACATTGGTTGACAAAAAATGCAATACTATTTAGCTTCTTTTTCAGTAATGTTAAATTCCATACACTTACATGCATACTAGCATTCCAATAGATCTATACACAGATCTCGAAGTATTTCGCTAAAAAATTTTCCGCTTTCAAGTTTTAGAAATAATATTTATATCATTGATTCAATGAGCTAGCCTATTTATATAAACTCTCGACCTACATATCTCTTTTTCAATCGACTTTGATCATGACCTATTTCATTCTCGTGGATTCCTAAAAATTCTAGTTTGTAACAATGTTATAGGTTATAGTTTCTCGAATAGATATCAAATATATTAAGTATTTTTTTCTCAACTTGACAGGTAATAAAAGTCTTTTGCGGTGTACGTGTGCATGTTGAATATAAATAAATATATCACGAAAAATAAGATCTAAAAATATCAGAAACCGTATCAACGAAGACTTCATTTTGGATTAAAAAAAAAGATTGCATAAACCGCTGTGATATTACGTAATCCCAGTTACAAGCTCATATATATGACCGTTTCACAATAAACAGTGGGATTTATTGTTTGAATCCGACAAATATGATCACCGTGGAAATTTTAAGTTCTTGCAATGATTAAATTTAGTTACATTGAAGTTGATTTCAATTTGTTAAATTTATGTGAAGAACCGAACAATGTAAGATTTGGTAACAGTGTAATTTGTTTCCAAACATAACAAAGTGCCCCAGTCCCGTCATCCCCAGATTTTCAACTTTCCGATACGCTATTATTTTGTGCTCATTTTGAGCCGTTTTGTGCCGCAAAAAGAAAATTTTCTGCGAGTTACAACGTTTTGAATTTTGGGCGTGACATGTTTCCAACCCCGCCGCCACTGAATTTTGAAATTTCGTATACTCATTGTGTGCTTTCGTGTGCTCATTTTGTGTTTCAATATTGAGTTTTGACGCTTTAGATTCCGTTCTTTGCATGTCACCAGCACCGCCAAGAAGAAACTGTTATAACTCCGTTAATATTAAAGCACAAAATTTTCTTTTTGCGGCACAAAACGGCTCAAAATGCTAGCGTATAGAGCATTTCAAAATCCGGAAGAGGCGAGGCTAGGGATATGCACCCCAAAAAATTAATAGACTCAAGAAAAGAAAATGGTTAGTATAGAATTTACGAAACTTCATTCAAAGTACCAACTTAAGAGGTTTTGACACTTCCTTTAATATTGATATTAATGTTATATTGATTACTCCCAATTGAAATTAGACAAATCTAAACAATAATTACAACTTTATATGAGATTAGGTACAAAGAAAGTGATTATCTCTCCTAATCTAGTTTTTACAAATAGCCTTATAGCGTTGCAATTTTCTTAATTTCTTACTGATTGACGTATTGTTAAGCTAATTACGTTTCGATGACGACGAATGCACGTCCGCTAGATTTGTTCCGTATTGTTCCGATTTACCAACGTCAAGATGAGTTAGTCCGAAGCTTCTAGCTTCCGTCGATCCCATTGATAGGCTAATTTTAGACCGGAGCGAAGATCACGCTTCTGTCGTATTTATTCTTATCGAACGTGCTAGTAATGTCGTGTATATTCGCGAATATAATAACAGTCACAGCGCGAGGACATGTTTATTAATTTGTTTCGCGTTCTTGGTAAACAAAAAACGTGTTTTTTGTACGTCAGATATACACAGATTATCAAAAGTATTAACACGTCTTTTTTGTGCATCATAGAATATGAAACGGAACACCTAAGATGAGATATTGATAGGAAAATTATCATTTTGAGATTGAAATTAGGTTCATTCACAATAGCATTGGGGCTCTTCTTTTTTCTTCCGTCACTTTTCAATGTTACATTTGGACTTTTAGAGTATGAGATAGATATATTTTTTTCGTAGATTTATCGTGAATTCGTGAGTATCAACTTCTTACAGCAGTTTGATAAAATCGGAAGAAAACAGTATTACAAAGGATTAATGAATTAAAGAAAACATGTTAACGCCGCGTTCTTTCAAATGACCGGAAGCCTGAATAACTTTACGATAACTTCAAAAAGGACTGCCGGTTCAGTTTTACTGCTGATGATAACTTGGCTATTGAAACGCGCTTCCAGTGCGAGTGAAGTATTGTGGCAAGAGTTTTAACGAAGCGTTTCAGTGTTCCAGTGTCACATAGTTTGAGTTCTTGATTAACTGAAACCAATGATTGTCTTTGTCATAACCTAACCTAAATTTACCTGTTGATAAATAACAATAGTCTCGGCACACTCCGCACCACACAAATTATTAATTAACTCGGAACAGCCGTTTCGAAGACTCGATTGGTGTGAGAAGACATATTAAATATAACAAATCCATTCTATCCCTACTCTAAAATATATATGCAGATACCTACTTTTGCCACTTAAGATTAAACCAAGTTAAAATAAGGAGAAGTAGGCGGAAAAGGTCTTGTCACCACGAAACGCAAGACATGTGGCCATATCACCCTAATAAAAATAAAATAGAGTGAGACAACGGTTATGTCCCTTTCTATCCGTCAAATTTGTGTTCTTTTCGCCTATACCCCCAAACTAAAGACTAGACACATGCGGAATATACGGAAGGATCGACGCCTCTTGTAGCACGTACCATAAACCAAATGACCGCCTCACCGTAATAAACCGAAAAGACAGGAATAATGTAGAGGTCCCTTCTCTTTATTGATTAGGTTTGCATTCTTATTTATGTAAATAGTCTCATAGGCGTCCAGTTCAAGCGGGATTAAAAACGTGATTTCACAGCTTGAACTGGATTATACTCAGCGGAAGTCCAAAGTGTTAAGGTACTGGCTATGCAGCTATCTAATAAATAACCTAAGCTGGGAAGAACACAACATTCAGATGTGTAACAAGCTGTCCAGTATTATCTACACTATACGTAGAATAATGGAGTTAGCTCAATATACTTTATTTATTTCAATCAAGAGCCACTTATGGGATTCTGATCTGGGGACATTCAACACGTTGCCATAATGTACTTAAAAAACAAAAGATAGCTCTGTGAATACTTGACGGTACCCTTGCAAGAGCACTGTGCAGAGATATTTATCGTTGACACAAAATACCATCCTTGCACATATTGCAGTATCTCGTAAAGGTGCACCTACATCCGGGCCACTATACCTTTTGGAAAGATATTCGCAGCCACTCCACCAGACACAAAAAAACTTGCGTATACCCTTCAATCGTGTTTAGAAATCAAACTGTTTTCCATAAAAGTGAAATATGAAAGTATATCGCAAATTTTAAAAAGTACATCACTGAAAAGCTGATACTAGGGGCGTTCCATTTCATAGATGAATTTTTAACAACGAACTTTTAATGTGCTGTTGTTTGTCGAGTACTCTTGTCTTTTACATATTTTATTTATACACTTTATGTTTTAAACTTTATTATTTATATTACATGCAGAGAAACTTTTACTTATATCAAAGCTGTCTGTCTTAATTCAAGGCAATTACTGCTTCAATTATCCGCAATACAATAACTGTTTTAAATCAAAAGAATTATTTTCTTAGAGATTCTTTCTCCGCTTAAGGGAAGTATATACTTGTAATGAAATAATTGTATTTCTTTGTTTAAGACATTTGTTAACTTGATTCAAGAAAATCTTGCAGAAAATTTGAAGAAAGCGATTCTTAGTACAAGTAAATGGCCGTTATAACACAAAATAATGTTTTCTTAAGAATAGAAAATAGTTTTTTTAATTCAAGAAAGCGTTTAGGTTTTGTTCATAAATCAATAGGTCATTTTTAAAATAAAGCATTTTTTTTCTTAGAATTCTTGAAATGTATATTATTTACATGCACATTATTAATTGCGCTAATCTTGTTTAAAACAGTACAACCTATCCGTACATAATGCAGTAAATTATTCGCATTGCTTGCTAAAATTTCAAGATATACATTTTTATAGTCTTGAAATAAAAATATTTTGTTTAATAGAGACTGATTTTTGCAGGAAAATTTATTTTCTTAATGCAAGAAATCATTTCTCTGCGTGTATATAAGACAAACTATAAAAATTACATTATTTATACAGAGAGATTTCGCTAAATCCACAAATATTTATAAGCTAATTTTTAAATTATATACCTTAAAGGTTTTTTAACTCTGGCGGTGGTTTCTTTGGATTTTGAACTGGTTTAGTTTATTTACGTACTACAGTAAAATGTGTCTGTTTAACCGTTGTCTTTTACTTCTGTTTTGAACAAAAGTTTCAATTATTTAATGTTGTTTTTAATCACGAGAGCACTTGCATCATTTTTCTGTTCTAATATTTTTTCTTTTGATTTCAGGTAAGTTAAACTTAACAACTCTAAGCTACCGAATATGGAAAGTCATTAATTACAAAATGTACTTCTTACCAATCCAACTTATCTATGTACGGAATCGGTAAGTTGAAGTGAAATTCATACATATACACATCTTTTTTCCAAGCAGCAATTTTATTCAAACGATATGGAAATTATTAAAGGTGACAGAATGATAATGAGCCATGACGATGATATCACCGACTAGGTATTTTTACAATGCCAACCATTGATAATTTGAAGCGGAAGAGCTAATGTCGCTAGCTGCATATACATAATATCTTTTCTAGCCTGCGGTCGGCTTGACTTTTATTTAGAAAAGAAATTGACAGACGCGGAAATACGATATTAAAGAATGCGGTTGTAATCTAATAATGTTTCTTTAATTTAGTAGACGGCGCGACTGACAACTACGTAATTTCACTATTGCTATTTCGGTTTTTAAAAACAAAAACATGCACAGGTTATGAAAGGTTACTTTACTGAATTCCTGCATAATTTCTATGAATTCTTATCGAAAGAATCGATTGTTGATAAATGATATTCTAGAAAAACAACATTCTTTTACAAGACTTATTAGAATAAAATTGGCACCAGGTACACCTGGTGTTTAACATACTTTATTATTTTAAATTTTAAATTCCATACGACACATCCTGTGCATCAGATCAACAAACTAACATGACACAACTTCTAATTATGAATTACAATTCTAAAAATACCATAAACGAGGAGGACGCAAACAATTGCAAGTCAGACACTTGAACCTAATAAATTTTATCGAAAATAATGCTTCTGTCATAAGGAACATTAATAATCATCACATCAAGTGCGTTCATACTTAATTTCTAGCAATAATATGCATTTTAATTCAGTTAATCCGGTAATATTTTTGCAATGACCATAAATTGACATTGGTATGATTATCTTAAGAGCTTAAGTGTTATTTAAGTTGTAATTGTACTGTACTTCCTTTAAAATTTGTTAAAAAAGATTTAGAAAATTTTTTTTCATTTTTCGACCAAAGGATTTTCTGCTATTATGATAGTACCCAATGTTTCCATCATGGTTGTCGAATATTTTGCTGATTTAACGTTATTAAGAACTATCAGTGTAACGCGAATGTATACCTATACAATTGCCATTAATAAGGAAAAAATCTTCAAATCTGTTTCATGGTGCCTGTTACAAGTCAATTTATTCAAATTCCAAATCCAAAGGCCTTTTAACCATTCTTCTAAAAGGGTAGATTTTTATGCTAATGAATAGATTTGTTGGCTACTGGTGGAAAGTTTCAGGATTTCATTATAAATAGGCCGGGCACAGAAAGCTTCGCACCAAGTTAGAAGTGAGGTTGCATATGTATACACATGAATCGGCACGGGCTACTTCAGCAAATGAAATTATTGATTTATTGCATCAGTTCCTCATCAATCCTTCGCAGCGTTAGTCGTAATTATAGAGATAAATATATGTATGTATGACTAACGTACGCAAGGAAAATAAACGACCGTTGGCTAATAAAGTCACTAAATTTATCAGTGAATTTCCGGGTTTGAATTATAATGCAACTAAAGTGTTGTGTAGAGTTTGCAAAATACCTTTAATGTGCTGGAACAAAGACGTAAATACCAGCATGAAAATGAGAAAAATGGCGTTCCATCTTAAATCCAATTTAAGTTGGATTTAATTTTGATGTTTATTGTTTGTGGTCTATCGCTTCGCTTACTCGATAAAGAACCGTTTCAACAGTTTTGGCGCACATACAATCCCTAGTGGAACTTACCATCACTCACAGCGTTACGGCAAGAGCTACCAAGTACATACGTAAAGATATCGAAAATAGTATCAAAGCAGAATTAAAAGATAAACAGCTGTGGCTATGTCTTGATGAGACGACAGATTGTAAGAAAAAATCTATTTTGAATATTACTAGTAGAAATTTGCAACCTTATTGGCTAGCAAAAGACTAAAAAAGTGTACTGGCGAAGCAACTACAGGCAATGTTTATGAACGATGGAGCAGCAACAATGTGTAGTATAGGCCGTTCTCTTAAAGAAAAGTGTGAGAGACTTTCACATGTTACGTGTAAAGTTCATGCTTTACATTTGTGGCACAAACTATTAGAGAATGTTACCCCGAGGTGAATGCATTAATAGCAAATAGAAAAAAAGTGTCTTTCAAATCGCCCAGATGGATTCGAGCATTTCACAGGCTTTGTCCCGGTGTTCGCGAACCACCACAACCGACTCTTACGCGTTGGGGAACATGGTTGCAAGCGGATTTTTATTATTCTAAGCTAAGAAGTAAAATCTGTTTCTGTTGAAACAGATTTAAAAAGTATTAGCAACAATTATAAACGATTACTAGACGCAATAGAAAAACTGCAGAATACTGGGTTGTTGTTAGTAGAATCAGTGCAGATCGTGGACGAAGTTAATATATTGCTACACACAAAGTTCGACAGTGTAAAAAAAAAGATTCCGATTATACGAGATTAAGACAAATGTATGGTGGTGCATCTGCAAGATTATTTTAATTATGCCTTTCTCGAAATATCACAGCGAACAACCTTCACCGAGACAAATGTGCAAACATTGCTGATGGTGTAAGATTTTCAACAATCCTATTCACACTGTTAAGAAGTTACGTTTATTTATTGTATTATTATTTATTGTTACGGTATTAAGTACAACAGATTTTTGAAGAAACTACTTTGTTTACTTTTTCTGTTATTACATTACATATACAGCAAATGCCGTTTTCAAACGAAAAAAAACTAATAATGGCAATAAAAACATTTCAACGTGTACATATATTCGCTTTATTTACCAAATATTTTTATTGCCTCAGCTTTTTTTTTTACACTGGGGTATTGATTTCAAAATATCATTTATGTCGACTGTGTCACATATACATTATTTATTAGTGTTGGGCATAATCGATATATTTCAATAATCGAATGAATCGAAATAATCGATTAAAATAATCGAATGATCATTCGAAATTTACTAACGATTTCGATTATTTTCCACGATTATTTGACAGAATCCGAGTGACGAGTGAATTATTTCGAATCTCAAAGTTTCGAATACAGATCTCGAATCGTAATCCGTTTGTGTGCTCCTGCGCAGTGGAAACGAATAATGAATGATTTCTGAACCATAATCGAATGATCGATTATTCGGGTATAATCGATATATCTCGATTATATCATTCATAATCGCCCAATACTACTATTTATAATCCGCAACTAATCCGATCCTGTTGCGAAGGCTGACTGTGCCCGGCTTATTTATAAATATATGACTTCAGAAGTCATTAAAGTCTTATTTGACCATAAAGAAATTTTACAAAATTACTACCAACGGAAGTTGGTTTCTTACCTTCTTCAACATCATTTCCATTCGAGTAAATAGTAAATTATTGTTCTAAAATTTTCCACTTAACTTCCATTTGAATATCTTCATCTTATTACTTATGCACAAACCAACAGGCCTGAAAACCATATTTCCAATATATCCACATACGTAGTTACTTAAATACAACAACACCTTATCAGTTATATCGACAACATATGGACTAATAAAGATATTATTCATTTACACAAGTTAAACGTATGTGCATGGATATCATTCACACATATATCAAACAAACCATGTTTATGGTAACGCACGGTGTCTCATTCCATTTAACTTAGGGTCATTTAGATTAATTATAATGTTGCCACTCACAACTTGACCCCTTGGCTTCCACACAAGGCCACAACTTTAGATTCGGTCGCCGTGTAATTCGTTTAGATGCGGTTGTCGTCTTTATCGTGTCTATTGTGTGCTGTATATAATGCGAAATGACGACTATGATGAGGATATCGTTTTGCAATTTATTTTTTATCATAGAGAAGTTGTTTTAAATAAGAAAATAATTTTTCATTCCTCATCATAAAGAATTTCCTTAGGAACCTGATAACTCGACGTGTGAGTTATACTAAACCCGAAAATTATAACAATAATACAAGGACTGTATAGTGTTTATATATATTCAAGAACATGTGGATTATATTATAATTACATTGTTTCCGTAATTTGGTCCACAGCTGTATGTATACAAATATAAAACAAAAGCTTTTATACCTTGGTTTAATCTATTGTCAATAAACAATTTTTATTTCACCAAGTTATGTGCTATATCTATAGATCTATCATGTATACGTTAGTATTTAAACATAACCAACAAAACTGAATAAGAATCATATGTATTATGTATATAAACTACATATCTTGAAACGTTACAAATAACTCCGGGAACTTCACTTTCATTAACTAATCTTCCATTTTAAATAAATTATTAAAGAAGATGGAGTTACTTGTCCACACTTGATAACCCCAACAACCACGCGAGGCAAATGGCAAAATTGCCGGGAACTCAAGAGTGTGTTATTTGTACAAGATGTTCTTGTCAGAGTAAAGATATTTCCTTAACAACACAATTTTCTCCGTGTAGGAGGTCGAGTGGAGGAATCGACATGCCCGATCTTCTGCTACCCAGTCTGTCCGCTTCTTTGTTGGATTCCGTTGATGTTGTTTGTTTCAAAACCTAAGGATAGAGTAGTGTGGCAGTCTAGTAGCAAATTCGACGTTATTAGTCGGTTCAATGCTGATACTACTTGCTTGCTGTTGATAAATAGGTTGATGTTTCCTCCTACAATCTTAAGGTTAATTTGCTACACCAGCACAATTATTTTTTTTAATTGCATAAGCAGTGGACTAATACCAACGTAAAGGTTTGTAATTGCTCTTTTAGGATAGTATAAATAGTTTCATGGGTTTACAAAAGTTGACAAAGTATTGCATTAATTTGTTCGAAGTACTCTTCTAGTATTGATGGTGTCGCAATTATTAACATTTCAACACTATACCAGCTTATTTGAATACGATCCCACACACATTAGCCGTATATTTACAACTTTGTAACCGTTTAATAACTCCAATAATTTCCCTCCATTAACATCGGCTCGTACACACGTATGTACGCCAGGAATGAAGCAATCTTCGTAACTGCATTAATTGTTACACCTGACTTATGCATTTAGCATGAATACCGATTCCTACACAAGTTCGTATTTCTAGGTATGCGTGTCAAATTTATCACACGTAGGAATTGAGTTATTGGTATTATATTATTACGATATTGTACATTATCTATTTCTCTTACGAAATGTTGAAATATCCTTGGAAATATGTAATTTAAACGGAGGGGTAATTAATACCGATGCAGCAAGGCAATTAGTCGGAAGTCTAGCACGTCGAACGGCGTTTAACGACTCTTCAAATATAGTAATTAGTGATCGTATTTCATATTTCTGTAAAATTGTTAATTTAATTGCACCTCCAATTGCTGTTAGATTAGATCATCAATTAGAGTTCTTGGTTATATCTTTATAAGTGAATTGGTAGTTGTCAAGTGAAATGGTTTGAATACATACGTACATAGAAATCCTTGTTTTAACTAAATAATATCAAGTAGGCAATGTCTTGTAATATTCTTTTGGCGTTTCCATAAAAATGTCCTCAATAGCTGCTATAAATTCATTATCGACCCTATATCTTAATCCTTGAGGTTCGAAAAAGGTTATTAAATCTGGATCAAAAGATTGGTATGTTCAACTTCATAATCTCCAACAGAAGCTTCTGCAGGTCATGCATAGTCATGGAGCAACAAAGCAACTTATGTCAATGTTTCTCATCATTTTACTTTAATGTAATCCACCATCCTCCTTTATATAGTCACTTCAATAAGCTCCTTGATAGCCCTAAAAAATGGATGCGATTCCTTTTCGTGTGGAAAAGGTGACCTTACAAAGAAGACTGCAATGCTTTGTCTGAGTAGATATTTCCAAATGTATTTGTTTTGATAAAAAAAACAGTTCTATGTGTGTGGGTATCATCCACTGAATGAATCATAACATAAATTTTGAAAAGATAATCTTCGTAATCTTCGGGCGACTAAATTACTGACATTATTAACTTAAATATTTGGATTTCAAGATTTTTAGTGGTAAAATGCAGGAATAATCTCTACAAATTAACTGTAGTTGGAAATACAGATCGTAATAATAAAATGCAGAACCACTCTTAATCTCTTTAACGAAAGGTCTTCTCGCCATATGTACAACATTGTAATAGTCTGGAAAGAAAGGAAAGTATAGATCAATAGAAGAAAATTTGCGAGTGATGCTTATGATAAAACCCAACATCCGTAAAACCGAGTTAACAATGGTAAAAGTGAGTTCACAATCGAAGATAACGCCTAAATCTTTCATGAAATGAGTACGTTCCAGAGCAAGGCTATTAATACAATAACGTAGATTAGATTAGTAGATTTACGAGAGAAAGTTACAACTCTGCACTTGGAAACCTTTACGCTTAATTTACTGTGGGCGCACCAAGTTAGAAGGACGTTAATTTGATTTTGAAGGGATCAATCATCAATACTGTCAATTGATGTGTAAAGTTTTAGACAATAATAATGTAGGGAGATCGAATTGGAGAGGTATGTAATTATAAGAGAGGGCCTAAATTTGTTCCTTGCGGTACGCCAGATGGAAAAAAATATTGTGATATATGGCCATTATAAATATATACAGTCCCTGGCCATCGAACTAGGACCACTTAATATATGTACACATATATGTACTAGTATTTGCTTGTTCCTCCTCTGTGTTTTATTATTTCCTCAATCCCTTTTAGCATACTGCCAATGCAGCTTTTTATTGTTTTTTTTTTAAATTTCGTCGCTATTATGCCATACATCTTCAATATGTTGTTGTAATTCTTCCTTTGTAGAAGACAAGACATTCCACACATTTTCAATTGGGTTTATGTTTGGTGAATTGCCCGACCAAGGTAGTACACGCAGATTTTTAGATCCAAGGTATCGCATTACACTTTTTGCCTTATGACACGGTGTATTGTCTTGCATGGAAGTATATGGTCCTTGAGTCAGATCCAATGAACCAAGATAAGGTATTAAATAGTTTTGTAAAGCTGTTTTGTATTGTTTTTGTTCCATTGTTCCGTTAACGAAATATTATGGTCTCAGTCCTTCTGTCGTAATACACGACCAAACCATTAGAGATGGGGGTAATAGATTTGACCGTACGTTTCTTTATAACGCTCTGCAGGTCGTCGACGAACAAATTGGCTTCTCTCCATTAGCACTTCTAGCCGTGATTCGTCGCTATAAATAATCTAGGAAAAAGTAAAAAATGTAGCGAACCATCAAGCAAACTATGAGGATGAATTTGACCAAAAATACAGATGATAAACGAAACTTAGCTTTCCCAAATCTTCAACTGCGTATTTTTTATATTCTTTAGACTTTAGACCATTGAAATCGTATCACTTTCATTTTAGATGTTAGTCTTGGCTTCTTTGCCGGACGTCTGCATTTTAAGTCTACTTCATGAAGACGTCTACGGACTGTTCAGGCTGATATTCGTTTACCTTCTCCACTAAGAATTTTATAAACACCTTTAGTGGATAGAAAACAATGTTCTGTAGCCACTTTTACTATACGACGATCATCTCTTACATTTACCGGTACAGTATGTTCTGCCACTATTTGTACTAGGAATATTCTCCTTATTTAATTTCGTTATTATGCAACTTCACGTTGAGAGAACTCTCCAGTCTCTAGAAGAGCAGAAATTCGTGCCTTTTTCTCTGTGGTTATATCCCTCTTCTTTCCCGTTATAATAATAATTGTCCGCGAAAATAGACGCACATAAATAAAATTAAAGTTCTTTGAAAATTCGGTAAAAATAGATTTTATTTATATTTGCAATGATACTAAGGAACTAATGAACGACACAATTGAAACTAAATATAATTATTGTACGTACAAATGGGTGATTCGTAGCAGGTGGATAATCGATTTATTGCACTCGTAAGAATTATTTTTATAACCAGCAATTATTATCTGTGACCATAATGTATTAGATTTTCAAAATTAAAATTATATTTAATAAATATTATAAATTTAATATTTCTCAAGTGGTCTTATTTCCACGGCCAAGGATTGTAAAAACAGGATGGAAGCTCGAACCCAGCCCTATTCATAAATCGATTAAATAAGTAGAGAATGTAAAGGAAGGATGACGTAAGTTTTCCAAAATGAATCTGCCCAGCAAAGACAGATCATAAGAAAAATGTTTAATGTTAATATTTTTTCGCTTTATGGAAATAGAAATTACAACCGACGCACCTCCATTGCATCCAATTTCCAAACGTCCTTTCCAGTGTTTCGCCTTCCCCAAAGTAAAGAACAATGAAGTCTTTCGAGTTGCTAATGTTTAATACATTCAACCTGTTAAATGCCCACAAGCGAAAATAGCAACGTTAGCATAATTATTAATTCCTAATCAACGACCTTATAAAGCTCGATTAGTTTCTCGTTTAACGATTACGTTTTTTCCACATCCTTATGTACAGCGTACAACCATATACACAAATACAAATCATGTAATGGTTACGCTCAACGGGCAGCGCCGGTCGATCAGAAAAAGAGAACCAGTCCTACCCACATCCCGCATGCACATACACATAATGCCAGCTTTTTCCCCACCAATCCGAGATACCTGCTACGCCACTTCTTATTAGAGAGCTGCGGTCTGGCCGCTGCACTTTTTTCTCGATCGGCCGACAACGGCCCTTACGTCATGCAGCCCGGTTGCATGCTCTAAATGTGCTGAAATTTATTCGAATTCCTTCCTCCTGCGGGAGGCCGAACCCCACGAACGTACGAGAACGGAACAGATGTTTTCCATCGGCGCAATGGTAGAGCTAAAAATGTACGGTTCGCTGCCAACGCACTCTACGGCAACGTTTGTTATTGTTAAATACTACCGGTCTCGATTATCGGCTTACATATCGTATATATGTATGTATATGCACATGTCCATATAACTGGAATATAAGCTTTATAAGGTTTTATCTAGGAAAGAAGACGTGAGTGATGATAAGTGGATTCGAGACTGTACCATAAGTAAAATTAGTTACATCGGGCAATAAAATATAAGCACATAGGGAAACCGCCTCTTTTGTTCTGCCAAAAGTATTTACTGCTAGCTTAGTTATTCTCATATAACCATGGATGGTAACATTAATAAACAATACGATAAAAATTGCTTCTTCAAATATTAAGCAGCACGCAAGAACGTTGGTTCATCTACTTTCGATATCGTAGATTACGTAACGCTGTTGAGAAAGATGGGCCCTTTATTTAGCAGATCACTACTAATGTTTATAGATTCCTATCTACAACTTCATGTATTATAACGGGCCTAAATCAGCAGTATTTCTCTCACCCTCGGGAATAAATTAAGGATCCAATCCCGGTTCACTTTTATTTAAGAGTAATTACTTAATCAGTTGTTCTGTTGTTGCACATGCTGATGTAACCAATGTATCATGTCGTAGTTGTCACGCTGAATGGGCGGGATCAAGTTCTTCAAAAAGCAAGTTACTACCTGCTCACGCAAAAGGCTATTTCTCAATAGCAAGAGGGCCATCCAAAAGCAGGTACATGATTCTATGTAATAAGGTAGTAATTACGCCAATCCTTTTTTGATAGTTTCTACTTTCTTTCCTTATTTTACGAGGCACGTCCAGAAACTAAGTTCCGTGTGGCAATAAAAACAAAACGAGTACAGATACAGAAAAAGCATTTATTGCAAAAAAAAAACTACAAACCTTAAACTAACTTTCTACATAGCTCCCACCATTTTGTAAGCACTTGTCATAGCGTGGCACAAGTTTTCGTATGCCTTACTCATAAAAAGTTGCCGCCTGTGTTGTCAACCAGGTGGTAACGTGTTCTTTAAGCTCTTCATCGTTTTTGAATTTTTGACCACCAAGAAACGTTTTCAGGTGCAAAAGAGATGGAAGTCGCCGGGGGCGAGGTCAAGGCTGTACGGAGGGTGGTCAAACTGGGTCTAGCCAAAGTCCTGTAAGAGTTGTTGCGTCTTGTTCGCAGTGTGAGGTCGGGAATTGTCATGAATCAAAACAATATCGTTTGTGAGCATTCCTCGGCGCTTATTCTGTATTGCGCGACGCAGTTTCCTAAGCGTCTCACAGTAAACATTTGCATTGATTGTTTCATCTCGCGGTAAAAAATGCACCAGTAGGATGCCGTATCTATTCCAAAAGACTGTGCACATGATCTTTCGAGGTGTCAAGATTGGCTTGGGTTTAGTCGTTCCTGGTGACGAAGTATGCCTCCATTTCATTGATTGTCGTTTCGATTCAGGGGTTTCATAAGCTCACCCAAGTCTCATCCCCGGTCACTATCTTGTTTAGAAAATCATCACCATCTTTGTTGTAACGTGTCAAAAACAATTTCATGAAGTGCTCTTGAAATTTGTTGGAAGATCAGATATTGTAATCTTACGGTTTTCCATTGCGAGTTCTTCAATTCCACGAACCAATTCTTCATTAACCAAACTTGGACGCCCACTTTGTTCGTTATCGTGCACTTGATCACGTCCTTCATTGAACTGTCGGACTCATCTTCTTACCATTGAATCACTCATCGCATTTTCTCCATAAACCTCGCAAATTTGTCGATGAATGTCTGCTTTAGTGTCCTTCGAATCCAAAAACAAATTACAGATCTATCTCACAAGCGGCGGGATTTTCAATCAACTTCGTCACTCTAATCAAGCACTATAATTCTTAATTCATTCTCGTAAACAACAAACAGCGATCTCGAAATGGAGTTATTCCATGTCAAGTGATCATGTCCCCGCTCGACCATCTCTCTTTTTCAAATTTTGTGAGTAGGTTCCACAACCGACTAAAGGTAATTCCCCAAATTCTTAGCTCCTGATATGCAATATATGACCTGCAAGAGCCTCTTAAGTTATGACTGGTAAAATGTCGTAGATGCTCACGGACACTTTTTGCCATTTTTGTCAAGCTATTATTCTATAAGTAAGAGAGATATTTTCCTGGAAATTTCTGTGCTTAGTAGTTATCAGTGTCCCAAACTTCCAAATTTTAACAAAAACAGTCAACCAAGTATGTTGCAGAGAAAAACAAACTCTTTTAAATGCTTGTTGAGTCAAGAAGCTCTTAGGTTTTCCAGTTGAGGTATAGACGCTTAAAGATGTGCTAAATTTGCATCAAAATTGTCATGTTCATCTTCAAGTATCTCAGAAACTATTTATCAAAGAAGCTTAAAATTTGAAACAGTTAAAAACAACTATTTTTTCACTAGTTACACAGAAGATTAGTTTTCTACATTGATTTCCCTGGAATATAGACTTCCCAGAAATTAGGATTTTTTTGTCGCGACAAATTTTCAGCCAAGTTTGAGTACCAAAAGCAAGAGGACTAGTTGACTGTTTTTGTTAGAATTTGGAAGTTTGTGACACTGATAACTACTAAGCACAGCAATTTCCATGCAAATATCTCTTTTACTTACAGAATGACAACTTGAAAAAATGGCAAAAAGTGTTGGGAAGCATCTGCGACATTTTACCAGCCATCACTTAAGAGGCTCTTGCAGGTCATGTATTGCATATCAAGAGCTAAGAATTTGGGGAACTACCTTTAGTCAGTTGTGGAACCTACCCACAAAATTTGAACAAATCTGAGATGGTCGAGCGTGGGGAATCACTTGACATGGAATAACCCAATGGCGTCATCTCCTCCTTAACTCAGAGCAACTACAAGGTATGCACCGAACTGCGATTGCAGCGTTGCCGCGGCAATAAATGCAAACGGAACTCATTTCCTGGACGTGCCTCGTATATTTAGTTTCGTATTTGCACTAGTACGCTAGTATTCAACACAACCAACAAAACTTAATAAGAATCATATGTATTATGTATATAAACTACATACCTTGAAACGTCGCAAATACCTTCGAGAACTTCACTTTCACTAACTAATCTTCCATTTGAAATAAATTATTAAAGGCAATTGAATTACTTGTCCACACTAGATAACCCCAAGAATCACGCGAGACAATTGGCAAAATTGTCTGGAACTCTACATTGGTTGCAACCCGAACCTACATCATCACAGATTAAAAATAATATTTTGTAAAAATTACAATTCAGGGTTATACTTATGTTTTAAATAAAGAAACATTTTTATTTTAAGTAGATGTGTTATAACTTCTTTCACAATAAAAATGTTTTTATGATTAGTAAATCAGTGCGTTATTTGTACAAGATATTCGTGTCAGAATAAAGATATTTTCTTAACAACACATTTTTCTCCGTGTGTAACATTACACACTTCTTTACAGCTTTATCTTGCTATAATCTTACTTTCCTGCGCACGAATCATTATCATTACACACTCACGTCTATTTACATTTCATTACAATGTTTATCAACTGATGTCGCAATATTTGAGCGAATCTAGCTTACGTTATATTTGATTAGCTGTTACAGCTTCATGTTCTTTTGCTTGTAATTAAGAGTACTACACAATTAAATAAAATAGAAGTTTAACATGACATAAGACTTTAAACCAATCAAAGTACGCTAAAAATCTAACTAATGGTTGTTTACTGCGTGTTGAAAGATACATTAGCTCTCGTCATCTGGTCGTCATTTAATGCTGCTAAGTACAAAAAATAATAACTAACTAGCTAGGTTTTACGCAAATGTGTAGTTGTTACGTTTAGTACGGAGCTGTTAATCATTTAATTGCGTCTTTTTGCAGGTTTAAAATAGAGATGATCGATGAAATACCATGTAATAAATGAAATTATTTCTTCTACATAAAACGTTCTGATGAGATAATTTTAATTTAATTATTTTTTTATTTGTTTTGGAAAGTTTCAAGTTTCCAATTTTAGAAATGAGAGATGCTTTTTATTTCGTATTACTTTTGATTGATAAAATTCTTGACGGAAACAATTTGTATCTATTAATGTTGCTATCCTATTCTATTAGAATATTGTTTTTATTGATGCGGAACCTCCTTCAACCAATTACATATTTATAATCTGCTATGGCCTAAATACGTTTTTTTATGGTATGAAAATCAATATTTTGCTAAAATTTGCGCTTGCTTCTGTCAGATCATATCTATTTGTATTTCTCTTAATTTTTGTTTATAATTATTCAGTTACATTTAAAGCACTATGAAAGTGCACGCAGAGAAACGTTTACTTGTACCAAAGCTGTTCGCTTTAATTCCAGACACTGTTTCAATTATCCGCAATACAATAACTGTTTTAAATCAAAAGAAATATTTTCTTAGCGTTTCTTTCTCCGCTTAAGAGAAGTATATACTTGTAATAAAATAATTGTATTTCCTTGTTGAAGACATTTGATAACTGAATTCAAGAAAATCTTGCAGAAAATTTGAAGAAATCGATTCTTAATATAAGTAAATGGCCGTTATAACACAAAACAATATCTTCTTGAGGATAGTAAACAGTTTTCTTCATTCCAGAAAGCGTTTAGGTATTGTTCATAAATCAATAGTTTCATTTTCTTAAAATGAAGCAATTATTTACTTAGAATTCTTGAAATGCATATTATTTATATGCACATTATTAATTGCGCTTACCTTGTTTAAAACAGTACGATATATCCGTACATAATGCAGTAAATTATTCATATTGCTTGTGATTTTAAAAAGCCTAAGTTGAGGTTATCTACAAAATAACGTTCAAACAAAAGTGAACTTAAAATAGAAGTACACATGAAAAAAGTGCCTAGAAATAACAACCAAGATAATTCCAATAAATAGTTCCTGGTATTGATGGAATCACTACCGGCAGAAACAATATGAGAAGAGAAAAGCATTAAAGCTTCTTGCTCCTGGTCACATTGCTCTTACATTTCTCAGTTTATGCCACTAATCTTCAAAGACAGCAACTGAAGTATTTCCTGGCGCCACCTAGTACTAGTAGTTATAGTCGTGCCGTCCTAGATAGTAGCGGCATAACCAGAATACAAATGCCATACTTACCCATACATTGATATAACCTTTAACGTACAACGTTTCATAAACATTTTCAAAAGATACCGGTTAATGTAATATTTTTTTTCTTTTTATTACTATTTACTACGTGTACTAATTTAACTATAGTTTTTTTTATATATAATAAATAATGATAATAAAGAAAGGAATAGATAAACTTAAATATTAACTCATTAATTATTAAATTAAATAAAAATGATCCATATTTAATTACATTATTTAAGAAATAATTTAATTATACTGTAACCTATAAAAAAACTTTTTCATTATTGTATTTTTTCTTTTATTGGACATTAGCTGGCCTGATGATGTGTTTCTTGAACAGGAAACTGGTCGCCTAATTTCTCAATAGAACTTTGTGAGATCTGGATCATTTTTTCATTCCTGCCTTTAATATGAATATTTTCTTAAATTAAAATTAAATGATTTACTTGGAAGAAACATAAATTTTCTTGATTTTCTAACCCTAAGAAGATATTTATTTAATCCAAATAAAATTTCAAGAAAATTATTTTCTTATATTATACATTTTTATAGGCAAGAAAATCTATTTTCTTGATGCAGGAAACCCTTTTTCTGCGTATGTAATTGATTTGGGCTAGAGTATTATAATGGATTCTTTGCTTCGTTATATGATACATAGTTATAGACGACTTATTGTGCTTATAAAGGTAATTTCCGAATGAGTAAACATGGGGTCTGACTTTTGTTTGCTTTTGTTATATAAAGCAAGTTTATTGATCAATCGATACATTATCTAGGAAAGAATTATTGGTTCTAGGAATGAAAAAAACGCTGAGTGAATATAGTGAAGTCAAATATCTTATGGAATCCTCAAGATCTGCTAAGAACACTTCCTCAAAGCTCTAACTCTAATATATATTGTGTCCATAGATTTATATGTAATTGACAATATACCGTTTAATAAATAAAATTATTTCTTGAGGGCTTCAATTTTGACTTTTGAAGAAATAAATTTGATATTTTACTCCACGTGGTCCCCACCCACTCAGCATATCTATAATAATACAATATATCAAGCACTTATTTTACTGATCTGAGCTTTGTAAAATGAATATACTCTTTTGCACTGCGTTGAACTGTTATGTGAATGTGAAATTATTGTTATGTCAAAGATACGAAACGTCATATGTTTAATGTCAAAAATGACCATACAAATACACTTCCGGCAACGTCAAATAATGAAATGATTGATTTTCATGGCCCGGAGAAGTCACAAAAAGGCTGACCAAAAGAGTGCGCGTTTCGCCTACGTTTTTCAATCTTTATAATGGAAGTAGAATATTACTATCATTATTATCATGGAATTGAAAAGGTGCAAGTTCTCTATTTCCCAGACATATGTATAGTGGACACATAGTGCGAACACAAATGATTGGTTGAGTTGGCAATACTTGGAACCAAATTTACGTTGGTAATGATTTTAATATCGCTAACAATTTATATTTTGAGTAGTTGACAGCGGCGTGTATTTGTTTTCTTTCTATCTCGTCTTTATTCCGTACAAAATCTGTTTTTTTCAAAACAAACTCTATAATAAAAATCTAGTGATCTAGTGATAAATATACAAAGATGCCTTTCCCAACGGAGCAGCATATTTTTATTGTGATGACATATTTCCGTACTGGTGTTCTAAATGAAGACGGTTAATTTTCCTATTCTGTACTGTAATGTTATAACCAATTTCAAGCAACATATCCTGAAAATGATATTGCTTATCCGGACTTTAAACAATACCAGGAACGTATTGTTCAGCGTTTCTTGGAAACTGGCAATGTTTCTAAAGGTAAATCTACTGGAAGACCAACAGTAGCTACAAAGGAGGTTGTGGCAGATGTTCAGGCACGAATGGAACGGAGTCCTAATAAACCTTTAAGACAGCTATCTGAACAAACATGTAGATTCAGGAATATCTAAATCTTTTAGATAAATAATTGGTTATAAATTTGTTGTATAGGTTTCCCATATGGAACGTGTAGGAAAGTACCTAAAAAAGATTTGCATATGAAGCCGTATAAGATGTTTGTTGTATAACACTTATTTCCTGTCGACTACATAGTTCGTGTTCAATATTGCCAGTGGTTTGAACAAAATATAAATGACAATAACACCTTGAACAAGACGTTTTTCACTGATGAAGCGTGGTTTTATCTTTCTGGATATATAAATAGCCAAAACTATCGAACTTGGAGCGCAGTTCATTCACATAATTTTGTGGAGAGTGATTTGCATCCGATTAAAACTCGTGTATGGGTTGCTATCTCTCGTTGTTGTATAGTAGGTCTAATTTTCTTCGATGTGACAATTAACACTCAACAATATAGAGAAATAATACTAAAGCCATTTATAAATGAACTGGGTGAGGATGAATTACGAGAAGGGTATTTTCAGTAAGACGGAGCACCTCTTCATGTAGCCAATGCTACCATTGTGGCCAGCGCGATCACCAGACCTTACACGTCTTGATTTTTTTCTATTTGGCTGTTTAAAGAATAGAATTTTTCGTTACCGTTTACACAACTTGGAAGAGATTCAAGAAGCCATTACGAACGAAATTGCAAATATTCCGGTAGAGTGCCTACAAAATCTTTTCGAAAGTTTAAAAAGAAGAACAAATTTGTGTTTACAAAATCAAGGTCAGCATTTCCAGCAGTATTTGTAAACGCTGGGAGCAGAGACTGTCTTATTGAAAAGTTTCTATAAGCAATTTAATGATAATTGCTCAGTTTGTTTAAAAGTTTCTTTAAATTAGCAATAATTATATCAACATTAAGATATATAAATATATTTCTAATCGTAAATGTACAGTAATTAGTAATTTCGGCGTAGCAAAACATACAACAAAGAAAAATTAACAAGTGGTGCATATCTGTTTTGTAAAATGGCTGTATTTAACTTTTTTGTCTCATTTTTACCCTAAAGGTAAAAAAGAATACTTCCGAAAACAAGTATCAATTAATTACACAATGGCCAAACCATTAGTTGCTGTCTTTTTGCAAGAAATAAGCATACATATAACCACAAAGATGTTTCATAAAGAAATGACATATAATAAGTATCTAAAAACATGTCAATTGTTTCCTTTCTATTTCTTAGATTTCATTTTATTTCTTCTTGGATTTTAAGTGTAGTAGTGTTCAGTACGTTTTATTTTCCTTTTAACATGTGTGCATATTGTATGCGACTCGTTGCATTGTTTCTGGGCGGTCTAGAGGATAAGATTTGTATATTTTGTTTTCATTCGCGTTTCGTCCATTTTCTTAGAAGTTATTGACCATGTTCTTAGGACTTAAGAAATCGCATATAACTTGTATTGTTCTAGTTCCCCTATTTTAACTATACGCCATATGGACACATTTGATGTTATGTATGTATCTATGTACTTAGGGATGAAGCTGCATTTCAATATCCACTCAACAGATTCTACTATCAACTCTCCTAGCAACAAGACGTAACTGTAATCCATTAATATATGTATATACTTTATGTCACGCGGATGATAATCAAGTATTCCTATGGACAATTAGAAAATATATACCAAGGACAAGTGATACCATTATGACATTATCCATTTTAAACATGTCTTGTAAAATATGACAATTAAATAATTTAATGTCAAATTATCTGTCAGTGTCAATCGTAAATCGACAAGTGTTTTGTAGCACTTGATTATTGAAGTATAATAACAATGCCCCATCAATGTAATATGGTTTTTAATGAAAATGTTTATATTTGAAAATAATCTTTGAAATATTTTTTACTAAAAGCAAATAGTTTTTAAAATAAATGAATATAACGTATAACTTTTAGATTAAATATAAAATATTGTTATTTTTAAAGTAATTGTCAGAACACTCAAAAAACATCAAAATGGTCTCATAAGAATTGTTTCAGATTTCTGTGAGAGCGATAGTACACCTATAAAAAATTGACCTCTAAAAATACATACATATAAGTTGTCAAATTTGATGAAATCAATTTCTGCCTCTTTCACAATTCCTACAACAAAATCTTATCATTTTCACAGACCAGCTGTACTTACATATTTAACACAGTCCGCGTATCGTGAATAGAAAACATAAATATCGATGATGTCATCGCGAGAAAAGGTTGTACTATCTCCGTCCTTTTCTCTTGCGGCCTATCCATAAACGCAAAGTCGACTTCGGGTCTAGCGCCACAGGAAAATCACCGGCGAAGAGTTGGGTCGCGACAAGACACAGTTCTCGGGCGTTCAATCTCCGCATAGGTGAACAACATTTGCCAGTCCCCTGGCGGAAGGTAAACCGTGATGTTGCGCGATCGAGCGCAACAATGTTTCAGGCACCGTTTTAAGAATGCCGTATTCAATAGAAGAGTAAGAAAGTTGTGTAATAATGCGGCCGTAAATATTGGAATATATTACGGATTTTATTGGTTTAAATTATAAGATGGTTATTTGTTTTTTGCCTGCTTTACGACTGTTGAGGAATGATTTTCTTTTCGCTTTTTAAATTAACACACTTTTGTGTTTTAATACGTGGGTTTTGACTATTGGAAAATAATCAATAAACATTTTTTTCTGCGTAGAATGAGAGAAATGGCCAAACCTGATACTCATAAATTAATGGTTTAGATGACAAAAGCTTACTTACTAAAAGTAAAGATGTTTTCGTCTTTTTAGAATCCAATCTTTTCATGTAAAAATAACCACTCGGTAATAGTTATCAAAAATATAATAGGAATGCCCCAGTAATAATAGGATATGCTGACGACCTAGCAGTAGTAATACGAGGCAAATTTGCCAAGGTAATACCAGAAAAAAAATGCAAAATACCCTAAATACAGGAAATACAGAAACAGTAAACAGGAAAGACTTACAGTCAATGGCCAAAAAACACAAATTATTGTATTCACAATCTATTTATCAAAGAAACGAAATACTTCGTGCTATGGTTTAATCAAAGACTAACATAGAACTCCTACATCAGTAAAACCATCAACGAAACCTTAAGCAGATGTAGAAGCTTGTGTGGAAAAACGTAGGGATTAAGTCCAAAAATGATGCTGTGGTTATATTATGAGGGTCACGAGACCAGTGATAACATATGGCTCGGTGGTATGATGGACAAACACATTGCAGGTGGAGGCAATAAGGCGGTTAAGTGACATGTCTATGTGCCAGGGGGACCATGAAAACCACGCCGACAGCTGCTGTGGAGGTCATCTTGAACCTAGGACCACTACGTGTACACGTTCAAGGAGAGGCTAGGCTAACAAATTACAGACTAATGAATGGTCAACCTCCCATAAATAGATCACATGGTGCGGATCACCAGAAACTATTAAAGGAACTCAAGGCGGGGTCCATTGACGCCATCAATCCCAAATACAGCTTCGATAAGAACTATAAAACGGTAATACCAGATGGAGAATAACGCAAAAAGGCCCGCCTACTAAAGCCGAATCTATCTAGTCCACGGGCGGCTCAAAGACAGAAACTGAAGCCGGAGTTGGAATTTGCTGGATTAGACCAAAAATAACTAAATCACTAAACCTAATTCAAAGCGCCACAGCATTTCAAGCCGAAATAGCAGCAGTGCTAGGGTGTATTGAAGAATTAGACAAACAAGAAGTTAATTATCGATCTGTTGCTATCTATTCAGGCAGTCAAGCAGTAATAAAAGCACTGCACTCCACATAGGCGAAGTCGAAACTGGTGTAAGACTGCATGAATGCGCTCAATAGGTTGGGTCACCGAACTTTGGTGACTCTAGTCTGGGTACCAAGATACGAAGGTCATGGAGGGAATGTTAAGGCAGACGAATTAGCCCGAGTAGACTCGCCAACTGCTAACAAAAACCCAAAGCACTCTGCAGGCATAGCATATACGGTAGTTAAAGCAAGTACTAAACAATGGAAAATGAGAAATCTCAAGACTAGTAGCAGAGTATCCCAGGTCAGAGACAGGCCAAGCAGTTTCTGATCGGACACAGTCCTAAATTTATAGCGGACCTACTAAGCCGAAACAGAAAGTCCGTTAGAACAATAGTAGGCCTGCTAACAGAGCACTGTATGCTCAAGAAACACATGGGCAACCTAGGCCTGACAGAGGAAACAGCATGTAGATTCTCCCAGGAGGAAGAAGAGATTGCCGTCCATGTACTGCACTGACAGGAATACGGCTCTCAGAAATGGGCTCGGAATATCCAAAAGTCGAAACTTACGTATTCACTGTGAGGAACCCTGACATAATTCTGAACAAAATATCTTATGTCCGCAAATGAGTCATTTTTGAGTTATAAATAAAAACAAAAATATTCGATACTTTTTATAAATTAACAAATGATTATTTCTTCTGATTTAGCATACAATATGAAGAAATAAAATTCGCCAAAAATGTCCTCCATCTTGCACAAAGCACAACTGAAGTCACCGTGTAACTGCGCCGGACATATTCAGTGCCTGTAGGTTATTTCGTAGTATTTCCCCAGCTTCACGAATTCGCTCGATCGTGGGTGTTGTTGATTCTGATCACATACTAGGATACGTAAGGATTCATGGTGGTCGTGGTATTTCATAAATGTAATGGCGTTTCATCAAGCAGTAATGGCACTGTTTTTTCATTTAATAGTGTCCTTGCACTGAATTTGGTCAATTGAAATTGGGTCATTCTGTATAGTACGCCCTAAATTGAGTAGGTTACCATGGGTATCTTCCTTATTATCAGGTGAAAAGATTTGTTTAAAATGGCAAAGTTGTGCAGTTTAAAGTGCTAACTAAGATTTCGTTAGGAAACATTTTAAATCTAGTTCAGAAGCCGTTAGGAAAAAGCTCAAAATCTGCATAATTATAAAAGATATAAAAAAATGTTTTGGGTGCAAGTTTGGTTGATTCTATAATATTTGGACAAATCTCATATAACAATTGTAGTCGGAAATTCTGCAAAAATCCATAAAAGAACTTAAATGATCTACCCTTGACCTTCAATGTTCAAATATAATACTGAGAAGATCCAACCATCTCTTAGCAACACCGCGAATCCCATAACTGTCCAGTGTCTCAAATAAATCCTGGTGATCAACATAGTCAAATGCTGACATCACTGAAGATCCCAACAGGGCACTCACCCGACTCGATGTGCGCCACCAAACTGTTGTAAAGCACATGCGCCGCAATACTGGTTGATTTAGCTGGTAAGACACCACGTTGATTAGAACTAATTATGTTGTATTTACTTAAAAAGGATCAAAATCTATGAACAAATCTATATAAAAATGCGTACTCGAATATTTTGGAAAAAACCAACATAAGGACTACTGATCTACAATTATCAAGATTTTTAATTATGACAGGATTAAATGTATCAAGTCTTTTAAGTTTTGCTAGGAATTTAAAATTTGTCAAATTATAACTAGTATGACATACACGCAGAGAAACGTTTACTTGTATCGAGACTGTCCGCCTCAATTCAAGACGATTACTGTTTCAAATATCCTCAATACAGTAACTGTTTTAAATTAAAAGAAATATTTTCCCAGCTCTTTTTCTCCGATTAAGAGAAGAATGTACTTGTAATTAAATAATTGTATTTCTTTGTTGAAGGCATTCGTTAACTTGATTCAAGAAAATCTTGCAGAAAATTCGAAGAAAGTGATTCTTGGTGTAAGTAAATGGCCTTTGTAACATAAAACAATATTTTCTTAATTCAATATAATATATTATTTAATATTTTTTTAATTCAAGAAAGCGTTTAGGTATTGTTCATAAATCAATAGTTTCATTTTCTTAAAATAAAACATTTGTATCATTTATATCCACATTATTAATTACACTTACCTTGTTTAAAGCAGTACGACATATTCGTACAGAATCCAGTAAGTTATTCATATTGCTTGTGATTTTAAATATGTAGGTTAAGGTAGAGGTTATCTGCAGAATAATGTTCAAACAAAAGTGAAACTTAATGTAGAAGTACAGATAAAAAAAGTGCCTAGAAACAATAACCAAGATAATGCTAATAAATAACTCATGGTATTGAAGGGATCACCACTGGGAAAAACAATGTGAGAAGAGAAAAGGCACTAACGCTTTTTGCTTCTGCCAATATTGCTGTTACATCTCACTAATCTTCAAAAACAGCAACTGAAATATTTCCTGACGCCACCTAGTGCCAGTAGATATAGTAATGCCGTCCTAGATAGTAGCGACGGAACTGGAATACGAATACCCATATTTACCCATACAATGATATAACCTTTAACGTACAACGTTTCATAAACATTTTCGAAAGATACCGGTTAATATAAAGTATTTTTTTCTTTTTATTATTACAGTACAAACTCTTTAATCCGAACTGATTGAAACACGGGTTTAAGCAGATATGTTCGGATTGCCGATATTCTCGGATTACTGGACAGTGAATACATATTAGGTTTTATGTTACTGAGAAATAAAAAAAAAGATAACAATAAAACAAAAAAAGTTATCTTGAAAGATATTTATTAAAAATAAAAAAGAAAAACAAATTAAAAAATATATAAATTAAAATGTACATTTCAATGATCAACAAAGAAATCAGTGATACGTGTTTTTTTTTGGTAGCAATTTCTTTTTTAATGGATTCCGACTGCAGTGTGCGGAGCAATGTTACTTGTTGAGGAGCTAAATTATTTTCACAAGCCCATCTTTAACACGTGGCGAAACATTTCACAGCTTCTACATGCGCCACAAGCTTAACTGTTGGCATTTCTTAATCGCTTTCTTGATTATCAACATTCTCTTCATTTTCTGAATCAGAAGCGACTTGATCGATTATTTCTTCTCCAGCGAGAAATGCTCCATCTTCATTTTCCCCTTGTACCCATTCCTATACATCCTGGTCTGACACAACTTCACCAATTTTCCCAAACATGTTCTTGATTTCAGCTAGCTCAATAGTTTGAATTTTATTAGATGGAAGGAATGTGCTTAAAGGTGAATCATCTTCATCATTATAGTTTTCTTCAGTTTGGTCAGTAGTTAAGTTAAAACAAATATTTTTTTAGGAGTTTCTCAACAGCTCAATTTTTACTCTTTGCCAAGCTTCGTCGAGCAAAAATACCACGTCTTTTAACTTTATTGCCTTTAAGATTTGTGCAATGTCATCATTAGATTCAACAATTTGTGAGAGAAGTTTCTTGCGATAATTAAGTTTAATAGCCTGAATCATATGTTGATCCATGTGCTGCAGAATCGGTGTACAATTTTGTGGAAGGTACATATCGGAAATTTGTTTATCACCACTCATTAATTCTAAAGCAACGGGATGGCCAGGAGCATTATTCAAAAGTAACACAGCTTTCTTAGGTAATTCCAATTCCTCCATTTTGTTTTCTACCGACGGCACAAAGTGCGAATAAAACCAGTCTTTAAACAGGTCCTTTGTCAGCCAAGCTTTTTTTACTCCCTTATAAATAACGAAAAGCACGTAGCGTTTTTGACTTTCCCAAGACAAGTAACGGTGTGACTTCCTGATACGTTCGCATATGGCATGAAAGTTATCCTTTCTTTACTTAGTTTTCTTCCGGGTGCCGATGCTTCGGATTTATTAACCAACGTTTTTTTGGGCAACACTTTCCAAAAAAGCCTACTCTCATCCGCGTTGCAAATTTGATCAGAAGTTAGGCCTAATGTCTTCATTGTTTTTAAGCATTTTAATTTAAAGGATTCTACTACACTAAAATCACTAGACAGCTTTTCTTCGGAGGCACTTAATTGGCGAATTCCATCTCTTTTTGAACTTCTGCTACCACCCACAACTGGCGTTAAAGTGCTTAATGCGTAGCTTCACAGAAAAAAACCTAGCTTTTTCACAAAGCTTGTCTCCAGAAATCGGGGTACCTCTAGCACGCTGTTGTAAAAACCAGGTATAAAAGGCGAAATAATCCATGAAGTACTCCCCATTTTATATCATCATCCTTGTCCCAGAAAAATAAAGATAAAGATACTTTCTATCATTCATTAACAACATCCCCGCAACCAAATTTAACAATGCTTTTATATCAATCGTTAAATTTTAACCTTGTTTGATTTATGCAGTCATTTAATACGCTTTAAATAGCTTTTCCTACCTTGTCCACACTCTCATGACTGTTGATACACATTTATGAAGGTAAAACCAATAAAATGTAAACCGTAATAACATTAATTAAGTTAGAAATTCATTGTGTGGAGGACAACAACGCCTGCTATATACGATTCTTTGAGGAACGCATTGTTTGACCTTGATACTATTTCCACCGGCGAAAATATGCGATACTAAATGACGCTAACGTTGTTCCGCGTAACCTTTTATTAGAAGAAAATCTAAAAAAAGTGTATACAGAAGCGGTGTTATATTAGAAAATTCTTAATTCTCTAAGCAATATATTAAATTACATATTATGCAACGGTGATTTGGATTTGGGTTATTAAGGTTTATTTGGAAATATTTTGACAACACCTGTATTTAATTTGCTGGTGAAGTTAATCGACTAGAAATTAACAACCATAAATGTACTGGTAATTAAACTTGTCCATATCTGAATATGAAATGAAAAAATTTCTAAAATTATCCTTATGGTTTAAATGTTTGTACATATGTACCACGCAGACTATAGTCAGCACAAATGTAGCTTTCCATGTCTTTGTTCATTGAGCAACCGAACTCGAAGAGCAGGTGCAACATATTTACACACGTTACACCTGCTGTGTGCGCCTCCTGTGTGAATCACTAACGATCTCTGGGAACTGGTTTTTGGTCGATGGACGAAAATGTACCTATTGAAAAGGATGTGAGTGTATTTTAGTGCGTATGCAAGGCCTTCTTGACGTTCAAGGTAGTTCAAAAATTACTGTATGCCTGTTGTTATGTATTGGAGTAAGGAGACAAATTTGTTGTTAGAAATTATCATGGAAAGTGGAGTCCTTTACATTTGTTAGGGAGAAAGACTTAAACTATGTTAAGTTTGGAAGTTATTATATTATTGTGTTACGGAACACACTGCACTTCTAGGCATCGATTACTGTGATTATCCCACTAAAATTTTGCCGAATCCTGAGATGTTCCAAACCTCGGTAGAGATTTTTAACGTGCCAAGCATCGTATTGACGCAGGGTGTTAGTTCTTTATTCCAGAAGAAAGCATCCGCCGATTTTTATCCCTAATTAAAAACTAACCGTTCCGGCAGGGGATTGAACTCGCGTCATTCAGATCGAAAGGCAAGTATGATAACTAAAGCGTGACAAACGGTTGCACCCGCTGTACATACAAGGAATCGAGTGGACGAGTGGACACTTTGTTTGAATTACAGAGTCTTGTTCGGACCATCGATTTGGGCTATGTTAATTCGGATTACTGGATGTTCGAATTAAAATGAGTTCGGATTAAAGAGTCTGTACTGTATTTGCTTCAAGTGGAGGACATCTTAAAATCAACAATATTGTCTACTAAAAACACATTTTCAAAAAGAGTAGTTTGCCATGTCAGAATTGAGCTTTCACAGATTGACCATTGGTTGTGATTGCGTTGTTTGGCAGCGAGGTCTTTGAATGAACATGGCGTGATATTTTTTAGTTACAGTATGGCGTATGTGGTACCTTTACATTCGCCTCTCAATTTGAAAGACTTTTAAAACAGCCTCATCTTCGCAATTATTGATTTTAGACCACATTTTTTAAATCTACTGTTCAAGTAACATCCAGAAATGAAGAAGACCAGGGGGTCAATTGTTGAATGTTGACCTCCAGAGATCAATGGGGAATGTGCGAAAATGGCTTCTGAAATAATAATTTTAATGTAATTTTCTTATAATACGATCCTAATTCTTCGGAATCATTTTACCTATTCATGTACCTGCTTTCTATTGCTTCGTCCTCTAAAAAAATACTTGAGGATATCTGAATATGAATACATAATACATTCATACATCACTTCTATTCATTAATTCAATTTTACAACAATAATAATCCTATGAATTATGTTCTAACATAGAACAGTAGCGGACGTCACTTAATTTCTACGATAGCTTGATTAATCGCAACACAAACGGAGACGCGCATCGTATGGCCTCACGTTAATGAGACTAATTAATTAATTCTCGTATTTACCGTTTTTTCGGGGTGACGTAACGCGTCGAACATACGTGCTAAAATTTATAGCTGCATTATGCTAATCCACGAGCAGATAATTTTATCATTAGCATATGTGAATGCCTAAATATAGAAATTTCAACGCCAAAAAATTTATTGATTTCGTCATACGATTCGTATAACGAGTATAGGTTTTCCTCAATTCGATTAAAGTTCTGAGAAATATAAAAAGAAGATGTTTGTCATTATCAAAAAAAAATAAGTAAGATCGTTTTATAAATATGTGTATGTAGGTATAAGATCATAAAAAAACTATAAAAGCAAATAATGAGAAGTGAAACAATTGGAGAATGTAGTACGACAACTGTTTAGTAGAAACACAAAAAAAGGACATTACAAAGGCATTATTTTGTTAAGGGTAAAGTATAACATGATGTAGTGTTAGGGCTGAACGCAAATTTTGTACTCATAAGTAAGGTTTGCAATTCACAGCTCCTAATCATAGGCGCCCGACTGGGAAATGCATAACTGTATTTAAGTAAGGGTTTATAAATTATTAATACGAGGTGGGCGCCATAAATTCTCGGCCTGATATAGAAAAAATAAACTTGGTAAAATATAACAATTTTTATTTTTCAATGTAATCTCTCCTAACTTCAATACATTTATTACAACGATCAATTAATAGTCATATACCCTTGTAAAAATAATCTAAAATTTTCCCCTCAAAATATTGTATTACAGCCGCTTGCAACTCACTGTCGTCCTTAAAACGACGTCCCCTAAAATCTTTCTTTAAATGAAAAAATAAATAATAATCACTTGGAGCCATATCCGGGCTATACTGTCGATGTTCCAATTCTTGAAAGCCACATTGGGGGATGGCAGCTTGCGAAATGGCGGAAGTATGGACGTGTGCATTGTAGTGCAATAATCGAACACCTTTCGTCTATTTTTCTTGACGTTTTGCAGGAATATGTGCTGTTGACAGCTAATACTACCATTTCTTCAATAATTGAAATATTTTGAGGCGTTATCAGTTCAATTTGCCTTCTAGGGATGCTTGCCCCAAGCGAAAACATTATGCCCACTTTGTTACAGTGGAATATGAAGAAGATAGATCACCTCAAACGCAGTCTAAACGTTGTTTCATGTGATTAGGCGTATGCTCTTCTTTTGTTAAAAATTTAATGACCGCACGGTACTCAATTTTTGTTACCTGAGACATTTGCATGCACTGGTCGCGTTGGCTGGCTGGCTACTAAAAACTAAAACTACTCTTCGAGCTGTAATATATTACTTATTACTTATCTCCGTCCTTTTTCTCCTCAGTTAAAGCATAATATCGAAAACGATTGTATAACATGTGATACAGTGAACATTCGATATAGTCACCTTTGATATAAGAAACATTTAATATAAGCAACCCTTGATATTGTCAACAAATTTTGTTTCTGTCATTCGATATAATCATATCAACCTGCAGTTGTTAAAATAATCGTGTTAAAGATGGAAAAAAAGAAGAGACGGTCTTTATCTATTTATAAAAAGTTAAATATTTTACAGGAAATTGAGAAGGGGACAAAAGTAAAAGAGCTATGTGTGAAATATAATGTGGACAAGTCAACTATTTCGAAGATTGCAAAAAATAAAGAAAATTTAGAAAAACAAAAAGAAGATGAAAATTTCGGAATTTCCTGAAATGGAGCCAAGGTTTTATATACGAGGTTTCTACAACAGCAAGAATTAAAAAATAATGTCACAAATGAAATTTTAAAATTAAATGCTAAAGAAATTTATGGTCGAATGGGATTTTCCTAAGGAGTTTTTGGCAAGTGATGGGTGGGTAAATAACTTCAAAAAAAGAAATAGCATTCGCTTATTGACTATACCTGGTGAGAAACTCTCATGCGACGCTTCGCAAGTTCCAGTGTTCTTAGAAAAATTATCATTTATGATAATCAATACGTAATGGACCAAATCTATAACTGACGAAACAGAATTAGTGTACAAAGGATTGCTAAATAAAACTAATGTTCATCGAAATGAAGTAACCGCACCTGGGCGAAAAAACAGAAAGAAAAGAGTCACATTAATGCCAGGTGTTAATGCTACTGGCAATCATAAATTGCCTTTAATGATGATCGGGAAAGCAACCCGTCCAACGTGCTTTAAAAATGTTACTGTTACTATACTTTCAAGGTATATTCTTTACATGAAGATGGTAATTTCACTTTACCAATTGGTGATTTCACAGAGGAGGATAGTATTCCTATTGCTACTTTATTTAACCCAGTAGTAAGAGGCAATGTTGCAAGTAACTCTGAAACAACGGAATGGGCGGAAGGACAAAATGAAGTTACAGAAGTTCATGATTTGGATTCAGTTATGAACCATGCTGAAGAAAACGTAGATGGGAACAATAGTCCAATATTTAACATCGATGAAGTTATCAGCTCGTTCAATTTGGCTGTCGAATGGTCAGAAAGTGTTTCTGTTCCCGTTCAGGATATTCTACTTTTAAGAAAAATTCCAGAAAAAGAGAAAAAGCAATTCTTAGAAAGTTTGAATAAATTTGTTATTACTAAATATGTTTGTTCATTTGATAATGATAATTAATAAGATTTGTTATGGTTCAGTAAAGATTTAATTTCTTTTTTTTTAATTGCTTATCTAAATATATGTATTATTTTTAAAGTATTGACTACCCATTTTGATATAATCAACATTTGTTAAAAGCAACTTTTTTAAAATTCTGTTTCCAGTCGAGATAACTATATCCGATGTTCACTGTATAAGATTGAAATCAGTAAAGTCTGATGGTGTTTTGACACCATCAGGCTTCCAATATGGCGTGGATAAAAAATATGAAAGTTGATGAATACCAGAAGGAATCGTTACGTCATATAAAAATTTGGAGTGCACCCTTAGATAGAAGATCGAAAAGTGGCTTTGAGAATGTTGTTTTAATTTCTTTTTGCAAAGCCAAATAAAGGTGCTAGAGGTAGAACAAGAAAATTTGCATTTTTCTTTTTTTTTTTTAATCTCGAACGTTTTTTGTCACAGATTCAATTTCTCTCTGAGTTTATAACAAACACAGAATTTAGCAACTTTGCCTGGTTTAAAGCTACGCCCTCTTTCCAATAATAAGGGAGATTTTCATGGTGGGGTTCGAAAATGAATCATCCTGTATAAGACGCTATAATTGTATCACAAGACGACAATATTATTTGCGATGTCTTACACATACAACTCTATAAACATTTAACCTTCAAATTCAATTACTTACACAACAATCCATAATCAAATAAGACAATCCTTTAAAAAACGGTGTTTAAAACTTACAATCTCATTGTCATCTTTCACGTAGACGAATAAAATACGAAAAAAAAAAAATATAAAACCATAAAACTCAAAGCCAAAATCCCTACTACTTATCACAATAAGTTTCTAATTACAATAAACTTATCGCCAGCAAAATATCCTCATAGGCCTCTCTTATCAGAAAAGAAAGCGTATACATAATGCTCGCAACACGTCGTATATTCGCTTTCCTTTTCACTCTCGAACTCCATCTCTGTTAAGGCGCGATTCACTACGAGTTATTCTTGGAAATTATGCAGCGTTTCTCCGAAATGCGGCGATCCTTCCTGTTAAAATTAGTTTAGAATGTTTATCAAGTCGAACGGCTATACGCCGTGCAACAATTCAAAGCTATCGTTTCGCGTTGCGTGTGTATTGTTACGTGTATGCTGTATATAAACGCATATGTGCGTGTATGTGAAGTGCATTTGTGTGCGAGTCCTTTGTAAAACTACTATCCACGTATAGAAAACGCGTTCATCGGATTGGCGGAGTGAACGTACCGTTGATGTCATATTTGACCAATCAGAAAGCGGGTAGATACGGGGACAATGATTGTTGAACTGTGTATTTGCACTTTTCAAGTATTGGGACTGAATAAATACAGGTTGCGTTAAATAAAGTTAAATAATAAGCGATAAACGCCATGGGCAGAGTTGGATTCAGGGGAATTTGGTAAAAATGCGGTTTTTATTTTTGATTTTTCGTTGTTATACGTGTAGTTGCATCATTATCTGTGTCTGCGTTGAATTTTTTATGTAAACAAAATAATTTACATTACCTTATCCTGTTAATATAAGCACATTATCCACACACAGAGAAACGTTTACTTGTATCAAAGCTGTCCGCCTTGATTCAAGACAGAATAGTTTTCTTAATTTCAGAAAGCGGTTAGGTATCGTTCATAGAGCGGGCACTTTTTAAATTTCGCGGATGATTTAAATTGGTAGTTCCAGCAATAAATGCCATATACGCCAATTTCTTAACGTAATACAGACAAATATATCCTTTATTGCCAGAACTACCAACTTAAATCATCCGCGAAATTTAAAAAGTGCCCGCTCTATTCATAAATCAATAGTATCATTATCTTAAAATAAAGCATTTTTTACTTATAGCTTTTGAAATGCATATTATTTACATCCACATTATTAATTGGACTTACCTTGTTTACAACAGTACGACACATCCGTATATAATGCAGTAAATTATTCACATTGCTTGTAATTTAAAAAGGCTAAAAATAGTGGTTACCTACAAAATAATGTTCAAACAAAAGTGAACTTAATGTAGAAATACACATGGAAAGGTGTCTAGAAACAATAACCAAGATAATGCTAATAAATAGCTTCTGGTATTGATGGAATCACTACCGGCAAAAACGATATCGGAAGAGAAAAGCATTAAAGCATCTTGGTTCTGGCCACATTGCTCTTACATCTCTCAGTTTATGTCACTAATCTTCAAAAACAGCAACTGAAATATTTCCTGGCGCCACCTAGTGTGAGTAATTATAGTCATGTCGTCCTAGATAGTCTCGACAGAACCGGAATAATGATATAACCTTTAACGTACAACGTTTCATGAACATTTTAAAAGGATACCGGTTAAAGTAATATATATATTTTTTTACTATTTACCACGTGTACTAATTTAACTATAGTTTTTTTTATAATATATAATAAATTACAAAAAAAGGGATAGATAAACTTAAATATGAACTCATTAATTATTAAATTACATAAAAATAATCCCTATTTAATTACATTATCAAAGAAATAATTTGATTATACTGTAACCTATAAAAAGAACTTTTTCATTAGTTCATTCGCTTGCTCCTAATTTTAATTATTAACTATAGGTTTTTTTCCATTATTGTAATTTTTCTATTATTAGATATCCTTGTGGCTGACGTGATGTGTTTTTTGAACAGGAAACCGGTCGCCTAATTTCTCAATAGAACTTTGTGAAATCTGGACCATTTTTCCATTCCTTCCTTTAATATGAATATTTTCATAACTTAAAACTAAATGATTTACTTGGAAGAAACATTTTTCTGTCTTGGATTTTCTTGATTTTCTAAATATTTTTGTAGTCTTGAAATAAACATATTTTCTTGAAAAGAGACTGATTTTTGCAAGAAAATCAATTTTCTTGATGCAAGAAACCATTTCGCTGCATGCATTGACAGATGTTGCCGATAAAGTCATAATTTTATTTTTCTTTTTATTAAAGCCTATTATTACATAATCCAATTATGTAGTTCTAATGTTTTTACTTATTTTTATCTTGAAATAATAATAATAATAATAATTCATGCTTTTACATCCCCCAACAACTTTCGTCAATTACACGGGGCATCGGCCAACCATGAGATATTATTACGCCTGCGCCCGTAGAGCGTCTTAAGATGTTCACCCTCAGCATTCGCCAAATTTGGAGTAAGGAAAACTACGGAAAACTTTACTCTGAGAATGACGACGGGCCCGAGGTTCAAACACGGTACCGCGAGACTGGTAGCCCGGCGCGCTAGGCACCGCACTACCAGTCCCCAATCGAGTGAAATCAATGTTTCTCAAAAACAAATAACCTGGTTGTAATTTTACCAAACAATTTTTATGCAAGACATCTTTCACACGAGTAATACTTAACAAGTTATGAATACTGTGTGCTAAATGCTTGTCACCCTGTATTAGAATCAATACATACAATATAATGATAAAATATGGAACACAGGCAAGAGGACAAGAACAAGCGGGAAAACAAAAAGAGGATGACCAAGAAAGACGTGGAATGAAGAAGTGAGAAAAGCAGCAGAACAAAGATGTGTCAAATGGGAAAATATTCCAAAGAAGACAGAAAATAAGGAAGAACGAAGAAAGGTATTTAAGAAGACATGAATTCAACTCCATACAACCTTACGCTGAAAGACATGGATGTACCGGTCACAGTGTTTCCAGTCCTCATGTCACTGTGCAACATGAGGATTTTCCGCGCCCATATCCGAACGTTGTGACGGTTCACCTTTCCACTTAAATGAAACGTCGCTTCGTTGCTGAATACCAGCCGATTAGCAAATTCATCGCCCTCCATTGCTTCCTAAATGGTAGTACAAAAATTAGTTCGCTTAACGTGGTCGTCGGGTCGTAACCTTTGCACCATCTGTAGACGGTACCGTGTGAATCGTCAAGTTCACGGCCTACTCTGGTAGTGGACTGTTGTGCAAGACGCACGTAACATTGTCGAACTGCGTCCACCATTTCGTCAGGAACTCGTGGTCTTCCGGTGCTTTTACGTTTTGTAATGGAACCTGTGTTCTTGAATGGTCGATACTATCGTAGAATACTCTGATGACCTGGAGAATCAGTTTCGTATTGCCGTCGGAATGCACGTTGCACCATAACAACTGGTAAACATCGCGCGTACTATATCACACAAAACGCTTTCTGCTGCATGCTGACGTGCAAAGCGACGTTCGTAGGCGCTCGTTTTAAACTTTCCCTTTCTAGCGACATGTCACTTGATATTGTGTCTGTAATACGAAATGTGGCAATTAAACAACCGGACTGGTGCTATAAAACATTTTATTGATCACAAATTACATTACAATTTGAGGTTAAGTCGTTGCTCGATCTGAACACTGCATTTTTCCGACGCGACGCTAGCGTAAGGATTTGAACGTACGATTGCTACAGCGAGACTGAGCGACGTACAATCGTACCCATCGAGCTCAGGGTGGGGGAAGCATCTACAAGCACAGATATGTTCAAACCTGCCGTGGTGTGCTCGCTGTTTGCCGATAGTAGCACCAGTCCGGTTATTTAATTGCCACACCCCGTACTTTCTGAAATATATATTTTTAAAACCCGATAATTCTTTTGTAATAACCCTGTATACTTTTATTCGAATATCATACGTTTGTTACAGATTACAAGAATAAAACACGGATCTAATAATGATTTAATTCTATCAGTATGTATAGCGATTAACTTAAAATAGCAACAGATGATATAGCAAGATTCCTACGATAATTTTCGGATAACAAGAAGTAATAAAGACGAAAAAAATAACTATTACCGTTCAAGGAAAAGGATTCGAAAAGAATGCCTTGGTGTTTTATAGACATACATAGTTTCCTTACTTTTTAATTACACAGTTTCACGCCGAAAATATTTTCGAAATATTTTTATACATTACCTACAACAATAACAGTGAGAAAATGTTAATTCTAACGTCAATAAACAACGGCATGTGTTATTTATCCTTCTCAGAAGCGTTGAGTTTACGATGAACGACAGTTCATTCAAAAATCAGTGCGATTTTGCGAAAAATGTGTTCGTCCTGTGTCGTTTTGTTTATTGCTCGTGTACTCCACTACGTTCACGTGTCAGAGAAATACGTATCTACGCAAATAAGACGCTAATATGCGGCATCCGACAAGGCCAATGAACGTAGAAGGAAATCGAAATATCTGGACATGTTTATTTCATTATATGACGTATGCGGAATTACATTTTGACGTCACGATCAAGATTTGAGTCAGATTTGGATTCGTTTTTTGATTCGTAGAATTATTTCGAGAATACGAAACACAAATTCCATTTATTAAGTCTTTTATATTTCTATTGCAAATGATGATATAAATCCTTTAAATATTTTACTTTAATTTTACTTATTGCTTGTTCTAAATGCAGTATACACTAAAGAGATATACAGGGTGTTTGGCACAACGATGTAAAGTTTTAAACAGCCGATAGGCGAGGTTTTTAGGAACAATAGTTACCACATTTACCTTAGTCCAACGTCTAATGGATTTTAAGATATTTGAACTTTTAGTAATTTTTTTCCGGCAAAAATTCACTATTAAACATTAACAACTCTTCTTATTTTTGTGGGTTCACGCTAAAAGTGTTTTTATGGAAATTTAATGCATCTTCCTTTGAAGAGAGGCAATTAAAGTCCGAAGTTATTTAGAAAAAAATATAGCCCTAGATATCTCATTTAACGAGACAATTCTCGTCTGTTAGTTTAGAACTATAATGGTAACCTTATATTAGCCTCATCCTTTATGGGTCGTTCCAATGAAACTCTGCATATTGCGGTCCCTGCCCAAATTTTCTGAATTAAAGCTACTTTAGAGACAGTTCTTGTAGGAAATTTACAGAATACTTTATTTTAATTACGTTTTTCCAGGTAACTGTATGTGAGATCTCACCTCCATTAACTGTCCCAGGTACTGAAATCTAAACTTTAAATGCAAATTGTATCTATATATATTACAGTTAAAGGTTTATACCTTAAACATAATTTAAAAATCAAACTCAAAAAATTAGCATCCCCATAGTGTTATGTTAAATTTTAAAACAAATTTTCTCAAAATTAACTAAAAGTTACTGTCCTCGCAAATTTCTTCACCTTCCTTAATAAAACGTCTAAATTCACAATAAACTCGCTGGATAGCGCTGGAAGAGTATTCAAATTGTCGTTATCCATTTTTGTCTATTCAAGTTTTAAATGTGAAAATTTATTAGTTTTATCGTGTTTTTAATGGCATTGTATGCCAGATAAAGCATAATTCTCACTCCTGTTAATCTAAAAAAAAATGGTCAAGCTATTATATAATCATTAATTACATTATTAATTACATCTCTGAGAAATTAAAACTTTTTAGGTTAGTTTGGTCAACAACCACACCAGCGAATTTGAATTAAAATCTCACTTCCGTTAATAAGTTTTATTAACGGAGGTGAGAATAAATTAACGGAAGTGAGAAGAAATTAAAATTCAAAGAAAATGTCGGTAAATTACATCAAAGAAACTTGAAGATGAAGAAAAACAAAAACAAAACAGAAAAATTCAGAAAACTACAACTAGCGACCAAAGAATTGCATGAAAAAGTTACGTGACCGAATTAGAAACGATCCAGTTTTACATGAACAATAGAAACGAAAGGAACGAGAGAGGTATTTGGCTAGAAAAGAAGCTGGAAAGATTAAAAGTATAGGTGAGGAAAATAATGGAGGCTCCGAAGCAAAAAATCATATGATGAAAAAAGAAAAGAGAATTGTTTGAAAGGACATTAGAAGAAAATACCCCTCCTACCAGTCCAGTTTCATTTGAAGTGCCTATAATACCCAAGGAAGCTGCATCGGTACTTCGTCCGATTTCAAGACAAGCCATTCAGGGCAAAGTCATGTAGCGAAAGAACTGAGAAGAGCTTAAGAATGAGAAAAGAGTTGAAAAATACAAAAATAAAGTGCAAGTGTTAAAAGAAAGTTACCCAATAACACCTAACAAAATAGTCAATGATATGCTCAAAGGACAATAAGTTACTCCTGAAGTAAAAAGACGCTACTGTTTGCTGAAGCTATTCAACGGCAGCTAAAAGTCAATTTTCAATAAAAGAACTTCTACATCAAATGTAGAAGGAAAAATTATTAAAGAATATCGATTTAAGTCTTTATTGAGTCTAGCAACGTCTAGGAGCCTACTGCAAAGAAATGGCAGTTTTGAAATGTCAGAAAAACGAAAAACCATTATCAAAAGAATTAGAAGAATAGTAGAAGATTTTTTTCAAGAAGATGAAGAGAGTTAGTAGCCTATGTCCAGGAAAAAGGATACAGTGACGTTTAGAAAAGTAAAAAAAAAACAGAATAGATACCTGAATGGATCTCTACAGCCATTTCGAAAAAGTTCATCCAAAAATTGAAATCAATTACCAAAGTTTTTGTACATTTAGACCATTTTGGGTTCTAAAACCCTGTGTTAGGCAGAGGAATACGAGTCTGTATAGTTCACGAGAATATGATCCTTTTAATAACAAAAACAAAAATACTTAATATTATTAAAGTAAAAGATCCTGACGATTTGTTAAAAGAACTATGCTCTGAAGTAAGAAACGAAAACAAACAGTTTTCGGAAAGAACATGCAAAATTTGCGTAAATAAATCGGTTAAAATTCTGGAATTTGAAAAATAAGAAAATGATGAAAAATGGTTTACTAAGAAAATTGAAGTCATTATCAAGGGAGAAAAAAAGATGCGTCAAAAGACTGTAAAAGAAGAGGTACAATGTACAAAACAGGATATACAGTGAAATCTCCCATGACGGACACCTCTCATCAAAGGACAACTCCCTTAAACGGTCATATCTTGCCGGTCCCGAATTTACCTTACGGAAACTACATATAACTTAATCTCCCTTGAACGGACTCTCTCTTGAACGGACGCGGACACCAAGTTTTGGTGTGATTTCATGAACCGATCTCTCTTGTACGGACAGCGTGGGCCAATGCCCTCTCGATCTACAATAATAGTGATAACAGCACGGGTAATTCCCCGATCTAACTGACTGACAATGACTTGCGTGTTTACCTCATTTAGAATATTCAGCCTATCAGTGCAATTGTATTATCGAAATGGCATCGAACCGAAAGTTTTTAACGCTCGCACAAAACATTGAAATAGTGGACGTGTACGAAAAGGAAAAAATAAGCGTTCGTGATATAGCTAAGCGCAAGACCCAAGCAGCAGATATCGTCAAGAAAAAAATATTTGTTGGCTAAATGGCGATCAAACGTCAACGTAAACGAAAAACGGACTTTCTTAAAGGTAGAAGGAAGAAATATCCATAATACGTGTTACGAGTGGTTTTTATGAGCGCGTAGTGAAAATATTCCAGTCTGGTAAGAAAATGAGAGAAAAATATGTTTTCCTTTTTGAGTTCGTAAATTTACAGGACCAATAGTGCAAAGCAAGGCTAGGGACATTGCCGAAAGTTTAGGTGTGCGCGGATTTAGCGCATCATGTGGATGGTTAGAAAAATTTCGGAACCGCCATAATATCAATTTAAAATCCATTTCTGGAGAATCAGCTAATGAAAATCCAGAAGATGTAGAAACATTTTAAAATAAATTACCGAGTATTATGCGAAATTATTCACCCAATGATATTTATAACGCAGATGAGACAGGACTCTTTTCGTGGTCTTCCCGATAAAACCTTGCACTTAAAAATGAAGAATGTGTTGGAGGAAAATTATCGAAGGAAAGAGTGACAATACTACACTGTGTTAATATGGCTAGAGAGAAAGAAAAGTTACTGGTCATTGGTAAAGCTGCTAAACCCAGAGGTTTTAAACATATCAATCTAGACGACCTACCAGTGATATGGAAATCTAATCGGGAAGCTTGGATGACCGGTGTTGTGATGACGGAATGGCTTCAACATTTCGACCTTAAAATAGGAATGCAAAAGAGACAAATTTTGTTATTTGTAGACAACGTCTGCCCCCTTCCAAGAGATATTCAATTAAAAAATATTAAATTGGTGTTCTTGCCCCCAAACTGCACATCAGTGTGTCAATCACTGGATCAGGGAGTTATAAAAAAATTTAAAGCACACTATAGAACAATGGTAGTTAAAACAATTTTAGCAAAAATGGAATCATCAAATTCTGCACAAGCACTTGCGAAGTCAATTGGTCTACTAGATGCTGTATATTTAATGCAACATGTATGGCAAAAGGTGTCATCAGAGACTGTGCAAAATTGTTTTCGAAAGGCTGGAATGATACCTGAGTTTCAGCCTGAGCTTGAATATACTGGAGAAGATGATATACCCCTATCTGTATTAGCTGAAATGAGTAAGGCAGATGCAGCTTTAGGTATTAATTAAAATACTATTGAAACCCTTTTGGATATTGATCAAGATTTGGTAATCGAAGACACTGATGAGTCATTCGATATCACTCTTCAATTAGATAATGCTAATGTAAGTGAGGAATCGAGCGAGGAAACAGTGAAATCAATTCCTGAAGACATAGTTCAAAATTATCCACAAGCTATAGAAGCGATTAAGGCACTTGAAGATTTTTGTTATGATATAGGCAATGTCACTGCCCTAAATTTGGTGAAAAAAATAGAATTACACTTTTTGGATAAGAAGCTAAAAGCCAAAACACGCCAAAGCAAAATGGTGGAATATTTTACAAGGACATAAATGTTCATACTCTACATAATTATATACATATATAACAAATTTCTTTTCATTTGCATATATACATTCATATGCATGTAGATACGTATATGTTGTATATATATGTATGTATATGTATATACATATGTACACTGTACAGTTTACGTCTATTTGAATAAATTATTCTGTTTATTGTCATATTTATTTACTTTAAAGTTATTATTTCTATTGTCAAATTGTGTTATTAGTTTTAATAAATTATATTGATATTCCAAATCCTTCTTGTGCCGTAAAACTTGGTTGGTCCTCTCTCAACAACAGACAACTCTCTTCAACGGATATTTTCGGAGGGTCCCGAAGGTGTCCGCTCAAAGGAGATTTCACTGTACTTGATAATATTTTAATCGCTTTAAAACACTTTATGATCCACACACATTCATAGTTCGGCTTATGAGGTAATAGAAAACTGTAAAAAATTACATAGGTCTTATTCTCTCTGTTAATTCTGAATATACCATTAAGTTTTTGCGTAAATATAATGTTGACAAATTCACTTTTCCTGAAAGAGATGATATTTCTGTAATTATTGAAACTGAATTACTGTTTGTATTGTCAACTCCAACTGTAAAAAATAGACAGCAATATATATTTAAAAACTTACCACTTGCTGTAAAGACAGTGTTATATAGTAATGCCTAATTTTTCCTGGTTTTTGTTTTTTTATCTATGGTTAGATATATTTTTAGTTTGCTAACTACCGACAAGTAACAGTTATGTATATATTTATTATATATTACTTATTAGTTCTCATTTCCGTTAATTATCTCTCATTACCGTTAATTCCTTGAATCTTAATTTTGCTTTTTTTTAGAAAATATTAATAATTAAGCTCTGCTATCTAGCTCGTAGGCTTAAGTATGTGGTATTGAAATAATAAATAGCAACCCAGTTATCAAAATATTTTTTTTATTATTTCTCAAAATCGTTGTAGAAAATGCAAAGTTTCATCGAAATGAACCTTATACTTACCTCACTTCATCTCATAACAACAAAAGAGTATCTTATGATGTCTAATTATGTTATTTTGACTATCGTCAGTTGTTTCCACATGATCCTATTTGAACTGTCATTTTTTTCCAATTGGGAGCAATGAATTAATAACTACAACACTTTAGAGTATAATAAAGATGATGTAATCGGAACTCAATTTTGATAAAAAAGAATGCTCTCGAGAACGGAGACTATGCAATATATCACATTTATTTTATTCTCTCATAAAATGACATAACGCCAATAGTTAATCATAATACATACCACATTCTCGAATCTATATCACCAACCTATTATGTCAGAACGTATTCTTATCAAGCGGAAATTCACTCATAATCGGAAAAAGGCAATTAGCTTGTCTAATATGGTCAACCACAACTATTTGGAGAAAAAAACCAGAAGCGCATTCCTCAACTAGCTACCAGGTACTTTCCTGCAAGCTCGGATGGGGGAATCTTGTTTTCTAGAATGTGGCAAGTACATAGATCAATCAAGGTTTCAAAGAAAAAATATGCACTTAGTACCCTAATCCTTTCTAAGAACACATTATTCAAGTTTATGATGAAGGATGATGCGATGTTGTCGATTGTTTTTCCTGATTTCATAGATGACTTCTGGTAAATAAATTGCTGTATACCATTCAGCATTAACTGTTCTTCGATCCTCCAAAGCAATGACATGTCTGAAAGAAACAAGCAATCGTTTTCTTGGAAGTGTTTCGTGAATGTACAACTTTTGTTGGAAACGGCAAACGGCGATCTGCTATTACCATTTCTTCAATAATTGAAATATTTTGAGACGTTATCAGTTTAATTGGCCGACCGGGACGCTCGTCATCTTCAAAGGATTCTTACCCCAAACGGAAACATTTTACCCACTTTTTTACAGTGGAATATCAAGGATATAAATTACCATAAACGTTGTTTGATGTGATTAGGCGTATGCTTTTCTTTTGTTAAAAATGTAATGACTGCGCGGTACTCAATTTTCGTTATCTGAGGCATTTTCATGCACTAGCCACGTTATCTGGCTGGCTACTAAAAACTACTACTTTTCGAGCCGTAATATATATAGTGTAGGCTTCGCACATGTGCAACTATGACGCAACGGAGTTTGAACACGCTAGAACCTGTATAAGCCTGTCAGGCCGAGAATTTATGGCGCCTACCTCGTATGTATGTTAGAAGGTCTTGTGCAATTAAACAATTATACGTTTCTAAAAGATACAAACATCATATTGTTGATTAATCTATTCATGGCAATGCCAGCTCCCACACAGCACAATTGATTATTTGAAGAAGAAAAACATCGAATTGTCTCATTGTCCGTATTCACCTGATTTATCATTTAACGACTTCCTTTTCTTCCCGAATATCAAACAAAAATTCGTGGACAGCGATTGTTATCACCTCAAGAAGCTGTTGAAGTCTCCAAAAACCATATTTTGAAGATGCCACCTTCAAGGTAGAAAAAAAGTTTCGAGAATTAGTTCTAACGCATTCAACAGTGTATAGAAACTATTCGTGCATTTTAGGTAGATCTATATGTATCAATATAAATCATTTCTGTGTTAGAACTAATAAATTATCTTCTAAGACTGGTCGTTAAAAAGACCTATTCTCAACTGACTGACAAGTTTATGACTGACAATTTATGTGATGTGCAAACTAGAAGTAACAAAGACTTGATTTATTTAGTTATACGAACAACACTGAATGTGTCACCAGAATAGAAGCAGTAGTAACAAACCCTATCTATGATATGGGTAGTGATACAACAATCTCCAGGATCTCCTATGACAAACCTTTCAAAATTTTCTTGAATTGGGAAGAATGGAGGGATGGAGAGGGGAGAAAACCAAGAACACTAGTCTGGTACACAGATGGGTCCAAAACGGGCACTACATCTGGCGTTGGTGTATATGAGGAAAACCAGGGATACAAAGTATGTGTATCACTTGGGCGATACACCACGGTATTTCAAACAGAAATATATGCTATACAAACCTGCGCGTGGGAGAGTCTGCGTCGGCGACCGTAGGGTGAGACGATGTGCATTCTCTCTGACAGTCAGGCAGCCTTAAAGGCACTAGCATCTTATCGCATAACCTCCAAACTAGTATGGGAGTGCCTGCAAACCCTAATGGCTCTGTCTAAACACAACAAGGTCACACTGGTGTGGGTGCCAGGGCACAGGGGCATAGCGGGCAATGAAATTGCAGACCAGCTAGCGAGGGAAGGTTCAAAAATGAATTATATAGGCCCTGAACCGGGTCTAGGTATTATCAAGAGTGCAGTGCGTGGTGCAATTAATGAGTGGATTATAACACAACACCAATTAAATTGGAAACATGCAGCTGGACAAAAGCACAGCAAACGGATGATGGGAAAACCGTCGCAACATCTGACTGCTGACCTGCTTGAATTAAACAAGATACAGCTTAGAGCAGCAACATGTCTATTAACAGGACATGGCTGTTTGAGAGGCCACTTGCATAAGATGGGGATCTACAAAGATGAGCCCTTATGTAGACTTTGCAATGAGGAGGAGGAAACAGCCTCTCATATTATTTTCGAATGTGCAGCGTTAGCTCAACGCAGATTCGCTATGCGAAGCACAATTGAACTACCAATGGAGAAAGATTTACTACATAGGCTGTTAGACCTGATTGCGGGAACTAACCTGTTTAAGTAAAACAAAACCGAAGCAGGAATAATACAATAAGCTACTAAGCTTCAGTGTTAGGGATGTAAAGACCAGCCCTGCTCTGGTAGAAAATCAATCAATCAATCAATCAACACTGAATATATACCCTTTTTTTACGATGAGTTGCGTTCTAGCCGCGCCAGCGGTAACACCAAAATATACAGTCTACTCCAGTAATGTAATTCTATTAAAGTACTATTAAACAAAACACCATTCTAGTTTGATTCTTGCAATACCAGCACTAGTTTCAAACAAACCTTAATGGCCAATATTTTCAGATTTCGTAAAAATTTGAAAGGTACCTCCAGTATACTGCAGAAAAAAACTTCCTCACGACAGACATGTATTTAATAATTAGTACAGAAATCAGTACTAGTACTAGTGCTAGATTTGCTAGAATTTAATAAACTTCGAAAATAACTTTATTTTACGTTGTTTTTTTTTCTGAAAATCCAGGGAAATTAAAAATACTTTGTTTCGGTAAGAGTGTATACATATCATAGATTTCAAATTTTGCCCACATATTCAATCTATTAATTCAATCTATTAATATTACCTGAAAACCAGGTATTATATCCGTTCCGATGAACTTGTTCGCCAGTGTAATTAGTGTTTTTTGTTAAGGAGATAATATACAATAATTATCTTTTGATAATTATTGTATATTATCTCTTATCAAAACAAAGAGGTGTCAAACCGTTACCGCCGATATAACAAGGGCTCAGCGCTATTTGATGACGTCATGCTGTTTAGGTGATGTATCGCCATGCATGATAGCGTAAATGGTAAAGGAATCGTTTTTTCGCATTTCTTTTTTAAGTTTTGAAGGGCTTTCGGTTAAAGAGGTCGTCAACTGAGCCCTTCTTCGCATCGCATTCGATTTTATTTTGGGAAAACGAACTTTCAAAGCAAAAGCCACGTAACCGAGTACCGTTTTCATGAAGGATGTATTTGTGGTTGATATTTAATTGACTAATTATTATTATTTGTAATTGTACATGTATTTGGACAAAACCGAGGTTGAAATGATACAGTAATTGCAATTTTATTCGAAATTTTGTTAAATTTCACCAAAAAATTTACAGACATGCTATTTAACCAGGGTCCTTAATTGCCTATTATGTGGTGCTTTACCTAATCTATCGTTACTTTTCCCACAATAATTTTTAAGTAGGATATTTGTAGAACAAGTTATTATAATTGTTGCAATACGTTCACTGGGGTGAATATGACATTTACATATATCAGTATCCAAATGGCTATGTTCGGTGATATAATTTAAAATTTATTGTATTAAAACAGAACGTTTATTATACACATTTAAAAACATCTCTTTGTGTTCAAAAATAATTTTGTTACATACAACACGTTTTTTGTCAAATACAACGGACAGTTAGGGAATTGGGTTGGTATATCTTTTTAAGCCTAGGATTTTTTTTAAACTTACAGTTGTAGTTTCACCGGTCCTTGAATATGTAGCTGTTGAAAAATAAATAATATCTTCTTTTACAAAGTGCAACTCACAAACAAAACAGCCGACGCCACAGTTTTTAGGTTACCCCGTTTTTATCGTTTCAGAAAAGGTCTTATCGCTTATACAACAGTAGAGAAACATTACAGGTATCACCAACAAAGTACGGAAATATCACTACACAGTATTTTTTTAAAATAAAACCAATATAATTTGGATAAACCAAATTCAAAACGCAGAGACGGTCTGAATGTGTAAACGCATTTATGACTGATCATTCACCTAAGACGATATACGTAACAGCCTGCTGACGTACGATATACGTCGCAGCCTGCTGACGTCAAAGCGCTTAGGCCTTGTTATATATCGGAGGTAACGGTCAAACGGGAATATCTTCCCATTTGACACCTCTTTGTTCTGCTGCTTTTCTCACTACTTCGTTCCATGTCTTTCTTGGTCTTAATCTTTTTGTTTGTCCGCTTGCCTCATAAACTCTTTCAATCAACCTGTTTTCATTCATTCTTAAGATGTGTCCTAACCACCTAAGTTGTCGTTGTTGTATTGTGTTCGATGCCTCGACTATTTTCAGTTGTTCTCGATATACCTTGTTTCTTACTTTATCTGTCCTTCTTTTATTTTCTATTTTTCGTAAGAATCTTATTTCCGTGGCATTTATTTTTTCTTTTTGTCTGGTGGTGATGGTCCATCTTTCGCATCCATACAAAATGGCTTTTTCAAATACAAATCAATACAAATGCAACTTATCATTAATCCCAAATACAGCTAAAATAGGGCCGCCAACTTCTTGTCGGGACTACGTGATAGTTATAGCCAATAAGACTTTGGTGAAAATTCTTGCAATTAAACATTTCAGGCCCTAATTATCACAGCCGAATACGACCCTTATACATATTCAATTTTATACCCTTATCTAATGTTTTCAAGGTACTTCCCCTTTATTTCGGTTTACTTTCACGATGACGAGATGATGTTCTTAATAACAATGATTCATTAAAATAACATCAACTAACTTGTAATACAATACATATTTCCTAGTAGCTAAGCTTGTATACACAATTTATGCATATTCCAGAAATCGCGTATATGTAGCAATCCAATGGCGCTTAAATGTAGTGTAACGTTATGCGATTGAAGCGCCATCTTCCCACAGTTCTTTATCGCACGCTCACGTTCCCATATTACGTGATGTACGCTGGTCACTTCCTCCATTGACGTACGTGAGATCGTTCCTGCAATTTGCAAATGAAAGAAGTCCATATACGATAAAATTTGCCAACAAAATCGTTTCTATCTTCAAGATATAGAAACAAGCGATTTAATTCTCTTTATTTATCTATTTCGCGGTAAAATAGCAAATATTTTACGCGTTCTTAAAGAAGTTTAAGAAGTCAATAACAAACTTATAAACACACCTCTTGACTGTACATGATAAGAACCGCAACTTCCTATAAAATAAACAAGCAATGCCAGGATGTATGGTATTACATTACAACGATGCATTATCTCCTTCTCACGTGTAAAGGAAGTATCAGGGTTATCTGTGGTGCATATTTTCACATGCGTTATATTAATCTACATTCATAAGAATCTACGGGATGTTTTTAAAGTAATGTGTATCAAGGTTTAATTTGTCATTTATATCGTATTATTACAAATACAATAGTGGAATTTATTAAACTTATATTCATATTATTTCACTACACATGGAAATTTACATTCTTTACATATAAATACATCACACATCATTGTCTGTCTCCCTAGGTGTTTTCTTTTTAACTAAAGGTCAAATCTGCATTAAAAGGTGGACGTTTTTTGATAGCAGCCTGATTTACGGATTGATGTATAAACTAGGGATTACAATACCGGTTTACCAAGAAATTGCGAAAATTCTTTCAAAATTTTTAGTTTTTAAAAGCATGTAGTAAAAGCCTTACGTTACTTCAACGAAAATACTTTATTTTTACACCTTAGTTTGTTACTTATTATATCACGCAGATGGTAAGTAAAAAAAACTCGTATAGTAGTAGTAAGTAGTTTATTTCGTAAACAGAATATGAAACATGTCACAGAAGGAATATACAAGAAAATCGTACAGAGGTATAAATACAAAAGAACATATACATCTAAATCTATACATTAATGCATACATTATTGCTCAAAGTATTCATTCATTGAGTAGAAGCACTTTGACTGCAGCCATATCTTGACCTTATTTTCAAATTTGCTTGAGCTTAAAATATTCACGCAATCTGCACTTAATCTCAGTGAGTACTTTCCGAGATGTATGGTTATATTTCTTATGTTGTGTATTGTTTTGTATTGTTAATTCACTTTTGTTGTTGTCTATGCAACAACTAGCTTCTTAAGATATATAACTAGAGCGGGCCAAATTGCGCCATCCAACAGAATCGGAATCAGGCGCAACGGCCGCTTATTGTAAATAGCGTATATGTGAGTCACAGCAGATATGTGATATTTCGAAATTAATACACAAGAGTAAAAAAATAAAAGCTGACGCAATAATAATGTTTAGTAATTAGAGCGGATATATATATATATATATATATATATATATATGTACACGCTGAGGTGTTTTTATTTTCATTATGATTTTTTATTTGATTGAAAACGGTATGCGTTGTAAATGGGATGTAATAAGGAAATAACTGAGAAACTGAACGCTTTTTTTATTCTGTTGTACTTAATAATGTAACTGTAAATAAAGATATAATAAATAAATTCTATCCTTCTTAATAATGCGGATAGGCTTGTTTAAAAAGTTGCACCATCAGAAAAGTTTCCACATTTGCCTCGGTGAAGGATGTTCGCCGAGACGAAAAAATGTTCTTATATTTCGAAAACGACCGTTCCACGTCTACCGAAGTAAGACAGGCGTAATTAAAATAATCTTTAGACTTAGTCAAGGAATCTGCAGATGCCCCATCGCACATTTGTCTTAATCTCATGTAGTCCGGATTCTTTTTTAAAACACTATCGAACTTAGCTAAAACTCGTCCACTTGTTGCATCGTTTATACTGTGTAACAATGTACTAACTTCGTCCACGACTTGCACTGATTCTACCAACGACAATCCAGAATTTTGCAAATTTTCTATCGCGTCTACTAACCCTTTGTAATTGTTGCTAATATTCTTTAGATGTGTTTCAACAGAAATATCGAGAAATCCCTTCTGGCTCATCCTAATAGCTCTAGCTTCGGCAGGGACGAATTGCAAAATAACGGATTTGACTTCTTGAAAATGTTCATTATAATAAAAAGCGGCTTTTAACCACGTTCCCCAACGCGTAAGAATGGGCTGTGGTGGTTTTTCGAATACCAGGGCATAACCTGTGGAATGCCCTAGTCCTCTTAGGACTTTTGAGAAACACTTTTTTTGTGTTTGCTATTAATGCATCCACCTCCGGGTAACACTCTCGAATAGTTTGTGCCACAAGATGTAAAGCATGGACTTTACACGTAACATGTAAAAGTCCTTCACACTTTTCTTTAAGGGAACGGCCTACACTACACATTGTTGCTGCACCATCGCTCATGAACAACAACAGTTGACTGGTTGACACTTGAAATTTTTGTAACGTTTCGAGAACTACGGCCGTAATTGCTTTACTAGTACACTGTTTTAATCTTCTGCTGGCTAATAGAATTGCAAAATTTGGTTTAATAGGATCTAATACGCGCACTATTATATTCAAAATAGATTTTTTTTTTGCAATCTGTCGTCTCATCAAGACAGCTGTTTATCTTTTAATTCGGCTTTAATTCGATTTTCAATGTCCTCACGTATTCGTGGAATATCTCTCCGTAACGCTGTCCGAGATGGTAGTATCCACTCGGTATTGTATGTACCCCAGAATTTTCGAAATGCTTTTTTATCAAGTATACGAAGTGGTAGACCACATACCATAAACGTTAAAAGCAATTCTAATTGAAATTGACGTTGTTGTGACACACCATTTCTTTTATTTCGTGGTGTGCGCTATTTATATGTCTTTCACAATCACGTTTGCTCCAGCACAGTAGTTTCTTTTTACAAACTTTACAGAAAATTGTACTCCCATTGTAGTGTAAATCCACAAATTCACTAAGAAATTTATTAACTTTCGTAGGTAATGGCCGTTTATTTTTAATAGTTACGTTAGACATAATCACTAAAGCGAGCACACCGACGCTTGTTTCTAGTATGCCACGAAGTGGTGCAAACGTAACATCGCAGACTCGTCATTTGTTGATGAATAGAGCGCGTCATCCGTAAATGAATAAGCGCGCTGTTAGTTCGTAGCCGTCGATGAATGAACTTTTTTTTTGTAGTGGCCCACTGTGAACAACGCCCTATTTATCAACGAACACCCAAACTGCAGGTGTATATTTGCGCGTCTTCACGACGTAATAGACAGTGGTTTTGGTCCTCGTCCTAATAATTACATATTTAAATTACCTATGTTTACATACATATATGCGCCCGGCAGCCTGATTGCGAACCTGGCGCGTGGCGCTCTTGGCCCGCTCTATATACAACTCATACAAGGTCACCATTTTTAAAGATTGAAAATATGATCTACATATGTGTTTATGGCTTTTACAATTTTTGGCGCTCTTTAAAACCCGCACTTGAAGTATAGCTATTGTAGTCATGTACCGCTTACAACGTGTTCTAACGTGCAGTGAGCAGGTTTAGACGTGTTCAGTGTCTATACTGGAAAGGACACGCCGCTTTCCTTCTGGGCTCTCAATTTATTCTAGTGGGTGCAGCGAACAGTGCGAGTGGTTATAGTAAAAAACCGAAGGTAAAAATATCATTGATTGCAAAAATTGCAATTTGTAAGAATAATTATATAAAACATAAATATTGCTGTAATAATAAAAGACTATAATAGATTGCAATAGTAAATTTCTTTGAATAATTGATTACATAATTTTATTACTCATGCTGTACGAGTTTTTTAATCAAAATATCTAAATTTAAGAAAACTAAAAAAAGTGTAGGAACCAGTAAAATTATATTGTCATTTAAAATATTTCTCTTGTTTGTAGTCATGGATAAAATTTCACCGTGGTACTATTTTAACCGTACACAAGTAAAAGATGTGGCTATATGTAAACGGTGTTTAAAGAAAATTGAAGGATCTGGTGGAAGTACCAGCGGGTTAGACTGCCATCTCAGAAGTCAGCACAACATTAATTTATGGAAAAGAGAAAAAGAAAAAACTAATGATAGTATCACTCCGAATGAAAATATTAATCTCAAAACTGACGAGGATTCCCGATCAAAAATTACTTCATACTTCAAGAAAACAACTGACAAATCTTTCCCTATCGTACTAGCGCAAATGACTCACAAGACGGAACTCCATTCACTAAATTTTGTGCATCACAAAATTTACGAATGCTTTTAATGTTAATCGCAAATGGGTATACAAACATTCCAACATCTTCGAATACGATTAAAAAAGTAGTCTTTGAATATGCAGATACAATTAAGAAGTAGAAACAAGAGTCAACGAAATATCATAACATAAAATCAGAGCATTTAGTTTAACGTTAGATGTAGAATAACTGATCGGTACAAACCGTCAGTTATGTCTCGCACATGGTACACAATTGGCTGTAACCGAAGTGCTTTATAGCAAAAATAATTAAGAAGAAATTGAGTGTGATAATGAGAAACTTGTTGAGCTAGCTGATACAGATCATTCTGACGACGAAGACGATGAAAATGATGGCGAAACTTTCCAAATAGTGCAAAGCGTATCTATTGATTCCCAATTACTTTCTATACAGGATATATAATTAAATTCTGTGATAACACAGGTACGAAAAGTAGTCAAAATCTATCGCAAATCGCCAACAGAAAATAATGATATATTACAAAAATATGTAAAAGAAGAATTTGGTCGGAGTGTTAGAAAGAGTCTCACAGATTTGAAGTCAAATATCAGTTTTACTGATAACGAGCTTACTTTGCTTTTTAATACAATATCAGCATTACAATCAATAAAAGTTGCTTTAGAAACACTATGTTGTGAAAATGTTAATTTGTATGTCGCCGATGTTACGTTGAAATTTATGCTTGATGAGCCAACGACGCAAAACACATTTTTAAGTAACAAACGTAAAAACACATTGATACGACGTATAAAGGAACGACGAACTGTTTATTCTGATGTTTTGCAATTTCTTTTGGGTAACAATTTCAAGAATTCAAATAAAGAAGTCCACGGAATTTTTACCAGGACCAACAAATCTACAATAACGAAAATAATCGTAGAATTAATTGGGCGCATTTACGATAAAAACGAAACAAACACTTAGACTGAATTATCAGAAACTAATGATTCTGATTCAGAAGACTTTGGATGTTTAATGTCCGTTGAGTCAGCTCCTTCATCAGCTACGCTATCTATGAAAGATAAAGTGCAGCTCTTAATAAAGGAAAAAACCGAGACATCTTGTCAAGTACCGACTCAAATGCAAGGTAAAAATAAAAATTTAACACCAGTAGTTAAAAAAGAAGTAAATTATTTTGAAGTGCAAAAAATAAGAGGGAAATACACACAAATGGTGTATGATTTTTTACTAACCTGTCGGCCAACGAGTGTAGATTCGGAAAGAGTCTTTTCCGCAGCTGGCTTACAACGTTTGTAGCAAGATTAGATCACAATTAGGGGATCCTAGTCTTAATAAACTATGCTTTGCAAAAACAACAACTGAAATATTTTCTGGCGCCTCGTAGTGTCAGTAGTTATAGTCATGCCGTCCTAAAAACTTTATACATATATGTATACACATTGCTAAAGAGTAGCAAATATAGAAACCGAAATACAGACGGCATACTTACCCATGCAATTATATAATCTTTAACGTACGACGTTTCGTAAACATTTTCAAAAGATACCGGTTAATGTAATATTTTTTTTTCTTTTTACTATTTACCACTGTACTAATTTAACTATAGTTTTTTTTTAATATAGGGGAAACTGTTGTACCTTGGATCACCTCTGTGTTTTCTAGTCTGTACTGCCGTTGACAAGGGCAGATTGAGGTAGTTCATTTGTCACTCACCAGAGTGTAGTGTGGAGCTGTTTTAGTTGTTTTAACAGCGTTCAGTTGAGTCGAAAAATTTGTTTTCGTACGTAATTTGTAAGTTATTTTATGTTTAGTTTTTGTTTTTTTGTTGTAACATTTTCTTAAAGAAAAAGAAAATAAACTGCAGTATTGCTAATTACATGTGATCTGGTGAGTTAAACTATATATTTCCTTGTAGATTAAACATAACCTCTAAGCAGTATGATGCTTTTCGTTTTAAACTGCACCCTCCTGTACCTCGAATCACAAGCACGTCATGTACTTTGGATCAGTGATCCAAGGTACATGATGTTAATATTTTGTGGTCATTTGTTGTAGGTTACAGTGCCAAGAAGTAAAACAGGAAAAAAGCGGGTGCCTATTGATCCAGAGGCGATGAAGGCTATGCTCCGGGAGATAAAAAAATTTCTATAAGAGAAGCTTTTAAGGTTTACAAGGTGAAATTTGCTACTTTAATACGTCACTTGCAATCTTTTAAAAACTCGGAGAAGGAGGAAGTTAAATATGACGCTAACAAGGTTTTCACTTACACTGAAAAACAAAGTTTAGTACAGTATATACAGACTGTAGCAAAAACGAAATACGGAGTTCGGATCCTTGCGCATGAATTTGCTGTTGCAAATGAAAAGAAAAGACCACCAAAATGGGACGAGGAACAAATTGCAGGGGAAGAATGGATGCGTTTGTTTCTGAAAAGACACGAAAATCAACTTTCAATAAGAAAACCAGAAAAAAATAGTTTATCTTGAGCAACAAGTTTCAACAAAGTAAATGAAACATTTTATAACAACCTTTAAGATGTATAAAGACGACTAGGCCCTTTTCCACCACAAAGAATTTGGAACCAGGATGAGATAGGCTTGACTACTGTGCAAAACCCTAGTAAGATTGTTGCACCAAAAGGAGTAAAGCAAATCGGTGGTGTAACCTCGGCAAAATGAGGTAGTCTTGTAACACAGAGCGCTTGTGTAAATACAATTGGTAACCATATCCCTCCAATGTTAATTTTCTCTCGGGTCAACTTCAAAGACTATATGCTAAAAGGGGCGCGTCCTGGAACTATCGGTGGAGCTAACCCATCAGGCTGGTTTAACGACTCTCTTTGTCTTATGTTTCTAGACCATTTCATAGAACATGTTAAGCCATCGAAAAAAGAACAAGTACTATTGATCATCGACAATCGAGACTCACGTTTCACTGGAAGCTGTAGAAAAAGCATCAGAAGCAGGCATAGTTATGCTCACGTTCCCCCCACATACATCACATAAGTTGCAGCCTCTGGATGTGTCTGTATACTCCTCCCTAAAATCTAACTACAACCAAGCTGTCGACGCATGGCTGTTGAACCATCCAGGTAAAACATTTGATGTTTATTGCATTGCAGAGTATTTAGTACCAGTAATATTGTAAGTGGATTTAAGAAAACTGGTATATTTCCGTTAGATAGAAATGTCTTTACGGAAGAGGATTTTCTAAGATCCTATGTAACTGACCGCCCAAACTCAGTGGAATCTATGGAGGCTCAAATACTAACAAATTAAGTCAACACTGCAGTTCTAAGAGAATCTACTGAGATTGATAATCCTACTACTGACTATAGAAGCGAGATTGAAAATAAATCTATAGAACAACCTGAAATGGGCCCTTCAACGTCCATGGAGATGTCATGCGAAAATCCAAATAAAAGCAGAATAATGGTTTCACCAGAGCAGGTACAACCTTATTCCAAGGCTGCAGCTAGAAAAAATGTTAAAAGAGGGAGAAAGCCTGGCAGGAGCAAGATAGCCACCGATAGTCCAGAAAAAGAAGAGATTAGAAAAGATGAAATCAAGAAGGTTTTAGAAAGAGCACATCAAAACCATTAACTAATGGAAAACTGAACTTTGACAGTGACACTGAATGTGAAGATGACGTTGATATGCTCACAAATGATGATAACGATGATGAAGGCGATCTACTGGGACTTGTTAATAATGAATTAGCTAAGGCTCAGGAGGAACTTGAATTCGAAAGGCCAAACTTTCAGAATCGAGATTATGTTCTAGTAGGCTTTAACAGGAAAAAAGGCCCAACTGAACATTATGTAGGGAAAATTATTTCTCAGATCAGTGTGCATTTGAGTATATGATGAAATTTTATAAACCAGCGGATCAACCAGCAAATTCACTAGTGTTACTGAAGAAGTACATATTTGTTGTAAATGAAGACATTTTAGTTAAACTTCCTAAACCAATGGAGTGCAATGGATCAGCAAGAGTAGCTGGACAGTTGTGGTTCAAAGTTGATTTTACAACTTTTAATGTAAAATAGATTTTGTAATAGAAATATTTTTTTCTTATTAACGATAACCTTATTCATATGTAGAGAAGTTACTGTTCTTTTTTAGTGTATATATATATATATATATATATATATATATATATAATTCATCCAACTAGGTAGGATATTTAATAAATGAAGTACTGAATTTTGCATCACTATCTAATTTATTTCCGGTCTACAACATTTGTGATCCAAGGTACATTAGGGTATGATCCAAGGTACAGGATGGTCTTGTACCATGGATCACTTAATAGAGTTTCAAAAATCATATTATTTAAAGTGTCCGGCTTATGGTTCAAGTGTTTTAGTGAGTGAATGTTATAGTTAAATATATGCTTAATAAATAACATTCTCGTCGGAACTACAAAAATACAAAAATGATGATTTTTGCCAAATTTACTAGCAAGTGATCCAAGTTACAACAGTCGTCCCTACAATAAATATTAATAATAATAATAAAAGGGGTAAATAAACTTAAATATTAACTCATTCATTATCAAACTACATAAAACTAATCCCTGTTTAACTACATTACTAAAGAAATAATTTGATTAAGGTAGGAATAAAAAACAATGGTCCAATTTCTCACAAAATTCTATTAAAGATATCTGGCGACCGGTTTCGTGTTTTTACCAACACAGGCCAGCTAAGAGGGTATCCAAACAAAAGAAAACGTAATAGAATAAACATAATACAAGCTATCAAACAATATGAAGCAGTGAAAAGGAAATCAAAGAATTGATGTTCTCTTTTTTTTAATATGAGTATAAGTTGCAACATAAAAACATCTGCACTATAGAATGTGATTAGATTTTAGTTTACCAACTAAATTATTAGGTACCAAAATTTATAAAAAGACTCTTCCTCCTCCTGTCCCTTCCATCACAAAAGATCTTACTATATAGATTTTGCAAATTATGTGGTGCAATTAGTGCACGTGGGCATTGGTAATGAAAGGGAAAAGAAAAATTATCTTCAAATTCTACTGGTCGCCTAATTTCTCAATAGAACTTTGTGAGATCTGCACCATTTTTTCGTTCCTACCTTTAACATGAATATTTTCTTAACTTAAAACTAAATGATTTACTTGGAAGAAACATTTTTTCTGTCTTGGATTTTGTAACCCTAAGAAAATGCGTATTTAATCCAAATAAAATTTTAAAAGAATTATTTTCTTGTGTTATACATTTTTATTATCTTAAAAAAAATAAAAATATTTTCTTGATGCAAGAAACCATTTCTCTCCGTGTAATCTTAAATTTCATGGAAAGGAATAACATAAAAGCTGCAGCTTTTGTAAATTTTTTATTTTATAAAAGAATGTAATTTATGCTTTGTTATCTTTTTCATTAGTTAGAATTGATGTTTTTATTACCTTTTATATAATGAATTCTAATTTATGTTTCTATTTCCTTAAGATTAAGATTTTTAATCATTTTTAAATCAATTTTAATAGTAAATAAATTAGAAATATTATGTTTTAGTTGTTGGTGCGCCGAGAGTCAACAATTTACCCCAATATAAATATAACTATAATTTTTAAGGGTACTGTTTCAATTTATCTTGAAATTAGAATAAACTAGAAATTAGAGTAAACTAAAAAATTTAATTTACAGAGTCTTTAAGCAACAGCTCCAGGCAATTATTACAAAATTGTTCAACCAGAGTGAATCAAAATCATATAGGTTAAAAATTTCGCAAAAGTTATAGTCAGAAGAAATCTATCAAAAGCCTCAGGTAATCCGATTTTACAGTCAAAATTTGTTGATCTACGCTAACATCTAGTTAAAAGATTATCTCCAGCATCAACACTTGTTGAACTTAGCGAGCATGTTATATTGGTGTAATTCAGCAGCGCCCTCTGGGGTATGGCGCAATAGTGACCCATGCGTATACCGTCTGCAATAGATCGCGAGTCGTCAAGGCATTCCATGCTGTAGGCAATCTTACGATGTTCATGTAACCGGTGATCATTCCAGAAAGTGATGTTATAAATGTATCGCTTGCTCTCGTCCATCTTACCAATTTGTTGGATGTAGAAATAGACCACATTAGCCGCATCGCAAATCACTTCGAAATAGAACAGATTATCTTCATAGATGAAGAACAATCTCATCTTGTTTCCAGTTGTTGGAAGGTAGTTTGGACGTAAGAAATGCGGCTGATCTAACTGTAGGATGTATTGCTGGTGTACTTGGCGTATATGTCCTTGTAGTTGTCTAAGAGGCCCCTTCCAAACGTTATCTTCGGGACAAAAGCAACAATCTCGCGTCCGGTACTCACACAACGTCGCGTGTTTTTTGTAAGTGCTATAATCCAGCACCCTCTGACAGCCTTCGCTTTTATACGGACATGGGAATTCAAGTACTGTCAGCAGCGATTCAATCAAATGATTTCTGGTCGTAGTTAGTTTGCCTTCGCACATGGGGCATTTATTTCGATTCCTGCAGGATATGCAGACGCTATGCCCGGTCTCGCATTGATATATTAACGAAAACATATACTCTTTGCATCCTGGACACGTGACTAGGGCTAGCAGTCGAGGATCGCTAGGTAACCGCGCCATTTTATTTATATAAAAAAAAAAAACAGAAAATAAACTATCGCGTCACAGAGAAACGAAAAAAGGTGTGCGCACGTTGAAAAAATCAAGCAATACTGATATGAGTGTAAATGGTAAGTGACATTCGTAATCTTCACGTTGTGGAATACGTATCTGATTAGGAATGCTACTATGTACATTAGAATCTGTTTTTCAGATAATGAGTTCCTGTAAACTGGAGACTAATATTGATTGGTTTTTTCTTATCGCACGTGAGATAATTTTGTTCTCATCAATAGCTACAACACCATCGCATACTCTACTTATTGAAACCTGCTGAAAGTATCATCTCTCTCAAATTTTACCGAATACCATAGATATGGCTTCTTGTTTCTATCGCGGATAAAATAAACGTTATCAGAGAATACTAGAAATTAAAGATAAACGCTGCTACAGCTTACATTTCAAGTGCGATTTATTCGGTATTTCCCATGAGTAATGCTAATAAAGTAGTGCATGCGTCGTACAGGACGGTATAGTCCGTTTCATTTTATTTTAATCTGACTAAATAGTAAATAATTTTTTTTTATATATATTTATATATAACGTATTTACCTGCCCACTAGTCAAATTAAAATAAAATGAAACGGACTATAACTAGGACCAATCACTAACAACTGAACACTGTGTGAGTCATCCATTTAGATTAAACATTCTGGATTTATAGGTCCAATTTAGTGTAAGAACAGAACGTTAGGTGCCCAATCGCCCGTGTAAGGCATCCTAAACGCAACACAGCCCCTTGAAGCTATGGGAAGCATTAAAAAATATTTTGAACAACTCTGTAACTGTTTTAATAGTATTAAATGACAGCACCAGTAGTTTTCCATTAGTTACTACCAGTTTGCGGGGTCAACCCCAGAGCACCCTAATTTTTTTTTTATTAAAAATTTCTATTTACTAAAAAATATAAAAATTGCGTTAAATTGATACATACATATCTACTACATGACGTAGAAATTGCAACACAAAGAAGGGGTGCGAATTTTTTTCCCAAATTTGGCAGAAACGTATAACTATTCAAAGGTGATAATTGATTATAATTTCAAAGAGAAACAACAAAAGATTAATACAATTTATTTTTATTTTTATTAGTAACGTGTTGGACCTCCCTTATTTGTTTCACGCTCTCTCACTCTTCGTAGCATTGATTCCAGTACACGCAGACAAAAGTTTACTTGTATCAAAGCTGTCCGTCTTAATTCAGGACAATTCCTGTTTCAATTATCCGCAATACAGTAACTGTTTTAAATTAAAAAAGATATTTCCTTGGCGCTTCTTTCTCCGCTTAAGAGAAGTATATACTTGTAATGAAATATGTAATCGTATTTCTTTGTTTAAGACATTTGTTAGCTTGATTCAAGAAAATCTTGCAGAAAATTTTAAGAAAGCGATTCTTAGTATAAGTAAATGGCCGTTATAACACAAAACAATATTTCCTTAAGGATAGTAAATAATTTTTTTAATTCAAGAAAGCGTTTAGGTTTTGTTCATAAGTCAATAGGTTCATTTTTAAAATAAAGCATTTTTTACTTAGAATTTTTGAAATGCATATTATTTATATGCACATTATTAATTGCGCTTGGCTTGTTTAAAACAGTACGACCTATCCGTACATAATGCAGTAAATTATTCACATTATTTGTGATTTTAATAAGGATAAAAGTAGAAATTACCTACAGAATAATGTTTAAACAAAAATGAGCTTATTGTAGAAGTACACATGAAAAAAGTGCACAGAAACAATAACCAAGATTGATAATGCTAATAAATAGCACCTGGTATTAATGGAATCACTACCGGCAAAAACAATATGAGAAGAGAAAACGCATTAAAGCTTCTTGCTTTTGAATTCTGAAATATTTCCTGGCACCACGTAGTGCCAATAGTTATAGTCATGCCGTCCTAGAGTGTAGGGAATATAGAAATCGGAATATAGATGGCTTACTTACCCATGCAATAAAACCTTTAACGTACGACGTTTCATAAACATTTTCAAAAGATACCGGTTAATGTAATTTTTTTTCTTTTTATTACTAGTTACCACGATCCGGAACTTTTATAGGGAGATTAAGAAAGCGAAAAGTAATATACATAAAGGACAAGGAAGGGAAGTTGATAGGGGAAGATAAAGAGATCGCAGAAAGATTTCCCTGAAACAGAAGGTCAAGTAAATGAACCCACAAGAGAAGAAGTGGATGAATGTATAGGATACCTAAAGAATAAGAAGTCCCCGGGAAGCAATAACATTACGGCAGAGAACATAAAATGTGGAGGAGAAGAACTCAAAGAGCAAATATATACCTTAACATAGAAAATCTGGGCAGAAGAGCAAATGCCACGCAGTTGGAAAAACTCGACTATAATTCCACTCTACAAGCAGAGGGACGCTATGGATTGTAAGAATTACAGAGGAATATCCTTACTCGATGTAGTCTATAAAATATTGGCAACGACAATTAAAAGAAAGTTGGAGGAACTAATAGAACAGCAGCTCGGAGAATAACAAGCAGGTTTCCGAAAGGGAAGAGAAACCGCCGATCAAATATTTACAGTAAAGGAAGTCCTAACAACCGGCTACGAGTACCAAATACCGGCAATAGTACTCTTCATCGACTTTGAGAAGGCATACGAGTCAGTAAGGAGAAGTCAACTGATGGAAGCATTGAATGAGTTTCAGGTACCACGACAGTTAATTAACTTGATAAAAATGACTCTGGACAATGCGTGCAGTAACGTTAAAAGGAAGAACATGGTGTCGAAGAATTTTAAAGTGGAAATAGGACTAAGGCAAGGAGACCCCCTCTCAACACTGCTTTTCAACGCAATGCTCAAAAAAGTAATCTGCGATAACAAGTTGAACCGCGAGGGAGACCTAATGGTCAGGAGCCACTAGATAATTGGGTACGCCGACGATTTAACCATCATGGCAAGAAGTGGAAAGGAGTTGAAGGAGGCGGTGAGCAGGCTGGAAGAACAAGCAAGAAAAGCGAGCTTAAAAATCAATGAAAAGAGATCCAAGGTGCTGAAGGTAGGAGGAAGCAACTGAGACGCAGAAGCAAGATATAGGGCGCCGTGGTGTAAAAATGAGACACCTAAAACTTTGGGTAAAAATGAGACAGTGACATATATTTTTACTGAACAGTATTTCTGGGACGCCAAAGCAGAAGTTTTCGTCACTATATACTTAAGAACTAAAATGCATATTGATAAGCAGATTAATATTGTCGCTAACATTCAATAAATTAGTTCAGATAAACACATTGCGTTTTACGTATCAAAAACTTTTCCAATGAAGCGCCAAACTTTTGTTGTCACGCAGCGCAGAGGAATGCAATGCGTTCGGTTAAACTCGCGTTTTGATCGGCCACCTTTAGGGCGCAATTTACGCAGTAGCGCGACAGTTTTAGCAGTATCTGTTTGGAAGTGAAGGTGTGTTGATTAGTCGGGGTAAATTTGAGACGGCTGCTGGGGTAAAAATGAGACGACACCTGAGGTAAAAATAAGACACATTATTTAACTTTTCAGATCAAAACGGAGAAAAATGCCCAGAAAATATGTTCCAAAAGAAAAGGCGTACCGGGAGGCAGATTTAGACTCGGCGCTTACCTTAATAAAGGATGGCAAGTTTTCTATCAGAGCTGCTTCGAAGATATATCGAATCGACAAAAGTAAATTAAGTAGATGTATTAACAACAAGAATGTTTCAAAGCGTGGTCGAAAAGAAGCTTTGTCAAACGAACAAGAAAAGGACTTAGCAGAAAAAATCGTTGTGATGGCTAAATGGGGCTTTGCTCTTTCCAAAGAAGAAATCAAGTCAGTGGTACAAACTTACGTTAATGAAAACAACTTGATAACGGTTTTTTAAAGATGGTAAACCCGGGGATGACTGGTTCCGCATGTTTTGCAAGAGGAACAATTTGAGCCAAAAGAAGTTGGAACAGTTGGAAAATGCAGGAGAACAGCTACTAGTGATCCCTATATTATATACGGTTTTTACGACAGACTCGAAGAAATACTAAATCAATTAGATTTGAAAGACAAACCGTCACATATATTTAATTTAGACGAAACAGGCTTCAATTTGGATCCCGGAAGAATAAAGGGGTTGCTGCTGTAGGCCAAAGAGTACACAGGAGCATCGAAGGCTCAGGGAAGGAGAATATAACAACTATGGCATGTATTTCAGCGAGTGGAGTATTACTTCCACCGCTAATTATATATCAAGGGCAAAATTTATGGAGCTCGTGGAAGGGTACGAATGATTTGGAAGGTACTTGCTATGCCGTCTCCGACAAAGGTTGGATGACAACCGCTATATTCAACAGCTGGTTCATTAAATTCTGTGAAATGGTTTCGCTAAGGCCGCTCTTGATTAATGGATGGCCACGTGTCACACCTGGATAAAGGCACCATTGAATATGCCGTACAAATAACATCACCTTCTTTAAACTACCACCACATGCCACAGATATTTTACAGCCTTTGGATAAATGTTGCTTTGGACCTCTTAAGCTAAAATGGAACCAGAGGCTGATCGAATGGCAACGATTAAACCAGAGAAAGCTTACAAAATCTGAGTTTGCGGATATGATTTGTGCTTTGTGGAATGAGGGAATTTCAGAAGCTGTTATAAGAAAATCATTTGAAAGCACTGGAATATACCCTTGCTGCAGGCAAAAATATCCAAAGGAGCGACTGAATCAAGTCAACTGCAAAAATACAATGAAGGGGCGAAAGGAACTAATCCGCTGGACTTTTATGACTTAGGTCAGCAGGATGTAGACGAGGTAAATGAGCAAGAGGAAATAAACCAAGAAAATGTTAACGGAATTGAGCAACAAACTAGAAATGAAAATGAGGAGTCTAACAGTTACAATAATGGGGGGAATACATCAAATACATCAGCCCACGATGAGGAAGTTTTCATCGCTCCATCCAGTTCATCTACTTCATTTGAAAGTATTTTACTCAACAAAATACATAAAACAAATCCCGAAACAAAGCGAAGACGTAAAGTTGATTCTAATTGTGCAGTTCTAACGAGTTCAGAATATTTAGATCGCATTAAAGAAAAAGAAGCTACACAAAAGAAGCCTAAAACAAGAAAAAACGTCAAAGCACTTGTCGATTCGTCATCGGAGAGCGAGGCAGAAAATGCGATTTATGAAGAGAGCGACATTGAAGACGATGTGACACTTGGAGAACTAATAAGGAAAGATAATTCCTCGGACGAAGAAATTTATGCAAGTGAGATCATTCCTGGGAACTATGTTTTTAATCAAATTTCCTACAAAGAAAAAGGTTTTGCATTACATTGCGGCAGTTGAAAGTGTTGATGAAAACGGGTTCGGAGTGTCGTATTTGCGCCGAAAAGGAGACAAGTTTATATTTCCCCAAGTGCCTGAGAAATTCGCTGTATTGAAGGAAGATGTCGTCATGAAACTGCCCGTTCCGACGTCCTGTGGAGGAACGACAAGAGTTACCAAGCAACTTGTGTTTGCCATTGACTTTTCCAAATTTAACGTAAACTAAAAGACTGCTGTTTTTAGCTGCAGGTTAAGAATATTTACAGTTTATTTTTTCTTGTCAGGATATAATATTTTTGTTGCCTAATTGTAAGGTTTTTTTGAGAAAATTATACAAATTGTCGTACAAATGTTGTCTCATTATTAACCACCCCGTCCCATTATTACCCCAGCAGTGACAAATAGCATACTATACGCTTGAAAACACGGTGTCTCATTTTTGGCCATGCCTGTCTCATTATTACCCCAAGAGCCGGGTAAAAATGAGACACGGTTTTTATTTATTTTTGGAAAAACCATCTTCGTTTTTTAAAATTACCTATGCCCATAATGATTCCCAAGAAAATCTATATAAGATAGTAATTTTTTGATCCAGTATTTCGTACAGTAAGATGGTCAAAAATGAAAAGATTTGGAAAGTGTCTCATTTTTACACCACGGCGCCCTAACTTTAAGTCGGAAAAAAAGACAAGGTGGACAAGTTGGTATATTTGGGAGTTAGGTTAACAAACAGATGCAACGAAGAGAAAGAAATAGACGCAAGGATACGAAAAGGAAACAAAAGCGCGGGCGCAAAATCATTTGTTGAGAGCAAAACAGGCATCGCGAAATACTAAAATGCGTTTATTCAAAAGTATTTCGAGACCAACAATAACTTATTCTTAATAAAAGTGCCCCAGAAAGACTGCTACGGTGGGAGCGGAAGATACTGCGAAGGATATTGGGAGGAAAGAAGACTGAAGATGGCTATGAGCGAAGGACAAATAGTGAGGTTAACGAACTGTTTAACGAGCCTACAATCGACAAATTTATAAAGGCAAGAAGGTTGCAATGGTTGGGATACATTGTAAGGATGGCAAACGGAAAAGTACCGAAAAGGATCTGTGGAGCTACACCAGATTATGGAAAGGAAAAGGGGAGTTCGGGGAAGAGACGGATGGAAGCGGTGTTAGAGGATTTGAAACAAAAGGAAGTAAGAGACTAGAAAGCCGAAGCCGGAAACAGAAAAAAATGGAAGAAGGTGACTAAGCTGTGGGCCTGTACGGCCGTCAATGGCTTTTTATATATACTATTTACCACATGTACTAATAATATATAATAATAATAAAAAAGGGATAAATAACCTTAACTATTAACTGATTAATTATTAAACTACCTAAAAATAATCCCTTTTTAATTACACTAATAAACAAATAATTTAATTATAGTGTAGCCTATAAAAAAAGGTTAGGTTTTTTTTCCATTATTGTAATTTTTCTTTTATTGGATATCCTGATGTGTTTTTTGAACACGAAACCGGTCTCCTAATTTCTCAATAGAACTTTGTGAGATCTGGACCATTTTTTCATTCCTACCTTTAATAAACAATAAACAATACTTTACGGAGCAGAATATACTGACATTGCCTGGCATATACAGGGTGTTTATTAAACATACGGCAAAAATTCAAGGGGTTATTCCATGAACTATTCTAAGAATGTTTTGTACTTTTGTGATTTTTGAAAACCCCTTTGTTTCGAAGATATAGGGCGAGAAAAATTTTCGACAAAACCAATTTTGATATTTTTTAAATTATTAATGTAGTCGAAATAAAAATATGGCGTACAACACTGGACTTACCGAGTATACAAAAATTGTAAAAACGCGTTGTTATCTTTTAACAACATTCCGATTACAAAGAACGGCTGTTTTAGCCACTAACAATAGGCAAGTGCAGACATACAAAAGTAAATCAGTTAAAACGTGGATTTCATTTGAATACGTTTCGTGATTGATCATTTTGTATGTGTCAAATTTGTTGAGACTAATTGACGTGTATTTTCTGTCTTTTAATACTTAGATTTTTGTTAGTGAAGTCCTCTACCATGAATCGCTATACGAATGCCGAGATGACTGACATGCATTTTATTTATGGACTTGCTGATGGCAATTCATTAGAAGTTAGACGGTTGTACATTGAACGATTTCCTGGCCGTAATGTTCCTGATAGAAAAACCTTCCAAAGTATTCATCAACGTCTTCATGAAACAGGCACATTGAAACGAAGTGGAGGACCAGGAAGGCCAATGACAGTAAGAACGGTAGAATTAGAAGAGAATGTGCTGGATTCGATAGAGGAAGATCCAGGTACTTCTACTCGAAAAATTGCAAATACTTTGAATGTAAATAATGGGACTGTTTGGAAAATTCTTAGGGAGTATTTGTTGTACCCATACCACATACAACGCGTTCAGGCACTTCTTCCTGCTGATTTTCCTCCACGGATTGCATTCTGCCAGTGGCTTTTGCACACATTGGTTCAAATCCCTCAACTACTGACGCTGATTCTTTTTACCGATGAAGCGAATTTCTCAAGAAACCCAACAAGGAATTTTCACAGTAACCATGTATGGGCTGAAGAAAATCCACATGAGGTACTTGAAGATCGTTTTCAACATCAGTTCTCATTGAACGTTTGGTTAGGAATTGTGGGTGACTGGCTAATTGGACCGGTATTTCTGTTTCTGGAAGATGTACCATTGGCAACAGAAAATGCAGTGTAGTTTATGCACGATGGTGTACCAGCGCATTTTAGTGTGGTTGCTCGTGAGTTTTTAACAGCAACATACGGAGATCGTTGGATTGGTCGAGGTGGACCTCACTTATGGCCTGCTCGATCCCCGGACTTAAACCCCCTGGATTATTTCCTATGGGGCCATCTAAAGTCATTAGTTTATTCTACTCCAGTGGAAAATGTGGAAGATTTAAGAAATCGGATAATTGCTGGGTGTAACTCAATGAGGAGAAGATTGGATTCTTGCATCCTAGCTGGAGGTAGTCATTTTCAACAGTTCTTGAAGAGTAAGAAACTTTAAATGTAATTTTTGGTAATAAAATATTGGTTTTGTCGAAAATTTTTCTCGCCCTGTATCTTCGAAACAAAGGGGCGTTTCAAAAATCATCAAAGGACAAAATATTCTTAGAATAGTTCATGGAATAACCCCTTGAATTTTTGCCGTATGTTTAATAAACAGCCTGTATATACTTACTGTTTTATTATATGTGTACGATAATGTTGGTTCCGAACCAATGGTCAACATCATGGGTATTCTACACGTAAGCGAGTGGAGCTGCAAGTGCCATACCATCGTCTTGCCAGAACACAACACTATGTGGACTTTTGGGGTCCTAAATTATTAATTTAAAGGTCTCCCAAGAGGAAAATATAAAAATATGATCAAGAAGTACATGATTAATAATAGTTTTTATAGCTGTGATGAGTTCCTCAATAGTACAATACCAGCATAAATGTTGTGTCTGTCCAAAATGTTCTTGTCTACTGTTATATACAATTTTATATTTACATTTTTATTTATTTATCTATATATTGTGACGTTTTGGTGTATTTGTTTTAGTACTCCAAATAAATATATATTATTATTATTATTAATATGAATATTTTCTTAACCTAAAACTAAATGATTTACTTGGAAGAAACATTTTTCTATCTTGGATCTTCTTGATTTTCTAACCCTAAGAAAATATTTATTTAATCCAAATAAAATTTCAAAAAACTTATCTTCTTATATTATACATTTTTTTCAAAGAAATAAAAATATTTTCTTGAATAGAGACTGATTCTTCTTGATGCAAGAAACCATTTCTCACCCCTTATTTGTACGGTAGATACTTTTTCAAGAACTATGTTAGTTTATTGCATTGTTAGTTACTACGTCTGTTTTCCAGAACAACCATTGTTTTGGCTACAGCCCCAACTAATACGTTTATATAATTCAGCATGCAACTAGGTAAAGATGGCAAATTGAAAATAACTATGTGAGCCATAGCTAATATCGGAATGTAGGTAGAACAAAAAAACTAGATTTATTCAGGTTTATTTATTTAATTCTTTTAAAAGCGTAATATAAATATCTATAAATCAGGAGTAACTGCCATAATTTTTCAGGTTTCTTCTAATTTACCTTCCCGTGAAATGAGTAAAGAACAAGTCGCATCATAAGTGTCGAGTACAGCTTTGGGTATGGCGATATAAAACCCAGATTTAACAATTTCGTTGAAAGAAACTATGTCATTACTACAAATTTCTGTCCACTGGATTTTGCGATAATTGCCGTATTTTGACTGAATTCCGACCTGGTACGTGTAGTTAGTGGCATTTTCCTTATTTCCAATATATTGCGCTACGAATTGGATTTCGTTCTTGTCGGCATTAAATACTTGATGGAAATAGAAAATAGAATTAAAGCAATATAAGTAACCTTTCATAGTTCCTTGCGGATCTAAACTCCAAGATAAAATGTCCTCCTTCTGGTTATACTTCAGGCAAAACTGTTTATGTCTTTTTAGCAAATGGTGAGTTAATTGTTGACTAATCCCTACCCAAATGGAATCGCTCGTACAGAACGGGCACTCGTATATCCGATTTGGACAAACGATCTTGTGCTGGTCCAATTCTTTTAAAGACAGCGTCACTCCACAACCATTTTTGGCGAATGGGCACGGATAATTGAAGAGCGTAACTAACGATTCCAGAACGTAGTTTCTCGTTGATCCTATATTTGCTTTACACGTAGGACACCTCTGCATTTTCCCTTTGCAACTGGCGCACATACTGTGCCCTGCACTGCACTGGTAAATTGGAGCAAACATAAATTCTGTACAAATTGGACACTCCACATGGGACAAAATTTCTTTTTCGGTGCTGGTTAACATGTTTAACACTTTATAAACACAAACTAATTATTTGATGCTGAAAGTGAGTAGAATAAATGATCAATTTTGATTAGTTATTGGATTTTTATAGTCCAAAATATGCTATCGATTTTCAATACGATGTTTCTGTGACTATCTGATAAGCTGATAAGTCAATATTGTGGTATTTTCATTGTTTCTTTTATCATATTTAACAAAATTATGACGTTATTCGCATTACTACACGCAGAGAAACGTTTACTTGTATCAAAGCTGCCCGCCTTAATTCAAGACAATTACTGTTTTAAACCAAAAGAAATATTTTCTTAGCGTTTCTTTCTCCGCTTAAGAGAAGTATGTACTTGTGATGAAATCATTGTATTTCTTTGTTTAAGACATTCGTTAACTTGATTCAAGAAAATCTTGCAGAAAATGTGAAGAAAGCGATTCTTAATATAAGTGGCCGTTATAACACAAAACAATATTTTCTTAAGGATAGTAAATAGTTTTCTTAATTCCAGAGAGCGTTTAGGTATTGTTCATAAATCAATAGTTTCATTTTCTTAAAATAAAAAAGTATTTTTTATTTAGGATTCTTGAAATGCATATTATTTATATGCGCCTACCTTGTTTAAAACGGTACGACATATGCTTACATACCGCAGTAAATTATTTACATTGCTTGTGATTTTAAAAAGGCTAAAGTAGAAGTTATCTACAGAATAATGTTCAAACAAAAGTGAACTTAATGTCGAAGTACACATGAAGAAAGTGCGTAGAAACAATAACCAAAATAGCTCCTGGTATTGACGGAATCACTACCGACAAAAACAATATGAGAAGAGAAAGCATTGGAGCTTCTTGCTCCTGGCGACATTGCTCTTACACCTCTCAGTTTATGCCACTAATCTTCAAAAACAGCAACTGAAATATTTCTTGGCCCCACCCAGCTCCAGTAGTTGTTATCATGCCGTCCTAGATAGTAACGACGGAGCCAGAATACAGATACCATACTTACTCATATAACGATGTAACCTTTAATATACAACGTTTCATAATAATTTTCAAAGGATACCGGTTGATGCAATATTTTTTTATTTTTATTACTATTTACCACATGTATTAATTTAACAATAGTTTTTTTTAATATATAATAAATAATAATAATAAAACGGATAAATAACCTTAAATATTAATTCATTAGTTATTAAACTACATACAAACAATTTCTATTTAATTACATGATTAAAGAAGCAATTTAATTATACTGTAATCTATAAAAAATAACCTTTTCATTAGCTCATTCACCTGTTCTTAATTTTAATTATTAACTTTAGGTTTTTTTTCCATTATTGTAATTTCTCTTTTATTGGATATCCTTTTAGCTGGCCTGATGATGTGTTTTTTGAGCACGAAACTGGTCGCCTAATTTCTCAATAGAACTTTGTGAGATCTAGGCCATTTTTTCATTCCTACCAATAATATGAATATTTTCCTAACTTAATACTAAATGAGTTACTTGGAAGAAACATTTTTCTGTCTTGGATTTTCTTGATTTACTAGCCTTAAGAAAATATTTATTTCATCCAAATAAACTTTCAAGAAAGTTACTTACTCACTATTATACATTTTTATAGTCTTGAAATAAAAATATGTTCTTGAATAGAGATTGATTTTTGCAAGAAAATCTACGAGGGTAGTCCCAAAAATGATGTCTCCAATTTTTTTTCGAATACAAAAATCCGTTTATTTTCTATAATATATACATCATTTTAAAGTTTGAACATTTATCTATTTTTCTACATAATCGCCATTTCGGTCGATGCATTTTTATGACGCTGTGACAGTTTTTGTATGCCTATGTCATACCAGCTCGCCGCCATGCCCTTGAGAAATCGTTGAACCTCTTCTTTCACCTCGTCGTCGGAGCTGAATCGTGTTCCGGCCAAATGTTCTTTCAATTTAGGGAACAGGCGGTAGTCACTGGGTGCCAAGTCCGGACTATAGGGTGGGTGGGTGATGATGTTCCACTTAAACTGTTGCAGGAGAGCGACGGTTTGACGGGCGACGTGTGAGCGAGTGTTGTTTTGGAGAATGCTTACGCCCTTGCTCAACATTCCCCTTCTCCGGTTCTGAATTGCCCGCCTGAGTTTTTCCTGTGTTTCACAGAGCCTGTCAGCGTTTATTGTGGCCTCTGCAGGCATAAAGTCGACCAATAATACCCCTTTTCGATCGCAAAACACAGTTGCCATGACTTTACCGGCAGACTGTGTTTGTTTGAATTTTCGCGGCTTGGACATAGAGGAATGCCGCCACTCGTGTGATTGTTGTTCGGTCTCAGGTGTAAAGTGGAACGCCCAGGATTCGTCACCCGCGACAATCGAGTCCAAAAAGTTTTCCTTTTCACTTTCATAGCGGCGAAGAAAATCACGGGATAAATCAACTCGTTACCGCTTGTGGTCTTCCGTCAGCATTCGTGGAACCTATCTTGCACACACCTTCCGATTCAGCAGCTTTTCCGTTAAAATCCTGTGAATGGTGCTTCGGGAAACAGAAACCAAAATGCAGAGATCATACAGATTGATCCGCCGATCTTCACGCATGGTTTGCACAACCTTTGCGATTGTCTCGTCGTAAATTGACGGTCTCCCGATCCTTTGTTCGTCGTGAATGTTCGTACGACCAGCTGCAAATTCTCTATACCACTTGCGAACGTTTTTGACATCCATGCACGATTCTCCATACACTTCCGCCAAGTGGTGATGAATTTCAATCGGTTGAACACCTTTTGCGCTCAGAAACCGAATAACTGCACGAACATCGCACTTGGCGGTAGCGATCAACGGGTGCTCCATTCTCAACGGCTGCCAAGCCAAGACTGAGCGTCCCAGCGAGGCGCGAGCACGCTTGTTTGGGAGTGGGGGAAGCAACATTCACGACAGTGTGGCCAATAGCCGCACGAACAGCTTTTCTCCGTCCCCAACGCTTTGGGGACCTTACTTTTGGGACTACCCTCGTATTTTCTTGATGCAACAAACCATTTCTCCGCGTGCAGTTAATACGCTGTTTTCCAGAACAAGCATTGTTTTTGGCTACAGCCCCAACATAATACGTTTACATAATTCAGCATGCAACCACGTAAAGATAGCAAATTGATCCTATATTTGCTGTACACGTAAGACCCCTCTGCATTTTCCTTTTGAAATTGGCGCACATACTGTGCCCTGCACTGCACTGGTAAATTGGATCAAACATAAATTCGATACAAATTGGACATTCCACGTGAGACAAAATTTCTTTTTCGTTGCTGGTTAACATGTTTTACACTTTATAAACGCAAACTAATTATTTGATATTGAAAGTGAGTATAATAAATGATAGTACGTTATCAATTTTGACTAGTTACTGAATAACCTCGATAACCCAGTCTAAATAAAAAAAGGTGATCCGGATTAGTAAATAATTCGGATTACTGAAACAGGACAGTTTTTTTATTTAAAAGTGAAACATTTTATACAAAACAACTAGAAAATACTACATAAACAAAAACATATGTAAAACAGAATCATGCTTATCAAATTTTATATTATTTTGTGAAGTACTTTGTATTTTTGTTTGCTTAATCTTTTTCTAGTTCGTTATAAAAGCCGTTTCTTTTAATTTTTGAAGTACAAGAACATCATATAGTGGGATATTACTTTCTCCTGCCCACTGTCACTACTATCATGGTGTTCATCTGTAACGTCTGTCTTCCAGTGGTAACAAATTTTCATCATTTTCAAGCCAGTTACGTATTTCTGCGTTCGTGGTATTTTGCTCAGTGAGAACATTGAGCATATTCGAAACATCTATTATCTCTTCAGCCAAGGAAAACCGCAATTCACTCAGAGGAATTAGATTTTCAGCATCATATTCAGTGTCTGGATCGTTATTTGCTACATGAGCCATAATGTTGTGAAAGCACTTCTGCAAGACTTCGGGGGAGACTTTTTCCCAAGCATTGTATAGTAGGCATACAGCGTCCCTCAAGTTCATGGTTTTTAATAACTTAAGAACGGTCTCTTCGTTATTAGATAAAATCTGGGTTAAAAGACTTTTCCGATAAAATAATTTGGCCAGTCTGATGGCATTTTGATCTAGAGGTTGCAAAAGTGCTGTACAATTAGGTGGAAGAAATAATGTTGTAAATTGTCCGTACTCACTAGTCAGTTCTTCTATAGTTTCGTGGCTCGAGGAGTTATCGACGATTAACAGGGCTCTTTCAGTTAAATTGAGACTTCTTAAATGACTTCTAACTTGACGAATAAATAAACAATGAAACCAATCTAAAAAAATTGTCCTAGTCATCCATACGTGCCTTTCCTATCACCAACAGCTTTAATTTTTGTGAACCATCAACATTGCAACATGTTAGAAATGTAACGCGTTCTTTGTTTATTTTTCGACCTGGTGCGTCTTTTCCTGAGCACGAACCAGCGTCTTTTCAGACAGCATTTTCCAATACAGAGCAGATTCATCTGCATTGTATATTTGAGTAGGTGCGAAGTTTAATTGTTTAATCTTCTCTGCAAATGCACTTAGGAAGGGATCGACAGCACTTTGATCATTGGATAGTATTTCGCCACACACTTTTAAAGAACGCAGGCCATGCCTTTTTCTGAAATTAGAAATCCAGCCCCTGCTAGCTCTCAAATTATCATTTCCATAGATTTCAGAATAAAACTGTTGTGCTTTGGTCATAGGAAATTGGAACGTGTCTTGATCGTTGTGTACAAAACCATGCATACAAACGAGTTTCAATTTTTGGATATTCGCCAATAAATCTAAAAGAAATTGCACTACATAGTAAAAGTTCACAGTGGTCTTTAAAATATATCATACCTTTTGATTTTGTCTTTGTTCTTTTTTATATCCGAAATTGTTGATGTTCCTACCCCGTATTCATATGCCAACACTTTTCCACTTTCACCACTGACTAGTCTTTCTATTATATCGAGTTTTTGTTTTATTGACAACGTAGTATGCTTTCTTTTAGGAGGCATTTTGATATATGTATGTAAAAAAAATGTTTATATGTATGTATGTACATATACTTATGTAGCACAAGATAACACGATATGTACATACTATGTAACAAGAAACAGCTAAACAATTACATAATCCTCAGACATGATATGTAGCAGTCAAAGCAAGTGCACACGCTGCTTATGTGAACTCCCAGATATCAGAACCGACCGAATTTAGGAAGTTAGGGGAATTCCTCACGATCGATTTCATCTAAAATCGCAGGTCCAGATTACCGAGTACTATCAAATCCAGATTATAATAAAGTAACCAACAATCAATTGAAATGCTCCCCATGTTGGACCGTCGATTATTCGAATTTTTCATAAATTTACTGTAAGGGTGATTCGGATTATCCGAGAGTTCGCATACTGTACTATTACAATTTCATGTTATATTCTTAATTGTTAAAGTAACTTTGAACACAGGAGGCAACTCTCAGTGACTTATTCAAAATCCTCTTTAAATTAGTTTAAGCTATTTTAGAATTTTGACATTTTGTAGATTAAAAATCAAAAATTGCATTTATTTATATTTATTCGTATAAATAATATAAATAAAATATACAATCTCATTAAAACTCTCACAAACGTGATAAAGAACAGTGAAAATACTAAAAGAATATATGTTATGTCAATTATGTGTATCATTTAGGACAGGCTATATATCGATAAAGTCAAACGGTAATTGACTTTTAATGAAAGAAAGTATTGTCTTTTGATAAAGCTACAACTGCGTTGATTCCAATATTTTAGATTTTTTCTCTCCTTTTACTCGGCGACTATCTATCCTTTTCTGCTGTTTTACCTTGATCACCTCCAAAGAAATAGCAGGCTTCGTATAGCTGTCCAATAAGCTTCGAGGAACTTTGAATGGCAGCTGATGGTTGCTACAGAACTCTATGTACTCGACTTTTCGATATCTGGGTGATTCTTCCGAGGAAATCGTGATTTTGTAAGCAAAAATTTGAGCATTCTCTTTGTTTCCTACAGATTCAACAGCGTATTGGTTTATCGTTCCTCCGCCACTTTCAATCTGATAAAAATAGAATAAATTATCCTTGACAATTAAAAATCTAAACTTTGGACTATGACAATTTGGTATGTCGAACAAATTTTGCGTGTCTTCTCCGGCTTTGAGCAGTTGAAATTCATTGTGATTGGTTACTAAATGGTTTTGTAATTCTGTGTTGGTACCTCGCCAAATGGGACACGTAGAACAAAACGGACACAGATAAACGCGATGGTTGCAAATCTCCTTGTGTTCTTCAATGTCTGTTACGGCTAGCTTGACTTGACAGCCGTATTCTGCCCAGGGGCAGGGGTAGTCAAGTAGTGAAGCCGCCATTGATTCTAGGGCATAGTTCCTGACGAGGCCTATGTCATCTTGGCATGAGGGACATTTTCGCAATGACTCTTTGCAATTTGAACAAATACTATGGCCCGTGTTGCACTGGTAGATTGGCATACGCATAGGATTGAAACAAATAGGACACTCGATAGAAGATAGAATCTGTGAAGCGGTACTGGTCGACATGTTTTACTATAACTCGCGAACAAACACAGACTGAGATAAGGTAAATATAGCATGCGCTACATGAACTGATATAGATATGTTTTTTTATCAATTCCTCCGATATCTTGTCTGAGCTTACCAATCGTGAGCTATATTTACATTGGTATATAAAATGCTACGTTATGTGTTAAATTCATTGCTTTTAACCCTACAGTACCCGCTAGAACTTCTGGAGCATCGTTACCCGCTTTGGTCTCATAGACCGGCATATAAAAATGTTCTTTTTTACATACTTAATGCTCTAATTGGCCAAATTTACTGTTTTGGTTATATTGTTTATTAGAAAAATGCAAAAATAAATATTTATTAAAAAAAAAAATAAAGAAATACATATATTCTCAAGAATTTTCATCAAATTAGTTTTGTGACACACAGTCATCACATACCACACTTATATGCTTTAGGCACATGAACTTTTCACACTTTTTGCACTTGAATCTCGTTTTTCGGTTAGCTTTTGTTGTGCAATAGAAGCATCTGCCTGTTGTTGTCTGGCTGACACTTGCTTCAATTTCTATTTTGCATATTTCTTGTATGCGTAGTTTCATTACTTGTGGCAGATTTTGTAAATGTAGATCAATCATTTCCATTGACAGATTTCTCAAAAATTCCCGTCTTACAATTTTACTTTCCGGATTATTTACACAAAATAAGACAAAAGCATTGATAGCCCTAACATTTAGTAGTGAAAAAAATACTACCATTGGCCACCAGCGAGTATTTCTGGCATAATTGCAGTGGGAGCACAATTTATCTACGACATCAACTCCATCTTTTGTATGATTATACAAAGTCATTATTTCTGGTTTATTTCCTCCTCCACTCTCTGGATCAATAGCATCATCGTGATGCATAGTAGAAACAAGCAAAACATTCTTTTTCTTTTTTGGAATATACGAAACTAAGGTGCTATTTTTTTTAATTCAAACATGCTGGAACGTACTGATCGGTTTGCAGGATTAGAAAATCCTAAGGGCAGCTCTCTTTTGTTTTCCTAACTGTTCCTACCAAAGTTATTTTTTTCTTTATTAATTTTTCAGCTAATGGAAAACTTGTAAACCAGTTATCTACCGTCAAGTTTCTTCCCGAACTATTTATTGGTTCTCAAAGTCGTTCAATAATGGCATCTGGAAAGCTGCTTACTTTAAAAGAGCCTTCTGGTTGCTGGCCAACATACACTTCCAGATTACTTGTATAATAAATTTTTGCACCTGACAATGCACAAATTTTGATGCCGTACTTGTTGGGTTTAGACTGCTTGAAGCTGCATCTTCCCCGGAAAACTTCAAGTTTCTCGTCTATTGTTACATATTCAGACAAACCAAAACCAGATTTGCATTTACTGACAAATATACTAAAAATGTCTCGAATAGGTGCAAGTTCATCCAGTTTTTTCTGTTCATCTCTTGTATTTTTATCGTCAAATCTGATACAACAGAGGAGAAATCTAAAACGATTCAGAGACATTGTTAAACGAAACATTTCTACTCCTGAGCCATCTGTTCTCCATAGCTACGTTTAGTCGGTTTGCCTTTAGAACTCCGGCAAAATATAATAGTCCCAAAAAAGCTTGAATTTCTAATTTGTCGGTAGGTCTGACATAACTTTTTCTTGAATACCTTCCTGCTACAGAATTTATGAAATTGTTTGTGTTGACAACAATAATGTTCAACAATTCGTCTGAGAAATAATAGTTGCAAATTTCAAGAGGGTTTTTCATATGTCTGGTCGGTAATCTTGACATTGGAAGACGCACAATTTTATTTTTTGGTCTGACTTTGACTCTCTGAGATGGCACGTGTTTTAGCCATTTGGTAATTTTATCTTTACCTAAAAAACACGGCTCATCTGCGTTTACATCATTATCGTTAAGTTTTCAGAATCAGAGATTTCTTGCTCAGATTCTCTATCTTGATTACATTGTTCGAGGATATCTTCTTCATCGCTGTCTGAACTGTCATTAGCTTCAGACAGAGTTTCTTGTTGGTCTTCAGCCAACATTCCTCTATCAATCGGGTCAACCGAGCTTGCTCTATTTCATAATCTCCCATGATGATTGATGACTACAAATAACTTACAGTAGCAAAAAAAAACACAAAAAGAAACAAAAATACCTTATAAACTCAAATTTATACACAAACACTTTTTGAGACTTATGAAAACACACTTAACTGCTTCGGTCTGAGACCGAAATGGTAGCTGGAAAAGTAACAACTGTTCACTTCAACGTGATTTAATGCACCAAGCTGTCGATGGGCAAATTATGAAGATACAAGGCGGCACATAACAATCGTTCAAAAAATGACTCGCTCAAAAATAGTTGCTTCGGTCTGAGAGACCGACAACGGGCACTGGAGGGTTAAATTACTACAGTCTTTGAGACGGTAACTCCACATGCTTGTAATTGAATATTAAACAAAATTTTGTAAGTCAAGACTTTCTTTTCTTTCTTCTTACACACAGTCACTATGGATTATGTAAATTTAATTCTAAAGCGTTTCGATTTATTGAATAAGCCCTAATTTTAAAGACATAAGAGAAGTAAGCTTAAGAATCTTCAAAGAAAAAAGATTAGATTAACATTGAGGGAACTTGTATACCGGGTGTCCAGAATGACATGAGGTACATGGGAATATTGGAAACCATTAGAGATACAAGGTCGGTTAAATGGGGAAAAAGTTGCGCACTTATACGGCTAAGTACAATCCGGGATTACATTTTAAAAATCCATTCCGTTACTGAGATGCAAGGTGAAAACCAAAAGTGTGCGTTTTCTAAAAACCTTAATATTTTCTTTATTATAATAAATAAAGTCATCAAATTTTTAGCATAGGGGTAGTTGGTAATGAGGACTTAAATGATGACCTTAGAAAAGTTCTAGGCTCATTGGGTTCTTTGCGCTTGTATTTTGTTTTTCTTATGGGCGCCACATTAAATTTTTACATTTTTGAAATGATCATAAAAACTGCTTTTCAATTATCAACATCCCTATGTTCAATGAAAAAAAATTATGAAAAATAGCAAAATTACGATTTGACCGTGGTGGGCTGGCACCTATCCATACATTTATTAAGTAATCGCAATGGCTCTGCATTTTCTAGCTGTCAAACAGTCTTTGTGGTGTAAAAAGTCAGTGATTTGTGATTTTAAAATGGATCGTTTTTCGAACAGAGATAAATATGATATGTTGGACTGTTTTATTCTTTGTCGGAGAAATGACGAGATGGCCGCAGAAATGTAATTCAATAAATACCCAGAAAGACTTCAACCAGGTAGAAGCGATTATGTGAAAATTTAATAAATCACGAAAGTTTTGTTAAATCGAAAAGGAACAAGCACACAGACGGAAATAAAGAAAATATGGTCCTGCAAGTCGTACTTGAGAAATCCCGTACTTTTTTACGCGAAATTGAAAATACCATAGGCGTTACCATCCCTATCGTGAGCGATCCTGCCAATGGCTTCAAAACGGTGGCGAAATGAGAAGAATAGAATTTTGTTAATGGTTCATCAGAAAACATAATGAAATTCCAAATTTTACTATGAAAATTCTATGGTCGGACGAGGATCGCTTCACCAACTGCGGATTATTTTATCGCAAAAATACTGTTTTTTGGTTCAATGAAAATCCACATCTAATTCGTGGAGTCAGGCAGCAAGTGAAATGGGGTGTTTAATGTATGGATAGGTGTTATTGGCCATCACTATCTTTTATAATGAAAATTTAAACTCGGCTAAATTTTTAAGCCTCTTGCAAACAAATGCAGCAGAACGAATTATGGAACTCCCGCTTGCTACTTTGCAAAATATGTTATTCCAGCAGGAGTCACCTGCACAAAGTGCTCAAATAGTGGCAAACTTTTTAAATGACGAATATCTTGATAAGTGGATTGCAAATCGAGGACCAGTAAGGTGGCCTGCTAGATCGCCGAACCTCACGCCTCTCGATTTTTTTTATGGAGCTATTTAAAAAATTTGGTGTACTCGAGATCCTATGAAACCGTAGAAGAACTACGTCGGGCAGTTGAAGCGGGTGTAAATGGAATTGGTCCAGACACAATCAGGCAATTATATGAGGCAGTCGTTAAACGTTGTAGATACGAGAGAATGGTGGCTTGTGTGAACACCTACTTCAGCCTTAATTCTAGGATTTTGTTTTTTTAATTGTTGTCTCGGTCACTGATTTCGGTCATTTTGATTAAATAGTATTAGTACGTTTCATATTACTCTTATTTTTGTTTTAGTGATGCTAGGTCGTTAAATTTATATCGGTGTTCTTGTGAACCACTTTTAAGTAGTACGACCGCTTACAATTGTTGAGCAAGCACATATGTTAAACCACAGCCTACTACGATGAAATCGTAGTTTTGCTATTTTTCATAGTTTTTCTTCGTTGAACATAGCGACGTTCTACATGGTTGAAAAGCATTTTTTTATGAGCATTTGAAGAATGTAAAAATCCAATATGGCGCCTATAAGAAAAACAAAAGTTAGGTACAACCGCAAAGAACCCAACGAGCCTAGAATTTTTCTAAGAGCATTTTTGAAGTTCTCATTACTAACTACTTCAATGCTGAAAATTTGATAATTGTATTTGTTATAATAAAGAAAATATTAAGGATATTAGAAAACGCACACTTTTGGTTTTCACCCTCTATCTAAGTAACGGAATGTATTTTTTAAAATATAATCCCGGATTGTTCTTAGCCGTATAAGTGCGCAACTTTTTCCCCATTTAACCGACCTTGTATCTCTAACGGTTTCCAATATATCCATGTACTTCATGTTATCCTGAACACCCGGTATAGAAAGGTTTGTACAGAAACTTAAAACCTTAGCCCCTGGTCTGAAGAACTATTTTTAATCCTAGATTAAATCCTCATTTAAAATTTAATTTAATTTTGAGCTAATATAATTTGTCATTAATTATTTGGGATTAGAATAACATTTGGGGCGATTGGTAGAACAAAGAAATTTTAAATTTAGCCAAATTAATTTTTTTTACGTTAATTTAACAGATATCAAACTGACACTTAGTTTTAATCACGAACGAATTTAATTGTGAGCAGCAACGTCACAAAATTAGGTTAATTGAAGATTAACATGCTAATCCGTGATTAAATTTTTAATTCACTTTTTGTAAACCAAGGATAAATTGTCTTAATATTCTATTAAGGAAAATTGATCCATTTCTAATATGCACACGGTCCATGTTTGGTAATGTTATAATAAAATACAAATATCCTCTTTACTTTTTGCAAAAATTGTTATTTACACTGGGATTAGTTTTGACAAAAGAAAACAAATCAAAGAAAATTATTAATTACTCTAATTTATTTTGTAATCGACGTTTTTATTTTAAAATTACAATTTTTCCATTGTGTATAACGTTGTCTGGTGGAAATCTTCAAAAAGGAAACAGCCTATTTGATGTAATCTTAAAATTAACCGTGCAAAATTCACATCGACATTAATAAATGACCATAACGAAAGATATTAAACAGCATTCGACGTTGAATAGACTAATATTAGTACATTGACGCTTATCGTAAGATTGTACGCTTGAAATCCTCACTTGGGATGATGCATATAATGCGTAAGAAACTCTACAGGCACATATAGGAAGAAAAAAATATATATGTTACGGTTAAACCGTATAATTCCGGTATTCCATGAAATAACTAACTACAATAAGAATAATGATCTTTATATGCAACAGATTGATACCATTTACAGCTCAAATGAATAGATACAAAAAAGTATGTAAACAATGATGGAAGGAAAGTGAAATACAAATGTTTACAAATCAAAAAATAAAAATAAAGACGACCCATATAATACAGATTTACGATCTACTTTTGTTATGTGATTCTTTAACTAGTTATTACGTAGAATACCTAGTTATCCTATAAAATAATCCAATTGTACAAAAAAATATAAAAGAAATAGATGGCAGGATAAGAAAAATAAAATAAAAAAAGTCTTTTATAAACAATTGTCATCAGTAAGCCGGGCGCAATCGGTCTTCGTAACAGAATCGCATCAGTCGCATGGGCCGTGGGTTATAAATGTGTGGCTCACATCCGACAGAAGTAATATTTTGAAATCAATACCGCAGCGAAAAAAATAAATGCTGACACAATAAAAATGTTTAGTAAACAAAGCGAATATATGCACACGTTGAAGGGTTTTTTATTGGCATGGTTCGTCTTTTTCTTTTTTGTTTGAAAACGGCATTTGTCGTATATGTAATGTAATAACCGTAAAAAGTAAACAAAGTAGTTTCTTCGAAAATCTGTTGTACTTAACACCGTAACAATTAATAATAATATAATAAATAAACGTAACCTCTTGACAGTGTGGATAGGATTGTTGAAATATTTGCACCATCAGGTATGTTTCCACATTTGTCTCGGTGAAGGTTGTTCACTGATATTATATTTCGAGAAAGACCGTTTAACAGCTACGGAAGTAACACAGGCATAATTAAAATAATCCTTAAAGTTAGTTAATGAATCTGCAGATGCACCACCACACATTTGTCTTAATCTCGTATAATTTGATTTTTTTTTTAAACACTGTCGAACTTTGCTATAACGCGACCGTTTTTTTGCGTCGTTTATACCGTGTAGCAATGTATTAACTTCGTCCACGATTTGCACTGATTCTACAAAGGACAACCCAGTATTTTGCATTTTTTCCTCTCGGGCTCTCCTTAATAGCTGTAGCTTCGTCAGGGTCGAATTATTGTAAAATCGCAGATTTTACTTCTTGGAAATGTTCAGAATAATGAAAAGCCGCTTGCAACCATGTTCCCCAACGCGTAAGAATCGGCTGTGGTGGTTCGCGAATACCGGGACAAAGTACTGTGAAATGCTCGAATCCGTTTGGGAGCTTTGAGAAACACTTTTTTTATATTTGCTATTAATGCTTCCACCTCTGGCTAACATTCTCGAATAGTTTGTGCCACAAGATGTGAAGCATGAACTTTACACGTAACATGTAAAAGTCCCTCACACTTTTCTATAAGAGAACGGCCTACACTACATATTGTCGCTGCTCCATCGCTCATAAACATCAACAGTTGACTAGTTGACACTTGAAATTGTTGTACCGTATCGAGCACTACGCCCGTAATTGCTTCGCCAGTACACTTTTTTAGTCTTTTGTTAGTTGATAAGATTGCAAATTTCGGTTTAACAGGATCTAGTACTCGTTCTATAATATTCAAAATAGATTTTTTTTTTACAAGCTGTCGTCTCATCAAGACATAGACACAGCTGTTTATCTTTTAATTCTGCTTTGATCCTATTTTCGATATCTTTACGTATACTTGGTAGCTCTTTCCGTAACGCTGTCCGTGATGGTAAGTTCCACTCGAGATTGTATGAACGCCAAAACTGTCGAAACGATTCTTTATCGAGTAAGCGAAGCGGTAGACCACAAACAATAAACATCAGAAGTAAATCCAACTTAAATTTGGTTTGAGGTGGCACACCATTTTCTTTACTTTCGAGCTGTACGCTATCTATATGTCTTTTACAGTCGCCTTTGTTCCAGCTCAGCAAAGGTCTTTCAAAGGACAAACTCTACACAATACTTTAGTTCCATTATAGTTCAAATCCGGAAATTCACTGATAAATTTAGTGACTTTATTAGCCAACGGTTGTTTATTTTCCTTGCGTGCGTTACAGTTGATGAGAAACTGTTGCAATAAATCAATAATTTCATTCGGTGAGGTAACCCGTGCCGATTCATCTGCATACATATGTCGCGTCGTGGACGCGGCAACTTCACTTCTAACTTGGCGCGAAGCTCTATGTGCTCGGCTTAGTGATCAGTGGCATCCAGCACAATAGCAAGTACAGACCTAGGAGGAGGATTTTCTTTATCTGAAATATCACAAGTATTTTTGGAAAAGCTTGAAAACAACTGACGATAGTTCAATATCTGTACTTCCAATTAATCAAGTAATTCCCAGAAATAATTTGGTTTGAAAATTAAATAATTCCCAACATCCGTTTATGAACAGGTTAACCTGCCCAATACCCCCACGGTGCATCGTCTGGCAGATGTAACACACCGTGAATATTGAATTCTGTTAGCTCTTGAATGTAAGCGGCAAACGAATTTTTATTTATATACTTTTATTTGAAATCCTTTTCCTACCCGAACCAGGAATCGTTGTAATGGATCCTTCATTTTTCCATTTTCTTTTGTTTCTAACGACTGTGATAAGCAAGTATAAATTTTCTAGCTTGCCTTGTCTACACTGTTTCAAGCATTTTGACAATAAAATATCACCTGACAAATGACAAATTTCACAAGTGTTAACAAATATTTCAGATTACAGTAGAGAAAAAATATTTTGGCCCCAAGCATAAGTTATCTTCACTGCGGTATGAGGGGAGATTAACTATTTTATAGATCTATGATCTATTTACAAAATTTCTGTAATCAATCTAAATTATTGAATTGGTCCTAATTTAATGACATGACTTGCATATCAAGTCAGCACCTATAATTTAAACTCATCTTTGAAAGCCTGAATTAATAAATAAACAAACAATTAAGTATGTATTTGTTAATATAATCGAATTAGCACATCCCGGTGTAGTAGTGTCATTGTTATCTAACGCCTGGTCCATAGCCACCCATGTGCACGTACACATACGTATATATAAATATGTATATGTACAATGAAATAACAATGTTAGTCGCTGAACCCACATAAAGTATTTTGCGAATTTCTCCTCGCAAATAAGTGACGTATGACATCATCCACACATACTTATTTAGACACGATAGCGATTATAGCAGTCTTTGCAGGTTTCGATTTTAATTTATATACAGTCAATTGCTACAAGTAAACATTATGGTTTGTGTATGCTGTCTTGTAAACTGCATTAACTTTAAGCAAGAATACAAGACCCAAATCAATGACAAAACTAAATATTCTCTTAATTATACCCAAGGAATTTATACAGAGTTCACACTGTTTACTACATACCAGGGTTTCTCAAACATTTTCAGTCCGCGACGCACTTACAGGTCTAGTATTTTATCCAGGCGCCCTTTTCAAAATATGCGTACAATTACACAGGCACAGAAATGGAAACAACTCTTAAGATAAACTTCACAATGCGAAGCTCACATTTATTAAAATTGAATCACAAGAACCATCCACATCGATTTTTGAGAGATATTTGCTTTTTATTACAACTATAGCTGAAAATCCGGCTTCGCATAAATAGGTTGTCGCAAGGGGAATGAGGATCTTTACAGTTTTTGAACTCAAGTTGGATATTCCTTTTTGATTGATAACCACTAAATCGGAAGAAGCGATTTTTTTTTCAGGCTGTTGTCACAAGAGAGTTCTCTCTTCTTCCTGCGAAGTGAATTCTGGTGGGGCTTGAGCAAGGAGAGGATCTTGGATTCACGCAAATTTCTCGACATTGTCTTCCACAAAGTATTTTGCAAACCAGTCAGTGAGCTTTAAGAGGTGTTCCTTGAAAAGTCCTGTGAAGCAACGACTTTATTACAGACAATGTGCAATTCAGCGAAACAATGTTGACCGCTATCCTCGTTGATTTTTCTTATCCACAATTGCAACTTTTTCCTAAACGCCGCAACCTTCTCCAAAAATTTCAAAATGTGCATGTTATTGCCTTGCAGAGACAGATTGAAGGCATTCAGCTTGTCAAATATATCGCTCAAATACGCTAGTTTCAGCAAAAGGTCGGCATCCAGTGCCTGGAGTTTTCGTGACCTTTCTCTTGTAGAAAAGCGTGAATTTCTTGACGTAGCTGAAATGCACGGGCTAAAACGTTGCCACGTGAAAACCACTACAATATAGTATAGCAGGACCATGTGTTCAGCTCCCATGTCCATGCATGGCTTTTTGAAAAATCTGGCTTTCAGTTGCCTAGTTTTTATGTAGTTTACTATATCTACGCCACGTTCTAATACGAAGCCCGATTGAGAGCTCATCACGGGTCGACATAGCATGCGGGACTTTGCTGCGAATAAGCGCCTGCAATCCTCCATAGCCACCAGACATTGATCGAGCTCCATCAGTACACATACAGATGCACTTGTCCTAAAACAATTTACAACATCGAACGTAGCTGCCATTACCGGCTACGTATTGTAAGTTCACTCGTTCAACGTTAAAATCTCTCTGGCGACTAAGAGCTCTTTCTCGGTAGCTTTTCCTTTGATGGCCTCCTATCGGAGGGGGTGTTAGGAGATTATTTTAGATCCACTCATTGACGATCATGGCGGAATGAATAAATAACTTGTCTTCTGTTCATTTTCTTCACATCCTAAATCTTCAATTGTAATGGTATATTTTCGTACAACAATTGATAGCATAAATTTAGTTGTACCTTCAGTATAATTTCGAAAATTAAATATGGTTCGACAAGTAATCGTTTAATTTGTCAGTAAATTTTAATACTGTACAGTTGTTGGTGGTGCTAAATGTCATAGAGGTCCAGTTGCGTCCCTACATGGCATGCATTGTGCTGTTTTTAAAAATAAGAATATTCCTGTGAAATTTATTATCAAATTATATTTCGAAAAGTACAGTTATCCAAGTTGGCCGTGAGCTATCGTGATTAAAATAAAGAAATGAAGCGACGCTAATCAATTTCTCACTTTTAGTCAAAATATTCATCCAGGTAACACGTGTTTGCCTGTGTTCCCATTTTCCACGTGTTCAGCGTTTAAATTCTACCATAAATACGAAGTAACAGTCAAGTTTGGTGGTTTAAGAATACGTAGGATTCCAGTACGTAAGATATAAACATAGAGATTATATTAGAATGTCACAATTCCAGGTTAAATTTCATTAATTGATCTAGTTTAATTTAAATTGCCAAAACAGTGTCTTGGGGCACTTCCGGACCTACAGACCGTACAATTAATTAATTAATTACGAACATTCTTTTTTAATACTTTCCTCTTTTAAAACATTACAATCCTTTTTCATATATGTTCATATTATTGTTTTTAAAACATTACAAAGATGTTTCTTATTAATTTCATGTTTTCAACGTAGTTTCTTTGCCATTTACTTTGCCTATAATTGATCCCAATCCACTTATATTCTGATTACTGTACATTGTAGTTACACATAGGTAGAATAAAATCTGTAAGGTTTTCTGTAGCGGTTCTAAAACAATTGTAATAGTACACGCAAACATACATACATGTAGTTTTTTTTTAATTGGTATAAAAAATTAAATCTTGTAATACATTTTTATTAAAATATACTTACAGATGATGTATACTACTAAATATATCCATAAAACAGGAAATATAAGAAATAATCTTATCTTTTCTAAGATTATTGGAAAACGATATCTTCAGATAAGTAATCAAATTATCTTACTCACAAATTAGTTCGTGATTTATCATCAATTATCAACACACCTTTAAAATTATATCCAACAAAATTTCCTCTGGTACATAGCACACTTCTTACGCGTGTGATTTTGAAATATTGACGGGATATAAAAAAATATTTGTAATATTACGCGCAGAAAAATTAAGATTAGCCATTGAAAATAAACTAAAAAATATACAAGTTTTACTAAAATGATAATAATATACGTTTCCAAGCATAAATATTTGAGAAAGAAATATTATAATATGTCCAATTTTCCGAAAAAAATTTTCTGAAAGAAGGAACATGACAAAATATTAGTGTTAGTATTGTTGTAGTCGTATTTTCTTTGAAATATACAAAGCTATCACTTTATGATTTACTGCCAAAGTGCATTAACTGACTACTGACCTCGCTAACTGCGATAAACTTCACGACGACCAACCTGTTTCTTGACATTATACCGGTCTCTTCTTAATTGTTCACCATAAATTACGACTCAACTAATGTTGTAATACAAATTATTATTTATAAGGAAGGATTTTATAAGAAAGATGACAACATGAATCACAGTTACTTCCTGCGTAGGTAGATTTGTTGGCATTTGAATTTTGAAATTTGTTATGTGATATTGAAATGTTAAAAAAAAATGTTATCGAGTATAATTTTTATAATTTCTTTTGTTTCAGGTGAGTCCGTAATTACTTGAACTTCTCGATTGTAGTAAGTAAACGTTTTTATATAAAAAAAAAAACTATAAAATTATTTCCATTTATCAGTTATCACTGATAACTAGTGTTTATACACTGAAAAAAGTTAATAATGCAAAATAGCCTCATCACAATGATGTTACCTTTTAATATTTGGTACGTGCTTTTTGACATACTAGGGTACGTAAGGATTCATTTATAAGCGCGAGCCCTATGCATATCACCAATAGTGTTGCCGCTTGTGCTGGAGCGCTCCCCACCTTATACTTTCATACGTTGTAACACTGTCTATATATTTTAGCGGCTCACTTTACTACGGAACATACGAACGCGGTATATTGTTATACCTCTTATTAAAGAATCTGGCTATCCCTAGATGATAAAAGGTATAATAAATTATTTCTCATATCTAGTACTACCTATTTTTTAGAGTATTTAGATAAATTTATATTCTTGAGGAAATGTATCTGAACCAACTTTAATATTTTTGTCATTAAAACTATTTACATCTTTTCAAAAAGTTCAGCTAATTTTGGAACAAGCATGCATAACAGTTTGTTAAAGTTAAGTTTATAGTTAGCCATCAAAAGCATTACAATAATACAGTAGCAATACTGAGTTCCCTAAATACAGATACATACACTACCGCTCATAAATATTTGGGCACTACTGGTTAAGCTCAACATGAAAACCATGTATACATTTTTAATAGAAAAATAATATGACAAGTAGTATCTTTCTTCTAAACTACACTGTACGACATTCGAGTATCATTTCTAACAAAGCTCAAAGTCCGATACGCGGGGATACTTGTCATAAAACAATACCATTCAATCATTTAATCGAATTTAACTGTCAGATCTCATCTAGCGCCAATTCACGACTTAAAAAAGAAACAACAGCAAAAAACTATCTTGTTCTAATTTGATCAATCAGCATATGTACAAAAAACGTTCATTAAGACATTCCGACGGGATAATTACAGGGAACATCGCTGATGCACGTCACCGTAAAATAGCATGGCGATCAGATAAGGAATACAATAGAGAATGTGACGTGAATTTGCTTGTTGTTAGTAAAATCAGCATTAATGTGAAACAAAATTAATGGGCAAATGTACGAAATTAGGTAATTGTCATGTCGAATTTACAAAGTTTACTCACAATCCTAAATGTATACAAATTTAAACACGGAACATTGATTAAATGGTAGGGGCCAGTTGCATTCAATTAGATTCTCGCGCGACGACAGCCGTTCCTACGCTTACTACGATGCGAGATTAAAATAATAAAAGGAAAGAAAATGGAGAAGGAAAGACAAATGACTAACGTCACGCTAACCAATTTAGATTTTCCATTTGTTTTGTCGTTTGTGCGTGGCCTACTGTAACTGAGTTGGGCGTATGGAGTCAGGCCGGAACTGACTCTATTTATATGTACATATTCGTTTCTTCACGCTGGGTAGTTATTATTTACAGAGCGTACTTGATATATGTACATATGCACTACCGCTCGTAAGTATAAGATTTTTGTATACAAAGAATGTATTTGGGAAATATATTCCAGCATTATTGAATAGTATGCTAATAATCAATAAGGTCCACTTAAATTCATTAAATAATATCGGTTTATTTACTTCTTTTATCTGTATGAGAGCTAATACCGCCATAAAAACGCAGGTAATAGCGATAACAAAGAGCGTATTTCTTGAAATTCCAGGAAAAATATAACAGTTGGTAATTTTACTATGAATCATAAAGCTATAATAAAGCCATTTGAAGTAATATTTTTAAATTACCGTCAGTTATCGTTCCATGTTAGTAAATTACATTTAAATCCATCTGCTTTTGATTATAACATCAAAAAATACAGTGAAAGTGTCAGTTCTAAATAAAACAAGAAGTGGTAGACCAAGGGCGACAACATCAGCTCAAGATATTGCAATCGTGGTGTCCAGCAAGCGAAATAGAAGAAACATAGCTCCAGAAATCGCCGCAGAAATCAGTACTGTACTTCCGAAGCCTATTAGGGTGTCCACGGTTAAACGCCGTCTGCAAAAAGCCGGCCTTCGCTGACGAATTGCGATGCGAAAGCCCTTGCTTTGCCAAATTAATAAAGAAAAGAGGTTACAATGGGCACATGAACATCGAAATTGGACGGTAGAGGATTGGAGCAAGGTATGGTGGACCGATGAATCCTAATTCTAGATTTTCGGTTCGCGAAAGCGAGTGTTTGTAAGAAGATCTATAGGTGAACGTGCACTAGAGCAATGCACAGTTTCTACCGTCAAACACGGCGATGGTTCCGCAGGTGATCTGGTAAACATTCAAGGCATAATGAGAAAGGGAAAATACAAACGCATCTTAGAGGAAAATGCAGTACCCTTTGGTGTAAGAATTTTGTATTCCAACAAGACAAGACCCAAAACACACTTCAAAATTACACCCCAAAGTCCGTACTTTAATCCCATCAAGTTATTATAGGAAGAAAACGATCGGGAAGTAAGAGAAGCTGCTCCAGCTTCAGCAGATGACATGTGGAACAAACTACAGACAGAATGGGCTCAAATAACTCCGGAAATATTGTTAAAATTGATTGCAAGAATGGCCCGATTATGCGACGCAATCGTTAAAAGTAAAGAAGGTCACAGACGAATCTAAAATTTAGGTAAAATAAATAATTTTAATTGTTAAAGTTGTATATTTGTATACAAATACCAAATACATATTTTAATACTTTCCTTTAAATATTTAAAGATTTACCCTGAAATTTGAAGTGCCCAAATACTTATGAGCGGTGGTGTACGTTTAGAATTAAAGTGCGGTAGAACTTGTTGAAATAGGAATAGGAGTAGTAAATGAAGTAATTTCGTAGGTATTCACGCCATCTGCGGAATTATATATTACAGACGGAACACCCTGTACAAGGTGAATCATACAAATAACAATGAGAATGACAAATGCACCATGGCATCAAACCATTATAACTTAGATAGGTTCAGTGTTACACCTTTATCTATTACTGAAAGATGGCACTCTCTTGCTTTGTTGTCCTTGGCTGGGCTGGTGTGAATGCTTTCACCTGATTTTATCCAGTACGCCTTTTGACTTTGTTCCCATTTCCTAATTTCGTATCTTATGTGGCTCTTTGACACAGTAAGGGTTTGGACCTATGAAAGGCACACTTCCTGGTTCTTTGGCCAGGTTATCAGCCTTTTCGTTTCCCTCGATGCCTTGGTGGCTTGGGACCCACTGTAAAGTAATATGGATTTTGGGTGCCAATTGCTTGAGTGTCTGTACATTTTTGAGAGCCTTTAGTGCTGCCCAATTGCCTGTCAAAATGTCCATGGCTACACCTCGTAGTACTTCCTCAAAATTCCTTTGCACGCACATTTGAAGCAATAATCTCATCAATTTATCTGTCAGTTCTGTTCAATGTTAATTACTCGAAATGAAATTAGAGAGTTGACGGCCATTGTTGTGACCGTCTCAAAATTCTTTGCAATAGAACGCGGGCAGGCATAGCGGTTTGGAATATTCTAGAATGAACATTTCAAAACGGCTTTGAAGCTAATGGAACTTTCTAAAACATCTAGACTAGATCGCTCCCGTAGCTTGTAGAACTTTCTAGAAAGATATGGAACATTCTCGAAGTACATAGAATATTCCAGAAAAACATGGAATTTTCCTGAAGTTTATAGAACTTTCCAGTAGACTTATATAGCGTACTATCTGACATTGTCAAAAGTTCTAAGTAGGTGGGGCGGCTAGTATAAATATGGCACTACTTCGGCGAACCAGTTCAGTTCCTAAATAATAATCGAAAAGTAAACATCGGAAAAAAAACGCAAGCAGTTTTAAGACGCTCACTACCAGAGGAGCTCATCGAAAATGTATAGAATTTCATTTGCTTACTGCTTGGTCTATGACAAGGCTCTTCTTATGATTTTTTTCGATTCTTCTCTGTTGAATGCTTTCTGCATTCAGCTTGCTACACGCATTTCTTCAATACTTTTGGTTCTTTGGTTCTTTCGCTTTGGTGTTTGATATCGCTCTTATATTGTTTCCCTTTTCCACCCATAACACATTTCCTAGCGAATGAATTCGTTGGCCTTTCATTTATTCGCAGTTTGCCTTTTGTCTAGGTATGTCCTCTTCCATGTATGGTTCTGAGATGCTCCTTATTATTTTTCTTTAAAACATTCTCAACTTTTCTTCATCTTACTTTGATAGCCATATTGTTTCACCAGCATATGTCACAACTGGTTGTATTAGTGTAGAAGTTGTTTCTATTTATTGACACCAAATTTTCAAACTAATGAGACCTAATTCCGTAACGGAAGGCAACATACATCCTACTTCCGACATAACTGTTTATCAAGAAGCTTGAGAACATTAAAATTTATAGAATCATACGCTAATTAGATTTATGAATTATATTTATTAAGTGCTACCCATTTAAAACCCGCTATAAACTCACAATGTATCTAATCGCATTATTTTGCGTGATGGATGGTCAACAAATTGACAAACGCAATTAATGAGAACCAATTAGAGGCAACTAATTTATGTCATCCGATACGCTATGCTTCTCCGTCCGCCCGTTTGACTGTCTGCAATATTCAATTAAGAACCGGTTCTGCGGAGAGATGAAAATAACTCAATTCATCAATCTAAGAAGTGCTGCGTTTCGGAAGTTTCGCTATGAACGACGATATCGCAGGTTGTTGGCCTAAAATCGATGTCTAAATATAATAGAATTAGACGCCATTATTTCAGAGTGTCTTTAAACATGTTATTATGTGTCAAGAATTGGGAAAAACCTTTTTATCTATTAAGTACCAGGAATACCTTTGAATATTGTGGATGACTAATTCGTCATATGAATATAAAAGGGTTCTTCGAAGCATATTATAAGAAGCCGATTTTTGCATCCAAATATTTTTGTGGGATCGCAATAAGTTACAAAGGTTCGATTCTCTTGTCTTCAAGGAATATCTCGTGTCAAACGTATTTTGTTGCTATCTTAAGCATTGTGATTAAGTTGGAAGATGGCATTTATAGCAGACCATCTGTCCAAAGGTAATTTATGTGCTTCTTGTTAAGACTATAGTTATTCCTCAAGGAAGAGAATCCACTGAAAATTTGCCCTGCTCAAAAATTGTTCATCAACAGCATGACTACTTACTGATGAACAAAAGAATTTGTGTTCAGCCTTACTACTTTAGCATCCGAAGCTATCGACAACAAGTGGTTGTCACTTAATTTTAACAAGACCAAATATATCATCTTTCATACAGTACAACAAAAAACAGTTTCGTCAATTTGCGTCTCTTAAACAATCACTGCCAACGTTGATGAGCAAATTAAACAAGTCAATTTTTAAATTCAGATCTGTGAGAAATGTGGTTGAATCTTCAATCAGTCTAAAAACAGCATATTACGCAGATTTTTAATCTCACTCAATGAATGGAATCCTCCTATGGGGATTCTCTTCCTCTGCAAGCGAACTATTCTTGAAACAAAAAGAAGCATCACATGTATCGTAGGGATTAACCAATTTACTTCATGTAGAAGTTCGTATCGTTAAAAAAATTAATTTTGCTTGATTTGTATATCAATATACAATATACAATTTCCGAAATCCACAGTTACAGTTCATGAAACATAGATTAAAATTAACTGCTGGAAGCCCAGATATTTTGGGTATTGGAATATACATATAATCACCTATTTAGTAGCTGGAAAACGCTAACGCCAAAACTCCTCAAGAATTCTCTGAAAACATGGTTACACTCATAACCTCTTTAGTCCATATCAGAATTTTTTGAACGCAATTGAATGTAGTATAAAGCAATTACAAAATAATAACTCAGCTGCAAATATTTTTCTTTGGCATAATGTATTTTATACTATAAAGTTTCTAAAATAAAGGACTTATTTGCTTACTTTCTTACACTAAACTGTTGCCAGTGAGGATTCTTAATATTACCTTCGCGAACCAGAATTCGTGCGAGCGAGTACAGTGGAAACGTGCAGAATCTCCGAAGGCAAAAGAATGTCGATATCATCCTTCCTTAGGAAAAGTAGTAATGATCACATATTTTTGATTACCAGGAGGTTGCTCTTCGATTTTAAACGTGTTAGTATCAAAAACAAACGTTATATGAACTTTACAACACTTCTACATCACAATGCTCGTTACCCACAAGAACCATCACGTTCAGATTCGACACATATAAAACCAATTCCTGCTGTTTACCTACAACCCTTACACAAAATAATTCATATCGTCAGTCGCCCAAAAACCATCACATTGAGATACGACACGTATAACACCAATTCATACCCGGTGCTACCACCAAAATACAGCTGTCTTGCAAAGCTTCCCAGAGGCCGTTTACCTGCAACCCTTACACAAAATAATTCATATCGTCGTCGTCCAAAAACCATCACATTCAGATTCAACACGTACATATAAAACCAATTTATACCCAGTTCCACCACTGAAATACGGTTGTCATGCAAACGGTTCCGGGGGTGATTCACGTACTACCCTTACACATAAGCTACGCTCTAAAGGCTGTTTTACGCGATGCATAATTCTGTGCAAAATTATGCTCATGAAGATTATGCATCGTGTAAGTTTTTTTTTATGTTTCTTAATTCGATCACTGCGTATCAATATTTAGGTAGAAAGACCATAATTGCATTCATGTATTGACATAGATAATATGTTAAGCTCTTGAAAATTGAATATATGATTAAGTAAAAGACTTATTTTTAAAGTAGGTTTTATCTGGAAATAAAATGAAATAAAGAATCAAGCAAACAAAAAACATTAAACTAATATAACGACAAAAATTAAATACAAATGCAATTAAAAAAAACAAACCTACAAAACGAATGAAAATATGGAAAAGCATCTTTTGCCAAACTCTAAGAGCTTCTATTTCGATCTGGTCTCTTGCATAATGCTCATTACCCATGTAGTCCGAATGGTTTTGATGCGCTGCTGATTTGTACCTTGCGATTACCATGAGTTTGACCCATTAAAATAATCGTTCATAATCATATGATCAAAGAATTTCCTACAATTTCTAGCAAAACAGACGCTACTTTTATATATTTTCATAATAGCTTTTCTAGATTTTGAAATTTGAAAGTTAGAAGCACATTTTAATTTCACTCTTCAATGAAATAATAAGGAAAAGGTACCTTTTGTTGAAATTTCTTGTAAAACGCATGTTTTTAAATTAAAAAAGTACACAATTTTGCATCTTTGTGTATCTGATACAACGCAAAAAAAAGTATATAAATTAAGCACTCTATGTTTTCCTTCTAAAAATATATCCAAAAACATCGATGTAAGCGAAAAAACAGAATCTGGACTTCTAGGAAGCGATTCAAAACAAAACAAACCTTATGCAAGCGAAGAATGAGGTCATCTACCTTACTTGATATTGCATCTAATGTAAACCTATTTTCGTAAAATTTTATAGTTTGGAGGACAACGTTGAGCTTTTGTCGTCCGTACGCTTAACGGCCAAAAAAACACTTACCCACTCGTTTTGGACGAGTGCCATCGTTTTAAATAAATAAGTACCAAAATATGTCTAAATTTTAATATATTTAGGACGAAAACGAATAGATGTCTAAAAGTCAAGAACAAATCTGAAATCGCATCGTATGCATACATAACTTCTTGCAATGAATGTGGATATTTTGGCCGATGATTTTGCAAGTCTAAAATGTCAAAGCTCCAGTATTAACTTTAGTAGAAGAAGGAAAATAACACCTTTTAAATATCAATGGATGGTGGTAGTTAAAAGCATGCGTATTTTTCTGGGTCACGTGTAATGCAGATCACATTTTTTCCTGAATCTTTATGGCGTGCCAGTTGCAAATGCGGTAAAAATAAGTGTGCTTGTCTAAATATAGTTTCTTTAAGCACAAGTAGGAAGGAGTTTGATCTTGAAATACTAAGAAAGTACATATTTTACGAGTAAAATGAAACCATTCGTTATTTACTGAAGGAATGACCTCGAAAGAATTTGAAATAATCTTCATACAGAGATCGCCATAAAAGTTATATTGAAAGTAATCCTTTTCAATATCATCCCATATCACTTTTATAATTCCAACCATATAAACTTACTTCAATTTATTTTTTTAATAAAATACATACGTCAAAATACGTGAGTTTTTCTACCAATCTTTGATTATTATTACATTATATGCGTTCAATAATACCCAGTTATTTTTCCTCCATATTTTTCTTTCCTGTACCGGTTTGAAAATGACTGTTTGCATATGCAGTTGCTGGAAAGCAAACATATGGGATAATGAGGAATTTTAAATTAAGCGCATTAGCGCCATTTCAAGGTTTTTGTTTGGTAATTTTCCCAATTGATTTTCGTTGATTTTATAAGAGAAAAATAAGATTTTATCAAAGAAGGAACACGTGATGTTTGCAAACAACTTGAATGGAATGAATATAAATTATGCATCTATTGGTTGTTACTATAAAACGTGTTGATCATTTTAACTTATTACATAAAAATTTAGATGCTAGTAATCAGTAAACGATACGGACGCATATTATGTACAATTATTTTGAATTTTGTGCTACTAATGTGCAGATGTCCCAGTCTTCTGGAATTGTAGAATTGTGCATATTGTGTAAAATGGTAAGGAGGTCAACATTTTCAGATAATGTAATAGACACTGTAAGGTATTTTTCAAAAATATTCCCGTATATACAGGGTAATCGATAAATAGCGAACCAAGTACTTAATTTGTTACTTTAAGTGGAACACTCTATATATTATTACGTATTTGCTTTCTCTATCTAAAAACATACCAAGATAATATAGCACCATACATTTTTTATGTATTCACCGTGTAGGAAATTTACATCTCTATGGTTTTTGTGTAATGATCCATATGTCTAAAATTGAAAGTAAAAAAAAGATATTTACAGTTAAGCGCAAGTCGTGCATTTGGGTATTGCATCTAAGTGGTTTCTAGTGTTCGTATTGCTTGGTTACCATGACAACAGTAAACAAAACATTTAAATGGGAATTTTTGATTCCCAATAGCTACCTGCAGTCAGAGACGAATGTTGCATTTGGAAATGACATCCGGATGGTTTCTGGTGTTCATATAGTTTGGTTACCATGACGAGAGTAAACAAAACATACTGACATTCACAATTTTACACTGTTGATTCAAAATTTCGACCCTAAGTAAAGAGGTAATATGTATAATTTATATATTTGCAAACAGTTAAGGAAATCCTGTATTTTGATTAGCAGAACGTATAAGCTAGACTATACTGATCGGCGATGTCCACAACCGAAAACATTTGTTGAATCTAAGATTCGATGCTACTAAAAATTTTACTTATGCAGAAATAAAAAAAGCATATGCATCTTTTTGGCGAAAGAGGAGCAAGGGAAGCAATATTTTAATAAAAGTTCATATAGGCTTAGAGTAAGTGTTGTAAACATAAATATGTCAGCATAAATTTAGAATAAAAACAAAAAATCCAAAACAGCAATAGTATAACACAATTAAAATACACTATAAACAAACTTAATAACTTTTATTTTTATTGCAATAGTTAATAACGATTTATTTGTTTATCTATCCAAAGTGAACGCTCAAAATTCCTTCCTTCCGCCTCGATACATTTACGCAATCGTTTGTAAAAGCTGTCCTGCACTTTTCTCAGCACACTAAAAGTTGCACTTCATTTCATACATAAATCATAGTACGAGGGTAAGTCAAATATTATCTACACTTTCGCCATAACAAGCTTTGAAGGTTGAAATTCACCGGAGATGCAACCTCACCTATGGTAACTCGCCTATTTGCTGTAACCATTTCTCGGGCTTGCTGAATGTTGTCGTAGGTAGTCGAGGTTGACGACCGTCCAGCTCCCTCTTTTTGTGTTACGCTCGTGCGGCCACTTTGAAACATTTCGATCCACAAAAAAAACGCTTTTACGAGATAAAGCACTGTCCCCGTATAGTGACAAAAGTCTCCGGTGAATTTCAGCACCTTTCACATCCTCTGACCACAAAAATCGGATCACTGCTCGTTGTTCCTCTTTGGTGCAAACTAACAGCGGAGCTGACGTGCTTATGCTGTTGTAGCTAGTAGACAAATGACGCGATCGTGATTAAATTCCGCACACATGACCACAGAGGTGCCAACTCAGCGCATGCGCAAGTGGCCGACACTACAATAACCTTCAAAGCTTGTTATGGCGAAAGTGTAGATAATATTTGATTTACCCTCGTATTAACTTTATTTTTATGTAGTTCATTCACTAAAAATTTTGAATCAACAGTTAAAACTGCAATGTCAATATGGTTTGTTTACTGTTGTAATGGTAACCAAACAATACTGTGAGCATGAACTACTTGGACGCAATACCCAAATGCGGGACTTGCGTTTAACTGTAAATACCTGTTTTACTTTCAATTTTAGACATATGTATGCATCATTATACAGAAACGTTAGAGATATAAATTTTCTATATGGTGGATATAGAAAAATGTAATATAATGCTATGTTTGAATTTGGCAATATTGAACACACTGTATATTTCGAAAGCGCCCTACTACAGTGCCTAGACTTTTTTAGGCGAATTATGAATATCTAGAAATAGACAATGATATCCATATTATATTGGTTTATTTCTAGATGGAGAAACCAAATAGGTAATAATACGAGTAGTCCGTATACAGGATGTTCTGTTTAAAATAACAAAGTAGGTATATACGGAATTATTTTTAAAAAATACCTTATGGTGTCTATTACATTACCTGAAAATTTTGATCATTTGCGAAATAGGCACAATTCTACAATTCCATAAGATTGGAACACCTGCATATAACAATGCCAAAAGTATTAACAACCACTTTCATAATTCACAACTTTTAAAAGAGAAAATACGAAGAAACGAACATGAAAAGTCATAATGAAGGTTTTAAATATTAATAAAATAGCCTTGGTATATTCTACATTAATTATATAATACTCTGTTTGAAATATGTATATACCTAAATAATAATTATTATTCTTAGTTCCTACCGAGAAACTTACTGTTATACGTAATTGTCGACCACAATTACGTCATTAAAAAAATAAGCATTATGTAAGAGATATAAGACAATAATTTCATATTATGTACTTCATAGTAAAGATAACTTAAGATATTGCTATTTGCTCTTTGCATAAAGATTGGTGCTAAATGTACAGTTAGCAGGCGATAAAACAAGGATAATATTTCTTTTAATTGAACACATTTTTTATTTGCACATAAATTAAATACGGTAAATAGTAAATACAAGGTATAAATTAGTATTGCAACATTAGAATTTTAAATATACATACATCATCTTTAATTAACACGATTACTTCATCTTTCGATATTATTAATGCATCGCATTCGTAATGAAATGTATACTAGTTTGAAAATAAAAATGGAATTGCACCACCAAGAAAAAACGCAAATAAGCGATTGCAACTTTAGATTTATTCAGCAGTACGAGGGTAAATTTTCATGTAATCTACATATGTAACTAGCTGTGAAAAAGAAACCAGCCAGCAATGAAGAAATATACTATTCTACATCTGATCCTTCAATATCCATACAGTTATTCTTCTACACGTTTCTATAATAACGACATCCCTTTAAAAAAATTGTCTCAATTACTCCTCAAAGTAATCATTAATAACAATTTTCCGGTTACCATCAGAAGAAAATCTCCGTTCTCATAGTTCTTTTTAAAAAATGGTAATCGCTGTACGAGGCGTGGCACCAATTACATTACAGTTTATCCCCTTCAATGTACTCTCCTTGTCGATCCCTACAACGCTCCATACGAATTTTCTACTCTCGAAAGCAGTGCTGGAAGTCCGTTTCTGTCAGCTTGTTGACAATCTCTGTCGCTTTCGCTTTCACCGCTTCCACACCGTCAAATCTTGTCCGCTTAAGCTCCGATTGTACCTTAGGAAATAAAAAAAAATCACAGGGGGCCAGGTCGGGCGTGGTGTGGTCCAACACGGCGAAGCCGGATTTCGCAAAGAACACCTTCACAGACAAGGCGGAGTGGGCTAGCGCATTGTCTTGGTGGAGCATCCAGGATTTGCTCTTCCACAAATCGGATCTTCGTCTTCTCACTCGTTCATGAAGGGTAATTAGAACCTCGACGTAATAATGTTGATTAACTGTCTGACCTTCCGGGACCCAGTGGACGTAGACAATTCCGCGCGTATAAAAAAAAACAATCATCATGGCCTTGAATTTAGACTCGCTCATTTTCGCTTTTTTGCCGTGGTGAGCTTGGGTTCTTCCAATGCATCGATTGGCGCTTTGTTTCAAGATCGTGGTTAAAAAACCACGATTCATTACAAGTAATCACTCTGTTTAACAATTCTGGATCATCACCAGTGTTGTTTAAAAGGTCAGCACAAATGTTCATTCTTGATTCCTTTTGCTCTGGAGTTTTGGCACCATTTTTGCGCAAACTTTCTGCATGTTGAATGATTCATGCAAAATTTACCAATTTTCTGAATGTTGTCGTCCGTTTTTGATGTTAAACCCTTTACACCACTCAAAAACTGCGCGATAGACACTCACTTCCGTACACTTCCTTTAACATGGCATGAGATTCTGTAGCAGTTTTTCCCAGTTTCACAAGAAACTTGAGGTTAACTCGTTGCTCGATCTGAACACTCTGCATTTTCCGACGCGACGCTAGCGTAAGGGCTTGAACGGACGATTGCTACAGCGAGACTGAGCGACGTACAACCGTGCCCATCGAGCTCAGGGTGGGGGAAGCATCTACAAACACAGACATGTTCAAACCTGTCGTGGCGTGCTCGCTGTTTGCCGATAGTAGCACCAGTCCGGTTATTTAATTGCCACACCTCGTATGCTAGGATCCGGACAATTGGATGGATGCTTCAACTCCTGGAGACACCAGTCAGTAATTGTCATGCAGTAGTGTCGTTTTTCCAACAAAATTTTGAGGTCTTTTCGCTCGGTTAACAGCTTTATAAATATCACCTGTGTCCTTCATGTACTCAACCAATAGAATCCACTCGCGATCCCAGAAGAAAACATTTGCCATTAATTTTTCCGTCGAACGCTGCGTTTTCATCTTTTTTGGTCGCGGAGACTCTGTGTTTCGTTGAAGGGTCACAGTTACATTACACATACAAGACTCAATTCTGGTATAAAGTTCTTTGATCATCCCTAGATCCGAGATCCCGAGATCTTTATGTAAAATTTTCAAAACTCTCTCTGATATTTGTACTTCCTTTGCACTGTGATGAGTAGGCCGGACGCAGAGAGCTTTGCGCCAGGTTAGAAGTGAGGTTGCCGCGCCCACGATGCGGCGTATGTATGCAGATGAATCGGCACGAACTACCTCAGCAAATGAAATTATTGATTTATTACAACAGTTTCTCATCAACGCTTCGCAGCGTTAGTCGTAACTATAGAGATAAGTATATGTATGTAAGTACGCAAATTTATCGGTGAATTTCCGGAATTGAACTATAGTGGAACTAAAGTATTGTGTAAAGTTTGCAAAATTCCTTTAATGTGCTGGAGCAAAGGCGACTGACTGTAAAAGACATATAAACAGTGTACAGCACAAAAATGAGAAAAATGGCGTGCCATTTCAAACTCAATTTAAGTTGAATTTACTTTTGATGTTTATTGTTTGTGGTCTACCGCTTCGCTTACTCGATAAGAATCGTTTCGACAGTTTTGGCGTACATACAATCCCAAGTGGAACTTATCATCACGGACAGCGTTACGGAAAGAGCTATCAAGTATACGTAAAGATATCGAAAATGGAATCAAAGCAGAATTGAAAGGTAAACAGCTATGGCTATGTCTTGATAAGAAGACAGATTATAAAAAAAATCTATTTTGAATATTATAGTACGAGTACTAGATCCTGTTAAACCGAAATTTGCAATCTTATCAACTAACAAAAGACTAAAAAAGTGTACTGGCGAAGCAATTACGGGCGTAGTGCTCGATACGGTACAACAATTTCAAGTGTCAACTAGTCAACTGTTGATGTTTATGAGCGATGGAGCAGCGACAATATGTAATGTAGGCCGTTCTCTTATAGAAAAGTGTGAAGGACTTTTACATGTTATGTGTAAACCTCATGCTTTACATCTTGTGGCATAAACTATTCGAGAATGTTAGCCGGAGGTGGATGCATTAATAGCAAATACACAAAAAGTGTTTCTCAAGTCTTTCACAGGCTTTGGTCCGGTATTCACGAACCACCACAGCCGATTCTTATGCGTTGGGGAACATGGTGGCAAGCGGCTTTTTATTATTCTGAACATTTCCAAGAAGTAAAATCTATGGTTTTACAATTCGACACTGGCGAAGCTACAGTTGTTAAGGAAAAAAGTATTAGCAACAATTATAAACGATTACTAGACGCAATAGAAAAATTATAAAACACTGGGTTATCGCCAATAGAATCAGTGCAAATGGTGGACAAAGAGAACATTTTTTCATCACATCGAACAAACTTCACCGAGACAAATGCGGAAACCTACCTGATGGTGCAAGTTTTTCAACTTTCCTATCCACACTGTTAAGAAGTTACGTTTATTTATTATATTATTTATTGTTACGGTATTAAGTACAACAGATTTTTGAAGAAACTACTTTGTTTATTTACGGTGATAATGACAATAAAAACACTTCAACGTGTGCATATATTCGCTTTATTTACCAAACATTTTTATTGCGCCAGCTTTTATTTTTTACACTGGGGTATTGATTTCAAAATATCACTTCCGTCTCTGAGTCACACATATATATATATATATTGAAATATCTTTCTCAGGGTTTTTACTCTAAACTTTGTAAAATTTTCAAATTTAACTCTATTAAATGATTTTTGTAGGTTCGGGGGTATCCCTAGATACCCTTGTGGCAATTTTGAATGAATTTGTAACTTAGTGAAATAAAATTAACGAATTTTTAAGATTTTAAAATGAACTAACCTTTAAACTTTCGAACGACGCCAATGTATATAAACACTCTGTTTAAATACACACCACAGGAACTGTCTGTTCTGGATATTTAACCCTATTTACTTTTCTAATAATGACTTTGAATACACCACGAACACTTATCTTTGGATTGGATTCAAAACAAACTTTGATTCAACCAAGGCCGAATAAAGATTGATGATAATTTAGGGCGTCGCTCCTCTTTCATTTATTTTAAATCGCGAAAGACCGGCGATTGTTTTCTTTCACAGCCAATTTTGATAATTTGCCTAAATAGAAACTAACTTTTCGATGACATTCAATCAAAATGATATTAGTACACGAGAACGAATGCAGTGACTTAACTAGGAGGTTGTTTGTTGATGATTCTGTGTAACGAATTGTCACCAACAAGCTTTAAAAGAGAAGATCCACTACTAATTTATGGAAACCTTTCAGATAAGGATTTAATTGACGAAATATTATCTGTTGTGCTTTGCAATTTACGTTGTTGCTTATTCCAGACGATTTTCACATTAATTTGGAAGAAGTAATTGAATAGGAAAATTGATAAATGAGTAGAATTGTCCATGATACCTCACACTCGTCGTTATCTGGACTTATAATTAAATTCTACCTTCCTCGCCCCAAGGACGGTTGGCTGAGGGGGGGAATGGTAACGCAAAAATTACCAATTATCCCCGCAAGAGGGGTATTTGGTTGCCAACGAGTGGCCAGCCTGATATTTACTTCAGTACCGATGTGACAACCGAGAGAAGTTGTTGTCGTCGTAAACACAACGTTGAACATAACATAACAATACATATGTGGCTTTCCATTCTTGTAGGAATATTGCCGCTTCTTGTTGAAGCTTTTATTAGTCCCCTGTGGTATTCCTCGCTTTGCGCTCCTATAACTTATTGTGTGTCCTAGCTAACTTCGCTATCTCTCGGCATTCTTCCCTCTCCTTCACACTCTGATTTCAATTTCGTATTTCCATCAAATTAATGTCGTATTTCACCTCGTCTATCCATCTTCCCTTTGGTCTTCCTTTACGTCTTCCCGTGGTTGGGTTCCATTTCGTAATCTTCTTAGTGATTTCATTTGCTTCCCATGATATGGCCAAACCACCTGATACGTTGAGATTTATATCTCGCAATGTCTTCTCCCTCCAGGTCCTATAATATTTCATAGTTGATTCTGATTCTGTATTCTCCATCTTTTATCTTCTTTGGTCCCACTATGGTTGTGATTATTCTTCGTTCGAAAATCCGCAGTTGGTCTTCTTCTTTGCTTGACATGCACATCACTTCTGCTGCATACCTTGCTATAGGTCGTATTAGCGTCTTATATGTTTTAATTTTAGAGCGTTTACTGATATAAATGATATATTTGTTCTTCAGCAGATTTATGTTGCTAGAAAATGCTTTGTATTTTTTCTCTTCTGGCTTGTATTTTTTCTCTTACTTCTTCTCTTCTATCATTTGTGCTTGTTATGATCACTCCGAGATATTTGAATTTCTCCACTTCCTCGAAAGTATAACTTCCTATTTTTAATTCTTGCTGTCTTATATCCGCTTAACGTCCACATCTCATATATTTTGTTTTTTTCTCGTTCGCTTCCAGGCCATAATACGCTGCTTTCCTATACAGTATATTGAATATCTCAGTCAATCTTTATCAATCCTATCATGCGATGTATACTATATGTGGGCAATATTCTCCTCTTTACTAGATATATGCACTCGAACTATTTTATCTTAAGGCACAGCAGCCAGGCAAATCTTGCGGAAGCTATTACTGTTTCTACGATCTACTCCACCCGCAGATGTTACCGCACTATGTTTAAGGGTAGGAAAAGGGCAACAATAACTTTGGTAAAGTTCACCTCGCTGCTCCGTCCTAAGATTAAATAGTTCGATTGTACGTAGCTTTTATAGATTATAGATTTATTTGTCAACTTATATACATATGTATATGACAAGAAGATTTTCAACAAACCTGTAATCAAGATAACGCGGAACATGATAATGTTTTAAATACCCTGTCCCCATTTTCGTATACAAAATCAATTTTCGTTACACTTTTAATACGATATTCGAAAACAGTATTATCAACATGTAGATATGACATCATTCGTAAAAATAAACTTATAACGACAGGAGCTAATTTGGGTATAGAGTGCGTATTGTAATATATATCTGGTACTAATATCATGATCTGGATTTGTAAATTGTGCTCTCATATCGTTTATTTATAGCTTATCTGGAGCCTTGTTCTAGTGCAACAGCGTTTTGATCCCAAAACATAAACAATAGCTGATCAGGCTATCCTTGTTGGTTGCAGGAAATCCTTCAGCATTCGTACTTGTTACTTATTAATCGTTAATTGTGAATGTATGATAGTATATGTAACTGTCTAATTTTATTGTAATTGATGTCATAATTTTAAGATTAATGGATAATATCATTGTGGTCTTGCTGTGACATTAATATTTATTTTTAAATTGCTATCCTCTAATGAGTGATTTAATTTCAATTATGAACAAGATTGAGCATCATGGTATCGTGCATTCGAAAAATGTTTTCGCCTGATAATATAATTCAAACATGTTCAAATTGAAATATAGTGTGAGACAAAAGTTAGGAGTAATGAATGTCGGACAAAGCAATTAACAGATTTTGAGATGTAACGTCAACCTAGAAGGATCAAAATTTAATTTATTTTATGATGATTCTGTAAGTTCAACAAATGTTCAAATTAACTACCATTTACTTCCTATTTTATCTCTACTAACTGCTCAGATATTATTATATTTACCGGTACTAAGGATTGTTATAAAATACAATTTGGTCCTTCTTGCAAAAGTGTCAAATACATTTAAATCATGTGCAAACATCGTGCAAAGCTTTTTATATCGGGTAGCTCACGAATAGAAAAATTGCACATAGAAAAGGTCAAGTCAATGGACCTTTTGCGAGTTAGAGAATGTTTATCAGACCTTTCTTAACTCTTAAATCGCAGGATAACACTGCTGGATGCTTAACACTGCAATCCAACGGGCCTGTTGTACTAATCCTGCCTTGGTTTCAGTTTTGCTCAAATAAGTTAGTTTCCTTGGCCAGGGTTAGTAGCTTATGTGATAAGTTTTTCTCTGACGGTGGGTCAATGGCGCCTTGCAGAGCAAACCTGCGCCGACTTAGTACTGCTTATTCGGAAATAATATAAGAGGATGTTTCCTTCTTTTTGCCGCAAAGCCTGCATAGAAATTTATCTTTATGAATTCTTATTTTCTATAGATGACCTCTCAAGGAGCTATGTCCTGTTAATAGAGCAGCAGTTAAATGTCGAGAGGGTCTTCTCATCATTTTAGACACGGTTCAGGTCCTGTAAAATAAATTTTAGAACCTTCTCTCAATAGCTGATCTGCAATATCATTGTCCGCCATATCTTTGTATCTTGGCACCCATATCAAAGTAACCTTGTTGCGTTTAGACAAGGCTATTAGGTTTTGCAGGCACTCCCATACTAGTTGAAGATATGGAAGGATATACAAAACATAGCATTTAGGAACACCTTTTGTTTTTCTTTAATTTTGATCTTTACTTTGTTTTTAGAAAAAAAGTTACTAAATAATTTGTGAATCTTAACAGGAATTTGTTATCATTTCGAAATTTGTAGTATCAGTAGATATCAAAAAGGAAATTATTCTGATTTTGGCAAGAAAGTGGGAGTTACTATCGAAAGGAATTGATGAAAAGGATCTCCTAAAAGAATAACGGAATAAAAATCAACGTATTTCACAGACATTTGCAAAGCGTTTCGTTATTGCCTGACATTCAATATATGTATATGACTTTTATTACACACTCTATGTATCCACCATATTTATTTCTTTTGAAATTTAATAGTCAACTAAATATTGAATTTTCTTCGTGAAGGCTATTACATATAAATTAATCTGTATATTCGATGTTAAAAATAAATATAGTTTGACGATAAGGTCAAACCGTAGGTTGCTTGACAGATCTTGGAACTACATCAAAGCTATTCATTTCAAAGTGTTAGGTTCTTATTTGATGTAATGATGTTTTCAATTTTAGAAATACGATTTTTCTTTTATATATATATATTTACAGTCCCTGGCCAAATTACTTGAAACACTCAATATTTTGTAGTTTCTTCATAATAAAATATAAGCTATACATGTATTATATTTTTTATTTATAAAATATATTGTAAAAATATGTAACATATGTAAATATTAAATAAGTAATTAATATTTAATCCATAACCCATAACACACTTAATTTTTCGGGGCATACTTTCAATGCAAGATATGATTGTCTCTTTTATATCTTCATCGTTCTCCCATACATCCTTTATATTCTTCATTAATATTTTCTTTGTAGGGCTTTCTCTTTCATGTACCTTACTTTTTAGTCGATTCCATACGTTCTCGATGGGATTGAAGTCCGGTGAATTTCTAGGCCAACGTAAAAGAGGCATGTGATTGTCTTCAAAGAATTTCTTAACCTTTTTTCCCACATGGCAAGGAGCATTATCATGCATAAATATACGCCCTGTCGGTATGCGACGTCCTGGCTTAAAATACGGTAATAACGTGTTTTTTAACACATTTATGTACTGCTCTTGACGCATTGTACCTTCTACAAAATACAATGGGCCGGGTCCGTCTCCACTAATCACTCCCCAAATCATTACCTGCGGAGAGTGTTTTACAGTTCGAAGAACCGTGGACTCTGTGAGACGTTCGCCAGGTCGTCTACGAACAAATTGTGCTCGCTGCACTAACACACAGGGCGAGCACTCGTCACTAACGAAAATTTATTAAATAATGCAAACATTAATTCAGGAAAAAATCATGTTGTTAAGTTATTCACCTTTTTCCAATTCTCGTCTGTGAAATGTCGATATTCTCTTGCAAAGTTGAGACGAGCAGATTTCATTTTTTCTGTTAAACGCGGCTTTTTTACAGGTCTTCGGCCCATTAGGCGATTTTCGCGCAATCGGCGCCTGACAGTTTTGCTCGAAATCTCTATTCCCCTCTCTTGTAAATTTTTTTGAATCATTTTAATTGTAGCAAAACTATTGCTCAAAGCCTGATGAACAATTTCACGGTCAGATCTCTTCGAAGTTTTTCATTTCCGACCGCACTTTACCCGTCTTTGTGTCGATGTGCTAGCTCCTTCGTTTAAGTTTCTAGCTAAACGCGATACAGAAGAAGGAGATACTTTCTGTAATTTTGCAATTTCTCGCTGTGAATGTTTGTTTGATCGTGGAAGAGCTTGTATAGCGGCTTTTTGTTCACTTGTTAAATCTTTCCCGAGCATTTTCTACAAAAAACCCCAAATATTTCAAATTTTTTTCAAATTCCAAATAATTATTAAGAGAGAGATAGAATAACAATTTTACCTTTGCAATAACGATATATCAACACAAAACACTTAACGATACTCCACAACTTAGCTTCTATACGGTTATGACGAAATATTTTAAAAAATATCGATGCATTCTCTAAACTGTGAACTCGCTAAATTTAAGTTGATAATTAAAATATTTATATATACGTACTTTACTCTTCTAAATATCATTTCTCTTGTATTTTTATTTATTAATACAATAATCTAGTCACCCTATAAACGATCGGATTCAAAGCAAAAGAATATCACTATAATAGGATGGGAATTTCCAGGTAAAAGGGTTGATTTATGACATGTTTCAAGTAATATGGCCAGGGACTGTATATATATGTGTATAATATATTTATAGCATTTGTAATACTTTGGTTTATTGTGTTTACACTTAAAAAAAACACTACTTGCGAATGTATTTATCTAAAGAATTGTTAAAAAGTAAATATTGCTAATATTGATGAGAATTGCATAACACTTTTGTATGTTTAAAACTTATTTCGGAGATGAAAGATGTTGTCTTGCTATTTATTTGAATTTCATTTTTGTTATTTAAGTTTGTTTGTGTCTGTAGATGTTGGTTATTGGATTTCATTGGAAAATTTGTCACATGCACTCGGCCATCTGTCAAAAATTTTCAAAAAATGCAATCTGAAATAACAAAGTTGATAGCTGTTTCCGGTATAACCGGAAGTCTTAGATAATTGAAAATATGTTAATTCCATAATACATGTAGGCTTTAATGTATTACCAGGTTTTCAGAATTTTCCAATGAATATTCTTTCATATATCGAACGATGCAGTTCCTCGTGAGATATAATAAATTTCATAGACGGTGGAATAGAAAAATACATGGTATACTATTTTAAAAAAATTTCTTGTGTTTCAATTTTGCAAAGTTTGGTATTCAATACTGTATATAGAAATATTTTTTAAAGACCCACCACCATATTCACAATAAGCACAATTCTACAATTCCATAAGATTGGGATACTGTATTTTGTGTATCCATATGGTTCAATAATTAACAAGAAGTGATTTAGAATCCTAAAAGTTTGTTGCAATTATCTTAACGGCGATGGATATTCAAAAACTTTTGTAGAGGTGGTGACTTCTTATCCTGTCATTCCACTTTTTGTACTGTTAACTATAGGATCAAAGTGCCAGGTCAGAGTTTCATTTATCATTCTAATTCCGAAGTCAGCAGAGACTTCTTTAAGGCCAAATTCGTGTGGTACAATTTTTTAAATGATGCGTAATGCTGAAAAGTCAAATATTTTTGCAGTTAACTTTTTTTATAATTCTTCCATCATTGAATACTGCATCATGGACCAAATCATCTTCTTTCTTGCAAATTCCGCTGCTAACTAAAATTGATAAATGTTGAAGTCAAGGTACACAGAGAAAAAAGTTCTCAAACAAATATGCATTCAGTCGAAACTTAATCTCCATTTTTGTTAATTTGCTACTTGTCTTCTCAGACAATTTTGTTAAGTCCAATAATGATTTACTTTCCACACTCGTTTTTTTCTGCAAATAACATGGCCGCCTCTGTGCGAAAATATTTTGCCGCCGCCCCTCCTCTCCTTATTTTTTATACTTGGGAATAGTTATTATATGCGTAGGTATTATGTTATAAAAACCACTAACTGGTGATTCACTTTAGAATTCAATTTGAAAAAGAAATTTCACTTTATATTACATGACATGTGCTAAGTACATACAACAAAAAAATGCTTAAAACAACATTACGGAATTTGTCTTACAATATACCATTTTCTGAAGGAACCAGGATAAGACGAATTCATTGTGCATCGACTATTCCCTACCGGTCGTAGGTTTACAACAAAAAATAGATGCAAATTTCCTGCAAATATCGTGCAATAATAAGGAAATGTAGTATACATTTATATACACAACTGAAAATAATATTAACACATTTACTTTTTTTTAATTCATTAGTCCTATATGTTGCTACAAGAAATCCACTTTCTTACTTTTTAATTCTGCAAATTCTGATATTATATTTTATGTGTTCATACTATCTAACAATACGCTCTCTATCGATATAATTGCTAGATTACTTAACCATTCTTGTGACATCGATGAACAAAGATAATTTTTTATTAACCTCAATTTAGAAAAGCTTCTTTCACCAGATGCAACAGAGACAAGAGGCATAAGTAAAATTCTAACTGCTATACAAAAATTTGGAAATATTGATATAATTAAGGTTATTTTCGTAAATATACTGTAAAATTTTCAATGGTTCTGTTGGAAACGAGGTTTGTTGTGTATTAAATAATAATTTAAAATGTTTCATTTCTTCATACAAGTCTAGGCCATCAATATCTTTTTCTTTTTGAGCGTCATCATAAAGTTTCATATCAAGATCTTTGCAATGTTTTAACATTTCTGAATCGAGTGTATTAGAAATTTTGTATAGAAATCCAAACAAATCTTCGTAACAACGTAAACCGTCAAATCTGTCCTGAAGAGAAGTTAATCTGATCGAGTATCATAGAGAAAAAATTAACTTTGAAATAAATTTTAGGATCATTAATAGGTTCATCTAAATGTTCATATTGAAATTGTAGGGACTTTTTTCTTGGGGGGATTGAATGAACTCTGTTAAAAATTGATTCGTATTACTCGTACAAAAGTCGGAATTGTAGTGACTAAAACCTTGGGCTAGTGTATATATGTAACAACGGTTAGTTTATTTTAAAATGCAGTTACAGTTCAAGGGCGAAGTTCTTCTACGTGTCTGATATTATTCACAATATATGTAACTCTACTCTCTAAGCTCGAGTTCGTTTATTTCTAATAATAATGATCAACTGACGAAGAAAAGGAATAATATAAAATAATATACACCGAAAAGTAGTAAAATTCCTTACAAGCATTTTTTTATCCTAAGACTAAATAGTCAATAATTTATATCCTTCAGACTGTTTAGATTTCTGCTTACTCACTTGTGTCGCCTAACGGCTCGTTTCCTTTGTTGATTACTTGTCACCGATGGCGCCCTTTACATTGGCCGCCTGTGTGCAACGCGCACTTCGCGCATCCATACGGCACGGCCCTGAGTCTGTTAATTGTGCGATATTTAATAACAAATACATGAAGAAAACCGGGGAGTTCCTGTTTGCAAACAACACAGAGTATCGGCACACTCCTCACCACACAAAATATTAATTAATTCGGAACAACTGTTTCAAAGGCTCTATGGGCCTTCATTCTCAACCGAATAAATCTGAGCGAAAAAACTAAAAACTTCTTCTTAATTCTACCATGCTTGTTTATCCCCACTCTCGAGGAAAAAATGAATATCTACATATATCCCTAAATGTGTATGTATCTGTATATATCTATTTACCTACTTTTAACTCTAACATGCTGGCTACATGCGGAACGAAAACGAAAAAGGTCCTTTGTAATTGCCTGTTCCCGCCTTCATAAAGTAGAGCAAGACAGACGATAAGGTTCCTTATCCGTTAAATCTTTTGTCTACGCATTTTAAGAAATCTAAGTTCAATATGTGCAAGACCCGACCACCCGGTCTTTTGTCAAATGTAGTACTTCAAACTGAGAAAAAGGTTCTTTTACGCTAATAAATCGAACAGGCAAGAAGAATGAAGTGGTGCATTTTCTTTATTTAAAAGATTAAAATTTCGCTTTATATAGATGGTCTCAAATGCGTCCAATTCCCGAGGCGAGGTTACGTTTTTAATTAATTTCAGGTTTTCTAATTTGATATTGTTGCCTGTATCATTTAAGTGCTGAGCTACACTTGACGCATCTAATCGAGCAAACCTATAACATCTCATATGTTCATTAAATCTAGTACCTATCGCTCGTTTTGTTTGTCCAAAGTAGACTTTATCACAATCATTGCACGCAATTTTATAAATTCCTGACCTTTCTTTCATGTCCGGTTTATCTTTTGGATTACCAAGAAGATTTTTAAGTGTGTTACGTGAACTGAAACATACGTTCATATCTTGTCCCCTAAAAACTTTATTGATACCTTTCGATATTCTGTGGAAGGGGAGTTTTACAAATTTCTTGTCGGGAATTTCTACCGGGATCAAGGTCGTGGAATTTCTTACATAATGCCTATGTTGGACTTTCTTAAGGATGTGGTCGACATCTATGGAAGAGTAACCATTGTAGATAGCTACGTTTTTTATGAATTTAAGCTCTTTGTTGTACCTATTTTGGTTGAAAGGAAATTTCACTAGTCTATTAATTAAAAGACTAATCGCGGCCATTTTCCTGTGTGGTTCACAGAACTAAAAGAAATATATGAAATTTTAGAAATAACAGTATTAAGTTCTTCTTACCTAGTCTACTTGACGAACCTGTATTTGCAGAGTGAACAACTGGCAGTGGTGGTGGCATAAGACTGTCATCTAGTTCGATTAAAACAGTTTCTCCATCTGATACGGTTAGTGTTGAAGTTAAACTCGAAAAATTATTTAGCCTTTATTAATATCAAATTATTTGATTGAATTGCTTTCACAAAACAAGGTTTTTCATCTTAATATCTATGCCTTTTTCATTATAAAAGCACTAACAAATACTAAATTATTCTTTTGCATCCATCGTATACATTTAACTAATTTTTAATCTGTTGTCGATACGTACATATATCTATAGATGTATCATGTATACGTTAGTATTCAACATAACCAACAAAACTGAATAAGAATCATATGTATTATGTATGTATATAAACTACATATCTTGAAACGTCGCAAATAACTCCGGGAACTTCACTTTCACTAACTAATCATCCATTTTAAATAAATTATTAAAGAAAATGGAATTACTTGCCCACACTAGATAACGCCAACAATCACGCCAGACAATTTGCAAAATTGTCGGGAACTCGTAACTCTACATTATTATTGGTTGCAACGCGAACCTACATTATGTCATCACAAATTAAAAATAATATTTTGTAAAAATAACAATTCAGGGTTATACTTATGTTTTAAATAAAGAAATATTTTTGTTATTTTAAGTAGATGTGTTATAAATTCTTTTACAATAAAAATATTTTTATGGTTAATAATTCAGTGTTATTTGTACAAGATATTCTTGTCAGAATAAAGATATTTTCTTAACAACACAAATTTTACAACACATTTTTCTCCGTGTAAGTATAATAATAACAATAAATAAATCAACAACGAAAAAATTGCTATTTGTCGGGCATAACCTACTGTATTGGAGACAACAATTCGTGGATCCTCCTCATACAAGAAAGAAAACTGATGCTTTGCTCAAACAGCTTAAAAATGGGTTAGTATAACTGTGTTTAACCGTAATAATTTTGCCTACTACACATCGTATAAATACGCTATGTTCAACGCGGCACATCCATAGTGGGGGCGCTATAGAGAATTGTATACAGTGTTCCGTACATCGAGAAACTCGACGTGGATGCCTGGGTCAAATAAAAAGTTTCACGCAAACGTTTCTCTATCAGTCGCGTGAGTTTCGAAGTGAGAGTGCACGAGTGCTTGACATCGTCGCAGCTTTACGTGTTTTTTGTATCGTTCCAGTGCCTTGTTTTAGCTCTATTTTGTTTGTTATTATTAGTGCGGTAAAATCGAGATTTAAATGAAGATCAAAAGAAACAGTGATAACCAAGACTGATCTTTAAGGAATGGCTTTAATGTCAGTCGTATTGGAATTAATGAACTACAAAAATTATGTGGGAGAAGCACACCGGTCGTAGCTCTCTTTTATAGGACAAAAGGTAATAACTTCGTCATATTTTTTTGTATTTCTATATCAAGTATGTTAGACTTAAAACAATGGATCGATTTGAATGATAGTATTTCCCTTCTTTTAAAAGTGAAATGTAGTAAAGTGAGATGGCTAAGATGCTTTATTGTTAGAAAGTAATCTCAGTTTCTCTTTCCAAAAAAAATTATTATTTTGTCGTGCTTCATAGATTTAAAAATCATGAATTTGAAGCCTAGAAAGGAAATTACTTACATACTTTTTTGTTGTTTACAATCGTGCCCAGGCATGCTTACATTTTTTTGAAAGCGAAAAAGGTATACACTGACATCTACTTGATATGTCAATAGAGATTGTTGCTACTATCTTGACAGTATTCTTTTGTCAATGAAAAAAATAAAAAAAAAATTATTCTTTATATCAAGTTTATTTATTATAATACAGTGAACACCTTTGATGAAAGAAACATTTGATATAAGCAACCCTTGTATTGTCAACAAATTTTGTTTTTGTCATTCGATATAATCACATCAATTATCAGTCGTTAAAAACCCGTATTAAAGATGGAAAAAAAGGAGAGACAGTCTTTCTATTTATAAAAAGTTAAATATTTTACAAGAAATTGAGAAGGGGACAAAAGTAAAAGAGCTATGTGTGAAATATAATGTGGACAAGTCAACTATTTCGAATATTGCCAAAAATAAAGAAAATTTTGAAAACTATATCGCCTCGTACTGCAACGTTCCAAAACAGAGAAAAACGATGAAAATTTCGGAATTTCCTGAAATGGAACAAGCTTTATATACATGGTTTATACAACGGCGAGAATTAAAAAATATTGTTACAAATGAAATTTTAAAATTAAAGGCTAAAGAAATTTATGGTCGAATGAGATTTACTAGGGGGTTTTTGGCAAATGATCGGTGGGTAAACAACTTCAAAAAAGACATGACATTCGCTTATTGACTATTTTTGGTGAGAAGCTCACATGCGATGCTTCGCAAGTTTCAATGCTCTTAGAAAAATTTAAAAGTATCATTCATGAAAATCAATACGTAATGGACCAAATCTATAACTGCGACGAAATAAGATTAGTATACAAAGGATTGCAAAGTAAAACTAATATTCATCGAAATTAAGCAACCGCATCTGGGCGAAAAAACAGAAAGGAAAGTGTCAGTTTAATGCCATGTGTTAATGCTACTGGCAATCATAAATTGCCCTTAATGATGATTGGGAAAACAACCCGTCCAAGGTGCTTTAAAAATTTCACTGTTCCACTATATTATCGCTTTTCAAAAATGCGTGGCAAACAACAAAGTTGTTTGAGGAATGGTTTTTGGAGCAATTTATTCCTGATGTAACATCTTACCTAACGTCAAAAAATCTACCTGTAAAAGCTTTACTAATCGTCGACAATGGAACGTGTCATGGAGCGACTGACAATGAACACGTCAAAATTTTGTTTTTGCCTCCGAACATGGTCCCTTACCTACAACCACTGGATCAACACATCATTAAATCTCTTAAAGTACATTATCGCAACCATTTGTTAACAACATTAACATCTCAGAATGAAGATATAAACATAGCGTTAAACAGGATTACGCTGAAAGATGTAGCATACATGACAGTGGAGTCTTGGAACGAAGTTCCATCGAGTGTAATTGTCAATGCTTTCAAGGTATATTCTTCACATGAAGATGGTAATTTCACTTTACCGATTTGTCATTTCACAGAGGAGGATAGTATTCCTACTGTTATTTTATTTAACTCGGTAATAAGAGGCAATGTTGCAAGTAACTCTGAAATAATGGAATGGGCAGAAGGTCAAAATAGAGTTACAGAATTTCATGATTTGGATTCAGTTATATACGTGCCTATGAACCATGCTGAAGAAAACGTAGATGAGAGCAATAGTCAAATATTTAACGTTGATGAAGTTATCAGCTCGTTCAATGGTCAGAAAGTGTTTCTCTTCCCAGGGTATTCTACTTTTAAAAAAATTCGAGAAAAAGCAGTTCTTAAAAAGTTTAAATAAATTCATTATTACTAAATATGTTTGTTCATTTGATAATATGCATTATTTTTAAAATATTGACTTTGTTAAAAGCAACTTTTTTAAAATGTTGTTTCCAGTCAAGGTGACTATATTGAATGTTCAAATCTTTTTAACTCTATTTTTGGCTAATTTTCTTATTCATACTTAATCCTAATCATCACCATGATTTCTCATACAGACCTTTTGGAGATAACATCATTAATATCGTACATATATTCAGATGATAGTACCAAAATATTGAAATAAAGATCAGATAATAATTAATATTTTGGAAGAATTGGTATTTTTGCGATAAAATTTCTTCCTTGGAATATTTCCAAGAATTATGAAGATATTTTATAGCTTTAAATTTAAAATCAGAATACCAATACGTAAAATTTATTAATGAAATAAAATCCCAACAATATCCATTTCTAAAATAATCTTTATAACCTTGCCTCTTATTATTAACATCCGTTATTATTCATTCTTAATAAAAACAGAAAAAATTACGTATATTAACCTCACAAAAAAAGAAACAATTATATCGTTTTTCTTTTACTATTAATACTATTATTGTTATCATTACAGCTAAAAGCAAATTAAGTAAATAAACATAGGCCTATATAAAATTGTTGACGATCTCTTTTGGCGATGCCATGCTTGAAACACATGTTGTCGGGACCTTGCTGACAATTATAACAACACTACAATGTCATGTCTTCTTTCAACAAACATGATCTATACATACACATATACACATACTTACACTATATAGAGATTGTGCAAAATGTCTCGTATCTTTTAGCACATCGGACTGTTGTTTATGTTGATAAATACTAAATAAAAAAAAAGATGGGGAACAGATTGTTGATTTTATATGTAGTGAGGTAATCTTATTTCTCAATTCGTTTATGTTTTAAAAATTCGGTTTATTTAGAAAAGATTGTGTATTTGATTATTTTAACTAGATGTATACGAAGAAAGTGTGATTCTGTTACTTTTTTTAGAGATGAAAATTTATAGAAGTAATTATTAGTTACCCATAGCTTTTCTGTGCACTTTTTAAAATGGAATATTCTGCATTTGTATTGTTATAGAAACGATTAAAATTAAAATGAATTTAATATCGCAATTAATTCAAAGATAACATCATTGTGAAACAATCAGACAATATTTATCACATCGAATTCAATTCGAAAAAAAACATTTGTTGTTTGCCGTACTACTTGTAGTATCAATTTCTTTTGTTTGATTATGGTCTTCTGACGTAATGGAAACATTTTCGAATCCTCAGCTTTTATCTTAATAAATAATTTATGTTTACCAAATTAAGATTTGAAATTTGATTATTTTAAGTGCAATACAAAAATTATGATTGCAAATGTAAAAATTCGGGATTTTCTGTCGCAAAAAATCTCTATTTTTCAATCTCATCTAGTACATTGTGTTAGCCATGGAATAACTCTAAAATAGTAATCCTATATATTAACAACTTTTTTTCTTACATTTGTTATGTTTTTAGTAACAAATTTTAAATTACACAATATACAGGTTTGGCAGAAATTTAGCGCAACTCGTGTACACGTCAGAAAGAAGTAATTTATTGCATATAATGTAATCGCTTCTGTAATTACCGCTCAGTATTCCGCGTTTGACTGCAATTCCTAGTTGATACTATTGTTATTTTATGTGGAAATTTCTTTATCTTTTAGTGAAATCTACAATTCTACACGCAAAAATCAGTCTCTATTCAAGAAAATATTTTTATTTCAAGACTATAAAGATGTGTAATATAAGAAAATAAATTTCTTGAAATTTTATTTGTATTAAATGAATATTTTTTGGGGTTAGGAAACTAAAAAAAAAAAAAAATGCTACTTCCAAGTAAATCACTTAGTTTTAAGTTAAGAAAATATTCATATTACATTAACCGGTATCTTTTGAAAATGTTTATGGAACGTTGTACGTTAAAGGTTATATCACTGTATGGGTAAGTATAGCATCTGTATTCCGGTTTCTGTCGCTACTTTCTAGGACGGCATGACTATATCTCTTGGAACTAGGTGGCGCACGGAAATATTTCGGTGCTGCTTTTGAAGCTTAGTGGCATAAACTGAGAGATGAACAGCAATGTGGGCAGGAGAGCGTTAGTGTTTTTCTCTTCTAACATTATTTTTGCCGGGAGTGATTCCATCAATACCATGAGCTATATATCAGCATTATCTTGGTTATTGTTTCTAGGCACTTTTTCATGTGTACTTCTATATTAAAGTTCACTTTTGCTTGAATATTATTCTATAGATAACCTATCTTAGTCTTTTTAAAATCACAAGCAATGAGAATTGTATTAAATAAGGTAAGTGCAATTAATAATGTGGATATAAATAATATACATTTCAAGAATTTTAAATAAATAGATGCTTTATTTTAAGAAAATGAAACTATTGATTTATAAACAATACCTAGACACTTTCTTGAATTAAGAAAACTATTTACTATCCTTGAGAAAATATTGTTTTGTGTTATAATAGCCATTTACTTATATTAAGAATCCCCTTCTTCAAATTTTCTGCAAGATTTTCTTGAATCAAGTTAACAAATGACTTAAACAAAGAAATACAATTATTTCATTATAAGTATATACTTCCCTTAGGCGGAGAAAAGAACGCTAAGAAAATATTTCTTTTGATTTGAAACAGTAGTTGTATTGTGGATAATTGAAACAGTAATTGTCTTGAATTGAGCCGAGCAGTCTTGATGCAAGTAAACGTTTCTCTGCGGTATACAACGGCGGAGAGCCCCACACGAATACGGCTGTCGCAAGTTTCATCCGCCAAGCCTATATATTGTTTTCTATTCTATTATTGTTTTTTCTGGTGCAGTTTATTGTTGTGTTCTGTTTATAATGGCACTTCTGAGTGAACGAAAATACATTCAACTGTTAATTTTACGGTACTGCTTAGACAAGCAACGTTCTTAGAATTAATCCAGAATCCAATGACTTTAGATTTGCAGTTAAAGAAGCTTTATCCACAAACTATTTATGTAAAAGATCAGCTTAAATCAGGAAGACCAACATCTTCCATAAAAAATTGAAAATTAAGTGTGAAATGTTGACAATCGATCAAGACCCAGATACGTCAACTACATAACTACCTCTTCACCGGAGTGATTGACAGAGGATGGGTGTGAATACCTGGAATTTTTAAATTAGAAAGCCGAATTTTTAGTTGTTAGTGATGTTTCGTTTATTTTAAATTACTATTTTGCAGACTCTAGTCATTGAATTTATTAATTGCTTATATCCTTTACACGGTGAATCTTCATATATCTCCAAATATCAACGGAATATTGGATAAAAATCTCTTTAACCATGGTGTCACTCTAGAGAACCAACATCATCCCAAGAAAAGCATATACTTACAGTAATATTGCCGTCTTGATATTTAGAGTTTATTTGTTTATCTAGACGATAATCAAACAATCTAAACTTTGACGTATCGTTATAAAATATACGTCTCCATTTTTCTGCAGAACAAAGATCATTTTTACATGCATTGTGCTAACAATTTGGCGAATGTGGCCACTGTTGCCGGAACTACCGGCCCCAGCCAGTCCCAATGTGAATATCAAGCTCAACCAGAATATTACTTCGAGCGCTCTTTGCACCGAAAGTAGTAAGTTGCGTTTTCGTTGGATTTAGAAATAATTAATGGCGATTATAATATATTGATAAATTATGCAGATTCTCATTTATACGTACACATGCTTCAGGAAGTTCTGTAGGCTTGAACAATAAATATAACTGTGTCGTCTGCATACAAATGATATTTACAATGTTTTATCACATTTGGAAGGTTACTAGTGTACAGACATAATAAAATAGGACTAAGTATGACACCTTGTGGCAAACCACAAGATATATTAATTTTTTCCGATACGCAATCGTTCAGAGCTACCTGTTGCACTCTGTTTTCCAAGTATAACCTCACTAGAGACAGAGAGGCTAGACTAAAGCCAGCGGACCTCATAATTGCTAGTAGAGTGTCATAATGGACCGTATCAAAAGCCCTACTGAAGTTCAGAAGGACTAATACTGTGACATCACGTCTATCCGTAGCCTGGAGATGTGAGACAATGCCGTAGTGCAGCTGTGTGCTGGTCGAAGACCAGACTGGTGTAAAGGCAGAATATCTGCATCACTGACACTGCGGAGTTGTCTCTCCAGACAGCGTTCGAAAACCTTTGATAGTGCTGGGAGTAGACTTATAGGTCTGAGACCTTTAATTTCTTCAACAGCAGACGACTTAGGAATGAGTTTTATTAGTGAAGATTTCCATGCCATGGGAAAAGTCGAAGAATTAATGCAAAGATTGAAAATGTGGACAACATAATCCAACAATTGGGGTATGGAAATCTTCAACATACGCGCATCCATATTGCCAATCTCACAGGCGTTGGATTTTAGCTGTCTCAACGACTTAAGGACATCAACAGATGAGAGCTTTTTGAACGAAAACTTGTGGGTAGAAGAACCTGGATTCATGTAATTTATAGAGGCAATTACGGGAGTCACAACGGGAGACGCGAAATGTTAATCCAGAGTATTCACGTCTCTCAAATTTTCAGGGATTTTTTAGGGTTTTTGTTGAAATTCAATTTTCTTAGGTCATTTCAGATCTCTCTACCCGAGGATTGATTCACCGAGCAACAATGTTGAAAGTATGCCTGTTTTTCGCGTTTTATAACACGGTTAACCTCATTTCTGACAGGCTTATAATATTAAAAATGCGCCTGTATCTTGGTTTTGCGGTAACGCTGCAGAGCTGAATTTTTTGTTTTAATCATATGTTTAATATTGTAAGTCGGCCATGGAGCGGGAGGTCTAGTTACCAAGATTCTTCCAGAAGGAGCGTGTGTATTGAAAACTCGGATAATATTCCAGTTAAAAAATGAAACCTTGAGATCAGCAGTAGGCAAATCGAAGATTAGATACCAGGGCACAGCATAGAGATCCCTGACAAATTCATCTTCATTAAATATATGTTGATACTTGTACCAATTACATTACAAGTTAACGGAAAATGGTCTAGCCATGTGTTTACTCTTTACTGAGCGCAAGGGAATAAATAACTTTGGAGACAGTGTATGTCCTATCAAAATAATGTTTAGTATTAATGTGCATTATTTGTTTTTTTTAGCTCATATTTCCCACACTAATTTTCTTGCCAAAACATCTTTTTTCTGAAATATGGTAGCCATTTTTTGCCAATTTCTTATTTCTATACGCTGACACAACTGTTAGGCTATTTTGTAAATTAGCAACAGGATGTAAATTGAACTTCTAATTTGCATAATTTGTTTGAAAAATGACAGACCGTGTTCTTTCTTAGAACTAACTCGTTATGTGGTTTTCCTTCGAGCTATTTTGAAGACCAAAAAAAAAATAATATATAAGTTGACAAAAATGTAATTATTCGCAGTAGGTAAGTAATTTACACAATTTATTTATTCGTAGTTACTAATTGAGAATTTATTAAAAGGAGTATTACTTTCTTTGAATAAATAATTAACGACATTGATTCTATGTGCATAGTTTGCTAGCGTGATTCAAATGAATCAAGTAAGCTAGTATGTAATTATTTGCCATTTTCGGCAAAATTATTAGATTAGATCATTCTATGGCCTGCAATTACTGTAATTATTTTGAAGAATAGCCAGTTCTGGTTCCCATGAAAGCATTACTTGATATTTGATGATATACAAGGCGGTACTTTGAATAATAAAAGAATTAAAAGTGACACAACATCCGTCGAAAGTGATTTAATGTTTTGATATGTAAGATTTTCCGTTAATATCTGTCATGTTTTCGTGTTTAAGCGCGTCACAATATATTTCAATACATCAGTATAAGTATCCGTGTAATACGAATTGTGAAATTATGGTAATTTCTGGAATCAGTATTAAAATATTCCGTAATCACTGAAAATTCCAAAGAAAATGGTCAATTACAAGATTCAACACTTGAAAATGATGGCGCTAGAGTTCTTGACAACCGTCCAAAAATGAAAAGAATCAATCTCCTCAGGTCTCCTTCTAATTTAAACAAATGAAATGTGTAAGATAGAATAAATGGATAGGCACGGTAGAGGGCAGCAGTGTATTTGTTAATACTTCCGCTGCTTCTTCCCGAGTAACCTTCTCTCGATGTTTTCATATTCATTTATTCTGGCTGCGTTTGTTTCATTGTTATTTTCAGCGTATTGGATCTCATACAAACGCTAATAAGCCTAACAAACATTGGTGTGTGAGTGTGATGCTGAAACCCGTCTATATTTAGATAGACGTCAATGCAGCAGCCATCACTGAAAATAGCCACTAATTGTGAGTTTGAACGAGAATTTAACACCAAATCCTTTCTTTAGATTTTACGATACAGGATGTCTTAGCTTGGTGGGAGAGGTTTTATTTTCTGTTTTGTTATAATAGTCTGTTTCCATTTCGTTTTTTAGCACCAGACTCGTCAAAAGATTGGCAAAGTTTTTCATGTTCTACAAACACTGTAAAATGTAATGTAAGATTCGTATCTTGAAAATAATTTTTGGTTTGATAACCGTATGAATGAGGGAAAAGACGGCATATTTTAAACTGACTTATTGAGTGTTTTTAGCGTAGAGTAGGATTGACTCTCATTGACCTTTCTAGATCGTAAATTTGATATACAGGTTACGTCAAATAAATCTAAAGCATCTAAAGGAAAAATAATTGCATTTGTTTTGCAATTAATCCATCCCATCTGAAAAAAAGGAAAGAAAACAACTAAGTCCAATAGACCAATAACTCTTTTCATTCGATATGCCGGTTGTCAACCAAATCTGATTTAAATAAGAATGTATCTAACAAAAAAAGAGTATTGTGTGATGTATACCGGTGGAATGTTTTCTTGTCTGTTAGATACGTATATTACTATTAAATTAGATTTGGTTAACAACCTATTACAGGGTGTTAAAAAAGGTGTTCGGATATTTTGCCCGCTTATAGTTCTTATCAAGATAAACAAAAATGTCTTAGTGAACCTAGCTGCTATGAAAAAAATTGACACCAGCTGTCTACATCATTCAATATAAATGAATTTTACATTTCTCTTGAACGTCGCAATAGATACCAGTGTGCTTTAAACATAACTGAAAACTTTTGAACAGCGGGGACATCTCAAGACCGCTGTGACGTGCAGAGGAACAGCAAAATTGTCGCGACGCGTAAGTAGAATTGTGGTGGTTTGAATTTTTGGTAAAATGTTTTTGATGTTTATAAGCATCTTGTACTGCGTTTGTATTTGAGGCGAAATTTATAACTTGCGCATTACTAAACCACTTTTTTGAAAAGTAATAATCAGCATAAATAGAATTTCAATAGCTGTTTTGGTTTCTGAGTTGCAGGATGAAATCGAAAAATGTAAAATTTTTAACGTACCTCAGATATTGGTTATTCAGTAGTTAAATGGTTTTTACAACGTTTTTCGCATAGAGCTATGGTAATTAAGAAGTTGTAGATTGTTTTCTGGACTGGAACTTCATCAAAATTTCGATAGCCTAATGAGAATCCTCAAACACAGAATTTAACACAGCATGTTGACAGTCGAACTACATTTTGTTTCATCGTTCTTTACATTGTGTATGTAACTAACATTTGATTTTGTGATACCATTAGTTTTGAAGACGTAAGGAATTTCCCCAACAAAAATGAAAATATTTTATAAAGATTCCTGGCTTCTTTTCCACGTTCAAATCACACTAAATACCTGACTGTATCAGAAAGAAATCTAAACCAGTTTTTCGTAAAGAAGGGGGATTGCTGCCTAAAAAAATGGTAATAGAATCACAGCTCAACACAGAGAAAAATGCATTATTCAAATAAAGATAAATATTAGTTTTTTACAATATTTTCTAATATCATATGTGACAGCAACACTATCTTGTAATCAGTAGATACAAGAAAATTGTTGTTAAGTTTGTAAGTATATTTAAAATTAATATACCTTCTCTTTAATTCATTTAGCAACATAATATACTGAAACGTACACTGTATGGTTTGTTGTTATAACAACATTAAAATCTTATAATTAACAACTTTATGTTGTACGCAGTAGTAAAATTGTATTGTTAAATGTATTAGATGGTATTTTTAAATTTAAAGGAGCGATATGTAGGAGAGCAAAACGCGTTACTTTTATGCTTACATGTATTGTTAAAATAAATAATAGATATGTTCACATTGAAAAAGGTGGTATTTACATCTAACAATATTACTTCGTTTTAAAAGTAATGTATACTTTGATGTAGTATGCTTTATTCGATTGCGAGGGGAAAACCACGCAATTTTTTAATTTCACTGCAATAATATTGCATATAGTTTTCTCTACTATAGAAGGTATATATAAGTATATATAAGTATATATATATTGTTATGTTATGTTCAATGTTGTATTTACAACGACAACAATTTCTCTCGGTTGTCATTTCGGTACTGAAGTAAATGTCAGGCTGGCCACTCGTTGGCAACCAAATATCCCTCTTGCGGGGATAATGGGAAATTTCTTCGGTACCATCCCCCCCTCAGCCAACTGTCCTTGGGACGAGGAAGGTAGAATTTAATTATTAAGTCCAGATAACGACGAGTGTGGGGTATCATGGACAATTCTACTGATTTATCAATTTTCCTATTCAATTATTCCTTCTAAATTAATGTAAAAATTGTCTGGAATAAGCAACAACGTAAATTGCAAAGCACAACAGATAATATTTCGTCAATTAAATCTTTATCTGAAAGGTTTCTATAAATTAGTAGTGGATTTTCTCTTTTAAAAGCTTGTTGGTGACAATTCGTATCACAGAATCATCAACAAACAACCTCCTAGTTAAGTCACTGCATTCGTTCTTGTATGCTAATATCATTTTTATTGAAAGTCATCGAAAAGTTAGTTTCTATTTGGGTAAATTATCAAAATTGGCTGTGAAAGAAAACAATCGCCGGGCTTTCGCGATTTAAAATAAATGAAAGAGAAACGACGCCCTCAATTTTCATCAATCTTTATTCGGCCCTGGTTGAATCAAAGTTTGTCGTGAATCCAATCCAAAGATAAGTGTTCGTGGTGTATTCAAAGTCATTATTAGAAAAGTAAATAGGGTTAAATATCCAGAGCAGGCAGTTCCTGTGGTGTGTACATAAACAGAGTGTTTATATACATTGGCGTCGTTCGAAAGTTTAAAGGTTAGTTCATTTTAAAATCTTAAAAATTCGTTAATTTGATTTCACTAAGTTACAAATTCATTCAAAATTGCCGTAAGGGTATCTAGGGATACCCCCGAACCTAACAAAAATCATTTAATAGAGTTAAATTAGAAAATTTAACAAAATTAGAGTAAAACCCCTGAGAAAGATATTTCAATATATATAGTCAGTAGCGGCTGGTGGCGACATAAATGGGATGTCAAAGATAACGCATCGGTTTCCTTGTGTACTTTTTTGGTAAGTTGTCCTTGACCTCCTATTTACGTCACCACCATCTGCGACTGATTGTAGTGATCCACGGTGTAGCTTTGCAGTTACATCAAAATAACCTATAACCATAAGCTCTCTTTTGTTTCCAGTAAATGACATCGTATACGTTTAACTAGTCGCACTTAATGTTTAATCTATTGGCGATAAACAATTTTTATTCCATTAAGTTACATGCTACGTATATCTATAGATCTGTCATGTGTACGCTAGTATTCAACATAACCAACGAAACTAAATAAGAATCATATGTATTGTGTGTATAAACTACATACCTTGAAACGTCACAAATAACTCCGAAAACTTCACTTTCACTAACTAATCTTCTATTTTAAATGAATTATTAGAAAATTGTGTTACTTGTCCACGCTAGATAACCCCAACAATCATGCGAGACAAATGGCAAAATTGCCGGGAACTCGTATAGGGTGGAACCTACATTCGTCATCACAGATTAAAAATAATATTTTGTAAAAATTACAATTCAGGGTTATACTTATGTTTTAAATAAAGAAATATTTTTGTTATTATTGATTAGTAAAATCAGTGTGTTATTAGTACAAGATATTCTTGAGAGAGTAAAAATATTTTCTTAACAATACAAATTTTACAACATATTTTTCGTCATTTTTCGTCACAGCATTTTTCGTAAAACTTATTTGTTATTCGACACTCAATGTTCCTGATAATCTGGAGTAAACAATTTAAACAGTGAAAATCATTTAAACTTATAAATATTTTGTCTTGATGATGTCATGTTCGAAGATTAAAATGTTGACCACTTATTATTACTGCATTAAAATTGAATATTTCTAAATAATATAACGTTTATTTAGCAATAACTGCCATAACTACCAACAAATTTTTACTACGATCCCTGACCTAAAATTTAAGTTGTAAATATTGATTCCGTCATCGGTTTTTATTGTCAAAACAATTCTATCTCTCAATTAACGATATATCGATTAATACAAAGAATCAATTCGGGATCAATTGAAAAGGTTTAATTTTTTTTATAACTCATCCTCAATCGAAAATGTTATTTTAAGACACGATTAGCATTTCGTTTAAGAGCATAGATTTAGAAGTGACACAATACTTTGAAGCGAATTTACCGTTGACCGGTAGCTTCATTTTCTGTTGGCGAATAACTTTTGCAGACGAGCGGTATGACATCAGCTCCTCTTTTAGATGTCTTATGTCATCATTGCTGGACTAGGTAATAAAGGAGGCACCTGCAATGCGTTTAACCAAAAGGAAAGGAACCGCTTAAGCTGGTACGGTCAGCTGAGTCGTTGAAATAATAAACAATATTCAACGCCGTTGTTGTTGGTCCAAATTTATACTTGGAATGATATTTGGATTAAGATGGCAGCCATAACTTTTAGTTTAATGTAGTTAAGGTAATGGAATTTTTATACCTGAAGAAAGAAGATATGATTTATGTGTTAAACATCAATTAAGTAAGTGTATAAACTATTAAGTTTTAGAAGTAATGTAAAGTTATTCATACACAGCATCTGTGTGCTGCAATCGTTTAGCTTTGGCACGCCTATGTGCACCGTTAGGGTGCGTTTATAGTGGAGCTGGGATACTCGATAAAAACGACGAGTTAGCAAAACAGGACGATCGGTGCGCGTTACTACGGAAAGGTGCAACGCTCACCAATTGGTCCGTTTTGCTAATTAATGATAATAATAATATATGTTTATTGCACATCAAAATTAAAATACAAATACAGAAAAAAAATGCAAATATAGTACATATTTATTAAAGTAGTAGATGGCAAATGGATGAAATCAGGCAGTTAGCATAAATGTGCCAGTGTCTGTTTTTCATTTCACCCATAACTGCTATAACAACAAGAAGAAAAAATGTCGAAAAAATTCAAAAAAGAATGAACAAAATTTAAAAAAAAGCAAAATTGTATATCAAATAAGACAAAATCAAAGCGGTATTCACTAAATGTCAGTGTTCGAAATTATGTGTCGAATATGATGTGTAAAACAATGGAGTGTTAAACTGAAAACCTAAGAGGGAAGATTATTATTGAATTGCGCGATGTTGAACGAGAATGATCTTTCAAAAAGAGCAGTGCGATGGGCAGGCGGTGTGATATAATGAGGAAACCTGATGTTAACGTTGTGAACATCGTTCCTAAATCTTAACCTAAGATAAAGATAGGGAGGAGTCGTCATGGTGAGAATCTTGTAATAAAAGCTAAATTGGTGCAAACGTCGACGATCACTCATGCGTAACCAATTCAGCTCGCGCAATTTATGGGAAACACGCTCACGTCTGCGTAGGTCATAAATGAAACGAATACAGGAATTTTGAAGTTTCTGAATCCGTCGAGAAACCATGCTGTCAAGGCAAGATGCATATACAACATCACAGAAATTAAAATGCGATAATATAAGAGCATCAGACAGACGTATTTTAGATGCAATAGAAACCCTGGGCGGGTAGAGACACTTTAAACTGGTATAAGCTTTACGGATACATGAACTAACGTGATTTTTGTACCTAAAATCTGAATCCAAAGTTTTTAACCGAATTGGTTAATCTTTAACGTCATTAAATTAGTGGCATGTTCAACATTAACCTTCTTGCCAAAAAGTATCACGGATGTTTTATTTGCGTTAATATGTAAATAATGTTGGTTAGAAAATGTGACAATTTGGTTAAGATCGGAATTAATGCAGTCGTTAGCCGAGAGCATATCCTCCATCTTAAATGAATAATATATCTGGGTATCGTCAGCATAAAAATAATAACGAACGTAATTTCGAGGTATAAAGTGTGTAAAGAAGTGGGCCCAAAATTGAACCCTGAGGAACGCCACAGCGAACAGGCAAAGTATTGGATACCTTATCAGGCAATACAACCTCTTGACAGCGAAAAGAAAGATAACTTTGCACCAAACGACTCGCCTCCACACTGAATCCAAGGGATTCCAGAATAACGATGAGTAATTTATGATTTACTGTGTCAAAAGCACGAGAAAAATCTAGGAGGACCAAGCAAGTAAGTTCCCCACAGTCACTAGCTGCAAGAATGTCATCTGTAACTGCCAATAGAGCTGTCGCACAACTATGATTCGGCCTGAATCCAGACTGATAGGAGGGTAAAATGTCATAACAATTTATGAACCTACGGATTTGACCTTCTAGTAGCTTCTCACAGATTTTCGACATTGCACACAAAATACTTATTGGTCGCAAGTCACCAAATAATATCGGATATTGCTTCTTTGGAAGTGGCAAAACACATGCTGTTCTCCATATACTAAGAAACACACTGGAAGAAATACAATTGAAAATATGGCATAAAAATGGTAAAATATGCGGGTAACACATCTTTATCTGTTCCAAACTAATTTCACCTACACCAAGTGAAAATATTGGAATAGAATTGAATAATGTCGGGATCTGGATCTGAAACAGAGGAACATAAGCTACAAAGAAGTCATTTATGGATTCCATGTCACATAAGTGTGGTGGGATCAAAAAGGTCCTTCCATATAGTTTTACTGTTTGAAATACTGTTTTTATCAAGTATCCCAGCGCCAGTATAAACGCACCCTTAGGGGATAAGCTACTCCTAACTCGTAGTGCTACTTGTGCTGTCGTTGGTTTGGCTTCAGATGTAAAAGTACGAGCTAGCAAATTTTGTTTTTTTAGTGCCGGAAGTGCCTGTTAGGTTTATACATACAAGGATCATGAAATTCATTTTGCTTAATAAAATTATCATGTTGAAATATAAAATGGTCACTTATTATTCTCATTCCAGATGGTATAGCATTTGTTTTTAATTTCCCGGTAGCACTTTCCTTAAAACTCCATCTACTTTAACCAAGTCTCCTACGAATGCAGCGCCAAAACAACTCCAAACCATTAACGATCCGCCCCCATGCTTAACTGCAGGTACTACACATGACTCTGCTGTTCGTTCTCCTTTCGAGTTTCCAACGAACGGTCTTCTCTTAGAACCGATGAGTTCAAATTTGGACTCATTGTCATACAAAACATTTTTCCACTTATTAACTGTCCAATGTTGACGCTTTCTCGCTCACTGCAGCCCTTTTATTTTATTTAGCTTACGTAAGAGTGGTTTACGCAAAACTATTCGGCCAAATAAACCACCCCCTCTTAACGTCCTTTTCACGTTGGTAAATTAATTATTATTAGTAACGCTGGCCACGAGCGGTACCGCGTATCGGCGTAGAATCAGTTCGGACCGAGAGGAACGGTAGTATTACTTCGTCTGCGGAGCAGTACGGACATTTTCGCTGCCGGTCATTTGCGCAATTGTTTATTTGTCCTAGAAAAATTCTGATTTCGTCAGCAAAACGACCGCGGTCGGACAAACTTCGAAAATTTATTGCAGAAATTCCAGACTTAATATATGAAGGTGCTAAAATTAAATGTGTAATCTGTAAAATCCCGTTAATGTGTTGGTCCAGACAACATTGTCTACGACACAATAGTGAAAAGAATGTCTCAAAAAGGAATTGCGCACGAGACAATGAAAAATTTATATTTAATTTATGCGTTACGTTTACCGCATGTAATATACCGTTTAATTTACTAGAAAAGGAACCATTTATCTGCTTTTGGAATAACTATTCGGAGTGCAAATTACCAATTCGAACATCGTTACGAAGAATTGTGCCATCTGCGCGCGAACATATTGAACAAAAAATAAAATCGGAGTTGAAAGATCAAAAGTTGTGGTTATGTGTCGACGAAACAACGGATCGGAAGAAACATTCTGTTCTTAATGTAATGGCACGCAAATTGGAACCTCATCAATCGGCACCTTCAATTCTATTAGTCTCCAAACGAATACAACAGTGTACTGCCGAAGTAATTTCAAAGTTAGTGTTAAATACATTGGACAAGTTTGAACTTTCAACAAACCAACTCTTGATGTTAGTGAGTGATGGTGCTGCAAACATGCTTTCTGTAGGCCACATTACGTGTAAAATTCATGCTCTCAATCTTGTGGCGGATAGTGTCAGAAAATGTTATCCTGAGGTAGACGCTTTAATAGCGCATACCAAAGCAGTATTTGTCAAATCACCGAAACGTATTCGCGAATTTCACAGACTGTGCCCCCGTATACCAGAGCCACCAGAACCTATTCTAACTCGTTGGGGAACATGGTTGCAGGCCGCGTTTTATTATCATAAATATTTTGACAATATTAAGAACGTGGTTTTACAATTCGATACAAAGGAAGCTGCCGCTATCCAGAAAAGCCAGTCGAAATTTCAAGATAGTCAGGTTAAAATGGATTTAAAAATCATTCACGACAATTACTTCGGGCTAGCAGATGCAATAGAAAAATTACAAAATCCTGCGGTGCCGTTAGAAGAATCTCTACAAATAGTGCAACATGTTCACGCACAGCTATGCGCGATTGAAGACGCAAAAAATGTTTCTGTTCTAGAAAAATTTGAAAGTGGTTTTGAGAAAAATTCTGATTTTGGCACATTAAGACACGTTTGTGAAGGTGCGTCAACAGAATCGTTAAGTTATTTGAAAGATTATTTTACTTACGCAAATATTACGTCACTAGATGTAGAACGTTCGTTCTTTGCATAGAAACGCATTTTTTCCTCATGCCGTACTAGTTTTGCCGAAACAACAGTTGAAACATATCTAATGTTGCAGATATTTAACAGACATTATTCATTTTGTGATTTCACGGAGGACTCTTAAAATGGTAAGTGTTTGAGCACGTGTTATTTAATTTTTATTTAAAAGATAAGCGAAATTATTTGCGGCAGCAAACATCTCTATTAGCAGAATAACTCTAGTGGAACGCGAGGCCTGGTCGACTCTACGCTACTGCGCGGTACCGCTCGTGGCCAGCTTTATTTATTAGTGAAGGATTGTATTACACTTCGGGTCTTTTTATGGCCCTACTGTAGACGCCTAATTATCGGATTAATGAGATTCAATGGATAACTAGATATCAGAGGAGTCTTTTCAGGAATTATTTAATGTGATATCTTTCTTTTACTTGTTACTATTACTAATTATACCCCCTAAATAACAATAAATAAATAATTTTCTAAAATCCAGGCAAAAATGTAAGTGGGCAGATAATTATGGGCGGTAGTGTATGTAACATTTTCATTCCAAAAACTTTTTAGTATAATTAGGACGGGATTAAAAGCAAAAACTGCGTCAAATTGCGGACAAACCTCCAAAATGTTCATTGATAAAATTGAAATTAATTTGTGGAGATGGATCTTGCAAAACAGTTTTATATTTGGTTATACATTGTGCCTCCTCGCTTGCTACTAGATATGGTTTTGCTTCCAGATAAACCAGTTATTTCTGGATGTAAAATGCCGATAACGTTAACTACACTTCCACCTAACACATTCATTGTGTCGTCTGAACTGATCTAAAGATAATTCTTTCCTACATTAAACTAACTAACCTCTAGACCTAATAGAAGAAATAAAAAATAAATTCTGCATCGTATTTAGTTGAAATGAAACTATCTTAAATTTAACAAAATAATTTTTAGAAGCAAATTAAAAAGGAAAAAGAATAAATAGGTAAATAGTGGCATGGATAGAGCGCCTTCAATCTACAGTAAAACTTTTGGCAGACAAGTGGAAATATTGTTTGCAATCGATTGTATTCTCTCGTCTAGTTAATATCATTCATCAATCTAAGTTTTTTAAGAATCTTTTAAGAATTTTCCAAACCGCAGTACATTCAATGTTTTGCACTTTTCGCAGTTTGATTAGTACATGTGTTGTACGGGCGTCAATTTTGGCTAAGTATTTAGTCTTAAAAATACAGCAACGACACATGTTCTTTCAAATAATTGTCCCACGATGCTGTTTGGACATTTATTATAATTCATTTCTCTATATAATTTTCATCAACAGATGTACCTTTTGCGTATACATTTTAGTGTTAATAATCACTCCTAAAAATTATTACGTTCACGTGTAAATATGATTAAATGACTAGTGTAAACATTTATCGTTTATCGTCTACATTCATGATTATACCTACATATTCGACTTATGTTTGAGGCAGCTAATCAAAACAACTTTGGCAGATGGATCCACGTGTAAAATTACTTTTTCTTTGATCAAAAAAAAAACGATTTCGATGTTTCGCGTTGAAAATAGATCAATGGACGTAGATGCAAATTGTAAAAATTGTTTATCAATAAAATAATATAATTTGTTTCTTAGTCGTTCTTATAATTAATTTGAAAATTTAATCTTGATATTAGCAGTGAAACAGTTCACTAAAACCCTTACCACAACACTTAATTCGTACTGGACGCACGTTTCGATAGCCAAGCTATCATCATCAGTAGCAAGACAGTCTTGCTGTTGATGATGATAGCTTGGCTATCGAAACGTGCGTCCAGTACGAATTAAGTGTTGTGGTAAGGGTTTTAGTGAACTGTTTCAGTGTTCCAGTGCCACAGTTTTAGAGTACCCGTTTAGTTAATATTAGCAGCTTTTATTTTTTTATAGGGTCATGGAAATAAAAATGTTTTTAACATTTCGACAATTGTTCTTTGTCATCTTCAAAATTGCGTGTTTTTATTTTTTCTAGGGATCGACGGATACCGATGTCGGTATCGGTATATCGGGCTTCTTGGCCGATATCGGTATTGGCCAATATGTAAAGTGCAATATCGGCCTATATCGGTATCGGCCTAATAAAAATATCAATAATAAGTATTTTAAATGATACGGATTTTATAAAGAAATTAAAAACAGAAATACTAAATAAAAACGATATATGTGTATATTTTTATTAAAAAAAAATACAAAAAAACATTTAAGATGGAAAAAGATTAAATAAAAAAACCGTTATCATATTTAATATTTAAAGTTAAGTTTTTGCAAGCTACAATGCAACAAAATTAAACACTCTGCCCGTTCTGGGCTTAGACGACTTCTTGCGTTTTCGTATACTTTCACAGCTGAAGGGAATAGCTGTTCACTAGCCATACTACTTGGTGGGGGTGCTAAATGTATTATTGCAGCAGTGGAAAAATGTCTTTTATTTGCCCACCAAGTCAAAGGATCCTAATTTTTTGATATTTTGGCTAATTCAATGTACATTTTACGTTCACCTTCAATTTTATTATTTAAATCATTGGCTTCCCTTTCTAATGGCGATTTATCTGCCGATATACTGGTAAATTCCACAAAGGTATTCCAAAACAAACTATGAGGAATTGAGTTAGGAACATTGCCTTGATTTCGTAGCAATTTTTGCTGGTGGAGCATCATCATTGTCACTCACATCGGAACTATCATTACTCTCTCCAGGTTTATTGCATTGTTGGGATCCTGTCCATTAATTTTTAAGATTTAATTTTTTAAATCTGTATAGGTTCTTTGCGAATAACCATCGTCGAAAAAACATATTTTGAACCATGGGTCTAATAAAGTGGCCAAAAGAAAATTTCTATCAGTGAAGTAGTCTTTGCACCTTTTATTTAAAGAATTTTTAAGCTAATTTTTAGTAGTCTCTGCACTCTAGAAAAGTCAACTCCTTTAGCTTTGTCAAGATAATTTAAAAGTGTCTTAAGTAATGGTATTACTTCTGATATAGGTGCACTGTTCTTACTGAAAACCTTGATAATCTCTTCAAAGGGTTTTAATAGGTTTAGTAAGTTTTTTGCTAGTTCCCAGTGGTAATATGCTAGTGCCAATATATTTAAAGCGGTTTTTTGTTCTACCAAACGTTCCAACATATAAAAGCTTGAGTTCTATCTTGTAGGTACATTCTGAACCAAAGATTTTTCCGCCATATGAAGAGTCTTTTGAATATTCTTCAGTCTATCACAAGCCAAAGAGGAATGACTAAAATGAGTTACTATACGCCTCGCTTTTGCCAATAAATCTATGATTGATCGTTGACTTTCTATCGAGTCTTGTATGGCTAATTGTAAAGTATGTATAAGACAAGGTTGGTGTTTTAATTTAGCCTCGTCGATGCCCCTTTTCATGTTGGCGGCATTGTCAGCCAAAACCAAAAGCACTTGATTGTGAACCAACTTCCATCTCTTCATTAAATCGTTTAACATATGGGCAATATTTAAAGCTGTAGGTGTCCCTGAAAAACGTTTGCAGGCTAGTACAAACAAACATGCTTCAGTTGTTTTAAAATCTATCTAATGAGCAGTAAAAGAGAGAAATGAATTGTTAATATGTTTGCAAGTCCATATACCTGTAGTTAGAGAAACTTTAATGTTTTCCTCTAAGGAAACTGATAATTTTTCACTAATTGCTGACGAACATATTTCGTAAATATCAGAAAGTGTCTTTTCTCTGAAATATTTATCTGAAGAAACCAATTTTTTTTAAAGCCGTTTAAAGCCTACGTCATTCACAATACTGAAGGGTTGTATATCTATAGCTATTAATTCTCCAATAGAATAATGAATCTTTTTAGATTTAGTACTATTGATGTCCCATAATTGCATATTGTCAAAGGATTAAAAAATCCTTAGCTGTGTGGTTTCACTTGAGGGGGCAGTTGAACAACACCCGGTTTTTCCCCGAATTCTTCTACATATGAAAAAAAGGAACCATCTAAATATAAAAAAAAACATTATGTGATCATAAAATCACATGTAGACAAAACAACGCAAGCACAAACGCATAACCTCTGCGAATAAAGTGGCGAATGAAAAAAATTGTGTGTGCATAGACCAAATAACGCACAAAATAGCCACGCGCCATTTAGTCCATGCGCTGTTTTGTCCAGGCGTAATTTCTTCAGTTAATTCTTAACCAGTAAATAACCTCTCTTAACAAAAAAGATTTTGTGTGTGTTATAAAAAATATTTAGGTTTATTTATTTTGTGATTTATGTAAGTAAATATTATTTATTAAAAATAAACGGACTTACGAGCGTTATTAATTTAGCAGTCTAAAATAAATTTATATACTTCGACTTATCGTGATGAGGAACATTTTTTTCCTTTAATTCATCACTTAATTTTTCAATACGGAACTTTGCCATGTGATGTTTTAAATTGCTGGTATTTGCTATCTTGCCTTTTCCTCCCAGAGAAACAACAACATTACATATTTTGCAGGTTGCACTTGCTTTTGTTGTGGTGGCATTAACTTCGTTTTTAGTGAAATACTTCCAATAAATACTTTTACCAGCCTACTACTGCTTGAAGCTGATAAACCAGACCCTTGTAAAGATGATGACTGCGAAACGAGTTGAGAACACACAATAAAACGATCCATGTTTTTGAAGAAACAGGACAATATTCATCATTTCAAAATTTTGGATCCTCTCTGGTATTCCCCGACCGAGCGAACGTAGAGTATTCCACACGAGAGAATGGGACACGGCCGCGCGTCGGCGGACCGCCGAGCGTTGCCAAATTTGGGGATTGTATTCGATTAAGGGGATTCACCGAACATCGAGTTTATTCTGTGTTCTTTTTAGCAGTGTTTCTTTGGTTAAACCGTGTTTAACGGTAACGGTATTTTTGTATTGATTTCCTTTTCAAAAAATTTTCAAAAATCAATCAATTTTAGCTAATTTGTATAGTAAAATATCCATAATAAAAAATATGGCCTATATATTAGCATCGGCCGATATGGGTCATGCGTATATCGATATCGGCCAATATCGGTATCAGCCACAAAAAATCATATCGGTCGATCCCTAATTTTTTACAAAAATAGAACAATGTCAACGCACACAATACCTTAAAATTTTTTATTTTTTGTTAACAATAAAATTTTATATGTTGCATTGTTTGGTTTTTTAAGTTATTAAAATGATTGCTGTTGCCATTTTGTTAGCCAATGAAAACGTGAATGTTTTATTGTTTTAAAAAACAATTAAAAAAACATTTAAAGTGTTGTGTATGATGACATTGTTTCATTTTTGGAAAAAATAAAGACATACAATTCTGAAGAAGACAAAAAAATTGTTGAAAGATTTATGTTATTTCTATTTCTATGAACCCATAAATTTTAAGTTAACGAATTTATTACTCTTATTTTCTTTTGTACAGAAATGTACACATCTGACATCTGTATTAGCATTCATTTGCCTGCTTTTAATTTATATAATGTATCAAGAAGAATGTTATTTGATGCTTTAAATCTGTTTCAAGGAAGAATTTATTATCTTAACATGCTGCCCAATTAAATTCTTTAAATGGTTCGACTTAATGAAAGTCTCTTACAAAACTGTTTCCTTGTTTTCACATTCCTACATTCTGGTACACACAAAGTCGCCAATTAGATTAACACATTGACGACACTAATACGATGTCATCATTAACAACATTTGTATCGCGTGATACATCAGTTCATGAAAATCTGGAGATCAAAGATCGTTAAATTCAAGAAATTATTACCATAGAATGGAATGCCAACATTGAAGACTGGATCTTAATATAATTTCATTTGCAATTAATCAAAATGGAAATTGTAAATGAATTATTTGACATGCTTTCGATTTTTTGGCGTTCCTGATTTGGTGAGAATGTACATACAATATAAAGTTTCTATAGCATAGAGTTCTTTATATTTATTTCGCTTAAAGTAAAACAATATTCCTACCATATTTTAGATTTTCTTTTTTGATTCTATCCAAAAATTTTCAATATATTTCTCAACAACAAATTTCTAACCATTTTGGAGCAACATAAGTGTAATTTTTTTGAAAATTTGTTCACAAAAGCGACTCTCCTGAAGAATTCGTGCATTCATAAAAGCACGATTCCAGAGTTGGTAAACTTCAACGCCAACATTAATTCCCTTAAAAAGTTTGGATGGAAAATGGAAATTTGGATGGAAATTCCAGAATAATGTTATATAGGGTGGAACAAAATTTTTTTGTGTACACAAAATGTCCAATAGAGATTTTGGTATTTTGCATTATTACTGGAAATTAGGAAGAAGCGCTGTTGATGCCCATCGTATACTCCGTGAAGTTGAAGGTCAAGATGTTATCTCAGATCTAACCGTACAAAACTTGTACAAAAAGTTCAGGAATGAACAGGCAGACCTTCGAGATCGTTGACCAAGAGGTTTTTCGCCAAAGAGTTCGGGCCATTCCGGCTTCTAATACGCGACAATCGCCACAGGAGCATCGCCAAATTTTCAAACAGATCTTCGAGACGAACGATGTTCCGGAAGAACTTTTATCGTTGACCAAGAGGTTCTTCACCAAAGAATTGAAGCCACTCCGGCTTCTAGTACGCGAACATCATTGCAGGAGCATGGTCCTTCGCGATGGGCAATAGATCGCCATCTTCACAAACTGGGGAGAAACAGACGATGCAGAGAAGTACCTCATGAATTGACTGCAAAACAGGCATAGCAACGAGTGCAAAAGTGGATCTACCTTCGTAATCCAAACATATCGAATCAGTAATTAACTCGTGGCCAATCTGCAGTCAATCTGTGGTTAAGCACAAAAGCTTTGGGTCGAAGGTGATGGTGTGTGTTTGGCGAAATGACCAAGGTGTTATCCACTTTGAATTGGTACCAGAAGGTAAGGCATTAAACTCTGAACTATACTGCGAGCAATTGGATCGAATGTATGCAGTTTTAAGAGAAAGGCATACACCATTAGTTAACAGAAATTGCGTGCTGTTCCATCAAGATAATCACGATAAAGCTGGAAGAATTCGATAGGTGGGACGTTTGTAGGTTAATGGCATACTTTCTCGCCGGGGGTGTTTTTGACAATGTCATGAAAGTATAAAAAGAATGCTGTGAGTTCTTCGCCGCTAAACCAGTAGAATGGTACAGACGTGGAAACGAAAAGCTTACCAGACAATGGCAAAGAACTATCGATCACAATGGATTATATTTTGAGTATTAATTATTATCCTTGTGTTTTTTATGCCGTTAAATTAAATTTCGCCCTAATGTTTTGCTTATTGCCAAAATTTCGTTTCCAAATAGAACTAAACCCGAAGGAGTAGAGATTCATAGTTTTGAAAAACTTTACCACGGAAGTTGTAAATAAAATAGGTAGACAAAAGGACTTAAATAATCTTTTGCAGGATTTAGTCGCAAAGGATATTTAAAAAGAAAGGATATTTAAATTCATGTGCCAGTTGCTTTTTTTTATTAACTTCCCGTCGGATATGCAAGAGTTGGACAACATTAAAACGTTTTGTAGATGTAAACTCTGGTAAATTGCTTTTTTTTAATATAAAGGGAGTCCTTATGATTGTCAAAATTGCTCTGTTAATTTGAGCTTCCTGAAGCAACTATTTTAAAGTTCATTATTAAATTTTGTAAAGGCAAACATGTTTCGTAAAATTGATACTTGTCTTTAACTTATCAAAATTTTCGTTTTTAAGGTCATAATTTCCTTTTCCACAAAACTACGACAAAAAAAAATGTAAATAACAATATTCAAGGATGTATTTGTTTCTCTTCAATCAATTCTACGTTTGACATACAAATATAGCGTGCAGGAAACGATTTAATGATAGGTTTATATCATTCTATTGGCTAGCTTCAACGGATTACAGATTAGTTTAATCACTTACCGATTTACGAGAGAACAACGAGCACGCCGGAAGTAGAAAAGGGGCTATTCGAGATACCAATGCGACCGAGTGTATTCATATATCAATCGAGACAAACATTAAGCACGCTACTTCCTCGATGACGTCGTAAACAAAGCGTAAAAAAGAGCGCGTTTAACCTTTCCTTTCGTATACGATGCGCCCATTGACATTCTACCATAAAAGTTGGTATCAATGTTGAAGGTAAACCGTCTCCTGTACACAGTACGAATCGACTGTTATATGCTGTGTGTAATACATAGGAAGCTCGTTATTTATTATACGTTTACATACGCTACTACGCCTTCTAGATTATTGTCTGTGGTTAGTTATATTGTACACGTTTTTGCGATACGAAGAAACTGTTGACTGATGTATCGGACGCATTGTTGAATATGAATTTTTTAATTACATTGAGTTGTTTATTATTATAGCGTGGTATTCTCGAGAATTATGATATACTGTGTGAGTCAAAAAATTCGTTCTTCAATCTTTGGGGGTTATAGAAGGGTTTTTTCAAATATTAAGGAGAATGACATCAGATATACAGTTGTGTTTTCATTGCTGGTTAAGCAGCTGCTACATACAGGGAGATTTGTTTTATTTGCAATATACCGCGCTGATAAGGATTCATTTATAAGCGCTAGTCCCATACATATAACGAATAACATACATAGAGGTACCTTACACGCTCAGTTTGGTACCAGTCAATTTAGTAACCTTGATTACGAATTGATTGATGAGAAACTGAAGGACTGACGGGTGGTAAAAGTCCAGATTGATATCAGTCATCTTCAAGAACTCCACCGATCAAGAACTACATTCTCCTCAAGAACGATGGATTCGCAAAAATTGTTTTTTCATTGTTTTAAGGGAATTTAAAAGGAAACAAATTGATTGGAAAATTTCTCTCTGCCCCTGCAATCTATTACGAGGGCGTATTGAAAAGTAATGCCCCCATGGCTATAACTTTATTAGTAATAGATATATTGTTTACATATAAGTGTGAAATGATAGTACAAACTGTCCTCTACCCACTGATATAATCACTTTTCCACATAATCGCCATTTACAGCAAACGAAGCTGCGGCTATCAAGGAAAGCCAGTCGAAATTTCAAGATAGTCAGGTTAAAACGGGTTTAAAAACTATTCAGAACAATTACTTCGGACTAGTGGAGGCAATAGAAAAATTACGAAATCCTTCGGTGTCGTTAGTGGAATCTCTGCAAATAGTGCAACATGTTCGTGCACAGCCATGCGCGGTAGAAGACCCAAAAAATGTTTGTGTTCTAGAATGGTTTGAAAGTGTTTTAGAGAAAGATTCTGATTTTGGCACATTAAGACAAATTTGTGAAGGTGCGTCAACAGAACCGTTAAGTTGTTCCATAGATTATTTTAATTACGCAAATATAACGTCACTAGATGTAGAACGTTCGTTTTCTGCATATAAACACACTTTTTCCTCACGCCGCGCTCGGTTTGCCGAAACAACTGTGGAAACATATCTAATGTTGCAGATATTTAACAGACATTATTCACTTTGTGATTTCACGGAAGACTCTTAAGATGGCGTATAGCCAAAATAGGGGAATTAGAATAATACATATTATATGTGATTTCTTAAGTTTTAAGAGCATGGTCAAATAGCTTCTAAGAAAAGGGACGAAACTCGAACGAAAATAAAAAATACAAATCTTATCCTCTAAGCTACATAGAAAATATTCCAATGAGTCACAATATGCACACACATGTTGAAGGGAAAATAGAATATACTGAACATTACTATACTTAAAATCTAACAGAAGGAATAAAAATGAAATCTAAGAAATAGAAAGAAAGGATATTTAACACTATAATAGATGTTCAAAAAAGGAGTCATTTACTGTTCTGGTAATTTTAGCAACTATCGTGCTTATAGAATCATTGTGTCATTTCCAGATTCTAATGTGATCTAAATCAATAGTTTTCCAATGTCAAATGGTACTACAAAACACTGCATTCAAAGTGAATTTTTAATTCTTTCAAGCTAAGAAATTTTAACTTCATTGTTCATAGTGGACTTTGACTCCAGTAAAGAAAATCTAATAGGTAGTTACTCGCTTTCCAAATTATAAAATGGATAACAGGTCGTTGAGCTCTACGTAATCTGGACACCAGGACCGGACTAAATAATAAGGAGCTAACAAATCTAATAGATACACCATATTTTCAATTTGTATTCAGTAAATTTACAACTAATTTACTTTTGCCTTAGTACGATTGTACATAAAATACGTTCTATATACATAACTTCCTGAATTTTTGCCAAAAAGCAAGTTATTACCTATAAAGAAATTCGCCTATTCTAAGAACGATATCTTAAAATCATGTCGGCGTATTGACTCATTGAGCATTCATTGTATAAACGCAGCAATTGTAGTATTGCAAGATTTACTGACGTCTATCGCCAAACGTTCATACAACGACCAAATTGCTATCGAAAAATAAAACGTATGATCGGCTTTAATTGCCAATTAAAAACCAATAATGCGAGATAAACAGTAGGAATCGTCAATGGAAGTTACTATATTCGAATGTGATGTCATCCTCTTTCATATATATATATATATGAAAATACTTTGGAGTATGTAGTAATCTTCTATATCGTCTTAATCCTCTTGCTTTGGCGACTACAGTTTAGAGATAAGGAAAATAAAAAGACTGTTGGAAGTTGAAATGTAAAGCATAAGGCTGTCTCCTTCTTACGTAAGCTCTGTCCAATCGTGAGTGTAAATCCAACGTAAACTTACGGATTCCGTTTGAACACCTAATGAGATGCATAAATTGTACATTTACGTCTTATTTCTTAGTATACGAAGTTAAATTACGTTTATCGAAAGATGTAAATAGTCGATAGTAAGAAATGTAAGGTGAATTTATGTGTTATGTAATTTTGTTTCTTTAACATTTTCTAAAGTATGTATGCAACTGTTTGTATTGGTAGTGAGTGTAATTTAATTCCTGGATATCTATCTTTACGCAAAAGTGATTTTAAATCATTTGAAGATAAATTGCTTATTTTAATATTTACCATATGCGCCTGGTTGGAAAAGCAATCCTTTTGCAAAATAATCTCTTTAGCGTAGTAACTGGTTTAAGGCCAGGAACAGACGACCGCGCAAAACGTAGCGTTTTTAGATCTCACTGATTTTAATGTGTTGCAGTAGATGAGCGTTTACTTGTGTGTGGTAGCCGTTCGGCGCTGTATCCACTTTTATACCATAAGTAGATTGATGAACCTTAGCGACGATTGATTATGAGTTGAAGATTGTAACTGAAGAAATTTCCGGAAAGATTATATAGAAATACTAAACCGAGATCACTAACAACACATTAATTATAAGGTTAGTATAATTTTAAGTTATATATTTATTATCTTTCAAAATTCTAAAAAAGAAAAGTAAAGTAATAATTTCCGTTAACAATATTCATAATAAGTATTCTTACACAAGATACTTTTTCAAAAGTTAAATGTGCATTTCTCACTGGAGATACGTTTTTATTTTGGTATATAATAAAACCAGGCATGATTTTGATTTATCTTTTAATTCTTTAAAGTTAGAAATGTTGATCCGCTTCAATGTCCGGAAAACTAACTTCTCACTGTACTTACCAAATATTTAAATACTGGAGCTGAAGGTATTTGGTTATTGGATTCCTGTAGTGGGCATTGTCCGAGTGATGTGCAAAATTTAGTACCAACGAACAAAAAAGTAAATATTTTTACAATTCCAAAGAAAACAACTTCAACGGTACCTTGAGACGTTTACGGTTTTAGAATATGGAAAAATGTTGTGAGAACATTTTCAGATGAAGCACTACTTACGGATTACGACATAATTTTATACCAAAGGAACAGTATTATTCAGTTACAATCTTTAACTCATAATCAATTGTTATCGCCAAGGTTCTTCAATCAATTTAAATACGCATGGTATAAAAGTGGATACAGCGTCGAACGGCTACCATATTTTAAAGATCCTGTAAGATTCTGCTTCCCGAAGGACGCACAAAATACACAACAATGAGGTATTTGCGGCAAGTCTGCGTTTGTTTGTTGTGCATGGTGTAAGCAATTCATTCGTTTTCAACACGGATTACCTATCATTCTTACTATGTATACGCAATACGTATCGTAATGTATTTCTCAGTTTACTTTTTAAACAGTTAGTAAACTCTTTACCCACATTTTATTAATAAAATCATTTGATAACAACCTGCGTGTTTTCTTCATTACAGTAAATATAGCACAGCAGTTATGATTTTTTTTACACAAATATGAATATTTCGTGACAGATGTAATATATTGTGATGTTACAAATAACGGTAAAAAGATTTGAATTGGGAGATAATCAGTTCTACGTTTATTTTAAGTCTTTCACTTACAAAAATGAAATCCTTATGGTTCCTCTTTTCCTCTTCTCAGCAATATTGAAATCCGAAATCTTGCTTTAGACACCTTTTGATTAAATTTCTTGAATTAAATTTCTTTGGATTACTTCTTAAAATCCCTTGATTGATGTAATACTCTTGATAATTGTTCGTGATTGTTTATACTTTACTTTAACAGCTTTTCAATACATTTGAATCAATAATTTCGGCGAGATTTAATTTTAATAGTACAATTTCTAAATACATCAGTCAAAAAATGTTTGTTTTTTTTTTTTTAATGTTTACGTTGCTAACTTCTGTTTCTCGGTCGTCCCTGGCATTGCCAATGTAACGACTTGATATTTAATTTTGATGTTTTGAAGATCGAATTCGGTGTCGCAGGTAACGTAAGGAATTTTGACGGTTATTTCCAAATACAGTGTGTTTTTTGTGTGTGTACGTGTCATTTTTACAAATAATGTTTTCAAACTGTAAATAACTTAAAGTAGCCTGGAATTTTGATTATCCCCTGTAACATATCATGAACTGAGTTTTTTTTTTTAATAAAAATTAATATATAAGTAATCAAAATATCAGAACTCGAAGATTAATCGAAAATAATTCAAGTTCCGCATAAAACTATTAAAATCTAATATCAGCGAATTTTGATATAATATTGATTAGAATGAATTTAGTAACATTTAAACACGCTTTTCGCGTGGAACATCCCACTACAATATTTATATGTAAATTCTAGGTAGCTTCTATATTTTTGTAGTATATACAAATTCTGAAATTTGCAACAAATTAAGGGGGTTGGGGGCTTTGTTCCCTAAATAAATATTCATTATAGAGAAAATATTTACGTCATTTTTAAGAGCATGTAAAACAGTTTAAATCTTGTTTTAACTTTTTTTGACATCTCTTATAGTTTCTGAGCTATTGAGTTAAACAGCGAAGGGTAGTGTTGAGCTTGGGGTGCTTTACATCCCGCCAGCGTGCGATTGGGCAGCTAAGATAGTTACCGTTGTTCTTACAGTACATCGATTTATAAACCCACAAAGTTTCATTTAAATCGGTGAAATGCACTCACTTGCGTGATTAGAAAATCAACGTTGCGTTTTCTGCGGTCGTCTATTCCTGGCTTGTGTAATTTTACCAAAACGTGGTTCAAAAAAGCTTTTTTTTATTAAAATTAAATTTAAATTTATTTCGCCTTTTCCTTCTGAATTTAAATAATAGATAACATTGTATTGCTATTGCAATTAATTTGATCAAAACTTCTTTTTTCATTCTGGATATTATTCAAAAGTTGATATTTTCCGTATGTTTAATACCTTTTTCTTTCTAAAAAATTATTTCTAACGTGGGGCAGTTGAGAGGAATTAATTTGGTCCAATAATTCAGACAATACTTTGCTAAAAGTTATTATATTCTGTCATTATATTTACATGGAAATTTAATAACTGAAGATAGTTTATTATATTTAAGATAGTAATAAATTAATAATATGCATTTCTTTTTTGTCTGAGGAAGTGACGGCGACATCTGGCGGCGAATCTTCAAACAGCGACCCCGTTCAGGCGTAATAATTGGCGTAAATAGAAGCACTCAAATCACGGCAACCTCAATTGAGGTTTTAATTAAATAAGTGCCTCTGGCAAAATACTAACAAAATCACGTCGACCCGACACAAACGTATTATGCTCAAATCGGACTCGCTTTACGATCGCCACGCGTTTTAACGAATTTAACCTCTTTTTATGTCTCACATCATTTCTAATGCATGCATTCATCTATTGTACTTGATGAGCAAAACTACAATACAATAAATATTTACGTGAACGTATATCTGAGTTTACATGTTGAGCAGACATAAAATTATCTAGATACAAGCGCCATTCGTTATATATAAACAAATGAAGTAAGTGAATTATTGTATTTAAAATATTGCAAATGCTTTATTTTAAAACAACACATCGGCATTGTAGATAAGATATTGGCGTTTCTATTAAAAGATGTGACTAATTTCACCAGTACCCAAGTTCAAATGTCATGACATCATGATATATTTTACTTTACACAAGGCGGGAAAAATGTATAACTGAAAAAAGCTTGCCAGAGGTGTAACTATCATTAAAAATTATTGCAAACATAAACACGTTTACAAAAAAGAGGCGATAACTTAAAAAATAGAAACTAAATTCTTGAAATTCTCTCTCAGGTATTCAAAATAACAAAAAAGAAATCGTAATCAAAGTTTACTTCGAGTGTTATTTTTGATCTTATTTACACAACCTCTACTATGTTGAACAACACCGATCAAAGTCCACTCGTTAATTGAATGATAGAATGCAAATCAAAAAAAGCTTCAGAGGCGATGATGTGGAACTAGCCGAAAGTGTTGAATATTGAAATATCATTGTAGATGGTGTCAGGGGCAGATAACCTTTGGTTTATTACAAGTTGGCGTCACGTATTTTTTTCTAAAAGGCAGATGTTCCAATAACAATTAAATTAATGGTTTGTAATGTCTGGCAAAAATTGAGGTGTCTCTAAATAACAGTAATTGGGGAAAAAGCAAAGCCAAAACTAAGCAAAAAGTTATTTATGTCATATGAGTCGAGGATGTTATTCGCAATCAGTGGCGGTTCGTGACTTTTTGATGAGGAGGGCGCGATTATAAAAAGTTATGATAAAATTTTACCTTTAGCTTACAATGATCTTTGAAAAAAAGAAGGAATTGCTAACAAATTATTAAAAAATACTACCCGCACTTGCACAGGTGGGTCTAGCATTGAATATAATGTACACAAGGATATTTATTTTTAATGTGTGTAATTATTTACTACTTTAGAAATATTTTTAGTTTTGTTTTTTAATGCTCATGGCTTTGCGTGATCCACTCAGGAGTTAGTGCCTTGATGTTAGAAGCAATTTTGGCAAATATATACATTTTTCTTATTAATGTGTATACCGATTGGGAAAATGTGAAATTAGCTATATCGCTATATGTACGGCGAGAGAGCGAGGAGGAGATTGCGTGGAATCCGATCAATTCGATGCGGGTCGCGCTAGTACACTTCTAACAATGTCGGGATGTAGACCTACTGTGTGAAGAGCATGGAAATGAGAGTTTCGCATATTTATTTTGCTGTTGCTACGAAGCTTAGACGAAATTAATAAGAAATTCTAAAGACAAAAATAAAAACAGATTCTGATGAAATAAAAGAAAAGAAAAATAAATACTCTAGAAATTCTTACTAAGATCGTCCGCGCATAATGCAGTCTACCTCGTAACTAACCACATCGGTAACCTTGAGCCATCGACTGCCGGTCACCCCTCCGCTTGTGATGAATCATCCATTGGCGCTTACCGTTGTCGCATGTACGCTTTTTCGTATAGCTAGACATTCTCTTTCCTTATGTGTGTACATATATTTTGTATTGGCGAATGGACTTACTTGAATGCATTTAACAAAATCCCCTTAGCATTAGATTGTATTTCAGAGTTTACAACTACTTCAGTATATTTTTCGTATAATCTTTGAAGTAATAATTGTGTAATTGCATTCAAAACCAAACTAATTCAGAAAATTATTGTAATATATCTACATGTAATAGCAAGTAGTAAAGTTCACTAGAAAATTATCGTCTTCTTATTCGTTTCGTTCATTTACCTGGTAATTTTTTTAAGTAGCCAGATATGTATTTAGAAAAATGTAACACGATTTCAAAACCATACGAGTCTCCACGTTAGATGATGTTTGAAACTCTCAATTTTTCTATTTATGTATGTTGTATACAAAATTAAGAAAATGCAAAAATAAGTACAATAAATTATACCGTACAATACATTGTAATACTCACCAGTGGGAGAAACGCCAGCATAATCTCAGAACTAATGCAAAGAGCATTAAAAATGGTAGAAGTATGGTGCAAGAAGGAGAACCTTAGAGTAAATCCTGGAAAAATTGCACTTGTACCCTTCACTAAGAGAAGGAAATTGGACGGTTTAAAGGAGCCGATTCTTTGCAACGAAGTAGTACAGATCAGTCAGGAGGCTAAGTTCTTAGGTGTAACCTTGGACTCTAAACTGAACTGGAACTCACATTTACAAAAAATGACCGACAAATGTAAGAGGGTTTTAATGACAACCCGTAGAACAGTTGGGAAAACATGGGGACTCAAACCACATATGACGTACTGGCTGTACACTACGGTGGTAAGACCCATGATAACTTATGGCTGCCTGGTTTGGTGGCCTAAGATCACACAGAAGCATGCGTTAACTAGTCTCTCGAAAATTCAGAGACTGGCATGTCTTTGTATAACAGGAGCTATTAAAAGCACTCCAACAGCTGCTATGGAAACCATGCTAAACCTACCTCCTCTTGAGATTTATATCAAGGGAGAAGCCAGAATGGGGGCATACAGACTGAAAAATACTAGCAACTGGAGATCCCACAGTGGATCTGGGCACACCAGAATAGAAGCAGTAGTAACAAATCCTATCTATGACATGGGTAGTGATACAACAATCTCCAGGATCTCCTATGACAAACCTTTCAAAGTTTTCTTGAATTGGAAAGAATGGAGGGATGGAGAGGGGAGAAAACCAAGAACACTAGTCTGGTACACAGATGGGTCTAAAACGGGCACTACATCTGGCGTTGGTGTATATGGAAAACCAGGGATACAAAGTATGTGTATCACTTGGGCGATACACCACGGTATTTCAAACAGAAATATATGCTATACAAACCTGCGCGTGGGAGAGTCTGCGTCGGCGACCGCAAGGTGAGACGATGTGCATTCTCTCTGACAGTCAGGCAGCTTTAAAGGCACTAGCATCTTATCGCATAATCTCCAAACTAGTATGGGAGTGCCTGCAAACCCTAATGGCTCTGTCTAAACACAACAAGGTCACACTGGTGTGGGTGCCAGGGCACAGGGGCATAGCGGGCAATGAAATTGCAGACCAGCTAGCGAGGGAAGGTTCAAAAATGAATTATATAGGCCCTGAACCGGGTCTAGGTATTATCAAGAGTGCAGTGCGTGGTGCAATTAATGAGTGGATTATAACACAACACCAATTAAATTGGAAACATGCAGCTGGACAAAAGCACAGCAACGGATGATGGGAAGACCGTCGCAACATCTGACTGCTGACCTGCTGAATTAACAAGATACAGCTTAGAGCAGCAACATGTCTATTAACAGGACATGGCTGTTTGAGAGGCCACTTGCATAAGATGGGGATCTACAAGATGAGCCCTTATGTAGACTTTGCAATGAGGAGGAGGAAACAGCCTCTCATATTATTTTCGAATGTGCAGCGTTAGCTCAACGCAGATTCGCTATGCGAAGCACAATTGAACTACCAATGGAGAAAGATTTACTACATAGGCTGTTAAACCTGATTGCGGGAACTAACCTGTTTAAGTAAAACAAAACCGAAGCAGGAATAATACAATAAGCTACTAAGCTTCAGTGTTAGGGATGTAAAGACCAGCCCTGCTCTGGTAGAAAATCAATCAATCAATCAACCGTACAATAAATTCTTCCGTAATCTTCAAATTTGAATTTACCGTTCGTCAGTATTTGCCATCCAAAAATTACCATAATGTTCCCATTATGATAATATTTAGTCCAGATACAGTACCAACATAAATTTCGTTATGATATGACTATAGTCCGTCTCAGCCTTGTTGTGCAGTACAGGTCTTATGAACATACTGTACATTGTTGCCAATTTGTTACACCACATTAAATTTAGGTCATTTCCGGTTATTACTTGACAGTTCATATGGACAAAGCATATACCGTCTGGGAATCGACGATTCGATCGAGTACGTACAATATTTATATGAGCATTTGTTTTATAGTTAATCCGCACACAAAAGAGCGTTAGCACCAATAAATTACGATTCCCAATTCCAACGAACAAGTAACTATTCATTCGAAATAAATAACTTTAGTAGTACAAGAATTAACAATGCCTTTCAGATTCTAATAAAAACTCTAACTCAATGAATCATTAGTTTGAATAATCCTTCCTTTTGATGACTCTCTCACATTTAGCTAAGAACAATGCTGCGTGTCGTAGTCTGGCAATGCAGCATTCAACTATAGCGTTCGGGTCGTTTCCGACCGGCATGTACTTTAAATCGTTTCGTCGCTCCGACAAGTGACAATGCTTTTTTATTACTGAAATTGGTACATAAACTTTGACTATTATATTATTTTATTACTTAATGAAAAATAATATAGCGTTTGGTTTTATATTTTATTGAATATCAATACATCATTTCTATATATTATGTCAAGAACATGAATTAAATCAAACAATAAAAAAATATATGTAAAAGAAATGTAAGTTCAGCACCAGTAATAAAACCACCAGAATTGGATGTGAAGTAATAAGATTTCCTTTGAGGCTGATATGTTAAGAAAACCTTCTTTAAATAATATCAGCCCAATAATTATACATCTCAGAGATAGTACCTTGAGTGACTGTGGTAACAATGAGTAAACTATAATAAATAAAATAAAAATGTTTATCAGTGTAAAGACACTGATAGGGTTTTATTGTAAAGACAATAAAACCCTAATATATTCTAAAATTGCTGCGTGTAATCATCGTCAATTAATTTATTAAAAAAGTTTAGTGTGGCATCCTTTACATAATTAACGCTTTAATATTTTTCATTGAACACGTTCATCCTCAGATATTCTTAAATGTTACGATTAACAGTTGCAAAAATGTTGAAATTTGTTTAAATAACATTTAGTTCTCTTGATATAGCATGCAAAAACAAATAAATGTTACCTTAAATTTACCAAAATTACATAAACCTGGTGATACTTATAGACCAATTATCTCCAACATAAATTCTAGTTGGACAATTCAATACTCTGAATTTCGAAAATGATTTTAGCATCAAAAGTTCTATTGATTTGGTAAAAAAAAACTTAAAGATCTAAAAGTCGATACTTCACACCGACTTGTGTCATTTGAAATCACGTCTTTATCCCAGCACCCCAATCGGAGAGATGTTTGATATTTTAAGGAAGTTTCTTTTAATGAACGGTTTATCAAGGGAAGTTGTCAAAGAGTATATTATACAAACTAGATTATGTATGGAACAAAATAGTTTTATATTTAATTAAACAATTTACAAACAAACTTACGGTATAGCCACAATTTAGAAATTGATTTGAAACAAGAAAGTTCCGATTTTCATAAATTGTGGTACCGGTACGTTGACGACGTGGTTACCATCGTGAGTAGCACTTTCGACATCAAAAACTTTATCACGACAATTAAATTTACACATGAATTGGAAAATAACAAAAGTTTACCCTTCTTGGACATTTTAATTTCGATAAAAAATTACATTTTGTAATACAACATTTACACAAATAACTACATCCGAAATGATTCCATTACTTTCCACAAATACAAAAGATCAACTTTCAGTAGATTAGAAAATAAAAACACAAGAAATCAGTTAGTAAATGTTTCACAAAAATTTGTTGTCTTTTTATTTTCTGTTTACAATATTTCACCAAGTGCTGATTAAAGAATCCATCAAATTTATTTCAATAGATTATTTCATAGACTATTTAATATACCATTATCTAAATACAACTTTAATAAAGAACTGAGTTTTGTCTATGATATACGAAAAAATAACGGTTACGACAAAAATTTCATAACAAAGATATATAAAAAATTTCAAAGGAAACAAAATACTTTAAATAATACCACTTTACTCCCCGCGAAAAATGCCGATTTGAAGAATAGCTACGTAAAGCTTACTTACCACCCAATTTAGAAAACAAATTTACAAATCTTTTTAAAAAATTCAATTTGATCCCCGCTTTCTCCAACAATCATACTTATATATTGATTATTATATTCGTGTAAAATGTATACAATATATGTATATCTTTTAGGAAGAAAACAATTCTTGTAAACAGAGTAAATAACAATGATTAATGATATAAAAGGTAAATTTCGATGGAACATAACGTCACCATGTAACTGCTATAAGAACGAAAACCATTGACACTGTTATAACTCATTGCAGCTATGTAGACATTCAAACGCTGTTTAATTACCATTAAAAACAGTATTTTGCAATATTGTAACAGCTTACTATTAAAATAAAGCTGTTATTAAAAACTTATAACTTGACAGTGTACATCTGAGCATTTAAGTGTTTTTTTTTAATTGACTCGCCTAGATCGCTAAAATATCACATTGTGCGACATTGACATAATTTAAAAGAAAATAACTATCCGAAAAGGTTTAAATTTTACTAGGGCTCGTCTTTGAAGATATTGAATACCGTCTGTTTGTTGTAGCTTTTATCACAAGCATAACAACTCAAAATACAATGAATTTTTTGCTTCCAATTAGCTTATCAATATTATTATGTTCTTAACGCACCATAGAACAACAGGTTACTAGATTTAAGCGTGATATCATGCGCTAGTTTGCGGTAGATTTTAATTACATTTCCTGCACTTTTTTCTCGAATCCACCGCAAATTAACTTTGTCGCCGTTTCTGGCAAACCCGGGACCAATCAGATGGATCTGTTAGTTTCTATATAAACCACAGATATACGAATAATCTAAGTTTATCAAGAGCCAGCGCACCAACGAGATACACCACTGCGCTGTGTAATGCGTAATGTTTATTTAGTCTGCTAACGAAATTTCGCCGTGTGTGTTTGTGTTTGGTTTCTGGATGTGTATGTAATTTGTTTTTTTCGTTTGTGATTTCATTTCACCAACTTCAAAAAGGACGAAGGCTCATCATAATATAGGGTTCCTACGCATATATTACTTATGAAGATCTCATATTGTCAATGTTTGCTTTTTTTAATCATCATGTGAGTATATGGGATTTGTTTATTATTTTTTAAAGCGAAATGGCTCTTATATAAATTGATATTAGGTCTTAGCGTATGACGGCCCCATTGATAATTGCATACTTTTTAATTACTTAGTAAAATTTCGTAAGAAAAATAAATTTGATTTTGTTTATTTTGAAATCGTTGTTAGACCATCTGGAGTCCTGATTTGTGTACTACTTGTAGGATGTTTAATTTCTTTGAAATACTTAACAATGGCAACGTACGTATTTTTTATTAATTCCATTAAAAAAAATGCAGGATATACAATCCTTGACCATGGAAATAGGACCACTTCACGAATATTGAATTTATAAAAATATTTCTCAAATATAATTTTAATTTCGAAAATATCTGAAAGCATCATTGTTGTTTGAGTAATCCCTGCTGTGAATCACGCCTCTTCGTACGTACAATAATTAATTAATTATGTTTAGTTTGAATTGTGTCGTTCATTATTTCGTTAGTACCATTGCAAATGTAAATTAAAACAGTATTTTCATCGATTTTCCAAAGAACTTATATTTCAAAGAGTTTTAGTTGTATTTGTGTATCATAATGGGAAAGAAGAGGGACATAACCACAGAGAAAAAAGCACGAATTTCTGCTCTTCTAGAGACGGGAGAGTTCTCTCAAACTGTTCTGAGAACCACGAAATTAATTAAGGAGAATATTCCTAGTACAAGTAGTGGCAGAACGTACTGCGCCGGCAAACGCAAAACAACTGTAAGAGATGATCGTCATATAGCAAAAGTGGCTACAGAACATCGTTTTTTATCCACCAAAGGTATTCATAAAATTCTCAATGGAGAAGGTATACAAATATCAGCCCGAACAGTCCGTAGACGTCTTCATGAAGCAGGCTTGAAATGCAGACATCCGGCAAAGAAGCCAGGACTAACATCTAAAATGATAGTGACACGATTTCTATGGGCTAAAGCAGTGGTTCTCAAAGTGTGGGTCGCGTTAAAGAATTGAGGGTTTCGCGAGAGGATTTCCAAAATAAAAGAAAACGCCTTACTAAGACATTTATTTCCATCTTTCGAAACGTAAATGAAAACATATAAAAAAATAATGCTTTAACACTAACTAACCTAAGTTTTATCGTATATTCAGGAACATAAACTTAACTACGCGTGCACCTTGTGGAACATAAACGATATCAACGAATCTTAATGCGACGTATGTGCCTGTTTTTCAAAAACTAGCATCTCAAATCTGGGCTCTGTATTTGATACACACACAATGATATTATTTTCAAGTTCGAGACGATTTCTCACTTTTGTTTTGATGACAGTCATAGGCGAGAAACTCAACTCACATAAATATGATGTTGCAAATGGAACCAAACACTTTACAGCTTGGTTTGCGAGCTGGGGGTATTCTTGCATTCTTTTGGTCCAAAACTGATCTAGGTTCTGCGAAAAAAGTTATAGTTTTAACATTCCATCACTTGATATTTCAGTAAGTTGTTCCTTCATGTTTGTTGCAATATCAGCGTGCTGAAAAGAATTGTCTAAAAACGGATTCAGTATCCATCTGTAATTATCATAACTGTTTTGAATTTCTTTGGGGAAATAGTCGCAGAGCTGTTGCTTCAAGTTGTGCAAATTGATTTGCACATCTGCAAAAACATGCTCAGAATTTATCGCACTATACTTAGTTAAATCTTCCATGAGTTCTTGAATGCACTGGAATGAATTAAACTTCTTTTTCCCAATTGAAGTCCACCATAAATCAAGTTTTTTTTTATAAATCCGTTGGCTGTTATTATATTAACATCGCAGCCTTGCAAGCTATTATTCAAAATATTTAAGTGTTCGGAAATATCAGCAAGGAAAGCCAGCCTAAGAAGCCAAAGAGGACTGGAAAATATATTCTCATATTCCGATGTTTCATCATGCAAGTACATCAAAAGTTCTGATTTTAACTGGAAATTTCTTTTCAAGACGTTACCCCTCGAAAGCCATCTTACTTCTGTGCGATAAAGAAGATTTACATATGAGGAACCCATGTCTTCACAAATTTTTCTAAAAATACGAGTCTGCAGCGCTTTTCCTGTGATGGAATTCGCAACTTCAATAACACTTTTCATAACACAATCCATTTCAGGAGGCAAAGATTTTGACGCAAGAACTTCTCGACGTAAAAAAACAGTGTACCCATGTAGCATTTGGCATTACTTCTTGTAATTTGACAATAAGACCAGATCGATGTCCTGTCATAGCCTTGGCGCCATCGGTGCATATAGCAACGCATTTCCACTAGTCAATATTGCACTTATCAATACTTTGCATAAAAGTGTCAAATAAACACTTTCTAGTCGTATTGGCCTCTAATGGCGTGCAAAATAAAATATCTTCTGTAATACCATTTTTCGTATCGTATCTTACGAATGCTACAAACTAGGCACAGTCAGAAATATCTGTAGATTCGTCCATCTGTAGAGAAAAGTACGTGCACTTCTTAATATTTTCAACAATTTGTGTTCGAATATCTTCTGCCATGTCACTTATTCTTCTTTGGATAGTACTGTCGGACAGCGGTATTGTTTTTAATTTTGCAAACTCTTTTTCACCAACCATTATTTGCACCATTTCAACAGCTACTAGTAAGATCAGATCTTCAGCAATTGTATGTGGCTTACTGGATTTTGCAATGCAAAATGCAACTCGATAACTTGCTAGTAATGCTTTTTCGTTATGAGTGATTGTTGATGTAAAAGTGGCTTGCTCCTTGTGCAGGGAGTTTAGCTTTCTTTCAAAAAATTCAATTTGTTCGTCGATGTCCTTCAAAGCGTTATAAAGAAGCATGTATGATCAAATCTATTAAACACCTCCATCTCTAATGCTTTGGTTATGTATTACGACAGAAAGACCGGGACCACTATATTTCGTTAACGGAACAATGGAACAAAAGCAATATAAAAAAGTTTTACAAAACTATTTAATACGCTATATTGGTTCGTTGGATCCGACTCATGGACCATACACTTTCATGCAAGTCAATGCACCGTGTCAAAAGGCAAAAAGTGTAATGTGATATCTTGAATCTAAAAATCTGCGTATACTACCTTGGCCAGACAATTCACCAGACATAAATCCAATTGAAAATGTGTGGAATGTCTTGAAAAGCATCGTAAGTACACGAAACTCAACTACAAAGGAAGAATTGCAAGAACATATTGAAGATGTATGGCATGATAGCGACGAAAAAGATTGAAGGAATAATAAAACACAGAAGAGGAACAAGCAAATATTAGTAAATATATGTCCAAATTATACCTACTTGCATGTTATATGTAATTAAATAATAATATTGCCAACATTACCAACTGTTTTTTTTTTAATTTTACCCCAAAATTATAATATTTTTAAGTGGCCCTAATTCGATGGCCAGGGACTGTATCTCGTGTTATAATTAAGGTTTGACAAACGAGTGCAACGTTAGAGGCGTATCGCCCAAAAGTAGGTACGTGTACTGAGTTTATTGAGTAGTATTTTGTCGCAGTGGACATCAAAACGTGAATAAAGGGTAAGAATATATTATTTTTTAATAATACTGTATTTCACGTACCTACTTTTGCACGATACGCCGCTGACGTTGCACTTCTTTGTCGAACCTTAGTTATAATACTTCCTTTTCATACACGATATATAAATATAAAGATTAAACAAAGGTGTTTAATTATTATTTATCGTTTGTTGGTTAATCTTTGATCTGCCAGCTTGTTCAGAATCTATTGGATTACTCTGGTAACTTTTCGAAACCATTCCCCATAGATCATAGATAGAGCGGGCAGTTTTTAAATCTCGCGGATGATTTAAGTTGGTAGTTCCGGCAATAAAGAATATATTTGTATTACGTTAAAAAATTGGCGTTTATGCGTTATCGGTTGTCACCGATATAGAAGGCCTGACAACTCTTCGATGACGTCACGCTGTTTAGGCGATGTATCGCCATGCACGATATTAGCCTAAGTGGTAAAGGAATCCTTTTTTTAAGTTTTGAAGGGCTTCCAGTTTAAAGAGGATGCCAGTCGTCTTGGACGAAACTAAGGTTGAAATTGCAGTAATTGCAATTTTATTCGAAATTTTGCTCAATTTCACGAGAACATTTACAGACATGCTATTGAACCAGGATTTTTAATTTCCTATTATGTGGTGTTTTATCTAATCTATCATTCCTATTATTTGGTGTTTTACCTAATATATCATTACTTTTCCCATAATCATTTTTAAGTAGGGTATTTGTAGAACAAGTTATTATAATTGTTGCAATACGTTCGCTGCTGTGAACATGACATTTACATATATCAGTATCCAAAATGGCTACGTTCGGTGATATAATTTAAAATATATTGTATTAAAACAGAACGTTTATTACACAACAATAACATCTTCACGTTTTTTTGTCTTCCATCTTCCAAATACAACAGACAGTTAGGGAATTGAGTTTGAATAGCATTTTTTTAAGTCTAGGATTTTTTAAATTTTCAGTTATAGTTTCCCCGGTCCTTGAATCTGTAGCCGTTGGAAAATAAATAATATCTTCTATTATTTACAAAGTGAAACTCACACACGAAATACCCGACGCCATGTTAAGTTAGGTTACCTCGTTTATCGTTCAGAAAGTTACGCTATAAAAACTGCAGGTATCATCAATAAAGTTCGGAAATATCACTACACAGTATTTTTTAAAAATAAAACCAATATAATTTGGATAAACCCATCCAAAATGCAGAGATGGTCTCAGTATGTGAACACGTTTATATGGCCTATGTCAAAATATGTCACAGCCTGCTGCCGTCAAAGCGCTGAGGCCCTATGTATATCGTAGGTAACGGTATATGTCACCTATTGCCGGAACTACCAACTTAAATCATCCGCGAAATTTAAAAAGTGCCCGCTCGAATCATACATCAATTAAATTTTTCTGAAATTGGGATTATAGTTGACTAACTATTCAATTTCTTTTTAATAAACAACTATCATTTTACCTGCGCATTTCATCGATTTCTGTCTATGATTATCTTTGATAAAAATAACAATATTACATTAAATAAGTTAATATCGATAAGTTTCGTCATTTGACGAAATGAAACCAAATTAATTCTACAGTGGTGTTCATCGAATTACAATTTTTGAACCAGAATTTGTGTAATTTCAATTTTAAATTTTCAAAATTTGTTTCAGGGAGGTCTACAACGCCATCTGCGGGCGTTTAGGTTCAACTTTACACATTCCTGGAGATTCACTGCAAGAATTATTTAATGACATGCATCTTTATCCGTCCAAACCTCAAGGTAAACATCCCCAATCAAATAAATAAAAAAACATTTTTTTTATAAGTATATATATATAATATTAGACGTACCTTCTTATTATAAAATATTATATTTTGAATTTTCTACAGTATATTTTATATCTGCACTTTTCTGTTTTCAAATAGTTCCCTCCAAAAATTTTAATAAATATTGATTTCTTTTTTTTACATAAACCTGAATATAGTCATATAGGCAACCAATTAAACAAAATAGTATTGCGAAAAAAGAAAATAATGGCGTAGAAGTATGTGGTAGAAATTTTTTTAATGTTTTTAAGGTAAAACTTTCATTTATTGCCTTTTAAAATCGTCCAATTTTACATAGATTAATATATTTTTCTTTTAATTTAACAGGCATTCATTTATTGGTATTAATATGGCTCTAAGTCTATTAGGGTTTGCTAATATGTAGCATTTTAAAGGTTATTATTTGTAAACAACGCATTGTATATTAATTTGTTGATAGTATTTCCAATTTTAATTTGCAGTAACAGAGATGCTGCAATGCGCAAGACAATGCAGTCGAAGAAATGGCACCTACCTCACCTTCGGAGAGTTTTGCCTCTTCGCCAGGGAGATGCAGAATGGGAAGATCCGAAAGACATCACAAAAACCAAAAAGTATGTTAAGCAATGAATGAGCTTAAATCGAATGATTGAAATCAATTCGAGCTAAAGGATCCATGCCCTAACGATAGACGTTGTATGTTTTGCAGAATGCAGCGGTAAATGCGAAGTATTCTTAGGTGGTTCGTGTAATCCGACAACGTGGAGGACAGATACTGCTATACCTGAATTGCAAAAGCATGGGATCACCTACTACAATCCAGTAAGTCTATTTTAAACTATCGGAAATTGATTTTATTCTGATATTCCTTTTCGATTGTAGCAAGTTTCCATGTGGGCACCAGAGCTAGTCGCTGAAGAACACGATGCTAAGCAATCAGCATCCGTTCTGTTATATGTGATTGATAGTCAAACAAGAAGTGTGGGAGGTATGATTGAAGTCGCTTATCTTGTAGCTACGGGTCGATGCGTGGTTTTGGTTGCTTGTCCGTACAAATTTGGGCAAACGATAATGGGTGAAGCGATTACAAAACAGTAAGTCAATCACTTGAGTTATGAGAAGTGTTTTCGATTTGCCTTCTTTTAGAGAATGTGTAGATCTAATTGCTGGGCAGGCATCTCTGTTGGCATTGGTTAAGAGTCGAGGGATCAAGGTACACGGTAATCTGTCTTCAGCAATACAATGTACAGCTAATTTATTGAAGAGTTCTTCGTTGAATAATGGGATGACTGCTGAAGAATTGATTACGTATAAGTTGAGGTAAGATAGGCTTTCCTATATTCTTTTTACATAATTAACATTGAGCAAAGTCTGTTTAAAAATCACCGGCATATTTTTAAGGATAAAAAGGTTTTATGAATCAAACCATGTTCCTTAACATTTTTTCCTTAATTGTCCTTACTTCAGAATTAAATTATGTTAAAATCTTTTAATTCCTTAAATCATAGTACAAGAAAATCACATTAACAATGTTGTATAACTGAGTTTGTACTAAGTTAGCTGTAAACTTCGAAAAGAAAAATGAGGAGTGTTTAAATATAGATCAACAAACCAACATTTCCAGGTACAGTGGTGCCTCGTAGCTCATATTTAATTCATTGCAAACATCCCCCCGAACTATGAAATGGACGAAGTTTAAATCTAGATTTTATATAGGAAATATCGCAGTAGAACGACTTTTTTGTTATGTTTATTACTTGCAAGCTTAATAACATTCAAAAAAATCATCATAAAGACAAAACTAATGCTCCTTCCGTTGTCTTCTTTTTGCTTTTTAGCTGGAGAAGAAGTTGATTCGTCTTCTCTAATGTTGTTTGGCCCTGACGACTTTTGGATATTTTAAAAATAATCTAACACTTTGTCATTAAGCAAGCTTGCTTGTGGCCCAAACAGAAAAGTTCTTTAAGATCAGCACTGGAAATGCATTTCGTAGAACCATCCTTTTCCACAAAAACTTCTTTCATTCGCTCTTGTTAATTAATTAATTGTATTGTTTCTTTCAAACATGCGAGAATTTTCAGAATGATAAGCAAAGGCTCTATTTTGTAGTTCCCACTAGCATTACCACAAAGCAGTACAGAAAGCCTATCCAGGTTTATGTTTAGAAGTCCTCTTTTCTTCTTGTGCGATATACACTACCGCTCATAAGTATTTGGGCACCTCAAATTTCAGGGTAAATCATTAAATATTTAAATGGAAATGTTAAACTATGTATTTGGTATTTACATATACACAAATATACAACTTTAACAATTAAAATTATTTATTTAACCTAAATTTTAGATTCGTCCAATTTCGATGTTCACGTACCCATTATAACCTCTTTTTCTTATTAATTTGGCGAAGCAAGGGTTTTCGCATGGCAATTCGTCCGTGAAGGCCGGCTTTTTGCAGACGGCGTTTAACCGTAGACACGCTAATCGGCTTCGGAAGTACAGTATTGATTTGCGGTGATTTCTGGAGCTGTTTTTCTTCCACTTTGCTTGCTGGACACCACGATTGCAATATCGTGAGCTGATTTTGTCGTCCTTGGTCCACCACTTCTTACTTTATTTAGAAAACTGCCACTTTCACTGTATTTTTTTATGTTATAATCAACAGTAGATGGATTTAAATGTAATTTTCTAGAAATTTGACAATTGCTTATGCCTAAGTTATGTTGTGCTACTATCAGAGCACGCGTTTCAACACCAATTTCGGCATGTTTTAAAATTTTAAACGAAATTATAAACACTATTCATTAAGAGATGTTGTCGCTACTAACATGGAACGATAACAGATCATAATTTAAAAGTATTACTTCAAATGGCTTTATTATAGCTTTATGGTTCATAGTAAAATTACCAACTATTACATTTTACCTGGAATTTCAAGAAATACCCTCCTTGCGATTTTATGACGGTATTACCTCTCATACAGATAAAAGAAGTAAATAGACCGATATTATTTAATGAATTTAAGTGATTCTTACTGATTATTAGCATCCTATTCAATAATGCTGTATGCAAAGAATGTATTTAGGAAATACATTCTTTGTATACAAAAATCTAAAATCCAAGGGTGCCCAAATACTTATGAGTGGTAGTGTACATATATCACTATCCACGTATTCTTTAATATTTGTTTACAAAATTGTTGGCTTCCTCTACATTCGCAGATTCCTTATGTATCACACTATGAATTTCAGTTCATTTTTTAAATTTATCGAATCAATCCCTACTGCCTTGAAACTCCTCATTTTCAGTACTGGTTTCGCGACTATGTGTCTTAAGTTAATTGTGCAGATGTTTGGCTTTCTTCCAAATGATTTCTTCCGTAATTATGGCACCAACTAATCGTTTCTCATTTATCCATACTAAAAAGGATTTTCCATTTCCCCAATTAAATGTGATTTTTGTGAAGTCAATATTATAACATCTTTAGCAACATTTGCTGTTTTTATTGCTTCCTTATTTTTAAGAATGCTACTTATTGTCGATTTCGATATTTTAAACATTGTCGTCAGATCTGTTGAACGAGTATGGCTTTCGTGTTTCGCAATAATTTCTTTTTTCATCTCTATTGTCGATACAATAACCTTTATCCTTTCATTACCCTTAGATGCCATGATTAACAAAAAAAACGAAAAAAGTATATAAGGACCACATTCGTATTCTTGGGTTGGGTCAGGATCCTTATATCTGCCAGGCCTCCGTGAAGCAGCTCACATCACACTGCTAGAAAGTGTGTACACCTAATGATGTCCCGCGGATTTCGCTGGTTCTGATTGTCACCAGGCAGTTATTATTGGGCTCAGGATTTTATTATAGCCGATCCCAGACTCGAGCCACCCGAACCTTAGGTTGACTACCACGTTTTCACCAGCTTAGTACGCCGGCCAAATGTCGCAACGTTTTATTCTGGAGTATCTCCAAGCTCATCAATTGATATTCCGCTATCGTGGTCCAAGCCAATGCCCCGTAAGCAAGTATCGGTCTCAGAGTGGTAGAGCGTCCTTTTGCCTGCGGAGATCAAGCACGCTGTTTACTCCTGTAAGCGGCATCAGTTGGTGTTCAGCTCGCAAGAAATTCTTTCCGACTTCCGTGACGCGGTGCATCCAGGTTGGCCTCTTATCCAGCCAGTTCCAAGTACTTACCCGACGTACTTCACAGCAACCGTAGAGCCCCTATTTCATGAATCAAACGGTTAGTTCAACTGCGATTTAGCATCCACCTGGTCAGCATTCGTCCCCACGGGATAAACAGATGGCGGTGCCATTGGTGTAAATTGCAAGCTTGGTGCCCGGCGATTAGGTTGTCGCGAACTCTGGGGCGAGTAGAGAGTCCTGCGGAACTTGTCCACGAAAGTTCGCTTCGAAAGGTAGCTTTTTATGCTTGTTACCAGCCCCGCATTGATGTCAAGTCCTCTCATCCTATAATGGAGTCCCTCGTACCAAACAGTATCTAAGGCTTTGCTCACGTCCTAAAAGATGGCTTGCACCGTCTTCCTACTTTTTCCATCCCGGATTGCTTCTGAGACTATGTAGTTGTAGTTGTAGTAAAAGTATACACAACGTAAACGTATAACGCAATTAAATTTTTGCACTCCAACTCTGAAACGTTGAAAAGTAGAAGCGTTCAAAGCACGAGGCACCACTATATCTTCTTCTATTGTACAACATCGGTGGAAACATCGAATTGTTAATTGCGTGAAATTGAATTCAACCGTTACCACCGAGACTACAAGGGCTAAGCGCTCTTCGATGACGTCACGCTGTTTAGGTGATGTATCGACGATATTAGCCTAAGCGGTAAAGGAATCGTTTTTTTGCATTCCTTTTTTTGAAGGGCTTCCGGTTTAAAGAGGATGACAGTCGTCAGCTGAACCCTTCTTCGCATCCCATTCGATTTTTTTTGTAAAACAAAGTTTCAAAGCAAAAACCAAACACGTAACCGAGTACCGTTTTCGTGAAAGATATATTTGTGGTTGATATTTAATCGATTAATTATTATTTATTTGTATTTGGACGAACCTAAGTTTGAAATGATACAGTAATTACAATTTCATTCGAAATATTGTTCAATTTCACGAGAAAATTTACAGACATGCTATTTATATAATATATAACTAGGGTGTTTAATTTCCTATTATGTGGTGTTTTACCTAATCTACGATTACTTTTTCCAAAATAATTTTTAAGTAGAGTATTTGTAGAACAAGTTATTATAATTGTTGCAATACGTTCACTACTGTGAATATGACATTTACATGTATCCAAATGGCTATGTTCGGTGATATAATTTAAAATATATTGTATTAAAACAGAACGTTTATTATAAACATTTAAAAACATCTCTTCGTGTTCAAAAGTAATTTTGTCAAATATAACGTAAGAATATAAAACTATTTGAACAATAAAATCTTCACACTTTTTGTCAAATACAACGGACAGTTAGGGAATTGAGTTGGAATAGCATCGTTTTTAAGCCTAGGATTTTTTTAACTTACAGTTATAGTTTATATAATATCTTCTAACAGCCGGCGCCAGAGTACTATAAATAGACCGCCCGAGTCACACTAGAAAAACATTACAGGTATCACCAACAAAGTACGGAAATATCACTACACAGTATTTTTTAAAATAAAACCAATATAATTTGGATAAACTAATTCAAAACGCAAGAGACGGTCTGAACGTGTAAATGTCAAGACGATAAATATGACCAATATACGTCAGAACAGTCTTGCTATACCTGGGGTAACGACTCAACCCAAAATCAAATCCTTTTTTTATAAGTCAATAAAGTAAAAAGTGAAAATATTGTCTCTATTAGTTTTCATATTATGGAGTAAAAAAGTAAACAACCTGCAACCTCCTCTAATATACAGCAAATTATTGTTCTGCACGGAAAGTCATTACCAAAACTAAATTTATTCAACGACTTACTAAATGAGACCAACATTAATGAAGTAACCCATATATTATAATAAACATGATTATCCCAGTTTCCGTTCCTATACTTATGGTTCACTTTTTTTCTCTTGCGCAGGAAATTGAGGCAAGCGTTCGACCTTTACGACCCGAAAGGTACCGGTGAGTTAACACTAGAGGGAGTAATGAACGCCTACTATACATTAACCAACAGATCGATGGTGATCTACGACCTCTACAGGTACCTGAGCACCTCCAACCAACCGGACCTCTCGCAGATACGGATCACGTTCGAGCAGTTTTGCGTTCTGGTCGCCGAGTTCAGCACGGACGGCTGCGAGAATGTCCTTTCCGATGGTAGATTTTTTGATCGTTTGTATTGGACAAGTGCACTTTTGACTACCCGGCATCTGCTCAGATATTACGTAATCCGTCCTATATCTAATGTCGTAGGTACTAAGACCTAATTGATTTGAGCGTATTCGCATCGGTTCGTATGACATGAGAGCTAACGAATAGGCATTTATTTTAATACGATCGGCTTCTGTTTTTTTCTCTTTACTACGTTTTTACTACTGTTTACTTACAATTATCTATTTGCACTCGAATGCAGCACAGACTTAGTGTATACGTCTACAAAAATCATCATTTCGAGACCTCTTTTGTTTGACGATAATTGGATCAAAGTATAATGGTTTCGGTACTGTATATAAATATTATTTTGAGATGCTTTAGGAAACGACAAAATAAACAAAATACAATAGCACATACATCTAAGTCATTCCGCATATTACGAACTGCCAAATTAAAAACTATTCGCCCACCTACTCGGTTGATTTTCGTCGGATGGAGTCGGATGATTTCGCAACACGGGGGGTGTATCTAATTGAGCGAACTGGTCTGCATACCAAAGCAAAGGCTAAGTGTTGGCTTTCACGGCTAATATCTTCTGGGTGCTGCTAGTGTTTTTTATTACACTTGAAAGTGATGGAGCTTAATAAAAATGTTGACTGGGTCATAGGCACATATTGTATTAGATAACCGAAAGATAATAGTAATTAATAAATATCTCATATGTATTTAATTAGCTTAAATTATTTACTTATCAATTCATCTGCAATAATATTTGATCCAATTATCTTTTTTTTTTGCTAAATTCATCATCGCATTTTCAGTTTTATCTTCTAATTTTAATGATTATTAATTTTTGTTGGTGCAGTATGCTGGTTTCTCAAAAGTTTGTTTTAATGTAATTTATATATTAAGTTTCCCAATTAATATTTTATTTATTCATTTGTTTTTAATTTTACGCAATAATACACCCACGTAATTAAAAAAAAAACCTAATATTTATTTACATAAACTTATGTTTATTGATTTATTATTAGTAAAAGTGCACTAATTCAGCTTTCAAATAATATTTTTCGTAGAAGACACAAATTTGTACATTTTTCAAGAATTTTCCAACTCCTTGAAAAATAATTCCTTTGCACTTAAAGCTCTTGATCATCTTGGAGATGACAATTATTATTTCTTACGTTAAAAACACACGTTTATATATGCACCAATTGTAAATGTTTGCTTTGGCTTCAATACAAACACAATAACACTCGATTTGAGATAAATCTATTATCGATTTGTTTACGTTTGTTAAGCTGTATTTTGTACTAATGGTAAATATAATGCTTATTACACTTTAGTCGTCTCCTAAAGTCCTTTATCGCATATCGGAGATGGAAAATTCTTTTTACTTGCCTGTTATGTTAAAAGGAGTTGTTTCGTAAGTAAGATATAGGTCAGCAAATATAACATTGCCGGTCAAATGTCTATACACTATTATCCATTTTTATGTTATGTAAAGTTTTCGCTTCAATACAAACACACCAGTAGGTCATTTGAATACGTACTGAAATGTTTTAAAAGTAGTAAATTGTTGAAAAAAATTGAATTTTCGTAAATTACTTAATTAATTACACGAACTGAGGGTTCAGAAGTGTTCTAAAACACGTTTTCGGCAATTTAGATTAATTTCAATATCAATTAATGAGATTATTAACGAAATTTCACTGAAAATTAAAACTAACCTGGATTTTATGACGATATCAATATAAACTCTATGTTTATATTACATTTACAGGAAACCTGCCTGTTCTTAACCATCAAACCTTCACTTCTATCTTGAATTTATAATACTACTCTATTAACTTGAGACTGGGAGCGTAGCTAAGATATAAGTTACCTCGATGAAAATTTGACTCAAAGTGAGAAAATCAATTGGCGTCCCTCTTCTACTTTATTTTAATCACGATGGCGATTGTTTTAGTACTTTAGATTCCTTGTCTTATCGCTTTATTTATATTTGCTGAGCTGTATCTGTCTTCTAATAGAAGAGACAATATTTTATTCTTTATTACACATTAAATTATAGCTCCAATTGTAAGCTTAATTTTTCTCTTTAATTTTCCAGAATGGGTAAGCATCCCCCTTCAACGTCAGTGTTCGCGTAACAATAATTCGCATTGCGACGACGTTAACAAGCACGAGAACTGCTGCAACGTTCCTCTCTCTTCCGTAGATGCGCACAACAACTACACGATGGAGAACGGCAACAACGACAGCTGCGACATCTACCTCGGCGGCTCGTGTCACAGCAGCAACGCGTGGAGGGAACAGGCGATATCGTTGATCAAGAAACGCGGGCTCAGGTATTATAATCCGGCGATCAGAGAAGGTGAATGCTTCGAGTTCGACAGCGACGACGTCGAGAGGAACCTCAGTTTGATGGTCGGCTATTATTATAGCAACAATAGTGGCGATGATGTCAACGATAGTAGTGCGCAAGCTAGTGAGAGTCAGCTGTTGGGCTGGAAGAGAACTATGGACAACAGTAAAGTGCTTCTGTTCGTTATCACGGAGGATACGAGGTCGTTGACTACCATGATCCTTGCCGCTTATTACATCGGGTTGGGAAAGGATGTCGTGTTGTGCGTGCAGCATTTATCTGAAGAGGAGTCTATAGTCAGAAACGAGAAGGTAAGAATTGATATTCCTTCGAAGAAATCTCTCATTACTTGTCAAATTATAGTATCGTTTGTTGTTGCTTTTGTGTTGCATATTGATATTCCAATTAATTAAAAAAATGTTTATGCTTTGTGGCTGTAGTGATACATTGTAGATCGGGGCAGCGTAAATATCGATGCACGTCATTGATCGTAAATATAGTCATATACAGTGTCACATACAGCGCTGTTATATGATTTTTCATTTATCATTGAATACAAATATTAGGTTATGTTGTTTATCGTAGATAGTATATTACCGAATGGAATTGTTTTTCTACTCTATTTGATATTTATTATTTTTCTAATACGTTAGTTATGAAAGAAATGAAAAGGATATATTAAACATAGTACAAAGTGAAATTTACTTGTTTCTGCGTGTTATATAAGGAGAACTAAGTGTTATGTAAAGAAATTTCAAAAGTTTTATAATTAGTAATCTTAACGTGGAAGAACGTCTGACGATAAACGAGCACAACGAAAAGTATGTGTCGGCGGAACTTAAAGTCAGCGTAAAAACTACCAAAGATGGAGAAATGAGATTTATTGCACGCATATAGTACCACAGCGCATTTAGCAAAATTACAAATATACGGAGTGTTCCAAATTTCGGTAACCGCCTTCAACTTGTTTATTTTAAACGGATTGCTATATATTTTGCAATGATATACAGATGTGTGCACTTTTGATAATTACTTTTGGCTATATTGCAAATTCTGTTAAACTTTTCACAGTTACAGGACTCTGACATTTTAAGACATAGCCTGAAAACAGATATACATAGTATCGTGAGATATTTTTTGGCTATTAATTTAGGAGCTAACACTTTATACGTTTCATGCTATCATGTAAAATATATATACAGGGTGTTAAATATGTCGTGCAAAATTTATCGAAATTCAAACCCGAACAACAAAATTATTAAAATGATTTTAAGCTTCGAAAGGATTGATTGAGGTAGCTGATAAGCCGTATGTGATAAGGAGCGTTAAAACCCATTAATGTCGGATGTACGTGACCTTTTGTTTGACATGGGTAGTCAATGCAAGGATATTTTTACTTTATTTAAGATATTAACTCGAAAATAAGCGAAAATTTTGACTATTTACAAGAACGCTAGTTATTTTTCTTTATTACGCTATAACTTGAAAACAAATGAAAATCAGATAAGAACATACGAGTTTCTTTGCATTATTTTCACGTGCACAATACGCTCCTGGAGTTTGGTCAGTTCCTCCCGAGTCAGCCTGTATAGGGACATCATAGACTAAAAAGAGGTTCCTAAACTATGGATCAAGATGCGTCGCATTTGATTGGCGTATAGATTGTATGGTGGTGCCTCCAAGCAGAAACCTCTCATTCAAATCCTCTCTTAGTGTAGGTCAATAAAAACTAGTAAAAAGTAATAACTTTTTATATACAGGTGGCGCATCACATTCGCGTCGGTTTGCATACGAAAAACGGCAAAATATTTTCAGTAAGAGGTTCATTGGGAGCATGTTTTAAAATTGTTTTGATATATACAGGATGATCCAAAAAAAAATACACACCAAAGTTGTGAAACTTTAAATTGAATACCCTGTATATTACTGCATATTTTGCAAGTTATTGTTATGTTTCCTATACCTGGCTCAAGCCGTTTTTGAGACATTTAACGATTCTTGAAAATGTAGACCAAAATTTAAGAGACGCGCCTGTCTTACGTATTTAAGCTAGATATTTCTAATTGTATTTATTTTTAGTCGAAGTATTAGACTTAATAAAATAAAAATTATTCCTAAAAATTATACAGGATGGACGAAAATATATTTTTGATTTGGACTATCATTAAAGTCAAATAACTTATACTAAATGGAACACTCCGTATTCATTATCGTATTTAGATTCTAATTTTAACCATTCACAAAATTGTATTAAGGTTTCCTATACTTATATCTTACAGTGTCTTTTTCAATTTCGAATATTCATTTCTTACCATTTATTTTACGAAAATTGGCTTTAACGGAACTGACGATATTATTACTGCTCACAAATGAATGATATTTATCATTCTAACTCTTCAACTGGTTTTTCATTCATCCCTATTAAAAAGAGACATAACTATAAATAGCAAATTCATACTTTTATTAAACAAATAACGAACTTAAATGAAAAAAAATCAATGTTTTATCAAGTGTTCAAAATGATCTCCATCATTTTCATTGCATAAGCAAACTCTTTCTTGAAATGACTGTTTCACTTTAAACAAATTATCTGGCGTTATAGAACGAAACGCTGCTCTTATACGGTCTTTTAAATTATCGGATGCGATTGGCGGTATATCATAATCAATAGTTTTGATATATCCCCATAAGAAAAAATCGGGACTCGCTAGATCTGGGGATCTTGCTAGCTAATGTCGTGGGCTTCCGCGTCCTATTCATCTGTTGGGATATTGCCTATCTAATTCGTTCCTAACATTTACTTGGAAGTACGTGGGAGCACCGTCTAGTTGCAACCACATTCTCTTTCGGATATTAAGCGGTATATTTTCTAAAAGTATAGGTAAATTTTCTCTTATAAATCCAAGAAATATGGCGCCATTTAAGTGGTCATCAAAAAAGTGTGGACCTACAATACGCGTTCCAATTATTCCACCCTAAACATTAACAAACCTTCTGTGCTGCCGATCGAGGGTTTTAAAAAAAAATTTCATCACTGTAATAATAAAAATTATGTCTGTTAACTAATCCGTTATTATGGAAAGTTGACTCATCTGAAAAGAGTACAAAATCTTAGAAATGTTCGTCAGCCCCTAACTTTTCTAGAATCCATAAACAAAGTTGCAGCCGTCGATTGTAATCTACTTCCAAAAGTTCCTGATGCAATTGTATGTGGTACGGATAAAATTTGTGTTTCTTTGATTCTTCCGATGCTTCGTCTGCTTATTCCTGCAGTTTCATTCGTTATTCGCTGACTTGTATGCGGAGTTTAAATTAGAGATTCCTTCCCACTTCCTATTCTTCGGAAAACTTGCAGTAAATTTTCTAACGAACGCTTGTCAGGATGACGTCTGTTGGGAAATTTTTGAGCATAAACCCTTGATGCTAACAAGCAATTTTCTAAACGCTCCCCAATTACAAAAATCATATCAATCCTCTCTTCTTGGGATTAAATTCTCATTTCAAAACGTCTTTTATACAATCTCAAAGAATGATAATGGTTTAACTAACGACTACCGTCAAATAATGTTCGTTTATGAGTAATAATAACGCCATTTCAGTTAAAGCCTGCTTTCGTAAAATAAATGGCAAGAAATGAATATTCGAAATCGAAAATGCTAAATTACTGAGAAAGTATGATATAAGTATAGGAAACCTTAATACAATTTTGTAAATTGTTAAAATTAAGAGTCCAAATACGGCAATGATTACAGGGTGTTGCATTTAATATAAGAAAGTTATTTGACTTTAATGATAGTCCAAATCAAAAGTATATTTTCGTCCAACCTGTATAGTCTAATGCTTCGACTAAAAATAAATACAATTAGAAATATCTAGCTTAAATACGTAAGACAGGCGCACCTCTTAAATTTTGGTCTACATTTTCAAGAATCGTTAAATATCTTAAAAATGGCTCGAGTTAGGTGTATGAAGCATAACAGCAACTTGCCTTTATTTAGCCCGCACTATCAAAATATGCAATAATATACAGGGTATTCCATTTAAATTTTCACAACTTTGGTGTGTAACTTCGTCTTGGATCATCCTGTACATATCAAAACAATTTTAAATAAAGCTATGTAGGTTCATTGCTCCCAATGAACCTACATAGCTCTTAACAAAAATATTTTAAAAATAATTTGCCATTTTTCGTATATAAACCGACCCGAATGTGGTGCGCCAGCCTGTATATAATATCAAAAAATAACTATCTAAAAATATACCAATTCGGTGTGGAATTAACATTTTAAAGACATTTTAAATTCTAGAAATTCAATAATACATTTATTTGAACATTAAAGAACATTTAATATTTTCAACCATCAATAATTCAGGATTTTTTGTAAACATACAACATTTAATATTACAGTATGTTCTTGTATACCACAACCTCTCAATTGCTGATGAAAATAGCTTCTTTTAATTGTGCATCTTTTCATTTCAGCTAACGAAACAGGCTACAAAAGACTACAATAGAGGCAGGGTATACTTGTCGGATCTAGCGAAACGTAAGCAAGTGTCAGTATTCGATAACATCACAAAAGCTGTCCAAAGGGCCATCGATCTATGCTACGGGAACAGGTAGAATAAAAAGAAACAAAAAACAATCGTACCGTTAACTTTACTATTTACTAAATTGTCTCTTTAACTTACAATAGGTTTAGTGCGGCTAACATTTCCATCATCTTCTTTCTCAAATTTTTCTTTTCACTTACCTTAAATATTACTATGTAGTAGCTCTCTCCCTTTCTCTATAATAGTAGAAATGTACAAAAGATGCAGTGATCAATGTGTCGGGGGCGGTGGGATTTATTTATTGCTTCAGTGAAGCAACCCGTTTCCCATTTAGCCTTTTACGTTTGAAAAATGAGATGAAGATGATGGAAAAGGGTATTCCTTCCTTATTTCATTACACACATTCACACGAAACGAATTTTCCTCTTCTATTCATATGTTCCACTTATCCTCTCTTTTCTTTTAATTTATTTAAATGGAGAAGAAATTAATAAAGCAAAACAAATAACAAAATGTTATCATGAGAGAATATATACTTCTACTACTAAAGTAATCAACCTTATTTATACGCTGTTGGGTAAAAATTTTCTTACGAATAGTGGACTCTAACAATTATCGTTGTTTAATTGGAAATAATTTTTGAAACCAACAAAATTTTGTATTTTTTTACTGGTATGATTCATTTTTATATACACATGTTATACTATATATTTATATACATATTATACATTATTCTTTTGAAACACACTGTATATTATATATATAAAACAATATCTTTCTGTCTTCTATGAGTTTTTCTTAATGTTGAACAATCAGAAGCAAAATGTATTGTGTAGGGAGTGTCTTCAGTAGGATACGTTTGCTTTTCCGTGTGAGATTTACTTTTAATATGTTTCAAAGAAATTGTTACAAATTTTGAACATGATTAGAGTTGTATTTTTCACGATTCAAGGTTTGATGCATCAATTTTTGAGGATGGTTGAAATTTAAAGTAACAATAAAAGGTTAATGACCGTTTAGACTTCATTTCAACTTGGATTATTTTTGGGAAACATATTAAATGTAGAATATATGGGAAGCAAATATGTCCAATCTGCAGACGAAGAAGATGTATTTGATCGTATTATACAATATACTAATATTTTTTTTATAAAAAACTATGTTTTTATTATTGATTTAATAGTATTTCGTGTTCTTTCTTCATATGATGTTTGTGTTTGTTCCCTAATTTGTTCTTTTCGGGTTTTTTTCGTTACAAAAATACAAAAAAAAATGTTTTGTTTAATTTTTTCTCATGTTTTTGTTTCGTCACAACTGTATTTAAATAAGTACATTGAGATTTGATATAAATTGATACTAAAAATGGAATTAGGTGAAATAATACATATGCAGCGTGATAAACAAAGTATACGGCAGCATTAGCTTCCTTTGTAAATGACTAAAAATACTTTTAAATTCACTTGTTCTAAATTAATCAGCTCTTATCATCGAACTGTATATGTATTTTCTAGATTAGGACATCGCTATTTTTTTTTTTATTATTTTATCTAATGTTTAAGGTGTGCTAAAAAATATTGAATCCTTGATTCGCGTATAATTTTCTGACTTAAAACAGCAAATTTATTAGCTTGTTTTAGAAATTGAAACTTAGAAAAGAAAAGCTTAATATTTTGAATCTAGTTATCTATAAATAGTACAAACAAAAACAATATTTCAATGTAGAAAAAGGCAGCTAATATATACAGGTTGCTAGTGAACAAAATCTAAAAACTACGAAGCTACAGGTTGCTAACTGAAATCGATTTCATAGACGTGTATAAGAATAGAGGTCACATATTTTTCTACATGTTTGAAATTTAATTCAAATAAGTCCTAGATATACTGGCAGTCCCCCTTTTCTAAAAATTATACAGTAAAATATCGTTTATTTGAAGAAATTTGGATTATGCGTATTTCCGATAAAGGTAGTTTGAATAATCGAAGCCAGATTAGTATTGTTATATACACGTTGGCCTAGATACGAACGGGGAATTGCCTATGTGAATGGCAACAGCGCATTCGAGTCTCACAGAGAGATCCCATCCAGTCGCAGTATTATAATAATAGTAATAGTAACAACGAGCTTATAAAATTAAACTAAAGAAAAACAACTTCGATAATTATACAAAATAAATTGAAATTCTAACAATATTACTTTATTAAGAGGAAAAATCTTCTGGTAATTTTGAACTTTGTAACTGTGTTGTATTTGTTGCGTTTCAAAATACGTTTCACAGTACTTCTACTAACAGCCCGATTTCGTCCGCAATTTGCCGGCTAGAGCAAGGTTCGCCCATTTCAACCAACGAACAAACCCTCACTTCTCTCTCTCCTCCCGCTTTGGAGGCATTAGAGGGGTTTGAAGCTGTTCGTCTATTTGTAGGCATTTACGGCAATTCCCGACTACGCAGCCAAATTTTCTATACGCTTTGACGATCCATTCAATCGTCGAATGCGAAGGAATAGAACGATCTACGGCAAATAAATCGGCCGTGCTTTGGTAGGAATTTCCGGCAAGATACCATGTAATGATTTGTACCTTCTCTGCGGTTGTATAAACTAACATAGTGTATCCGAAAACCACAATCACTTGTTAGAACCTTGCGAGCGAATACATAGACAAAGAGTGCGACAGATAGGCCTCAGAGCTACGCCAGTTGCCCGCGATGAGACCTGGACCAACGTGTGTAGTTCGGTTAATTGATATATTTTAATAATTAACGCTCATGAGTCTTTAGTAAAATGTGATTTAATTATTATATGACGTAACTTTTCTTTTTTTAAATGCACAGCTATGAGATCAATTTTATGTTTGTCAACTTGTATATTGGAAAATATCGTAGTTGAAATACAAGATGTTTCAGAAGTAATTGTAAATATTTTAACAGTTGTAGGTATTTTTTTTTTTTTGAGGTTAAGAAATCCGTATAAACATAAAAGGTATCCATAAAACAAAACAACTAAAGTACGTACTTGGATGAACTTTTTATATTCGAAATTGTCATTACTTTCATCTCCTAAAATATTTATAATTCGTCCTGATACACTTTGTATAATTGCTACCTTCTTAATATATCTACATATAGCTTCAACGAAAGTACTTGATATTATTTTAAACATACAAAATAACATCACAACTTCTAATTACACCTATCACTACTTATCCAACTTTACCTTTGACATAAGAAGAAAAATTTTGCAAATTGTAAAACTAATGAACTCTATAAGAAATGTTAAACGATGATACCTGTTATTATTCCTTCTTATTCATTTATTCCTTTCGATTTCATTTCTGTTTGTAATTTTTGTTTTCGATAGATATTTTTTCTTCTACTTTTCCTTTTGTTTTAGATTTAGTGGTAAATATGGCAACTTGTATGTTTTTTTTTTTTGTGTATAGTTTAGTAGTTTAATTTATTATGTCCTACGATATAGTGATTTGATATACTTAAATGTTATTATGAAAAAGTTTATGTGCAATTTTATTTTTTAAGTAAAATAATAAAGTGTATTGATGAAAACTAGAAATGTCTTCGGCAATTTCTGACTTTGTTGATTCGCTAACTAAGAGAGTTGATTTGAAAGTAAAAAATGGTAAATTAAAAATATAATTAATGCTCAATTTCAATACCAGCTTCTTTTGGGAAATTAAAAATAAATTAAAATTAGTTATCAGTACTTGGCATTTCAACTTGTCTTGTTAGCTACCAATTAGCTAATACCTATAAGAACCACTATTAATTTGTATTGTTACTATACCAGCACGAATTTTTTTACTGTTATTTATATTGTTTATACTGACGATCCTTTAGTAATATTATTGAAAAATATTAATTTAATCTTTGAACGCATATACTAAGTCAAAAATATAAACCACAGTCATAATAGGAGATTATCTATACACTATATTTAATAAAAATATGAAAAAGAAAGACTAACATATAACAAATTTAATGTTGGGCATAATCACTTATAACAAACTTTTTGGTTGCTTCAGCAAATATCAGTTGAGATTATCGAACACTTTAAACGTGATTATGCTTTATATGGAATAACGTAACATTTAATTGATGAAAGAAAATCTATTGAAAGAGTAATCGATGAACTGGGAATGTCTTCGAGTTAGAGAGGATTACAAAATAAGTTACTGCCAAATTTTAGACAATTTGGTTCGATGCATTTGAAACTGCTACCATCTGTTGGTAGTCCAGTTTCTTCCGGAGTGTGCTGTACCTGAATTTTAACTATGATGAAGCAAGATTTAAACTTATTAAGGACGCCTAGCTTGTATTAAAGATTATTTTTTTTAATCAATGTAAATCAGCTGTAAAGGGGACGCAATATACATATATATATATAGGAATTGAGTCGATTTTTACAGTTCGAATGAATCTCATGATAATAGCGTAATGTATACATATAAAGATGATTTCTTCGAAATTTGCATCTTCAGCTATTTAAGATAATGAAATTCGAAAATAGAAAGATAATTTTGGACTATATAGTAAATCTCACCCTGCTCTGAGATATGCAGTGACTAGCATACATAATTGTCAATAGAAATGGACGTAGCTACTTTGTATTGATCACAAAGAAAATTATTTAACGTTGACACATTTTCAGAATGGACGTTCGATAAAATTAAAATGATACTACAGTTTCAAAGGGTTTATTAACAAAAGATGTAAATAATGATCGCATTGCTCATTTCCCAGTGAAAACTCAAATTTCGCGCGAGTTTTGTCATTAATATAGTATTCTATTAATCTTGCTTAAAAAAATATGTTGTTAATTAAACTAACTTTTGTATAGCGTACACATACTGTTTACAATATCGAAAAAGCAAGCTATAATAACTGTGACCATTATTTTTACTGTGATAGCTATTGTTACATCACTGTTAACGAGGGATATGTTGAGAACCTACATGTAATACACTTTTTACAGCAGGAGGTGGTTGCTTATATAGGGGATGTCTTTTTCTTAAGAAAAACCAAACCAAAATTCGAGATATTCGTATATTGTTCGAGATGTAGTATATTTATTACGGTAGTTATGGCTTTTGCGTAAAATTTGGTACTGAAGGGTTTTCTATGATAAATAAATTGCAATTCACTTTTGCTGTACCTTTAAAGAACGCCATCGACCGCAGTTATAAGACTTAAAACATAACGCAATTTGCTTGTACTATTGATAATGATTATTATGAAATTAATGATTAAATTTTTAACATCATAACAAAATTTAGATCAATCCTAAACCTAAATCTAGGTCAAAATTTGCCACGTCTTCAAAAAAGTTAATGGATCAACCACAACAAAAAATTTTAACGACAATACAAACAAAGGAAAACCTTATATTTTAATTAAAAGGAATTTGTGGTAGTATTTTATAAAGCCCGTTTAAACACATATTATAACAATTAATCTAAGCTACGGATTTGTTTAATGAATTAATTTAAAATTGAAGATGCAAGTTTTGAAGGAAACATCCAAAACTGTACATCATAGAAATATGTGTATATATTACTGTGTTGTGTAAGGAAAATGGAAGAAGTACATATTATGTTTCTTTTATAAGATTATCATTGATATAATGGTAATAATTATTAAGTCATTGTAATTTTAGTCGTTTTTAATCGAGAATGTATAAAAAAATAGAGAGCAGACATGTAATTATTAAAAAAAAAAAAATAAATGAGAAATGTAATGTCTAACTGTATATTATGGTGATTTATAAAAAAGTTTATTGTAATATTTATTTGTATTTTCTAATGCATTAATAAAAATTTAAAAACATTTTTCTTATTTATATATTTCCTTTTTTTTAATTTACACATTCATTATATAAATAAAAAATATGCAATACAATAACAAAAATATATTTTTTAACGTATAATCTCTAAAACTTTCGCGATCGTCTCCTCACTTAAAAATAAAGATTTTAGCGTAACTATGTTTTGTAGTGGGTTATTATTCTTGTTTAGCTTACAATTAAATGGCATGTCGTAGAATACAACGTAACTCACCAGACTTTTTAAGAGATCATTCTTACATTGTGGCATCTGCCCGTTTAAATATGACAGCAAGTACTCTTTCAGGCTATCTTTTCTATCGTCGAAAATCTTCACAAACCTATAATGTAGGCCGAGGATGGCTTCTGAGGATATTAGGCTTGTTGTAGGTCTCCTAGTTAAGATTAATTTGTGTACTAATTTGTACTGCCATAGTTGTAACGCACTGGGGTAACTATTTTCGTCTTTCATTACCTGTTTTAAATGAAAAAAGTCAGTTTTAAACAAGTGAATTGGCAAGCGATAGGAAATACACTACCGCTCATAGGTAGTTCGGCACCCTTGGATTTTAGATTTTTGTATACACAGAATGTATTTAGGAAATACATTCCAGCATTGTTGAATAGTATGCTAATAATCAGTAAGATTCACTTAAATTCATCAAATAATATCGGTCTATTTACCTCTTATCTGTATGAGAGGTAATACCGTCATAAAAACGCAGGTAGTAGCGACAATAATGAGCGTATTTCTGGACATTCCAGGAAAAATGTAACGGTAATTTATAATAATATATATAATAATAATAAAGCCATTTGAAGTAATATTTTAAAATTAAGGTTAGTTATCGTTCCATGTTAGTTGCGACATCTCTTAACGAATAGTGTTTATAATTCCGTTTAAAATTTTAAAACATGCCAAAAAGAAATCAGTGTTGAAATGCGTGCTCTGATAGTAGCACAACATAACTTAGGCATAAGCAATCGTCAAATTGCTAGAAAATTACATTTAAATCCATCTACTGTTGATTATAACATCAAAAAATACAGTGAAAGTGGCAGTTTTCTGAATAAAGTAAGAAGTGGTAGATCAAGGGTGACAACATCGGCTCAAGACATTGCATTCGTGGTGTCCAGCAAGCGAAATAGAAGGAAAACAGCTCTCAAAATCGCCGCAGAAATTAATACTCTACTTCCGAAGCCGATTAGCCTGTCCACGGTTAGATGCCGTCTGCAAAAAGCCGGCCTTCATGGACGAATTGTGATGCGAAAGCCAAATTAACAAGAAAAAGAGGTTATAATGGTCACGTGAACATCGAAATTGGATGGTAGAAGATTGGAGCAAGGTATTGTGGACCTACGAACCCAAATTCGAGATTTTCGGTTCGCGAAGACGAGTGTTTGTAAGATCTGTGGATGAACGTGCACTAGAGCAATGCACAGTCTCTACCGTCAAACACGGTGGTGGTTCGATAATGATTTGGGGTTGTTTTCCTGGTACATCCGCAGGTGATCTCGTAAAAATTCAAGGCATAATGAGAAATGAGTAATATGAACGCATCTTGGAGGAAAATGCAATACCCTCTGGTGTAAGAATTTTGTATTCCAACAAGACAATGACTCAAAACATATTTCAAAATTATGCAAGCAATATTGAGAACAGTTGGATGAGGAAGTGACACTAACAATTATGAAATGGCCACCCCAAAACTTGAACTTGAATCCCATCGAGTTATTGGGAAGAGCTCGATTAGAAAGTAAGAAAAACTGCTCCAACTTCAGCAGATCACGTGGAATAAACTACAGACAGCATGGGCTCGAATAACTCCGGAAACATTGTTAGAATTAATTGCAAGAATGCCCCGATTATGCGACGCAATCATTAAAAGTGAAGGACAGACGAATCTAAAATGTAGACCAAATAAATAATTTTAATTGTTAAAGTTGTATATTTGTGTATACTTAAATACCAAATGCATATTTTAATATTTCCATTGAAATATTTAATGATTTACCCTGAAATTTGAGGTGCCCAAATACTTATGAACGGCAGTGTAGGTGTAACTTATTTCATACGAAGGATACTGAAGCATAATTATGAAGGTATAAACCTATGTAACTTTTATTAAATAGTTGTATGTATTTGACAATTTAATTTGAAAGCAATTTACATATCCAAGTAAAAATTTGTTGAATATTTCTTTGATGTAATTTGTAATGACACATTAGTTTTATTTTCTCAGTCATTTTCCTATTTTGTTTCCTGGAATAAATAAGTGTAAAGATTTGAGAAAACTCTCATAAAAGATCTCGTTTTCACACTTCTTTATCATCCTAAAAAGTCTGTTCTAATTCTTAAACGAACCTTGTACTGTGGTACCTCAGTGTAATTTTTGTTTCCGAAACAGAAAAATGCTCCAGGAATCGAAACGCGCGTTACAACATATACAGATTCAGCAGAATTTCCGCGCGACTCGTGTACATACTAGAAAGAGCTAGTTACATATAACGTAATGCGTTATGTATTGTTAACGCCCCACTATTATAGTTAATATTATTCTTATTTTATCCAAAAATCTATAGTTACTATCATACAATTTCTTATTTATGGGGTCGCTAATATTGTAATATATTTTCGAAAGTTTGGCCATTTTAAGTATCCCGCTTTCAATATATTCTTGACAGCTACGAAGCTATAGTTTGAAAATTTAATCAAAGATGACGTAAAGATCTAACTGAAGTACATCAGCAAATACAAGTTTGGACGATATTTTACTATTCTATTAAATTTCGAGCGTTTCAACAATTTACTTGTTTATAATTACAATCCAAGCTTTACTTACCCTTAATAGACTGAGAAATATCGGCAAGACATTCAGCTTATCTCTAATTACGCAATCGTAAGCTATTTGGGTAAGACTCTGTTTCATTTTAGCTTCAGCAGCATCTACCGGCCTCTCGAGATCAGACAAAAAATAATCACAGAAGTTCCTAATTGTACAATCGGAAGAAAACGATAAGATAGCTTTTGGAGAAGGATCCCATGGCACCGTCCTAGATTCCGTCAACGTATGAGCTAATTCTGTTCGATAGCCATGTTTATCTTCCAAGTAAGATAGGCAACCCGCTCGTTGTTTAACTTCGATGCACCCGTAGGAATTCAACACTTTTCTTCAATATGAAAAAAATTTATATAAATCATCAGTTGGATTTGAACTAATTTGGTAAGCTTACTCTAGTAGTCCCCAATTCTTTCCGCGTTCGAAGACTACCGGCCAATATCTTTCATCATCAATACAGACTTTGTACAAGGAACTAAGTTCTGGAATCAATCCGGGTCCCTTGATATTAATCTCGGTGCCGTCTATCTTGACTACTTTGATGTTAGCGTAACACATTCTACCCATCATGATGTCTCTTGGGATTAGCAACCGTGGTTCAACAGCTAAGACGTAAAGGTGTCTGAATGCTTGTAGATGATACCTTGAAATTAGAATCAGTGTCAAACAAAGTGTTTCAACCGTAACATAGTATAATCCAGAAGAAATTCAATTTCAAACTAGCTTTTTCAAGGCAGCTCAAGCAATGCCTTTTTTACCGTTGTGTTGATTTTAGTATACTAATGTTGAAAATCATGAGTACACACTTTAAGAGAAAAGAAATATATAAAGGAACATGGTTAATTTCAGGAACTAACAAAACTAACCAGGATAGATCACGTACTAATAGAGGATCGCTACGCAAAGTTAATAACGAAAGTAAAGACACGCTGAGGGGCGAATGCTGACCTGGATCACTGACTAGTAGTAGCGAAGTTGCAGAAGATTCACTGAAAGAGGAAAGGAGAAAACAAGGGGCAAGAAATACAAAATACGACATGATGGGGCTACAGAGGGAGGAAGTTGCACAAAAGTACAGAAATGAAATAAATAGGGTATCAAGTTATGAATGCCATGAGAATCAAACACTAGAGGTAGAAGAGAGATGGGGGAAAATAAAAAGTGCAATAACGAAGGCAACAGAGAAGACACTTTATAAGCAAAAATCACGTGGGAAAAAGGAATGGTTTGATAATTGGTGCAGGAAGAAAACTAGCAAGAAGAGAGAATTAAGGCTAAGATATCTAGAATCAGGGAAGAATGAGGACAAGGAAAGATATCAAGAACAAAGAAAATACATGAAAAGAATTTGCACAGAAAATAAAAGGAGATTGCAGAAAAAAAGTCCAAGAAACAAAGAAAATCGCTGTATATTTCTTTTGGGCGATAGTGAATAACTTATTAATCAATAGAATTGTAACTCTCGGCGGCGCGACAGGATCGGATCCGCTGCATCTCCGATCAGTGGTCGATGTTAATATTCGCTTCGCCCACTCGGCTACCTGTTTGTTGGTACGTACATACTTACTACGATTCTGGTGCACTACCGGAAAGTTAAAACCCTACTAATCAATTGTTCTAGAACTATGTCCTCATTTTAAAACGTCTTTTAAATAATCTCAAAGAGCGATAATGGTTTAACTAACGACTACTGTCAAATAATGTTCGTTTATGAGTAATAATAACGTCAGTTCCGTGAAAGCCGACTTTCGTAAAATAAATGGCAAGAAATGAATATGAAGTCGAAAATGCTAAATTACTAAGAAAGCATAAGATATAAGTATCTTAATACAATTTTATAAACGGCTAAAATTAGAATCTAAATACGATAATATAGGGTGTTCCATTTAATATAATGCTACGGAAAGTTCCACTGGTAGAAAATGTAGTATCATCATCTAGATCATCAGCCGATGCGCCGGAAGTCAGATAGACGCTGAGACAGCATGCGATGTATCTTCTGGGGTATAGATCGATGAGCTAGAGAGTTACAAGTTAGATTTAAGCGAGATTAGATATAGAAAAACAAGTGTGTAGGGACTAGACAAATATACTGCAGTGAAACGTGTATAGGAGTACCTTTTGTAAGAGCTAAGGGCTAAGAGCCCCCCAAACCCTCTCGCAAGGTAAGTACCAATACATATTTATATAGGCTAGATAGATAGCGAGGCATTTTACGTGACAATAAGAAAATTATTTGACTTTAATGATAGTCCAAATCAAAAGAATATTTTCGTCCAGCCTGTATAATTGTTAGGGATAATTTCTATTTTATCAACAAGTCTAATGCTTCGACTAAAAGTAAGTACAATTAGAAATATCTAGCTTACATACGTAAGACAGGCGCGCCTCCTAAATTTTCAAGAATAGTTAAATGTTTGAAAAACGGTTTGAGTTAGGTATAGGAAACATAACAGCAACTTCGCTTTATTTAGCCCGCACTATCGAAATATGCAATAATATACAGAGTATTTCATTTAAATGTTCACATTGGGGGTTGGTGTGTAACTTCTTTTTGAGTCACCCTGTATATATCAAAACAATTTTAAAACTTGCTCCCAATGAACCTACATAGCTCTTAGCAAAAATATTTTGCCGTTTTTCGTATATAAACCGACGCGAATGTGGTCCACCACCTTGTATATATATATATATAATGTTGGGGACATTCATTGTTGAGCACAAAAAAGACAGACGCCCATAATCCGTACCATCCGAAGGTTACACTTACCTATTGTCATTACTATGAGTCGGAAACTTAGGATAAAAAGCACAAATTAAAGCAGCAACGCTAGCTGGTGAATTCGATAGAGTATATCTGCCTCCTCCTAGGAATAACAATCCCAACGCCATGTGAGTAGCTAAATGAGATCCATAAGTGACTACAACGCTAGTTGTCACACCAACGCGCTTCCGTAGATGTCGCACTATTCGCATTATGTCTAAGTTGCCTGTACCAGCCATCACCTGTCAAAAAATAACTCATTAAAGAAGAAAAGCATAAAGGTTATCGCACAAGTAACTTTACCATGGCGACTGATACAACAATCAAGTTCAAACACGCTTCAATAGTCGGCTTCCCTGCCAGTTCAGCTATAGATTTCATCGTGAGCGACGTAAACATGTGGCAATAATGTAGGAGTGTTTGAAAAGCGTCTTGATCCGCTGAACCTGCGTACTTTAGCCCTAACGCAAAACATGCACCAGCTATTATGTTACAGTAAGCTTGGCTGAAATGATTTTAAAGGAATTTAATCGAGTCTCAATCAAAGGGTGATATGTTCCTTACTTCATGGTTTCGTAATAGTCCACATCTACTAACGGTGAGGGTTTTACCATGCAGTAGGGCCGAATTGTTTCAGGTACTTGAGAATCGATCCAATCTTTTGTTGGTTTGATATTCTCCCACATTATTAGAGCTTGAATTGGATAAATACGAGTTACTTTAGATACAGAAACCACTTTAGACTATTTCAATAGTCTTAGCAAACAAAGGTACTACAGCAGCAAACTCTTCAAGCATACAACAAATGCCCTACCTCTCGACAAGATTCTTAGAGTTAAGAAATCTGGACGTACAAAGTCCAGTAAGTACTGAGTATCAGGTGGCGTCATCCAATCGGCTATAGCTTTGTTGCCTGTTCCAATATACATCAAACCCAAAGCTAAAGTAGCACCGGGAGCTGTAATATCCAAATTGACGGTAGATCCTTCTCTGATTTGGAACGAAGGTACTTTGTACTTCTCTTTTTGAGATCCTAGAAATGAGAATTGATAACACTGAACAACGTTTTTGTACCAGAAACGTAAATAACCAATTTTGACTAATTTTATCATGCTAAACTCAAAAATAATAACAAAAAATCTCCATTGGTTACAGTTTTTGAGATGCGGAAATAAGCTTGTTCGTAATTTATTTGTAACTTAGCATTGTGACAAATACTGCAAAGATTGGGCAGGCCTAGGAAACAATTAATCAACATGGTTTTGTCACTAATATCATTAGAGTAATATCACAGCTGTCATATGTCTGTTGCAAATAATCCTAAAAATAATTTTTTAAAGTTACGGTGTTCAGTGTTATAGCAGTGGTGTTACAGTTGCCGAAAGAATGCTGCAGTCAATTTGTAAGGTTAAGTTAGGGTATTCACTATTAAAAGAAACATGTCGCGCAAATGCAAAAACAAAAGTGACTATTTTTGCTATGTTGGTGGTGAATTTACATTCGCTAAACAGAGACGTTATTTAACTCCTCTGACCCAAAAAGCATATGAATTGTATCTCAGCATAAAAGTAAAAAAAGAGACAAAGTTTGGGTGCCGAATATATGTGGCAAGCTGTGAACCTCCAAACACCAGAGCTGGCTAAGGGGTAAAAAACGTGGAATGAGTTTTGTTGTTCCTATGTTTTGGAAGGAGCCTAGAGATCACATAACCGACTGGTATTTCTGCCTGACGCCACCAATGTTAGGAATGACGTCAAAGAAGAGGAACTCGGTTCCCTATCCCACTTCATCTTCGGCGGTTCGTCCTGTACCACATTCAGTAGATTTTCCCATTCCAAAACATCAACAGAATTGCAATTTGAAAAAATACGATGATTTGGAAGTAGAAAGTTCAGGAGAACCACATTTAATTACACAAGCCGAATTAAATAATTTGATTAGGAACATGGACTTGAGTTAGGCTAAAACAGAGTTGTTGACTTCTCGTTTACAAGGGTTTTAACTTTTTGAAACCGACGTAAACCGTATGTAGACTTTTTTTCACACAGCCAAAAGTTATATTTTTTTAGATACGCCTAATAGGCTTAGGACAACAGTATTGTACTGCTAATTGTACTCTACTCGCAAGTAAAAGTGCAACTAAATTAGGTTTTTCAAGTTTACTAATCTGCTTTTAAAATCACATAAATAATGTTCAACTACGTAGAGTTTGATGGTGATTTTTGGATGGAACTTATTATTATACAGTCCCTGGCCATCGAATTAGGACCACTTAAAATATTATGACTTTGGGGTAAAATTTTAAAAAACAGTTGGTAATGTTAGCAATATTATTTAATTACATAGTAGTAAGTATAATTGGAACATATATTCACTAATATTTGCTTATTCCTCTGTGTTTTATTATTTCCCCAATCCTTTTTGGCATACTGCCAATGCAGCTTTTTTTAATTTCGTCGCTATTATGCCATACATCTTGAATATATTGACGTAATTCTTCCTTTGTAGTTGAGTTTCGTGTACTTAACGATGTTTTTCAAGACATCCCACAGATCTTCAATTATATTTTAAAGAGTTTTAATTTTATTTATGTGCGTTTACTTTCGCGGTCAATTATTATGATAATGAGAAAGAAGAAGGATATAACCATAGAGAAAAAAGCACGAATTTCTGTTCTTCTAGAGACGGGAGAGTTCTCTCAATATGAAGTTGGACAAAAAGAGGGTGTATCACATCAAACTATTCTGAGAATCGCGATTAGTTAAGGAGAATATTCCAAGTACAAGTAGTGGCAGAACATACTGTACCGGCAAACGCAAAACAACTGTAAGAGATGATCGTCGTATAGTAAAAGTGGCTACAGAACATCGTTTTTTATCCGCTAAAGGTGTTCATAAAATTCTTAGTGGAGAAGGTATACAAATATCAGCCTGAACAGTCCGTAGACGTCTTCATGAAGCAGGCTTGAAACGTAGACGTCCGGCAAAGAAGCCACGGCTAAAGGCTGAAAATGAAAGTGACACGATCAATGGATTAAAGAATATAAAAAATATATAGTTGAAGATTGGGGAGAGGTAAGTTTCATTTATCATCTGTATTTTTAGTCAAATCATCCTCATAGTTCGCTTAATAGTTTTTCCTAGGTTATTTATAGCGACGAATCACGGCTAGAAGTGCTAATGGAGAGAAGCTAATTTGTTCGTTGACGTCCTTCAGAGCGTTATAAAGAAGCATGTACGATCAAATCTATTAAACGCCCCCCATCTCTAATGGTTTGGTCGTGTATTACGACAGAAGGGCCGGGACCACTATACTTCGTTAACGGAACAATGGAACAAAAACAATATAAAAAAGTTTTACAAAACTATTTAATACCTTATATTAAAAAGTGTAATGCGATGCCTTCAATCTAAAAATCTGCGTGTACTACCTTGGCCAGGCAATTCATTAAACATAAACCCAAATGAAAATGTGTGGAATGTCTTAAAAAACATCGTAAGTACACGAAACTCAACTACAAAGGAAAAATTACAACAACGTATTGAAGATGTATGGCATAATAGCGATGAAATTAAAAAAATAATAAAAAACTGCATTGGCAGTATGACAAAAAGGATTGAGGAAATAATAAAACATAGAGGAGGAACAAGCAAATATTAGCAAATATATGTTCAAATTATACTAATTAAATAATAATATTGCCAAGTTTACCAACTGTTTTTTTAAATTTTACCCCAAACTCATTTAAGTGGTCCTAATTCGACGGCCAGGGACTGTATCTTATGTTAGAAAATATTGACATACCTGTTAGTGATCTTTTATTTCCTCCCACCATATAATAATGCAGCATGTCTGAGACGTTCAAATCGCTTAAACCAGATGGTTTACCACCTTGTCCTAACGTTACCAAACCTAAGGCTAAACCAGCTGCTAGTGAATAAGATTCGCGGTCCACGCTATTCTCCATTTCAGGCCCTGGAGGTCTTCCTATCTCAGTCAAAAGAACCTCAGTCATATACCTGTGTGCAGTGCCTTGGTACAATAGACCAATTCCCAATAGCCCGGCAACTTGGACATTTTGCGAGACATCTAGCTCCATCGAAGTAGGCGGTAAGAGAGCTTCAATGTGGATGCTTAGCATCTTGGTGACTAGCATATTTGATGTTCCTCGATAAGCAGCGGCAAACCCTTAAGAAAGGTCATCATACATTCGTTAGCAATGACATCTAAAAACACTTACCCAACAATAAACCCACGCTAAGCATCTCTTGGAATTTCGATAGGTAATCAAAAGTGTTCAGAATCGCTAAATTCTTCAAATGTCCATTCAGTCCCAAGGCCATTAAGAAGCCGGCATGTTCAAATTCTGTATTACCGTTTGGCTTATTGAATGTGATCCAAGTCGAGTCGATATTGTGCGCATCTGTGGTAATCCGCAACCCGTTAGCAACACCGTTATGGAATAGCGGCCATACGCTCATATTTCCAGGTATATCTATGTGATTTAATTCGACTGTAGTGCCTCTAGGTGGCGCTTTACCAGACAGACACAATAGCGGGGTAGCTAGTGGTTCTGTAATTACTGGTGAAGCGGTTCTTAGCGTGAACATTCCCCTAAACAAAAAAAAAGAAAACAATGCATTTATTTTATTATTAAATTTAATTATTATTTATTATTTGTTACCAATCCATTTTTGTTTTTACTTTAGTTTATTTGCGCTAGCAGTACAGCGTGATCAGAAGTGATTGATCCAATTAGATTTTCTAATTTAATATTATGCCCGCTTTCGTTTATGTGTTGTGCTACAGTCGACGCTTTCGTTTTGCCGTACCTGTAGCACCTGATGTGTTCATTGAATCTAGTACCTATCGCTCGTTTTGTTTGACCAATATAGGCTTTACCACTTTAAACTCTCGACCTTTCTTTCATGTCCGATTTATCTTTCGGATTACCAAGAAGATTTTTCAGTGTATTACGTTAACTGAAACGTACATTCACTTCTTGTCTCCTAAAAACGATATTCTGTGGAAGGGCAGTTTCACAAATTTCTTGTCAAGGGTTTCTACCGGGATCAAGGTCGTGGAATTTCTTACATAATGCCTATGTTGGACTTTCTTAAGAATGCGGTCGACATCTATAGAAGAGTAACAATTATAAATAGTTACATTTTTTATTAATTTAAGCTCTTTATTGTACTTACTTTTATTCAAAGGGAATTTCACCAGTCTATTAATTAAGAAACTAATCGCGACCATTTTGTGTTGCCCACAGTGGTTTGAATCGGTCCTAATGTATCTATTAGTGTTTGTTTCCTTTCTATAGGCGTCTATTTCCAGTTTTTTGTTGTTTCTAATTACTAAACTATCTAGGAACGAGAGTTGATTGCTCACTTCTTCTTCTACTGTAAATTTAATAGTTTCGAATTTTGAATTATGAGTCTCGAGGAAATCCGGAACAGTGCTTTTCTTAGTATCAAAAGATCCACAGAATATCGAAAGGTACTAGTAAAGTTTTTAGGGGACAAGATATGAATGTATGTTTCAGTTCATGTAATACACTCAAGAACCTTCTTGGCAATCCGAAACATAAATCGGATATGAAAGAAAGGTCGGAAATTTATAAAATTGCATGTAATGACTGTGATAAAGCCTATATTGGTCAAACAAAACGAGCGACAGTCACTAGATTCAATGAACATATCAGGTGATAAAGGTACGGCAAAACAGAAGCGCCAAGTGTAGCACAACACATAAACGAAACCGTGCATAATATTAAATTAGAAAATCTGAAATTGATTATGTAATTAATTTCCTATTTTGGGAGCCAAATACGTTACCTTCCAACTGGTAAAGCCATAGTTCGCGTACAGAGGGCATAAAGGTACTTCTCTTGTTCTTCGATGAAATCGTGATCTGAAACATCTGGCCTCTGCACGACGACTATAGAAACGGGCTTCGAGCTTTGCAGTAATCTTCTAGTTTCGGCAACTCTTAGATCGTCGGGAAATCTCAGCTTTAGCAAAGTGCTATCGACATCTTCCATGCCATCCTCTTGATCGACTTCGACTTGAGTGATTGTTGGTAGGATTTCTTGAACGTTACTTTGGTTAACGTATTGCATGAAAGCGGAAGATTCTTTTTTCTGTAGACAAGCAGACAATTTTTAAAAATTCAACGTGTACCTAGTAAACACTTTTCTAATTTCGCAATTGGCATATTCGCCAATTCCTTAGCGCAATATTTGCGAATATGATCTTTATTGTCGGAATCATTTAATTTAAATCGTCCGCAATTCAAAAATAAAATTTACCTTTTCTGCGACTTGAGCCTGTGCTGCCAAATCAGGTCTTTGAAGCAATGTATAGGATTCCGCTGGCCAATCACCAGGTGGATTTTTCCTACTCCTCCAGATAGCATTATAAAGCAAGAAATTAATAGCTGGAGGGTAAGTTTCCAATTCCCTACTCGTTAAACCCATTTCAGTCATCACTTCTACAACGCGATGTGATGCATTTTCAGTCGTTAGCATTTTCTTACATTGAGCAGGCTCTGGTTTACCGCCAGGTGGCGTAAGTGGTTGTATCAATTTATCTAAGTATGTTTCGTTTTTCCGTTCTTTTTTGCATTTCAAAGCAGCGATCCACAACTATAAAGAAACACATTTTAACGGTCTGAAAATCTAGCAAGGTAAATTCGAACCTGTATCACATCTCGAGACCTTGTGTTTACATTTCGGATGTAAGGATAGGAATAACAATTATTTTTCCCAAGCAAATTGTATAAAAATTGATATATTCCAACTGGCTTATTATCACTGCATGGCCAAGCAACTACAGACTTTAAACTAACTGAGTTAACCTTATTTCGATTGGTATAATTAGTGATATTGCAAATCTCTGGGAAATCCTTCCAGTAATAGATTTGATAGTGCTCAAAACTCAAATCATATACAATTTTACCTAAGAAACCCGCCAATAGTTTCAGATCGTTCTTCCTCAGCACGTTTAATTTTAGATCTTCATACAGGAGGTGTAAGGTGAAATGGATAATCTTGATATTTGGAAAGAATATAGAATTGTGATTAATTTTTATTTCATTCTTCTTTTCTTGAGCAATGTTGCTTGTAGGATTTGTTGCATTTAAATGTAAGATGTCGCTGAGGTAGTGTGAGACACACTGGTACTCTTGAGACTGTTGCAAATAAGCCCAATCTGTATCGTCTCCCTTGCAAGACTGTCGTAACCGCTTAGCAGAACTCGCTGGAGTAGCTGTGTGATCCACTGAAATATCTCTGGTCGTATCTTCTTCGTATCCCAATAATTCTAAATAAAAAAATAAGATATTATGCCATCTAGCGCCATAAGACTGAAAGTTTTTTTAACTTACGAAACAAAAGGTTACTAAACATCTCCCACTCTTTTTCGACTGTTACATCGGTCGGACCAGGAGCATTCCTAATGGAATACCATCTTGTTAATAATGTCATGCTAGCGTCTCTGGGTAAAGTTTCTCTCAAAGCATTCACAGCGTTTTCTACCAATTTTGAGGTTGCCAATAAAGGTAAATTGATTCTGTAGTATGTACCGTCAGAATATTGTAATGTGATCCTATTTTCGATGGGATCTCGTAAGTTGGTTAACAGGATTTTTGTTGAGTCACCTAAGACATAGAAAAAAGAAATACAACTGGACGATAATCTTCAAACTGGAGCTACTATTAGTAAACGGTTAGAAATTAATTTGGAAATCTCTACAAACATCAAATTACGTCAAACTAATAGTCACAGTTTGACGTTTTAACTGCAGGAACACTATTTTTGTAATGCGCATATCCGAAACGATTTCAATTGATTTGATATCGTTGCAGAAACAAACTTTATCTAAGAGTCAACTACATTCTTACAGCATTGGGAATGTCCTGTATTCTATCGCTGCAATATATTTTGTGCTTGGTCAAAAAAAAAGCCCAATTCATATAAACATCATATAAATTTCTTGATTTTGAATAAATGTAATGGAACGGAAAACGCATTGTAATGTAAAAACACGCGAGTCAAACATAAAACTAAGAAATAGAGGTAAAAGTTATAAATTTATTCAGGACGTTAAGTTGTTCAGCTAAAATGATAATAAGAAAAGGAAAAAACTGGGGGTCGCCATACGCGAAGATAATTTGATTCTGCGGCATGCCAGGGTAAATCCATTAATTTAATCTGTTAAGTAAAAGCAAGGTTTAAAATTAAATATGTTAATCCAAGAACAATACGGAGACTCTTAAAAAGCAACAATAAATTGGTCAGCGGAAAAATGGCGCAATATTCTCTGGGCTGATGAAAGTATAATTGTGTTATTTGGCCAGAGGGAGCATAGATTATATGTCAGAAAACCTACTAATACAGCTTATCAACCTCGATACACGTTCAAGACACTTAAATACGGCGGTACAAAAGTCATGATTTGGGGGCTCCTTCTCTTATTACGGTACAGGACGAACACATTGGATAAAAGGCATTTTAAATCCTGTGTGAATATATTACAAGGTGAGAAATGGCTTTGACTAAATGGAAAATGCCTTTAAAATGGGTGCTAATGCAGGATAATGATCCAAAACACACATGTCGGAAGGCGAAGGACTGATTTATTCAAAATAGGGCTGAGGTTCTAGAGTGGGCAGTCCAGTCTTCAGAATTTAGTAATTATGTAATAAATATTAACCCATTTGGAAAACTATAAAACATGCGCACTTTTCTTCTATATTTACAGTCCCTGGTCATCGAACCACTTAAAAATATTATGATTTTGGGGTAAAATTTAACAAAAAAACAGTTGGTAATGTTGGCAATATTATTGTTTAATTACATATAACATACAAGTAAGTATAATTGGCACATATATTTACTAATATTTGCTTGTTCTTCCTCTGTGTTTTATTATTTCCTCAATCCTTTTTGGCATACCGCCAATGCACCTTTTTATGGTTTTTTAAATTTCGTCGCTATTATGCTATACATCTTCAATGTGTTGTTGTAATTCTTCCTTTGTAGTTGAGTTTCGTATACTTACGATGTTTTTCAAGACTTTCCACACATTTTCAATCATATTTCAAAGAATTTAAATTTTATTTGTGTGCATCTATTTTCGCGGTCAATTATTATCATAATGGGCAATAAGAAGGATATAACCGCATACAAAAAGCACGAATTTCTGATCTTCTAGAGACGGGAGAGTTCTCTTAACGTGAAGTTGCAAAAAAAAGGGGTGTATTACATCAAACTGTTCTGAGAAACGCGAAATTAATTAAGGAGAATATTCCTAGTACAAGTAATGGCAGAACATACTGTGCCGGCAAACGCAAAACAACTGTAAGAGATAATCGTCGTATAGTAAAAGTGGCTACACAACATCATTTTATATCCACTAAAGGTGTTCATTAAATTCTTAGTGGAGAAGGTATACAAATATCAACCCAAATAATCCGTAGACGTCTTCATGAAGCAGGCTTGAAATGCAGACATCCGGCAAAGAAGCCAAGACTAACGTCTAAAATGAAAGTGACACGATTTCAATGGGCTAAGAAATATAAAAATATACAATTGAAGATTGGGGAGGCAAGTTCATTTATCATCTGTATTTTTAATCAAATTCATCCTCATAGTTCGCTTAATGGTTCTCTACATTTTTTACTTTTTCCTAGATTATTTATAGTGACAAATCACGGCTAGAAGTACTAACGGAGAGAAGCCAATTTGTTCGTCGACGTCCTTCAGAGCGCTATAAGGAAGCACGTCCAATCAAATCTATTAAATACTCTCCATCTCTAATGGTTTGGTCGTGTATTACGACAGAAGGACCGGGACCAGTATATTTCTTTAACGGAACAATGGAACAAAAACAATCCGACACATGGACCATATACTTTCATGCAAGACAATGCACCGTGACATAAGCCAAAAAGTGTAATGCGATACCTTCAATTTAAAGATCTGTGTGTACTACCTTGTCTAGGCAATCCACCAGACACAAACCCAATTGAAAATGTGTGGAATGTGTTTAAAAACATGGTAAGTACACCAAACTCAACTACAAAGGAAGAATTACAACAACGTATTGAAGATGTATGGCAAAAAGGATTGAAGAAATAATAGAATACAGAGGAGGAACAAGCAAATATTAGTAGATATATGTTCAAATTATACTTACTTGAATGTTATTTGTAATTAAATAATATTGCCAACATTACCAACGGTTTTTTTTTACCTCAAAATAATAACGTTTTTAAGTAGTCCTAATTCGATAGCAAGGGACTGCATCTTGAATCATCAAGCTATGCTTGATAAAAATATCAATAGCAGTACATACCTAAAGTACTCAATCCTTCAGATTGGAATGATAGATGTATTGTGTTGGTATTCCGGGCTAGAGGTACAGAAGGTAATACAGGCGACAACAAATGCTCATCGAACTTTATATCGGGCACTGAAGGTCCACAAGTAGGTAATAGACTGCTCCTCCTAAACACGAAACAAAAATAGCAAACACCTGAAATATTGTCACATTTTTTTTCATAAAAAGAAAGATCTAGTTACCTTGGAAAAGGCGAATTGAACTGTTTCATATTGTGAATTACATTAGGCGAAGGTATGTGTTGAGGTAAAACACCTCCAATATGAAGTTTACCAACAATATTTAATCCAGAGTACAACACGACATTCCCACTATGTTCCAATATAGCTAGCATACGTAAACTCTGTGAAAAAAAATTAAATATATAAACACCAGTGGCGGCTCGTAGTTATTATCTGTTGTAGGCTCTCAACGTTTATTAAATACAAATAGTATTTAATAAATGTTAATAAAACAAAAAAGATGACGGATGGATCGAATGGAGACTCTCACATTACGCACTTTACGTCGCCAACCATGTTGGCTTCAAAACAAATAAACTTTAGATTCAAATGCTTTAATCAAATTAATAAAATGCAGCATTTTCACAAAATATCATTATTATAGTTGTTTTTAAAGAATTAATATTTGTAAGTGACATTTTAAAGAAACAAAAAATCTCATGTAATAAGTATTACGAAAATTTGTTGCTTACTATTTTAAGATTTTACTAGTTGTAAAACGTGGGAAATCTCACTTATTGACTTTTTACAATCAAACTATTTGATAGAAAAATGAAACGATTCAATAATTTTGAAGAGAGATAGTGATTTATTAAAAATTGTATTTTAATAAATTAAATTAAACAAATTATGCTAAATTATCTCAGGGTTTAGTTTTAGTTGTAAAACGTGGGAAATCTCACTGTACACGTTGTTGTCCGAACTTATTTTTTTTATTATTTTTTTTTAACGAAAATCTCATTCATCTTATTGTGTAAGACGAAGATAAAATTATACCGCACTAGGGGTAAATTGAGGGAAGAGGTCTACAGCACTGCTTCGCCTCGTGATGAACTAACATTGTTCAAAATGTGACTTGATAAACGAATATCACAACAATATATACACTACCGCTCCTAAGTATTGGGGCGCCTCAAATTCCAGGGTAAATCATTAGTTATTTAAATAGAAACATTAAAATATGTCTTTCGTATTTAAGTATACACAAATATACAATTTTAACAATTAAAATTATTTATTTTAAATAAACTTTAGATTCGTCTATGTGACCTTCTTTACCGTTAATGATTGCGCCGCAGGATTGGGGCAACTGTGCAATTAATTTTAACAATATTTCCGGAGTTATTCGCCCATGCTGCCTGTAGTTTGTTCCACATGTCATCTGCTGAAGTTGGAGCAGTTTTTCTTGCTTCCCGAGCGAGTTCTTCCCATAATAATTCGATGGGATTCAAGTCCGGGGTTTGGGGTGGCCATTTCATGATCGTTAGTGTCCCTTCCTCTTCCAACTGTTCTAAGCATTGCTTGCATAATTTTTAAGTGTGTTTTGGGTCATTGTCTTGTTGGAATACAAAATTCTGACGCAAAATTCTTACATCAGAGGGTATTGCATTTTCCTCTAAGATGCGTGTGTATTGCTCTTTTCTCATTAAGCCTTGAATCTTTACGAGATCACCTGCGGATGTACCAGCAAAACAACCCCAAATCGTTACCGAACCACCGCCGTGTTTGACGGTAGAGACTGTGCATTGCTCTAGTGCACGTTCGCCTACAGATCTTACGCGAACTGAAAATCTCGAATTTGGATTCGTTGGTCCACGATACCCTGCTCCAAAATTCTACCGTCCAATTTTGATGTTCACGTGCTCGTTGTAACCTCTTTTTCTTATTAATTTGGCGAAGCAAGGGCTTTCGCATCGCAATTCGTCCACGAAGGCCGGCTTTTTGTAGTATTGATTTCTGCGGCGATTTCTGGAGCTGTTTTTCTTCTATTTCGCTTGCCGGACACCACGATTGCAATATCTTGAGCTGATGTTGTCGCCCTCGCTCTACCACTTCGTACCGTATTTAGAAAACTGCCACTTTCACTGTGTTTTTTGATGTTATAATCAACAGTAGATTGATTTAAAAGTAATTTTCTAGCAATTTGACGATTGCTTATGCCTAAGTTATGTTTTGCTACTATCAGAGCACGCGTTTCAACACTAATTTCTTTCCTTTTCGACATGTTTTAAAATTTTCGTTAAGAGATGTCGCTACTAACATGGAACGGTAACTACTAAAAAATATTACTACAAATGGCTTTATTATAACTTATGATGATTCATAGTAAAATTACCAACTGTTTCATTTTTCCTGGAATTTCAAGAAATAGGCTCTTTGTTGTCGCTACTGCCTGCGCTTTTATGATGGTATTACCTCTCATACATATAAAATTATTTACTGAATTTAAGTGAATCTTACTGATTATTAGCATACTATTCAATAATGCTAGAATATATTTCCTAAACACATTCTTTGTATACAAAAATCTAAAATCCAAGGGTGCCCAAATCCTTATGAGTGGTAGTATATATATTATTGTTGAAACGTTAATTTTGGTTTTAATGTCAAGCTATCGCTAAGAAAAATTAATTTTAATTTTCAGATCTAGTGGGTATGCAAAATGATCTGAAATAAGTTATTTTTTCTCAATTGACGATGGTGAAGTTGCCACTGATAAACAGTAATAAAAATAAAAGAAAATAGTACATACAGGGATTTCTACCGCATCTTTAGCTCCTACACTTGTCATCATTCCAAAGGTTAGATTATCCCCAATTATTTCAGCTTTCACCAAACATAATTGTGTTCTACTGGGAAGTAAATAACACAGATATGACTGTCCAACTATGTCATCGATTAAAAATACTTTACTTGCTGCAGTATTTAGTAAAATTTCCCTACAAAATTAAATGAATTTTTCTTTGAAGAAGTGTTGTTGTATTCACTTACCCTGCTGTAATATTCATAGTATCAGTCCATATGTGTTCGAGACATAACGCAGGATTTGTATAAGAAAGTTGAGAACTATCAAAATTAAAGGACCCTTGTACTGAAGTAAAATTAGATTCTAGATTTCTCAAGCTATTCAGTCTCGATGATTTTAATAATGAAGGGCTCTCAGTTACCATGCTAATAGTTGCAGTTGGTGTGTGGCATCGACTAAACATGTAAAATTATCAAATTTGTTTCGTTAATACAGGCTGTTCTAAAACTTGACGTAATTTTTCTAATGAAAGACCCTACTTGTTAACTAAAAATCCTCTCTAAAGAAAATACTTAGACAAGTTTCATAGTAATCCAGAAATCACATGTTTATGTTATTGAAAGTTTTAGGGACACTCATTGAAACACAAAATAGATTTAGAAAATGTAACAAAAGAAATAAACACAAAAATCCTACAAAACTAAGGCCCTTGGCATCTGTGATAAACAATAAAGTCAGCGATGATGTGATCAATGTAGGGATCGACCGATATGATTTTTTGTGGCCGATACCGATATACGTATGGCCGATATCGACCGATACCGATGTATCGGCCATATTTTTTTATTTTGGATATTTTGCTATACAAATTAACTAAAATTGATTGATTTTTGACAATTTTTTGGAAAGAGAATCAATACAAAAATACCGTTACCGTTGAACACGGTTTAATCAAAGAAACACAGCTAAAAAGAACACAGTACAAACTCCATGTTCAGTGAATCCCCTTAATCGAATACAATCCCGTGCGGTGAATCCCCAAATTAAAAAATGTAAACATGTGTTGCACCTGGGCGACCCGGTTTTGCCAACTGTCTATTTTTTTAATTCCTAAATATAACCATATTAGTAAAAATAAAAAAAAATACTCTCTCATTCCTTTAACGATTTCAACTTCAAATAAACAATAAAAATTTGATTAGCCTACTATGTGAATTTCGACAAACAGTATTATTACTTAATTAACACTGTGATGCCCCTTTGTAGAATATAACATAAGCGAATTATCAGTGGCTTCTTAGATGTTCGATTTGTCTTCCATCATTGTCTAGGCGTGATTCTATCCTCTGTCAAGTTTACAAAACAGCTATCTCGACTTCTACTTGTGAAATGCTTCGAATTGCATTTTTTATTTGAAGAATCATGTCTTCTCTTGTAACGGGTCTGGTAGCAAAGACGAGGTTCTTTATTCTTCCCCACAAAGAAAAATCTAGCAAGTTAAGTCCAGAGACCTCGCTGGCGATGGAAATACATTTCTTCCCTGCTAGGATAAGCATTATCTAAGAAGCTCCGAACATTTACCGCAAAATGCGCCGGGCACCCGTCGTGCTGGAAAAAACATCTGACGGCGAATTGCTAGCGGTACATCTTCTAAAAGAAATTGCAATACGTTTCTTAGAAAATTTAGGTAAAGATATCCAGTAAGGGCTTCATTAAATGTAAAAGATCCAATAATTTGTCCATCTAGAATTCCGCATCACACGTATGTATATGAACCAGTGGCCTTGGTACCGGACTTCCTGCATCCAGTGTGGATTCGTTTATGACCAATAATACATGTTATGGAGATTTACACATCCATCACTATTAAAGGTGGTCTCGGCTGTCCACAAAATCCGCGATAGTATTTCCCGAACCTATGGTGTCGTTTGTCAAGAAACTGCACTGCATATACCCTGGCGGCGACAGTTGGATTTCTCATGTATTCAAAATAAACCTCCATCATGTCAAATTCTTCGTTTGTAAAACGCATAGTTTGATAATTAAAAAGGCGAAAAAAGAAAATTAAAAGCATTAACAAAACGGTCTAAACGAAGATATGAGCCTTTTCAACGTTGTCACATAACGTGTATTTTTTTTATTTTGCATCTGTTATTATTCAAAGCCTACTCGTTTTTCAGAATTCCCTTACTAGGTTAGTCAAATTTTTATTGTTTATTTCAAGTTGAAATCGCTAAAACAATGAGATTCAGTTTATTTATAAGGCACTAAAATAAATAATTATCTTTGAAATAGGGTATATATTTTTTTTATTTTTACTAATATGGTAATATTTAGAAATTTAAATAAAATAACAGACAGTCGGCAAAACCATGTCGTCCAGGTGCAACAAATATTTACATTTTTTCGTTAATATCTCCGGTTACAGAAAAGATAGCGAGATACGGTTTTCACTGACATCCTGAGTTTTTAACTCCCTACTTTTCCGCGTGAAAAGAAACATATCGTTCTATTTAAAATTTGTGCAAAAAGCCGCTTTATTTGTTATAAAGTCAGATAACGTCCTCTAGTAGTGAGGGTACAATTCATAAAAAGTAAACCAAAACTGTATTTGATAGATTAAATAAAGCTCTTTTAAACGAGGCCAAGATTGTTAAAATCGATTAACAGGAGTAACCAACATTTATTTAAAAAGCAATTAACGTCTCTCCACCACTTTACTTTAGAAGATAAGACAAAATGTGCTTAACGCAAAAGATAACTCTTAATTAGAGAAAACACTATGAAAACTTTAATTTTATACTTAGTCGTGACCGTTACGTCATCTATTGGTCCAGTATTTCCTTTTGACCATGTTTATTAATAAAGATTTTAGCTGAAAGTTCTATGATTACTAATTTCTGAGATATAGCCGGCTACCATTCTTATTTGACCACCCGGTACATTGAATTAGCCAAAATATCAAAAAATGAAGATCTTTTGACTTGGTGAGCAAATAAAAAATACATTTTTCTTCAGTTGGGAACATATATGAAAGCGCAAGAAATCGTCTAAGCCCAGAAAAGGCAGAAAGTTGAATATTGTTGCATTATAACTTACAAAAACTTAACTTTAAATATTAAATATGATAATTGTTTTTTTTTATTTAATCTTTTTCCATTTTAAATGCTTTTTTTTTGTATTTAGAAAAAAAAGATATACACTTAAATCGCTTTTTTTTAGTATTTTTGTTTTAATTTTTTTTTTTTTATCCTTATCATTTAAAATACTTGTTATTGATGTTTTTATTAGGCCGATACCGATATAAGCCGATGTTGCACTTTACATATCGGCCAAGAAGGCCGATATGGTCGATATACTGATACCAGTCGATCCCTAGATCGTAAATAATTTTTCTGAAAATGGTTTTTACTTGGCGAGTAATTCATCCATCAAAAAAATTTACTTCAAGACTTTGAACAACCTCTATATCTTTAGATACCTCAACGAAATCATAGGGCTATGAGCCCTAGAATGCAATTGACTCGTAGTACTGGCAAGGCTCCCTGTTTTACTGCTAAATGGACTTGGGATATTTAGATGCATACCACTCTTATAATAATCCCAAAACGAAACGCGTGACTTTTGCTGAAATTTAAAGATCACTTTTCAAATGTTAGCTTCTTTTTATGATTTACAACTTACTTTTCCTGAACTGCTCAGCATCGATTGTGATCGATTCGATTTTGATTTTTCAATATTTTCGACCCATTCCGTTGGCGGTAATCGTCTGATTCTGTACACGCTATGTTGCCCTGTATGACCATCGAAAACCATGCAAATACTAGGATTCTCGCTGGTGAAAACAACTTGGAACAATGGATCATCTATCAAGTGATATATTTCACTTTTTAACGCAATTGGGGCTACTTGATCTAAGGGATGCGACAAGGAAAAGATCATCGGTGATTGGCATTCTAATTTGCTTCGATTTGTCTCATCTATAATAATTTTTGATAATAAAAAGTTCATAGGCAACACTATAAAACTTACCACTAATATCCCTTTCCAACAATATCCCAAACTTAATATTCCATACCCTATTGACATGAAACGGTAACGCTGTTAAGAAATCTTCATTATCTACAGTGAACACCTTCAAATTTTGTCCATCTATAATTGTAACGCAAGATATTGGCTCAGCTGTAGGTTTATCAGGCTTAAACTCAGCAGGGATAAGATGATTTTCCATTGTAGGTCTCTCACAATAAAAATTACACCATAATGCATGTTTAACAGGATAGGTAGACGAATAAGTACATATTGTTTCACGTGTGGAGTCTTCATCTTTATTATAAAATAAGCCTTTACTCCAAATGACAATATTTCCTTTAACGTACAATTCCTCTTCCATAAAATTAAGCGTCGGTTTACAATTTAATGGATCGGATTTAAAATTATAAGCGCTATCTGAAAATTTGAAGTAATACAATAAAAAAAAACATTCCTCCTGCTTAGACTTACTGGATTTTCCTTCAAAATCACTGGAAAATCTTCTTGGTAAAAACTTCGATGTATTAACATCTGAATTTCGTCTTCTATTTGAAACATTAGCATCAGCACTTTTAGAGCCCCTTGTGTCCTCTTTTGTGTCTCCTAAATGAGACTTGCTTCTTTCAGAGGCTACATTACCCTTGTTGTAAACATTTGTAGCATTCGGTAATGTATTATCTGCTATTTCGTATAAATTTGGTGTCTTTCGTAATATCCACCATTCCGAAGACTTCGTATCGACAATAGATACTTTCTCAAAATCTCGCAATAAGAAGTCATCAGCCACATAGTCTTGTTTATTATTTAACGGCTCTACGGGACCGGGATGATTTAGAACTTGCTGCCTACCACTTGGAATAAACTCCTAAATAAACAAATCTAAAATATGTTTTCTGTTTGAAAATGGATTTGAATACCTGTGGACTCGTGGCAGCAATCATTATTTCTACTTTCTCATCCAGATTTGCTAAATTTATTCGGGTAGAATGGCGGTTTTAAAAGAGGTAATCCCAAGTTTTTGCTTGGGATAACCGGTAAAAAATGTGTTGTTTTTTTAGTGTTATTTTTATTTAAAATTGGAAAATGCAAAATAAATTTTCATGACTTAATTACTAATAGTACATAGTTTAGGAGCTTATTGAAATTGAGAAAGACATAATTTGAATTTATTGGAAAGCAAAAACCTTTACCAACAACTTTTGACACAGTAAAGCTTTTATCGTTTGTTTAGGTTATGTTACAAGATCGGCAAGATCGTTTTGTAGAAAATCATATACTAGAAGAGCAAGAAACACTAATTATTTAGTAGATTATTCAAAGAACCAGTGATAAAAAATTTTTTTTGGGTAGATTTTAATATCATAAAAAAATAGTAACGTTACAGTTCATTATTCTGATAGAAGTATAATACGAAGCATTTTTCTTTCAAATACGTAAGATAAAGAGCAAATTTGCATTTACAGCAATTTTTTATTATCACTAAGCTACATATATTACAGAAAAAAATACCGCAAGATATGTATGTGTTTGCAAAGTTATCTGCCTTTTACGCTGAAACACGTAATTTTCTATGCAACTTAAAATTCTACACGTGCTACACGACAATAATGCGAATAATTACTAACTGATAACAATAAAGAAACTATTTCGTTTAACAGAAAACCATGACCACAAAATGCGCAATAGAAAACAAATATAATTTTAAACTAACAAATTAGTATAATACTGAGTCTTATCGTCTTAGATTACATACAGAACTAAAGACACTTCTTAAAACTAGGAAAGAATACTTCTTGATATGCTCTGTTTCGTTTTTTAACAAATTACAAATTAAGTAATAGGGGTTTGATATACAATTTGTTTCCTTTGTACTGCTCTAGACGTAATGCAATTTGTTGCAGTCCTTGCATTGTACATAATTATCACATTATTGATGATCATATCATTAATTAATAGCACTCATCTTCATCAACATATTTAATTCTACAACCTCGTCTTTTACCTGCATTGTTTGCTTGTTTCAAGATGACTTTCAATTAATTCTTTCGCAACCTGTTGTCGAGAAGGTAAATCAATTATCTGAATAAATATGTAATACTTCACAAGCAGTCAAAAATTCAGAATAATTTTCTGATATTCAGAAATATTTTTAAAGCAGAAACAGCGATTCTAATGCGAGACCAGTTTCCATTGTTCAAGCTGTTATTTCCATTTTAAAGTTATATGAGATTTTATTGTTTAATGTTTATAAGTTTTTTATGATCGTTTTATGGAAATGCAGTTGAAAATTACGGATTGTAACTTTGGAAACTGGTAAAATTCCAGTAACATATTCTATTTTATGACAACAACTTTGTATATTGTTTAAAACATTAATGATAATTTTAAATATATGTTTTACAAAAACGTTTTATAATATAAGTTTATAACTTTCTTAAATAGTTAATTTTCGATTACAATACAGGAAATTTGTTGGTAATTGCAACATTTCTACAACAGCATCAAAAAAAATAGAACATATTTTAAATTCCTAAAAGAAATAGTTCAGAAAAGAATACTGTGGTGAGGATGGTAGATGGTACCGCCTGTGTGATGTTGTGATGTATACGTATGAAGTATTTTCCTCTCTGTTAAATACGTATGTAGCTATTAAATCGGATTTTGTTGTCAACTAGTTCATAAGTACCCTTATACCCATTCAAATTCCCGTGAGCTGTTTGTGCAATGTGTTGGGCAATACCAAAAATACTACCTAATCTAAAGTGAGCTAAATACATGCAATTTGTAACTTGTTAATACTGATCATTTTTACACATACCTGAGTCCTGATGTACCTGAATCTTCAATCTTATCTTTAGCATTTCCTGAAGGACAAAGATTATTATTAGATTTGCAAGTAATGCGTAAATGTTGACCTTTAAAATCTTTCTATATAGTTGCTTTATGATAAGGTAGTTTTACAAATTGGTTGCAATGATAATAGTGAAGCACCAGGGCATTGTAATTCCTAATTAGTTCTTTACGTTTATGTTTATTTACAATGTTAGTAATTACGTCTTTCAGGAAACCATTGTATTCAAGATATATCATATCCATATGTCTTCTTACATGTAAGTGGAAAACTTAATATACTATATACAAAGAAAGTTAAAACCATTGTATTAAAAACTATAATTGGAATCTGCTGTTGTGGAGTTACTTACATTGGTTTGCTTTTTCTACAGAGTGGTCCATTTAAAGTAGAACACCTTAATATCTTCGAAATAATTTTACAAAAAAAGTTAATTGTCAATAGTTTAAGTACATCCAGACACTCATATCCGTGTATAATGCAGTAAATTATTCTCATTGTTTGTGATTTTAAAAAGGTAGAGGTTATCTATAGAATAATGTTCAAACAAAAGTGAACTTAATGTAGAAGTACCCATGAAAGAAGTGTCTAGAAACAATAACCAAGAAAATGCTGATATGGTATTAATGGAATCACTCTCGGTGAAAACAATGTGAGAAGAGAAAAGCACTAACTCTTTTTACTCTTGTCCACAATGCTGTTCATCTTTCAGTTTATGTCACTAATCTTCAAAAACAGTACTATAAAACGGAACTACTTGAAACCAACGGGGCGATTTGAAAATGATCGTCGCTTAAAACTAAAACGAGTGCTGCCATTTACTTACTAGAAATTGAAGTACCGAGTTTGTGTAGGGAAGGTAGGAAATATCGGTAAACAAGTTTATAACATGAAAAAGTGTAAGTGGCGAATTTGCTTTGTTTATAAAAATTCTCGGAAATAAGGTAAGAAAATGCAATTTTTCGTAATCCAAATACTTTCTGTTGTACGAGGAGTGCTGTAAATAAAAATATATTGCGATATTTTTTCCTGCATGCTAGATTATTGATTAACAATATCCTAATCTAAAATTATTGGTCCTAGTTGTGACACAGGGGAGTTCTCAATTATTTTTCCCCTCTTTTCAGGGGTGACTTGAAAATGGTGTGGAATTACAAAAGAAAAGTTGGTAGTCGCAGTTACCAAAAGGATGACGAGAATACAGTGAAAGAAGCAGTTGCCAAGTACAAAAGGGAAATTTAAAGTAGTTAAGCGAAGAATGCGGTATCCCTTACGTAACACACAGAAAAATTAAAGGTCTTCATCCAAACAAACCAGGAGGGCAAACGGTGTTAACCGGAGCAGAAGAAAATGCTCTGTTCATGGAATCTAAGTGGCATCTGATTAGGGGTTCCCTATTTTATTTGATGTGTATAAACCAAAGGTTTTTTTAAAAATTTAAGTTCGCATAAATTCGATGGATTCTTTGGTCAGCACTTGGTGAAACATAGTAAATAGAAAAATAAAACTCAGGAAAACACTTAGTGACTGTTTCACAAAATTTTTGCGAAAAAAATTGTGTGTATTTTCATTTGTTATTAACAAATTCATAAATTGAATAAAAATTACCTTTTTTCTTATCTTTTGCTCAGAATAGTAAACATAAAACTATAATGCATTTTCATCTCACCACTATTACACCTTTACTTGAAAAAAAGTGATAAAAATTCGCTGTTTTCATCTCACCCCACCCTGGGGTGAGAAAATAATGCTAGTGTGGCGGAAAAAAGGTTCTGAAAGGTTTTATCAAGTAGTTCCGTTTTACGGTACTGAAACATTTCCTGGCGCCACCTACTGCCAAGAGATACAGTTATGCTGCCCTAGAGAGCAACGACAGAAACCGGGATGCAGATGCCATACTTCCCCATACAATGATATAACCTTTAACGCACAACGTTTCATAAACATTTTCAAAAGATACCGGCTAATGCAATATTTTTTTTCTTTTTCTTACTATTTACCACGTGTACGAATTTAACTATAGTTTTTTTAAAATATATAATAAATAACAATAATAAATGAATAAATATTAACTCATTAATTATTAAACTACATAAAAAAAAATCCCAATTTAATTACATCATTAAAGAAATAATTTATTGTAACATAAAAAAAAACTTTTTCATTAGCTTATTCACTGGTTCCTACTTTTAGTTATTAACTTTAGGTTTTTTTCCATTATTGTAATTGTTCTTTTATTGGATATCCTTGTAGCTGGCCTGATGATGTATTTTTTGAACACGAAATCGGTCGCCTAATTCCTCAATAAAACTTTGTGAAATCTGGAACATTTTTTCATTCCTACCTTTTATATGAATATTTTCTTAACTTAAAACTAAATGATTTACTTGGAAGAAACATTTTTCTGTCTTGGATTTTCTTGATTTTTTAACCCTAAGAAAATATTTATTTAATACAAATAAAATTTTAAGAAAAATGTTTTCTTATGTTATACATTTTTATAGTCTAGAAATTAAAATATTTTCTTGAAGAAACAAGAAACCATTTCTCTGCCTGTAGATAGTCGTATAGTTATCAACTCTTTTTCTCGGGAATATGGAAGATGGATTATGAAAAATTCTATGTAACACGATTAAACATTATCCACTAAAAATATAACAGAAAACACTTCACAGCCATCAAAGAAATGATTGTACTATGTATTTTACTAATAAGAACTTACTAATAATGGCAAACCCTTGATAAAAGTGCTGAAAGATTGATATTCACCTGTTACTTGGGTTTTTCAAAATATCGAGTTTAATATGAACTTTAATAGCTTCTTGTTCATAATCTACTACTCTTTAACAATGTGGTGAAGAGCATTCGATTTCAAAAAACGTGCTAACTTTTCCAGCTTCTTCTATGATTCCTCTCTTGAATTGAGCCATTGATATTTTTAAACCTTTTTCGTATGGACCAATTGTCTTTACAATATAAAGGTGTTCCAGTTTACATGGACGAACCTGTATACAAAGAATTAGTTATTACTATTTGTAATTACTAAAGTATTGATAAATCGGAGATAGTTTTCTTTTTCTATTGATTTGAAATTTTGAATTGAGTTCATTAAAAAAAACATTCGAATTATAACTATCGAATATAGCAAAAATATTGTTTATATACCCAATTTACATACTAGCTTCGAAACTACTGGTAGTAAGCAAATTAGCGATAAATTGAGACAAATTGTTACCCATTGTTGTTCCATGTTGTTCATAGCATTTACTTTCGGTTTGAAAATAATTTTGTAATATACACCACCAAATTAACCTAATGTATCCGTCTGCTTTTACCATGTCTAAATTATTTTTGATAAAAAATTCACATTGTTAGGAATTTTGTTAATGTTAATATAAATATACTTGAATTACTCGCGTAAATAAGATGTATAACAATTGGTAACAAAAGTTAGAAACATTTGGAGAGAAGTTAGAGAGAACTGAGAATGTAACGGTCGTATTGTTTTGTACCTGATGTTTTTAATATAATTAAACACTGTTAAATTGAGAAAATTTTTATTGAGAGAAGTGAAAGTTAACAACATTTAATTCAATTTACTGCGTATTCGGTTTTAAAACTTTTTATTTATTTTACGTTTCTTCTCAGATAGGGGACCTTTTTTGCATGATTCTTTACAACGATGAATATGGCGGACGTTATTTTTGTAATCTTGTTGTATGTTGTGATATCTAATAATCAATAATGTACAATAATATAAAAATAATTTACTAATTATTTACCTACTTTAAGAAATTAAATGTATAGAAATGATAAAAATATAAAATGGAAATACTAATGTAATGTTTTGAAGTTTTATTATGTTTATCGTTTTATACATAATCACTTGCAGTATTATTTTCTTGCGATAGATAAGATCATTTATGTTTCCGCGAAAACGTATACAACATATACAAACTCTCGCTACCGCATGCGTTTCAGCAATATTGTCTATAAGTCAGTCTTAATCGGAAGAAATCATACACCGTGCACAAAGCACGAGGCCTGGGCTAGAGAAAAGCCTTAACAATCTCTTTTTCTCCGTATAGCTCCTCAAGATGAGTAACTTGTTATTCTATCACCCCGTATAACCTTCGTTTTGCGCATGCGTCCGTTCTCTAGCCGACCGCGAATGAATCCAAGTCACTTTGAAATTAATTTCCACGGTCCACTTCGATTCGGGTCGCGTTTACTAGCGTATCGTTGTGGAATCGACGACTTAGAGCTGTGTACAAACACGTGCTGATTATATACATTTACATACGCTTCGATATATACACCGGTACGCCAAAGAAACACCGAAAATCCCCCGGAGAATTGACCCGAATTCGCGCAATAAACCGGCAACTACATTCAATGAAAGAAAAGTTCGTTTGAAGAATTATAGTGTTCGATCCCGTTTATATTTTTTAAGAATTACATTAATTTTGAATCCGAAGTGGCAATCTTTCACTCGCTTCACCATATGGAAGGTGTACGGGAATTTTGAGAGCGTCTAATAGATTTGAAAGTGCTAATTTTTCCGCGAAACTTGCCGTTCTTGTTGTTCTTGTGTGGGGAATTTTTGGGAATTTTTCTTTCTTGGAAATTAATTTTGTTGTGTGCTTTTCGAAAATATGGAGACATTTGCTGTGGATAAATCGTTCTACGATATAGCATCGGCCGAGGAGTTTAAAGAGCTTTTTGATTCCGATTTGGATCCGGTAAGTTAAAATTTGTGATAATTTTTAAAAAGTTTTCAAAAAGAATATAGAATATAAGAATTTCAGAATTATTATATTCAGTATTAATCATTTATAAAAGCGAATTGCGGAATGCAATAAACTTTTTGACTGTAACTCATAGAAATTATACCTCTTACAACAAATCTAGAAAATATGTTGTTTTCTGAGGTAGTTTTAGAAATCGATGGATTTGTGGAGACAAGTTTCTATCAATGATAGTTTTGTTTGCTTTTGTAAAATATAATTCCTTATGGATACATCTAATGATTGTAATACGCAAACACACTTGGATATAAATAAACAACTAAATACTTTATTTAGTTAAACAAACAGAAAAAGTTCGTTACACATTTTTGACATTACAAGACAAGTTATGACTGTATATGTATGACTATATTCATAATAGTTTACGTATTACAACTTAACAACAAGAGAATAAGTACATTTAAAATAAATTTGATACCTAACAGCTATAAAGCTTATAAAATAACTTGTTGCATCAGTAATATAGCTACATATGGATCATTTCGTAAGAAGTAACAGCAATTAAGACGTTTCTTAGTTAATATTGGTAAAAGAGCCAAAAGCTCAAGAACTAACTGAGCAATTACAAAACTCAACAAGAACACTATTGCCTACAAAAATTTGGTATAAAAATTCAATGTTCACCGATTGATAAAACTGTTCTAAAATAAGCATGTCAAGACAATTCTTAATTAACTCCTCCTGAATTATCAGCAACAATTAATGTCTCAACATTTTTAAGTGATCGACGTTTGAAAATTAAATGTGTTTGATTCATCGGCAGCTTTGAATAAATTTTTAATCTCAAGGCCGAGAATAAAATTGTCTTCATTGTACATAACTCAATTAAAGCAAAAAAATATGAACTCCTCGAAAGGAAGAAGCTCCGTTTAAATCAAAAAAAATATTTTCTTAGCGTGTTTTTCTACACTTAGAGAAGTAAATACTTGTAATGAAATAATTGTATTTCTTTGTTTAACACATTTTTTAATTTGATTCAAGAAAATCTTGCAAAAAAATGGAGGAAAGCGATTCTTAGTATAAGTAAATGGCCATTATAACACAAAACAATATTTTCTTAAGGATAGTAAATAGTTTTCTTAATTCCAGAAAGCGTTTAGGAATTGTTCATAAAAAAATATATTAATTTTCTTAAAATAAAGCACTTTTTACTTAGAATTCTTGAAATGCATAATATTTATATGCACATTATTAATTGCACTTACATTGTTTAAAACAGTACGACGTATCCGTACATAATGCAGTAATGTAGAAGTACACATGAAAGAAGTGCCTATAGAGCGTTGCACCCTGGTTTCAAAGTATTGGGTGCAGTATAACCCTCTTTTGCTAGTTTACCATAATTTGTATGAAACTATCCTTGCTGGAACCAACGCTGTTGCCACGCCTTTCGGCAGGAGTTCTCCTAGGGAGATCACTGATCGGTAATATTTATGTTGCCTGTCAGATTCAGGGATTTCTTTTCACATTATGCCTTCATTCCTATCGATTAATGAGAAAATCAGTTCATAAAAACTATTGCATCTTTTAGTGCTATCTATTGCAGTAGAAAGAATTGTGAATAATGATCAACCTAAAAATCGTGAAATTACAGTTCTTTGACGTTTAAAAAAATACTGCAGGTGCTCACGGTGAAGTTTGTGCTGGAGAGTATGAGTAGTTTCTCAATCAGTTACTACCAAACCTACCAGCAAACTCAGTAGTAGTTATCGACAATGCTTTTGTAACACAGTCACAAGGCAGAACGGATTCCTATCACAGTTACCAAGAAAAATTACATTCTTTTCGTTAAGAGGAAAAATATTCCTGTTGAAAGAAGTTAAGACGTTATCTCTTAAACACTCTCTCTACAGAAAAGCATAAGTACAATTGTTATATTTTCTACCAAGAAGTATAATTTTGTGATAACGACAAAAACTCAAAAAAACTTTATTACTGCCTTCTCTAATGGTTCTTATTTTTATTGTTCATTATTCATACTCTTCACTATACATACATCACACTCCCTCCCACTAATTTTTGTCCTTCATAGATTTAGTCTTTGCACTGGCTTCCTCGGTCTGGTTGATCTCCGCGGATTCTCACAGATGGTAGGTGTACCGACCCCTGGAAACTCTTCTCACCGATGACGTTGTAGGTTCCTCGTTAGGTTCGGTTTCTCTTTGCGTCATTCTCTATTCTGCTTTGTTGCTACATACAATAAATATGTATATACTCGATGAAACAGCTATTGAAATGCGACATACTTATTCTATATTTGACACTTTATTACTATAATAATAACAATGAAGTTAGCATGAGTATACAGTACCAACCTGCTATATCAAAGTATCCAGTAGCCTAAATCTGGCTGCTGCTCCCATAAGCGCAATACTTCGAAACTAGGGTGAAACGCGCTATAGAAACAATAACCAAGATAATGCTATAACATAGCTTCTGGTATTGATGGAATCACTATCGGCAAAAGCAATATGAGAAGGAAAAAGCATTAAAGCTTCTTGCTCCTGGTGATATTGCTCTTACATCTCTCAATTTATGCCACTAATTTTCAAAACAGCAACTGAAATATTTCCTGGCGCCACCTAGTTCCAGTAGTTATAGTGTTGCCGTCCTAGATAGTAGAAACCGGAATACAGATACAATGATATAAACTTTAACGTATAACGTTTCATAAACATTTTCAGGATACCGGCTAATGTTTTTTTTTCCTTTTTTTATTATTTACCACGTGTACTAATTTAACTATGGTTTTTTAAAATATATAATAAATAATAAAAAAGGGATAAATAAAGTTAAATATTAACTCATTAATTATTTAAAATAGTAAAATAATTTAATTATACTGTAACATATAAAAAAAGTTTTTCATTAGTTCATTCACTTGCTCCTAATTTTAATTATTAACTTTAGGTTTTTTTCCCGTTATTGTAATTTTTCTTTTATTGGGTATCCTTGTAGCTGGCTTGATGATGTGTTTTTTGAACACGAAACCGGTCACCTAATTTCTCAAATAGAACATTGTGAGATCCGGACCATTTTTTTCATTCCTACCTTTAATATGAATATTTTCTTAATTTAAAAATAAATGATTTACTTGGAAGAAACGTTTTTCTGTCTTGGATTTTCTTAATTTTCTAACCTTGAGAAAATATTTATTTAATCCAAATAAGATTTCAAGAAAATTATTTGCTTATATTATACATTTTTATAGTCTTAAATTAAAAATATTTTCTTGAATAGAAACCGATTTTTGCAAGAAAATCTATTTTCTTTATGAAAGGATCCATTTCTCTGCGTGTATAACACTTCTCTACAGTCTATAAAATTAATAAATAATGCGTTTGTTAATAATAAAATTCTAAAACATTCAGTAAATTTAAAGTTCACTGGATGTTACTCATTGGCTAGTAACATTTTTATACACGATGATTTAATAATTTAAGTACAGTGGTGTAGTATTGGCTATATGTATTGATATTCAAAAAAAATAATATTTACATGTACTAAGTTTTAAAGGAACATGAGATTTTGGAGCATAATTTCAACATTTGTGGCTGGTACTATTGAAAGATATGTAATTAGTTTATCAAGAACGCCACGTGTTATTAAGGCAAAATCCTGAAAGAACAAAGATTTATTTTACTGCATGGGGTTTTAAGGTCTCTTCCATTATAGTTTTCCACATTTCAGGAATGTTCCTGTCTATAAACACACTGCCCGAGCTTTTCACATAATATGACACAAACATGAGGAACCGCTCTAAAAATCTCACTAACATCGGAGATTAGTGTTCATTAATTTTCCAATAATTCTTTATAAATATGGAGAAATTTTCGGCGCTAAATCAGTTAGGCAATAGCTAGATTAAATCCAATTATTATGAGAAACATCGTCAAATATTGTATAAAATACTAGATTACTTGGTGTATTAACAAAGAATACCATGAAATACTAAATTTATTTATCACCTAAGTTATTGTGAGTCTTGGAACAATTAATACCTAGATACACCAGGAATGCAATTCATATGACCTTTAGTGTATATGTCCGCTTACTAAGTAAATACATACATTCGTACAAACTCATTTAGATGATACACAAACGATAAGAACCTGATATCTCCTTTACATGCGCGGCGTACACATAAAACTAAAGCAATAAAACAAATATTGATTACTGTTAGAGTAAATTCTACTCTAGACGAATCGTAATGTATTATGTTATATTGGGCGCATTGTTAGTGTTAATAAAGTGAATGTAGAATGCTAAATTGATCGGGGATAAGTAGTTCAATGAAAGCTTTTCGAATTCTATGGATATAGGCCGTATAAATGTGGTATACTGGAAAAACTGGTTGATTGAAATGTTAAACTATGAACTCCAGGCTTTTTTTCTGGTTATAACTTTTAAATGATGAAATTTTTATTTTTAGCGCCTTCGAACGACTTTCTCTTTGTTAAATTTGTTGGGAATTGCATTTCATTAAAATATCATTATGAAATCTTTTAGGTATTTACAGTTAAACATTTAAGAAATAATTTTTTTGATATCGTTATTTAATTCAAACATATGATCTCTTGAAACAAATAACCTGAAGTTCGATTTGAAAATACAAAAAACACGTTTAAATATTTAAGGAGCATATATTACGATCAAAAACAAGTAAAAAAGCCCTAATGAACATGGGTCCGCAAATTAACCGTTTTCGTGATAAGCGCATTTGTCTTTTTTGAAAATCAACGAAAGCTACAATTTTCATTATCAGTTTACCGTTTTTTTTTTTCTTTTTTGCTTTAGTCATAGAAACCACGACTTTCTCTAAAGTAAAACAATTGTTTTCATAAATTTTATTATCAGTTCGCAGTGCTATGCATATGCTGCTTCCGATTTGCAATGCCTTATTCAAATGCTGAAATGGCCGACATGGTTTTCATGTATGGTCGTGTCGATGGGAATGCTTTGGAAACGCGTAGCCTTTATTGCGAGATTTTTCCCAATCGTCAACGGCCTTCGCATGTGATGTTTGGAAACGTTTACCAGCGGTTGAGGGATAGTGGTTCCTTCAAAAAATGCGCTTACGAAAGCGGACGTCCAAGGTCAATGTGTATGCCTGAGGTTGAAGAAGAAATCTTAGCAATAGTAGATGAGAACCCCGAAACTAATGTGAGAAAAATTTCGGTTGAAGTAGGCGTAAGTAGTCGTCTTGTTTGGAGAACTCTCCAACAACTTTTATATCCGTACCATATCCAATGGGTACAAGCCCTTACTCGCCCTGACTACCGAGCAAGAAAGATATTCTGTCAGTGGTTTTTAAGGAAATCTGCACCAGAATTTTACATCCTTTTCACTGATGAAGCCGGTTTCACTAAAGATGGGATTTGTCACAATAATCACGTTTGGTCATACGAAAACCCGCATGCTGTTCTTGAATCCAGACATCAACAGCGTTTCAGTCTGAATATCTGGCTAGGCATTTTAGGAGATCAGTTATTAGGACCGGTTGTTTTGCGACAACGTTTAACAGGTCCTGCATACCTTACATACCTTAACTTTCTGGTAAACACCTTACCCGAACTTTTGGAAGATATCCCTCTAAATTGGAGATTGAATCTTTGGTTTATACAAGGCACCGCCGCATTTTACGTTTGCTGTTAGGAAGCACTTGAACATTTCATAGGAGATGGATAGGTCGAGGGGGTCCCATTCCATGGTCTGCTAGGTCTCCCGACCTAAATCCCTTAGATTTTTGTATTTGGGGTTACTTGAAAAGTTTAGTGCACGAAACACCAGTAAATAATCTTGACGAGTTGCAACAGCGAATTGAACAATGTTGTCAAACAATTCAAGCAAAACCGGGCTTTTTGGAAAGGGTGCGGAGTTCCTTCTTAAGAAGATGTACATCCTGTGTTGAAATAGAAGGAGGACATCTCGAGCATCTGCGATTATCGTGTTCTGTAGCGCTAAACGCTAAAAAATGCAAAAAAAATTAAAAAAAAAAAACAATTGCACTTATCTCAAAATCGGTTGTTTTGCGAACCCATGTTGATTAGGGCTTTTTTACTTGTTTTTGATCGTAATATATGCTCCTTAAATATTTAAACGTTCTTTTTTAACACCCTGTATATCTGTTTAATTTAATATACGTAATATGTTTGATTCAACAGTACAGTTCTTTCTTTTAAAGAACTTCGTCAGTTTGAAACAAATATATTTTTCTTTATCATTTACTTGACTTCACCTTGTAATGGCGAACGTTCTTAAAATTGGAACATACTAAAAAATCAATTTTTATTGAATTGACTATATTGTTTGCATAAAATGTTATATATTTTAAAATATACATAGATGTAAACTTTTCTGATTGTTAATTATAGAAATTTTATGCAAATAATATGATTAATTCAATAAAGATTAGATTTTTTAGAATGTTCCCATTTGGGGAACGTTCGCCATTAAAAGGTTAGATAAATATGTATTTGCTTAACAAAATATTTTTGTGGTTTAAAGTATGCCGTTACTTTGACAAATATTATTCTGTTGGTATTATTACTCCACTGAAATGGTTAGTACGATAGATGCTTTCTTCTTTTTAGAGCATCTATTTATGAGCACATAGGGTAACAATGTGTTAAAGATACACAATCTTTCGAAAAACTTTATTAACATTGTGGATAAACTAACAAAAGTACATAAAGAATAAGTACATATAATGCCGAAAATGAATCTCCATTTGGTAGTGACGTGGTGCTTTTATTCTTGTAAGTAAACCCCAGCTCCCTAAAATACCATTAACTTCCACAATTACGTTAAGGTGATATCAAGGCGTTCCTAAAGATCAACGTGGTCGCAAACAAAAATTGTGAACCTTAAATCTTACAGATTTCTTTCAAGTTTCTTCGAGATTACTCACATTTCCCAGGAACCTGTAAAGTAAATCTGATTAGGTTAGGTCTCGATGTCTGGAAGTTGTAACCTGATTTTAACAGTATTGACTATTAATAACATCAAAGTTAGGTGTAGTGCGCCGATAACTTTAAACAGACTAGTACGTCCAAATTGTTATATGTAACTACAAAAATACGTCGACAAAAAAATTGTTAAATGATATGCACTTTTATATAGGTATCTATAAAATCAATGATTATCCATATATACGTAATTTTGTAATTGTATATGTACAAAATTATTTCGATGGAGATGACATAACCACAAAATAACTTATGTATTGTGTGTACAGATGCATAAAGATTTTTTCTACATTTCTTCTAGCTTTTGTCGCACACTGTACAACCATAACATTAAAATCGGGTAGATTTTTTTCTCAAAAAAACCTTTATCATTGTCCATTAGAAAACATCCAGACGGCACGATAACAAAACAAAACAAAACAATCCACGTACTGGATGCCATTGCTTGGGCCTTGTTTTAGACGAGGATGATTCAGATGCATACTTGCAATGTCGTCTGTGTCTATACCGGCTAGTGTGAAAGAGCTCTAACAAAATAACTTTTTACAAGCATGTCTCCTCTATCGGAGGTCAATTGTTGAACCTGTTTGTGTCTCTTTCTGACCATTTCGTGTATTCTCTAATCTTTGCGACCTTTACCGATATTATGCTTACATGTGGGTGTTTTTTTAGAGTGAAATATCTTGACTGATGGGATTCTTTGCATGTGATACTTTTATATTGATGTAAATTAATCTTTGCTCAGACCAGACGAAAATATGTATATTGGCTTACGTCCAAAAGAGCTTGTTATCTTTTGCTTTTGTGAGTACATATATATGTTGGATTAATTGAGATTTGTGAATGAAATCCCTTTGTAGAAGGTTTCCTGGCAGAAGTGCAAGAACCATTGCATTCCTTTCATTCTATTGCTTCGAAAAATATATCCAAATAAGGTATAAGCTAGGGACATCATTAATAAGACACATGGTTCGTAATTGTTGCAGTTCTAAACTTTTTCAGAATGTACACCTATATATGTAAAAATTGAATAAACTTTTAAATAGATATAAACGAAGCTATAAGTCCGTCTCAACTTTATTATGCTGTACAGGTCTTATGAACATACTGTACACTGTTGCTAATTTGCTAAACCACATTAAATTTAGGTTATTTCCGGTTATTATTTAACAGTTCATATGGACAAAGCAAATACATATGTAGCTTAAAGTCGTTTCGTCGCTCTGATCAGTGAAAATGCTTTTTTTTATTACTGAAATTGATACACAAGCTTTGACTATTATATTATTTTATTACTTAATGAAAAATAATACAGCGTTTGGTTTTATATTATATTGAATATCAACACATCCCAACGAAGAACTTCATGATCCTTTTCCTTTTCAATATCATTAATTTTATTTTTATCATAGTGAGGCTTAAGATGTGACACACAGACCAGTAAATCTCTTTTTAACATGCCGTCTTCGATTGGTATCTGCTTCTCATTAAGCCACTCAACGATTTGCTCCTTTCGCCATGCTGTTGATGGTATCTTTTCCGCCTCTTTGGTATGGTACGAAGCATTATCGAGCACAATTATCAAATTTTGTGGTAAATTTGGGAGCAATTGCTTAATGAACCACACTTCATCCATTTCTTGATGGGCATCTGCGGTATTTTTCTTACAAAGAAATGTAAGTTCAGCACCAGTAATAAAACCTTTCTCGCAACCTGCATGAACTAATGCAAAACGGGGACCAAGACCACTGGGTGATTTTAAACCAGTAGGGAGTCCTTCAGGGTGGGACTGTCGAATACTTTGAATACTGGTATGCTTCACCTACTATATGGCCTACATTCACCCATGATTCGTCGGTATATATTATATTTCTTCCTTAAAGTAGAGAAACCAATAATAAAATATATAAATCAATACAAATATGGATGAGAGTATCTAATCACTGAAAATGTCGAAACTAATAGCTATATCGATATTCATTATTACATAAATCAATGATTACAAACTGCTGTTATTACCGCCAATGTAAATATCACAACATGACCACCGGATATAGAGATAGCGTTATTGGCAAATCTTAAAAGATAGTAAGAGAAACATTTATCCCATTTAAACTAATACTGCATAATGGGGTTGAGACGGACTATAGAAGATTACGTTTTATGTTGTTTTCTTATTTTTCTTATCTTATATTTTTTACGTTTCTTTCTTGATGATACAAGATTTGTAGAATATTTACAATTTAAGTCCACAACAAAGTCCCAATATATTTCTTTCAAAAATGTAGAAAACCCTTTTGATTTCGGTTATTTTCATAAATAAAACACTTAATCTCGACACGTTTATTTTCTCGTCTTCTTCATATAACATAAACAATACAACTATAATACGACTCTCCCCCGACTAACTTTAATCTGTAGTTCCTTACCAACCTGGTCAGTGTTACCAACTTAAAAATACGCGGCAAATTTAAATTTCAAATTATGAATACTGCAAAAAATACATTGAAAAATCCTAGAAACATTTCATGTGTCGGTACGACTTTCAAATTATTGTATTTAAGAACCAACCCGTAATGTGCATTAAGGCTCGCTCCCAAGGTTATCAATGATCTATTAGGGTAAAGTCGGTAGAGACGGCGCACCTTTTCGTCAAGTTTTTACGTTATTTTAATAACAGATACTTGAAACAAAATATTTAAATAAAACTACGAAAAGGGGTGTTATATTAGAAATTAAAATAAGAAAGTTAATTCTGAAACGCGCCTATATGTGTGGGTAAGATGGCATACCAAAAATATTTTTAATTAAAGTAATTAAAACAAACGAAAACTTTCAATAAAGCTACTGTTGGCTTCTGCTACAACGCAAACACATATTTGGAAAGTTTGTGCAGGTTTAGTGTAACCACTTCTGACAGATTACACATTTAATCCAATCTTCTCTACGTTTTGTCTCCTTGTAAATCTCACCACATCCCACGCACTCAGTTTCTATGTCGTCACTTGTCGTGTCCGACTCAAGAATGAGCTCGTTTTCTTCTGTAGTGTCGCTTTTTGAAGAGGTGCTAAATTTTTAATTTGTTCTTGTTCTTCTGTGCGGTAGTATTTTTCTGTGTTATCTTCTGACAGTATTTTCCTTCTTTAAATGTTTCCCTCAGTCGTTAAAACTGCAGCTAGTTGTCTGCTACGTTTTCTTGTTGTTTCAATCTTGGATGTGGAAGGAATCGGACTAATGGCATCTAAAATTTTCGGAGGTGCAACATCTGCATCTGCATCATCCTTTTCCTCATTAACACCAATGTTATCTACAAGAGATATAGTATCTGGCGTGCTCGTAGAAATTGGATATTTTCTTCCAGCATTATCATCGGAAACATCTTCATGGTGTCAATTGAGTACTCAAGATCTCAGCGTCATTAAGATAGGCGTAATCCGGAATAACTTGGGGATTATAGCGATAGATACCGGTTGCTCTAAATCCCGCAATTGCATTTTCAACAGTCGCAGATTTTAACCATGCTTCCCTTAAAAGTTTACCAAACTGCAATCTATTGATAGCTCATGTTGGATGAGTGTTAACTATACTACTCTTCGAGCCGTAATATATATTGTGTAGGCCTCGCACATGTACAACTATGACGCAACCGAGTTTAAACACGCTAGAACCTGTATAAGCCTGTCATACCGAGAATTTATGGCGCCTATTTCGTACATGCGGCTATTGTAATCTTCTGGTTATAGGTGATTCACACGCTGTAGATGGTATGGATATAAGCCTTCCTTGTGGAGCGTGTGGATTGCTCTTGTTTAAAGAAAGATCGTTGGAAGTATCTTCTACTGGTTTTTGCATCTTTTCTACTTCATCTAAACCTTGTCGAGTTACACGTTCAGGTGCTATATTGGCGGAACATTTCCGGTGTCAACTGTGCGACACCGCACTGAAGACTCTGAGAAATACATTTTTATTTAGAGTTCCCTGATGTGGAAATTGTTGGCGATATTCTTCAACGGTAGTTGCAGAATTCCCATTGCAAAAACCATAAATAAACATCATGCTTACATATTAAAGATTTGAATAAACGCGAGATATTATGTTTACATTTAAAAAAAAAATTATTATTTTGTATATATTCCTCGAATGAGTAATTGTATTACTTATACAAAATAGTTAAATATGTAACACATGGGCTGAAAAGTCCCGGGCCTGACAAAGAAAACACGTTTTTTTTTGTTCAAAATTAGCTTTATTCATCAACGTAATTTCCATCAAGAACAACGCAATCATTCCAGCGCCGCTTTAACATTTCAATACCACTTTTGTAAAACGATTTATCTTTTGCCTCAAAATATGCCTCAGTTTCAGCGATACCTCTTCATTCGAGCGAAATTTCTTACCAGCGAGCATTTTTTTTTAGGTCTGCGAACAGCCAGTAGTCGCTGGGAGCCAAATCTGGCGAATACGGTGGATGTGGGAGCAATTCGACGTTCAATTCATGTAGTTTTGCCATTGTTTTGATTGACTTGTGACACGGTGCGTTGTCTTGATGAAACAAAATTTTTTTCTTCACCATATGCGGACGTTGCTTTGCAATTTCGGCCTTCAGACGCTCCAGTAACGCTATATAATATTCACTGTTGATGGTATTTCCCTTCTCAAGATAGTCGATGAATATTACACCACGCACATCCCAAAATAACGAGGCCATAACCTTTCCAGCTGATTGTCGTGCTTTCGGGCGCTTTGGACGAGGTTCACCAGTTGCTGTCCACTCAGATGACGATCGTTTTAATTCCGGAGTGAAGTGATGGATCCATGTTTCATCCGTTGTCACATATCGACGCAAAAATTCCGGTTTGTTACGTTTAAACATGGCTAAACACTGCTCAGAAGCATCAACACGTTCTTGTTTTTGGTCAACAGTGAGCAAACGCGGCACCCATTTTGAACAGAGCTTTCTCATAGTCAAATGCTCATGCAATATAAAGCCAACACGGTCTTTTGATATCTTTACGATGTCAGCTAACTCACGCAACTTCACTTTTCGATCATTCAAAACGATTTTGTGGATTTTTTTGATGTTTTCTGGTGTTACCGCCTCATTTGGACGTCCACTGCGTTCTGCATCATCGGTGTCTCTACGACCACGTTTGAAGTCAGCAAACCAACGTTTTATTGTTGTTTCTGATGGAGCGGAGTCCCCATAACACTTTTCAAGCCATTGCTTCGCTTGAACGGTATTTTTTCCCATCAAGAAGCAGTGTAAAATTAAAACACGAAATTGTTTTTGATCCATTGTTTTGGAAATAACAAAAGTAGCGTCACTCTTAGCACAATAACTCACAAACTAGTGAATAGAATATCATGAAATTTTAACAGCTGTCTTTTTAAGGTTAGTACTAACTGCAAAACAGATGAATGCAATAAAACTAGCGCCATCTATGTGCTAGGCCCGGGATTTTTCAGCCCATGTGTTATATAGTACCTATTCTTATATTTTTTTATATCATTTTAATAGTGTTTTGTTGTACCCTTGGACGTACGAAAGTAATTTAACAATAAAGTCCCGTAGGGGATATATTGTAAATTCTTCTTCTATCAACAATTTTCGTCTCTAATGTTATTGTTTTTTCCTATAAATTTAAAAATTGTGTACAATAATGAACGTTATAAATGGGACAATTAATTACGTCACTAAAAATGAAATCTTAATCACATTTACCATCTCTCAAACACGCAACATTTATCTTTTACTACCATCTAAACTTTCTTCGCCGTAATAAAAAAAAATCAAGCAAACCGTTTTCGTCTACATGAACAGAAGCCAACGGTTTTTTAATACGACCATCATGTGGTACATTCCAATCGTTCTATTAGATTACATCCGTTAATTTTGTAAATGCGCCATTGAATTTTATGTATTATTTACTTTCATGTCTTAAAAAAATTATCATCGCGAAAAAAAGGTTATTGAACTTTGCGCATTTGCGCAAAATAAAAATACACATGGATTTTTGCTCCCTAATATCGCGTATATCGGTCTACGACTTCACATTTCAAAAAATTAGCGATTGTTAGAGACCTTGGCCTCGGTGTTAGACGGTTTTTGCGTGCCTTGGCTCCTTCGGAATTGAGTTGAGTAGCTCGTTCACGGAAAGGTGTCAATAACCGAAAAAAATGCTATCTTAGCGTTTGATATAATAAGTTTGGTGAATTGTAAATATTTAACCTGGAAAATGTTTTAGTTTCAATAAAATTGTTTAGACAACGCAAACAGGATAATTTTGAAATGTTTTGTTCAAGTTTGCTCAAAATAGAATTCAATACAAGTTCAGTGCAATAAAGATTGTTTTTAGAGGGAGGGGGGGGGGATTTACGTTGTTTAATGGAAGCTGGTCTTATAAAACGGTTTTATATAAAAATAATGACGTTCAATTAAAATGGTGCATTTGGAGTAGCTTCTTTTTTCTCAGAGGAGTGCGCCCAGATTGAGAGAAAGTCAAAGAAATAGACAGTTCATCACGTGGATTAAGTATATAAATATAACTCATTCACGTCCACATTTAGCTAGGCCTTTGTATTTTTTAAATAATATTACTTATACCAATTTATTGCAGACTATACAGGGCTTTCATTTGAAAACTTCCTACCTTGAGTAACTCTTTAATTAGTAAAATTATCAAAAATTACTAAGACACGTCCATGTTGTTTTGAAGGGGGACATTTAATAACCTATTCTAAGCAGTTGGGGAACTTGCCGGAGATCTTACCGGCCATTCCAAAACACCTCTTCTACCAATCCATCTTCCCCGAAATCGGCGATCCAAAAATTCCCTCGCTGGTAAAGCGTAATGAGAAGGTGCTCCATCATGCTGAAAATACAGATACTGCTCGTTAAGAATCGTATTCCCTTCTACGTTAACTTGACCTTCCAGTGACTGGGCAATAAGCGGATCAATGGTATTTTCTAAAAGATCAACGTATATTGATCCAGTTAAGTTTCCTTGAAAAAAAATCGGTCCAATGATGTCATTTCCTAGAATACCAGTCCAAACATAAACTTTTTGAGGAAACTGCGTATAGTCCCCATGAAACACATGCGGATTTTGATTGTCCCAGTATCTGCAGTTATGTTTATTAACTGATCCATTCAAAAAAAATGTCGATTCATCACTGAAGCAGATATTTCTTACCAAAGATGGATCATTTTGAATTTTTTGAGTCATTTCCTCACAAATTTCGATCCTTCTGTCATAATCGTCTTCGCTCAATTGTTGATAATTTTGAATTTTGTAAGGAAAGAATTTGTTCGATTTCAGTACCATGTACACGGAAGTAGGTAAACAGGCGTTCTAGATCACTTTCAAGGCCATTCGTGTCCTATAACTTCATCTCGCGGGTAATTTCGCGGCTATTTCAAGGTCGCGCTTTTTAATCCGCGGGTCATTTCGCGGAAGCCATTCAGAACTCGTTCAGGGGCCGTTCAAAAGCCGTTCCTTAATGAACGGCCAGCCATTCCTTATGGACGGCCAGTCGTTCATGATCCGTTCAAAAGCCGTTCAGAAGCTGTTCAGTAGCCGTTCAAAATCCGTTCAGAAGCTGTTCAGTAGCCGTTTAGAAGCTGTTCAGTAGCCGTTCAAAAGCCGTTCACAACGGCCCCTTGCAACAGGTATTTGTTGCAAGGGGCCGTTGTAACAGATTGCGTCATGGGCCATGACACTAGAAAAATTCCGAGAACAGCGTCCTTCTGAAATTTTCCGCGAATAAATCCGCGAAATTACCCGCGGATTAAAAAACCCCGATCTTGAAATAGCCGCGAAATTACCCGCGACATGAAGTTATGGGACACGAATGGCATTGAAAGTGATCTAGAACGCCTGTTGTTTACCCATTCACGGACCCAATGGAAATATTAGTTTGCTTGGAAACTGTAGGAATTGAGGATCTTGGATTTATAGCAAAATGACCCAGAACTTCAGTGTGTGCGACTTCATTTAAAACTCCTGGCGTATTTCTTTTCTTATTATTTACTGAACCAGTTTCTACAAATTTATGCACCAAGTCGATAACGTTCCGATGAGAAATATTTTTGTCAAGATATTTTTCATTAAAAACAACCGCAGTTCTACGAGCGCAACGATCTTGTTGGCCATTTTTAAAAGTACACCTCGACTTTAAGTTGGAAACAATTAACGTCAAATTAAACTACTATGACATAAAACAAACTTATAAAGTAAGTAGCTCCACTAACTTGATATTAATTCGTTTGTTTCAATTTGAAATTGATTTGTCATAATTTGACATTTTTAACTGTCCATAATTTGACATTTTTAACTGTCATACAGATAAGGATGGGCAAGGAAACGTTATTAATAACATTTCCTTTGCGCCTAGCATTTTAATAGATTGCATTATCGTTAAGATTACTACAATGGAATACAGTCTGAGAAGTTGAATTACTTTATAAGAAATTAAGTGATTGAATTAAATAAATTTTCATCTCTAATTCACGAATCGCTTGACCGATTTTAATTTTCTTTGATGTAAAAGATTGAGAATTTTATACTCTGTATACATGTAGTGCAATTTAAAATTGGGCGGGGGGGGGGCATAGGGTGACGGTTTCCCAACTGATTAGAATAGGCTATTAAATGTCCCCCTCTAAAACAAAATGTATTAGTGATGTATTAGTGATTTTTGATAAAGAGTTATTCAAGGTGGGAAGTTTTCAAATGAAAACCCTGTATATTTTCCCCTATTTTTCTTTGCCTTCCCCTTTTATTTTTTTACTCATGTCTATATATCTCACAAGTAAACGGATACTCAAAACGGATACTCTAAAACTGTGGCACTGGAACACTGAAACAGTTCACTAAAACCCTTACCAAAACACTTAATTCGTACTGGACGCACGTTTCGATAGCCAAGCTATCATCATCAGCAACAAGACTGAACTGGCACAAGGCTTATTTAAGATATATTTCCTTTTTTATAAATTATAATGCAGAAGAAACCATTTGGAGAATTAACACACTTGAGCAGTAAAGACAATCATTGTATTGAAATCGATTAAGATGGTCCTAGAAAATCGGAGAAATTTGGTCATATAAAGTTCAAATTTGCATAATTATATAACCCAATTTTTTAACGTATTTTTTATGCTTTTAAATTTGTAAATTCTTTTTTTATTTTAAACTTATTTGTTTTTTTTTATATTCATTTAAATAATTTACAATAACAAGAATTATTTCGAAGAAAGATCAAAATTTACATTTTCTTTGTGCATATATAAAGGTAAAAAAAATTACTGTCACTGGTTATACCCGAGCAGCTACTTAATATTCGCTTTTACACACTTATGTATATAGGTACAATACATATAGCTGCTGCTGGTTTTACCAAGAAGTCACAAATTATCACAACAAATAATAACTACAGTAAAGCAGATCCTGGAATTTTCAAACATCTTACTTCACTATATAAACATTAACGTAAGATTAAAAATATTACCATATCGCCATATTATGTAGAAGAATCAACACAAACAAATACTCTTCAGAGTAAGTCAGGCAAATGTATGTAGTCAGGCAAAAGATGTGCAAGAACTAAATTATTTTGTTAGAAGTGATAATGTTATCTGAACTTTGCGATATTTTCCGTCAGAAAATAAAGTAGTACGACGTGTCTCCGAGATCTTGACGTTAATTTCTTCTATGCCGGTTTCGATTCGATGATGTACCGATGGATCAAATGCTTCGACAACCATAGCGACTATGTAGAAAAGTAATTTGTACCAGTGCGTTACTACGAATAAAGGCTTTATCTCAGAGGTCTTGTTACCTTACTTTTTGGAACACCCCCGTAAATAAAATGTCGCCTCATCAGAAATAACAAGGTTTATTGTAAAATTAGGATTTTACTGACAAATTTCCATCATAACTTTACAATATTTGATATTGTAATTATATTGATATTTTTCCTTTTCTAAAATTCTTCCTACTAAGCATTGACTGATGTTGTGAATATATGTACAAGATTTGTTATAGATATTTTCCGTACTTCTGCAATATTTTGCGCTCTATTGTCATCTGTTGATACTTTTGGACGTCCTGTTTTAGATAAATTAGGGCCTGTTATGCTCAACTGATATTTTTTATCGTTAATTAAGGAGTACGTTATTGATTGTCTATTTGGATATAGTTGATCAGATCCCTCACTTCGTGGTAAGTTCGTCGTTTATTTCCATAGCCAATCATTATTCAAATTTCAATTCCTACTCTTTCACTCACTTAGACCAGGTTAAACGCTTTTTTAACACCTATGTGTTATAACGCTATATCTAGTCTAATAAGACTAACTACCAGCTTAATTTTTATCTTAAATTACTATATTTAAAAACTAAATACCAAAGTCTAAGGATTGTTCAGTGACGTGTCTTAGTTCTTAACTGCTTCAAGCGCAAACACTGTACTTTGCTTTTTTTTAACTCAAGTCACTACGCACACTAACACAGTTTCAATGGTATCCAAGTCCTGTTGAGTCATCGTGCAGCTTCTTTGTAGTCGAGCAGTGGGATCGCCTCTATTTTCGGATGGTTGTGAAGCCTCCGTTCATGGTCTTAAGCCATTTTCTTTATTACGTCAGACACCGTTTCCTCTATAGAGGTCAGAATTACGTACATACCATAGAGTTTTAACGACCTCCCTTAACACTTTAGTCTGAAACCTCTGAATAATGTTAATGTTACTAGGTTTAGAGCACCCCCATAATTGTGGTATAGGCTGGCCATTTATTTTTAGTTGTGCTTTTCTATTTCTCCTGTATGTGAAGTTGATGTGTACTGATTTCTGTTCATTTCGCTTGTAGTGATACTATTTAGTGTACTTTGAGTTTTAGCTGCAGCTTCTTCAAAGTCTGTACCTTTTGAGAGTACCGCTGTTTATTTGTTTGATTCTTGAGTATTGATCTTCAAAATTTACTCTGGAGATTCTCTCTCTTATGTAGGATGTTAATATGTCACTATACTGTTTAGGTAGCAGGGATTTTGGGCTTTTATGCCTTGTGAAGCTATACTGCAGCACATATTTTCTTGTCTTCAAGCACTTGTTCTATTTCTTCAATCAATCTAGGGACCTTTTCAAGTGTCGAATGTTGACACCTAAAGCCAAACTGATGGTTCGGAACTAATTTTTTCTTGGTTTTTATCGGTTTATGTTAAACATAAAATAATGTATAAATACGAAAATTTAGTCATCGTCTTTCTTGTGTGTTCAGCCGGCAACTGAGATTGATATCCAAATTTAACAAATTTGAATCAACATCTTCGTAGAAAACCATGGAAAGGGTGGAAAACTAAACTTTTTTGTTATTGGAATATTGTGCCGTATTAGAATATGAAAAATATACAGGATGTTTCATTTAAAATTTATAAATTAAAGTCAGGGTAAAATACCGATATTTCAATTTTAATCCTCCAAATCAGTTACCTATAGGTGCTGGATTTCACAGCAATATTTGCAATATTATTGGAAATATTTAGGTCGTTCAAGGACCTTTGTCCATCACGATATAGAATGTTCCGTTTGAAGAAAATTACGTTTTACTTAGAATACATACCAAATTAACTTTAAGACTTTGAACATCTTGTATAATGCCGTATATTTTTTACAGTTCATTAATGAGTACAGGAGCTGTAATCGCACCCCACACAAAATCTCTCACTTGCATATATGTAGTACTTCTTTATTTCAGACCATGTTTTGGGTACTTTTCAAAAATAAAATTAAAAATTCTAAAATGATAACCAATGGCTATAAGGATTTCTAATGAACGTGGCCTTAAAATTGAAAGTAAAACTGATGACAAAACAAGCATTTCCATTCCAAATTAAATTTGCATGCTTATCTCTAAAATTTCAGAGACAAATTATGATCACTCATTTATAAACTTTAAACGAACCGGTTCTTTGAATCAACCTGTATATTGTATCGTGGGTGTTTGTAGTTATTATATGGGTTGACTTCAATTAGCACTTTATGTTGTATCGTTGCAGCCTACTTTTGATAAGATTATCATTTTACAATACAGGTAGAATCCACCATTCGTGATACTACCACATCGCTTTTTATTGTCATGTTTTACGATAACACATCGTTTAATGTATTGCAGGTGTATCTTGGAATAAAACTAACATTACATATGCAAAACATTGAATACAATTGTTAAATACCCTTCCTTTCTGTTTCTTAGATTTCATTTTATTTCTTCTTAGATTTTAAGTACAATAACGTTCAGTACGTTCTATTTCTCTTTTAACATGTGTGTATATTGTATGTGACTCGTTGCATTGTTTATGGGTGGTCTAGAGGATAAAGTTAATATATTTTATTTTCGTTCGAGTTTCGTCTCTTTTCTTACAAGTTATTTGACCATGTTCTTAGGACTTAAGAAATCGCATATAACTCGTATTGTTCTACTTCCTCTATTTTAGCTATACGCCGTACTTAGGGATGAAGCTACATTTCAATATTCACTCAACAGATTCTACTCTCAACTCTCCTAGCAGTCAGACGCAACTGTAATCCATTAATATATGCATATACTTTATCATTAGAAAGATAGAATAAAATTAGTGATAGTAACTTCGATGGTTTTGATTTCATGAACACACACGAACCAATCTATTTTCAATGTCTTTACATAACACAATCAATGATAAAATGCTGTGCAGTCGATATAGTTACAAGTTTATGGTGGTTCCCACTAAATTTAAAAGAGGAATAGTTAAATTCCTTCATCCAACGTTAACTTCTTTATCTAAACTTGTTTCCACACTTTCTGTTATTTATAAAAATAAATCTTCCTACTTAAAGCCACAGGTTCATTAAAAAGCTACATTCACAACCTCAAAATTAGTAGCTATAGTTAAGAGATTAAGGTATAAACAAAGCTGCTTAAATACATCCGTTCATAATGTTTGAAATTAAGTCTTAATTTTGATAGAAGTGGAGAAGTTTGTAAACTCCAAACTTCTATCTTACGTATATGTAGAGTTGACGCATGCGCTGTTTTAGAATAGCACGAAAGTGGTTTGGCAACAAGGTTATGTTTGGTGATATAATCTTTGGATAATAAAACCATATTGAAACATACTACGTAGTAATAATGATTGAGATTAGGTTGGATTTATATTTGAACAGTTTAAATATATCAATCGTTCTCATGTGCCCTCTAATCCGGTCGATAATATACTGACTCTACATTATCGAATTAATTATGAGTGATCAAAAATCGTAAATTACTGTGTTAATTAGCTTGCTTAATTGCAAGTATAAGTTGGGGGTTGTGAATGTAGCTTAACTATTCTACATAGCCTAATACGTGCAACAATTTTATTCCTCTTTAAACTGCATTATCACAAGGTTAGTCATGAACATCAAACCAGAACTTGAAAAGAATTATCTTACAGTCACAAAGATAAAATATGCATACATTTTAGTGTACGGATATCCTGTTGGCGTTCTTCTTCCTGGTGCGGTTCTATATGTGTATTTAATAAACCTAATAGTAAAATATACACTTTTATTCGAATATAAAACTTACTACTTTTCAATTCAACATCCTTTTCTCTTCTAAGCAATTTATTCGCACATATAACAAGTGTAAACGTATTAATAATACAAACTTAATAATAATTGTTGCAGAAATACCTTTTATTTTTCGTGTTTGGCGAATTGGAGAAAGTTGCAATTTTAGATATAAATTGGAGGTTATCCCAATAACGAAGTGGTTACTTTCTATATGCAGATATCTTTCCCGAGTCAGTCGGATTAAACGCGATTAATTAAGTTACGTAAAAAAACCATAATAAATAATAATAATTTGATAGTTGTATAACAAATTAGACAATTAATCTTGGAGAAAAGGCAATGCAAAAGCTAAAATTGCGTATGGTGATAATTACTTATTATTATTTACATTGTAAATTTGTGAAACTCGGTACTTGTACATTGTCCAGAATTCATGCTAATGAAAGTACGACCACCAATATTTTTTCCAATGCTGAAAAGAAAAAGATCATTACACAGAGAAAAAAAAAGTTCTTGACTCAAATGAATATGCATTCAGTCAACCAGTAAGTAGTCACACATATGATCTCTTGAAACAAATAACCTCAAGTTCGATTTGAACATATTTAATATACGTAGTTCATTCATTTAAAGAACTTCGTCAGTCAACTTTCGTCAACTTTTCTGACTCTTAATTATAAAAATTTTATGGAAATAACATGATTAATAATAGGTTAGGTTAGGTCTCGATGTCGATAACTTTAAACACACTGTAGCATGCCCAAATTGTTATAATATATAATAATAATAATAGATCAGCTCTCTAGGCCTAGAAGGCCCATATCTTCATTACACAGCTGTTTCCATCTCTTTCTGTCTAAGGCAGTCCTCTCCCACGTTCTTTCTCCTAATTCATTGAGGTCGCGTACAACTGCTTCCTTCCATTTAGTTCTTGGACGCCCCTTTCTCCTTTTCATTTCCCTTCCTCTGAGTAGCACCTTCGGTATTCTATGTTCCTCCAGCCTATGGATGTGACCCACCCAAAGCAGTCGCTGTGCTTTCACAAATTCTACTATCGCTAGGTATATATAGTCCCATCATCTCTTCATTAGTTTTTCTATACCACACCTCTCCGATTTTGTTGCCTCCCAGTATTAACCTCAATATCTTCTTTTCCCATATTGCTACCTTTGTTGTTGTTTTATATTGAAAGTCCATAACTCTCTCCCATATGTGACAACCAGCCTAATCACAGTTTGGTATATCCTTATCCTAATCCTGCGAGAAATATTTCTGTTCCCGAGCACTTTCAAAAGTGATACCATGCATCTGTTTCCCTTTGCTATTCTCTCTTCTATTTCCTCTTCCTCGCCCCCTTTCTCCGTTATAGTTACTTCCAAATAGCAGAAGGTGTTGAATCTCTCAAAAATTTGTTCCTCTCCATTTGTTGTTGTTACTTGTAAACTGTCGTTCCCCTTGGTCGCACAATTCGTGTTCATATATTTCGTTTTTGCCTGGTTAATTTTCACACCATTGTTATAATATATAACTACAAAAATACGTCGACAAAAATTGTTAAAAGGTATACATTTTTATATAGATATCTATAAAGACAGTAATTATCTTGTGTGTTGTATGTACTGATACAGAAAGGTAGTGATACTTGTGCTACTTTTGTTTGCAAAGAATATTAGACACGGTCAATCCAAGGACTGAATTTAGAAAATTTTTGGCTTTTAAAGGATAATGTGCTGGAGCACCATTATGCCAGTACGTACGCTATCTAGTTTAGTTCTCTTCCAAAAGACGTTGTTTGTTAAATATTCTTGTATGAAGAAATGTCCTGTTACGTAGATGCCCAACATGCTAGCCCATACAATTATTTATACAGTGTCAGTTGCAACCTCTTAAAGAAAAATTGTCTATATTGTAATCTCAATTAAATATTTTAGCAAATTTCAAATATTGTTCCATAATCAACATGGGTTTTGTCCCAACAAATCTACGGATACCGCTTTGTTTTATTTCTTTAGACAGATATATCAAGCTCTTGACTCCAACTACCCTTCTCTAAGTCTTTTTATAGATCCAGAAGGACTTTGATTAACCATTCAATCCTTTTGCATAAATTAGAGCGGAATGGAATTGGTGGTGCTACTGGTACATGGTTTGGGTCATACTTATCACAGCGGGTGCAGACTGTCACAATAGATAGAGATAGATCCGAGAGCAGATGTGTACGGTTGGTGTTCCACAGGGCTGTGTTCTTGGACCGACTCTTTGCTTAATCTCTATCAATGATTTTCCGAATTGCTTTAAAACGCTATGTAAGGACCTAATTTTGTATCCGGATGATATAAGTCTGATAATGACTAATAAAGAAGTTTACATGAGCTACTTCCAACTACTAATAAGATACGTATCTGTCAATATATACAAAAATGGATGAAGGTTAATTAATGAACTTTGAACAAAATTAAATGTATATTTTGTCGAAATATGGGAAACGGTCCTTCTTAACTTTGAAAAGCAATCTGAGAAGTGCAATGCCTCAAGAAAGATGCATTGAAAGCGATGAGCTTGACGAGATAGACTTTCAAGGAGTCATTCATAGTTTTGCCAATCAAAGATCCAGAAAAGTTCCTTTTGTATCGGAATTTTTTAAGTATGTTCGCATTTGTTTATAAATTTTTAAATATAGAAATAACAAATTATACTAACTAAAATGTTCTTAAAAAAATTCTCTCAAAGGGGCCCTATATATCCTAAAGTGTTATTGGCCCCCACTTGGCTTAAGACGGCCCTAAGTAGACCAACGGCCTCTGTATTCTACAGTAAAAACTGTTCTTGTTTTTGAAAGTAAATTACTATCATTAAAATTCCTTAATAGATGTTACTGGAAGCTGATAACTCAATAAACAACTTCTAATGGTACACATTGTACAAGATTCTATAGTGATTATTAACGCTGGCCACGAGAGGTACCGCGCATCGGCGTAGAATCAGTTCGGACCGAGAGGAACGGTAGTATTACTTCGTCTGCGGAGCAGTACGGACATTTTCGCTGCCGGTCATTTGCGCAATTGTTTATCTGTCCTAGAAAAATTATGATTTCGTCAGCAAAACGACCGCGGTCGGACAAACTTCGAAAATTTATTGCAGAAATGCCAGACTTAATATATGAAGGTGCTAAAATTAAATATGTAATCTGTAAAATCCCGTTAATGTGTTGATCCAGACAACATTGTCTACGACACGTAAATAGTGAAAAGCATGTCTCAAAAAGAAATTGCGCACGAGACAATGAAAAATTTATATTTAATTTATGCGTTACGTTTATCGCATGTAATATACCGTTTAATTTACTAGACAAGGAACCATTTATCTGCTATTGGAATAACTATTCGGAGTGCAAATTACCAAGTCGAACATCGTTACGAAGAATTGTGCCATCTGCGCGCGAACATATTGAACAAAAAATAAAATCGGAGTTGAAAGATCAAAAATTGTGGTTATGTGTCGAGAAACAACAGATCGGAAGAAACATTCTATTCTTAATGTAATGGCACGCAAATTGGAACCTCATCAATCGGCACCTTCAATTCTATTAGTCTCCAAACGAATACAACAGTGTACTGCCGAAGTAATTTCAAAGTTAGTGTTAAATACATTGGACAAGTTTGAACTTTCAACAAACAACTCTTGATGTTAGTGAGTGATGGCGCTGCAAACATGCTTTCTGTAGGCGGTCTCTTAAAAAGCATTCTGCTAATTTGTTACACATTACGTGTAAAATTCATGCTCTCAATCTTGTGGCGGATAGTATCAGAAAATGTTATCCTGAGGTAGACGCTTTAATAGCGCATACCAAAGCAGATTTGTCAAATCACCGAAACGTATTCGCGAATTTCACAGACGTGCCCCCTATACCAAAGCCACCAGAACCTATTCTAACTCGTTGGGGAACATGGTTGCAGGCCGCGTTTTATTATCATAAATATTTTGACAATATTAAGAACGTGGTTTTACAATTCGATACAAAGGAAGCTGCCGCTATCCAGAAAAGCCAGTCGAAATTTCAAGATAGTCAGGTTAAAATGGATTTAAAAATCATTCACGACAATTACTTCGGGCTAGCAGATGCAATAGAAAAATTACAAAATCCTGCAGTGCTGTTAGAAGAATCTCTACAAATAGTACAACATGTTCACGCACAGCTATGTGCGATTGAAGACGCAAAAAATGTTTCTGTTCTAGAAAAATTTGAAACTGTTTTTGAGAAAAATTCTGATTTTGGCACATTAAGACATTTGTGAAGGTGCGTCAACAGAATCGTTAAGTTATTTGAAAGATTATTTTACTCACGCAAATATTACGTCACTAGATGTAGAACGTTCGTTCTCTGCATATAAACGCATTTTTTCCTCATGCCGTACTAGTTTTGCCGAAACAACAGTTGAAACATATCTAATGTTGCGATTACAGCTATCACTTGTGATTTACGGAGGACCTTAAAATGGTAAGTGTTGAGCACGTGTATTAATTTTATTTAAAAGAGAGCGAATTATTTGCGGCAGCAAACATCTCTATTAGCAGAATAACTCTAGTGGAACACGAGGCCTGGTCGACTCTACGCTACTGCGCGGTACCGCTCGTGGCCAGCTTTAGTAATTATAGTTTTCTTAATATCACCTATAAATACACACAAAATTCCACATATCTTACTCATGAATCAACATTCAAATATTTGCTAGAAACTACATACTCCTCCTATTATATGGATCAATCTATATGCATACATGTATTATCAACATCTGACCTTTACATCAACATCCTGATGTATGCGGATTCACGCATCACAGCATACGTCATATTGCTTTTATTTACAGACCAGATGTCATCGTATCATCTCAACACAAACATAAACAACTAGAAGTGTACACACACTCACACACTGTTGCAGACCTAATTCCGTGTAAGCATCAATTGAAATAGTTAGCAGTCGCTCTGTACATTGCAATTCTATACGTTTTTTTTTGTCCAGAGCGTTGTGTTATTAAGAAGTTGATGGTCGTGATTCGTGTCATAGTTTAAGTGTGGGTTATTTTTAGACTTTGGACAGATGACTGCCAGCAACAATAATAGATGCAAATGTAATCAAGGAAATGATATAATTTGTTTTGGAAAAAACTTGTGACTTGTAAATGTGGAAAAATTATGCAATATGTATAGAGTATACATTAAGTGTAATATTTGTGTAGTGTATTGAATTGCAGCAACAAATATGCCAGATATTAATGCTACTGATCGAACATCAAGAGCTGCAGATAAACCCAAACAAGATGGTAAATAAAAACCTTTTTAAATGAAACATTTTGTTGTACATACATCTAAATGTATCTCTTCGTTTTTTTTAAACTTTGCTTCGCCTTCCTCGTACTTCCATAACCGGAAGGACCAGCTAGTAATATAAAACTTTACTCTGTAATATTTAGGGGGGCACAGAGAGCTTCGCACGAGGTTAGAAATGGGGTTGCCGCGACCACGACACGAGGTATGTATGCGTATGAATCGACACGGGCTACCTTATCGAATGAAATTATTGATTTATTGCAACAGTTTCTCATCAACCCTTCGCAGCGTTAGTCGTAATTATAGAGATAAATATATATAAGTATGTCTAACGTACGCAAGGAAAATAAACGACCGTTGGCTAATAAAGCCACTAAATTTATCAGTGAATTTCCGGATTTGAACCATAATGGAACCAAAGTAACAAAAATGAGAAAAATGGCGTGTCACCTCAAACCCGATTTAAGTTGGATTTACTTTTTATGTTTATTATTTGTGGTCTACTGCTTTGCTTACTCGATAAAGAACCGTTTCGACAGTTTTGGGGTACATGCAATCCTGAGTGGAATTTACCATCACGGACAGCGTTACGGAAAGAGCTATCAAGTATACGTAAAGATATCGAAAATAGGATCAAAGTAGAATTAAAAGATAAACAGCTGTGGCTATGTCTTGATGAGACGACAGATTGTAAAAAAATCTATTTTGAATATTATAGTACGAGTACAAGATCCTGTTAAACCGAAATTTGCAATCTTATTAGCTAGCAAAAGACTAAAAAAGTGTACTGGCGAAGCAATTACGGACGTAGTGCTCGATACGTTACAACAATTTCAAGTGTCAACTAGTCAACTGTTGATGTTTATGAGCGATGGAGCAGCGACGATGTGTAGTGTAGGCCGTTCACTTAAAGATAAGTGTGAGGGACTTTTACATGTTACTTGTAAAGTTCATGTTTTACATCTTGTGGCACAAACTATTCGAGAATGTTGCCCGGAGGTGGATGCATTAATAGTAATTAAAAAAAATGTGTTTCTCAAATCCCCCAAACGGACTCGAGCATTTCACAGGCTTTGCCTCGGTATTCGCGAACCACCACAGCCGATTCTAACGCGTTGAGGAACATGGTTGTAAACGGTTTTTTATTATTCTGAACATTTCCAAGAAGCAAAATCTGTGATTTTACAATTCGACCCTGACGAAGCTACAGCTATTAAGGAGAGCCAGAAAGGATTTCTAGATACTTCTGTTGAAACAGATTTAAAAAGTATTAACAACAATTATAAACGATTACTAGATGCAATAAAAAAATTGCAAAATACTGGGTTATCGTTAGTAGAATCAGTGCAGATCGTGGACGAACTTAATACATTGCCACACGGTATAAACGACGCAACAAACGGTAGCGTTGTAGCGAAGTTCGACGATGTTAAAAAAAAAATCGAATTATACAAGATTAAGACAAATGTGTGGTGGTGCATCTGCAGATTCATTAAGTAATTGTAAAGATTATTTTACTTATGCCTGTGTTACTTCGGCAGATGTTGAACGGTCTATAAGAACATTTTTTCATCACAGCGAACAACCTTCGTCGAGACAAATGTGGAAACATACCTGATTGAAATTTTTCTGAAATTTTGCAATATGGAATGAGTACTCCTGGAGGATGTTCAAAGATGGTTAATTGAGGTGGAAGATTATTTTATTCCTTGATTAATTACATCATTTCACGAAGAAATATTTTAAAAAATGAATTGAAGAAATTTTCAAACGTGGATTTGTCAGACTGCTTAGACACCCAAATATCATATAATAATATTTTTTGAAAGCTTAAAATTCTGTGAAAACAAAACATAAAAATGGATTTAATAAGTGGATTAACATCTCAAAATCATGTATTGGAATTATTTATGAAAACATTAGATCTCTTCAAAGCGGATGATAAAACGAAAGTATGGTCTTAGGTTAAATTAATTTAAAAGAACCAAATATATTATTAAGCAAGTAATATGTATACATCTTTTGTTTAGATAAATCCCTAACATATTTATTGACATATTTTTAGCCTACTTATAATTACACGCTTTCAAAATAACTCTTATGGACCTTTCTGTATATTACATACACTTATTCACGTCTATATTTAAACAATAACTCATCAGTAATATTTGCTTAGAATTTGCTCTACATTTTACAACCGTTTATAAACGTTTTATTGCTATTACTCCATTTTAGAATATTCCCCGTTTTTTCACTTAAATATGTCACATGTCATATTCCTCGAGATGCCGATGATGTAAGATGCAACAATAACGGTATATTCCATATATAGTGCGAAGCATTTAAATTAAACATTAACATTCAAGAAAAATGTACTGCTAATATCTTTTGTTAATTAAAAGAACATTTTGTAGCAGTTATTAAGTAATTCTAACCTAAAAAAAATTGGATGAATTCTTATGTATATTTTCTACGGAACATTTTTATGGTAAATACTGATATGGATGATATGAAACATTAATTATAATTTCTCGAGAATCTGTTTAGTATCGAGAATTATATATTTAGTTTTAATTGCGTTAGAATCAAAAATTATTAACGCATTGCGTGCTGAAAGAAAACAACTAAAAGAAAAATTTCTTTAATTCCCTTTATTGATGTTACATAGCAAAAAATACAGTATTTACATTTTTTGCGAATAAAAATTACTTCCTTCCTTTCGTGGACTTACATTCCACAAGAAAAGTATCGATTTCTATCCGAAAAGACAAAACTAGCTATGAAATGGACTTGAAATCACGGACAACTTATATTATCACCATTTTACTTCACCCTCGACACCAAACAATTTGTATCTGTCGGATTTTTTCTAAAATGTTTTGGCGATATCTGATTGTCTGAAGTTAAACGGTTCGCGCTGTATAAAAGTTCCCCAAGCCCAGCCGTCGTGCACTTTGCTTGCCTTAAGCAATCGGCAGATTCGTGTCTCGGGTGCGATCGAGCGTGGTATGGGACAGGCGGCACGGCGCGAGGCAGGAGGCGTGGGGGGAAATCCGTACGGTCTCCGTGAAAATTGAGAATACTTGGACGACGCTGATTGGATAAGCCGTTCGCTTGTGTTCCCCGTAAACCATGCGCGTCAGCGTGGAATTGTGAATATTGCCTTGTTTTTTTTTTTTTGCGTTAAGTAGAGATTAAATTAGGAAACACATGTATTGCATTTGGAATTTTTTGATTTGATGGAATTTTTGTCGTTGCGTTTATGAATAGGAAAGGAGTGTGAATTGTATCATTGAATATATACATATATAGACTAGATTTTACACTGGCTGGTTATCAATGTGTTGCACATCTAAATTTCAAGGATTTTATTTGTTTGAACTGGAAAATTACACATTTGAACAAAATTGGAATATTAGGAAAATTGATTTTTTTTGCTCTTAGGTGATAATACTGCAAAAGATAGTTCAGTTATAATTAGGCCGGGCACAACTGCAAAAGATAGTTGAGTTATAATTAGGCCGGGCACAGAAAGCTTCGCGTTAGGTTAGAATTCCATAATTGATAGACCACCAACCCTATTCACAAGATTTGGCACTCAGGGACTTTTTTCTGTTTCCTATGTCAAAGTTCCGCTCTCAGGACAGAGATTTTCATTGAGTGAGGAGGATATCACATTTATAAACGCGTATTTTGCAAAACAAGATACCAACTACCACTTGGACAGATTAAAGAGATGAGAACATTGGAAAAAGTGTTTGGACTTACAAGAAGACAATGTTGAGAAATAAAACTGAATTTGCCAAAAAGAATAATTGTTTCCGGCTTAGATTGGAAACACTTCAGACATACTTGATATAATTTTTTGTCGAACATAAACGTCAACCTTTGGACTAAATTATGTAGGAAATTATGCAAAGACACTTACCTAAACATTGTGTACTCGCCTAAGTGAATAAAAATCTGCTCGGTAGACTTTTTTTCAAGATTACTCCAACAGAATACTCATTACATGCTGACTCAGATCCATTTACAAACTAACCAAGTCCAAGATGCCATTATCGAGACGATTCGCACTCAATAAATAATATACTAAGCAAGGAAATTACACGGCATAAAGTGTAAAATCGTAAAAAGCTGCGGAAGAAAAAACTTAAAATATTTACATGAACGGTGACCTAATTGTTTAAATCTACTTTACCAAAGTCTGCCTCCTAGACCGAAATTAGAAAGAACCAGCCAAGTATCTATGGGATAGATTTCGGCGAGGAAGCTATTTAATTAACTATAACTTTTCGGCATATCTATCTGTCAATTGGCAAGCGAGGTTTCATCGCAATGTTGGTGAGATTTGGAAATTATCGAAGAGAGATAAAATATGTACTTTAATCGCATTAGTTGATCCTCTCGTCAGAAAAAAAAGAAAAAAACATCTACACGGAAAGTACCTGCAATTTACGTAATCTACCGCGGTGCTCTATTAATTCTGTCTTGCTCTCGCACTCGGTCTAAAAATAGAATAACTGGAAGTACAAGTTTTTTTCTTTAATGATAAGTAGTAGCTAAGTGTACAGCTGTAACCATTAAAATAGTGCTGTTGGTACGTTTATTTTTCATATTAGGTTGACAGTGTATTAAGAAGTTTTTTTCTGGAATGTGCATGTACACTACCGCTTATAAGTATTTCGGCACCTCAAATTTCAGGGTAAATATTAAAATATGTATTTGGCACGAGGGTGTATCAAATATAAACGGGACTGTTTTTTTTTAATTCCTGAGGGCTTCTAGACCTGGAAGGGGTTGATGCGCAGGTAGCTTGTACCGTTAGGGAGAGGGGAGAACCGACCGCAACTCTCTCGGGCCCCTTTAGTATCAAAGGAAACCATGAGCGAGAAAGAAGTGCATGTCTCCGTGGAGTAACGGATTATCATCAAGTTTTTGGCCAAGGAGGGGATGAACACAACCGAAATTTTGCGGCGATTACAGACACAGTTCGGGGACAACACCCTGTCAAGAACCCGTGTGCTTGCATGGCACGGAGGGCGTGAAAAGATCGAGAACGAGAAGCATGATTGCCGCCCAAGGACAAGTGTGACTGAGGCCAACATCGAGGCGGTCCGAAGTCTCATAGAGGGAAATCGGCGCATAACTGGATAACGCTAACGATACGATGTGAAAAGTGGATGCATTAGGATAGGTTTTTGCAAACGGCGTTTAACCGTGGACACGCTAATCGGCATTGGAAGTACAGTATTGATTTCTGCGGCGATTTCTGGAACTGTTTTTCTTCCATTTCACTTGCTGGACACCACGATTGCAATATTTTGAGCTGTTGTTGTCGCCCTTGGTCTACCACTTTTTACTTTATGTAGAAAACTGCCATTTTCACTGTATGTTTTGATGTTATAATCAATAGTAGATAGATTTAAATGTAATTTTCTAGCAATTTTACAATTGTTTATGCCTAAGTTATGTTGTGCTACTATCAGAGCACGCTTTTCAACACAAATTTCTTTCCTTTTCGGCACGTTTTAAAATGTTAAACGAAATTATAAACACTATTCGTTAGGAGATGTTGTTGCTACTAACATGGAACGATAACTGATCGTAATTTAAAAATACTACTTCAAATGGCTTTATTATAACCTCATTATTCATAGTAAAATTACCAACTGTTAACATTTTTCCTGGAATTTCAAGAAATACGCTCTTTGTTATCGCTACTATCTTCGCTTTTATGACGATATTATGAGAGGTAATATCGTCATAACAGATAAAAGAAGTAAATAGACCGATATTATTTCATGAATTTAAGTGAATCTTACTGATTATTAGCATACTACTGAATAATGCTGGAATGTATTTCCTAAATGCATTCTTTGTATAGAAAAAATCTAAAATCCAAGGGTGCCCAAATATTTATGAGCGGTAGTGTACCTGTGAAACAGCATATGTCTTGAGCCCTGTTCGTTTGCGTTGCTGAAAGTGCTCAATATCAGTTTCGTCAATTTTGTTGTGTTCGTTAGAAATTTAGCTGCTCACAGGTATTTTAAACACGCGTTCGTTTGCATTCGGCAAATTGCTTATATATCCAAAGTAGCATGCTATATCTGCTCAAGCCTAAAGCGTTGAGCAATAGTAGCAGATTTATTCGCTCAAACTGATATATCCGCTATTTGTAAACGTGCTACATATGCTATTTTTGACAAAATTGATCAAATTCAGCAACGCAAACGAACAGGGCTTTGGTAACATTCTCGTAGCTGATCAATGCTATCTATAAATTGGGAAGAAGTTGGAGATACGAAGACATAAGCATAGTTATTGTTATTGCGTTTTATTTGTTCTTTCGGCCATTATAATTATAAGAACACTGTATACAAACATTGGATAAACTATTTAATTTCATAGCGATCGTGCAAATCGTACTCAACTTAATTCGATTTCAGCGTAACACAGTGACACTAGAAGAAACCATCATTAGTAGAGTTGGCCACGCGCGCCAACGGGCAGCGGCGTTGTTTCGATTAGGCCTCGGGTTCCACTAGAGCTATTGTGTGTCGATGTTTGCTGTTGTAAATACTTTCGCGTAGTTGTTACATAAAAATAAAATAATGCGTGCTCAAACACTTACCATTTTAAGAGTCCTCCGTGAAATCGCAAAGTGAATAATGTCTGTTAAATATCTGCAACATTAGATATGTTTCGACAGACCGAGTGCGGCGCGAGGAAAAAATGTGTTTATATGCAGAGAACGAACGTTCTACATTTAGTGACGTTATATTTGAGTAATTAAAATATTCTTTGAAACAACTTAACGGTTCCGTTGACGCACCTTCACAAATGTGTCTTAATGTGCCAAAATCAGAATCTTTCTCTAAAACACTTTCATATTTTTCTAGAACATAAACATTTTTTGCGTCTTCTATCGCGCATAGCTGTGCGTGAACATGTTGCACTATTTGCACAGATTCCACTAACGACACCGAAGGATCTTGTAACTTTTCTATTGCCTCCGCTAGTCCGAAGTAATTGTTGTGAATAATTTTTAAATACGTTTTAACCCGACTATCTTGAAATTTCGACTGGCTTTTCTTGATAGCGGCACCTTCCTTTGGATCGAATTGTAAAACCACGTTCTTAATATTCTCATAAATTATGAGAATATTAAGAACGCACTCTGTCTGTCGAAACAACTGTTGAAACATATCTAATGTTGCAGATATTGAACAGACATTATTCACTTTACGATTTCACGGAGGACTCTTAAAATGGTAAGTGTTTGAGCACGCATTATTTTATTTTTATTTAACAACTACGCGAAAGTATTTACGACAGCAAACATCTACACACAATAGCTTTAGTGGAACCCGAGGCCTAATCGAAACAACGCCGCTACCTGTTGGCGCGCCTGGCCAACTCTAATCATTAGTATATTAGAAAGTTAAGTCATTTTCGTTCTACCGTCAATCGGGTAGTGCATAAGAGCTGCATTTCGATTGAATAAATGAATATTTCATCTTAGGAAAGGTGTCGAAATGCATATGATGCAATTTGAACTACACTTAAATGCTTTAATTTTAGATCGTGCTCAATTTCATATTGCATACTTTCTATTTTCGTTTATTCACCAATATTGCTTCAGCAATAGCCTCATAGTTATTTTGCAAGTGTGTGCTGACTGGTAATTTTTAACGTTTTTCAAGAGCGTAAAATATGGGAATAAAAAACAATTTGGAAGATTTTCGAGATGTATTTAGGTAATGCTTTTTGTTTAATTTCGTGAAACATCGTTTTTAAAAACAGCTGGGTAAATCCTATCAAGAGCATTGTAAATAGTATTATCTAATTTAGTACTTAACTTGCCCGAAACCTGTTGATGTTTTCTCATGATGAATTATTCAAATATAGCATTTTGTGTTTAAATTGGCTTTCCTAAAATATTACATACATATGTAGTGGTATTTTTTGTTGTTGTTAAGATAACTTGTTCTAGATAAAGAATTTCGTATCGTAAATTTTGCTCTTATTTATGATTTGCTTTTTCGAAATTTCTTTCGCTTCTCTTACATCTTTAAACATGTGACCTTTTTCACTTTTCTTGGATATCTCACCTATTTCACAAATTACTTTTCTGCTTTGGTGGTAATTTTTTGACACTCGACTGAAACACTTATCCATATGGTTTTGCACTGTTTACAGTAAACTCATAATTAAGCCGAGCACAATCGGTCTTCGCAATAGAATCGGATCAGTTTTTTTTTGTTTGAAAACGGCATTTGTTATGTATTTAATGTAATAACCGTAAAAAGCTAACAAAGCAGTTTCTTCTTGGTAACTAATAACATTGCAAATTTCGGTTTAACAGGATCTAGTACTCGTACTATAATATTCAACATAGAATTTTTTTTTACAATCTGTCGTCTCATCAAGATATAGCCACAGCTGCTTATCTTTTAATTCTGTTTTAATCCTACTTTCGATATCTTTACGTTTACTTGGTATTTTTGGGTTTTGAAGGGCTTCCGGTTTAAAGAGAATGCCAGTTGTCAACTGAGCCCTTCTTCGCATCCCATTCGATTTTATTTTGGAAATACGAAGTTTCAAAGCAAAAACCAAACACGTAACCGAGCACCGTTTTCGTGAAAGATGTATTTGTGGTGGATATTTAATCGACTAATTATAATTATTTGTAACTGTACATGTATTTGGACGAAACTATGGTTGAAATGATACAGTAATTGTAATTTTATTCGAAATTTTATTCAATTTCACGAGAAAATTTATAGACATGCTATTTAACCATGGTCTTTAATTCCCCATTATGTAGTGTTTTACCTAATCCATTATTATTCTTCCAACAATAATTTTTAAGTAGGGTATTTGTAGAATAAGTTATTATAATTGTTGCAATGCGTTCACTGCTGTGAATATGACATTTACATATATGAATATCCAAATGGCTATGTTCGGTGATGTATTTTAAAATATATTGTATTAAAACAGAACGTTAATTACACCATTTAAAAACATCTCTTCGTTCAAAAATAATTTTATTTTTTAAACTTACAGTTATAGTTTCACCGGTCTTTGAATCTGTACCTGTTGAGCACTTGAACATGTTGATTCTTTAAAGTTTGATATACTTTTTTAATTATTTTGTATAATCACTTATAGGATATAAAAACCGATTAAAACGATACTTATAATCCCTCTGTAAATTATTTAAAGTTATTTATCCAGTACCTAATACTGTAAAAATTTACATGAATCTAAGATATCACAACAATATTGTTTGGATAATGACACACAAGTTTTTTTTCCTGCGTAGTTATTTTATTCATTTTATATCCCTATAAGTAATATTGAATATAAGTTGAAAGTATTGGGAAGTTTTTGCATCGTATAGAAAATGCATCACACTAGAAATGAGCACACGATAATGGGAGTAATTAATGTTAAACCTAAGATAAAATTGTGTGTGTAAAAACTGCAGCGTATAGTGTCGTTATCGCATGAAAAAATGACTTTCTTCCTTGTATTATTAGATTACGTAAAATGCAAAATATTCTTGTATTATCCTGTATATTATTAACAAAGAAATGCAATATTTATTTTGCGGGTTATACTGTTATTTATAACTATGCAATTTATGCATGTATTGTTGTGGTAGAAACGGTGACTCATCTTTTATTTATTGCTTTAATTATAGATTGAATGAATTAGCTCTAGAGGGGATTATAATAATACTATGCTTAATGTTTTTATAAAGTACTTCATCGTCAAAATGTAGATTTTATTTGCTGGACCAATAAATTAGGAAAGTATCTGGGAAAATATTTTCAAAATATAATGACAAACATATGGTGTTATTGTTAATTTATGCAAAGTCTAAACATCTTGTTGTCATAGGAGAGATAAATGTAGAAACAATATAAGATCTTAATAACTTAATAAGGCTTCATATAGACGAACGACTCGGTTGCGCCACTGAACTGTGCGATTTAATAGTAAATTGTTGTAAACACGAGTGGCTGCGACCAATTGCATAAATTGACTACCGTATTTTAATAGTTTATCAATTCGGTGGTCAAAGAGATGTCCTGGCCAAATCACGGCATTCCTTTCAGACGTTTTGCGTACTAGGACTCTATGTTCAGAAAATCAGCTGAGTTATACAAGTTTGCTGTTACGACAGAAGCTACGACAACAACGCGGTTCTAACCCGGAAACCAAGAGTATCGTGTTATTGATGACCGCGGAAGCCTACGTGCCAGATTGCATAAGTTACATTCTAATAGATACATAATTAATATGACATCTTTTTTCTTTTTTTTGTAAAAGCAATTCGATAAGAAAGAGAAAAATAGGTAGTTGTATTAAAAAAAAAAAGTTTTGACTCGTAATCGTAATTATCGGACACGCTATAATGTTTTTGACAAATTCATTCGGTTTCTAATCTTGCCCTTTACGATCAACATTTCTGCAAAATTTCAACCTTCCAAGTTAAACACTTTCACATGCACTTAAAAGTTCACATGCACTCGTCCATCTGCCAAAAATTTTCAAAAAATGCAAATACTTGAAATATGGTTGGAAATGGCAACATAGTTCTATCAAACAAACCAAACCAAGAGATACGAGGGTAGATTGACAAGTTTCCGGGATCGCTGCTAGGGGATTGCTTTTTTCCAAATACTTTGTCGATATGTTGGCAACTCTTTCATATCAATTGCCTACAAATGTCAAATCGATCTGTTAAATAGTCTGGTTTTGGCAAGCATAGTCTGATCTTGTGTTTTCAATTATGGATAAAAACGAAGTTCGGGCGGTCATCAAATTTTTCTATTTGGAAGGGAAAACCACAACGGAAATCAAATCAAGGTTAGACGCTGTTCTTGGGGATTCATCATCTTCATTTTCCACCGTGAGCTTTTGGGTTTCGGAATTCAAGCGTGGCCGCACGCATACAGGTGATGGACCACGTTCAGGACGCCCGAGAACGCTTACCACGCCAGAAATTGTGGATAAAACCCATGGCATGGTTTTGGCAGATCGCCGAAAATAAGTGCGTAAAATTGAGGAAGTCGTGGGCATCATAATGAATTGGGTTTTGAAAAGCTTCCTGCAAGATGGGTACCGGATTTCCTCAATTCGAAGCAAAAACGCATTCGAGCTCGAACCTCAGCCGATTGTTTGAAAGTGTTCACGAGGAATACAACGGATTTTAAGAGACGATTCGTGACCATGGGTGAAACCTGGATTCGTCACTACACACCAGAAACAAAAATGCAATCAAAACAGCGGATTAGACGCGGCGAAGAAGGCAAAGACCATTGACTCGGCTGGAAAGGTGATGGCATCGGTTTTTTGCGGCGCAAAACGAATTTTGCTAATTGGTTATCTTGAAAAAGGAAAAACTGTTACTGGCCAATATTACACAACACTTTTGGACAAACTAACAGCAGCAATTCAGAAAAAACGCCCGGGAATAGTCAAGAAAAAAGTGTTGTTTCACCACGATAATGCGCCCGCTCATTCAAATGCAATCGATCAACAAAAATTGACAGAATTGAAGTTTGAAATCCTTCCGTATCCATCGTATTCGCCTGATTTGGTTCCGTCGGACTTCCACCTGTTCCCGACACTCAGAACATTTTTGTCATTTCCGGGAGGGAATCGAGAAGCTAGAGAAACGTTGGACCAAGTGTGTTGAGCTTCGAGGAGATTATATTGAAAAATAAAATATAATTTGAATCTGATTTATTTTGTTTTCATTGTCATTCCGGAATCCTTTTAATCTACCCTCGTATATAGGATATTCTATTTAAAATAACAAAGGTTTAAAACAGGCTCACTTACCCAGATTTAGTTTTATTCAATCGTGACACTTCTACGCGTAAATTTGTTCCCAAAATTTTTATATCATGCATTAATACAAACGAAAATAAGGCTGAGATATAAGAAAACGTCCTGTATATTTTCTATGAAGCGACATTATGTTATAGGATACCGCTCGTCTAACTCATTGAACCGTAGATAATTTAAACGGGATTGTTCTCCTAAGCACATATCACATTCTCTTTTCAAAATTCGTAAGTAGCTGTCGCATGCATCTCTATCTGTTGGTGTCTCCCTCTTGCTCATACCAACGATACTCATTTCTTTCCAGAGTTTACCGCTCTTACGTTAAGCACTACATACAGACATAGACGTCATCGAACCCTGCTGAGTGTACTTAAACGATCTTATGTGTTGACATGTCCACTAGCGTAATGAATGGTAATTTTCTTGGGCTTTTCGTTTCAATACGAGCGATACTAATTTCTGTCTAATGTGAATATCAAATTGACCCGTTAGATTGCAGAATCATCAATGTGTTTCTGATTCTCATTACGGTTTTACAATTCTTTCGTTTTGGGTAGAAAGAACGTATTTTTTCTAGTAATTTTCAGTTCTAAGGGTGGTATTTCCTTGATTATTTGTTCAAGATTGAATGGCAAATTATAGGAAAAAATAAGGATTATGGATTGCTATCCATATTTCAGAATGGTTGTTTAAAAGCTCTTGATGGTTTTCATAGTTACAAGACTTAAAGGACAACAACACTCCTAAAATGTTAACTTCATTATCTTCATTAAGTTTATAGTGTATTCTCTCTGATTTAATGTGTGTCACCTTGTTCTAAATAAGTAGTTCAATAATTCGGATCATGATAGAGAAATGTGTGTGTTTGATTAGTGAACGCTGAATAGTGCATTAACGTCTTTGAGATTACATCCTCAGTTATACCAATACATTTGCATTTTTTCATGTATAATGTACATTTTCACAATAAATTTATCGGTACGTTTAAAAACAGTGACGACGATAAACTTGTTCCTGTGTGGTATTTGAAATGATTATTCCGCATCATCCAAAAAAACAACTTTCTTTCTTACTATAAAATCCACAAAATTCCCTTTCTCTTACTTAATTTCACCATTCTGAAGTTAATTTAAATTTGTAATATCTCAACATCATACGCATTCAAACGAGTTCAATTTGTCCCACTGCAAGAAGCTACGATTAGATGTTGAGATGACCCTAAATTCCAGCGACGTCGTCTCCTTCACCGCTTAGCATTCAGGAAGGATCTTCGGCGATTTGTTGCTTCGGCCGTGTTCCCACAAACCAACCGTTCGTTGGAACGTGACTAGGAGAGTCCCCTTTGTTTCTTCGAACATCGTTACTGTTGTTGTAAGGTAAAGTCCGCAATAGAACGCAATATAACCTGCATAATTTCGAGCTCGCGACGATGGTATTATTATTTGGTCTCTCGGTATCCATGCAATTCTTCGAACCTTTCGCAAATGTTAAGAATGTCAATTTGATGAGGCGTATAAATGTTACTCCGTATTGGTCGGTCGACTTGATGAAATATGATAAGCGAAATGAAACGACGTAGTCAAGGAAAGCGAAGCTTCATTTGAAATGGGAAAATTTGGTGTATGGCAACAAGGTTTGAGCAAAGCAATCAACTTTCAAACAAGATATTATTTTAAATAATGGCTATGAAACGAAAGCAGGTATCAGTATGCAAGACGTAGTCAATTAGAAATAGAATTATATAAACTACACCTTAAAATAACGCGATTTTTAGACGAAAACAATTTTCAAAAATGGTGTGATTTCCAAACATGCATAATTGAACGGATTAATCGTAAGTTCAAGTTATAAATGCTTTGCCTCAACAAGAAATTCCGCAAAATTTGTCCCAAAAAGGACATAAGTGTGGAGTGTGGTGTGGAGAGCACACCACTGATCTGCAACAGAAACCTTCAATAGAACTGAAATCGTATTTTTAAACAAGGGACTAAAAAATTGCATTCGCGACTCAAAAATCCCGACGGAAGACCTCATTGCGTCAATAGAAACGTCCATTAAGAACCTAGATGCCATAACGAAAGATTATATAAGAAACGCGTGCAAAATTATGATTTCGAAAAATGTGAACGATAAAAATAGTTTGAGAAATAACACAGGTGATCTCATGACTATTAAAGGTCTCAAAAACAAACATTGTTTTTATTTAAAAGCAGATAAAGGGAACAGAATAGTCATTTTGGACAAGCCTGATTGTTTCAATCGCGTCAATAATTTGCTAGCATCAGGACCTTATAAAGAATTAAGAAAAAATCCGTTAGCATCCATGGTTAGAGAAACAAAAAGATGTTTTGAAAAATTGCCCAAAACTTATCAACGCGAACCTTAAGTTAAAACTGTCAGTCCCAAACCCGACAGTTCCAAAAATGTATTGCCTATCAAATATCCACAAACCAAGAAAATACATGAAACCAGTAGTTTCAGGTATAGACTCACCTACATACAAATTGTACAAATGGCTAGTAAACGAATACAGTAATTTACCCATCAAAGTAGACAGCCTACAAGTAGAAAATTCACTAGATTTTGTAAGTAAGGTCAATAATATTGAATTAGAAGACGGGGAAATTTTAGTATCATCTGATGTTTGTTCACTCTTCCCAAGCGTGCTAATTTCAGAAACCAAAGAATATTTAGAGTTGATTTTTTAAAGCTTAATAAAATTGACGATGCCAAAATTGCCGAATACAAAAGACTAACTTTGCTTTACATGAATCAAAATCGTTTTCAAATAGGGGGCATTATGAACAACTAGAAGGTACAGCGATAGGCAATCATCCATCCGTTGTCCCCTTTCATAGCCAACTTGTTCATGAGAAATTTAAAACGTGTTTGAAAAAGGACTCCGTATATTTTCCTAGAATTTGGCTCAGATATGTAACCGGTTTTTGATACTAAGAAAGGCACTATCCCGGATCTCCTCGCGACCCTCAATTCTAAATTCGGAACTATTAGATTTACAGTTGAAGAAGACGTAAGCAATCAACTCCCGTTCCTGGATAGCTTAGTAATTAGAAACAACAAAAACTTGAAATAGACGTCTATAGAAAGGAAACAAACACTAACAGATACATTATGACCGATTCTAATCACATTGGACAATACAAAATGGCCGCGATTAGCTTCTTGCTTAATAGACTAGTGAAATTCCCTTTGAATAAAAGTAGACACAATAAGGAGCTTAAATTCATACAAAATGTAGCTATTTAGAATGGTTGCTCTTTGTGAAACTTCCCTTCGACAGAATATCGAAAGGTATTAGTAAAATTTTTAGAGGACAAGATATGAACGTATGTTTCAGTTCACGTAATACACTCAGAAATCGTATTGGCAATCCGAAAGATAAACCGGGTCCGAAAGAAAAGTTGGGAATTTATAAACTTGCATGTAATGACTGTAATAAACCCTATATTGATCAAACAAAACGAGCAATAGGTACTAGATTCAATGAGCACATCAGGTGCTACAGGTACGGCAAAACAGAAGCGTCAAGTGTAGCACAACACATAAACGAGACCGGGCATGATATTAAATTAGAAGACCTGAAATTGATTAAGAACGTAACCTTGCCTCGTGAGCTAGACACATTTGAAACTATATATATAAAAAAGGATGGAAACCTACTCACGAGAGACCTTCCACCTTTTCATTACTCCTGTCTTTTTGATTTACTAGAGCAGTGGTTCTCAAAGTTAAAGAACTGAGGGGGTCGCGAGAGGATTTCCAAAGTAAAAGAAAACGCCTTACTAAGTCATTTATTTTCATCTTTCGAAACGTAAATGAAAACATAAAAAAATAATGCTTTAACACATAACTAACCTAAGTTTTATCGTATATTCAGGAACACAAACTTGACTACTCGTGCACCTTGTGGAACATAAACGAAAACATTAACACTTTTATACATAAAAAATTACAAAGTAAAAGAATCTTAATGCGACGTATGTGCATGTTTTTCAAAAACTAGCATCTCAAATCTGGGTTTTGTATTTGATACACACACAATGATATTATTTCAAGTTTGAGACGATTTCTCACTTTTGTTTTGATGATAGTCATACACGAGAAACTCAACTCGCATAAATATGATGTTGCAAATGGAACCAAACACTTTACAGCTTCGTTTGCGAGCTGGGGGTATTCTTGCATTCTTTTGGTCCAAAACTGATCTGGGTTCTGCGAAAAAAATTCTAGTTTTAACAATCCATCACTTGACATTTCAATAAGTTGTTTCTTCATGTTTGTTGCAATCTCAGCGTGCTGAAAAGAATTGTCTAAAAACGGATTCAGTATCCATTTGTAATTATCATAACTCTTTTGGATTTCTTTGGGGAAATAATCGCAGAGCTGTTGCTTCAAGTTGTGCAAACTGACTTGCATATCTGCAAAAACTTGCTTAAAATTTATCGCACTATACTTGCACTGGAATACAAAAATGAGATTTATTTGTTAAAATTACTTACAGTTAATGTTGTGATGGGTGTTTGATGTGTGTGTGCATAAAATCCTTATGGTTCCTTCTTTCCTCTTCTCAGCAATATTGATATCCGAAATCCTCTTGTTTTAGACCCTTTTTGATCGTCTTCTTGAATGAAATTTCTTTGGATTACTTCTTAAAGTTTCTTGATTGATGTAATACTCTTGATAATTGTTCCTGATTGTTTATACTTTATTTTAACAGCTTTTCAATACATTTGAATTAATAATTTCGGCGAGATTTAATTTTTATAATACAATTTCTAAATACATCAGTCAAAAGATGTTTGTTTTTCTGTCAGAATGTTTACGTTGCTAACTTCTGTTTTTTTGGTCGTCCCTGGCATTGCCAATCTTGATATTTAATTTTGATGTTTTGAAGATCGAACTCGGTGTCGCAGGTAACGTAAGGGATTTGGACGGTTATTTCCAAATACAGTGTGTTTTTTGTGTGTGTACGTGTCATTTTTACAAATAATGTTTTCAAAATGTAAATAACTTAAAATAACCTGGAATTTTGATTCTCCCCTGTAACATATCATTAACTGACTTTTTTTTTTTTTTTTTTAAGAATAAAAGATTAATAATATAAATAATCAAAATGTCAGAACTCCAATATTAATCGAAAATAATTCAAGTTCCGCATAAAACTCTATTAAAATCTAATATGAGCGAATTTTGATATAATATTGATTAGAATGAATTTAGTAACATATAAACATACGCTTTTCACGTTGGAACATCCCACTACAATATATTCTATAAAGGGAGGCATTGTTACTTTTTCCTTTAAATGAAATGCTTTCAAAGTGGTGGAGATAACTGTAACATCAATAATTACTCGTTTGTTCCATCATTAACTCCATTTTCTTGTTTTGTTTGAAAATTATTTCTCTACATTTTTTACGAAAGGAATTATCTTGAGACCACGCACTAGGTGAACACGATGTGTAGATATTATTTTGCATGACCCTTGTATAATCCGTAAGTGGAAAACTAGAGCAACCACACCCACAATTCAACTTTATAAGGCTACACATACGCAGGAATAATACCTATATCTTGATATCCGACTTCTCTATAGGAAAAAGAAATTATGTCAAACCGATACAGCTTATTTTATTAATAAGATTCTTCTTCAGCGAAAAATCAATAAGCTAACCAGGACAATATCATTATATTATACGCTAAATATCACTAACATACGGAAACTCTTATCTGTAAAATACTATGTATGTGTATACAAGCGCCAACATACGCGATACTAACTAAATACAGTGTATTGAAACCTAGTATTTAATCGTGTTGTTTCGTCCTATTTTTTCTTCTTTTCTGTGTGTTATTATTTCCGTTTTTTGATAATATGCTGGTCAACATTTACTTTGTGTTGAACATTGAGTGTTTAAATTTGATCAAATTAGAATTAAAACTAATAAATATAATAAGTACTAAAATTCCACCATACTAACGTTTTCCATTCTTATCTTTAACCTAGAAAAATTCTGACACTCACTTCTCTAATGCCATGAAAGTTGTATATTTACTTTACAATATAAATATACATTATTGATATTAATTAAAAAAAAAAAAACGAAGAAAAAGAAATAAATCTTCTACTATAATTAAATTCCTATCGATTGCTGTACTGCTTAACTACTAATAACACTGATTAGATAACACACAGGATGTATAATGTTTGTATATCTGATCGTATAAGCAACATATCAATTTGTTAATTGCAAAAAGTCCTGACGAGAAGCGCTGCCTATATGGAGGATACTAAGAAATACCGTTATCAATCAGATACGAATCTCAAAACGGTTTTGGAGGCTTATGTACCTACGAAGCGGTTTTCCTGTTCACATTAGGTCATGCCATGAAAATTTTATTCGGTGATAATAAAAAAAATTAAGCCGGAACGGAAAAAGAGCTTTAAGATAATAAATATTGATAATAGCAATGAATAAGACATCCAGACTATTTAGACCAGTGGTTCTCAAAGTGTGGATCGCGCCCCCCCGGGGGGTCGCGTTAAAGAACTGAGGGGGTCGCGAGAGGATTTCCAAAGTAAAAGAAAACGCCTTACTAAGACATTTATTTTCATCTTTCGAAACGTAAATGAAAACATATAAAAAAAATAATGCTTTAACACTTAACTAACCTAAGTTTTATCGTATATTCAGGAACACAAACTTGACTACTCGTGCACCTTGTGGAACATAAACGAAAACATTAACACTTTTATACATAAAAAAATTACAAAGTAAAAGAATCTTAATGCGACGTATGCGCCTGTTTTTCAAAAACTAGCATCTCAAATCTGGGTTTTGTATTTGATACACACACAATGATATTATTTTCAAGTTTGAGACGATTTCTCACTTTTGTTTTGATGATAGTCATACACGAGAAACTCAACTCGCATAAATATGATGTTGCAAATGGAACCAAACACTTTACAGCTTCGTTTGCGAGCTGGGGGTATTCTTGCATTCTTTTGGTCCAAAACTGATCTGGGTTCTGCGAAAAAAATTCTAGTTTTAACATTTCATCACTTGATATTTCAATAAGTTGTTCTTTCATGTTTGTTGCAATCTCAGCGTGCTGAAAAGAATTGTCTAAAACGGATTCAGTATCCATCTGTAATTATCATAACTGTTTTGAATTTTTTTGGGGAAATAGTCTCAGAGCTGTTGCTTCAAGTTGTGGAAACTGATTTGCATATATGCAAAAACATGTTCAGAATTTATCGCACTATACTTAGTTAAGTCTTCTATGAGTTCTTGAATGCACTGGAATGAATTAAACTTCTTTTTCCCAATTGAAGTCGACCATAAATCAAGTTTTTTTATAAATCCGTTAATTTTATCCGTTGCTGTTATTATATTAACATCGCAGCCTTGCAAGCTATTATTCAAAATATTTAAGTGTTCGAAAATATCAGCAAGGAAGGCCAGTCTAAGAAACCAAAGAGGACTGGAAAATAGGTTCTCATATTCCGATGTTTCATCATGCAAGTACATCAAAAGTTTTGATTTTAACTGGAAAATTCTTTTCAAGACGTTACCCCTCGAAAGCCATCTTACTTCTGTGTGATAAGAAGATTTACATATGAGGAACCTATGTCTTCACAAATTTTTCTAAAAATCTGTAACGATTTTTCTTTGATGGAATTCACAACTATAATAACCTTCCCATTAATCATAGTAAAAGGGTGTTTTATTGTCAATCTTTTTCCATGTACTACGATACTAGTTTCTGAAAGTTTTGTAATGTATTCTTCCATCTCCTTGACAGTTGTCTCACTTTCTCTGGAGATTCTTTAGCGTATTCACAACTTAGAGAACGGCAATGTCTGGTGGAGCATGGAGATGGATTTTCCCAGTGTTTTTTGTCACATCGTTACTTGAAACTAGTTGCAAAGGTACTAATGCTTCCATGAACATAAAAGCATTCGATTGTTGGTCTTCTCAACGGCGCATCCAAAAATACACGTAATATAGTATCCATACTCATATAGTTTTTCCCTTCTTGGATATCTTTTCGAGTTTTTTTAGCCGCGAATTCTATTTGCTTAGTAGGATATAGTTCTGTTAGTCGTTTAGCTTTATATTTCTTCGCTTTAGTGCCGCAATCGCCAACACTTTTTTTCAGGTTGTCCGCCCGATGAAGTTCCTGGTTTACTAAGTAAATGTTCGGCCACTTCGGCCACCTCTAGATTTTTCCTTAACCAAATCTCATTTTTTTGTTCAAAAACTGCTTTGGTACGATTTGCTGCTTTCTATTTCTTTTTGAATACGAAGACGAAGTTTCTATGTACTTGCGAGTACATCTTCTCAGTTAGTTCCTCTCCTAACATTTGGTTTTGATTTTATAAATTTCATCAGAGCCGACAAATCTTGCTTATTCTCGATGATAAAGTTGCTGAATTCTCTATACGAAATCGTAAAGTGTGCCATTTTAAAGCTTACACTACTGGCACTAATTCTGGATACTTTAAGATGTTTCTTATTTCTTAGTTTAGTGTTTCACTTTGGACTTGAGCAGCTCTGGTGAGCTTAAGTACGAACGCCGCAGTAGGGTTAAAACTCTATAACTCTTTAATAAGCAGTTATCGGCAGGTAAACCCCATATCAATTATAATCCTTAATATTTAGGCTACACACTAAAGTAAATTAGATAATGTCGCAAGAAGTCGTATAAAAGATACAAGTTAAAAACTAATGGAACTTTAACTTTTATGCGTATGTTTCTCTTCAAGGTGATTAGATTAATATAAAAACATTTGAAAGAAAAATTTGAAGCTGTTCTTATAGTTTAAGGAATGTACTTTTCAATATAATAAATAGCGTTTTCCGAAAACTAAAAATTCTATGTGTAAAACCTAATTAAACTTTCAATGAAAATTTATAGTCTATTTGTTAATATCTTGCGTTGTGCTTTTGGATTTTCAAGTTGTCAATATTAAGGAATATAGAAATCACAAAATAGTTAAGATTTGCAAACATAAGTTTGAGAGGTTTTTTCCACCTATTGGTCATAGTGCGGCGGTGGTTCGATAATGATTTGGGGTTGTTTTGCTGTACATCCGCAGGTGATCTCGTAAAAATTCAAGGCATAATGAGAAAACAGCAATACAAACGCATCTTGGAGGAAAATGCAATACCATCTGATGTAAGAATTTTGGGTCAGAATTTTATATTCCAACAAGACAATTGCCCAAAACACACTTCAAAATTATGCAAGCAATATTTAGAACAGTTGGGAGAGGAAGGACAGTAATAATCATGAAATGGCCACCCCAAAGCCCGGACTTGAATCCCATCGAGTTATTATGGGAAGAATTCGATCGGGAAGTAAGAAAAACTGCTCCAACTTCAGCAGATGACATGTGGAACAAACTACAGGCAGCATGGGCTCGAATAACTCTGGAAATATTGTTAAAATTAATTGCAAGAATAGTAAAAGTAAAGGAGGTCACATAGACGAATCTAAAATTAAAACTGTACCCTTAGAATAGAATAATTGTTGTTAGAATTTCAAAAGGAATCCAAATTTATGGTAAAATAAATATACATTGAAATAAAAAAGTTGATATCCACTTCCGGCATAACCGGAAGTAATATGTCCAAAAATATTTTACATAATCTTTGTATAATCGAATATCTATGTTCGCAAAATTTTGTTTTTCTAATCTATTGAAGTGTTTTTTACATCGACGAACGCAGCTGTCCCTGTTCCCTCTGGCGGATATTAGCTCTTTTTCGTAAGCTCCTACTCTTCCCCAAGTATACGAAATCTGAAGCGGGGGTAGTAGGGACTTATTATAAGTATAGCCAACGACAAACGTGGGGTAACGGGGAAGAAACTCCTTTTTAATTCGATTTCTTCGCACTGTAAATCTTCAAAATTAATAGAATACCTTCCTACAACAGATAACAACGTAAGTTCTGAGATATTTCTAGTATGATTTCCTAAATTAAATACCTTTCGTCAAGTAATTAGCGATTTCGCCAGTAAGTTTTGTTATTGTTGGGTTGTCGGTGATTTTCTGTATCACAGAGTAGTATATTTTGAGACATCTGGCCTTCCCTTAAAAATAAGTTATTTCATCAACAATTCATCGTTAAATTGTATTTGGAAAAGTATTATCAACATTTGCTGTGGATAAAACAATTGCTATTGTGATTAAAATGAAGGAGAAGAGGGACGCTAATTGAATTTCTCACTTTGAGTCAAATTTTCATCGAGGTAGCTCGTACTTTGGTCGCGCTCCCAGTTTCAAGTGTTAATATTTCAAATCGCATTATAAATTCAAGATAGAAATGAAAGTTGGTAATTAAGAATAGGCAGGTTTCCTGTAGATGTAATATAAACGTAGAGTTTATATTGACATCGTCGTAAAGTTTCAATTTTTAGTTTTCATTTACTTTAAAATCCCATTTGTTGATCTTAAAATTCATCTAAATTGCCGAAAAAGTGTTTTAGAACACTTCCGAACCCTCACTTTACATAATTAATCAATTAATTTACGAAAATTTATTTATTTTTTTTCAACAATTTACTATATTTAAAACATTTCACTACTTAGTTCTTCAAATACTTTTGCCCCAAGCTCAAAACTCCGTACTCTGTATAATACTTAAATCTGTGACAACCATTTCTAACTGTGTCAATTTATACTTAAAACAAACACTTTAAATTTAGCGTCTTATCTTCAACAAATAATCATCTATAAACAGAATGGGATCGATAAATTACATAACCTACAATTTTTGTATTTATTTCGGTATGATTTTTTATTTATATATCACTTATGTGCTACACGTAAAACTATATGGTTTCTATATCACTAAATTAAATTCCAACATATGTACTTATCTTGGTAATTATGTTTTTCTTATCAAAGCTAGGTCACATCAACTTTGGTGAGAGTTGTAAAATGTTATTTGATTTAATTTATATCTGTCACATAACAAGCAGAACGGCAGAAATTTATAAAAATATCGTAGGAGAACTTTATGTTAAAATGATTACAATTTCGAAGTATTTCTTAATAAACATTCCACTTGCTTTATCTTAAGAAAGATACAAAATAAACATACAAAATTTTGAACATTAATCAAAAACTATTATCAGAAGTTCATATATAGTTTTATAGATTAGATACTACATTAGGAGCAAGCAAGAATATTTTATATTGAATATCTATGCATATTTCTCTGCAATAGCGATCAAATATTTACCTGATAGAGACATAAACACTTTTTCATTTGGATCAGTTCAACAAATGTTTGCCATGCAAGATTTTCATGTGTATCATCTTGAATAGACAGGTATAGTTACCTAATCAAGTACTTGAACTTGTTACAGCCAGCAGGGATTCGTATTCTTAAATAGGTGCTTTGTTATTAACGGAACATTTGCGTTGTGTTTTAAAAGTCAAAAAATGTTGTTGTGATGTAATAATGTAATTATATTAATTTTCCTCTTTGATGATGTTCTGCTCAAAATGATGTCTTAACTTTGTATGAATATTGAATGCAGTTATATTATGCTTCAAAATCTTGCTAATGCACGCAAAGAAAGGTTTACTTGTATCGAGACTGTTTCAATTATCCACTGTTTTAAATGAAAAGAAATATTTTCTTAGCGTCTTTTCCCCGCCAAAGAGAAGACTTGTAATAAAATAATTGTATTTCTTTGATTAAGATATTTGTTATCTTGATTCACGAAAATCTTGCAGAAGATTTGAAGAAAGCGATTCTTACTACGAGTAAATGGCCGTTATAATGCAAAACAATATTTTCTTAAGGATAGTAAATAGTTTTCTTAATTCCAGAAAGCGTTAAGGTATTGTTTATAAATCAATAGTTTCATTTTCTTAAAATAAAGCATTTTTAGTTGGAATTCTTGACACATAATGCAGTAAATTATTCTCATTGCTTGTGATTTTAAAAAGGCTAAAATAACTGCATCAACCGATCAGAGCTTGTTCCTATTTGTTAGTATTTGTTCGTACTCGTTTCGACATCTTCAGCCTTGCCCTCGACAAAGAACCTGTTTCTACTCGTGCTATTTTTAGTGTCGCACATGCGCAGACTTAATTTGGCGCATGCGTACAAAATATTTTGCAAGTTTCAACCTGCACTATTGTGAACATATAAAAAGATCGGTAGTACTGTGAAAGTGCATTCGTCCTGTTTAGTTAGACTGAACAGTATGTGGTCCAGTAAAGGCCTCTCGGCTGCACAAGCTTTAACGTATTTAGACGAACTGAAAACTCTTTCACCAGGAAATTCCGAGAATGACAGTGAAAACGAAATTCCTTCTCGAGTTGTTGCGAGTGAGGAACAAAACAGTGATGAATCTGACAATTACACGGTTTGTAATGTAACGGTTGCAGTGACTAGTGCTACTTCCAGTGATAAGCAGGAAGTGAAAACGTCTGTTCGTTCTAATCGCCAGCGAAAGAAACCAACAGGAAAAGGATTTTCCTTCAATCTTGGTGCAGTTTGCAAATCAAAAGACAATTTCCAATGGCAAGTAATTTCTGCGAGTCAGCCTACTGCAGGCAGAAAAACCCAACCCAATATATTCGGGGACAATCCAGGGTCAACAGGCTATGCAAAACAAAAAGTAACTGCAGAAAATGTGAGTAGTTTCTGAAGATTATTTATCGATGACTCGATGCTGAGACACATAAAACAATACACCGAGGCTGAAGCTAGAAGACAACTAGGCAGTCAAGACTGGTAATTATCTTTAGGAGATCTAGAATCCTTTATTGCCATTCTATACGCACGTGGTACTCAGGGTTCCAGTCACTTAGAATTAGATTCCTTGTGGTCTAAAAAGTGAGGAATATCGTTTTTTAGTCAAACGATGTCTAGAAACAAATTTAGAGAAATCATGCAATATCTCAGATTCGATCTCAAGTCTACAAGGAAAGAAAGATTGGAACATGACAAGTTTGCTTTAGTTTCTGAAATATGGCAAAAATTTGCTTACAATTGCAAAATTTGTTATGTACCCGGAGAAACATACACGAACAACTTTTTCCTACAAAAGCAAGATGTCACCAAGAAATGTGACAACGGTCAATTTTTTTACCAGTTTGGAACTTGCAAAGAAATTAGCGAAACTAAACACCACAACTGTTGGAACTGTGAACAGGTCGAGAAAAGAAATCCCCGAAGTAATAAAAAAAAGCAAAAGTTCTTTATATGAAACTGTTTTATTCGCAAGTAAAGAAAATGTTTGCACTTTGACAGTGTATCAAGCCAAAATAAACAAAAATGTTCTCCTTCTAAATACAAAGAAAAAGCCAGAAACAGTTTTATACTGTAATAGCACAAAATATGGCGTTGTCGTGGTAGATCAAATGGCCCGAAAATACAACGTAAAGGCACCTTCAAGAAGATGGCTAGTCCATGTTTTTTATAATATATTGGATCTTGCTGCAATCAATGCGTTTGCTGTATACAAAGACATCACTGGCAAAAAATAAAACGTCACGACTTCATTCTGCAATTGGCAGAAGAACTCTCGCAACAATCCAATAACAACGAAGAAGACTCTCAGGAGGGAATAACGAATCAAAAATGCAACATGAACTTACGGGCTGGATCAAAGACAGATAAGCAATCTCGCAAAAGACATACATGTCAAGAAAAGAAATGTGAAAATAAGACTTACGATAGATGTAAGAACTGTAACAAGAACATATGTGGAAAATGTGGATTTAAAGTAACTTATTGCAAAAATTGTAATGATATTTAAAATACAAAAGTTAAGTTAGAAGTTATTTTTATATTTTGTGAATAAATATACACTTTTATGCAAACAAATTATGTTAATTATTAAAACAAGTCGAAACAAAATTGAGTTTTAATCACCGGTCAATTTGACCGGGGCGGCGGTTCGAAGTATGAGGAATATTCATTTAATACAAATAACATTTCAAGAAAATTATTCTCTAATATTATACATTTTTGTAGTCTTGAAATACAAATATTTTCTTGAATAGAGATTGATTTTCTTGCGAAAATCTATTTTCTTTTTACAAGAAACCAATTCTCTCCGTGTACGTTCATATTTAAATCTAAATTATACTTATTTACCTTGAAAATTTATGGTTTGGCTATAGGTATAATCAAATATCGTACGTGTTTACACTCTTGTAATCTGTCAATTTGCAAACTATGTCCTATTTTCTTTTATTACCAAAATCGTAAAGATATGATTAAATTTTATTACACATTGAGATCAATGTTAGGATATTGTTACAAAGCAGATAAATATATCCATTTAAATTGTTTAATATATTTCCCTCAACTTTCTTTGCAATGTCCACAAATTGCAATTAAAAATGAAACCATCTTAGTTATGTCTAATTAATTTTTAAACAAGTAATTGCATACTACTGCATATACACACCTTCCCCATGAGCGTGTTTAGCCTTTCTTTTTGTAGTCGTATCATTTAACGTCAAGTGCAGTATAATTGGCGTCCAAGAACCGGTCCTTAAGGCGAAAGAATTTAAAGCAATTGCAATTTGGTGTAATTAAAACCAGTATTTTGTGTTGTTCACCAAAAGTAAACGAGTTTTTCTTTTCTTTGGGAATTCATGCATATGGTTTTTGAAAGTTTCCAGTTAAAGTTTGTATTTAGATTTACTTTTGAAGATAAGATTAAAATTATTTTTAACTAGATTTCGAATTTCGCTAAGATTTCAAAATTTTTCTAAATTAATATTTTCCTTGTTATACAATTAAACGCAGAATCCTCTAGTTTTAAGGTACGTTTCATTTTTAACACAATTTTTGTTAATCAAATTAATCTTACATCATCCATAATTGAGTGATTCAAAATTGTTTATTTTCGCTAGGTTTTAAAGACTCTAAACAAATTCGAATACAGTCCATCAAGTTGCGGTTCAATTGATGTTGTATAGACTTTTTTAACTTACCTAAAAAAATTTAGGGCGTGAATGCTTTCTGAAACTCACAGAAGGTGATGTATTGAATACTTCTTCCAGGCGCTGCTCTTGTTGAAATGTAGATTTTATTTTAATTTTGATTGGTTTTAAAACATTTATAACTACGTCCTGCGGTTTGCCCTTTCTCATAATTCCATATCCGCATCCTGGCGATAGGGATAAAAGTAAAGTAAATGAAATAATAATAATATTTTTTTTTTTTGGTTGGGAGGTGAAATGCATTCACGGATTATATGCTGGGCTATCAACTAAAATACCCCCTCTGTCTCCTAGACACCAGCCTGGAACCGTTTAACACGTTATTTTGGGCTGGGTCCATTTAAATGGCTGTATAGGGGCCACACTCCATTGTAGTTTTATAAGAAAAAAAACTAATAAATAAATAAATAAATAGTGTAAATAAATCAATAAATACAATAAAATAAATAATTATTTACAATTCCTTCGCCATATTGCGATCTATAAAAATAATAATAATAATAAGCCATCTATGTAGGCTCCGTGTGAGTTCATTGTTAAGGGTAAATAAAACAAATCGGTCCACTTTCTCACAATAATTTTTACTATTAATTTTTTTAATTAATAGCAACCGGTTTCGTGTGAACGCACATCATCAGGCTGTACCATGTAGAAAGTACAAGAGGAACAAATCTGCAATATCGAAATGCATTAGCAATATTGATAAGTACATTAGCGAAAAAATTTAGAAAAAACAAATTTTATCATTAAAAAAGTAAATAGGCTACAAAATCGAAAATTAGAAATGTACTTATTTAAAGTAATCCATTTTTTTAACAATTTTCCCGCTTTAAAACATTTCACTATTAAAAAAAAATTTTGTAACTTACATAACTAAAGAGTTTGCAAAATTAGTAGTAGCAATTCCTTGAATGGATCCCATGGATCAGCATTAATATCGCAAAAATGTGAAATAATAAAATACGAAACAGCAAGGTTGATAGGAGATCTGCGGAGCACATTGGTTCTATAAAAATCACAATAAAAAGTAACTATTGAACGGCTTGGATCTTGGTATAGAGAAGCTTAGCTTCCAAAGCAACCACGGACAGTCCCGTTTACACTAAACTATATCGAAATTCGATTACCGAAAAGCGAATAATTACAGCTTCTTTGGGGGATAAAAGCCTTCAAGTAGGTAGTGCATAAATTTCAGATATTTTTTCTACACTCAATGGAATTAATACGTATGTACGTTGTAAATAGGAAACCAAATGAGTGATACATACTCCAGTTGGGATTTAAATAATGAGAAAAATAGGATATTTAAACTTCGAACATCTTGAAACTCTCTACAATTTTTACATACGAATCCAAAAAGCTTTAAAAATTTGCTGGCGATATCTGAAGTATGACGCCCAAATGACAATGCGGAGTCAAAAAATTGCTGATTTTAGCTTTTACCTAGCAGATCTAAACCCTAGAATTCATATTTGCAAATTATTTCCCAGCAAAATTTTAAGTGATAGTTTCCTTTTTGCAAACTAGCAAGCAGGATATCCAACATCCATAGCGACCGACATAATTACGTATCACATGACCGGGGTCCCGCTCGCTTAAGACCTTAGTTAATTCTTCTTGTCCGCTTCTCATGTATTCTCACTAGGGAATACGTATGTGCATATCGAAGCATTCTTAGTAGTCAACCGAAACTTACAGCACGAATAGCCACGGAGTTGTTCTAATTCCCACAAGATAGCATATAGATCATCAGCCAAGTTAGGTAGTTGAAATGGTACCGTTACACTTACTTACATATTACGCGATTCTCTTCGGGTCTAAAGCGAGTAGAAATTTCTCGTTTTGCTGGTGTATCAGGTGCTATCGACAGAATATGTAGTGACTCTATTGTATGGCGTCCTGTGTAGATGCCTAGAGTAAGAAAAAAATATTTTAACGCTAAAAATGCGCCTTTGTGGGAAATTCAATTTTAAAACATACAGGATATTCCACAAATAACGACTGGCCTTATGGTGGGCAAGCAATACTGTTTTCTAGAAAACCATCCTCCAAGGCGTATGTATGCCGTAGTATTTTGCAATATACAGAGTGTTTCAAAAACGTGTCACGTCAAGATGTTTTCTTAAATTGAGCAACCTGTATATTGATGCATCAAAGAAACGTTAATTATTCTGAAGCTGTTACAGATAAGTAGAGGGAGTGGGTATACAAAATGGGAGGTAATTAAATTTGCTGTTTATCATGTACAACCCTTTTCTATTTTTCAATTCAAAATAAAAAAAAGGTTATACATGATTAGGTTGGCAATAATGTATTACATTTTCAAAAGAAAAGAAATATCATGAAAACTGTGAGAAGTAGATATAGAGAATCTTAAAAAAATATGGACTTATTTTTTCACTTAGAATTAAAAATGCATAAGTGTACAGGGCGTTTAAATCAAGAAAACAACTTTAATATGCCACGTTTTCTTGAAATATCCCCTATACATTGCAAAATAATTTTAGGATGCAGATCCAAACGTCTTAGATATGCCTACGATGTTGGGTTTCGAAAACAGCATTGCATAAAGAGTAAACCAGCATTTATTCAGTATTTTATTCTATGTATTGCATTCTATCAAAGTAAGTGATCAATTAACTTGAAGAACTGAAGTATGGGACGAGTGTTATGTTCTCATGGCTTGAAGAACAATGCCGTTAGTCGTCTGCTTCGGCGTATTTTTCTTTTGAAGAGGAAGGACTAATTGCTTTTGTTTAGATCTATAAAATCCTCGTACATTTGCTCGATTGCTCAGTACTTCTCCAAATAGAACGTAGTACGTATGTATAAAAATAACATTTATTAAAACAGTTCCCCATGTAACAACAACAAAAAAATTAAATGTAAGGTTTCCTTCTTATATACATATAAAAATATGCATATACATTTCATGATGTGGTTTCCTTACTTGTTTCTGTACATATTTTGTGTACGTATTTCTTTGTATATTTATGTAAATGTGTCTCCAGCATAACATTACGTTTGTATGTGTGTCTTAAATTCGCAGTGTATGTATATTATCTGTATATGATTGTAAAAGCACCTAATACGAGTGCGAGGCATTTTGCTACCTTCAGTATTACAACGTTTATATGTATGCATTATGAACTATTAGGACTACCACCAAACCTTATCGGAACTCGAACGTCTTGTCGAAGATAGAGACGAAGACGGCTACCCAGACGTTCTCGTTTTTTAGTGTATTTGGTATACCACCTCTAATAAACATTACCCCGCGCACTCTACTGCTTTTTATAGACGCGACAAAAACAGTAACCAGGAGCGACGAATGGCAATTGTTGCATATCGTGACGCTCGTACTCCGTCGAAGTTTCGTGCACTCCAACAAAGACATGCATATTTGCATTATGACGGTGATTCTTTGTTTAATGCTCTACCCCAATTAATTAAATTAATAATTAAATTAATAATTAATTAAATTTATAAAGTAAAACAATAGAATGATGAGTTTACAAAATAGAATAAATAAAGTAACGAATTTATCGACAAAAATAAAACGAAAATGTAAGAAACCTTAACAAAGAGCATTGATAACATTTCCTCCAAACTGCAAAAACTGCAGTACAAATACTACTAAACCGCAAACACATTTGCTAATTACTACGCCTCATATATTAATATTTTCATTGGACAACTTTATCCGGTTCAATTTATTTCCAATCAATTACGTAAAATGTATCTTTAACGATGTTTTATGGTACACAGAGTCTCTACAAAATGCCGCGATTGTACAACACCGGAGTAGTCGATAATTGGAATTCCCAAGGTTGTTCGTTGGTAAGAGATTTCACCTTCGCTTAGGGAGAGAGAATCTTCTCTTCTTATGAAAACTGGTCGACCTTTGCTTTGAGAGAATGACTCTTACTGCTACTTATTGCATTTATGTACTAACACACACTTCTTGAACATCGGGTTCGTGCAGTTAGAAATCGCATTGAATCGTACCAATAACTTTTGTTAGCTCTGTCATTTAAGAAGTAGACACTCGTTGGATTATTGATCTGCAAATCATTTTAAAGTTTTCCTACTTTAACTAATCGTGAAAGCTAAGATTACTCTAAGTAGATCTTAAATACCACCAAATTGTACAATAATTTTTACAAAAAGACCATGGTTTACACTTATTATTAGGCCGGGTATAGGAAGCTTCGCCCCAGGTTAGAAGTGAGGTTGCCGCGCCCACGCCGCGAGGAATGTATGCAAATGAATCGGCACGAGCTACTTCAGTGAACGAAATTATTGATTTATTGCAATAGCCTCTCATCAACCCTTTGCGACGTTAGTCGTAATTATAGAGATAAATATATGTATATAAGTATGTCTAACGTACGCAAGGAAAATAAACGACCGTTGGCTAATAAAGTCACTAAATTTATCAGTGAATTTCCAAATTTGAATTATAATGGAACTAAAGTATTGTGTAGAGTTTGCAAAATACCTTTAATGTGGTAAAACAAAGGGCGACTGTAAAAGACATAAATAGTGTACAGCACAAACATGAGAAAAATGGTATGTCACCTCAAACTCAATTTAAGTTGGATTTACTTTTGATGTTTATTGTTTGTGGTCTACCGCTACGCTTACCCAATAAAGAACCGTTTCGACAGTTTTAAATTTAATGAGGTTAGATCTTAGTTGATAGGATTTGATGACACGTACATATTTATCAAAAGAAACCTCTAGGTGAAATAACCAATTAAGTTGTGTTTTGTTCCAAAATAAATTGAATTATATTCTTCCAGCACATAGAGCCGAATTTTCATATTTCAAAATTTTGATTAATACTCTTATGACATCTGTAGAGTAGATGTAAATTCTTGGGAATTACGCCAAAATATCGTTCCCCAAATTAAACATAACTACTGAGATTATTTTGAGTTGGAAAGAATTTTGAGAACCATAATAAATAATATCTTGTACAAGAATTTAAATAAATGAATTCTATTTTAATCATGTTATACTATTGAGGGCGATATAAAAATCACATATTTTATGTTTATTCTTAAACTAAAACACGGTGGACGTCTTCTGAACCCGGCGCAGCCACCAAAATTGAATTTTCAATCTATTTTCCTTAGAAATTATTTAAAATTTAATTAATACTGCGTGGATAGATTGCTAAAATCTTTATTACTAATACAATAAATACAAATTTGTGAGTACAAAATATTTCACATCTTTTCTTCAACATCCAATATTACGTTTTATAATAGGATTCACAGCCGCCTCCGCAACAGAATCTCATCTTACCACCGTCTAAAAATAGCTACTTCATACTCAATAACATGGTATTTGCTTGCCGGTGTAATTCTATACGACACAATGAAGATTTGCAAGTGTTAGTGGGCGGTGACCGAGTGCAAGTAACTTGTAGGTCGCAAATAGATTAGAAGAATCTCGAGTGGGTGCAAAAACCACCCCGTTGTTGATCGCAAACTCGTGTTGTCCTGCGTCACTGGCGATTTTTTTAGTTCTGTAAGATAATACTGATGGTACCTACGCCATTGTATGTACAAACCCACGTTATTCCAGAAGGAAGGGAGGTTGTTGGAAATTGGAGGTTATCCACTTCTTAAACGTCTATAATGTATTTAACATTGAAATAATCTATTGAAATTAATCTTTGTTTATTTCTGATGAATAATGCGAATTCTCAATCTAGCATTGTTTACTTTAATAAGTGATTACTCATTTACCCATGTACAAGTAAAAGCACCATAAATAGTGACATCATACACAGTTTAGAAAGTTTCTACTCGGAGTTATAGGTTCAATGGTTGTATGTATTGTATACGTTAGTAATAGTAATGAAACCTGCACTTTATTCTCAGCTAATTATCATTTACAATATGTAATGTATAGTATATACATTCTGAGATTTTTATGTGGTTACTTGCGGTTTATTTCTTTAAAGAAAATGTGGTTATGAACTTAAATTTATTATAAATATAATGTGTATTTATTTGTTGAAGTAAAATTAATTGCTTTTTTAATGATAGAATAATAGATTTGCTGAGAAGTTTACAAGTTGTTTATGTATACATATTTATTAAAATTTCTTGGGGTACTATTAATGTAAAACACAATCTTTCGAAGATTTCAATAGCATTACCTTGGTTGCCTTTTAAATAAATTTTAATCTAAATTTGAATCAAATTGAGTAGCTTCTTTCACATTATTTTGATATCTACCTTACGTCGTATTGAAAGCAAGCAATGTTAAATTTTTTTCTGATATTGGGTTTGTACTTACACTTAGAAAATTGTTCCTTCATGACAAGTAGCTCCCATGACCTTCGAATTTTGTTTATAGTTTCATCGAAAGGCGCTTTTTTCTTCTGAAGTGCTTAGAGCAGCACCGCGATTTCTATACTGGAGCCAACATAACGTCGATTTTGTACATATCTTTTTTTGTACATCTTGCAACCACCATTCAGTGACGCATTTCTACTATAAAATTACGGGGTATCTAATCAGTAGCGTAACATGCTTAATAGGGTTAAAAAACATACTTAAGGCAATAAGTTAATGCAAACAGACGCAAACAAATGAAAATTACATTGCCTTTTTATACTGCAGTGCTTTTTACCGACTTTCATTTTATTTTTGCTTCACATGTGAAGGCTTTTTTTCATAATTAGGGGTGTTGGTCTTAAATGTGTGGTAGGATTTTTTTCCCAGAGAAGATTTGTCATCTGTAGTACGGTTTTCTTTATTTCACTCTTGGCCTTCATCTGCACGCAGAGAAACGTTTGCTTGTATCAAAGCTATTCGCCTTAATTCAAGACAATTACTGTTTCAATTATCTGCAATACATAACTGTTTTAAATCAAAAAAAATATTTTCTTAGTGTTTCTTTCTGCGCTTATTTCATTACAAGTATACACTTATAATGAAATAATTGTATTTCTTTGCTTAAGACATTTGTTAACTTGATTCAAGAAAATCTTGCAGAAAATTTGAAGAAAGCGATTCTTAGTATAAGTAAATAGCCATTATAACGCAAAATAATATTTTCTTAAGGATAGTAAACAGTTTTCTTCATTCCAGAAAACGTTTAGGTATTGTTCATAAATCAATAATTTCATTTTCTTAAAATAAAGCATTTTTTACTTAGAATTCTTGAAATGCATATTATTTATATGCACGTTATTAATTGCGTTAACCTTGTTTAAAACAGTACGACGTATTCGTACATAATGAACCAAATTATTCACATTGCTTGTGATTTTAAAAAGGCTAAACGTAGAGATTATCTACGGAATAACGTTCAAACAAAAGTGATCTTAATGTAGAAGTACACATGGAAAAAAATGCCTAGAAACAATAACCAAGAGAGATAAATAGCTCTTGGTATTGATGGAGTCACTACCGGCAAAAGCAATATTTGGAGAATAAAAGCATTAAAGCTTCTTACTCTTGGCCATATTGCTGATTCTTATGCGCTGGGGAACATGGTTGTAAGCGACTTCTTGTTATTCTGAACATTTCCGAGAAGTAAAATATTGCTCTTAAATCTCTTAATTTATACCACTAATCTTCCAAAGAAACAACTGAAAAATTTTCTGGCGCTACGTAGTGCCAGTAGTTATAGTCATGCCGTCCTCAAGATGTATACTGTCTTTAGGACGGCATGACTATAACTAATAATATGTACACTCTTTGCTAGAGAGTAGCGAATATAGAAACCGAAATATAGATGGCATACTTACCCATGCAACGATTTAATCTTTAACGTACGACGTTTCATAAACATTTTCAAAAGATACGGGTTAATGTAATATTTAGTTTTTTATATTACTATTTACTACGTGTATTAATTTAACTATAGTATCGCCATCAAGGATAAAACTTTTTAAAGACATAGCACCTGACTTAGCTTTACCACCTCAACCAATATTAACAAGATGGGGCACATAGATTACAGCTGCATGTTACTATGCTACCGATTTTACAAAAATTACGGAAATAGTTGGAAGTTTAGATGAAGAATCGACAGCCTCAATCGGGACAGTTAAGAAGCTCTTGGAGAAGAAAAGTGTACAAAGCGATGTAATTTTTTATTTCAGCCAATTATGCTTCAATTCCTAACGCAATAGTGAGATTGGAAGCCAGAGATTTATCTTTAGTTGATTCGATCAATGTTGTGGATAACACTATAACAGAAATATGTAGTGTCTCAGGCAATAAGGGACGTATTATTAAAAAGAAATGTGAAAATGTATTTCATAAAAATAAAGATGTAATTGTAAAAAATCTAGCGTCCATTCTTTCTGGAGTTTCCAATGTATCATATGTTTCAAATATTCTCCTGTAACATCGGTGGATGTAGAACGATCATTTTCTGAACTTAAATATTTATTGTCTGATAGAAGACAATCACTAACCGTGGAAAATCTGAGAAAACATCTCATTATTAGTTGCAATAATTGATAATAATTTTTTATATTGTACGGTTTGTAACACATCTAAGTGAATAAAATCTTTGAAAAAATAGTGCCTCTGTAATTTATTAAATGCTTATTTCAACTTTTTAGATTCCTATTTTTTAAATTTTTAATGCCTTTCTGTCTGCCTATTTTAATGGTTTTTAGTGCCTAAACATCCAGGCATATTAATAAATAATAATAAAAAAGGGGTAAATAAACTTAAATATTAACTCATTAATTATTAAACTAGAATTAATTATTAAACTATATAAAAATAATCCCTATTTAATTACATTATTAAAAACAATTTAATTAAGGTAGGAATAAAAAACAATGGTCCAATTTCTCACAAAATTCTATTAAACATATCAGCCGACCGGTTTCGTGTTTTTACCAACACATTCTCAGGCCAGCTAAGAGGGTATCCAAATAAAATAAAACGTAATAGAGTAAACATAATACAAGCTATCAAACAATATGAAACAGTGAAAAGTAAATCAAAGAATTAATGTTTTTTTTTTTTTAATATGAGTATAAGTTGCAATATAAAAACATCTGTACTATAGAATGTAATTAGATTTCAGTCTAGTAACTAAATTATTAGATATCAAAATGTATAAAAAGATTCTTCCTCCTCCTGTCCCTTCCATCACCACAAGTCTTACTATATAGATTTTGCAAATTATGTGGTGCAATTAGTGCACGTGGTCATTAGTCATTAGTAATGAAAGGGAGAAGAAAAATTATCTTCAAATTCTACTTACAATTATATATAAGCAGTAGGAGCAGTAAATGATGTCAAATATCAAAATTAAAATTTGAAACTGTTCATGAGACAATAAAATTTTAACTGTGAAAAATTCATTTAAACCAAAGTGCAAAAGTATAAATAAAATTGTGAAAAGGACACGTACACAAGCTAAAAACTGATCTATTATAATAAAACTAAATGTGAAAAATTGTAATTTTTTTTGTATGTTATAAACACACCGGCAAATTTAAAGGAACGGATATAAAATGAATTTTTTCTCTCCATAACTTTCTTTTTTCATAACAAATTTGAATGGAATTTTTTTTATTGGAAAAATTATCTAATGGCTAGCCGATTGTAGTTTGTTTTGTAAAGCTTCAAGCCTCTTTAAAAACGTAATACAAAAAAGTAAAATTTTTGCAGAAAATGAATTGTATATTTTGACTTGTTTTAAACATTTAATATTCAAGAAAAATTACAACAATTTTTTTTCAATAACGGGTGTTTCCTCCACGAGCTCTTACAACTGCGGTCATCCGTCTTCCCATACTTCTAATGACGTTGTCGATCATTTCTTGAGGCAAATCTTCCCATATTTCAATTAGAGCAGCTGTCATGTCTTCGGTGTTCCGGACTGCAGGAATTCTTGACCTAAGTCATCCGCCTAGCATGTCCCAAACATGTTCAATTGGAGTCAAATCCGGGGAACATGCAGGCCAGGTCATTGTTGGTATTTGTACTTGATTTAAAAAGTCAGTTACACAGTGAACTACGTGAGGGCGAGCATTGTCGTGCATTAACATGAAATTTGGACTGATATATGGAGCGAAAGGTATCACATGGTCTTGCAGAACTTCCCTTACGTATCTACCGGCAGTTAAAGTGCCGCCATCAATTACCACTAACTCTGTGCGTGCCCCTAAACATATTCCACATCACACTGTAATTGACCCTCCATCGAAAGAAACTTTAGGAGTAAAATTAAATTGTTCATTTATCCCTATCATCTATCGAATTTACGTAGAAACGGCTCTCATCCGTGAACAAAATTTGACCCCACTGATTATTCCAATTTTGGTGTTCTCGAGCGAAGGCTAATCGCACTACTCTGTGATGTCTTTGGAGATTTGAAGCTTTTTTTGGCCTATACGACCTCAAACCAACTTCTTTAAATCTTCTTCTAGCTGTACGCTCGCTTATTCTTGCACTTCGTTTCGTGTTTGAATAGCCGTTTGACGCCTATTTCTGACCGTTTGCAACGCTATAAATCGATCATCTATAGGCATAGTTGAGCGTTTTCTGCCTTGACCTCGTCTTCTCACTTATTCTCCAGTTTGCCTCCATCGTGTAACATTGCGGTGGATCGTTGATTTTGATTTACCGAACATTTCAGCAATATCACTGTAAGATCGATTACTTTCAATCATTGCTACAGCCTTAGCGACATCAGTTGATGCTAAATCGCCCATTATGCCTTATTTCACAATCAACGTAGTGATAATTATGAAAAACAAGCCAAATTTGAACAATGGTTTAAGAAAAAAACAACAAACTTTTATGAAAAGAAAATATGCCTTTTACATTAAATGTAATAACTAATGGATGTTTACATTTTCACAATGAATCACATGACAATAATAATGTACGTAGTAAACGTCAATCAAACATCGTGGCTGTCTAGGCCTACGCAGCACTAAAAAGGAAAAGAAAAAAGAGGTGATTTTTTGAAATTTAACTCCGTTTCCTTAAATTTGCCGATGTGTATATAATAATCCTTCTTAAATGTGAATAACAAATAAGGAGGCATCTGTGTTTGGTGGGAAGAACCAACCCGGAAAAGTTGTCGAAGTATACCCTAGCCTCAAACCACATACGACAGAAACCAGTAACCCAAGCATTAATTAGGGATTATTGAGATTATAAATAATCTCTAATTAATAATTTAATTATTCAATAATTTAATTATGCTGTGACCTATACAAAAAAAAACTTTTACATTAGCTCATTCACTTGCTTCTAATTTTAATTAATAACTAGCTTTTTTTCCTTTATTGTAATTTTTCTTTTATTGGATATTCTTGTAGCTGGCCTGGTACCCGAAACTGGTCGCCTAATTTCTCAATAGAACCTTGTGATATCTGCACCATTTTTTCATTCCTATCATTAATTTGAATATTTACTTAACTTAAAACTAAATGATTTACTTGGAAAAAACATTTTTCTGTCTTGGATTTTCTAACCCTAAGAAAATATATATTTAATCGAAAAAAAATTAAAAAAAAATATTTTCTTGTATTATACATTTTTATTGTCTTGAAATAAAAGTAGTTTCTTAGAGACTGATTTTTGCAAGATAATCTACTTTCTTGATGCAAGAAACCATTTCTCTACGTGTGGTTTTTTCGTTCACTCAGTGTCTCCATCTTAGTGGGTTCTCTTCTATTAATCGTCCTATCGATTTTCTTTTAGCTTTTGTCTGTATGTTTTATTTCGTAAACTAGGCTGGTTGAAAAGTTCGCTGAGCGGAAATGAAAAAACATGTGTATGGTTCAAAAAATGATTTTATTCTTCAGTATATTCTCCCTTAAGTTCAATACACTTTTTCCAGCGATTCTTCAATTTACGTATTCCATCCCCGAAGTGATTTTCCGGAAGGCCATCAAAATACCCATCTACGGTTGCAATAACTTCTTCATTTGATGGAAGACGCTTTCCATGTAGAAATTTTTTGAGGTTCGGGAACAGATGGAAGTCGGAGGGAGCCAGATCTGGTGAATAGGGACGATGTTCCAAGTGTTCGTACTTTAATTCGACCAATTTCGCCTTCACAACACCGCTGGTATGAACAGGTGCATTGTCTTGATGATAGATGATTTTTTTCTTCTGCAAACCAGGTCTTTTCTCACGAATTTTTTCATTCAGCTGGTCCAAAAGGTTTTTATAATATTCTCCTGTTATTGCTTTATCGGTTTGAAGGTAGTCAATTAACAAAATTCCTTTTGCATCCCAAAATACTGATGCCATAACCTTCTTAGACAATTTCGACCCCTTCACTTGCTTCGGAGCTGGACAACCGGGTTCAGTCCACTCTGCGGTTTGTTGTCGCAGTTCAGGATCATACTGGTAAACCCAAGTCTCATCCATAGTTACGAATCGACGCACAAAATCTGTCTCATTCTTTTGAAAACGGGCCAAATGTTGTTGAGCAAGTCTTACTTGTATCCGTTTTTGATCAAAAGATAATGAATGCGGCACCCATATTCTCAATAGCTTTTTCAGACCTAATTCGTTTTTCAAAATATGTAACACCCGTTCAGTTGAGATGCCCATAGCCCTAGCAATATCGCGCTTGGTCAATCGTCTATTATCCATAACCAACCATATCATGTACAGAATTAATCATTTCTTCAATAGTAGCACTTTTTGGACGTCCAGAGCGAGGATCACCTTCGAGACGACCACATTTAAACTCTTTAGCCCACTTGCATACCATTGTTTTTGAAGGAGCATCATCACCCACACATTTACCATTTCGTTATGAATTTCCATTGCCTTTAAACCTTTTTCCACAAAGAAGTTTATTACTGCACGATGTCCAATCATTCAATTAAAAAAAAAACACTAAGACACGCCTACTTTCAATAGCTTGTAAACAAAGACTGAAATGACATATCGACTTGAAATTTTCTGTGGGTTCATACGAAGGATGAATATGTTGAATACAGTTATAAATTTGTTTCTACTAGTGGAGCATAAGTGTCGCTCCGCGAACTTTTCAACCAGCCTAGTACGTTCCATATTTTTCTTTCCTTCATTTTTTTCTCAAAAATTCTACCTCTGTTGCTTGCAGTCTCTTTCTTTGTCTAATTATTGTGGTCTATGATTCGGAAGTGTACGTCAGCATTGAGGATAACTACTCTTTTGAATATCTGAACTTTGGTTTCTTTTGGAAAATCTTTGTTACCCAAGAGTGCTGACTATGCTACTAAAGATCCTTCCTAGGACAGATACTATTTCTCTTATTTCACTAAATGTCTTTCCATCCTATGATATTATTGAGTCTAGGTATTTGAATTCGTATGTTCTTTGTATGTTTCTATTTTCCAGTTGTATTGAATGTTGTCCACTATCATTGTTTTTGTCTTATCTCTCGTGTTTGTCTTATCTCTCGTGTTCTTGATCAAATTATACTTTTTAAGGTTTTTTTTTTAAATATATTTCCAAACTTCTGATTAGGGTTCTTTCATTTTCCGCAAGTATCCTCACATTATCTACATAACACAACGCTGTTATTTATTATTTTCTTAATTCTTTAAAATCCCACACTGTAGGCTTTGGTGTTGTTTTTTGTTTCTTTTATTGCTTAAGAAGCTGATAGTAAGAATTGCATAAGAAAACCACAGTGAAAGGAAGAAAGGTTTGTTTCATTGAAATAATGCATGGTCAAAATTTACGAGTTCTGACTAAGGTTCATTGACCCAATCCGACTTGTTCTCTTTATAAGCTTGAAAATTGGCTTGAGAAATTGACATTTCTATAGCAATAAAAAAGTTATCACATCTGCAGACACTTATTTGCATGCACAACTGGACACCAAGAATTATTTGGACGGATTAAAGAGGCTAAAACATCATTAGTAAAAGCAACTCACTTAAAAAGAGACCTGGTTAATGCATGATAAATACTCATCTTCAAGATATCCCCATATCTACTTCTTTCTTCAATCCATAGTATCTTAATTCATATGAACTATTAAAAGTGAACGGACTTCCCAATATACCTATACATATTTCATAATCAAAACGCTATGGCATGCAATTTATTTAGCGAACATGCCAGGTAATTCCCTTGGAATTCGATGACTAATTTCATAGCGGTTCTACAGACACTAAACTAAAGATTTTACTTTCATTAATATTCTACCATACCTCGGTGCAGCTTAATGTGTTTTCAAGAGCGTTCGAAATGCATACAATTCAAAGATACGCCGCCCAAAAGATAGCGGATTCTAGCAAAGGTTTACGGACTATTAATCAAGGAGATATGTATTATTATACAGTCGTTAATGTGTCGTATTTATTTATGAGGTATAACCAGGAATTTTTTGAAAAAGCACGTACTTAAGGTGGTGAAGCGAATTGTGTTAAAATTGTGAACTCTGCATTTATTATAATGTACGAAGGTAGATTGAAAAGTTTCCGGAATGACAATGAAAACAAAATAAATCGGATTCAAGTTATATTTAATTTTTAAATATAATCCCCTCGAAGCTCAATACACTTGCTCCAACGTGTCTCTAGCTTCTCGTTTTCCTCCCGGAAGTGACTTTCTGCAAAGTTCCCAAAATGATCGTTTACAGCCTGTATCAGTTCTTCATTCGACCAAAATCTCTTTCTACCCAGAAATGTTTTGAGTTTCGAGAACAGGTGGAAGTCCAACGGAGCCAAATCAGGCGAATACGGCGGATGCGGAAGGATTTCGAACTTCAATTCTGTTAATTTTTGCTGAGCGATTGCACTTGAATGAGCGGGCGCATTGCTGCTTTTAGTTTGTCCAAAAGCATTGTGTAATATTGACCAGTAACAGTTTTTCCTTTTTCAAGATAATCAATTGGCAAAATTCCTTTTGCATCCCAAAAAACCGATCACCTTCCCGGCCGAGTGAACGGTCCTAGCCTTCTTCGGAACTGATTCAGCGCGTTCAATCCACTGTTTTGATTGCATTTTTGTTTCTGGTGTGTAGTGATGAATGCAGGTCTCATCCATGGTCACGAATCGTTTCTTGAAATCCGTTGGATTCCTCGTAAACACTTCCAAACAATCGGCTGAGGTTCGAGCTTGAATACGTTTTTGCTCCGAATTGAGCAAATGCGGCACCCATCCTGCAGAAAGCTTTTTTAAACCCAGTTCATTATGTGAAACATATAAATTTCACGCACTTTTATTCAGCGATCTGCCAAAACCACGTCATGGATTTTATCCACAATTTCTGGCGTGGTAGCCGTTTTCGGACGTTCTGAATGTGGTTCGTCACTTGTATGCATGCGGTCACGCTTGAATTCCGAAACCCAAAAACTCACGGTGAAAAATGAAGGTGATGAATCCCCAAGAACGGCATCTAACCTTGATTTGATTTCCGTTACGGTTTTCCCTTCCAAATAGAAAAAATTCATGTCCGCTCGAACTTTGTTTTTATCCACAATTGAAAAACACGAAAATGTACTTCACTTCAATGCTTGCCAGAACCAGACTATTTGACAGATCGATTTGACATTTGCAGTCAATTTATATGAAAGAGTTGCCAACACAACGACATAAAGTATTTGGAAAAAAGCAACCCCCTAGCAGCAATTCCGGAAACTTGTCAATCTACCCTCGTATATTTGTTTGCTTTTAGGAAATATTGACTGATGAAGTATGTGAATATAACAACAATAAAAACATTTGAAACTAAATTTATACATTAACAAAGTTAATGTTGCAAATATGTCAATATTTAATGGCATAAGTATTCTATAAATAGGGCTATAAAGCGAGTAGTTAATTTCCTGGAAGTTGCGGTCGTCAACAGCAACTTTTGCAAATCATGGTGTAATAGAGGGTGCGCCAGTTTTCCACGTTGTTTCACTTGAATAAAATCATTAAGGAGAAGCATTAAACTTGCGTAATACTTTTCAGTTATTGTAGAACCCTTCATTAATAATTTTCCTGACAATTCTAAAAAATGAATGTGATTATTTTTCCTGCAGAATACTCGTGAATACTATTTTTTTAAATCTCGCTATAAATAATGTAATAATGGAAAAAATGTTACATAATATACATTATCAATGAAATCATTTTTTATGCAATATTATGGGATGTGTTATACCTAACATAAACAGACGTCCAAAGATTATTTAAAATTATATTTGCACTTCCTGCCTGGATGTTTTCTACCTCTGTCTGTTAGAAAGAGAAATCTGACATAATTGCACGCTATTGTAAAGTGTAGTAAACATACACTGCCCTACAAAAGAATAAGCTAGCTAGATATATGATTTACACAAAACATTGATGACAATCAATTATTTTGTATGATAAGAATTTTTGTTAAATATCCAATTAGAGCTAGCAATTTTATGTAATCTTATTAGATACTAATTTGCACATGTTTTTCTGACTTTTAATAACCACTGTATATGCTTAATGAAATTTAGAAAAGCACATGGATGTTATTATTTGTTTATATCCATTCAGAATCACAACACAAATATAGCAATGACTTTTGCTATCATAATCACCAAGTTCGTCTGTTATTATAGCTTCGTAATTTACATAATTCCTGTTTACTGTCAACCTTGTAGCCATCGCTTCAGCGCTGTTATGTTTTTATAACATAGGTTCTGTGTCGAGGTGATACGCTTCAATGCCTTAGATTAATGGAAGAGTTGATCATTAATACCAAATGATACGTATATTGTAGAAGCAAAACCCCATTGCTCTGTAAATTGTTCGCATATTCTAGGCGTTGGAATTATTAAATAAATAAAGTGAATAGGTTTAAAATTACAAAAGTAGGAAGTAATATCCAATATGTAAAAATAAGGACAAAATGTCTTTTACAGTGTTGCTTTCTAATTTAAAAATATTTAATTCCATTCAACAACAAATACTGCTTTTCTACTTTTTAGACGTTGTTTTCAACTAAAGATCCTCAAAAGAGGCTATTTGGTGTTCAAAAACATAATTTATACGAGCTTTTTTTTCAAAGTGCTTTAAAAAATGTGCTTCTTTTGAGTTTACAATTGTTTTATCGTCTTATCATTTTTGGCAAAAAATGGTTCCAATTAAACGTTTAATATAGAAAATTCCAAATTGTCCAAGTCTAATGTGCAGTTAAACTTGATATTTGCATAAGAAAAATGTTTTCTCATTAATATAATGTATTTGGCTACAAATTACGGAAGTTCAAGGTCAGTTATGCATGCGATTTTTACAGTTCCTCATTTTATGGATCTCTTTTCAATAATACATCATCTCTCTTTCTATAATTACTGCCTTTCACTTCGAAATTGCTAAAAGTTAATTGCTTGTTTTGTCCCTTTTACCCTCTACATAAAAGGTTTCGCCAATTCCATATGAAACTTCGTCTTGTTTCGGCTTCCAAGCATCGCAATACGGAATTCGACCGGCAGGGGTCGTTAAACTCTGCGCTTCCGTTTCTATACTCGAGTCCTTCCAGTCCTATAGGCTTATCTTATGGTTATGACAGATTAGCGAGTTGTTTCGCCCTTCCTAAACACCTTTATCACTTCCTTTTAAGAACTTCATGAATAAAAATGCTAGTAGGAATCGAGCGTAAGGAATATATGCGTAGATATGTTGATTTTTTTTCGGTACAGTTCGGTTTACATCGTTATCTATGTTTATTTGGTGATTTAGCGGCCAGCAAAAGTCTTACGGAATCGTTTCCTGTCTGCCTTCGGCTTAGTAACCGGAAGTTGATACGTTCCTTTTAATGGATATATATGTATGCATGATAATTTTACTCAGTTTAAGTATGCGTTATCGTATTACAAATTAAAATGGACAGAGAACCGTTTATTGTAACAAGTTTGAATGGTTTTCTTTTCATGATGAGGATTTCAAAACTTATTGCCATATACTAATACAGAAACAAAAAATACTCTAACAAATAGATTCATAAATTCAAAAACCAAAGCAAATTTCTTTATTTTTTAAGATAAATAGAATAAAATAACGATTTTTGACGCTTTCTTAAATTTCACAAGGATACCCTTTGATAAAAATATGAATTTTTGTTCAAATATGCAGTAATACAGAACCACTATTTATTTCTTACAACATTTATTTTAAAATGTCCTCTAAGACTAGTTTCGGCATACGTCATCAGCAGTTAGTCTTTTGACTATTCCAGCATTCCCGTACCTTACAACATGGACAATCTACAAATTTTCTATTTTCTGATATCCTCAATCAAAGAGATTAAAAATCTATATGAAGATTCTGTTCAGACTACTCAGCAAGTAGATTCGATTTATAAAAGCAAAATTTTCTATCTTCTAGTTCAAATTAAGATACAGTTCAACCTAGAAAGGCAACTAGAAGACTGAAAAGTAAATACAGCATCAGAATGTAATAACAAGATTCACCAAACTATACCATCGAAAATGTCTACTTTCGCCTGTCTTATCAAAGATTCCTGAAAATATCCTAGTCTTTAAAACAGGTACCGTTACGAGAAGCAGTTTCGAATTTGCTCATGACCTAGGATGCACTTAATCAGCAAACAATTCAAAAATGTTGGAACAATCTCTTGTACCAGTGATATAGATGAAGACGATGTTCGCTTAAACAGAGAACAATTCCAATTCGATGCTGATGTTCTTGTCAGTACGTCATCGAATGTTGTTAATTTATTGAAAATAGTGAATCCTAACGTTCTTTGTACACCAACTGATATTGATTTATGGAAAATGCGCAGATGAATGATATAAATGAGGAGGAAAACAATGACAATGAGGAGGAAGACAATGACAATAAATGTTGAATACCTTCCCATTGAAGATGGAAGTGTAGCAACTGAAGTTATTGAAGTTTTTAACCAAGCTTTGGATTTGACTGAAGGAAAAGAAGTATCATACACGGATATTGTAGTTCTTCGTAAATTACGTGCATAGGCCTTGGAAGGCATTGTTAAGCACAAATTTACGCAGACTTAAACAGTAGCTTATCTTTCCCCTCATTAAAAATGTGTATTACTTATCGCCGTCAGAATATGTTTTGTCTTTCATTGTGTCATTAAACGTTTCTTTCAATAATTTACTTATTAATAAAATCACGTTAATGTGAACACATTTGGTTTGAATTAGTTCACGCTATCGAGTTTCTGTAGTTCGAAAATTGACTTTAGAACCTGAAAGAAATTTTGATTGTAATTTCATATCTTTCAATTTATTTCAACGCTTGTAAAAGTAATATAATTATTTTGGATATAATAAATTGTACCCTCTTTTTGGCATTAAGATCTGATTTGGTTTTAATCTTATTAGTAAATTGCAAAATTCATTTAGATCTCATTTATTTAATTTTTTTCAATTTCGTTGTCCGTGAGAATTTTTTTTTAGCTTCATTGCAATATATTGTTACAAAACCAATAAGCAGAATCTAGAGATTTTTTTATGAGTGAGAAATCCCAAATTAATATCGGGTTGGAAATATGTATACCATAAGGGGGTGCTAAATTTGAAAGGTTTCATCTTATGCATTTTTTTACCAAGAAACAACTCCGAATTTTTCGATAATTTTTGACATAAATTAATGCCTCACTAGCTCAAAACCTACTCCAAAATCGAGTTGATTCGATTTTAAAATTTCCCTATCAATACATTTTGGAACGAAGTTATTCTTAACATTATATAACTTCGGTTTTATTTATCCGCTCTACAGTATCAATGACAATAATTTAACAATTATCTGCGCTTTAATTTCAAACAATATCGACTGTTTTATTACCGCATTATCTTAAGATTCAATTCAGCGATTTCATTCTTACGAAATTGTACAATTTCACACAAAATTTCCTCTACGTCAACTCAACACAATCGTTTTTTTTTAAATAGCAACAAATCGAAGGTTTTATTCCCCAATATGCAATTAATATTTCATTCTACAAAGAGCAAGATGCTGATTTAATATCTTGATTAGATGGCGAAGACATTGGCGCTCCCAAAAATTAAGCAACGAACCTTTCTCTTAAAAGAAAAAGAAGAAGAAACGAAACGGATTGTGCAAATTTAACTGTAAATGAACGAAATACCCGGTACAGCAGAAAGGCAGCAGGCAATTCCGTTTGATGCTTCGAGAGGCCACTAGCATTTCTAGTTTCTTCTACTAGTAGTTTCGAGGAACCCAGCTACTATTTATTTACGGCATTTTATTTATTTACTTATGTCAGTACATAACAACACTGGCAATAAGCTAAAAACATACAAACAATGTATATAGATATGTATACATGCACATAACACATTCTAGTAAGTAAAGTCAATGTACTCCACGCTCTTTAGAGTCAGTGATTTGAGAAACCTTAACCTTGTTCTACGCAATCCACAATAAATGTTAATAAAGGAATTACACACATAGATACATGCCTCTGTCGCAAATGAAAAAATAAAATTAGCAGCAATTAATTATTAACAAGTTGATTGCTGAATATAGAAAAGTTTGATTAATAAGATTTGATAATAACACTTTAAGTCTGATTATTTTCAAATAGATTTCTCAAAACAATTAGCGGCTCTTAGTGGTAATTGTAATCTAAGAAAAAGATTAAGCGAGATATTTCCAAGAAATTAAGAGCACGAATTTATATACCATTTTCTAAGATCATTTAACATCTTGCTGAAATTAAATATCGCCATTTGGAAAGGATCATCTTTACTTGGAAAAATTTCTGCAGGGGCAGATATACAAGTGCATGTCTTAAAAGATCCAGATATCGCTCCCCGGTGAGAGTTTCGTCAAAGAAGGAAGGATCAATGTTATCAACTATTCTTGTCCACACATTAACTTTACGAGGATGTTGAATATGTGCTTCAGTAATCCAGTGAGCATTCTCTTTACTCCAGTACCTGCAATTTTGTCGATTTACTGTTCCATTTAGGCAAAATAAGACGTCATCCGAAAAGAGAATTTGGCGAATGAAGCGTGGATTATGTTTGCATAAATTATGTCACAAAACTGCATTCGGCGATCAGGGTCATCTTCATCGAGTTCTTGCTGTAGTTGTATTTTGTAAGGATGCTATTTTTTGTTTTTAATACATGTAATAGTGATCGCTGAGAAGTTTCATTGTCTGCTACAATTGATCGAGATACACTATGAGGATTCTTACCAACACTTAACAAAATATCAAGTTTCACACCTTCATTCATTTTCTTGGGACACCCTGCATTTGAAATGTGTTTGACATGCCCAGTTTCTCTAATTTTTTTCTCGATTTTACTCACTGGATTGGCTGATATTTCTATGTGGATATTTCGCATTAAAGAAATTGCACACTTCTTGCTGAGTTCTGGTTTTATCGCCGCATCCAACAAGAATTAAAATTTCTACGCGCTGAGTTTCACTTAAATGGGAACATCCCGAATTCGAAAATTCAAAAAAATTTGAAACTGTGAACAAGTAGTACACACCCAAGGATGTTCGAAAGTGTTTTCGTTATCGGCCCAATCTCGTTTTAAGAGGGTGAAACTACCCCTGAAAGTTTAGTAGATTTTCGGTTTTCTTAAAATAACTCGGCAATGGCTGGAACAAATATATCGCAACTATATATAAAAATAATCGTCTCGAGCTCTATTACATATATGAAAATACCACCTAAGTTCTATTAAAAAAATTTATGGCGCCCTCCCCACCCCTTCGATAAGGAGCGTATTCAAATACCACGTTTCAGGAGTGGTTTCACCCCCGTAAGATTGGGCCGACAAGTAAAATACTTTCGAACATCCTTGGGTGCGGACTACTTATTCACAAAGTTTCAATTTTTTTTAAATTTTCGGGTTCGGGAGGTTCCCTTGTTGGTTAATTTTTGTATTGAGAATATCGGATTAATCTGTATTTTTGATTGATATCTACTTGACCTGTATCTTTACTTATTGCCAGGCTTTTTGTCAGTAGAAAAATTTATGAACAGGTCGATAGTATTTCGAACATTTGATTTAAAGGAAATAATCATTTATGCTTTCCACTATATAAATGACTTTCATTTGAAAATTTTGTCGTGTGAGGAATTAAAATGTTGATAGTACCATTTAGACAACAATTATGAAATGATGAAATGATCTATCAAAATACAAAAAAAAATCGGGAAGTGTCATTTAAAAAAATTGACGATGACGTCAAAACCAGAACTGTACTAATATAAAAATAAAATAGGAATTGGCACTTTTATCGTTCGAATTAGATCCTTGAAAACTTTAAAATGAGGTTGGCTGTCAAGATATCAGAAGGTCAAAGAAAGGGTAAACATTTTTCCAGGAGAAAAAATTGGAGATTGGAGAGAAATTGTCAAAATTAATTGTTTAAATCATCGCAAACAACACTAAGCATCGGCACACTCCGTACCACATAAATTATTAATTAATTTGAAACAGTCGTTTCAAGGACTCGTGGGTCCCCATCCTCAGCCGCATGAATGGTAATTGTTATCGTGACATTTGAAAACTTTGTTGTGCACAAATTGAATCAATTGGGACTAGAGCACATGTGGTTTCAACAGGACGGTGCCACACACTGCTTGTGCTACGATAGAAATTTTGCGAGAAACTTTTTCCGGCCGACTAATGTCAAAAAATGGTGATAACGACTGGCCTGCTCGATCCCTGGATTTAACCGCCCCCAATTATTTCCTGTAGGGATACTTGGAGGGAAAGGTGTACACAAACAACCCATCCATTATCCTGTTGTTTGAGGACAACATTCGAAACAAAAGTTGCCGAAATAACACCAGAAGTCTGCGAGAACGGAAATAGTGAATCCTAATGTTCTTTGTACACCAATTGATGTTGATTTATGGAAAATAAGCAGATGAATTATGTAAATGAGAAGAGAAATGAAAAAAAATCAATAAGGGAGAGATGGTGTGGGGTTTTAGAACACAGGAACGTATTGCAGTACATGCGTCGGATTATTGAGAGTCGCGATAATCCGACAAAATACAGGCAATTCCAGAGACGAAGAGAAATCGGTCTATCCCCGGATATGAACAAAGACCGATCCAGCCCCGAACACGAACGGAAACCGGTCCACCTCCTCTCCACTTTGCGGGGTTGGGTACCTGCGGAAGCCAGCCAACCCCGGCATGAGGAAACTGCGAAATCGAGGGAAACGCGATGTCGGCCAACCCCATCCGATCGAGCTCGGAACTGGAGGTCGCGCGTGCATCGCGGAAATTAAATCACGGTCGTTTTGAAATCAAAGCCATCTCCTGGGAAGTGCCAAACCCAACCGAAAAATACATTCCCGGAAACGCATGCCGGCGCAGCCGGTCGAGGGCTCGCAGCCGTTGTTAACAGAAAGTTTTCCGGAAAAGCATGCTTAAAAGAGCTCGCACTTGCGCCATGGTCAGAGGTGACCGATATCATTTTTCACAAATAATGTTAAAGACCATATAATCAATAAATAAAATATAAATTACAATTTTTTTCCATTAGAAGTTAATCAAAAAAAAAACATCGGCCTGAAACATAGAACGAACCCTGTATTTCATTTTTTCTGACGTAATTTGCTCTAACGTACTATAGATAATAAAATATAAGAACTACTATTTAAGCTTCTGTAAGCAATCCCGTATATGAAAGTGCTTCAAATTTTATGAAAACTTCATTTATATTACTTAAAACTGATTCGGGAGTAGAATTTTTTAATAAATGGATCTCTAAACTTAATATTTTTTTTTTTGATAATATTGATACGATATCTCAAAATTAAATTGCGTTTCCGGTAACATAAATTTAGAAGCTGATAATCTTAAGTAACCCCGTGAGCGAAATGGAGTAGCTGTGTGCATGGCTAGTTTCTGTAGAGACCGGAAACAGTAAGGATTAAATTAATTCTGTTGAATGAAAGATTATCTCGACTGTTAATTTTTGTTAAATGGAAGTTTATAGGTCGGAAATTACCGACTACAAAACGTACTGATAATCTATTAATTAACTAATGTTATTTTTAAATATACATTTCTCAATCTAGATAATTAATTGATGCTTCTGTGACGTAAACATATAATTGAACATGGAACATCTTCATTTACTATCTTACTAATATTAGAAGGTGTTTATCTAGATTGTATAGATATTTATGCAAATTGCGAAAGTGTTCGCCAAAAGTCGCCGATTAAACTTGACTCAGACGCACGCATCTGTATATACACAATACAGGTGGAATTGTGTGGAATTTCAATTACTACTATGTTAACGACGTAACGGTGAAACATGTTGATGGCGAGCAGGCATCACGTAATGTGTATGTTCGGGCTTCTTGAAGACCTTACGTACTCATTGACCGACCATTGAGAACGATTACTGTTATAGAAATATGTGGATAGAAACTGTTTTGACGTAATGGTTCTTGTGTTAAAAATAAACGTTAATAAAAAATAACAATAAGAAAAACATGGAATAATGATAACTGAGCTTTTCCGGATTTTCTCAATCAAGGGTTACAAGCTATCATCATCAGCAGTAAAATTGAATTAACAAACTAAGTGAAAAACTAACTTTATATAGCAAATAATTATGCAATATGTAAATTTAAAATAAGCATAGTAATCCTTAATTATATATATATATATATATATATATATATATATATATATATATATATATATATGAGGAGCTTTCATGCAAAACCGAATAAATTCACTTTTAGTAGTTTCCTAGAAAAAAGCATTTTGTTGTACAGGGTAAACGATGAAAGATAATAAAAAGCTTTTCCTTTCTAGTTGTGTGCTTTTTGATGAGAATAAAATGTACCATGTCTTGTTAAAAAGTACATAGTATCTTAGTAAATATGCCAGAAAATAATATGGATTTATCTGGTTTTGCTGGAAAAGTACCTTATTTATTATAATCGAATGAAAAGCTTGAATAAAATTCTAGAGTTGGTTTTACAAATTGAACCTTTATTAAAGTTTATATTAAAAAAAAAAAAAATACAAGAAAGTAAAAATTAGTATTTCGAAAATATTAAATATGTAGGGCATCTTCCTCTTCCAAACAGTCGCATCTTTCTCCATCGCTTTCATGATCCTGTTATTCACCGCCTTTATCCAATCCAAATTTTCTTGACTTTCCCAGTTCTGTCCAAATTGTTGAGCCATAAGTTTTCGTACAATTTTCTTTTTTTTTGTCTGGGATAGAGCGGTGTAATTCGATAGGTTTGTTTCTGCAGCGATTTAAAATCGTTTGAAATCGTTAGAGCATGCGCATTACAAAAATAGTGTTCGTGCAGTTAAAACGCCAAACTCTGACTACTAGTTTGACATAATTTGGCGTTCGTGCAGATCTCCAAATTAATTTCTAACCGTTTGCTGATAGTTGTTCCAGTTTGAAGATTATCGTCCAGTGATCCATCAGACGCATGTGCATTGTTATATTGTGAAGTGAAAAGTTGTGTGATAGGTTTTTTTTTGTATATGTTCACACTTCACGCGTGTTTTATTCATGTCTGTGATTTTGTTAGGAATTAACAGTTCCTTTAAGGTTGTAATAAATTTGTAATTCTGTCTAAACATTTCGCGTTTATTTCTGTTTTCGCTTACCTCTTTTTGTAATATTTGAATGTAAGATAAATCTATTGTTTTCATCTGCATATTTGAGTATATTTTCTCTCTTAAGTCTATTAAATACGCTTGTAACGTATATATCGCCTGATAAATGTAAAGAAAGCGTTCGTGCAGTTAAATTGTTAAATCAGTTTCAAATCAAATTAACCTCTGATCAAACTATCACAAATCGGCTGCAGAAACAAACCTGATATTATTGAGTTGAAAACCTTCGTCAGATTTGTTTTTCTTAAGCAGATTGTGTTGTGTTTTAGTCATGGTTTTAAATCGATAATGCTGGTAGCAGGTAACAGTAACTTTGTTCAGATTATTTTTACCTTTTATCTTTTCAGCATAATTCTTTTGATGTCAGCTATTTCATCCACTTTTTTTGTAAAAAGTTTGTAATTCCTTAATATCTTTAATCAACCGGTCTTGTCCCAATATTTTAATAGCGCCTTCTTCTGAATATATCTTGTAGTATCCATCTTTTCATTCTATCCATCCTTTGATTCGATAGTGGGATTTTTTCTTAGGAGCTTTTCCACTCTACCAAACGCTCGATCGCCGGCATAAAGCTGTGTCCCCTAACAGAATAGGTAAGATTTATTTGAGTTATATTTTCAGGAGACTCATACAATAAGGCATGGACAATGTGACTATTCTTATTCTGTCCTCCGCATCCACCACAGAACAACCTTATGACTTTTTTGTCTTGAAGAGATAGCCCATTCAAGTGCGAAAGTAAAACAGATCCAATTTCTGTACAACCACGTGGACGCTAAGTCTTCGGTCCACAAATAAAATGTGGGATTCTCGGAGTCCATTTGAACGCAACAGAATGAGTATAAGCTTATTTGATGTGAATAGAAAGCTTCGCTAATGGGCGTTCGAGGAAGTGGCCGTACCTGCTGAAGGTCAAAGCAAAAGCTAAAGGCATCTTCTGGATTCTCCTTCATCATTTCGTAAAAAGCCTTTGCCCTTTTAGTGTGAATACGATATTGTAACAGAAGCTCTTTCTTTGTATTTGAATCCTTTTCAATTTTCATTAGATGTTTTAGTGTTGTGCATTGACCGCAGCAATCTGATGCTGGGGATGAAAACCCTATATTGAACTTTGTTAGAAACACTTTTCTGAACATCAAACTTTATACTGAGTATCAACTGTATTGTTATACATCTTGTGCAGCTTAGATATGTTAAAATAAGAAGGTAAGTAAATCCTTTTGGATTTTGCTCTGTTATAATGGCTTTCCTGACATCTAAGCTGTCCAATAAATTCTTTAACTTTTTCTCGTTTAGTAACCGTTTCCGCAGACATACGGTCGCCACCACGTTTTTCTTTTGGTGCCTCCCCTTGGCTAATAAATTTCGTCACATGACTGATTCTGTGAACTGTTAACCCAAGCGCATGGCGAAAAAATTCTTGACATACCCTAACAGCTGTTTTGTCTCGGTTTAAAAAGTAAACCATGTTAAGTGATCGTGTTTTTGGCTGATCTTTTATAGGTCTCTTTCTTGCTGTTGGAACAACAGACATCATGTGGCAAAGCTTCATGTCTTGCTCAATTTTGTCCTGCGTCTCATGGAATTTCTTGAGAATTAATTTTACACCAGTTTCGAATTTTAGAACAAAAATATGTCTTTCCAGCATGATTGCATGGCCTCTTAAATTTCCTTAAATCCGGGTCTGCGTCTGAATATCTATAATTTTAGGAATATTAGATTACGTAAAACACAAAAGTATATTAGGAAATTACCTCTTTCATTTTTCTTTTACACGTCTGGTTTCATGGTTTTTATGTCGCGTTCTACTACCAACACTTGCATATTTTACAGACACTAGGTTATCCATTTTAACTGAACACACAGAAAAAATATGACAAACCAAATTTCAGTCACCACGTTAACAGATTAGTAAGGTTAGATTATTACAATGATCCTGCATTATCATTGTTTTACACACTCCCATTCCATCTGTGAAGTAAAATCTTAGTCCGTAAAGGAAAATGTAAACGATGAAATAGGTTTACCGGATTTATTCGGTTTTGCTTGAACAAATGGATTTATTCGCTTTTGCTCAAAACTATCAACTTTGGAATGCTTTTAATAAAGCATTTATTCGGTTTAGCTTGAAAATAAGTACAGCTATAGAAAGATTATATAGAAATGATGTGTAACTCATTTTTTACCAAAAGTGGATTTATTCGGTTTTGCATGAAAGCTCCTCATATACCCTTCTGCTTTAAGTGTTTCTTGATGACCCGCTTCATTGCACAGGACTATAATTAAGCCTAAAGATAAATAATAAATGCTTAAATTAAAATGTAAATGGTCAGAATGACGGGGGTTATTAAAATCCTTGTTTTTCAATGAAGCGGTTCATTGCACATGGTTATAATTACAGATGTAATTAACTAAACGTGATGTAAGAAAGGATAAAGGCTGGAATTTAGTGGTCCTAAATCTGATTTCATTAAGTGATTTTTCTTTTTGTAAATTTCCATGCCTTCATAACAATTTAATTGAACAATACTCTTTACGTTTTTAATTAACTTTATATTATCAACATTATGGTTATTTTCAAGCATATGTAGGGTAACGCTAGATTTACCAAACCTTCTGAATTTGAGATGAGCCAAATGTTCTTTGTACCTAATTTTGATTGATCTTTTTTTGTCTGCCCATTTTACATTTAGCTAACAAGGGATTACTACCTTAACAACCTAGAAGCCTTTAAAATTTTACGTTAGCAGACATCAAACAGGGAGCGCTCATTGAATGGACAGTTAAATTTTGATGCTACACCAATGTTTGATATCTTGTTCAATAGATGACGCCCTATGCAGTTTTTCGGCATCTACTTTCCCAATTTTTATAGGTTCCTCCCTTACTCCGGAGAGGACACTGCATTAAGAACAGCAAATTTAAATATTATATTCATAATAACATTTTGGATATTTAACATTACAATAATATAAAAAATTACCGGTTTATTCATATCACAGGTAGATGGAGTAAGAAAGAATATTACATATAGATTCTTTTATCAGTTTATTACCACATTGACCTTTTTAATATGTTGTGTCCGTCCCAATTTATAAGATTTTAAATTCATTGACTCTAATTATCATACGAGTAGTCCAACAGTTGTTGATTGTTATATAAAATGTGTAGTAGTTTTTATTTTTATTTATTGATTTGACAATTTCCTATTACTATTTTAACTGTGAGTACAATTGTTTCTATTAAATTTGCAACATACAGAAAAAAAATCAAGAATAATTTGTACATTTACTATCTCTAAAAAGAATGGCTGTCTTTACTTAGAATTTTATTACGGGAGCCTTCTTCTTGGTTTTTTTGTCTGTACGGTGGGTGAACCCTGTGTATTAGAATATATTTTTATACACAGCTTAAAAAAAGAATTTAAATTTCATTCTTTTATAATAGTTAACATAAGTTATGATGTATTATTTGTTGTCAAGTTAGTATCTATTAATGATATATTTTCACAACATAATATCTCTTCGGATTCTTTCAGCGAGCCTGAAGATGGTACATTAGTCCCGAAACCGGTCGCTCTTTTCCATTAAATTGAGTTATTGTGAGAAAGTGAACTTTTCTTTCGACCACCTTTACTATGTATTCCTCCTCAAAGTTGCATTAGATCAAGTAAAATTTAAATAAACTGTTTGTTCATTTCTATTTCTTTCTATGATAATTTTCTATAAAACAAAAATCATATTTAAAATGTTTTCTTTATATCGTTGTCATTTATGTAGTTGGGTGTCATTTTCTTTGATTATTCATTCCTTCATCACTTGAAGACTCGTGGGCTCCTGTATCCACACCTACAAGTTTATAATTTGCATCGCATACAGCAAATAAAATTCTAAGTTTTCTTGCAATTGCAATATAAAGAGCCAGAATTGTTAGCTTGTTTTGTCTGAATGTGTATACCTTTTATTGGACCTACATATACAATTAGGAGACTTCCTCTTGTTGGTAAGTAATAGACAGGCTATAGTACAGTCCACAGTGCTTCAAATGTTTCTCGAAACATTTGACATACCTTTGATTTGCTCCTATTTTCAATAAATTTTCAAATAAATCAACATTCATTCCTGCATATAAGATAAAGGAATCATGATTTAAGATCTTCTGAATCAAATTTAAATAGTCCACTTGTTTCTTTTGAGTGTTGATGGGACGTATCCACCAACATCTTCTCTTTTTACATTTATTTTTAAATTTATTCGTCATGATTATTGCAGAAACTGTTAGTAAACACAGTATATAACGTTTCTGTGTAATTCCATCCATTACAAAAGAAATCATTAATAGATAAATTAAGTTGTTATATTATGATACGACAAAGTAAACCGAAATGTCAGTTGTCATTATCCCCCGAAATTATTTTTTGAATTACCCCAGAATATTCCGCTAATCCTAACGATAATTTCACGCTACCTTATGTGAACGCACCTTCTCTCTACCTAAGATAAGTCGGAATATGTTAACTAGAATATGTTTCCACTAAAACTTGCTGTCTTTCAAAATCGTCCCATCCTATGAGCTTAATTGATAGGAAGTCTTCCGAAATAAACCACTTTTCCTTAATTAAAAATGCCGGAAACGTAGAAGTAGAACTAATCTTTCTTTTAATTCAGGAAATCATTTTGAAACAAGAAGTATCGATTTAACTACGATTTTCTTACATTCCACTTTAAAGGGATTTCAAACATTCTAACACTCCTAGAACAGGCTTGCGCTTGTATAGTTGTGCTACGCTCCAAACAAAGGATATTTACAATATCTACCATTATTATCATGTTCATAGAAAGCGTGACTTGCAGCTCGGGCGGCGACGTTTTGTTGCTCCTCTGGAATTCAGAATGATATAACTCTCTCGACCTCATACTTCGCGAAAGAGTGCGAAAAACAAAATACCATGACTTCGCTAGACATTAAAGTTAGATAGTTTTTACGGTTGGAAGACAAGATCGCAGATAAAATTAATTGAATTTTTGGCGAAATAAAAATTTTGTCGCGTCCGTTTTTTGTCTATTGAGATCTTTGCGAAATTTCTTGGAATTGAAATAACTACTAGATATTCTAGTAGAGTATTTCGATTGTTTTAAATAACTGACAAAATTAGAAGCTTTGTGCTTTTTTTGTTTTCTTGTAAAATAACAGTATAATAAATAAAGTGTGATCAACGGTTGCACCCGCAGAGACGGGGGGGGGGGGGCGTTGTACGTATGTGGATACAGAGTTCAGTAATGCGGTAGACATGGAGGAGTCCGCTTATTTATCGGATTCTAGATCAGACGTAAGCCTGATGTACCTCTTGCATCGCATGTGAAAAAATATATTTGGCGTTTCCCCGGTTTGAAATTTACAGGTTCGCACGTTCGTTGCAAATTTTGCAGTATAGGGTTACTAGGCCGCACGACATTTGAATGTAGAAGTCATATTAAAAGTAAACGTCATGTATTGAATTTAAGAAACAATATTCCGTACTGGCAATTTTTGTATGACATTATTTTCATGTTGAGCACGTGCAACATCCCACAACACCTAGTAGATAATGAAAACTTTCATCTTTTTTGGGATAAATATGTTCCATCATGGAAGCTACCAATAAAAAGACAATTGCGGTACAATTTACCATATGTGCAAAGTACAGTAAAAGAATGTATAAAATACGAGTTGAGAAATCAAAAAATCTGGCTCACTGTGAACGAAACTACTGATGCTCAGAAACACAGCGTGATTCATATTGTAGCAATGGTCCAGCAGTTTCCTTTTTGTTAGCCCTTAAAAGGATTGAAAGAACTGATGCCGAAACCGTTGTAAACGTAATAAAAAATATGTTAAGAGAATTTTGTATCGTAGGAGTCCAAATCACCATGTTAGTTTCTGACGGAGCCGCAACAATGTTGAAAGCTGGTAGGATGTTAAAAGTATGCTTTCCGACTCTTCTTCACATAACATGCCTCATACACGCATGTCATCTCGTAGCAGAAACAATTCGAAGCAAGTATCCTAACAATCTATTATTTTTTTATTAATACTGTGCCTACTTTTGCGCGGTATGCCCCGGACGGTTCCACTAGTTTCTCGAACATTATAAATAGTACACCTACACCGATCAACCGATAATAACCGAACGTCCACTCGATTCCTTGTATGTACATAGTAAACACAGCTCCTTTCACGGCGCCTCTGCGGGTGCAACCGTTTGTCACGCTTTAATAATGAGAGTATTGCAATTTGAGAAGGAAGAATATAAAAGCATTGATTGTAATGAGATACAAGTCTAATTCTAATCCCAATTAAAACGATTACTGTATGATGCAATACTATAAATAAAGTGAGAAAATAAGAGTATAAATATTTGATTTATTTTGACGTAATGACTTTGATGACTTTAAAATCGACTTAAACATGCTAAAAAACAAGGTTGTTTAAGTTCATTCACACGTGGATCTACGCCAATTATTTATAACTATGAGCTTATCGAACATATCGAATTAATTAAGAATTTAGGAATTTTATTTCATACCAAACTCACTAAAATTTTAGGATAATAACCAAACGTTCATGAAGCGTATGTTTAACCGTGATGGGTTGTCAGAGTATACTCAACATAAATGATAACTAGTGACACTTATAACATTTTAAATATGGTTGTCAACTCATTTCAAAATCATATTGTTCTTATTGGAAAACCATTCAGATGATAATTCTTTTGTTGGTGATCAAGGAACATATGTCCTACTATCTAATTCATATAAATTGAACTTGAATTCATCGTTCCAAAGTATGTTCGTCAAGTTTTTTGCAAAAATAATGTACATTAAAGGTGAAATGAAAAAGTAATAATCATTTCTGCTTTTTCTTTCTTTTTAAAGAACCGGTCTTCTGCGAGAGTAGTCTGAAAAGTTTCCAGCCAGTCATTTATCATAGATCCATTTTCTCTTTAGGGTTCATAACAAACACAAAATTTAGCAACTTTGTCAAGTTTAAATCTCTATTTTCAGTAACAAGCGAGATCCCCATGGTGAAGCTCGAAAATGAATCAGCCTGTATATGTAAATTACAAAAACGAAAAATTTGAATAGAAATGAACTTCTTTCCTGATCTTTCAAGTTAAAAAGGTAGCTATATTACTATCCGTAATAATCCTTATAAATGCAATTTGTGCTAGTTGTTAAAGATTATATTATGGATTTTTTAAACTTATTCACTTAAAAATCAAAATTTCAATGCAAAATTTTCCTTGTTCAATAATTTTTGCTCATAAACATTTGAAAATATTGTAAGTAGGTGTGCAATGCGAAACATTTTCGGTGACTCATTGCTAATAACACAAATACCTCAGTAAATTGTAGAAACAATATTTTTACCCGCAGATATCGTATGCTACCTATATTTTATGATCGTATGTGTATGTTAATACGTATATGTACGTAATTTTTATCAGTTGTACGTGCATATAAGTATCGAGAATTCAATGAAACGTTGGCGTAGATAAGGGCAAATTAGTAGCGCTTATCTGGAAGGTATACAAAATATTGAACATCGCTCTCATCTGCGTCAATAGTTGCTGTAACAGCAAGAAAGGGTGCGAATTTTTTTACTAAACTTGGCGGATACGTATAACTATTCAAAGGTAAGAATTGATATTAATTTCAAAGGGAAACAACAAAAGATTAACACAATTTAATTTATTTTTATGAATAATGTATTGTTCCCCCCGCCCCCTCTCAGTTTCACACTCCTTCATTGATTCCAGTAGGTGGTTGATGTCCTCTTGGGGTATGGTGTCTCAAGCAACGTGAAAAGCTACCTTCGCACAAGCCAATAATTCAACCTTTGTCTAATTCGCTCAACTGGCGGTAATTTCCACGTTGCCGCACTCTAGTCAAAATCAAACCCTCAAAACACGTTAAACAAAAGTATGACAAGAGAAAACGGTGATAACTGAAAACTCGCAAGATGCTAAAATACTAAACTGAAAATTTCATAAGATTAAATTCCTTGGAATGATATCTTAGGATCGTTATGTACGTTGCGAAAATTTTCCTGGTGAAAACTTTTTTTCCCCTTTCTTTTCTCATACTTTTCTATCTACTGATGAACCATATTGATTGGATTAATTAATCTGTCGTGCAAGTCTAAAATTTACTGTATTCAAGTCCTTTTACTTGCTAATGAAAAAATTCCTATCTTATCGGTGAAATATACCACTCTTTATAATTTTTTTTTCGAACTGCACGTCGTCTCGTAGACCTTGAAGATGGCACAAAACGCATTGAAGTGATCAAACAGCGTACCGTTATTATAGTGGCGACAACCGGCTGTTATCAATATTCGAAGAGTTCGATACAGTGGCGTGATATGCTGTATGTAATTTATTTGAATTGAACCATAAGCTTTGGTTGAAATAACATTAAAATAAAGATGTTCAGGCATGTAGATTAGTTCCATTCAGAAAATATAAAAATAAGGAAGTATCAATGGATCTGGTGAACATTCCTTATTTGTCTTTTCACAAAATAGAAGCTTTTTACGATACAAGCACGTTTTGCATCAGTTAGTTGGATGGATAGCAAAAGGCAACATTATTAACATTTTTCGTGGCGACAATATTGTACATTCAACTATTGATCGCACTATTCAGTAAGAAATGCCGTTTGTTATATCCTCTAGAACAGAACGTAACTCGATCGCGGTAACTGTGTTGGAATTTCACCGATCGCTTGGCAAATCACCAATCACCATGCAAATGATGAAATAATAATGGATAAAATAAAAAATTTCTTATGTATGGGTCACTAACATTACCAAAAGAATTTTCCTGAGCTCTCAAAATCTTAACTCTCTTCTTAGCACCACTATAAATAATATAGCATTACTTTCCCAAATGGAAACAGTTTTGCACAGCTAAATAGCGCTAAAAATTCGTTCGGTTGGGTAAAGTCACTAAGATTAAAGTTTTGACTGTGTGTTCATCGCAGGAGTAGCAATACCAGAAGTTCCGCTAGAATGAAGCATGGCCCAGACACATTGAATAATCCCCAGGATATGCCGTGTATACCAAGCATCAGCAGCTATAACATTCCTCTGAATTTGAACTTTTCTAAAATATCAGCCGTGGATGCTTTGTTTGCGTTCTGAGTTCCGGAAATTGACTAGGATAAGCCCTCAAACATGGAGAAAAAAGTGATGAAGCAAATTATCGTCCCATTAGTGTGCTTTGCTTTATTATTAAAAGTCTAATCTCCATATCAACACGGCTTTATTTCTAATAAGTCAACTGTGACAAACCTGGTAGAAATTACTCAATACATCAGCCAATGTCTCGATAATAAACAGCGAGTCGATGTTATTTACATAGATTTTGCCAAAATATTCCACACTAATGACCACTCCATTCTTATCTCCAAAATTTCTTCATTTGGTTTCATATCAAAGATTACAAATTTAATTGTTTCCTATTTAGAAAATAGATCCGCATACGTCTGCTATAATGGCTTAACTTCTAACACTCTTGGGGAATTTCACAGAGTTCCAATTTGGGTTCCCTCTTACTTAGCATATACAACAACGATTTGCTCTCCTGCTTTGATTGTGCTAACTCAGTAAAATGGACAGAATCAACAGCTTGTTGAGACAATGTAACATGCAAACTGTAACTGCTCGTCGGGATATAGTCAGCGCTAAATTTCTGGTCAAAATAATTGATGCTCTGAACATATTTGCGGAAGCTAGTTTTCTTGTACCTCAGTAGATTCCTACAGCGACAAGACTCGATAAAAATTGAGCGTAAGAAAACTATCGACGAGATGGGTGACGCGTCTGCTGACGATTGATTCAAAACGAAATCATCTGAATGTTTGGACATGTTTAAGCAATACGTGTAAGTTTCTACGGCGTTATGTGACTGTAGATGAGACATGGATACATCACTACACGCTAGAAATCAAAGGTCAGTCAGCAAAATGGAGTTTTCGCGGCAAACGTGAGCCAAAGAAGGCGAATTTCCATCAGCCGGAAAAGTTACGGCGAGAATTTTTTGAGATTCGCAAGGCATAATCTTAATTGATTATTTAGAGAAGGATAATCACAGGACAGTACTATGCTGATTTATTGGACTGGCTTGACGCTGAACTGAACTTGAAATAGGCGCTACCTAACGAAGAAAACAAATTTCTACCATCATGATAACGCCCCGGCCCACTCATCGGCAATTGCGACAGCAAAACTAGTCCAATTGCGGTACAAATTAGCTCCCCATCCACCATATTCGCCAGATTACAACCATTGCATCGTATTACAGATGAATATTATTTGCAAGCATTATTATTGGAAGTAAATATTGGAAAATACCCGCACAAACAGAAGAAACAGCAAATAGCAATACTTAGAGAAGCAAAGCCAGTTCTCAATTGATCGTTTAAATGGTAGTTCTTTCATCCTCTTGCTCCGTGTAATAATTAACAGTGAAAAAAGAAGAAAATGTCGACAAATTGACGCATTTCGCTAGAAAAATGCCATTGTATCAGTTCTGGTTAGCTTTTATACCACTTTGTAAACGAGTTGTGTACAACATTTGACCTTCGGGTTTTTAGGTAGAACGCTAATGGTTTCGTCGATACGGAGTAATATGAAAAGTTGTTGCATTAATTATTACATTAAATGCATAGTTTTAAATATCGTGTACGTAGAAGAAGCTTTACAATGTAGATTTCGATATATCAGAAGTTATACTAAGCCTAGAAACTATTTTATCCATCAAATTTGGGATGTGAGTGACCAACAAAACATTTTGTAATTGATATAATGTATGAGTAACAAAATACTGTCAACGAATTTATTTGTATAACAATTTGACCTTGCAGCAGCTTATATAGCCTGGTCACTTCTCTCCACTCCGGCGGGTTTTATTCAACAAATATATTCCCAGCTAACGATAATCTCGGCGAAAATGAGTTCTTACGCCTCAGCTTTCAAATTTACTATGAACTACATTCGAGAATAATCCTATTTGGTTTTAGTATTAATTTCCCAAGTTAAATACCGCTATTCAACGAGTCGTCAAGTTCGTTGGGGAACATGACATTTTAAGGTTAAAGATACGCAGTGATGCTACTTTATAGTAACGCCAAACGGCAAACCCTAGCGTTACAAATTGAAAAGAAATTTCAAGTAATTCAAATCAATTAAGTATGTACGAGGGCGTATTGATAACTAATGTCTCCATGGCCATAATTTTTATAATGATGGGCCAGACAGTGTCAAAAGTGGTTTGCCATTTACCTTAACTGTTGGGACATAAGTCTCCCTAGTGGAGATTCTTAGCAACATCGCGTTTGCGCACGACAATTCTAAAAATGGCGACCGGCATGGACGTGTGGTTAAAGCAACGAGCTGTCATCGAATTTCTTACTGCGGAGGGTGTAGCGCTCATTGATATCCATCGAAAGTTGAGTGCCGTGTACCTGTGTGCCGTGTACAACTCTTGACTCGATATGAGGCAGAAGGTGATGCTTTTCTCCACAGAATTATGACCGGCGACGAGTTGTGGGCACATCATTACGACCCTGAAATGAAACGTCAGTCCATAAGGGTCCGCCGCAACCCAAAGAATTCTAAGCAGTTCCATCTGCCGGGAAAGTCATGATTATCGTTTTCTGGGCGATGGCATCGTTTATATTGAATTTTTGGAACGTGGCTGTACTGTCAACTCCCAAGAATATGTTAATACCCTAACAAATCTGAAGCGACGGCTGCGTAGGGTTCGTCCAGACAAAGTGACAAATCTGTATCATGACAACGCTGGGTCTACAAGTCAGAGAACGCGTATAGCACTGAAGAAGCTAGGGCTTCATGTCGTTTTACCTCATCTACCTTATAGCCCAGTTCTTGCGCTTTGTGACTTTTTCCTCTTTCCGAAGCTTAAGGAATATCTCAAGGGCAAGCGTTTCCCTTCGGATGCAGAGGTGATAACGGAGGTGCGGAAATTGTGCCGTGCGAAGACTTCAGACTTTTTCCGTGACAGATTTGCGCAACTCGTAGTACGTTGGCGTAAATGTATTGCTGTCAATGGCGATTATGTGGAAAAGTGATTATAGCAGTGGGTAACAATATCTCTATTACTAACAAAGTTATAGCCATGGAGGCATTAGTTTTCAATACGCCCTCGTAATTTTATTCTAAGAATAAATATTTTTGGTTGAAAATTTACAAATGCTGTAGATAACAGATGAGCGAAGAGACGCTAAGGGAATTCAGGATTTAATTACGTTTAGAAGTGATTTCTATTCAAAAGTAGTTTAGTTTGTGAATTTCGTAGTTAAAAAATGTTTTAAACTGAATCTTTCATTATATCGAGCCATTTGAAAGAACATCAGTGGCGCGCTTAAAGAAAGAGGAACACTTTTCTTTCATCTTAACTACCAAAACAGTAACTTAAAGCTAAAACCTCAAGTCCAAAATGGTAAACGCAAGTAAATACAAAGGCAAAAAGCACCAGCTTGCGGAACACCTAATTACCAATATATTTTTCAATTAAATTTAAACAGTAAACAAATGGCAAACAACACTAAGTAACGGCACACTCCGCGCCACACAAATTATTATCAACGGAACATCTTCAGCCGCGTGACCGAATGATGTGAGAAAAAATTCTAATTTTACCATGTTTCTCAAAAACCTTCTCGGCAATACCAAAGATAAACCGGGCATGAAAGAAAGGTCGGGAATTTATAAAATTGTATGGTCAAACGAAACGAGCGATAGGTGCTAGATTCAATGGGAAGACAGAAGCGTCAAGTGTAGCACAACATATAAACAAAACCGGGCATAATATTAAATTAGAAAACCTGAAATTGATTAATTACGTAACTTCGCCACGGGAATTAGACGCGTTGAATAGAGAGAATGCATCAGTATCTTACTCATGCGTTTTTGATTTATTAGGGTAAAACGGCCATATGGTTTAAGTAACGTGCCACAATAAGGAGAGACCCTTTCGTCTTTCTTCGTATATTTCGCATGTTTTAGATTTAGGGTGTAGGCGGAAAAAACACAAATAGAAGGAACGTACCGTTGCCTTGCTCGATTTTTATGAGGGTGGGACGGTCACATGGAGCATGGTAGAATTAGAATTTTTTCTCACATCATTTGGTCACGCGGCTGAAGATGGAGACCCACGAGTCCTTGAAACGGCTGTTCCGAATTAATCAATAATAATTTGTGTGGTGCGGAGTGTGCCGATACTTATTGTTAGTGTTGTTTGCCATACTGCCTCACAGTCTTTGCTATCATTAGTAAACAAATATCAAGATCCCTTGATAAATTGGGATGGTGTTTCAAATTTCAAATATTTGAAAAAATAAGTCTTGATTAAGGCTTGACAATCTTAACTTTTAGAGTCTTTTGAATTTAAAATTAAATAAAGCCAAACTATCGACAACTCGATTTGAGAAACACAGAATTTTGTTTATCAATGATCTAAACACTTTACACCAATTAGCTAAAACCTCAAGCTAATTATTATTGCAAAATTTTATAGTTGTTTGATCTATGATTCCGATGCTGATTTTATTTCACCACCAAATTGATCTCGATTTATCTTTACGTTGATCTTACTACTATAGCGTCGATGCCATGATAAAATGCTCGATTTTGCTTATCTTTAAACGACACATGCTGAATATATATCGAAGTTAGCCCATAATTGAACTAATTTGAAAAACGATAGTGAAGATTTGAAGTAAGAGTACCTACTAAAGTTAAAACAGTGTTTCTCATTTTAAGTATAATTTTTTTAAGTGGATATACCATCACAACTTAATTTCAAGTGCTCTTTACATCATGTGATTTCACTTATCATAAAGCGGATATAATTTGCTGATTTTGATCTTGTTAACAAAAAGTTGGTTCCTTTCGGTAATGATATAATTTCGGAGAAAAAAAGGAACGATACGTAGACACATCTTGACAAAGTCAATTAATTACATTAATGGAAAATTGTTTAAAAACAGAGGTAAATATATGTAAATATGTTATTGTATGTATTCGTTTGATAAGATGTGATTGTAATATTTTATCTAGTTACTTTTTATAAGTATGCAATGTCAGGTGTGTGGATTAGGTGACGAATATGCCATAAAAACATTATTATAGCGTTATTAAACTTAAAAAAAAATGTTATGATTATGCTATTAACCTAAAACTGATAGCTGTTTTAGGTATAGCTTTTAAGATTATACGTATTATAATAGTTTGATTTTGCTTCTCTTTTAGGTTTAGCAACAAAAATATCTATTTATCGAAGTTATTTCTTAAAGTATAAATATTAAGATCAATTAACGTTTAAAAGTGTTTCTGTGAACAATTAAAGAAAGATAGCGATGTCTCTATACCCTGACCACGAACAAGGTTATGGGTCGACTGATTTATAGAGCGGGCCAGATTGCGCCATCCAACAGATTCGGAATCAGGCGCAACGGCCGCTTATTGTAAATAGCGTATATGTGAGTCACAGCAGATATGTGATATTTCGAAATTAATACACAAGAGTAAAAAAAAAAAGCTGACGCAATAATAATGTTTAGTAATTAGAACGGATATATATATATATATATATATATATATATATATATATATATATATATGTACACGCTGAGGTGTTTTTATTTTCATTATGATTTTTTATTTGATTGAAAACGGTATGCGTTGTAAATGGGATGTAATAAGGAAATAACTGAGAAACTGAACGCTTTTTTTATTCTGTTGTACTTAATAATGTAACTGTAAATAAAGATATAATAAATAAATTCTATCCTTCTTAATAATGCGGATAGGCTTGTTTAAAAAGTTGCACCATCAGATAAGTTTCCACATTTGCCTCGGTGAAGGATGTTCGCCGAGACGAAAAAATGTTCTTATATTTCGAAAACGACCGTTCCACGTCTACCGATGTAAGACAGGCGTAATTAAAATAATCTTTAGACTTAGTCAAGGAATCTGCGGATGCCCCATCGCACATTTGTCTTAATCTCGTGTAGTCCGGATTCTTTTTAAAACACTATCGAACTTAGCTAAAACTCGTCCACTTGTTGCATCGTTTATACTGTGTAACAATGTACTAACTTCGTCACGACTTGCACTGATTCTACCAACGACAATCCAGAATTTTGCAAATTTTCTATCGCGTCTACTAACCCTTTGTAATTGTTGCTAATATTCTTTAGATGTGTTTCAACAGAAATATCGAGAAATCCCTTCTGGCTCATCCTAATAGCTCTAGCTTCGGCAGGGACGAATTGCAAAATAACGGTTTTGACTTCTTGAAAATGTTCATTATAATAAAAAGCGGCTTTTAACCACGTTCCCCAACGCGTAAGAATGGGCTGTGGTGGTTCTCGAATACCAGGGCATAACCTGTGGAATGCCCTAGTCCTCTTAGGACTTTTGAGAAACACTTTTTTGTGTTTGCTATTAATGCATCCACCTCCGGGTAACACTCTCGAATAGTTTGTGCCACAAGATGTAAAGCATGGACTTTACACCTAACATGTAAAAGTCCTTCACACTTTTCTTTAAGGGAACGGCCTACACTACACATTGTTTCTGCACCATCGCTCATGAACAACAACAGTTGACTGGTTGACACTTGAAATTTTTGTAACGTTTCGAGAACTACGGCCGTAATTGCTTTACTAGTACACTGTTTTAATCTTCTGCTGGCTAATAGAATTGCAAAATTTGGTTTAATAGGATCTAATACGCGCACTATTATATTCAAAATAGAACTTTTTTTGCAATCTGTCGTCTCATCAAGACATAGCCACAGCTGTTTATCTTTAATTCGGCTTTAATTCGATTTTCAATGTCCTCACGTATTCGTGGAATATCTCTCCGTAACGCTGTCCGAGATGGTAGTATCCACTCGGTATTGTATGTACCCCAGAATTTTCGAAATGCTTTTTTATCAAGTATACGAAGTGGTAGACCACATACCATAAACGTTAAAAGCAATTCTAATTGAAATTGACGTTGTTGTGACACACCATTTCTTTTATTTCTGTGGTGTGCGCTATTTATATGTCTTTCACAATCACGTTTGCTCCAGCACAGTAGTTTCTTTTTACAAACTTTACAGAAAATTGTACTCCCATTGTAGTGTAAATCCACAAATTCACTAAGAAATTTATTAACTTTCGTAGGTAATGGCCGTTTATTTTAATAGTTACGTTAGACATAATCACTAAAGCGAGCACACCGACGCTTGTTTCTAGTATGCCACGAAGTGGTGCAAACGTAACATCTGCAGACTCGTCATTTGTTGATGAATAGAGCGCGTCATCCGTAAATGAATAAGCGCGCTGTTAGTTCGTAGCCGTCGATGAACGAACTTTTTTTTGTAGTGACCCACTGTGAACAACGCCCTATTTATCAACGAACACCCAAACTGCAGGTGTATATTTGCGCGTCTTCACGACGTAATAGACAGTGGTTTTGCGCCCGGCAGCCTGATTGCGAACCTGGCGCGTGGCGCTCTTGGCCCGCTCTACTGATTTATGACAAGTTGTATAAGCAGATATGGAAGTCCGCATACCTTGCTTATTATAGCTGAATAAGAGTTAAAGATTTCTTATATATAGTAATGGATAAAAAATAGGTATGCACTAACATGTAGTATACAAGGTATCCCGCATCGTTATGTTCAAATTTTGGAAGTGTAAAGTAGACTTAATTCTAAGAAAAAAAAATGCAAAAGTTGTAGGTCGATTGTTATTTGTGTCAAAGTTATAGGCCTTTTCAATTTTTTAATTGAAAATAATTTAAGACCAATTCATCTTGGATAATTGGTGTTGATGAAATTCTGGACGGAAAGTCCAAAATGTGCTGGTGCGCCGTCCATTTGAAACCACATGTCTCATCTTATAATTAATGGAACATCCTCTAAAAGCGGTAAAAGTTCCTTAACAAGAAACTGAACGCAAACGTTAATAGAAAAACACAGGCCAACAAAAAAAATATTTGTAAAAACTTTTTAAACAAATACATCCAAGTCTTATGTATTTATGTTGATTAACCAGTTCCGCACCGTATCTCTTCGGAACCATAACAAAAAACCAAAAATTTAAACCAAAAACTTAAAAATATTACTGTTATTATTTTTATGATATTTCTCGAATTACACGTTCATAATGACTAATACCTTTCGCCATTTTTGAATCCGAAAAATATGTGCGGCTACTATACACAAAGACGGTTGCAAAAAAACAATTAAAGCAACACCTAGCTACCAGCAGATTTCGTATGGACCCACAGGGTTAGATATCATCGGGTTTCGTATTACCCACATATGTTCTGTGTATATAAGGTGAAATAACAGGCTCTGACAACTTTCTAATTCGCTCACTTATTGGCATAACTTGCGCTGATCTAATATTGCCGATTATTTATGTCTTAGAAGATCTAATTGACATCTTGCCGAAGTTTGAGTTATTAGTACAGTGTTTCTCACTTGAGTTAGCACTAGTTGTGTTTGCGAATATATATTATTCGAACATCATCCGGCATTTTATTGTGTTTTATTGTATTCACATTTGCAGACGCTTAAACAAGCTTTGAACAAACAACCCAACAATTTTGGGATTGCATATGATATCCTCTCATAACAGGTCCCCCGCTAGTATGAGCCAACACGATGCCGTTGACATTTAAAAATATTCGCAAAGTGAAGGGCAATCGCGTCAGTCGTGCAAAACGCGACAGATTGAATGTATTATCGATGGTTTCTCTTAGCAGTAAAGGTATATAACACGTACATAAGTAATATGGAATCAATTTAAGAAAACCACAGTTACTTTCTTTTCCCACTTCTCCATGGGTCAGGTTCTTTCAGTTTTTTTTCCATTACATTTTTTTTTGATTTTTAATCCGATAAAGTATTGCTCCTTATTTCAGATTTAAATTGCAAACAGAAAAAATTAATTAACTTTATGAATTTGTTCCTTCCTTGATAGCTTAAGGAGAGTGGATTATTAAAAAGAAGTATCTATTTACAAAAAGATATTTCAGTAAAATAAAATATCAGGTTTTCATTTTGGATCCTAAAGATACGAATCTTTTCCGGGTCTTTTTCGTCACAAGCAGAAACGTTAATGTCGTTTTAAAGTATTTAATGAGTTAAATTAAAAAAAAAAAAACAAATCGTCTTTTCTTTATGCACGCAGAGAAACGTTAGTTGCTGTCCGCCTTAATTCAAGACAATTAGTGTTTCAATTATCCACAATACAATAACTTTTAAAACAGTTATATTTCTTTTGATTTAAATCAAAAGAAATATTTTCTTAGCGTTTCTTTCTCCGCTTAAAAGAAGTACTATAAGAAGTACTATAATGAAATGATTATATTTCTTTGTTTAAGACATTTGTTAGCTTGATTCAAGAAAATCTTGCAGAAAATTTGAAGAAAGCGATTCTTAATATAAGTAAATGGCCGTTATAACACAAAACAATATTTTCTTAAGGATAGTAAATAGGTTTCTTAATTTCAAAAAGCGTTTAGGTATTGTTCATAAATCAATAGTTTAATTTTCTTAAAATAAAGCATTTTTTTACTTAGAATTCTTGAAATGCATATTATTTATATGCACATTATTAATTGCGCTTGCCTTGTTTAAAACAGTATGACATATCCGTACGTAATGCAGTAAATTATTCATATTGCTCGTCATTTTAAAAGGGCTAAAGTAGAGGTTATCTACAGAATAATGTTCAAGCAAAAGTGAACTTAATGTAGAAGTACACGCGAAGAAAGTGCCTAGAAACAATAACCAAGATAATACTAATAAATAGCTCATAGTATTGGCGGAATCACTACCGGCAAAAACAATATGAGAAGGGAACAGCATTAAAGCTTTTTGCTCCTGGCTACATTGCGCTTACATCTCTCAGTTTATGCCACTAATCTTCAAAAACAGCAACTGAAATATTTCCTGGCACCACCTAGTGCCAGTAGTTATAGTCATGCCGTCCTAGATAGTAGCGACGGAACTGGAATACAAATACCATACTTAGCTATACAATGATATAACCTTTAAAGTATAACATTTCAACAGATACCGGTAGGTAATATTCTTTTTCTTTTTATTACCATTTAACACGTAATTTAACTATAGTTTTTTTTTAATATATAATAAATAATAATAATAATAAAAGGGATAAATAAACTTAAATATTAACTCAATAATTATTAAACTAAATAAAAATAATCCCTGTTTAATTACATATTTAAAGAAATAATTTAATTATACTGTAAGGCCTGGCGCGCACGAGCGGTTTTCTACCGCGCGATGATTTTGCCGCGACGACAAAATAACCGCCCGAATTATTTGAGTGAACATACGAACGGCGTTCCACCACCAGAAATGGATGGACGAGATGGAAAAAGTTGAAGGTTTTAGAATTGACTTCGGGTTTTTTTATATGTACATATGAATCCTCCACCAGTAAACTAGATTCGTTCATTTATAAGTTTCATATAGATAATGTTGGCCAAATTTGACGCCGTATGTATAGAAAGGTAGCGCAAAATTCACTGTTCCAATATAAATCTTCAAAACACTTCAAAAAATACCTAACATCCATCTTCATCATCTCTCGTCTTGGCTGGCTTAAGCCATAACAAATGCGCGCAACAGCCCAATACCTTTTTGTGAAAGGTAAACTTCTCATCGCAATCGTCATCTTTGCAGTCTCCTCTTCATCATAGCTGTCGTCTTGTTTGCGCTCATTATCGACTTATTGGAGAAGCGACGCGAATAGTTCGTGATTCACAAAAGGACAATAACCTCGCCGACGAACGGTTCTTCTACGGCGGCGTGCCCGCGATCGGGCGGAAGAGGACTCAGCGCGAAACGGGCACAATTCCATGTCTGAAATTCTCGGGAAATATTTGTACGATGCGAGGTATTTACGGTGCGTGGGAGGAATTCTTTAGAAAGAGAGAGGAGCTTCATGGGGGCGCTCCCAAGAGAGCTATTCTTTGCAAATTTTGCAATCCATTTAAACGTGACACATGAGACGTATATGGTCTCGAGCAAAAGTTGACTTACATCAGAGGAATCCATAAACCATACCAAGATTCGTGGATACTGAAATGTCTATGATGCATGGATTTTTATAAGGCTAGAAGAAACGATTCTAGAATAAGAATTAGAATAAAATATGTAGTAGTACAGTGCGACCTCGATAATCCGGAATAATTAAAACCGTGGTGATCCAGATTAGTAAATAATTCGGATTACTGAAACACGACAGGTTTTTTTTATTGAAAAGTGAAACATTTAATACAAATAACTAGAAAATAGTACATAAACAAAAAAATATGTAAAACAGAAGCATGCTTATTAAATTTTATTATTATTTTGTGAAGTAATTTGTAATTTTTGTTTGCTTAATCTTTTTCTGGTTTGAAGTACAAGAACATCATGTAGTGGGATATTACTTTCTTCTGTCCACTTTATGCACACATTGAAACTTTTAACTGCCTCGTCATTCTTAACAGTCTGGTTTGTATTATTTAACTCTGAACCTTCACTGTCACTACTATCATGGTGTTTATCTGTAGCGTCTATGTCTTCCAGTGGTAACAAAACTTCAGCCAAGGAAAGCCGCAATTCACTCAGAGGAATTAAATCTTCAGCATCATATTCAGTGTCTGGGTCGTTATTTGCTACATGAGCCATAATTTTGTGCTAGCACTCCCGCATGACTTCGGGGGAGACTTTTTCCCAAGCATTGTATAGTAGGCATACAGCGTTCCTCAAGTTCATGGTTTTTAATAACTTGACAGCGATCTCTTCGTTATTAGATAAAATCTGGGCTAAAAGACTTTTCCGATAAAATAATTTGGTCAGTCTGATGGCATTTTGATCTAGAGGTTGCAAAGTGCTGTATAATTAGGTGAAGGAAATAATGTTGTAAATTGTCCATCCTCACTAGCCAGCCCTTCTATAGTTCCATGGCTCGAGGAGGTAGACATAATGCAGGCAGCAGAAAGAGAGTGTTCGTAGCCACGCTGATGACGCCGGGTAGGCAAAAACATGTCCGTGTGTTAGTGCTTCGATTTCTCTGCTCGCATTATGTTTGCCGGGAATGATTCCACCAATACCATGAGCTACATTAGCATTAATAAGTAATGTGTCCTAAAAAACTGTTTTACTTCTTCTTATTTTACAGACAACTATTTTACTTAATCACCCTTGAATTTGGTTATTAGGAAGGCGCTGAAGAAGGGTTATAACTAATAAGGGGTATGGCAGGGGGCGGGGTGGTGGTCCGTACATGATTCAATTTCAGGCTGAGTGGTCCGCAGACTTGTACAGGTTGGGAACCACTGGACTAAACAAATTCTTATTTGTTTTATGAGCAGACTAAATGGGTTGTATATATTTTTTTTCTTAGTGATTTACTATCTATCGCTAATCTTTTGTTAGTTGTTCTTAATTATAATTACACAATATAAAAAATGTTCATTCCGTGTAGAATCATGCATAGGAAAAAATCTGTTTACCTTTTAGCCCATATTTTTTTAATCTCAACGTTAGCTGGCATACCTACATATATGTTCACATATATGTTGCTGTAAAAAATCTGTGTTATACAAACAAACATAACTTTTATGTTATACATATATACCACATGTAACATTCGGCGTTCACGTTACAGTCTTAACAGCTTATCTTATCAATTTGTTATACCAAGAAAGGAGTTATTTCGAATTTCAATACCGGATCGATAAAAATGTAATTGTTTTTTTGCATGATAAGCGCCTAGTTTTGCATAACCAACCTTTTATGCCCGCATACCCTCTCCTCTATGTAATGGAAATAAAGATTAATAAGTTGTTAGCAGTTAAAATCGCGAGCGCATTTCTGAGAAAACGCAATGTAAAAATGTAGGTATTGTTCGTTATGTAACATCCAATCGCTGGTACATAATACGCGATAAAGGATATGCTTCTTTTTCAATTGAATAGAAAATATTGCATATTGCATACGTATATGTTATAAAAACCACTAACTGGTGATTCACTTTAGAATTTAATTTGAAAAAGAAATTTCACTTTATATTACATGACATGTGCTAAGTACATACAACAAAAAGATGCTTAAAACAACATTACGGAATTTGTAATATACAATATACACCATTTTCTGAAGGATCCCGAATAAGACGAATTCATTGTGCATCGCCTATTCTCTATCGGTCGTAGGCTTACAACAAAAAATAGATGCAAATTTCCTACGAATACTATGTAATAAGGAAATGTAGTATACATTTATACATACAACTGAAAATAACATTAACAACACATGTAATTTTTTTTTAATTTATTAGTCCTATATGTTGCTACAAGAAATCCACTTTCCTATTTTTTAATTCTGCAAATTCCGAAAATACATTATAATGATAATGATCAACTGGCGAAGAAGTGGAATAATATAAAATAATATACACCGAAAAGTAGTAAAATCCTTTACAAGCATTTTTTTATCGTAAGACTAAACAGTCAATAATTTATATTCTTCAGACTGTTTTGATTTCCGCTTACTCCGTTCGTGTCGCCTAATGGCTTGTTTTCCTTGTTGATTATTTGTCACCGATGCCGCCCTTTATATTGGCCGCCTGCGTGCAACGCACACTTCGCGCATCCATATGGCACGGCACTGGTTACAGGTGTTGTATTTGAATTTGTACTGGAAGATTGAAGTATATAGAGAATTTTCACAAAAACCCAATCGTAAATTTGATATTAGAAATTGTTTTTAATCGAATACGGCCCTGTGCATTAACAGTTCATACAATAACATTAAATTTGAAAAGAACGTAAAATGTAGTACTCTCTCTCTGTCCCATAATAATAGTAGCATATTGCCCTTCAAATCCTATAATAATATGTAGTAGCAAACAAAAACAGCATTGAAAATTAGGTCGTATCACTCTTCTCCCATTACACTGTGCTCGAATTGGAGATCTTTTTTTTGCAATAAGCTGGGCACCCGGAGGGTTAACCTAATTCGAGTATGCTGAATCCAATGGTGCTAACCGTTTTTAAAAGTTAGCTCGCGTTTTCGAGCAATTTCAATTTAAACATTTTAGATCCAAATATCCCAAAAAGTACGTAATTTTTTGACCATTTATTGTATTTAATAGACATCGAATAGAAATTATTTGAAAAAAATCGAATCGATTCAGTCGATTTTTCATAATTTTTTTGCAAAGAAAAACATTTTTCTTGATTTTGGTTTGAAAAATTTCATTCGTAAAACGATGATAACGTATATCCGAACATCTGCTGCCAAATGTTCGTTTGTTTCAAGTCCTTTGCCAAAAGAATGGATTGTCACTGTGATAGTTTAAGGCTTCTTATCATATTATTCAAACGAGATTGCGTGATTTCAATGTGATTGCATGGCGCAGTGACATTTGATAGTTCACACATTGATGCTCCTGCTTCTTCGGTTTTCATGGTTTCTAATGCTGATGGCTCAGATTGTTCTGTTGAAATTGGTCTTGTTGAAACAAAAATTGTATTTGAATACGACAGCGGTAATTGAGTATACCTATGTTGTTGGAATGTATTTCAAAGAACCACTTTTTCTTCTGTTCATACCATCAATATAATCCATGCACGCATAACATTCAATTGGATCATGTTCCCTTGGATCTATCCAAATCATCGGAACACCAAATGCATAGCGGCTCCGGTTTTTGTCCATTTATTAAAATTTAAAACGCAGATTGTACAAACAATAGACGGCGTCCAATACACATCAGTAAAAACATTTTGTGAGAAATATTGTTGATACAAATCTGCGGTTTCGGCACTTATTTACGCCGAGTGGCCTTAATTACAAATTTTCCACACACGTGATTAAAGGTATTCAATTTAGAACATTTATCCATTTTTGATATTTCAAATTAATTGATTTTACAAGCCAATACAATGAACAATCTGGAACTTTTCACTATTCACTTTGGTTTGGGTTATTTGCTTTAATATTTAAATGTTAACACTTTGACTTCTGAAAACAGACTGAACTCTCAGCGGCTCACAGCGCCGCTCATGTACCCATTTGACCAAGTGGCAAAAGCGGAGATGGAAGTTTCTAGAAGGTTCACGAATGGTCTATGGAAAGTTCTCGAACGTTTCCAGAAAGCTATTCGGTCATGCCATACCCATACAATGACATAACCTTTAACGTACAACGTTTCATAAACATTTTCAAAAGATACCGGCTAATGTAATATTTTTTTCTTTTTATTACTATTTACCACGTGTACTAATTTAACTATAGTTTTTTTTAAATATATTATAAATAATAATAAAAAAAGGGATAAATAAACTTAGGTATTAACTCATTATTAATCATTAAACTACACAAAAATAATCCCTATTTAATCATAATATTAAAGAAATAATTTAATTATCCTGTAACATAAAACAAACTTTTTCATTAATTCATTCACTTGCTTCTAATTTTAATTATTAATTTTGGGTCTTTTTTCCATTATTGTAATTTTTCTTTTATTGGATATCCTTGTAGCTGGCCTGATGATGTGTTTTTTGAATACAAAACCGGTCGCTTAATTTCTCAGTAGAACTTTGTGAGATCTGGACCCTTTTTTCTTCCTACTTTTAATATGAATACTTTCTTAACTTAAAACTAAACGATTTACTTGGAAGAAACATTTTTCCGCCTTGAATTTTCTTGGTTTTTGAGATTATTAATTTCAAAATTAATTTTCTATATATACAGCAAGAAAATCATTCTTAATCAAAAATCATTTCTCTGCGTGCAGCTACTACTTCGAATTTCACAACTTTACTTCTGCGTCAAATTTGACAGAAGACCTCAAAAACAATAACCGAGCAATGGCTTGCTTAATTTTAGACCACAGTTTGACAATATTGTACCAAAGTTCATTTTTAATTATAAATAGAGTAACCTAAACTTGCGGACTCGCATAGGCGTCGGTATTACAGGTTAATATAAGAATACGAAAAATTCATAAATAAACTAAACCGGTAAAGAAGCAGGCATGTAGTGTCGACCTTGAATATAAATCATGTTAAACCGCGCTGAGAGAGATTTCGTTTTAGTACCGGTTGAGCTGTTGCAGAGATTAGTCGAACGGTCAAGGTTATGTACTTACGTGTCGCTTTTAAAAATATAGCTGGTGTTTTTTGTGTGTTGTAGTATTATACCAAGTACATAATTAGTGTATCGTTTCATAAAAAACTAATATTTACATACCTAAGAAAACGTCATAGATTTGCTACTAATGTACATAAGTATGTGTCACTTTTTCCCCATTTAAAATATGACGGTAGTGCAGTTTTTTGCTTAATATGCAATGTTCGTTTGGCTGCATTGGACAGAACTGATTGCCAAAGGCATGTCAATGGTATTAAGCATATGAGAAATGCAAGAACTGAAATACCTTATACACTATTCCTCATACATTTATTAATTATGTTTACCTCTTGTAATCTTCCGTTGTCGTTGGTGGGAAAAGCAGCTTTTAAAACGTTTTGGCGACAATACGTTCCAAAGTACCCATTACCCTCACAAACACAATTACAGAATCATTTGCCGCGAATGAAAATGATGCTAGAAAATGTGTGTAAACGTGATTTGTGTTCCAAAAAAATATGGATTACCGTGGATGAGACGACCGATATAAAGAAAAACAGTATCGTGAATGTAATAGCTCGCGTTTTATCTAGCGAGAACACAGCATCTCGATATTTGTTAGCTTGCAAACGTGTTCAACAATGTACCGCGGAAAAATTTAAAAAGTGATAATGAACGCTTTGAAAAAATTTAAAATTGCCCAAGATCAAGTTGTGATGATTGTGACAGATAGTGCAGCAACGATGTTAAGTGTTGGGCGATCCTTAAAACATACATTTCCTAACTTAATACATATAACCTGCGTGCTGCATGCTTTAGTTGGTGAAGTTGTTCGACAACATTACGGAAACGTTGATCGGATGATTGGAAGTACTAAAGCAGTGTTTCGCAAATCTCCTAAACGTTTAAAAGAATTTCGTAAATTTTGTTCAGGTATTCCAGAACCTCCTGAACCAATTTTAACGCGATGGTGTACTTGACTAACAGCAGCTTCTTACTATTTAATCCATTTTTAACAAATTCAATCAGTTATAATGCGATTTAATCGGAATGAATCCAAAGCAATTAGAGAAAGTCAAAGAGAATTTCAAATTCCTCAACTTTTAGAAGATTTAACAACAATATGTACCAATTATACAGTATTACTAGACGCCATCAGAAAACTACAATGTACTGAATTGTCATTGCAGGAATCATTAGACATAGTGGAGAGTGTAAAAAATAAATTACACACATTAAGTGATACGCCAGGATTATGCGCTAGTCAAAAGTTGGCAGATGTTTTAAGGAAAACTCCCGATTTTAATACTTTAGAGGCCGTTTAAATAAGTGTAAGAATAGTGAACTTTTAAGTGATTTTGAAAAACAGTTTCTACATGCAAATGTAACTTCCTTAGATGTGGAGACATCGTTTTCTATGTATAAGAATATTTTTCTTGTCGACGCACAAGGTTTAAAGAAGTAACTGTGGAAACATATGCAATGATGCAAGTTTACAGTAGTTCACATCCTGATGCCTCTAATTTGTTGAATAATTAGCAAGTAAGTTTATTTATGAATTTTTCGTATTCTTATATTAACCCGTAATACCGACGCCTATGCGAGTCCGCAAGTTTTGGTTACTCTAATTATAAACATCAATAATCCTATTAAAAAACTTCATTTGCTGTTATTATTATGGGACGAAGGCAGTATAATATAATTCCCTCATATGAAAAAACGAATGTTTTTTAAAGGAGTTTATAATTCTATTCTCTTAGGAGACGTTTTGTCAACTACTCATTATGTAGGACCGTACTCAATAAGTTTGTACCTATAATAACCGAGGCTAAAAAGTTCAGTAGAACAAATTATCGTGGGCGTATTTTAGATATGTAAACGTTTTAAAGATTTTAAATTTTTTACAACTGTTATCTACACATGCAGATACCTATTTGAAAACAACCACAAAGTATGTGTAAAAAAAACTATTTATGACATCAATAGCATTTCAAAAGAGCTCGTTCCACCTTATCGCTTTGTAAAAAGGGGCAAATTTAAATTTTCCGTGCACCTGGTTTGTTTGTTTGTTAAATAACAATGCTGCTGCAAGTATTTTGCGCTATATGTGTTAACGCATGCACTTCTAACCGTGACATACTTGTATCAATAATGCCAACTCCATAAATCAGAATAATTACTGTAATATATAATGTCAAGTGGTCAAATAACACAGGTTTACTAATACTAATATACAGTGCGTTCATTTGAAAACTTCCCAGGCGGTCTACATCCGAAACTAATAAAATTTTGATTAATATATCACGATACGAAACTTACCCCCTTAAGGCCCCCCATCCCCAACAGAAAAATCTTAAATGGGATGATACCACTTGTGGTACATCGTAGGAAAGGTATTTTCATTACGAATTCAGTACTATATCTTTCTTTGACGGTTGGTCAAGTTCTGGGGATTATAACAGAAAAAATATCATGCCAAGCAAAGATTGTAAAATTATAAACTTTTATTCAAAAAAAATATTCAAATTAGTTAACTAAATGTTCAAATTGTGTATCATTTTATTGAAGACAATAATATAGCCTATTTTCAAATTCTCTTCTGATCCTTTCAAATGTCTCTGGTGATATACGCCAGCATTCTTCAGTAATTCTAAGTCTAAGTTCGCCAATATTCTGCGGTTGTGTTTGGTACACAACTGTTTTCAGGTGACCCCACAAGAAAAAATCAAGTGGGGTCAAATCTGGAGAGAGGTCATTCAATTGCTCGTCACCGCCCTATCCAATGATTTAGAAAATTATTATCCAACCATTTTCTAACCGGCGCGATATAATACGAGGGCGCGCCATCTTGTTGGAAGAAAAGCTCATTTTCATTAATTAATAAATTCCCCATTTGATCTTGCCAGTTTTCCAAACTTTGCATTATTAAGGGATTAATTGTGTTTGGTAATAGTTCGAAGTATAGTTCGCCGGTAAGATTTTGATCAATGAGAGCAGGACCGATTACTTCATTTCCAAGTATACCAACCCAAACGTTAATTTTTTCAGGTTTTTACGTGTGAACTTCTTTAAATAAATGAGGACTTTCATCCCAGTATCTACAGTTATGCCGGTTTCAAAACCACTTAGATAGAATGTTGATTCATCAATGAAACAAATATCGAATAATCTTATCTAATTATATTTTCTCTGTCATCGTTTCACAAAACTCCATTCTCCTATCAAAATCATCCCCATTGGAGCTGCCTGCTGAACAATATGCACCTTATAAGGATGGAATTTGTATAATTTCAGAATTTTGTGCGCGGAACCTATGGCGAGTTGCGTTGCGGAAGCTATTTTCCTAATGGATGCACGAGGATTTACGCCGAAATGACCTAAAACTTCTATTTGTCTACCTTCATCATCCACTTTGTTCCCGATGCGTTTCTTGATAAGTACAGAACCAGTTTTTAGACATTTTTTAACGAGTGTAAACCATATTGTCAAAAAGAATAAATATCGCAATGAGTGTTTTCCCGTTATTTTATGATTGACAACTATTTGACAGTAAACATTAAAATAACGTCGGCCTAATTTCAAAACCTCGTAAGTACGAAAATGGACAAAACTGAGTTACGGGCATTTTGTTGTTAAAGTGTTTGAATTCTATAACATTTTAAAACTTGGTAAGTCGTTTTCAAAAATAGCGACATTTGTAGGATATTATTAGAACATCGAATCATAAGTGGCTTCACAAAAATGAAGCGGTTTTATGCTTTCCTCTAAAATGACCAAAACGGGACTTGCGAGGTTTTAAAATTAGGCCGGCGGTAAATGAAAATAACTATGTGCCTGCCCGATATTTCTTTACGAAAAATAAAAACGAAAAATAAAACCACACAACAATATGAGAACGATAGTTTTGTACTTGTAATGTTGAAGATTACCCCAGAAATGATGTCAAAGCTAACATTTGAGAATTTCAGTAATATACAGTATGCAACAAACGAAATAATATTCTTGCCAGATTTGGCTTCATGTCATGTTAACAACGGCATACATTTCGTACTCAAAGAAAGCAATCACTAAATATTCCTCAGGGGTGACTGATAAAAGAATGTTGGTCGCTTCTCTAAGTAATAAATGCGAGCCAGAATATTTTAAAAACTATAAGAATTGGACCGAAAATTATTCAAAGGTAAATGAAGATTGTGTGAATGCTATTAGAAGAAAGTGAAGGTGGTAAGCTATCTGTCTTGCGAACTTGTCTTTATAGGATTGACCATCTCTCAATACATACTTTTTGATTAAAAGTGTTAAAAATGTTTCCAAAAACAATGCATTATAATAAAAATCTACTTCAAAATGATGACATGAGTACATTTCGATGCAATGGAAGACTAAAATATCAGTCTAAAGATCTCAACGTGCACGAAACAATGCAATTTATAACCTAAACAATTGCGTCAGTGAAATCTTTTTTTAACCGACTATCTTTTTGTTGATATTTTCATTAAAGACCATGTAATCCCAAGATTTATACGACACCAATTTGACCGCCAGACAATGCAGACTGTTTGAAGTACCGATGTATATAATTAGCACGGTTCAAGTTTGAAAAAAATCCATCCTAAATATTAAATTTCATTAAATCAAACAACAAAATAAATATACAGTAATTCCCGAAATAGACCCAATGCTTTTTTGGGGGATACGAATTAGATTTTGCGTAACAATTCAGGCACTTCTAATCTATGTACACATGTATATACACAGGCTAGAGGAAGCCGCTGAAAGATATTGCGGATTTAAAGCAACATTTGACGAAATACAAGTTGAACATATATATTAGTAACATCGTAGTCGATTATCGACATCATCGTTATGTATTTGGTAAATTATCCTAGAACGAAAAGTGAAATTTTTGCTGGCACAAGGTTTAAATAACATCCCAAAATAATTATTTATGAAGTTTGCATATACAAACATTTTTTTTTTCGGGAGAATAAGTACTTCCGAGAACTTGAGTTTTGTATAAATAAATTGGTAAACGTGTATTCTGGGAAGTGAGTATGTAGATAGATTTTTATCTTGCTAGCTAATACGTACTAACGGTGTGTTCATTTGAAAAGTTCCCAGGTCTACATCCCAGACTAATAAAATTATTAAAAAATGCAAAGACAGGTCAATTTTTGTTTCGAGGGGGAACCGTTGTGATTAATATATCATAATACTAAACTTACCCCCTAAAGTCCTAAAATCTTAAATAGGATGATACCATTTGCGACACATCGTTGGAAAGACGAATTCACTAGTACATCTTACTTTGACATTTGGTCAAGTTCTAGAGATTATAACAGAAAAAATATCATGCTAGGCAAGAATTGTAGAATTGTAAACTTATTAGACCAAGTGGATTAGAATTGTTCGCCTTTGTTGAAATTATACCCATAAGGTTAATTAGAATAAGTATTAGTATTACATTATAAGTTAATTACCATAGGTAATATAGTAAGTAGTTTGTATTTAAGCCTAGTTTTAAGCGAGTTTGTATCCCAAATTTAGTATACTTCACAATCTGAAGAAGACAGTGTGTGTTGAAACAAGTGTAATTTTATATTGTAATAAAGTTGAAAGTGAAAAGAAAATTGCACTGTGTACTTTATAATCCGGAGTTGATAGTACTCGGTAATCCGGACCTGCGTTTTTAGACGAAATCGATCGTGAAGGATTCCCCTAACATTATAAATTCGGCTGGTTCTGATATCTGACACATAAGCAGTATGTGCCTTTGCTTTTACTGCTACATACCGTGTCTGAGGATTATGTAATTGTTTAGCTGTGTTTTGTTACATAGTATGTACATACGTGTTATCTTGTGCTACATAAGTATATGAACATACATACATATAAACATTTTTTTACACACATATATTAAAATGCCTCATACTACGTTGTCAATAAAACAAATATCCGATATAATAGAAAGGCTAATCCCTGGTGAAAGTGGAAAAGTGTTGGCAAATGAATACGGGGTAGAAACATCAGCAATTTCGAATATAAAAAAGATCAAAGACAAAATCTAAATGATATATTTGAAAGACCACTGTGAACTTTTACTATGTAGTGTAGTTTCTTTTAGATTTATTGTGATTCCGTTCCCTACCTCAGAAAAACATTACGAAAAGCCGAATATCCAAAAATGGAAACTCGTTTGTATGCACGGTTTTGTACACAACGATCAAGACACGTTCCAATTTCCTATGACATTTTATCTACTAAAGCACAACAGTTTTATTCTGAAGTAGAGCTAGCAGAGACTGGATTTCTAATTTCAGAAAAAGGCATGGCCTGCGTTCTTTAAAAGTGTGTGGCGAAATACTATCCAATGATCAAAGTGCTGTCGATCCCTTCCTAAGTACATTTGCAGAGAAGATTAAACAATTAAACCTCGCATCTACTCAAATATACAATGCAGATGAATCTGCTTTGTATTGGAAAATGTTGCTCGAAAAAACGCTGGTTCGTGCTCGGGAAAAGACCGCACTAGGTCGAAAAATAAACAAAGAACGCGTTACATTTCTAGCATGTTGCAATGTTGATGGTTCACCAAAATTAAAGCTGTTGGTGATAGCAAAGGCAAAAAATCCAAGGGCATTTAAAAATGCGAACATACCTGTTGAATACAAATCATCTGCCAATGCATGGATGACTACGGCCATCTTTTTAGATTGGTTTCATTGTTCATTTATTCGTTAAGTTAGAAGTCATTTAAGAAGTCTCAATTTAACCGAAAAAGCCCTGTTAATCGTCGATAACTCCTCGAGCCATGGAACTATAGAAGAGCTGGCTAGTGAGGATGGATAATTTACAACATTATTTCTTTCAGCTAACTGTACAGCACTTTGCAACCTCTAGATCAAAATGCCATCAGACTGGCCAAATTATTTTATCGGAAAAGTCTTTTAGCCCAGATTTTATCTAATAACGAAGAGATAGCTGTCAAGTTATTAAAAACCATGAACTTGAGGAACGCTGTATGCCTACTATACAATGCTTGGGAAAAAGTCTCCCCCGAAGTCATGCAGGAGTGCTAGCACAAAATTATGGCTCATGTAGCAAATAACGACCCAGATTCTGAATATGATGCTGAAGATCTAATTCCCCTGAGTGAATTGCGGCTTTCCTTGGCTGAAGTTTTGTTACCACTGGATAGACGCTACAGATAAACACCATGATAGTAGTGACAGTGAAAGTTGAGAGTTAAATAATACAAACCAGACTGTTAAGAATGACGAGGCAGCTAAATGTTTCAATGTGTGCATAAAGTGGGCAGAAGAAAGTAATATCCCACTACATGATGTTCTTGTACTTCAAAGATTAAAAGAAACGGTTTTTATAATGAACCAGAACAAGATTAAGCAAGCAAAAATTACAAATTACTTCACAAAATAATAATAAAATTTAATAAGCATGCTTCTGTTTTACATATTTTTTTGTCTATGCACTGTTTTCGTGTTTGTATAAATGTTCACTTTTCATAAAAAAACGTCTGTTTCAGTATCGAATTATTTACTAATCTGATCCCACGGTTTAATTTCCGGATTATCGAGTCGCACTGTATATTACATTTTATTCTATTCTTATCCTAGAATCGTTCTTCTAGCCTATAAAATCCATGCATCATAGACATTCAGTATCCCGAATCTGTATGTTTATGGATTCCTCTGATGTAAGTCAACTTTTGCTCGAGACCATATACGTCTCATGTGTCACGTTTAAATGGATTGCAAAATTTGTCTGTCCTGTTTCAGTAATCCGAATTATTTACTAATCCGGATCACCGCGGTTTTAATTAATCCGGATTATCGAGGTTTTTAAAAAGAAGTGATTTTATTTTTCGTTAAGAAATATCGAGCTGGCACATAGTTATTTTCATTTATAGTCGGCCTAATTTAAAAACCTCATAAGTCCCGTTTTGGTCATTTTACAGGAGAGCATCATAAAAACCGTTTGATTTTTGTGAAGCCACTTATGATACGATGTCCTAATAATATCCTACAAATGTCGCTATTTTTTAAAACGACTTACCGGGTTTAAAAATGTTATAGAATTCAAACTCCTTTACAATAACTCGTAACTCAATTTTGTCCATTTTCGGACTTACGAGGTTTTTAAATTAGACCGACGTTATTTTAATGTCTATTGTCAATTAGTTGTCAATCATAAAAACAGAAAAACACTGATTGCGATATTTATTCTTTTTGACAATATGGTTTACACTCTTGAAGTGCGAACGAAACTAGTTCTTTTGTATGGCAAAAATGATAATTGTGCAAGACGAACGGCTGCTGAATGTAATCAAAAACATCCTGATGAAAACGTAAGTTACAGACACGTTAAAAAATTTCTAGAAATTGTAAAGTGGTTGATGAAGGTAGACAAATAGAAGTTTTAGGTAATTTCGGCGTAAATCCTCGTGTATCCACTAGGAAAATAGCTTCCGCAACGCAACTCGCCATAGGTTCCGCGCACAAAATTTTGAAATTACACAAATTCCATTCTTATAAGATGCATATTGTTCAGCAGCTCAATGAAGATGATTTTGATAGGAGAATGGAGTTTGGTGAAACGATGACAGAGAAAATATAATGAGATAAGGTTATTCGATATTTGTTTCATTGATGAATCAACATTCTAAGTGGTTTTGTAAACCGCCATAACTGTAGATACTGGGATGAAAATCCTTTTTTTTTTTCAAATTAACGGTTGGGCTGATATACTTGGAAATAAGATAACTGGTCCTGTTTTCATTGATTAAAATCCTACTCGCGAACTATACCTCGAACTAACAAGTAAACGTTTCTCTGCGTGTAATATTTCAAAATTACATTGATTGCTTACTTAGCGTCCTTGCTATAACATTGTTGTAATTATAATCATCATACAGAAGGGTAAATAGTGTTCCCAAGAATTTAGGTCAACCAAAGACTGCATAATAGACGACTTGTACATTCTGTATATATACATCAAAACTATAACAAAACAATTACCATTACGTTGCTGTTAGATTACAGGTTGTTATATGCACCTTTGTTTCGCAAAATGACTTATGTATAAAATTAGTTTCGCCATGACGATGGTAAAACAACGACGAGGGCAAAAACGTTGACATACAATGCAAAATCGTTTGACTTACGTAATCTTTGAACTGTTCCATTTCCAATAATAAGTGTAGGTAATGATATTTTGTTGTGCAGAAGTATTTTACGCTGAATTAGCACTGTGAAAGTGTTAGTAAAGTGAAGAAGTAGAAAAGCAATACAGAACAGAATATAATATGTATATTCCTTCTAATTTGTTAACTATATTCAAGAATTATCTTCTTAGAAATACTCATAGAATTGAATTAATATTTATAGATTGAAAAAAAAATACATCCGGAATACGTTTTCCTTTATCTTTTGTCTTATAAACACTTTACAATCAACATCGATCATGTACATTAACCACATGTTGCGGATATTGTTAAAGTCCGCGTACACCGGCATCCTTATTCCCAAGAACGCAAGCAATTGCAAAGAGATGGTGACTACGTTCCGCAAACACGAGAAACGTTCATGTCTTCATCTGAATTCGCATTGAAGGACTTCTGAAAGTCTCATGTGTACGGTTTCTCTCGAGAATCATTGTTAATGCAGCTGCATTGAAGAATTCCCTTTAAAGATTTTAATTGCTTTATAAGTGCAATGCAAATTCCTCTTAATTGTTTTCCAATGATAAATATAGAACATTATTTACTAGTTTATTCTCCTTATACACATCTTGAGATTCCCTTCTGAAAACGTACTAATCTTCACATCTTTTTTTTTGCAGACAATACACGACGTCCTAAGGATATCTGGCGCCAACGATTTAACACTAGAATGGAACATCTTGGACAAAGAAATACCAACAGTTATATTGCACGACAAACTAATGACAGATGCTGCTTTAGGGACCAGACCAATCAAAACAGAGCACTCATATAGCCTAACATCAGATGGTGATTCTCTACCAGACTCACCAATGTCTAGTAAAAGGATCGACGGTAAGCCTGATCAAAATTCATCTTCTTCTTTCTCAAAAGCTTGGCACCCTGAGGGTGTCGGGTTGCTGATGTCTTCAGCCGTCTCTCATCCATTTCTTCCATTCATTCCTATGTCTGGCCAGTCCTCTCATGTCCGTATTGTTTTTTCCTTCTTCGAACCCCTCTCTTTTATTCTCCCCATCCATATCTTCCTTGGTCTTCCTCTTCTTTTCTTTTTCTCTACTCCTGCGTCTGTTATTCTTTTAACTAGTCTATTTTGTTCCATCCTCACTACATGTCCAAACCACTTCAACTGTCTGCTTTCTATTTTTTTCATACTTGGTGTTTTGTTTTAATGTCCCTCTAATTTCTTCGTTTGTTAACCTATCATATTTTATGACTCCTGCTATCCTTCTCATGTATTTCATCTCATGGCATTTAGTGGTGATTCATGCTTCTGCTGTACTACCCATGTTTCGCACCCATATGTGATTGTTGGTATAACTAATCTATTAAATACTTGCAGCTTCACTTTTTGGTTTATTTCTTTCTTTCCTAAAACTATTTTATTCATACTGTATTATATTCTTGTTGCTTTTTTTTATTTTACTGATTATATCCACTTTCATTTTTCCATCTTCCGTTAGAATATTTCCCAGGTATTCAAAACATGTCACTCGTTCCTTATAGTGCATTTTTCTTCCTTTTGGATTATACAACCATATATTTGGTTTTGTCTATATTGGTGCTTATTTCCAGCTTGTTTATCTCCTCTTGCCAGATATTTACTAATCTCTGCATTTTCTTGTACGAATCCGCGATCAGCTCAATACCATCAGCATGCAGTAGGGAGTCTTATTTTATTGGAACTAGTTGTTCATACGCAATTGTTGTTTGATTTTCGCTTGCCTGTTTTCTTGTGTTGTGAAAGCTGCCTTAAGGTCTATAAACATTAAATACAGCTATTTTCACGTGATAATGGCGATCGCCGAAACCGGTCGTGACAGAAGAAAAATGTTCGTTAGAACAGGAAATAACACTTCGATTACTTTACGACGAAACAAGGAAAGAACATCAACGAAGGATTTAATTCAGCCAGCACGGCTAAGATATTACACCAGCATACACGCATACGAGTCAAGATCACAAATATCAACGCAAACAGGGTCACTTGATAATGGCAACTGCCGAAACCGGTCGTGACGCCACGTCCAAGAAAAATGTTCGTCAGAACAGGAACCGACACTTCGATTTCTCCTTTTTACTTCTTTAACAGGATTTTTGACTATGTCTTCTATCTTTTCCTTTTCTCTGCATAATGTGTTCTTGATCTTTCATCTCCTCGCGTTGGAACTTCTTCCATGCTTCTTTCTTCTCCTTTATTTTGTTTTTTTTTTACGTCTATATTCCATCAAGATTAAGATTCATAACCCTTCATTTTTAGCTATTACAATTATCCAGGTGGAACATAATGGAAATTACTTCAGAAAGGCTAAATTAAAAACATAAGTCAAGTGGTTGGCAAGAAAAAAATAAAAAAATTGCTTTAAAAGATGGCTTCATTTTGACTACTTACTGTTTGGTGTCTACCCCAAAATTGCCCTAGAATTGATCATTCATTTACTGTATGGCTTTTGCACCAGTTAAAATCCTTCAATTGATGGAAAAACCTTGAATTGATAAGAAAGATCTGCCAAAAAAGTGTTTATTTGTAATGCACTACCTTAAAAATCCAGCTATTTAATATGAAAGACAATAAGAATCATTTTTGCTACTGAATAAGTTCACTAGAATTCAAAGATACAGCTCACTTACGGAAGAAAATGTAAATAAATTCCAACTATCCCCAATATTTGTTACTGATAAAATATTATTAAAATAAATAAGATTTTTCCTTCATAAAAATTTTCACTGACTTCTAAACAGCTTAAGAGCTATTCGTAAAAGGAATATGTATACACATTTATTATTCGCCGTCAAAAATTAAGGTGATCTACTTTTAACTTGCTGAGCTAATACTTTCCTATCACAATGCAAATTCCGGCAACGGTATTTTTTACGCTCATCATCAATTTACAATCTCCCATCTCGCGATCTCTAACTTTCCAATTACCAATAGATTCAGATTCCACACAATAGTTTGTATTTTGCCTTCTCGTAAAGAAACACCAAGAGAAAGGCGAAAAATCTAAAATCGTCAGTCGCCCTAATGCTTTCTATTATAAGTGAAACACGTATCATTAATTTGCACAATATTTATGCAATTTGTTTCTATTTTAAGACGTCTAGAATTGATTTTTGTTGAAATACCAATGCGAAATTAAATTTAGCGCTTTAATACATATGCGGGCACCATCTATGTACAAGCATTCACACTACAAAAATATTCCAAAAGAAGGAAATACATACTTTTCTTATTATTATTATTTTAATTTAAATTAAATATAGTTGTAACCATTCGTTAATTACAAGGAACAAATAATGATTTTTGTTTAAATTAGAATTACTTATTTTATGTTTTAATATCAGTTCAACCATGAAACATTTTAAATTTGCCGCTGCTGTCATCGACCTGCAGAAACGCCCTCTATAAACACCAGTCAAATCATCGTATTTACGTGACAAGTAAGCAAAAGATAAAAGTAAAATTGTTTACTTTCAATCAATGTCATCGAGAAAATCTCCGTTACTTTGTTAATCTAAACTATTTCCTTTAATTTATTTTTTTTTCTACGTACCAAGTCGTAAGCTAATCGATTACGTAAATTGCAGACATGGAGGATGAATGTTTCCCTGCGATTCCAATGAACACAGCTTGTACGAGGCTGTCATCGGAGGTAGTGATTAAAGATGAGCCCTTTAGTGAAACGGAAAGCATACATTCATCCTGCCCGTCATCACCACAACCTGCCAACTTACATGATTCATGCACGGAGGCATACATGACAGAAACCCCCACGGTGAGTTACATCTTGTTCGATTATAACCTGTAATCTAATTTAATGAATTTTGTTGGTGCTCTAGAAGAATACACAGAGTATTTTGAGACATGCAAATATTATGTTGCCCACGAATAGCATTTTCACGCAAAAACGGTCATTACCACAACAAATTAGTTTGAAGTTAGAGCCAGGGTTTCAATTTCCACCAACACCACCTTCGTGTAGTAGTAGCGAAGATAGTGAAGATAATACACCTGCTTCCTCACAGCCTGCATCTCCAAGTGTTCGAAGATTCGGAGTATGGACAACCTATACACGACACGTCACGTATACGTACAACCTAATCATACAACCAGTAAGAAAAACCTTGTAGTTGCATCTGTTATGAAAAATTTATTCTTTTTAAATTATGATTAATATTACAGAAAGGTTCGACTGGAATGCTGGTCCTAACAGAAGAAGAAAAGAGGACGTTGATTGCTGAAGGTTATCCTGTTCCAACAAGACTACCTCTTTCGAAAGCAGAAGAAAAATCATTAAAGAAGGTGCGGAGGAAAATTAAAAATAAGGTAAAAAGCTTGATTTAGTTGATTTCTTCATTTCGTTAATTCTTTTTATGTTGATATTATAGATTTCTGCACAAGAAAGTAGAAGAAAAAAGAAAGAATATATGGATCAACTTGAACGGAAAGTCGAGATATTGGTATCGGAAAATAATGAGTACAAAAAGAAGATCGAGAATCTAGAAGATTCTAACACCAATCTTATGAACCAATTGGCTAAGTTGCAAGCCATCGTTGCCAAGACCCATCCGCATTTAGTAGGACGGTATTCGAAATGAACTTCATACCCTCGATTTTCGAAATCAACCAGCGAATACCCAACCACTAAAATTTCGCAAGTACAAACAATCAATGGAAGTCAGAATAACTAAACGTCCTGAAATACTAGAGGTTATAATATTTATTTTTAATCCTTGCATTTATATAAAGTAATAGTAAAAAGAAACGTTTTAAAAATAGGAAATATATGTGTAATAAAGTTAGAAAAATGAAAATAGTCTTCCGTTTGAGAAACATTCCACAAACCAAAGTTAAACTTTATAATTTTTAATTTTAATAACAAGGGAACATGCTCAAATCTAGTTTTCAAAATGAGCATAAGTTGAAATGAACTTTACTACCACAGTGAAAAATAAAATGTACTTAACAGAACTCAACTTATTACTATAACAAATCGAAAATATACTTAAAAAACTTTTTACAAAATAGTGATTGTATTGTAGAATCACTGTGTGCCTTGGAAAGCACCAATATGCCTTTATTTACGCACATGAAACTGCAATTTCTTTGCTGATTTTGGCTTAAGAACGGGACCAAAAAAATATTCTGAATTATTAGTTCTAAAAAAATATATAATTATCTCTTGGTAACTAATGACTAAAATAGAAAATGCCATTGAACAACTGGAGTGGTTCCGAGTTATCCAAGTACTTAATGCTCTGTGCCTCCCATGTAGCTCGAAGCTACTCCAGTTGCTGAATGAAAAGTGACAATAGTATAAAAGAAGTCTGTCACTTATAAAATTTTAACGTTTGGAATGTCAATCTCAAAGTATGAAATTAATTTATTAAGAAGAATAATTGTATTATATTGTAAAATTTTGAGAACGCAGAAATTTATAACAAAAGAACTTTTTGCTATTTCAAATTAATTTTGCAATTATTAGTTTCAATAAATTGAATTTAGTATTGCTTACGTATTAAATTTTAATAGGCAATTACTTACATTTCAAACCTAATTTTTTCGAAGGTAATTTTAGGTTTTTGTATATGCACTGGTTTTTAATGAAATTTTAACGAAATCTTTGATGACAATACATAATGAAAATTGTTCTAAACTGTATCAGTCCAGAATATATATGGGCATAATAGACAGGGTGTCTTCAAAAGACCTGTACAAAATGCTATCACGAATTATGTGGAGGTGAATTTTAACAATGTAACCTAAGCCCCAGTAAACATTTTTCAAATTTCGATTTGAGTTTGTAGTTCTAGCAATAAGGACCATATTCGCATGCATTACGCTAAGGAATTGACAAATATATCCTTCATGCGAGTATTGAAATAACCCTGACTTGTGTTATGGACGGCGTTGAAGCCAATAAAAACGGTTATGAGATTAGTGCCAATTCGTCATAGTTCAAATGTATCATATTAATATAACTTTTTACCCGACTTTACTTGTGTTCCGTAATTATGAGTACATAGGTATAGGCGTAATTAAATGAAAAATTAGTTAAAAATGTATAAGTATTGGGTTTTAGAGAAGTTTTACAAATTTTATTTTCGATAGAATGCATCTTTTTTGAAATACTGTGGGAAACTTAAATCTTCACTCTATCATTTCTTCGCGGTCTACCTCCGACATGGCCTTGTTTACCAGATATACGTGTTTTTCTTCTAGCAACTGCAGTAGGTTCACAAAAAATGTGCTACCCAGATTCTTGAATGAATGAATGAAACACTAGAAATCATTTTTGTTAATATTTTATAATGAGTAAACTAATCTATTACCTACCAGAAGAAAATGTTGCACATGAAGATACAAATGGTCTTTGATTTTTTTGTCTTCGCGGCCATACGTTTTACTACGGTAACATTTCCAAAGGGGAAGTAATTAAAAATTTTGTGACATAATCTAATTCCCAATTAATTTTCGGCCTTCGTCAATAGTACTTTGTAAATTGTTTCTGTCTTTTTTTTTTAAACTAGGATTTAAAATTATCTGGGGTGTTTCTGTATTCCTATTTGACAAATTTAACCCAGAAATTTCTGTAGGTTCTACCACATTGGTTAGATGAACCTTATTCAGTGGTAAAAACCACGTCTCATTTGAATCTTTGCCTAATTTAATTGGTGAATTATTTCTTAGTATCATCAAAAACAATATAACTGGAGATAATTAAACATCGGTTCATCAATTATCTTCTTTTTTAATGGAAAAAAATACAAATTCCATTCAATTACAAATTCAGAAACGAAACGATATTATTGGAAATCTTAAAAAACTCTATAAACAAAAAAAATGGAATAAAAGTTAATAACGCGTGACACCTCCCCTAGCTCTGACAACTGCGTGGATTCGCTGTGGTGAGCTCACTATTAAATTTTGGATTACTTCTTGGGAAGTATTATCCCACTCGAAAAGAACAGCTTGTTCCAATTCGTGGAGATCACCAGAAGATGGTAAATGACGCCTTACGGATTTTTTTAGAGCATCCCAAAGGTACTCAATCGGATTTAAGTCTGAGCTTTGTGGTGGCCAGTTCATGACTTGGATATTGACCTCTTATAAGTAATTCAAAACTTGTCTAGCGATGTGTGATCTCGCATTATCCTGCATGAACATGAAATTGTTCCCTAAAAATGGTGCAAAAAGCATTACATGGTGCTGAATAATGTTCTCTAAGTAGTATTCAGCATTCATCGACCTTTGGCGAATGGGGATTAACTCTGTGCACACGTCAAAGCAAATACTTCCCCAGAATATTTTTGATACACCACCAAAGGGCTCTCTTTGAGAGCTTGTGCAGTCAAGATATCTTTCTCCAGTTCTTCGCCATACTCTCTCGCGACCATCTGGAGATCTTTAACTTACTCTAATCTCGTCCGAAAACAAAACTCGCTTCCAATCTTCAACTGTCCAATCTGCATGATTTCTGGCAGATCTCAAACGTTGAATTCTGTGTGCTGTGGTAAGTAATGGCCCAACTTCAGACCTTCTACTACTCAATCTTAATTCCCTCAACCTTTTTCTTACAGTAAAAGCAGAAACTCTGACATTTTTAACTGCTTCAAGCTGGTTACTGAGTTCTGTGCTTGTTGCATCAATCAAAATCATCAAATTTTGTTAAAAGAAAATCATTTAACTGTACAATATTAAAAGCTTTTACTCTTTTAAATATCTTTTCTTTTAAAATACGCATTGCTGCTTCAGAAAAATTATTGGTATGGTTACCTTTAATCATAAGCATACTTCTATAACTTATTGCCCACATATCTCGCTTTTGCCAATATGAATAAAAGTAGGTACTGTATATAATTTGGATAATCTTTTACTAATTGCACTGCATCGTTGTAAGTTTGTTCATATTCCAAAATCGTTGGCGCATACATGATGGATTTAAATTTATTGAAAAAAGAAATAGCTTTATCATTTCGATTTACTCCATATAGCTTTTATGGCAATATGTTCTGCTTCACTATCATCAGTCATAAGCACTTGTGGACCTTCAACTTTTCCATGAAATATTTTATTACCTATCATACTCTTTAACATCTCTAGCCCCAAGGCAATGTTATTGGCAGATTCTGATCATGTTACTATTAGTCCCAATGGTAGACCTCCACAATCATTATGTATTGTTAAAATAAACACTTTACTGCCATCGTGGTCTACTGTGCCAATGGAGTCCATGAACACTATTTCTACAGATGTGCTTATATTTTCATGAATTCTCTTGAATAATGGAGTACAAATACTAAAAATATGTGCATTATTTTAATTTTCGTTATCACTAATACAGTATGTCATATTATATAATTTGACCCATTAATATTTGCTTTTACACATTCGTCAACAACTGCTTTGTTGTACTCAATTAATTTATTTATTAAGAAATCCTTTCCTTTGTCATTAAAATCTATAGATCCATACTGGTTTTTAAATTCAGTCATGAAAATATAGTAGCAGTAGTTATAGTCAGGGCAAATATTACAATCAGCTGAAATATTTTAATAATTGTACTGATACAGTAATCTAAATACAAAAATAATAAACCGAAAAGCTCTTCATAATTTTCATGACCCATTTGTATTTCTAACTTCAAATTTTCCAGAGCTGTTGCAGGAGAATGCCCTGTATTATAAAGTGCAATCAGTTTTTCTTTATCTTGATACACTCGTTTAAATCTAAGAGCATCTACCGATATAATGTTATGGTTATGGCTAATAATAAAAACAGCAATACAAGGTATTTCTGGATCTGGAGCATTAGCTATCTGACCTCTATATTTTCTATTTACTGCTTTTAAAGTATTATTTAAAAAGGATGGGCAAGCACGAACCCAGAGTTTTATATCTTCTTTACAAAATAAAGAAATCTTTAAAGTTACTTCAACTTTTAAAGGATCTCCATGTATTATTTTATTTATAATTTTAAATTTCTAATTTATTAGCACCATTTTCTACAATTAAATTATAAGTAGCTGTAAATTGATATACTATATTCACGTACTTCGATATCGTTGTCATTAAGAACACTGTACGGTCTATAGGAAACAGTATTTGTACTCATGCTAACACTTACAAATAATAACGAAATAAATAATTCCCGAAAAATTCACACTTACAGGTCTCGCGTTGTAGGATGGCGAGTTCCGGCGCTGTCCGAAGGTACTGTCGGACATCGTTCGGAAAAATTCAAGTTTGAATGCAACATGCAGTGGCGTAGCTCGACTTATTTTTTAAATTATTTTAGCGTAATAAAAAGCGACTATAAAATAAAGTCTTGTATTTCCACCGCGCATCTGAAGCGTTCGCCATCCTATAACGCACAGACTGTACATCCATAGGTCACAGATGTTTCTACAACCGAAAAACCAACGTTCAATTTTAGAATTTCGTATTTTGTCTTCTTACCGAATTTAGCCGATCTTTTCCTGTATTCTCATTGATAAACTGATTTCCCTATAGCGCAAGTCAGGGTTATTTCAATACTCGCATCCTTTATAGCCGGAACTACCAACTTAAATCTTCTGCGAAGCTTAAAAATTGTTTACTGGGTTTATCTTATCACAAAACTTGGAGATAAAAAACAAAATTATGTATCAACTAGGGGGACTAGGGTAAGTTTAGCCAAATCATCCAAAAAATTTGTGATAGCATCTTGAGCAGATGTTTTAGAGACATCTTGTGTGTCAAGATAAAAAAAGCTTTGTTTAAAGTTCAAAGACAGAAAGATGAACGGTGATTGTTCTAAAGTGATTACGTAGGGCAAATTGTGGTTATCAAGCAAATATTCACCAAAAGTAAAAAATATAACTGGGTATAGAGTTTGAACTAAATGTTTTATTGCATTTAATTGACACACAGACACCTACAGTAATTTGTTAATGTTAATTATATTGTTAATCAAAAACATATATTAGTAATCAAAATTTATTGTCTTATAACCATTTATTTACCCTTCGTAATCTAATTTTGTAATTCCTACAAGTCCTATATACATATAATCGATTAATAAGAAAATACAGTAGTGTCCGGATATAACGAACCGCAAGGGATCGAGAAATTGAGTTCGCCATACGCGAAGTTCGTAATAAACAAAACGGATGAAATACATTTGAGAAATACTGCATACATATATTTTAATATTACATATATTAATTACTGATTAAAAAGTCTGTAATTTTTGACTGTTTCAATTTCGCACTAGCGAACATTGTTCAATATTATCCTCAATGTTAGCGAATGTATCCAAAGCATTTTTAGGGGTATTATGAGACTGTAAAAGGTAGCGAAACACATTGTAGCGTTCCTTGATTAGTAGGGATTTAAATATCTTCGCATGTGTTACCTTCATCACTACTGTAATTGTCTATAGAAACTCTTTCTGTCAAAACTCCAAAACTGATTCGTATTATACGGAAGTTCGTTAAAAGCGAGTTCGCAATAAAGGGTATTTTTTAATATTTTTTTATGGCAAATATAACGGTACCCTCGGTTTTGGTACGCAATAACTGGTAGTTCGCTTTAAGCCGGTTCGTTTTAGCCGATCACTACTGTATATAAAATGTAGAAATGAAAACCTTAGTAAGTAATGTAGCTAGGTAATCAAAATAAATGTGCAATGTATTTTTCTATGACAATTTAAAAGCTGTTGAAAAAGCAAAAGCAGAATATAATTTGTAGTACTATTATACATTCTAGTTAATTTTTTATTTATAATGAATAGTTCTTTTTTTATATACATTATAACTTATTTGAGTAAATGGAATTATTTTTTGATGAAATATTTAAATAATAGGATAATAGAATAAATAAATATGCCGAAAAACAATATACAGTAAGTGTCAAAGTTTGATTTCAAATATCAAAAATTGAATTTTATAACACCAAACTCAGCGTATGTTTAACCCAGAAATGTCTACAAACTTACTGGTATATTAAAATTGTTCTCCTAAGAAAATATAAATCTCCTCGTAATGATATTACAAAAGAATATTAAGCAGGACTACAATTCTTTAGTAATATCACGATGAAAAGTTGAAATGTGCACTTAAGAGTCGGAATTTAGATTTAGATTTAACTATCTAAATAATTGTTAAATGTTATTAAATTGAATATATCATGTTCAATCGATCGTTGAACTCTAATAGGAAATTATTTTGTTCTATATATGGAATATTGTTATAATCGAAAGAAGTAATATATATTTATATACACTAAAAAAAACAAAAATATATTTATATGAATAATTGTTGTCTTAAGATGTGCAAAGAGATATTTTATTATTGTAAAATGTTTTTATTATTAATTATTACTTGTCTCAAAGGCAAACTTCCTTTTATTCATACAATTGTGTGTAATATATTTCTTTATTTTTTTTGTTCGTTTATTATAGAAATTTTAACACAATATTATTTTTTGTGCAAAGTTGTTCATCGTATATTTTTTAAATATATATGTATACGAAATGTATATGTATAACTGTCATATCTTCGTTTTTTCCCTCTTGTATTTAGAGGCGTTGTATGTTTTTTTTTTTAATATTGTAATTCTTTTTCTATTAGTGTTGAGAGAGAAATTTCTATTGCAATTGAGCTTATAATATTGCACTTTGTTTTAATGGGTACCTTTTTAATTTTTTTTTTTTTTCGTTTCATGATTCGATTAAAAGATATTTTAAATGATGGGTGTATTATTATTATTTTTGATTAACTTCCCTAAGGTTTATGCATTTCCGTCTTGAAATTTAGCAAACATTAAAGTATTGGCACATTCCTTTCCACACAGTTATTTGATTAATTCGGAACAATTGTTTTGTGAATTTCTGGGTTCCTATTGTACGACCGAATGATGTGAGAAAGGGATTCTAACGCTAACATGCCTTGTTCTATCCCTACTCTAAAAAATACAAGTACTTACCTAATTAGGTCGTTCCATTTGAAATTTCAAAGAAAAATGATAAAATTGTTATTTTTCCAAATTACACCTTCTAGTGATGACTTTGAGAATCAATAGGTCATGGTTATTTTTTTTTATTTTAATCATCTCTTTCAAATGAGCTCTTGTTTATCAAATTCGGTTAATTCAAAACCGAAATTATAGTCAATTTAATTATAAAACATTACCCCTTCCCTCGAACTTTCATTTTTTGTTCTACAGAAAAGAAGCACCCTCTCCCCTCCCCACAAAAAAAAGGATTCCAAATTCTACTAGCTTTACGACGTTAAGATTTATTTGACAATTTACATGGGTACATTTTCTAGAAAAATCATTTTTTTATTACTATAATGGTTACGCCCCCTAGCGGTAGAAAAAGGAACATAAACATAATTTCCAGCATTTTTCCTTGGCCACTTTTCTTAAGATTTTTCTCCACAACTATGCGACTCTTAGTTCCTCACATATGGTACCTCGCCACCCATCTTGGTATAAATTATTATTAAACTTGTACATTTACTGACAGCGCCGCTAATGTTGCAGCATCCCCGTCGGCAGCTTTATTACCCGATGAGATCAAATACCAATCAAAATTTATTAAATGTACGATTTTGTTGTTTTTCGATATTAAGAGATAGCTAGACAGGATGATTTTTCAAAAGTATACATATAATTTGGCAAAGAATTTGTGGGTTAACTGAATAGTTTTTATTCATCTCAATGTTTATTTCTCGATTCGATCAAAATCAAGCGACAGAAGTATATATTTACAAAGATATCATTTTAAAAAATATATAATAATAATACATGAAATAATCAAAACTCACTGTTCATGTTTTCTTGCTTTCTTCATGATGTTGCAATAAAAATAGTAATAATAATAATAACTGCAATATGGGAAAGAAAAGAGACATGATAAAGGTTCAATTACAACACTGGAAAAAAATGAACAGATATTTTGTGAAATAAAAATCGTACTGTTTATAAATATATAACATAGTAATAGTGTTTGTTAATAGCATAATACAATCAGCACTGTATGTGTGTTGTCTTCATTTTCCTTCCTTTTATGAAGAAAAAAAAAATTGAAACAGTATTTACACTATTCGAAATGCGACCATCATAACAAGACGAGCTGCCTTCCTTTTATAATCCTCGTAACCGTCGATGTAGAGAGAATGTTGTTCCATAAGGTAATCAATCCATCTTACGCTGTCACAACTAGGCCAGGTGTTCGCAAGAGGGCGTTCTTTTCCGAAAAAAGGGGATGGGATGTGTATGCTTTGAAAGTAAACTTATTAAAAAAAGGGAGAACGAAATACGGAGGAGATGGAAATGATGAAAATAAATTACAACATTCCGAAACCTTGGTAGTAATTGATGGCCTTGACGAGGCGATCTTTCAGCTTCTCCTTCGACGAGTATTCGGGCAACAGTAGCACGTTGAAACATGTATGAGCCGTGGGTAATCTGTCGGAGTCGGGACCGTTTTTCGCGATCACAAGTTTGAGCTTGCTGAACCCACCTAGCGGTACTCGATCTGAGCCCGTGGTAAACTGTAACAGCTTCCGTTTTTCTTCCGTTGTGAACGCATGCGCGATTTCCCAGAATTGCTTTATGATTGGCGTTTCCGGAGTGTAACCTCCATCGTATTCAGTAGCGTCTTCCAATTCGTAGAAGTCGAAATTCTGTGAGATGTAGAAGAAACCGTTAGAATGCCATTTGGGTATAAAAATAGCGATTTTCTTTTGTTCTCGAAAGACTTACTTTGCTTCCGCAAATTAGAAGTTCGACTTCTTCTGGACGGAATAACAGCTCTAATGGTGACTCATCTGTGACCATCTTGAAGCCTTTGTAGAAGGCACGGAACTGTTTATCGACTGATTTGTTCAGCAGGAAGTCTGCATACATATTGACAAATTCCTAAAATATAAAAGAAAGTAATGAATTGCATTTGTGATAATAAACTATTTAGCTTATGAAAATCATTTGTAAGCTTTAGACATAAGAAAGTATCCAACAGAAATACAAGGACACAAAGAAACATTAAGATACAAACATGTTCTAGCCAATGAAACGCTATTTTCTAACCCAGAGGTTCCCTAAGTGTGCGCCGCGGCGCTCCGGAGTTCCGTAGAGTATAAACAGGAGCGCCGCGAGGCATTCCTGCGAACGCGGGCAGACGGCGGTCTGGAACATTCTAGCATGAACATTTCGAAACGGCTTCCAAGCTAATGAAACTTTCTAGAACATCTGGACTAGATCACTCCCGTAGCTTGTAGAACTTTCTAGAAAGATATGGAACATTCTTGCAACATAGAATATTCCAAAAAAGTATGGAACTTTCGTGAAGTCTATAGAACTTTCCAGTAGACTCATATAGCATACTGTCAGCCAATGTCGAAGTTTCGCGAAAATTCTAAGTAGGTGGGGCGGCTAGTATGAATACGGCACCACTTCGGCGAACCAGTTTAGTTCCTAAATAATAATCGTAGAGTAAGCGTCTGAGAAAAAAGTAAACGGTTTTAAGACACCCGCTACCAGAGGAGCGTCCGCTTTGTTTCAGTGTGTCGCTTTGTGTTTTCGTAAAGTCGTATGAAAATGGAAAGATTTTTATTAAATAAGCAAATCGACAGTTCAAGTGAGAGTGATCAAGCATCGACAAGTGGTGGAGTAGCAAAGAAACGGAAATTACCACATGACCAAATTTCCAATACTACCTAATAGTTGATATATATGAACTAACTGCAAGAATTCACATTGATATCTCCAAAAACAATAGAATAGAGCAACATATACGTAAACGATCAGCTAAGTTTTAACATAATACTAAAAGTATCAAGTAGAATTATCAAAAATGTTATGAATAACATAACAAAGAGACAAAATTAATGATGTTTTGTTATAACCACTCTACAATATTTCTTAGGTAGTTAATATAAAGTTTATTTAACTTACAGATTTATTTTCTTGTGTAACGTTGATCTGGTCACCATTTTCTCTTAAGTCATGGTTAATTACAGTTCCAAAAACATCTTGATAGCTAACCCTAAACGTTTGCATGAAAACATCTTCAATATCTGGTTCACTGTAGTCCAATATCTGTTTCAAACTATTATACAAAGTCTAAAATCCATAGAAATAAAAAAAAATCGTATTGAACTTTTACCGTATCACTTCAAACTTACAGGATTCCATTCAGCTAGGTCCTCAAATGATCCCCGCTTACCCATCAATTTCCTATACAGCACCATTGGGAAGTTAACAGCTAAGATGATGTTGTTGTATATGGCCAAACCAAGTACAATTCCTATGAGTGTAAATTGGGCCTCATTCTCGAAGCTGGTCGGGTTGAACCAAACTGTCTGTGAGTCTTCCTGGTACGTGAACATGGCATAATCTGGATTGAAAATTTCATCGACTACCAGTTGGAAAAATTCTTTCGAAACACCTCCCTCATCGATACCTTGTTCATTTTCAAATTCTACTACTAATTGTTTTTTCAGATCGATAGGATTCTCCATTGCTATCATCTCAAGCTGGAAGAAAATACATGCAATCATAAAGTAAATTGTTAGATAAAAATCCTAAATGTTTCCTTGAGGCACCACTAAAGATGCGTATTTTTTTAATTCAATATCAAGTGCCTGAATGCGTTATATCAGAACCATTATTGTATCTCGAAAATTTTACCTCAACTAATGCGTCATCGATTATGTGGTCTCTTCTGACCTTCAGTCTTAAGTAGGGGTTGGACGGCTGCCCGGCAACGCTCTGGATGAGACTGATTCGTCTCTCCGAGTACATCCGTATTCGATTGTCGAAATACAGACCCAAAGTCTTCGTCGGCGGCGTCAGAATGAACGAGTAATTCATAAAACTGAATTTGCCTACAATATCCAAGAGTTGTCATTGAATTATTGAAAAAACTAAGCGATAGTTACCCATATCGCTTTTAAAATTTGCAAAATCTCTGTCCATTTCGACTACGTCGCTTAACGGCTCGTTGTAGAACTCGGAGAATGGTAAAAAGGGTTTTCGACAGTCCAGGACGTTTATACCAAGTAAAGTAGCTGCAAAAGTATATACAGATATTTACTGTAATGCTGATCAAACTGTACAATTTGCGTTTTACGAATAGTGATTAGCTTTGTCAGCGTCCACTTGTTTATTTTTTGTTCAGTTTAGGAAACAAGAAATGTGTAATGTGAACAAGGCTAAAAAACGACCCTTTGTGCCAGCAAAGGGTAAATAAGTTTATCTGTCACTTTCCGGATTTGTTCTACGACGGTGCTAAAATAGTTTGTAAAGTGTGTGAAAAACATTTGATGTGCTGGGGCGGACTGTAACAAACATTTCTTCTTAATCATAAAACGTGTCATTCTACATTGATCATGTTAAACGACTATGAGTCGCCATGACTAAACTGTTATACTGAGCAGGCCATGCCGCTTGTATACCCATTTGACCAAGTGGCAGTAGCGGGGATGGAAGTTTCTAGAAGGTTCATGAATGGTCCATAGAAGGTTCTCGAAGGTTCCAGAAAGCCCTTCGGCCATTGATCAGATTTTCCAGAAAATTCCAGAAGGTTCTTTGGGCATAAAACTTTTAAATTGAAATTGCTCGAAAACGCGAGCTAACTTTTAGAAACGGTTGGCACTATTGGACTCAACGTACTCGAATTAGGTTTACCCCCCAGTTGCTCAGGTTGTTGCATTTTGCAACTAGCACAGTGTTACCAATAACGAACGCCATCATGGTCAAATCTTTGCAAATAGTAAATAACGTACAAAGAGGGCTAGAAACCTTAATTTCGACAAGAAAAGTGTCTGTGTTAGAGTAAAATTTAATAGTGTAGCACAAAAGGATACAGATTTGGCTAAGACAAAATAACAGTCGAATTAAATGTTCCACATATGACGTAGTCAGTAACAGCTCTAAATTAAAATGTCACTATTCCAGATTACAATTTCGTCGTTAGTTTAATACACTTGAGCTCCATAAGAACAAAATATTAAACAATGTTATCCACTTACCTAGAGGATCCGGCGGTAACGGCGTCCTAGATAGCTTTAAACCATTGTAGGAGTCATCCATCGAATAATCTTCCCTCAACTCAGGCGATTCCATAACTCCAGCTAAGATATTAGCGTAGTAAACTACTTTCATCAATTTCGTAGCTGACGTGATCACGTTATCATCTTGAATGTCGATGTTGGGAATATTTGAAAGGATCACACGTAGCGTGATGAGTTGTTGGAGGTTTTCGAGGATACTTCTCATACTATTGCGACCAGGACTCGACCAAGCTAGAGCTAGCTGGGCTTGAACCTCTGTGGGTAGATATGTGGTAGCCCTGCAGAGTGCCGGTAAGGCTGTTTCCAAAAATTCCCCTGAACCTGCAGTAAAACATAACGATTTTCCAAACAACATGTATTTACTTGGTTTTTATTTATACCCCTTCATTGTTGTTAAACACCTACAATTACATGTGGACTTACCTAGAGCAGGTATTTCGAATACGATAAGTAATATATTCACAATATCTTCTGTGGTATAAGTGTCATGCTTGCGCTGCAATTCGACTTGCAAGTAACCGGCTAGAGTAACCAAAGCGTTCACCAAAGCGCTTTCGAATACCGAACTTTTCACTTTAAAGAGGGCGTTGTAAGCTCTTCTAACGGACGACAGATCGACGGGCAATTTACGTTGCCGCGAATTACATCCGGGAGATGACAAGCAACTATCTTCATCCTTGTCTTTTTCGCCTTCTAATGAACGGACATCCTCCTTCTTTAATCTGGTTAAGTCTCCTAAAGATAGGAAGAGAAGCGATAGAAGTATACAATTAGAGGAAGAAATGTCGGCAATTTGTACAATTAAAATGAATTATGTGATGGCGTTAGTAGCTAGAACAGGTCTTCTAACTTCTTTTACTAAACACTTCACTAAAACCATCTTTAGCAGTAACACTGAACTAGTTCAATGTATGAGTGAAGTGTTGTGGTTTTACTCCATTGCTCCAGTACGTTACTTCCTTTACTACTTTTTGGTATTTAAGTAAGTTTTAGCAAATTCAATTTCGACACCTTTTTAAGAAATTAAATTAAACAATTTAAATATATATTTTGCTTTGATTTAATGTTTGACAATTCTAATTGAACAAGAAATGTCAAATTACGATCCTTAATTGAGTTATTAGTTTTTGGCTTGTTGTTCCTTATTGTCGTAAGCTCCTATATTAGGATAAAGTACGAATAGCAAGTTTCTGTATGAAATTTAACTGCAAATGCATATATTTGAACAACGAATGTCCAAACCAACATTTACCAGGAAATTTTTTTTATTAAAAGCCGTCAAAGAATAGAAATTTTTAATTTTAAACTTAGTATATCGAAGCACGAACACGTTACGATGTTGCAAATGTCTTGCAACTGTTGCTGGTGCCACCCTCTACAGCAAGTGTGAGCGGATTTAAATTTTTTCACCCCAGAAAACCCCCCAATACCAATACTCTTGGTTTTCGGATTGGAACCGCGGTTTTAACCAAGAAACCAAGTGTTATTAACGACCGCGGAAGCCTACGTACCAGACTCCCAATACCAAATTTTGTGTAAATAGTATAATGAGTGTAGAACTTTGGCATCCCGTATCTCGAGCACCATAAACTTTTGGATTAAGATAAGTTGTGGTAAATCGTTGTATTTTTGCTTAGTAAATGCGTGACAGCGTTTTATATACCTTTTAAAGACATCCTGTGTGTACCGGGGGGCCAAGTAAGAATGGCAGCCGGCTATATCTCAGAAACTAGTAATCACAGAGCTTTCGGGTAAAATGTTTTTTAATAAACATGGCCAAAAGAAACCACTGGAAATGATTTTGAAGTTTGTAAGATGACCAGAAGATCACGTAACGGTCACGATTAAGTATCAAATTAAAGTTTTTATCGTGTTTTGTCTAATTAAGAATTATCGAAAATATATGCATTTTATTCCCAATCCAATTCCCTTTCTTTTGCGCTGAACATATTTTGTCGTATCTGTCGAGCTTTATTTGATCTATGAAATGCAATTTTGGTCTACTTTTTATGAATTGTACCCTTACCACTGGAAGGCGTTAACTGACTTTATAACAAATAGAGCGGCTTTTCGCAAACATTTTAAATATATGTTTAACGATATGTTTCTTTTCGCGTGGAAATGTAGGGAATTAAAAACTCAAGATGTCGGCGAAAACCCCATCTCGATATCTTTTCTCTAACCAGAGATATTAACGAAAAAAATGTAAACATTTGTTGCACCTGGACGACACGGTTTTGCCGACTGTCTGGTATTTTATTTAAATTTCTAAATATAACCATATTAGTAAAAATAAAAAAAATATATCCTATTTCGAAGATAGTTATTTATTTTAGTGTCTTATAAATAAACTGAATCTTATTGTTTTAGCGATTTCAACTAGAAATAAACAATTGCAAAAATTTAACTAACCTAGTAAGGGAATTCTGAAAAACGAGTAAGTTTTAAACAATAAAAGATGCAGAATAAGAAAAAATTACACGTTATGTGTCAATGTTGAAAAGGCTCGTGTCTTCGTTTAGACCATTTTGTTAATGCTTTTAATTTTCTTTTTCATCTTTTTAATGATTAAAATATAAGTCTTACAAACGAAGCATTTGACATGATAGGGGTTTATTTTGAATGCATGAGAAATTCAACTGTCGTCGCCAGGGTATATGCAGTGTAGTTTCTTGACAAACGACACCATAGGATCGGGAAATACTATCGCGGATTTTGTGGATAGCCAAGACCACCTTTAATAGTGATGGATGTGTAAATCTCCATAACATCTATTACTGGTCATAAACGAATCCACACTGGATACAGGAAGTCCAGTACCAAGGTCAGTGGTCCATATACGTGTGGTGCGGAATTCTAGGTGGACAAATTATTGGATCTTTTATATTTAATGAAGTCCTTACTGGATACGTTTACCTAAATTTTCTAAGAAATGTATTGCCATTTCTTTTAGAAGATGTACCGTTGGCAATTCGCCGTCAGATGTTTTTTAAAGCATGACGGGTGCCCGACGCATTTTGCGGTAGATGTTCGGGACTTTTTAGATAATGCTTAAACTAGCAGGTGGATAGGACGAAGAAGTGTATTTCCATGGCCAGCTAGGTCTTCGCACTTAACTTGCTTAGATTTTTGTTTGTGGGGAAGAATAAAGAACCTCATCTTTGCTACCACGCCCATTACAAGAGAAGACATGATTCTTCAAATAAGAAATTCAATTCGAAGGCAGAAGTCGAGACAGCTTGACAGAGAATAGTATCATGCATAGAAAATGATGGAAGACAGTTCGAACATCTAGGAAGCCACTGATAATTCATTTATGTTATATTCTACAAATGGGCAGTGTTAATTAAACAATAATATTGTGTTTCGAAATTCGCATAGTAGGCTAATCAAATTTTTATTGTTTATTTCAAGTTGAAATCTTTAGAAAAATGAGATCGAGTTTATTGACGAGGCATTGCAATAAGTAATTATCTTTGAAATAGCGTATATTTTTTTATTTTTACTAATATGGTTAAATTTAGATATTTAAAAAAGTAGTTGACAGTCGGCAAAACCGGGTCGTCCAGGTGCAACAAATATTTACATTTTTTCGTTAACATCTCCGGTTAGAGAAAAGATATCGAGATGCGGTTTTCACTGATGTCTTGAGTTTTTAATTCCTTACTTTTCCATCTGAAAAGAAACATATCGTTCTATTTAAAATTTTGCGAAAAGCCGCTTTGTTATAAAGTCAGATAACGCCCTCTAGTGATGAGGGTACAATTCATTGCGAAAAATTCCAAAACTTGAAGTACTTTTTTATATTTTCCTCATCAGTGAACTACACTCAATACAATGCCCACAAGTATATTAAAAGCATAATTAGAACGACATTGATTAAAAGCCGTCGTACACTTGGCCAAAATTACGAAGTTTTTTAATAAAAAATATAACTAGTTCGCAGGCTTTTTCTCGAGTGAAAAAAGGGTTAATTTTGGAGGATTTTGGGTTCTATCACGTTCTTTTTTGTATAAATTTCAGTCAGATGCTCTTATCACCATCCAACAATAGCTCCCTAATGTATACCAAAATCTCTGGCATCGCTGATCAAACTGCTTTAAGTTTTGATGAAAACGTTTACTTTCACCTCTCGAAAAGAAGTCAAGATGTGAATACAGAAAGTGGACTGGAAGGTTCTAGCAACACAGGGCCTATCTGAAAGCCTTGCTTATAAATAGATATATAAACAAGCCTGAAAGTAAAGTTTGATGTATCCAACATAACATAACAAGAGTACTTTTTCATCTGTTACCGGTAGACATACAATACCCAAGAAAATATAAAAAGTGTTCCTGGAGGAAGACAAAAGTTCAAATTAAGCAAGCAACACTCATGTTTCCAACAAAACCCAAGCGAAAACAATCAAAGACATGGACTGTACATCTAAGCTATACACTATACCACTAAAAAGTGAGATTACATACGTTCGCCATTCTCTAATTGACAATTTGGCAACGTTGGTATCCAATCCTCCTTTTAGCTGCTCCTGACCAAAACTGCTTTTGACAGATCAAATTAAGCTCTTTTAAACGAGGCCAAGATGGTTAAAATCGGTTAAGCCTAACTGGAGTAACCAACATTTATTTTAAAAAACTATTGACGTCTCCCCACCACTTTACTTTAGAAGATACGACAAAATGTATTCAACGTAAAAGAAAGGGAATTGGACTGGAAATAAAATGCATATATTTTCGGTAACCCTTAATTAGACAAAACACGATGAAAACTTTAATTTTATACTTAGTCGTGACCGTTACGCCATCTTCTGGTCATCTTACAAACTTCAAAATCATTTCCAGTGTTTTCTTTTGGCCACGTTTATTAGAAAAGATTTTGCCCGAAAGCTCTGTGATTACTAGTTTCTGAGATATAGCCGGCTGCCATTCTTATTTGGCCTCCCGGTTCATATACAAGGTGAGTTGGGATGAACGGACCAAACTCCAGAAGTGCGTTGTACACGTGAAAATAATGTAAAAAAACTCACATGTTATTATCCGATTTTCACTTGCTTTCAAGTTATAGCATAATTAAAAAAAAATGAACTAGCTTTCTTGTAAATGGTACAAATTTTCGATTATTTTCGGGTTAACACGTCTTAAATAAAATAAAAATATTCTTGCATATGACGTACCGGCTATCTGAATCGATTCTTTCGAGGCTGAAAATCATTTGAAGGTAAAAGTCGACACTGGGGATGCACTAATTCGACGTATTAGAAATACTACAGCCGATATTAAAGAAAGACATGAAACAAGCAGGAGAATAACAGGCGCCCTTCGTAGACGATGCCATAAAATTGCAGTATTTTTAAACATTTATTAATAGAACGCTATGATTTTAAAAATTTTAATGTATGAAATTTTGTTTATTTATAATTATGCTAGAACTTGAAAACAAATGAAAATCGGATAAGAACATATGTTTTTTGCACTATTCTCACGTGAACAATACACTCCAGGAGTTTGATCCGTTCATCCCGACCCACCCTGTCAGAGTAGAGTTAACTAAAAATAGAACACAAACTTTGGAAGCAAGTCACTTACTTCAAAACAAAGAAAAAATCACATCAATGTCCACAAAAGCATTGTTTCTATTTCAAATAAAAGAAAAGCTATTTGTAGCAATGCATTTTTGCTGTTTGCAAATCTATCCACAACCCCATTTGGGGATTTTTGAAAAGGTACGACGGTATGTATGCATTGAGTTAAAAGAACGACACCTTGAATATTGACTAGTAGACTTTGATTGTATTTAATATACATTTTTATTATAACAAAAGAATTTAATAATCTTTTCTTTATATAGAATAAAACATGTGTTTGCCATGTCAGTAAACACATATTTTGCATCAACTTCTTTTCAAGCCTTACATGAACAAGTCGCTTCCGAACTTTGGTTCCTAATTAAAAACTCAAAAGAATGAAATGAAAGTTTTGAAATATAATTGTCAGCCTCATCTAACACCTTAACGTAGACTTCACGTAATCTTTTATATGAGTATTATAGATAATTAACTAAATTAATAGTGCAATAAAGAATTTGGTAGACAAATGTTGGCAACAAATTAGCGCCAAATTTAAAATACAAATGTTTAAGAAATAAAGTACATACCTCCAGTCTTGTCCAGTATGGCGTCTATAGGAGAATTCACGTCATTTTGTAAGAAACTTCTTGATAAAGACGTCATGTCGCTATAAACCTCACCGAGCATCCTTATCAGCGGGGAGTAGCATTGTTTCTCCTCGCAGTTATCAATTATTTCGTAAAGTCTTTCTTCCGTCAAATAGGGCACTGTCACATCTAAAACACGATACCTGTATCTCCACGGGTAACGTCTTCTATACATTTTATTTATTTATTTATATCTATTTAATTAATTTAATAAAACTAATATCACACGAAGAGAAAAGCAATCTCTTAAATTATATGAAGATTAAAATAATAAAAAGATATTGTCTTTCAATCACTAATTAATACGATAAATTAATAGCAGTAATAGATGGTTCCAAAGACAAAAACTTATACGCAAAAGTGGTATCCCGCACGGACTAAGTGAAAGTAGCATATGATTTGTCTTAAATTCGGGAAAAGGTGTCTTTGTCCCGTCGCTCGTTGCTATGAATAACAACAAAAACACGGACAACCTCGACGCTGTAGACTCTAGGAAATTCATTGTTAGCAGCCGAACTTCCTTTGAGAAAAGTAAATATGTATTTTTGGAGATCATCCAAGTTTTTATTAGTTCAAATACGTAAATTACCTACTACTGCGTGCGCCATATATGAAAGTACACATTCCGTTTCTCCGTAATTAAGTTCGTGTTGAATGATTAGGCATTAAGCTTTACCTTCCCTGCATGCAAAATGTAAACGAGCAAGATAACTACGTACACTACCGCTTATATGTATTTGGGCACCTCAAATTTCAGGGTAAATCATTAAATATTTAAATGGAAATATTAAAATATATATTTGGTATTTAAATATACACAAATATACAACTTTAACAATTAAAATTATTTATTTGACCTAAATTTTAGAGTCATCTATGTGACCTCCTTTACTTTTAATGATTGCGTCGCACAATCGGGGTATTCTTGCAATTAATTTTAACAATGTTTCCGGAGTTATTCGAGCCTATGCTGCCTCACACATGTCCTCTGCTAAAGTTGGAGCAGTTTTCCTTATTTTCCGATCTTCTTCCCGTAATAACTCGATAAGATTCAAGTCCGGGCTTTGGGCTGGCCATTTCATGATTGTTAGTGTCCTTTCCTCTTCCAACTGTTCTAAATATTGCTTGCATCATTTTGAAGTGTGTTTTGGGTCATTGTCTTGTTGGAACACAAATTCTGACCCAAAATTCTTACACCAGAGGGTATTGCATTTTCCTCTAAGATGCGTTTGTATTGCTCTTTCTCATTATGCCTAATGCACGTTAACCCACAGATCTTCTAACAAACACTCGTCTTCGCGAACCGAAAATCTCGAATTTGGATTCGACTTTGCTCCAATCTTCTACCGTCCAATTTCGATGTCCACGTGCTCGTTGTAACCTCTTTTTCTTATTAATTTGGCGAAGCAAGGGCTTTCGGATCGCAATTGGTCCGTGAAGGCCGGCTTTTTGCAGACGGCGTTTAACCGCGGACACGCTAATCTGTTTCCGAAGCACAGTATTGATTTCTGCGACGATTTCTGGAGCTGTTTTTCTTCTATTTTGTTTCCTGGACACCACGATTGCAATATCTTGAGCTGATGTTATCGTCCTTGATCTACCACTTCCTACTTTATTTAGAACTACTTTTATTTAAAACTGCCACTCTCACTGTATGTTTTGATGTTATAATCAAGAGTAGATGGATTTAAATGTAATTTTCTAGCAATTTGAAGATTGCTTATGCCTAAGTGATGTTGTGCTACTATCAGAGGACGCGTTTCAACACTAATTTCTTTCCTTTTCGGCATGTTTCAAAATTTTAAACGAAATCATAAACACTTCGTTATTATTGCGGATTATTCATTAAAAGGTGTTGTCGCTACTAACATGGAACGATAACTGACCGTAATTTGAAAATATTACTTGAAATGGCTTTATTATAGCTTCGTCATTCATAGTAAAATTACCAACTGTTATATTTTTCTTAAAATTTGAAGAAATACGCTCTTCGTTGTCGCTAGTAAATAGACCGAGATTATTTAATGAATTTAAGTGAATCTTACTCATTATTACTATACTATTCAATAATGCTGGAATGTATTTTCTAAATGCATTCTTTGTATTCAAAAATCTACAATCCAAGGGTGTCCAAATACTTATGAGCGGAAATATATTTCATTCACAAGCTGAGTTGATCAACTTGAAAATGGGTTTTAACGTTTACGAAGTAGAAATTGAAAATAAAATTAAGCAGGTGTTTACTTTTGAATTCTAACATTAAAGTAATCACCCCAAAGTCCTTACAAGTGTTGATTCAGAAAATAAATGGAGGAAAATGTCATTCGGTAAAATTCTTAGTCTAAAATCGTAATACTACATAAGTAGTTGTACTTTCCTTAGACTAATAGAATTGATTTAAATATTATTAATGACTTAATACCGGTTATTTATTCGAGGAATATTGTTACAGATTCCCAGTGAATTATTCCAAACTTTCCAAGAGTTAGGAAAGCACCTATTGTAGTAATATCTGAGTGATTTTCCAACAAGACGGAAAGGTAAATGTGTACAAATAGCCAGGTTAAAGATCGAACAAAGATATTCACATAAGACCATCAGAGTGCAGTCACAAATAAAGAAGCTTGGAAGCGCATTGTGTAAGGCACAAGCAACCTCTTGAGTAGTAAAGAATTTAATACTAAAAAAGCAGCTGGGTTTTTATATGAAATATTTGGGTATTAAATAACAGGATATTTCTGATTTCATGTTGATTATTGGAAGATTTTGAGTTGGAAAAAGACTTATATTTCAATTGATAACATCTCGCAATGTGCATTAATGTGGAATTCTAAAACGTATACTTTTATAAACGTTTTTCAAAAATTGAACAAAGAAAAATTATCTTGCATTGTTGGACCATCCCTTTCTTAATTGTTATTTGAAAATAGACCTGTCTGGTCTGCAAATGAGACAAAAAATAAGCCCCAAACCAAAAAGATGTGGAGAAAACAAAAACTGCTTACAGATCAGCAAAAAACATCACCAAATATCACATTAATGACATAAATTTTAGATTCACCTCCAATATAAATATCAAAAAACACCAATCAATAACACAACTTACTTGCTTTTCCATCCTTACTGTTTTTACTACTGGATTCTGTACATAACGATAACTTAACATCGTTAGTTGGTGAAAGTGGACTGTCCGTCGATGAAAATTTAGATTTGTCCGATTCACTTTGTTGTTGTTGACTATTACTTGTTGGTAAAACAAGCTGATTCTGCGTTCGGGGCATCTTATTAGGGTGCCGTTCGCATAATCTAGCATCTTGTGAGAATAACTGAATTGCCTGTGCTGCGGCTTCATTTGGCGATAGATTCTTCACTTTGAATAAAAACTGTAGAATAAAATATATTCTTTCAATACCATAATTACATATACCCATGAAAATATAAATGTCTACCTTTGAATTTGTTACTTACCGTTTTGCTAGATGCACAATATACATTGTTACAATTAGTGTTTCCACAACCATCTGTCAGTTGATAGAAATACCTTTCAATCAACTTTTTGGCGGCAGCACGTTTCATTTTGTCTTCCTTATTGTCTACGGACTCAGCTTCGTTGTTCTCTAAATGTGCTGTACTTGACGATGCCTCTTGGTCACTCCTTCAAGAAAACACATGGTTGCCATAAGAACATCATCAGCGAAATATTTGAAATCGACGTATTAAACTTTTTTAAACAACAAAGACTTCGATATTACTGAGATGACAATCAAATTTGACGTACGCTAACCTAACCTCGAATAGCGAATCGTTCAAAGCGGATATAATTTCGATTTGAGTACATAAATCTATTTTTACGTGTGGAATGTTATTTTTACGTGCAGAATTATGCAATATTTACCTTGAAGCTTCGTCTTGGACAGTATCTTTATCCGAAGTGCTCATAGAATTTGTTACTGCGAAAAAGAACGGAAATTCATAAACAAAAAGAAGTAATAACTATTGCGATATCGTTGGAGCTTCTTCACTCGTACATGAGTTTGAAACATGAATATATTGTTGAATTCATGTAAAAAACGTAGTAGAATGTTATAAAAACTGATCTCACAAAATATTTTTGCTCACTGTTGATTCTTGTTTCTAGTAATTTATGCTGCGTCACAGTTGGTTATCACTACGAGAATCAATACGGCGGGATGTTTAAATTCTTAAACTCACTGGATTCAGTTTACTAAAAATATTTGTTTCAACCAACTCTTATGGCATAATTATAACAATTGTAACAATAACATTGTTCTTTGCGTTGTATGGAAAAAATTCAATGACCTTCAACTCGCTTAAATGACGTGTGTGATTGCAATTTATCGATTTAAATAAATTCATAATATAAATATTCTGTTTATGCAACAGCTAACAGTTATAAATAGTTTAACGTTTAGGTTAATATGAATTAATATTTGTATTTCAATTTTCCGTATGGATTGTATTTCAATGAAACTTTGCTATATATAATGGAAGTAATTTCTTGTCGAAATACACAAAAATCAATTGACAATAAACAGAGTAAATATTGCCGTAATATTTCTATTAACTCGTGTTTATCAATTTTATAGTGTGTATGTATAATTAAAGTTTATTTTTAGAATAAATGTTTCTTTTTCGAGAACTACAGCACCATCTCTGTATGTTCTTAAAAGCCCTAGTAGGACGTTGCTCCCATCTATCGCCCATATTTTCAACTACCAGTAAATTCTAATGATTCCCCGAACGTTCCGATGTAATAAATTGGGGAGGATATTAGTGTCTTGCAAGAAACAACACGTTTTTTAATTTATTAATTATTTATTTACCCAATACATAAGAAATAGTCTGTTTTTCTACATCACAAATTTTTTAAGTTCTATTTTTCCACAAATGATTTCCCACGTTCTGATATCAAATTTTCGCTTTTACAAATGACAAAAATATTTGTAAAAACAAAACCGGAATAAATGTATTAATTAATTATTGATATAAAACAATAAATAAAAAAACAATGAAATTCGTGGAATGAAATATAGAGCAAGGATCAGTTCTTAATACATTTAATACCACACTTTACTGTTATAATTCATCATGTAGGTCCTCTTGTGTATCACTTTCAGCTTCCTTACAAGCTGCGGGTGTTGTAAAATCAAACAAATATTCACAGCGATTTGGTTCAGACACTGCAGTCAATTTATTTTCACTGCCACAGGTAATTCGGACATGTGTTGATCTCTGTGGTCCATTCCAACATGATTGCCCTCTATCATACAACATGTTGCTGTATTTGTTGTCTTCAGAGCCAACCCAATTTGACCAGACTCCTAATCTTGTTTCTATGGAGTTGGACTTTGGTTTTTGAACGGCCTTATCAAATGGACATAGCTTGTATATGTACTCATAGTCTTCATAATCAAAACAATCTCCTTCAAGGGGGGCGAATTCATCTTCTGGACCAAAATCTTTCTCTAAGTATTCTTCTAATTTTTTAATTTCAGCTTGGATATGTCTAACTTCTTTTTCGGCATCTGTAAATTCTTTCCTGGCCTCTGTAGCTTTCTCGATCAATTTTTGCGTTTCTTCATCATATTTCACGGGTTCTGGAGTTGGTTCTTCTGTAACTTCCTCCTCTTCTTCTTCATCATCTTCATCGGTTCCTTCATCTTCGCCCTCCAGACTTTCGTGTTCTTCAATTTCTTCAGCTGAAACAAATTTAGAATCATATATCACGCATATGTTGTGGGCCTGAACGGTCTGTCAATTGCCTCTTATATCGTGCGGTCGATTTCTGTTTTCCTATGGGTCGATTTCTGTTTTTGTGAACTAACTTTTGCCGTTAACGGCACTTCAATTGTATTTCCGGTTTCACCGGAAGTGCCGTCAAATTTCTTTTTTTAAATAGAGCACTTTATACATTTTTACGTTTTTGGAAAGGTAATCGAAAGGGGAATCCAACGATACCACCTATGTTATACTTTAACTTGAGAAATATGACGATATGCAGCAATAAAGGTTTTGGTAATTTGTTTTTGTTGTTACACAAAGCTGGCTAGAAAAGTGCGCCAAATTGTTTCTTGCGACGCCAGACTGATTAAAGAGCTCGTTGCAAAGCAAAGTAATCATAACAATTGCCAAACTGTCAAATCTCAATTCCAAAAGCGTAAATTATTCCTGTTATTTATTGTTATTATAACCTGCATTTGTCATACTTTCATTCTTTGTGCTCGTTATTATTTTATGTCATTTTAATTTGTTTCATTAATTGTTGCTTCTCCTTTACTTCATCGAACTTTATTGTAATTAATTAATTGTGATAGGTTGGTTTAAATTTGTTAGTTTTTGACAGGCAATGTGCTTAAGTTCTAATTTTGTTGTTGATTTTATAATGGCCTCTGCTTGGACCACGCAAGATAAACATTAAGTACTTAATTTTAATATTCTGTGAATTTGGCAACAATTACTATGAAGTGGAACATAATGAACGCTGCCCTTGTATAGCCGGAAATATTTAATATGATTGAAATTATTGTACAATTTGTTGCGCAACCGTGGCAAATAAGGTGATAATTGCCAGATTTACATAATATTAAAATTGACCCAGCAATTTTGCATAGTTCGTGCCAAAGCCATCATAAAAGTAACAACACAAAAAGCCTAAAAGACATATTGCCTATCAAAGACTAACATGTTTAAACAAACTTACCATAATTAATTAATTACAATAAGGTTCGACAAAGTATAGAGATAACAACAATTAGCAAAACAAGTTAAAATGACAGAAAATAATAACGAGAACACAGAAGGAACATATGACAAATGCAGGATATAATAACAATAAACAACAAGAATAATTTACGCTTCTGGAATTGAGATTTAACAGTTTGGTAATTGTTATGATTACTTTGCTTAGTAACGAGCTCTTTAGATCAGTCTGGCATCACAAGAAACAATTTGGCCCCTTTCCTAGCCAACTATGAGTAACAACAAAAACAGATTACCAAAACCTTTATTGCTGCATATCGTCACATTTCTTAAGTTAAAGTATAACATATGTGGTATCTTTGGATTTGCTTTTCAACTGCCAAAACTCAAAAAACGTGAATATATATCTGTACTTTAGAGGTAAAGAATCGTATCTCCATTTTTCTATTAAATGGAGATACCTTTTTCAATATACCCGCAACTTAAATTTTGTAATGACAAAGGACCGTACGTTTATTATTACTAGTTTCCAAAATATAACGCTTAGAAAAAATCGTATTGTATATTTTCAAAACGGTAAAAAGTCGTCTCTCCATAGAGCGGTTTTGCGCAGTTGTTTTCAATTCAATACTAGAGTGGTGAACAATCGTAATTTCATTGCTTGTTTTTGTTCGTAAAATAGAGTGAGAAATCATGTTATCCAGAGATAAAAAATTAGTACATCTTGCAAGGTTAGCATCCGCGAGTGATTTAGCTAGCTTTATTGAATTATCAACAAAGCAGGGTGAGTTGAAAATTGTTTTAATAATACTTTTCCAAACAACAACAAAGTTAGGTGAGGTTGGAAATCATGGCTAAAAATGTGTAGTTGAATACGTTCGGGATATCTGAGACAGTTATTAAAAACGCTTTAAAAAAATCAAAAAGAGGAGGCTTTGCATTACAAGACATGCGAGGCAGACACGTACCAAAAAATAAGTTGCCCGAAAATATGAGAGAGCGAGTTCGCGCTCATATTCAGTCTTTTCCAGATTACGAAAGCCACTAGTCACAACATATTGAAAAGACGGTACCTAGGAAGTGAATTTAACATAGACAAGATGTACAGTCGCTACAAAATTAAACGTGAAGAACAAGGTCTTCAAAAGAGTGAGATTGCAAAATCGTGGTTATAACCTTATATTTTCACAACTGAGTTTAATATAGGATTTAAACTACCCTCGAATGACACTTGTGATATCTGTGATAGTTTCAAAATGGCGTTACAAGAAAAATTAATTGTCACATGAAAAATACAATTGAAATGTAAGAAACAGCAAAAATTGATTCACAAAAAATTGAAATTGACCTATTTTTTTCTAAAAACGTTAGCTTCTGTCGTTCAAAAGTTAGCATGGAGGGGACACTTTAGGGCCTCACTGTGCATACAGCGTGTCCCCGGATTAACGCATGGATAGGTAAGGCAGACAGAAAATTAATGAGTTGAAATTTCATCTTTTGGGATGCAGTCATGCTTGAATAGTAAGTAATTTATGCTATAATTTTATTGCCGAAAAGTCAAGTAGATCTTGGAAATTTGCAAGAAAAAGCAATTTTGTCAATTACTAAAATGTATTTTCTGTAGGAGATACGATAAAAGGGTTGTTAAAAAACAATGTTCAGAGAAATTATGCTAGTCCTTAGTGTGTAAGCATGGCCGAACACCAAAAGATGAAAATTCAACTCAATAATTTCCTGTCTGGCTTACCTATCCATGTGTTAATCCAGGGACACACTGTATATCAAGCATACAATATTCAAAAATAATTTAATTTACCAGGCTCAGTTTCACTTCCTTCTATATCATCATGGACATCCTCAACTTGTTCCAATTCTTCTTCTTCCTTCTCTGGAACTGGTGGCTTAAAGAGCCCAGCATCCATCATTAGAAATGGTTTTACCCTACTCCAACCGTCAGAAATGAATTCTTCCAATGCGAGCTCTTCTTTTTCATTTAAAAAGTACTTCGCTTCTTCCTCAGAGACCTCACCATCTCTATCTTTATCAAAGGTTTGTCTAGTTCTTATTTCTGACGTATCAACCTTCCCATCTTCATTTGAATCAAACAATTTAAATGTTTCAATGGCTTCCTCTCGATTCTTAGCATCCTCAGCCTCTTGTTTCTTTAACTTTTCTGCTTCTTCAATTTCTCGATACTTTTGTAATGCAGCGTTTTCTAAGACTTCCACCTGATCTTTCAGAACTTGTTTTTCATTCTTAACTTTGTCTGCTTCAGATAGATTCTTTTCTAGTTCTGATAATTTATCTTTTTTCTCTTGTTTAATCTGCGAACTCCTCTGTATATATTCACTACGTATTTGTTTCCCAGCTTTCAACAATTCCGCCTGTTTTAGAGCTTCCTCTCTAGCACTACGACCTAATTCGTTACAATTATTCGCGCAGTTCGCGTTACTATTAGCATATTCGTCGGAAGCATCACAGCAATCACATACCCCATCATTAACCCTGTATGAAGGAATGTTTAAGGGTTTGTGGCCCGCATTAGTGCAATGGAAGGACCCGTTAGGGCAAGCCGGCGTGCCCGGTTCGTCGCTGGCATCGGTGCAATCACAATAATCGTCGTTGACTTGACTAAACGGTATTGTTAAGGTACCATCGAAACATGTAAAGTCTTTTTCGGTATTGTATAACGGCGCTCTGGATATAGAAACTCCTCTAGGTCTAGGAACTTCTGAACTACTGGCACATATAATTAAACACGTATGCGTAATAAAGACAAAACTCACTTTAAAATATACACGACGTTCCATCGCAACTGCTATTTCCAACACCGGCACTGTTTCAACCATACGAGTGAAGTTCGAAGACGTGTAGACACGTCATTTGACATGTGTAAAATAAAGAAAGCACTAGAAAAATTCTATTATCTTAAAAAAAAATGACATGAGATTATATAGTAATAGAACCAATATACACAATATTCCAAGATTATTTTGAAAATTGCATTTATTTTTACTATCAACGTCTGGCAATAAAAATCAAATTCCCATGTTGCATCCAGAACCACCAACTTAAATTGTCCGCGAAATTTAAAAATCTGTACTGAAGTACATCGAATATGTTTGCAATGGATTTTCTTTCTGAACGCATTGGTAATAAAAAATAAATACATTATTTTGTTTGATTACATTTGTATGGAGCTACATGTAAATAATTTATAGAATTTTCTGTATTCACTATAACGCCATTAAAGCAAGCTGTCATCATAAATCCTCCTGGAAAATTTAATAAAATACAGGGCATTTAGCAGTAATCAATACAATAAAACACATTGGTTTATTAATTGCACAATATGCATGTGGATCAATGTGGATATGCAATGAATGCGTCACCCATCTGCAATCAACAAAATTCACGAAATTCATTTCTCTTCTAGAAATAGAAGTCGCATAGCTGTCAATTTGATTAGAACATTCTTGTAGACCAATAAACCTTATATAAACAATTTATTTGCAATTATAAACTAAATATGAGCGGCGAATTAGTGCAGTGTTACAATAGAGGATGCGGGCAAAAGTATGAGTCGGATAAAAACACCGATGGTAAGTTAGGTTAGGTTTTTGATAATGAAATACGTACGATATATGGATATAAAAAATTACTATACAGTTTATTGCATTTATCCTATATACATAGATTCTTGCAGACACCATCCAGGCGAACCTTTCTTTCACGATGCTTATAAGGGATGGTCATGTTGTAATAAAAAATGTACCGATTTTACTGAATTTTTAAATATTAAGGGATGTACAGTTTCTAAGCATTCTAATGTGAAGCCTCCTGAACCAGAGAAACCTGTTCAAAACATCCCAGATGTTGTTGAGGTAACCGAAATAAAACCTATTCAGCAAGCGATGACACGACCACCTTTCAATATTCCAATGATAAAAATAGAACCAGAGATAGCATCATCTGTAAAACGAGATTTTCAGTCACCTACTGAAAGTGACACGGATGTACATTCTACTGAAATTAAGATTGGAACTTCTTGTAAAAATAACGGATGTATGATTACTTACGAAGGACCTTCTTCTGATAATAAAACCTGTACATATCATCCTGGGGTTCCTATCTTCCATGAAGGTTTGAAATTTTGGTCTTGCTGTCAGCGACGTACTACTGACTTTAATGCTTTTTTAAATCAAATTGGTTGTGAGACAGGTCAACATATATGGAAGAAAGATGACGATAAATCAAAATTAGTGAAGTGTCGATGGGATTTCCATCAAACAGGAACTCATGTGTTTGTTTCAATTTATGCAAAAAATTACAGTCCTACTAAAAGTGTTATTAAATTAAATCCAATACGATTATATACAAATTTAGTATTTCCAGAAGAATCTGATGCTGTGTTCAATTTAGACATTGAATTAGATGGGGTAAGAGTTAATAATATCTTATTACAAGAATGTATAGATGATGTATGTATGAGTGTATTTTTTAGATAATAGATGTACAAAAAAGCCAAGTGAATATGCTTGGTACTAAAGTGGAAATTAAAATGAAGAAAGCAGAACCACATAGCTGGTCAAAATTGGAATATCCTAAAACATCCGACAGTAAATGTAAGACCAATTCTTCAAGTGTTAATGATCTTGCTCCTAAAGTGGAAGGAGTTGATTTGGAAGACTTGTAGGTGATTTATCTAATTGAAATCATTGCTTTAGTTTTTCTTCATTTAAAGGACTTTGTATACGTTTTTCTATGTATGTGCAAGCAAAAAAATATATAATTATTTAGTTTTTCTTGTTTTTTTTTTTATAATTATTTTTTAAGTCTAATAATTATACCGGGTGATCCAAGATGGGTGGCGAGGTACCATATACGAGGAACTGAGTCTTACAGCTGTGGGTAAAAAAAAATCAAGGAAAGTGGCCAAGAAAAAATGCTGGAAATTATTTTCAAGTTCCTATTTCTATCGCTATAGGGCGTAACCACTATAGTAGAAAAACGATTTTTCTAGAAAATATACCCACATAAATTGTCAAATAAATCTTGTCGTAAAGCTAGTAGAATTTGGAATCCTTTTTGACTCTTTCTATGAAACAAAAAGTGAAAGCTATAGGGGAGGGGTAATGTATTATAATTAAATTGGCTGTAATTTCGGTTTTGAATTAATCGAATTTAATAAGATACTGATTGAAATAAAAAAAATACCATGACCTATTGATTCTCAAAGCTATCGCTAGAGGGCGTCATTTGGAAAAATCATAAGTCAGTTGCGTTTGTTACTAATTTGTGTCGTTAGCGGATAAAATAAATTGCACATCAGAACCACAAACAGAAATATTAATGCAAATTATAAACAAAAGTGGTTTTAAAATAGATCTCTACTACTTTAACTTTTAGCGGTGGCACAGCGCATTTTTCTCAGTGCGTTCTTGTCCAACTTGTGGTTTATCCCTTTCTATTAAGAACTGAGCGGGAAACGTCTTTAATAAAGCGTGGTCAATTGGGGTGAATTGTTCGAGTATAACTTACATATAATATGAAAGAAAAAGATCATTTACATCGACATAAAATGGTAATACCTACTATACTTTTTTAGCAAATATAACGCTAAAAGTCTTCGTTGTCTGTGGTGGTACATACTTATTGTGTATTCGTTATCATATTCTGTACCCATATTGTTAATAGTGTGAAAATCACAAAAATCTAAAAACTAATACACCTTTGTACAACTAATACAAATGCCATCAACAGCCGTTGCTCACCAAAATAAGATTTTAACATGACATGACATATTGTGCATGCTTGAACTCCTTTTAAAATACGCGCTATTTTCTGTTAGCTGTGAAACAGTGGCGATATGAACGGCGGTTGGCGTCGTCTTCAAATTTTTGGCGCACCGCAACACCGCGGTACAGCAACAGAGCCGTGATGTGAACCCAGCTTTAGATATGTTGCAGAATACCAACCCAACTTGTTCTTCAAAGTTGAAATCGCGCTCAATAGCTAAAATAAGATTATTCATTGCATCACAAGTTGACAACGATTTATGCGATGCAATATTTGGATATACTTTTGATGCCACACCAATTTGGGCGTTCAGACAGCAACAATTTTTATCGATTTACAAAAAAAACTTCTTACATGGAACGTGTAAAATCCATACTCTAAATCTTGCGGCACAAACGATTCCTACATGTTTTCCACTAGTAAATGCATTGATTGCTAGTACAAAGGCAGTGTTTCTAAAGTCCCCGAAACGTACCCGACTATTTCACAAACTGTGTCCTGATTTACCTGAACCACCACAGCCGATTGTTACATGTTGGGGAACATGGTTGCAGCCTGCGTTTTACTACAACAAATATTTTGATCAAGTAAAGAAGGTAGTTTTAAAATTCAATCCGACAGAAGCTACAGCAATCAAGAAAAGCCAGGAAATATTTCAAGATAGTCAGGTTAAAAGAGATTTACAAACTATTCTCAACAATTACTTCGGACTAGCGGAGATAATAGAAAAATTACAAAATGTTTCGATGTCGCTAGTGGATTCTGTTCAAATTATGAATGATGTTCACGTACAGTTATGCGCTGTAGAAGGCGAAATAAATTGGTGTGTAATACGAAAATTTGAAAGTGTTTTAGAGAAAGACTCCGATTTTCTTATATGAAGACAAATTTGTGGAGGTGCGTGTGAAGTTGCATTAAAAGTTGTTTCAAAGATTATTTTAAATATGCAAATATAACATCGCTAGATGTCGAACGGTCGTTTTCGGCATTAAAAAACGTTTATTCCACACGTCGTACTCACTTGACTGAAACAGCTATGGAAACATATCTAATGTTTCAAATATTTAACAGATGTTACCCAGTTTGTGATTTCACGGAAGAGTTTTAAAACGGTAAGTGTTTCAGCACGTTTTATAATTTATTTCTTACCTTCTATTTTATGTGTAAACTTTTATGCGCTCGCCACGCCTCTGGCTGTTGCCGTATATTTGCCCAGGTTAGTTATAAGTAAGGTTCGACAAACGCGTGCTACGGCAGAAGCGCCGAGAGGGGATTTAGGTCGATGCGAAGCCGTTGGAAGCGTTGCTTATGTTGCAGTTTTACGCGGCTTACTGGGGCAGTAGTATTTTGTCGCAGTGGACATCAAGACGTCAATAAAAGATAAGAATATATTACTTTTTAATAATACTGTATTGCACGTACCTACTTTTGCGCGATACGCCTCTGACATTGCACTCGTTTGTCGAACCTTAGTTATAAGAATAGCGACGATATACGTTTTAGGGTGACATCATTCGCAGATATTCAATAAGTAATATGTTCGATTTCCTGACGCATTGTGATAGTATAATTTATTTAATGAGGTTCATATTTCGTTACAATTTAATATATAAATTAGTAAATCATTTCAAGGATAATTGCAAGACAGATACAGTGCATTGAAGGTTACATACAATAACAATATAATATAATAATCGCTAATGTGAGTAATAATTTACGTGTAATAGTTCAAATTTATTGAAATTATTTAGATAAGAAAATGTATATAATGAAAAGTCACTTTTATGATTCGTTAGTACTACATGTGAGTTTTAGAATATTAGCACGACAATGGCAGTCATAAATCCAGTCCCTTGTTAGTTGAATTTATTATTTATAGTATTATTTGCGTAATTGAAAATTAAGTTGGAGTACTTGTGATAGTAACACTAGCTTTTTACTTACATAATATCTTTATTTTTATATACTTCCGCGTTGTATAAATATACAATTCATATACTACTAATTGTTCATAATGCTGAAAAATTATCTATATCGGAATTAAATAATGAGCATTACAGGTATTATTATTGTTACATCATGATTTACAACAATTTGATCCTAGTACCTTAACAACTATGGTATATATAAATTGATGTCATTTTAACACATATAGGAACAAAAATGGCAACGTTTACAAAAGGCACTTTGTCAATTATTACAAAATAACGGAGGCAGCGATATTTAAACTTCTAAACTCTTAACTCATTAAATTCAATGCTACGATTGGCTTTAAATCATTAGCTCCGTCCTATATTTTTAATAAGTAAAAACAATTATTCCAAATTTTAAATTTTGAAGACGTATCAATTTCGATGATGCAAGAAAAACAAATTATTAGCATATTTTCCATGAAAGATTCTTATCTGTTCCAGGAAATGTTTGAAATATTCCAAAATTATTTTGCTAGTATTTTCTTGTACGTTACTACCTTGTTTTTAAAAAATAAAGGAATGCAGTGATATATGCCCTTACTTAAGTCTAGTCATATTTGTGTACATCATTCAGCTTTAAATTCGTATTTAAAATTATCCTGTGCTACTTTCCTTTCGCATTTTTAATACTCACTTTGTTTTTAAATATCGTCTAATATTAATACATTTTGGCTTTCGTTGGTGAATTACGAAAATTTGTAATTTCCTTGGAATTTCCGACGTAATTAAATATTTGAAAAAATCTTATTTTTCAAATATTTCGACAGACAATTTTTTTTAATTCTTACATGCCAAGTACACTAATTAAGAATTAAAAACTGTATCGAAATATTGTAATATATTTGCAGATAAAATAATAACTACGTATTAAAAAGTGAACGTGCCTGACATCGAGGTCCCCGTGGTGTAGTGATTAGCACGCCCGTCCGGCAATTTCTTCAAGTATTTAATTACGTCGGAAATTCCAAGAAAATTATAGATCGTCTAACATTTTTGCAAATACCGATAATTAACATATATTCAGGACATTTTTGTTGTAGAATGATTCTGGTACCATATTTTGCTGAATACTTTCAAATTTCTGCAACTATTTGTCGAAATTGGAATGTGTTATTCATGTAGTGCAACTAATTAATACGGAATTGAGCATGGAATTTGTAAATCGGAATAATCTATACGTAGTTCATATACAACGTGTCTCACTAAGTGTGGGGACCGGTGATATCTTGGAAACTACAATAGCTATAGTGATGAGAAAAAAATTTTCATAACTAAAGTGGCAACAGTAAATTTTAAATTAGTCGGTAAAAGTTCCAGGATTAACTATGATTTTAAATACTTTATCAAAAAGCTTAGTTAATTACGCACCACTTTGGTTAAAGACGTTTTGTTATATTGTGAATAATAAATGTAGTGGGCGTTGCCGAATCATGTAAAACTAAACCCGCTATAACGTCTGCAGTTTTAACCCGAATTAGAGAAATGTGGACTTGTTTGAAATTGCATTCAGCATTGTTTTAGACGTCGCAATTTATGTCACCCGTTAATGTTCAAGAAATGTAACAGATGGCGTTATTCCCTACTGTACGAGTTTTTCTCAATTATTTCTAAAAATTCAAATACAATAGTATGCTTTTCTTATGTTGTGTTTGAAGAGTTCCGACAGACTAAAGTAGTGGCGAAAACCGCATAGTGATATCTTTTTCCTTTTTCCAGATTGTAACGAAAACAGCCCATTATCAATAATAACTTCCCTATCAGTTACAAATACCTACTTAATAATATCGAAACCTACCTTGGCCACGAAACAAAGGAATGATAACTTTTATTCTTTTACACACAAAATTGTGTTGGTATTAGTTTAATATGACTATTTGTTTTTGGTCACTTTTCAAATAAGTGTCGTTTTCTAATGCAGAAGCATATGATATGCTTGCAGTGTATTTTCAATGTTTCGAAAACGCGTGTATTGTTGAACGTGAATATGCCCTTTATTATCCAGAAAGAAAAAGTATTCTAACGTTTGGCGACACGATTACGTGAAACGATTATGTTCAACCTCGTGGAAATTCTACCAAAGCACGTGTAGCTTCAACTGAAGCTAATGTGATAAATGTCTTTGCATAGGTTGAAGTTCATCCTCACACAACCACCAGAGAAATGTCTTCTGTTGTACAGATTTTGACCATAGACTCAATAAATGTAATTGGCTAACATAGGTGGAATATAAATGTTTGGTGTGGTATTTTAGGTGATAAAGTTATTGGACCATTTATATTTGAAGGCAACTTAAACAAGAAGATATACTTTAACATTTCTAGTAACGAATTACCAATACTTTTAGAAGATTTTGCGTTGGTTTCAGCATGACGGCTGCCAAGCTCATTATTTACGAATCGTCCCCGACTATCTTCATAATACGTTTCCATATCAATGGATTGGAAGAGGATCTGTTTTTGCATGGCCAGCTAGATCCTTAGATCTGACTGTGTTTGACTTTTACTTATGGGGAAGGATAAAAGATCTGGCCAAACAATGACGGCAAACAGTTTGAACATTTAAAATAAATATAAATTATTATTTTCATTTCAAATAAAACTACATTATGCACTATTGGTACTGTTTTCGTTTTGCATTGTTGTCATTTATTTATTTTGTGACTTTTATTTTGTCATTGTTATCATTCCTTTGTTTCATGGCCAACTGAGATAAGTTTCGATATTATTAAGTAGGTATTTATAACTAATAGGGAAATTATTACTGATAATGCGCTGTTGTTGTTATTATCTGGAAAAAAGAAAAAGATATCACTACGCGGTTTTCACCACTACCTTAGTCTGTCAAAACTCTTCAAACAACATAAGGAAAGCATATTGTTGCATTTGAATTTTTAGAGATAATTGAGAAAAACTCATACAGTAGGGAATAACGCCATCTGGTGCGTTTTTTGAACAATAACGTGTGGCACAATTTACGACGTCTAAAACAACGCTGGATGCCCTTTCAAACAAGTTCACATTTCTTTAATTCGAGTAAAAATTACAGAAGTTATAGCACGTTTAGTTTTACATGATTCGGCAACGCCTACTACACTTATTATTCACAATATGACAAAACGTCTTTAACCAAAGTGTTACGTAATTAACTAGGCTTTTTAATAAAGCGTTTAAAATCATAGTTAACCCTGGAACTTTTACCTGCTAATTTAAAATTTACTGTTGATCCTAGCGACTGCGCCCCCTAGCGATCATGCTTGGAATTTAAAAATATTTTCATTAAATTTCCCTTTGCCACTTTAGTTATGAAACATTTTTCTCCATTACTATAGCTATTGTAATTTCCAAGATATCGACGGTCCCCACTTTTAGTGGGGCACGCCGTATAGAAGATTCGTGAAATATCATTTAGCGGAGTCTTGTAATATGAACGGTAAAAATTACTTTTTAATATTTAGCAAGTGGTACAATATGAATATTTTAAGAACTTTAACTTGGGGAATGTATAACCGGGTCCTATTCTATTCGCTTTTCTTCCGAAAATTACGCCAAAATTTAATCAATATAACAATAAGTGTTACAATAATTTCTTTCGTAGGAGACGCAGGTAAAAGATTCATGATCACAGTATAGCATAGGACGGAGCTTATAATAAAAGCTTTGTTTGATATCATGAACTGGTACAAGTAAGTGTACACTAAAAAGTGCACATAAGTGCAGAGAAGTGTAGTACAAGCAGTTTAATTTTTACTGAATACAACAAACAATCGTAGTGTAAACTTTGTAATATGTACAAAGACAAATAAACAGAAGTTAGTTATATACCGATATATGTGTTTATCTTAGATGCACACATTTATGTGATGTAGAAAAATTGAAAACGGCGATAACCTTATTAACTGATTTGAATATAGGATCAGATACTTGTTCGGTATACCAAACATCTAAAAAAAAAGTACACTAGTTTATGATGCCAAACAAAGGTAAATATAATTAATACTACACTCAGAGCTATAATTGGCACCTTTTCACTCACGTGAAACCGTTTGTTGCCTTGCAAGTGTTGGGAATTTGTCGCCCTCTAATAGCGTATTCCATTGGTAATTCTAGAGTATCCGAAGCATGCTTGAAGCACGGGTTGGATGTTCCATTTGAAAATTTAGAGCAATAATTTATGTTCCATTGGTAAGGTTAGAGCAGTTGGAATTGCACTGTAATGTTGCCAGTTTAGAGAATGGGAAATTCGTGAGCTTGGTTACGAAAAATCGTGAGATATCGTGAGAAATCCTCTTTTAGATTCAAGTAGCGATCGATCACTATTTTATGCAATGAGAAAATTAAGGAACTCTATAAAAACAACAATTTAAGGCGTTAAAATAAAAATAAAATAAAATATAACACAAAAAGGTTATTTACAATAATATGACCGCTCTTTATAAAGCCATCTTTTGACGCATACATTAACCTGGTTATTAACATTTTATAGAAATTCGGTAATTCCTCACCACTTTGCTATAAAACTCAAAGAAGTTAAAGTAATATAAGCAGCATCGCCCACTACTCGCACTATCCCGACATTTTTGTATACACCCTTAAGGGTTTGGTGTGAATATTTTGGTTTCATGTTGGCCTCGTTTGTAAATGCTTCTATTGATCTAACTTTGATAAAGGTGCGTATATTGCAAATCACCTTGGTCTAGTTTATTAATTGTAAATGGTGTTGGAATATGGTGGTATTTAAAATCGATAGATATTTAAAGTATGATAATTTGCAACTAGTCGAAAAAATTTAAAGATTTTGCATAAGTTACGCAAATGTCTTTATCTATGTGGTTATGAGCATTGAATAAGTAAATAAAGTAGAAATCTGAAATTGTATTTAAAACCCTTGCATTGATCTAGAAATAAATATGATTTTATTATTACTCGTAACGTTTCATTTATAATAAAATGCATACAAATTTATAGTTGAAAGAAATGAGAACACTTTTATACCTTAGTGTCAGTTAATTCATGAATAGAAAACTAGGAATTGTCTTTCATTCATTAGTAGGGATGGCAAAACTGGTAGTTTATATCGATATATCGTATCATATGATATATTGCAATATTGTATCGATATCATCGATATATCGGTGCCAATATATCAATATATTGTATCGATATATCGTTAACATAGCATTATATTTGAAATTACACGTTGGCACCGGCGTTATCCCATTTTGCGACATGAAATAGGTTCATAATTTGACATTAATTCTAATTATTGATTATTTAACAATTTAAACAAATATTAATTATTATGTTCAAATTTGATATTTTCTACTAAATTAATATCTTTGGTTGGGTTTAATAATTACAATCATAATTAGAGCCAGGCACTTTTTAAATTTCGCGGATGATTTAAGTTTATAGTTCCGGTAATAAATGACATATACGCCAATTTCTCAACGTAATGCAGACAAATATATCCTTTATTGCCGGAACTACCAGCTTAAATCATCCGCGAAATTTAAAAAGTGCCCGCTCTAAATTCATAATATATTCATGTATGTATATATTAGAAGAATACCTGAATTATTTTTTCTTTTTGTTACTTGATAAGCATTTTAAATGTTGTAAATAATAAATAAAATATAAGTGATGTGGTAACATAGTCTCCATATGTAATTAATCATTGTCATTGTTGCCACTATGTAAAAAAATATAGTGTTATCTTTTTTATGGAGAATAAGTACCTACTTGGAAAAAAGATCTTATACGTAAGTACATCTATTTTATAAAACAAAAAATAAGCTTATGGATGTTATATTACCCACTGAGCATCTACAGATTGCAGATTACTGTTTCATTAAGTATGGCAGTTGCAAGATATTTATTTAAAAATAAATTTTGATGGCATATTACGTTCCATATATTTGAGAATACATCGATATATCATTTGATATATCGGAAAAATATTTAGCGATATTTCTAATCGATATTTTTTCGAATATATCGATACAGTAAAGACTCTTTAATCCGAACTCACCTTGATTCGAACATACAGTAATCCGAACTAACGTAGTCCAAATCGATGGTCCGAACAAGACCCTATAATTCGAACAAAGTGCGGTTTAACGAATGTCGTTCGGATTGTAGAGTCGGCTGACAAAGTAAAAGTACCACCAGAAACAACGCGTGGTTAGCTTTATGTGGGTAATTCCCCGGCCGTTTCGGGGAAATCCCTTTTGTGAGCCGAAAGTATCGTTCTTAGTGGGAATATCACTACCGTGCAAACATGACGCAAAAAAGAAAACACCACTGTTAACCCTATTGCCAAAGTAGAAATTCTAAATAAATTGGATGAAGGTGAATCGGCATCCCAATTATCTAACATTTATAACGTCGGAAAATCTACTATTACGGATATTAAGAAACATAAAGAGAAAATTTTCAATTTTGTCGCTTCTGAAAACGGACTTGGAGGAAGAAAAACTCTGAAATCATGTGAACATCCTAATATGAAAAGCGTCCTTTATACTTAGTTTTCACAACAGCATGCTAGAGGTGTCCCGATTTCTGGAGACATGCTATGTTAAAAAGCTAGTTTTTTTCTGTGAAGCTACGTATTAAGGACTTTAACGCCAGTTGTGGGTGGTTGCAATCAAGTGTCTCGGGAGAAAAGCTGTTTAATGATTTTAGTGTAGTAGAACCTTTTAAATTAAAATTCTTAAAAACAATTGAGAGATTAACTTCTGGTCAAATTTACAACGCGGATGAGAGTGGGCTTTTTTGGAGGGTGTTACCTAACAAAACGTTGGTTAATAAATCTGAAGCATCGGCACCCGGAAGAAAATTAAGTAAAGAAAGGATAACTTTCATGCCATGTGCAAACGCATCAGTAAGTCACAAACTACCGTTATTTGTTTTGGGAAAGCAAAAACGCCACGTGCTTTTCGTAACCGCTAGTTACCAGTTATTTATAAGGGAGCAAAAAAAGCTTGGGTGACAAAAGATCTGTTTAAAGACTGGTTTTATTCGCACTTTGTGCCGTCGGTAGAAAACAAAATGGAGGAATTGGGATTACCTAAGAAAACTGTGTTACTTCTGGATAATGCTCCTGGCCATCCCGATGCTTTAAAATTAATGAGTGATGATAAACAAATGTCCGTCATGTACCTTCCACCAAATCGTACACTGACTCTGCAGCCCATGGATCAACATGTGATTCAGGCTATTAAACTTAATTATCGCTAGAAACTTCTCTCACAAATTGTTGAATCTAATGATGACGTTGCACAAATCTTAAAAACAATAAATTTAAAAGACCTGGTATTTTTGCTCGACGAAGCTTGGCAAAGAGTAAAAACTGAGCTGTTGAGAAACTCCTGGAAAAACATTTGTCCTAACTTAACTACTGAACAAAAGATGTCGATTTAGCTATGAACAATGACCAGACTGAAGAACACTATAATGATGAAGATGATTTACCTTTAAGCACATTGCTTCCATGGAATAAAATTCAGATTAATGAGCTAGCTGACGTCAAGGACATGTTTGGGAAAATTGGTGAAGCTGTGTCAGACCAGGATGTACAGGAACGGGTACAAGGGGAAAATCAAGATGGAGCATTTCTCACTGAAGAAGAAATAATTGATAAAGTCGCTTCTGATTCAGAAAATGAGGAGAATGTTGATAATCAAGAAAGCCATGATAATTAATTAGTTCGGATTAAAGAGTTTGTACTGTATATTTGAAATATCGATATATCGTTGCCATCCCTACCTACATATGACATTACCAGACATTACTTATCGTAACTGACATTTTGGGTCCAAACGTCCAAACCGTGGTTCTTTCTCTAACTTTATTGCAGTGCTGCAGTGATATTTAATATAAACATATTAGATCCTCCGATTTATAACTTCATGCGTGTCCAAAAAACATTCCTCTTACTTTGGAAAGAGTTTCTTTTAGCTACTATTGCTGTCATAAAAATCTGGGACAACTCGTATGAGCTCATTTTAACGTTTTTTCAATCTCGTGACAAGGCTTGTCCATTTAAATATCTTTTCATATTTTACAAAAGCTATGTTTAAAATGGGTAATGTCATAATAGTATATCCCAGATTTTGATGAAAGCAATAGTACATTGAAAACCGTGAGATCTGGCATCACTGGTTGCATTCGGAGCAATTTTTATCGCTCCTGCTAGAGGAGCAAGAGCCGCTTTACAGGAAAATGGCTGACTGACAACAGTTGATACAACAAATACAACAATGGCAATCATAACCGATGTACCTAACCTCTCCCAATGAAATAAGTAAAACCGCTCCTGCTGTCCAAAGGAATACGCTATAAGTTTGATGATCTGAAATGTACGCTTGCACGCTAACTTAGAATAATGAGGGCAGTGAAGAGTGCATTGAGTAGGACAGTATAGGTAATTCGTGAAATTACATTTTAATATCTTGGTCGTTTAAAAAATCGCTGTATTTTACTCTTTTTTTTACTGAATAAATAGAATTTTACAAAACATATTTCATGTTTTAAATAAATCGTCTGTTTTTTTTCTATATTAAATGCACTCATTTGATCACAGAAAGGTTTATTTTACTTAAAAAATTTCTATCTATAACCGCCTAAATATTAATTTTCGCTATCTACGTGTACTCTTTGTCTGTAGATAATACTTCTGTACGTCTTTTAAAGATCCAAAAGTACTTGCTTGACTACCACGACACATTTTTTGTTGTAACGCGTCCGAATGGTCACCGACACACGCTGCGGGATGGTAAATATGAACTAAGCCCGGATCTACACACCGCACTAAGTGGATATCCGATTTGACTACTTCATCAAAAAATGCTACGTCCTCCATGCCCCATCCTCTGATTGAAGTATTAAATCCGCCTAATCTAACGAAGTCACTTTTGAACAAACTCACTATACCGAAACCGAACTGTCTCCAGGATCCGTTATCTTCGTTTAATAACACTTCTCTATCGAATATTTTATAATTCGTACTATCGTAAGATTTATTGAACATTTTCGGATTATACAAGCTATATACTATAGGAAAATAAATAGTCGAATTTTTAATCGTATTTTGCCTGATCCGAAGCAAACTTTTAGAATTGAAAGCAATGTCCACATCTACGAAAAACATCAAATCATTTTCCTGCAGGATTTCCGCGCCAAATTGTAAGGCACGCCCTCTAGCGAACGGTTCGTCTACGGTTATCGTGTGAATGTCACTTGAAGGGTATTTATTCCGTAAGTCGTTGATCATCGTCAATGATTCTTCGAATTCTGATGGAGTGGTTTTGTAGAGCACCACCACTAATTTTGTTAGTTCGCTTTCCCTGAGGCAAACCCTTTCGTAGAAGGTGAGAAAACGCGCGAACGTGTTGAGCCGGCCGCTTATTGGTAAGATGAAACTGATGGTCTTTTTATGTGTAACATTCTGATCTGCATCAAAAATAGCTGGTAATTGAAAGTGTCTGCTGATGTGGGAGATTTTCTTGAAAATTTTTTGATGTAAAAATAAGTTGTCTTCAGATTCTTCATCGGAGAATGCGTTGTTCACATCAATCTCTCGGATCTCGATACCTACAATGAAAGAAATTTTGTTAATATTCTTCTCGACAAGTTATTACAGAAAGTGCATTTTGAATTAACGGAGTGCGATTATTAACGATTGACGAACCCGATGAAAATGATTTGAATAAAACCATGATTTATTAGAAAAAAAAATTAAATTCTTGTTAGCGAATAATCAATCCTATCTGGGCCTAATCCTAAGGCAGGAAAGATTTGGTTCATGCAGGTTTCGATAATAAAATCGTCTCTACAGATAAGTGATGATTTATTTATAAACTCACTCATTTCCTATTGTTTATTTTGAAAAAATTAGGAAGTTTTATGTCAAAAATTGCCACAATCTTGTCCTGCATGTCTCGGCACAACGATAATAGAAACTTGACCATAACTTTTTACAAATTCAACATTTGCTATTCGGAAACTGCAGATGTACATGAAGTGGTGTTTGTACAAGCAGGGTAGTTTGTATAAGATATCTTATATCTATTTTCTAGAGAGTTTTTCAAAATTGTACATGCATGTATTGTAAAATAAAATCGTAATAGAGAATTATTAACATTTCAGGCAGATATGTAGGACATTATAGTTTTTGTTCTTTGGTATATAGAAGGTACGGATATTCAACAGATTCTGGTGGAGTTGAATCATTGATAAGTAACTATAATTCAACTCAAGTGAGCTTCAGATAAGCTGTCATATTATCTGCAAAGGCATTTGTTTATCTCTTCCAACAGATATCTTTAATAACTTCTCATTTGGTATGGCTTACAGAATAGGTACAAGTTCTCCCAAAGCCTTGTTAAACAATATGATAACTACTTATGTTGTTAACGCCAGTTCCAAGAATTATAACTTATAAGACAACCAAGTACTAAACAATATTAAGTAAGAAGCTACCCCAATAAACATAGTAGTTCCCGCAATAGTGAGCATATTCGCCAATTTCTTAGCGCAATGCATGCGTGTATGGTCTTTACTACCGGAATCACCAACTTAAATTGCCTGCAAAAGTTGAAAAATGTTCAGCAGAATACACTATCGCTCATTAGTATTTGGGCACCTCAAATTTCAGGATAAATCATTAAATATTTAGATGGAAATATTAAAATATGTATTTGGTATTTAAGTATACACAAAATATACAACTTTAACAATTAAAATTATTTATTTAACCTAAATTTTAGATTCGTCTACGTGACCTCCTTTACTTTTAATGATTGCGTCGCGTAATCGCAATTAATTTTAACAATGTTTCCGAAGTTATTCGAGCCCATGCTGTCTGTAGTTTGTTCCACATGTCATCTGCTGAAGCTGGAACAGTTTTTCTTACTTCTCGATCGAGTTCTTCCCATAATAACTCGAAGGGATTCAAGTCTGGGCTTTGGGGTGGCCATTTCATGATTGTTAGTGTCCCTTCCTTTTCCAACTATTCTAAATATTGCTTGCATAATTTTGAAGTATGTTTTGGGTCATTGCCTTGTTGGAATACGAAATTCTGACCCAAAATTACACCAGAGAGTATTGCATTTTCCTCTAAGATGCGTTTGTATTGCTCTTTTCTCATTATGGTTTGAATTTTTACGAGATCAACCCCAACTCATTACTGAACCACCGCCGTGTTTGACGGTTGAGACTGTGCATTGTTTTAGTGCACGTTCACCTACAGATCTTCTTACAAACACTCCTCTTCGCGAACCGAAAATCTCGAATTTGGATTTGTCGGTCCACAATATCTTGCTCCAATCTTCTACCATTCAATTTAGATGTTCACCTCTTTTTCTTATTAATTTGGCAAAGCAACGGCTTTCGCATCGGAATTCGTCCGTGAAGGCTGGCTTTTTGCAAACGGCGTTTAACCGTGAACACGTTAATCGGCTTCGGAAGAACAGTATTGATTTCTGCGGCGATTTCTAGAGCTGTTTTTCTTCTATTTCGCTTGCTGGACACCACGATTGCAATATCTTGAGCTGATGCTGTCACCCTTGGTCTACCACTTCTTACTTTATTTAGAAAACTGCCACTTTCACTGTAGTTTTTGATATAATAAATGTAATTTTCTAGCAATTGTGGATTGCGTATGCCTAAGTTATGTTGTGCTATTATCAGAGCATGCGTTTCAACACTAATTTCTTTCCTTTTCGGCATGTTTTAAAATGTTAAACGAAATTATAAGCACTATTCGGTAATAGATATCGGTACTAACATGAAGCAATAACTGACCGTAATTTAAAAATATTATTTCAAATGGCTTTATTATAGCTTCATGATTGATAGTAAAATTACCAACTATTACATTTTTCTGGAATTTCAAGAAATACGCTCTTTGTTGTCGCTACTACCTACGCTCGTATTACCTTTCATACAGATAAAAGAAGTAAATAGTCCGATATTATTTAATGAATTTAAGTGAATCTTACTGATTATTACCATACTATGGAATGTATTTCCTAAATTCTTTGTATACAAAAATCAAAAATCCAAGGGTGCCCAAATACTTATGGGCGGTAGTGTATATTTCAGAGTAAGAACAAGCACACAACTCAAATAATTTGAAATTTATAAACTTGCTTATTAAAACAATGTGTGTAATATTATTATATAACTATTATTAAAACATACATTTCTTGTTATTTGTGACGGTATACATAGTCCGTAGTTTTTTCTAACGTATGGAAAATTAAAACGTCTTTCACAATATTTTCAGTATTATTCTAGCTTTATTTTTAATAACTTTTACTGCAAATAAAATAGTAAACAATAATTAGCCGAAAAGATATTCATTTCATACTTAACTCGTATTGACATGTTCAGTGTTGAAAATGCCTATTTCAGTGTGTGGAATTGAACTAGTGTGTAGAGAAAACAGTAAAAATATGAGGGTGAAAAAAACATTTTCTACCATTTCCTTCAAAATTAACTAACTTAACAAATTAAGATTTAGTAGGCTATTACGACACCCCTCTGAGTAATTTAAAGAAAAAAAATTCAAGTAAAAACTACTCCGAGGCAAGTGCTGCACAACAAAATTATATTCAAGTATATAGAGTTCAGTTTCCGCAAGGCACGATATAAATATGGTTTTTTAAATGAAAATCTCAGATTATTTTCCTATGCTACTGATTACCAGAATATTCTTCATAATTCAAATTTAATTTTAATCTGTTATGTTTACCGTCTTTATTAATTGAGCATATTATTAATTATTTTTGTAATTTTAAATATTTGCAATTCTATCCTACAATTCCAATCAGAAATGTTTAACATCAAAAATTCATAAAACTGAAAGTTATAAGTAGAGTAACCTAAACTTGTGGACTCGCATAGGCGTCGGTATTACGGGTTAATATCAGAATACGAAAAATTCATAAATAAACTAAACCGGTAGAGAAGCAGGCATGTAGTGTCGACCTTGAATATAAATCATGTTAAACCGCGCTGAGAGAGATTTCGTTTTAGTACCGGTTGAGCTGTTGGAGAGATTAGTCGAACGGTCAAGGTTATGTACTTACGTGTCGCTTTTGAAAATATAGCTGGTGTTTTTTGTGTGTTGTAGTATTATACCAAGTACATAATTAGTGTATCGTTTCATATAGAACTAATATTTACATACCTAAGAAAACAATGCCTCGTAATAAATTTGCTACTAATGTACATAAGTATGTGTCACATTTTCCCCCTTTAAAATATGACGGTAGTGCAGTTTTTTGCTTAATATGCAATGTTCATTTGGCTGCATTGGACAGAATTGATTGCCAGAGGCATGTCAATGGTATTAAACATATGAGAAATGCAAGAACTGAAATACCTTATACACTATTCCTCATACATTTATTAATTATGTTTACCTCTTGTAATCTTCCGTTGTCGTTGGTGAGAAAAGCAGCTTTTAAAACGTTTTGGCGACAATACGTTCCAAAGTACCCATTACCTCACAAACAATTACAGATTAATTTGCCGCGAATGAAAGAGATGCTAGAAAATGTGTGTAAACGTGATTTGTGTTCCAAAAAAATATGGATTACCGTGGATGAGACCACCGATATAAAGAAAAACAGTATTGTGAATGTAATAGTTTTATCTAGCGAGAACACAGCATCTCGATATTTGTTAGCTTGCAAACGTGTTCAACGATGTACCGCGGAAAATATTCAAAAAGTGATAATGAACGCTTTGAAAAAATTTAAAATTGCCCAAGATCAAGTTGTTATGATTGTGACAGATAGTGCAGCAACGATGTTAAGTGTTGGGCGTTCCTTAAAATATATATTTCCTAACTTAATACATATAACCTGCGTGCTGCATGCTTTGCATTTGGTTGGTGAAGTTGTTTGACAACATTACGGAAACGTTGATCGGATGATTGGAAGTACTAAAGCAGTGTTTCGTAAATATCTTAAACGTTTAAAAGAACCTCCTGAACCAATTTTAACACGATGGGGTACTTGGCTAACAGCAGCTTCTTACTATTTGATCCATTTTCAACAAATTCAATCAGTTATAATGCGATTTAATCGGAATGAATCCAAAGCAATTAGAGAAAGTCAAAGAGAATTTCAAATTCCTCAACTTTTAGAAGATTTAACAACAATATGTATCAATTTTACAGTATTACTAGATGCCATCAGAAAACTACAATGTACTGAATTGTCATTGTAGGAATCATTAGACATAGTGGAGAGTGTAAAAAATAAATTACACACATTAAATGATACGCCAGGATTATGCGCTAGTCAAAAGTTGGCAGATGTTTTAAGGAAAAATCCCGATTTTAATACTTTAGAGGCCGTTTATGATAAGTGTAAGAATAGTGAACTTTTAAGTGATTTTGAAAAACAGTTTCTACATGCAAATGTAACTTCCTTAGATGTGTAGAGATCGTTTTCTATGTATAAGAATATTTTTTCTTGTCGACGCACAAGGTTTAAAGAAGTAACTGTGGAAACATATGCAATGATGCAAGTATACAGTAGTTCACATCCTGATGCCTCTAATTTGTTGAATAATTAGCAAGTAAGTTTATTTATGAATTTTTCGTATTCTTATATTAACCCGTAATACCGACGCCTATGCGAGTCCGCATGTTTTGGTTACTCTAGTTATAAGTTTTCAGGAATAATAACAGGAATTACTACCATCAAAGTAATCCTTAGTACCGTCAAAGTAATAACTTTGTGCTTTAGTACTTTTGTTTCTTATTCACACGTTTTTACTATTTCACACAGATCCTTTCAATGTAAAGTTTTCCATTCCATTTAACATTATTTCAATACCATTGTTTATAGTTACCAAGTTATATATAACTTGTGATTCAGTGATGAAAATAAAATCATAGTTTTTTGATATCCTTCATTTACCATTAGTTAAGAGATCTCAGGTTTCAACGTAAACTTTTATACAATCTTATTATGATACTTACCTCGCCGAGCTAGACGGTACCGAAATAGCTCTAGACCTACCGAAGAAAATTCTACTTTCGTTTTTCACACAAACGTACCTGTAAATGTTTGTTGAACGTAGGCGTGACGTCTAACAGTAACAGTCATTTTATGGCCTCTGTATTTGCGATAGACTAATAAAAGATCTAAAACGAGATCAACGCCGTTCACCGGGTCCAGCCTGGAATAAGCGTAGAAGACGTCTTTGAAGTCGATCACGCGACCCCTCTGCTTTGAGTATTGGTTTATAATCTCCATCGCCTAAAAGATGTAATAAATTGTATTAATGTATTGCAAATAGAGATTTATTAATATTTTAGACAGATACGCATGTAGGAAGTAGTTTTTGTTCTTTGGTAGAAAGTACGGATATTCAATAGATTCTGGTGGAGGAGCTAAGCTGTTAGATTATTTTCAAATGCATTTGCTTTCTTAAGTAACTTCCCATTTGGTATAGATATAAATGCTTTTCCAAATTATCAGAAATTATCAGAAATATTTAATTTCTATTTCAGCCACGGTGGGAATTTAGAATTATTTAGAAAATACTAATGGTCTATATATTTGTTTATCGATTACGCAGCTTTCGATAGCTCTGAAAAAGGTTCCTTATTTCGTGTTGTAAGCCCACCGGGACCTTATGTCAGGAACGTTCACTTTTTAATACCTAGTTGTTATTTTATCTGCAAATACACCATGATATTTCGACAAACAATTTTAATTATTACATGCCAAGTACACTAATTAATTAATATATTTTGGCTTTCGTTGGTGAATTATGAAAATCTGTAATTTCCTTGGAATTTCCGACGTAATTAAATATTGAAAAAATCTTGTCCCGGTAAGGAACTAAGTATTAAAAAGTGACCGTTCCTGACATAAGGTCTCCGTGGTGTAGTGGTTAGCACACCTGTCCGGCAAGCGGAAGGTGTCAGATTCGATTATTTACTGGGACTAGATTTTTTTAGTATTTAATTGAGTCCAAGGAAATATAGCTTTTAGATATTGGGAACCAGCACTGGGTTATCCACAGCTTTTACAAAATTTTTCATGAGGCCCAAAATAATACGTAATGGAGGCAAAATTATGTTTCGTGGATCAACCAAAGATGTTTCTTTTGCGTTTATTTGTTCTTAAATAAATTCATTCCGAGCGGGCGATGCTTTCCTTATGTAGTGATGTTCTCTAATCCTACTATCTCATAAACACAAAAAAAAGGATATCGCATATCCGTCCTATCAGTCCAATAACAGTCAAATCAGTTTATTAATTTCATTAGTACCATATTAAAACCATGTAAAGCCTTTGATATTAAAAATACTGTGCCTACTGTGAAACATGGAGGAGGAGCCGTTATGGTTTGGCGGTCCATGTCAGCGACTGGAGTGGGGAGTTTAGTGTTTATTGAAGGTATTATGGATAAGAAATCATATTTAAACATTTTGAAAAGCCATTTAAAAACTGATGTTGAGAAACTGCAATTAGGAAAACGATGGATATTCCAACAAGATCAAGATCCTAAGCACACGGCATTCGTCGTGCGTGAATGGCTATTGTATAATGTACCCTAACAGCTTAATTCTCTGCCCCAGTCGCCAGATTTGAATCCCATCGAGCGTGTGTGGGATTATCTAAAAAGAAAATTACAAAATCGTACTGTAACAAGTCGAGAATCCTTAAAACGAGTACTAATAGAAGAATGGGATCAAATTCCAGCAAACTTTACAAATAACTTAGTATCTTCCATTCCACGAAGGTTAACTGCTGTCCTTGAAGCTAAAGGAGGCCTTACAAAATATTAATTTTTGTTTAGTTCATGTTATGTATTTAAATTTTTTTATTAGTGTACGTTTACCTTTGTGAGATTCTATTACTTTTTGTCGTTTTTATTCATTTGAATGAACTCAATTTTGAAATACGATTTTTTTTTTTGAGATTTCTTAATTTTTCATACCTTATCTAACAAATATGTTTTTGTACCAAGAGAAATATTTATTTTGTAAGAAAACGCTTTTTAGATAGGTGTACGATGACTTTCGTGAGAAACTGTGCCATAAGTCTCTTTAGTGTTCACAGCACCACCAATTTGTAAAGATGATTTTCTATCACTATTGATGCAATACAGCTTTAAAGCTATATTTTGACAAATCAATAAATAACGACGACTCGTTTGGGTCATACTCTTAATCCATAGCGTTAAAAAGTCCTAAAATATCATGGCAGACGCAAAACTCGTGCTTTTTAATGGTAAAATCACTGAATCATGTAGCTCTTACTCGTTTAATCGAGTGATAAGAAGGTTTGCCTTGGATCTAGATAAGTCACTTAGTAGATCGTTTCATTCACTTCCCTTAATAAAACGCGGTTTCTTATCTTCATCCGTATAGGAATTGTCATTAGAGTCTACGTCAACAAAATCTTGCTCTTCGTTATTTGATATACAGGGATAAACAGGATGAGGTAAACTTTCTGAATGTAGAATCAGCCTTGTAACAGGCAGAATATCGGGACGTTTTTGGAATTAAAACTTGAAGTCTTTGTTATGCAAAAGTAACAGTCGTTTTCGTGGGCTCTCGCCATAACACTGGAACCCCAAATTACAGAAATACATTTTCTCCTCCACCCATCGTATGTTTTCTTTTGATTACTTCTTCTCTTTTTGCAAATATAAATTGTCCTCAAACGTAATAAAAACGATCAGAAGTTAATTTACACAATTTATTTGACATCTTGTAAAATTTAGCACAGTTTATTATAGGATTATCAAAAACAATTTCAAATGTACCGATTGTCAGTTGTAAAATACTCTACTGTTTTTTTAAATAAATAATTAAAAAAAAATAATATTAGCAGTGACATTTACTAATAGTTGTATAAATGTAAGGAGGAAGAACGCCTAGGACAGTGACATCTATTCGAAAAAGACCTGGAAGGTCGGTGTTGATTCAAATTGTAGCCGTGTATTCAAGCAGTTTTCTTGGTTATTATATTGCTCCCTCATAATTTCGAGAGCTTCAAGGTTATTTAAGTAATAACCTTTGTTAGCTACATCGCAAAGTTGTTCCCTACTGAAAAATTATGGTTGTTGGAAACTAAATGCTGTGCAAAGTGTGAAAATCCCGTTCAGTCGGGTCGCAAGCATCTTACGTGTTCTTTTATCCGAGTTTCAACAGGTAAGATACTTGCGACCCCATAATAAAGCACACTACATCAAAGTATACATTATTTTTAAAATTAAGTAATCTTGTTAGATGTAAATACCTTTTCAATGTAAACATACCTATTATTTATTTTAACAATACATGTAAGCATAAATAATATACATTATTTTGCTTACAACACAATAAGTTCATATAAAGTAACGCGTTTTGTTTTCCTACACAACGCACCTTTAAATTTAAAAATACCATCAAATTTAACAATATAATTTTACTACTGCGTACAACATAAAGTGGTTAATTATAAGATTTTAATGTTGTTATAATAACAAACTATACAGTGTATGTTTTAGTATATTATGTTGTAAAAGAATTAAAGAGAAGGTATGTTAATAGATAGCAAGATAAGTGTTGCTGTCACAAAGCATCAGAAAATATTGTAAAAAAACAATATACCGTACGAGCGAGCGTACTATGATCACACGATTTTACACGAATTCAGCGCATCTAAACGTGTGCTGTGTTGAATATAACTGTGGAATGTCATTTGCTTGACAAAATTGCGTAAACGCAAATTCATTTGTGCACCTTACTCACGTTATAAACGGCGTATTCGTTCACGTACATGTGCAAGCCACGACTTCGCTCTCGCATTTCCGAAATCACCTTGCTCATTTTATAAACGACATATTCGTTCACGTACACGTGTAAGACACGACTTTGCTCTCGCATTTCCGAAAAATGCCGATTATACTGGCTGATCATAGTACACTCGCTCTTACGGTATATCTTTATTTTAACAAAGCATTTTTCTCTGTGTAGTGCTATGTAATATCGAAGGAAATTTCAATGCATTACCTCTCTCAAAATGTCATTAAAGCCCTCAGTCATGGTCGATGGCACGCGACGTTTTGGGTTTGTATCCCTGAACGAAAACAGTGTCCTGTTGATGAACTCCCAATCCATTACGTCACTCACTTTATTGACTCGAAATCTATTTAAACTTGGCGATATTCCTATAAACAAAAAAATACGGACTTCAATTTTATATTTAAACTTAATATGTTTATGGACGAGGATGATAAAAGTGTAGATGGAAATAAACTCTCAGTACAATCTTAATTGAATTATATGTATCCCTAGTAATTTATTTGCCGAGAATTATGCAGGGGTTATCAATGAATTAATGGAAAGCCTGGCGGGTTTTAGATAGCTTTTTATCATACGCCAATAAATTTTATTATTAGCAGATCAGAGGAAGAAGTATTCCTTCTTTGTTTTCATAACTGGTATTCATTTTCATTTACGTACACACCGTATAATATGGATTGGGTGATTATTGCAAGCTGATGAATAATGGCATGTAAATTTAAAGGAAGAAAAATAAAACATAAACAAAATAAGCCGCTAAAAGTTCTATTATAAACAGACTGCTATTATAAATCCATTGGAATAAAGCTGTATACGCATTATATTCTTCATAGTATTAACAACCACGTGGCAAATGTATCACGCTAAGCTCGTTTTATTGGTAACGAGAATATAGTCTTTCTAAACTAACTAAAAAAATCTACTTACGCTTTGAAATTTTGTTATAAAAAATTAATTATTCTTAGAAAACTAATAAACAGTTCCTATAGTCTCAATGGGTGCTGAAACATTTTATGTAATACATTTGTTGACTTTTCAGGGAAACAGAGTCTGTTTATTTTAATTTCGATTTAATATCGCCTTTTTTATGTTATTTTAATATTTCAAAATAACTACCATCTTTACTAAATGTCTGGATTTTAAGAGATTTAGAAAGAACTCAGTATAAAGAACGTTCCACTTAAAACTCTGAGATTTTCTAAAAAGGTAATCATTAAGAAATATTACTGGACTCATTATGGGTTTAAAATTCTATTGTACTATAGCAAATTAAGGAAAAAACCATAACTTTAAGTCAACAATTCTCACTGAGAAATTAGCAACGTAGGGCTATGGCTTTTTCATTTATTAAATAAAGAAAAATATGATTCAATACTCATAATGACTGGTTTACGGACGGATTGCATTCCGTTAGAAGAGAGATCTGGTCCTGGTTAAATAAAGAACATGTAAAGAAATGTAAGTTGATTGAAGGTGAAATCCATACTAAAGCACCAATATGGAATGTAGATGGTAAGTTCTCTGTTAACCTAAGTAAACGCAGCAAAATAGAGGTCAAAATCATTGTCGGGTTGGTAACACTGGACAATGCCTCCTGAAAAAGCACCTATATAATATAGATCGAGTAAGTGATCTATAAGAGGAAACGAGTTTGCATGTAATATGCACATGTAAGGAACTAAAAGCACTTAGACATAAACTTGGGGAACATCTAATGGAGTCTTCGAAGGTACTCAAATGTCCTCTGGGCACGATAATGGCCTTTATAGAGGACACTAAGCTGCTTGAGTGGAAATGAGAGTTCTATTGGGGGCGGCACAAAAAGCATTTAGCTCAAATGCCTGAACTATTGGTGACCAACCGAAACAATATGAATGAATGAAATCAATGATTCCATGATGGCATAGGAGAATAGCATTTAATAGGTCTCTATTAAAATTATTTTTTTTATATTATCAAAATATTTTTTGAATCAAGGAAATGTTTTAAAGAATTATCACTTTGTGCATTGCCACATGCTGTATCTTAAGCAGGCTTTGATCAATGTGCTGGGCGATAGCAGTATCTTTGCCGTAGCAATCGTAAACCAGGAAATATTGAAAAATGAACAATAAGGTACAGTGAAACCTCTTTTGGGAGGACACCAGCGGTTATAAAGGTTCAAACGAAATACAAATAGGGTATTGTCCTGTTTATTGACATCTAGTGACCTGATATTTTTAAAGTTACCTACAACTATTGACGCGATTTGTACACATCATTGTGTACATTAACTTCCGCAGTAATTTTACGCCCGTTTATGACCTAGTGTATATATTGCTGTATATTGCTTATACCGGCTGTCCAGGATAACATGAAGTACATGGGTATATTGGAAACCTTTTGGTTTTTACCCTGTATCTCAGTAACGGAATGGATTCTTAAAAATGTAATCCCGGGTTGTACTTAGGCGCACAAGTGCGCAACTTTTTCCCCATTTAACCGACCTTGTATCTCTAACGGTTTCCAATATACCCATGTACTTCATGTTATCCTGGACACCCGGTATATTGGCAGAGAAGTCCATAAAGGTACGTTTTTGGTGACAATACTTCTTTGTAAATTATATTATTTATCTGGTCTTTAATGGAGTCAACTATTAATGTATACCTTGGTCTGCAGAGGTTAAGAAACCATATGTACATGCTTGTGTCAAAAAAGCTTGCAAATATTGCAAATATTGTAAATATTTTAAAAACTACTAAAAGTTTTGGTTTTTAAATTGGCATATTGACGTAATTAAAAACGGCGTACTTTGGAGATGTAAAGCCGTTTCTGTAACTATACAGGGTGACCAAAAAAAACCTGAAAATACTAAAAATAAAGTCACCTGAAAGATATATTCAACCACATAAAATTCTACTTGGGAATATCAATATCTTCGAAACAAGTTAACTTCTGACCAAGTGACAGATTACTGTTAGATCTAGGATTTTTTCAGTAAGTAAAAAAGTAAAAAGTTGTATTTTTTTTTTGTATATTTCTTCCAGGTTCTGAGCCACTGGACTAAAAATGTCACTATTGTTTTTATACCGAATCAGCCTCTAAACCTATATTTTCGAAAGTGGATTACAAGGACCCCCAATGGTAGATTTTGAGATTTTTAGAGTCCATGTCACCGAGAAAAAAAATTGGGAGTTTACGAGATCTAAATGGGACTACAAGTCATAATCAACATTCAAGCGTTCAGCAAATTGACATAATGCACCTAACACAGATTGTGTAATAATACTCGTAATAGACGTAGAAACTACTTAATTGATTTTTTCATAAAATTGCTTTGTGGTATTCTACAAATGTTTATGTACAAGTTTTTACGAGTATAAATAACATATAACGTGTCCTTGTTGGAAAGCAATTATATAATAAGAGTGTTAGAGACAAGCACTGGTCATTCTTCTGAATTTTTACACACTAGATCCATACGGTGATATTGAAGAATTGAATATCATATTACAAGAACCGATCAGAATAAACATTAACGAAGAATTTAAGGTGTAGTTCAGAATGGGATATCAGCATTTCTGGCTTCAGAAAGATATACCTGTTGCTTATCCAGCATTATGGACTACTGCAAAAATGTTTTTGATAGCTTTTCCATCTTCATACCATAAAAAAAATCGCTTGGAAATCACTAGCTGTGGAAATCTGAGGCTATACATCACTAAATTAAAGCCAAATACTGAACAAATGCTATCAACGTATCAGGTTCATCCTTCCTATTAACAGCATCATTTGTATGCGTGCCCATGTACCCGCATCTCTCTTGTGATACAGTGGCAGTAATGACAATGACAACCAGAAAATTGAAGAAAAAATAGAACATGTTTTAATTCGATAATGTCTATAATTTCGCTAAGTTCTTATAATTGATCAATTTATCGACAGATGTAAAGTATTACGTCAATAAGTTGAAATTGAGGTAAATTAGAATTTAAAATTGATCTGGAAATCGACAGACGTAAAGACATTGATCAATAAATTGACAGGTGTGAAAACGGCTTAAACAGTGGATTTTGGAATTTCAATGGTTGCTGTCTTTTCGGGAAACAGGCAGCATAACTCGTGCTAGCATTTTCAGAGTTTCTATTTGCTTTGAAATGTACATCCAACATAATAACTTTTTCTTTATTTGAATATTTATGTACCGTTATCAATACTTATTAATCTTAACAATAATTACTAGTCTGGGCAAACAGCGGTAACAGTCAGTGTAGTAGATATGTGGTGCTGGGTCGGCGATTATTTATTTCACGCGTTCACAGCGTCAGTACTAAATCGATGCTGTATGCGAGTAGTTCTGTGTATATGTAGGCTGTCGTAACTTATTTCGTAATTGTACGCTTATCTTTGCTTTAAAAATGTCGCAGTTGGGTACACAAAATGGCAGACACAGTTAAAAAGTTTATAGTGGACATGCCGGACAAAATTTTTGATGGCGCTAAAATTCAATGTCTAGTTTGTAAAATCCCTTTAATGTGTTGGTCCAGAAGCCATTGTCAACGTCACATCGAAAGCAAACAGCATTCTTCTGCAAAAAGTGGCATACGAGACCAAGAAAAATTTACATTTGATTTGTGTTACTTTTATTTTATATAATCTATCGTTTCGTTTACTAGACAAAGAAGCATATGTCTCCTTCTGGAATAAATATGTGGATTGTAAATTACCTAGTCGGACATCGATACGAAATATAGTGCCATTGCTCGTGAACATATAGAAAAAAGAATGAAAACGGAATTGAAAGATAAAAAACTGTGGTTGTGTGTGGACGAAACAACAGATCGTCAACAAAATTCTGTGGTTAATGTAATGGTAGGTACAGTGGAACCACATCGACCGTCATCCTCCTTCTTACTTGCTTCCAAAAGAGTTATAAATTGTACTGCCGATGAGATTTTAAAGGTGGTGTTGAACTCAATGAACAAATTTGAAGTTTCAACTAAGCAACTTTTAATGTTTATGAGTGATGGTGCCGCAAGCATGCGTTCTTTGGGCCGATCTCTTAAAGAATACAGTGGTAACTTCTTACATGTAACGTGTAAAATCCATACTCTAAATCTTGCGGCACAAACGATTCCTTCATGTTTTCCACTAGTAAATGCATTGATTGCTAGTACAAAGGCAGTGTTGCTAAAGTCCCCGAAACGTACCCGACTATTTCACAAACTGTGTCCTGATTTACCTGAACCACCACAGCCGAGTGTTACACGTTGGGGAACATGGTTGCAGGCTGCGTTTTACTACAACAAATATTTTTATCAAATAAAGAAGGTAGTTTAAATTCAATCCGACAGAAGCTATAGCAGTCAAGAAAAGCCAGGAAATATTTCAAGATAGTCAGGTTAAAAGAGATTTACAAACTATTCACAACAATTACTTCGGACTAGCTAGGGAATAGAAAAATTACAAAATGTTTCGATGTCGCTAGTGGATTCTGTTCAAATTGTGAATGATGTTCACGCGCAGTCATACGCTGTAGAAGGCGAAACAAGTTGGTGTGTAATGCGAAAATTTGAAAGTGTTTTAGAGAAAGACTCCGATTTTCTTATATTAAGATAAATTTGTGAAGGTGCGTATGAAGATGCATTAAGTTGTTTCAAAGATTATTTTAAATATGCAAATATAACATCGCTAGATGTCGAACGGTCGTTTTCGGCATTAAAAAACATTTATTCCACACGTCGTATTCACTTGACTGAAACAGCTGTGGAAACATATCTAATGATTCGGATATTTAACAGATGTTACCCAATTTGTGATTTCACGGAAGACTTTTAAAACGGTAAGTGTTTCAGTGCGTTTTATAATTTATTTTGTTACCTTCTATTTTATGTGTAAACTTTTATGTGCTCGCCACGCCTCTGGCTGTTACCGCATATTTACCCAGGTTAATAATTACTTATTAATTATGAGTGCACAAGGTTTTAATTAACTAATCTTTTTAGCACTAATTGCACTTTGACAGCTCACCATTTTGTTTCACACTGACGATGACGTTTAATTCCACGGGTTACTAATTTTATTGGGCTGTCCGTTTCTTGTTACTATGAAATCAAACGACAGTATCTTTCCGTTATTTTACAGTGTTATTCAGTGTATCATTTCGGTTTCATTTCTCATTGGTGTTTAATTTCATAGCCTGCCAATTTCATACTATTAGAGATAAATTTATTTTTGTTGTAATAAAAAATTACTCTTAAACAAGTGTCTGAACATTGTAAAATCTTAGAAGTGGTCACATTAGGTGTACATGTTGCATTTTATGGTTACAATATGTTGAGTAAATTAACATATGTAAAACACATAAAGTATACGTAACCCATAAAATTATATAAATCTTTCTCTTTAACATATGAATAAGAAAAGAATATAGAAACAGTTTAGTTGTTATAAAAATTATTTGTCATAAAAGTGGGGTATTCCATTATATCATTAGAAAACTTTTCTTTAGTATACAGAAAACAATAGACCATACGTTCTTAATTTCTATTCGTCGACATTCATGTTCCTCTTAATCGGCTTGTTAACTTTTTTCTAGACGTTGTAGAGGAATTGTACACACAATGCTAATATATCTAATGTGTCTAATGTTTACATTAAAACTCGCTTCTATTTTAGACGATGCCAAAAGTGATTCATGTTTATTTAAAAAGAAGTGTGTCTTTACATTTAAAATTACATCTTGCAGGCCTCATCCACAGCCAGTCTTAATTTTTTCGAGAGCAATGAGAAAATATGACTTCACCACTTAATCGCCGTTAATAAGCTGTGTTATTGAACCGAGAACGAAAAAAAGTGACAGTGGCAATTAAGTAAATTGGAAAAAAACAGAAAATAGTTATTTATGTCACAAGGGGCGTAAGTGCAGTTTTGCGGTCGAGGGTATTGTTTGCAGACCGAGACGAAGCCGGGATCTGCAATACATCCGTTAAAGGTTTCATTAAAAAATTGTCTTATTCTTACGCTACAATGAACGGTCGCTCCATCTTTGGTTTTGAATTGGTAATAAGTCTTCTTGCAAAAATTAAAAAAATTTCTGGTTGGCAATAAGGTTTTCCTCAAAGAAGAAGGGTGCAACAATTCACATAAGACCTTAAACGAGTCCTTGCATTTTAGAGTAAAATAAGGACTTTTTGTAGCCTACCACCTCCAGTTCTGTGAACTTACTGTTCCATTTGCTGAAAATATCGCTTCATCGGTCCATAAAATATTTATAGTAAACCGTAAATTTTTTTCATATTCCCCTTGAAACTGCGCGAAAAACTCAAATCTTGAAATAAAATCTCTTTCCTTTAAAGTATTTATGAATTTTGGTTTAAAAGATTTAAATTTATTTCTTTTAAGAATACAGAACAACTTCGACAGCTCGTCCATGCGATTATTCGGACACTTACAATCCAATATTATTTAATATATTAATATATTATTATATATATTATTTAGTTCATTTGCCTCTACTATTCGGACACCTTGTTATAAACGTATCTAAATGTATTATTATTACACAGAAAACACGGGAAAGAAGATGAGCTACCACTCAGCACTATTCAAGAGCAGCAGCCAGCTAGTAGCTCACAGCTATTAGAAGATGCCAGTAAAATTAATAACATGGTAAAGAGTATTTATGACGATGTAAGTAACGACGCGATTCTGGACTGGGTCTTGGGAAAACACGAAAATGTTCCGGAAATGACTGAAGAGGATATTATTAACGAAGATACGGATTCAGGTGATATTCCGACAATAATAAATCATGTCGATGCAATAAAATCATTCGAAAAGTGTCTACAATGGGCGGAAGAGAATGATCTTCCATTGCAAGATATATTGTTATTGAAAAGACTGAAGGCAAAAGCACAATCAAATCATGAAGCTGCGTTGAAGCAGCCAACAATTTATTCGTTTTTTAAAAAGTAACGATATTATTTAGACAAGTTATGTGAATTGCAATCTCATTTCAGTTTGTACTTTTATATGTTTTCTAATAAAAATAAATAAATGAAATGTCTAGTTGATTTTAGGTCATTTAAATATATGATTAAAACAAATTAAAAAACGCCGCCAATCCGGACAGGGCAACAACTTTGTGTGTCCGAACTGTCGAAGTTGTACTGTACTACTTTGTACACGGTATGTCAAAAAATGTCCATATCTGTTTAATTGATGTCTTACCATTTTCCATTACTGTTGGACATACTTCACCTTCTACGTCTGCAGTTAGTTGTGAAGCATTGTGAGATTTTTTAAAATCGTTGTTAACACTGCCCGTTTCTTTAAATTTGTTTAAAATACGCATTATTGTAGTCTGTAACATTTCTGTAACTTTTCTGCGTGGAACACAACACACAACAAAATAATCTCAACTTCTTCTTCCTTTGTAAGCATATAAGTATTATCAAGCAGTGGTAAAATAAACAATAACTACGAAATCCATGTTTATCAAATACGAGTACCTCCTGTCAAATATTCATTTGTTGTGAAAGCCAACTTTGAAAAAAAAAATTTAAGCAACTTTTGTTTTTTGAAGGCGATATTTGAAAATGTTCCATATATATAAGACCTATATAACCAATTATTTATCTAAGAGATTTAGACATTCTTGAATGTACCTGCTTGTTCAGATAGTTGTCTTAGAGGTTTATTAGGACTCCGTTCCATTCGTGTCTGAACATCTGTCACAACCTCCTCGGTAACTACTGTTGGTCTTCCAGTAGATTTACCTTTAGCAGCATTGTCAGTTTCCAAGAAACGTTGAACAATACGTTCCTGGTATTGTTGAAAGTCCGGATAAGCAATATCATTTTCAGGATATAATATTCTGCTCCCTTGGGAAAGACATATTTAATGGAATCTACGTGTGATATTTATGCATAAATGATATAATTCCAACTTCAAGTAACTCATCTCAATCAGTGGATTTTTATTATAGAGTTTATTTTGAAAAAACAGGTTTTGTACGGAATAAAGACAAGACGGAAAGAAAATAAATACAGCCGCTGTCAACTATTCAAAATATAAATTGTTAGTGATATTGAAACCTAAGTTTGGTTCCAAGTATTGCCAACTCAATGAATCATTTATGCTCGCACTGTATTGACACCTATTGCTATATTCGTGTATTATTACTTTACGTCTCCAGGGACGTAAAATTCCATTAGATCCTATGTAAAGAGTACAAAACCCGTAAATCGCACTTACAATCAGGACAGTAATGGTTGACTTACGTAAACGATAGTAGAACAAAAAACATTATAACATGTAATTGTCAATATACTTCCTATTGGGGTCAGTATTTTTATTTGAAATTTTCAACAAAATTTAAATACTCCGGTTATTTTCAAGAAAGGGGTACGTAGTAACCACCCGCTAAAGATCCAACAAATCCTCTGGGCAATATTAGAAAACCCACAGGAGGATTTACGAACACTGGGACAGAAACGCTTGAGGTTTTACTGGAAGCGCACTTCCCAGGTTCAAAGAATGTTAACCTGGATAGCATATCAAGTGGCCGGGACCTCGAATGGCCTTTCCGAAGGCCAAAGAAGGATGACTGGCAGCTAGCTAAACGGGCAATAACATACGACAGGATTATCTGGGCAATCGATTCGTTTGAGGCCTATAAGTCACCCGGACCTGACGAGATTTTTCCTGCTTTGTTACAGCAAGGTAAAGATGCAATAGCACCAGTGCTTTGCGGAATTTATAGAGCCAGTCTGGCGCTGGGTTACATACCATCCGTCTGGAATAGGGCTAAGGTCGTGTTTATTCCAAAACCTGGGCGATGTTCATACGCCGAGGCAAAGGCATACAGGCCAATAACCCTATCATCCTTCATCTTGAAGACCATGGAAAAACTGCTTGAGAAGTATGTCAGGGAAACCTCTCTAATAGAAAGGCCATTACATCCCAACCAGCATGCCTACCAAGCAGGTAAATCATGTGAAAGTGCCTTGCATCAGCTCGTGTCGCGGGTGGAGGCATCCCTAAACAATCAAGAAATTGCATTAGCTGCGTTTCTTGACATAGAAGGTGCGTTTGATAACACCTCATTTGCATCACTATTACAGGCTGTGAACAGCCATGGAGTAGACAACACTGTCTGTAGATGGGTTGGAGCCATGCTCCATGGTAGACAAGTAGAGGCAGCACTGGCAGGTGAGACAATGCAGGTGTCTGTCGCCAGAGGATGCCCGCAGGGAGGGGTATTATCACCTCTATTGTGGGATATGGTGATAGACGAACTGCTGATCTTGCTAAACAATGCTGGCTACTATACACAGGGATATGCTGATGACATTGTAATACTCACCAGTGGGAGAAACGCCAGCATAATCTCAGAACTAATGCAAAGAGCATTAAAAATGGTAGAAGTATGGTGCAAGAAGGAGAACCTTAGAGTAAATCCTGGAAAAATTGCACTTGTACCCTTCACTAAGAGAAGGAAATTGGACGGTTTAAGGGAGCCGATTCTTTGCAACGAAGTAGTACAGATCAGTCAGGAGGCTAAGTTCTTAGGTGTAACCTTGGACTCTAAACTGAACTGGAACTCACATTTACAAAAAATGACCGACAAATGTAAGAGGGTGTTAATGACAACCCGTAGAACAGTTGGGAAAACATGGGGACTCAAACCACATATGACGTACTGGCTGTACACTACGGTGGTAAGACCCATGATAACTTATGGCTGCCTGGTTTGGTGGCCTAAGATCACACAGAAGCATGCGATAACTAGTCTCTCGAAAATTCAGAGACTGGCATGTCTTTGTATAACAGGCGCTATTAAAAGCACTCCAACAGCTGCTATGGAAACCATGCTAAACCTACCTCCTCTTGAGATTTATATCAAGGGAGAAGCCAGAATGGGGGCATACCGACTGAAAAATACTAGCAACTGGAGATCCCACAGTGGATCTGGGCACACCAGAATAGAAACAGCAGTAACAAACCCTATCTTTGATATGGGTAGCGATACAACAATCTCCAAGATCTCCTATGACAAACTTTTCAAAGTTTTCTTGAATTGGAAAGAATGGAGAGATGGAGAGGGGAGAAAACCGAAAACTTTAATCTGGTACACAGATGGGTCCTAAACGGGCACTACATCTGGCGTTGGTGTATATGAGGAAAACCAGGGATACAAAGTATGTGTATCACTTGGGCGATACACCACGGTATTTCAAACAGAAATATATGCTATACAAACCTGCGCGTGGGAGAGTCTGCGTCGGCGACCGCAGGGTGAGACGATGTGCATTCTCTCTGACAGTCAGGCAGCCTTAAAGGCACTAGCATCTTATCGCATAACCTCCAAACTAGTATGGGAGTGCCTGCAAACCCTAATGGCTCTGTCTAAACACAACAAGGTCACACTGGTGTGGGTGCCAGGGCACAGGGGCATAGCGGGCAATGAAATTGCAGACCAGCTAGCGAGGGAAGGTTCAAAAATGAATTATATAGGCCCTGAACCGGGTCTAGGTATTACCAAGAGTGCAGTGCGTGGTGCAATTAATGAGTGGATTATAACACAACACCAATTAAATTGGAAACATGCAGCTGGACAAAAGCACAGCAAACGGATGATGGGAAGACCGTCGCAACATCTGACTGCTGACCTGCTTGAATTAAACAAGATACAGCTTAGAGCAGCAACATGTCTATTAACAGGACATGGCTGTTTGAGAGGCCACTTGCATAAGATGGGGATCTACAAAGATGAGCCCTTATGTAGACTTTGCAATGAGGAGGAGGAAACAGCCTCTCACATTATTTTTGAATGTGCAGCGTTAGCTCAACGCAGATTCGCTATGCGAAGCACAATTGAACTACCAATGGAGAAAGATTTACTACATAGGCTGTTAAACCTGATTGCGGGAACTAACCTGTTTAAGTAAAACAAAACCGAAGCAGGAATAATACAATAAGCTACTAAGCTTCAGTGTTAGGGATGTAAAGACCAGCCCTGCTCTGGTAGAAAATCAATCAATCAACCACCCATTTAGTTTTGTATTAATAATATGTACAAAAGAGAAAGTGTGTTGGGTGTCTGAATAAGTTTTGTTAAATTATTCTTTCGTATTACTCGGATACTCTTCATTCATTAAAATCAATATTTTGCTATATTTCGTCATTCTAATATAAGAAAATTACGACTGTGTTTGTTTATCTATAATTTTATTGAACATAAGGCGGGTTTTTTGTTTAATCCAAAAAGTCGTTCCAATAAGTATGCATCATAACATCTATTTATACTTCAATTTATTTTCCTTCTTAGAAATCAATTAAAGTGTGATGTGGTCATTTACTTACATACATCAAAGAGATCAAAGTGGAGTATTCGGTTTACACAAATAAAGCCGAATTTTAATTATTTCTTAGAAAGTACTGCTTGAATGATATAAGCAAATGATCGGCAAATTACGTCCAGTTAAGTGAATTTAATGAACTGATTATTCGTGATAACGCTTTTATCTGTAAGTACTTCTTTTGCTGGAATATGCGGAAGTTTTGTTTATTTTTGCGAACGATCTGCATGTTACGTCCAATTAAGTGATTTTAATGAGCTGTTTATTAGTGATAACGCTTTTATCTGTAAGTACTTCTTTTGCCGGAATATGCGGAAGTTTTGTTTATTTTTGCGAACGTTTTAACTACAATAGTCCAAAATGATATCCATTTGGGGTAACATATGGAACTAGAATCTTGGGGAGAATTTCACACGTAATTAATAATGTTAAACGTTTCGCGTACATTCAAATAAGCACGCAGGGATAGCAGGGTCGTATGCAGTTATATTGTGTCTTCGCGGACTCCAGCGGGGAGCCAAAGCTAACCCGATAATTCGGAATTAAATGATGTTCTATGAGTTTGGGGCAGATTCCCAAACTTTTTGTCCCGTAAACCACTTGCAGAATATTGAATTTTTCTAAATGTGTGTCTGACAGCTACTCAGTTTAATACACGCAGAGAAACGTTTACTTGTATCGAGACTGTCCGCCTCAATTCAAGATAATTGTAATGAAATAATTGTATTTCTTTGTTTGAGACATTCATTAACTTTAATCAAGAAAATCCTGCAGAAAATTTGAAGAAAGCGATTCTTAGTATAAATAAATAGCCATTATAACACAAAACAATATTTCCTTAGCGGTAGTAAATAGTTTTCTTAATTCCAGAATGCGTTTAGGTATTGTTCATAGATCAATAGTTTCATTTTCTTAAAATAAAGCATTTTTTACTTAGGATTTTTGAAATGCATATTATTTATATTCACCATACACATTAAATTATTCTCATAGCATGTGATTTTAAAAAGGCTAAGATGGCGGTTATCTACAAAATAATGTTCAAACAAAAGTGAGCTTAATATAGGAGTATATATGAAAAGTATGCCTAGAAACAATAACCAAGATAATGCTAATAAAATCATTGATTCATAATTAATCATTGATGGAGTCACTCGCGGCAAAAACAATGTGAGAAGGGAAAAGCACTAACACTTTTTGCTCCTGCCCACATTGCTGTTCATCTTTCAATTTATGCCACTAATCTTCAAAAACAGCACTGAAATGTTTCCCGGCGCCATCTACTCCCAAGAAATATAGTCATGCCGTCGTAGATAGTAGCGATAGAAACCGAAATACAGATGCCATACTTACCCATACAATGATATAACCTTTAACCTACAACGTTTCATAAACATTTTCAAAAGGTATCGGTTAATGTAATATGAATATTTTCTTAACTTAAGTCTAAATGAAGAAACATTTTGCTGTCGTGGATTTATTTGATTCCCTAACCTCAAGAAAATATTTATTTAATATAAACATAATTTCAAGATAATTATTTTCTAATATTAAACATTCTAATATTCTTGAAATAAAAATATTTTCTTGAATAGAGAAGAAAATCCAATTCTTTGATGCAAGAAACCATTTTTCTGCGTGTGCACTACTTAAGATATCGGACGATATAATTCGGGCTAGTGATAAAGGTTTAATAGCAGCTTTAACACTTTTAGATTCCGAAGCTTTTGATACCGTCCGCCATGTTATTCTTTGTAAACTTCCGTGTCATTTGGGTTTAAGTGCCACATCAGTTCGGCTTATAGAGAGCTATTTATTTAGCCGTAAACAAAGTGTTATTTTGAATTCATAAAACATATGCTCTACATAATGTAGTAATTAAAAAATGTTTAGAAATAGACGGTGCAGATTGTACAGAATTACTTAAACAGGCTAAAATAATTTAGACGGGCCAAACGGGCCTAATTTTCCTAGCGGGCTGTAACGGGCCATGGGCGGTCCGGTCCGTGACAAATAGAGCCGTGCAGTGCTCTACCCAAAACAGTTATGCCATAAGTTAATTTACTACGAATATTGGCGTAGTAAAACGACAACAAAGAATTAAAGTTAATAACTGATTTTAAAGCGCGAATTTGATAGCAATTTGTGTTAAACTAGCCAACTAGCTTTTCGTAGTTAGCGTTCCAAGAAAGCATCTCGTCGATATGTATGTATACCTAAAAATTTTAATTCTGCACTGTGTGAAAAACCATATATTTGGTTTTGTCATTATTTAAAAATAATTTGATGTCTAAAAACCATGCAGCCATATTTTGCAGAAGTATATTTACTTTATTTTCCGTACGTTTTATGTTTGGTCTAGATACTATGGCGCTAGTATCGTCGGCATACATAATTACTTTATAATCGAGTAAAAAGTCCACAATGTTATTTACGAAAAGCAAAAGAACTACGAGACCTAAAACGCTTCCCTTTTCCACCGGTAAGGGAAGAGATCTCACACTTTTAACAGATTTACTCTACCACACAGATATGACTCGAACCATCGGCCACCACACCTCGAATTCCATACCTAGCTTTGTTATTAAAATGTTGTGATCGACGCAATCAAAAGTGCAACTTAAATCGCAGAAAATTCCTAATGGAAGTTCACCAGAATCCAGACCTGTTATTAGATGTTCATAAAGTGCATGAATTGCAGTTAATGTACAATAGTTTGCCCGATAGCCGCATTGTTGTTTTGTTAAAAGATTGTGCTTACTCAAATGTGAAAGTAATCTATCTAACATGTCGTATTCAAAAAGTTTGGAAAAACTTGGTCCAATTGTCAAAGGACGATAATTAGCGATATCTGATTTTGAGGATTTTTTGTGTAATGGTATAACGTGCGATACTTTCAACTTCTCTGGAAATTCCCCCACCTCAAATGATAAATTGATAAAAATTTAATAGGTTTGAGTAATGTTTCCGAAACCTTCCTAATCAAGTTGCATGGTACCTCATCTGGGCCCGCGGATAGTTTGTTTTTCTTCTCTTAATCTTAACCCGTTGAAACTAGTAGCGTTTTTTACTTTAGGCAAAGGGTTAACCAAAGCATACTTCGATACATCAGGCAACCGATTAAAATTCGTTGCTATTCTTAAATTATGCCATACGTTGCACAGCACTGAGATGACATACTTTAATACTTTTCCACTAAGTAATACAAGCCTGCTTTATACATAAACCATATGTAATAAGCTTTTGACATTCTATATTGCTAATACAAGGAACAGCGACAGAAAAAAGCACCGCATTATGTACATGTGCATAAAATTTTTATGTAATTTATTACGCCATTCCTCGTCTGATGATGCCATTCGCTACTTGTATACAATTTATATAAAATGTAGTCTTTATTGATATGTAATGCTATAGTTAGCTTCACATAAATTGTTTTAAGTACAACCAAATTATAGCCACTGAGGTTTCAAATATACATATGTACTAATATCTGGATTAAGTGGTTCAATATTTATGTGTATATATTTTTAAATGGTTTTCCACAAGTGGTGGCAAAGGGGGACTAATATACAGGGTGGGGCAATAGTGCGAGATTCTTCGATAGCACCTTTACCATTGGTAATAGAAGAAAATATCCTATACAAAAATTATAGATATACGTTGGTAGCATACGCTAAAATTATTTTGACATATACAACGTGAACCGAAAAAAAAGTTACATATTAAAGTTTTTTTTTTTAATGAAACATCCTGTATATTAGTACATATTTCGTTTATACTCAAGAATCTAAGATTACTTTGTATAAGATTACATATACCTAAACTCAATTGTTTTCGAAATATTTACGAAAAATACTTGCCATGCTCTCCAGAAATAGCTGTAGTTTGTATAATATTTGACATTTTGCTTTGCACATTGGGTATTAAGTAGTCTATAGAGTTAGGGATATTTCCACTTAGAACAAGACAACTTCTTGATCACCATGCCATCTCTGATAACGCAGTGAAGATTTCATTTTTCGAGTAACATTTTCGTCGTTATTTTAAACAGAAAACCCTGTATATTTTTTAATTACTGATAATATTTTGCGTTAATTACGTAAAACTATCCCTATACCTAAAGCTAGTCGTTTTTGAGGTATTTTGCATCTTCAACTTATTGTCCCGAATCAGGGTAATTAGGTAACAAAAGTTTAAATGTTAACACAATTGCGTTCTTATTTATTTCTCTCAAATATACAGTTTTGAACTGTTTTGACAGTTCCTAGAAGTTTAGTAGTCCTTTAATTCTATTAGCTATGGATTTTTCGTCTCCAAATATATATTTTTGATATTATTTTAATTTGTAATAGGCTAGGATTAAAAAAAAAGGAATAATTGTCACTGTATTAATCTCAACAGGTTTATTTATTCAACAACAAAAAACAAACAAAAACAACAAGTATTAAATACAAAATATAAAGAACAACCAATAAGCAAATTAAACAAATAAACTAGGTAAGTGACAAAAAACCAATATTAAAACACAATACTATAAAAAAGTTATCGATGTGTTGGTTCCTGTTCTGACGAGCATTTTTCATTGACGTGGTGTCACGACCGGTTTCGGCGGTTGTCATTATCAAGTGACTGGTGGTGCGGTGTGTGCTTGTGCTTTTACATGGTGTAGGTGAAGTAGTGGGGAGAATAATGCGTCTTGTGTGTTATTGATCTGCGTGTTTATCTACTTTCCAGTGTGTTTGTGTATGTATATCTGCATGTTCTCCATTATGTTAAGTTTTTTGCTTTTCTGTTTTGTCGTTATTACTTCCATTGTTTCTTGTATTGTCCCTGGGTTGTGTCCGTTCGTATTGAGATGTTCTGCGTAGTTCGAATCTATCTTGTTATGTACGAAAGATTTGATGTGCCCTTTGAATCTCGTATTGAATTTGCGTCCCGTGTGGCCTATGTATTGCATGTTATGTTCACCACTTGGGGTGTATTTGTCACTGTTGTCTATTTTTGAAGTGATTCTATGTTTTATGTTGTTGTCTGCTTTGTATGCGATCTTGAGTCCATGTTGCTTGATTATTTTGGTTATCTTGTGTACGTATGGTGCCGTATATGTGAATATTACCCATGTTGAATCCCTTGCATCCGTTTGTGCCGTTTGTGTTTCAGGTCTCTTAAGTTTGTTCTTTGTTTGTGTGTGTATTCTGTTTAGTGTGCGTTGGTTGTAACCGTTTGCCTGGGCTATTTGCTTAATTATGTTCAGTTCTGCGGTGTAGTTTTTGTTGTTCATCGGTATGCTTTCCAGGCGGTACAGCATGCTTCTGAGTGCTGCGTGTTTATGCTGTTTCGGGTGATTTGATATGGCGTGAATGATGTTATTTGTTTTCCTGTATATTTGAAATTTTAATTGTTATTGTGTTTGACTATTGTTATGTTCAAGTAGTTGATTGCTCCGTTGGTTTCTTTTTCCAGTGTAAATTCTATATTCTCGTGTTTGCTATTGATGTATTGTAATATTTCTTCAGGTTTATCGTGTTGTGTTATGCAAATTACATCATCTACATATCTGAACCAATTAATCACTTTGTATGTTTGTTGAAGTTCGGGGATTAGCTCTTCTTCGAGATTCTGTAAATATATTTCGGGTAATATTCCGGATAATGGGCCTTCCATTGGTAATTCATCTTCTTGTAGGTATGCGGTTTTATTGAATAGAAAGTAATTTTGTCGCCAGATTATCTCCACTTTCTTGATGTTATCTGCATTGTTTTCTGTAAGTTGTTGTGTAGCACAAACAGTACAAACGGATGCAAGAGATTCAACATGGGTAACATTCACATACACCATATGTACACAAGATAACCAAAATAATCAAGCAAATTGGACTCAAGATCATATACAAAACAGACAAAAATATAAAACATAGAATCACTTAAAAAATAGACAACAATGACAAGCACACTCTAAGTGGTTTTTACAAATTAACATGTAACACATGTGACATGCAATACATAGGCCAAACGGGACGTAAATTCAATACAAGATTCGAAGAGCACATCAAATCTTTCGTACATAACAAGACAGATTCGAACTACGCAGAACACCTCAATACGAACGGACATAGCCCAGGGACAATACAAGAAATAATGGAAGTAATAACGACACAACAGAAAAAAAAACTTAACGTAATGGAGAACATGCAGATATACATACACAAACACACAGGAAAGTTGATGAACACGCAGATCAATAACACACAAGACGCATTATTCTCCCCACTACTTCACCTACACCATATAAAAGCACAAGCACACACCGCACCACCACTCACTTGATAATGGCAACCGCCGAAACCGGTGGTGACACTACGTCAAAGAAAAATGTTCGTCAGAACAGGAACCAACGCACCGATTAGAATTAGAAGAATTTAATAAAAAAAGGTTATAAATTTTGTTCAAAAATATTCCCGCCTGACTCTATACATAGTTGTAGTCTCTACCTATACGACTGTTGTACATTGGTCGATATATAGGTTGTAATACTTCGAAAGGCGTTTAGTATACGTTCTTTCATACTATCTATTGTTGTAAAAGTAGTGCGATACTCTTCATCCATTTATTGGGACAATGCACATTTAAAAAGTTATCAGCGGCGCGTGTATGATGTACTGGCGCTCCATCATGTTGAAACCACATACTCTTCTACGTATGCTTTTACACTGACAATTATGTCTGACATAAAGAAACATTTGCTTTTGAATCCTAGCCTACTACAAATTAAAACAATATAGATATTCTAAATATGAAATTTGGAGGCGAAAAAAACATAGCTAATAGAATTAAAGGAATACTAAACTTCTAAAAACTATAAAAAAAGCTCAAAACTGTATATTTGAAGAGATAATACATAAACAGGAACGCAATTCTGTTAAAACTTAAATTTTTGATACCTAATTGCACCGACTCGGGACAACAAGTAGAAGATGCAAAATACCTCAAAAACGACTAACTTTAGGTATAGGGAAAGCTTTACACAATTAACGTAAAATATAAAAAAAACATAACTTTGATATGTAACTTCTTTTCGGTTCACTCTGTATATGTCAAAATAATTCTAGCGTGTGCTACTAATGTATATCTATGATTTTTGTACGGGATGTTTTTTCCTGTTACTAATAGTAAAGGTTTTATCGATAAATCTCGCACTGTTGTTCCACCCTGTATTTATTCTTTTGGTTTTAACGTACTGTCTAAATAATACGCTTGTTGCGTACCGTAAACTCGTCAATGCATGCCAATTCTCACAAATAGCTAGTTCAACAATTACACATGTACGTACAGAACGTATGTTATTTCAATAGATACATGTTTAAGCTAATTGCTGGGTGTCGTAATAGTTACGTTATAATGTGTTGGAAGAATCATTTAAATGAATACTTTAAAATAAACAGACCAAATCAAGAGTCATTTTAGCGCACTTCACACATGAAACAAGATCCAATACGATTTCACTTGATGACCACTTATTTCTATTAACAAATTATGTTACATTAACAGTGTCTTCATGAATTATTAGTATTTTTATATTAATGACAACCAACAGTACCAGCGCATTCTCACATTTTCAACAGAAATTGTAACGAAAACATTAGTGCGAATGATGGAACTGTTTTTGCATTTCTAAAATTTCATCAAACTGCAATAAATTTGCCCTGTATTCTGATGTATTTGATCCGGGAAAAAGCTTATTGGCGAAGATATCTTGTCCCGAAAATAGATATAAATTTACAAGCAAATTGCTTCAAATTTGGAAAGATGTATAAAAATCAATCAAGTTTACTTCCTTGTATTTATCTTCAACATATTCATTTGTTTGCAGTTCAATAATCTCCATATGAATTTCGCTTGGATCATCCGCAATACCAATGAATACTAAAAGTTTGGATATATACCTAGTTTATTGTTAGAATTACTGATACAGAATGGTTCACATTACTGTATTTTTAATTGAAAATTGACACAAAACCTATTAAAATTGGGAAGCTATTGCAAACTTCGTCCTACTCCATTCTAGAAAGGCGTGTTGTCGGTCATATCATAGTGCTTTAGGATTTATATATATCTCCAACTTTAACGAAATATTTGCAATGGTAGAAGTCACGAATCTAATTATGGAATTACAGAATTTACCATTTTTATGGTAAACCATAACTTGATCTCATGAAAAGACTTTCTACAAGTTTTATTAGCCATTCACTAAATTGTTGGTAGAAATAATTATTACTTATAAACAGTCAGACTATTGTATGACCATCCCTTTAATGAAGACTTGATGCTTCAAATATAATACTATCTTCATATTTATCTACTACGAGGGTAGATTGAAAAGTTTCCGGAATGACAATGAAAACAAAATAAATCGGATTTATTTTTCAATATAATCCCCTCGAAGCTCAACACATTTGGTCCAACGTTTCTCTAGCTTCTCGATTCCCTCCCGGAAGTGATTTTCTTCGAGGTTCCCAAAATAATCGTTTACAGTCTCTATCAGTTCTTCATTCGACCAAAATCTCTTTCCACCCAGAAATGTTTTGAGTTTCGGGAACAAGTGGAAGTCTGACGGAGCCAAATCAGGCGAATACGGTGGATGCGGAAGGATTTCGAACTTTAATTCTGTCAATTTTTGCTGACCGATTGCACTTGAAAGAGGCGGGCGAATTGTCGTGGTGAAACAACACTTTTTTCTTGAACATTGCCGGGCGTTTTTCCTGAATTGCTGCTTTCCAAAAGTGTTGTATAATATTGGCCAGTAACAGTTTTTCCTTTTTCAAGATAATTAATTAGCAAAATTCGTTTTGCATCGCAAAAAACCGATGCCATCACCTTTCCAGCCGAGTGAATGGTCTTTGCTTTCTTCGGAACCGATTCACCGCGTTCAATCCACTGTTTTGATTGTAATTTGTTTCTGCTGTGTAGTGATGAATCCAGGTCTCATCCAGAGTCACGAACGCTTCTAAACAATCGGCTGAGGTTCGAGCTCGAATGCGTTTTTGCTCCGAATTGAGCACCCATCTTGCAGAAAGCTTTTTTAAACTCAATTCATTATGTAAAATGTGAACTACTCGTACATAAAGATGCCCACGGCTTCCCCAATTTCACGCACTTTTATTCGGCGATCTGCCAAAACCATGCCATGGATATTATCCACCATTTCTGGCGTGGTTGCCGTTTTTGGACGTTCCGAACATTGTTCATCACTTGTATGCGTACGGCCACGCTTGAGTTCCGAAACCCAAAAACTCACAGTGGAAAATTCAGGTGATGAATCTCCAAGAACGGCATCTAACCTTGATTTGATTTCCGTTGCGGTTTTCCCTTTTAAATAGAAAAATTGACGACCGCTCGAATTTCGTTTTTATCCACAATTGAAAACACAACAAGGTACTTGACTTCAATGCTTGCCAAAACCAGACTATTTGACAGATCGATTTGACATTTGCAGTTAATTGATATGAAAGAGTTGCCAACACAACGACACCGCGATTCCGGAAACTTATCAATCTACCCTCGTACTATCAAGTTTAATTACTTTTAAGGAACACAACGGAATTAAATGATCTGAACATTGTCTTACCTAATAAATTCGGATCGCCCAGGTAACCTTTCGAACCTCGCGGCTCTTCAAATAGACGCACGTTCCTAACGATTTTGGCGCTTGATAATTTATCCAAGCTTACTCCTAACTGCCCCATGGAGTTGGCGATATCCCGGTGTAAGTAGATACTTTCTTGTCTCAACGATTGAATTGTAAGACCCTGAAACATATTCAAAAATTATAATTTTATTGGTGACAATGGAAACCGAAGTACATTCTTAAATAAGAGTATGACTGCAGACGAATATCAAGTACAACATGCAGATGAAATGTTGAGCAGGAGATCGTAAAATTTGTCTAGCTAATAAAATAAATTATAATTGGAAGAGGTGAGTTCACTGGATCGCATATTGAAATGCAGCCGACGTTTTACGAGGATATAAATCATTAAGACTCCCGTGAACTGAATTTTTTTATGAATTTTTATTAAAAATTATTGTAGCATACCTGTACGTGTATTAGACACCAAGGTTTATGGCTACAATAATTATTACAGTCTTCTACGTATGTAAAAGCAGCTCGAAAAAAGAGATGTAATCGAAAAGTTGGTTAGTTTATTAAGTTGTGTGTATTAGACAAAAACTAAAAGTACTGTTAGCGTAATTCTACAAAATAGAAATTATGGAGTTACTGTGTAATTTAAATGGAATGCGTTTGTAATCCTTTGGCCACTACATTTGTGGTAATTATTTGCCCGCCTACATTTTTGCATTTATTTATTGTTATTTAGGAGGTATAATTATTTATTTACAAATAAAAGAAAGATATCACATTAAATAAAAAAAAGATTCCTCTGATACTTAGTTATGGATTGAATTTCCTTAATTCTCATAATTAGAGGACCAGGTAGGGTCATAAAAATATCCGAAATTACCCTTCATTAATAAATATTTAATATAGTGCAGGTAAAGCTGACAATTCTCTATTTACCCGAATCAGAATGATGAATTTAGATTTAGTGGTTATTGTTCTTTTAAACAGTGAATATCGCTAATAAAATAATCTAAAATTAGTATTAAAATGCCGAAAACAAGGGAGTTGCCTTTAGAAATCCGCTTTATATAATCTTGGCCGAATGTTGCGGGTCATTACTTGTCAACCCGTTGCTGTTTTTTGCTTCCTCTTCCACGGACTGAAATCGAGTTCCTTTCAAGACACTTTTCACTTTTCGGAAGAGAAAGAAATCATATGAGGACAGATCTGGTGAGTATGGGTTTGATTAACAACTGGAATGCGTTTATTGGAAAAAAATTCCTCACAAAAAGGCATTGTGTGTTGTCCTGATGTCAGATATTGTTATGATTGAATGGATACCTGAGCGTCAAACGGTTAACCAATACCATTGCATTGAAGTTTTGAGAAGACTCAGAGAACGAATGGGGAAGAAGCGGCCAAATCTCTGGAAAAACAGCACTTAAATTCTGCATCAGGACACCTAAAATTTGCACCAGTTCACAATGCCATTTCTGTGAAAGACTTTTTGCTCGATAAACTAATACCATTTCTTGAACATCCTCCATATTCACCAGATCTGGCTCCGTGTGACTTCTTTCTCTTCCCCAAAGTGAAATGCGTCTTGAAAGGAACTAATTTTCAATCCGTGAGAGAGGTAACAAAAAAGGTAAAACGGCGAAGGTACTGAACGGATTAACAGTTAATGACGTGCAGCATTGCTACAACTTCCAGTTTATGAAAATATCCAATGTTCTGTGGTACGAGGTAGGCGGTGTTCAAACTCCGTTGCGTCATAGTTGCACATGTGCAAGGCCTCTAGTATATATGCAGATTATGGCTCGAAGAGTAGTAGTTTTTAGTAGACAGCCAGACGACGTTACTAGTGCATGAAAATGTCTCAGGTAACGAAAATTGAGTATCGCGCGGTCATTAGATTTTTAACAAAAGAAGGGCATACGCCTAGTCACATTAAACAACATTTATGGTGATTTATCTCCTTCACATTCCACTGTAAAAAAGTGGGCAAAATGTTTCCGTTTGGGGCAAGAATCCCTTGCAGGTGATGAGCGCCGCAATCGGCCAATTGAACTGATAACGCCCTAAAACACTTTAATTATTGAAGAAATGGTATTAGCAGATCGCCGTTTGCAACTGAAAGGATTAGCAGTGATGTCTAACATTTCTGAAACAAGTATTCGCCAAATTCTCCATAACCATTTGGGTATGAATAAGATGGATACTGCATCTTTTTTCTGCTCTTCAACGTGAACGTTGCATCGAATGTGCGCGCTCGTTTTTAAACATGTGTGGAAGCGATTCGAAATCTATTTTGGAGGCCTTTGTCACAGGAAATGAAACAATGGTTCTGTACTATGATCTTCTATTCAAAAAAGAATGACGGCGACCCGATGAACCTCATCCCAGAAAGGCGAAAGTCGTTCAATCAACGAAAAAGGTGTTCGCTACAATATTCTGGGATTGTGAGGGTATTTTACTCATTGACTTTAAACAGCATAATACAACTGTCAACAGCACATATTATGCGTCTTTGCTGCATACATTGAGGGACAATATTCGTGCAAAACGTCGAGGAAAATTGATGAAAGGTGTTCGATTATTGCACGACAATGCACCCGTTAGACTATTTCAAAAAAGATTACCATGATTCCTTCGAATAAGTGCAACCATGTAATCTAATATCTTGTTTCTTTATTTTCAATATTTAATCATTTTTTAGTTAATCAGAAAATTACTAAAAAATGAAAATTACATGAGTATAAACAATAAGGTTGTAAATATTTTTAAAAAGCCAAAATTATTGCATCGTGAGAACTATTGAATTAAAGTACTTCACAAATGCAGATTACAAGGTATATTTGAGAGAAGAAATTCTGAGACAAGAGGATGTCTATGAATTTACAAAGGGCATAATGTTGACAGCTTCAATGCTAAAGCCCTGGATAGCATTGTGTTGGTAAAACATATCAACATTGTGGATCCAAAAGGCTTGCTAAAAGAACAAGCGAGGTACAATTGAAATTATATGGGTTTAGAATCGGAATTCTAAAGTAATTCTTCGCATTTTAACTAGATTAACATTATCTTTAAATTTTGTTCAGTTTTATAGCATTATTATTGCCCATTAAGAAGTTATTTTGGTACTTTGAATATGTAAACAAGAAGGCGCCTTACAATAAGAACTAACATTTAGATGCCATTTTTCACAAAGTAATAAAATTTATAACTGTTTATCGAAGCACAAATCGCCGTAATGAATATTTAGCAGATACTTCAAAGGCGATATGATTTATTGTCAAAAGGTTTTGTTATTAGGAGAGGTTTTAGTAGTAAAGTTAAATAAAAGAATATTAAGATAAATGGGATGTACATTATCGTGTATAAACTGCATGTAAACGCACATATGTCAAGCGTTTTGTCTCCTATAAGAATATACGATATTCATAAAAGAATAAGAGATAGGCGGTAACCCGTCCTTCTACCTCATAAATCAAAAGAAGAATCCAATTCTTAGTTTCTTATGCAAGGCACTATAATATCTAGAAGTTAAACCCTGTTGGTATTAGATATATGAAAAAAAAATTCTAAAAAAAAAAAAATAAAATAAACAGTCCCTGAAAATATGTTAGAACAATGTCACTTTTTGAAGATATAGGTATTAACAATACAAATTTGTTTAAATTATCATTACTAGAGTTGCTCAATTTGCACCAACAGCCAGTGGCGGGCGCATAAAAGTTTACACAAAATAAATGGTCAGAAATAAAATATGATACCTGCTCAAACACTTACCGTCTTAAGAGTCTTTCGTGAAATCACAAAGTGAATAATGTCTGTTAAATATTTGCAACATTAGATATGTTTCCACAGTTGTTTCGGCAAACCGCGTGCGGCGAGGAAAAAGTGTGTTTATATGCAGAAAACGAACGTTCTACATCTAGTGACGTTATATTTGCGTAATTAAAATAATCTTTGGAACAACGTAACGGTTCTGTTGACGCACCTTCACAAATTTGTCTTAATGTGCCAAAATCAGAATCTTTCTCTAAAACACTTTCAAACCTTTCTAGAACACAAACATCTTTTGCGTCTTCTACCGCGCATAGCTGTGCGTGAACATGTTGCACTATTTGCAGAGATTCCACTAAGGACACCGAAGGATTTTGTAATTTTTCTATTGCCTCCACTAATCCGAAGTAATTGTTTTGAATAGTTTTTAAATCCGTTTTAACCTGACTATCTTGAAATTTCGACTGGCTTTCCTTGATAGTCGCAGGTTCCGTTTGATCGAATTGTAAAACTACGTTCTTAATATTCTCAAAATGTTTATGATAATAAATCGCGGCCTGTAACCATGTTCCCCAACGTGTAAGAATAGGTTTGCGAATACGTTTTGGGGATTTGACAAACACTGCTTTTGTATGCGCTATTAAAGCGTCTACCTCGGGATAACATTTTCTAATACTATCTGCCACATGATTGAAAGCATGAATTTTACATGTAATATGTAACAAGTTAGCACAATGTTTTTTAAGAGACCGGCCTACAGAAAGCATGTTTGCGGCACCATCACTCATAAACATCAACAGTTGGTTTGTTGAAAGTTCAAACTTTTCCAATGTATTTAACACAAACTTTGAAATTACTTCGGCAGTACATTGTTGTACTCGTCTGGAAGCTAATAGAATTGAAGGTGACGATTGATGTGGTTCCGTTGTACGTACCATTACATTAACCACAGAATGTTTTTATGATCTGTTGTTTCGTCCACACATAACCACAGTTTTTTATTTTTTAATTCTTTTTTTATGTCCACGAGCAGATGGCACAATTCTTTGTAACGATGTCTGACTTGGTAATTTGCAGTCCGAATATTTATTCCAAAAGAAGACATATGCTTCTTTGTCTAGTAAATTAAACGATAGATTATACGCAATAAAGGTAACACATAAATTAAATTTAAATTTGTCATAGTGTCGTGTGCATTTTTTTTTTAAGAATGCTGTTTACTATTTACGTGACGTAGACAATCCCTTTTGGACCAAAACATTAAAGGGATATTACAAACTCCACATAGAATTTTAACGCCATCATAATTTTGATTAGGCAGGCAAACGTAGAACTACGAAATAGTATTTATTACGGCAGCGTATATGTATACACAACAGATGTAGATGAGACTCGCAGTTATACTGAGGATTGTATCGAACTTCCGCTACTGCTCGTTGGCGCTGGTGAGCAACTCTAATCATTACTACTAAAAGCCCTAAAAAACAATAGCACACTATTTTGTATTCAAAGACGCAATATTCATACCAAGGAAACTTTAAAAATGTTTCTTTCTAGAAATGTACATAACGTTACAAAAAATAATGCTATTCATTTCCGTAGTGATGTGGGCGACTGACAAGGAAACTGTTTCAACCCGGAGACATCGATTTGAATGGAACTTGGCTAAAATGAAGACCCTATAGAACAATGAAAAATCCCGTTGTCCGTTTCTGCTAAAAACGCCTTAAAGGGGGTAAAACGGGGCAAAAGTGTTTGTGTTAGTTGACTGACTTTTTCTCACCCCGAATGCTGATGTTTGTACGTATTTCAATAGCGCTCTTATAACGCAATATATCCGCACACACCAATATTTTTTATCTTCAGCTATTGTGGAATAATTTAGAAAAAACCAAAATCATCCCTATTTTCAGTGCCCCGCTTTACCCCCTTCAAGGCTTTTATAGCAGAAACGGACAACGAGGTTTTCCATAGTACTATAGTCTTCACTTTAGCGAAGTTTCATTCAAATCGATGTCTCCGCGTTAGAACAGTTTCCCTGTGAGTAATATTTATTCCTTTTTGTTATACAATGTGATCCATTTGAAATGGAAGCACTCTTGTGAAACTTATATTTTACCCTAAAATGAAACCATTTTTCAATACATAGTGGGTCCTGAAGTCTACTTCCACACAAAATTTCAGAAGTTTACCTAAATTTTCAAAGCATACTATGATTACTTTCTGAGGTCAAAAATAGCAAAATTTTATTAGCGACTTTTTTTATTAAAAATCTAACCACACCGCTACATTCAGAAAGTCCTAAGATGGTATTGACCAACATTTCATTCAAATATATTTATTAATAAAAAAGTTATGAGAGAATCATTTCTCAAGCTTTACAGTGCATTATTTCATAAATCCGTTTCTTATAACGTGTACTGACCAACGCAAATCAAAACTGATAAAAAATACGTTTGACATTAAAAGTATTTTCCGCCTCTTATCACATATAGCGTACGAGTTATATTAATCAATCCTTTCAAGGCTCAAAATCATTTCAATAATGTTGTTGTTCTGATATGTGTCAGTTTATTTTCGAGTTTGCACATTATTGTGTTAGAAAATGCCAAACACTTATTCAAATTATCCAAATCGATTTAATGTATTCAGGTTTTGCGATCACCAACATGTTAATTTGCTCAAATAGTACAAGCAATTTTTCTCTATTTTGTTTTCCCTTTCCAAAGTTACTTCAAAGTAATTTTTTCTTGGTTTCCGGGTTTGAACCGCATCGTTCTCGTAACTTTTGTCGACGTTTCGTCCACAGTCCTATGGCAGATCTTCAGAGCTGTAGAGTGTAGACGAAACGTCGGCAAAAGCTACGATAACGACGCGGTTCCAGCCAGGAAACCAAGAAAATAGTGTAATTGACGACCACGGAAGTCTACGTACCAGATTACTTCAAAGTGACAAAATATGATGGTATATACTATCGCTCATAAATATTTGGGCACCCTTGGGTTTTAGATTTTTGTATACAAAGAATGTATTTAGGAAATACATTCCGGCATTATTGAATAGTATGCTAATAATCAGTAAGATTCACTTAATTTCATTAAATAATATCGGACTATTTACTTCTTTTATCTGTATGAAAGGTAATACCATCATAAAAGCGCAGGTAGTAGCGACAACAAAGAGCGTATTTCTTGAAATTCCAGGAAAATGTAACAGTTGGTAATTTTACTATGAATCATGAAGCTACAATAAACCCATTTGAAGTAATATTTTTAAATTACGGCCAGTTATCGTCCCATGTTAGTAGCGACAACGTCTCTTAACGAATAGTGTTTATAATTTCGTTTAAAATGTTAAAACATGCCGAAAAGGAAATAAATTAGTGTTGAAACGCGTGCTCTGATAGTAGCACAACATAACTTTGGCATAAGCAATAGTCAAATTGCTAGAAAATTACATTTAAATTCATCTACTGTTGATTATAATATCAAAAAGTACAGTGAAAGTGGCAGTTTTGTAAATAAAGTAAGAAGTGGTAGACCAAGGGCGACAACATCAGTTCAAGATATTGCAATCGTGGTGTCCAGCAAGCGAAATAGAAGAAAAACAACTCCAGAAATCTTACTGTACTTCCGAAGCCGATTAGCGTATCCGCGGTTAAACGTCGTCTGCAAAGAGCCGGCCTTCATTGACGAATTGCGATGCCAAAGCCCTTGCTTCGTCAAATTAATAAGAAAAAGAGGTTATAACGGGCACGTGAACATCGAAATTGGACGGTAGGAGATTGGAGCAAGGTATTGTGGACCGAATGCACAGTCCCTACCGTCAAACATGGCGGCGGTTCGGTAATGATTTGGGGTTGTTTTGCTGGTACATCTGCAGGTGATCTGGTAAAAATTCAAGGCATAATGAGAAAAGAGCATATTAGGAAAAATGCGATATCATCTGGTGTAAGAATTTTGGGTCAGAATTTTTTATTCCAACAAGACAATGACCCAAAACACACTTCAAAATTATGCAAGCAATATTTAGAACAGTTGGAAGAGGAAGCGACATTAACAATCATGAAATAGACACCCCAAAGCCCGAACTTGAATCCCATTGAGTTAATATGGGAAGGACTCGATCGGAGCAGAAAAACTGCTCCAACTTCAGCGGATGACATGTGGAACAAACTACAGGCAGCATGGGCTCGAATAACGGAACCGTTAAAATTAATTGCAAGAATGCCCCGATTATGCGGAGCAATCATTCAAAGTAAAGGAGGTCACATAGACGAATTTGAAATTTAGGTCAAATAAATAATTTTAATTGTCAAAGTTGTGTATTTGTGTATACTTTAATACCAAATACATATTTTAATATGTCCATTTAAATATTTAATGATTTACCCTGAAATTTGAAATTTGAGGTGCCCAAATATTTATGAGTAGTAGTGTAAATTTGCACTATATTTGTGTGGTAAAAACACCAGATTACAGTACTATTTGCACTTAGCATTCTACTAAAATAATGTTCCCCTTGAACACATCGTAACACAATTATTAAATGCTGCTAAAAATCGTTGAACAAAAATTTTAGGATTTTTATCTTTATCGTACAAAAACAACCACCGGAAATGTAGTAAACCTAACAAAAGTCAGTGTACGTGTGTATTACGTATATAACGTGTACTTATGTTTATCTGTAGTCGTGTATACAGATGCGGATGCTACTGAAATTATAATTTATGAAACCTTGAAATGAAAGGATGTGCGAAAGAATAGCTATCCGCCCGCTAAGAGACCTAAATATGAAGTTTCCTTCGCATAAATTTCAGAGTATTTAGTCACAGGCGCGTGAAAAATCCTACAAGCTCAATTGTTTATCGTTTTTCGTAGCTTATCGAGATTTTATCACCTTGTAAACTTAATAAATTAGCGACTTTTTTTCTAACTATCCAAGTTATTAATTTCCATTAAAAGTATCCGGCGGCGTTTAGACACTTCCGTACGTATACTTTATAAATATTTTTCTGATACCCTTTTGTTCTTTTTTATGACGGTTAGCTTTTAGCTGAGAGTAACTTCCTTGATATTAATTAAGCTTTAGATAATTTGATTAAACAATAATAATTTTTTAGGCGCCTAATAAAGATTTTATATTTAAAACACTTGAAGTTATAAAGACAATTATTGTATATATTACAGTATAATTTTATGGGTGTGTAGGTATATAGAATATTATAGATATACAAGCTGTTTATTTAATGAATGACTCAAAGCTTTAAATGTTCTTGGAAACTTGGATGGAGGTTTTTTCAAAGTAAACGTTTCATACACTCCTTGTTTAGCAGCGCCTCCATAGAAATTAACAGCCACTGTAGACAAAACATATTGAAAAATATATGTATCGCAGTTTCATAAGTTCTACTGACGTTTATTTATTTTTTTTATATACTTGAAGTATAGACACATTTATCTCCATTGAGAATACAAACAAATCTATGATCTAATCGTTGCTACAAACAAATTTTTGATGTTTCTATTTCAGAGTTAACGTGGTTACTTTTCGGTGTTCAATGTTGTTAACTTTGTCATTATTGTAGCTATAATGTTGGTCAAATTACCAAAGTTGGAGTGGTTTTTCTTTTGATCACAATGGTTTTGAGAAAAAAATAATTGCATATCGCATATATACAGTGTGTTCATTTGAAAACTTCCCAAACGGCCTATATCCGAAACTAATAAAATTATTAAAAAATGCAGACAGGTTAATTTTTGGTTCGAGGGGGAATCATTTTGATTAATATATTATGATATTAAACTTGCTCCCTTAAGCCCCCCTCACCCCTCGCCCCCAACATAAAAATCTTAAATGGGATGATATCATTTGTGACACATCGTTGGAAAGGTATTTTCATTACGAATTCAGTAGTATACCTTACTTTGACCTTTGGTCAAGTTCTGGGGATTATAATAGAAAACATATCATGCTAGGTAAGAATTGTAAAATTATAAATTTATTAGACCAAGTGGATTAGAATTGTTCCCTTTTGTTGGAGTTATATCCATAAGGTTAATTAGAATAAGCACTGGTATTTAGATTATAAGTTAATTACCGTAAGTAATATAGTAAGTAGTTTATATTTAAGCCTAGTTTTAAGCGAGTTTGATAATTATTAATTTAAAATGTCTAATGTGAACAAGGTTAAAAAACGAGCCATTGCTGGCACAGTAAATAAGTTTATTTGTAACTTTCCGGATTTGTTTTACGACGGTGCTAAAATAGTTTGTAAAGTGTGCGAGAAATATTAGATGTGTTTGGACAAGGCGGCCTGTAACAAACATGTAAGTATCGAAGAACACAGAAATAGAAAAAAAGGCGTCTCAACGAGAACTGCCTTTATTTTGGATTTACTTGTCATGATGATAACCTGTAATTTATTATTTCGCTTACTCGAAAAAGAACCGTTTCAGAACTTTTAGTATAAGTACAACCACGAGTTGAAGTTGCCAACTATGAAAACAAGCATGTTTTATTTGTATGCGAAGACGTGGAAAAGAAAATCAAATCTACATTAAAAAATCAATTGCTTTGGTTATGTGTTGACGAGACAACAGATTGTAAAAGGAATTCTATTCTAAATGTTATAGTACGTGTACTGCACCCTCATAAACCGATATTTCCACTGATATTAGCTGGCAAAAGACTGGAAAAGTGTACTGGTACAGCAATTGTTAGGGTGATACCTAGTACGTTAGAGAACTTTCAAGTCTCACCACGTCAAGTGTTGATGTGATGTTTGTTTATGAGTGATGGTGATGCGACAATGCGTTCGGTCGGCCGTTCTCTTCTTGAACACGGTTGCATGTTACGTGTAAAGTGCATGCTTTACATCTTGCGGCGGAAGTTATTCGTCAATGTTCATCCGAAAGTACAAAAAAGGTGTTTCTCAAATCTCCAAAACGTCTTCGATCAATTCAGGGATAGTGTCCTTGTATTCGTGAACCACCACAGCCGATTCTTACACGTTGGGCAACATGGTCGCAGGTAGCTCTTTATTTTGCTGGATATTTCAAACAAGTAAAAGCTGTTATTCTACAATTCAATCTTACCGAAGCTGCAGTTATTAAGGAGAGCCATACCAAATGTCAAGATATTTCCGTTGTTTTAGAAAAGTTCGAGAGTGTGTTAAAGAAAGATTCCGATTTTATCATATTAAAATAAATTTGTGATGGTGCATCGACTAATCCATTAATTGAATTCAAAGAGTGTTTTAATCATGCATGTATTATATCCGTAGATGTCTTTTTCAAAATATAAACACATTTTTTCACCACGACAAACATCTTTCAACGAGGCAACTGGAAACGTATCTAATGCTGTCAACTTTTCACAACTCTTATCCAGCGGGTGATAATACTGACCGATGCAGCCCCCCAACCTACTTGATAACGTTGCTTAAGAGGGTGAGTGTTTCACAACTTTGCAGATGTTATTAAGTTATTATTCTTCGTTGGTTCTGTTATTATTATTCGATTTATTCCTTATTTTTTGGTATTGTATTTACTGAAGGAAGCCTATGCCGCGTAGGGACAATACTTCGCTTTACTGATAAGTAAATAAACCACCCCTACTCGCTCCCGCTTTATCGCTAGCATTAGGCTTTCGGCTTAGAAATGACAACTGCGTGTATTCCGATAGCTTACAGACACTAAAAAAAATATTTCAATTGCTGTATATACAGTAGAAATAGTAGGGGCCCCAAGTTAGATCCCTGAGGAACACTAGATTTCGGAAAGAAGTAGTTAGATGTGAATCTGTTATAGTGGATATAGTTGCACCTGCTAGATAAATAAGAGAAAATCAATCTTAAGAACGATGTACTTAATCCAAACTCTGATAAAATACTAAGTAAAATACTGTGATCAATAGAATCAAAGGCGCTTCTAAAATCCATGTAAATCGCGTCAACTTGATCTTGCGCATCCATATTTTATATTAATAATTTATATATTCAATATTTAGGTTTAACATTATTTATTGCTATTCTACGAAAAATCTATTCTAAAATTTAATAAAATATATTGTTGTCGGAAGTATGTTACATATCAAGTTTAATATATTTTTTTATTTATATTTAGTGTATTGTATTCCTTTCCTTTATTTTAATGAAAAATATATTAGACTGCAATATATTTATATTTAACTTTACAATATATTTCTCCTGGCGCCAAATTCTTCCCTTTTTAGGAATGATTATTACCAAACCTTTTTTTCTACGAATAATAACTAACTATTGTTAAATAAATAATATGTATAAATCTTTAATTTAAAAACAGCATTAGCAATCTAGTAGTAGACCATAAGCTGAAGGATACAAAGTAAAACTCAATATGAACACGAATGGTTTATAAACGATGTTTCAGCACAAGATATTAAAGTAAACCAATATTCAGGAGTATTTTATAAATAAACATAATGTTCTAAATTTATTATTTTTGTATATAAATCCTGATTCCACTTTCAACAACTGTCCAACTTCTTCTGTTCTTTAATTTTTTGCATACAATTATATTACGTAAATGGAAATTAACAAAAAATAAAGATTTCAGACTTGAAAAAAACTTTAACAATACACAGGCGCCTTAATAGGTGAAATATGTATTACATTTTACATTTATTGCAAGCATATCGGGTTTATGAACATCTTTCGACGTATTAAAAATAGAACCGTATTCTATTACTGTTTGTATAGACACATGAGGCAATGGCCCATATTTAGACTACCTTCAGCCAACGCTCTTACATGTAAATCATCCTGCATGTACAAAAAAGTCGGAAATGTATAAAGGGAAGCAATAAGGTCACTTACATCTAATGTAATGTACCATCTGGATTTGACGGAAATGACTTCAGCTTTGTTTTTAAAAGTGAGATGGCTTGTACTTTTATTTTTATTTTACTACATGTGGACACAGACTGCTTGTAATAATCACAACAGAAAGATTGAATTTTCCTAGGAAAATGATCGTATTTGAAGATTTCCTTTGAAACCACTATTCTTTCCTGGTGTTTTGCTTAGTTTTAAATATACAAAAGAGATTGTTGTGGTTATTGTGTAGTATTCGCCGAAAATGTTCTTCTAGGAAAATTAGCAAGGTGTCATCACTTCCTTTATGCAGGAAACTATAGTTAGTCTTTTATTTTTCGTTCAGATTTTGAGATATGTATATTATATATATATATATATATACAATACATATAATATAGGTAAACAATTTTTTAAAAATACAATTTTTTCGTGTTACTGTTACTCGTCAAGCTATCCATGTTAACAGTATTTCGAAAAATAGCTATATTCAAGATGTCTTTACCTTCATTCTTTTCCTATTTATTTATTGAGTCTATTTTATATTGCCTTTGTTTAGCTCGATTTTGTACTAAAATTTATATGGTGTGATCCATATGACATTTTTCAGAAACCCAAATGGAAATAGAAATTTCCAAAAACACAATTTACTTTTATTATAGAGGGAAAGCATGGAAACTTATCTTCTTGTGATCACGTTGGTGTATCACTCGCTCATTTTTCTTTATTTAGCATCTTAAAAATTACCAATTTCTTGATACGAACAATAAACTCGTGAACAATGACAAGGAAACACAGGTAGATGCATCTCACCGATTTAAAGAAACTTTGTAGGTTTGTAGACCGATCTAGTGTAAGAACAACGGTAACTATCTTAGCTGCCCAATCGCCCAATGACTTACTGGCTGTAAAGCACCTCACCACCCTTCGCTGTTTGGCTCAATAGCTCAGAAACTATGAGAGATATAAAAAAAAAATTAAGATGAGATTTAAATTGTTTTACATGCTTTTAACGATGACTCTCTATAACGAATATTTATTTAGGGAAACAACTCTCCTCCTCCTCATTTTTTTGCAAATTTCAAAATTTGTATATACTACAAAATATAGAAGCTACGTAGAATTTACATAAACATATATATTTACATCTGCCACGAAATATTCTTATTTGGCCACTAAATACAATTTAACTATACCCGCATCTTGTCTCGCAACCCTCACTATTATAGTAGAAAATCCCTGAATTTATAGAGATCTTCAAACATCCCAACAATTTAAATCGCGAAGATGGCTATCCCTTACATCACACGTGGAAATCCCAACTGATTAAACCTCCTAGTAACCGCCACGCTTCATTGATCCATAACGTTTTCACTCCATTGACCCGATACAAGTCCTATATAAACTCCTTTGAAATGAATAGTCTCCAGTTAGTGTGCAGTAACAGCTCTAAAGATGTCCCATAAGAGTGTGAAGGAAATGTCGGCAAAAGCTACAACGACGCGTTCCAATCCGGACTCCAAGAATATAGAACCATCATTTTGTTTATACGAGTCAAAAACCTGAACGAATTGCATAAGAAATTGGGCAATAGTGCGAGATTCCTCGATACCACCTTCATTATTAGTAACAGGAAAAAGCCTCCTATACAAACGCCATATATATCTGTAGCATAATCTAAAATTATTAAAATATCCTCAGGGTGAACCAAAAAAAAATGCATTTCAAAGTTATGTTCTTTTAAACGGAAGTTAGTTTTTGCTGGAGAATCTAAGGTCGCTTTATATAGGATTACCTATACCTATACTCAACTGTTTTCGAAATATTTACCAAAAACGGTTTTTGTAGTGCTTTGTCGAAATAACTATAATTTGTTCAATATTTTGTCTTTCACTTTGGTACCTGTAGAACTAGGAAATTTCTGAATTTGTGATGATATTTTGCGTTAATGACGTAAAGCATTCCCTATACCTAAAGTTAGTCGTTTTTGACGTATTTTGCATGCTCGATTTATTGTCCCGACTTGCGGTAATTTGGCATCAAAAACATTAATATTAGAACAAATCTAAATCAATCATTAAAGCATTAGATCTTAATGTTTATTGACGCTTTCAGATAGCTTTCTGGGACTAACATAAGATTAGCATGAAGAAATTATAAAACAGCAACTATCAATTAAGATAAACCTATTGAAACTTCAACGTACAATATAAATATCTTGATATTCCACTTTAAGTCGCTTCCAACAAAAGGAATAAGTACGAAATTCTTGGAGATTGTGATCAATTCCTAATGACACGCGCGTCATGTGAACGCGTGTATTAAGAAAATATTTTGACGCCTGATTAAGACGCTATTATCTGGATAATATATTCAAATTTTTCCATAGCCCAAAATCAATTAAGATGAATTAAAACATCGCATTGTTACCGTTTGACGAAAATTAAAAATAAATGGATTTTCGATTAGTAGAAGGTTAATCTCGCACAATAACAATAAACGCGTCTACGTTCATCTATATTTGGAATTACAGCGATGTTTGATTGGAAAATAATACTAAATCAAGGTTATGCTAAATGATTTTTACCCGGCTGCTTCGAAATTTACAAATGTCAATCAAGATGTCAATTCGGACTGTTGATAAAAAGATTCTTCTTTACAAAAGACTAAGTATTACTCTTCGTGTCTATACATGCAGAGAAATGTTTACTTGTATCAAAGCTGTCCGCCTTAATACAGGGTGGGGCAGAGCCACTTGCTTATTTAGAAATCAATTAAGAAAAAAGTAATGCAGATATATATTTAATTCTTTGAATAGCATCAAGTACAACATTTACATTTTGTGTTTTCCCAGTTTTAAAGATGATATCAGGCAGATGGCGTTCATTATTCTCAATACACTGCGTGAATCGAACTCGGAAGTTTCGTTTAACTTTTTCCAGCATATCGACGGGTATGTTGGCGACAGCTTGACGAATGTTGTTCTTCAGGTGAGCCAGGGTCCTAGGACGATTATTGTAAACAAGCGATTTTAGACAGCCCCATAAAAAAAGTCGCAGGGGGCTAACCATATTAATCACATTTACCTTTGCCTAGAGTCTAATGGATCTTAAGATATTTGAACTTTTAGTAAATTTTGATTTTCCGGCAAAAATTCACCATTAAACACTAATAACTAGAGTGCGGACTCGCATAGGCGTCGGTATTACGGGTTAATGTAAGAATACGAAAAATTCATAAATAAACTTACTTGCTAATTATTCAACAAATTAGAGGCATCAGGATGTGAACTACTGTAAACTTGCATCATTGCATATGTTTCCATAGTTACTTCTTTAAACCTTGGGCGTCGACAAGAAAAAATATTCTTATACATAAAAAACGATCTCTCCACATCTAAGGAAGTTACATTTGCATGTAAAAACTGTTTTTCAAAATCACTTAAAAGTTCATTATTCTTACACTTATTATAAACGGCCTCTAAAGTATTAAAATCGGGATTTTTCCTTAAAATATCTGCCAACTTTTGACTAGCGCATAATCCTGGCGTATCATTTAATGTGTGTAATTTATTTTTTACACTCTCCACTATGTCTAATGATTCCTGCAATGACAATTCTGTACATTGTAGTTTTCTGATGGCATCTAGTAATACTGTATAATTGGTACATATTGTTGTTAAATCTTCTAAAAGTTGAGGAATTTGAAATTCTCTTTGACTTTCTCGAATTGCTTTGGATTCATTCCGATTAAATCGCATTATAACTGATTGAATTTGTTGAAAATGGATCGAATAGTAAAAAGCTGCTGTTAGCCAAGTACCTCATCGCGTTAAAATTGGTTCAGGAGGTTCTGGAATACCTGGACAAAATTTACGAAATTCTTTTAAACGTTTAGGAGATTTACGAAACACTGCTTTAGTACTTCCAATCATCCGATCAACGTTTCCGTAATGTTGTCGAACAACTTCACCAACTAAATGCAAAGCATGTAGCACGCAGGTTATATGTATTAAGTTAGGAAATATATGTTTTAAGGATCGCCCAACACTTAACATCGTTGCTGCACTATCTGTCACAATCATCACAACTTGATCTTGGGCAATTTTAAATTTTTTCAAAGCGTTCATTATCACTTTTTGAATATTTTCCGCGGTACATCGTTGAACACGTTTGCAAGCTAACAAATATCGAGATGCTGTGTTCTCGCTAGATAAAACGCGAGCTATTACATTCACAATACTGTTTTTCTTTATATCGGTCGTCTCATCCACGGTAATCCATATTTTTTTGGAACACAAATCACGTTTACACACATTTTCTAGCATCTCTTTCATTCGCGGCAAATGATTCTGTAATTGTGTTTGTGAGGGTAATGGGAATTGGAACGTATTGTCGCCAAAACGTTTTAAAAGCTGCTTTTCTCACCAACGACAATGGAAGATTACAAGAGGTAAACATAATTAATAAATAAACGGGTACTCTAAAACTGTGGCACTGGAACACTGAAACAGTTCACTAAAACCCTTACCACAACACTTAATTCGTACTGGACGCACGTTTCGATAGCCAAGCTATCATCATCAGCAGCAAGACTGAACCAGTTCTGTCTTGCTGCTGATGATGATAGCTTGGCTATCGAAACGTGCGTCCAGTGCGAATTAAGTGTTGTGGTAAGGGTTTTAGTGAACTGTTTCATAATTAATAAATGTATGAGGAATAGTGTATAAGGTATTTCAGTTCTTGCATTTCTCATATGCTTAATACCATTGACATGCCTCTGGCAATCAGTTCTGTCCAATGCAACCAAACGAACATTGCATATTAAGCAAAAAACTGCACTACCGTCATATTTTAAATGGGGAAAAAGTGACACATACTTATGTACATTAGTAGCAAATCTGTTATGAGGCATTGTTTTCTTAGGTATGTAAATATTAGTTCTATATGAAACGATACACTAATTATGTACTTGGTATAATACTACAACACACAAAAAACACCAGCTATATTTTCAAAAGCGACACGTAAGTACATAACCTTGACCGTTCGACTAATCTCTGCAACAGCTCAACAGGTACTAAAACGAAATCTCTCTCAGCGCGGTTTAACATGATTTATATTCAAGGTCGACACTACATGCCTGCTTCTGTACCGGTTTAGTTTATTTATGAATTTTTCGTATTCTTATATTAACCCGTAATACCGACGCCTATGCGAGTCCGCAAGTTTTGATTGTTCTACTAATAACTCTTCTTATTTTTGTGGGATCACGCTAAAAGTTGTATTGTATGGAAGTTTAATGCATCTTCCTTTGAAAAAAGACAATTAATTAAAGTCCGAAGTTATTTAGAAAAAAATATAGGCCTAGATATCTCATTTAGCCAGATTTGTAATTCTCAAGTTTGTGGTGATTCTTTTTTCTTTTTAAATAAAATAATTCGAATGTTAAAATTACTTTAAAAGCTTCCTTACTTTATGCCCTTTCGAATAATAGGGCATGTGTTAGATGGTCATTAATATTACAAGGGTAATCAATATTTTTTAGTAAAGAAGCTAAAAAGAAAAGCGTATTTTTAGTGTTAGGTTTTTTAAACCTAAAAAAACAACAAAAATTTAAAGTCCAGTTATTTAGATATCTTGCTCGAAGTGTCTTCCTTCATGCCTTATAGAAGATCTTAATCTTCTCCTCATCTCTACGGTGGTAATTTTCAGTCTCATTTCTTCCCTCATGCTATCGAATGCACTATTGATTTTTCTAATTAGATGGTCCCGATTTTGATTTTTCTCGTTGTAGACAAGACTGTTACCACGCCCCCAAACAAAGAAATCTAGGGGAGCCAAGTCTAGTGAGCGTGGCGGCCACGGAATGGAACCATCTCGTCTAATCCATGCAATCGGAAGAGCGTTGTTTAAAAATTCTCTCACGGTTAAACGATAGTGAGCCGGACAACCACCATTTTGAAAAAATATAGGACGTTTTCCATTTACAAATGGTGGCGAGTCCTGTACGCCTCTGGCAGACCGTTTTGTAAAAATTGCAGATAAGTCTATCCATTGAGGTTGTCAGGCAAATAATATGGGTCGATAATGCAAATTGTGTAAGTTAATTGATTTTTTTCTGGTAAATCTGCTTTCATCAGTCCACAGGATGCTGCGCAAAAAAATTATTTTCAATGTCCTCATGTAATAGGAATCGAGAAAATTGTATGATCTTCTACTTCTAGACCTTGCAATGGTGTATAGCGAAAGGGGTGCTTCCGTGCGGAGTACAGACCAGACCTTCCACGGTGACATATTAAGGTTAGCGGCTACATCTCTAATGCTAGCAGTAGGGTCCCCTTCAAGTGCGTCTAAAATGAGTTCACCAACATCCACATTTTGCTGTCGAACGTTAATTCGGGGTTCCTGGTGATGAACGTTTCCGGTTTCACGCATACGTCGATACGTATTGCTAAAAACTTGGTGATTGGGTAATCTTTTCCCTGGATATAATTGTCCATACAGTCGTCGTGCTTCCACCGCAACGCAATTTGCACGACCATACGTTACAAGTATGTTGCTGTATTCTTCGTTGATATAAGTAGCCATAACGGGTGTAATAAATAATAACGAAAGAGAAACAAATAATAACAACGTAATCTAATGATAAAAACAACAATAATAACAGAAAAAATTTAGCGTCGCGATCACACTGAATAGCAGACATGCAAAAGTCGACAAATGTTAAAAAATTAGGTAACTTAGTAACCTATTTTTTTAACATTTGTCGAGGAGGATCGAGGAGGAGATGTCTAGGAGACGGGATATGACAACTAGATATAAAGGTAGTGGTCCCTGTTCCCTTATCCCGCAGTACTGATTTATTGCGTTGTCATAGTTTATGTTGAATTTCTTGGTATTATTAAAAGTTTGTGTTACAAGTGAGATACTATTTGAAAGGGCACAAAGTAAGGAAGTTTTTAAAATAATTTTAACATTCGAATTGTTTTATTTAAAAAGAAAAAAATCACCACAAACTTGAGAATTATAAATTTTCTATCTCGCTAAGTAAGATATCTAGGCCTATATTTTTTTCTAAATAACTTGACTAAATTAATTGCTTCTTTTCAAAGGAAGATGCATTAAGCTTCCATAAAAAACAACTTTTAGCGTGATCCCACAAAAATAAGAAGAGTTATTAATGCTTAATGGTAAATTTTTGCCGGAAAATCAAAATTTACTAAAAGTTGAAATATCTTAAAATCCGTTAGACTTTGGATCAACGTAAATGTGGTTAATATGGTTCCTAAAGACCTCGCCTATCGGCTGTTCAAAACTTTACATCGTTGTGCCGAACACCCTGTATATCTTTTTCCGAGATTAGAGATAAACAAGCACGATAGAATTAGATTTGTTATTAGAGTTGTTTTGTGTTTCTCGCTCAGGTTAATTCAGTCATTCGGTTGATAATGAGGTTGCCCAGGAGCCCTTGAAACGGCTGTTTGGAATTAATTAATTACTTTGTGTTGTTTGCCATACTAACCCACAGTCCTTGCTATCATTATTTACCCTATTATTTTTATGCGATTCTGCAGGCGTATTAGATGAAATTATATGTTACTCAATTGTGGTTTGATTTAACAAAATCTTAAGTTAGGATTAGAAAGAATTATCGAAAAATCTTATGTATAAATGTTCAGAATTTGAATGCTTCTCTAAGTTCGGCTAACTGGTAAGTTAGGTCCCACACCTTGTAAGTAGATGTACAGATGTGAACGTTATAGGTCATTATTTATTACCAAATTATCGTAACGAAGTGAAAGTATTCAGAATTTAAACGCCAATTTATTAAAGCAGTTTCAATTACGAGAGTAACTGGTAAACGTATCTCGTTTTACGTTGAATATTTCGAGTATGATAAGATAATGTGAGTGTGCCAAATTTGCCAGTGCAAATTGCCCTGCCACATAAAACCGTTTAGATTATTGCTATTCAGATGACAAGAACACTTACTATGGCCATTAGACGTCCGAAGGCAATTTGTAAGCGTACGCTGAAGCGATGCAGAAAAGCGGAGTTAAAGACGAGGATATAGTTTGTAGACGTGTGCGTACATCTTCAGAGGATGTAAGTAAGTTAAATGTGTTTTACTTAATGCAAGCACGCAAGCCGTCGAAAGAAACCTCTCGCGTATGTGCAACGGATGCGTTTTATTGCATAACAAACAATAAAGGTTAAATTTACGAGCCTAGACAAATTGCCTACATTACCTGTCCTACATACTAAACGGAAAATGTATGCGTAATTACGTCATTATACCAAATTAGGGAAAGTGACATCGTAATATCGGATCTATACTACGTATAAGGCTTCTACGAAAAACTCAAAGTTATAAACAACAAAAACACCGACAATAATTTTCACGTTTTCTTTTCTAAATGACACGAGAAAATTTAAAAAACCTATAGAAACAAACAACTTATGAATCACTCAGAATACAGTATTGATATATAAATTGATTTATAAGTTTTGTCTCTGCGATATATAGGCGTTTCACCGGCGTAGCGGGCTGTGTGCAAAAATCGATTCTCGCTTTGTCAGCGTCCGCTTGTTTATTTTTGGTTTAGTTTAGAAAACGAGAGCGTGCGTTGCGCTTTGTGTTACGTGTTATTCGTTAAAAATATATAGTTATTAATTTAAAATGTGTAATGTGCCACCCTTTGCTGGCACAATAAATAAGTTTATCGGTGACTTTTTAGATTTGTTCTACGATGGTGCTAAAATAGTTTGTAAAGTGTGCGAGAAACATTTGATGTGTTGGGACAAGGCGGGCTGTAACAAACACGTAAATACCGAAGAACACGGAAATAGAAAAACGGACGTGCTAACGAGAACTGCCTTTATTTTCGATTTACTTGTTATGATGATGACCTGTAATTTGTTTCGCTTACTCGAAAAAGAACACTTTCAGAACCTTTGTAAAAGTAGAACCCCGAGTTGAAGTTGCCAACTACGAAAACGGCACGTAAGCATGTTTCATTTGTACGCTAAGACGTGAAAAAGAAAATCAAATCTACATTAAAAAATCAGTTGCTTTGGTTATGTGTTGACGAGATAACAGATTGTAAAAGAAATTCTATTCTAACTGTCATGGTACGTGTACTGGACCTTCATAAACCGACATTTCCACTGTTACTAGCTAGCAAAAGACAGGAAAAGTGTACTGGTGCAGCAATTGTAAGGGTGATAGTACGTTGGAAAACTTTCAAGTCTCACCACGTCAAGTGTTGATGAGCGATGGTGCCGCGACAATGCGTTCGGTAGGCTGTTCTCCTCTAGAACACGGTGTTTACATGTTACGTGTAAAGTGCATGCTTTACATCTTGTAGTAGAAACTATTCGACAATGTTCACCCGAGGTAGATCGTTACCCCTGGTATAACAAGGCCAACCTGCTCTGACGTCAGCAGGCTGTGACGTATATTGATTTAGGTAAACGATCAGCCATATTTATCGTTTTGATATTCATTTATTAGTCTTGGATTTTTTTATATGGGAGGCAATAAAGAATCGAGTATGTTGTACACAATTAACTACGAAGGAGAATTGTATGCTCCGAGTAAGGCATGCATTTGAATGTTTGAACTAAGAATCAATTGGAAACTCATAAACTCAAGAAGAATTAATTCGGAGATGCGAAAAGTGCCTGGAAGTTCAAGGACGTAACTTTGAAGATTTGTTGAAATAAATATTACCGTTTATTTTACCCTTTTTTGTAATTTAAACATGATACATTTTGTTTTTATTATGAAGTATGCTAAATTAATTTCCATGTTTGCATCATCAACAATAGGTTTATGCTTTTTTTTTAATATCTTATTATTCGTTTAATTGTGTTTGGTGACGGCTTCTGTTTTTGTGGATACCAAGCGGCAAAGTTATCACATGTTCACTTTATTACATTCTCCATAAATAATAAACAAGTTTAAATAATCTTTGTTCGTATAATTTAAACGTACCGGAATTGTATAATTGAAAACTTTTTGACATTTCATCAATGCTGGATTGAATAGAATAGAATATACGGCGTGTCCCCGGATTAACGCATGGATAGGTATGGCAGACAGAAAATTATTGAGTTGAAATTTCAGTCCTGCTTGAATAGTAAGTAATTTACGCCATATTTTTATTGTCGCAAAATCAAGTAGATCTTGGAAATTTACAAAAAAGGATTTTTTTTTCAATTAGTGTATCGTCTAAAGGAGATACGATAAGAGGGTTATTAGAAAACATTGTTCAGAGTACTACATGACATGGAAATTGCATCGCAACAAAAAAGATGAAAGCATACAAAGTTCGAATTCGTCGTACGTTGGAGGAAGGGGATGAATCTCGAAGGTCGGAATTTTGTCTTTCTTTGGGTGACAAAATTTTACAAGATAGAAATTTCCACAAAAATATCATTTTCTCGGATGAATCGAGTTTTACTATTAACGGTGTACCTTCGTCGCAGAATTGTCGATACTAGTCTAAGTATAATCGCGATTATGTAATAAATTCTAGACGGCAGTATTTTAAAAAAGTGAATGTCTGGTGTGCCATTTCCTACCGCTATGGTATAATTGGTCCAAATTTTGTTGAAGGAAAGCTTAACCAGCACAAGTATTTAGAGATTTCAAATGAGTTTATTGACGAATTGCCATATGAAGCGAGATGCTCTTCATACTTTCAACATGACGGTTGCCCTGCTTACTCGACTTGGCTAGTATGTGAATGGATGCTGGAAAAGTTTCGGGAAAAGTGAATAGCTAATGCTGGTCCTATTCTATGGCCGCCCAGATCCCCGGATCTAACAATCATGGACTTCTACTTTTGGGGTAGAATAAAACAAACAGTGTATTCTGAGAGGCTCCCAAATGATACCCAAACATTAAAGAATCGCATTAGGGAGGCTATAAATTCCATTTCTCTAGAGGAAATAAGAACAGCATTTACTACTTTTCGTGAAAATATCCAGAGGTGTGCGGATAAAGGGGGCGGACTATTTAAATGAGTGAATCTTTTCAATAATAAGAATAGTGATATTTTAGTTAAAAAGAAAAGTTAACGTTAACATTTTCAGCAATGTGAATTGTATGTAGTTTATAACTTTAGATTAAATTTCATCCCTTATACTATACTCTTGATTTCCGGGTTGGAACCGCGTCGTTGTAGTAGCGTTTGGCGACGTTTCGTTCACACTCTTATGGGATATATTCAGGACTGTTACTACACATTGAAAATGTCCCATAAGGGTGTGGACTATACGTCGGCAAAGCTACGAAAACGACGCGGTTCCAACCCGGAAACCAAGAGTATAGTGTTATTGACAACCGCAGAAACCTACGTACCAGATTTATTCCTTATAATTATTTATTTTATACATTACTATTATGACCTCTATTACTGTTAAGATTATAATTATTATTAGGGAAAAAATATCATTATTATTGTCTGTAATTAAATATCCGGTTTAAATTTAAATAAAAGTGTTGTGGTAAGGGTTTTAGTGAACTGTTTCAGTGTTCCAGTGCCACAGATTTAGAGTACCCGTTTAGTATCCCGATCATAATTTACTACTCTGAATATTGTTTTATAATAACCCTCTTATCGTATCGCCTTTAGAAAATATACTTTGCTAATTGAAAAAAATTCTTTTTTGGAAATTTCCAAGGTCTATTTGATTTTTTGGCCATAATAAAATTATGGCATAAATTACTTACTATTCAAGCAGGACTGAACTCCAAAAGATGAAATTTCAACTCAATAATTTTCTGTCTGCCTTACCTATCCATGCGTTAATCCGAGGACGCACTGTATATTTATTTAATAAACACACAAAGTGTATATAAATCGTCATATGAAAACAAAATATAAAATTCTAACATAATTTAAACTTAAAAAAGGTCTTATTAACAACACAATTCCACCAAAACCAAAAATAAAAAATAAAAATGACTAATAATTGGAAGAAAATACAAGGATGCTGAAACTAAAGTAATTTAAAAAACAAACACAACAGAGAAAATGAAATTATAAAATAAATCAACTAGAAAGGAATTCTTGAGTAGAATAGAATGTATGCTGAAGGAGCCCTTTCTAAAGGACCTGATATTCGTTTCTGATTTGACATTAGCAGGCAGATTGTTAAAGATCTTAATTCCAAGGTTATGCACTCCGGCGCTAGTTACTCTTAGGGTGCATGCTGGCGTGTGAAGGTGGTCTTTTATTCTGGTTCTATGTTCGTGCACTTCATAGTTGGCAGGAAGCGAGTGCTTCTTTAAATATATGTAGGTTGCTGCTTCGAAGATATATAAGCATGACAGCGGCAATGTATTTAGCAGTTTAACAATGGGCTTGCAGGTATCTCTGTAGGATGCCCCTACAATACTTCGCACTACAGCCTTTTGCCTCACGAATACTTGATGAGCATTTGATGCAGAACCCCAAAGCAAAAGTCCGTACCTTAGTCGTGATTATATCTCAGCATAATAAAGAGAGAGCAGGGAATTCCTAGACATTTGTGTTCGGAGACATCGAAGCATGTACGCTCTTGTTGAAATGGTGTTAGCCAGGTTTTCGCAGTGAAGTGTCCATGTGAGAGTAGACTGGAAATTTTATCGTGTCTGTGTGCTTTATCTCGCTTCCGGATAATAGTAAAGCTTCTTCGCTGACTGACCTTTGCCTGGTGTGAAACGTCGTGAACATCGTTTTCTCCGTACTCAATGCTACTTTATTCTATACAAACCAGTTGGATAGAACTTCCATCAAGTTTGCTGCTATTAAACCAGCATCCTCTATTAGGGCTGAGATGTCATCTGCATACATGGTGAGGTAGATGTTATGAAGCAGTGTAGCAATGTCGTTTATATAAAGGCTAAATAGAACTGGACCCAACACTGAGCCTTGTATAATTCCACTATTTACATGTAGGTATGCTGAAGAATAAGGTCGAATTGTGCTGCAGGAGTCCTTGTAGAGAATCTTTACGAATTGAACTCTATTGCCCAAGTAAGATTGGAACCAATTTGCAATATTTCCTCTTAGCCCGTAGGAAGATGTTGCATGCAATCGAAAGCTTTTTTCAGATCACAAAATATTGCAACCGGTGACTTTCTGCGCTCAATACCTTTTATGATTTCAGTATAAAATTGAATCAGAGCTGATGCAGTTGAGTGACCCTTCTTGAAACCATGCTAGCAAGGTGCAAGGATTGAGTTCTTCTCCAAGAAACTGGTAAGTTTTTCCAACATACAATACTCCACTATTTTAGCTATGGGTGATGTCAAAACTATTGGCCTGTAGTTGGATAATTCGCGCGTATTTCCTTTCTTGTGTAGTGGTGTTGTGTTCTTGTGTAGTGGTATTGTTTCCTAATGGTGATGACTAACTTACATAGATATACGGAGTATTTTAAAAAACTACGTAAGCTATTCTTACATCGTACATACATTGGTGGGTACTTTTTTAAAAGAAATTGTGCTATAATATACATTTTCCTAAATATTTTGAAAAGTATCAATTTTAGATACGTAATGAATATGACATTTTTTGTTGTATTTCTGTAAGAGCAATTTGATAAGACAGATAAAAAGAGTAGTCATATTTAAAAAAAATTGAGTTTTCATAATTTTCCATTTGAAATTTTAATCGTAATTGTCGGACACGCTGTATAATGTTTTCGAAAAATTGATTCGGATTGTAATACTACCCTATACGATCAATAGTTTTGTACAATTTCAACTTTCCAAATTAAACACTTTCACAGTTGTAGTAGTTCACATACACTCGTCCATCTGGTAAAAATTAAAAAAAAATGCAAATATTTCAAATATGGTTAGAAATAACAACGTAGTCATTTTATCAAACAAACCTTAAAATTGAATGAATAATTCAAAAATGTAATAATATATAGGGTGTTCCATTTAAAATAACAAAATTGACAGATATTTCGGGTATAATCCTTTTTGCCAGATTATATTATTAAGAATATTTTAGTTTAATAGTGCATGTAGACTATAATATATTACCAAGTTTTCAGAATTTTCCAATGTATACCCTTTTACACATCGATCGATGCAGTTCCCGGTGGAACAAGAGGAAAACCTCACATTTTTTTTGAATTTTTTTGTTGTTATAAGGGGAACTCTTTTAATAAATTTATTTTTCTACATACGTACTTTGTTTGATTTCGAGAGGTACTGAACAAATAAGCAAATATTTTATACAACAGAACTAAAGCGATTGGTCCTCTCTCTTCGCAAGAAAGATACGCTGAAGCAGACGACTAGCGGCATTGTTCTTCAAACCAGGAGAACGTAACACTTGTTTTACCACAATTCTCTTTTTTTCTGTTAAACTGCAACCTTTTATTGACTTATTGTTGGTATCTGCTGATCTTATCAACATGTAGCTCAATAATATAATGAGTTTTCAGCAGTGTGCCTATAACATATACACCTTTGTAAGCAAACATCGCTATCTGTATTTGTAGAACATATTCGGTTGCAAAGTGAATGTCAAGAATGTATACTTTTAGATAATCGCTATTTTAATTACAAATTAGAATAAGAAAATAACATCTTTATTCAAGTATTAAATAGTTTTATTTGTCCTACCATTGATTAATAGAAATAAATGAAGAAATTCTTAATTAAGAGGTCTAATACCATTATAACGCTATTACGAATTTAACGCACGCTTGTATTACAAGTTTTTTTTTACTTTGTTTAGGTAACCGGTTTTCACTTCTGGTTGTATATTTTCTTTTAGGATATTAGAAATAAACAATACGTTGACGACATCAAAATGTAAATAAATGGTGGGATTCTCCAAAATGGTAATATAATTTCGAATTTACTATCACAAAGTTTATGTTTGGTAAATTTTCTTGTCAGATTATCCTTTTACGTTTTTTTTTGAAAATAATTATTTACTTTTTCAATTATACAGCAATAGTAAGCAAACTGTTACGCAAACGAACTGTGTAGGTACTGATTTCTTCGCAAAAGCGAATATGCTTTTTCGCAATGTGCTTGGAAGTCCATTTATTTCAAAATTCATCAATACTGGTGAATTATATAAGAAATATATTTTATAATTTGGGAGGATTGAAGTAACAGCGTAGTGAGTGTATTAAAACATTTACTTCCTGATTATTTTACCGGTGTCTAGCTTATGATGGATAGCTTCTCGAACATTCATTTACCAGGTATATTTCAAATATTATAGCTCCAACTTGGTTTGATATAGATTGATCTTTTGATTCGTTTTTCCTTCTAGTGCTTCTATTATAATTAGAAACATATTGTGCTTTTCCTATTGGTCAGCAAGATTGATAAATTCTTATTATTGCAAAACCCCTATATGCATTACATAAAGGTTCATTACTAACCTGGGCAAATATGCGGTAACAGCCAGAGGCGTGGCGAGCGTATAAAAGTTTACACATAAAATAGAAGGTAAGAAATAAATTATAAAACCTGCTGAACACTTACCGTTTTAAAAGTCTTCCGTGAAATCACAAACTGGGTAACATCTGTTAAATATTCGAATCATTAGATATGTTTCCACAGCTGTTTCAGTCAAGTGAGTACGACGCGCGGAATAAATGTTTTTTAATGCCGAAAACGACCGTTCGAAATCTAGCGATGTTATATTTGCATATTTAAAATAATCTTTGAAACAACTTAATGCATCGTCACACGCACCTTCACAAATTTGTCTTAATTTAACAATTTGAACAGAATTCACTAGCGTAATTTTCCTATTCTCTCCGCTAGTCCGAAGTAATTGTTGTGAATAGTTTGTAAATCTCTTTTAACCTGACTATCTTGAAATATTTCCTGGCTTTTCTTGATTGCTGCAGCTTCTGTCGGATTGAATTTTAAAACTACCTTCTTTACTTGATCAAAATATTTGTTGTAGTAAAACGCAGCCTGCAACCATGTTCCCCAACGTTTAACAATCGGCTGTGGTGGTTCAGGTAAATCAGGACGCAGTTGGTGAAATAGCCGAGTACGTTTCGAGGACTTTAGAAGCACTGCCTTTGTACTAGCAATCAATGCATTTACTAGTGGAAAACATGTAGGAACCGTTTGTGCCGCAAGATTTAGAGTATGGAATTTATACGTTACATGTAAGAAGTTACTGTGTTCTTTAAGAGATCGGCCCAAAGAACGCATGTTTGCGGCACCATCACTCATAAACACTAAAAGTTGCTTAGTTGAAACTTCAAATTTGTACAATGAGTTCAACACCACCTTTAAAATCTCATCAGCAGTCCAATTTATAACTCCTTTGGAAGCAAGTAAGAAGGAGGATGACGGTCGATGTGGTTCCATTGTACGTACCATTACATTAACCACAGAGTGTTTTTGACGATCTGTTGTTTCGACCGCACACAACCACAGTTTTTTATCTTTCAATTCCGTTTTCATTCTTTTTTCTATATGTTCACGAGCAAATGGCACTACATTTCGTATCGATGTCCGACTAGGTAATTTACAGTCCGCATATTTATTCCAGAAGGAGACAAACGCTTCTTTGTCTAGTAAACGAAACGATAGATTACATAAAATAAGAGTAACACATAAATCAAATGTAAATCCTTCTTGGTCTCGTATGCCACCTTTTGCAGAAGAATGCTGTTTGCTTTCGATGTGACGTGCACAATGGCTTCTGGACCAACATATTAAAGGGATTTTACAAACTAGACATTGAATTTTAGCGCTATCAAAAATTAAGTCCGGCATGTCCACTATAACGTTTTTAACTGTGTCTGCCATTGGTCGTTTTCGCGACGTACCTAACTGCGACATTTTTAAAGCAAACATAAGCGTACAATTACGAAATAAGTTACTACAGCCTACATATACGCAGAACTACTCGCATACAGCATCGATTTAGTACTGACGCTGTGAACGCGTGAAATAAATAATCGCCGACTCCGCACCACATATCTACTATACTGACTGTTACCGCTGTTTGCCCAGACTATATATAAGGAAAGAAAATGTCTAGCTATACGAAAAAACGTACATACGACAACGGTAAACGCGAATGGGTGATTCACCACAACCGGCTCACCACTGTTACCGATGTGGTTAGTTACTAGGCAGACTGCATTATGTGCGGACGATCTTAGTAAGAATTTCTAGAGTATTTATTTTTCTCTTCTTTTATTTCATCAGAATCTGTTTTTATTTTCGTCTTTAGAATTTCTTATTAGTTTCGTCTAAGCTTCGTAGCAACAACGAAATAAATATGCGAAACTCTCATTTCCAGGCGACCATGACTTCAAATTATTACGAATTGATGGGATTCCACTCAATCCCCTCCTCGCTTTCTCGGCGTACATATGTATATAGATATAGCTATCTTCACATTTTCCCAATGTGCATATGTTTATTCTATTTTATTTTGACCTCATCCGTGTAACAACACATGTAGTGCGCGGTATAATAGCTTCATGTATGTATATAACGACAATGAAACCCAGGTGATTTCGTGTGACCGAGCTCCAAACGTGTATACATATGAATTTTTGTAACTTTTAAACCAAGAAATAGCTTTTATTATTTAAGTAAAAATTTTAGGAAGAGAAGGAAAAAGTTTCATTGGCCTACTTTCACCATACATAAAAGTTTTCCGGAACGTGTGCCGTGGGTGTAATGATGTATGTGTGTAGGTTTGTGTAATTTGTTTTAGACGGTTCAGAAGATAAAAACGTATGAAACTGAGATGTGGGTAGGGTAGTGATTATGATATTGGTTTTTCAAACAAGAACTACTACTCCAAACGATAATTAATAAAATCAATAATCACAATAGAATAATTAGAATAAACTAATACACCAATAAACTAAATAAAGGAAGAAAAGAAATTAATTAATTCAGTAGAAAGAAAAGCAAGTGAAAATTAAAATAAAATAGCGGTCGGAATTGAAAAACTTAACTGTAGTTATATACACTATCGTCCAAAAGTTTGGAAGCAGCAACGCAGTTTATTGTGATTATTAATGAATTTATACAACATAAGTGACTATCGTCAAATAACAGTAAATTTATTCAAACATAATAATATTTATACATTATTTAGCTAGTAAGTTTATTTTCGTCTATATGACCTCCTTTAGCTTTGATAACCGCTGCACAAAGTTTAGGCATTCTTCGAAGCAATTTTTCAAGACAGTCCGCGTCAATTTGTTGCCATGCGTTCTGTAAATATTCCCATAACTGTTGGGTGTTCTGAGGTTGTCGCTATCTAGCCCTCATCCCATAAGAGCTCAATGGGGGATAAATTCGGACTTTGAGGAGGCCAAACCATTAATTTTAGTTCATTTCTTGCTGCATTCTCCTCTAAAAAGTTTTTACAGATTCGAGCCGCCGTATGTTTGGGGTCATTGTCTTGCTGGAACACAAACGGCTCACCAACGAGACGGCTTTCATACGGAATAGCATGATTTTACAAAATATTAAAATACTCTTCTTTACGCATTGTACCACTAATTTTCACTAAATCACCTGTAGTTGTTCCAGCAAAACAACCCCAAACCATAACACTACCACCTCCGTGTTTGACGGACGGCACTAAGCAGGCCTCACTAGCTCTTTCCTCTGGTCGTTGACGAACAAAAACTCTCCGTTTCGTGCCAAATAACTCAAAATTGGATTCGTCGGTCCATAAGACTGCGTTCCAATCATCCAGTGACCAGTTAGCGTGCTCTCTTGCCCAAGTTAATCGTTTCTGTTTATGCACACGTTTTTAAACGGTTTTTTGCGGCCGATGCATCCTCTTAAACCTGCTGCCAATAATCACTTCTTGACGGTGGTGACAGAAACATTTGTTCGTCGTTGTGTATTAACGCGCGATGCGATATCCGGTGCCGTTAGACGTCGATCTCGTTTCGAAATCGTTACTATAAATCTATCTTGAGCTCCAGAAGTCACCCGTGGCCGCCCACTTCGTCTTCTATCAAGATTTTGCCCTGTCTCTCTTCTCCGGGCCAATGTGTAATGCACACCTTTCGGTGAAATCCCTAACCGTAGAGAAATTTCTTTTTCGGTATATCCTTTGTCGCGAAGAGTACAAATAGTACATCGTTGTTCTGCAGCTCAACTGTCTGCGTTTTGGCATTTTTACGCTCAGTACTTTACCAAATTGTTATAATTGCGCACTAAATTCAAAAAATAATTCCGCACAGGAAAGCGATAAGACACTAAGGATTAATATCGCTACCACATGCACTAAACGATTACCGAAGTAGTACTAAACCGTTTGACCGAAAATAATTACTGCAGGTATCCTACCCCATCCCCGTCAAACAATAGTCGTATTGCCACGAAGGTGTCATAAAACGCAATATAGTGGATATTATAATTCAATGCGCCGGATCCGCGTCAGCGTCTCATATGTACAGGATGTACGGTAGAAGACGGAGACGCTGACGAGAGATATTCACGCGAATTGAAGAAAGTATTGAATTATGATTCCGACTTAGATGAGATAGGAAGAAAGTAAAAAAAGACAGAAGATATGTAGAAGAGTAGGGAAAAGTTAAGAATTAAGGAAAAAGGGATTATTAGAGATTAGGCTTTTAGAGTAGTAAAGTATTAGAATTGTTAGAGTAAGAAAAAGTGTAAAATAACTTGAAAAGTAATAAAGAGATAGTGGAATTAAAAGGTGTTGTGAGTTCCGTCACCCAGTTACCCCGTTAAGAACGACAAGTAGAACTTCAGGTAAGTACCTCTTAATATCTATTAGAATTAGAGCGAGTACACCCCCAGTCACACAGGGAACGTGACAGTATTTTTGGAAAAGAGCAATAAAATGTATCCGGGTGAAATTTGTACCTAAATGTTTGTAATTTACGGATTATGTGTAACAATTTTATATTTGCATAGAATAATTTATAATAGGGATTAACGATTTCACGATATGCCTAACAGTTGTGTTATTTTAAAGGAGTTTCACCTTGCTTCCAAACTTATGGACGGTAGTGTACATATTGGATATCGTTGTTTGGATAAATTGAAATAAATTATCACCGAATTCATTTAAATCCTGCAAGATAAATATATACCTTATAAAAATAATATGCCTGTCGTGATTTGCAACTCTTCCGTATTTAGTTTTAAATGACGGTATAGAATAGTAATAAAGCACCATGTGTATTCATCGTGGATATTACATTTGAAGGTTGCAACATATTTTAATTTAGCAAATCAATATTTGACTATACCGTACAGTGTGGGCCCAGAGATTCGATACTATTAATAACAGGTATACGCGGTGCTATACAGAATACATAAGCGTTGGATAATAATTGCTCGTCAAGGTCTTCAAACATTGAATACGGCGAAAATTCATTTTAAATAATTATACGAACGCAAACTTTATTGTCGTATAATTGCATACGATATGTTACGTCTGTCATTTATAGGTGAATACGTAAGAAACCTAATGATACGAGTTAGAGAAGAATTTCAACGGTCAAGGCAAACTGTAACGCAATAATCGAAATTATAGTGTGATATTTTGATGGAAGAATGGGTATAGTTATAACCTTAAAAAATAATTTTTATTTTTGTTGCTTCAAGCTAAAGTCTATCTTGTTAATTTATCGTATTATAAAGGTTGATTTCAAAATTGTCTTAATTACCTAGCAACAAGTTTCTCCAACTTACAGAAAAAAGCCATTACAGCATCATTAGTATGCCGAAGGCTACTTGGTAAGAACTGGGGTCTTATGATGATCGCCTCTTTGGTTTGGTGGTCAAAAACAACTCAGAGGACTGTGCAACAGCAGCTTCAACATATTCAGAGACTTGAATGTCTCAACATCACAGGTGTGATGCGTACCTGTCCCATAGCAGCTCTGGAGGTACTGCTGGGAATAACGCCGCTTCACATCCACATTCAGAAGCAGTCTATATCGAGTGCCCTCACTCTTAGTAGAACGAAGGGACTACAGCCTGGGGATCTTAGAGGGAATCTCAGAATCCTTGAATATCCCAACATAAATTATCTGATGCATATTGCAAAGGACACGATCCGTATGTAATACAATTTTGATCGGCCTTGTAAGGTGATCACTGAAAATCGTACTGAGCGGGCATCAATGCAAAAGAGGTACCCTGGAATGGTACATGGACGGCTAAAGAATAGAAGGTGTTGGAACAGGTATAGGCATTAGTGATCCTAACTACCACCTAAAAATGCCTACAGAACCCCACATCAACATATTTCAAGCGGAGATTTCTGCTTTAAACACGTACACTATAAAGAACCTCGAGAAATTGATACGAGGCGCAACAATAAATACATTCAGCGACAATCAGGCAGTTCTAAAGGCTATCAAGGACATGCGAATCTGCCCTGATACACGAATGCGTACACAATCTAAGGCAACTGGGATAAGGTATAAGGGATCGAAGGAAATGAAAAAGCAGATAAGCTGGCGAAAGAAGCAGCAAACATGCCTTTCATTGGTCCTAACCCCTTCTGTGGTCTCCAAAAGAGCCACATAAAACAAGCAATTAAGACATGGGAGGACAATCAAAAAGCCTCGTACTGGGAATATGTTCCAGGACAAAAACAGGCGAAAACACTCATATCAGGCTCACCAAAGACAGCAAAAATAGCGCTATTGTTTAACAAAGGGGATCTTAGATTACTGGCAGGATTTCTGACAGGCCATGTAGCCCTAAAATATCACTTATTTAAACTAGGTAAAGCTGAAGATCAAATCTGTCGTCTATACCAAGAAGATCAAGGGACGGCAGAACATATCTTATGTAAATGTATTGCCATTAGTCTCACACGACACCGACATTTCCGTAGGCCATTTCTTGCACTTACTGAACTGACGAAAGCAGATCCTAGAGTAGAACTAAGGTTTATTAAAACCCTCCAACTATTCTAACACACATAAGGCCATTTTGTTACAATAAATGTATCATGGCCTGAACATAACAATAATAATAGCAACAAGTTTTTCTACGCAAAATAATACCAAAAATAGTAAAAAAACATAGCAATTTTATGGAATATTTTTTTCTGATTCAAAAGATATTGAAATTTAAATTCAATCGTCTTCACCTTTCACAATTTTTAGAAAAATTAGTTGTGAAAATTGAAGTATCCTAGACACATATCGTGTAAAATCTTTTCATTCAAACAAGAAGGTTAACATCTGTTTTCTGTTTAATCAGTAATGTTATTATGATTATATGTGATATTTATTTACTCACGTTAGAAAGTGTTTTATTTTGACAGTTTAATAGCATTTAGTTCCATTTTATTACGAGGCGAAGCAGTGTTGATGACCTCTCCCCTTTAATTTCCCCCAGATTGGTTTCTCTTCTTTGTCTTACACATGTAGACAAGAAGTATTTTAGTTAAAAGAAAAAAGAGACCGGTAAACAATTTTTAGTGGGAGAAACGAAATCCACTAACGGAAAGTTCAATTATATTTCTTCATATCAAAATGATGTTATTGCGTCGTATTTGGACAAGCATACTGCTATTTACATGCAGTTATAAAATTGGCATCGTTTTCATGGTAACCATTCGCTGTACATGACATTACCGTACTTGGAAATTTGAACATCATCACCATGGAAGTGAAAAGTATTTTCGATGGATTTCAAAGTCATCAAGAATGTTATTTTTATATAATTCAGATAGTAAACTGAGGCAGTTCACTAAAACCCTTACCACAATGCAAAATTTTGATAAATGAAACATATCTTACTATGCGTTTATCATAGGGTGGTTGTTTTGGAAAGTTTGCCTGATAAATTTTAGTTATTTTTAAAGCATTTGTTTATTATTACTTGTAAGTAGCTATGTGAAGTTAAAATATCAAAAGTACAGAATGCATTTGCACTGATTTGCAGATAATTTTAAGTTGCATGTTCCATTGTGTTATTTTATAGAAAGAATTGGATATTATCTTTTCACAAGGTATGCCATTACAAGATATGCAAGTGCTGTAGCTATATTAATTCTTTTTTCAAATTCTCGTTGGTTGTTTTAGTGTATAGGATTTAGATTTAAAGGAATAACGTTAGTTAGTTAGGTAATTTGTATTACTCATTTCAAGTAATAATAAAATAACAGCAAATTTATTTTAGAATAGTTTGTAGGGTAGTTTAGAAATATGGAAGAAGCAAGAAGAATGCCAAAGTGTATTGTTTCCACGTGTACTGATACAGTTTCTGCAAGGTAATCTGTTACTGTGTTTATGTAAAATATTTATGAAAGTTATTCTATTAGATATCGATTTCCTGTAAAAACTGAAGCGGTCAAAAAGCAATGGCTAGATCGTATAAATAATGAAAGCTTAAGAGATTCTACAGATGCTGAACTTTATAATAGAGTATTTGTTCGTGGCAGCCATGTATGTAAAGGCAAACGTAAGTTAATGAATCATGCGCTGCCTACGATAAATATGCCAGGTAATTAGTATAATACTAGAAACATTTTTGGTATTAAAACATATTTATAAGTAGGTTTTCGTGAGAAACCATGTTTTGCAAATTCTTTTTATCACGAAACAAGCACATATAGCAAGCTTGAAAAAACCCAATCCTGTGTTTCCACCTCCATGACTCCCATGGAATATGAGCATGAAAAAATAAATGAAACCTGGTCGTCATCCCGACAGTTTAGAACCACGTGTTAGTTCCTAACGACCGACATACTCCTTGGTGATTTGAAATAAATGTGGTGAAACCAGGACTATTAGAGGAAACTGTTGCAGGTATGTTAGAATTACAATTATTGTCAATGAAGTCATAAAATTTAATTTTTATTTATTCATTTATTGATCTATACAGAGAACCAGTGTTGTTAGGAAACGTTCTGTGTAAGTCACACTGAAGGATAAAGCTAGCATATGTTTGCATGCTTCCTTTGACTTGAGATAGTAGGGTATTGTGTGTAATTGTACTTATTCCCTGGTAGTTATTAAACCAGCAAATGCGTGAATCTAGGACTTTCTATGAAAGATTGTGATATTCAAATATGCGTTGATACATTAAATACGAAGAAAAGAATGACATACCGTAGTAAAGAGATACAACAATTATGCAAATTTTTCATTTTATATAAAGAGCGTTGCCGCAAATTACAAAGACGCGTTTCCACTATGAAAGGAAAAACTGAAGATGGCAGAGAATTTCGCTTCGTCCAAAATTTTTAGAAAAATTAAACAAACACACTGACAAGCAAACTGACAGAACTGTGACTCTTCGACTTCGATGAAACTTGGTATATTGGTAGACCATCAAAAAGTAAAGGACACGTATTTTTTTTAGCGGCCCACATTCACCTTAAGGGGGTGTAGGGTGCGTTTGAAATTACACCCAAAAACGCATTTTTCATCATAATTTCGGAGTCGCGCAAGCTATCGGGATGAATTAAAAACCAAAATGTTCTACTTCAAAAGGGCTTTCAAACGGACCATAGATGAATGCTCTCCCCCCTCCCCGCTCCCTTAGTGGGGTAGGGGGAGAAAAATTTCACCTATTTTTCACCACCCTGGCTACAATTTTCGCCCTAGACAGGTCATAATTTTTTTCCACAAACTACATTTAAAAATAAAAGTTACCCTTTTTGCATTTTTTTCCTCGGTTACATATAATAGAGGAAATATTTTTTATAAAGCGCGACCGCGCGCATGCATATATTCCGTTATTATACCTATCTGATTGGTCTTCCGTTTACTATTTATGTGCATTTGGCATCTATCGTGAACGATCTATTAAACAGTGAAAAATTCTACACACCATTTATTTCTAGTGCCTATAAATCGCGAAAAAGAATAGAGAACTTGGGATTATATAATACAGTACGAAAATATATTAAAGTGCGTCATAATGTCACTAAGCTGCGTATAGTTTGGATTCGTTTTCAGAACATTTTCAGATACACGTATGCATATCCCTAAAATAACTTTGAGGTTGTTCTAGGAGGAGTTGATATTTGTGCCAAAAATATTACGTGTATGTATGTACATAGAGGGAAGTGTCGAAAAGAACACTTTCCGGATACATCAGCTATGGCTGGGTGCGCTTTAAATTCACTTAAACATCTTAACAATATTAGAAAACAAACAACACACCTTGCATCTTACATACTTTTACACAAAACAGTAATAGTAAACATCTTAAATTTTTTTTAATGAGGTTGTTAGTTTGCATTATTGATTGTAAACGTCACAGTTGTGGCATTCAACGAAAAAGTGTTTTATACATAGATATTTTTTACACCATCCGCAACTGATTATAGCTGGTTCGTTAGAGTGGGACATTTGGGAATCCTGGAAAGAGAATTTTAATGGAGTTGTGAATTCTGCAGGACGCTCGGCGAGATATTTACGCATTTCCTTATATCCTGGCGAAGAAAACTGCAAATGGGGTTAGCCCTTGCAAACGTAGAATATTGTCTCTTTGATATAATTGGATGGCAAAGGCAGATAGAACGATAATATCGGACAGCTGTCGAGTAAATTGTTTCCACGAGCGGAAAAAGTACACGTCAATGATACCTGTGGCACCCTTTAGAATAGTCATAACTGTAACCTGATGGTCACTAGGCACAGCTTCAGAAATGTCGTCAGGGCTTTGTCCTGGTCAAGATAGATAGGTATAATAACGGAATATATCTACGTGCGCGGTCGCGCTTTATAAAAAATATTTCCTCTATTATATGTAACCGAGGGAAAAATGCAAAAAAGGTTACTTTTATTTTTAAATGTAGTTTGTGGAAAAAAATTATGACCTGTTTAGGGCGAAAATTGTAGCCAGGGTGGTGAAAAAGATGTGAAATTTTTCTCCCCCTACCCACTAGGGGGGGGGGGGGACTATTCGTCTATGGTCCGTTTGAAAGCCCATTTGAAGCAGAACATTTTGGTTTTTAATTCATCCCGATAGTTTGCGCGACTCCAAAGTTATGATGAAAAATGCGGTTTCGGGGGTAACTTCAGACGCACCCTACATCCCCTTAAGGTGAATATGGGCTGCTAAAAAAAAATACGTGTCCTTTACTTTTTGATGGTCTACGAATATATCAAGTTTCATCGAAATCGGAGAGTCAGAGTTCTGTCAGTTTGCTTGTAAGAAGAACACTTTCAATAAAAAGAAAGACCATTCTATATTATCTCCTTTCTATGGCGTTTATTTCAAGTAATGTGAATAAAGCAAAACAGAAAAATAAACATTTTTGGTTGGCAATCTTTAGTAACATTCTAGTATTTTCACAGATTGTTAGGAACTTAATATCGGAAAGTAAAAAATGTTATTCTCAATCTTTTTATAAACATTATAAACACCATGTACAAACAAGTATTAGCTTTTCTCACCTTAAAATGTAATCGTTCCCGTAATCTGAAAATTTTCCAGTATTACATATACAGATTTTTTCATTAAATAAGTGGTTTCCAAGATTTTTCTTTCCGAGCAATCTTAATAACCGCGTGAAATCCGCAAAGTGTTTCACTGAGTGTTTTAACAGGTGAAAAGTGCTAATTATACAACGGATACAAAGTTTACTAGTAAGACGGCCACAAACGGAGACTAAATCAGAAATAAACAAATGAGACATTTGTAAGATACCCAACAGAAAATTTCGTATTTTGGCAAACTATAGATCAGATTTTAGTTGGTTTATATAGAGAAACCATTCAATTTTCGGGTTTGGAAGTTATAGAATCCCGGATGACATTTACATGTACAACCAGTAAATACAATAAATTACCAAAAATACGAGGGACGTTCAGTAATTGACGGAACAAATTGCATTAGCGGGAAAACTACTGAATATTATTAGATGAAACTTTCTGTGGGTCAAGTTGACAACCTTGGGGATAATTTAGGTCAGCTGTTTGAAAGAAATAAAAGCAAACATAACCTCTTTTGTTCATTTCAAAATGTCGACTCCTCTCGAAACGTGTACGGTGGAAGAGCAACGTTCAGTGATAATTTTATTACCTGAAGGTGTGAAGCTGGCCGAAATTGACCCGAGAACGTTGAGACAGTACACAGAACAAGTGTCGCCGATATTCATCGCTCTACAAAATCGCGTAAATGACCTTATTCTCGATGAAAGGCGTATAAAAATCGTGATAATAGCTGATTTGTGTAATGTTAGTGTTGGAACTGTGTATTCATGACAAGCTGAATTATCGCAAAACGTGTTCGAGATGGGTTCCAAGACAGTTGACTCAAGTCCATAAAGACACCCGTGCTCGCATTGGGTTGGGAGGTGTTGCCACATCCTCCTTACAGTCCCGACATCGCACCGTCTGATTTTCATCTGTTCGGCCCGTTCAGAGTTTTTACGCGGTACCAAATTCGAAGACAACGAAGCGGTCAAACGAGCTGTACGCAAGTGGTTCGGACACCAAGGTCAAGCGATGGGAGAAGTGTCTAAATGTTGGTGGAGACTACATTGAAACGTAGTGAAATTTGTTTCCACAGCCATTTGTCCCGTTAATTACTGAACATCCCTCGTAACTACCAATATAACATGGATTTACAAAATATTTTGTTCGCTCAATAGACTATTGTTTTGATTTCTTTATAAATCTTTTTAAAGTTGGTTTTTAAATCCGTAGAAAATAAATTTACGTTCGATAGTGGATATTTGTAAAATATACAAAGCTGCCTCGATACAGTTATCAATTTATATTCCGTAACAAAAGAATTTCATTGTATACACATACTAGGTATGCTGGAACGCGTGAGAAATAGTGCAGGAAACATCTGCTGAATTTAATGTATCCACAGGTGACTAGATTATCATTTCCTTGAGTTATTTGTTTGGGATGTTTCGTTTATACAGCAACCCAAACATTAGCGATAAAACGCGTGTCGTAAATTAATCAGGCTAGAAAATGAGAGGGAACGCGATTTGGAAATAAGCTATTTGTAGTGAGTTTGCGTAGATTTCGCATAACTTAGAGGTATGTGGTGCGCAACGTTATCTAAGGTGAAAGAATAAATTAAAATAACAGTTACAAAATGAGGTAAATGATGCTTTAAATTTAAGATTTTTATTGTATTTAGAAGATTCGTAATATATTTCTGATACTACGAAGGTATTCCTGACGTAAGCTTTAGTTCGCATTCCATATTACTTGCTCTTTTCAAAGGGCAGAACTATTTTGTGGATATTAATAATTGAAGCAGGTATGGGCCTGAGTAATATTTCTGGAAAATCAATGCTAAGATTCTTGGGAGATGAATTATGGGAAGAAATAGATCATACAATACGCATCATATTTTTCAAGAAAAAAATTACAAGAAAACGTTCTGAGTGATAAAAACCAAAACCACATGTGTTGACATTGACTGAGATCGAGAGAGCTTTCCAGAAAGCAAAAGATAATGGGATATGCAGCAAAAGTGAAATGGAACACCAAATGATTAAAGCTGTAGATAAAATAGAATACAACAAAGATGAAATATTCAAAGCTTAGCAAGGCTTGGGGTTGAAGGGGCTTACTGTTTGCACCCAGCTTCTGGAAAAAATACGAATTGTTGTTATCACAAATATATGCAACACTCCAAATGTACCCATCTATTTCGGTGCAGTAGATCATACGAGGGACGTTCAATAATTAACGAGACAAACTGCATTAGCGGGAAAACTACTGAATATTATTAGATGAAACATTCTGTGGGTCAAATTGGAAACCTTGGGGACAAATTAAGTCAGCTGTTTGAAAGGAATCAATGCAAACATAACCTCTTTTGTTCATTTCAAAATGTCGGCTCCCCGAGAAACGTGTACGGTGGAAGAGCAACGTTCAGTGACATGATTTTTGTTATCCGAAGGTGTGAAGCCCACCGAAAATTGCTCGAGAATGTTGAAACAGTATCGTGAAAAGTGTTTAAACCGCGGAAACGTGAATAAGTGGATTGAACAGTTTAAATCGGGCAGAACAAGTGTCACCAATATTCATCGACCGACGCGCTACAAAATCGCATAAATGACCTTATTCTCGATGACAGGCGTATAAAAATCGTGACAATAGCTGATTTGTGTAATGTTAGTATTGGAACTGTGTCTTCAATCATTCATGACAAGCTGAATTATCGCAAATCGTGTTCGAGATGGGTTCCAAGATAGTTGACTCAAGTCTATAAAGACACCCGTATTCGCATTTGTTCTGAACTCAAACGACGATTTTTAACGGAAGGTAATGACTTTCTAGACCGTGTTATAACCTGCGATGAAACGTGGATTCACCACTATGAACCTGAATCCAAACGGCAAAGTCTTGAATGGAAACATCCGGATTCGCCCGCTAAGAAAAAATTCAAAACTCTCGCGTCTGCCGGTAAAGCGATGTTAACGGTCTTCTGGGAGCCTCATGGCCCAATTTTTTGTGACTATTTAGAAGGACAACGCACTTTGAACAGTGAGTACTATTGTAACTTGCTTCAACATAAAGTGAAACCTGCGATGAGAAGAAAACGCCAGGGTGCTCTCTCAAAAGGTGTGATTCTGCTGCACCATAACGCCCGTCCCCATACCGCCCCCATACTGCCCAAACTTCCAAAATCGAGATATGATCGATTTTGAAATTTGGGTTGGGAGGTGTTGCCACATCCTCCTTACGGTCCCCACCCCGCACCGTCTGATTTTCACCTGTTCGGCCCGTTCAAAGAGTTTTTGCGCGGCATCAAGTTGTGAAATTTGAATTTTTCCAATTTAATCTAAAATTCTAAATGCTTTGTGGGATCGGGAGTATTCCTGGATACTCTTTCGGCAATTTTATAACTTTTGAAATCAATAAATTGAAATTAACGAATTCTAGAGTTAAAAATACAAACTAACCTTGAATTCGAATGAGCCTGTCACATAAACACTCTGTTTACTATGACATTTACAGGAATCTGCCTGCTCTAACCTTTTCTTCTTTGAAATATCACTTTAATTTTATATATTGGACACATTAAACTGGAGACCGCAGTCAAAACACTGGTTGATTCAATTTAAGCTGAATCAGAATTGATAAAATTTCTGGCGTCCTTCTGCTCCTTTATTTAATCGCGATAGCGATTGTTTCATTCCACAGCAAATTTTGATGAATTTTGTCCAAATATAAATTTTATGATGCATTTCGATGAAAGGAAGTTGTTTATAGAAATAGCATGCGAGAATGAATGCGGTAACGCTACCAGATGACGACTCTATGAAAGAGAAAAAAAGAACCACTGACAACATAAATATGACGAATTTTACTGACGATTTACTTATAATAACATTAGGACAGAGATTTAATTTACGGAATGATGTTTGAAATACCTTTGAATATACCCTGTTGTGTCTGTTTTAGAAGAAGTTTACATAAATTTTGACGATTGACAAATGGAGAAATTGCGCAAAAGACGGAGTTTTATCTACGTTACCTTAAGATCGTCGTTATCTGGACTTATGTTTTATATTTAACGTCCGGACTCCAAGACCAGTCGGTCTGGGGGGAAATTGTGACTGTCGAAATGAGCTTTTTCTTCACTAGAGGGACTTTTCATTACTATCGGATGGTTATCTTGAATACCCCACACGTTCTAAATTGACAGCTGATGTTCCCGATGTAAATATTGAATATTACAGTATGTTAGTTTATTTCTTGCAAAAGGACAGCAACTAATGATTTGGCCATTGTGTAATTAATCGATACTTGTTTTCGGAAGTGTTCTTTTTTACCGTTAGGGTAAAAAATGATTATCATTAAATTGTTTATAATAGCTTTTCAATAAGACAGTCTCTGCTCCCAGCGTTTACAAATACTGCTGGAAATGCTAACCTTAATTTTGTTCTTTTTAAACTTTCGAAAACATTTTGTAGGTACTCTATATTTGCAATTTCATTCGTAATGGCTTCTTCTCTTCCAAGTTGTGTAAACGGTTACGAAAACTTCTATTCTTTAATTAGCCGAATAGAAAAAATCAGGAGGTGTAAGGTCTGGTGATCGTGCTGGCCACAATCCTCTACTTACTATTCTTCCTGGAAAAAATTGTAAAAATTGGATTGTAGCATTGGCTACATGAGGATGGTTGCTTCTACGTCTTTGCTGAACAATAGCTCATTGGCTCTCGCCGTAATTTTTATCCTCACTTCACAAAGGACCCTCCAGTTTCCATTTATATAATCGGCCCTCAGCCATATTATTTCTTCTAATATTCGGTTGAGTGTTTTTACCTTATCTAACGAAGTATTTCCATTGAAGTACCTGTATTCTTATCAGATTAAATGTTGTTCTTAGAGGTTTATTAGGACTCCATTCCATTCGCGCTTGAACATCTGCCACAACCTCCTCTGTAACTATTGTTGGTCTTCCAGTAGATTTACCTTTAGAAACATTGCCAGTTTCCAAAAAATGCTGAACAATACGTTTCTGGTATTGTTGAAAGTCCGGATAAGCAATATTATTTTCAGGATATGTTGCTTGAAATTGGTTGTAGCATTGCAGTACAGAATAGGACGATGAACCGTAATCATTTAGAACACCAGTACGGAAATATTCCATCACAATGAAAATACTCTGCTCTACGTATGATATTTATGCATAAATGATGATAGAAACATCAAGTAAGTCACCTCAATCACTAGATTTTTATTATAGAGTTTGTTTTGAGGAAATCAGGTTTTGTACGGGAATAAATGCAAAATAGAAAGAAAATAAATACACGCCGCTATCAACAACTCAAAATATAAATTATTAGCGATATTAAAATCGTTACCAACCTAAGTTTGGTTCCAAGTATTGCCATCTCAATCAATCATTTATGCTCGCACTGTATACATCCATCTCTATTCACGTCGTTACAATGCTTTTCTAGGTAGATTAAATAACATGGCTTGATGTTATGTCTGTTTACCAATTTTGTTAACACTTTAAAGTACTACATTGATATTTCCTTTTACAAACTATTAAAATTGAATAAATCCCTATATCCGTAAAGCAAATAGATAGATATTCAAATGAACCATACAAACTCCTAAAATCCAAGAAATAAATTGTATTGTTATTGGATATTTGATTAGTGTCGGGAAAGAGATAAACAGAATTAGAGACGATTGTGGAATTAGATCTGAAGCTATTAAAATTAACGATTTTATAAAGAAATTAAAGAGGAACATGATGAAAATGTGACGGGTGAGACGGTTAAAAATTCTACTAATGACCTATATTTGTAAACTTGCAGTACCAATCCAATTTGATGACATTGTTGCATTGTTTACTAGCTAAAAAGGTATTGTTGTTGTTTCCCTTTTTTTTCACAGTGAGCTTTGATGAAAGCCATAAAAATATTGAGCGTGTGCTCTACTTAGTCTGAGATATCTATTTTATTACCCTTTGACTCAATAACATCCTTATTGGAAATCATCAAACAAATCTTTTAAATGTAAATAAACACAGCGGTATATAATCGCATGAAAGGAGCCTACCTTAACGTATTTATGCAGGCGATGCATGTACTGGGGCTGTTTAACCGGATGCAGTGTAATAGCCCGGTGAACTTCCTTCTGCTTGAGATCTCCAGTAAAGGCGGCGCTCCCACTTTGGTTGTGGTAGAGTATCACTTGCATCTGTGAAAAGAGGAAAGGATAATTATATTCAACGTTCATTTACCTACTTTACGAAAGCGAGCGTTGAACAAGTTTATGACGCACAACGTGTTTAAGCACTTGTACGCGTATGTGTGAACGTACGATACCTAAGAACTTGTAAACTACAACAGCAGCACGACGATTTCAATTAAGGTATAATTGATGCGACAGCAGAAAAGGAATTACATATTTTACTTGTTTATCGTATTAATTCAATTACGGCTTAATTGCTGTGGCCTATTTTTCTCTGATAGATTAATAGGGGGGTCTTTTATTATATGCATCTAAGTGTGCGTGGAGCCTTTTAAAAGTTTGAAATTGTTTTATTTCAGGGATTAGTTAAAGGAATTACATGTCAGTAGTGTTTTCTAAATTTGAGCTTAATAAGTTCGATTATCAATTTGATGTAATTGTATCGTTGCCGCGAAAGTGAACTGTGGCAAGCTACATTGACGTCTTTAGCAGTAAATAACCATTGAGAGCAATAAATTTCCTGTTTACTTTCCTAACCAAATCAGATTTGTCGGAAGGATTATACGTTAGACTATAAAACAATAGAAAATATTGCAATTGCTTAGATCAGGAAAAGTATTGCGATCTACATTTACATATATACAGATGTTGCCCATTTTCCTTTCTAAAAATTTTGAGCAAAGCCAGGTTTGGTACGAATCAAACAAAAGAAAAAGTTATAACATTTTCTATATTGTTTTACATTTGCCGGGAAATTCCAAAAATCACAAAAACTGAAAACTATTTTCTACAAAATATCACTAAGCATTCACTTTATTAATTGTTGGGTTAACTGTCTCGAAAAGAAGGATATTGATATAAACAATAACCAAAATAATGCTGATAGAGCTCCTCGTGGTATTGAAGGAATTACTCACGGCAATGTCAGGAGAGAAGACACGGACATGTTTCTGCCTACCCGGCGTTATCAATGTTGCTCCGGGCGCTTCTTTACCTCACACCATGAGCCATATTATTAGTTTAAGATCGGGCGAGACGATGCCCTTCGACTGTTTTTGATCAGCAGCGTTCAGCGACTTCGCAACGATTCGGCCTTTCCGAACGGCGGTCCGGTTCCTGAAGCCCAAAGTTCAGGTTCTATGTGCTTGCGTCAACGATTTGTTTGGGGTTTCTGTTACCTTCTGAGCTTAGCCCGGGTCCTGCCCACGAGTGAACTGTAGTGTTCCTTGATACTTGGTAGTCCTTTCTAAGCGTTTGCGCGCTTACATACAGCGGCGCTTTAGTAATTATCCTGAGGACCTTTGTCTGGATCTTCTCGAGGATCTGGATGTTCGTTGGCGCCGCAGCGCACTAGACGATTGACCAATAAGCGATCTTGGGTCTCAAGAACGATAAATATGGTCTCGTCTTCTGCCCCGTATTAAGTTTGCTAGTTCAGCATATAAGTGGGTAGATTATACCGATCGCCCTGTAGCACTTAATAAAGCTGATCTGTCGGAAGTGCTCGCGCTGCAAAAGTTTGATCCGACCATTGTAGCCTCACTCCATCCAGAAACAAATCGCCCACCGGTTGCCGGATTTTCCTAGTAAAGCGGACTGCAGATGTCTTGGTCGGGTTGACAATGACAATCGCCACCCTCCGGCTCCATTCGGCCATTCCATCTAACCCCCTCTGGATGTTTAACATGGCGGTGTCATCCGCGTATGTCGCAATGCTGACTCCATGAAAAGATGGTATGTCGGACATATAAATGCTGAATAGTAACGGAGCCGGCAACGACCCTTGCGGCACACCCGCTGTCAGAAGACGCTCGGACGAAACAGAATCGCCCGCACCCTTACCGAGAAAGTACGGCTAGAGAGATAGGATTGCACTAATAGTGTTAACCGAGGGTTGTTGCCTGAGTGGACAAGCTTATGGACCAGACCATCGTATCAGACCGAGTCGAACGCTTTCTCTATGACAAAAAAGACCGCCTACGTCGTCCCGCTCTTCTTGAACCTCTCTATTATATCGTTAGTCATCTACAGAAAATCCAGAAAATCAGTCGGTAGCCCCGGTCTAAATCCAAACTTGGTATCGGGTATAATGGATCTAGGTCGGGGCTATCCATCATACCCGATATCCAGTTTGGATTTAAGCCAGGGGTATCTTTACTACAGATCGCTATTTACCTCTCGGTTTATATCATTACCATTTGAAACAACAAGCAAGATATCTTCTAGCGAGATCTAGTGCCAAGAGACGACCGGTTTCGTGCGTGATGCACATCCTCAGGCCAAATCTAGAAAGCACGCCATCTCGGAACCAGCAATCCGAGACAGTTCTCGGACTGCTGGTTCTGAGATGACGTGCTTTCTAGATTTGGCCTGAGGATGTGCATCACGCACGAAACCGGTCGTCCGTATTAATTGAATAATTCTCACCTTTATTACGCGTAAATCGCACAGAATCACCACACGTTATTTACTTTTGTTTTAGTTTCTGAAATATTTCAAGCGAATCGTTTTCAAAACTCCAAAAATCAAATTGTATACACACTTAATCAATTACAACTACTAAATCGAATAAAATGGTCGCATTTATCTACACTAATATTTCAGAAATAATAATGTACTTCAATGAATTCAATTGTGAACTTGTTCAGTTTCAAATATATTATTGGATTTTTTACCTTTATTAGACGGGAATACTATACCCAACTACGAAATATATTTACTGTTTGTATAAATATTTCATGCAGCACTTATCTGTTGCAAACATACGCGAATAATGTGGAATGTAGATACTTCCACAGCAATATCAACACTTCGATGTACGCAGATGTAATTAATACGTGAGAGATAAATTATAAGCCATGAAACGTTTTCTAATGTTATTAATAATTTAATGATACAATACTGCCTCTATAGCAATTACAGCTACCATCATATTATAACTTTGTTTGGAAGATTCTACAGCTCGTTAATGAAATTTATTTATTATAATCCATGGTTAATGCCTTACTTTTAAGGAGTTTACTTGTATTTATCGCTTTATCGGTGATATGCCTAGCAACTAAAGAAATCATGATCGGTACCTAATAGAAAGTAGGTAATTGTTTTAAAGCATGTCATTTATAATAGTACTATGGTGAAGCGTGCAGTTTGTGTTGTTGGTCCCAGTATTGGGCAAATTATTTACTCAAACTTTCACGTTCTAAAAACTGAAAACATTATGTGCATTCAAAATATAATATTAATCGTGAATATAATTTTTTTGAGGCGATTCTTAAGGTGTCAGGAAGATTATTTCTGATTTAAACCAAATTTATTATGTGATAGACCTTCATTGTAAACTAATTGATTACGTAGTGTCATTAATAGAGGGCGTTGAAGTAGGAAGCATAGAGTCGCCAGCATGAATCAGTAAAAGTAGATCCCAGAAACAGTGGAAAATATTTACATTTACTTCTGTTTAAGCTGTGTATGCTTTAACAAAAACATAAGCATTTGTTTTCGGGTATTTTCCACTTTTTTTCTCAACAACATTTATAAAGATAGGACACTTCTATTCTAATCCGCACGAAAATGTATTAAAGTAAGCTACCTCCACTTATATCACTTTTTTGTGAACTTGGGATCTAAGCCCATATGCCTCGTTCGATAAACAGTAAAGATGGAAGGCAATTAGTGAAGAAACGGTCAGGATTGTACTACTTTCTATTCTCATATACAGTCCTTGGCCATCGAGTTAGGACTGCTTAAAAATATTACGATTTTGGGGTAAAATTTAAGAAAAACAGTTGGTGATATGGGCAATATTATTATTTAATTACATATAACATGCAAGTAATTATATATTTACTAATATTTGCTTGTTCCTCCTCTGTGTTTTATTATTTCCTCAATCCTTTTTGGCACACTACCAGTGCAGCTTTTAATGTTTTTTTTTTTAATTTCGTCGCTATTACGCCATACATCTTCAATATGTTGTTGTAATTCTTCCTTTGTAGTTGAGTTTCGCATACTTACGATGTTTTTCAAGACAATCCACATATTTTCAATTGGGTTTATGTCAGATGAATTGCCTGGCCAAGGTAGTGCCCGCAAGGTAGTGCACGCGTGGTACGGCGCATTGTCTTACATGAAAGTGTATGGTCCTTGAGTCGGATCCAATGAACCAATATAAGGTATTAAATAGTTTTGTAAAACTGTTTTATATTCTTTTTGTTCCATTGTTCCGTTAACGAAATATATTGGTCTTGGTCTTTCTGTAAAAATACGGCCAAACCGTTAGAGATGGGGGGTGTCTAATAGATTAGATCCTACATGCTTCTTTACAACGTTTTGAAGGACGTCGACGAACAAATTGGCTTCTCTCTTAGCACTTCTAACCGTGATTCGACACTAAATAATCTAGAAAAAAGTGCAAAATATAGGGAATCATTAAGCGGGTTGTTCGGATGAATTGAACCAAAAATACAGATGATAAATGAAACTTGCCTTTCCCCAATCTTCAACTGTATATTTTTTATATTCTTTAGCCCTTTGAAACCGTGACACTTTCATTTTAGATGTTAGCCTTGGCTTCTTTGCCGGACGTCTGCATTTCAAGCCTGTTTCATGAAGACACCTACTGACTGTTCGGGCTGATATTTATATATCTTCTCCAGAATTTGATGAACACCTTTAGTGGATAAAAAATGATGTTCTGTATAGCCACTTTTACTATACGACGATTATCTCTTACAGTTGTTTTGCGTTTGCCGGCACAGTATGTTCTGCCACTACTTGTACTAGAAATATTTTCCTTAATTAATTTCGCGATTCTCAGAGCAGTTAGTTGTGATCAACCCTCTTTTTGTGCAACTTCACATCGAGGGAACTATCCCGTCTCTAGAAGAGCAGAAATTCGTGCTTTTCTTCTTTCTCATTATGATAATAATTGACCGCGAAAATAGACGCACACAAATAAATTTAAAACTATTTGAAATATAACTTTTTTGGAAAATCGGTAAAAAATACTGTTTTTATTTATATCCGCAATGATACTAACAAGCTAGTGAATGACACAATTCGTACGAATGGCAAGAGGCACGATTCGTAGCAGGTGGATGATCGGTTTATTACACCCTAAGCATTATTTTTATAACCAGCAATTATCTGTGGCTGTAATGTATTACGGTATTACTCAAAGAGCAATTATGCTTTTATACATTTTGGAAATTAAAATTATATTTAAACATTTTCTTATAAATTTAACATTTCTGAAGTGGTCCTATTTTCATGGCCAAGGACTGTCTGTAAATTTTACGTAAACTGTCTAAGTAAGTAGTTTACATATTTTCTTGCGGTTGTATCTAACTGAAGCGGTAATGTAGTTAGAAGTGGTATCCTTTTTTTATATAAGTACGTCTTAACTGTTTGAGATCAGCCACTTGATGGCTGCAAAAAAAATCCATCGTCTCAGTAAGAGCCAATTTGTGCAAATGTGCACGAAACTGGCTATAAAATCTAGACACGTTGAAGTTCATATACCAACACCTGTTTTCTACTTCGGGGAGTATACAAGCGCATTGAATCATTCTGGTTTTGTATCAAGATGATCTATAGATATTCCATTGTTCTTTAAAAGTAGAAATCTTGTTCAGACTATAAAATTTACAAATATGTTCGAATTTGATAAAAGTTATTATTGAAGATGACTTCACTAATCCATTATACTGAATTTACATTTGAAAAGATATTAGATAAAATGAATGTCATCTTAAGAAATGCAATCAATCATTGATTTTAGGAAAACAGAACACACGTTCTATGTTGGTGTATTACCGGAATATATTGAATGATAATAAACAAAGTATGAGACCTGAGAATTGCTATGGAGGAATCTAGTTAGCAACTCAACACGGACCAACTACATTGTTTGTTTCTGATCATTATCTCATTGACAGTTTAGGTGATACATATGGATTATTCCTGTACGGCGGAAAACGTAACTGTGTACTATGGAGGACGAGTGAAATGTCCGGTTTACGTGGTAGTCTAAATGCTGTGCGAATGTATGGACAAATTCGATCGTAACGTGCAAAGTCCTATGTATATGGGTGAGAAACGCATTTCATAAAGTTTTTCATACCATTAGGAGTCGAATTTATTAATTCAATAACAGTCTTGAGCTTTACATTCAAAAACTACGAAGAAATTTGAAATTGGAACGGGGACCCAAGACGATTTTAAATGCACCCAACCGTTACTTTGACGTCAGCAAGCTATTTTGATTTAGGCCAATAAACGTGTTTACACACTGAGACCATCTCTGCGTTTTAAATTGGTTTATCCAAATTCTATTGATTTTATTTAATAAAATTTTGTGTTATATAAGCGATAAAACCTATCCTGAAGCGATAAAAACGAGGTACCTAACCTAAGATGGTGTCGGTTGTTTTCATATGTTAGGATCGATTATTGCGTTTTGAATGAATTTGTTCAAATTATACTGGTTTTATTTGAAAAAAATACTGCGTATTGATATTTCCGTATTTTATTGGTGATACCTGCAGTGTTTTTCTAGTGCTATAAAAACGAGATAACCTAACCTAAGATGGTGTCGGTTGTTTTGTTTGTGAGTTACACTTTGTGAATAAAAGAAGATATTATTTATTCTTCAACAGCTACAGATTCAAGGACCGGTGAAACTATAACTGTAAGTTTGAAATATCCTTGGCTTAAAAAAGATGCTATTCCAACTCAGTTCCCTAACTGTCCGTTGTATTTGGCAAAAAACGTAAAGATTTTATTGTTCAAATAGTTTTATATTCTTACGCTATATTTAACAACATTATTTTTGAACACGAAGAGACGTTTTTAAATTTATGTAATAAACTGAACGTAGCCATTTTGGATACTGATATATGTAAATGTCATATTCACAGCAGTGAACGTATTGCAACAATTATAATAACTTGTTCTACAAATACCCTACTTAAAAATGATTGTAGGAAAAATAATAATAGATTAGGTAAAACACCACATAATAGGAAATTTAAGACCCTGGTTAAATAGCATGTCTGTAAGTGTTCTCGTGAAATTGAACAAAATTTCGAATAAAATTGCAATTACCGTATCATTCAACCTTAATTTCGTCCAAATACATATACAATTACAAATAATAATAATTAGTCGATTAAATATCCACCACAAATACATCTTTCACGAAAACGGTGCTCGCGTTTGGTTTTGTTTTGAAAGTTCGTTTTCCAAAATAAAATCGAATGGGATGCAAAGAAGGGCTCAGTTAATGACTGGCATCCTCTTTAAACCCTTCAAAACATTAAAAAAAACGATTCTTTTACCGCTTAGGCTAACACCGTGCATGGCGATACATCGCCTAAACGGCGTGACGTCATCGAATAGCTGTGAGGTCTATATATCGGTGGTAATGACGCAATACTGACTCACAATAAGACAGAATTTGAAATACGTCCGATATGGAGTGTTGGAAATTATCTACAAAAATTGTAAAGAATTTACACAACTGTACACAAACAATAGCAAAAGAGAATCTTTAAAATATAAACTTGGACTATAAAAGGTACATACAGTCGTTTCTAAATCAAAAATTTTAAACAAAACTAAATTTGGAAACAATTATGTAGTATAAATTATTGGTTTCAGTTTTCGCAAATATATACATATATACACATTAGGGAAACTACATATACGAGGGTAGTTTGACATTAATCTAGCCTTCGATAGATGGCGTTACGTGAGAACGAATTGCTCTCGGCTTTGATATCTGCCATCCATCACATGACGTCTGTCAAAATTTCAACCAAAAAACAATTAGCTTGGTCTTAACAGTCGTCGAAAGCAAGCAATTTTTGTGTTTTTTGAAAATGGAAAAGATCGAATATCGTTCAGTGATTAAGTACCTTCATTTGAAAGGGAAAACCAATGCAGAAATCAAAGCCGAACTGGAGGCGGCGCCGTCGTTAGCAATAGTGAAATTTTGAAAGCTGAATTTGTTCGTGGTCGTAAGAGTGTGTTTGATGGTGTACGTCCAGGTACCCCAAAAACCGTCACTACACCAGAAACCATCAACAAAGTCCAGAATGTCGAACCAAAGTGCGTGAGATAGCAGAGGCTACATCATACACGAACATTTGAATATGAAAAAGCTATCCGCGTGATGGGTGCCGCGTTTGCTCTCTGTCGACCAAAAACGCACATGTGTGACGGATTCGAATAAGCTTTTGGCAATTAAAGATGATAAAACGCCATCCGAAGGATGTTTTTCGCCGATACGTCACTGTTGATGAAACGTGGGTCCATTACTACACGCCGGAGACGAAGGAACGGCCAAAGCAGTGGAGAAAAAGCAATGAAGACCCACCGAAGAAGGCCAAGACCACCCGATCGGCCGGAAAGGTGATGGCGACTGTTTTTTGGGGTGCGAAAGGCATTATTCACATTGATTACTTGGAAAAGGGTAAAACAATAACTGGCGTGTACTACGTAGATTTATTTGACCGTTTCGGCGCCGATTTGATGAAAAAAACGCCCTGGTTTGGTTCACAAAAAAGTTCTCTTTCATCAGGACAACGCACCCGCTCACAGGACGGCCGTTGCACACGCAAAATTGCACCAATTGGGCTACGAATTGATCGACCACCCATCGTATTCGCCAAACCTAGTCCCCTGCGACTTTTTCCTGTTCCCAAACCTAAAAAAATGGCTCGGAGGACGCCGTTTTACAACGAACGATGAGGTCATGACCAAAACTTCACACTATTTTGAGGAGCTCGAGCAAAATTACTTTTCAGAAGGGTTAAAAAAGTTGGAAAACCGTCTTATCAAATGTATTGAGGTAAAAGGAGACTATGTTGAAAAATAAATGAGAAAAAGAACAAAAATCGTGCATTTTCTTACTCAGGCAAGATTAATGTCAAACTACCCTCGTATGTACTGTTTACAGTCTAGACAGATTGTATTCGCGATTGAGTCAATTAGCGAAGTGCATGGACGCAAAATGTATCGATTTAGTAAATTATGTACCGAAATGACCGTTTCATGGTCAAACCTCTCTCACCACTTTCTAATTTGCACTATTATTTATAATTAGGCTAGCGATTTAATGAAGTAACAGTAATATCTGCATTATATAGTTGATTAAGGCTTAAAATAAATTTGAGATAATATCGAACCAATGCGCAATGTTTTTAGCTCAGTTTACCATAAATTTGTCACGAAAATATTTTTATCCAGTTAAACGACGTATGGATTGAAGTAGCTACTTATAGCTTTAATAAAGCTATTGTGATATGATTTAGTTTCTTATTATTACTAAAATTCGTTTGATTAATAAATGGGTATTTTTTAGTATCCTGTTATAATTTAGATATTATAGCGTCATTAATAATACTGTGCTTGAATTGGAGACTTTTTTTTTGCAACAAGCCGGGTACCCGGGAGGTGAACCTAATTCGAGTACGTTGAATCCAATGGTGCTAACTGTTTTTAAAAGTTTGCGTTTTCGAGCAATTTCAATCTAAACATTTTAGGCCCAAAGACCCCAAAGAAACGTAATTTTTATCACTTTTTGACCGTTTATTGAATTTAAATCGACGGAAATCGATCGAATAGACATCATATCGACGAATAGACATCGAATAGAAACTATTTGAAAAAAATTGAATCGATTCAGTCGATTTTTCATAATTATTTTGCAAAAAAACATTTTTTTTTATATTTTCATTTTTCATTTTCTCATTGCCCTGATTCTTCTGTATTGTCACCTTCTTGTAAATTCCAACAAATGTCACCCAGAAGAGCGTGTAGCTTTTTGCCGTTCTACCAATGTTCGAGCCTCGCCGTCACTTGATGGAAACGCTCGCCATGCTCATCGGATTTGTTTGGTGATTGTTCGGCGAATTTTTCTACATGGGAATACAGAAAATGAATTTCTAATGACATTCCAACATGGGAATACAGAAAATGATTTCTAATGACATTCCAACATTTAAACGGTGAAAAGCAGTTAGCGTGTCCTTAATTAGTATGCGCCAATTTTCGGATCGATGAATTCCGAGAATATTGTCAATAACCGCTTTCACACAATCCCATGTCACAAGCTCCATGTCAATGAGTGCATTTTCAAATCGTTTGTCCCTCATCAAACAACGAATGATCGGTCCATTAAATATTCCTGTAAAATAAATATAATACAAAATGAAATTTCAATAGATCAACATTCAGATTCAGACATTTATCTTATTTTATTTTCATCCCACTTAACCGTGCAATTCGTTGAATGTATTTCCTTCTGGGTTCAATGCTTTTATGAATTTTTTAACAATTCCTAGTTTGATTTGGACATAAAACCTTATCAATTGGCACAAGTGGGATCTCAATAATGTTGTTTTGTCGCAATCTAAATTCCTCACGTAAAGGCCAGTTCCGTTCGTTATATTGGTCGCTGGCAAAACGGGTATTCCACAAGCACATGTAGCACATATTTTTGGTATAACCCGTTTGCAAGAGTCACCACATTTAAGTCGGCACAAATTTTCCACTTTTTGTCATTATATTGCACTAAGTCGACGATTTTCTTAGCGACGCATATGTCTGTTTTATATTGCTGCTCAGTGCAATCAGAATGGAATTTTTTGAATTGCTGTTGTGTAGCAGACGAGTCGATAAACAATCGCCAATGCTCGGGATTGTATTCATTTTGCATTGTTAAAATCAAACCACGGATATCAGTGCAATAAGCGATTGAATTATTCTCAATGGATTTGAAAAAATTCGTAAAACGATGATGACGATTGATTGTTCCGTGTATCCGAACATCTGCTGCCAAAATGTTCGTTTGTTTCAAATCCTTTGCCAAAAGAATGGATTGTCGCTGTGATAGTTTAAGGCATCTATCATACTATTCAAACGAGATTGCGTGATTTCAATGTGATTGCATGGCGCAGTGATATTTGACGGTTCATACATTGATACGCCTGCTTCTTCGGTTTTCATGGTTTCTAATGCTGATCGCTCAGATTGTTCTGTTGAAATTGGTCTTGTTGGAACAGGAATTGTATTTGAATGCGGCAGCGGCAAGTGAGTATATGTTGTTAGAATGTATTTCAAAGAACCACTTTTTCTTCTGTTCATATCGTCAGTATAATTCACGTACGCATAACACTCAGCTGGATCATGTTCTCTTGGATCTATCCAAATCATCGGAACACCAAATGGCATAGCGGCACTGGTTTTTCTCCATTTATTCAAATTCAAAACGCATGTTGTACAAACAATAGACGGCGTCCAATACACATCAATAGAAGCATTTTGTGAGAAATATTTTTGATACAAGTCAACGGTTTTAGCACTTATTTTACGCCGAGTGGTCTTAATTACAATTAATTACAAATTTTCCACAAAAGGTGTTCAATTTAGAACATTTATCCATTTTTGGTATTTCAAATTAATTGATTTTACAAGCCCATACAATGAACAATCTCTAACTTTTCACTATTCACTCTTTGAAAAACGGTTGGCACCATTGGATTCAGCGTACTTGAATTAGGTTAACCCCTCGGGCGCCCAGCTTGTTGCATTTTGCAACTAGCCCAGTGTAAACGTTCGAAAGAAACGATAGTAATTGGGAACGTGGTCAATGATATTATTTGCTTTCGTTCTACAAATGCAACTTTGACTATCAAAATAATGGAGCACTAAATTACAATTAGCACTATATTCTACTAAAAAAGATTGTGCATCGAATTGTGTATTAGGATAAGAAATATTATTTTCGTAACTGTCTCGAAACTAACCGCAATCACTTAATGATTTACTTAATGTTTATCGAAAATATAATAAATATAAATAGGAGCGATCTGAAGCAAAAGTAAGATTGATCACTTAAGTCAATTTACTTGTTGCTTTTGCACACTTTCTTACAAACACGGTGTTGTTGTATACGCTACAATGTAAATATTTGATTATTTTCTCCTATAATCGATAGCATTTTAAAAATAAAATAAATAAGGAAATATACATACATATAGTCATTTCCTGCATCTATTGCTGTTTCCCATTAACCCAAAAATAAAAAGTTAGCCGAAATATTTACGTGTTTGTTGAAGTCAATGCGATGACCTATTTTCTATTCAGTTTAATTTGTAATAACTTAAGTAATTGTGTTGTTACTGAAAATGTTAAAACAAATTGTGTATATGTAGAGAAACTACTCATATACTTTGATTCTTGTGGATATCCTTACGCAAAGAATGTTGAAATTTGTCCTTTGAAAACTGTAAATTTCGAAGTACACGCAGAGAAACGTTTACTCGCATCACGACTATCCGCCACAATTCAACACAATTACGGTTAGTTATCGTTAGAGTTGCTCAATTTGCGCCAATAGCCAGTGGTGGGCGCATAAAAGTTTACACAAAACAAATGGTCAGAAATAAAATATAATACGTGCTCAAACACTTACCGTCTTAAGAGTCTTCCGTGAAATCACAAAGTGAATAATGTCTGTTAAATATCTGCAACATTAGATATGTTTCCACAGTTGTTTCGGCAAACCGAGTGCGGCGTGAAGAAAAAGTGTGTTTATATGCAGAAAACGAACGTTCTATATCTAGTGACGTTATATCTGCGTAATTAAAATAATCTTTGGAACAACTTAACGGTTCTGTTGATGCACCTTCACAAATTTGTTTTAATGTGCCAAAATCAGAATCTTTCTCTAAAACACTTTCAAACCTTTCTAGAACACAAACATTTTTTGCGTCTTCTACCGTGCATAGCTATGCGTGAGCATGTTGTACTATTTGCAGAAATTCCACTAATGACACCGAAGGATTTTGTAATTTTTCTATTGCCTCCACTAGTCCGAAGTAATAGTTCTGAATAGTTTTTAAATACGTTTTAACCTGACTATCTTGAAATTTCGACTGGCTTTCCTTGATAGCCGCAACTTTCTTTGGATCGAATTGTAAAACCATGTTCTTAATATTCTCAAAATATTTATGATAATAAAACGCGGCCTTTAACCATGTTCCCCAACGTGTAAGAATAGGTTCTGGTGGCTCAGCCATACGGGGGCACAGTCTGTGAAATTTGTGAATACGTTTTGGGGATTTGACAAACACTGCTTTTGTATGCGCTATTAAAGCGTCTACCTCAGGATAACATTTTCTAATACTATCTGCCATATGACTGAAAGCATGAATTTTACACGTAATATGTAACAAGTTAGCACAATGTTTTTTAAGAGGCCGGCCTGCAGAAAGCATGTTTGCGGCACCATCACTCATAAACATCAACAGTTGGTTTGTTGAAAGTTCAAACTTCTCGAATGTATTTAACACTAACTTTGAAATTACTTCGGCAGTACATTGTTGTACTCGTCTGGAAGCTAACGGGTTACCTGAGCGAACGAAATTATTGATTTATTGCAACAGTTTCTCATCGAACCTTCACAGTCCGAATTATAGAGATAAATATATGTGTATAAGTATGTCTAACGTTATCGTCCAGTTATCGTTCTATGTTAGTAGGGAAAACATCTCTTAACGAATAGTGTTTATAATTTAGTTTGAAATGTTAAAACATGCTAAAAGGAAAGAAATTAGCATTGAAACGCGTGCTCTAATAGTAGCACTACATAACTTAAGCATAAGCAATCGTTAAATTTCTAGAAAATTACATTTAAATCCATCTACTGTTGATTATAACATCAAAAAATACAGTGAAAGTGGCAGTTTTCTAATTAAAGTAAGTAGTGGTAGACCAAGGGGGACAACATCAGCTCAAGATATTGCAATCGTGGTGTCTAACAAGCGAAATAGAAGAAGAACAGATCCAGAAATCTTTGCAGAAATCAATACTGTACTTCCGAAGGCGATTAGCGCCGCCTGCAAAGAGCCGGCCTTCGCGGACGAATTGCGATGCGAATGTCCTTGCTTCGCCAAATTAATAAGAAAAAGAGGTTACAATGGGCACGCGAACATCGAAATTGGACGGTAGAAGATTGAAGCAAGGTATTGTGGACTGACGAATCCAAATTCGAGATTTTCGGTTTGCGAAGACCAGTGTTTGTTAGAATATCTGTAGGTGGACGTGCACTAGAGCAATGCACAGTCTCTATCGTTAAACACGGCGGTGGTTCGGTAATGATTTGGGGTTGTTTTGCTGTTTACATCCGCAGGTGAACTCGTAAAAATTCAAGACACAACGACGAAAGAGCAATACAAACGCATCTTAGAGGAAAATGCAATATCCTCTTGTGTAAGAATTTTGGGTCAGAATGTTGTATTCCAAAACTGCTCCAACTTCAGCAGATGTCACGTGGAACAAACTACAAGTAGCATGGGCTCGAATAACTCCGGAAACGTTGTTAAAATTAATAGCAAAAATGCCCCGATTATGCGACGCAATCATTAAAAATAAAGGATGTCACATAGACGAATCTAAAATTTAGGTCAAACAAATAATGTTAATTGTTGAAGTTGTATATTTGTATATACTACAATACCAAATACATATTTTAATATTTCCACTTAAATATTTAATGATTCACCCCTGAAATTCGGGGTGCCCAAATACTTATGAGCGGTAGTGTATATTTATATATCTACACACAACAGGGGGTGCGATCCTGCCGCGCCGCCCAGAGTGCCAACTTTACTTATTACTTATTACTATCACAAAAAGGCATATGTGGTAAGCGATATATTAACACCCATATCACGTTTGTACATACGTACATATCAAAATAAACTTCACATGAACATTATAATTATTAAAAAATTATGACTAGACATTCAAATTTAGTATGACTGACCAAAAGTACCTCTTACTCTTTGTCTAAACGTCCTCTACTAACATCCAGGTCTTCTTCAAACTATCTATAACTATAAACATTATTTATTGTTAGATTTGCACTAAATTGTAAATATTTTTATGTTGTACAAGAAATTAAAAGAATCAAATAAAAAGACCAAAACCACACGCATGCTTGTAATCAAATTGAATGGTATAACACATTAGCATAAAATCTAATATGCATAAGGTGACATATGTTTCTATTTAAAACGTGCATTAATAGTAGATGAATACAAATGATTTGTGTAAATCTTTAGAGCATTTAAATTATGCTGACGGGTTTGACCATGACATGAGAATGAAGTAGGAAGTGTCGACCACCACGAAACTAACCAGAACCAGGTAAAAAGTAAAAACTCGGGCTAGAGAGGTATGCAGCTCAAGTATTTAAAGTCACGCGGAATATTGTCGTTTTGTTGAATTCACAAAAGGTGAATGAAATATGTGAACATGCTTCTTTTGATATATTACGCGCTACATAATTTCTGTTGGTACAATTTCTATTAGCAGCATAAAAAAAATACGTCAACATACTTTGTATGTCGTTAAACATGTCCTGTAGTAAGCTATTTTGTGTGGTTGTAATTCTATGCATAGATTTTTTAATACATCCAAATAGTTTGGCAATTTTTTGTTGTCATATATAACTAGTCTGGGCAAACAGCGGTAACGGTCAGTGTAGTAGATATGTGGTGCGGAATCGGCGATCATTTATTTCACGCGTTCACAGCGTCAGTACTAAATCGATACTGTATGCGAGTAGTTCTGTGTATATGTAGGCTGTCGTAACTTATTTCGTAATTGTATGCTTGTTTGCTTTAAAAATGTCGCAGTTAGGTACGTAGCGAAAACGACCAATGGCAGACACAGTTAAAGACTTTATAGTGGATATGCCGGACTTAATTTTTGATGGCGCTAAAATTCAATGTCTAGTTTGTAAAATCCCTTTAATGTGTTGATCCAGAAGCCATTGTCAACGTCATATCGAAAGCAAACAGCATTCTTTTGCAAAAAGTGGCATACGAGACCAAGAAAAATTTACATTTGATTTATGAGTTACTCTTATTTTATGTAATCTATCGTTTCGTTTACTAGACAAAGAAGCATTTGTCTCCTTCTGGAATAAATATCCGGACTGTAAATTACCTAGTCGGACATCGATACGAAATGTAGTGCCATTTACTCGTGAACATATAAAAAAAAGAATGAAAACGGAATTGAAAGATAAAAAACTGTGGTTGTGTGTGGATGAAACAACGGATCGTCAAAAACATTCTGTGGTTAATGTAATGGTACGTACAATGGAACCACATCGACCGTCATCCTCTTTCTTACTTGCTTCCAAAAGAGTTATAAATTGTACAGCCGATGGGATTTTAAAGGTGGTGTTGAACTCATTGAACAAATTTGAAGTTTCAATTGAGCAATTTTTAATGTTTATGAGTGATGGTGCCGCAAACATGCCTTGGGCCGATCTCTTAGAGAACACATTGGTAACTTCTTACATGTGTAAAATCCATACTCTAAAATCCATACTCTAAATCTTGCGGCACATACGATTCCTACATGTTTTCCACTAGTAAATGCATTGATTGCTAGTACAAAGGCAGTGTTTCTAAATTCCCCGAAACGTACCCGACTGTTTTACAAACTGTGTCCTGATTTACCTGAATCACCACAGCCGATTGTTACACGTTGGGGAACATGGTTGCAGGCTGCGTTTTACTACAACAAATATTTTGAACAAGTAAAGAAGGTAGTTTTAAAATTCAATTCGACAGAAGCTGCAGCAATCAAGAAAAGCTAGAAAATATATCAAGATAGTAAGGTTAAAAGAGAATTACAACCTATTCACAACAGTTACTTCGGACTAGCGGAGGGAATAGAAAAAGTACAAAATGTTTCGATGTCGCTAGTGGATTCTGTTCAAATTGTGAATGATGTTCACGCACAGTTATGCGCTGTAGAAGGCGAAACAAATTGGTGTGTAATACGAAAATTTGAAAGTGTTTTAGAGAAAGACTCTGATTTTCTTATATTAAGACAAATTTGTGGAGGTGCGTGTGAAGATGCATTAAGTTGTTTCGAAGATTATTTTAAATATGCAAATATAACATAGCTAGATGTCGAACGGTCGTTTTCGAATTAGTTTTTTAAAAAACATTTATTCCGCACGTCGTACTCATTTGACTGAAACAGCTGTGGAAACATATGTAATGATTCGAGTATTTAACAGATGTTACCCAGTTTGTGGTTTCACGGAAGACTTTTAAAACGGTAAGTGTTTCAGCACGTCTTATAATTTATTTTTTACCTTCTATTTTATGTGTAAACTTTTATGCGCTCACGACGCCTCTGGCTACATATTTGCCCAGGTTATAATATAACTGTGTAATGTTCGAAGGCATTTCGAATTAATTAGAGAATAGTAATAGAAAATGCAGTTTAATATTGATAAAATGATAAAATTTGTGAAAAGTGACGAGTTTACATATCTAGAATAAATATTCCAAATAAACAACCTCATTTTCAAAACGCAAATCCATATACGAGTAGGGATTACAATAAATACAATACCGGTAAATAGTAGAAAAACTTTCGAAATTTTTACCGGTAATTTGCGATCTTTTACCGGTAATTGGAGAGAATACATACACAAACAGAATAAGTATAGAAATAATAATTTGTGTAGGTTCTCAAAGCATTTAGTAAAAGCCTTACGTTACCTAAACGTAAATACCTTATCTCACACCTTAGTTTGTTACTTCTTGTATCACGTAGATGGTAAGTAAAAAAAAAACTCATGTGTGTCCTTTACAATTTTTGGCGCTCTTTAAAAACCGCACCTGAGGTATTGCTTTTGTAGCGATGTGCCGCTTACAGCGTGTTCTAGCGTGCAGTGAGCAGGTTTAGACGTGTTCAGTATCTGTACTAGAATGGGCACGCCGTTCTCCTTCTCGGCTCTGAATTTATTCTAGTGGATGCAACGAACAGTGCGAGTGGTTATAGTAAAAAATCAAAGGTAAGAATATCATTGATTGCAAAAATTTCAATTTGTAAGAATAAACATAAATATTGCTGTAATAATAAAAGACTGTAATAGATTGTAATAGTAAATTTGTTTTAATAATTGATTACATATTGCAAGTATTACTCATGCTGTACGGGTTTTTTAATCAAAGTATGTAAATTTAAGACAACTAAAAAAAGGATAGGAACTAGTAAAATTATATTGTCATTTAAAATATTTCTCTTGTTCATAGTTATGGATAAAATTTCACCGTGGTACTATTTCAAACCATGTTTTAACGGCGTTTAAAGAAAATTAAAGCATCTCGTAGAAGTACCAGCGGTTTACGCAGCCATCTCAGAAGTCAGTACAACATTCATTTATTGAAAAGAGAAAAAGAAAAAACTAATGATAGTATCACTCCGGATGAAAATAATAATCTCAAAACTGACGAGGATGCCCGATCAGGAATGATTTCATATTTCAAGAAAACAACAAATCTTTCCCCGCCGTACCAGCGCGAATGACGCCACAAGACGGAATTCTATTCACTAGATTTTGTACATTACAAGATTTATGAATGTTGTTAATCGCAAATGGGTACACAAACATTCCAACATCTTCGAATACAATTAAAAAAAAATAGTATTTGAATATGCAAATACAATTAAGAAACAAGTAGTCAATGAAATACCATGACATAAACTCAAAGCATTTAGTTTAATGTTAGATGAGTGGACATCTGTTAAGAGCCGTCGATACATGAACATTAATGTTTATACATGTGATTTTTTTTGGAACCTTGGATTATGTCGTATTCATGGATGTATGCCCACCGATAAATGTTTAACTCTTATTAATAATAAATTACAGGAGTTTGATATTTCTTTTAAAAATATAGTATCAATTATTACAGATGAAGCTTCAATAATGAAGAGTAGGAAAACTGATCGGTACAAACCATCAGTTCTGTCTCGCACATGGTATACAATTGGCTGTAAACCGAAGTACTTTATAGCAAGGATAATTTAGGAGAAATTGACTGTGATAATTGAGGAACTTGTTGAGTTAGCTGATACAGATCATTCTGATGACGAAGACGATGAAAATGATGGCGAAACATTCTAAATAGTACAAAGATACGCTTTGTACTATTTAGACTGACTTCCAATTACATACTATACAGGATATACAATTAAATTCTCTGATAACAAAGGTACGAAAAGTAGTCAAAATCTTTCGCAAATCGCTAACAAAAAATTATGATATGTTATAAATACATGTAAAAGAAGAATTTAGTCGTGAACTTTCGTTAATAATGGATTCTAAATCACCTTGGAATAGCTTACTGATTATGCTAGAGCGTTTTTCGAAGATTATAAACTGTATTAGAAAGAGTCTCATAGATTTGAAGTTAGATATCTGTCTTACTTATAATGAATTTACTAATATCAGCTTTACAACCAATAAAAGTTGCCTTAGAAACACTATATTGTGAAAATGCTAATTTGTATGTCGCCGATATTACGTTGAAATTTATGCTTGATGAGCTAACGACGCAAAACACATTATTAAGTAACGAACTCAAAAACACATTGATACGACGTATAAAGGAACGACGAACTGTTTATTCTGATGTTTTGCAATTTCTTTATGGTAACAATTTCAAGAATTCAAATAAAGAAGACTACGGAATTTTTACTTAGACCAACAAATCTACAATAACGAAGATAATCGTAGAATTAATTGAGCGCATTTACAACAAAAACGAAACAGACACTGATACTGAATTATCAGTAACTAATGATTCTGATTCCGAAGACTTTGGATGTTTAATGTCAGTTGAGTCAGTCCTTTCAACATCAGCCAGGCTATTTATGAAAGATAAACTGCAGCGCTAATATTTAGCACCAGTAGTTAAAAAAGAAATAAATTATTTTGAAGAACAAAAAATAAGAGGGAAATACGCACAAATGGTGTATGATTTTTTATTAACCTGTTGGCCAACAAGTGTGGAATCGGAAACAGACTTTTCCGCAGCTGGCTTAATTTGTAGCAAGATTGGATCACAATTAAGGGATCCTAGTCTTGATAAGCTAGGCTCTTTGATTAGACTAGTTACTTCTTTAGAACATATTTATTTATTTAGATTTGTTATTTACTCAGAATAAAAGCATTGTTTTTTATTTATTTGATATGTCTTATATACGGTGTGTCCCTGGATTGACGCATGGATAGGTAAGGCAGACAGGAAATTATTGAGTTGAATTTTCATCGTTTTGGGATTCGGCCATGCTTACGCACTAAGTATTAGCACAATTTATTACTCTGAACATTGTTTTTTAATAACCCTATTATGGTATCCCCTATAAAAAATACATTTTACTAATTGAAAAAATTCCTTTTTTGTAAATTTCCAAGATATACTTGATTTTTCGGCAATAAAATTATGGCATAAATTGCTCACTATTCAAGCATGGCTGAACCTCAAATGATGAAATTTCAACTCATTAATTTTCTGTCTGCCTTACCTATCCATGCGTTAATCCGGGGACACGCTGTATATATTTTCAATAAAATTTCATTTATTTATGTTTGTTTGTAATGCGCGATTAAGTACGTTTATAAATAAAATTCCTGATATTACTATTTACTGCATTTTAATTTCAATATAAGTAAATTTTCTGAAAATAAAAATTATCGGTGAATTACCAGTAAACCGGTAATAAAAAAAATTTTACCGAATTACCGGTATTGAAAAAAGTCGGTAAACTTGCAATCCCTACCTGCATTGTAAATTGCGATTAAGAAAACGAGGCTTCTATGCACTGGATAAAAGAAAATGCCACGCGACAACTTTCCTCTTCTTTTTACTCGAATACAATTACGAAGTTAATTTTAATGTAGCGTAGTACTGGCACCTAATTCTCTTAGTTGTTAGAAGCAGAATGGTCATTAATTAGAAAGTTAACTTTATCATCTTGTATTAATTGTGGTAATTTTTGGCGATAAGATAAGGCACTTCATTACGAATCTGGGTTAAAAATAATATGCTAATTGACATCATAATAGCAACTTTTTTTAATGTAGCATAATGGAACATAAATAGAAATTAAGAACATCTACTGCTTTTGAATGCAACAGTTTAATTAGAAACATGTGAAAATTACTTTACATAAATGCTGCTTGAAAATATAACTGGAACGGTATACGGAGTTAATACGTTGAACATGCCAAATATTAAAGTAAGCAGTACGACGAAATACGTAGAGAGGTGAAAAAACTCCTCGTACAGTTTTTGTGCGAATAGCAATAAAAAAAATAACTTGAAACCACAGGATTTGCATAATAAAGTAATCACTCTTGGAACATAATTATAATGTGTATATCTATATATATATATATATATATATATATATATATATATATCATATCGCATAACTTCTTATTAGAATAGAATGAACAGAGTAACATGAAATTGGTAATAGAATAAACAATAGGTTGCGTTATAAATAGGGTCATAAAGATTCGATTATATTAAGGCAGACAACCAACAAACTTTGAATAAAAAAGTAACAATTTACCTAGGTGTTCAATCAACAAGAAATTATTACTGTTGTTATACCTTACTAAATCGGGATTTAAGTTCTGTCCCGATAGAATGTACTACAAACGCTGTAGGAAAACTATTGTAGCAGTCATTAACACATTTATGTAACCCGATCTCAGATTTTTGTTAATTATTACATGTTGTCACAGATAATACTTCAAAGTTTTGGTCAAGGTTCTATTGTATTAATAATGAAAGCAAGGACTGTGGGCTAGTATGGTAAACAATAATATTCTCGGCACACTCCGCACCACACAAATTATTAATTAACTCGGAAAGGCCGTTTCGAAGACACGTGGGTCTGCATCTTCAGCCGCGTACCGATTAATGTGAGAGAACATATATTAAATCTAACGAACCCACTCTATCCCTACTCTTCAAGAAAAATATATACAAATATGTACTTACTTTTGTCGCTTAGACTAAACAGCAAGTTGAAATAAGGAGAAAAAGCGGAGAAAGGAAACGCAAGACATGTGGCCATCCCACTCGCATAAAAACAACAATCGAGTGCGACAATGGTTATGTCCTTTTTATTCATCAAATATGTGTTCTTTCCGCCTCTACCCTTAAAACTAAAGACCAGACATGCGCGTTGTTATGACATAACCATAAATCAAAAGACCTCTTTACCGTAATAAATTGAAAATACAGGAAAAGTGTATAGGTTCCTACTCTTTATCGATTAGATTTGCATTCTTATTTATGTAAATAGTCTCATAGGCGTCCAGTTCAAGAGTCAAAATCACGTTTTAAATCAATTTTAGGTGCTCTAATTTAATATTATGACCCGTATCGTTTATGTGTTGTGCTACACTTGACACTTGACGCTATCTTCCCGTACCTGCAACACCTGATGTGTTCACTAAATCTAGTACCTATCGCTCGTTTCGTTTGGCCATTTATCACAATCACAATATGCAATTTTGTAAATCGGAGTGTGTCGAGAGTATTGTTGTTTCTATTGTATTGTTTCTCATAAATATATAATTTTTTCCAAGAATCTTTGTGTTGAGACGTGCAGGCAAGATTGTGGCGATTTTTGACATAAAACTTCCTAATTTTTTCAAAATAAATAAAATAAAATTAGTGAGTTCATAAATAAATCGCACAGACGATTTTATTATCGAAGCCTACGTAACTGCATGAACCAAATGTTTCCTGCCTTAGAAGTAGACTTAGATAGTACTGGTTATTCACCAATAGATGTCCCAAGGAAAGCTTAATTTTTTTCTAATAAATCATCTGGTTTTATATAGTCAAGTCATTTTTATCGGATTCACAATCCTTTCGGAATAAAATCATCCGTAGCTTATTTTTCTACTCCAGATGTGTCGAGTGTTTGGACGGATGATATTTTACATACTTGCGAAAAACAGCACAGGTGTTGGCAACGTTCTCGTCATTGACCAATGCTATGTTCTATACCTGAATATGTTCTATACCTATCTTCAATTCTGTTTGAGATATTTTTTTTTTATCATTTCCTTGTATTGCCTTCTAGTTTATTATTGCTTCAATCGAATTGCAATGGAAAACAATAGTCAGATTAAAAATCCATGAAATGTCAACATTTATTAAGAAGAAATTAATTATTTTAACCATTAAGTTTCCTTTGTTAAATATGTTAGATATATACCTAGTATGTTTTTTTGCCTTATTTTAATTTATTTATTTTGTTCTAGATAGTAGGAAAATTGCTTTCTAATACATTTTGATTGTTTTTGACAATATATTTTTTTCATTGCCCATTTTATTTGCTCAATACAAGAAAATGAAAAAAAAAATATCTTAAAAAGAATTGAGGATAGGTTCAAAAATTAGAGGGTTCTTAGTCCATTATAAGATAAAATAAAAATATACAGGGTGTGCCATTTGAAAAAAGCGATTTCTTTAAATTTTTTTTTGGACAATTATACTCAACATCCTGTAGCCGATATCTCAATGTTTTATAGAGTACTTATTAACTTAACATTTGTCTCTCCACTTACCAAATATAAACGTTTTCTTACAGAAACGACGGTAAACTTTTCAATTAAATAGATGCTTGAAAATGTGAATTTTTACCTTTAAAGCTGAATATCTCGAAAACTGCAAAGTTTCAACATAACAAATACATAAGAAAAAAGTTTTAGAATTAGGCGTAGAATTAAAAAAATAATTCGCACATGGGGTGTCCCGTTTAAAAAAATACAACTTTTGGTTGTTCTACTTTTTTATCGCATCCTGTATACTTTTATATATTTTTAAAATATGCAGGCTTACTAACCATATACGATATATACAGTTTTATCGTAAATTTTACCGATAAATCATAAAGTTACTTTACTCTATCGTTGCTCACCCTGTACACTATTGCAGCAACCTTTGTAACAGATCATTGATTAAATGTTTACGACAATAATGTATTTAGTAGAAATACAATCCGTTAACCACAATCGAGTAGTAGGAATTTGCGCAAGTTGTAGCTAGTCGTATATTCTCAAATAAATTGTCGTAAATTGTTCTCTTACAAGAATTGAACGGTGGTATTTATGAAAAATATTTTGTTTGTTACTAAATTCTAGGTAGCAAGTATGCCCTCACATCTCTCAATAGCTTTCGCCAATTACAGAGGACAATGGCTGTGAGTTATTATTGCACCTACGCCGTAAGATAAGTCTACTGCTAAATTTGGTAATTTGCACTTAGAAACACCTCAATAATTGAATTATCGCACTGGTTGTATAAAATTGAAAATTCTCGTCAAACGTTGTCTACAGTTTAATAACTTTATTGCCGTGCAAATCGCTTTATCGCCCATATGATAAGCCACGTTGTCTTTGTGACTAGCATTTCTTCCGCTACTTTCTTTAAAAAAATATTTATAGAATAACAAATCTGTATTAAAACAGTTATTACAAACACTTTATACATGTAAGAATCTATGTAAAACGTCCATTTAAAGCTGTACTGAACTTGCAACAACACTTGCATGTTGCTATTTACCTAAACATTGTTTAATTTAAGAAATAGGTGCATCACGCTTCTACGGTTAAAGGTGTTCATGCAAAAAATCTCTATAGTCACAAATAAAACGATTACATCATTAAAAATGCAGCAAGCTATCATATTGGAAATTTTGTTTCCTGTTATTATAATAGTTTCAATAATTGTACAGCAAATTATCAGACTATTGATCTTCTCGACCGGTCTCTTCTTTTTTAAGAAACTACCTGCCATCCTAAAGGGTTTACTCTATTCTTATATTTCTCAGTTCAGGTTACAAGAACAGGTGTTCTATTATCCAAATATACCAGTGGAGTATGTATACACTACCGCTCATGAGTATTTGGGCACCCTTAGGTTTTAGATTTTTGTATACAAAGAATGTATTTAGGATATAGATTCCAGCATTATTGAATAGTATGGTAATACTCAGTAAGATTCACTTAAATTCATTAAATAATATCGGTCTATTTACTTTTTTTATTTGTATGAGAGGTAATACCGTCATAAAAGCGCAGGTCGTAGCGACAATAAAGAGCGTATTTCTTGAAATTCCAGGAAAAATGTAACAGTTGGTAATTTTACTATCATGAAAGCTATAGTAAAGCCATTTGAAGTAATATTTTTAAATTACGGTCAGATATCGTAAATTTAAAACATGCCGAAAAGGAAAGAAATTAGAAATTAGAAAACGCGTGCTCTGATAGTAGAACAGCATAACTTAGGCAAAAACAATCGTTAAATTGCTAGAAAATTACATTTAAATCCATCTACTATTGATTATAACAAAGTACAGTGAAAGTGGCAGTTTTCTAAATAAAGTGAGAAGTGGTAGAGTAAGGGCGATAACATCAGCTCAAGATATTGCAATCGTGGTGTCCAGCAAGCAAAATAGACAAAAAACAGCTCCAGAAATCGCTGCAGAAATCAATACTGTACTTCCGCAGCCTATTAGTGTCCACGGTTAAACGCCGTCTGCAAAAAGCCGGCCTTCACGGATGAATAGCGATGCGAAAGCCCTTGCTTCGCCAAATTAATAAGAAAAAGAGGTTACATTGGGCACGTGAACATTGAAATTGAACGATAGAAGATTGGAGCAAGGTATTGTGGACTGACGAATCCAAATTCGAGATTTGCAGTTCGCAAAGACGAGTGTTTGTAAGAAGATCTGTAGGTGAACGTGCACTAGAGGCAATGCCCAGTCTCTACTGTAAACGGCGATGGTTTGGTAATGATTTGGGGTTGTTTTGCTGGTACATCCGTAGGTGATCTCGTCAAAATTCAAGGGGTAATGAGAAAAGAGCAATACAAACGTATCCTTAGAGGAAAATGCAGTCTGGTGTAAGAATTTTGGGTCAGAATATTGTATTCCAACAAGACACACTTCAAAATTATGCAAGCAATATTTAGAACAGTGGGAAGAGGAAGGGACACTAACAATCATGGATGGCCTCTCCAAAGCCCGGACTTGAATCCCATCGAGTTATTATGGAAAGAACTAGATTGGGAAGTAAGAAAAACTGTTCCAACTTCAGTAGATGACATGTGGAGCAAACTACAAGCAGCATGGGCTCAAATAACCCCGGAAACATTGTAAAGTTAATTGCAAGAATGGCCTGATTATGCGACGCAATCATTAAAAGTAAAGGAGGTCACATAGACGAATCGAAAATTTGGGTCAAATAAATAACCTTAATTGTTAAAATTGTATATTTTTGTATATCTAAATACCAAATACAAATTTTAATATTTCAATTTAAATATTTAATGATTTACCCTAAAATTTGAGGTGCCCGTTTATGAGCGGTAGTGTAATTTGAAGTGTTTGTTTTGTTTCGAAAAACAATTTCTGTGATAAAACATCTCATTGTAAATCTTACCAATACTATGGTTTAGCTTAAGAACAAATATGTAATATGATAATCAACTAAAAACTTAAAACTAAAAATCATGCAATTTTCTCATTGTAAACCTGTACTTTTCTGTATTGTAGTTGCAAGTATACAATAGGTATAGCAAGAATATGAAATGACGTGGCATTCCTACTAATGCAAATACAAAAGAACAAAACACGAATTAGTTGTTTCATGTTTAGCGGTAATGGTGTGATGAAAAATGCTTTCAAAGAGGTGTTATATTTTTTATTGAAGATAATTATGAGTACTACTAAATACTGTCACCAAAACAAGTCAGTTAACTTACATAGTTGTGCAATTTTCCTAGATCTACTTGAAAACCCTCTTACCAGGATTTTGAAACCAATGAGTCACGTTGTATTTTTATAATTTTCTTACTATTGTTTTGATTTGGTTCTATGTAATTATTATTTTTTTACCTTCAATGTTAAAGAGGATATAGTTGTACTGCGACTGACAACAAGAACAAGGCTAACAGGAATTTTACGATCTCGTTAGCGAGATTTTGAACTAGTTCCAGAAAACAACTTGCGAAATTGTGTTCCAAATGCTCCAATATAGTAGTGTAGTAACAATTCAAAGTACCTACTAGAAACAAGTGGGGTTTATCGAAGGTTACAGCAGTAACCATCCATCAGTACTCTGGATATTTCAAACATAGCATGAAGTTTATTAGCATCAGCGTCGTGGACGTACACTTACTAAGAAGCTGTGTGAATTTGCAATGGAACTAAACATAAAAATAACACGTATCCGTGTGTATCTGGCAGCCAGATCGTTTACTTTTACATTCCAAACCACTTTGAGAGATGTTAGTTCATAGTGTTCATAGTACAAAATTTAAATGCATGTAAACTTTTAATAAATGGCACTGTATACCGGGTGTCCAGGATAACATGAAGTACATGGGTATATTGGAAACCATTAGAGACACAAGGTAGGTTAAACGGGAAAAAAGTACAATCCTGGACTATATTTTTAAAAATCCATTCCGTTACTGAGATACAGGGTGAAAACCAAAAGTGTGCGTTTTCTAAAACCCTTAATATTTTCTTTATTATAAAAAATACAGTCACCAAATTTTTAGCAATAAAAGTAAACTTGGACGACTGGCAAGCGACGTGGTAGTATCGGCAATATAAATAAGGCTTACTTATTAGGTTTACAACATATCGGTCAGGTTTACATTTTTGCCATTGTACATATGCACAGCTTTTCATATTGCTTAATGGGAGTTACCAAGCAATTTGCTAAGCTTATTAATAGGGTTCGATAAACGAGTGCAACGTCAGAGGCGTATCGCGCAAAAGTAGGTACGTGAGATACAGTATTATTAAAAAATAATATATGCTTACCTTTTATTGACGTCTTGGGGCAGTAGTATTTTGCCTCGGTGGTGGACATCAAGACGTCAATAAAAGGTAAGAATATATTATTTTTTAATAATACTGTATCTCACCTACCTACTTTTGCGTGATACGCCTCTGACGCTGCGCTCGTTTGTCGAACCTTACTTATTAATAACTAGTCTGGGCAAACAGCGGTAACAGTCAGTGTAGTAGATATGTGGTGTGGGGTCGGCGATTATTTATTTCACGCGTTCACAGCGTCAGTACTAAAGCGATGCTGTATGCGAGTAGTTCTGTGTATATATAGGCTGTCGTAACTTATTTCGTAATTGTACGCTTATGTTTGCTTTAAAAATGTCGCAGTTAGGTACATCGCGAAAACCACAGACCAATGCACAGTTAAAAACTTTATAGTGGACATGCCGGACTTAATTTTTGAAGGCGCCAAAATTCAATGTCTAGTTTGCAAAATCGCTTTAATGTGTTGGTCCAGAAGCCATTGTCAACGTCACATCGAAAGCAAACAGCATTCTTCTGCAAAAAGTGGCATACGAGACCAAGAAAAATTTACATTTGATTTATATGTTACTCTTATTTTATGTAATCTATCGTTTCGGTTACTAGACAAAGAAGCATCTATCTCCTTCTGGAATAAATATACGGACTGTAAATTACCTAGTCGGACATCGATACGAAATATAGTACCATTTGCTCATGAACATATAGAAAAAAGAATGAAAACGGAATTGAAAGATAAAAAACTGTGATTGTGTGTGGACGAAACAACAGATCGTCACAAACATTCTGCGGTTAATGTAATGGTACGTACAATGGAACCACATCGACCGTCATCCCCTTCTTACTTGCTTCCAAAAGAGTTATAAATTGTACTGCCGATGAGATTTTAAAGGTGGTGTTGAACTCATTGAACAAATTTGAAGTTTCAACTAAGCAACATTTAATGTTTATGAGTGATGGTGCCGCAAACATGCGTTCTTTGGGCCGATTTCTTCAAGAACACAGTGGTAACTTCTTACATGTAACGTGTAAAATCCATACTCTAAATCTTGCGGCACAAACAATTCCTACATGTTTTCCACTAGTAAATGCATTGATTGCTAGTACAAAGGCAGTGTTTCTAAAGTCCCCGAAACGTACCCGACTATTTCATAAACTGTGTCCTGATTTACCTGAACCACCACAGCCGATTGTTATACGTTGAGGAACAGGGTTGCAGGCTGCGTTTTACTACAACAAATATTTTGGTCAAGTAAAGAAGGTAGTTTAAAAATTCAATCCGACAGAAGCTGCAGCAATCAAGAAAAGCCAGGAAATATTTCAAGATAGTAAGGTCAAAAGAGATTTACAAACTATTCACAACAATTACTTCGGACTAGCGGAGGGAATAGAAAAGTTACAAAATGTTTCGATGTGGCTAGTGGATTCTGTTCAAATTGTGAATGATGTTCACGCACAGTTATGCGCTGTAGAAGGCGAAACAAATTGGTGTATAATACGAAAATTTGAAAGTGTTTTAAAGAAAGGCTCCGATTTTCTTAAGTTGTTTCAAAGATTATTTTAAATATGCAAATATAACATCGCTAATGTCGAACGGTCGTTTTCGGCATTAAAAAACATTTATTCCGCACGTCGTACTCACTTGACTGAAACAGCTGTGGAAACATATCTAATGATTCAAATATTTAACAGATGTTACCCAGTTTGTGATTTCACGGAAGACTTTTAAAACGGTAAGTGTTTCAGCACGTTTTATAATTTATTTCTTACCTTCTATTTTATGTGTAAACTTTTATGCGCTCGCCACGCCTCTGGCTGTTACCGCATATTTGCCCAGGTTATTAATAACTGTAAAAATCTGCAGATCTGGAACCAGTGTCCGGACTGTTTGACATTTACATTTAATTGATTGATTCAAGAACAGGAAAAACTGCACCGAAAACTTATTTATTTTAACATAATTAAAAAAACTAGCAGAAAATAAGAAACAATTCTAAATAACAAAAGCATTTTTGGAATGCCATTAAATGAAGAAAATTAAACCAAATTCTCGGAACGATTAGTCTCCTATCAAAATTAGTGCCCTTATAGCTTCTATAGTCAATGTTAAAGGTATTGTAGAGAATTGTATTTATGTATTATCATACTCCTAATTCTAACTTCCAAGTCATTGGTATTGGCCAATTAATATAAACCTAACCTTTTCGATACCCCCGACGAAGAAGTCCATTGGGGGCTTGCCTGGGGACCCAGAAAAACATTCAATCTAACCTGAGAAGAACGTCGAATCCTTTGCAAATGAAGTGCATCTTTTAAATAGTAATAATAATAACAATAAATAATAATAAAGTTGAATATTCAACTTACTCAAGGCAATTCAGTTCCTGAATGCAATTAAGTTTATCTAAGATACTCTGCATTAAGCTAAATTTAATATTTTAACCGTATCTACAGATAATTATGCTAATACACCAATCTTGATACTTCCGCCAGTTTATCCAGTGCACAACACAGTTCCCGTAAAGCACGATTTATTGACATAGAAGGTATGTACCGTTAAAATTAACCCACCATGGCGTAACACTTGCCACGGTTTATATACATACATTTCCAAATGGTTTCTTACCTTACCGGTCTTGCTCAAAATAACTCCGCCTAGTCGAAAAAAAAGTATAAATCTGTGAAGCATGTACTACTACTAATTATGCACTATAGTAAATACATAAACAAAGACTAATAAATTGGGCAATTTTAGCCAATAGATCTTTGTACAGATTTCCGTATTACCATTCTGTACACGGTCGAATGCTTACTCGATCATCTGGAACGTTTTTCTAATGTATAAACAAAGTTTGAAATTCCAAAGGTCTGCTAAATTGAATAGAGATTGCGTTTACGTTCCAAATATGCATAGCGTACAAGCTCTTTTCCATAATATTTGCTTAATTTAGGAATGAATTATTGCTATAGTGGTTTTAATAAGACATTTTTGATATTATATAATAATAAATTATACACAAAGGGAGTGGGTCTTGTTTATATCGTCAGAGTAAATTAGGATCGTCTCCGATGCTACTTCTATAAACATATTAACACGTAAGCTAGATTGTGGAAAAATAAATGCGGACGTATTTTACAATGAGCTCGCACAAGTATTCAACAAAAATTATTCTAAAAGATCAACAGTCGTTCTGTCTCAGCATTTAGGAGATTCTTATTAGGATTGTAAGTGTATGTGTTTCCTGAACTACGAGGGACGTTCAGTAATTAACGAGACAAACTGCATTAGCAGGAAAGCTACTGAATATTATTAGATGAAACTTTCTGTGGGTCAAATTGGCAACCTTGGGGACAAATTCAGTCAGCTGTTTGGAAGAAATAAAAGCAAACATAACCTCTTTTGTTCTTTGGCTCCTCTTGAAACGTGTACGGTGGAAGAACAACGTTGAGTGATGAGATTTTTGTTATCCGAAGGTGTGAAGCCGGCCGAAATTTATTCGAGAATGTTGAAACAGCATGGTGAAAAGTATTTAAGCCGCGGAAACGTGTATAAGTGGATTGAACAGTTTAAATCACTTTTTGTATCATAAAACACCCATTGTTTAATTACATCACAAAAAGTGTTTCGTAAATTTACACCGTGATCGTGAGCAACTTTGAGATCCACGATCTCTTATGAAACTTTACTTTTATATGTAATCATTTATTGTGAATGTTAACGGTTGAAAGAAAATCTAGAAAAAACTAGAAGATACCCAATTTGGTTTTCGACCAAATAGGGAGGTAAATGATGCGCTATTTATCATGAGATAATTAGGGGAAAAGGCAATAAGAGAGGACAATGAGGTACAACTCGGCTTTATTGACCTAGAGAAAGTCTTCGACAGGATTAAAAGAGAGGACATATGGAAGCTATTAAGAAACAGAAGAACATCTACCAGAAAAATCAAAAATGTTTGAAACAACTCTAGGCCTTAGGCAGGGATATATCCTGTGTCCGCTATTGTTTGCTTTAATCCTGGATGAAACAATAAAAGAAAGGAAAAAGGAGATCAAACCCCATGAAATTGGATACTAAATAAATAAAGAAAATTTAGAAAACTAAGTCGCCTCGTGCTGCAATGTTCCAAAGCAGAGAAAAAGGATGAAAATTTCGGAATTTCCTGAAATGGAGCAAGCTTTATATACGTGGTTTCTACAACAGCGAGAATTAAAAAATATTGTCACAAATGAAATTTTAAAATTAAAGACTAAAGAAATTTATGGTCGAATGAGATTTACTAAGGAGTTTTTGGCAAGTGATGGGTGGATAAACAACTTCAAAAAAAGACATGGCATTCGCTTATTGACTATATCTAGTGAGAAACTCTCATGCGACGCTTCGTAAGTTCCAGTGTTGTTAGAAAAATTTATAAGTATCATTTATGATAATCAATACGTAATGGACCAAATCTATAACTGTGACGAAACAGGATTAGTGTACAAAGGATTGCCAAATAAAACTAATGTTCATCGAAATGAAGTAACCGCACCTGGGCGAAAAAACGGAAAAACGGAAAAAAGAAAAGGAAGGGTTACTTTAATGCCATGTGTTAATGCTACTGGCAATCATAAATTGCCCTTAATGATGATCGGGAAAGCAACCCGTCCAAGGTGCTTTAAAAATGTTACTGTTCCACTATATTATCGCTCTTCCAAAAATGCGTGGCAGACGACAAAGTTGTTTGAGGAATGGTTTTAGGAGCAATTTATTCCTGATGTAACATCTTACTTAACATCAAAAAATCTACCTGTAAAGGCTTTACTAATCGTCGACAATGCAACGTGTCATGGAGCGATTGACAACGAACATGTCAAAATTTTGTCTTTGCCTTCCAACATGACCCCTTACCTACAACCTCTGGATCAGCAGATCATCAAATCTCTTAAAGTACGTTATCGCAAGCATTTGTTAACAACATTAGCATCTCAGAATGAAGATATAAACATAGCGTTAAACAACATTACGCTGAAAAATGTAGCATACATGGTAGAGGAATCTTGGAACGAAGTTCTACAGAATGTAATTGTCAATACTTTCAAGATATATTCTTCACATGAAGATGGTAATTTCACTTTACCAATTGGTCATTTTACAGAGGAGGATTCTTATTGCTACTTTATTTAACTCAGTAGTAAGAGGTAATGTTGCAAGTAACTCTGAAACAACGGAATGGGCGGAAGAACAAAATGAAGTTACAGCAGTTCATGATGAATCATGCTGACGAAAACGTAGATGAGAACAATAGTAAAATATTTAACATTGATGAAGTTATCAGCTCGTCAAATTTGGTCAGAATGGTCAGAAAGTGTTTCTTTTCTCGTTCAGGATATTCTACTTTCAAAATTCGAAAAAAGCAGTTCTTAAAAAGTTTGAATAAATTTGTTATTGCTAAATATGCTCATTCGATAATGAAAATTAATACGATTTGTTATGGTTCTTTTTTTGATTACTGAATATACATTCATTTGTTGAAAGCAACTTTTTAAAATTTTGTTTCCAGTTAAGGCGACTACATCGAATGTTCACTGTACTTGTTTCTTTCGTTGTACTGGATATGTCGCAAGCATTGCTTTACTCAGAGTATCATATATGCATTCTTACTTAACTGTAGGCCTAGGTACACACATAAAATTTATTTATATAATTGTCTACACTACGCATTGTATTGTCAGGAAAAAAATCTCTTTTAAATATGCCAAGAGATATACGGCTGCCCGTTTATTGTATCTATAGGTAAATGTATACATATACACAAAGAATTTATACACTATAAAGGCATAGTATTGTAGATGGTCTCCATCTCGAAAGTAAATTACACATTAAAATAGCCGTGGGACACCAGATAATATCTAGGCAAACGGTATTGGCAACAGCGAATAAGCACGATGTTTGGCCTAGCCATTGCATTGTATCATTAAATGCACTAGGAAGAACAAGGCTCGTTGAGGTTCTCTACCTCTACGGTCATGCGGGTCTTTTTCGTCGTTTTGCATCGGCCAGCATACTATTACGTTTCTGAACTACGTCTGCACACGCAAATAATGCAGAGATAAATATGTATGTATAAGTATGTCTAGTTCGTCCCTGGTATAATATTTCATAATCACTTTAAATATACGCTAGACGCTTGCTTGCAAATGATTACTTTTATTTCGTCCGCTGAGACATTAAATAATATGATCGTTTTGAGCTGCGTGTTGTATGCTAGCAGAAGTAAACGTGCAAATAGATACATTAAATAATACCCTGGTATTCCCCTTGTATGTCGTATATGGTTTATGTTATTTGGATGTTACGAATAGTTGTCGCCTTTAAAATTTACTGAACTACTATTAAAAACATCATTTTTCTTTGAAGATTTTTTTCTTGCGGTGTAAAATCTTTAGAATGTTTAGAAAAGCGTGTTCATCAAGTGCGTAGATGGAAGATAATTCCCTCCCTGAGCAATTTAAAGAAAAGTTTTCAAATAAACATTTTTTATACAGAGTGGGGCAATAGCACGAGATTCTTCGATAGCACTTTTACTATTGGTAATAGAAAAAAATATACTATACAAAAATCATAGATATACATTAGTAGTACACGCCAAAATTATTTTGACATATACAGCGTGAACCAAAAAAAGTTACATATCAAAGTTGTTTTTTTAATGGAATACCCTATATATTAGTACATATTTCGTTTATACTCGAGAATCTTAGGTTACTCTGTGTAAGATTACCTATACCTAAACTCAATTGTTTTCGAAATATTTATGAAAAATGATATTTGCAATGCTCTCCAGAAATAGCTGTAGTTTGTATAATATTTGACATTTTGCTTTGCACATTGGGTATTAAGTAGGCTATAGAGCTAGGAATATTTTCACTTCTTGATCATAGGCCATCTCTGACAACGCAGTGAAAATTTCATTCTTCGAGTGACGTTTTCGTCGTTATTTTAAATAGAACACCCTGTATATTTTTTAATTTTCGAATTGCTGATATTTTGCGCTAATTACGTTAAAACTTTCCCTATACCTAAAGTTATTCGTTTTTGAGGTATTTTGCATCTTCGACTTATTGTCCCGAATTGAATTGGTCCTATTTATCTATTACCTCTCTCAAATATACAGTTTTGAGCTGTTTTGACAGTTCCTAGAAGTTTAGTAGTCCTTTAATTCTATTAGCTATGGATTTTTCGCCCCCAAATATCTTTTTTGTATTTCGGATATTATTTTAATTTGTAAGAGGCTAGGATTAAGAAACAGGTATAATTGTCATTGTATTAAAAATTAACTGATAACATCTAAAAATATATAAAACACTCAATTATTGGTTTGCATTAATCTCAACAGGTAAGTGTTTATTCAGCAAAAAACAAACAAAAACAAAGTATTAAATACAACATATAAACAACAATCAATAAGAAAATTAAACAAATAAATTAGGTAAGAGACAAAAATCCAATAATAAAACACAATATTAATAAAAGTTATAAATTTTGTAACTTTTTTTTGGTTCATTCTATATATCAATATAATTTTAGCGTGTGCTACTAACGTATATCTGTGACTTTTGTATGGGATGTTGTTTCCTATTACTAATAGTAAAGGTTCTATCGAAGAATCTCGCACTATTGTCCCACCCTGTATGCATATATAGCAATAAAGAGGCCGATAGGAATCTCAAAGCTGATTTACATGGGTAATACTGAACAGAAGATATTGATCTTTAAATGCAACTCTGTGTTTGTAAAATTTTTCAAAGAAAATTTGATATCTCAAAGACGGTATGCCCTAGCAGATCGTTGAACTTGTCTTTGAAACGTATATTTAAAGGATCCATAATATACGTAGTATTCTGTTTGAAATTAGAAAGTTGATCCGGTTTAATCAAAAGCAATATATAAAGTTGAAAATATTTTTGGAAAATATACTACATGGCATGAAAATTGCAACATCAAAAAGGGATGCGAATTTTTTGACCAAACTTGGCAGAAACGTATAACTATTCTAAGGTAATAATTGATTAGAATTTTGTTGCCATGGATCAAGTGGTGATGGCATATCTGAAACTTTATGCATTAATGTCAGATGTATTTCTTGCGAGTTTTGATTCCATTTTCGCCGTTTTTTCTTGTCATATTTTTGTTTAACGTGTTTTGATGGTTTGATTATGCCTAGAGTACATGGAAATTACCGCCAGTTGAGCGAATTCGACAGAGATCGAATTGTTGGCTTGCGCGATGGTGGTTTTTAGTTCAGGGAAATTGCAAATCGCCGTAACCGGAGCTAATCCACCATCATGTGCCGTTAACAGCCATGCACTAGGGAGGGCCAGGAAAGTCGCCGAAGAAGAACTAATGAGGTGCAGGATCGCCACCTTCGCCTAATGGCGCTAAGAAACCGATTCTGCAGACCAGGTCAATTGCTGATCCATGGTTAGGTAATCGTAAAGGTCCTCCTGCGACCCTTCGAACCATTTACCATCGAAACAGGGCTTTTTTTGAAATTATAATCAATTATTACCTTTGAACACTTATACGTTTCTGCCATGTTTGGACCAAAAATTCGCACCCGTTCTTGGTGTTGCAATTTCAATGCCATTACATCATTATCTATATGGCCTACCAAAACGGTATTTTTATTATTTCCAGAGATATTTTTAATAGGCTATTATCCTGTATAAACCTATGCAGTTAAGTACCATATCAGGTGCCTATCTTCCTTGCTATCAAGATGATGATAAAGTAACTACCGAAAGTAATACTAAATGGGACATACTCTTTTAAATAAACCGTTATTTGTTTGTTAAGGAGTATCACCATCTTCATTCAAAGAAGAAAACAACTATGCGGAAGTTGTGAAGATAATCTGAAACTTTAATTTTTTTTTGTTTTCCAATGATATATGCACATGTCATGCAATTTATATCCAACTGCTTTGACGTTTTATACGCGTTACGTAATTTAGTAATTAGTGACAATAAGATATATTAGATTTTTTGCGGTACCAGTGTCCTTGTATATACCAGTTTAAAATACGTATTTCCTAATATCGCCTTGATTCTCCCATTAACAAAAAAGATGTAACTGGTACTTTTATACCTGTATAATTAACCGCGATGCTGTATTTTTATCGAAAAGTGGGCCAGTAGAAACGACATTTTGGGGCACCTTAGTAAACCGGAAATCGTGCTGACTAAGCTAAATTTTCAGATTATATCTATCAATAACAAATAAAATAAACTCTATGCTCTATACAATGATTTTGATGTGAGCTGCAATGGTTGAATAGTCAATTATGTATAGTCTGAGTCCTGATTCCACGCTTCTTTTTTTTGATGCAGGGACGAGGAGAAACTTCTCATTCTTCTCGTTGTTCTAACATATACCACCGCTCATAAGTATTTGGGCACCCTTGAATGTATTTAAGAAATACATTCCAGCATTACTGAATAGTATGGTAATAATCAGTAAGAGTCATTTAAATTCATTGAATAATATGGGCATATTTATTCTTTTATCTGTGTGGCCGATAATACTGTCATAAAGGCGCAGGTAGTAGCGACAATAAAGAGCGTATTTCTTGAAATTCCAGGAAAAGTGTAACAGTTGGTAATTTTACTATGAATCATGAATAACGCTGGCCACGAGCGGTACCGCACATCGGCCTGGAATCAGTTCGGACCGAGAGGAACGGTAGTATTACTTCGTCTGCGAAGCAGTACGGGCATTTTCGCTGCCGGTCATTTGCGCAATTGTTTATCTGTCCTAGAAAAATTATGATTTCGTCAGCAAAACGACCGCGGTCGAACAAACTTCGAAAATTTATTGCAGAAATTCCAGACTTAATATATGAAGGTGCTAAAATTAAATGTGTAATCTGTAAAATCAAAATAAATAGTGAAAAGCATGTCTCAAAAAGAAATTGCGCACGAGACAATGAAAAATTTATATTTAATTTATGCGTTACATTTATCGCATGTAATATACCGTTTAATTTACTAGACAAGGAATCATTTATCTGCTTTTGGAATAACTATTCGGAGTGCAAATTACCAAGTCGAACATCGTTACGAAGAATTGTGCCATCTGCGCGCGAACATATTGAATAAAAAATAAAATCGGAGTTGAAAGATCAAAAATTGTGGTTATGTGTCGACGAAACAACAGATCGGAAGAAACATTCTGTTCTTAATGTAATGGCACGCAAATTGGAACCTCATCAATCGGCACCTTCAATTCTATTAGTCTCCAAACGAATACAACAATGTACTGCCGAAGTAATTTCAAAGTTAGTGTTAAATACATTGGACAAGTTTGAACTTTCAACAAACCAACTCTTGATGTTAGTGAGTGATGGTGCTGCAAACATGCTTTCTGTAGGCCGGTCTCTTAAAAAGCATTCTGCTAATTTGTTACACATTACGTGTAAAATTCATGCTCTCAATCTTGTGGCGGATAGTATCAGAAAATGTTATCCTGAGGTAGACGCTTTAATAGCGCATACCAAAGCAGTATTTGTCAAATCACCGAAACGTATTCGCGAATTTCACGACTGTGCCCCCGTATACAGAGCCACCAGAACCTATTTTAACTCGTTGGGGAACATGGTTACAGGCCGCGTTTTATTATCATAAATATTTTGACAATATTAAGAACGTGGTTTTACAATTCGATACAAAGGAAGCTGCCGCTATCCAGAAAAGCCAGTGGAAATTTCAAGATAGTCAGGTTAAAATGTTTCTGTTCTAGAAAAATTTGAAAGTGTTTTTGAGAAATATTCTGATTTTGGCACATTAAGACACATTTGTGAAGGTGCGTCAACAGAATCGTTAAGTTATTTGAAAGATTATTTTACTTACGCAAATATTACGTCACTAGATGTAGAACGTTCGTTCTCTGCATATAAACGCATTTTTTCCTCATGCCGTACTAGTTTTGCCGAAACAACAGTTGAAACATATCTAATGACATTATTCACTTTGTGTTTTCACGGAGGACTCTTAAAATGGTAAGTGTTTGAGCACGTGTTATTTAATTTTTATTTAAAAGATGAGCGAAATTATTTGCGGCAGCAAACATCTCTATTAGCAGAATAACTCTAGTGGAACGCGAGGCCTGGTCGACTCTACGCTACTGCGCGGTACCGCTCGTGGCCAGCTTTAATCGTGAAGCCATTTGGATCTCCATCATAACCTCAAAATATTTATTTATGTACCTTCGAATTACCACATTTTTATGTTTCAAGTGAGCCGTATCTGTTTTAAAAAGATAATTCTACTTCGATTTTATTATTGTTCTAATGTTGCTTTGCAACTAAGTAAATGTACACTACCGCTTATTCAAGTATTTGGGCACCCTTGGATTTCAGATTTTTGTGTTTAGGAAATAATAATAATCAGTAAGATTCACTTAAATTCATTAAATAATATCGGTCTATTTACTTCTTTTATCTGTATCAGAGGTAATACCGTCATAAAAGCGAAAGTAATAGCGACAATAAAGAGCGTATTTCTTGAAATTCCAGGAAACTGTAACCGTTGATAATTTTACTATGAATCATCAGTTATCGTTCCATGTTAGTAGCGCCAACTTGTCTTAACGAATAGTGTTTATAATTTCGTTTGAAATTTTAAAACATGCCGATAAGGAAAGAAATTAATGTTGAAACGCGTGCTTTAATAGTAGTACAACATAACTTAGGCATAAGCAATCGTCAAATTGCTAGAAGATTGCATTGAAATCCATCTACTGTTGATTATAACATAAAAAAATACAGTGAAAGTGGCAGTTTTCTAAACAAAGTAAGAAGTGGTAGACCGAGGGCGACAACATCAGCTCAAGATATTACAATCGTGGTGTCCAGCAAGCGAAATAGAAGCGAAAATAGCGAATACCGGAAACCCGAAAATGCAGATTTCGATGAAACTCTAGAAAATGAAAGAGTACCTAGGTATAAGGACGACTAATTTTTTTAACGGCTGAATCGCTTGATTTCGGGGTATACCCGCCTCCAAAGATTTACACAACTTTTAAATTTTTGCAAATATAAATAGTTTACAGTTCTCTCTAGATTACAGTGATTACAAGTACCAGTGAATAGTAACAGCAATGACAAACTGTAGCTTCATATCGTTCTGAATATAAAGAAAAAAATGTATTAGATGTTGTATACGGAAAAACAAATACAAATATTTATATTTAGAATCATGCATATTCTAAAACCTTCGGAATGCACTACCAGCTACTGCGGTCATCGCTACAATCGTTTGAATTCATGTTTATTGATTGTTAGATATGACATGAATACATATGTATACTTTCAAGAAGCAGTATTACATCATAACTTACCGAATTATGTAGGCATATTAATATTACATTTCGTCAATAGATCATTACTATAGCACTTAAGTTATGTAGCGAATATAAACCAGGACCACCTTAAAAAAGTTTAACGATTAAGCGGTGCAAAAGTCCCGTTATGGAGTTTTATTTCATTTCTGAAAACCAAATCAGGAAAATCTTATATGTGTTCGCAGTCTGCATTACGGCAGATGGTAAACAAATGTCACAAAATCTTTTAAATACTGATTATTTACTTGCATAATCAGTATTTAAAAGATTTTTTTACTATCTAGTTATCTAGATTATTTACTTTTGTGTAAGTTTTACAAACTATAAATGTACTACAATTACAATTTACGCAAAATACTCATCAATTACAAGAGACTACTTGAAGGTAATGTATATGATCGAGTAGGTTGCGATTTTGATAATTTAAATTATAATCTACACAGGCAACATGTAGCATATCGCTTGCGTATTGAGTAAGCTACATTCACAACTTCCAACTTATACTTACAATTAAATAAGCTAATTAACCCAGTAATTTACGATTTTTGATCATTCATAATGCAGTAGGCACTAATTTCTATTAATCTGTATTTTCTGTGGCGTCCTCTATTGATTACATTGATCATTATAATTAATTCGATAATGTAGAGTTGTTATATTATCGACCAGGTTTGGAGACATGAAAACACAAAACATAACCTTGTTGCTGAACCACATTCGTGTTATTCCAAAACAACGCATGCGTCAACTCTGCGTATACGTACTATAGTCCGTCGCAACTTCATTATGCAATCTTAAGTTTAAATGGAATATATGTTTCTCTTACTATCTTTTAAGATGTGTCAATAACGCTATCTCTGCATTCGGTGACTGTAGGCATTTTTCCTTGTGAACCCGGTTTAAAAAATTTTGAAGCTTTTGTATTTCCTTGTGAAATAGTGACGTCATATACGCCGCAGGTTGAATACGATTCAAAACATACTCGGCAAACGTTTTAAACCGATGCTCAAGGCTGACGGGAAATTTGACGTTTTATTTGGTTAATGATACCATCCGAAATCTGTATAATATTGGTTAACGGGGTCGGTAATACACGTTAATATACAAAATAATCAAGTTAAACAAATTATAGTAGGTATGTTCTCATAAACTTTCGAAGAATAACATTTCCATCTGCGGTTGATTAAAAAGCAACATATTTAATAAAATTATACGGTACCGTTGATTCTCTTGAATTATTGTCAATAATGCCAAATGCTCTGCCATGTTTAACATTCATGTGACGTTATGGTTTGAAAACATGCATTCTTGCGATATCTATTTACGTGACGTCACATTTAAATACGGTTTAAAACATTTATTGAATACGGTGAACAAGAAAAAACGCCTTATATTGCAATGTTTACGTTGGCGGTAATAACTGCAGTTTGTTTATCTTTCATTTATGTTCTGTCAAACGTTAGTATTCAGCATTTCAGACAGTTTCTTCGCGGTTTTCCAATTAAAGTACTTTATAATTGTTGATAAGTCGTTCTTTTCAGAACGGTGATATTTATAAGAAATGTTTTCAGTAAATATACCATTACATAGTGTTATTTTAACGAACTTAACCTATACAATTGTAGATTTTAGCACAACAAATGGATCCAGGCGATAAAAAACGAAGGAAAGGCGAAAATTTCAGCTGTAAAGAAAAACAGATGGTTGTTAATGCTCTTAATTATTTTAAAACATCTATGAGTGTGAGTGCCGCTGTTAAAGAAGCAAGTATAACGTGCAGAAAGAACAACAGCAGGTCCTTTATGTGGTCCAAAGAGTAAGAAGAGGAAGGGTGCACAAATAAATGATCGATTAAATACATATGACAACATTCAAGCACTTATTCGACGTCAAGTTCATGCCTTTTTTAGCCAGAACATACCACCTACTCTAAATGCAGTCCTTGCTGTTATTAATAATGATGAAAACCTTCCTAATTTTACAGGGGCAACCCTACACCGGTTATTGCATGATATTGACTTTGAATCTAACAAAGTAGGGCGGAAGAGTATTCCCATGGAGTGAGATGATGTTATCAGATGGCGGCACAATGATATCAATTTAGAGGACAAGGTATTATTTTCATTTAGCAATTTTAATAAATTGCGGCTAAATAGATAATCATTGATTTATATATTTTATTATTGGTTTCTCTACTTTAAGGAAGAAATGTAATATATACCGATGAATCATGGGAGAATGTAGGACATACAGTAGGTAAAGCGTGGAATGATATCAGTATTCAAAGTATTCGACCGACCCACCTTGAGAGACTCATTACTGGTTTAAAATCACCCAGTGGTTTTGGTCCTCGTTTTGCATTAGTTCATGCAGGTTGCGAGAAATGTTTTATTACTGGTGCTGAACTTACATTTTTTTGTAAGAAAAATACCGCAGATGCCTATCGAGAAATGGATGCGGATAAGTATGAAGAGTGGTTCATTAAGCAATTGCTTCCCGATTTACCACAAAATTCGATAATTGTGCCCGATAATGCTTCGTACCATACCAGAAAGGTGGAAAAGATACTAACAACAGCATGGCGAAAGGAGCAAATTATTAAGTGGCTTAACGAGAAGCAGATATCAATCGAAGATGGCACGTTAAAAAGAGATTTACTAGTTTGTGTGTCACAAGTTAAGCCTCACTATGAGAAAAATAAAATTGATGAAATTGCAAAGGAAAAGGGCCACAAAGTTTTTCGTTTACCTCCCTACCACTGTCAATTAAACCCGATTGAAATAGTGTGGGCACAAGTTAAGCACTACATTCAAATGAACAATACAACATTTAAAGTGAAAGATATGTCTGAATTAATTGCACAGCCCTACAGCTTACAATTGGCAAAATTATATAGAGCATGTGAAAAATATTGAAAAAGATGTGGACAGTGGATAATTTGCAAGATGATATCGAGCAATTTATAATTCATGTTACATATTCTTCAAGTAAGTAAACCTAAATATTCTAAGGTATAACCTAAATTTAATGTGGTCTAACAAATTGGCAACAATGTACAGTCTGTTCATAAAACCTATACTGCATAATAAGGTTGAGACGGACTATAGTTGAACTTAGAAGTTTGGAGTTTACAAACTTCTCCCTTACTGTCAAAATTAAGATTGTTAATTTCAAACATTGTGAACGGACGCATTTAAACATCTTTATTATACTTTAAACACTAATTGTCACTTACAATAATAGCTACTAATTTTGAGGTTGTGAATGTACCTTAATCGATTTCTAATTTTCGTTGAAATACAGGAAAGTTAAAAACCGTAAATATGGCGTACAACATTCATATTAGCTTTTATATAATTTTATTAAATTACTTCGTCTCATAAAATTTCCATAATTCACAGAAGCATTATCAATTTACGTATGTAATTGATGTTATCATATAATTAGTAATAATTCCTTATTGGTCTGTTTATAGAAACTCTAAAAGTACATACAATTCTGAAGGGTTGGTCTATTCGTTTGCTAAATATTTACTCAGTAACACGATTCGAAATATGCAGACAAGATAGTGATCCGTTCGACGGAAATTTCAAACTAATATGCAGTTTGTGATGTTATGGACCACCCAAGTTCGTTTGTGTTTGTATTATTTTATCGCATGTGGCTCAACTTAATGTGCAACGGAAGAACATGTGCGGGGCCGGTTTTGTTTTGACTTTTCTTAGGAGGTCCAGTTGTAAAACGTCAATTGTTGGCTATTTTTACTTTAGATTTCTTCTGTTAATGTAGAAATGGTAACTTATGGCCATAATTTGCTAGCCTTTTTATACAAACTAACAAGGAAACCTTACCGAGTGTTAATTCCCGATTTTGGTGAATTTTGACAGGATTTTATAGCATATTGAAAATCAATGAATTTGTCATTTTTTGCGATAAGTATCAACTTTGAAACGAGTAAAAATAGAAAAATATTTAATTTTTTACACATTACAAACTAAAATATACTTTTGAAGGGAACAATTAACAAATTCAATTTAAAATTTCTTATCTCTGGTCCTCTTAAAAAATTAAGTAAGTTATAAAAGGTAAGGCTCCCGAATGTGATATACAGGATGATTAATTGAAACCATTCGTTAAAAGTATTATGGGTTGTACACAGCCCTTTTCGTTGAAAAATTTTTGAAGGCAATTGAACCATGACGAACTGGATGAAAATATTTTCAAGATGGTTGCTCTTCCGATTATACCGGACGTCAGCATCAATTTTTTGCATATTTCATGTCTACATGTAATTTTAGGTAAAATTTCATCAGGTGTTCCTATACCTATCCTTTATGTCAATTACTTTGAAAATTTTGACATATTTTCCATTAGCACAACAACTTTTGAAATCATCTGTAGCAGTCATTTCTAAAAAGCAAATATTGGTATTTACACTGTTTTTAGAGAAACCCCTAAGGATTGCAACGATGTATTCATTACACGATAGTTCAATTATGTACAGGGATGGTTAAATGTCTTAAACATACTGACCTATTTTTTATCCCATATTATGGTGCAGAATTAAATTCTGCATCGATCTGTATTCACATTCCTTATTTTTAAAGAATTTTTATTTCGACCTTCTTAATTTTAGATCATTAATTATTTTAACAACATGCCATACGAATAATAGCCGAAGTCATCATTCTGATGTTAAATTCGTGTTATTAATGGTTAATTTTAATTTTTGTGAAATTTCCACTGATGTTTGAGCATGAACAAGTTGAAATAACTAAAAATTCTTTAAAAATAGGTATAGGCATTATATTTTCACAGTTAATACATGAGTACAATTTTATTTATAGTAAAATATACAGGACTTTCATTTGAAAACTTCCCACCCTGAATAACTCCTTAATTAGTGAAACTATAAAAAGATCACTAAGACACATTTATTTTGTTTTGGAAGGGGATACTTAATAATCTATTCTAATCAGTTGGGGAACCTTCACCCCCCCCCCCCCCCAATCACCTAAATCCCAAAATTTTAAATACCAATTACTTAACTGATTAGAATAGGTTATTAAATGTCTCTCTTCAACACAAAATAGATGTGCTTAGGGATTTTTGATAATTTTACTAATTAAAGAGTTATTAAAGGTGGGAAGTTTTCAAATGAAAGCCCTGTATAGTAACCCTACGGATTAAAGCAAACTATCTTATACCTGAACTTCTAACATGTGATCCATCATGTATCAAACGCTTTTGAATAAGGGAGATGCGAACTGGAGGAAATTTTTCAAAATCTGCTTGATATTTTATTCCACTTGTAATCATTTTAGCATATTTGAATAAATTGCGAGGTTTCGTCTCTTTACTTTATTAGTTTTTAAACTAATTTTTCACATGTGCAATATTTTTCCTTTGATCAATATCATCGTAAGAAACTAATAAAAATATAAAACTAATTTAATACTTATTTCACACACAACTTCACATAACAAACGGCTCTGAAACAAAGAAATTAAATGTACACATGTCATTTTATTTACAAGTTAACTCAACCCAATTGTATAGGGTGGGGCAGTGCAACTCGCTTATTTGAAGCGATGGTTGCTCTGAGGAGGGTGGGGGTAGGCACATTCGAGAGGGCGGGGCGTAAAGTTGTAGCTCCGCTTGGTTTAGTTGGGATCATGGTTTTTTCAAGAAAAGGAACGGGCAGTTTCGGTGATATCTGACCGTTATGTCCACATGATTCAGGAGTTTTTCCTGCCAACACTCAACGAGATGGATGTGGGAGATGTATGGTTCCAGCAGGACGGTGCTACGGCACACACAGCGCGTGTGTCAATGACAATGTTTTGCGGCAACACTTCCCAGGACGCCTCATCTCCTTGAGGGGCGATCTGCATTGGCTAGAACGGTCGCCTGATTTAGCCCCCTGCGACTATATTTTATAGGGCTGTCTAAAATCACTTGTTTACAACGATCGTCCTAGTACCCTGGCTCACCTGAAGAACAACATTCGTCAAGCTATCGCCAACATACCCGTCGATGTGCTGGAAAGAGTTGAACGAAACTTCCGAGTTCGAGTAACTGTTCGAGTAACTGATGTATTGAGAATAATGGACGCCATCTGCCTGATATCATCTTTAAAACTGGGAAAACAAAATTTTAATGTTGTACTTTGTTGCTGTTCAAAGAATTAAATATATATCTGCATTACTTTTTTTTTAATTGAATTTCTAAATAAGCAAGTTGCTCTGCCCCACCTTGTACTATAGACTCCCTCAACCTCCGTATGCAGTATGGGATTAATTGCAACAGTGTATCTCTTTCTATCCTTCGAAGCTCATCAATAATGCTATCTTTAATTCCGGTTGCGATATTGCGATATCGCACTTATATATATGTCAACAAATATCTATTTGATGTTTATACTGTCAACTGTCGAGAATCACAATCATCGTAGTTTTATATATTTTCAGTTGAATTGTTTGTAATTGTACATATAAGTCGTTCTGTTTAGAACACTTCTATCACTTTCAAACATATACAGGTAAATGTGGAAATTTTCTATAGTTCTTATAAATGTAATAACCTATACATTTTATTATAGTTTTCACAACATTCATGGAGCCTGTAGACAGAAAACGAAGTAAGGCAAACAAATTTAGTCGTAAGGAAAAACATGATTGCCAATGCGTTCAATTACTTTAATAAATCTATGAATGTAAGTGCTGCTAAAGCGTATAATATATATGTAATATATAACAGACCCAAAAAAAAAACAAGAAAAGGAAAGGCATACAAGAAAATAATCGATTGCATGGCTCTTTTATACAGAATATGTCACCTACTTTAAATACAATTCACACTGCTGATCAATGGTGATGATTAACCTGGGCAAATATGCGGTAACAGCCAGAGGCGTGGCGAGCGCATAAAAGTTTACACATAAAATAGAAGGTAAGAAATAAATTATAAAACGCGCTGAAACATTTACCGTTTTAAAAGTCTTCCGTGAAATCACAAACTGGGTAACATCTGTTAAATATTTGAATCATTAGATATGTTTCCACAGCTGTTTCAGTCAAGTGAGTACGACGTGCGGAATAAATGTTTTTTAATGCCGAAAACGACCGTTCGACATCTAGCGATGTTATATTTGCATATTTAAAATAATCTTTGAAACAACTTAATGCATCTTCACACGCACCTTGACAAATTTGTCTTAATATAAGAAAAGAAGTCTTTCTCTAAAACACTTTCAAATTTTCGTATTACACACCAATTTGTTTCGCCTTCTACAGGGCATTACTGTGCGTGAACATCATTCACAATTTGAACAGAATCCACTAGCGACATCGACACATTTTATAATTTTTCTATTCCCTCCGCTAGTCCGAAGTAATTGTTGTGAATAGTTTGTAAATCTCTTTTAACCTGACTATCTTGAAATATTTCCTGGCTTTTCTTGATTGCTGCAGCTTCTGTCGGATTGAATTTTAAAACTACCTTCTTTACTTGATCAAAATATTTGTTGTAGTAAAACGCAGCCTGCAACCACGTTCCCCAACGTGTAACAATCGGCTGCGGTGGTTCAGGTAAATCAGGACACAGTTTGTGAAATAGTCGGGTACGTTTCGGGGACTTTAGAAACACTGCCTTTGTACTAGCAATCAATGCATTTACTAGTGGAAAACATGTAGGAATCGTTTGTGCCGCAAGATTTGGAGTATGGATTTGAAACGTTACATGTAAGAAGTTCCCACTGTATTCTTTAAGAGATCGGCCCAAAGAACGCATGTTTGTGGCACCATCACTCATAAACATTAAAAGTTACTTAGTTGAAACTTCAAATTTGTTCAATGACTTCAACACCACCTTTAAAATCTCATCGGCAGTACAATTTATAACTCTTTTGGAAGCAAGTAAGAAGGAGGATGACGGTCGATGTGGTTCCATTGTACGTACCATTACATTACAGAATGTTTTTGACGATCTGTTGTTTCGTCCACACACAACCACAGTTTTTTATCTTTCAATTCCGTTTTCATTCTTTTTTCTATATGTTCACGAGCAAATGGCACTACATTTCGTATCGATGTCCGACTAGGTAATTTACAGTCCGCATATTTATTCCAGGAGACAAATGCTTCTTTGTCTAGTAAACGAAACGATAGATTACATAAAATAAGAATAACACATAAATCAAATGTAAATCTTTCTTGGTCTCGTATGCCACTTTTTGCAGAAGAATGCTGTTTGCTTTCGATGTGACGTTGATAATAACTTCTGGACCAACACATTAAAGGGATTTTACAAACTAGACATTGAATTTTAGCGCTACCAAAAATTAAGTCCGGCATGTCCACTATAAAGTTTTTAACTGTGTCTGCCATTGGTCGTTTTCGCGACGTACTTAACTGCGACATTTTTAAAGCAAACATAAGCATACAATTACGAAATAAGTTACGACAGCCTACATATACACAGAACTACTCACATACAGCATCGATTTAGTACTGACGCTGTGAACGCGCGAAATAAATAATCGCCGACTACGCACCACATATCTACTACACTAACTGTTACCGCTGTTTGCCCAGACTAGTGATGATCTCTCTGACTTCATCATATAGGTTTTGAATTTAAAAACAGAACGGAAAAGTATACTCATCGAACGAGATGATATTTGTGGAGGCACAAATGTTTACGTAACAAGGAATCTAAAGAAAGTACAGTTTACTTCTTTACATTTTATACTTTTCATTTTTTTATATGTATACAAATTGTTAATTTACTTGTAATTTTATATTATTTCAGCTCGAAGTATAATATATACAGACAGCATGGAATAAAAACCAAATTATTGAATGGTTTCGCGGGAAACAAATACTAACCATTAACGATGTGCTAAAAAGAGAGAGCTAGTTTGGATACCACCAATTAAACGGTAGTATGATAAAAACAGGATTGACGAGATTGTAAAAGGAAGAGGACAAAGTCCTTTGATTACCACCCTATAATTGCAGCATATGTAATATGTACAGAAAAAACAATATATATATTTTTTGTGTTTATTTAATCTTTTAATGAATATTTAAATATTTGTAGGTTTATTTCTTAATTTTTGGAAATAAAAAAAATTAAAGTATTCTTACTTTTTACATTACACAACAGTATTAGGGATTTTTTAAAGGAATTTTTGCTATATGCAATATCACAAATAGTTTATTAAACCTATGCATGTAATTTAATAAATATTTCACTATCCAATTATTAAATCTGTCTGTATCGCTGTGTATATTTTAATATTTTCCACAAATTTTTATGAAGTAGTGTAATCACAAAATTTTAACATATTTTGGTTTAATTATTGCCCATTCTTCTTTAACTATTTGGTATTAATTTTCAAGTTCTTATTATCAACTTCTAAATTGCTCATAAAGGTTATGTTTTGATCGCATGAAATGTCAAACAATGAACAGGAAATTATAATGGAACATATGATCAGACGATTTGGCAACCGTGAATCGAATTCCCATAAAACGTATACTGCATACGGAGGTTGAGACGCGCTGTAGGCATTTCACGTTTTATAGATAGGATATTGACATTTTTATCGGTATTTTATGGCGTTCTCTTTTTAGGTAAATACACACGAGTTTTATCGGCGGAAAGACAACTTGAAAGATTTTTAGAGAGATATTATAAAAGTATGTTTAATTTGTGTAAAGTTTCTGTACGCTAGTGAGTATGTATGCACGTAATGTGGACAATTCTTGTATAATACATTAAAAATTTATAAATTATAATTATTTCTGTAAACCTAAATAATGCAAGTAGGTACAAATTGCTTAATTTGTTATTGATTGGATTGTAACAGGCTGTCTATAATGAATTTATAATTCTTTGTGAGTCAGATGCTTTAATTTTTGGCTAATCTGTTAATAACATGTACGGTTATTGCATAATTAGTAATTTAGATAGGTTCTCTGTTTGTATAAACTACAATCCCATATTTCAACGTGTTTTCGTAAAAATAGACAGTGAGGAATTCTTGGAAAGTTAAATTCTGGCGTATTTACTTCATACGTCAATTTAAGTAAAGAAACACATAAGCTTTAAACTGTAACTCTTTGTAAATATCAAACGTTTCCATCACTATGAATACGATGAGAATACATGTGTATAAAATTAATTAGTAACAGTAGCAGCTTTCACTTTCACGTGCACAGATTTGGTGGTGCTGGTGTTTATTTACTGGAACAACCAAAAGTTCAAAATGTTCTTTCCTATATCCAATGTGAATTATCAATAAAACAGAAGTTAGTAGAAAAGCGAAAATTAAGGTGTGCAACTAATACCAATCCAGATATACGGAGCAGAGTCTTGGAAACCTAACAGACAGACATACATCTGCGTTGAGAGCGTGCTAGGAGTATGTGACAAAACAAGAAATGAAACAATCAGAGAATCTACCCCCAGTGATTCTCTGATTGTTTCATTGGAACAAAAGGTAGAAAGTGGGCAATTAAACTGGTGGGAACATATGGTGAGGATGCCAGATGCAAGGACAGCAAAGAAAGTATGGATTTTTCTACTATAATAGCGAGGGTCTCGCATTAACTCCATAACTTTTCCGCTCCATTGACCCGAAACAAGCCCTATATAAACCCCTGCGGATGAATAGTCTCCAGTCAGTGTGCAGTAACAGCCCTGAAAATGTTCCATAAGATTACGGACGAAGCTTTGGCAAATTTTCGACATTTTTCTCTGAAGGTATAAAGATAATATTTATTGAAATTAATGTTACAGTCTTTGAAATATTTAACTATTCTAAAATCTTCAGTAAGCACATAATCGCGGGCAACTGTAAACTATTTTATACGTATAAGGCTAAAGGTCATGCAAGATTCTGTCTGCTGCTTCTAAAAAGAAATGTGTACAGGAAAATGGAAAGCTTTCCTTTCATATAAACATTTCCCCTTCTTTTAATAAGTATATTTGACCCCGTACCGTACCACTATTGATTATAAAACAAATTATTTATAATAATGACTTCAAAAAACAAAAAAATCTAATTTTAGTATTGCCATTGACATCAGCTGTTTGTAAAATATCAATGAACACTGCTTCCGGTGGGTCACCTGTGTATCCATATAAGTTAACAGTGTTATCACTTTAATGTTTTGTAATTTGTTTTTACTTAAAAATTGACTGCCCTAAATGTAATGTGTATAATATATTTTATCTCTAAATCAATGTTTGGTGTAGGGTACGCCATATACACAAATACACAAAAAGGTATAGAAAATTACATAAAATGTTCAGCCACGGAATATGAGAATAACCTGATAAAATATTTTTTTTAATTTTACAGGACTGCGGTGTTGTTGATTCCTTTCTCATAACTGCCCCAAGATAATAAAAATTTGGCTGATGATTGTTTATACACGTCTAATACTATTAAATCTATATTGTAGCAATAAAAGTAAATTTGCATGACTCCAAACGGTTCAAATCAAAAATAAGTCTTATAAATCCGTTTGTGTATGACTAAAACTATGTATAATAAAACAATGTTATAAATGAAAATAGAATATATTAGTGAAAATAGCCTTTGAAGTAAGTTTTGATTTCTGAAATCCCATTTTCTAAGAGGTATTGGAAATACCTTACCAAAAATGCCTTAAGAAACAAAACCTGCGTGATTGGCTTCGTGTCGTCGCATCTGCACATCTCCATAGATGTGTTTATTTCAAGACTAAAAATGTTTAATATAAGAAAATAATTTTCTTGAAATTTTATTTGTATTAAATAAAATTGGGGTTAGAAAATCAACAAAATCCGAGGCAGAAAAAATGTTTCTTCCAAGTAAATCATTTAGTTTTAAGTTAAGAAAATATTCATATTACATTAACCGGTATCTTTTGAAAATGTTTATGAAACGTTGTACGTTAAAGATTATATCATTATATGGGTAAGTATGCCATCTGTATTCCGGTTTCTGTCGCTACTTTCTATGGCGGTATGAGTATATCTCTTGGCACTAGGAGGCGCCAGGAAACATCTCAGTGCTGCTTTTGGAGATTAGTGGCACAAACTGAGACGCGAACAGCAATGTGGGCAGGAGAGAAAAGCGTTAGTACTCTTCTCTTCTCACATTGTTTTTGGCGGGAGTGATTCCATCAATATCATGAGCTATATATCAGCATTATTTTAGTTATTGTTTTTAGGCACTTTTTTCATGTGTACTTCTACATTAAAGTTCACATTTGTTTGAACAATATTCTGTAGATAACCTACCTGAGCCTTTTTTAAAATCATAAGCAATCAGAATAATTTACTGTATTATTTACCAGATGATATATGGGTGACATATTTAAATAGGTGGTTATGTAAATCATTTATAAAAATTGTGAGTATGAAAGAGCCTAGCAAAGAGCCCTATGGCACTCTGTAAATAGGACCATGACGACAGACAAACTTCACTGTAACTTTTATTATCTACTGTATATTAAGCATTATAATACGTCAGCGGGAGACTTTATTAGCTTGTTTTCCATAATATACATATGTTCACGCATCAAACATGCGCAAGTGCATAAAGTCATATTTGCGTAATCGCTGGTTATTATATAAATACTAGTCAATATGTCTCTCAATTGATTTCAATTTCTATTTATACGGATTCTAATGTTTATGCAGATGTATATATGTACGTATTTACGATGTGCTAAAAGAGAAAGTGTCAAAATATATTACAACTAAGGTCTGAGTAATGCCGAAAATTTCCCTACTTTAAACATTAGCACATTTTTCCGCTTTTCAATGAGCCATATGTCAAGATTACGACTTTTTTAATTAGCAACACTTTATAAATAGATATTGCAATGTATATACAAAGTAAATTTATATTGTATTGGCAAAAATTCACTTCTGAATTTATTTAATACATTTTTGTTTATTTTTACGAACTCGTAATAGACTTTTAAAAATCACATACTTTCATTAAATTGATTAATCTCCCTAGTTACGACTTTTTTGAAACCTTTTCAATATGTTTATCTCAGAAACTGGGCGAAAGTTTATTCATTTCGTTAATCTGTTTTCCTACGTAGAGGTGTTAAACCTTTTATTTGTATCATCAATCTAATTAACTAATGTACTTGTACTTTATTGTTCTATAAAATTGAACAAATGTTTAGAATACTTTTGACCCATGTATATTTACAAGTTAATTTGTGTCCTGTTTCAATTAAATAAACTCTTTATAGAATTTTACTTCTATACTACGCTACCAGAAATGGCAAATTTACTTATATATCTTTAGACGTTATAACATATGATATTGTTTAGTAAATTAGTGGAATATGACACATGTGTCCAAAAAAGTATGTAACAAATGGAAAACTTTTTTATTGTTGGTTTCTCAAAACATCATATTTTTGATAAAAGTTGGTGCATGTACCCAAACTTACAGTGAATATAACAGATCTACTCTAAGATTAATAAGAACAGCGTTTCTTTGAAAACCTCCCAATAGTAAAGTACCCTTATTTTTAAAGATACGCAGAAATTTTATTAGCAAGATTTATTTGTAATTTAAAGATATACCGAAATACAGGATTTTGATCAAGAACGCTTGATTATAATATTTTAGTTAGATGACGTTTTAATAGAGTTAATAATGGAACGCTCAATTCGGGAAGTTAGCAAAAGCTACGACAACGACGCGGTGCCAACCTGGAAATCAAGAGTATAGTGTTATTGACGACCGCGGAAGCCTACGTACCAGATTACATTGTTTGTGTGTACATAATAAAAAATGTTGTGTAGACAAACATAAAATGTTTTGCATTATTATTATTTTTTAATAAAGTGTGAATTATGTTTTCATATTATTTTACAAAAATATCACAGCATAAATAACATAATATATACGTATACAAATAAAATAGCCTTCAACTTCAAATCTGACATGTCTATTTCTTATTATTTGAACATCTGTGTTTACTTCTCTCTCAATCCAATTGTGTGCATCTATCTTGCCCCTATTTTGACCTCTTTCTTATTATCTAAACTAAGAACGTCTTTCGAACTACGTTTTTGTTATCTATATACGCGTTATATTATACATGCGTACAACATGTGAGTGTATGCTTAATAATTTTCCGTTTTTATAGCTCTATTCACCTTCACGGTTTATTTTATGTGTGATTATATGTAGGTATAGATATATCACCTACGCGATTAATTTTTTACGTTATTTCATTCGACTCATTATGTCTACTTAAAAGTACTGATGGAGATATAAAGATTGCGAAAAGTGCGATGTTAATTGCAATTAAACATGCTTTCACATGCGTAATTATTCAAAAAATTTCAAATATTGTTGCTGGCGTATGCATACTATTTACAATCAAGTGCTAATGAATTAAACTAATGGTTTTTTGTTTATATATTATTAGCACCTTTCAGAAATTTAAGAGAAACTAAAATATACGTGTCACAGCATACGATTTTGGAAATTTTATTCGGAAAAAATTACAAATGATTAACTATCCTTGATAGAAAAATCCATTCGATTTATCATTTATTTTTCTACGTAGACTAGACTAGACTAGATCGTTCCCATAGCTTGTAGAAAGATATGGAACACTCTCGAACCACATATAATATTCCAGAAAAGTATGGAACTTTCGTGAAGTATACTATCGGACATTGCCGAAGTTTCGCGAAAGTACAAATACGGCACCACTTCGGCGAATCAGTTCAGTTTCTAAATAAGAATCGAAGAGTAAACATTTTAGAAGAAAAGTAAACGGTTTTAAGACGCCCGCTACCAGATGAGCGCCCGCTTTGTTTCAGTGTGCTGCTTTGTGTTTTCGTAAAGTCGTAAGAAAATGGAAAGATTTTTATTAAATAAGCAAGTCGATGTTCAATTGAGAATGATCAAACATCGATAAGTGGTGGGGTAGCAAAGAAACGGAAATATAGTAAATATCATGATAACTATTTAAATTTTGACCTCTCAAAGCTCATTGACTGGTTTGCAAAATACTTCGAGGAAGACAATGTTGAGAAATTTGCGTGCTCAAGCTCCACCAGAATTCACTTCGCAGGAAGAAGAGAGCCTAATTGCCTCTTGCGACAACAAAACAAAATTTGCTTCTTGCGATTTAGTGGAGTTTTGGATATCAATCAAAAATGGATATCCAATTCTGAGTTCAAAAGCTGTAAGGATCCTCATTCTCTTTGCGACAACCTATTTATGCGAAGCCGGATTTTCAGCTGTAGTTGTAATAAAAAGCAAATATCGCTCAAAAATCGATGCAGAGCGAGAACTGAGAGCACTGCCACTCACATTACCTTGTCGTTGAAAGTTTTCACCATTTATTTCGTATTTTCATATTTTAGTTTAATGGTTCTTGTGATTCAATTTAATAAATGTGAGCTTCACATTGTGAGGTTTATCTTAAGAGTTGTTTTCATTTCCGTGCCTGATTTAAGTCATTGTGCACATATTTTGAAAAGGGCGTTGGGACAAAATACTAAACCAGTAAGTGGGACGTAGACTGATAACGTTTGGGAACCCCTGCTATAATGTTTAAAAACAATATTTTATAATTAACGCGCAAAAAAGAAATTTTAAAGAGTCTTCGTTGACATGTTTTATTTTAAAGAAAATTTGTATCAATAAAGCTGCTAAAATTAAGATTCAATTTTCGAATTAGAAGAATTGTAGATAACTAGATGTTTTTTAAATTGGAAGATTACGCTCTCAGAATATAAAAAAATATACAGGGTGTTCGTTTTATGATTTGAAGGTGATTTCCGGTTAAATCGGAAGTAACTCATAATCAGTTACCTACAAGTACTAAATTTCATAGGAATACTTACAGTATTAGGAGTATTTGAAATATTTAGATATTTCCGTAATTATGTACCTTACAATTTCGTCAATATCCGGCTTTATTGAACTTAAAATTACCAAATATTAGAGGTCAATAATCGACAAGTCAACCAATATGAATAACAAAGAAAACTGTGTACATACATTCAATTACATTTTCGACATTGTAACTAAATTAAATCTTTTATCAAAAATGTTTCTAGAATTGATACATCTTAGAACCATTAAAATTGATAACAGACATTGGCTCCTTGTTGTTTGAATTAATGAAGAAAAGTGCTGCTGCTATTACACATTCTTCCTGTCATACGTATATTTTATGGCATCTAAATATAAATGTCTTGTGTTTAGCTATTCGAAACAATTTATAATTCTGAATACGTTTTCATGGTGGTATACGGAAGAATTGCATATACGGAAAGAATTACATGTGTGATTGCTTGTTAACACTTCATAAAGTCAGAAATGGATACATATCTAAAGAAGAATAATAATAAGGCACAAGGTTTAACATTTACATTGGGATCCACCAATTGGGAAATTACATATAGTACGAGGCATGTTCAGTTATTAACGAGACAAACTGCATTAGCGGGAAAACTACTAAATATTATTAGATCAAACTTTATGTGGGTCAAGTTGGCAACCTTGCGGAAAAATTAAGTCAGCTGTTTGAAAGAAATAAAAGCAAATATAATCTCTTTTGTTCATTTCAAAATGTGGACTCCTCTCGAAACGTGTACGGTGGAAGAGTGGTTATTCGAAGGTGTGAAGCCGGTCGAAATTTACTCGAGAATGTTGAAACAGTATGGCGAAAAGTGTTTAAGCCGCGGAAACGTGTATATGTAAGTGGATTGAACAGTTTAAATCGGGCAGAATACGTGTCACCGATACTCATCGCTTCGGACGACCGGTTGAAGTGTTGACCGACGCGCTACAAAATCGCATAAATGACCTTATTCCTGATGACAGGCGTATAAAAATCGTGACAATAGCTGATTTGCGTAATGTTAGTGTTGGAACTGTGTATTCAATCATTCATGACAAACTGAATTATTGCAAAACGAGTTCGAGATGGGTTCCAAGACAGTTGACTCAAGTTCATAAAGACACCCGTATTCGCATTTGTTCTGAACTCAAACGACGGTTTTCAATGGAAGGTAATGACTTTATAGACAGTGTTATAAGTTATAACCTGCGATGAAACGTGGATTCACCTCTATGAACCTGAATCCAAACGGCAAAGTCTTGAATGGAAACATCCGAATTTTTTGTGACTAATTAGAAGAGCAACGTACTGTGAACAGCGAGTGCTGTTGTAACTTGCTTGAACATAAAGTGAAACCTGCGATAAGAAGAAAACGCCAGGGTGCTCTATCAAAAGGTGTGATTCTGCTGCACGGTAACGCCCGCCCCCATAGTGCCCAGAAAACGCGAGAAATCATTGAAAATTTGGGTTGGGAGGTGTTGCCACATCCTCCTTACAGTCTCGACCTCGTACCGTACGATTTTCATCTGTTCGGCCCTCTCAAAGAGTTTTTACGCGGCACCAAGTTCGAAGACAACGAAGCGGTTAAACACACAAGTGGCTCGGACACCAAGGTCAAGAATTCTTCAGCACTGGAATTAGAAAGCTCATAAAGCGATGGGACAAGTGCCTAAATGTTGGTGGAGACTACATTGAAAGGTAGTGTAAATTTCATCGTCATTTAATAAATTGTTTTTTCTTCCACAGCCATTTGTCTCAATTACTGAACGTCCCTCGTATTTATTGAGTTTAAGAGTGCGTTTGATTCAATTAAAAGACAATAAATAATAAAGAAATTAGGAACGTTAAAAGTATCCAAAAAGCTGATAATGTTATTATAAATGATATTAAGCGACACGAACGTCAAAATACGGTTTCAACACATACAACAGAAAAACTACCCATAAATAAAGGAGTGAAACAAGGAGACTCTCTATCACCCACTTTGTTTAATCTAGTAATGGAGAGAATCGTGAGAAGAGCAAATCTGGGTAACAAGAATATTAGAGTTAACCAAAGGCAAATTGTTGCATATACGGATGACGTAACCATTTTTTCAAATACGATAAAAGACCTAACAAAGGCATACTGGAAACACCTGGAAAAAGAAGCAAAACATTTTGGATTAGAAATCTACCAATCCAAAACAAAATACATGTATGAGGAGGGAAAACACAATAACACTAACCTATCTTGAAACACAGGGACACAAATTTGAAACGGAGAGAAAGAACTTTATCTGAAGCGAAAATAGTTTTTGTTCAACTTTTAAGGTATACCTGATTTCAAGAAATCGAAAGTAAACTAAAAATAAGTTTCAAACCAAGCAGGGCTTAATTCCAAAAGGTCAAATTAGGATTCGAAGATTTTTATTAGTTCCTCACACCTCTTGTAACATCAATCCTGGGACACGCTGTATATAATAATTATGTTGCTTATTGCTTATGATTAAACTGGAAGTAAAACATGACATAGTTTTTTTGAATCCTTGAATTTGGGATTACCCAATCTTAATCGAAAGGCATGAATTATCCCAAAAGTAGATAAGTGGTTCCGTACTGTTTACGAATGCTATATATTTTCACTTATAGTATATCTTTTGTGTATGTATAAACTATCAAATATTGCATATGATTAACATAATATTTGTTGCGAACAGTATGCTTTATTTAATATGAGAGATAAGGTAAGGTTAGGTATTATATTTTTGTTATCTCTATTTATCGAAGGTAGTTCCTTGCGTAGCGCATAATGAAATAACTAAAGCAATATGCATAAACTAGTAAGTAAATTAATTATAGTAATGAATTAGGATAAATTAAAATTATCTCAAATATCACTTACTAGAAAGTTCATCTTATTTAATAGAAGAGTAAAAATATATTGCAGTACTATAAACGCGAAATACCACTAGATAATCGCTTAATAAGGTATACTAAAAGAGATAAAATTATTTTATAACAATTTATCGTTTTATATTTCAACTTAAAATCATACTTATTGATAAAATTGGCAACGGTTATATCCTAAATCAATAACAATACTATCTGAACGTACCTTATGTAATAATGTAATAAGTTGGATTTGTATTGCTTTAGAGATGAAGATAAATCGAAAAAAATTAGCTTAAATCCCCGCTTATTTGACCCATAAATTTGTTAAAGTAGTTTAAAGTTCATATTTCATACCTATGTTTGCTAAAAATAACGTTTTGGTTTAGCTGTTAAACATTTGTAACTGGGGCCATTATTTATTATTATTATTTTCTTTGGGAATTTCTACATATTTATACGTATATTGGTTTGGGGGGTGGGATGTAGAGCAACGCAAACTGCTCTGAATGCCAGTGGCTGACGTATAAAAGTTTACACAAAATAAACACGGCCGGGACAATTCGGTATAAGCGTCAGAATAACTGCGACTCGAAAGCCGATCTGTTGTGTATGCATCTACGCTGTCGTATATTATATCGTAGTTCTACGTTTGTTTTGAAAATGTTTCCTACGTCGCGAAAACGACCAAACTTGGACACAATAAGAGAATTTATTGCAGAAATGCCGGATTTAAAGTGTGATGGCGCTAAAATTCAATGTGTAGTGTGTAAAATAGATTTAATGTGTTGGTCGAAAAGTGATTGTCTACGGCACGTAAATAGCGTAGGGCATGTTTCAAAAAAAAATCCACACGAGATTATTACAAATTTAAATAAAAAGTACTAAGGAAGAAAGTATACGTCTCGTTTTGGAATGAATATGCGGACTTTAAGTTACCAAGTGAGAAAACATTATAGAGTTGTGCCGTCTGCTCGTGAGCACGTCGAGAAAAGAATTAAATCGGAGTTGCAAGATAAAAAACTGTGGTTATGTGTGGACGAAACAACAGATCGTAAAAAACATTCTGTGGTTAATGTAATGATACGCACAATGGAACCACATCGACCGTCACCCTCAATTTTACTAGCTTCCAGACGAATACAACAATGCACTGCCGAAGTAATTTCAATCTTGGTGTTATATTGGAAAAGTTTGAACTTTCAACAAATCAACTGTTTATCAGTGATGGTGCCGCAAACATGCTTGCTGTAGGTCGATCTCTTAAAAAACGTTGTGATAATTTGTTGCATGTTACATGTAAAATTCATACTCTCAGTCTCGTAGTAGATAGTATCAGAAAATGTTATCCCGAGGTAGACGCTCTAGTAGCACATACAAAAGCTGTGTTTGTAAAATCCCCAAAACGTATTCGGCAATTTTATAGACTATGCCCCGGTATTCCTGAACCACCACAACCTATTCTTACTCGTTGGGGAACATGGTTAGAGGCTGCATTTTATTATCTTAAATATTTTGAGAATATAAAGAACGTGATTTTAGAATTCGACCCAAAGGAAGCTGCGGTTGTCAAGGTAAGCCGCTTGAAATTTCAGGATAGTCAAGTTAAAACAGATTTGGAAATTATTCAGAACAATTACGTGGGACTAACGGATGCGATAGAAAAACTACAAAATTCTTCGGTGTCGTTAGTGGAATGTTTGCAAATAGTCATTATTATTACCACTAACACAGGAGGAAAAGAGAAATGGAATTTGTAATGTGATTCTAATGAATTTTATTACTCGTCAATTTGCTTATCGCTTACGACTATAATTTTGTCGTCTGTATATCCCGTCTTATGAATGACCAAATCAATTCTGGCGAAACACTCTTTTATTTACAATAACAATCAGTTTTAAGAATTAAGGATGCAGCGCACTCTATATTTCGAAGAACCACATAACATATTCTATTCTAGCAATTTCATAATATACGTATTTGTGTGAATACAATATTGCACCAAATTTCTTATTTACAAACCCGGTTTTATTTTCAGATATCTAGATTACAAAGCAGATTGAATGCTGCAAGTAAAAAATAATACGAAAAAGCACTTTAATTCATTCCTGTGATCATTGATTTAAATTACGAAGAAACCCCAGTGCAAATAAGAGAATGGAATGTGCGCCTCTCACATATTACCATTTATAGTGTTTACTGAAGATTCTAGTCAGGATGTAGAATTTCTGGAATGACTTAAGATTGAATTTTGTGCCACCAAATCCCTTTTTCCGCTAACTGCACTGTGTACTTTTAAGAATAGTTGTTGATAATAAATACAAAATAATACATTGTACAAATACATACGATACATTAAAACAACATTAATCACAGTAGTGAACCTCAGTATCCACGCGCAGCCTAAATATTAATGTATGTATACATTGATAGAATTTTTCAATGCTATAACAGAATCTTTGTGAAAGCATTTGTTTAAGTCCGGATTCAAACTCTCGTCCTGACAATAATTTAAAATTATTAGGTAAATGATTATACATTTTGCAAAAGACATACTACCGCTCATAAGTATTCGGGCACTCTTGGATTTTAGACTTTTGTATATAAAGAATGTATTTAGGAAATACATTCCAGCATTATTGAATATTGAATGGTATGCTAATAATTAAAGCTGGCCACGAGCGGTACCGCGTAGTAGCGTAGAGTCGAGCAGGCCTCGCGTTCCACTAGAGTTATTCTGCTAATAGAGATGTTTGCTGCCGCAAATAATTCGCTCATTTTTTAAGTAAAAATTAAATAACACGTGCTCAAACACTTACCATTTTAAGAGTCCTCCGTGAAATCACAGTGTACTGCCGAAGTAATTTTAAAGTTAGTGTTAAATACATTGGACAAGTTTGAACTTTCAACAAACCAACTCTTGATGTTAGTGAGTGATGGTGCTGCAAACATGCTTTCTGTAGGCCGGTCTCTTAAAAAGCATTCTGCTAATTTGTTACACATTACGTGTAAAATTCATGCTCTCAATCTTGTGGCGGATAGTATCAGAAAATGTTATCCTGAGGTAGACGCTTTAATAGCGCATACCAAAGCAGTATTTGTCGAATCACCGAAACGTATTCGCGAACTTCACAGACTGTGCCCCCATATACCAGCGCTACCAGAACCTATTCTAACTCGTTGGGGAACATGGTTGCAGGCCGCGTTTTATTATCATAAATATTTTGACAATATTAAGAACGTGGTTTTACAATTCGATACAAAGGAAGCTGCCGCTATCCAGAAAAGCCAGTCGAAATTTCAAGATAGTCAGGTTCAAATGGATTTAAAAATCATTCACGACAATTACTTCGGGCTAGCAGATGCAATAGAAAAATTACAAAATCCTGCGGTGCCGTTAGAAGAATCTCTACAAATAGTGCAACATGTTCACGCACAGCTATGCGCGATTGAAGACGCAAAAAATGGTTCTGTTCTAGAAAAATTTGAAAGTGTTTTTGAGAAAAATTCTGATTTTGGCACATTAAGACACATTTGTGAAGGTGCGTCAACAGAATCGTTAAGTTATTTGAAAGATTATTTTACTTACGCAAATATTACGTCACTAGATGTAGAACGTTCGTTCTCTGCATATAAACGCATTTTTTCCTCATGCCGTACTAGTTTTGCCGAAACAACAGTTGAAACATATCTAATGTTGCAGATATTTAACAGACATTATTCACTTTGTTGTATTCGTTTGGAGACTAATAGAATTGAAGGTGCCGATTGATGAGTTTCCAATTTGTGTGCCATTACATTAAGAACAGAATGTTTCTTCCGATCTGTTGTTTCGTCGACACATAACCACAATTTTTGATCTTTCAACTCCGATTTTATTTTTTGTTCAATATGTTCGCGCGCAGATGGCACAATTCTTCGTAACGATGTTCGACTTGGTAATTTGCACTCCGAATAGTTATTCCAAAAGCAGATAAATGGTTCCTTGTCTAGTAAATTAAACGGTATATTACATGCGATAAACGTAACGCATAAATTAAATATAAATTTTTCATTGTCTCGTGCGCAATTTCTTTTTGAGACATGCTTTTCACTATTTACGTGTCGTAGACAATGTTGTCTGGACCAACACATTAACGGGATTTTACAGATTACACATTTAATTTTAGCACCTTCATATATTAAGTCTGGAATTTCTGCAATAAATTTTCGAAGTTTGTCCGACCGCGGTCGTTTTGCTGACGAAATCATAATTTTTCTAGGACAGATAAACAATTGCGCAAATGACCGGCAGCGAAAATGTCCGTACTGCTCCGCAGACGAAGTAATACTACCGTTCCTCTCGATCCGAACTGATTCTACGCCGATGCGCGGTACCGCTCGTGGCCAGCGTTACTAATAATAAGTAATAAGATTCACTTAAATTCATTAAATAATATCGGTTTATTTACTTCGTTTATTTGTATGAGAGGTAATACCGTCATAAAAGCACAGGTAGTAGCGACAACAAATAGGGTATTTCTTGAAATTCCAGGAAAAATGTAATAGTTGGTAATTTTATTATGAATCACGAAGCTATAATAAAGCCATGTGAAGTAATATTTTTAAATTAAGGTCAGTTATCGTTCCAAAAGGGAGAGAAATTAGTGTTGAAACGCGTGCTCTGATAGTAGTACAACATAACTTAGGCATAAGCAATCGTCAAGTTGCTAGAAAATTACATTTAAATCCATCTATTGTTGATTATAACATCAATAAATACAGTGAAAATGGCAGTTTTCTAAACAAAGTAAGAAGTGGTAGACCAAGGGCGATAACATCAGCTCAAGATATTGCAATCGTGGTGTTCAGCAAGCGAAATCGATGAAAAACGCCTCCAGAAATCGCGCAGAAGTCAATACCGTACTTCCGAAGCCGATTAGGGTGTCCACGGTTAAACGCCGTCTGCAAAAAGCCGGCCTTCATGGACGAATTGCGATGCGAAAGCCCTTCCTTCGCCAAATTAATAAAAAAAAGAGGTTACAATGAGCACGCGAACATCGCAATTGGACGGTAGAAGATTGGAGCAAGGTATTGTGAACCCACGAATCGAAATTCGAGATTTTCTCTCTCTCTCTACCATCTCTACCGTCAAACACGGCGGTGGTTCGGGAATGATTTGGGGTTGTTTTGCCAGTACATGCACAGGTGATCTCGTAAAATTCAAGGCATAATGAGAAAAGAGCAATACAAACGCATCTTAGAGGAAAATGCAATGCCTTCTGGTGTAAGAATTTTGGGTCAGAATTTTGTATTCCAACAAGACAGTGTGACCCAAAACACACTTCAAAATTATGCAAGGTATATTTAGAATAGTTGGAAGAGGAAGGGGCATTTACAATCATGAAATGACCACCCCAAAACCCGGACTTGAATCTCATCTAGTTATTATGGCAAGAACTCGATCAGGAAGTAAGAAAAACTGCTCCAACTTCAGCAGATGATATGTGGAACAAACTACAGGCACCATGGGCCCGAATAACTGCGGAAGCATTGTTAAAATTAATTGCAAGAATGCCCCGATTATGCCACGCAATCATTAAAAGTAAAGAAGACCACTTAGACGAATCTAAAATTTAGGTCAAATAAATAATTTTAGCTGTTAAAGTTGTATATTTGTATATACTTAAATATCAAAAATTTAATATTTCCATTTAAATATTTAATGATTTCGTGTATAGTAATTTTTATAAGATCTAATAGGTTAATTAGATCTTATAAAATTGGTATTACTAGTACATATTATAAAAATTAACATCCGCGTTAGTTGGAAATGGTAGGAATGCCCTTATTTATAAAGTAATCTTTTCATGAATAGGTGAAATGTAAGTTGTTGACAATACATAAAGCCGGTTTTTGTAAAAGTAAAACTGCTTTTGAGTTACTCTGACTCCCTCTAAAAAAGAAGTTTATGTAAACGTAATGACACATCTGTATTAAAAAAAGTTATATTAGCTTGATCAATATTTAAAGTAAGTTTATTGTCATCACGCAAATAAATTAGTTTTACAAGAGCATCTCTACAATTTCCAAAAAGTTCGTGCCTGTGATTGCTAGTAATAATCGCATTCGTATAATCGCCGTATAAGGTCACAAAACCTGATATATTAGGTGAAAATTACAAGAAGCAGCGGTCCCAACGTGGACTCTTGCGGTACACCGCATTTTGTAAAATGTTTGGAAAAATTATTTCTACTTACAATTAGTGTGTTTGTATTTCAGTTTCCTATGAAATCATTCAGACCAATGACCCTACTTCCTTCGTACATCGTTGAATGATACATGCTGCATAAGGCCATAATTCCTTTGTTGTCAAAAATTTTGCATTTAAGATTTTTTGATTTTTCCAAGAGAATTATTTCCTAAGAGTTTTATATAGAATTTTTGCGTTCCTTAATAGTTTCATTAGAACTTTTTCTGATACAGTGGTTCTTATGAACTACAATATATTACTATTATTACTATTGTTATTAATTGTCTAAACTTGTTATACAGCCCCGTCTTTTACGTAAAGGGACTATAAATAATATTCATCATCAAATATAGGGTCTATTTAAAAAAATCGAAAAAAAAGGGTTTGAATTTCGATAAATTCTACACGACAAATTTAACACCCTGTATATATTTTTACATTATACCATCTTGAAACATATAAAGTGTTAACCCCTAAATTGATAGCAAAATAGTAACTCGCGACACTATATCTGTTTTCTAGCTAGGTCTTAAAATGTTAGAGTCTGTAAATGTCAAAACTTTAACAAAATTTGCAATATAGCCAAAGGTAATTATGGAAAGTGCACATAACTTTATATTATTGCAAATGTAATTTAAGTGGCTATCAAAATAATCAATAAAAAATATAGCAATCCATTTAAAATAAAAAAGTTGAAGGCGGTTGCGGAAATTTGGAACACACTGTGTACTTGTAGATAATTGTACAAAATGCGCTGTGGTATACTATATACGTATAGAAAATCTCATTTCCCCATCTTTAGTAGTTTTGCTGGCACTAACAGAAAGTAGGTAGCTACCAAGAAGATAATAATAGAAGTAATTATGTGGTAATGGGTAATGCAGCAAGTATAAGATTTTAGCACTTTCCTACTCGCATCATTCCAACAGAATCGTTATTCGTGCGTAGTAAAAATGCGTTATTAAATGGGAAACAAAATTTGTTATTTCATCTGAAAATTTATTAACTGCTAACATGTAATATTGATGATAATTTCTTTGCGACCAATTGGGATTACTTTTAAATTGTAGAGCACCAGAAAATAATATCTAGTAAGGCTAAAACTGGTAAAACATCTTGTTTGATTACTAAGAAACTCAAACGAACTTATTTGTGTAGTGACATGTGTTCCTTACTTGAAAAACGTGTTTAATGCAAAAAACATTTACGTGTATATGTATCTAACTTCGGAGAATACCAAAAGTGTAACGTGTAAAGGTGCCCTGGAGATTAATGTATTCTGATAGAAGTTCCCAGATATTATTTGACAATATATTAAATACCGTATCGGTATCATATCAGTAGTATTAAGTATAATAAACAAAATTTTATTTATATAAACATTTGATAGGAAATATGCGGATCAGATGAGGCTTCAAATACTGTCAGAAACGTTTAAAATATTTTAAAGCAAAAATGTATTTAAAAAAATATGCTTTTTTCCTATACTTACAATAAATCTACATACTTTGTACTAAATTAGAGTAATGTTTATGAAGAAAATAGCGAAATAGTCTATTTTTTTAAAGAATTTTGTTGGATAGATAGTATAAATAAAATAGTGTATATAAATAACGATTAAACTTCGTATAACTCTAAATGTATAAAAAACATTAACATTCAAAAATTATCTTAAAACAACCACATTCGGATATACTCAAAAATACAGGATCTCCATCATAACCTCAAAATATTTATTTATGTACCTTCGAATTACCACATTTTTATGTTTCAAGTGAGCCGTATCTGTTTTAAAAAGATAATTCTACTTCGATTTTATTATTGTTCTAATGTTGCTTTGCAACTAAGTAAATGTACACTACCGCTTATTCAAGTATTTGGGCACCCTTGGATTTCAGATTTTTGTGTTTAGGAAATAATAATAATCAGTAAGATTCACTTAAATTCATTAAATAATATCGGTCTATTTACTTCTTTTATCTGTATCAGAGGTAATACCGTCATAAAAGCGAAAGTAATAGCGACAATAAAGAGCGTATTTCTTGAAATTCCAGGAAACTGTAACCGTTGATAATTTTACTATGAATCATCAGTTATCGTTCCATGTTAGTAGCGACAAAATCTCTTAACGAATAGTGTTTATAATTTCGTTTAAAATTTTAAAACATGCCGAAAAGGAAAGAAATTGGTATTGAAACGCGTGTCTTGATAGTAGCACAACATAACTTAAATAAGCAATCGTCAAATTGCTAGAAAATTACGTTTAAATCCATCTATTGCTGATCATTACATCAAAAAATACAGTGAAAGTGTCAGTTTTCTAAATAAAGCAAGACCTGGTAGACCAAGGGCGACAACATCAGCTCAAGGTATTGCAATCGTGGTGTTCAGCAAGCGAAATCGATGAAAAACAGCTCCAGAAATCGCCGCAAAAATCAATACTGTATTTCCGAGGCCAATTAGCATGTCTAGGGTTAAACGCCGTTTGCAAAAAGCTGCCTTCACGGACGAATTGCGGTGCTTCACCAAATTAATAACACACACATAGACGAATCAAAAGTTCAGGTCAATTAAATAATTTTGATTGTTAAAGTTGTATATTTGTGTATACCAAATACATATGTTAATATTTCCATCTAAATATTTAATGACTTACCCTGAAATTTGAGGTGCCCAAATACCTATGAGAGGTAGTGTATATGTGGAAAATGATCCAGAAAGAGTTTGTAGTAGCGAAAAGTGACAGTCTATTAATTGTAGACGTATTTTTGTTGATGGAATTCGTAAAAAGAAACGAATGTTTCAATCTTCCAGAAATTGGAGGTTTTAAAGCAGAAATGTAAGTAAATATATCAGTCCGTCTGTTAGTATTTTTTATTAATTTCTTAATAAATTATTGCATTAACAAAAATTAATTTTATTAACGCATTTTACATAATCGCAATGCTAGAAATATTAACATAACGAACACAACCACTAAATTTATTAAAACTAATTGATATTTTAAGATAGCCCATTTAACATTTTATGTTCATTTTAGATCTATGAGAGTGTGGCTGTATTAATGACGCGATTGAATGCCTAAAAATAAAATAAACATGATAGTGAATGCATCCCAAGTGTAAAAAAACATATTATAATGTAATAAGCTTGCATAAATGTATACAGATTAAAATGTTCTATACAAATAAATCCCGTTGTTTTTTTAGAACCTGTAACCATAATTATTGTCTTTTTATAGTATTCTTTCTCCTAGATCAGGGGTCGGCAACCTTTTTAGGATGGCGGGCCACTTTCAAAAGAAATATCTTTAGGCGGACCGCACAATCCAAAAAAAAGACATTATTTAGTAGCGATTTTATTGAAATTTTATACTAAGATAATAAAAATGAAACTAAGAATATGATAATACAAGGAAAATAACTCATTTTATTGCAATGTAAACATTAAAATTTAATGGGACTTTTGCCGTTATATTCTCGATAATTCATTTAAGTCAGCATTGGTTTGCGATATAGAGATCCTTAAAATGTTTTGTAAATTGTCATCGGTCAATCTTGTACTTTGACATTCATTCTTGAAAATGTTTGTTCACATACATAAATATGGAAATCCAAAAATGCAAATCACTGATTTTGCAAAGTTTCTTAAGTTCAGAAACTTGTTTTCTAGTAGACTTGAAAAATGTCAAATTGTTTTCATAAAAATTATTTTTGTACATATTGTTTGCCTGTAAATCCATTAACTCTAACTATAAATTATCAGGTGTGCTTGTTGCATTAAATCTAAAAGGACTTTCGAATACTTTTGTCACGTTCTTACTCAAAAAAATCTTGAAATCGAAAACTATTACACTGTGCTAGTTGCAAAATGCAACAAGCTTGGCACCCGGGGGTAAACCCAATTCCCCCAAAAGTTAGTTCGCGTTTTCGAGCAATTTCAATTTAAAAATGTTAGGCCCAAAGAACCTTCTGGAACATTCTGGAGTTTTCTGGAAAATCCGATCAATGGCCGAAGAGCTTTCTGGAACCTTCCAGAACCTTCCATGGACCATTCGTGAACCTTCTAGAAACTTCCATCCCCGCTACTGCCACTTGGCCAAATAAGCGGCACTGTTAACCGCTGAGAGCTCAGTCTGTTTACAGAAGTCAAAGTGTTAACATCTAAATATTAAAGCAAATAACCCAAACCGAAGTGAATAGTGAAAAGTTCGAGATTGTTCATTGTATTGGCTTGTAAAATAAATGTTGAAACCGCTGATTTGTATCTACAATATTTCTCACAAAATGTTTTTATTGCTGTGTATTGGACGCCGTCTATTGTGTATACAACATGCATTCTGAATTTGAATAAATGGACAAAAAGCCAAGCCGCTATACCATTTGGTGTTCCGATGATTTGTATAGATCCAAGAGAACATGATCCAGCTGAATGTTATGCGTGCGTGAATTATACTAACGGTATGAACAGAAGAAAAAGTGGTTCATTCAACAACATATACTCACTTGCCGCTGCCCCATTCAAATACAATTCCTGTTCCAACAAGACCAATTTCAACAGAACAATCTGAGCCATCAGGTTTCATTAGAAACCATGAAAACCGCAGGCGTATCAATGTATTAACCATCAAATGTCATTGCGCCATGCAATCACATTGAAATCACGCAATCTCGTTTGAATAATATAATAGATGCGTTACACTATCACAGCGACAACCCATTCTTTTGGCAGAGGACTTAAAACAAACGAACATCATCATCGTTTCACGAATTTTTTCAAATCCATTGAGAATAAGACTCGCTTATTGCAATGATATCCGTGGTTTTATTTTAACGATGCAAAACGAATATAATCGCCAAAAACATCATTGATTTAGTACAATATAATGACCAAAAGTGGAAAATTTGTGCCGACTTAAAGTAGGTGGCTCTTTTAAGAGGTATGTGAACGGGTTTTACAAAAAATATGTGCTACATGTGCTTGTGGAATATCCGCTTTACCAGCGACCAATATAACGAACGGAACTGACCTTTATGTGAGGAATTTAGATTGCGACAAGACGACATTATTGAGATTCCACTTGTGCCGATCGAAAAGGTTTTGTTACGACCGCTCCACATCAATCTATGAATTGTTAAAAAATTCCTAAAGGCATTGAACCCAGAAGGAAATGCATTCAACGAATTGCGTCGTATTTTTCCACGGTTAAGTGGGATGAAAATAAAAGAAAGTAGATGTCTGAATATGAATGTTGATCCATTGAAATTTCATTTTGTATTATATTTACTTTACAGGAATATTTAATGGACCGGACATTTGTCGTTTGATGAGGGACAAACGATTTGAAAATGCACTCATTGACATGGAGCTTGTGGCATGTAATTGTGTGAAAGCGGTTATTGACAACGTTCTCGGAATTCATCGATCCGAAAATTGGCGCATACTAATTGAAAACATGCTCACTGCTTTTCACCGTTTGAATCTTCGAATGTCAATAAGTATTCATTTTTGCATTCCTATGTAAAAAAATTTGCCGAACAATCACCAAACGAATCCGATGAGCATGGCGAGCGTTTTCAAGTGACGGCGAGGCTCGGACATTGGCAGAGCGGCAAAAAGCTACATGCTCCTTTGGGTGACATTTGTTGGAATTTATAAGAAGAAGATGACGAATACAGAAGAATCAGGACTATCAGAGATTAAAAATTTAAAAAATCAAGAAAAATGTTTTTTTTTAATGGTCAAAAAATGATAAAAATTGCGTTTTTTGGGGGTCTTTGGCCCTAAAATTTGTAAATTGAAACCAAATTGGTTTGTTTGAACCCGCAGTTCTGAGCAATTCTAGTATTAGTGCGTATGTGTATTACGCCTGTCCTTGTCAACAATATGAATATTTTTTCTGTTCTTTAATCGAAGTTGATTGCCATAGTGGCACAATACCATATTTAGAGTAACTTTTATGAGTTTTATTTACCCTATTCCACAAGGTGTTATGCGTCAGATCATTTTATTGACTTGTACGAAAATATTTTGAATTTCATGACAGAATGTGTGAAATATTATGACATTACGGGCGTTTTCGCGGTCATTTTTCATATTCCTTTTAATACAATTGAGTTTTTCTATACTATATAACTTGGAAAAATTGCTCATGTTCCCTATTTTCTTTAAAAACACATTAATACATGGATTTCAGTAATTTACATCATAAGGAAATCAGTTACGTTTCTGACCAGGAACTTAATTCTATACATAGTACTTTTATGCAAAAACCAGTAGTCAAATCATGCGTTTCACGGAATTACTGGTTCTAGTAAGTAATAGACACATTAAAACACATTAAAAATTCAGTACGTAAATGTTAATGAGTAGCAGTCCTGAATAAATTATAGTACACGTTTGTGATTACTAGTCTACTTGTTAATTCAACGTATAAGGAAACTGAAAGTCATTGAAAGGTAATTTGCCTTCTGCCGCTTACGTAAATTAAATATATCTTATTTTAAATTATTATTTTTAATAGAATACCCTATATATTTTACGTTTTTAAATAAATAAAGGAAAGACGCCAAGTTGTGCCCTGTGACGCCAAATTTATCTAAACAGCTTATTACGAGGCAACGTAATAATCACAATAAGTGTCAATATGCCGTGTAGAATTAAAATCTCAATTCTAAGGGTACACATTTTTCTTATTATTTATTGTTATCTAATTCTTTGTGTTTCATATTTTCGTTTTTCGTTCACGTTGTTATTTTCTTTAATTGTCATTATTTATTTACTTGATTGAACCACATTACACGCAGAGAAATGGTTTTTTGCATCAAGAAAATTTTCTTGAAAAAATCAGTCTCTATTCAAGATAAAAATATATAATATTAGAAAATAATTTTCTTGAAAGTTTATATGTACTAAATAAATATTTTCTTAGGGATAGAAAATCAAGAAAATGGAAGAGCGAAAAATGTTTCCTCCAAGTAAATCATTTGGTTCTAAGTTAAGAAACTATTCATATTAAAGGTAGGAATGACAAAATGGGGCAGACCTAACAAAGTTCTATAGAGAAATTAGGCGACCGGTTTCATGTTCAAAAACACAGTATCAGGCCAGCTACAAGGATATCCGATAAAAGAAAAATTACAATAATGGAAAAGAAACCTAAAGTTAATAATCAAAATTAGGAACAAGTGAATGAACTAACGATAAAGTTTTTTTTATATGTTACAGTATAATTAAATTATTTCTTTAATAATGTAATTAAATAGGGATTATTTTGATGTAGTTTAATAACTAACAAGTAGAGTTGCTCACTAGAGCCAACGGGCAGTAGCGGAGGTTCGATACAACCCTCAGTATAACTGCGAGTCTCAACCAGATCTGTTGTGTAGACATGCACGCTGCCGTAAATACTATTTCGTAGTTCTCCGTTTGTTTTAAAAATGTTGCCTACGTCGCGAAAACGGACAATGCTGGACAAAGTTACAGAATTTATAGCAGAAATGCCTGACCTAAATTATGATGGCGTTAAAATTCAATGTGTTGTTTGTAATATCCCTCTAATGTGATGGTCCAAAAGGAATTGTCTACCTCACGTAAATAGTAAACAGCATTCTTAAAAAAAAATTGCACACGACACTATGACAAATTTAAATTTAATTTATGTGTGACCTTTATTGCATGTAATCTACCGTGTCCCCAGAACTATATTTAATATACACCTACGTCCCGAGGAGACCGATGATGGGGCTGGCAATTTACGCGGATGATGTGGCCATATACACCGCGGGCCGCAATGAAAAATATCTTGCGCTGAGACTCCATCGGCCCGCGCCATAGTACATTTTGTTGCCTTACTGATTATATGAATAACCAATAAGGTGCCAGGTAATACAGATTACGATATCGCACCACCGAAGGAAACAGTTAATAGCTCCTGATTTTCATAAACAAAGGGGATTGGAACTGGTAATTATATCTGAAGGATCTGAGAAGGGCGTCATGGCCCATAACCGCTTTACTGTATTGTTGGTCAAGTAAAACACATCATAGAACCTAAGGAAAGAGTGTTTTTCTCCACCAAGCCGTCATAACAAAACTTGCAGCGTGGTTGTAAATTATCAAGGAAATGAAAGTGTACCCATTTATTGGCAAATTGATATTCATTATTTCATACATTTAGGAATCAAGGCAAGAGTAGTTTTCACAATAATAAACTGAATTATCTAATTTAGTTAAATTTTGTGACTCCAGTAACGACAGAATTGACATTTTTGCACACCTGTAGATATACTTTCACTTATCGCATTGAAATAAAACACTCACGCGCATATGTATCATTTTTAGAGTACTTCGCATTATCTGCATATATGAAATAAAACAATAAAGGTGAAGGTAATAAATAATTAACGATAATCATGACCACCATGAATGGAAAAAAGTTAATAGCTCCATGAATATTTCATTAACATACAGTGAAATTCGGAACTGGTAATTATATTATGTGTATCTGGACAGGTCAGTTTTCAATTTTGACATAATTTTCCACTACTATTTTGTATTTTGTTCGCCAATATAAAACGAAAAACTTCAAAAATTATTCTGGAAGAGATGTTGGCTTTGTATGGAAGAAATTGTGAAGTCAACTATTTGGAGTGGCCAAAATTGTTTAGGCTTATACAGTGTTTGTTCGCGTTACAATGCACCAGCACGCCAATCAAAGCTTGCAAAAGCAGCTGGTTGTGATTTCAAGGAAATTGAATAGGTACCCATCTTATGGCTCATATTTGCTATTCTTATTCTTAACATTTTGAGGAACAAGGTTTGAAGACGGTAGTAGATGTTGGGGACCATGTTGTATATAATCCAAAAGAATGTCTTCACAAATTAATAGAATTATTGAAACAGTGTGATATCTATATACTCAAAACAAAAGGAGTATGTTCTTGTTGCTAATCTAGTTATCTATTTCCACAGTTTCTCCGAGATTGTAAAAACGACCTCTCGTATACAAGTTTTAGTAACTAATTTATATGAAAGATTAATCATAAAACTTATTGAAATTTGCAGAAATGTCTTCAAACTAATAAAAAAGAACATGAGTGTTTAAAGTTTGAAAAATGCAAAACAACTAAAGTATATCACTCGTTTGATTTTTACAGGATCTACTCCCACGAATACGTCAGCCAAAAAAGCTTTCACAAAAATGAATAATGAGTAAGTAGCAAAACTGACGGACATACGCATCGCTTACGTATTAAGGTTATATAAAAACAAAAAATTCATATAATAAACTTACGTGGCAAATATAAATACATTATTAACGAAGGATAATATTGTAAATATGTACAAACTTATCTGTGCAGAGTAACAGAAATACTGGGTATTTAAACTTGTGCGTCGAAAGGAAAAATTTCCTTATACTAGAAAATCGGATTAGTATTTAAAAGTCTTACTGCAGGTAAAACAAATGTTTTTCTAAAACTCTATTATAAAAGTTACAGTCATACATTTTCAATACGGGCTAGTTAGTAAGATTAAAAATGGATTTTCTGTAACTGACTTGGCCCAACTTTTTTGACTAGGCGCATACTGGATTTTACATTTCAAATGGTTAAATATGATTTTAACAGTATCTCCCTTGTCAGGAAACTATAGAATACCGCAAATACGAATTCGTACTGTAGTCTGATGGCATCTACGTACATCTTAATATAGTGAATTGAATTTTAGCTGTCAAATATCTTTTGGTAAAAAGTTGAGGATTTGTGAATTTTAAATGGACGTTTTCGAACAGAATAAATTGATATGTTGGATGTTTTATTTTGTCGGAAAATGATGAGAGCTGAGATATGTTTTAAATAAATAGTAGAAAGCTTCGCAGGTAGAAGCCATTTCGCGATCTTGAATTAAAAATTAGGTTCAGGAGGTTCGAAACGGACAAAACACAACGGAAATGTCCTTGCAAACGTTGAGTTAGAAACCCTGTCTTTTACGCGAAATAACATACCGATAGCGTTCCCCTAATGTGTTTTCGACAAACTCATCCATGTCGTGCAAAGCATGCGCATGCAGGTTAATACTGGTGAAAGTGAGAAAATAAATTTTTCAAGGTATCGCACAAATGAAATCCGAATTTTACTATCTGGTCACAAAAGCGTTATTATCCGTTTTTGACTTATTTTGTTATATGAGCAACGATTTGCAAGCTCATACAGGATATGTGTTCTTCCGTAGTGAGAACAGGCCAGCTTTCAATTCCAATTTTTTTGTATTCGGTCGCTAATACATAAAACCCAAAGAAAATTTTGGCAAAATATTTAGAAATTTTTATACGACGTCAACATTCGCGTGCCAAATGGGATTTCGGTAATTTGTTGTTGTGGGTTCACATGATCACCTTAAATAACAGTATTGGACCAAAGTTTTAAAAAGTGATAATTCTCACAACCAAACATGGGAAGATATCAGAGTAAATTTACAAATTTATGATGACAATAAAGTAAAGTATTATCAGTTTTGCTTTCTTATTAATCACCAGCATGCAATTAATACTGTCCAATGAGGCCAAAGAAATTTATTAACCCAATCCAATGGCATATTGCTATTATTTTAAATGGAGAAAAAGTGGACCATGATTAGTATAGAGATTAGAAGCAAAACTAAAAGAGCATTTTTACTTAGGTTTGAAAATTAATTCTGTATATAAGAGAACAAATTATATCTTGTTGACTAATCAGTATTATTTCCAAGATCGACAAAGGTAAACCTTAGTTGAAATTAATGCATCAAACGTACAAACGAAAATCTTTATACTCAACACGTTCACAGAATGTTTAAGTTGAAAAAGTCGAACAACTAAATATTTCCTCACTATCTTTACTGAATCTATCTCCCAATATATACCCGTAATAACTTTGACCCCAAATTATAATAATGAGGTAAGTTAGCAAAAATAAGAGTTGAGAAAGTACAATTTCCTTACATTTAAGTTATTCTATAAAAAACAAAATTTTCAAGGTATCTGGGATTAAGTTGAACTTCTAGTATCTATACGCATGAGACAAAAATGAAAATATACATCTACGTATAACCTTGATTTATTTGTTGATAATAATTTCTTTTGTAATATATGGAATTACACAGAAATCTTATATACTGGGTGTCCAGGATAACATGAAGTACATGGGTATACTGGAAACCGTTAAAGATACAAGGTCGGTTAAATGGGGAAAAGGTTGCGCATTTATACGCGTGAGTATAATCCGGGATTAAATTTTTAAAAATCCATTCCGTTACTGAGATACAGGGTGAAAACCAAAAGTGTGCGTTTTCTAAAAACTGTAATATTTTTTTTATTATGAAAAGTACAGTCATCAAATTTTCAGCATAGGGGTAGTTAGTAATGAGGACTTCAAAAATGGCATTAGAAAAATTCTAGACTCACTGGGATCTTTGCGCTTGTTCCCAACATTTGTTTTTCTTATGGGCGCCATACTGGATGTTTACATTTTCGAAATGGTTATAAAAATGCTTTTCAACCATGTATAACATCCCTATGTTCGTTGAAGAAAAACTATGGAAAATAGCAAAATTACGATTTTACTGTAGTAGACTGGCACCTATCGATACATTTCTTAAACAATCGCAACGACTCTGAATTTTCTAGCTGTCAAATAGTCTTTGCGGTGTAAAAAGTCAGTGCTTTGTGATTTTAAAATGGATCGTTTTTCGAACAGAGATAAATATATATTGGAGTGTTTTATTTTCTGTCGGAGAAATGATGAGGTGGCTGCAGATATGTATTTCAATAAATACCCAGAAAGACTTCAGCCAGGTAGAAGCATTTTTCGGCGATTACTTGAAAATTTAATAAATCATAGAAGTTTCGTTAGGTCGAAAAGGAATAAGCACACAGACGGAAATGGTCCTGCAAGACGTAGTTGAGAAACCCCGTACTTCTTTACGCGAAATTGAAAATACCATAGGCGTTGCCCGATCAACAGCTAGTAGCATTTTAAAACGTGACAAATACCATCCCTGTCGTGAGCGACCCTGCCAAGGGCTTCAACACGGTGACGAAATGACAAGAATGAAAGTTTGTCAATGGTTCATCAGAAATCATAATGAAATTCCGAATTTTACTATGGTCATTTTGATTAAATAGTATTAGTCCGTTTCATATTACTCTTATTTTTGTTTTAGTGATGCTAGGTCGTCAAATTTATATCAGTGTGTTATTGTTTCCGGATTGCATTTGGCCGTATAAGTGCGCAACTTTTTCCCCATTTAACCGACCTTGTATCTCTAACGATTTCCAATATACCCAGGTACTTCATGTTATACTTGACACCCGGTGTATGTGGACAGTTTTCAATTTCCGCAATTTTTTTTTGTATTTCGTTCGCTAATACATAAAACAAGGAAAATTTGCAAAAATTATTCTGGAAGAAATGTTGATTATATACGGAAGTCAACCACTTGCGAGTGACCAAAACTGTTTGGGCATTGTCGAGAATTATTGTATGACAATCTGTGTCCAGGTTCACATGATCATTTCAGATGCTAAAATAACCAAAAGTTTGGAACAAAGGATGTAAGATAGAAAAAGTGATAATTCGCAACATTACTATAACTATTTTTTGGGCGTATCAGATAATTCAGCAAATTTACTGTATGATACAATAAGAAAATATTATATACAGTGTTTGTTTTCGTTATAATGCACCAGCATGCCAATTAAAACTTGTAAAAGCTGGTGATTGTGACTTCAAAGAAATTTTATACCCATCCAATGGCCCATATTTGCTATTTTTATTCTTAACATTTTGAGAAACAAGGTTTGAAGACGATGATGTAGTCATAGCAGATGTTAGGGACCATCTTGCATATAACTCAAAAGAATATTTTTACAAATTAATAGGATTATTGAAACAGTGTAATATCTGTATATTCAAGAGAAAAAGGGTATATTCTTGTTGCTAATCTAGTTATCTATTTCCACAGTTACTCCGAGAAATTTGGGTAACCAATTTATGTGAAAGATTAATCATAAAACGTACCGAAATTTGCAGAAATATCTTTGAACTAACACTCACATGAATGTTTAAGGTTTGAAAAATGCAGAACAACTAAAATATTTCACTCACTATCTTTACCGAATCTACTCCCACATATATACCATCTAAAAACCTTTACAAAAATTATGAATAACGAGGTAACTTAGCAAACATAACAGTTGAGAAAGTACAATATTTCATTTAAGCTATTCTATAAGAAAACAACAAAATTTTCAAGGAACCTGGGATTAAACCCTGCTAAAATCGCACTTGTACCCTTCACCAAAAGAAGGAGATTGGACCGACTCTTTGTAATGAAGCAATACAGATCAGTCATGAGGGTAAGTTGCTAGGTGTAACTTTGGACTCTAAACTGGAATTCACATTTACAAAAAATGACCGAAAAATGTAAGAGGGTGTTAATGACAACCCATAGAACCGTTGGAAAAACATGGAGACTCAAACCACATATGACATACTGGCTGTACACTACGGTGGTATGATCCATGATAACTTATGGTTGCCTGGTTTGGTGACCTAAGATCACAATCTCTCGAGAATTCAGAGACTCACATGCCTATGTATAACTGGAGCCATAAAATCATCTCAATGGCTGATGGAAACCATGTTAAACCTACCTCCTCTTGACATCCACATCAGGGGGGAGGCTAGAATGGGAGCACACAGGCTGAAAAACACTAGTAACTCGAGAAGCCACAGTGGGTCGGGGCACACTAGAATAGAAACAGTAGTAACAAACCCTATCTTTGATATGGATAGCAATATAAGAATCTCCAGGATTTCCTTTCAAAGTGTTCTTGAATTGGGAAGAATGGAGAAATGGAGAAGGGAAAAAACCGAAAACCTAAATCTGGTACAAGAATAGGTACTAGTTCTGGCGTTGGTGTCTATGATGAAAACCAGGGATACAAAGTATGTGCATCACTTGGACGATACACTATGATATTTCAAACAGAAATATCATATCAAACCTACCCGCGGGAGAGTTTGCGCCGACAGCCATGAAGTGGGACGATCTGCATTCTCTCCGACAGGCAGGCAGCCGTAAAACCTAATGGTTCTGTTTAAACACAACAAGGTTACCTTGGGTATAGCGGGCAATGAAATTGCAGACCAGCTAGCGAGAGAAGGTTCAAAAATGAATTTTACAGGACCTGAACCGGGTCTAGGTATTACCAATAGTGAAGTGCGTGGTGCAATTAATGAATGGATCATAAAACCACACCAATTAAATTAGAACCAGGCAGCTGGACGAATAGTGAGAAGATCGTCGCAACATTTGACTACTGATCTGCTTGCACTAAATAAGATTCAGCTTAGGGCAGTAACATGTCCATTAACAGGTCATGGCTATTTGAGAGGCCACTTGCATAAGATGGGGATCTACAAAGATGGACGCTTTGTAATGAAGAGGAGAAAGCAGCCTCTCATATTATTTTCGAATGCAGATTCGCTATGCAAAGTGCAATTGATCTATTATTGGAGACAGATTTACTGCATAGGCTCTTAAACCTGATCGAAGGAACTAACCTGTTTAAGTAAAACGAAACCAAAGCAGGAATAATACAATAGGCCCATTGGGGCACAGCGTTAAGGATGTAAGGACTAATCCTGCTTACGACAACAATTAATCAATCAATCAATCACACCACCTCATTTGAACGCTACTTTAGTAGGTTGGCAAATTTTGAATTGGTTTTGAAGAATTTACTATTTGCTGGTAAATTTTTTTGTGTGAAATAAATAAATTGATATCAAATTAAAACTCTTTGTATTCCCAGTAGCAATAATATAATTTTAAATAGTACATTTAATTAAGACTTAATTTCAATGAGTTTAATATATTCAAAACATAAGTGCGATAAATTACCTTTAATTTCTTAGAGGCCATAGGTCTCGCCTGGATTATATGGTTCGAAGAAATCTATCGGAATAGCACTAAGATACATTTAGAATATTTTTGAACGTGACTCATTGGTTTTTCTATCGAATATGTATATTTGAATACCACCACTCTGTCATACGGATGAATTGATACGCAAAAAAATAGGCGAATGACAGTGATTAAAAAAAATAACTCCAAAGTGCAAGAATTAATAACAAGAGCAACAAAAATATAACACCTCTCTTGCCTTAGAATTGTGACCTGCCTCATAGGACCACGTGCACGAGATCCCAGCGAATTTCTTCACGCATCTTCCAACCTCTACGTCCTCGTGGGTTGTGTACAGATTCATCAGGCATTCTTCGATGTAAGGAGCTATGCGTTTGAGAGTTTCCCTGCTGAAGATAACACCAGGTCCGCCCATGCAAAAGTTCTCGTCACTTTCCAGCGATAACAAACCGAACTCTTCGCTATTTCCTCTGCCCGTTTGCCCTATAAACCATGGTTTTCTGCTATCCACTGATCGTAAAAGAGTTTCTAATCGGTCCGTTCGCATATATACGTCATCATCGGCTCTGATGAACCATTCAAATTTATCGATGAAGTGATCGTGCATATATTTTAGCATGAAAAACGATTTCTTCTGGGGAGGATAGCTATCGTCGACTCCTTTGAGGGGTATTACAGGGACGGAGTTCGTGTATGAGTATTCCGAACTAAAGAACACCATTTGTCCGGGTACAGATCTACCCCAAGTTTCGTAAACCGCTTTTGCGCGAGTCTCTAGATACTTTGAGGCAGTCATTACACCAACAAACACTAATTGTTCTTCAACGTTCTCCTTAATTAACGCTTCCGGGTCCGCGATTTTTCTGCGCACTGTATCAGGCGTTGGTTTACACATGTCTGAGCCGTGCCGATTTAAATTTTGAGTAATGGCGTATAGACACATCCCGACTATTATCCCGCACAAGATATGTAGCACTTTTCTTCGTCTACCCATTGTGTTAAGGAACGGTAGAGGTTCTTAAGCATTCTGGAGAATTACTGTCATCTTCTTCATAGATTCAGTTGATGAGGAAACCTGTTATCTGGTGCTATAATCGCGATTTATATTATTACTACAAAAAATCCATGGAATACCGTTACATGGCTTGCTTATCCCGTTATTTGTCACTGTTAAAACCATACGATTTGCTAATTATTCAAAATTTGCATCTATTCCATATTACAAATATGTAATAATAGCAGCTGCACTATTTCGAAAGTTGACACGCCGGTATCTTTATGTAAACTGGCATCACGTTACTTTTCCGTTTCTGTAATATATACAATTTCAAGTCACGCTTTTGCCGAACAATACTTTCAACTAATATTTATCGTTGGATACATTTTTGTACCGATAAGAGTTATCATTTTATCTTATCGATTCATTAACAATTTTCACGGTACCTCCGCCTACGTGTGCATTTAACGTATTTCGGTGCCGCCGTGAACTCTACAAACGTGAGAGCTATCGTGAGCCAGTCACTGTTACGGCGAGCAGCGGTAAGATGTGTTAGGAATAATCGAAGAAATGCTATGTGGTGTGATCCCGTGGCACACACAGTGGAGTACAGTAATTTGATATGTCTGATTGTTACGTATGTGACGTGCAACTAGACACATCAACGGAACACGCAAAAGAAAGGAATGAAAATAAACAGAAACGACGATTTCCAGTCTGCATTATCTTGTGCTAAATTCACATGTGCGACGTATACAGTAGTTCATTAACGTTTTCGTACATCTACAGTACCGTGCAATCGAATTAGGGCCACTTTGATTTTATACAAATATTTGCTATTAATATTATAATAACCAAAATTTCTAAATATTTTCGGCAATAAAATGTTTTTAATTGTATTTGAGATAATCCTCTTAAGCAGGTATAAAATTCTCGTTATTATAACCCCCACCAAACATTCCTTTCGATCCAAGGTACGTTTAGGGTCGGTAATCGGTGACTGGCTTTACCTGCTTCAAGTTAGTTTACGTGTAGTTTTGATGGTGTAAAGTGCAAGTATTATATTTTCGTGCTATAATATTCGTTTTACACGTTGTTTTAGTGTAATTAAATTGAAATTTCGTGACGTTTAGTTTTCTTTTTTTATTGATAAATTTTGTGAAATGGGCAAACGTAAAGACATTTCAAATGAGAAAAAAAACAAGAATTCAAGTGTTATTAGAGACGGGGTTGTATTCGCATCGGGAAATAGCCAGAAGAGAACGAGTTTCTCGTCAAACAGTCGACAGGGTAGCGATGCCAAAGAAAATTTACCAGGGACATCAAGTGGTCATTCTCATTGTCGCGGTATTCGCAAAACCGAAAGACCGGAAGACAGAATTATCATAAAGAGGGCATTAGAAAACAGGCAACTGTGCATTAAAGAACTTCAGCGTATATTACAGGCTGATAATATACAAATATCAGATCGAACATTAAAATCGCGCTTATATGAAGCCAATATCAGAAGTAGACGCCCTGCAAAAAAGCCGAATCTTACTTTAAGGATGAAAAAGGCAAGATTGCAGTGGGCGCAACAGCATCGGCATTTTACTGTTGAGGATTGGAAAAAAATATGTATCAATATTTTATGTATATTTTCAAAATTTGGAACATTTTTAGTAAATTCGAAAATGTAATGAAGATTTCTATTTCTAACGGTTGTTTTTAGTGACGAGCCTCTAGCCGTGAGGCTGTAACTGAAGTTGCTCGTTTCGTTAGAAGAAGACTGTCGGAACGATATGATGAAAGCGTAGTGGTAAAAACAGAGAAACATCCACCGGCAGTCATGATTTGGTCCTGTATATCAGGGGAAGGGCTTGGACCGCTCTATTTTGTAACGGGTACCATGAATCAAATTCAATATAAACAAGTTATGGAATCAATCTTAATCCCGTATATGACATCTTTAGACCCTGAAAATTACTCTTACACATTTATGCAAGATGGTGCACCGTGTCACAGGGCAAAAACAATTCTAAAAATGTTTTCAGCAAGAAAACTGAAGATATTGCAATGGCCAGGCAATTCCCCCGACCTGAATCCAATCGAAAATGTTTGGAATTCTTTAAAACGTACAGTTTATGCATCTCCCAATACAATAGTTGACGTTTTGAAAGCAAACATAACAAATAGCTGGCAAAATAATGCTCACCTTAAAGAAGTTGCAGCAGCGTGTATAGCAAGCATGCCAAAAAGAATTGCTGCTGTCATAAAAGCAAGGGGTTGTTCGACGAAATATTAATGTACGTGTTAATATAAATATATATATATATATATATATATATATATATATATATAAATATATATATATATATATATATATACATATAAATAAATAAAAATTGTTTTTATCAAACGTTAATACTTTGTATTATTTATTAAGCTAAAACTCAAATTTATATAGTGGCCCTAATTCGATTGCACGGTACTGTAAAACAATATTTTCAATGCATGAAGTATAAGGATCGAATCTTTCTTTATTTTTGTTAATTTTTTAAACATAACTTAATCAAGGAAAGCTAGGAAAGTGGTTTGGTATACATTCCCCCGTTTTAAATTCAATGATTTTCTAATTTTTATACCGGATGCGCCATTAATATGTCGTCGGATTTAGCGTGAAAACTACCAAGGATAGAGAAATGAGATTTTCTGTACGTATGTAGTATACCACAGCGCATTTTGTAAAATTATCTACAAGTATACAGGATGTTCCAAATTTCCGCAACCGTCTTCAACTTTTTTATTTGAAATGGATTGCTATATTTTTTGATTATTTTGATACCCACTTACAGTGATATATGGTTACGTACACTTTCAATAATTACTTTTGGCTATATTGCAGATTTTGTTAAAATTTTGATAGTTACAGACTCTGACATTTTAAGATGTAGTGTCGTGAGTTACTGTTTTGCTATCAATTTAGGGGTTAATACTTTATATGTTTCAAGATGGTATAATGTAAAAACATAGACAGGGTGTTAAATATGTCGTGCAGCGTTTATTGAAATTCAAACGCTTTTTTTTCAATTTTTTTAAATAGAACATATATTTTTTGATATTACTAGCGAACCCCTTGTAAAATTACCTTTAGAATGGTACTAATAACGTAAAGCTTGTCCCAGAAAAAATTGTCGCCAACCCTTGCTTTAGTTAGATCTATAGTTAGTAATTTTTGAATATGTTGTATCGCCGTTTTTAATACATAGTTGGCTGTGCGCTAAACAAAAATATGTAGTTGAGACATTTGACATTAAATTTTACAAAGATGTCATCGTGTCAAGCGCGATTGCGTGAGAAAATAATGTACAAATATGTTCAAAATCAGAGTATTTCGACAAAGAAAGTGGCCTCTGAATTAAATACCACCATAAGAACGGTTCAGCGAGTATTAAAAAGATATCGTGAAGCCTGTACTGCGCAAAGAAAGTGCGGAAGTGGGCGCAAGTCCGGATTTGTCGATAAAAATCTAGAAAAAAAAGTGTTGAAGGCGTTGAAGAAAAATCCAAATTTATCAGTTAGAGATTTATCAAAAAAATTTTATTCAACGAAGTCCACAGTTCAGAGAATTAAAAAAAAAGCTCTATAAAGTCATTTAAGAAAAGCAGAGTGCCGAACAGGAATGCCAAGCAGCAGACTACCGCAAAATCTAGATCGAGGCGTCTTTATTCAAAGATTGCATCGAGAAATTTGCCTGTTATTATGGACGATGAGACAGACTGTAAGTTACACTTTAAATCTCTGCCGGGTCACCATTATTATTCTGGGATCCATCGAAAATCTGTAAATGACGAATTTTTTAAATTCGTAAAAACCGAAACATTTTCAAAAAAAGTACTTGTGTGGCAAGCAATTTGTTCATGTGGTATGCGCAGTAAGACATATATTTCAACCTCCTCTATGAATGACGAGATATATCTAAACGAATGCCTCCAGAAATGCCTGTTACCTTTTATAACACTGCATAATCAAGAAACAGTATTTTGCAATTACGATTACATTTGGGCTTTCCAAATGTAATTGTAATTGATCAATGAAGGTTGAGTTTATTCAAAATTGTTTCTTATAAATTTGTTAGCAAATCGTCACACTTTTAGTCGTTAAAAATTCCACAATGGAGACCAAAAGTTTTAATTATGAAAAATAATTTTAAATTTCGAAAGTGCGGCAGTGTTACCAAATCAGGCGTTAAGTGGAGGTGCACTAATAAAAATTATTCCTCGAAGATATATACGCAATCAAAACAGTGAAGTCAATTTTGCTAATTGATTATTTTGAAAAAGGAAAAACTGTTACTGGCCAATGTTACACAACACTTTTGGGCAAACTGAAAGCAGCAATTCAGGAGAGAAAAGAGTGTTGTTTCACTACGACAATCACTCAGCAAAAATTTACAGAATTGAAGCTCGAAAACCTTCCGCATCCGCCGTATTCGCTTGATTTGGCTCCGTCGGACTTCCACCTGTTCCCGAAACTCAAATCATTTGTGGGTGGAAAGAGATTTTGGTCGAATGAAGAACTGATAGAGGCTGTAAACGATTATTGTGGGAACCTCGAAGAAAGTCACTTCCGGGAGGGAATCGAGAAGCTACAAGAACGTTGGATCAAGTGTGTTGAGCTTCGAGGGGATTATATTGAAACATAAAATATAACTTGAATCCGATTTATTCCGGAAATTTTTCAATCTACCCTCCTATATGTTGCTTATGAGTGAAACGATAGTAAATAACAATAGAAAAATGTCTCGCAAAATCTATATTAGTAATATGGGGCTACTCGAAATGCTGGGGAATTTATTTTGCGCCAGAAGATCCTATTTAATATGGCACCATTTTAAACATAACTTTAAATTGGTAGTCATAAAGATAATAAACATATCAACAACTAATTTGGTGTCATAATTAAAGTTGCAATGCAAAACAAAATGTGAATGTTGTGTGTCAAGTTTTTCCAGTATACCAAGTGACTGAATTTTTGAAAAAAAAAAAAAAAACAAAAAGGTACTGTTCTTCTTACAAATAAAAATCTTTTGGAAAATTTTATTTACTATGAACAAGTCACGAGTCTTTGGAAATAAGCAAAATTTTAGAAAATCATAAAATTATCAAATAAATGAGGTACCTATTATGTATCTTGCTGTTTTATGTACTACATACCAACATATGTAAATAAGGCAAGGGATTCCGTCAAAACATATTGTACCGAAATATGAATTTCCAATAAAACCAAAGAAGAACTAAGAGTTTTACTAATACATGATTACATTTTCGAACCGGAGAGAGAATAATCATTTCAATCCTTAATATTACTTGAGCAAATAAGCAGATATTAAAAACTTATTAAGCATTATTAGAGGCCAATGACCGCACTCATCCTCACGTGTTACATAAGATTTTATCGACTTTAACTTGGATCACAGGATGATGAATACGGTAAAATAAAATGGGGCTAAAGACCATTACAATTCAGATAGTGTAACAGTTTATATGTAAATAATCTAAGGTGGTACAAAAGCATCACAGAGGTACAAATACATCCAATAACACACCAATTTGTCCTATTCTTAGAAATACTATAAAATGCGTACTTGCTTCTAAACAGGTTTCTTTGATTGTTGTATTTTATTACTATTTTCCGCGATTGCTTTCTGGCTTATAACATTTTGTATAGATTAGCTGGATTTGAAATAATTACAATAAATAGGATTTTGAAAATTGAAACTATCACAGTTTTGTGTGAATGAATTGTCTAAAATGTTATATACACACTATGTTTTACAGAAAAAACATTAATTTTAACTTTAAAAAGAAGAATACTCAAAATATTTGGTACATCATTAGATTTTGGCTGAATTCTTTGGCTTCAAAGCTAAAACGGCCATTGTTTTGTTAGTTATAAATTCAATATCGAACTTATTCGATGCAGGAAGTTCTACAGAACAAATAATGCAATCTAATAAATGATGGAATTTGAAACTGGTTTACTTTGAAGCGTAAACTACTTTCAAGGGAAATGGCTATTTAAAAATTACACCAGTCGATATTTTATAAGTAGACGTACTTATATACACTACTGCTCATAAGTATTTGGGCACCTTTGGATTTTAGATTTTTGTATACAAATAATGTATTTAGGAAATACATTCCGGCATTATTGAATAGTATGCTAATAATCAGTAAGATTCACTTAAATTCATTAAATAATATTGGTCTATTTACTTCTTTTATCTGTATGAGAACTAATACCATCATAAAAGCGCCAGTAGCGACAACAAAGAGCGTATTTCTTGAAATTCCAGAAGAAATGTAATAGTTGATAATTTTACTATGATTCATAACGCTATAATAAAACTATTTGAAGTAATATTTTTAAATTACGGTCAATTAACGTTCCATGCTAGTAGAGACAACATCTCTTAACGAATAGTGTTTAAAATTTCATTTAAAATTTTAAAATATGCCGAAAAGGAAATAAATTAGTGTTGAAACGCATGCTCTGATAGTAGCACAACATACCCTAGACATAAGCAATCGTCAAATTGCTGGAAAATTACATTTAAATCGATCTACAGTTGATTATAACATAAAAAATACAGTGAAAGTGGCAGTTTTCTAAATATAGTAAGAAGATATAGACCAAGAGCAACAACATCAGCTCAATATATTACTATCGTGGTGTTTAGCAAGCGAAATAGAAGTAAAAACAGCTCCAGAAATTGCCGCAGAAGCCGATTAGCGTGTCCACGGTTAAAAGCCGTCTGCGCGGCCTTCACGGACGAATTGCGATGCAAAAACCCTTGCTCCGCCAAATTAATAGGAAAAAGAGGTTGCAATAGGCACGTGAACATCGAAATCGGACGGTAGAAAATTGGAGCTAGGTATTGTGGACCGACGAATCCAAATTCGAGATTTTCGGTTCGCAAAGACGAGTGTTTGTAAGAAGATCTCTAAGTGGGCGTGCACTAGAGCAATGCTCAGTCTCTACCGTCCAACGTGGCGGTGGTTCGGTAATGATTTGGGGTTGTTTTGCTGGTACATCCGCAGGTGGTCTCGTAAAAATTCAAGGTATAATGAGGAAAGAGCAATACAAATGCATCTTAGAGAAAAATGCAACGCCCTCTGGTGTAACAATGACCCAAAACACACTTTAAAATTATGCAAGCAATATTTAGAGCAGTTGGAAAAGGAAGAGACACCAACAGTCATGAAATGGGCACCCCAAAGCCTCGACTTGAATCTCATCGAATTATTATGGGAAGAATTCGATCGGGAAGTAAGAAAAACTGCTCCAACTGCAGATGACATATGGGCCAAACTACAGGTAGCATGGACTCGAAACATTGTTAGAATTAATTGCAAGATTATGCGACGCAATCATTAAAAGTAAAGGAGGTCACATAGGCGAATATAAAATTTAGGTCAAATAAATAATTTTAATTGTTAAAGTTGTATACTTAAATACCAAATACATATTTTAATATTTTCATTTAAATATTTAATGATTTACTCTGAAATTTGAGGCGCCCAAGTACTTATGAGCGGTAGTGTAGAGACCTTCGATTCGTGAACAATTTCAAGAGATCAAATAACAAACGAAAACACAAGGTATCAAACAACATCCGTTGAGTAGATTTTCTACAATATGTAGATTCTAGGGTATCTTTAACGTTCAAACTTTATAACCACAAGAACAGATTTTTTTAGGCGGAATTTATTAAATTGTGACTGACGCAAAAGCGTATTTTGATATAGTAACTTGATATCTCTTTTCTTGTAGTGATTCTGGTGAACTTAATCCACCACCATAAAAAATACGAAACACTTCAACTGCCAAGTAACTACCTCTCAAACGGTTGTTTTTGCAAAATTTTTTTATTTAGAATTTGCCTACAAAGAAAGAAGAGGTTGTTAAGTAGAAGTTATTTTGATAAAATATGCAATCAGCTTTAATCAATACCAAAAATCAAAAGTCATAGAGATTTAAACAAACTTAATTAACAAAAAGTTCTGTTATCTTGCAATTCACTGTTTAGGGTTTTGTTATTACGTTAAGGGAAAAACGTCAGTTACTGAATTTTACTTTACTGAACTTTCAATAAGAACTAGATTTAAGCTATTACAGTTCAAACCAATCGAATAGTTTTCTAGGCTTAGTATCATAAAAATATTTAATTTTATAGGCCCATTATTTGCAGAGAAATAATAAATTTACTTTGATCCTTTTAATTTTTTGAAAAAAATACACATTAATTCGGAATGTTACTTGAAACTGTTATTTTCAGACTCCTAAATCATATACGGTTTCAGAAATTTTCTATATTAACAAAATAAATATGATCTAACATACATAAATTCCAAATGTTAGTAGTTTAAAGTAATCAAAATGAAAACTCTTGTCGAAACATCTCATTCTGGTAAGTTAAAAATAAGAAGAACTAATGATGTAATATGTAAACTATTCCCTTTATCTTCTAGAAAAAATAAATTTTAGGATTTAAAATGAGTTTTATATAACTAATTTTTTCAAAAACTACACGAACAATATAGCAAAACGTGAAAATCTTCCAAATAGTATCTATACACGTATTTAATTTATTATTTGTATTTTTTTAACTTACACTATTATTGATAGTTAATGTTAACATACAGGTGCCAATATTTACGAATTTAATTTAATTTAATTTAACACTATTATGATAAACGAAATTTTAAACTAGTTTCTACGTTATCTATACGTTGAAATAATTCCTAAATGAAAATGTAAAGGTTTCGTAGTAACTACATGCAGAGAAACGTTTACTTGTATCAAAGCTGTCCGCCTTAATTCGAGACATTTACTGTTTCAGTTATCCGCAATACAATAACTGTTTTAAATCAAAAGAAATATTTTCTTAGCGTTTCTTTCTCCGCTTAGCAGAAGTATATACTTGTGATGAAATAATTGTATTTCTTTGTTTAAGACATTTGTTAATTTGATTCAAGAAAATCTTGCAGAAAATTTGAAGAAAGCGATTGTTAGTACAGTCCGACCTCGATAACCCGAATCTTCAGTAAATCGGATTCTTCGATAATCCAGCCAAGCATTTCAATTGCATTGTGTACTTTATAATCCGGATTTGATAGTACTCGGTATTCCGGACCTGCGTTTTTTAGACGAAATCGATCGTGTGGGATTCCCCAAACTTCCTAAATTCGGCGGGTTCTGATATCTAGAAGTTCACGTAAGCAATGTGTGTCTTTGCCTTGACTGCTGCATATCGTGTATGAGGATTATGTAATTGTTTAGCTGTTTTTTGTTACACAGTACATATGTACCTACGTGTTATTTTGTGTTACATAAGTATATGTACATACATACATATAAACATTTTTTTACATATATATATTAAAATGCCTCCTAAAAGAAAACATACTACGTTGTCAATAAAACAAAAATCCGATATAGTAGAAAGACTAGTCCGTGGTGAAAGTGGAAAAGTGTTAGCAAATGAATACGAGGTAGGAACATCAACAATTTCGGATATAAAAAAGAATAAAGACAAAAACAAAAGGTATGGTATACTTTAAAGACCATTGTGAACTTTTACTATGTAGTGTAGTTTCTTTTAGATTTATTGGCAAATGTGATTCCGTTTCCGACCTCAGAAAACATTGCGAAAAGCCAAATATCCAAAAATGGAAACGTTCCAATTTCCTATGACATTTTATCTACCAAAGCACAACAGTTTTATTCTGAAATCTATGGAAATGATAATTTTAGAGCTTGCAGGGGCTGGATTTCTAATTTCAGAAAAAGGCATGACCTGCGTTCTTTAAAAGTGCATTTGCAGAGAAGATTAAACAATTAAACCTCGCACCTACTCAGATATACAATGCAGATGAATCTGCTCTGTATTGGAAAATGTTGCCTGAAAAAACGCTAGTTCGTGCTCAGGAAAAGACCGCACCAGGTCAAAAAATAAACAAAGAACGCGTTAGCATGTTGCAATGCTGATGATTCACAAAAATTAAAGCTGTTGATGATAGGAAAGGCAAAAAATCCAAGGGCATTTAAAAATGTGAACATACCTGTTGAATACAAATCATCTGCCAATGCATGGATGACTACGGCAATTTTTTTAGATTGGTTTCATTGTTCATTTATTCGTCAAGTTAGAAGTCTCAATTTACCTGAAAGAGCCCTGTTAATCGTCGATAACTCCTCGAGCCATGGAACTATAGAAGAGCTGACTAGTGAGGATGAACAATTTACAACATTATTTCAACCATCTAATTGTGTAGCACTTTTGCAACCTCTAGATCAAAATGCCATCAGACCAAATTATTTTATTCGCGCTTACCTTGTTTAAAACAGTACGACATATCCGTACATAATGCAGTAAATTATTCACATTGCTTGTGATTTTAAAAAGGCCAAAGTAGAGGTTATCTGCAGAATAATATTCAAACAAAAGTGAACTTAATGTAGAAGTACACATGAAAAAGGTGCATAGAAACATTTGTAATTTTTATAAAAAGTTCATTTGTCCCTTTTAACAAATAATAATAAAAAAGGGACAAATAAACTTAAATATTAACTCATTATTAAAGAAATAATTAATTAATTATACTGTAATATGTACAACAAAATTTGCTCATTAGTTCATTCACTTGCTCCTAATTTTAATTATTAACTTTAGTGTTTTTTTCCATTATTGTAATTTTTCTTTTACTGGATATGCTTCTAGCAGACCCGATGACGTGTTTTTTGAACACGAAACCGGTCGCCTAATTTCTCAATAGAACTTTGTGAGATCTGGACCATTTATTCATTCCTACCCTTAATATTAATATTTTCTTAACTTAAAACTGGAGCAATATTCCAGTGCCACAGATTTAGAGTACCCGATTAAAACTAAATAATTTACTTTGGAAGAAACATTTTTTTGTCTTGCATTTTCTTGATTTTCTAACCCAAAGAAAATATTTATTTAATGTAAGTAAAACTAAAAAAAATATTTTCTTATATTAGACATTTTTATAGTTTTGAAAGAAAAATATTTTCTTGAATAGAGGCTAATTTTTGCAAGGAAATCTATTTTCTTGATACAAAAAACCATTTCTCTGCGTGTAGAAGCAATTAACGAAAATATTGGTAGGTAGAAGAAAGGATAGTAGTAAAAAGTGGTTGGGTAACTTCCGAAAGATTCTAATTCTTTCAAGCCTACGATATACTGCTACCTCCCGCTTTCAAGGCATTATGTAATTGGTGTAGGTGTTCCAGGTATTCAAGTTACTTAAACGAGGAACCCAAATCTAGTGGCGTCCGCGTGCTTATTAGTTTTTTTTACTAAATTTATTAATCCAAACTCTTCATATATACAATTTAAAATCATATGAGTCATTCTATTTCGTTTGATACGTTGAAATTATTGTTTTAGAATATAATTTGAATAGATTTTTATTGCTATAATGGTTATACTTTTAAAAGAATATAAAATAAAAGTGTCATCTACTGTATACATAGCACATTGAATATTTTACGTAATCATACTAAGTGAAAACCGATTTACCCCTACTTAATCCTTGAAGGTTTATGTGTTACTCCAAAATGAGTTCAAATTTGCATACGTAAATTTTACAATTTCGCGCTTGCCCTTGAACTAAACGAGTACAACACTAAACACAGCCTGGAACCGTACAATATACATAAAATATTGCGGTCGAAAGTCGAAAACCTCGACACTGACTGACTTTGAGTGAGTTTTAAGCGGCAGCGTACCGCACCTACGTCCGCTGCGGAGCACGAACCGTTCCGTTCAAGAAAGAGACGGCGACTGACTAAACAGCGGGCCGTAAAGCGTGGTGCGCTGGTCGGGGATCGCATCAGGAGAGGCCCTGAACGAGAATTTTATTGTTATTCGTATTGGGTCTTCCTCTTCGTTTTTTTTTCTCTTCTCTCGTCTTGATCGCTTCAGTTCTTCGGTCTGTTTTGATCTCGTGTCTCGTAAAAAGCGATTTCCGGTGATGCGTCTAACACCGAACAAGGAATAATGTGAGTATGTATGTGATGATTCGGTATATCGAACGTTTCGTTTGATGATATCCCACTATCGTCCACGTTGATCCTATTACGCTAATAATAAATGAAGTATCAGCGGTAATAAAGTCAATTTAATGCTGATTTATTCTTTCACTAGACAGCTTAGTTAATGCATATCTTTATTTCATGTAATCTGCTCAATAGAGCAGAAGTGCTTCTGGAGGTTGATTTAAAAAAAGCCGCGTTTGGAAGTTTCAAATTCCACGTGATCTTTAGATAGCTAAAAACAAGCCACAAACATGGCAATTTGTTGTGAATAAGGCGTAATATTTTTTAATTTGTTATAATTATAATGTCTGTAATAGATCACCATATACTCCTACAAAAGCTAAGTACATTCGTATTTCTTCCTATACTTCTGCTATTCTTTTTGGACAATGGATATTCCTCTCATAACTATTTTACCACTTCGGGGTTATCACAAGAATCAAATTTGCCCCCAACATATTCGGGTAATTTTCAATAACTTTTTACTTTGATGATACTGGGATGTCACACATGTATTTCGTAAATTTACAAAGTACACCCTGCTGTACCAGGTGAATTGAGACGCGTTCCCATAAGGCAGAAACAAAAAATTTGCAAAACTTTTAATTTTATATTTTAAAAAAATTTTCAAACAATTGAATTTTCATTTCCGTCACGTTTTACCATGGCGTATTTCAATGATGCCACTTACTTTTTACTACCATAATTACTATTGGTTACAGTAACAGTTATGTTTTCCTAATCTGTCATGTCTTGACTTTCTAAAATTGGTTAAAAATGAAAAAGTGCCCATGATGAATATTGTTAAAGTACGAATACTTCTTATGCAACCGCGATTTGCTATCATTTCCGTCATCCATGGTTTAAGTAATAAAATCGGTCATTAAATGACGTTAGGAACTCTTAGACAGAGTTTGGTTATGTTGTTTTACAGACAGCGTGTGTAAATTAGTTGACTCCTCCTGCAAAATATCCTGTTTATTTTTGTGAAAAGAAGGCAAGTTTTTACTACGTATTTTTTCTCTCCTCATCTACGTTCCATAGGTCAACTTTCTTTAAGGGAAAGATTAAAGTATTATTAAATATTAAAAAAAAAACAGTTAACGCGGTTTCTGATCTCATAACCTTTAGTTTATCTTGTTGTTTACATTTTACATTTTGATATAAATCACTAATATTTACCAAATTCTCATTTCTGTCACACTCCCAAAATAATGAAACGTGACGGAAATGAGGTTGGCGTGATGGAAATGTTTAAGTTTCTATAAAACATTACTATCTTCAGTCTTAAACATGGAGTTCTTCAGTATGAGTTTCTATTAATGGCCGTTCAGAAAGTGTTACAGTAACGGTCAGCCCAAGTGAAAACGAAAAAAAATAAAAAACCTATGAGGGAAGAAGCATTAGAACGTCAACCAACAGAAAATAGGAACAGAAAGGCTACAAACAAAAACAAACTGTTTAAGATTAAAGCTACATTCACAACCTCAAAATTAATAGCTTTAATTAAGACTTATAATTAGTATTTTAAGTATAACAAAGGTATTTAAATGCGCCCGTTCATCAAGTGACGTCGAACGAAATCAATTGAACTGTATTGAACTTGAGAGAACTGTCATGTTCTCAGTGCAAGGAGTTGCACAACAATTTGGTTCCAAATCAGTACTAAATTGGTACTGGTGCCTAATGGTGTCATTTTTATAAAGTTCATTTATGCAAATATGCCATGTTTCCTTTACTAAGACTAAAAAATTCCTTAACTCAATACTTTTTAGCTGATGACAATGTTGTGTTGAATGACATAAAAAAATAAGAAGGCGATTGGGTTGCCGTGTTGTGCCGTGTTAAAGGCAATAACCTTACAGTTTCATTCATACAGAAATCAAGAAGTTTTTTTTTGTGGCCCCAAAAGGCCGATATTCAAATAATTCCTAAAAACGGGATCCTTTGTACTTTAAATGCACCAACGAAGATAATCATCTCGACTGTTTAAATTTGAGAATATCTACAAGCGAAGTAGATTCTTTATTAGAAGTGTTTGAATAATGTCCATTACTGTAAAATTTTTTGTTTTGACGTTACAAAACTTTGTAGTCAAGAGTGGTAAGTTGCAACATTACTAGTTAAGTAACTTTTATGTTTTGTTTATTAGCAATTACAGAATTTTTTGGCGTTTTTTAAACAAATTTTGTATTCACTTTAACTTTTCAGTCCTAATTTCTCATTTTCGCCGCCATTCCACATTTCCGTCAGAGTAGGTTGTTTAAAAAAAAATAATTATATTAAAAGAATGATAAGATTTTTTTTGTTTTTAGACATAAGAGAACATGGTTTTGCTAGTTTTCTTCGTGCTTTGCAAAAAAAGTGAAGTGTTCTTTTTTAAAATTTTTAGTAATTCGTTGTTTTTCGCTACTACTAATTTCTTAAATGCGTTATTTTTATGGGATCTAAAATTTGGATAAAACGGAATACATGTTAATAATAAAATAATTTACAGTAATAAGGGACTCTTTTTCGTATACACAAATCCATGAATAAAAAATGTTCAAGGTTATTTTTTCTTCACCACTGTAGAAGCTTGTGTATGGCACTTAAATCTTTAGATCAGTTTGTTAAAAGTATTGAGTCTGAAAGGTTAACAGTTATTGAAAATGACCCATTCATAAATCACCTGATCGCTCGAAATTAAATTCTGTTAAAGGTATTACATTTATCTTGTTTAGCACTCAAAATGATGGTAGAAATACGAAAAAAAATCTGCACGACGCTACGCGTCGCAACGTCGCGAAATTATTTTTTCTAGCAACATATCGTTGAAAAGATGTTTTAATTTGAAGATTTTTTCTAAATACAACTATTTTCTAATTTTATTCCTTAAGAAGTTATTATTAATGTCGATTTCATGTATACCTATTATACCTTTTAACTAATTTTTTTACGTTTTTCTTCTTAAAGCCTTTAATATTGACAGTGTGACAAGTTGTTTTGGATTAGAACAAGGCTATGCAAAACAATAGTAGCAAAAATTGAATAAAGTCAGATCTGTCTCGGGTGAACTTATAGCTGGACTACATGAAGAGTATTTTGAAAAACATAAAGCAAGAATACTTTTTAAAATTTGATGGAATTGAATATAATTGGTGGAACATAAATTACTTTAAAAATTCTTCAATGTGAATACCATTGTTATGTAAGCACAATTCATAACGTTTTCTTATTTAATTAAAAGTCACTCTTCTCATAACATCTGTATTTTTTATATGCTCTACATTGTTAGATTTTGTTTTGTAGACAATATTACTGACCAGACAACTGTGGTAACTCCTGTTTCATCCAGATTAAAAATAGCCGAAGGCGGGAAGTTCTTCCTTTGCATTATGTCTTCCAATTTATCAAAGGATTCGCCTACCGTAGTTTTGTTGAATGCTCATATTTGCAAGATACGTTGCCTCAGATTTTCGTATAAAAAACATAGGATTCCTCTTTATAAATCCCTAGTCATCTCCGGCTTGTCTTTCTTCTTTCCAGGATTCTGGATATTTCAGTTTGTTGCGCTAGAGTAAATACTCCGCCAGCTCCATTTGCTCAGAGAAAACCTGTCAGCTACGAAAATTCGGTTTAAAGGATAAAATATCTATACCCATTGCTTTGGCCTTCATCATAAAGGGCAAAACGAAATTTTGTTATGTTGTGGGAGGCTGTCACGTCCCATATGTCACCGCGATTATTTCATGCATCTTCCACTGCACTTTTCAGATTGCTTTGGGGAAAAATTCAATCAATTTTCTTTTTAATTCCACCTGGCACCCTGAATAAAACGTGTAAAACGAATAGTGGGAATACAACAAATAGGTCGGGATATAATGGACAATCTGTCCATTATATCCCTATGAGCGCCATTATGACATGTTTCTTCATAAAGTCGGAACAATATATTAGATTTATTTGGAATATTCATAAATATTTCTCTATTAGTCACCGTTAAATGTAACATAAACAACAAATAAAAATTAAAATACAATCCTGAAAAGCTTGTCATTGAAAAGTTACATTGGAAGTGTTGAAAAACGAAATTTTAATCTGGTACGTACGCTTCTACCTATTTCCAGTTTCGTGGTAAATTCCTCGAGCAAATCTCAGGCGCAGCTATGGGATCTCCTCTGTCTCCTGTTGTCGCCAACATTTTTATGGAGGCGTTCGAACAACAAGCCCTATTATCTTACAATCTTAACCCAAAGTGTTGGTACAGGTACGTTGATGATATCTTTGTCACCTGGCCTGATGGAAACGAATCTTTAAACAATTTCCTATCGTTTCTGAATTCCCAAATGTGATTCCATACGCTTCGCCATAGAAATCGAATCAGACGGTTGCCTTGCTTTCCTACATGTTCTCGTATACCGGCGTCATGACGGTGCGCTAGGACATTCCGTTTACCGAAAACCCACGCACACGGATAGATATCTCAATGGCCTCTCACACCATCATACTGCCCAAAAAACGCGGTGTCATCAATTCTCTTATCCAATGAGCCATTTTCTTGTCTGAACTCAATTCGCTTCCTCAAGAACTGAACCACATCACTGAAACTCTGATCCGTAATAATTATTCTAGGAAAGACATTCAAACTACCATTAACCGCTACACCAACCCTTCTTCACAGCAAGTCCCCTCATCTAACCCTAATTTCCGTAAGCAAACGTATCTACCCTACATTCATGGTATCAATGATCGTATCAGCAAGATTCTTTTCAGGAACAACATAAAAACCATCTTCAAACCCAATTTCAACCTTTCAAACTAATTTCCCATCAAAGACCGCAATCACTTGGAAGCCCCTGGTGTCTACCAGATTCCATGTACGTGCGGTAGTGTGTACGCCGGTGAGGCAAAGCGATCGGTCAGCACTTGGATTACTGAGCATGAGCGATTGTTGCGTATAGCCGGGTTCGCGCTGGCCGAGCATAGACTGGAAATTGGCCACCAAATCCAATTTAACTGTACCCACATTTTATCTCGGAACCCTCACTATTATAGCAGAAAAATCCGTGGATCAATAGACATTTTCAAACATCCCAACAATTTAAATCGCGAAGATGGCTATCCCAACTTATCAAACCTCCTAGCAATCGCCACGTTTCATTGATTGATAACATTTCTGCCCCGTTGACCCGAAACAAGCCCTATATAAACCCTTCGGAATGGATAGTATCGAGTCAGTGTGCAGTAACAGCCCTGAGGATGTCCCATAAGAGTGTGGACGAAATGTCGGCATAAGCTACGACAGCGACGCGGTTCCAACCTGGAAACTAAGAGTGTAGTGAAATTTTCATCTATTTGTTACGGTTGTAGAGTGACTACCATGTGCCTTTTCACAATTTGGTTGCTTATAGTGTTACCAACACAAAAAACTGGTGTTTGCAGTACAAATCACATTGAGATGTAAAATTTAAACCTGTATCCCCCGTGTCCCTCTCCCCTAGGGAGAATGTCTAAAGGAAATTCGCAAACTACCTAAAGTATGTAATACATCAAATTCGTAATGGTGTTGTCCTACCTCCTAGCCTTCTCCCTGCTTGCTTGTCAGGGTTTGTAATTTAATTGATTTCTTTATAGGACTAAGATCAATTAGCATATTAAATGTTAACCTACAATTTTCTACATGTAACTCTTAAACAACGCTATGCATATGGTTCTGCAGAACGACAAATATCTATATTTAATACTAACTTGCGAAACTGAATTAATGAACAAATATTTACAAGGAGTACCACCAGAGATGAAATAATATGTTCGACAGTAAACATTTCGTACGTGTTTAATTTGTTACGCAACAAATTAAGGCTTTGAGGAAGATGGGTCATGTTTTATCTGCACAAATACAATACAAAGATTAAACATTGCTAGTGTAAACTAAACGTAATTATTTTTAGCATTTTTATCATCTTCCGGATCAAAAACGAAACTTGACCTGTTCATAGAACCAAAGACATTCTAGTTTTTATTTTATAATTTAGTATTCAAAACATGGCACTTAAGGAGATAGGAAAAATATATTATTTGACAATGGATGAGCATTAAAACATCCATTAACGATTCCAAATAATACACTAATTACAATAATGATTATATTAACGGCTATAAATCCTTCACACTATTTAATCTCTCTAAGTTATACCATTTATACGCATGTAGATTTTATTTCCGAACAGTCAAGTACGCAGCTTTAATTACATAATGTTAGACAAATGTAATTAAACACCATTTTTGATAAGTCGAATAGGTTTATCAATACCACGTGTGCATCAAGCTTCTACTCTTTTTCTTGTACAAATTTCGTCGTTTTTTCCCTTAGTTCGGTACGGAAATATGTCAATAAATTAGGATAATATATGCCAATTCTTACTTCCATTTTCTAAATAGGCAATAAAGATTGTACCTTGGGAATCCCAAAAAATCGTTGCAACAACCTTACTGGCAGAAAAAATTGTTTTTGCTTTCTTTGGAGCACGTTTATTGGATGAAGTCTATTGCTTTGATTGTGCTCTTTTTTTAGTATGCTGATGTATCCATGTTTCATCTTTGGGCACATTTCAACGAAAAAACAATCACTTGAAATTGCAACATGAGTTTGCGTTTGGTCCACACACAATGTCCTTCTTAGATCAAGTAAACCGCGTACTTGTACATGAGCAAGAAAATATTACTTTAGTCAAGTATTACAACTTCTTGAATATCAAACAAAACATTTTCTTTCTTTAAATATTTAACTTCTTAAGTCAAATATACGAGTTTTTTAGTTCTAGAAAATAATTTCTTGATCCAAAAATTTCACTTAATGTTGTTTTCTAAAATGAAAGCGAAAAATATTCGAATGAAGAAAGCCAATTTTTTAGTACAAGAAATTGTTTCCTTGATAAGATATAGTTATAATTAGAAAAAATGTTTACTTGTGGTAAGTATTATATTTCCTATTTCAAAAAATATATATTTGATAAAATCTTTTGAAATACTTCGGGTAAGAAACTAATTTCTCAATCAAACTATGTAGTTGTGTATATTAAATAAGCACCTCAATGATAATTAGCTTCATCGGCATAATTCTAATGGCGTAGTTGTCATAGCAATTAATAAAGATTATGAAACTAATAAAGTAATTGTTTTGACAGACCCACTGAAGTATCTGTTTATACAACACATATTTGACATTACAAATGACGCTATTTATCACTATCTTATTACCATATTTATCGGATTTCAGTTGATATAAATGTAGGCAAGAAAAAACAAAGAGCATCTGGGCATCCAACATTTATTTATAAAAATATTACATATATTCAAGAAAGGAAAAAAGCAATTTAAGCTTCGCTAATATTTATTAAATATTTTGGCAAAACAGCATATACTACACCAGTGGAGAGCACATGCTCCACTGTAAGATATGTACTTTGAATATACATTGGGAAATTACATTAAAAGAAGTAAGTAGTGTTTACTGTTTAATGATGTAATTGTAAATATGTTTACATATAATATCCACCAATCTATTTCTCTTGTTATTATCTAAGTAATTACAATTACTAACGTTATAAAAATTGATTATGCTATTGGTGTCTGTCAGGGGATGCCAGGGGATCCCCACAGGGAGGGGTACTATCCCCTCTATTGTGGGACATGGTGATAGACGAACTGCTGGTCTTGCTAAACAATGCTGGCTACTATACACAGGGATACGCTGATGACATTGTAATACTTACCAGTGGGAGAAATGCCAGCATAATCTCAGAACTAATGCAGAGAGCATTAAAAATGGTAGAAGTATGGTATAAGAAGGAGAACCTTAGAGTAAACCCTGGGAAAATTGCACTTGTACCCTTCACCAAGAGAAGGAAATTGGACGGTCTAAGAGCGCCGACTCTTTGCAATAAAGTAGTACAGATCAGTTAGGAGGCTAAGTTCTTAGGTGTAACGTTGGACTCTAAACTGAACTGGAACTCACATTTACAAAAAATGACCGACAAATGTAAGAGGGCGTTGATGACAACTTGTAGAACAGTTGGGAAAACATGGGGACTCCGGCCACATATGACTTACTGACTGTACACTACGGTGGTAAGACACATGATAACTTATGGCTGCCTAGTTTGGTGGCCTAAGATCACACAGAAGCATGCGGCAACCAGTTTCTCGAAAATTCAGAGACTGGCATGTCTATGTATAACAGGAGCTATTAAAAGCACCCCAACAGCTGCTATGGAAACCATGCTAAACCTACCTCCTCTTGAGATCTATATCAAGGGAGAAGCCAGAATGGGAGCATACAGACTGAAAAATACTAGTAACTGGAGATCCCACAGTGGATCTGGGCACACCAGAATAGAAACAGCAGTTACAAACCCTATCTTTGATATGGGTAGCGATACAACAATCTCCAAGATCTCCTATGACAAACTTTTCAAAGTTTTCTTGAATTGGAAAGAATGGAGGGATGGAGAGGGGAGAAAACCGAAAACTTTAATCTGGTACACAGATGGGTCCTAAACGGGCACTACTTCTGGCGTTGGTGTTTATGAGGAAAACCAACAGAAAGATACAAAGTTTGTGCATTACTTGGGCGATACACCACGTGCAACATCCCACAACACCTAGTAGATAATGAAAACTTTCGTCTTTTTTGGGATAAATATGTTCCATTATGGAAGTTACCAACAAAAAGACAATTGGGGTACAATTTACCACATGTGCAAAGTACAGTAAAAGACCGTATAAAAGACGAGTTGAGAATTCAAAAAATCTGTCTCACTGTGGACGAAACCACTGATGCTCAGAAACACAGCGTGATCCATATTGTGGCGCGTCCTTTAAAACGTAATGGTCCAGCAGCTTCCTTGTTGTTAGCCAGTAAAAGGATTGAAAGAACTGATGCCGAAACCGTTGTAAACATAATTAAAAATATGTTAAGAGAATTTTGTATCGTAGGAGTCCAAATCACCATGTTAGTTTCTGACGGAGTCGCAACAATGCTGAATGCTGGTAGGATGTTAAAAGTATGCTTTCCGACTCTTCTTCACATAACATGCCTCATACACGCATGTCATTTCGTAGCAGAAACAATTCGAATCAGGTATCTTAGGGTGAATGATTTAATATCATCTACCAAAAAAGTGTTTGTGAAATCTCCTAAACATATTCGCGTATTCAAGCAATTGTATCCGCAAATTCCGCTACCTCCTCAGACTGTATTGATGCGATGGAGAACATGGATCAAGGCAGTATCTTACTGTCGCAAATATTATTCCCAAGTGAAAGATGACATTTTCAAACTTAATTCTTCTAATTCTCAAGCGGTTCGCGAGAGTCAGCAACTTTTTTTCGATTCGGACGTTCAAAAACAAATAGATGACATTGCCATCAACTATTCTGTAGTAACGCAAACTATTTCGCAGTTAGAAAATACTAATTTATCTATACAAGACTCGTTAAATAACATCAACAATTTAGCAGTCGCTCTAGAAAGCTTGACGGATCGTATAGGACTAGATGTCGCGCAAAAATTTCGTGCAGTTTTAAATAAAAATCCGGATTTAGAAAAGGTTCGATCTATATCTGGGATTCAAGACTGCACAGAAGAGATACAGGAGTATTTGAATTTCGCAAATCATTTGCAAAGTATACGAGAACGTTTTCAGACCGTCGTCGAGGCCTGACCGAATCGACAACGGAAGCATTGCTTATGTTGCTGCACTACGCGGCGTACCATGCCAGTCGCACATTACCGCAATGGTCATTGATACGTCAATAAAAGGTAACAATCTATTATTTTTTTATTAATACTGTGTCTACTTAGGCGCGGTACACCCCGAACGGTTCTACTAGTTTCTTGAACATTATAAATAGTACACGCACACCGATCAACCGATAATAACCGAATGTCCACTCGTTTCACTCCTTTCACGGCGCCTCTGCGGCTGCAACCGTTTGTCACGCTTTAATCATCAGCATAACTATGGCAACTACAATGTAAAAGACAAGTAGACACTGTTGAGGTGTACACTGTATACTGATGGACACCGGAAGTAACATTCCTGAATTCAACATAATGAAGTATGGAAAGCAACAAGTCATGATTAATAATATCAAACGTTCGACTGAAATCTAACGAAACTAAGATAGTGACCATACCCTTATCCAAGGAACTGATAATATCGTCTGTAACATATAACAGAGCAGTAGCACAACTGTGTAAAGGACGGTATCTAGACTGCCAATTGGGAAGAACATTGTTGTTTAAAAGAAAATGTCTTAATTGACGTTCCATAATCCTTTCTAAGAGAGGGTGGAGAGAATCCTAATTCGGCGGACATCTTTAGGAGTAGCAGGTGCAGTAGCTTTGGGCACAGGAATAATAATACCCTTCTTCCAGGCACTCGGAAAGATAGAATTACTCAAGCAATGATTTATAACGTGAGTTAAAAGAGGGAGAATATGTGGAACACATAATTTCAAAGCATCAATACCTATATTATCTGGAACGAATATTATATAAAATTTGATGGAGTTCATGCTCTGTAATCAAAGTGAAATGAAAGGGTGGGTCATTATTAACGCTGGCCACGAGCGGTACCGCGCATCGGCGTAGAATCAGTTCGGACCGAGAGGAACGGTAGTATTACTTCGTCTGCGGAGCAGTACGGACATTTTTGCTGCCGGTCATTTGCGCAATTGTTTATCTGTCCTAGAAAAATTATGATTTCGTCAGCAAAACGACCGCGGTCGGACAAACTTCGAAAATTTATTGCAGAAATTCCAGACTTAATATATGAAGGTGTTAAAATTAAATGTGTAATCAGTAAAATCCCGTTAATGTGTTGGTCCAGACAGCATTGTCTACGACACGTAAATAGTGAAAAGCATGTATCAAAAAGAAATTGCGCACGAGACAATGAAAAATTTATATTTAATTTATGCGTTACGTTTATCGCATGTAATATACCGTTTAATTTACTAGACAAGGAACCGTTTATCTGCTTTTGGAATAACTATTCGGAGTGCAAATTACCTAGTCGAACATCGTTACGAAGAATTGTGCCATCTGCGCGCGAACATATTGAATAAAAAATAAAATCGGAGTTGAAAGATCAAAAATTGTGGTTATGTGTCGACGAAACAACAGATCGGAAGAAACATTCTGTTCTTAATGTAATGGCACGCAAATTGGAACCTCATCAATCGGCACCTTCAATTCTATTAGTCTCCAAACGAATACAACAGTGTACTGTCGAAGTAATTTCAAAGTTAGTGTTAAATACATTGGACAAGTTTGAACTTTCAACAAACCAACTCTTGATGTTAGTGAGTGATGGTGCTGCAAACATGCTTTCTGTAAGCCGGTCTCTTAAAAAACATTCTGCTAATTTGTTACACATTACGTGTAAAATTCATGCTCTCAATCTTGTGGCGGATAGTATCAGAAAATGTTATCCTGAGGTAGACGCTTTAATAGCGCATACCAAAGCAGTATTTGTCAAATCACCGAAACGTATTCGCGAATTTCACAGACTGTGCCCCCGTATACCAGAGCCACCAGAACCTATTCTAACTCGTTGGGGAACATGGTTGCAGGCCGCGTTTTATTATCATAAATATTTTGACAATATTAAGAACGTGGTTTTCACAATTCGATACAAAGGAAGCTGCCGCTATCCAGAAAAGCCAGTCGAAATTTCAAGATAGTCAGGTTAAAATGGATTTAAAACTCATTCACGACAATTACTTCGGGCTAGCAGATGCAATAGAAAAATTACAAAATCCTGCGGTGCCGTTAGAAGAATCTCTACAAATAGTGCAACATGTTCACGCACAGCTATGCGCGATTGGAGACGCAAAAAATGTTTCTGTTCTAGAAAAATTTGAAAGTGTTTTTGAGAAAAATTCTGATTTTGGCACATTAAGACACATTTGTGAAGGTGCGTCAACAGAATCGTTAAGTTATTTGAAAGATTATTTTACTTACGCAAATATTACGTCACTAGATGTAGAACGTTCGTTCTCTGCATATAAACGCATTTTTTCCTCATGCCGTACTAGTTTTGCCGAAACAACAGTTGAAACATATCTAATGTTGCAGATATTTAACAGACATTATTCACTTGTGATTTCACGGAGGACTCTTAAAAGTGGTAAGTGTTTGAGCACGTGTTATTTAATTTTTATTTAAAAGATGAACGAAATTATTTGCGGCAGCAAACATCTGTATTAGCAGAATAACTCTAGTGGAACGCGAGGCCTGGTCGACTCTACGCTACTGCGCGGTACCGCTCGTGGCCAGCTTTAGTCATTATGTAAGGTGTAAGTATCATAAAATGTCTTAATGGTTATATTACCGTGAGCTGAAATAGGTAAATTGAGGAAAAAGTTGTTTAACATGGTGCAGCCAGACAAATGCGCAGTCAAAGTTTTGGATCTTGACTCAACTACTTGGAAGCCACGCAAATTGCGCCAGACTGGTAATGCGCGATACCAGTTTCAAGATCAGCATTCATATAAGCGAATTTTTCATTGCGAATGGAGGAGGTTGTACAATTGCTAAGTTGCTTGTAATATTGAAAATGAATAAGACCTTTCGATTTTTTAAATTTTTCTAGCGCTTTATTCCTCAATTTTATTAAGTACTTGATCAGTTAACCAAGGTAGAATGGCTTTAGAACAATAACAAGTAATTAGAGGGGCGAAAATATCTAGCAAAGATAGAATAGATTGATTGATAAAGGTAACCATATCATAAACAACTTGCCAGGGAACAGCCCTTAAGCAAGATAAGAAAGCATCATAATTTAAGTTTTTTAAATCTCTGAACGACTTGAAACCAGATCCCGTGGAGGGTGCAGCAACCATCAAGTGACATTCAACTAATTCGTGGTCAGAAATTTCAGGAACATGCTTTAACGAGCATCCAGATCACCGTATAACCAAACCAAGTCAATCAAAGGAGCTGAATTTCTCGTTACACGTGTAGGTTCATTAATCAATTGGTAATTTAAACTTTCGCATAAATCAATAAACCCCTGTGAATGTTTATTATCAGAATCTAGAAGATTGAAATACTTTAACATGCATTAAAAATCAACTTTTATAGTATAAATACTATTTTTTTTTATGTCAGCACATTTATTTTGCCATTAAAAGCACAATAAAGTTTTTAAATTCGAAATTATTTAGTTAAAATTAATTAAAAACGAAATTTTTGAATTTTTAAATTAAAGTAGAATATTTTTGTACTATGAAAAAATCCTCTAAACACCACACGACACTATTGGTACAAATTCATACTTTACAATGTCACTGGCACTTAAATGTTCACTTTTTTAATTAACGGTACTTTTATTTTGCAACCCATCACTTCTATTCTTCAATTATTGATAGCCCGCATTCTTTGAGTGTTTGAGTGTTATTGTTTCATAAAATTATTTTTCTTGAGTTTCGTTAAACGTTTAACTATATTTTTACTAATCGGGTACTCTAAATCTGTGGCACTGGAACAGTGAAACAGTTCACTAAAACCCTTACCACAATACTTAACTCGTACTGCACGCACGTTCCGATAGCCAAGCTAACAACACTTTTTATCAACAAACGGAAGGAACGGCAATGGGTAACAGCTTGTCTCCGTTTATGGATAACCTCTTTATGGATAAATTTGAAACTGACCTGAAGAACACTTTGACTTATTTCCCTTGGCTTTGGATCAGGTACGTCGATGACATTTCTTGCATCTTTGACACCAGCAAATGTTCAATAACGGATTTTATTGAACAACTTAACTCAAGATTTCTCTCTATCAAATTTACCCACGAAGAAGAGAAAGACAACAGGATTCCTTTCCTCGACATGTTAGTAATAAGAAATAAAAATGAGTTAGAAAGAGACGTATATAGAAAACCCACTAGTAATAATAGATTTATCTTACAGGATTCTAATTACTCATATGAACACAAACTTTCGGCTATTAACTTTTTGGTACACCGGTTACTTAATTTTTCTTTAACTAAAGATAGATATCAAAATGAACTAAGAGAAATCATCAATATTGCTATCTTTAACGGATTCTCTGAAGATGTCGTCTATAATAATATTAGGAAACATAAGAGTAGATTAAGTTGATACAAGTTTGTTTTTGCTTCAAGCAATAACCTTAAAAACCTTTTAGGAAGTTCCAAAGACCCAATAGATAACATGGATAAATCAGGAATTTATAAAATTTTATGTAAAGATTGTGATCAAGTGTATATTGGGCAGACAAAAAGATCAAACAAAATTAGGCACAAAGAACATTTGGCTCATCTCAAATTCAGAAGGTTTGATAAATCTAGTGTTGCTCTACATATGCTTGAAAATAACCATAATGTTGATAATATAAAGTTAATTAAAAATGTAAAGAGTACTGTTCAATTAAATTGTTATGAAGGCATGGAAATTTACAAAAACAAAAATCACTAAATGAATTCAGATTTAGGACCACTAAATTCCAGCCTTTATCCTTTGTTATATCATGTTTAGTTAATTACAGCTGTAATTATAACCGTGTGCAAGGAAACGCTTCATTGAAAAACAAGGATTTTAATAACTCACGTCATCCTGACCATTTACATTTTAATTTAGGGATTATTTATTATTTACCTTTAGATTTATATTTTAGGTTTAATTATAGTCCAGTGCAATGAAGCAGCTCATCGAGAAACACTTAAAGTAGAAGAATTAAGATAGAATTAAGGATGCTTAATTTAAATTTACATATTGCATAATTTATTTGCTGTATAAGGTTCGTTTTTCACTTAGTTTGTTCATTCAGTTTTACTGCTGATGATGATAGCTTGGCTATCGAAACCTGCGTCCAGTACGAGTTAAGTATTGTGGTAAGGGTTTTAGCGAACTCTTTTTATATTTTTACTATTTAAATGCTATCTTCTATAGATAATCCTTTAGTTTCTAGTATAGAGATTGCAGTCGAAATGCTCGCCAAATTAGCTGGAATATGCATTAATGCTCTAAAGAATTGAAATATGCCATTATTGATATGAATGTCCAAAATATGCATTTGCATATACAAATGCATAATTATCCTAAGCCTACTTATCAACGTAAAGTAAGACCATCAAGATGGAATAAGCTACTAACTAGGCTTTTATCCTACATTTGCATCTCACTTTTGAACGTTATCTATTATGAATGTGAATATAAACTCGTTAATTATAAAATGAAAAAATAAAAATGAAGTCAAAAAATAGTAATAAAACACAAGGGCAAGTAAGCAATTAGCATTTCTTGCAAGCTCATGATTTTTCGTAGCTGTATGATATGTAAATAATAAACAATGCCTTAATATTATGAATATTATTATGATGTATGGCGCAGACGTATTATGACGGTGAATTTATTCCACCTTCTGATATATGTAGGTAAATGAATTGCTTTTATTCCGTGCTGATAACTTTAATTTCGTAAAAATAATATACGCGTTAGTACATCCTTAGTATATGTTGCATATTCGCAAACAAAAGCATTTATTATTGACTTATAGAGCGACAATAACGACATGCAATTTAACAAGTTCAAATTATAGATATTGAGTCGACCCTAAAATATTGCCGTCTGTCCTAGTTTTATAACATTACATGCAGTGTTATTAAAGTTTAATAATATCAGACGTGATATGTTTTAATTGATTTATTGGTGTTATTTCAGTTTTGATTTCTGATTATACGTAATATGTCAGTTATCCTTTTGATTGTAACAATGAAAAACTTGCTAATATGGGCTAACAGTTGGCACAGATCACTAGTAGGACCAATAGAGAACTTGTACGTTTTTCATTTTCGCTACAATAAGAAAGTACATTAAAAGCGAAGAATTTTGTTATATGATTAACATTCTACTTCCATCGTAACGATTGAAAAACAAAATTTAAAACGAAGGCTGAAACGTGGGCGCTTCTTGTGACGTCACCAGATCGTGATAATCAACCATTCCATTATCTTACGTTGGTAGAAGTGCATTTGTGTAAGATGAGCCTTCCTCTTGCACGTTTTTCGCGAACATTTTGAAGAACTTGAGACAAAGAAACTGTAGAGTACCATTAAGCATTAACAGTACGACGATCCTCCTAGAGCACTGCACGGGATAGGAAAAACCCGGACCGCCTGGGGCCCGCGGGCGGGCTCGAGCGGACCTCGTCTCTTTTCATTGCGGCCCGAGCCGGGCCTAAAATCGTACGGGCCTGACGGGCCGAGAATGTTTTATTAAATACGTATGCAGTAAATGTTGTTTAGTTTTTAGGCTATTGTTTGTATTAACAATTTTAATGCATGCAATGTTACGTTACTTTTTCTTTTGGTTTCATACAATATAGTATGCAAAAACAAACAAAATAAATGTTTCATTCTACTCATTATAACGTAGTAATTAAAAAATGTTTAGAAATAGACAGTGCAGATATAATTACTTAAACAGGCTAAAATAATTTAGACGGGCCTAAATTTCCTAACGGGCAGGCCTCGTGCCGAAGTAATGAACGCTACGGGCGGGCCCACTCCATACTGTAGCGGCCCACGGGCGAGCCGAGCCGTGAAAAATAGGCCCGTGCAGTGCTCTAGATCCTCCAGTAATATAATGTAATGTAATTCCAAAAAATGCGACGACCATCTCCTTGTTTCGGCTTCTTCACGAATACACCCGATTCGTTCTCAAAGACCCAAACTGCCGACTGTTGCTTCGGGTTCATAGCAGTATACCTACGTTTTATCTCCTGTAATTATGTTGTACACCAAATGGGACGATGCATTGTCAAAGGATTTTCGGTGCTGTTTTTGGCTTAGGGGCTCGAAAGCTGTCATTTCGGGGAAGTCGACCACGTTGAATTTCATTGTATCATCGCTTTGCGGTAGCTAAGTAATACGACATTGTTTACGGCTTAAGCAACGCTTAAAGTAGAGCACTGCACGGGCCTATTTTTCATGGCCTGGCCCGCCTGTGGCCCGTTACAGCATGGAGTAGGCCCGCCCGACCCGCCCGTTGCGTTCATTACCTCGGCACAAAGCCCGCCCGGCCCGGCCCGTTAGGAAATTTAGGCCCGTTTGGCCCGTCTAAATTATTTTAGGTATTTTTTTATTTTTTTTATTTTAAGTAATTATATCTGCACCGTCTATTTCTTCATTTTGTAATTACTACATTATAATGAGTAGAATGAAACATTTATTTTGTTTGTTCTTGTATACTATATTGTATGAAACCAAAAGAAAACGTAACTTAACAGTGCATGCATTAAAATTGTTAACACAAACGATAGCCTAAAAACTAAACAGCATTTACTGCATACGTATTTAATAAAACATTCTCGGCCCGTCAGGTCCGTACAATTTTAGGCCCGGCCCGGCCCGCAGTGAAAAGAGACGAGGCCCGCCCGAGCCCGCGCGCGGGCCCTGGCGAGCTGGACTTTTCCTAGCCCATGCAGTGCTCTAGCTTGAAGTAGTAAAAAGTCACAGTTCGATAATGTTCTTTATTCGATTCCATAATTTCTTGGGGAAAGGATTGCTTTACATTTATGTATTTTAAAAATGTTCAAGTATATTTGACAACTTTCACCATAATTAAAGTTCTAAACAACTATGTTGAAATTTGTTACAAAATGTCATAGGCTATCCAGCAGGCTCAGCGAAAAGGTAACAACCCTCGTAGTTTGGAAATGTAAAATCGCCACAGAAAGTAATGTCGTAGCCTCGTTAAAGGGAGATCTCTCGAAGATTCCCGAGGTTATACCCTACAGCGAGGCGAGGGATGTGATTCTGTGAGAAGCGAGGCGGTAACGTAAAGACAAGGATACCGATGGGACTATTAAGACGCACTGATAAATGTTATGCAGATGTTCATTTAGCACTCGTGGAATTTTAGGACGTAGCATTTCCAAAAACAGATTTATTTTGCAGCAGTTCTATGAGCGACAATCGCCGAATACAAAAACTGAGTTGTTGGTTTAGTTTTTTTGGATGTTTTTATTTTTTATCACATACACAACGTACTAGTACAGTGGGTATAATTAACATTTAAAATGGGAAGGCTTCAATACCAACGGGAGTCCTCATTAGAGAAAAGGGGATATATTATTGGGCTATCTAAATCTGGCTTATCAGCGAGTGAAATTGCTCAAAGAGCGAATTTGTCAGTAATTTTAATAGTATCTCTTCTTTAGAAATTATTAAATTAACATTTACTTTCAAAATGAAAAAGAATTTAATCGACTACCAACATTATCTACAATTATGGAAAGGGTTTCGGAACTGCAATTATTAAAACTAACCGACGATAGTAAGGCATTCGACACAGTAAACCATAATATACTATTAAACATTCTGAAAGATGTGGGTCTAGATCAACGATCATCGTTATTTATGTCGAATTACTTTTTCTGTAGGGAACAAAGTGTCCGATTAGGAAGCAATGTATCAGTATCATTAACACTGTTGTAGGGGTTAAACAGGGATCGGTGGTTAGCCCGCGTTTGTATTGCATCTACATGTCTAGAATTAATAATGCCGTCAAATCATCAAATTTATTAATGTACGCGGACGACATGCAGATCTATTATCCTTTTAAGCCGGCGGATTGGCAACAAGCTGAAAAAATTATAAATTACGATCTATCCAGTGCATTCTCAAAATTTCTGTAACATAATTGTCTTTTGTTGTAATTTTATTGCAGCCCATAAATCAAAGGCTGTGAGAGCTATTGCGTTCCTTGTCTATACTCATCCCTTCTAATAGATTTTATCTATCTCTTAATGTAGATATACATAGGATGACTGCTTTCTTGCCACTACTTTCGCGTCCTCTCCTACACGCGCGTATGTATGCTCTCACTTGCTCGCCGTAACACCCACATTTTTTTCTGTACGCATTCGTTCTACAAGAACTGAACGTTAACAGTACGGTCTTGCCAGTAGCCTCCATACAGGGTACAACCTCGGGAATCTTCGGGAGATCTCCCTTTAACGAGGCTACGACATTACTTTCTGTGGCAATTTTACAGTCTAAATAGAGACAACAGGTAAGCATTATCTTTAAATAAAACGTTCAGTAATGCGATTTCGCGTCTAGATTTGAGTAATGGGACAGAAAAGTCGTTTCTGATACGATGAAAAGATTCAAAAGGGGGAGTTTCTTTTTTTAATTTATATTCCATTCCTTATATAGACAGTGTAGCATTGAAAATATTAGAATTTGAATTTTTTCTGCAATATATTATGCAATACTTCTTCTTATTTGTTAATTAATCGTCTTAATCAACATCGACAGCACTGCTAGTTTGCTAATTTAACTGACATTGCACCATTGATATTATCGGAGATGGCAATGCTACTTATGCGCTTATGGTTTGGATCAGCCATTGAACTTGTCACTTTTCTACCACATTCAAAGTCTTGCTCGTATACTATGTTTACATTTTGTATGTTGTTTTTTATCGAAACCCAATGAAACTAGGTTATATACAACGTTACTGTCCGAATGCCACCTGTTTCATATTGTATACTATATAACAATAAATGTCGATGAATGTGATGACAACATGTTAGGAACTTGGCAAAGTATAAGAATGGCTTCCTCAAAATTGAAAAAATTCTCACTACAATTTCTATATACAGCATGTTTAGAAATTAATCGTATTAACAATAAGAAACCTGAGTAAATCATAAAACCAGTGGTAGGAAGGTCTGCGCCTCACTTGACCAGGGTCAAGTGGCAGTCCAGTAGAATCCCGAGTAACCATTCGCATGTTGTCGCAAAGTCATTGAACATTTCATACGCGACTAAAGATCTCCTGAGGTTGTGAGAAGCTCTAAAGTTTGTATACCGTGTTGTGCCGTCATCAAACCTATAAAAAAATTCTATAACGAGGAGGAGGTTCACTAGAACACCGCTTGTCAGCCTTTTTATTTAGTTTATATAAACAGCGAAACAACTCATATAATTCTCCTTAATACTTTGTTTGTCCAAAGTACACATACGAATTTCGACGTTTTCAATTAATTTCGCAAACAAATACGCAAGATCGATGTTTATGCCTTACCATCTTTTGCTCATTTTTGTTTCCGATATTGAAATTTATAATTCTGTATTTAGGTACAAAGGCATTACGATTTGGGATCGTTTAATTACGTTTCTAAGTCTGTAACAAACAACTATAATATGCAACGTATAATCAGACTTTGTAATGTAGTACATCGATACGAATTGCATTATGATTGCAAATTCAAATAATTAATCATAATATGTCAAAGTTTAATGATGATAAAATTGGACTTTTCGCGACTAATAAATGACGATAGCTAATCTAAATATTTTGTATCTATACTTTGAATATAAATTATAATTTAACCGTTAAGAGTTGCATTTATTAAGATGATATCAAATTGTATAATTTTATTTAAAAAACAATGTAAGAATCCAAATGCTTACGCCCATTGTTAATTGTTAATACCTTTTTGTAGAGATAAAAGCGGTAGTTTTATAGAAATGGGACTGTTATTAGATAATACGAACGTAAACATATTACTTCGTATAACATTTTTTCAGAAAAATCTGTCTTAAATTACTTTAACGTCTACAGATCTGGTGTACAGTAATACGTAAGTACGCTAATAAGGTATTTAGGCACCCTTGGGTAAGTATTTGGGCACCCTTGGATTTTAGATTTTTGTATGCTAATAATCAATAAGATTCACTTAGATTCATTAAACAATATCGGTATATTTACTTCTTTTATCTGTATCAGAGGCAATAACGTCATAAAAGCCCATGTAATAGCGACAACAAAGAGCGTATTTCTTGAAATCCCAGGAAAAATGTAACAGTTCCTAATTTTACTATGAATCATGAAGCTATAATAAAGCCATTTGAAGTAATATTTTTAAATTTCGGTCAGTTATCGTTCCATGTTAGTAGCGACATCTCTTAACGAATAGTGTTTGTAATTTCGTTTAAAATTTTAAAACATGCCGAAAAGGAAAGGAATTAGTGTTGAAACGCATGCCCTGTTAGTAGCGCAACATAACTTAGGCATAAACAATCGTCAAATTGTTAAAAAAATACATTTAAATCCATCTGCTGTTGATTATAACATCAAAAAATACAGTGAAAGTGGCAGTTTTTTTAATAAATAAAAAAGTGGTAGACCAAGGGCGACAACATCAGCCCAAGATATTACAATCGTAGTGTCCAGCAAGCGAAGTAGAAGAAAAACAGCTCCAGAAATCACCGCAGAAACCAATACTAGACTTCTGAAGCCGATTATCATGTCCAGGGTTAAACGCCGTCTGCAAAAAGCCGGCCTTCACGGACGAATTGCGATGCGAAAGCCTTTGCTTCGCCAAATTACTAAGAAAAAGAGGTTACGATGGCCACGTGAACATCGAAATTGGACGGTAGAAGATTGGAGCAAGGTATTGTGGACCGACGAATCCAAATTCGAGATTTTCGGTTCGCGAAGACGAGCGTTTGTAGGAAGATCTGCAAGTGAATGTGCACTAGATCAACGCACACGCACTTAGAGGAAAATGCAATTCTCTCAGGTGTAAAAATTTTGGATCAGAATTTTGTATTCCAACAAGACAATGACGCAAAACATACTTCAAAGTTATGCAAGCAATATTTGGAACAGTTGGAAGAGGAAAGGATACCAACAATCATGAAATGGCCCGGACTTGAATCCCATTGAGTTATTATGAAAAGAACTCGATCGGGAAGTAAGAAAAACTGCTCCAACTTCAGCAGATGACATGTGGAACAAATTACAGGCAGCATGGGCTCGAATAACTCCGGAAACATCGTTAACATTAATTGCAAGAATGCCCGAATTTAATTTATCAAAAATGTTAAGAAAATTTAAAAGACAAACGAAAACATAGCTCAAAGTCAAATTTAACATGTTACATCAAATACTCAAAACAATTAGCAATTTTACAATAATTCCAGAAGGTTGGGACACCTGCATATTGTCAGAATATTATTTTGTTTTGTGTATCTTAATATTAATCTAGTATTTTAGAACTTTAAAGGAAGATATGTAATTTTTCCGTTAAATCAAAGTAGGGCTCTCATTTCGTTAATTCTTTGCGGTGTTCATTATCAACAATTACAGGAAAAGGAATGCGAATTGATATATTTTTGTATTGCATTCTTTTCTCATTTATTTGGATTTAGATCTCATGATCTACAAATTTGCTTATGAGTCAAATAAATTGCTGGAAATTGAAGATGTCATGATTGATGCATTGTTTAGTATATTCTATTACATTTAAGTAATAGAATAGGTAACACAATGCGTAATTATGAAAAGCTTATGTAAGCATTCCTTATATAGTAGCATATATAGTTGTGTGTAAAATAGTATTTGCGGCTACACATTACACACACTATTGTAAAATAAAAAGAAAACTGTATTAGCTTATTTTGAAAAGACCATCTCTTTTTATTATGTTCCTACTTTGTTTTGTTTGCATTATTTTTATAACACGTAGATTATATCAACCAATACTAATAGATGTAGATGATAAAGAAAGTGCATTAAATCCACATACTATTTTACATTTTAAATGATCATTTGGATACTTAATGATGTACAGGGTCCTGCCGTGTGCTCGCGCAGTTTCACGCTTAAATTTGGTGCACCTCTGGTTCTGCTAGCAGGTCTAGTTGTACATAAAACGAAAGAGCATACTTTTGTCTTTTAGCGCAGCAAACAACCGGGTAGTGGTATTTGATTTTATTTAGTTATGGCGAACCTTATCAATGTGTGTGTCGTAATTTTTGTGATAGAATTCGATTTTCCAGGAACAGATGATTCCTGGAGCAAATTATTCAAATACTTGGTGTTGTGGAATATATCCTGGCGCCACCTATTTTCAAGAGATATAGTCATAGATAGTAGCCATAGAAACCGGAATACAGATGCCATAATTACCCATACAAAGATATAACCCTTAAAGTACAACGTTTCATAATCATTTTCAAAAGATGGCGGTTAATGTGATATTCTTTTTTCTTTTTTTTTAACTGTTTACCACGCGTGCTGATTAATAATAATAATAAAAAGGGGACAAATAAACTTAAATATTAACTCATTAATTATTAAACTACGTACTATTTAATTACATTATTAAAGAAATAACTTAGTTATACTGTAACATATAAAAAAACTTTTTCATTGGCTCATTCACTTGCTCCTAATTTTAATTATTAACTTAGGTTTTTTTCCATTATTGTAATTTTTCTTTTATTGGATATCCTTGTAGCTGGCCTGATGATGTGTTTTTTGAACACGAAAGCGGTCGTCTAATTTCTCAATAGAACATTATGAGATCTAGACCATTTTTTCATAGCTACCTTTAATATGAATTGTAACGTGTCAAATTCTACTTTGTAAACATAACTGAATTTCTTACTTTCAACGGTTGCTTTGTGTTTACAATAGATATCGCTACGTTATCTTTTCTACTCTTAATAACTATTAATAATATGTCAAATTTCATTTCTTTTGCGCTGCGCTGGCGCACAATGGGTTTGAGTTTACACCCAAATGGTAGCTTTTTCTCAGATTTAACTATTTCTACTCCTATTTCGTGGTGACCATTTACTTCAGTTTATTTTACGGGTTCGCATATTTTAACTGGGCGGGTGGTTTTGGTTTTCCATTTTACGAGTATTATCTCGTAGTTCGCCTAATACGTTTTTTTTTTGCTTTTGAGGTCAGTTTGATTTGTTATTCTGTCTTAAGTATTGTCGTTGGGCTCCTCTTGGGCTTTGTACAAGAAGGGGTACTCTGCCATAAGGACACTATGATCTCGACTACCATCTTTGAAATCCTCAGTTCGCTGAACTTTTGTTAAACTTTGTGTAATAGTTTTTAAATTTACCGGACTTGACTTTAATACTTTAGTTTTGTACGTCTCTGTTTGAGGATTAATAATACGTTATTTTAGTTTCGTTGCTGTATAATTATCTTGGTATCTTTTCTTTATCGCTACTTTCTTTATCGCTACTGAAGTATACGATGTTCACGTACATATTTCCCGATTGTGACCAGACGTCTCAGGGTGAGCTAATGGTTAGTGTGTACCTCAGTACTAATTCATTTGCCCTTGCGGCGGGACCTTATTTGACTGGGGGTCGTGGAGACGGACGATCATTTTTTTTTTTTTTTTGTACAGTTTATGCTGCTTCGGTCCGGATAGGCCGCCCGTGACCAATATAAACCTTCTAAATTTATTCTTAACGCTTTCGGATGATCTTTTTGTTTGGCCATATTTTGTCTTTTCGTTTTCGCCTTTTGCGTTTTTGTCTCTACGATGGTGGTATGGACTTACAACTTTCAAAACTTTACCATTGGTGTTTGGCATTTTGGTATTTTGTTTAGCAATCTCTCAAATCCTTTTTGTTTTGGATAAAGGTCTCGAGCGTATTTGATGTGTAAGTGTGGAATTCAGTCGTTTCTGCAACCCCATTTTGTTTTTTTTTGTTTTGTTTTTCTTAGTCATTTCACACTTGAGACAAGGAACGTCATCCTCCAAATAGTTTCGTACTCCTTTTTTTTTGTTATTTTGTTAATTTTCTAAATTCTGGCCGAATTGCCGAAGGGTTCAGTGGTGGTTTAGAGCCAGACTGACTTTCTTTACGTGTTGTGTAAGTGTCGAGCTACTTTGTCGTTTTATAAAGTATTGCGCGTTGGTTTATGCGTTGAATTCTTTATCGTAAATTTCCTATCGGCGTAAAAGAGAAGTTGTAACGTGTCAAATTCTACTTTGTAAACATAACTGATTTTCTTACTGTCAATCGATGTCGCTACGTTATTTTTTCTAATATGCTTCAAAATTTATAATGATTACTATTAATGACATTATTGTAACGTGTCAAATTCTATTTATTTTGCGCTACAGATTATTTTCTTAACTTAAAACTAAATAATTTACTTGGAAGAAACATTTTTCTGTCTTGGATTTTCTTGATTTTCTAAACCTACGAAAATATTTATTTAATCCAAATAAAATTTAATGGAAATTATTTCCTTATACATTTTTATAGTTTTGATATAAAAATAGTTCCTTGAATAGAGACTGATTTTTGCAAGAAAAGAAAAAAAAATGTCTTGATGCAAGAAACCATGGGTGTACCATGTAAAATGAAAAAGTTGCTATCAAAATCTCGGAAACCACCATCTTCAATGTTATTTGGTATTAATTGTAGGTGTACCTAATTAAGCCGAACAACTTTCAGCTGAAATATTTCTTTCGTATGCTTATATGCATTATTTCGGTACCTCTGATACTTCAACTTCTCTTAGTTCTCTTTCAATCCCTTCTCACCAGCTTCTTTTCGAGCTTCCTTTCTTCGTCTTCCTGGTAGTGTCCATGTCATAACTTGTTTCAGTAGTCTACCTTTACCCATGTGCTATACATGACAGTACCATATTAGTTGTCTGGTCTTCATGACGTCAATTGTATGTTTGAGTCCGACGATTTCTTAAATGTTATCATTTTATATTCTGTCTCTATATAACTTTTCTAATTTTAAACAATTCTCTATACATGATGATAAGCAAGATATCCATGGTAACCTACTCAATTTAGGAGATGTATACTCTTATTAAATGGCTACAACAATTATGAAAGGGTTTTAACTTATCTAAGCGCTTTATGAATTTTTGGTTACGTATTCTGTAATATAAAATACATTCTTATTACTACAACTACTTTTTTAGTAAAGTATATTGTTCTCTTATTATTATTATTGATTATTCGCGGTATGGAGGCCAATGTCGCAAGATAAATATTTGCATTCGTCTTCTATTTCTGTTCGATTTATTTGGGCAGAAAGTTTAGGATCATTGTTCGATGAATCAGGTCATTTCAAAGTCGTTTTTTGTTTGTCTGTCTGCTAGTATCATTCACTCTTTAATCTACGTGGAGTACAGGGTCTATTCCACGCGAAACGCGTTTTGTGTCTACCGCACATCAATAGAACAAATCCGCAGAATCATGTAGACCACTATTTATAATCTTCGTTTTACAGCTACTTAAATCAAACACTTATACAATTAAGTGTTCTTTATTTTTAAATGTACATTCGCAGATGCCTTCAACAGATTCATAATGATTATGTGGTACTAAAAAGGAAACAAATAGTTGCATAAAATATTAATTATTGGGTGCTTAATAGTAATTAAAGCTGGAAAAACATATTTTGGGTATCAATTTTACTCAATTTGTTAAACGCTATAGATTAATTGGTCTCAAGTGGACTAAATTTACCATGATAAATTTATAAAAATTACGGCACTTTGGTAATTGATCACTTGTACTACAATCTTTGAACTTGTTTCATTGTAATGCTTTACAATACGAGTAATAGTGATTATAAATCAAACAACATCGACATTGTCATATGTACACAAGATACAAGAATGTTAAAATGTAAAGCACATTATCTATGCAATAAAAAACCACTTCAGATCTATATAAGAATAGAAAAGCCATCGACTATGTTTGGTAGTCATTGGATTATAAATTTGATTGTAGGTTATAGATGTTTTCATTTTATTTTAAGAACATAACTAATACATAATGTACAATTTTCCCATCAGAGTCATGATTTCCAGGTATCTAAATAATTGATTACATGGTGTGTGACGTGCGAGAAGCTGTTTAACACACATACGCTCTATCAAACTTTTCTGTGGGACGGAGACGGCAGATGTATGAATGAAGGGCTTTAAAAGATAATGCCATATATGAAGCGAGACTTTGCATAAGCAAAATACAAGGATCTTAATGAATTAAGGCATGCGACATTAAACAGGTTCTTAAACCATAATATGCAGACGACAATTTGCCCAATAACTTCGAACTCACGCACTCACAAGGAAACACAGGTAAGTGCATCTCACCGATTCAAATGAAACTTTGCGGATTTATAGACCGATCTACCGTAAGAACAACGGTAACCATCTTAGCTGCCCAATCGCCTACTGCCAGGGTGTAAAGCACCCCAAATATTTTCTCCATAACAAATATTTATTTGGGGAAACAACCCCCCACCCCCTTATTTTTTGCAAATTTCAGAATTTTTATATACTACAAAAATATAGAAGCTATGTAGAATATATATATTTTGGGGGCTCTCTCTACTCTACATATAGATATACTTATAGATAATAAGAATACTTCGTGGCAGATGTAACATATGTATGTAAATTCTACGTAGCTTCTATTTTTTTGTAATGGGGTTCCTTCGAACAAAGTTTTCTCTCACAACACCAATACGAGAATTTTTCCTACTGACTCCGAAACATAGAACGTCTCTATTTCAAAGGACCTTAGATTACTTAGGATGCTCCTTTTACAATAAATTGCCATTGCAAATAAGATCAATCAGGAACTTCAATATTTTTAACAAAAACGTCAAAGAGTATCTCCTATGCATTAATTGGTACAGTATAGGCGATTATTTTGACGCATAATAGATACTTTACGTAATTATTTACTATTTATCGCGATTATATGTAATGAATTTCCAAATTTTTTAATGTAAATAAAACACAAAAGAAAAAATTAATCAAAATTTTTTTTTATTTAAAAGTTTCACCGATAGCATTTATGTTTTAAACAACACATCAGTCATATCACTCAAATGTCCTCCGCAACTACGAATACAGGAGCGAATTTGATAAACCCAATTTTGAGTTACTTTATGGAATAAATCATTAATTTCACGAATGCAGCGCTCTATGTTGGTTTTCAAGTCCTCTACTGTGGTTTGTTCGCATAGACCAATGATTTAAGGTAATCCCATAAAAATAATCCAATGGTGTTAAATCGCAGCTTCTTGGAGGCCAAGCATCTGGTCGAAGTTATTCAATTCTTCTTGGATCTCTCGCATCAAGAGAAATCAAAGTTTCAGGAAACTTTTCTTTCAATAAATCAATGGTTTCACCAGGAGTGTGACATATGGCAACGTCCTGCTGGAAAAACATTCCATCCAAATTCATTTCTTTCAAATTTTCACGTACCGAGCGACTGGTTTGGACAAAAGATCGATTATTTTGATAAAACTTTTGAATAATAATGAGACGTTCTTGAAGCGTGTATCTCACCATGATGAAATGCTAGACTATACTGAACACAACTGTCAAGAAACAACATTTCTTTTCATTTCCAAAATGACCGTCGTTGCATTTCGAAAACATATCATAGCTATTGGGAAACCCTGTATAAGCCATGTAACATATTTTCAGAAATTAAAGGTATTATTATTATTACTGTTATTATTATTGAAGCACAAAATTGTCTTTCTACAGCATAAAGCAAGCACAACATCATGGCGTATCCCCAGCCCCGCCAAAAAGAAACCGTTATAACTCCGTTAATATTAAAGTGCAAAATTTTTCTTTTTACGGTACAAAATGGCAAAAAATGATAACGTATGGAAAATGTCAAAATCCGGGGGTAGCTGGGCTGGGGGCATCAGATGAAACGATTATCAAGGATTGTGTCCTACACTTTACAGTAGTAAAGGGAATAGCCCTTCGTAGTCATAGAGACTACGAGTCTGACAAGAAATTTTCGAATGAAGGGAACGTGATATTCTACGGTATGGAGCTTCAGCTTTTTTTCGTCACCTTCAGGTGACGAAATTTTGGAGAAAAATCTCTTGTCCGCTCCGAGAAATCATATTTAAGCAAAACAATCCAGAGTGATATAATTGAAACTTGTTATGAATTAATCAGAAAAAAGGTTGTTGATAAAGTAAATCAGGCGAGAGGATTCTCAGTTTTAGCAGATGAAACGACTGATATTTCCAGCATAGAGCAATTTTCCATTTGTATACGATACTTGGATTTGGATAAAAATGTGTGTGAGGATTTCTTAGGATCTGTTCCGGTTACTGACGTTTCTGGAAAAGCTTTAGCAAATTCCATAAAAAATATTTATATGATAACGGCGCGAATCTCATGGAGCACAGGCTTATTTACAATCAAGTTTTCCTTTTGGCAATTTACGTACATTGTGCCGCACACAGCTTTAGTTTGGCCATCAATGCAGCTTTTGAAGTATATGGTATAAAAAACGCGTTAAAAACTATTGGAACAATCGAAGCATTTTTCCACTGACCCAAGAGACAAAACATTCTGTAGAATGAAATTTCCAAAATGACGGGAAAAAGTGAACAAAGAAAAGAAAAATTAAAGTCAATTTGTCCTACGAGATGGACTCAGTCTCACGAAACAATATCAATATATGTGGAACTTCAAATTGCTGTTGTTGACGCTTTAGAAGAAGTAAAAACATGGAAAGATGGAGAAACTTCACAAAGGGTTTCTTAACTTTTGGCGGCGATTTTAACGATGGAATTTCAAATCTCCTGCCATGTAATGGAATCGATTAATTCTATTGTCTTGCTTTTGAGTCGGGAATTGCAGTTAAAAAATCAAGATCTAGGAGAAGTCACGATATTATCAGATAATGCTTTAAAAGATTTCAAGGAAAAGCGGGAAAATGCGGATTAATGCTTCTATATTATTTATGAGAGTGTTGCTGAAATTTGTTCTAAGTACGAGATCGAAATGAAAATGCCGCGTCGATACAGTCGTCAAAAAGATCGTTGCAAAGTTGAAACTCAAGAAGTTGAAGACTACTACAGAATTGCATTTTATATTCCATTTCTTGATACTTACATTTCTCATCTTCAAAGTCAGTTCGAAAAATAAATTTTCGAAGTTTTGGACAATTATTCCCGAAGCAAGAATATGATTAAAAAAATGCGCAGACCTTTACAAGTTTTATGAAGAAATATTGAATTGTTCGGAGGGAAATTTTCATCTCAGAAGTCAAAATGTGGAGACTGCGAATCTGCAGTCAGAACATCCAAAATGCCCTCGATGCATTAGCAGTGAGTGACATCGAATCAAAATATTCATACGCGTTTAAATTTGTATCGCAACTTTGAACTTACGTAATTTTTTCAGGTAATAAACGAAAAAGCAACCAAAAATATCAACATAATCTTTTGAGTTTTGGCAGTATTACCCGTAACAATCGCAACTCCAAAACGATCATTTTCGACCTTGTGAAGAATAAAAAACTATCTCAGAAACACGATGGGACAGGAGCGCCTGTATGGTCTTGCTTCTTTAAATATTTATAATCGAATTGATTTGACTGAAGACGAAATTCTCCAAGCGTCTTTTAAAAAGCCTCGAAAATTTAAGAATTATTGAAACTGTCCCTTGCACTCAATTTCTAATTTTTCGAATTAATATAAACGAAGTTCTGTATTGAAAAGATGCAATCATTTTATCCCAATTATTTTATATGTAAAAGATGCTTAAATTGTTAATTGACTGCGAGCAAATATAAAAATGTTGTGTCCCCAATACTCCCGAAGGGGGGGGGGGGGGGAGTTCGAACTCGAATCCCCCCTCCCCCGTGGATCCGCCTCTGTTTGTACTGTATGTACTACAATCAAATGTGCTTTCCGTACCATGTTAACAAGTTAAATTCGTAATGTCTTTGCCATTTAAAAAAAAGTACTACAGCGACCTTCACGCTGCCTTCATGCTTTTCTTTCGCAAATTTCTGGTTGCTGCGGAATTCATTAATTTCATTATATAGACTACTATATACATAGTTAATGAACGTGACTCATGGTCTTCATCTCATCAAAACATTCTTGACTATTTGATTCACGCTTAGAAAATTATAGCCCGTCACGCAAATTATGAAATTTGAGGTTTGGCGTAATAACGCAATAGTAAATAATTATTTACTGCTAGTGAAAGTATCGACAAGCTGCATTCATGTTACAATAACATAGTTTTTTGTAAAATATAATTGATAATGAACAAACTAGCTCTTTGAAGTACATACATAGGTTTAATGCATTCGCTCTAATATATTATTTTTTTCGGTAATGTGTTAGTATATGAATACTCCACACTCCCGTAATTATTTTCAGTTGCAAAATTTTTGTTAAATGGATACGCCACATTAGCAATTAATTTACCACATAAGTGACCTCGATGCACTTAAGAATGATCTATTATGACCTTAGGGATATCTGATCTTTTTGAGAGTGCATTATCGGCTGTAAATTGTTAAGCTACATTCACAATCTCCAACTTATTACAATTAAACAAGCTAATGAACGTAGTAATTTACAATTTTTAATCATTCATAATTAGAGCGGGCAGTTTTTAAATTTCGCGGCTGATTTTTGGTAGTTCCGGCAAGAAAGAATGCATTTGTCTGTATTGCGTCAAGAAATTGGCGGATATGTCATTTATTCCCGGGTCCACCAACTTAAATCATCCGCGAAATTTAAAAAGTGCTCGCTCTAGCAATTAGATATCTAAATATACAAAATTGAACAAAAAACTTACTATTTTGGAGGGAATAGGACTATCCATATAATATATTTGTATTGAATTTCTTTTAACCTTATATGGGTGGCAACCCAACATACACAGAACCACAAGGTAACATAGTGCCCAATAGATGTCAGCATATATTTTTTGTTAAAGTTAGGTTATATTGCGAGTATAAGGTTATATTTCAGTACATTGAATACGTATTTTTTATAAATATGTCTCTATTGACGAAAACCATTTTTTTTCAAAATATGTCACAAAATATATACTACAGCCCTATTACCAGTAATGTATTGAAGTATTTAGGACTAACCTTATTCTTAAATCAATCTAGAAATTATGCAGCACGAAGAGGTACAAGAGAAAAAAGGAAGAAGCAAAAGGTTAAGGTGGTGGCAGAAAAAGTAGGATTTGTTCCACATAATCAACGAGATGATGCAAAGTAATACTATTTAAAATTCCCATATTTATTCATTAAAATTTGAACATAATTCCAATTTAGGCTTTTGACTGCACGAGTTAGTCACAAAGTAGATGATTTTTGGAAGAGACCACCTACAGACGATGTTTATGCTTACAAATATTTTCAATGGAGGGTATATGATTTTGTAGAAGCTGTGGAATGTCACCGACAAACACATCATCCTGAAATGTATAATCAACCAAACGCTCCCTTTCATCTTCTCGTTGAATTAGATATGACTGGTGAAAAGAAGAATAAATTCCTAGATAATTTCAGTAACATTGCAGCAGTTCCATACAGGTTTGATCATGGAGAGGAAAGGACAATTGTAGCTTTCACAAAAGACTCGCAAACTTTCGATGATACAAGAGAAGCTGGGGCACAGTTAGTAGGGGGTGCTGAACTAGTGAAACAATTTCAAAGTGGCGTTCTGAGTGTACATGATTTTCAATTCATTCTGGCACATCCGAATATTTTGCCCGAATTGGTAGCTTTAAGAGGTTTGATGAAGAAGAAATTTCCAAACATAAAAAATGGAACGTTAGAAGTGGATATTGCTGAAGCAGTTGATAAATTTAAAACTGGAGTACAATATACAGCAACTAAAGACGAATTTGAGAAAGATTTTGGATCTATAGAAGTTGTTATAGGCACTGTAAGTAAAAAAGAAATAGAGTATAATTTTTGTTAAAAGTACAATATATTTTTTTAGTTAAACATGGATCCAAGACACTTAGAAGCAAATTTTGATGCTATTATTAATAGTATTTATTCGTTTAAGCCTAAAAGACAAGGTACTTTTATTAGAAGGTAAATTATTTACAAATACTTGAGAAATTTTTGCGTTTAATCTTAATAAATACAACTTTTTAGATGTCTTGTTGCCAGTCCACCATCTCGAGAAAAATTCAAGATAGACCATGAGAAATATTTGAAGAAAACTGAAGAAAAATCAAAGAAGCCCACCGAAATTATAGAAGAGCAAGAGGTGCAAAGTCAAACATCAGCTGTATAACATTTTGTGAAGTAATACATATAAAGACTATTTAAATTCAGTTAAACTCTATTTCCAGCTAATAAAACTGTAGATATTATTAATTGGCAAATAATTTGATTGTAGTAAAACAAAAAGGAAAAATACACTGAGTGCTTTTTCTAACCGTAACAATGATTTTTTTTTAAATTGGCAATGGGCACCATACTAGCTAAATACCAATCTAAAGCTTGTTTTAAGCCGGTTTTACACGGCGCGATTTATTGGTCAATTAATAGAACAAATTAATCTTCCACTTTATGGTACCGTGTAAAACAGCAACAATTTGTACGATTTCTTGAACAATTTATCCTACGATTAATTGAATTGAATAGAACATACTCTATTTTTGCCACGATTTTTCACTAACTTTGCTGTTTTAAATACCAACCTAGTAAGAGAAATGTACCTATGATTTCTATATAGCGTTTTTAATGTAAAGCGATGAAGAACTTCGAAAATTTACGACGATTGTAATGTAATTGATAATTTGAATTAACTAACCGAAGCCCAAGTAACCAAACCTATATCTGTATCAACACTACCGCTCATAAGTATTTGGCTATCTCAAATTTCAGGATATCATTAAATATTTAAATGGAAATATTAAAATATGTATTTGGTATTTAAGTATATACAAATATACAACTTTAACAATTAACATTATTTACTTGACCTACATTTTAGATTCGTCTATGGGACCTCCTTTATTTTTAATGATTGCGTCGCATAATCGGGGCATTCTTGGAATTAATTTTAACAATGTTTCCGGCGTTATTTGAGCCCATGCTGGCTGTAGTTTGTTCCACATGTCATCTGGTGAAGTTGGAGCAGTTTTTATTACTTTCCGACCGAGTTCTTCCCATAATAACTCGATGGGATTCAAGTCTGGGCTTAGAGGTGGCCAGTTCATGATTAGTGTCCTTTCCTCTTCCAACTGTTCTAAATATTGCTTGCATAATTTTGAAGTGTGTTTTGGGTAATTGTCATGTTGGAATACAAAATCGTTACACCAGATGGTATTGTATTTTCCTCTAAGATGCGTTTGTATTGCTCCTTTCTCATTATCCCTTGAATTTTTACGAGATCACCTGAGGATATACCAGCAAAACAACCCCAAATCATCACCGAACCAAGGCCGTGTTTGGCGGCAGAGACTGTGCATTGCTCTAGTGCACGTTCACCTACAGATCTTACAAACGTTCGTCTTCGCAAACCGAAAATCTCAAATTTAGATTCGTTGGTTCACAATGCGTTGCTCCAATCTTCTACCGTCCAATTTCGATGTTCACATGCCCACTATAACCGGGCGAAGCAAGAGCTCTCTCATTGCAATTCGTCCGTGAAGGCCGGCTTTTTACAGACTGCGTTTAACCGTGGACACGCTAATCGGCGGTTTCTGGAGCTGTTTTTCTTCTATTTCGCTTGCTGGACACCACGACTGCAATATCTTGAACCGATGTTGTTGTCCTTGGTTTACCACTTCTTACTTTATTTAGAAAACTGCAACTTTCACTGTATATCTTGATGTTATAATCAACAGTATATGGATTTAAATGTAATTTTCTAGCAATTTGATGATTGCTTATGTTTAAGTTATGTTGTGCTACTATTAGAACACGCGTTTCAACACTAATTTCTTACCATTTCGGCATGTTTACAAATTTCAAATGAAATTATAAACACTATTCATTAAGCGATGTTGTCGCTACTAACATGGACACTGACCGTAATTTAAAAATATTACTTCAAATGTCTTCATGTTACATTTTTCCTGGAATTTCAAGAAATATGCTCTTTGTTGTCGCTACTACCTGTGCTTTTATGATGGTATTACCTCATGTAGATAAAGGAAGTAAATAGACCGATATTATTTAATGAATTTAAATGAATCTTACTGATTATCAGCACATTATTCAATAATGCAGGCATGTATTTACCAAATACATTCTTTGTATACAAAAAATCTAAAATCCAATGGTGCCCAAATACTCATGAGCGGTAGTGTAGTTTGATAGTGTCAACTTGCTAAAGGAGAGTTACTCACTTTGTTAACAGAAAAGCACACACTTTGAAGATAGGTAATTTATAATATTTTATTTCTTATATTTATACATTTGTGATACACATTACATAGGAGTATATTCTGGTATAATTTATTTTACATTTGTCTTTTTCTTTAATTTAATCAAAATTCTTTTACGGTAATTATATAAATATATTTAAACAATCTCTACAGATGACTGAATAGATGACAAATTAATTGACAGAACGTGTGCTGCATTTCAATGATCGTAATATGGAATTCTCTCTTATGAGAAATGAAGTGATGGAACATACTGGAAAACTTAAGATTAAAACATCACCAATACAAGTATTCGTTATCTAAACAAAAACTTTCTTGAGAAATATAAAAATTATATGTAGCATCTCTTTCCTCTTTGATATAAATAAAAATATACAACATATACATATATTTAATCAGATAAGTGACTAGCATTTTGATATTCACTGCTTTCCCTTAAGTAAGCAAAAGTACGGCCATTCAGTGAAAACATAACACCACGCTTAATTATACAATTTATTGCACTTTCGTATATATTCTCAAATTTGGATGACTAGTAATGATGAGACTCCATCTGATTAAATAACAACTATGACAATAAATAGCATTCAAATATATTGAATTTTAATTGTTTTTGAAATAGTTTACAATAATCTAAGACCAAGTTTACGTTAGAGCTGTGATAAACGATAAGGACGACAATACTCGATGCGTAACCATGGTTACAGAAGTACAACGCGTATCGATACTAATTAATGCCGTAACCATAGTTACGGATCGAATATCGCTGCTCGTGTCGCTTATCATAGCTCCAACGTAAACGCATCCTAAGAAGCAGAAGGAATTGCACTAAAAACATTTGGCGAAGTAATGTGTGTGAATGTTGAATGAGTGTATTACACAGGCTGTCTCACTTGGAGCTGCATCGATCGATGTATAAAAGAGTATTCATTGACAAATTCTGAAAACTTGGTAATATACTAACGCTTACATGTTCTGTTGAACTGAAATATTTTTTTTATTATCTAAATTTCCGGTTATACCGGAAGCAGGTGCCAGCTTTGTTATTTTAAATAGCACACCATAGCACATGGTACTGATTAGGTATTTCGTGCTAGTGACAATAATGAGTAAGGTAAGATAATCGTGTTGTCCCAGCATAGCCGTAATAGCTGGAGCAGCCAACGGAATTCGGCGCGCGCCTGTCTGATGCGATGCGTAAACATCTGCCGGGTGCCAAAGCAGTTCAAATTCGTACACATTCATCATCACTAGCGCGGTGTGTGCGTGTGAATTAAATCAGGCGAGTGGAATACTAGTTATTCAAGAAAATTTTTAATTAAAAATGTCCCGTGTGCGCAACGCTAAACAACGACCCTTTGCTGATAAAGTAAAAAACTTTATCTGTGAGTTTCCAAATTTGTTGTACGACGGTGCTAAAATAGTTTGTAAAGTGTACGAGAAAACTTTGATGTGCTGCCAAAAGAACGACTGTAGGAAGCATGTAAATAGTGCAAAACACAGAAATAGAAAAAACGGCGCGTCAAATAGAAATGACTTTATTTTCGATTTACTTGTCATGATGATAACATGTAATTTGTCACTTAACATACTGGATAAGAAATCGTTTAAGAGCTTTTGGAACAAATATAACCTGGAGTTGAAGTTGCCAACAACGGCAACAGCACGTAAGCATGTTTTATTTGTACGCAAAGAGGTGGAAAATAAAATCATATCTACATTAAAAAATCAGTTGCTTTGGTTGTGTGTTGACGAGATAACAGATTGTAAAAAAAATTCTATTATACATGTTTATAGTTCGTGTACTGGATCAACATAAACCGACATTTCCACTGTTACCAGCTAGCAAAAGATTACAAGGGTGTACTAGTGCAGCGATTACGACTGTGATACTTACTACGTTAAAAAACTTTCAAGTCTCAACACGTCAAGTGTTGATGTTTATAAGCGATGCTGCAGCGACAATGCGTGCGGTAGACCGTTCTCTTCTTGAACACGGTTGCGACTGTTTAGATGTAACTTGTAAAGTGCATGCTTTACATCGTGTGGCACAAACTATTAGACAATGTTATTCCGAGGTAGATGCATTAATATCAAGTACAAAAAAAGTGTTTCTCAAATCTCCAAAACGTCTTCGAACATTTCACGCACAGTGTCCCGGTATTTGTGAACCACCACAGCCGATTCTTACACGTTGGGGAAGCTGGTTGCAGGCAGCTTTTTTTTATGCTGAACATTTCGAAAAAGTAAAAGCTGTTATTCTACAATTCAATCCTGCCGAAGCTGCAGCTATTAAGGAGAGCCAGTCAAAATTTCAAGATACTTCTGTTGAAACAGATTTACAAAGTATTCATAGCTACTATAAATGCTTACATGACGCACTGGAACAATTACAAAATAGAGCGTTGTCGTTAGTGAAGTCACTGCAAATAGTGGACGAAGTGCATACTTTGCTACGCACTATAGATGACGCCAAAAATATTCGTGTTTTAGAAAAGTTGGAGAGTGTGTTAGAGAAAGATTCTAATTCTATCACATTACAACAAATTTGTAATGGTACTTCGACTAATCCATTAATTGAGTTCAAAGATTATTTTAATCATACATGTATTACATCGGTAGATGTCGCACGATCTTTCTTCAAATATAAATACATTTTTTCACCACTGCGAACAGGGTTCCACGAGACAACTATTGAAACATATCTAATGCTATCAATTTTTTACGATTCTTATGCACTGGGTTATAATACTGATGATAGTGCTTCTACTTCTCATGTTCAGTAATTCCAATGCAATCCGTCAGCCTACTTGATTCCGTTGCTTAAGAGGGTGAGTGTTTCACAGCATTACAGATATTATAATCCTTGATTAATTTTTTTATTATTATTCGCTTTATTACTTCTTTTTCGGTATTATAAATATTGAAGAAATCGCACGCCTATAGCGCGACGAACGATTATCTTACTCTATTACTATTTAATTTACTATAAATGGTTTATCGATCTTTACAATAGACTCAAATCCCGACACATTATATTTGTTTTAAGGGACTATTATCGCATCTTTGTAACTTGTTGTTGTAATTTGTTAGAACGCGCTGAGTTTTTTGCATCTCCGTCTCCAGCTATAAATTATAACTTTCTCTACATACATATTTTATTTAGTGTTTCTAATACATCAAATTCATTTATTTCTTCAGTTTGATTTCTTGGTTATGATTTGCATTTTGTAAGATCTTAATATATCTTCATTTTGGTCGAAGAGGAAGAGCAACTGCTTTATGCAGCAGCTGATCTTAAACGTTTTGAAAATACAAGCAGCTCTCTATATCGCTTGTTAAAATTTTGTTATAATTGTTATTGTAATTATCGCTTATTTCTCAATAAGTATGCTGTTATTACTATTATTATTATTGTATTATAAAATTTTTGAATTCCTACTTCAGTTTTATGGTTTGTTTGAAAAACAACTATGTTGCTGTTTCTAACCATATTTGAAAATTTTTTGAAAAGTTTTGACAGATGGACCAGTGCATATGAACTTTTATAACTGTGAAAGTGTTTAACTTGTAAAATTTAAATTAAAAATATAGTTGTTTTATCAAACAAACCTTAAAATTGCACTAGGAATAAGATACACGTTGGCCCAGGACTCATTGGGGTGCGAGATATATTGTACATAGCGTGATCTGGCATACTTGCATTTATCCCCGCTGACCAGCTACGCCGCGCTCAACTGTTGTAGCTCTGAAGGGCCTATCTGACGCACTCTTTATCTATCTATGCGCTTGAATACACTATGTTAGTTTATACTACCGCAGAGAAGGTACAAATCATTACATGGTATCTTGCCGGAAATTTCTACCAAAGCACGGCCGATCTATTTGCCGTAAAGTACGTGGATAGTCCTATTCTTTCGCATTCGACGATTGAAAGGATATTCAAAGCGTTTAGAAAATTTGGCTGCGTGGTCGAGAATTGCCGTAAATGCCAACCAATAGATGAACAGCCTCAAATCCCTCTAATGCCTCCCGAGCAGGAGGAGAGTGAAGTGAGGGTTTGTTCGTTAGTTGAAATGGGCGAACCTTATTCTAGCGGGCAAATTGCAAACGAAATCGGTGTTAGTAGAAGTACTGTGAACCGTATTTTGAAACGCAACAAATACAAAAGTTACAAAGTTCAAAATTGCCAGGAGATTTTTCCCCTTAATAAAGTAACATTGTTAGAATTTCAATTTATGTTGTGTAATTATCGAATTTATTTTCTTTAGTTTAATTTTATAAGAATCGTTGTTTATTTTCCTACTTAGAATTACTTCTTCGTTCTCCTACATCGCATAGTAGCAACAAAATGAATATAAGAAACTGCACTTTCTAACATCATTTGAAAATACAGAAAAATTACGCACTAATTCTGTATTAACACATTTTGTCAGAGGGCATTGAATTATAATATGTATTACGTGATTGAGCGGACATGCGTGTTTATAATATGCGTGCGTAACGCTGTTCGCTTTATGATATATTACGACTGGGTGGGATCTCCCAGTGAGACTCGAATGCGGTGTTGCCATTCACAAAACCAATCCCCCGTTCGTATGTGAACCAACGTGTATAGTTGATCTCTACTTCCGGTACAACCGGAAGCCTTAGATAATTAAAAATGTTTTAGTTCCATAGTACATGTAGGTTTTAGTATATTACCAAGTTTTCAGAATTTTCCAATGTATACTCTTTCATACATCGATCGATGCAGTTCCTCATGAGACACTTTGTATAGGAATATTTATGTGAACGTCTTTAACTTTAGAAATAAAATGTTAGAGAAGATATCAATGTTACACTTGTAATTTAATGTCTCATTTTACTTGTAAGTAAATACCATCAGTTACGGATGATTGACATAGAAATAGAGTTATTTAATATACTTTTGAAATCAATTTATTAAATTTAAGCAAAATCAGGGTTGTGTTTTCACTTTTCACATGTTTTCACATTTGTAATAATTCACGATTCAGGTACGAAACGGATATTTCAGGACGCTGCATTCTTATTCATCGGAATTTTAAGTTTTGGTTGATAGATATTGAAAGCCTGGCTGCTTTTGACCAAAATTACATTTCAGGTTATTATGCGACTTTCTTTATATTTTTAAGTAAGTACGTTTCCGAAATCGCCGAAGCTTGTTTCTTCAAATAAAGAATCACAAACCAGCCAAAACCGTCCAGTGTCCAACTGGTGGAAAGATATTATATGTGTGAAACAAAATCAGAATAGTTTGAAAACAAATCTTGCATGTGATTGGCTCTGATTGGTTTGTAATTTCTTTTTGAATCTATGCATCTAATATAAGGATTTTTAGGAAAAGTTTTGAAAACAAATCTTGCATCCGATTGGCTCTGATTGGTTTGTAATTTCTCTTTGAATCTATGAATCTAATATAACGATTTTTAGGAAAAGTTTTACGTAATAGATCGTAAAGAATAACTGTATTTAATTAAGAATGCTAAAAAAAGGTAGCCTTAAAATGGTAACAGGAAGCTTGCTCTAGATTCAAGGGCCAAGTTACAGTTAAAACAGAATAGCCCATGCATTAACAAAATGCAGTGTATAAATTTATGCATTGTTTTTAGAACGAAGAAGTATGCAATTAAGTTTTACATAATTCCACAAGACAAATAAGATTGGACCCAACAAAGGTAGTAATGGAAGATATGAGAACATCATTCTGGTACTTTTACGGTCTGTTTCAATAACAACAAGATATTTCTGAGAATAAAGGAAAACTTTATGTTGCTGGAAGACTAGTGCTGAAACAGTGGGTGATACGAAAAGAACAATGTATATGCTGCAGGAATAAGAAACTTCAATGAAAGCACGAAATTGTCATACTTTCTTCTATAATCGGTAAACCTGCCTCTCACAAGGAAACACAGGTAAGTGTATCTCACCGATTTAAATGAAATTTTGTGGGTTTATAGACCGATCTAGTGTAAGAACAACGATAACTATCTTAGCTGCCCAATCGCCCACTGGCGGGGTGTAAAGCAGCTCCCCAAGCTCCGCACTACCCTTCGCTGTTTGACCCAATAGCTCAGAAACTATGAGAGATATCGAAAAAAAAAAATTTAAGACAGGATTTAAACTGTTTTACATGCTCTAACGACGATGTAACTGATGCGCTATATTTATAATAATGAATAAAACACGCAGGTGATTTTATTAATAAATGTGAGTATAGAGTTTACTGACAACTGCTTAAAAAGTAAGTTAAGAAATACATTACGGTGCGTATTGCGAATACATAGTAAGAATGATAGGTAATCCGTGTAGAAATGTTAAAACCGAAAGAATTGCTTACACCATCGAATAAACGCAGGCTTGTCGCAAATATCCCATTGTTGTGTATTTTGTGCATCCTTCGGGAAGCAGAATCTTACAGGATCTTTAAAATGTGGTAGCCGTTCGGCGATGTATCCACTTTTATACCACGCGTATTTAAATAGATCGAAGAACCTTGGTGATAACAATTGATTATGAGTTGAAGATTGTAACTGAAGAAGTTTTCGGAAAGATTATATAGAAATACTAAACCTAGATCACAAACAACACGTTAATTATAAGGCTAGTGTAATTTTAAGTTATATATTTATTATTTTTCAACATTCTAGAAAGGGGAACTATTTCGGTTTGTTATTTAGGAAAGTACATTTTTATTTCAGTATATAATAAAATCAGGCATGATTTTGATTTATCTTTTAATTCTTTAAAGTTAGAAATTTTGATCCGCTTCAATGTCCGGAAAACTAACTTCTCAGCATTTTAAAGAGGTTTACAGATGTGTACTTACCAAAAATTTAAATACTGTAGCTGAAGGTATTTGGTTATTGGATTCCTGGAGTGGGCATTGTCTGAGTGGTGTACAAAATTTAGTACCAGCGAACAAAAAAGTAAATATTCTTACAATTCTAAAGAAAACAACTTCAATCGTGCAACCTTTAGACGTTTACGGTTTTAGAATATGGAAAAATTTCGTGAGAACATTTTTATTATGGATTACGACATAATTCTACACCAAAGAAACATTGACAATCTATTTAAATACGCATGGTATAAAAGTGGATACATCGCCGAACGGCTACCACATTTCGTGTAAGATTCTGCTTCCCGAAGGATGCACAAAATACACAACAATGAGGTATTTGCGGCAAGCCTGCGTTTATTCGTTATGCACGGTAATAATAATAATAAACCTGATTTTTATTGTAATAATAATTACAAAAATCGTCAAAGTAAAATAGTGTATAAATACAATCAAAGTTGTAAGGATAAAGTACAGAACAAAGACATTGTATAAATACATGAAGAACAACAAACATTGAGAAACGAATTAATTAGGGTGGCTAAGAAATTCATCAACAGAATAAAAGGCGTTATTTAATAAAGGACACTTATTAAATAACGTCCTTGCAAATTTCTTATTTGACAAACATTTGATGCTTTCGGACAATTTATTATACACTTTTATGCCCCAAAAATTTGCATTCCTCTGTGTGGCTTGCACTCTATGGTATGGTAACCGAAGATAATCCTTGTTGCGGGTGTTATAATTGTGTGAATCATCGTTGATGCAAAAATGCTTTCGGTTTTTATGTATGTATTTAGTAATGGCGAGAATATACGCACTTGGTCTGGTAAGTATCAGGTATCTTCTCAGGTTGCAGAGCTCGCTTCTGCAGAAGGAGGATACGATTGGCCTCCGAAGACATTCTCCAAAATTGGATTCCATATAGTGCCACACTATGCAAGTTTGCAAAATATGTCATTCTTGCGTCGTTACAGGTTGACGCACGCTTAATTCTAATGACACTATAAACTGCTGATGTCAGTTTCCTGGCCAGTTCGTCAATATGATTGGACCAGTTCAATTTGCTGACAAATCGGAGACCAAGAATCTTTACGCTGCTGGTAAGTTCCTTTTTTGTTTAGGGAGAATTCAAGATGTTCGGTTTTATTTGGGTTGAGACTGAGTTTGCTGGCTGTAAACCACCTTTCTGCATCATCCATAGCACTGTCACCCTTCATTAGCACTTCATTTCTTGTTTTACCGTTGATCACTAACGACGTATCATCAGCATATAGACAGATAGTGTCTGCGGATACATTTCTTTCAAAGTCATTAATGTAGATGATAAACATCAGTGGTCCCAGAATAGACCCTTGGGCAACTTCACGCTATTGTACCTTCATTGTTGATTTGTGTGTCTCTATTTCGACGTATTGTTGCCTGTCCGACAGATAGGATAACAACTCGTAGCAACAACCTCTCACGCCGTAGTGATACCATTTGTCCATTAGCAACTTGTGATCCACGGTATCAAATGCCCGCGTTAGGTCACAGCAAGTCATGGTGTAAGCAATACCTTCGTTTTCAACGTTTCTACACGGATTACCTATCAGTCTTACTATATATACGCAATACGCATCGTAATGTACTTCTTAACTTACTTTTTAAACAGTTGTTAGTAAACTCTATACTCACATTTTATTAATAAAATCATTTGATAATATTCGTTATAGACAAAATATTTACGTCATCGTTAAGAGTATGTAAAACAGTTTAAATCTTGTCTTTTTTTATATCTCTCATAGTTTCTGTGCTATTGAGTCAAACAGCGAAGGGTAGTGTTGAGCTTGGATTGCTTTACACCCCGCCAGTGAGCGATTGGGCAGCTAAGATAGTTACTGTTGTTCTTACACTAGATAGGTCTATAAACCTACAAAGTTTCGTTTAAATCGGTGAGATGCACTTACCTGTGTTTCCTTGTCAGTGAAGAATAACGTCATTTAGAAAATTTAGACTTTCTACATCAATCCTGAAATATCCGATTCCAACCCACACAAAAATATAGAAAGCAATACATCTGTTTTCTACTTACTTACACTTTCAGGAACAGTCGCAGTGAACAGGCAAAGAAACATACTAAGAAAATTTACATTCGCTAATGTACAAAAGTATTACACGTATACACCTCCTCGTATGTTTTCGAAGACATTTACGATGAAAAGAAAATACAGGAAGATTCATTTTTCTGTAACTTTTGTCACTCGAATAAATATATACCATGATTTAGAAGTTCAAACCAACAAGCGAACTATACCCTCGCGAATAAATAGATAACATAAAATTGTCGTTATATAATTTCCCTTTCAAAGTAAGTATATATTTATTCAAATCACTTTTCGTTATCGAAGTGATTTTCTTATTACTTTATTATGTGCAATTTATTAAAAGTATGTATAACTATGTACACTTGCTGGAAGCCAGCAGAAACACAATCATCATAGAACCATCACAACTCTCGAGTTGTGATGGTTGTGATGGTTTTGGTGGTGCTGATGCGGACTATCGGGTTCACTATTTTGGGCTATCGGTTCACTTTTTGTGTTATCGCCGTTCCATTTACACATATCCGGATTGCTTATTTCAGCTAAACTTTTCAAAGCTTCACAACCTTCCGATGAAGGCGCTGAACCGTACTCTCCAACACTCGCCGGCGATCTATTCGTTGCACCAGGTGAATTATGTTGTACGTGATTGGAACCCCACATCAACACTGTCTGTCTGGGCATTTCTTGCATACTCGATGTAGTTATTGGCGAATAATGTTGCGTTGTGACAGCGTTACGTTGACCAATGTTGTGTTCATTTTGGATCATGTTAGAATCCGATTTTATTTCTTCCATTTTCGGGGTTAGAAGCCCGCTGTTTGCAGGCGAAGTAGAATGACTTGAAGACATACCATCTATCGACGTATTATGTTTAATTTTACTACACGCCTTACCTAATTCCAATTGTGTACTCATAACTTGCACCGGTTGTATGATTCCTGAAGACGGACTGACTGAATAAGGCCACGAAACGTCTAAGCATTTCGTAGAATTCGTAACGACATAACTTCTCGAACTATCAACGTATGTTGGGTATTTACTTGGAGGTGTTTCAACAACTTGTTGGCATGAATATATTTTATCATCAACTGGCATGACCGCGGTTCTATAGGTGGAATGATGACTGCTCGCTGTTGCAGCAGGATCGTAGGTAGGGACCGTTGTCCTCGATGACATTTCCAGAAAACCATTGCCAACGTAAGGGCTTGCTGCAGGCGAATGATAATCCGGGTAATAGGTACTAAGCGGTCGATATTGATGAAATAAATTTTCGGTAGTTGTTAAATAACGATTTTCCAAGGCAGTTGTCGATGGATACAGAGTATGCTGGAAATTCGAATGACTCATGTAAGGTGATAAGCTGTGATCAGCGGTTGTTGGAGCGTATGGAGTTGTGTACATGTTATACGCTGTACAGCCGTCAGTCGCAATGTAATCCACCGTTGGCATTGGACTGACGACTGTTCCAGTAACGGAAGCGTTTGTCGGAGGTGTTACTTGACCGCTGGAGGAGCTGTGAGATAGTTTGCGCTTAGTTCGACAAGTCGAAAGGAAATCTCTCAATTGAGTTTTGTATCTTCTGTTGACCCTGGACGGCGTGGTAGAAAGATTGTGTTGAGCAACGGCTGGGGTATTAGAAAGTAACTGGTCTGAGTCTGAGAAGTAATTATTGGGAAGACCAGCGTCCAGATAGCTTACTTTGAAGTCCATTGTTCGTTTTCCAAGAAGATCGCGTCCTTCTTCTTCCCTACAACAGAAAAGTTGTTGAATAATTGTGTAATTATTTCATTGAATCGTTTGAGAAAGATTCTTTTCGAGCTAGTCAAGCAAAGGAAAACGTTAACTTTAAACAATTCCAAAGGATGGTCCTAATTTCTAAATATTGTACCGAAGGATGGTGTGTTACAACTGATTCTAAATATTCATTATTAAAATTTTGAGAACTCAGTTTTAAAAATTACTTCTTCCGGTGATGTAAGTATCAGGTTCTTGTATATATCCATGGCAAGATTGGTTCTTACTTTATTCTGAACTACTTGTTACTGAAGAAACAAGTTCCGAAATTGTGGCAAAATTATTGAATAATGGAAAGCTATTTTCTAGCTCTCTGCTCCAAACAATTTTTACACATTTTTTAATTTAATGGCAGTTAACACATTAGTATTACTATCCTTTTCTGTGACGTGAAATGGGGATAGGTTATCACAAAATAAAAAACAAGATTCTTTTTCAAAAACTTCAACGAAATAGCCATGTCAAGCGAATTGGAAGTATGAAGAGCAATTGTTAAAATTCCTAAGGAGCACCATCAGATTGCTAGGAAACTAAAAATCAACCTGAAAACAGTCTCGGGGGTACTAAAGAAATTTGACAAGGACTTGAACATCACACGGAAGGCAGATTCTAAGAAAAAAAGGGGATCTCTGACGCGGTAAAGGCACAGAAACTTATCCTAAAAAGAGTTCTTTTTTGCGCAAGGTCAAAAAGGAAGCTGGACTGAAGACTTTTAAAGTCCAAGAGGTTCCAGACAGGAAAGCTGTGAAGAACAGCGAGGCGAGAAACCAGGCTCGGAGATTAAAAACGAGTTTTGTTAAAAAAATCAAGTGCTGCATCATGGACGGTGAAACCTGTTTTAGCCGATTTTTCACAGCTTCATGGTAAAGAATTTTGCACTGCCGTTTCGTGAGGAAATATGAACGAGGAATTTAAAATAAAAAAGCAGTCGGAATTTGCGGTTGTGGCAAAAGGAGCAATTCTTTTGCCACCATGAGCACAATTACGTCCGACATTTACATCAAAGAATGGTTAGAGAAAAGATTACTGCAATCCGCAAGCCAGCACCAGCTGCCCACTTTCTTTTGGCTCGACTGCGCATCTTCCCATTAAAGTAAAGCGGCCTCAGAGTCGTACGGAAAGAATAATGAGTTTTTGCTGCCTCGAGAAACAAACTCGTCAAATTGTTCAGAACTCAAGTCATTGAAAGGTATTAGACTATGGTTAGCAGGCAACGAAGAAGATGGTCACAGATGTTAATGACTTTCAGCGAAAGCGGATTGCAGCCACCCGGAAGATATCCGAAAGTACCGTTTAAGCGTTAATAGAGGAAGTGACAGAAAAAATAAAAAATTTTATAAAGAACGAATAACTTCAAACATGTAAAGATATTGATCTTAATAAAATAGCGGTTATAAAATGGGTTTTTTAATATAAATCGAATCACTGGTTCAGCAGATTTTTTGAATCTTGGGAAGGACAATCTTTTCAAACGCAGTCTTTAAGTTGTGCTTCAAATCCACTTGAATATTCCAATGCCAATGTAATCTTTGGTTTCCTCATCCGTACATTTTCCGACATATTTGATTTAACAGCTATTCAGCTACACTTACATTAGCGGACGGTGAGTACTTATAACAAAATCTGGTTTCGAATTCTTATATACAAGACGTGAACTTGTTTGTAACCATTGCCATTGTCCCTCTTTGGTTTGGAACCTATAAGCTATCATTCCAGAAGCACCCGTTTTTAATACTGAAATCATTATAAATACTTAGATTAAATGTCTCCTTATTATAAGCAATATTACATACATTCTTGATGCGCACTTGCTACATACGCCAAATCATCATAATGAACCAAATCGTAGCCACCCATATTGGCCAATTCCGAATCTGAATAGCCCAGCAGCATTTTTCCTCTGTAATTAAATAAGAAATTCATACGTAAAAGAGGTTTTAAGCAATTGGGAGGAAAAGCAACAAACCTTTGGTCCATAGATACCAACGCCAGGTCCAGTTTGTGCTTGCTTTTAAACATAACTTCTTTCTGTGGAATCTCTAATAAGGAAGGCGGTCCGAAAGGTGTGCAAATTGCAAAAAGTGCTAGTGGGGGTTCCTCCGACTTACGATTTTGACCGTGAAGGACCTTAACTCGTCCTCGAATATCCAAGCGCTAAAAAAATTAAAATTAATATTTGCTTATTTTAGCTTATAAATTTAATAACAAATGCTATGGTTTTTAACCTTTCTCTGATCAGGGGTCACTAGACAGAAAACAATTTTTATCGGGTATTATTTGCTAGAACCTAAAAATGGGCTTGATTTTAAATTCTTAAATACGTAATAATTTGGAAACAATGAACCCAATCTTTTTATCTAGTGAAGCGTCAAATTTTCATTTCTTAGAATTAAATATTAAATCTACCAACTGTGGGCTAATATATGGTAAGTTAGTTAAGAATAATAATGAGGAGGTACATATTTAATTTTGCGTTTATAAATAATTGCAGGAGAGATACAGTGCATTGAAAGTTACATACGATAACAATGATGAAGTATGACTTATAATAATCTCTAATGTGTAATGTTACACGTAATAATTTACGTGTAATAGTTATAATTTATTGACTTATGTATATATGAAAATGTATATAATGAAAAGTCACTTTTGTAATTCGTTAGTGCTATATGTGAGCTTTAGAATATTACACGACAATGGCAGTCATAAATGCAGTAAATGTAGTTTGTTTACTTATGGTAACATTTAGTGTTGTAAATGATAACCGCCCCATGGATTTCAACAATAAAGAATGTGAAATTCATGACCTATTAAGGGATACATTAATTAGATCTCGAGACGATACAACATTTGTGGTAGATAATGACGTAACACTAGAATTCTTGCAAGAATTTAGACCACATTCTGCAGAATTTGTCGATGACAGATATCCACCTTAACGGCAAGAAATATTAGAAGTTTTACACTTTGAAGAAGAAGAAGAAGAATGTGTATCTGAGGGAGAAGATATTGTCTCTTTAGAATGTAAGGAAAAAGGTTGGCTTCTGGAAACATGGAAAGAAACGACGCTCACATGAAGCTGTAAAACATAGATTTAAGAGAGTCTTCACATCAATTATACAGGTACGAAATCGCAGGCGGGTAACAATCTGATAGGCCGCAAGTTTCAGAAATGCTGGGGATTGGATTTTTTAGGAATGGGGATGACGATAGTTTGTTTCCAAGAAGCAGGAAATGTGCTAGATAGAATATAAGAACGCAGGGAAAGCTTATCGCAACCATAAGCATTACTTTTGAGTTTATTAATGTACTTACCTACTGTAGGAATATCAACAGCAGTAAATGAAAAGTTAGAAATATTGCTCTTGAATTTATGCTTTAAGTCAGTTATAAATGAAGCACCATACTGAATATGTTACACTTTAAGTTTATAACCAGCACGATATGAAGCACTGAATGGTTTGATAATCTACTCTTGTTTTATACAAACGAGAAACCACCAAATTGTCTCCTGTGACACCAAGTTCATGCAGAAGGCTCAGATTGATAATTCTATATATAGTTCATGATCCCATGTTGCATAAAAACTAGAGCATTTATTCTGATCGATACTAATAACTAATCCACATGAGATTAAACTTACTAAGAACCCGGAAGTATTGTCTAAAAGACATCGGAAGCGCACAGTAAAGCTACGTTCTAACAGCTGACAGTTGTCCGGTAGCAGTACGTCTTGGAGACCAATATTTGCCGATTCAGGCGGTAGAAAAGAATTCCACATTAGCTGTCGTTGCAGTTCCTCCCTATCCTCCGAATGCACCAACTCGTAGACGGACTGGTGAACTATATCGGACTGCAAAATAACTCTTGAGATCTATGGGACAAATGTCGGATGAAAGCGGTACGCACCTGATGAAAACCAAGGTAACCTTCGATGCTGTGTGTGGCGAAGAAAACCTCTCCCTCGCACGTCAATATCATTAGGAATCCATTTAATGCCTAGAATATAAGATAATTAATTAATGCAGTAGTAGAAGCAAATTTCGATTTAGCATTAGTAGATTGCTTTCAAGATGATTTTAAATAAATAAGTTTATTAACAGCTTATGCATGTTCACGTTTATTGCCTTTTACATGCCTTCTTCAAATAATCATTTAAGATTATTCCTTGTGAATCTTAAAGAATTGTCGCCATAACTGTTCCGGCTGATGGAATCGTCTTCGCCTTTTTCGCTACACGTTCGCCGGGAAAAACCCATTTTGCTGCCTGACTTTTGGTTTCTGACGTGTAGCGAGGTATTCATGTCTCATCTATAGTCACATAACGCCGTACAAACTCACTCGTATTGCGTCTAAACATGTTCAAACATTGCTTTGAAGTTATTATGCAGTTCTGTTTATGGCATTCATCACATCGACAGCTTTCTCAGACTCAATTTTCGTGAAGGATGCTTTGCACACGCTCAATTGAGATGTTTACCACATTAGTAATCTCTCTAATCTTCATCCGGCGATCTGCTAACATGATTAGTCGCCTGTCGTTACCTCAATATGACGACCTGGTCACTCCTCATCAAAGACCGGCCGTTTACTCAAAATCAGAATTTGATCCCACGTTAAGATGAAACGAAATTGGTTGGAAGAGAAATACAAATGTCCATTACTATTGCTAGCTTACAGGAGCCGTATATAAAGTGGAATAGCACAAAGTTGGAACTTTCCACCTCAGAAAACTATATCAATTGGGGATTGGTACATGAAACCATAAACAGAGATTGAACAACGTGGTATTTTGGACGTGAGCTTCTTTAAAAAAAGGCATAGACATATCGTGGATCTATAGTAGTAGACAGAACCGCTAGATATTTTTAAGAATACACGAAAATTGAAATTTATTTCAATAATCATGTTTTGAATCGATATACACCTTAAATGTTTGAAAATCTCTGAAAATATCATAAGCCCACGAAACATTGACTTGGTTATAGCGTAACATAATGGATATTGCGAACAGGATGGGTACTGTAAGAGGATAATGATCTTAAACATCATGTGAGTTCTGTATAACAGTGGAAAATGACAGTAACGTATTAAAGAAACACCATCAAGCTATGGATGCTATCCGCACCAAGAATTTCTCAGCATGAATAAAGACGAAATTTAAGGCAAGATGTCCATGTAACATTAAGCAATTGTTTTGTCAAATTTTAGCAAGAAAGTGGATATTTCCATACCTCTTGCAGTGGTTTCCTAATTTGAATTAAAAGTGATATTTTAGAGCTGCATGTCATGTTCATAATTCTGTCAATATTCTGGGATCCTCTTTGCAGAGACATGGCATCATCCCAGCTGTTCTTGTTGGAGTTGCTGTAATTGCCATCGCCTGATTTTATTTTGGTGTGTTTTCCAGTATGAGACATTTGTTTTCCTTAGAATCCCATTTTAAATGATTCTTCTACAGATTATAACAGAACTCTTGTTGAATGAAAAGCATATACACTGTTGTTCGTAGTCTTTTCTATTGGTTCTAAAATGTCTTCCAAAATTTACATTCTGGATTTAGATTTATTTCTTTAAGATATGGTAGATGTGAGTGACCAACAGTGAGTTGTCATTTCATGGGTTTACAAAAGTTGATACGAGGGTAGGTTGACAAGTTTTCGAAATCGCTGCTAAGGGGTTCCTTTTTTCCAAATACTTTATGTCGTTGTGTTGGCAACTCTTTCATATCAAATCGATTTGTCAAATAGTCGGGTTTTGGCAAGCACTGAAGTCAAGTACTTTTTTATGTTTTCAGTTATGGATAAAAACGAAGTTCGAGGGGTCATCAAATTTTTCTAGTCGGAAGGGAAAACCGCAACGGAAATTAAATCAAGGTTAGATGCCGTTCTTGGGGATTCATCACCTTAATTTTCCACCGTGAGTTTTTGGGTTTCGCAATTCAAGCGTGGTCGCACGCATACAAGTAAAGAACCACGTTCAGGACGCCCGAACACGGCTACCACGACAGAAATTGTGGATAAAATCCGCGACATGGTTTTGACAGATCGTCGAATAAAAGTGCGTGAAATTGAGGAAACCGTAGGCATCTCTTGTGACCGAGTAGTTCATATTTTGCATAATGAAATGGGTTTAAAAAAGCTTTCTGCACGCAAAAATGCATTCGAGTTCGAACCTCAGCCGATTGTTTGGAGGTGTTTACGAAGAATCCAACGGATTTCAAGAAACGATTCGTGACCATGGATGAGACCTGGATTCATCACTACACACCAGAAACAAAAATACAATCAAAACAGTGGATTGAACGTGGTGAATCGGTTCCGAAGAAGTCAAAGACAATTCACTCGGCTGGAAAGGTGATGGCATCAGTGTTTTGGGACGTAAAAGGAATTTTGCTAATTAATTATCTTGAAAAAGGAAAAATTGTTACTGACTAATATTACACAAGACTTTTGGACAAACTGAAAGCAGCAATTCAGGAAAAACGCCCTAGAATAGTCAAGAAAAAGTATTGTTTCTCCACGACAATGCGCCCGCCCATTCAAATGCAATCGCTCAGCAAAAATTGACAGAATTGAAGTTCGAAATTCTCCCGCATCCGCCGTATTCGTCTGATTTGGGTCTGTCGGACTTCCACCTGTTCCCGAAATTCAAAACACTTCCGGGTGGAAAGAGATTTTGGTCGAATGAAGAGGCGGAGAATGATAGAGGCGGTAAACGATTACTTTGGGAACCTCGAAGAAAGTTACTTCCGGGAGGAAATCGAGAAGCTAGAGAGACGTTGAACCAAGTGTGTTGAGCTTCGAGGGGATTATATTGAAAAATAAAATAACTTGAATCCGATTTACTTTGCTTTCATTGTCATTCTGGAAACTTTTCAATCTACCCTGGTAGTCTGTTGGCCATGGTAATGTGCTCCTTATCTCTTGTAAAGTTATTTTGCTACGACACCGAACATATCTTCATCAAAACAAAGCCTCTAATAACATTATTTATTATGCAAATGAATCTAACTCCATGCGCCGACTACATTTGTTAAACGTATTGTAGAAACTTCAACAATAACTAGGATATCATGTTTACTTTATTCTTTTTTAGTGGCAAGAATTAATTCATTTCGTTTGGCAAGTCTTTTCCCGTTTAAAACAAGGTACGAACAAGTTAGGTATATATTTTAATTCAGTTTGTATGTAATACACACATTCTCGTTGACTGTACGCCAGACAAATTAATTTCTTTTTATATATGCATTGGGCGTATTTGCATACAAAGGCGATTATTTGTCACCCTATTTACCGCGCTAAGTGGAGCAGTTTCTATGGTAGTATGAGTCTCGTGGATATGCAAATAAGTTTATTGAAGCTTACCTGTAAGAACATCTCACCATCCAGCGGGGTGTGATCGAATGCGGTGAGGTCTCGCGAACGGTGAAGACTGCCGTTTTCGTCTTTATCTTTATGCATTACAACTGAAACAAAATGTTGATGTGAGTATGATAAAAGAACGAATTCGTTAATTAGGACTTATTTGCAATGATAATAGGAGCTACGTGGTGTTTTGGTCCGACATATGCATGTATGTACCTACAGAAGTTTAATACGTAGGAACTGGAAATTTATATCAACTTTCTTATTTCAAATAGTATACCTTGTATATTATGGATTCTTTAGACAGACCTTTCAACGACAACGATATGCAATAACATGGAAGTAAGAAATTTGACAAACGCAGGGTCTAACTTAAGCATCAATATCTTCTATTTGATATTATCTCTGTAAAATAGCTTTGAGATTTTTATACGCAACATAAATTCCTCTATATTACCATAAGTACATACAAAAAATATTATACAGAGTGTTCCAAAACGCTAATCCAAGCACTAGCATAGTCAACTGAAAAATTTCACTTTTTTTGAATGGCAACCTCTATTTTTGCCTACATATTCTGCGCGAAAAAATGCGAGTAAAACATGTTTTGCTTCCTATTCCTACATTCGCTGGTTTCCGAATGGTTTTAAAAGATTATGAAATCGATTATTTATTTATTGAAATAAGAAAGTTGATATCCGTTTCCGGTTTTATCAAGAGTGTCGTAAAGTCGAAAATATTTTTAGGAAGTACACCATTATTCATAATATCGCCCACCAAAATTTCTAAACGTACTTCATCGTTGTGAAAGCTATTATTGATAAAGAATCAAAATGGAAGACTCAACTAATATAAACGTTTCAGTATCAAAATCTATTTCATTCTCGCTATCTTCTCCTTCTTCCTCTTTCAGCTTTTCTTTTTCACCAATACCATCCTCCACAAGAAATTAATCTTCTTCCTCTTCAATAAATCCTTCCTCACTAGTGCTATCTTCCATAAGAGATTCATTTTCTTCCTCTTCAATAACTTCTTCCTGCTCCATATCAACATCAACACCCCCAGCTATTGTAGAAATTAAAACGTTCCATGGTGTGAGTTCTTCATAATAAGGGAAAAAATAAAAGTGGTCTTCACTCAGAAAATTCTATATTGGTTTACACAATGCTGCCGGTTTCACCCACTGCAATTATCTCTGCACCAACCGCTTCGACGTTCTGCCTTCTTTGAACTGTCGCGCCCACGAACGCACGTTAGACACATCCATGACACCATCACCACATGTTTCACTCAACTGGCGATGAATTTATATCTATGATTACACGCTGTAATGAAAACGTCGCCATTTGAGGTATCAAAAATAGTTCTCACTCTCGCCGCTGCCGCTAAAGGTTCTGTGTGCCGTACGGTGCTGCCATCTCTGGCACGCATTGACAAAGAGTGCCCGCTTATTTTAAAACAAACCGCATGTTTCCATCTTTTTCTGGTTTTGAGAAAAAATATCGGAGGTGTTATAATTTGAATGCACCTCGTAATTTAGGATACAAACTCGCTTAAAACTTGGCTTAAGTACAAACTACTTACTATATTACTTACGGTAATTAACTTATAATCTAAGTACTAATGCTTATTATAAATAACCTTATGGGTATAACTTCAACAAAGGGGAACAATTCTAATCCACTTGGTCCAGTAAGTTTATAATTTGAAAGTTCTTGCTTAGCATGATATTTTTTCTGTTATAGTCACCAGAACTTGATAAAGTGTCAAAGTAGGATATACTACTGCATTTGTAATGAAAATATCTTTCCAACGATGTGTCACAAATGATATCATCCCATTTCGGATTTTTATGTTGGGGGTGGAGGGGTTTAAGGGGGTAAGTTTAGTATCATGATACGTTAATCAAAATGATTCCCCCTTGAAATAAAAATGGACCTTTTTTTGCATTTTTAAATAATTTTATTAGTTTTGGATGTAGGCCGCCTGAGAAGATTTCAAATGAACACTCTGTATATATTCTGTCGCACCGCCGAGAGTTGCAACTCTAGTCATCAGTTTTTAATTACATAGTGTCAAAGTACTGAATTGGCTTATACTTTTTTTTATCTTTATCATAAAATTTCAGAAATACACTAATACAACCATGGAACTTGTTTGTCGTAATAGTTTCATGTCGGCTTAAATTATCGTCTAATCTGTTATTGAATTAGAGTTGATTAAGGATAGATACCTATATCCTGCATAAAGATACCGATACCATACTAGAAATTTTGAAGCGTTTTACTGATACATCAAAAGTACTTTATTTGTAGAAGAAGAAAAAGACGTTCACTTCAAACTTTTCAGATCAATCCTCAATGTTCTACTTCAAGATTTTTTCATGATCGAAGAACTGTATCTATCAATTTTTGCATTAAGAATTAAGGAGATACAAGAACGGATGTGTTTCGTATTATGTATGTATACAACATACCTAAATGCAAATGAAAAGAACATTACCTTCCCTACATTATTCCCGCTTAAAATTGCGCAGTTTTCATCCATGTACACGTTAATTGAGGAATTTATGTCCTCCGCCCTGTTATCACACGGAAAAATACATAGAGGTTGATTCACACAGCAAGCGTAAAGGTGAAATTCCGCCTGCATCTTCCTACAACGTTTGAGTATGCGGCTACCTGTATTAAGCGATTATAATCCGAAGATTTATTTGCGGAAAATGTCAGCCGATGATTATAAAAGAGCGTTCGAAACACTGGTCTGACTGACTGAACAACATATTACTTCATAAGCAGATTATTCTTTATACACCAAACCGGTAAAAATCGCGCAAGAACACAACATGAACCTTATCTACTTATATCTCTAGTTTTTCACGCTGCTTGATTGTTGAATTTCCTTGATAGAATGCATACGTACAGTGCTGGTGTGCATTCTACATACCGGGTGTCCCATTTTAAACTTAACAGAGGAATATCTCCAGAAATATGAATCTTAGGAAAAGTGACGATTTTATTTTCAACGTAGATGGCGCTGTAATTGATGAAAATAGGGTAGCTTTTTTTTAAAGTAGAAATCCCTTTTTTTTTAATACATATTGCAATTCTACGCTAAAAAGTAAGTAACATTTGTCCGAAACATTCTTTTGTTAATTTCCTAGATGGTGCTGTCATTGGTGAAAAAGGTTACCTTTATTTTAATGGAAACCCCCGTTTTGCATTTTATCAAATTTCCGCGATATGTTTTGTTGATGTTTTCCGATTGGCCAATAAAGACAACAACAACAACATATCACGGACATTTGATAAAACGCAAAATGGGGGTTTCTATTAGAATAAATAAAGGTAATCTTGTCCACTAATTATAGCGCCATCTACGAAATTAACAAAAAAATGTTTCAGACAAAAGTTACTTACTTTTTAGCGTGGAACTGCGATATGTATTAAAAAATAGGAGTTTCTATATGAAAAAAGTGCTTAATAACAATAACCAGAAATTAATGCTAATATAGCCGTTACCACCGGTACTAGAAGGACTCAGCGTTCTTCGAAGACGTCACGCTGTTTAGGGGATGTATCGCCATGCACGATATTAGCCGAAGCGGTCTATTCAATACTGTATTCTATTCCACGTTGTATTCTATTCAATGCTACATTCTATTCTGTGCTGTATTCTATTCAATACTGTATTTTATTAAATGCTGTATTCTATTCAATACTGTATTCTATTCCATGCTCTATTCTATTCCATGCTCTATTCTATTCCATGCTGTATTCTATTCGAAACTGTTTCTATTCCATGTTGTATTCTATTCAATACCGTATTTCATTTCACGTTGTATTCTATCCTATGCCGTATTCCATTCCATACTGTATTCTATACAATACTGCATTCCATTTCATACTGTATTCTATTCCATACTGTATTCTTTTCGATACTGTATTATATTCCACGCTGTACAAGGTCTGTAAGCTATCAGCAGGTTTGTCGAGAACTACATTGTTGATTTTCATACACCCGGGAATTCTGGGGGAGGTTCGTTTAGCGTTTATAAATTTCCAAAACAATTTTGAGTCGCTAGCGATATCATTCTCAATCCTTTTGTAATATTCTTTGTAGGCTGTCTTGATTTTCGTTTTGATCAAGGACCTTAAACGTGAAAACTCTGCTTGGTGGGTAGGCGACCTCAGAACAAAAAGATTTATGGTACCAAACAGTTGATCGTAGAATGTATAAATAGCATCATCTACATTAGAAAACGCCTCAACAAAAGACCAATCTTCTGATAGAAGCGGATAAGTATCATGGTCAACTTTAATGAAGCATGGAACGTTAGACAAAACCAAATCAAACACCCTGTTATTATCCTGTTATTAATTCAAGATTTCGTTAAATTGTTTCAGGTTTAAAGTTGATAAGAAATGATTAAGTGTGGATGCCTTTCTATCAGTACAATAGGAAGAATTGCAATTTGGACAGTTGAAATCACCACATATTGATAATTGCTTGTTAAGAAGATTGAAAAAGAAGTTAATTGATGAACTGATATTTAATTATCTCCAGTTAAATGGTCTTTTGATGATAAAAAATAATTTCCCAAACAAACAATTTTTCAAAAATTATGTATGTAGGTAGAATTATTTGAGTGACGAGTTAATTTTGAACATTAATATATTAACATATTAATATAGATTTCAGAATTTTTGTTTAGTTTTATGTACTTAAGAAGCCTTGCGGAAAATACATTTGGTTTATTAGATACGAAAATATATTTTCTCAAACAAAAACACACATATTTGCGTAAAACGAACATTTCGGGAAATTTGTTCGTTTTATCTGAGTTCATCTGTATTAACACGTCACCTCGCGAAAAATAGGTTCAATAACGAACGCGTTGAGGAGAGAATCCCGCTGATCGTTGACGACTTAGTCACGATGATGCTGCAATATGTCACGTTTAACCTGTCTATTGAATAAACGTTTAATGGCCCAATGATTGGAGCGTGGCAGGTGTTATTATTATAATAGAATAAGTCGTCGCTCCCATTGTGTCTGTTGAAAGCCGCCGATCATGCGTCGGGTCACGCTGCGTTGCGCATTGATGCGAATAGCTAATTATATTTATATTTGTATGTATAAATGTACTATATATCCATATCCCCTCTGGTAGACTAAACTTTTCGGCCCCTACAAATCGATGAAATGTAGCTGAATATATTGTTTTAGTATACAGGTAGAAAACATATCGGAAAAAGATTGCAGGATATATTTGTGGATGCGTGATATGTCACTCATGGAAACCTAAGGCGCTTTATGTTGTCAAAATAAAATGATAACAGTTTCTGCAACCCTTTAAATCTTTGATATTTTATATTTGATGCAAATAAATGAGAACTCCAAATGCGTGCATTTTTTGATATTATTTTGCAAATTAATAGCCCAAAATATAGAGTTATTAAACATCTAACATACTTTTTCAGACAAGAGACACAATGCATTGATACAAACCATAAACTACTATTTCTTGTGCCTGCGATAAATGTAGAGGTAATATGATGTATCGAAAATTGTGCATAAGATAGGCTAGTATATGCGAATTCATATCGCGAAAAGACGATTGGAAATTTTCAATGTGTTGTGCGCAACTTGCCAGTTATCTGAATTTGGAGAAGCAGTCGTGATTGAACTTTGAAAGTTTCATAATAATTTTTTAATAAAGCATTTACGTTGCCAGTTTGCTTCTGATAATAATAACACTGCGCTAGTTGCAAAGTGCAACAAGCTGGGCACCCGGGGGATAAACCTAATTCGAGTTTGCTGAATCCAATGCTGCTAACCGTTTTTAAAAGTTAGCCCGCGTTTTCGAGCAAATTCGTTTTAAAAATTTTAAGCCCAAACCCATTTATATTTTTTGATCATTATTGATTTAAATCAATGAATCGAGCGAAGAGAATTGTATCGAGATACACATCGAATAGAATTATTGAAAAAAATGGATCGTTCAGTCGATTTTCATCATTTTTCTGCAAAAAACATTTTCTTATTGTTTACATCAGTAATCTCATGATTGACCTGATATTCTGTATCGTCACTTCTGCAATCCAACAAATACATCTAAAAGGCATGTACTTTTAGCCGTTGTACAATATTCGACCTCGTGTTCCGTGATCATCGAAGGTGGGTCCTCAGAGTGCTTTTCCAGCGACTCACCGAGTCACACATAAAAGTCTAAAAGAATTCACCGCGCAGGAACAACTGTCACTAATTTGCGTGAGTCCTTTGGGTATTGAACAAAGCTTCTAGCAAAGCATGCACGACCAATTCTTGCATATGGAGCCTTAATATGGAGCACAACCGCTAGATCCCAGCTGCAGCGAGTGCAATCCTTCCAGAACACAGTACGCAGGATGGTCGTGATAGCTCCGTGGTACGCGAGAAAACATGGAGGCGCATCCCAGTGTTTGAGAACGCACTGCCAAGATAATAGTTGAGCCACAGGACCGTTTACCGCCGAAAATGAGGGCCATAAGGACTGGAGACGTACTAGATCTGGTGTAACAAGATTCTGATTCCGAGACGAACGATATGCCCAACTGAACCCTTATATTGCCGATCATTGTTCAACAAACTCAGCAGTGAGGAGAAGCTGCTTACACGATGACAAAGAATCTTAGACTTCGGTCTAGCTCCAGCAAGAGCAGTAGTTTAATGTCATCTAAGATGACGATAATATTGCGACATTTCTGAACATCCTGCTCATTACGAGTACCCAATAGAGTTCTATCGTCTGCACGACACCCCCATATTAGTTCCTTAGAAAATTAACGATGTCGTTATGATGACGCGATTAAAATTTTATGAACCATTAATCCGAGTTGATTATATTCTTTATTTTACATCCACATAATATTGGCTTGTAAGGAGCTGACTTCTAAACATACGATATTTCTGTATCTTTGACGTTACCCATTATGGTTTGTAGGTAAGTGTTTTGTTTGATTGTTCATCACAACTAAATTTCCCACAGTTTCGCCAAATCTAAGCCTATACCTTGTGATATTCCCGCTAACTGGGGACAGCTTATACATATGTGTCCATGTAGTCAATGTAAGACATATGTAGGATATGTAAATTCGATAAAAACCGATGATATGCTTCCAGTCGTTGAGGATTCGATCAATTAGCATTTACATCATTAAGTAATCGGATTCTCTAATTCGAAACACGTACCGCTAGGTCATAAATACTTCATCGCGTGGCATATGAATTTTCAACTACAGCAATTACGCTGATATTTATTAGACTGCGGCTATGAACATCACAATAATCATGTATTCGTACAGCTTGCACAAGGAATAAGTCGCGTATTTTATAGATCAGAGGTTATACATTCACATACCGATTAACGGATCGTGAAGGAAATTTTGCGGTCCGCGAAACATATGTACTTTTATTAAAATCAATATTTGTAATAAAATGTAGCGATCAATGTTTACGTTACCGTTGTATTAAATAGTATGCTGTTTCTTGAATAAGGACGGCTTAAAATTGTACGGCACACAGGATAATTTTTTTAATTCATTTTTAAGGGAATAAGTAGTAGTAGAAGTAAATAAAGCAGGGTTATAATTAACCTGGGCAAATACGCGGTAACAACCAGAGGCGTGGCGAGCGCATAAAAGTTTACATATAAAATAGAAGGTAAGAAATAAATTATAAAACGTGCTGAAACACTTACCGTTTTAAAAGTCTTCTGTGAGATCACAAACTAGGTAACATCTGTTAAATATTTGAATCATTTTTAGATATGTTTTCACAGCTGTTTCAGTCAAGTGAGCACGACGTGCGGAATAAACGTTTTTTAATGCCGAAAACGACCGTTCGACGTCTAGCGATGTTATATTTGCATTTTAAATAATCTTGAAACACTAATGCATTTCACACTGCACCTGATAATTGTCTAATATAAGAAATCGTTCTTTCTCTAACACTTTAAATTTTCGTATTACACACCAATTTGTTCGCTTCTACAGCGCATACGGCGTGAACATCGTTCACATTTGACGAATCCATAGCAACATCGAAGCATTTTGTAATTTTTTATTCCTCGTAGTCGAGTAATTGTTGTGAATAGTTTGTAATCTCTTTTAACCTGATTCTGAAGTATTTCCGGTTTTCTGATTGCTGCAGCTTCGTCGGATTGAATTTTAAAACTACTTCTTTACTGATCAAAATATTTGTTGTAAACCACCGTGCAACTTGTTCCCAACGTGACAATCGACTGTGATGTCAGGTAAATCAGACACAGTTGTGAATAGTCGAGTACATTCCGGGACTTAGAAACATGCTTTGTACTAGATCAATGCATTTGACTAGTGGAACATGTAGGAACGTTTGTGCCGCAGATTTAGAGTACGTTTTACACGTTACAGAAAGTCACTGTGTTCTTTAAGAGATGGCAAAAACGCATGTTTCTCCATTACTCATAATATTAAAATTCTTAGTTGAACGTTAAATTTGTCAATAGTTCACACCATTTAAAATTATCGCGCATAAATTTATAAGCTTTTGGAAGGGTAATAAGGATGACGCGATATGGTTCCATTGAATTTAGCGCGATCAAAATAAGTCCGCATGCCACTATAAAGCTTTTTAATGTTTCCATTGGTCGTTTTCGCGAGTACCAACTGCACATTTTTAAAGCAAAATAAGCGACAATTACAATAATTTACGTAGCTACATATACACAAAACTACTCATAAATCGATTGTACGACGCTTAACGCGTGAATAAATAATCGCCGACTCCGCAAATATCTACTACACTGACGTTACCGTGTTGCTAGACTAGTTATAACATTTTATGCCATAATATGTGAGAGCTTTGCACTTATGACATATGATTATTATTAATGTGTGCACCAGCAGTAAATAGGGTCGAATAACCTTACTTCAGTGCAGTGGTGTAGTTAGCGATACGCTTTTGGTGTCATTCTTGCATCTGGTTGTTGGTATACGTGACATAGAAGTGGTAAATGCGAGATGAGTGAGATAACGAATCTTCGTTTGGGCAAAATGTAAAACAGATATATAATCGGTGATATTTCTAAGGTTGCTTAAGCGTAACTAGCAAAAAAACTAGATGGCGCTGAAAAATGAATAACGTGTGTTGTGGCTGCTTGTCAAATTCTACCGCTAATGTTATCATTTTGGACAAGTAAGGATTTTTCGCATTAAGTAAAAAGAAATTTAGTTGTAGTTCCATTAGTGCTAAGCTTTAATCGTATTCGCGAAAATGTATAATTATCTGTTTCGTAATCCAAAACACGAAATTTGTTCAGTATGCCGCTGAGGGAAGTTGACGATATTTACCTTAACCATGTCATACCGGTTCTCGTCTTAGCGAAAAGTTATTACAGATTTCTTTGTCAATGCAGGTGCAGTCCTAATAGCGCAGCAAAAAGTTTTCGATCTAGAACTACCTAAGACGTTACATTTAAAGAAAACGTCGAATTGGTTACCCATTCATTGCGGACGCTACGAACCACATTCACTGACGACATTAGCACCAGTTTGTAAATTACATAAATGATTTGAACTCAAAAACTTTTGTTTGATTACAGATACCGTAATCACATTGAATTGCGGAACAACCAAATTTCACATCGTTTCAAAAGCAAATCAGAATGCTGGAAAAGTTGCTCTTCGCATTTATAAAACTTTACCGAATCAGTCGAAACCAGAATTGAAGCTCTTGCACGTTAGCTGATATAGCAAAGTAGGTTCAGAACTCTTTTCAATTTGTTACGAAACCTAAGGCTGAAACACAACTTTGGTCCAGACAGAATTTATAACGTAGATGAATCTGGCTTATCTACAGTCCCTTGTAAAATACCAAAAGTTCTATCACCTACAGGAGAGAGAAAAATCGCCAAAGTAGCGTCCGATGAACGAAGACGAAATACAATTGTCATTTACGCCATGAACCCCCGAAACTTGGATCTTCCTTCACGGTATGAAAAATTATGAATTTCAACGATTATAGTTTTAAAATGCATATTTGTATTTTTGTCTTTATAATATTTTACTACTCTAATATTATGTGACGTAATATGACTAAGGTAAAATCGATAATATACGTACAATGTATAAGTTAGGTATACCGTACTGCTCAAGTTGCTACGTAAATATATGAAACAGAGAATACGAAATATATGAAACGAAGAATACGAGTGGAGAATGAGTGACGCACACCGCGCTTACATTCTTTCTTTTCATCATTTACGTAGAGATGTGAGCACTACTATACATTTAACATCTAAAAGAGATTGTCACGACACTGATTTAGAGTAAGTTTATTTAGCCCTAATAATGTGCATCAACTATATTGGTCTCTTTCTCATGGTGTCGGAAGCGAGTATAAAGTATATATTGTAGAATAAAACCGAAAGAGATACTACATTAAAAAAAACATTGCATGTGTAGTTTTTTTGTTAGAACCTGAATATCTTGAAAATTATTCATTTTTAAGCGTATAATTTCGTTTAAAATTTTAAAACATCCCGAAAAGGAATGAAATTAGTGTTGAAACGGGTGCTCTGATAATAGCACAACATAGCTTAGGCACAAGCAATCGTCAAATTGCTAGAAAATTACATGTAAATCCATCTACTGCTGATTATAACATCCAAAAATACAGTGAAAGTGGCAGTTTTCTAAATAAAGTAAGAAATGGTAGACCAAGGGCGACAACATCAGCTCAAGATATTGCAATCGTGGTGTCCAGCAAGCGAAATAGAAGAAAAACAGCTCCAGAAATCGCCGCAGAACTAAATACTGTATTTCCGAAGCCGATTGGCGTGACGAATTGCGATGCGAAAGTCTTTGCTTCGCCAAATTAATAAGAAAAAGAGGTTACAACGGGCACGTGAACATTGAAATTGGACGGTAGAAGATTAGAGCAAAATATTGTGGACCGACAAATACAAATTCGAGATTTTCGGTTCACGAAGACGAGTATTTGGAAGAAGATCTGTAGGTGAACGTGCACTAGGGCAATGCACAATCTCTACCGTCAAACACGGCGGTGGTTCGGTAATGATTTGGGGTTGTTTTGCTGGTACATCCGCAGGTGATCTCGTAAAAATTCAAGGCATAATGAGAAAAGAGCAATACAAATACATCCTAGAGGAAAATGCAATACCCTCTGGTGTAAAGATTTTGAGTCAGAATTTTGTATTCCAACAAGACAGTAACCCAAAACACACTTCAAAATTATGCAAGCAATATTTAGAACGGTTGGAAGAGGAAGGAACACTAACAATCATGAAATGACCACCTTAAAGCCCGGACTTGAATCCCTTCTTGATTGGGAAATAAGGAAAACTGCTTTAACTTCAGCAGATAACATGTGGAACAAACTACAGGAAGCATGGGCTCGAATAACTCCGGAAATACTGTTAAAATTAATTGCAAGAATGCCCCGATTATGCGACGCAATCATTCAAAGTAAAGGAGGTCACACAGACGAATCTAAAATTCAGGTCGAATAAATAATTTTAATTGCTAAAGTTGTATATTTGCGTATAGTTAAATACCAAATACATATTTTAATATTTCCATTTCCAGTTTAAGTGTAGATTCATATATCGTGAACAACGTACATATTACGCACTTCTCAATTCCTTTTGCTTGAACTGCAGTTCAAACAGAATAAGAAGCTGAGAGAAATTAAAAACATTAACTGTTCATACCAACCTTAAATATTAACTGATGGTTTCCTTAACGCAATAATTACTGATTTATATTAAACGATTCTGAACTTATGGCCCATAGCGTATATATAATATATCTATAGCGAGTATAGAAGACATATTTATTAGTTTAAGAAATAAAACAAATAATTTGTAATAAATATAGAACATAGTTATAGATTCATGGAGCGAAGTGAAGCCGGTCAGGTAAAAGATCGGAGGGCCTTCTCAGCCGGCACAAAACAGTAAATTATATAGTGTTTTTGTATATTGATTAGACGGAGGTAGACCGCAAGTCTGGCGTTGCTCTGCGGGAGGCATGAGTATTGATCAAATAAATATAGTTTACCGAATAACCCGTCCCGTTCTAGCCTTTAGACATACCCGGTCTTCTATTTCCATGTGCACACACATCGCGTATTGCTAGAAATCACCGTCTGTCTCTCTATATTGTTTCTATATATTCTCGATAATGTATGACGATTAAACTTTTCAACGGATGACTAACTGGCAGTTTTATGATTGTATAGTCATATGCTTCTGATAATACAAAACTTTTTTCTTCATTGTGTTCACATTTCTTTTATTGTTTTACTTATATTTGAAAACAAACCTAACGGGTTTTCCAAATAATTATTAAATAACTAGTTCAATGTTCACAGAAAAAATTTCTGGGACAGTAAACGCCTGTATTTTTAAAATGAGAACGATTTATACTAGGAATTGCAATACGTTTATTTAATCCAACATATGTTGGTTACTCTAACAAAAAATATAGTTGGATTTAAGATAAAGTATTGTTGTTACATACTTTACTATATACAGGTGGCGCACCACATTCGCGTCGGTTTACATATGAAAAGCAGCAAAATATTTTAGAAATATTTTCGTTAAGATCTATGTAGATTCATTGGGAGCAAGTTTTAAAATTGTGACCCAAAAAAAGTTACACACCAAAAATGTGAAAATTTAAATGGAATATCTTCTACATTATTGCATATTTTGATAGTGCGGGCTAAATAAAGGCAAGTTACTGTTATGTTTCCCACTTACCCTGCACGAAACTCAGACTACAACCAGCTATTACAAAGGCATCACTTCACATCACTCTCTAGTCGTAGAGAACGTTATAGTGCACAATTTATTTATAATCTATTAAATAACTAAATGGATTCACCGCAGCTATTGGCGCTTATAGCAATAACAGTACCTGAGCATAACACCCGCTTAGCTGATCTTCTACGTGTTCCTAGTTATAGAACGAACGCGCTACTTAAGGCTCCTCTAACGCACATGACACGTAACCTTTATATTTATTATCCTGATCCTTTCCACTAATACTTTTTTCCAGTTTTTCCTTCATTTACTCTTTCCTTTTCCTTGTACCTATTCACACTTTCTTGTTACCTTTGTATTATTATTATTATTATACCTAACTCAAGCCATTTTTGAGACGTTTAACTATTCTTGAAAAAGAAGACAAAAATTTATTTTATTGAATTATTTGACACATACAAGTGTATACAATTAAGTCAAAAAAAGCAGCAAGAAAGAAAAAAGTCAATAACAGAAGAAATAATAATAATAATAATTAAAGAAAAATTGAAGCATGGCACATAACAATGCTATATAAATTGAAACCCTCCGTTGGGCACCATAAACCGAACTTGCTACAATACTTTGCGGTGGGTAATGATTATTTATCATAGTAGTTAATATCGTTACGATGATAAGTGAATTTAAAGCGAACCCAGCCATGGCTGATGTATCTAGACACGGTTTCTTTTTCGACCGTTTCACCTTTATATACATACACACAATTTTTTTGGCATTAATATCAATTCCTTCTGGAACAATTTCAAAGTTATTTTAAGGATATGAATATGTGTATCTGAAAATATTTTGAAAACAAAGCCAAAATATAGGCAGTAAATCAGTAATTTATAAAAAAAGCGACATTTTACTGACATTATGACGCGCTTTAATATATTTTCGTACTGTATTATATAATCACAAGTTCTCTATTTTAATTTTTTCGCGATGTTTAAAGTCACTTCTCGTTGTTAAAAATAAACTGAAGTGTAGAATTTATTATTGTCTAATAGATCGTTCATAGTAGATGCCAAATGCACATAAGCAATAAACGGAAGATCAATCAGATAGGTGTAATAACGGAATATATGTATGTGCGAGGTCGCGCCTTATAAAAAATATTTCCTCTATTATATGTAACCGAGGAAAAAATGCAAAAAGATGCATCTTTTATTTTTAAATGTAGTTTGTAGAAAAAAATTATGACTTGTCTAGGGTGAAAATTGTTGCCAGGGTGGTAAAGAAGGGGTGAAATTTGTCTCCCCCTGCCCCATTGAGGGGAGGGGGCATTCATCTATGGTACATTTAAAAGCTCCTTTGTAGTAGAACATTTTGGTTTCTAATTCATCCTGATAGCTTGCGCGATTCCGGAGTTATGATGAAAAATACGTTTTTGGGGGTAATTTCAGACGCACCCTTCACCCCCCCCCCCCCCCCGGATAAAAAAATATGTGTCCTTTACTTTTTGATGGTCTACCAATATACCAAGTTTCTACTTTGCATTTTTTTTTTTAATATCATAAGCGTATTAGCAAGCACATTTTAGTTTATATGAAAAAGATTACTAGAGAATTGTTTCAAAAATTCTTGTTCATTGTATTCATTCAGGTGGAATTTGCCTCTTATCGAACCGTAATTGATTAAAATAAACACCGGTCGATTTATTAGTTAGCATAACTCGGAAAGGGATATTTATCCGGGACATATCAGCAGGCTATGTATGTATGTTAATAATGGAAAACGAATTGTTTCGTGTTCAACACGTATTTACACCTTGCGTGGTACTATTAAGACGTAATTTATCTTTATCTTTACGTAAAAAAAACTATATACTCTCTAAATGGTTATACATCTTAGATATTTACAATAATAAAAAAAACTATAAGTAACTAGTAATAATGAACATAATAATATAATCGAATCAATTTGATTGTACAGCGTTTCCAATTTATTACGCGCTTCTTTATGCAATGATCACAAAACATTCCTAGAATATTAAATGTCACAACTCCGCCATCAATTTCAGATATATACTACTAACGCTACTTGCTTAATAGCTTAAATGCTAAGCCATCAGAGTTGAGGTACTTCCAGCAAAAATGTACTTCAAGTAAAATATTTAGTACTTCTTTACTTCAAGTACTTTCAAAATTTAGTTACTGGAACTTACAACTCCCAACTTTGCCTAAAATGTACTAGATAGGGGTTTCCAAACTTTACCAGTCCGTGGCGTACTTACAGGTTTTGTATTTTGTCACGGCGCCCTTTTCAAAATATGTGTACAATGACATAAATTAGGCCTCATTGATTTTTCTTATCCACAACTGCAGTTTTTTTCTCCAAAAGTTGCAACATGTCTCTGCTATTGCCTTGCAGAGACAGATTGGAAGCATTCAGTTTGTCAAATATATCGCACAAATACGCTAGTTTCAGCAAAAAGTCGGATTCGGCAAAGTACCTGGAGTTTTTATGACCTTCCTCTTGTAGAAAAGTGTGAATTCCTTGAAGTAGCTTGAATGCACGGGATAAGACGTTGCCACGTGAAAGCCATCTTGAACTGCAGTAGTATAGCAAAGTCGTGTGTTCAGCTCCGATGTCCATGCATAGCTTTTTGAAAATCTGGCTTTCAGTGGCCTAGTTTTTATGTAGTTTACTACGTCCATGACACGTTCTAATATGAAATTCAATTGAGAGCTCATCGACTTGAATGCAAGTGCTTCCTGTGGCTGCGGTGCGAATAAACGCCTGCAATCCTCCATAGCGACCAGACATTGATCGAGATTCATCAATACACATACCGATGCATGCGATAATTATCATCCAGAAAGCGTACATAACAAATAAGGTGTGCGTCTTTGTTACTGCCAGCAGTTTCTTCAAGTTGCAGATCAAATTCTGTGCCTTTCATTTCCTCTATTAGGTAATTGATCATTGAGATCCAGAGCTATATGATGGATTCTTCGACTAATAGTGTAGTAGGACAAAGGTACCTTTGAAATTAATTTTCCTGCTGATTCTCCCAGCCTAATATTAACCATGTCAAGAGCAGCCGGTAGAATAAGCTCTTCTGGGATGATGTGAGGTTTTTTGCACTTCGGCACACTATATGCCACCTTAAAAGTTGCTAGCAGTGCGTTGCTTGGTACTGAGGCTTCTTTAGTAAACACACTTTTTTGCTTTTGTAAATTTCGCAACTTGCTACTAAAGAATTTGCGAGATTTTTCGACCATGTCAGAGTGATTGGTCTCGAAATGTCGCTTTAGCTTACTTGGGAGCACACATTCGGTTATTAGAACTCTGAAACAGAGCACACGCTGCGGTTTCTCTTCATTGTTTACTTCTACTGAAGTAAAGCCACAATTCAAATAATTATCATCGTATTTAGTTCCATACATTTCTGGAATATTCTATGTGCTTCGAGAAAGATATGGAACACTATCTTTCTAGAAAGTTCTACAAGCTACGGGAACGATCTAGTTTAGATGTTCTAGAAAGTTCCATTAGCTTCGAAGCCGTTTCGAAATGTTCATTCTAGAATGTTCCAGGCTAATATGTTTGCCCGCGTTCGCAGGAATGCCTCGCGGCGTCTCAGCGCATATTTAGGAAACCCTTGCTCTAAGTATTTTGTCCTATAAAAAGTACTTCCACTTGCACGAGAAGATATGGACAGAGCTACCCAAGATCAACGTCGGTTATGAATGATCGATTTTTAAAAATTCAGGTTCTTCGCAACTGTACAGCAACAGCACGGGCTCTGCAAAATGAGTTTTCTTCAGTTAAGGGTGTGCGCGTTTTAGAACAAACTCCGAGAAATCGGCTGCAAGAAGCCAATCTACACAGCAATAATAAGCGAGATCTTCATGGTGACGGTCCAAAATGAATCAGCCTGTATTTGGGGACAGGATATGCTCAAGATTTGTTATAGTTAGAGCAGTGAAAATGTCTATTTTCTTTAAAAAATTGTTGTAGATTATACATAAAAATGGAGCAGTGGCATATTGCTCATGAAATATATGAATAAGTCAGTTACCTCATCCCTATAATTATTATAATTTAAAGGTCATATTGGGCGACCCAACGAAATTCGATGATCGATGAACGGGCGTGCTTGGTGTCGCCGTCGCGCACTTTTCGTCTTTGTCATTTTCGAGACGGTCGCGCCTTGTCGAGTCCTTTCTAGTCTAAAGCTTAATAGCTATTCCTTATCGGGCGAAATGCAAATTCTTATCGATAAACGCCGACCCCTACGTATAGTTGTGCGAACCGCAGTGTAGCAGCGGCATTTACCATCGTAATCTTCAAATAATAACCAAGTCCGCATTATGAATGGGTTGTCGTATTGATGCATGAGCGGCACCGACAGAGGGCGCGCGCTCTCCAGCACCTTTATCCGAGATCTGAAAAGGTCCGACGCTGCCTCTGCGGTCACGAAATCCGCCACAACTGTTTAAATTCTAATTAATATTTTTAATTGCATGTAAATTATTAACGGAGAGACGTAATCGTGATCGTTTTTTGGTTGTTTTGTTCCAGCAGTGACATGCTGCTCGTAATTGATTAAGTGTAATAGGTGAGGTTGGGCTTTACAGATCAAAACGCTAAATCCTTGACTGTACACGCCATTATGACGCTGAAAACATGGTAGTCAGTGGAATATCGTCGTCCTGATTCTCCACGTGTATGAAAATTCAAAAGAGTTCCATCAGCGCAGAAAGTCATGTTCATCATTTTCTGGGATGCAAAAGGAGTCATTCATACCCAAAGGTATTAACGATTAGTTCCATGAGACACTGCAAAACTTTACGATCACTATAGAAACATATTCGTAGAGTAAGGCTGAAAAGCTCGAATTTGTTGTTGCACCACGACAACGAGAAGGGATCATCGAGGTTCCATGTGTTGATCAACACTGTAAAAACAGTGTTCAAGAAGGTGCTCTGCTTGGTTTTAGGTTTAGGATTTAGGTTTTAGGCGTAACATTTATGAATTCTGTTTTTTTTTTTTTAATTTAAAATCAATTTATTTGTTGTAAAGCATCTATTGAACTTGTTCAACATCAAATTAGCAGTCATACATACGGTGTTCTCTTTTCGATACCCAAGTAGGAAACATCATCAGCTAAATAATAATGCTAGATTGCGATTATCACACAAACTTGGAAGATCATCGATAAATATTTAAAAAGGTAGAGGACCAAGAATGGAACCCTGAGATACACTTCTCCTGATATGTTCAGATGTCGATCGTATGTCTGCGATCTTTACAATCCGCCTCCTGCGTAGATCTCGTAGTTTGTCATCTTGAGCAATAGTAAAGAGTGATCGATTAGATTGAAGGCTTTACTCAAATTCATCAATCGTACATAATGCAGTCCCTGGCAATCAAATTAGGACCACATAAAATTAAAAAAAAAACAGTTGGTAATGTTGGCAATATTATTATTTAATTACATATAACATGCAAGTAAGTATAATTTGAATATATTTTTGTTAACATTTGCTTGTTTCTAATCTGTGTTTTATTATTTCCTCAACCCTTTTTGGCATACTGCCAATGCAGCTTTTTATTGCTTTCTTTTTAATTTTGTCACTATTATGCTATACATTTTCAATATGTTGCTGTAATTCTTCTTTTGTAGTTGAGTTTCGTGTGCTTACGATGTTTTTCATTCCATACAGTTTCAATTGGGTTTATGTCTGGTGACTTGCATAGCCAAGGTAGTACACGCAGATTTTTAGATTGAAGATATCGTATTACACATTTTGCCTTATGGCATGAAAGTATACGGTGCTTGAGTCGGATCCAATGAACCAATATAAGGTATTAAATAGTTTTGTAAAACTTGTTTATATTGTTTTTGTTCCATTGTTCCATTAACGAAATATAGTGGTCCAGGTCCTTCTGTCGTAATACACGACGAAACCATTAGAGATGGGGGGTGTTTAATAGATTTGATCGTATATGCTTCTTTATAACGCTCTGAAGGACGTCGACGAACAAGTTGGTTTGTCTCCGTTTGCACTTCTAGCCAAGATTCGTCGCTAGGAATAATCTAGGAAAGAGTAAAAAAATGTAGAGAACCATTAAGGGAACTATGAAGATGAATTTGACCAAAAACATAGATGATATATGAAATTTACTTTTCCCCAATCTTCAACTGTATACTTTCCATATTCTTTAGCCCATTGAAATCGTGTCACTTCTTCTTTCCCATTATGATAATAATTGACCGCGAAAATAGACACATAAATAAAATTAAAACTCTTTGAAATATAAGTTCTTTGGAAAATCGGTAAAAATACTGTTTTTATTTATATTTGCAATGATACTAACGAACTAATGAACGACTAGATTCAAACTAAACATTGTACACACAATTATTGTACGTGGGAATGGTAAGAGGCGTGATTTGTAGCAGGTGGATAATCGGTTTATTCCACCCCTCAAGCAACAATCATGCTTTTATAGATTTTCGAAATTAAAATTATATTTAATAAATATTATTGTAAGTTTAATATTTCTTAAGTGGTCCTATTTCCATGGCCAAGGACTGTAGATACTGGATAGTGAAACAAACAAAGAGTAAAAACCGGAACACATTCTAGTCAACTAATCATCAGTGGTAAACCATTTTGTTAAAGAGAACAGATACTAATGCTCTGTTGATAATATTCATATAAATATATCAAAAACTTAACGTGGCGATAAATTAATGATAAACATTCTTAGAAGTACTTCAAGTAAGGGATTTTATTCTAAAATAAAAGTCAAAAGCTATATAAAAACCTATTGGTCACTTGAATTGGGCTACGAAATTATAGTATTTTTGGAAAGTGAGAATATTCAGCAAGGACAAGGCTTATCATATTAAATTAAGGAGAAATCATTCATGTGTAAGATTAATTTTTGTTCTTAATAATATTGTAATGTTCAATATCTACGACAACAACAGCATCGCCTGTCAACCTCTGAACGATTAGGGTGTTCAGTAGAGCAACGCAACTGCGCTCATAGCCAGTGGCGGACGCATAAAAGTTTACACAAAATAAATTAAATGTGATACGTACTCAAACACTTCCCGTTTTAAGAGTCCTCCGTGAAATCACAAAGTGGATAATGTCTATTCAATATTTGTAACATTAGATATGTTTCCAAAGTTGTTTCGGCAAAGTGAGTGCGGCGTGAAGAAAAAGTGTTTTTGTATGCCGAAAACGAACATTCTACATCTAGTGACGTTATATTTGCGCAAGTAAAATAATCTTTCAAATAACTTAACGGTTCTGTTGACGCACCTTCACAAATTTGTCTTAATGTGCCAAAATCAGAGTCTTTTTCTAAAACACTTTCAAACCTTTCTAAAACACAAACATTTCTTGTGTCTTCTATCGCGCATAGCTGTGCGTGAACATGTTGTACTATTTGCAAAGATTCCACTAACGACACCGAAGAATTTTGTGGTTTTTCTATCGCATCCGCTAGTCCCACGTAATTGTTCTGAATAATTTCCAAATCTGTTTTAACTTGACTATCCTGAAATTTCAAGCGGTTTACCTTGACAGCCGCAGCTTCCTTTGGGTCGAATTCTAAAATCACGTTCTTTATATTCTCAAAATATTTAAGATAATAAAATGCAGCCCTTGTGTCCAACTTTGGTCGTTTTCGCGACGTAGGAAACATTTTCAAAACAAACGTAGAACTACGATATAGTATACGACAGCGTAGATGCATACACAACAGATCGGCTTTCGAGTCGCAGTTATACTGACGCTTATACCGAATTGTCCCGGCCGTGTTTATTTTGTGTAAACTTTTATGCGTCAACCACTGGCTTTCAGCGCAGTTTGCGTTGCTCTAGTGTTCAGGTTAGCCACTCATTGGTAATGAAACATCCCTCTTGCGGTTAGAAATGGAAATTTCCACCATCTCCCCCCAGCAAACTGGCCTTGGGACGAGGACATTATATTAATAATATAAGTCCAGATAACGACGATCGTAGGGTAACATGGACAAATCCACTCTTCAGTTAACTTTCCTAATTTTGTAAATCGTCAAAATTAATGTAGAAGTCATTGAAACAAGCAACAGCGTAAATTGAAAGGTATTTTAAACATTGTTTCATCAATTAAACATTTCTCCGAATATTATTAAGAAAATCGATAGAGAAATTTCGCGTTTAATACTTGTCAGACAGCATTAGGTCATAGATTTGCCTACTGTCAGCTGGTGGCGTTCCTGCATGCGTTCTTCTATGTTATTTTCTTTTACAAATAACTTCATTTCATCGAAATGCATCGTAAAAGTTTATATTTGGATTTAGTTTATCAAAATTTGCTGTGGAATGAAACAATCGCCGATCTTTCGCGATTAAAAATAAAAGAAAGATAAGCGACGCCAATAATTTCATCAATCTTGATTTAGCCTTCGTTGAATTAATGTGTATCTTAACTCCGATCCCAATTTAAAGTGTTCAAGAGTGGAATCAAAGTATTTATTCGAAGAGAAAAAGAGTTAAAGTCTAGAATAGACAGTTTCCTGTAGAGGTTATCATAAACACAGCGTTTGTATAACACTGGCGTCGTTCGAAATTCAAGGTTAGTTACCCCACTAAGAATTATAAAATTTAGATTAAGTTAGAAAATTTCACATTTTAACCAAAAATCCCCTGAGAAAAATATTTCAGTATATATATATATATATATATATATAATATCTACCTATCTTAATATGTTCTTTATGTATCTATAGTAGATACCCTAATAGATGAATCAGAAGTAAATAATAATACACGAGACATACACCTACGTTTAACCTTTAATGTCAAGAAAGATGCTTCTGATAGATAGATACCGAGAAAGCATTCGACGAACAATTAAACCACGCCCCATTTATGTAACAACGCGATACAGATCTCGACATTCAAGAGGAACTCACCCTCCGCTTTTATTCCTCGATAGCGAGCTTGTTATTGGCTATGATTTTTTGGGGTGATAACTCTTGATTGATTTTTTTATTTTTACATGTTGGATAAGACTTTCCAGCAGATATTAGTTATTTAGAGTTAATAGAAATTGTGTGTTAGCATCACTGAAATCTCTTGAACTTCTATTAAAAATGCTTTCTTTGCAACAACTCCCATCAAGCACTATCCAGGTAAATACCATCAAGCGACAAAAACAATTAAGTCCCTATTCTACAAAAACTGTGTAAGTCTTGGCCGGAACTGACGAACTCTAAAATTAATCGCTAGAATATCTAAGCAATGTAGGTACGATATTTTTTTGAATATTTAGAATACCACAGAGCGCAATAAAATAGCAATGCGCAAGAGAAACTGTACGGAACACTGCATATTTTTGGGGTAATACAATCCGATTGTAACTTGATCTAAACCGGCTGGCTACTGATTTTTGTTGTGTGTCAAGTGTTTTGTTAAGAGGTAATGCGACATAAAACGTTGTCATATTATATTATCTCTTAATATATTAAATTTCGCAAGATTGCTTTTACTGACTAGTATGCTACGCTAACATTCATTGTACGACACACTATATTACTAAACTATATTAAACCCCCTATTTGTTAGCAAAATGCTCTTTTTTGCTTTCGAGAGGTTTTTAAGATGTTTTCCATATCTTATGTACACTACCGCTCATAAGTATTTGGGCACTCTTGAATTTTAAATTTTTGTATACAAAGAATGTATTTAGGAAATACATTCCAGCATTATTGAATAGTATGCTAATAATCAGTAAGATTCACTTAAATTCATTAAATAATATCCGTCTATTTACTTCTTTTATCTGCATGAGAGGTAATACCGTCATAAAAGCGCAGGTAGTAGCGACAATAAGGAGCGTATTCCTTGAAATTCCAGAAAAAAATGTAAGAGTTAGTAATATTACTATGAATCATGAAGCTATAATTTAAAGTAATATTTCTAAATTATGGTCAGTTATCGTTCCATGTTAGTAGTAACATCTCTTAACGAATAGTGTTTATAATTTCGTTTAAAATTTTAAAACATGCGGAAAAGGAAAGAAATTAGTGTTGAAACGCGTGCTCTGATAGTAGTACAGTGTAACTTAGGCATAAGTAATCGTCAAATTGCTAGAAAATTACATTTAAGTCCATCTACTGTTGATTATAACATCAAAAAATACAGTGAAAGTGGCAATTTTCTAAATAAATTAAGAAGTGGTAGAACAAGGGCGACAACATCAGCTCAAGATATTGCAATTGTGGTGTCCAACAAGCGAAATAGAAGAAAACAGCTCCAGAAATCGCCGCAGAAATCAATGCCGAAGTCGATTAGCGTGGCGTACTGATGCGATGCGAAAGCCCTTGCTTCGCCAAATTAATAAGAAAAAGAGGTTGCAATGGGCACATGAACGACGAGATAGGACGGTAGAAAATTAGTACAAAAGATTGTGGACCGACAAATTCAAATTCAAGATTTTCGGTTCGCGAAGACGAGCGTTTGTAAGAAGGTCTGTAGGTGAACATGCACTAGAGTAATGCACAATCTCTACCGTTAAATACGGCGGTGCTTCGGTAATGATTTGGGGTTGTTTTGCTGGTACATCCGCAGGTGATCTCGTAAAAATTCAAGGCATAACGAGAAAAGAGTAATACAAATGCATCTTAAAGGGAAATGCAATTAGCCTCTGGTGTAAGAATTTTGGGTCGAAATTTTGTACTCCAATAAGGCAATGACCCAAAACATACTTCAAAATTATGCAAGCAATATTTAGAACAGTTGGAAGAGCAAGGGACACTAACAGTCACGAAATGGCCGTGCCCAAAGCCCAGACTTGAATCCTATCGAGTTATTATGGGAAGTAGGAAAAACTGCTCCAACTTCAGCAGATGACGGTGGAACAAATTACAAGCAGCATGGGCTCGAATAACTTCGGAAACATTGTTAAAATTAATTGCAAGAATGCCCCGATTATGCGACGCTTTCTATCATTAAAAGTAAATGAGGTCACATAAACGATTCTAAAATTTAGGTCAAGTAAATAATTTTAATTGTTAATGTTGTATATTTGTGTATAATTAAATACCAAATACGTATTTTAATATTTCCATTTAGATATTTAATGATTTACCTTGAAATTTGAGGTGCACATTATATACATCAAAAATTGTACCTGATATTACAAATAACTATGTATAGTCAAATATAACAAATGCTCTTCATTAATATACACATTTCTTAAAAGCAGTCTTATCGTTCCTTTACACTCTATAAAGTGTAATTGATTTCTGGTCAAGATTAAAGAAAATGGTAAACGGACTTAGGTAGGAATTATGCAGTCACGCGATGGAAACTATTCAATGTGTAAGTGTATGGCTTAAAAGTTTGTGAGGGTCGTATTAAAATTTATAGCCTTATATAACATTTTGGCGTATTGAGATAAGTGAAGCTGATCGAAATTATTCATTATATCAGACTGCTTCTGCATACAGGGCCATTCATAACGATTAATGATTGCTTAAACATACTTTTAAATTCATGGTACTTTTGATTACGCTGAAAATTGATATCAACCTTTTAATTTGCAATATTTGCTTTAGAAAGATACATACACCTGTATAATTCTTTCCATATCTGAGCATCAGCATGGTATTGGTGCGGGCAAATCGACGATCACTAATTTAGCATACATTGGCCAACATCTTAGCGAAGCACTTGATAACCGAAAGCAGATGGTCGTTATCTGCCATCTACGATTTTTTTTTTTTGCTTTTGATTGCATTGACCACGCCATGCTTCTACAACAAATGGATACATTTGGTTTCGGTATAAGTCTCTTTAATCCGCTTCAATGTCCGGAAAACTAACTTCTCAGCATTTTAAAGATTGGTTTACAGATGCGTACTTACCAAATACGTAAATACTGGAGCTAAAGGTATTTGGTTATTGGATTCCTGGAGTTGACAATCTCCGAGTGATGTGCAAAATTTAGTACCAACGAACAAAAAAATAATATTTTTACAATTCCAAAGAAAACAACTTCAATGGTACAACCTTTAAACGTTTACGGCTTTAGAATATAGAAAAATTTTGTGAGAACATTTTCAGATGAAGTACTACTTATGGATTACGACATAATTCTCCTTCAAAGAAGAATCAGTGTTATTTAGTTACAATCTTTAACTCATAATCAATTGTCATCGCCAAGGTTCTTCAATCCATTTAAATACACATGGTATAAAAGTGGATACATCGCCGAACGACTACCACATTTTAAAGACCCTGTAAGATTCTGCTTCCCGAAGGATGCACAAAATACTCAACAATGAGGTATTTGGGGCAAGCCTGCGTTTATTCGTTGTGCATGGTGTAAGCAATTCCTTCGTTTTCAACATTTCTACACGGATTACCTATCATTCTTACTATGTATATGCAATACTCATCGTAATGTATTTCTTAACTTACTTTTTAATCAGTTGTCAGTAATCTCTATACTTGCATTTTATTAATAAAATATTTTTTTTTTACTCAAATAAGAATACTTCGTGGCCTAAATTCTTTGTGGGGTCGGAGGTATTCCTGGATACTCTTTGGGCAATTTTCTTGAGAATTTTGAATTAAATAAATTGAAATTAACAAATTTTAGAATTAAAAATATAAACTAACCTTGAATTCGAATGAAGCTGATGTCATATAAACACCTTTAACCTTTTCTTCTTTGAAATTATACTTTAATTTCACTATCGAACACTATCGACCGTAGTCAAAAACACTAGTTAATTTAACGAAAGTCTAACCAGAATTGATGACTTTTCTGGCGTCCCTATCTTCCTTTGTTTAATCGCGCTGACGATTGTTTACTTCCACAGCTAATTTTGATGATCTAAATCCATATATAAATTTTCTGATGCCTGTCGATGAAAGGAAGTTATTTGTGACAATTTACGACATTAGGAGAATAAAAAGAAGAGTGGATTTGTCAGTGTTGTACTACGATCGTCGTTATCTGGACATATATTTATTATATAATGTCCACACTCCAAGGACATTCGGTCTGGGGGAACGTTGGCTGCGAAAATTTGCCTTTTTGGGGGCTATCCTGAACACCCTAATCGTTCCAGATTGACAGTTGTTATTGTCGTTGTAAATATTGAACATTAACCCAATATAGGTATGTAAATTCTACGTAGCTTCTATATTTTTGTAGTATATCAAAATTCTGAAATTTGCAAAAAAATAAAGGGGTGGGTATATGAGTGTTTATATGACATCAGCTTCATTCGAATTCAAGGTTAGTTTATATTTTTAATTCTAAAATAGAGAAAATATTTACGCCATCGTTAAGAGCATGCAAAACAGTTTAAATCTTGTCTTAAATTTTTTTTGATATCTCGCATAGTTTCTGAGCTATTGAGTCAAACAGCGAAGGGTAGTGTTGAGCTTGGGGTGTTTTAAACCCCGCCAGTGGGCGATTGAGCAACTAAGATAGTTACCGTTGTTCTTACACTAGACCGGTCTATAAACCTATAAAGTTTCATTTAAATCGGTGACATGCACTTACCTGTGTTTCCTTGTAAGTTAATAATAATAGTTTTTAAAAATGAACAATTCCTATTTACTTCTTTACTAGCTACAATCAAACGAATTCCTCAACGTATCTCGTATATCATTATATGAAAATTAATACTGCATGGTTTATATACGAATTAAAAAAGAATTGAGGCGCCGTAGCAGTCCGAAGAATACTCGTCCATACATAAAAAGATGGGGAGCAATAAATAAAAGGGTTGTCCGCGGCGTGAGCTCATTAACCCAGGATTGTGCGTTATTTACGATCGACCGTTCTTTAACCCTCCGTACCTCTATATCTCCTTACATCAATCCTCCACAAGGATCAAGTCTCGGTAATTATTTTAACCCTTATCGCGAGCGCAAGAGGGCACCTCTCTTACATAAGACCGAACTCTACTCTTCTTTAAACCGTTTTGTTGTTGTTAACTGTTCGTTTCTCTTCTTATTGTTATACTGTAGCCGTTGTGTTTGTGTTGTTTCCTCCGATGAACTGAGCTCTGACCAAAGATTGCTGGCCATCAACTGAAGAGGTATGTACGTAACCGATAAAGTGCTACGGTTTTGGTTCCGATAGTGTGTTGAAGCAAGACAAACACAAAGAGAAGAGAAGCCCTGAGGAGGTGGCGATATCGTTCTGGTGAGCGAAGCAGAGGTAGCAGCAGCATCAACAATAAATCCACGCCGGTTCATTAAATGTGAGATTTTGTTACAGATACATTAGCCCATAAGAACAAACATAATTCGAGTTTGCTTTCGAGCCAACCTACGCTTTTAACACCTCGCTACTGTTCCAGAATAAATGATGTTCCCACGAAATGAGAGATTTGTCCGATATATATATACACACGCGCACATACACACCCGCAAAAATACCGAACGTGCATTTACCATTCTCCTTTATCGTCGCTCTTTCGTTTTATACAAAACAAAAATGAGAAAATTATTGGTACCCCTGACAGATAATTTTCTTATCTGCTACATTATTAACCTCTTTGTGAAATACGGTTATTGGCGTGAATTTTAAAAGAAAATTTATTCATGGAAATACAGCTTTATAACTTAATTCTTGCTTTATATTAAACGTACTTGCTGGTTTTAATTTTTACTCAAATCTCGTCTGGATAATTGGAAATACTTAGCGAGAATTGTTTTCATTTTACACAGTATTATTTGTCGAATTTTTATCCTCGAATGTGAAGGTTTGATATTACAGCCAGGGTGATAATAAAGATTAATTCATAAATAGGTTCTTTCAAATGAGACATGACGCAATAATTAAATCTGATGTAAACCTTTGAGGATTTTAGGTTAGCAAACAAATTATCCATCTTCCACTTAACCGTATTATTAAATGTCGTCATGAATAGAGTAAATTTTCATTTCAAATTTCTCTTGGTGCAATGTTATGTATACAGTGTGTCTCAGGGGACGTTGGATTGCATGGGTATCTTTGTTATTATTAGAGATAGAATTTTGTTTAAATGGACAAAGTAGTACATATTTATGTGCTGTTTAATAATTCATTCACAATACAGTTGAGTTTAAAATGGTTACGCCGCCATCTTAAAAAAACTGAAAAGTACAATTTTCAAAATATGGTCGTAACTTCTTTTTTTGATCGTAATGAAAAACTGTAGCTGGAGATATCTTTCTGCAGTGAGAATGCTATTGTAAATATTCGGTCCAACTAGCAGGTTATCTATTATGCCGCACCACACATTAAAACCGAATCTAACTTGGTTATTTCGCTGTACAACAGTATGTGGATTTTCCAGGAACCAATAATGATTGTTTTGGCGATTAAAAATGCCAATATTAGAAAAATTTGTTTCATCAGACCACAAAATCTTTTTATAAAATTCAGGATTCTCATGAATTTTATTTAAATAACATTGACAAAAGTTTATAAGCCTAATCGCATCGCCTGGAAAAAACGTTTGGTGAACTTTGTATTTGTAAGGATGATACTTATTCTTCCTTAAAATTCGTGAAACTGTAGATCTGGAAATACCAATTTCAATTTCAACTTCTCTTGTCGAAATCTCACTGTTCCTTTCAACACACGCAAGAATCATTTCTTCATCAAAACTATTTCTTCGCTGTCTTTGTTCACTTCGAATTTTCTTCTTTGAAAAGGCCCCATAATCCAATAAATTTTTATCAAGATTTCTGAATGTTTGTGCAATATTTTTATTACAACGAATGTACGTGACGAAAATGTCATATTTTTCTCTAGTAGAAAATTCTCGTGCCATTTTATCTAAAAATAAAATATAAATCTTAGTATTACTAAAAGTTAATTTCACTTGACATAAAACAAGATTCTCGCTTGTTTCGTAAAATCAAATCTATTTCACGGCACCCTATAATTTTCTTCGCACTCCAAAATTCCGTTCCAAAAAAGAAAAAGTATTTCTAACATTTGTGATTGTTTGAAATTAATATGTTATACATCAAATTATTCAGGAAAACAGCGCCAATTGCAAATATGTAAAATTTGAATATAACCGCCATAAGGAAAAATTAAGTTTGATTTATTTTCAATGAATCTATTGACAAAAAAAATATTTAACTTAGCTCAATCGATTGTACACAAAAAAAGTGTCTATACAATGTAAAAACAGTTTTTCATTACGATCAAAAAGAAAGAAATTACGACCATATTTTGAAAATTGTACTTTTCTGTTTTTTTAAGATGGCGGCGTAGCCATTTTAAACTCAACTGTATTGTGAATGAATTATTGAACAGCACATAAATATGTACTACTTTGTCCCCTGAGACACACTGTATAGTAGGGACGGATTACACTGTGCTAGTTGCAAATTGCAACAAGCTGGGCACCCGGGGGGTAAACCTAATTCGAGCACGCTAAATCCAAGGGTGTCAACCGTTTTTAAAATTTAGATCGTGTTTTCGAGCAATTTCAATTTAAAAATTTTAGGCCCAAAGAACCTTCTGGAACATTCTGGAATTTTCTGGAAAACCTCATTAATGACCAAAGAGCTTCCTGGAACCTTCGAGAACCTTCCATTAACCGTTCATGGGCCATTCGTGAACCTTCTAGAAACTTCCATCCCCGCTACTGCCACTTGGTCAATTAGTTATATGAGCGGCGCTGATAACCGCTGAGATCTCACTCTGTTTTCAGAAGTCAAAGTGTTAACATCTAAATATTAAAACTACATGTGTTTGTGGAATACCCGTTTTGCCGGCGACCAATATAACGAACGAAACTGGCGTGAGAAATTTAGATTGCGACGAAAGAACATTGTTAAAAATTTAATAAAAGCATTGAACCCAGAAGGAATTGCATTCAACGAATTGCGTCATATTTTTCCACGGTTAAGTGGGATGAAAATAAAAGAAGATAGATGTCTGAATCTGAATGTTGATCTGTTAAAGAAAGACATGAAACAATCAGGAGAGCAACAGGCGCACTTCGTAGACGGAATATAAGATATTTAGAGGTCAGTGGTGGTGTTTTTTTAACATTTATTAAAAGAACATTATGTTGTAAACATACAACATTGTAATTACACTATAACTTGAAAATAAATGGAAATCAAATAGGAATATACGAGTTTTTTACATTATTTTCACATGTAACTCCAGGAATGTATACTGGAGTTTGGTGTGTTCCTCCCGACTCACCCTGTATTTAAAGTTATGGTCTACCTCTTATAATAAGTGAGATCACTATAGTGGCCTACGAATTTGCAACAGTCTATACTTTGCTTTATTTACGTAGTACGTTATGTACCGGGTGGCCAAATAAGAATGGTAGCAGGCTGTATCTTAGAAACACATATCACCACAGAGTTTTCACAGAGCTTTCGGGTAAAATCTTTTTTTAATAAATGTGTCCAAAAGAAAATACTAGAAATAATTTTGAAGTTTGTAAGATGACCAGTAGATGGCGTAACGGTCACGACTAAGGATGAAATAAGAGCTTTCATAGTGTTTTCTCTAATTAACAGTTATCGAAAATATACGCATTTTATTCCCAATCCAATTCCCTTCGTTTGCGTTAAACACATTTTGTAGTATCTTCTAAAGTAAAGTGGTGGGGAGACGTCAATTGCTTTTTTAAATAAATGTTGGTTACTCCTTTTAGGCTTAATCGATTTTAACAATCTTGGCCTCATTTAAAAGAACTTTATTTGGTCTATCAAATGCAGTTTTGATCTACTTCTTATGAATTGTATCCTCACTACTAGAGGACGTTATCTGACTTTATAACAAATAAAACGGCTTTTCGAAAAAATTTTAAATAGAACGATATGTTCGCGCGGAAAGTAGGGAATTAAAAACTCAAGATGTCAGTGAAAACCGCATCTCGATATCTTTTCTCTAACTAGAGATATTAACAAAAAAAATTAAATATTTGTTGCACCTCGACGACCCGGTTTTGCCGACTGTCTGGTATTTTCTTAAATTTCTAAATATAACCATATTAGTAAAAATAAAAAATTACCCTGGATCTCATTCTTTTAACGATTTTAACTTGAAATAGACAATAAAAATTTGATTAACCTACTATGCAAATTTCCAAAAACAATATTATTATTTAATTAACACTATGATGCCCCTTTGTAGAATATAATATATACGAATTATCAGTAGCTTCCTAGATGTTCGAACTGTCTTCCATCATTTTCTATGCATGATACTATTCTCTGTCAAGTGGATAAAACAGCTGTCTGTCTCGACTTCTGCCTGTGAAATGCTTCGAATTGCATTTCTTATTTGAAGAATCATGTCTTTTCTTGTAATGGGCCTGGAAACAAAGACGAGGTTCTTTATTCTTCTCCACAAACAAAAATCTAAGCAAGTTAAGTCCGGAGACCTCGCTGGCGATGGAAATACACTTCTTCGTTCTATCCATCTGCTAGGATAAGCATTATCTAAGAAGTCCCGAATATTTACCGCAAAATGCGCCGGGCACCCCTCATGCTGAAAAAAACACCTGACGGCGAGTTGTCAGCGGTACATCTTCTAAAAGAAATGGCAATACGTTTCTTAGAAAATTTAGGTAAAGGTATGCAGTAAGGGCTTCATTAAATATAACAGATCCAATAATTTATCCACCTAGAATTCCGCACCACACGTAGGCGGACCTGTGACCTTGGTACTGGACTTCCTGCATCCAGTGTGGATTCGTTTATGACCTATAATGCATATTATGGAGATTTACACAAAATAAGCCTCTATCATGTCAAATGCTTCGTTTGTAAGATGCAAATTTTCATGATTAAAAAGGCGAAAAAGAAAATTAAAAGTATTAACAAAACGGTCTAAACGAAGATATGAGCCTTTTCAACGTTGTCACATAACATGCAATTTTTTTGTATTCTGCATCTTTTATTATTCAAAGCCTTCCAGCATTTCCTTACTAGGTTAGTCAAATCGCCAAAACAATGAGATTCAGTTTATTTATAAGGCACTAAAATAAATAGTTATCTTTGAAATAGGATATATTTTTTTATTTTTACTAATATGGTTATATTTAGAAATTTAAATAAAATAGCAGACAGTCGGCAAAACCGGGTCGTCCAGGTGCAACAAATATTTATGTTTTTTCGTTAATATCTCCGGTTAGAGGAAAGATATCGAGATGCGGTTTTCACTGACATTTTGAGGTTTTAATTTCCTACTTTTCCGCGTGAAAAGAAACATATTGTTCTGTGCGAAAAACCGCTTTATTTGTTATAGAGTTAGATAACGCCCTCTAGTGGTAAGGGTACAATTCATAAGAAGTAGACCAAAACTGTGTTTGATAGAGACCAAATAAAGCTCTTTTAAATGACGCTAAGATTGTTAAAATCGGTTAAGCCTAACAGAAGTAACCAACATTTATTTAAAAAAGCAATTGACGTCTTCCCGCTACTTTACTTTAGAAGATACGATAAAATGTGTTCAACGCAAGGGAAAGGGAATTGGATTGGGAATAAAATGCATATATTTTCGATAACTCTTAATTAGACAAAACACGATGAAAACTTTAATTTCATACTTAGTCGTGATCCTTACGCCATCTACTGGTCATCTTACAAACTTCAAAATCATTTCCAGTATTTTCTTTTGGCCACGTTTATTAAAAAGGATTTTACCCGAAAGCTCTGTGATTACTAGTTTCTGAGATATAGCCGGCTGCCATTCTTATTTGGCCATCCGGTACGTTCGTAAATTCATTCTTCGCATCAACATCTTATGAAGCTGCATGGATGAGAAGAAAAATCGAAAATAAAGGAAAAAGCGTGTCTGAAGGTCGGCGTGCTGCGAAAAGTTTGCAAAATCAGCTGATCGCGAGCGTCGTGTGACGAATTGGCAAAGAGCACATAAATATATTGAGTCCACGCAATAGCGTGCGCTCAACACTCACTACGTAGTAGGTATATGCCGTACGGCCCAGTAGAGGATCTCGAGGCTGCACCAGAACACGCAAACGTAACCTAGCCGTCGGTCGTGGCTCGGCATACGGTACGTAGTAATGTCCTGATTTGGTCCAAACATGCATTACCTCCACCACTGCTGGTGCCGACAAGTGTTTGTTTTCATTTTCGCCGTCGTCGTGCGGAATGGATGTTTGAACGCGATCCCGCACATCGTTCGTAGCAAGCATAATAGCAATAATAGATTTAGGTTTGCGGTGATGCACGTTTCTTTTTTAAGGTCACGGTTACGCTGGGATTTTATTGCGAAACGGTTGCATATTGGAGTTATAATTACAATTTGTGCATTGACATATTTTAGGATGATGGAAAACTAGTTTAAAATGTCAAATTTTCTTTCCACGTTTAACATTTCTACATAAATCTTTGGGCTACAATATTCATAAACGAAAGCATAGAACAGTTGGATTAAATGGCTTAGGAAGGTCTCTTATGAATTTTAGAACAAGATCATAGTACAAAGATTACTACAAGCATGGTAACTTCAATTTTTCTTGTAGATATGGTGTCTGTCTCATACACAAAAAAGGAGACAAAAGGCAATGTGTTAATTACAGAGGTATTACCCTGCTGGATTGCGTGGTGAAACAGATGGGGAAATATCAGGGAGGCTTTAAGAAAGGAAGGTCTGCCATTCACCAAGTTTTTCTTTTGAAAATGATCCAGTACCTATGAATAAAAATTGAACTTAAATGTGTTATTTATCGATTTCATACAGGCTTATGACTCGGTTATAAGAGATTGCCCTCGGGGTACTCCAGGTTCCAAATAAGATCATTAATCTAATAGAAATTACACTTAGGAAAATAGGAAACAGAGTGAGGGCCCGTCTGAAAAATTCGAAGTTAAAAAAGGACTGAAGCAAGGAGACCCCCTGTTAACAGTGCTGTTTAATTGTCTGTTAGAAGTAATATTTAGAGATAGTGGAGTAAGTACCCAATGAACAATTTACAGCAGTAGAAACCAAGTGCTCGCTTGTGCAGACGATGTGGTGTTCACGTGCAGATCAAAAAGCGAACTTATAAGAACGTTTAAGAGATTTGAAAAAAATGCAAAAGAATATGGACTGTATATTAACGAGAAAAAAACTAAATACCTAGAAATGGGGAAGGATATAAACAGGGAACAAACACAAATCAAGATAACGACAGAACACCACAAGACATACACGTTTGAGAAGGGCGAAGAAATCGAGCACCTTGGAGTAACAGTAACTAGTAAAGGGGCCAAGATAAAGGAAATAGACAAAAGAATAGCAAGGGAAAGTAAGTCGGTAGGAGTGCTACACGATATACTAAAAGAAAAAAAACACCTCTTGGGCAGCAAAACTTAGATTGTACCAATCGATAATACGCCTAGTAGTATTATATAACTCTGAATGCCGGATCATGAACAGGGAAGAAGAGGAGAAATTTAATGCTTGGGAACGTAAGGTGCTCAGGAAGATCTTCGGGCTATCAAGGTGCAGGGAACTGGATAGAGAAGAAATACAAATTCGGAAAATAACTAGCTATATGAGAAACCAATGATAAGCCAGAAAGCTAGGGCAACTAGATTACGATGGTTGGGTCACATATCAAGAATGCCAGATAATACATGGGCGAAAGGAGTATTGAATAGAGGAGGCGGCAGTAGGAAGGAAGGACGACCGCGGAGGAAATGTTTAGAGGCATGCCAAGAAAATTTAAAATTTCTGGGGATGGAAAGATGGTAAAACTTATCTATGGACAGGAAGAGGTGGAGAGAAACAATGAAGAAAATTGAAGCCAAGAGCCTTTAAGGCTTGCAGAGCTGATATATACATACAGTGTGTTCATTTGAAAACTTCCCAGGAGGCCTACATTCAAAACTAGTAAAATTATTGAAAAATGAAAAGACAGGTCAATTTTTGTTTCGAGGGGAAACCATTTTGATTAATATAGCATGATACTAAACTTACCCCCTTAAGCCACCCCGCCCCGAAAATAAAAATCTTAAATAGGATGATACCATTTGTTGGAAAGGTATTTTCATTACGAATTCAATAGTATATCTTACTTCGATATTTAGTCAAGTTCTGAGGATTATAACAGAAAAAATATCATGCTAAGCAAGAATTGTAAAATTATAAACTTATTTAGACCAAGTGAATTAGAATTGTTCCCCTTTGTTGAAGATAAGGTTAACTAGAATAAGCATTAGTATTTAGATTATAAGTTAATTACCGTAAGTAATATAGTAAGTAGTTTGCCTTTATGTCTAGTTTTAAGCAAGTTTGTATCCTAAATTAATTTAGTATACTTCATAATCTGAAGAAGACTGAATGCTGAAACAAGTGTAATTTTGTATTGTAATAAAGTTGAAAGCGATTTAGTGAGTGTTGCTCTATAATAATAGAGTAGTTTATTTTACCTTACTGTTTTTAGAAAGAGGTGGTTTTATTTTTCGTAAAGAAATATCGAGCAGGCACATAGTTATGTTCATTTATTTTAATGTTTATTATCAGTTTGTTGTCAATCACAAAATAACAGAAAAACATTCATTGCGATATTTATTCTTTTTGACAATATGGTTTACACTCTTGAAATGCGAACGGAACTAGTTCTTTTGTATGGCAAAAATAAAAATGGTGCAAGGCGATCGGTTGCTGAATTTAATCAAAAACATCTTGATGAAAACGTGTCACAGGTAGATATTAGACCTCGTTAAAAATTTTCTAGAAACTTGCTGTGTACTTAATAAGAAACGCATGAGGAGTATAGTGGTTGATGAAGGTAGACAAATAGAAGTTTTACGTCATTTCGGTGTAAATCCTCGTGCATCCGCTAGGAAAATAGTTTCCGAAATGCAACTGGCCATAGGTTCCGTGCACAAAATTATGAAATTACACAAATTCCATCCTTTTAAGACGCATATTGTTCAGCAGATCAATGAGGATGATTTTGCTAGTAGAATGGAGTTTTGGGCAGATATATTTGGAAATGAGGTAATCGGTCTTGTTTTCATTGATCAAAATCTTACCGGCGAACTATACCTCGAACTATTACAAAACACAATTAATCCCTTAATAATACAAAGTTTGCAAAACCAGCAAGATCAAATGGGGAATTTATTAATTATTGAAAATGAGCTTTTCCTCCAACAAGTGGCTGGATAATAATTTTCCAAATCATTGGATAGGGCAGTGACGATCAATTGAATGGCCTGCCCGTTCTCCAGAATTGACCCCACTTGATTTTTTCTTGCGGGGTCACCTGAAAACGGTCGTGTACCAAACACAACTTGACTAAATGACCAAAGTAAGATATACTACTGAATTCGTAATGAAAATACCTTTCCAACGATGTGTCACAAATGGTATCATCTCATTTAAGATTTTTATGTTGGGGATGGGGGCTTAAGGGGTAAATTTTATTAATTTCGGATGTAGGCCGCCTGGGAAGTTTTCAAACGAACACACATTATGGGGTACACAAGCTATTAGATTTGTTATAACCATAGGTGCATTTAGCCTGTAAATGGTGTTTCATGCCTTTGCTAATATGCGAATGATGACTCGAGGTTGTACCGAGTGCATCAGAAAAACAACGCCCTGGTAGAACTTGAACAAACTCAATGTTAAAAGTGACATTTTAAATTCCCAATATTATCTTAATGTCAAATTGCAAAGTTCTATTTGATTAGTACCCATCAACCGGTCTCGTTTCTATTTCGATTATTAAAAGCTCGCAGCGTTTCGTACAAGATGATTTCTTGTCGACCGAGATACTCTCTTGATAATAGACAATCTGCGGATCGATAGAGGAACCTGTGACTAAAAGGCATGCATTATGTGGTGCTCTTACGAAGAGGTGCTTATTTTTAACTTATTCCATGTACGTCTTTATAGGTTTCTGAGTTATTTTCGTTTATGTATGTGGCGCCAATCGGATCGGACCGATAGTTTCCACTTGTTTTATAATACGGAAAGTTGGGATATAATTTCAGAGCTGCATTGCTAGTGCCTGGTCGTTCGCGGTTACCCCTGGCAACCGACAGCCCCACCTTCCGTCGCGACGTCTGCAATGGCGGACGCAAATTCTTGAGGAGTTCAAGCTTGAACCCCCGAAGCTCTATCTTTCGTTTTATGGATCGAGGACGATAATGATAGCAAGAGGAAGACTAAATAAATCGGTCGGGATGGAACGTACTGCTTGGTCTCAAGGCTTAATCCTGTAATTTATGAGAAGGCTTTATAGGAGAAATCGTATGCAAAATAGAATGAAATTGTTAGTTAGAAAACGAGTGATAATACTACCGTCTTGGAATTTTACTTTTTATATTTTTAAATAAATTAAATTATTTCTTTATCCCCACAATAAATTCTATCATCATTCTAATTTTGCAGAAAATGAACCACTCAAACTAGTAATTAATTAAGATTTATTGGCGTAATCGTTTGTCAAAGTATTTTAATTCTTCAAAGTATTCCTGCCATGGTCATGATACATCCTTCCCAGTTATTTAAAACATTATTTAATGTAACAGTTGGTGAATCATGAAGCTATAATAAAGCCATTTGAAGTAATATTTTTAAATTACGGCCACTTATCGTTCCATGTTAGTAGCGACAACATTTTTTAACGAATAGTGTTTATAATTTCGTTTAAAATTTTAAAACATGCCGAAAAGGAAAGAAATTAGTGTTGAAACGCGTGCTCTGATAGTAGCACAACGTAACTTAGGCATAAGCAATCGTTAAATTTCTAGAAAATTACATTTAAATCCATCTACTGTTGATTATAACAAAAAATATAGTGAAAGTGGCAGTTTTTCAAATAAAGTAGAAAGTGATAAACCAAGGGCGGCAACATCAGCTCAAGATATTGCAATCATGGTGTCGAGCAAGTGAAATATAAAAAAAGCAGCTCCAGAAATCGCCGCAGAAATCAATACTGTACTTCGGAAGGTGTCTGCAAAAAGCCGGCTTTCGCAGACGAATTGCGATGCGAAAGCTCTTGCTTCGCCAAAATAATAAGAAAAAGATGTTACAATGGGCACGTGAACATTGAAATTGGACGGTAGAAGATTGGTATTGTGGATTGCCGAATTCAAATTCAAGATTTTCGGTTCGCGGAGACGAGTGTTTGTAAGAAGATATGCGTTCACCTATAGATCTTATACTAGAGCAATGCACAGTCTCTACCGTCAAACACGGCGGTGGTTTGATATTGATTTGAAGTTGTTTTTGAGTCAGAATTTTGTATTCCAACAAGGCAATGACCCAAAACACACTTCAAAATTATGTAAGCAATATTTAGAACAGTTGGAAGAGGAAGGGACACTGACAATCGCGATATGGTCACCCCAAAGCCCGGTCTTGAATCCCATCGAGTTATTATGGAAAGAACTCGAGCGGGAAGTAAGAAAAGCTGCTCCAACTTCAGCAGATGATATGTGGAACAAACTACAGGCAGCATAGGCTCGAATAACTCCGGAAACATTGTTAAAATTAATTGCAAGAATGCCCCGATTATGCAACGCAATCATTAAACGTAAAGGAGGTCACATAGACGAATCTAAAACTTAGGCCAAATAAATAATTTTAATTGTTAAAGTTGTATATTTGTGTATATTTTAATATTTCCATTTAAATATTTAATGATTTACCCTGAAATTTTAGGTGCCCAAATACTTATGTACGGTAGCGTATGATTAGTATTGTTCAGCCACATGTATTGAGCTACGTTAAGATACTAGTCGAGTCTCCTGTTTTTAGTCCGCTGTCTCTATTTCGGGGATTTTATGCAATAAAGATATCTCCAGCCGACGATATTTCCGGAGATGAATGAAGACATAATTTGTCTCCATAGTATTATTCTTTCCAGCCCTAATTTAAAGTGATTTTGTCGATCAAACACTTAGAGAAAGGCTATATTTGGTTTAAATAATGTTTTCTCGTCTGTTTAATGAGCCGGTAGGTTTCCTAAGAAATGTGGACATTTCAAGACAATTCTCAGGCCTCTTCCTTACATTTCTTGGTGGTTAATATTTTCCCTCTCTTACAGTTCTATAATTCTTATAGTAAAATTTATAACTGTTATGCTCAAGTGATATAAAGATCAAACCCTCAAAATTTGGTTTTAAAGTTAAATACATTTACGATGGAATGCAGTTTTATAGAAACTTTAGAAATTTATACAAATATTCAATGCTGCACTATTTTATTTGTCGAGTAATTTTGTCAATGAATATTTGATGCGAAAACGAATTTTAACATTCCTTTTTGAATTGACAAGATACTATAATTTCGATTTAAATAGTTTTAAGTAATCACATTAATGAAAATAAAATCAAACGAAATTATAAAGGAAACTTTGAACTTGGGTTTATACAATCATTTAAGAAAGAAATCAGCAGAAATTACCAGATTTTAAATCATTAAATATTTCTTTTCTTGAAAATGATTGAGATAGGAAAACGAAAATCAAATTGAAAAACATTTAGAAAGTCGAAAACAATAAAATTAATAGATCCAATATGATATTAGCACCTTATAGGTCCTCGTCTACTCCTTCATGTGCCTTAGCATGAAAGCGATTAAATCTTCAGTGGTATTCTTCTTCAATTACTGCATCCACCAGTTGATTGTGATTGGCAGATGGAAGTCTACGAGTTTGGACCTTTTTTAAGATGGCCCCATAAATGTTCAGCGGGGTTAAGGTCAGGTCTGTTAGGTGGCCATTCCATTAACGGAATATTAACAGCATGCAGGTAGTCAATAAGCTGTCCAGCCACGTTGGGATGCGCATTGTCTCGCATGTATAAAAAATTAGGACCCATAAAAGGAGCAAATGGCATTACGTATTCAAGAACGATGTTTTCCAGGTAATAATCCCCATTCATGGACATCACACGTATAGGGACCAACTGAGTATAAGCACCGAAGCTCCCCCCCACCAAAGCACCAAAGCACCAAAGCATTACAGAGCCGCCATCAAACGGGATCCTTGAAGAAGCGTTGCAACTTGCAAATCTCTTTCCTTCCCTTCGCCAGACAAGCTCACGTTCATGAGGAGATTTTAAGCCAACCTTCGTGTTGTCAGAGAATAAAACCTTTTTCCAATCATTATGTTGATCTTTGAATTTTGTGTTCTCTCGTAAGTAATGGTTTTTTGCCGGTCTTCTGCTCCTTAATTCGGCTTCACTTAAACGTCTTCTGATTGTTCGAAACGATATTACAACACTACGAACCGCTGATAACTCATTTTTGAACACAGTAGTGATTATCCGGATTCTAAGAGTGGATTGTCTCAGAAAACGGTCATCCCTTTGATTTGTACATCATTTTCGCCCTTACCCTGGCCTTCGAATGTGAGATCCTGTTCCGTTAAATCGTTTAACCATACGATTTATGCTGGAATGATTTCTTCTTAACACACTGGCAATATAACGCATCGAGTACTCCCCATCCAGCAGAATTGATGTCGATAAATTTCTTTGATGATTCATTTTTCTACTTTGAAACACTTGTAGATGAACTTTAAAACAAGTATGTGATACAAACGATAACTAAAATTAGCTAAATAACCTGTATTAATTAGAAGTTTCTGAATGGATTTTAACTCAGTTGTGGTCAAACGTGACTAATTGACATTTACAATTTTAAAACAAATTAGCATATGTTTGAAATCCAAAGCCTGCTTGTAAGACAGCTAGTAGATTAAAAGTTATCATTATCTCTGAATGTTTTTAAAAAATGTGGTGCCCTAATTTTGTCCAAGAGTTTATATGAAAACGAACTGAAATTCATTCACGTAGCAATTAAACTTTAAATGTGGAAGCTATTGATTCATTATATGCATATGTAAGTACAGCAAATCATCAGAAAATGAAGAAAAGTTATTTTGCTTTACTTTCTAAGCCACAAGTAAAAGCTGAAAGATACTAATCGATAGTAGGGTAGAAATTAAAGTTTCTTCAGTCGATCACTAGTTGACTAACATTCAACAGATTACTGTTAATGTATTATATCATACAAAGATTTGTCACGCAATCTTTGGTATCACGTGTGCAACGTGCATACGTAGATTTGAAATGCTCGTGAAATACCGTTACCATTTTCGTAAATGCAATTAAATAGTGTTTCGTAAGACGCATAAGCAGTTAATCTGATTTAAATGATAATTTTTATAGAATAATTGTAAATTTCATAAGTTATTTGATACTGTTTATTCTTTGTAGCGAACAAACCACGAACTACTTACTTAATTTATATATTCTTACAAATTGATTTATTGTCTTCTAACAAATAAATAATTTTGTCTGTATAACAAACAATCAACTAGATGTGAAACTCACGATGTTAGCTGTTTCCTAATATTTTTATTAAAAATTCAAGACCAAGTCATTAATATTACTTATACAAAAAAGATAAAATCAAATAGCATTTTCCTCTGAATTTTTCTAATTTTTCAGGAAAATTATATTGAAAAATTGTAAGTTTGGGATTTTTTTTTAAACAGAAGATATGTATGATTTTCTAATTTACTGTAGAATCATGGTAATCATTTAGAAGCGTCCAGGGTTGATAATAAAGAGCTCTCTTATTCCGTCCAATTCTGCGTTCATTCATTGGGTCTGCATTAACTCCATTAAACATTGATAATTTAATAAAATTTGGTATTGCCAACCTCGGATACTTATACATAATCACATTGTATATATGTATACGCTATAATAAACTGCATTAAACATAAGGATTGTTAAATATTAGTACATAGCCAAAGCCTCAGTAGAAGGCATTCAGAGAAATGGTTATGGTACAATAGGATTGTACCATAAAAAGGACCCATTACTGTAGTGGTTCAATTTGTGATCTTACTTTACAATTACCTAAAAAAATATATATTACCAAATGGGAAAAATAAAAAGACAATACCTTATAAATGGGATAGTTTGTAAAATAATTTGCCCAAATCTTGTATACTAATAATTTTTTTTATATAAGTTAGTGAGTACTCATACAATAATTTAAAAGCACTTTTTAACAAAATTTAAAAAATTTAAGATTAAGTGTATTTAAATCCTTGCAGGCTAACTTTTTAGAATATATTGGAGAAGATTTTTCGAAAATAACATTAGACTAATTCAGGGTCTAATTTAAGAATTTGAGAACTGAATTGGGCAAGACGTAACTGGTGGTTACTTCGAACATTTGTTTATGTCTCTATTCAAATTACTTAAAAAATTTAAAAATACAAATCAAGTAAATTTTGTATCCATCAACAAGCGTACGCTGAAGATAGAAACAGATTTTTAGGAAACATTATCCAGTTTATTAAATTGAAATAAAGGCTTGCAAAAAATATTTTTTGACAAAGGGTCTTCTACGTTAAATGGTTTAGCTATTTCATTTACAAGGTTATTTGTGTGTATATCATAGGTCTTTGTTTCTTTTCCTTTTTTACTATGTTATTTCGTGGTTAAGTATTAGCCTGTACAAATAAATCCAAGGGCAATACCGTGGAGTAAACCACTTCAGAAAAAAGTGTACACCAGATTAAGTACTGTCAGGTAGAGAATATTACTACATGGGCTGAAAAGTCTTTGGCCTGACACATAGATGGCGTCAGAAATCAAAAATCCGTATGCGTCCGAGATTACAACTTAATAAAGCTGTCAAAATTTTCTGACATTTCATTACGTTCCTCAAGTTATTGTCTCGAATGACGCTACCTCTGTTATTTTGTTGTTTACCATGGAAAAAAGTGAATTCGGTTTTGATAAGAATATTGCTTGCTGATGGGCAAACAAATACTGTTCAAGCAAAGCAATGGCTTAATAAGTGTTACGGAGCATCTGCCCCAGCCAATTCAACCGTAAAGTATTGGTATGCTGAATTTCGTCGTGACCGTACCAGCACAAATGATGCACAACGTTCAGGAAGGCCAAATGAGGCAGTTATGCCAGAAAATTTCAAAAAAATTCGTGAAATTGTGCTGAATGACCGCAAAGTGAAATTGAGTGAGCTAGCAAAGACCATAGGCATCTCAAAGGAACGTGTAGGTCATATCATTCATGAATGTTTACACATGAAGAAGCTTTGCGCGTCTTGGGTGCCGCGTTTCTTGACAATTGATCAAAAAGACCAACGTGTCAAACTTTCGAAGGAGAATCTGGCACTTATTACGCGCAATAAGAAGGATTTTTTTGTGGCGCTTCGTGACAATGGATGAAACATGGATCCACCACTACATTCCTGATTCCAATCGGCAGTCGGCAGAGTGGTTATTGCCTGATGAGGGCCGTCCGAAGCGCCCAAAGACGCAACAATCAGCCAGTAAAGTGTTGGCCAGTATTTTTTGGGACGCGCACGGTATAATATTTATAGACTACCTTAAACATGGTAAAACAATCAACAAACAATATTACTGTGCATTATTGGATCGATTGGACGTCGAATACAAGGCAAAACGACCGCACATGGCGAAGAAGAAAATGCTCTTTCACCACGACAACGCCCCAGCTCATTCTGCTCGCGATACGACCGATAAATTGAAGGAATTGCGCTACGAATTGGTTCACCACCCACCGTATTCGCCCGACCTAGCCCCCAGCGACTATTTCCTGTTTCCCCGATTGAAAATGTGGCTCTCTGGCAAAAGATTTCACTCAAATAAGGAAGTAGGGTTGGAAACAGACTCCTATTTTGAAGGACTTGACGCGCAGCACCACAAAACCGGCATTGAAATGTTAGAGGACCTCTACAATAAGTGCATTACTCTAGATGGAGATTATGTCGAAGAATAAAACAGTTTTTTCATTTAAAATGTCGTTTTTTCATTGGTAGGCCAAAGACTTTTCAGCCCATGTAGTAGTCTAAGTATTGTCAGAATTTGGAAATATTCTAAGATTTAGTTGAAGATGTTGAAATTGCCAGCAGTGTTATAAATATTGTCAATACTGCCCGATACTGTTGATAATTCTTAAATAGTGCTGGATTGTCATTTCTCATACGTTCCTTGTTTGCACTCGTTATTATTTTCTCTCATTTTAACTTGTTTTGTTAATTGTTGTTATTTCCTTACTTCATCGAACTTTATTGCAATTTATTAATTATGGTAAGTTTGTTTAAATATGACTGTTTTTTAGGCCTTTTGTGTTGTTACTTTTATGATGGCTTCGGCAAGAACCATGCAAAATTGCTAGGTTAATTTTAATATTATGTAAATCTGGCAATAATTATCACCTTATTTGCCATGATTGCGCAATAAATTGTACAATAATTTAATCATATTACCTTCTGTTAAAGCAGATCGGCCTGTAAATTTTATACTATCTATCCTTACTTAGAACAAAGTTCAAATATTTCCGGCTGTCCAAGGATAGTGTTCATTGTGTTAATTGCTGCCAAATTTACCGAATATTAAAATTAAATACTTGATGGTTATCTTGCATGGTTCATGCGGAGGCCATTGTAAAATCAACAACATAAAAAACTGAAACTTAAGCACATTCAAATAAAGAACTAACAAATTTAAACAAATCTACCACAATTAATTAACTACAATAAAGTTCGATAAAGTAAAGGAGAAACAATAATTAACAAAACAAAACAAGAACGAAGGTATGACAAAGGCATGTCATAATAACAATAAATAACAAGAATTACGCTTTTGGAATTGAGATTTGACAGTTTGGCAATTGTTACGATTACTTTGCTTAGCAATGAGCTCAGATCAGTCTCGCATCACAAGAAACAATTTGGCGCTCTTTCCTAGCCAACTTTGCGTAACAACAAAAATAGATTACCAAAACCTTTATTGCTGCATATCATCATATTTCTTAAGTTAAAGTACAATATATGTGGTATCGTTCGATTCGCCTTTCGATTGCCTTTTTAGAATCGTCGAAATATACAGGCTGTTCTATTTAAAAAACGAAAGTTAACGTCACTTCTGGTGAAACCGGAAATACAATTGAAATGCCGGTAATGGCAAAAGTTAGTTCACAAGAAATAGAAATCCATCTATTTTTTCTAAAAACGCTAGCTTCTGTCGTTCAAAAGTTACTGTATAATAATAATAATAATAATAAAGCAAATAGCATTATTTTTGGGAAACGTAATAGACAAAAGTAGTTTCTCTGAATCAGATATTTATGGTTTTCATTCGAACGAAAGACCGTTTTTACCAATGAACACTCTTAAAATTAATTCAAAATATTCTTGCGTTAAAAATTAAACGCGCCATGAAAAAATCGTGTTGTTTTCTAGACCCACTCACAAATATACTTTGAGGCACACGAATTCTAAGAATTTCTCTGATCCTTTCTATATACAATGTAAGGAAGTCTTACTTAAAAATACGAGGGGAGATTTTCGAACATCAAGGAGTGTTAACGTTTATAAGTATTTTGACAAGGTAGTGTTAACATTGAATCTCTTTTTAGTTTTGGTGATGGTTTGGGTAATGAAAATGAATAATTTTAAACTTGTACACAGAAACGTACGAAACCTTTGGTTTGGGATGGAAGCGGATCAAAAATTATCCATGAACGAATGATTGCTGTATATCTGATCGAAACAATTTCGTTATAGTCAGGAATTCACTGAAGACGATCGAAAATGTGATATGCTTCTTGAGATAAGAACACAGGAAACAATAAAGGGAATTGAAGGTATAATGTTGACATATCGAAGGTTTAAAGTTTCTAATATTGCAAGAGAAGTTCAGATATTAGAGACAATAATTTTGAAAACTTTATATGCAGATGTAGGGATGAACTATGTGTCAGCGGGATGGATTCTCAGGCTTCTCACATCAGAACAGAGACTTGTCAAGCAAGAAATTTGCGAGGAAACTTCGAATGCGTTCTTTTTCGGAAATTATCACTGGCGATGAAATAAGGACTGGATAGGTGTATCATTGTGAGTCTTCAATGAAGCAAGAATCGTTGCACATAAAGGGTCTGCCGTAGTGTTTGACGGGAAAATTGATGGCAACGGTTTTCTGAGATTGCCAGGAGATTCTATTAATTGAGTATATGAAGAAGAGCACTAGAATCATCACCAATGATTATAAAAAGGCAATTAAACATTAAAAAGTTGTAAACCGAGCTAAAAGACGCCAACATTTAGTTAAAAAAACCACACTGCTGCTCGAAAATTGCAGACTCTATTCAATAAGTTATCGAGGAATGTGGCTTTCGGGAGTTGAGACAACCACCCTATGGTCCGGATCTAAGACCCAACGATTAGTACTTTTTCTTAAGTTGAAGAAATAGTAAGGATGGAGACTTTCTTATAATGATTACTTTAAAACTTTTGTTAATGATTGTTTTGAGGAGTTTTATTTTTTACTTTTAATCATCCATTTTAGCAAATGCAGTATGTTGTGATGCAAACCTATCGGTAAGTTGCCAAACAGTCATTTATTTTGTAATAAGCTCTATGTTTGAGAAGTAAACAAATTTGTTAACGGTAATCATTTCTACAACGTGGTGTTTTCTGTACGAACCTAGAAGCTCGATTATATCTTGTCTGTGTGAGTACATATGGTTTAGTACCTTCGGGGCCCCTGATGTTACGTTCGCTTGCTTTTCCTCCCGGTGGAAAACGTACAGGTTTTACAGGGAGTCCGGAACAATGGCACGTGGCCCTGCCACAATCTGAATTCGACGAATGAGCGACCCCATCGCGTGCCGACCCCTGCGACGAATATATGCACAGGTCACGCAATCCCGAAATGTAGTTAGTTTATGTGTACCTGGATCATTCGCTCGTTCACTCGTACCTTCGTTTCTACTCGATGGTCTTCTTTCGCTTTCTCGCCACCCTCCTATCGCTTCTTACGAGTATAAGAGCGGAGTCGTATTCTGTAGGGAAGGGAGCGTATCGAATATTTTCGGGGGCTTCTTAATCGGAGAAATTCGCCTAGTGACAATTTAATGCATTGCAATTTCTTCTGCTTTCTTTTCCCTTCGTATTTGGTTGGCTTACGGTTATAATTTCTAAGCGTACACGAACGTAGGTAGTAGAATACAGCAATTTAAAGTTAATCAGAAAGGTAATTGCATGCAATAATAAAAGAAAATATAAGAATAATGGAAGAGTTTGATGTACACACAGCTCAGCTTACAATTAGCTTTTTGGCAAATATAACTTAAAACGAGGATGAAAAAGCGACGACGTGTTATCATTCAGCTATTATTAATATAAGGGTTTACTAAGTATAATAATTAATAACAAAAGGCAAAGATAAATGCTGATATTCAAGAAATGAAACGATTGTTTCGTTGAAATCAAGTGTTCATAAACTTTATTACTAATAAAATTTCCAGCAAAAAAAAAAATCGGTTTTATATGTCATAAGTTAAGTACCCGCTGTTCTTAATAATTTTGTTGCGTATTTTCTGGCCTTTAGGAGCATCAATTATTTTTAAAGTATTAGATTGATTCTCTTAATTTTAAATTTCGAGTTTGTAAAGTTTGTAATAGTTTTTGGTATTTCTACAAAATGCCTGCTAATAAATTTTAATTTATCGGTTAAATTTTCTCTGACAATTAATTCTTTACATTGCTTGATATTTATTGCAGCATCTTTCTATCTACAGTTTATGAAAAAAATACTGCAACGCCTTGAGTACCTTCTTAAGCCTATAAATATCAATGAACGAAAGTGATCACGATATATTTAATTAATTAATAATAACTAATACCATGCGGGACGTTCCCAACAGTACTGCCGTTGGATTGCAATCAGTTTTCGTCCGCGGTACTATCCCACTCTCTTACTAATCGATACCTACGCTTATGATAATCAAAAGTTATTTATTTGTCTTTGTCTATTCTCCGATAAGGTATTATAAATCCCACGTCTCGCCTAGACAACAGCGACGCGTTCGGCGTTTTTTTTTTTACTGCGGCGTCAAATTTTCGAAATACAAAACCCCGGTAAATATACTTGCGGGCGACCATTTCGAACGAAATTACGCCTATTTTATAGGAAAAATAGCTCTCTTTCGATCTAGCTCGATCGCAAGTTTTCACCTGGTTCGCTCTTTTTCGCAAGTCCTGCACGGTTTGCTCCCTTTTTACCCTCTTTCCCGTCTCCCTCGCGCCTACGAACGAACGATGTATAACCGAGGACGCAAGAGAGGTTACGTGTTGTCGACAATAACACCTTATTATATATAATTTATCGAAATTTCCAATTCAGAATTACTGATTTGGATGTAATTTGGCGAGGAGTATATGAAGAAGAGTTCTCTCTTCCGATTAAACACGTGCTTAAAGGAGGAAATGTACCCTGGAAAATTTTTTAAAGTTTTAAACTTTTTCAGAAGTTATTTTATCAACAATGCGAAATCATTGAAATAGACAACCATCTAGGATTTGGAAAGGGCTATCCAAATGTGTATCTTTAATTTCTATTTGTTACAAAACTATCATCTCCTACCCCCATTTTGGCCTTCGGAAAGCCAAGATACTCTTTCTGAAAGCAGAGAAGTGTAAATTTCTCCAATATATCCGTTCTGTAGCAAGCAAAAGCTACTTACGAAACTTATTAAAAATATGATTGGTTTTCCTTAATAATATCAGTGCCTATCTTATTGTTCAACACCAGAATAACGTACAAGATCGGGTGTTTCACTACCCCTTGCGGATAATTTATAAGACGGCGAATATTGCAATTATAGTAAAAGCCATAGTAAATTATCGGTCAGTGCCAATGAAACGTGAAGAATGACCGACGTAAAGTAAGAAGGGGAACGAAATGAAAAGAAAGAGGAAACGACATCCGTAGCACTGAGAAGAATATTGGACAAAAACAACAACAGTCAGTGGTCTCTTTCAGCACACGCGGTGTCGCGGCAAGTATTCATTGCCGGGAAACTCTTAAATGTAATAATCCCAGTCAGGTTCTTTGTATTGTTGTCCCTAGGCCCGTTCGGATATTGGGGTTGCGCACGCGATCCCGGACTCTCCTGTATGGGGCGGCGTTGATCAGGTGCTCTGGATATTTCCCTTTCATGTCGTTAGATGTAAACTTGAACGTCTTATGTTCGCTATACGCTGATTTTATTCTTCTTTAAGCGTTTTCGCTTATAGCGTGCTTACCCGCATATCACTTTGATGTCGAACCATGAAGGAATTATTGTGCAATTTAATTTGCATTCGTTCGACTTACAAGGAAACATAGGTAAGTACATCTCACCGGTTTAAATGAAACTTTGTGGGTTTATTGACGGCAACTATCTTAGCTGCCCAATCGCTCATTGGCGGGGTGTAAAGCATCCTAAGCTCAACACTACCCTTCGCTGTTTGACTCAATAGCTCAGGAACTATGAGAGATATCAAAAAAAGATAGACAAGATTTAAACTGTTTTACATGTTCTTAACGATGACGTAAATATTTTCTCTATAACGAATATTTATTTAGGGAAACAACCATTATTCAATGACAATGAAATTTACACTACTTTTCAATGTAGTCTCCACCAACATTTAGGCACTTCTACCACCGCTTTGTGAACTTTCTAATTCCAGTGCTGAAGAATTCTTGATCATGGTGTCCGAGCCATTTGTGTACAGCTTGTTTAACCGCTTCGTTGTCTTCGAACTTGGTGTCGCGTAAAAACTCTTTGAGAGGGCCGAACAGATGAAAATCGTACGGTGCGAGATCGAGACTGTAAGGAGGATGTGGCAACACCTCCCAACTCAAATTTTCGATCATCTCTAGCGTTTTCTGGGTAGTATGGGGGCGGGCGTTATCGTGCAACAGAATCACACCTTTTGAGAGAGCACCCTGGCGTTTTCTTCTTATCACAGGTTTCATTTTATGTTGAAGCAAGTTACAATAGTACTCACTGTTCACAGTACGTTGCCCTTTAACATCACATCGGTGACACTTCTTCTGCCCGATTAAACCTGTTCAATCCACTTATACACGTTTCCGCGGCTTAAACACTTTTCACCATATTGTTTCAACATTCTCGAGTAAATTTCGGCCGGGTTCACACCTTCAGATAACAAAAATCTTATCACTGAACTTGCTCTTTCACCGTACACGTTCCGAGAAGAGCCGACATTTTGAAATGAACAAAAGAGGTTATGTTTGCTTTTATTTATTATTTATTTATTTTTTGTATCGTTAATTACATATAATAATAATAATAACAATTGTCTATTCTCTAGTACTTTTACTATGTGATTGGTTCTTCAGTATATGTATGTTACTCAAAACATGCAATTTTAAGACCTTCAAAGTGGGCCTAATATTATGGACAAGGACTTTATGGTGTTCATATCTATTCAAGAACATGTGGATTAGACTATAATTACATTGTTTCCGTAATTGGGATGTGTACAAATATAAAACAAAAGCTTTTATACCTTGGTTAATAGAATATAAAATTAATCCATTTCTTCAATGACTAAGCCTTTTTCATTATAAAAGCACTACTAAAATGTGCGTCAAGTCCTAGATTGATTCTTTTGCTTCTAGTAAATAATATCGTATACATTTAACTGACTTTTAATCTATTGTCGATAAACAATTTTTATTCCATTAATTTATATACTACGCATATCTATAGATCTATCATGTATCCCCTAGTTTTCAACATAACCAACAAAGCTGAATAAGAATCATATGTATTATGTATGTAAACTATATACTTTGAAACGTCACAAATAATTACGGGAACTTCACTTTCACTAACTAATCATTAAAGAAGATGGAATTACTTCTCCATACTAGATAACCCCAACAACCACGCGAGACAAATGGCAAAATTGCCGGGAACTGATTGAAATGCGAACCTACATTACGTCATCACAGATTAAAAATAATATTTTGTAAAAATTACAATTCAGGGTAATACTTATGTTTTAAATAAAGAAATATTTTGTTATTTTAAATAGATGTGTTATAACTTCTTTTGCAATAAAAATGTTTTTACGATTAGTAAATCAGTGTGTTATTTGTACAAGATATTCTTGTCAAAGCAAAGATATTTTCCTAACAACACAAATTTTACAACACATGTTTCTCCGTGTAGTTCGAGTGTAAATAAACTTGTAAGGAGTTGTTTTAAGTTGAAAGTGTTTAAAGAACGTCAAATTAGAATGTTGATACTCTTGAATCTACCGGAAATTTTGCGATAGAAAAACGACCTATCTCGTGCTTATAACCTTCCAAAGTACAACATTACAATACATTACGTTTTCCTTTTAATTTAATATGTTAATATTCGATGTACGTAGTATCATTTTTAAGTAATTCGGAATAAAGAGCTTATCTCAGCAATGCGCAGGTGCAGCAAAATACTATTAAAAGTTGACACAGTAAAATTTGCTGCTTATCAACCTTGATTAATGAAACGCGTACCTAGCGGGCTGTTTATTAAAAGAGGTGTTCTTCGCCATCATCACGGAACGATCTCGAAAGAATACTACGCTTGGCGTGGTGGTCTAATTAATTTTTATTGCCAAGTGTTAATGAATTGGTTTGCATAATCTTGCACATTTATGATGCCTTGTTCGAACGTTATTTTAATATCGCGAAATGCATTATCGCATCTGGAATGTTTCGGTTCTACTTAATAATGGGGTAAATTCATATTTTATACCAACCATGCGGACTTGTGTGTTGTATGTATGTTCATGTCGACAATTTGCGCAAAACGTTACGATAAGAATAATAATTATGAGAACGAAGGTGCAATGGAATCTAAATATGAGGAAGTAGACTTCTGGTTTAAAGTAGCTAGACGTATAAAAATGTAAACACTATGGATTTTCATAATGGTAAAGGTTCTAATGAACACGTACACAGTTATTGTTTTAATGGCTGCAGATCGACATCAGTAATCTTAACAAGGAAACACAGGTAAGTGCATCTTACCGATTTAAATGAAACTTTGTCCGTGCATAGACCGATTTAGTGTAAGAACAATGGTAACTATCTTAGCTGCCCAATCGCCCACTGGCAGAATGTAAAGCACCCCAAGCTCAAAACTACCCTTCGCTGTTTGATTCAATAACTCAAAAGCTATAAAAGATATAAAAAAAGGTTAAGACAAGATTTAAACTGTTTTACATTCCTTCGCGATGGCGTAAATATTTTCTCTATAACAAATATTTATTTAGGGAAACAACCCTCCACCCCTTTATCTTTTTGCAAATTTCAGAATTTTTATGTGCTACAAAAATGTAGAAGCTAGGTAGAATTTACATATCTGACATATTCTTATTTGTGTAAAAAAAATCTTAACTGACGTGCTATATTTACAATAATGAAGAAAACACGCAGGTGGTTATCAAATGATTTTATTAACAAAATGTGAGTATAGTGTTTACTGACAACTGTTTAAAAAGTAAATTAAGAAATACATTACGATGCATATTGCCTACACATAGTAAGGATGATAGGTAATCCGTGTAGAAATGTTGAAAACGAAGGAATTGCTTACACCATGCACAACGAATAAACGCAGGCTTGCCGCAAATACCTCATTGTTGTGTATTTTGTGCATCCTTCGGGAAGCAGAATCCCACAGGATCTTTAAAATGTGGCAGCCGTTCCACTTTCATACCACGCGTATTTAAATAGATGGAAGAACCTTGGCGATGACAATGGATTATGAGTTGAAGATGATAACTGAAGAAGTTTCCGGAAAGATTATATAGAAATACTAAACCTAGATCACAAACAACACGCTAATTATAAGGTTAGTGTAATTTTAAGTTATATATTTATTATCTTTCGAAATTCTAGAGAGGAAAACTATTTCGGTTTGTTATTTAGGAAAGTAAAGTAATAATTTTCGTTAATAATATTAATAGTAAGTATTCTTACACAAGATACTTTTTCAAAATTTAAAGTTAAATGTGTATTTGTTACTGGGGATACATTTGTATACCAGTATATAATAAAACCAGGCATGTTTTTGATTTATCTTTTAACTTCTTAAAGTTAGAAATTTGGATCCGCTTCAATGTCCGGAGAATTAACTTCTCAGCATTTTAAAGATTGGTTTACTTACCAAATAAGAATATCTCGTGGCAGGTATTTTATATATTTTTGTAGTATATAAAAATTCTGAAATTTGCAAGAAAATAAGGAGGTGGGGGCTGTTTGCATAAAAAAATATTTGTTATTGAGAAAATATTTACGCCATCGTTAAGAGCATGTAAAACAGTTTATATCTTGTTTTTAACTTTCTTTGATATCTCTTATAGTTTCTGAGCTATTGAGTCTAACAGCGAAGGGTAGTGTTGTGCTTGGGATGTTTTACACCCTGCCAGTGGGCGACTTGGCAGCTAAGATAGTTACCGTTGTTCCTACACTAGATCGGTCTATCAACCCACAAAGTTTAATTTAAATCGGTGAGATGCACTTACCTATGTTTCCTTGTAAGTCATAAATAAAGTTATTTTTGTTTACAGATGTATAAAATTGCAGTTAAAATATTAAAACAACACCCATAGAATTGGTCCTGGGATATAATTCTGTGGTGTTTATAACGAAATACCGTTAACTAGTAAATTAAATTTAATCTCAGCGATTAAATGTTAACACAGGTACAGGTTGTTGTTTCCATATTTACATTGGTTGCACAAGTTTCACAACTATATTTACTCGAGTTATGCAGTTCGGGACATAGTTAGTTTAGGTGCACCTATTTCTTGCTCTTGTATAGGGTTGTCGAAAAGGATGTTACCACCTAAATGGGATTGACTTTTATTTTAGTAACATACCACACACTATGTACACAAGTCCAAATGAAACGAAGCTAGCTAATGCATTCTTTCGACCTGTACTCCTTGGTTCTCAATGCATGTGTGAAGTCTTTTCACCGTACAGGCCATACCTCCTTCACACACTTCCTTAGGTATAGAGCGGACAACCGTTGTTATACGTTCTTTAAGGTCATTAATGTCAGTAGGTCTTGTAGCATACACACGTTCTTTCACCATTCCCTATAGCCAGAAATCAGTCAAGTCAATAGAAAATTAGAAAATTATGGACTACCATATGAGTGGTAACATCTTTTTGGACAGCCCTGTATTTTTTTTTTTTAATAAACTTCTCTTTCTCTCTTGGAAAAGAAACTGAGAACATTAATTGAGCCAACATTAAAGGACACAGGGCCATGGTTGGCTTTAGAAAAGGTAGAAATACGCAAGAGTGGGTATTCATTCTGAGACAAATTAGTGAGAAAATATTTCAAAAAGGAGAAATAATATGTACATGAGCTAGAGATGTCCAAAAAGCTTTTGATGCGATAGATAGAGATAAGATTTGGAATGTGTTGGAAAAGAGGTGTATACCTAAAGATTTGATTGAGACAATACAGTGTATATACAGTCAGGTCCTAGAAAGTGTCCCCCTTTGAACTTTTGAATGACAAAAGCTAGCATTTTTAGAAAAAATAGATTGATTTCTATTTTTCGTCAATTAACTTTTGTCGTTATCGGCAGTTCAATTGCATTTCAAAAAAAGGAGTTAGGCAAAGGAGCATATTAAGCCCGCTTTATCATAACAATGGATGACATAACCAAAGAAGTAAAAATTAATGCTAAAGGAGTAGCGCTAAGTTACAAAAATTTACAACCGGGGATAACTAAGGAGCTAATACATGCCGATGGTCTCATATTATGTGCATCATCCGAAAGAAAACCTACAGAAAAATATAATGTATTGGAAAAACGAACTGAGTGTGTAAATATAATGTGAAGATTATTAGAAATAATGGTAATGGGTATAATAATAGGAAGTGAAGATCAACATGTTCAGATCACGATTGAAGATGATACCATGAGAAAAGTAGAGCACATAAGGTACTTAGGACCAGTAATTGAAAAGAATGGATATAAATATTCGGATAAATAATGCAAATAAGGTATCTTATTCATTATTAAAATCGTTTATCAATAAAAGAGAAGTAGAAAAACGAAAATTAAGACATACACAGTACCAGCCCTGATATACGGAGCAGAATCTTGGAACCTAACAGATAGACATAGATCTATATCGAGAGCGTGTGAAATGAAATTTCTGAGAAGGGTGGTAGGAGTATCAAAACGTGACAAAATAAGAAATGAAACAATCAGAGAATCGCTGACAGTAGAGTAATTGGAACAGAAGGTAGAGAGTGGGTAACTAAACTGGTGGGGACATACGGTGAAAATGTTGGATGCAAGGACAGCAAAGAAGATTAAGGAAGAAAGGAAGAGGACGTTCTAGAAAAACTTGGGATAATCAAGTGGCTGGGGTTTCAAATAATAAGATTGCAAACAACAGAAAAAAGTGGAAAGAGTTTTGCAAGGAAAAGCAAAATTTAACTCCCAATCCTCTACACTTCTTCTCGAATCCTTGTACCTTTTCAGGTGTTGGATGAGGATTTCGATTCCTCTTGTACCCTTTTCTTCCACTATTTCTTGCTATTATTTTAATTTCTTCTAAAGTCTTTCCCGTTTTCCTTCCCATTCCCTTTATCTGGTCTAACTATTATCTATTTGGTCTTCCTCTTCGTTGCTTGGTTGGATATCTTGTTTCCATTCTTTTTCTGGTCATTCTATCTGTCTCCATCCTTGCTATATGTCTGTACTAATTTAGTTGTCTTTTTTTTATTTTTCTTATTATTAGTTATTGTTTTGTTAATTGTCTGATGTCTTACTCTTAATCCTATCCCATTTTGTTTTCCCAGCTATGCTTTTCAGGTGTTTGATTTCCACAGTATTTAGCTTCACTTCCTCTTTCTTCCATGGTATCCAGTTTTCGCACGCATAAGTTATTATTGGGATTGTTGATATTCTCGTTGATTTGTTCTCTCTGTCTATCTATTTTTCCATCCTCTGCTACTATGCTCCCCAAGTAATAATATGTCGTTGCAATTTCTTGTCTCTGCACATAATCTTTTTGTTAACTTCTTACTTACTTAATCCCCAACTCTTGTACCTTTAGGTGTGGAGTTATTTTGGAGTTGAGTTTTCATGCAGTTTCCTCCACATTTCCTTCCACTTCTTTTTTTCTCTTGTCAGAATTTTTATATCTTTCCACCTGGCCCCTCTTTTTTCTTCTGCTATTCTCATTTCTTCCATCCACGTTCTATGCGGTCTACCTCTCTTCTTTTTTCCTACTTTTTTCGCTTCGTGTATCTGTCTTACTATTTTACCTTAATTTTTTCTCATTACGTGTTCTTTGTTAACTTCAGTGGTTTGGTTTTCATTTATGATCATTGCTTCAGTTTTACTTGTGTTAACTTCCACTTTCAAGTTTTCTATTTCTTCTGCCCAGATATTCATTAGTTTTTGAATTTTGTTTTTGGAGTTTGCTATCAAGACCACAATATCTGCGTATAGCAGGCTGCTCACTTTTATTGGTTCTAGGTTTCTGTATCCGATTATTGTGTAGAGATGTTCGCTTTGTGCTTTGATTCGTTCAACTATTTTATCCCTAATTAGTATAAATAATAGAGAGCTTAAACTGTCCCCTTGTTTTATTCCTTTCTTCATTTCAGATTGTTAAGATTTTGTTCTGCAATTTGTGTTCTAACTCTTACTCTCTCATATGTACTTCTGGTGGCATTTACTTAAGCTTTAGGCATTTCCATTTCCTCTGAATCATTCCGTATTTCTCTTCTGTCTATCGTGTCAAAATGCTGCCTTCAGATCAAATGTATTAGAGATATACATTTCCTTCAAACGTTGATATTTAAATTTGATAAAGTTTGGTGCTCAATACTGAACATTCTGTATAATTCGAAGGCGTTCTAACACCACGCCTACATAGAGGCAAGTATATAATTTAATCTCATTAGAACTTACAGTAGAATATATTTGTATTTCGGATTTTTCAGGATTTTTGGCGATTGAGATCAAAATCGAAATGTCTTAGAAGTAGACATATGGAATTTACACATTTTATCGGTATCTAATCTGCTCATCATATTTATAAATTTACATTCATCCAGTTTATATTTAATTAAAAAGGAAGATACCCTGACCATGTATACGTCGTTTATTAATTTTTGTAGTTCGACTTTTCCATTAACCGAATTCTTAAGCAGGCCATGAAATATGCACGACGTCGCCATAATTCAATATCGGAGACGTCTGAATGTATCAGTAAATTATGACTTCATTAATTCCAATTCATTTCGACGTTTCCCCGAGCTATTGTACGTCTGGCTGCGTATAGTTGTGGTTAGTTTCTTGGCCGACTGCGTTCTTGCTCTTGTTGTTAGTGTAGGTTGAGAAGGTAAGGATTTATTAGCACTATCTAATTATCGCAACGACTATGTTTCATGCGTAAAACGCCTGTATTACGGTACGCTTACGCGTTATTAGCAGCTGAAAACAAGTTTGTTGAATGCCAGCGATGCTTACGTTTGTGCAACACTAAAATTATAAACAGGTGAAGCCTTAAGCACAACCTGTGTTTTCGTTAGAACGTTCTTTAGTAACATTTACATATGCTCTTTTCCGCTAACTTAATAAGAGCCTGCACTACTGATTACAATTGATAATTACAAAGGTGGATCAATGCAACATTTATGAGAATATTTTTGAAACTGTTCCAACCGGGAGACACAGATTTAAATGAAACTTGGCTAAAGTGAAGACCTTATATCACTATGGAAAACCCCGTTGTTCCTTTCTGCTAAAAGAACCTTAAAGGGGTAAAACGGGCCACTGAAAATAGGGTTGATTTTGGTTTTTTCTAAATTATTGCACAATTGCTGAAGATAAAAAATATTGGTGTGTACGGATGTATTGTGTTATAAGAGCGCTATTGAAGTACCCACAAACATCAGCATTCGGGGTGAGAAAAAGTTACCCCCTTCCCGCCGCCCCGTAACGGAGAAAATGTTTATTTCTTATCGGGTTTGAAGGCCTTATAAAGCTGTTTAGAAAATACTTTTAAGGAGGTAAAATGGAACCACCGAAAATACGAGATGCATTCAAGCTATAACACCTCCGATTTTTTTTCTCACTAACTAATCACACGAAAGCTATGAAACTTGTGTCACTTCTCAACGTAATCTCCCTGCAGCCGTCCACATTTTTCACAACGTCACAATAGCGGCACGGCTGGTGAATGTGCGGCCACGGAAAGTGTCTTTTATCGTTGGAAACAGCCAAAAGTCGCTAGGAGCCAGGCGAGGTGAGTAGGGAGCATGAGAAATCACTTCAAAATTGTTTGTACGAAGCAGCATTCGTGGCACCCACCTGGAGGATACTTCGCATTTTCAGGTCGTCATGCAGGATTGTGTGCGCAGATCTCACGAAAATGCCAACTTTGGAGGCGATCTGTTCCACACTCATTCGGCGATCCCCTAAAACAACTTTCTCCACTGGCTCGATCGTGACGTCAGACCGGCTTGTGCGAGGCCGAGATTGTCTTGGTTTGTTGTCACACGACGTTCTGCCTTTTTTGAACTGTCGCACCAACGAACGCACATTAGTCACCTCCATGACACCATCACCACACGTCTCACTTAACTGGCGATGAATTTCTATCGGTATCACACAACGCAAATGGAGAAAACGAAAGATTACACGCTGATCTTGTAATGAAAACGTCGCCATTTGAAGTATCGAAAACAGTTCTCACTCTCGCCGCTGCCGCTAAAGGTTCTGTGTGCCGTACAGTGCTGCCATCTCTGTCACGCATTGGCAAAGAGTGCCCGCTTATTTTAAAACAAACCGCTTGTTTCTATCTGTTTCCAGTTCTGAGAAAAAAAAATCGGAGGTGTTGAATGCATCTCGTAAATGCCACATTTCTTTTGTCTTTAAATTACAATATGTATAATACATATAAATTATTCTTGTTTATTATTATTATGTTATGTCAAGTATGTTTGTTTTGTTGGTGGTTGGAGGTTTATATATTACCAGTTTGTTTACGGTTGCTGTCCATTGCAGGAGATATGGAATTATATTTGGTGTAAAGTGAACTGTGAAACATTCAGTTTCAGTTACAGTATGGTGATTATAAATCCTTTGAATATTATTCATTTACTAAACTTGTTGAAACTATAGTCACCTACATTTAGTATATTATTTTTTATTTGTGTTTTTATTAAACCTATTATTTTTTAACTTATGCTTTTAACTAGAACACTTGTATTCTACAAATTATTTATTAAATGATTTTTGGGCGCATTTAAAATGCAATACATCGGTAGGTACACACCAATCATTTTTTTTGTCTTCCCCATTTGTGGAATAACAAAAAAAAACTGAAATCATCCCCATCTTCTGTGCTCCGTCTTACCCTCTCAAGTGTTTCTTAGCAGAAATGGAAAACGGCGTTTTCTATAGTCCTACAAATACGTCAAACCTGATAAGATATAAACATTTTCTCGGTTACGGTGATGGGGCGGCGGAAAGGGGGTTATTTTTTCTCACCCCGAATGCTGATGTTTGTACGTATTTCAATAGCGCTCTTAAAACGCAATACATCCGCACACACCAATATTTTTTATTTTTGGCAATTGTGGAATAATTTAGAAAAAAACAATATCATCCCTATCTTCAGTGCCCCGTTTTACTCCCTTTAAGGTTTTTTTAGCAGAAACGAACAACCGGGTTTTCCATAGTTCTATACGGTCTTCACTTTAGCCAAGTTTCATTCAAATCGATGTCAACGGGCTGGAACAGTTTCCCGCCTGGGAAGTTTTCAAATGAACACACTGTATGTAGTTTATTTCACAACAGCTAGCGGTCCGAGGTGGAATGGGTAAAAAGCGATGATTTACCGTTATTAACTTGGTTTTTTATTGGGTATCATTAAGACAGTTATGTGGAACTCGGGATAGGTAGGGGTTCGTTGCAAAAGGTAGTACCGGAAGCTTCGACAGGGCGCACTTTATCGTGGCGCCCGACAGGAAATGATGTTGAGTCACCCCAAAGCCGCGGTGTTTTGGGCAGCGATGTTAATTATTTTGAGAAAATTCAACAAGAAATACGATTTGTATTGTTCTATAGGTATTTTTTGAGGATAAGATTAAAAGGTTGAACCCAATGATAAATATACACTCGAACTTTTGTAAGTCATACACGAAATTGCCAGCAAGAAAGTTTGAAATACAAAGACTTATTAATTATATGTTTTAGTTTCATTTAAATACCTTTGATATAAATATCGACATCAGAATTAGTATTTTCACTTATGTCTTCACTTTCTTCCTGATTGCAATCGTAACACAAATATTTGTCTCCCTTATCAGATGCTACATGGATGTGATACCATGAATTACACATTTGCAAACATAACATCATTTAGTAAACTCAGCTTTTTGTTTTTTTGTGTGTTAAGTTTCTTGAGTTTAGACTCATCTCTTTTACATTTCCTTTCTTATTTATCGCGATTTAATCTGTCAATTTGTTCTTTTTTTTCTCTACACATCTCATGAAAAGCCCATGATGTTATTGCAAACGGCAATCTCTCGATTTGTTTTTTTCCTTTTCTTTCTGGTACATACATATTTTTTGAATAGAATAGAATATATTGATTGTAATAGAATAATAAATTACAACAAAGTCAAAACGTATGAAAAATTGTAAAATTAACAATAAAATAGTAGGACATTGTAAAAACATTTCTACACTACTAGCAAAATTCGCCTTCCATGAAGTCCTTGATAGAATAAAAGGCACAATTCTGTAAGTATAACTTTAGAGTTCTGTTGAAAGCCTTTGTGGCCAAACATTCCAGATCGTCAGGCAGCTTGCTGTAGATCCTTATTCTCCAATAGTCCGTAGAGTTTCTGGGTTGTGCATATTCTGTGATAAGGGATTGTTAGCTGATGTCGATGTCGAGTACCATAACGATGTATATCCCCATTCTTGTTTACTTTGATTTTTTTTCATGTAGGGTAATTCCGGGGGAATAGGCCGTAAGGGATAGATGACCAATCGAAATATTTCATATATTACTCGCTTGATGTCGCTGCAACGGCTCAATTCGCTTCGCATTTCGCGCGAGTATAAGTGTACGACAAAGATTCTGGCGAAAAAAAATAAAAAGTAAGTAAAATTCTACTTAATGTTTCCTATCTTCGGTAATAATTATATAAGGGTTCATGTTTTACATTATGGTGATATTATTTTATAGAAACAACGGCTATTTTTGCATTTTTTTAACAGTTCATGTGCACGGCTTTATTATAACCACAAATTCCTTCATGCATTCTGTTTATTAGTAGAGTTGCTCACTAGCGCCAACGGGCAGTGGCGGAGGTTCGATACAACCCTCAGTATAACTGCGAGTCTCAACCAGATCTGTTGTGTATACATGTACGCTGCCGTAAATACTATTTCGTAGTTCTACGTTTATTTTAAAAATGTTGCCTATGTCGCGAAAACGACCAATGTTGGACAAAGTTACAGAATTTATAGCAGAAATGCCTGACCTAAATTATGATGGCGTTAAAATTCAATGTGTAGTTTGTAATATCCCTTTAATGTGTTGGTCCAAAAGAGATTGTTTACGTCACGTAAATAGTAACAGCATTCTTCAAAAAAAAATTGCACACGACACTATGACAAATTTGAATTTAATTTATGTGTTATTGCATGTAATCTACCGTTTAATTTACTAGACAAGGAAGCATATGTCTTCTTTTGGAATAAATATTTGGGCATTGTTGCAAAGAATTGTGCCATCTGCTCGTGAACATGTGGAAAAAAGAATTCAATCGGAGTTGAAACATAAAAAATTAGATATGTGTGGACGAAACAACAGATCGTAAAAAAGATTTTGTGGTTAATGTAATGGTACGTATAATGGAACCACATTAATCGTCACCTTCAATTCTATTAGCTTCCAGACGAGTACAACAATGTACTGCCGAAGTAATTTCGAAGTTAGTGTTAAATACATTGGACAAGTTTGAACTTTCAACAAACCAACTGTTGATGTTTATGAGTGATGGTGCCGCAAACATGCTTTCTGTAGGTCGGTCCCTCAAAAAACATTGTGCTAACTTGTTACATATTACGTGTAAAATTTATGCTTTCAGTCATGTGGCAGATAGTATTAGAAAATGTTATCCTGAGATGGACGCTTTAATAGCGCATACAAAAGCAGTGTTTGTCAAATCCCCAAAACGTATTCGTAAATTTCACAGACTGTGCCTCCGTATGCCTGAGCCACCAGAATCTATTCTTACACGTTGGGGAACATGGTTACAGGCCGCGTTTTATGATCATAAATATTTTGAGAATATTAAGAACGTGGTTTTACAATTCGATCCAAAGGAAGCTGCGGCTATCAAGGGAAGCCAGTCGAAATTTCAAGATAGTCAGGTTAAAACGGATTTAAAAGCTATTCAGAACAATTACTTCGGACTAGTGGAGGCAATAGAAAAATTATAAAATCGTTCGGTGTCGTTAGTGGAATCTCTGCAAATAGTGCATGTTCACGTACAGCTATGCGCGGTACAAAACGCAAAAGATGTTTGTGTTCTAGAAAGGTTTGAAAGTGTTTTAGAGAAAGATTCTGATTTTGGCACATTAAGACAAATTTGTGAAGATGCGTCAACAGAACCGTTAAGTTGTTCCAAAGATTATTTTAATTACGCAAATATAACGTCACTGATGTAGAACGTTCGTTTTCTGCATATAAACACACTTTTTCCTCACGCCGCACTCGGTTTGTTGAAACAACTGTGGAAACATATCTAATGTTGCAGATATTTAACAGACATTATTCACTTTGTAATGTCACGGAAGACTCTAAAGACGGTAAGTGTTTGAGCACGTATTATATTTTATTTCTGACCATTTATTTTGTGTAAACTTGTATGCGCCCGCCACTGGCTGTTGGTGCAAATTGAGCAACTCTATTTATTAGTTTACATGAGAGATGGCGGCTAAAAGTCGGGGTATGATGACCATATGGCCATCATTAACGTAACGTATTCAATTTTTTTGTTATTTTTATTTTTAGATGCCTAACCGGTACAACAGAAAAGCTGTTAATCTTAGAGGGAATTGGAGTGAACAATTTTTAAAAACAGCTATCAGTAGTATTAAAAATGATGGCATGTCAGTCTATGCGGCGTATGGAATACCACGAAAAACCTTAGATAGGCGATACAAAAAGGGACCTATGGGACCGTCTTCTTTGTTTGGAGAACAAAATGAAAAAAAAATAGGATGTCATATAAAATCTATGCAAGCCATTCCATTAACAATTGACGACATCAGGAGAATTGCTTACGATTTTGCAGAGCAGTTAAAATTAAAACACAGATTTAATAAAAACAATGAAAAAGCAGGTTACGACTGGTTGCAAACGTTCCTAAGTAGAAACCCGGATATTTCATTGAGAAAATCAGAGGGTGTCTCTCTAGCTAGAACGAATGCCATGAATAGGTCTGAAGTAGATTCATATTTTAAACTACTTGAACAAGTGTTAGTGCAAGAAAATGAAATGCTCGCATCTGACTGTATCTTCAACATGGAATAAACAGGCCTGCAATTAAACAATCGCCCAGGACATGTACTTGCTAAGAAAGGATCTAAAGCGGTTTCCACTGTAACATAAACTGAAGAGAGAGAAACGATAACCGTGATAGCCTGCTGCGATGCTGAAGGTACATTTTTACCGCCTCCATGTATCATGAAGGCCAAAAATAAAAAGGAAGAATATGAAGATGGAATGTCCCCTGGATCAAAAATTTTTATGTCTGATAAGTCAGCATACATAACTTCAGCTATTTTTCTAGAATGGTTGAAAAAACAATTTGTCCTAAGGAAACCACCTGGAAAATTCCAGAACGTTTGAATCCCTTGCTTATAGTTTCTGATTTAATGGATTTATTGACCACCCGTTCCAAAAGTGGAGCAAAAAAGACTTTGTTCAAAATCTCTCCAGGATGTTCTGTTTGCCATTTTCTAAGACTTTGTTTCCGGGTTGACTTAAACGCAGCGCATACGCATACGTCGGTTGTAAAATTCGCGTAGAATTCTACCGTCCAATTTCAATGTTCACGTGCCCATTGTAACCGCCTTTTTTTATTAATTTGGCGAAGCAAAGGCCTTCGCATCACAATTCGTCCATGAAGGCCGGCCTTTTGCAAACGGTGTTTACCCGTGAACACGTTAATCGGCTTCGGAAGTACAGTATTGATTTCTGAGTCGATTTCTGGAGCTACTTTTCTTCTATTTCGCTTGCTGAACACCACGATTGCAATATCTTGAGCTGATGTTGTCGCCCTTGGGCTACCACTTCATACTTTATTTAGAAAACTGACACTTCCACCGTATTTTTTTATGTTATAATCAAGAGTAGATGGATTTAAATGTAATTTTCTAGCAAATTGACGATTGGTTATGCCTAAGTTATGTTGTGCTACTATCACAGCACGCGTTCCAACACTAATTTCCTCCCTTTGCGGCATGTTTTAGAATTTTAAACGAATTTATAAACACTATTCGTTAAGAGATTTTGTCGCTACTAACATGGAACGATAACTGACCGTAATTTAAAAATATTACTTCAAATTGCTTTATTATAGCTTGATGATTAAAGCTGGCCACGAGCGGTACCGCGCAGTAGCGTCGAGTCGACCAGGCCTCGCGTTCCACTAGAGTTATTCTGCTAATAGAGATGTTTGCTGCCCCAAATAATTTCGCTCATCTTTTAAATAAAAATTAAATAACACGTGCTCAAACACTTACCATTTTAAGAGTCCTCCGTGAAATCACAAAGTGAATAATGTCTGTTAAATATCTGCAACATTAGATATGTTTCATCTGTTGTTTCGGAAAAACTAGTACGGCATGAGAGAAAAAACGCGTTATATGCAGAGAACGAACGTTCTACATCTAGTGACGTAATATTTGCGTAGTAAAATAATCTTTCAAATAAATAACGATTCTGTGACGCACCTCACAAATGGTCTAAGGGTCCACAAAATTCAGGGAGGCTGTTCAAAAAACACTTCAATGACTCTAGAAAAGGAACTTTTGCGTCTTCTCGCATGCTGTGCGGAACAAGATTGAAAAAAATGGATGTCATTAAGACATGCAGATTTTAATTTTTACATTGCATCGTCAGCCCGAAGTTACGATTGTCGGAGCATTAAATTTAAATCCGATTTTAAAACATAAAGACAGTTTACGAAATGTTCAACGTTTCTAAGAGATACGGAATTCATTGAGAAAAAACAGTTCTGTATAATCGTCCAAAATAGGTTATAAAATTTAATAAACTCGTTGAACCATGTGCCAAGAGAAGAATAGTTTCTGGTGACGTCTTATACAGGGGATAAACAGGCCTGTTAAAAATTCGCGAATTACTTGCTAAGACAAATACTGCTGGTTCCACTGTAAACATAACTCAGGGGGAGAACATTATACCTGATACCATGCGCAAGTTGAAGTCATTTTTACACCGTACATGAGGGCAAAAATACAGAAGATATTAAGAGGATCCCCTGATCAAAAGATTTTATGCTGATCAATCACTCATAACTCAAGTTTTTTTAGAATGTTAAAACTTGTCCAAGGTAAACACTACTTGAAATACTTCCAGAATTGCTTGTTATAGTTCTGAATTTAATGATATTGAACACTAGTGGACGATTTTAATTTGGTGTTTTCCATTGTCTAACTGTTACCGGTTACATTAACCACCTAGCATACTCTTTTTACGATAGACTGTTCTTCGTCACAATTCGAGTTTACTATCTTGTCAACCGATTTTTTTTTTTGGCAACAAGGTTCGCACACAATTGCCAAACTTCTTTGCAAACGGATGTCCCAAACGTAATTCGATTCAAAGACAGTATGATTCCTGCTAGTACATTTAAACGGTAGTTTCCATGCAATCAGGTAACACAATTTAAATCTTAAGCTGATATTTGTCTACTGTGGTCTAATTATTTTTTGACTGAAGTTTTTTTGATGTTATAATCAAGATTTAGTGGATAAGAATCTCTTTGGCAAACTGACATTGGTATTACTAATACAAATTGATTTATAAACGCCCAGCATAATTTTGTCGGCATTTTGCTATTAAAATTTTAACTTTGTCAATGGTCGTTTTCGCACTAGAACATGTTTAACATAAACGTAGAAACGAAATTATAGTATTTACAGGCTAGCGCATGAGTACACGACAGATACTGAGTGACGGCTCGCAGTTAACTGAGGTTATCTGCAACTCGATGCAGTTGGCGCTAAAAGCCAACTTCTAAATAAAAGTAATCATGAAGAAATTTGGGTTATAATAAAGCCGTGACATGAACTGTTAAAATATTGCAAAATAGCGTTTGTTTTCAAAAATACACCATGAAGGAAAAACTATGAGAAACGATAAATTATTACACTAGGAGATAGGAAAAATTAATTCAAATACTTAACATTTTTTGTTCTGTTCTTTGCCAAATCGTTTTTCTACATATACACTTCAAATGTCAGAACAGAAACACTGTTTGCAGTCTCAATCCGCATAGCGACGTAGCATATTGAAATTTTTCGGCACGATTTGTAATTTCTATTGCCATCTGCTCCCGAATTATTGCGTGAAGAAAAATCCAATGTTAACAGATATCTAAATTTATGGCTTTCGACATCGCGCAGCTTCCTTGTATAATTGATAACCACTCAAAATGTCAGGGATATTGTGATAATAAGAAGCGACTGCAACATGCCGCAACGATTGGAATATTTGTGCGCTATGTATTACGGGGCACAGTCTGTGAAGTCGAGATACGTTCTTGGTGATTTTGAACAAATTACTGCTCTGTTGTTGCCGACATAAACGTTATCATAACTCCGATTCATTTTTGTATATGTTCGCACAAGATAGGCACAATTTTCGTAACGATGTTCGCTTGGGTAAGCACTCAAAGTTATTCCAAAGCAGAAAATGGCTTTCTAGAAGTAACGGTACAAACATGGCGCAAACATCACTCATAAATAAGAAAATTTTGTTGTGGCAATTTCGAAACTTTTTCACTATTATGTTAAACAATGTTGTCTGGACCAACACATTAACGGGATTTTACAGATTACACATTTAATTTTAGCACCTTCATATATTAAGTCTGGAATTTCTGCAATAAATTTTCGAAGTTTGTCCGACCGCGGTCGTTTTGCTGACGAAATCATAATTTTTCTAGGACAGATAAACAATCGCGCAAATGACCGGCAGCGAAAATGTCCGTACTGCTCCGCAGACGAAGTAATACTACCGTTCCTCTCGGTCCGAACTGATTCTACGCCGATGCGCGGTACCGCTCGTGGCCAGCGTTATTGATGATTTATCAACAGTTACACTTTTCCTGGAGTTTCAAGAAATACGCTCTTTGTTGTCTCTACTACCTGTGCTTTTATGACGGTATTACCTCTCATACAGATAAAAGTAATAAATAGACCGACATTATTAAATGAATTTCAGTGAATCTTACTGATTATTAGCATTCTATTCAATAATGCTGGAATGTATTTCCTAAATACATTATTTGTATATGTCACGAAATAAGCAGGGATGACATACAAATTTCACGGTCATCTCCAATAGAAACAGCCAATTTGACACATATACATACATAAACGTATAGCGCATGTAATAAATAAAGGACTACTTTAATGAAGTGATCGTTCACGTGTTCTATACGTATATACCTACATCTGTGTGTGTGTGTGTGTGTGTGTCTGCCAAGAACTGGATTTTACAGTAATTTAGTACTACAGAAACTAATTGTTATTTATGAGATACATGCCTAATATTTCATTTATATTCCGTGTGTGTACCATACCTACGTCTCAATTATAATCTAACTCACAAGTAATAAAGTTCCTCGGTTGTTCGCTGTTTGTTTATTCTACCTTCTGTTGTATAGCCGTACCTATATGTATACCTACGCTTTAATTTATTTTATTTTGGATCCGTCATCATAATGAAAAATATTGCTTTATAGGGTAGCTATAAACTGAGGATATGTGCTACAAATTTGCTACAGGAAAAATACTATATTTATTAATGAACAAGCTTAAAAGAATGTTGTGAATTTTCAAAGAAAGGTGCTTATATGAGGTGCAGTCAAAGCTCCTAGCATGGACATCTTTGAATCTTTGTGTTCACAAGTGTGGCTATCTATTTTAACTCATTTATGACCTTGACGATGCTTTAAAAATAAAATATATATACGAGGGCATTTCAGAAAATAGTACCCGTTTAGTCGTACAGATGGCGCTATTGCTCCAATTAAAAGCAAAGGGCGCAGATGTCAACAGTAACATCGTAGCTTCGCGGGAAAAAAGAGTTGAAGTTCTTCCGGTGCGTGGTGTGAGTTTTGTGACTGTTTACAATGACGCATAAGAAAATCCCGCGAAATGCGAAGTGCGATCCATGACCCGTTTTTTGAATACAGAAAACGTCCGTCCAAGCGAAATTCATCGCAGGATTACTGAAGCGTGTGGTACGGGAGCAATGGATGAGGGAAGAGGGAAGAAATAATGTGCACGCTGAAGAGCGGTCAGGTCGCCCGTCCCTTATCACCGACGATCTGAAGAAACGTGTCGATGATTTCATCTGCGCCGATCAACGCGTAAAACTGAAAGAAATGAGTAAGCAATTTCCTGAAATTTCACAATCATTGCTCCATGAAATCGTAACGGACCATCTGAATTACTGACAAATTTGCGCAAGACGGGTGCCCAAAATGCTTACCGACGAGCACAAGACCAACCGCATGGGTGCAGTGTTGACGTTTTTGACTCGTTACGAGCAACAGGGCGATGCATTCTTTGACCAAATTGTTACTGGGGATAAACCTGGGTGTGCCATTTCACACCTGAGACAAAACGCAAGTCCATGAAGTGGCACCATCCACGATCTCCAACAAGCAGTCGTTTTCCACGAAAAAGGTTATGGCTTCAGTGTTCTGGGACCGAAAAGGTCTGTTGGTTGATTTCATGCCCCAAGGGATGACCATCAATGCGGGCACATACTGTGAAATACTTCAGAAGCTACGTAGGGCCATCCAAAACAACAGGCGGGGAATACTGATAAATGGCATTGATTTTCTGCATGATAATCTTCGTCCCCACACGGCTTAAAAGACCACTGACCTTCTTCGGAAGCTCAAGTGGGAGGTTTCTGATCACCCTGCGTATAGACTCGACTTGGCTCCAAGTGCTCATTTGTTCAGTGAACTCAAGGATTTCTTGTCAGGAGAACGTTTCGAAAATGATGATGACTTAAAAGCAGGTGTACAGCATTGGCTGGCTACTTTGGTGGTAGAGGTTTAGGCGGAAGGCATAAACAAACTGATTTCAAGATACAACAAATGTCTCAACAACGGCGGCGACTACATTGAAAAATGAGTAAATGTATTACTTTCATTTAAATAAAATCATTATTTACTTTCCATCATTTTTCTTTGAATCTGGTCGTCATTCCGATAGTTTCAACCACGTATTAGTTCCTAACGACCGCCTCCAGCGAAAACGCAACTTATTACTTTTAGTGCAAACAGCGCTCGAAGGAATGTCCTGGCTGGGCTTGACATTCATATCGGGACTAATGGGATTGTGCCGGTGGATTGTGTAAAGAATCTTCGATTACACATGGACTCTTTGCTTCGCTTTCGAGAAAACACCTCATTTCTAATAAAAGAGGCTATTATAGCTCTCAAATCTATCTTTGTCCATAGGAACCTCTTTAACCGCACGACTACATTTTTAATCGTTTTGTCAAATTTTAACTACGCAGACGTTGTCTATTCCCATTGCATTACAAAGCAGGATGTTCAAAGAATTCAGCAAAGTTATTAGAGGAGGGTATGTTGAATATGTACCACACTCGAATATTGCATAGCGCGATGTTTTTCCTACAGATTGTTAAGCGAAAATGTCCAATTTATTTGTTTAATAAAATAAAATTTAGACATCAGGCTCACACTAGAAATATTCGCCACAATTACCTCTTGTGTATTCCTGAACATAGGATTTAAACTTATAAGCGTAGCTTCTAACATCTCCAACATCCTCAATACTTATGTGCTACCTTATATAGATCTCGATGCCCCGATTAATAAAATTAAGAGCACACTTAAGCAGAGTTTGTTTATACTTCAAACTCATTGTGCCTGAAATATCCGCATGTATACATTTCGTCCGTCATGCACATTAGGTTAGTGGTATAGAGCTTTGTATTGTTTTCTTTTTATTTTTGTATATTTCATTATATCCATCTGTATTTTTTTTATATTCTTTTTGCAAAGGCTAGAGGAAGAACGCCGTATATCTTCTTTTCGAAATTAGGCGATTTCGTCTTTTTGACTGTCTCAGTGTAATTGCTACAATTTTTTTGTATTGTGCACTGTTTCGCCAATAAATTCTATTATTATTATTATTATTATTATTATTATTATTAAATACGTGACGTTAATGACTGTTTTCGTTCTTGTGAATTGTAACATTACAATAGTTAGCTGCTGTTCCATTGTTACTAACAATTAGCAGAGGTACAATTCGGTCTGCATTAATTACCATTAATTGGCCGGGTTAATTTATATTAAACAAGAAATTCGATCCAGCCACCAGTATAAATAACTTCGGGGATAAAGGTAGAAGGTACGAAACGGATACGGTGCGTATAAATTAAAAATACCTTGTCGAATAAGTAAGTACAATACCGTTTAGAACAGAGAAAGAAGAAAAGAACGAAGAGAAGAGGCATTTAAGGTATCGGCTGCGGTCGCTCGTATTTGGGAAAAGCGAAGCAAATAAAAATCCAACACCCAGAAATATTACATTTGTCAATTAGCGGAAATAATTTATTAATATGCATAATTCATGAGTTCGGAAGAAAGTTGCGAATCGTTTTATTGCTTTTAAACGAGCTTGTGAAGGGTTAGGCGTATTAAGTACGTATGCATACGTCTGAAGATAAAGACTTGTCGTCCACTTATGTCTAAATGTAATTTAAAATGTGGTACTTGTTGAAAACGCCCTTTTTTTGTTCGTATAACGAAATGTCTTTTTATTTTGATTCATGGTTTTAAGTGATGTTTCCATTCCTGCGGGTTTTCTTACAAAAGCTTAACCAAATGAATGAATACCAAATCGGGTCAAATAACAAAATACTCTGCATTTTAACGAATATGAAGGATAGTATAATGTTTTAAACGTGGTAAATTATTTGAAGAAAATTAATTCTTCACACACTACACATTGTTGCTGCTCTATCGCTCATAAACATTAATAGTTGACTAGTTGACACTCGTTGTAACGTATCGAGTAATTGCTTCGCCAGTACACTTTTTTAGTCTTTTGCTAGCTAATAAGATTGAAAATTTCGGTTTAGCAGGATCTAGTACTCGTACTACAATATTCAAAATATAATTTTTTTACAATTTGTTGTCTCATCAAGACATAGCCACAGCTGTTTATCTTTTAATTCTGCTTTGATCCTATTTTCGATCTTTACGTATACTTGGTAGCTCTTTCCGTAACGCTGACCCTGATGGTAAATTCTACTCGGGATTGTATGTACGCCAAAACGGTTCTTTATCGAGTAAACGAAGCGGTAGATCGCAAACAATAAACATCAAAAGTAAATCCAACTTAAATTGGGTTTGAGGTGGCACGCAGTTTTTTTCATTTTTTGCTGTACACTATTTATATGTCTTTTACAGTCGCCTTTATTGCAGCACATTAAAGGCATTTTGCAAACTCTGCACAATACTTTAGTTCCATTATAGTGCAAATCCAGAAATTCATTGATAAATTTAGTGACTTTATTAGCCAACGGTCGTTTACTTTCCTTGGGTACGTTAGACATACTTACATACGTATATTTATCTCTACAATTACGACTAACGCTACGAAAGGTTAATGAAAAACTGTTGCAATAAATCAATAATTTAATTTGCTGGCGTAGTCGCGTCGTGGGCGCGGTCACCTCACTTCTAACCTGACGCGAAGCTCTCTGTGCCCGGCCTAGTCATTTTATTATCCCTTCACTTAAAATACACAATAATTACAAAGCAGTAGTGTACTTTCAACACGGTGGTGGTGTTAATATTCTGTTGATGTTACACTAGACATTGCACTAAAATAGTGTTTAGTTTTTAATGTCTCTACTGTGGGCCTCCCTGAACATATCATAGTGCTATTTTACTGTTGAATAGTGTTAAACATTTCTTTCTCTGTACCTACTTTCAGAACTAAAAGAGTAATAATAATAATAACATATCTGATTTAAGGTGGGGGAGACTGGTGTCAATTGCAACAGGTGTCAAATGTAACAAGGGTGGTTGCAGCGCCACCTATGAAAAAAATATAATCACGTATCCATAGCAACATTTAGAAATGCACCCTGCTTTACCAACAACATGTTTATTTGTGTAATAGGATTTAGCATTATTCCGCAAAAGGTGAATTGTCTATCAACACGTAAGTATCCACTACCTTATACTTTTTAGTGTACAACATAGTTCATTACTTTTACTCAAGATCTGATGGAAGTGAGCTATAACACGCACATTTCACTTTCTATTTCGAGGCTTAACTTTTTGAGGTTATAAACGCAGTAACGCACAAACCACGTTGTGCTAAAGGTGTGTCCGTGGTGTCGATTGTATCACAACCGACGGTGTCAATTGTAACATGTTACAATTTACACCTGCTATTATTTTATTCGTGCATTTAACTCTCACTCAACGTTTTAGTAAACCATGGTTAAACCGAAAGGGGGTTAATTCCTCAAGCAATATATGAAGAAGCTGCAAAGAAAATCGTTGATGAAAAACAGCCAATTAGAAAAGTTGTGAGGGACTATGGCATGTGCCATGTTACTTTGTACCGTCAAGTAAAAGCCTTGACCGAAAGTAAATTCCAAAAGGCGGGATACAATCCACACAATCGAGTATTTAACGAAGAGCAGGAAAGATAATTAGTACAGTATTGCAAACCTTCAGGCAACCTATATTTCGGTTTAAGCACGAAAGATTTAAGAAAACTTGCATTCCAATTTGCCTACCTAAATAATTTAAAATATTCACACAAATGGAAAGAAACTGAGCTTGCTAGTGCAGACTGGCTTATAGCATTCATGAGAAGAAATCCAAATCTTGCTTTACGAGCACCTTAGGCTACAAATCTTAATCGAGCGATTAATTTCAACAGAAATAATGTTGATCAATTTTTCAAAAATTTAGCTACCGTCTTTGAGCGATTTCATCTTCAACCTCAAAATATATACAATGCTAATGAAACAGGAATAAATACAGCGCAAAAGCCGGTCAAAGTTATTGCTCAGAAAGGCACCAAACAAGTAGGGCCCATCACGGGTCCATCACGTCCCAGGGAAGAGGGACACTAGTTACTATGTGACTCGCTGTAAATGCCCTTGGCAATACGATACCACCGATGTTTGTTTTTCCTCGGTTAAAATTCCAGGATTTTTTGTACTTTGCGAAATACGCCAACCCAAGCGAAAACAATAAAGTCCTTTTCATTTTGAATAATCATTCCTCCCATATTTCAATACCAGTGATAGAGTTTTGCAAAGATAACTATATAACACTTTTGATGTTTGCTCCTTATACGCCGCATAAGCGCCAACCCTTAGATAGGGGAGTTTTTAGACCATTCAAGAAATGTTTTAATGACTTCGCCGATCAATGGATAAAAATCCATCCAGGAAAATGTCTTACAATATATGACATGCCGTCTATAATCAAGCAGGGACCGCCTCTGGGATCTACACATCGAAATATCCTGGCTGGATTTCATTGCACTGGTATTTGGCCATTCAACAAAGAAATATTCAGCGACGCTGAATTCGCACCATCTACTGTCACCGACAAATCATTGAATGCAAACGAAAGAGAAGACTTGCCTGACGCGCATGGTGCAGCGGAAAATGAACACACGTCAACTACAAACATGGACCAAAGCACTAGCACAGCATATTAAACATTCCAAGCACCATCAACTTCAATTTCGCAAAATTTAACACTAGAAGTTATAAGACCACTGCCCAACGCAGAATTGCAAAGATCTCCGAGAGGGCGAAGAACTAGAGGCAAAACAGCTACTATGACAGACACACCTGAGAAACTGGAGATGTTAGCGGCGCAGAATAAAAAGAAGATCGGTTTGAATCTAAAATGGAGAAGCACGACGAAGAAGCAGAGGACGGTGAAAAATAAGAAGACCGTGTCTAGCAACAGTTGTGAAGAGGAAGAAGAAACTTGTTGTTTAGTATGTCGCGATCCTTATTCTAGCAGCAAGGAGGACTGGCTTCAATGCAGGAGCTGTCGGCAGTGGGCTCATGTTCGTTGCATTGATAGAAGTCATTACTTTTTGTGTTTGAACTGTCTGTCCGACTAAGTTTTGTTCATTATTTCGCTTTTCTACAGAATATTTTGTTTCGTTTGATTTGTATTTAGAATTTTATTATACATTGTCTAATGTTTTGGATTCTATATGTGTTGCCTTGTATTTATATTATGTTGTAGGTATACTTATTTAATATGCTTACATATTTAACTACTATGTCTGTTACAATCGACACCGACCCAGTTACAATTGACACCTAAAAGGTCTCGGTAGTAACGTGTATCACATTGTTTATATGCACGGCACGTCAAAATGATAGCCTTCAAGTAAATTATAGAAACTAAATAAGTTGTAGCACATATCATCAGTTCTTGCAGAGAAAGAAAAAACTGAAAACTATGGGTGGATTAGTAGGAATTTTAGAATTGACACCAGTCTCCCCTAATATATAAAATTTTTGCTAAACAAGAGAATTGAACAATAATTGGAATATGTACAATCAATTATTCTAAAACATAGATTCGCCTGCGAATGATGCTTAATTTTATTTATTATTTTAACGATCGATTTGCAAATAATATCGGAGAAGGTAACTCAATTCTGAGTTAACAAAAGCAAAAGAAGACGATTCGCAACCACCAGCTAACCGGTAACATAATATGCACTATCTCTGGAATAAGATCGTGGTTTAGATTATCGGGGCAGCAGTACATCAAGTCGACTGGCATCGAGCAGTGCAGTGCCGGTGGCATATTGAAGGTTCGCTACCGAATTAATGTCGAATTCTTTTGTTCGGACCTCTCGCCATCAAGATAGCTAGTTAATTTTTTGTACGATGATTTTCTCATGTGTCAACATACATCCACTCTACCGCAATGTATAAACATTGCCACTAACGCCTACGAGTATTTATTCCGATTGAATATTTTGCGGAATACACCTCGACAATCGAAAACATAGCTGGAGTAGTTCAATTTAAATAATAGTATAATAATTTCGTAAAAGATATCGCGTGTATGTGCACATGTATATATATTACCGCTAAGTCCAAAACGTTAACTGATATTTCGCAAACATGTTACTTAAATATGTTATATAAATTCATTGCCTGAATCGCTAGAAACTAGAAATTAGTTTATAATCTGGAAATGTATATTAGAATATCTAATAATACTTTAAACCACGTTAAGAGCATTTTGGTATTTTAGGAAAAGTTAAAAAGGAAATAAATGGCGATTTTATAGCTAAGATATTTGGGGAATCTTTTGTAAACATCTATAGAAATTAACTAATACGTATTGTAAGGATACCAAATTAATTTGGCATGTTCCAATTTGGTCGCAACAAGGGCGTGGTGTAGAGTGTTTATCGCCGAGATGTACCGGGAAAGCCTAAAGATTTAGAAGATATGATCCGAGAAGCTTAGTTTTGAGTCAAAAAGTACTCCCAGATCCTTTACTTTTTCCATTCTTGTAATCAACGTAGACTGAATAGTGTAGTTGAAAATGATTGGGTTAGAGCGTTTGGTACAAGAGACCACTAAACATTTGTCAATATTTAAAGATATGCCATTCAGAGTACACCAGTCATCAATAAGGGTGAGGTAGGCCGGCAACACAATCGATTAGCGCATTGATAACATTGTAAATCTTCAGGTCGTCTGCATAGGCTAACAAGGAAACACAGGTAAGTGCATCTCATCGATTTAAATGAAACTTTGTGGGTTTAGAGACCAATCTAACGTAAGAACAACGGTAACGATCTTAGCTGCCCAATCGCCCACTGGCGGGGTATAAAGCACTCCAAGCTCAACACTACCCTTCGCTGTTTAACTCAATAGCTCAGAAACTATGAAAGATATCAAAAAAACGTTAAGACAAGATTTAAACTGTGCTATATTTACAGTAATGAAGAAACACGCAGGTGGTTATCAAATGTTTTTATTAATAAAATGTGTATTACGATGTGTATTGCGTATACACAGTAAGAATGATAGGTAATCCGTGTGGAAATGTTGAAAATTAAGGAATAGTTATATATTATTATTTTTCAAAATTCTAAAAAGGGAAACCATTTCGGTTTGTTATTTAGGAAAGTAAAGTAATAATTTCCGTTAATAATATTAATAGTAAGTATTCTTACACAAGATACTTTTTCAAAATTTGAAGTTAAATGTGCATTTGTCACTGGAGATACATTTTTATATCAGTTTATAATAAAACCAGGCATGATTTTGATTTATCTCTTAATTCCTTAAATTTAGAGATTTTAATGATTGGTTTACAGATGTGTATATACCAAATACCTAAATACTGGAGCTAAAGGTATTTGGTTATTGGATTCCTGGAGTGAGCACTGTCCGAGTGATGTCCAAAATTTAGTACCAACGAACAAAAAAGTAAATATTTTTACAATTCAAAACATCAATGGTACAACCTTTAGACGTTTGCGGTTTTAGAATATGGAAAAATTTTATGAGAACACAAAATACACAACAGTGAGATATTTGCGGCAAGCCTACCTTATTCCTTGTGGATGGTGTAAGAGATTCCTTCGTTTTCAACATTCTTACTATGTATACGCAATACGCATCGCAATGTATTTCTTAACTTACTTTCTAAACAGTTGTCAGTAAACTCTATATTCACGTTTTACTAATAAATGATTTGATAACCACCGGCGTGTTTTCTTCATTACTGTAAATATATCACATCAGTTATGAATTTTTTACACAAATAAGAATATTTTGTAGCAGATGTAAGGTTCTATATTTCTGTAGTATATAAAAATTCTGAAATTTGCAAAAAAATTAAAGAGGTGGGGGGTTATTTCCCTAAATAAATATTCGTTATCGCGAAAATATTTGCGTCATCGTTAAGAGCATGTAAAACAGTTTAAATCTTTTCTTTTTGTTGATATCTCTCATAGTTTCTGAGCTATTGAATCAAACAGCGAAGGGTAGTACTGGGCTTTGGGTGCCTTACACCCGGTCAGTGGGCGATAGGGCAGCTAAGATAGTTACCGTTGTTCTTACACTAGATCGGTCTAGAAGCCGGGAAGTTTCATTTAAATCGGCGAGATGCACTTACCTGTGTTTCCCTGTAAGTTTAATGCACCCTCGACCAACCATATAGGTAGGAATCCTGTGAATTTGGGTAAGATTGGTGTCAAAGAAAAGCATAATTGAATGTATATTGTGTTCGAATATTACCCACACAGCATGCACCTATAACCCATAAGCAGAAGTACGTCTGCGTAAGGTTAGCATTGGTCCCCGCAGCTGTAATATTGGTGACAGGTGTGAGGTATATCTTCAATTTATAGGCCAATATCTTTTATTCGGTATTAGCTTCATATTAACAAGATAAATAGCTATTTACAAGCATAAGTAGGTAGATATCAGAAATGTTATAAAACGTGTCACAAAAATCTACCCAAGAAATACGTATTCTTTTTAATAACAACCTCTGCTTTATTTCTACATATTCTACTCAATAAAATAAGGATAAAACGTTTTATTTTCCATACTGGATTGCATTGGTTTCAAATTTGTCTTAATGATAAGAATAGAAGAACAATAAAAAACGATTGAGAATATATTGTTGCACCAACTCCTGTAATCATGTTGGACAGTGCAAAATAAAAACGCGGCCAATGCATATTCGCATGTACTATTTGCATATAAATACATACGTGCGCTGTATGTGTTGTGGCGATATGGAAGTAGTGGACTCCGAACAATTATTATCGGATTAGATATTCAGAAATTAGCTAGCATATATGCATAATTACAAAGTGAAGAGCTATTCACCATGTAAATTGAAGCTTTCCGAGCTGAAATTAGTGTACAAAATGCACACAATCGCATAAGTTTAACTCCACAAGGTATATGCAGGCCGAGCACATTAGGTTATTAAACGCGTAAAGAAAAAGTATGTGATTGCGACACGTGGTACCTAATTCACTTTCGTTAATAGATAGTGTACAGTAAGTTGCCATTTCCCATTGATTTTTTTAGGTTATGTAATAAAAAATCTTACTGTTAGTAATAAAAAGACCATCAATTTATGATATTCGAAGACGAAATTAGATCTGTTACGATATTTAATACTATGAAAGACTCGCGGAAATGTTGTCATCTGTCAATATGGGAAAAAAAATCTTGGTGCAGATTCTATTTTAGAAATTCTTGTAAAAATATCGATAAATATCAATTCTATTAAATCCAAAAATGTAGACGGAGAAAGGCATAACACTTTCCACTAAGGGATACAACATTAAAATCCTAAGCCTACTCATTGGATAAATTATACTATCACAATGCGTCAGAAAATCGAACATTACTTGTTCAATATCTGCAAATGATATCACTATAAAGCATGTATCGTCCCTATTCTTATACCTGTTACTGCTAGGGTGGTACAAGTAAATAATTGTAGTTATTATCATATATTGACAAACAACGCACTTGTTTTTTTGATCGAAATGAAGAGTCTATGTAAACATAACATGTCTATTTTGCGTACAGATTCACAGTTATTTAAGGCGACGTATTGCAGGGCAAGTTTTATCTTTTACTAATAACTATATTACGTAAAATAAAATATAATTTTGATATTGTTCGGGAAGCTCCGTAACATAACGTGGGATTTGAATACGGTCCTTATCGAAGGGGTGGAGAACGGCACCATAATTGCTTTAAATGGAACTAGGGTGTTATTTTCATATATGTGATAGAACTTAGAACTCGATGAGGAGATTATTTTGATATATAATTGTGATGTATTTGTTCCAGCCATTACCGAGTTATTTTAAGAAAACCGAAAATCCACTAAACTTTCAGAGGTAGTTTCACCCCCTTAAAACGAGATTGGGCCGATAAGGAAAATACTTTCGAACACCCTTGGATTGTGGACCACTTGTTCACAAAGTCTCAAATTTTTTTGAATTTTCGGGTTTGAGATGTTCCCTTGTAAGTGCATTCGTGTAGCAGAAGTGAGAAGAATTCGCAACAACGGCACCTAGATTTAATTACATGAATAAATTACAAACGAAGCTCTCTTGGATACGTCTTCAATAAATAACATGTTGTGTCATATTTATATTACTGCAGAGGAACTTCTTTTCATCGCAATGCATAGCATATTTAATATCAAAAACTTTGTAATAAATTCCGAATCGTAATCGAAACCATAATACACCGACCAAGCGCAGTTATTTATAGAAATGCGGCACTATAAATTTCAACAACCCGGTACAGAACAATTGGTTCGAATAACAACAACACAACTTTAATTAAAAAGAAGATTTACAGCTGTTTGGCACTAGCCGTGCATAACTTGCGGCTAATAAAGAAGGAAGATGAATAAATTTCCGATCGGACTAATGAATATGAATTAATTTCTCGGATGATATTTGGAGAAAATTAATACTTGTATGTAGGCATGCAAGCGATTACGCTACGTTTGAGTAATTGCAGGTAAAGCTATGTGATTTCTACACCTCGAAAATCGTATCAAAAGTATGCCAGGTTGTGATAATTAGTTGCATCAGCAACTAATTGTAGTCGTATGTATGATATACAGGCTGCCTCACCATGGGAATCCCGCTTATTATTGGTGGTTAATGTGATAATATTATTGGAGGTTAATAGGTTTAAATTTGGCAAAGTTGCTAAATTTTGTATTTGTCATGAACTTGAAGAGAAAATGGACCTGTGACAAATAACGTTCGAGATGAAGAAAGAAACGAAAAATACTCATTTTCTTCTTTTGCCTCTAGCACCTTCATTTGGCGTTGCAGGCAAAAACTAAGAACACATTCTCCAGGTCACGTTTGATCCCCTATCTAATGGTGCAGTTTAAATTATCATATGTCGCCTGGCCATCATCAACTTTCTTACTTCTTATCGACGCCATATACAATTTTGACACTTTTAAGTGATTTTGATTTTTCACCGATAAAATTGGTTAAATGTATATAGAAAAATTTTAAAAAAATCTTAAGGACATCTGACAGTATTTACAAGACATGCACAATTATGCCTTTGGGGAGTCAACAGATGCAGTAATAATTGTTATATAGTTCATAGAAATTATACAAATAAATGAAAACAGTTTTTTTTTATGAAACTCTAAAAAACAATTCTTATTTTTATTACAACACAGATAGACATTGCATTTGGTGCATCGTATTCTAGACCGGCTACCACAATTAAAGGTTCGACATTGCAAAGGATGTTTTAAGTTGTCACTGCATGGCCAGTGATCAAACGCATCATATCTTACGTCCTGGCAAGGCATTGGTGCGGGAAACTTTCTTGTTTTCATTCCTGGTTCATCATCTACTTTAATTTCAGCAATGATTTTTTTCGTTATCGCATGTGCGCTTCTTTGATCCTGACACCAAGTATTCACCAAGATATAAACGAAAATCCAAGAGGTCCATAGCCTTGGACTTTTTATTACTTTTCATGTTGTGTTTGTATTCTATCCAGCTATTTACAAGTGCTAAATCGAATAAGTGTAAAATTACTTTCAGAGGCCATTTTTTAATCTTAAAGAAGGTTCGGTAATATTCCATCATTTGATCACATATATACGTACGTACATCTACACCCCCCATCTTTTGGTTGTAGGTATGTACAACATTAGGGCAGTTCACATCGTCGTGCTCTTTTCTGTTCTTGTCCCATCTTTGGACTACAGTTTGTGGATTAATGCCATAGGCTGTAGACATCATTACAACCGATTTGCTGTCCATACATTTTGTTACACACATTTTGTTATCACTTTGTCTGATTTAAAATTTTGTCCTCGGAGTCTGTTATTCATAATTGTTGCAGCACTGTCAATGTTTAGCGAAGAGAGTTTTTCCATCAACGGTATAGTAGAAAAATATCTATCAAAAAATACTGAGCTTTCTTTTGGAAGAGTCTATACAAGTCGAAGAATTACTGATGGGCCTAGATCAAGCTCTTTATTAGGCAGTGGTGTTGTTTTCCCTTGGTAAATTTCAAAATCAAGTACAGTTCCTGTATGTGTAGTGAGTACGAAGTTTTTTAAGCCTACTGGTCTAGGCTTATTTCTCACAAATTGGCGGACAGGACATCTTCCGAGGAATGGTGTCATCTGTTCATCAATCGAATGAGTTTTGGCAATTCTTGGAATGGAACGGCATCTATTTCTAATTAAATCTATCATGGGTTGAACTTTCCACAACCGGTTCACCTTAGTTTCGTCATTAACAGCAAGATTGTCGACAATATGAAAGTATGCTACGTGTAAACTTTCTAAACTAAAATCTATCACGTGGCATCACATCAGCAATGAGAGGAAATTTGCTGTGATTTTTACAGCATTTCCATTTTGATGCAAATAATATCTTGCCGTCATTTCAGCTCTAAGTTCGTAAAAATCTGCATCTAAGTATCTTTCTAAATATTGAGCTGGAGTCAATATTTCGCTTTGATTAGTGTCGCTTCCAGTAGGAATACCTGTGCTTACAAACTCACATCTTTTTCAGTGAGGTTTAACAAACGTACTTAAAGGTAAGTTATCATCACTGTCAAAGGTGTCATCCCTATCATCAATTCGTATTTTCTTCAACCTCGGTTCCGACTTCGAAAGAAATTTCATCTTCCCCATTCTGGTTATCTACCTCGAAATCCGACCTTATTTCATCTAATAGGTCATATAGTAGATTTGATTTTGTAATATTGCATGAATAGACTCCCAGCACTCACAATTGTGAACAGCAAATTAACTCCTAACCTATGTATATCAAAAAGCCGTATGACTTTATTGTAATTAAATACAAAACATTATTAATTAGACCTTTGTTATTAAGTGTCAATGATTATATTTTCAAATACTAGTTTTTAAAACAACAAATTAAGTACTTATTCTTAGACGTCATGGCAACGAATAATACGGTTCCCAGATCACGCATACACAGTCACTGTAAATGATCAAATGCAATCGGGCACTTCAAGGTAAGGGCTCCCACAGTCGTGTGATTCAGGAGCGAGAGTAGTTGGATTATATTATAACCCATAAGGTAGAGGTAAATAAAGACCTCACAATTGTAACATCCTGGAGCGAAAGGGACAAAGAGTAATTTTTTCTGATTTCAACCATGTATAACATGTGAATACAAGTTTTGATATGCTTTAATTGACGAAAAATACATTTTAAGACTAAATAAGGTAGTCATGAAGCTTCAGACTGACAAACATTTCAATTATCATTATTAATAATAGAAAAATGTACACTAACGAAGAGCAACAAGATATGTCGAGTGTTTTTTATTCATCGATCCGAAATACAACAATAGCCAGCACAATTGCATCCAGAGCGACAACAGACATATCGTATCATTTTTCTAGATCTTGTAGAAACTTGGTCGAAAATGGATCATATACCTAGCCTATGCGACTTGGTATATGTTTATGTTAATAGAAGTTTGAATAAAAACCAACGGGGTATTTAATACATTTTACAAACTTTTTTCCCGAGAAGTTTTAATTTTTACAACAGAGTCTCAATTTGGAAAACTAGTAAAATAGTGCCAGTATCTAAGGATGGTGATCAGGCTAATATTGTGAACTATAAACATTTTAGTGAACTTTTCCAATGTATTTGAACATACGTATCTTACGTAAGAAGATCTGCTTTAACGTTAAGCCATATTTGTCAATCCATCAACATGGATTTATGCCAGGTAGATCCACTCTAACCAACATGGCAAATATGACCTAGTATATAGCTATGTCACTAGACCAGCGAGGATAGATCGATGTAGTCTACACCGACATTGCTAAGACTTTCGATCGCATTAACCGCAATTTGCTTTGTGCTAAGCTAGAAACTATTGGCTTTTGCCCTTCGTTGATGAAATTGATTTCTTCTTATCTCTTTAACATGAGTGGTTATGTCTTCTATAATCGGTATTCATCCACTCACTTCAAGATGTCACCTGGGGTACCGCAGGGTTCCAATCTCGGGCCATTATTATTTGATATCTTTCTTAATGATTTCCTTGATAAATTGCAGAGTACTTACAAGGAAACACAGGTAAGTGCATCTCACCGATTTAAATAAAACGTTGGGGGTTTATAAACCGATCTAGTGTAAGAACAACGGTAACTATCTTAGCTGCCCAATCGCCCACTCACAGGGTGTAAAGTACCCCAAGCTCAACACTACCCTTCGCTGTTTGACTCAATAGCTTAGAAACTATGAGAGACATAAAAAAAAGGGTTCAGACAAGATTTAAACTGTTTTACATGCTCTTAACGATGACGTAAATATTTTCTCTATAACGAATATTATCAAATGATTTTATTAATAAAACGTGAGTATAGAGTTTACTGACAACTGTTTAAAAAGTAAGTTAAGAAATACATTACGATATGTATTGGGTATACATAGTAAGAACGATAGATAATCCGTGTAGGAATGTTGAAAACGAAGGAATTGCTTACACCGTGCACAACGAATAAACATAGGCTTGCCGCAAATACCTCAATGTTGTCTATTTTGTGCATCCTTCGGGAAGCAGAATACTACAGAATCTTTAAAATGTGGTAGCCTTATTTTAACACTTAATATTAAATTAATTATATCTAAAACTTGAACTTTCTGTGCATAATAGCTTGTCTATTTCAGAGCTAGGCTATTGATTCTATCGCAGCTAATCTCCTTTTCCGTACCAAAATCAAATTCCCTTTTTGAGTCCCTTCCCATAGTGTTCTACAAAAATGGTGAAGTCAGTTCATAACGCTTTATAATTGTCTTTGTATTTTTTTTTGTTTTACTATTTTTTAAACTGACAGTTTCCGTGATAACTGTAGCAACACTGAAATCCCTTTATGAATGCAAATATGTTCACTTCACCATGCTTTCTATCCACCCTTTCCGATATACCGCGAATCAGCCTTACAGTTCATCTGCCCGTGGTGTAGCTCCACTAGCGCTCCTGTCAGAAGTCTCTGGTCTCGTTTTATAAAGTCTTTCAGGCTGAACATGAATATCAATCTCATCTGCAACAGGCTTAATATGTTTGTGAGAATAAACAAAACACTTTCCTCAGACTCAGGACGAAACTTGAATAACTCGATAGAAGTGGCAGGTCTATTGGACTGTTAGAAATTATTCGGGAATTAATGTTTACTTTCCGTTTTACATTAAATTATAGAATTTAATTACTATAATATAGTTAAGTGTCAATCTAGTTGTCAGTTACATAAAATGCGATGTGGTACGAATGCATAATCATTTAACATACACCTGTATTTTACATTATAAGATTAATGGTTGAATTAATTTGTTAATTAAACAATAATGAATATACTGAATATGTAAATAAATTAATGTCCCAGCATTTTCATTGTATTACAAATTAATATCGCAGACGTTATTAGCTTACATTACACGCCAGATACTTTATTTCAACTTAAGGATGGTGATAAGCAAAGTATTCAAATTAGAATTTATTAACTTAGGTAGCCTATTTCTGAAGTTTGTACAATATATGAAAATTATACCTAAACTCATGAATATATTTACCTTCTTAATCACTGTTTTCTTACGTGTAACTAATATACGCAGCAATATACATACACAACGCCATTAATCAAACCTCAACAGCATAAATCAGCGGCTAATCCATTTGTGCGACTTAAGAGATACACAGCTGAACAACTTCCATCGATAAACGCAGAGGAAGGTGGGGAATTGAGTGAATTTGCGTGTCTTCTAATTTTATATGAACGATATAGGTTAGGTATTTACATATAAATGTGTTCGAAATTACAGGCGAAGTCTTCGAAGAAACATACAATTACCTACACCCTCTTTCATTAAATAGATTAAAGGTAAAGAACCGATCGTTGCTGTTTATAATTTTACTAAGTTTAAATTATATTAATAATATGTCTTCGAACTGTTAGATGATAGATCTAGCTGATCATCTTCAATTTCATTCTTCTAACTTTGTAGTTTTAGAAATCATGAACTTTACCATGAAGTATGTATTTTGTTAGAAAATATTTTACATCAACTATTTCTCCTTCTTGGAAATATAAAGAGGAAAGGTTGCTTTTAAGTACTGAAATTTCACAGCAATTATTATAATAGTAATTTATTATTATCGATTACTAGCAGTTTTTAATATTTGAGAGCAAGTGGGTACGTATTGTAATGTTAAGAATAATGTTATAATTGGTATGATTAGCGCGTTGTTCAGCGACGTGCGCTGAGGTACCTTCAAGTAACGGCGACATCTCACATGGTTCCTTCTCTCTATCTCAAGGGTTTTATTCAGTAAATATATCCATAACCAACAATGGTCTTGGAGAAACCAAAACAGAATCCATTTTCCTCCTTTCGGTCCTTAATTTTCAAATTTAAAGAACACAGAATAACTCTATTTGGCATATATGTACTAATTTAACGAGTCGTCAAGTTCGCTAGGAAACGTACGCACTTCAAGATTACAGATACTTCACGGCAACGCTAGACGGCGAACCCTAGCATAATATTATAGGCGGTGTAACCTCGTGTCCCTAAGAGTACCTTTCGGGACTATGTCGGATTTAGGTAAATTTCGGAATTGAGAAAAATTAAGAAATACATTTTACTAAAATATTTTTCCTATCTAATTTACTTTGTGATTGTAAATTGTAAGTTAATACATTGCTCATGAATTATTTTCTTTTCCTTACATAACTTAATTTAACCTCTGATGTTAGTAGGTTCCTGTACCAGCGATATAACAGTACAGAAAGGACTAATCACGCTACAGATGTCGCGACAAGCGGAAAACAGATGTTGATTTATGTTTGTGAGATTAAAATTTGAAAAAATGTCGAAAATCTTATTCACTTTTATCGTGCGGTTTCGTTATCAATATAACTCCTTAAATTTGTGTAATCGGAGAAAAGTGAGTTCTGTGGTGTCTTGGAGCACAGAGTTCATCAACAATATTCTATCAGAGGTAGCTCGTATTTATCTAGAGCCTTCGAATTAGAAAACAAGTAATTTTTTTTTTACATTTCAAATTATTTGCATACTTACAAAACAGTTTTAAAACAAAATAAACGGCATTCAGAGTCAAGAAAAAAAATAAAATAAAACGGAATAATTCTCTTTTCTTAAAATAAAGTTTTTATGGGGTAGTAAGGCAAACACTAAAGTATCGGGACACTCCGCACCAAATAAATTAATTGATTAAATTCGGAACAATTGTTTCGAGAAATTTTGAATTTCCATTGTCAACTGTACGACCGAATGATGTGAGAAAAAATCTTTAATTATAATATGCCTTGTTTTATCCCTACTCTAAAATATATTCAAGTACCTACTTTCATCGCTCACTCAGAACTAAAAGAGAAAGTGCTAGCCTGTGGAACAAAACCATAAACATAACATAAATCCATCCACACGGAGTAACTAAGAGGACCTTCTTCTGGGTTTAACAAATTTGCATTCCTTTTCATATAAATTATTCCGTAAGCGTCTAAATCCCGCGGTGAAATTAGGCTCTCAATTAATTTAAGGTTTTCTAATTTAATATTATGCCCGGCTTCGTTTATATGTTCTTCCGCAGCGGTAATGCGCTATGTGTCACTCAAAAAGGCTACGTAAGTATAAGGACTTTAAAAATCGTTCCTATCAATAAAGATTTATCTTATTCCTTAGATTAGATTAGATTCATTCTTGAGGTGGTTCTTAACCTATTGGACTGTGACATTTTCAGATATATTGTGGTTCCTCTATCAGTAGAACAATTACGCTAGCTTTGCCTTTTTCATAAAACCTAGCAGCCTTATGAGTGTTCCCTCTGCGATATTCCGATCCCACTTCTAAGAGCCGTATTCCTGCTAGTGCTGTACAATCGCACAGCATGTGGACGGCAGTGTCTTCTTCCACTTGGCAGAATCCACACGCTGTTTCCTCTGTCAGGCCTAAGTTGCTCATATGTTTCTTGAGCATTCAGTGTCCTGTTAGCAGGCCTATTATTGTTCTAACAGACTTTGTGTCCTTGCTTAGTAGGTCTGCTGCAAATTTAGGCCTGTGTCCAATCATAAATTGCTTGGCCTGTCTCTGACCTGGGATATTTTTCCACCAGTCTTGAGATTTCTCATTTTTCCATTGTTTAATACTTGTTTTAACTACCGTATATGGTATGCCCACCGAATGTTTTAGGTTTCTGTCAGCATTTGACGAGCTTGCTCTCTAATTCGTCTGCCTTAACATTCCCTTGATGACTGATGACCTTCGTTTCCTTGCACACAAACCAGGGTCACCTTAGATCGGCTGCCCACTGCTTGTCTGCCTGAATAGATAGCAATAGATCGATAGTTACTTTCTTGCTTATCTAGTTCTTCAGTACATCCCAGCAGTGTTGCTATTTCGGCTTGAAATACTGTGGCGCTTTGCATTAGGCTTAGCGACTTAGTTATTTTTGATCTAACCTCGCAAATTCCGGCTCCGACTACAGTTTCCGTCCTCGAACCGTCTGTGTACCAGATAGATTCGGCTTGGACAGGCTGTCCTTTTTTCCATTCTTCTCTATTTGGTATTACCGTTTTATAATTCTTATCGAAGCTGTATTTGGAACTCGTGGCGTCACTCGACCCGCTTGTTATCGGCCCCGTCTTAAGTTCCTTTAACAGTTTATGGTGGTCTGCATCGTGCGATCTAATTATAGGAGGTGGACCATTCATTAGTCTGTAGCTTGTTAGCCTGGCTTCTGGTCTTGAATATGTACATGTGGTGGTTCTAGGTTGAGGATGACCTCCAGAGCAGTCGTCGGCGTGGTTCTCATGGCTCCCGTGGCGCACAGACATGCTATCCTTTGTATGCCACTTAGCCGCATTATTGCCTCCACCTGCAACATCTTTGTCCATCATACCAGCGCGCCATATGTTATCATTGGTCTGATGACTCTCATATATAATTTTTGGGCGTAGTCCCCACGTTTTTCCACACAACCTTCTACATCTGCCTAAGGCAATAGTATATTTGTTGATGGTTTTATTGATATGAGCGTTCCATCTAAGTCTTTGATCGAACCATACACCAAAGTATTTCGTTTCTTTGACCAATGGAATCTCTACTCCTCCTAGCATAATTGGCTTTAAGCCTATCTTATTCCTTATACGTATTACATATGAAGCCAGTGAACATAGCGAAACCCACAACATTCCACATTTCAAGGTAGAGTTTATCAATTTCTTATCCGCCTATATAGATACAATTCTATTATACGCCAAAATCCTGTTCATACATTCAAACTTGTGTGAAATTTAATGTTAATTTAAAAATCACACTATCTAACGCATTAGTTCAAGGCCGCATAGAGTTACCACAAAAGGATCATCTGATTTCAAAAAGACATGACGGTTACCACACCTGGATAGGTTCTTCTTATCGCAATTTTCCTAAATGATAAAAAATTCCAACAGCTTTACACTCCAAAAAGAAAAGACTCTACTTACAAGGGGACCAGGTCTATAAACCCACAAAGTTCCATTTAAATCGGTGAGACACACTTACATGTCAACATTTCTGATGGCATGAATAAAAGGTCATGCGTCATGGAATAAGTATATAATTCCAGTAACATTGTAGTAAACTAATTGTCAGTTAGTCAAAGAAGGAATTACTTGCTACTTTCACATTAGGCGAACAGGCTATCTATAAAGTGTAATGTGTATGTGGGGTAACTACTGTAAATAATAACTGTAACGGAAGGGTAAATATCTGTAGGTAATACTTTAAGATTGAGCGCTTAGAGATTTACTGTCGCTAGTATTATTGAAGGGGAAACTTAATGTAAGCGAATTTAACCTCTAGATATACGAAAATTGTCAAGGAATAATTTTACGTTCATGTACATATTTTATCGTTAAGACAAACTCGGTAACAAAGAACTTATAAACTTATTCAAAGGTTATCATCATTTCATATGCCTTAGAAAATTTCATTTCCATATAAGCAACAACCCCAAAAAAATCGTATCAATAAAAAAAGTTACGATCCTCGTAAATAATAGTTAGTTGGGTAGTATAATACATAAATTAACCTCCCTAGCCCTCTCCGAAACTGCTGATACGATCGGTGGTCCCTGATTCGCAACCGGACTCAACTTCCGGCCTAAATATTAATGCTCAAACCCCATCTAAGGGTATACACATAGTGGAGTTACGAAAGTAGACGTCCCTAAGCGTCGAGGTTAGTATACCTACATCGATATCTACATACTTACGTATTCTTTAATTTAAAACGTCTTAAGTTTTATGTGTTTTGTCTCTTACTTCGATATGTACAGTCTGCGACAAAAGTATGGTCGCATGTATTAAAAATGCCTTATTTTTGTAATTTCCGACAACTATTAATGTTTAATATAAAAATAACATGGACAACGGTGTAGGAGGAACACATGTTTACTAAATTCATTGTTCTCAGGGGTATACTGCAAGTTATATGTGATCGGCAATAAACACTTCAAAGAAGGCCGCATTTCTACCTGCGTCAAAAGTATGGTCGCAAAGTCGGACTTATATAAATTACAGCAGTAGTATTTAATTTGAGCGTGAACCTGGCATTGGCAGTGCGGACGAGTATATTAAAGTGTATTAAAGAATTTATAATTTATAAAATTTGAAAATGCCTAGTGGGAAAGTGTTAAGTGAGTATGAAAAGGGACGCATTGTTTCTTTAAAGGAGGAACATTTAAATAACCGTTAAATTGGGCGAAGAATAAACTGAAGTGAACACGTCATCCGTAAATTTTTGAAAAATAAAGAAAATTACGGAAAAACCAGAAAATCTGGCCGTCCTCCGGCTTTAAGTCCGAGACAGGAGACACGAATTTTGCACATTGATTCAAATTCTTCCTGTACTGCCAGTGATATCGCAGCCGCAGCTGGAATTTAAGCAAATGTAAGGAATGTACAGCGGCTACTTCAACGAACATCAACAGTTAAAAGACGTAAAATGTTAAGAACCTTTAAGACCTTTAAGTGAAGTACACAAAACAAACAAACTCAATTTCGCTAGAGTGCATCTGAATTGGGACAAGGAGTGGAGAAACGTGATTTTTTCGGACGAAAAGAAATTTAATTTGGACGGTCCATATGGATATATGGCCGGTGATGATATGGGTGCAATAGGTTACTACGACAAAAGCAATATTAGTGTCTTCCAAGAAAGGTAAATTCGCAGGTATACCAAGAATTATTGGACAGGGGACTGCTTGTCCAGGCCGAGTCTCTTCGAGGTGCGAATTATACATTTCAGCAAGATAATGCGCCCATCCATACTTGCCGACAAGTGAAAAAACAATGGTTCTCGGATCAAAACATTAAAGTTTTGAGGTGGCCAGCGAGATCTCCAGACCTCAACATTATTGAAAATGTATGGGGATATTTAACACGAAAAGTTTATGAAAATGGCAACGTCAAAATTATTGATTATTGGCACAACATCCCTCAAGAATATATTGAACACTTGCACAATACTTAAAAAAATAGAATATTTTGCATTAATACAAAATAGTGGAGGGTACACTAAGTATTAATTGATAGATTTTATTTCTTTTCTCAACTGTGTATTTTATTTTAGTATATATCACACGTGCGACCATACTTTTGACGCAGGTAGAAATGCGTTCTTCTTTGAAGTGTTTATTGCCGACCGCATATAACTTACAGTATACACCTGAGAACAATGAATTTAGTAAAAATGTGTATCGAGGAACACAGGTATCTAATTTTTACAAAATGGTAAAAATTATCATTTTGTAAGAAAAACGATTTTTTTTCAAAAAATGTAAGAGCACTATTAACCTTAATTACCTGTTTATTATAAACAGAAACTACGCTGGTTATGGAGGAGTTGCTTCGTTAAATTACTATAGAAAGTCAATATTATTAATAGCTATGGTTATACTATGAAAATACTATACAGGGTGTTTAAATTTACGAATCAAATATGGAATCGACAAAATTAGCAAAAATCAATTTTTCTTTTTTATCAAGTAAAATAAATGTCTGACCTTTAATATTATTTTCCACGGCAACTTAGACTACCATTACAGTAATGTATTTTTACAGGAACGATATTTGCAGAAATTGATTATATCACAGTAACGACACGTTTTCGACATAGGATATTGAACACAAAGTGCATATGAATTGTTCTATAGAATTGCAAATTACACTTGAAGGGAGTGCTATTTGAAAAAAAAATCAACTTTTGCTAATTTTGTCCATTCCGAATTTTTTTCGAAAATTTAAACACCCTGTATAGTATTTTCAGTCTATTGATACAGTTATTAATAGTATGGATCTTCTACGTTAGCTTAACGAAACAACTGTTCCATAACCGGAATAGTTTACAATAAACAGGTAATTAAAAATTAATAGTACAAAGTGGAAAAAATTTCCTTTCAAAATGGTAAAATTTAGGTATAGGTAATTGCATACAATATTGTTTCAGAGAAATCTAAATTTGTGGTAAAATAATAGACATTCCACTTAAAATTAGAAAAGCGACATCCACTTCCGGCATAACCGGACGTAATAGATTTAAATTTTTTTTTTTTTTTTTGGGAAAAATTTGAAATTTTCTAAATTAATCCAAATTTTTAAACTCTTGGTGGGATCGGGATTATTCCTGAATACGCTTTGGGCAATTTTCTTGAGAATTTTGAATTAATAAATTGAATTTTAGAATTAAAATACAAACTTTGAATTCGTATGATGCAGATGTCATAAAACACTATGTTTATAATAACCTCTAGAGGAATCTGTCAGCTCTAACCTTGAATCTTTCCTTCTTTGAAATTATACTTTAATTTCGCTATCGAACACTTTGAAATCGAGACCGTAGTTTAACCAGAATTGATGAATTTGCTGGCGTCCCTATTTTCTTTTATTTTTTCGTGATTCGATTGTTTCATTCCACAGCAAATTTTGATGATTTAAATCCAAATATAAAATTTTCTATTGCATTTCGATGAAAGGATGTTATTTATAGAAATAACATGAAGGAATGCATGCAGTAATGCTACCAGCTGGCTGAAATTAGGTGACTCTATGCTTAAAAGAACCACCGACAACATAAATATGACAAAATTTACTGATGATTTACTTAATAACATTACGACAAAGATTTAATTTATGAAATGATGTTTGAAATACCTTTCAATTTACCCTGTTGTTTGTTTTAGATGACTTTTACATTAATTTTGACGATTTACAAGATTAGGAAAATAAACAGAAGAATGGATTTGTCCGCGTTACCATACGATCATCGTTAACTGGACTTATATATTTAATATAAGGTCCCCACTCCAAGACCAGTTGGCGTGAGGCAAATGGTGACTTGGAAAATTACATTTTTACCCGCAAGAGGGACATTTCATTACAAACGGGTGGCTAACTTGAACACCTTATCCGTTCTGAGACTGATAACCGATGTTGTTGTTGTTGTTGTAGATAGTGAACAGTGTGTTCATTTGAAAACTTCCCAGGCGGCCTACATCCGAAACTAATAAAATTATTAAAAAATGCAGACAGGTCAATTTTTGTTTCAAGGGAGAACTATTTTGATTAATATATCACGATACTAAACTTACTTCATTAAGCCCCCCACCCCCAACATAATAATCTTAAATGGGATGATAACATTTGTGACACAACGTTGGAATTACGAATTCAGTAGTATATCTTACTTTGACATTTGGTCAAGTTCTGGGGATTATAACAGAAAAAATATCATGCTAAGCAAGAATTGTAAAATTATAAACTTTTATTCAAAAAACTATTCAAATTATGTTCAAATTGTGCATCATTTTGTTCAAGACAATAATATAGCCTATTTTCAAATTTTCTTCTGACCCTTTCAAATGTTTCTGGTGATATACGCCTGCATTCTTCAGTAATTCGCCAATATTCTGCGGTTGCGCTTGGTAGCGGGCAGGCCATTTAATTGATCTCCGCCGCCCTATCCAATGATTTGGGAAATTATTATCCAACCAATCTAAATGGCTCGACATAATGCGGAAGCATTACGCACTATTTTGTTGCAAGAAAATCTCATTTTCATTCATTCATAAATTCCCCAGTTGATCTTGCTGGTTTTCCAAACTTTGTGTTATTAAGGTATTAATTGTATTTTGTAATAGTTCCAGGTATGAATAATTAAGAATTTTCATTGTCCAAGTATCTGCAGTTATAGCGGTTTACAAGCCATTTAGATAGAATGTTATTCATCACTGAAACCAAAATTATCCAGTAATTTATCTCATTTTTATTTTCTGTCATAGTTTCACAAAACTCCATTCTCCTATCAAAATCATCTTCATGGAGCTGGAGGGGGGGGGGGGGCTAAGAGAGTTAAGTTTAGTATCATGATATATTATTCACAAAAATTGACCTATGTTTGCATTTTTTAATAATTTTATTAGTTTCGGACATAGCCTGCCTGGGAAGTATTCAAATTAACACACTCTGTAGAATTATGAAGAATGAAACCGATAAAAAAAAATTGAAGCCGTACAAGAGTGTTAAAAATTAGCAAATTAAGAAAGTAATAAAAAAGAAGCAACCTTTCCTTTGACGTATTACAAACCTTCTTTTAAATAAAGCTATCTATTGTGTTTTTCTGAAAAAAATTCAAATTTGGTGGTTAAAAGAGTCACATGATTGCTTGCGTTTATGTTATCTGGTATAATTTTCTTAACCAAACGCTAATTGCAAAGCAAAAACTAACATATATTAAGTAATAAAAAAAAATCCTATATATCCGAACTTTATATGCGATAATGTATATGTTAGGGTTAATATTCACCAAAAAACTAAAATTCCGAAAATTTCCTTAGCAGCTACATATAGATTCGCTATGATGATTGTAGCCAAATAATATCAGATATAGCGGGGCTTTTGTTTCGGCTCGTTGATTTCATTATTTTCACCTGGAACTGTCCAGCTGTTCTTACTCCCATCACGCCCGGTTTCCTCAGGGCTACGACCACACTAATATACCAATACGCCACCGTCTACTATTTCTACTACATAATAACGGCAATAGCAACCTACTACCGGGGCTATTCACAAACCCGGCTCGTACACAGCGCATTCTCGATTTCAGTATCCATATATCTCTCGGCCGGTTGTTGACGTCGGGGGCTGTTTATTAGTCAGAATCCCCCTACTAATCTGCAGTAATAAATTTCCAGTTTTTGAAACGGAGACCTCATACGATCGTAGTGTGATGCACATGCAACCCCATAATCAACGTTAAAAATGAAGAAAATTGGAGATAGCCCCCTTTGCATTCGCTAAATGACAGACAGTTATAAATAAGCGCGTTGGTGAGCGTTTATATCTACTGTATGTTATTGAATTGGACGTATTAATTTTACAAAAAGGTGCAATTTTTCAATTTCTAGGGTTGGAAAGGGTCAGTTTTTTTGTCGGTTATCGTGAGATTTACGATTTTCGCAAAAGATAATATGATTAAATTACATAGATTAGTTAAAATGAAATGAAATAGAAAAAAAAGGTATAATCAAATGCAAACTTGTTAAACAATAATATAATACAAGAATGACAAAAATGTAAAGTATGCTCGGTAACTTTTGGCACAAAATTAAAAAATACCTATAAACTAAACGCAATATTTCAGCAACAATGAACTTTATTTGAAATGATAAGCAACATATTTATATAAACTTTTACTTATGGTAAGGTTCGTACACTCCTAGTCTACCTACTTGATGTAGCTTTCTTCTTACGTTGCTCATTAAAGATGCACCACTAGTTTTTGAAACTTTTTGGGCTATAGCCGTCACTATACGTCTGAAAGAATTCAAACTTTTCGCAAGGGTTTTCCTTTTAGAATATTCTCTCTTCAATAATGCCCAATACTTTTCAATGGGTCGGACCTGAGGTGTATTTGGAGCATTATTTACTTTTGATATAAAATCTTTGTTATTTTCTTGAAGTAATTCTATGCATTTGGCAACGTAATGACATGTTGCCATATCAGGCCAAAACAGAACATTTCTATTTTTGATAAAGGGAATAAGCCTCTTTCGTAAACACTCGTTTAGGTAAATTTTCCAATTCATGGTGCCTGTGAAAATATACGGTTTTGAAACATTCCTATGTTCTTCAATCGCCTGCCATATCAGATATTTTGTGAAAAATTTTTTCTTAGGTTTGAATTTTTTTTCAATTGGTACGTTTGTATTGGGAGCACAATGATAGTATTTTCTCCCAAGAACATCTTTTGGATCAACAATACAGTATGTTTCATCATCCATGATAATAACTTTTCCGCTTCCTGGAGGTGCCAATTTTTCGAGAATTTTTCGGCAAGCAGTTTTCGGTCTCGATTCTTGATCGTTAACATAATGTGGGACGCTTTTACATACGTGAACCAAGATTGAGAGGTGTCCCAACCATTAATCTTCTTATTTTCACTAGATGCCCAATAGGTTTCTCTCCACATAGTTCATAGAGTTCTGTGTTCATCCTTCTCTCCCAGCCCAGTATTTTTTCCTCCAAAAATCCTCGGTAGTAGTTTCCTTTCCTGGATGTTCAATTTCTGTTGGTTTTTCTGATTAAGATTAATAATTAGTAATATCACTATTTTGTATATTCTTATTTTTGTTTTCCTTGGTACTTTTTCCGATTTTAGGATTTTGTGGAACCCTCGTAAGTAGTTATTGCATTTTGAAATCCGTAGATCCATTTTCTTATTCTCTTGGTCATTAATACCCCTAGATACAAATAATCCTTTGCTTCTTCAAACTCACATATATTATCTGTAGAGTTTGTTAAAAAGGTGGTACCAGCAGTGGCGCACCGCATAAAAGTAGGTACTGTGGCAATTGACAACCGCCCTGGTAAGCTGCGTAGAATTACAGCATCAGCAACGTTTCCATTGTCGATTCATTCAGCCGTCGACGGTGTTGTGAATACGTTGTCGCATACTTCGAAAATGATCGTTCGACATCTAGTGAAGTGAGATTTGCAAATCTCAGATATTCCTTTTCCTCATCTGGGCACTCTTGATTTTTAGTTATAGACTGAACCTTTTGTAAATCGGGATTTTTCGTTAAAATTGCACCAAATTTTTGAGCAACATCGACTCCTATAGTGTTCGTCAAGTTTTCTAGAGCGGCTTGTAAATTGTTTATGCAATTTAATACGTCTCCTGCAGATAAGTGACTGTTTTCTAATTGCTCAATAGCTTGTGCAACTTCAAAATAGTTCATGGAAATTTCATCTATTTGTTGTTGAACATCTGAATTGGAAAAAAGTTGCTGACTATCTCGAACTGCTGCAGAATCATTTGAATCGAGTTTCAAGATGACATTTTTCACTTGTGAAAAATATTTCTGATAGTAAGATACTGCCTGAAGCCATGTTACCCATCGCGTTATTACAGGCTGAGGTGGTGGTGGTAATTTCGGACACAATTGTTTGAATATACGGATGTGTTTGGGAGATTTGATGAACACTTTTTTTGTAGATGCTATTAACTTATACACCATCGGATACTTCTTTCGAATGGTTTCTGCTACGAGGTGACATGCGTGTATGAGGCATGTTATGTGAAGAAGAGTCGGAAAGCAGATTTTCAACATCCTACCAACTCTCAGCATTGCTGGGGCTCCGTCAGTAACGAACATTGTGACTTGGGTTCCTGTGATACAAAATTCTCTCAACGAATCTTTTATTATCTTGACAACGGTTTCTGCATTAGTTTTCTGAATCCTTTTACTGGAAAACAACAATGAAGCTGGTGGACCATCACATTTTAAAGTACGCGCTACAACATGAAGAGTGCCCAGATGAGGAAAAGGAATATCTGACATTTGCAAATCGTACTTCACTGGATGTCGAACAATCATTTTCGAAGTATACGACAACGTATTCACAACACCGTCGACGGCTGAATGAATCGACAATGGAAGCGTTGCTGATGTTGCAATTGTACGCAGCTGCCACAGTGGACATCAAGACGACAGGAAAAGGTAACAATATTATTTTTCACTAATATTGTATATTACGTACCTACTTTTATGCGATGCGCCACTGCCGGTACCACCTTTTTAACAAACTCTAATTATCAGTTTGTATTGGTACTTGCAGATTTCGTTTTTTGCTGCTTCCAATGCTATCCTTAATTTCCATGAATTCTTTTCTCGAAGGTGAATTAACTCACATCATTTCTGCCGTTCTTATTAGTTGTGTTGTGACCCTTTCCAATTCTTTTCTGCTTCTCGCCAGCAGTACCACGCTATCAACACATGCGAGGCATTGATGGCTATTGTTAAATAGCGTCCCTTCCGCGTTGATTCTATTTTTCCTAATTATCTCTTCTAACAATTCTAACAGTGGCAAAGTTCTTTATCTGTTTTAAAGGTTTTGCTTACTCTTTCTTAGAACTTTACTGTAGTAGTGGTATTTCGTAGTGTCATTTTTATAAGTTTTACTAATTTTGATGGTATCTTAAGATTGTTTAAAGCATTCCGTTTTATTTAATCTCCTATAATTCTAACTATTATTTTTCATTGAAAAATGCTGTAGCAAAATACAAAGAGAAAGCTTAAGAAAGTAAAGGTCTTTGAAACGAAAGCATTACAGCGACCACTAAGTTGTCATGATCTTTATGGCAGTAGGAATGAATCGCAACTTGAAAATAGAAAAAAAGCAACTGAAACAAAACGGTGAAAGCGAAAGATCGATGACAACGAAAACATACGATCATTTCCAGTATTTTACGTATAGACTTTTGAGCCGCAGATACTTAAATAACGCCGGCAAAGAGATAAATTAACTTCTGCGTTCCGTTTATATCGCGGTACCTCGAATAGAATTATGATAATAGTGCAATAACTGTGTTCGCTTGTCGGTGCGGAATACGTAAGTGGGTACGAAACGTAAATATCTTATATTCGACGGCAAAATCATGAATATTCATATTCGAGTGCGCGCCAAGTTCCGACGAAAGTTTTTTTCTTAATTTATCGGCCGTGTAACTGAATATTTCTGCACTTGAACGTCATAAAAATGCGCTTCACTTGTATAAATTTTAACCGGTTGACAGGCAGCACTCGGAATAAAAACAGCTCATGTTTCGGGCGGTTTCGTTTTACTACTGCTGGATGGAGAGTAAATAATACATTCAATGCGGAATTTAATTACGATTGAATAAGATTTTTTAATTACATATTTAATTAATAATTATTAACGTTAGAAGAATATGGTACCTAAGAAATTACTTTATTTTCTAGAGCCGAAACACTGTTAATGTCGTGATCAAGGCATTACAACAGGGAACACATTAGTTATCTAACGCGTGAGATTGGAATATCTAGATAAGAACATGAAATAGTGTGTTTATATGTTTGAATGTTAACGTCAAATAGGACTTGATTTACTGAATCTTCAGCATTATCAGTAAGGTTCGACAAACGAGTGTAACGTCAGAGACGTATCGCGCAAAAGTAGACACGTGAGATACACTATTATTAATAATAATAATAATAATAATAATAATAATAATAATAATAATAATAATAATAATAATCTTTATTAGTGCTACTACACAACAATAGTGCTTACACAAGTCAATACAAATGAAAAGGCATAAATTTAAATGTACAAACACATATTGCAACTACTATTATTTAAATATTCATCGACTGAATAGAACGCTCCAGAAATTAGATATTTTTTAATTACCTGTTTAAACGAAGACATCGGTAAATCCCTAACAGTGTTTGGGATGATATTATAATACTTAATAGCATAATAGCTTACTCCGCCTCTGCTTTTTGCTAATCTATGAAAATCAGATCGGATATTGTCATTACGTCTCGTGTAATGGTTGTGAATCGAAGAACTAAGTGTATATTTACTTAAGTTTGATTTTACATACTTGACACATTCAAAAATGTACAGACATGGAGTTGTGAGAATTCCCAACGATCTGAACGAGTTTCTGCAGTCATCCATGTATCCAACGCCAGCTATTACTCTTATACATCTACGTTGTAAAGCGAATATTTTATTAGTGTGATATGAATGACCCCAGTCCAATATGGCATATGACATACTAGATGGAAACAGACCATAGTAAACACATTTTAGAGAATTAACTGTCAATCCGGAACTTAAAGATCGTATCCAATAAATTGTCGATGACAGTTTTTTGGATAAAGCATGGACATGACTTTCCCAAGTGAGAATTTCATCCAGATAAACATCTAGAAATTTAACAAGTTCTTTTGGTGAATCATTTACAAAAGGTCGTAATGTGAATAATTGTGTCTGTGTTTTATCTAGATTAATACAAAGCTTATTTGCAGAAAACCAATTCTTAATGTTTATATTCATATCTTCAGTCTCATTTCTGAGATGAGTTAAAGATTGATTATTAAAAAGAAAAACGTTGCTTATGTTGCAGTTTTATGCGGCTTACCGGGTACTTTGTCGCAGTGGACATCAGGGTGTCAATAAAAGGTAACAATATATTATTTTTGAATAATACTGTATTTCACGTACCTACTTTTGCGCGATACGCCTCTGACGTTGCACTCGTTTGTCGAACCTTAATTATCAGCTTTATGAAGATAAATTACAGTGATGCCAACCTCTCAAAACCACAAGAATGTAAAATTTGCTGCTAATCATTAGCTTGCAACTATACAGGCTGTCTCACCGGGAACTGCATCGATCGATATATGAAAGAGTATACATTGGAAAATTCTGAAAACTTGGTAATATACTATAGCCTACATATACAATTAAACTAAAATAGTTTTAGTAATCTGACACATCCGGTTTCTACTTGTGTGCCTTTTTCTTGTAAGGTTACATTTCAGTAGAAATAAAGAACATTATCATTATTATTATTATTATTATTATTATTATTATTATTATTATTATTATTATTATTATTATTACACCGGAAATATATTATTACATTTTTGAATTATTCGTTTAATTTTAAGGTTTGTTTGATAAAACGACTATGTTGCTATTTCTAACCATATTTGAGATATTTGTATTTTTTCAAAATTTTTGGCAGATGGATGAGTGCATGTGAGCTATTATAACTGTGAAAGTGTTTAACTTGGAAAATTGAAATTTCTCAGAACTATTGACCGTATAGGATAGTATTACAATCCGAATCAATTTTTTGAAAACATTATACAGCGTGTCCGATAATTGCGATTAAACTTTCAAATGAAAATTTGTCAAAACTCTTTTTTTTTAACATGACTACCTACTTTTATCTGTCTTATCAAATTGCTCTTACAAAAATACAGAAAAAATGTCATATTCATTACGCATCTAAAATCGATACTTTTCAAGATATTTAGAGAAATGTATATTATAGCAAAATTTTTTTATAAAAAAGTACCCACCAATGTATGTACAGTGTAAGAATGTAGCTTACGTAGTTTTTTTTTAATATTTAGTCATGACCATTAGGAAACAATCCAGCATTGATGAAATGTCACAAGGTGTCCAATTATAAACAATGCTGGCACGATTAAATTATACGAACGAAGATTATTTAAATTTGTTTATTATTTATGGCGAATGCAATAAAATGATATTAAAAACATGTGATACCTTTGCTCCTCGGTATCCACAAAAAAACAGAAGTCGTCACCAAACAGTTAAACGAATAATACAAAATTTTAATAACTTTAATAACGGATCCAAGGCAAAAATTCAAAATCATACACCTATTGTTGATGATGCCAACATGGAAACCATCATTTTGGGATACTTCACAGCATATCCGACAATGTCTTTAAGATAAGCTGCGCTGGAATCAGGGTTATCTAAGTGCTCAATATATAGAATACGTCACAAACAAAGTTTCGCCCATACCTGTTTTCCGTAGTTCAGCAACTAAAAGAAATTGATTTCCCAAGTAGAGTGTGCTTTTGTGAATTTATTTTAACATGGTCTCAAGAGAACGAATTATTTTTGGACAACATTATCTGGACGGATGAAGCCAAATTTACACGAAATAGTCTGTTGAACTGATACAATTCTCATTACTGGGGCGATTCGAATCCCTCGGTCCCCAGATTTATCAGTCTTGGATTTTCTATATGGGGCACAATATTGAATCGAGTATGTTGTACACCATTAACTACTAAGGAGAATTGTATGCTCCGAGTAAGGCATGCGTTTGAAAGTTTGAGCCAAGAATCAATTAGAAAGGCTACTCATGAAGAATTAATTCAAGGATATAACTTTGAATATTTGTTGAAATAAATATTACGCTTTTTACCGTTTATTTTACCATTTTTTGTAATTTAAATAAGATTATTTTATTTTTACTATGAAGTATGCTAAATTAATTTCCATGTTTGCATCAACAATAGGTTTATGCTTTTTTTTAATATCTTATTATTCGTTTAACTGTGTTTGATGATGATTTCTGTTTTTGTAGATATCGAGCATTCTTGATATCACTTTATTACATTCTCCATAAATAATAAACAAATAAATAATCTTCATTCGTATAATTTAAACGTGCCGGCATTGTTTATAATTGAAAACTTTGTGGCATTTCATCAATGCTGGATTGTTTCCTAATGGTCATAACTAACTTAGATACAGGGACTATATTATAAAAAACTACGTAAGATACATTCTTGCACCGTACATACATTGGTGGGTACTTTTTTAAAAAAAAATTGTGCTACAATATACATTTTCCTAAATATCATGAAAAATATCAATTTTAGACGTGTAATGAATACGATATTTTTTTATATTTTTATAAGGGCAATTTGATAAGATAGATAAAAATAGGTAGTCGTATTTAAAAAAATTGAGTTTTGACACATTTTCCGTTTATTTTAATTTTAATCACAATTGTCGGACACGCTGTGTAATGTTTTCGAAAAATTGATTCGGATTGTAATACTACCTTATACGATCAATGGTTTTGCGAAATTTCAATTTTTTAAGTTAAACACTTTCACAGTTATAATAATAATGTAAATATTTCAAATACGGTTAGAAATAGCAACATAGTCGTTTTATCAAACAAACCCTAAAATTGAATAAATAATTAAAAAATGTTACTCTGTAATATATAGGGCGTTCCATTTAAAATAACAAAGTTGACAGATATTTCCGGTATAACCGGATTTGTCAGATTATTAAAAATATTTAGTTGAATGTTACATGTAGGCTATAGTATATTACCAAGTTTTCAAAATTTTCCAATGTATACTCTTGTGTACTCTTTCATATATCGATCGATGCAGTTCCTTGTGAGACAGCCTGTAAAAGTGTGTTTCACTTTACAGCTGACACTCATGTACTTTTGTCATTTTTTTTTAAAGCAAACATAAATATAAATATGAACTTTATGCATTGGGTAATGAATTCAAAATTAAAATTTTATATTAGTTTATTTCCTATCTATTAAAATTTGGAAGTTAAATTACTTGTAAACTATTTTTTAATAAAGTTAAATAAGAATTGGACATAAAAATGTGTTACCAACAAAGACCCGATTTAACATCTTAATACTACTGAAAATACTTTCAATACCTGTATTCTGTTATGAGAGGGAGAGAACATACAGATATTCTGTTGTACTTTGTGTTTTAATTATATGAATTATTCCTAAAGAGCCGCGCTTCGTATGATATATAAAATTCTTGTAAATAAAATCGAATGAAACTGCACTAGTGTTCGTTAACGGCCTGCGCAACGTTATAATTAAATATTATCTTCACATCTGGTTTAAATTTAGTTCCGCCACTTCCTCTTGTAGGTTCTTCGACCATGTTGATTAATTATTTGTCGTTTTGTTAATTAAGTGTTGGGTATATCTGAACACCGGATCGTAAAGCTTGAATGCCTGGAAGGTGAGATCCCTAATAGATTATTTCAATTTTACCAATGCAGAATGAGATACTTTAAACTCTAACAGTAGTTAGCGTTCAAAGAATAGATTTGGAGATGCTTACTTATTTATTTAAGTTTGTTGATCCAACAGCGACGACACGAAATAAATGTGCTATAATAGGTAATAAATGTAAAAAGGGAACAAGATACTGAAACAAATATCAACAAAATCTGAACTTTCTTACATGAAAGGATGAGAGAATAGTAAACAATAGTGAAAACATAACCCTAAAGTAATGGTGTAATGAAAAAAACGTTTGCAAACAAGTTTACAGTTCCAAATAATCATTATAATTGGTCTTACTTTTACTGCCGTCCTCAGCACAAGCTAAGCGGTGGTGGCTTTGGTTAAACAACATTTTCTTCGCAGCAGTTACAAGCCAATCACCTTTTCTAATTTTTCAGTTATTATGAAACTAGTATGCATATTTTCTTCAAAAATGGGTTTTATGTCATAATATTACTTGACAATACAATACAATTTGCTTTTGTACTATACAAAACGTATTATTATATTAAGTCAATTAATTTTACTAACTTCTTTTAACCTATGAGATAAAATAATATTAATAATAGTAAATCCGTTTATTTTAAAAACTTACATTTAAGTAAATGTGTGAAATGGGTCATTGAAAGAAAAAAGAATCTAATACTTAATAATGACACTAAAAACAAATAACATTTTAGATTTTCTTCAAGGAATGAAAGTTGCTAATATTTTTATTTTGGATAGTAAACTATTATAAAATTTACAACCGATAAAATAAGGACTCCTTTGATAAATAGTGTTTTTGTGAAGGGGAAGTATACGAGTCTCTATAACCCGAACCAAAAATTGTTCCAAGAGTCTCAAAATAAAATAAGTTTTGTAGAGCGTTCTGCATAAATGTATATGTAGGGACCGGTTTAAATCTTCATGGATTACTAGACTTAAAATTTTTGTTGATGATTCAACATTCCATATACCACCGTTCATTTGCAAAATTAATTTAATTTTATTATGAAAGTAAAGGAAGTTAGTCTTGTCGTTGTTAATAAGAAATCTGTTGTGTGTAAAAGTGCGATGGTTTTAATAAAACTACTTGCACATACGTACTTCAAACAACAATTTATTTATATTTCAATGTTTTGCGGCACCATCATTTGCTTTAACAACAGTTTTACTGCGATTGGGCATTATCAAAAGAAGTTTCCCATTCTTCCACTATTTTCTCGTTTAATACTCCTAATGGCACGTATTTGTGTTTGGCGATGTTGCCCTTTATAGTGGACAACAGATGCTCAATGAGTGATCCGTGGACCGTGTAGACCACTCTAAAAGGTGTATCCCATTTTCGCGAAACCAACGCAATGTCCCTTTAAAACGGTATATATCGAAAAACGTAAATGTAATATTATGTCGAAACTGTCCTATCGTCGGACCATATAACTTTTGATCAAATATTCAATAGACGAATACGCATACTTTTTTGCCCATTGAAGACGCTTTTTTTGTAGTCCTGTGTCAGTAAAGGCTTTCGACGAGCTACACTGACACTTAAATTCGCTTCTTTAAGGCGTCTTCTTACAGTTGAAATTGCAATTTTATGATGCACCCAGAACTCGCTAGATAAATCTCTCTTGCTGGCCATCTTTCATTTCGCAATGCCGTTCTTTGAAAATGCCGATCATCTGTTGCTGTAGTAATGAATTTGCGTCCACTTTTCTTTCTAATTTTGTATGAATCAGTCTCGTGAAAACGTTTTAACATATTTTGTACACCACAACGTGAACACCTTATTACTATTTCTTTTTTTTGCTATTGAGATAAACCAAGGATTTCAACAACACTATTTGACTTCCTTCAGCAAGAGGTAACTCGCGTGTATTATGCATGTTAATTAATTAAAGCAGACACACTCAATAAAATTACTTAAAAAAATACTAACGCATATGATCTCAAGAATAGTTTCCTCCACGGACGTTAGAGACACACCGATGAGAAAGTACATTTGTCATCGTTAATCCCATAATTATGTAAATTACTCCAACATATTCAAACGTGGTTGTGTGTAAATATGGTTTTAACGTATAGCTGGAAACTTGTTTGTGTAAGATCTTTGAATTAGCCAGGGGTGCCTAAGACAAATAGCCAAGGTTGTATGTATATTAAAAAAAACGTAGGGCCTAAAACAGAGCCATGAGGCATTTAAAGTCCAGTTGGCAACTTTCGTTAGTGTTATTTTTAGCGCTGAACATAATATATAATAAGGCATCACTTCTAATATCACTAACAACTGTTATAAAATTTGGGAAAAATATACCTTACTTTGCGTTACTTTAAGTTATACATATTATTATTTAAATCAATAATTACAGAGGGAATACGTTAATCATGTCTAATAGCCTACTAGATACAGAGATATTTTTAAATTCGTTAGAAAATTGTTCTTAACTAATAGATAAGTTTCTCTAGAAAAGCTATTATTATTATTATTATTATTTTCGTCGGGCCATGGCACACATGCCTTTAATCACTGCGACGTTAATAGATCTATTGCAACAGAATGCCCTTATGTGTGTTAGGATAGTTGGAGGCTTTTAATAAACCTTAGTACTACTCTAGCATCTACTTCCTTCAGTTCAGTAAGTGCAAGAAATGGCCTACTGAAGTGTTGTCGTGAGCGACAGATGGCAACACATTCACATAGGATGTGTTCTGCCATCTCCAGATCTTCTTGGCATAGACTTGCTGAACGATAGCGCTATTTTTGTTGTTTTTGGCGAGCCTGATATGAGTGCTTTCGCCTGTTTTTGTACTGGAACATTATCCCAGTACGAGGCCTTTTGATTGTCCTTTTAAAGATTGGTTTACAGATGTCGTTATGAAAAACGTAAAACAGTTTAAATGTTGTCTTAACTTTTTCTTTGATATCCTTCATAGTTTCTGAGCTATTGAGTCATACAGCGAAGGGTAGTGTTGAGCTTGGGGTGCTTTACATCCCACCAGTGGGCGATTGGGTAGCTAGTTACCATTGTTTTTGCACTAGATCGGTCTATAAACCCACAAAGTTACATTTAAATCGGTGAGATGCATTTACCTGTGTTTCCTTGTAAATATTAGCTCTAACCGGAAGTCTAACAGTGTAGCATTAAAAGTTGACTATGTTAGGATTGCACTTGAATCGATTTGAGTTACATTTGAGTAAAATATTTACTCAAAAGTTTTTAAGGTGTAGAATTTACTATTCGAATCTTCTACATAATATAAAATGAATTCATTATCCAATACGAGTGGCATCAATAAGTAAGTGCGGCATCATAGTACGTTATAAATTCCTCAGATTAATACAGTGGCAATTACTCAACGCACCTATTTGCATGTCTTCCGCCATAATCAAAGGTCATTTATGTAAATTACTCCTTCCTTGGCGTTATTCTTGACGAATATTTGATATCAATTAACCCGCGCGCATAAGTAATGGCCGACGGCGCTATCTGTAATGATTAATCTACAGTTTGTAAATGCGAAAGATATATCTTTGATCTAAAAGACTGGACTACCGTCACCGCCGCGCCGCTAGAGAAAAAAGGTCGCATTATAAAATATTTTAATCTTTTTTTTTCAGTTAAAACTCTCTTTTATATACACGTTTTTCTCTTTTTACTTACTTTTAATGTTTTTAATAAACCGCTGCCACCTATCGCATCGACAACTGTGCGTACTAATGGAATTTGATCTACTTAAAGTGCAGGTGTATGTCCGGTAATTTTTTGATCAATATCGAATATTGGTGACATAAAAATTGTATGAAATTTAATTATTACATATAAGGCGCCGTTGGTACCTGTATTATTACAGGACAGAATTTTTTAAAATTTGAATTCAAATGAAATACTTTACGTTGGTCCCTAATTAAAGTATGTTATGCACATATGGCTCTTGAATAAAACAGTTTCGTGTTATTTTATTTAATTTAAATATTTGTACACCGTCTTATACGCAATCAGCTTGATGCAAGTGTTCGTTATAAACATTTTACGTGTTGTTTTAGACAGTAATCTACTGTAATGTTATAATTTACAACATCGAAGGTAGCTGTTATTAACGGCACGTATAGTTCGTTGAACATCAAAATCCTTCTGGCGGCTGTGAGCTTCTTCTCAGTAGCTTCAACTCCTTTTATGGCTTCCTATCGCTAAGGTTGCTAGGGTTGCTAGGAGATTATTTATTGAATCCACTCAACGACGATCATGGTAGAACTTGCCTTCTGTTCATTTCCTTCACATCCTAAATCTTCAATTTTAATGGAATATTTTCCTACAGTTGACACCATAAATTCAGTTGTATCTTTAGCACAATTTCGAAAATTAGGTACCGTTCGTCAAATAATCGTCTTGTCTGTCAGTTCATTTTAATATTGTACAGTTGTTGGTGGTGCTAAATGTTATAGAGTAGCATAGACTCCGTCTTCCAGTTGCGTCCCTGTATAGCATGCATTAGGCTATTTTTAAAAATAAGAATGTTCGTTTGAAATTGAGAATTGGCAATTTCCCGTGAATCCCATATAAACATGACATCGTCTTAGAAATCCAGGTTAGTTTGCATTTTCAATAGACCAATATGCATACTTTTTTGCCCATTGAAGACGCTTTTTTTGTGGTCCTGTGTCAGTAAAGGCTTTCGACGAGCTACACTGCCACTTAAATTCGCTTCTTTAAGGCGTCTTCTTACAGTTGAAATTGCAATTTTATGATACACCCAGAACTCGCTAGATAAATCTCTCTTGCTGACCATCTTCCATTTCGCAATGCCGTTCTTTCCAAATGCCGATCATCTGTTGCCGTAGTAATGAATTTGCGTCCACTTTTCTTTCTAATTTTGTATGAATCAGTCTTGTGAAAACGTTTTAACATATTTTGTACACCACAACGTGAACACCTTATTATTTATTTTTTTTTTGCTATTGAGATAAACCAAAGATTTCAACAACACTATCTGACTTCCTTTAGCAAGAGGCAACTCGCACGACACCATAAATTCAGTTGTATCTTTAGCACAATTTCGAAAATTAAATATCGTTCGTCAAATAATCGTCTTGTCTGTCGGTAAATTTGAATATTGTACAGTTGTTGGTAGTCATTCATAGAGTAGCATAGACTCCGTCTTCCAGTAGCGTCCCTGTATGGTATGCATTATGCTATTTTTTAAAATAAGAATATTCGTTTGAAATTGAGAATTGGCAATTTCCCGTGAATCCCATATAAACATGACATCGTCTTAGAAATCCAGGTTAGTTTGCATTTTCAGTTTTAATTTTCGTTAATTTTCATTTACTGATATAAAAAATTCCTTTAAAATTGCCGAAAAGGTGTGTAAGAACACTTTCGAACCCCTAGTTCATCTAATTATTTAACTAATTTACAAATATTCTATTTTTTTGTACAATTTCCTTGTTTTAAAACATTTTAATACATACCAGAAGCAATTGATATGTTTTCAGTGTGATATGGAAATTGTAAGGATAATTCTACCAAGGTACTCGAACTTAAAATCGACACCATTTAAATCTCTTGCAGTTCTGAAAAAATACTTAAATGGCGCCAAGTCATAATTGTCAAATTGATATGTCAAGTCACAGGAATTAAATTTCAAAATTTAGTGATTTGTGTGCCCGAATAGAAACGTTTACCAAATGGCTAAGTTGGCAGAGTTAGTAAAACGAAAACTGTTATTAAAATTAGTGAAGAACAACCTGAGATAAGTGCATAATCGACATTCTTCGGAAATGCCAACTTTGCTACATTAGTAGCCGGTGTATCGCGACTACGTTAGATACATCAGTTACGTGTTGGCTATGGAGTGGGATGCATGGAAAGTTATATTGCTTGTTTTATCACTTTTATTTCATTCTAAAACCCAATTGTATTGCTACAAATTTTGTATGTAACTGCATTGTATTTAATTTCATAAAGAATATATATATTGTTATTTACATCTTTCCTAACACGTAGTTTTCTTGTGTGAGTTGTTTCTTCGTGGTCTGCTTTTGTGTTGATGTGATTCATTTGACATTGGTTGAGATACTAATTTAGATATATGACGATTGTAATATTTTTGTAAAAACATGAAATAAATCTATCTATCTATCTATTGTTATGTTAAATATATACTTCGGAAATATCAGCTGTCACTTTAGAACGTTTAGGGTATTCAGTACAGCCACCCGATAGATATGAAATCCCTTCTGGCGGATAAAAGCTACTTTTCGTAGCCACAATTAGGTGGCTGGAGGTTAGAAGAGGCAGATTTCCTGTGAATGTCATAAGGAACTCAAAGTTTGTATGACATCTTCGTAAAAATCAAGGTTAGTTTACATTCTTCAACTTTAATATTTGACATCAAAATTCATTAAAATTTGCCGAAAGAGTATCAAAGAATACTCCCGAATCCCACAAAAGAGTTAAAAAATTAATTAACTTACAAAATGCAATTTTTTTTAACAATTTCCCTGAGATAAAACATTTCCATATACTAAGACGTGTCTATTTTATATTGGAGGGGGATATTTAATAACCTATTCTAATCAGTTGGGGAACTTTCACCCCGCTAGCGATATACATAAGAATCACCATTTTGTGAACACGATAGTTGCAAATAATTAATTACAACAATATCAAATGTAAAATAAACTTTTACTATGTATAAATTGGCAAGAGTATACAAAATAAGTAAAATTAAAACTCAAAAATGTTGTACAAAAATAATTTTCTGTTGCCTACTCAGTAAAATGCGAGTCTAGATTAATCTGTCTAGATTAAAGAGGATGTACTAACATTTTCTTTGGACCCAATATTTTAATAGATTGCGTTATCGTTAAAATCACAATGGAATACAGTTTAAGTTGAATTACCTTATAAGAGATTAAATGATTGAATTAAATATATTTTCGTCTCTAATTCACGAACCGTTCGGCCGATTTTAACGTAAAAGATTTAGAATTTTATACCCTTTAAAATGATATATCACACATGAGGTAGTGCCATTTAAAATCTTGGTGTGGGTGTGGTTCGGGTGGAAGGTGAAAATTCCCCAACTGATTAGAATAGGTTATTAAATGTCCCCTTCCAAAACAAAATAGACATGTCTTAGTGATTTTTGAAAATGTTATTAATTAAAGAGTTATTCAAGGTGGAAAGTTTTCAAATGAAAGCCCTGTGTATTAATTACGTTTGTAGTATTACATTTCTCAAATTGTTAACATCTTAGTTTTCCATACAATTGCCAACGATCAAAGAGAAAATTTAATACGTCCTTTGTCAATTTGCTAAAAAAATAATCGGCACTTCACTATGTGAAGGCATATGAGTACGCAACCCTTGTATTGCGCCTGTTTACTGTAGTATATTGGACCACGTTTAGATACGCTAGGTTCGTGTAACATTGGGTGAACGTAAGACGATCGCCCTTGCTGCATATAAAGCGATATTTCTATCTCTAGTGCACTTGTGTATGAAAATGTTGTGATTGGTGCACTTATTACTGGCGGCAATTTAAAAAATATCTATAAATGTGTACATAAATGAAAAATTGTTACAATTTAATAACAATTGTAGTGCAGTGTCTTAGAATTATTGTTATTAACTGTTGAAAGTTTGTTGGTGTTAATTATTACTAATTCTTATTATTGTACCCAACTATTGTTATGTATTATTTATGATCTGCGTAGCTTCTATACATTTATATGTTACTGAATTCATTGTCATATTTATGCTGTATAGCATCTTGAGTATATCTGCAGTAATTCGCTTCACTTTTTGTTCGATTCCTAAAGTATTTTGAATAGACCTGAATATATTTCTTGCTATATCATTGGTGTTAAACTAATGGTCTATTGTGTAATATAAAGCTCAAATGTCGTGTTTCATTTTCTAAGTTCTTGACACAATATTATTTTTTAAAACAGCTTTTAAAATAAATCAATATATAGATTACATTAAATTAATTATATCAAATATATAGATTAAATTAAATTAATTTAGTTCTTTTGCCTGGGGAATAATCGGCTTTTTCTTTGAATAAAATTAAAACATAATAAAAAATTCAATATTTTGAAGTTTTTTTACTATGTTTTAATTTTATTAAAAGAAAAAGCCAATTTTTCTCAAGAAAAGGTAATAAATTAATTAAACTTAACGTTCTTAGCCGTTAAGTTGTAACAATTTGACAATTTGGAAGTGTTTAATATCCAAATGTTAGAATAAAATATTAAGGAAGGAAATACCCGTCGCATACATAATGTTTGAAACAATACCTAATTTTTTTATTATCAGAAATGAATATACTGTTTTCAAAGTTTATTAATCCCATTTTCGGAAACAACAATATTCTCGGCACACTCCGCACCACACAAATTATTAATTAACTCGGAAAGACCGGAACGTATGTTTCAGTTCGCGAAATACACTCAAAAACCTTCTTGGCTATCCAAAAGATAAACCGGGCATGAGAGAAAGGCCGGGAATTTACAAAATTGCATATGGTGATTGTGATAAAGCCTATATTGGTCATACGAAACGAGCAATAGGTACTAGATTCAATGAACACATCAGGTGTTACAGGTACGGGAAGATAGAAGCGTCAAGTGTAGCACAACACATAAACGACAACGGACATATCTAATAAATTAGAAAACCTAAAATTGATTAAAAACGTGATTTTGCCTCTTGAACTGGACGCCTATGAAAATATTTACATAAATAAGAATGCAAACCTAATCAATAAAGAGAATGGAGCTTTACACTTTTCCTGCCTTTCCCATTTATTACGGTAAAGAGGTCATTTATGGTTGTGTTATAACAAAAGACGTCGATCCTTTCGTACATTCCGCATGTTGTCCAGTCTGTAATTTTAAGGGTAGAGGCCGAGAAAACACAAGTTTGACGAACAGAAAGGTCATAACCGTTGTCTCACTCGATTTTTATTTTTGTTAGGGTGGGCAGGCCACATGTCTTGCGTTTCGTGATAACAAGACTTTTTTCCGCCTTTTCTCCTTATTTTAACTTTCTAGTCTAAGCGGCAAAAGTAGGTACTTGTATATCTTTTTCTTTAAGAGTAGGGATAAAGGGGGTCCGTTAGATTTAATACATGTTCTCCCACATCAATCGGCACGCGACTGAAGATGATGGCTCATGTGTCTTCGAAACAGTCTTTACGAGTTAATTAAAAATTTGTGTGGTGCGGAGGGTGCCGAGAATGTTTTTCTTGCCATACTACCCCACAGTCCTTATTTGGTTTCTATGCTACAACAAGGTATATTATTTTATTCTTCACACAATGTTTATGTCGCTCAAAACGTTACAACGTGTTTCAAATTTAAAGCAGATACGTCCCGTTGGTCTTACGAAGTTTATTGAAGAAAGGATCAATCACGTAGCTGCAAATTGTCTCCTATACACGAGTGCAATAGGAATAGAAATATCGCGTAGGTATATAAACTATATGATACAATTTTCTTAAGAACCTTTCTATAACAAACGACAAGTGGTAGGCTGTTGCTACATGTGTCCACAAATATGAATCTATACATGACACCATGCATATGTTGTCTGACCCGGCCCATTATCGAAACAGTACTTATTCTCGCATATTTCAAACAATAAAATACTTGAGGTTAGGTCAATACAGGAAGTATCCTACATTGTATTTTCCTTTTATCATGGAATTATTACTTTAAACGGGGACAAATCCGAGTCTCATAGAGCGTTAGTCGCCATTCAGGCGCAATGAATCGTTAAACCCATTAAGTGCGGTACCAGCTTCGCAATTACGTTATAATAAAAGTCCGAGACCTCTCGCCATGGCCCCTTCTAGTAGTACCCTCTGGACGCGTGTCAGTTGTACAGCCCCGAACGCGGCAGATATCTATACGCTCGTATATTTGTTTGCCTTCGTACACGATGCGTATGTATGTATCTGGTGGAAACGCCAGCTACCCGCTGAGACGTCGCCGCATGTGCATATGCTCGCTTTATTCGCTACTTTGCTATTATTGACTGACAATGTAGTGTGCGCGGAGGCGACCGCCCCCCTCGATGTTTACATTCAAGCTTCGTATCACTACATTAGTCGCCCATTAATCTATGTCTCGAAACATCCCTTTTATATCGACCTAATAGTTTATTAATAGAGTCACGGATTAAGTGCGGAAGCCTTTGCGACAATTGTTCGGTAATCTGCACAATATATCAAAGGGTATTTCTGGTAATACAGAAAAATACAGGGAATATATAATTCTTACAATTTCTGCATTAAATTAGATTAGAGGAAATTGTTGTGATTATCATAAATTGCAAAGTAAATTGTATTTATATTCTGACATGTTAAATTCAGAGTTGATGTCAAATTAAATCCAACGCATCATTTTGAAGATATTGTGATGGATCCATACGTTCTTGATTTATGCTGTAAATATCAAACCAATTGAAGGATCCTGGGAAAAAATAAGGAACGCCACATTTTTGTTTAAAATTGCGATTAGTAGTGGTATCTATTGTTTACAGCAAAATTTGATGGGAAACAACTCGGGACCGTTCTGCAAAACACCGGATTTTTGTTATGACATGCAACTTAAGAACAGGGAAAAAAACGAAGGACCCAAAGCTAAATTAATGATTTGTAGGCTTCGGATTTTATGAAGAATGTATATCTTGTATTTTTTGCATATATGCCTCCCATTTTTATTTCAACATATTTACTAATAGAATATGGGTAAAAAAAGATTTTTTTTTTGCATAAGTTGCATATTTCTCGTACTTGTTTCATACTTTGTTGAAAATTGCAACTCTACAATTAACTTTTATCAAAACCAATTACAATTTTGTACATACGACAATTGCGAAACCTCGAAAGCAAAAATTTGTCTTTACTTGATTCAGTGAACTTAGTAAATGATTTTGAAAAAAAAATGCCGAATGGTGAAGGGCGAGATAGGGAAATCGATATATAAAAAAATTGTTTCAGTTCTTGATAAGAATGTAGGATACAAAAAGCTGAAAAATGTTTCTCAAATTTTTTGTGGTAATTTTAGTGCGGATGTCGAACTTCATATAGATCCATGAATATGTCAAAAATTCAAGCATTGTCCTATAACATCAGTCGGCGTAGAAAGGAGTTTTTCGGTGTTCAAACATATGTATACCGACAATCGCCATAAATTTTTAATAGAAAATTTTGAAAAACATTTACTAGTTAATTACTTTACAAATATTAGTTAATGTGATTCTTGTATTACATTTTTTACTTATTATTTTTTACTTTAATTATGTTACCTTTCTTGTGTAGCCTTATAACTTTATGAAAAATGTAGGTTTATGTACTCTATTATTTCGCATAATCTTTCTTCCTACAGCAAAATTCAGTTTTTGTGTTATAATTGTATAAGTTAATATATCTTTTACAAAATAGTGCATATTTTAAATTCATATCTTGCATACTTTTCTGCATATCTTGCATATTTTTCTTCATATTTTCGTAAAAACATCTGTATATATACATATGTGCATATTTCAGCCGCTTTCTTTACATAAAATCCTAAGCCGAATGATTTGTAGGTTATGTTCTTGTGTTGCGGGGTACAAAATACGTTTATTCGTGTTGTATTGCGCCAATTATTTGTTTAAGTGAAAGGATTGTTATAATCAAGAAGTTGAGAAATCGGCAACTGCGGCATCAAAGAAAAGAGTTATGACCGGCGGGATGCAGGAGGTCTTTAAAAAACTCAGGTTGCAATCACATGAAGAAAGACTACCGTGTAGTTGTAAGCGGTTTAAATACTTTGATCAACAGCAGAGAAAGACAAAAAATTAGACAGTATTTCAATTCATTGTGCAGTAACAACGAACAAAATAGTTATTTAACTGGACTTATCTCTTTTCAACCAGTTCAGAGGTATAGACTACGCCAGAATGAAGAAAACGTCCGCCATCATTAAGCCAGTTTTTCACATGAAAAAGTGCTTAGAACCAATAACTAAGATAATGCTAATATAAATAGCTTGTGGTATTAATGGAATCACTCTCGGCAAAAACAGTGTGAGAAGAGAAAAGCTCTAACGCTTTTGCTCCTACCCTCACTATTGTTCATCTCTCAATTTATGCCACTAATCTTCAAAAACAACAACTGAAATATTCCCTCTCGCCACTTACTGGCCGATTCATATCTAAGGAATATTGAAGAATGGCTAACAAGGAATGCTTTATCTTTAAACCGTGCCAAAACTAATGTAATTCTTTTCCAACCCAAGTATAAAACATATCCATCTAACGTTATTTTTAACAGCAATGATTGCGCTGTCTTGGAGGTCGTTCGTCTGCTGGGTCTTGCAGTCGACAGGCACCTTGGATGGGGCGATCAGTGTCAGTATGTTTGCAACAAACTGAGCAAAAGAAAATCATACGTATTACGTATCGTTTGAATTATAACGAATCATGTAGAGGCATTTTTAAAATGAATAAACTCTTAACTATTTACGGTATTTACATTTTTCCAGCTACTAAACTTTTTAATTAAAAATGAAGATCTATTTAGCGACAAAGGAATAGGTCTGACTACTGTTACCCTAGAATTTCTTTTCTGTGTCTGAAAACAGTTTAGTATATAGGAGTGTAAAATGTTATAATAAACTACCAAATTATGTAAAATCTGCTAAGTCTGTTGTGTGAATTAGAACCATATAGCTTATGATGAATTTTTCAGTGCTAAATTATAATTTAAACTGTTCTTTTTCTGTATTTTTGTTGACTTTTCCTTATGTATTTTCTGAATATCAAAGCAATAAGCGCTATTATTTTTATTATCATCATTATTATTTATTAATGTAATATTTTTTCTTTTTATTACTATTTACCACGTGTACTAATTTAACTATAGTTCTTTTTTATAATACAAAATAAATAAATTGAAATATTAACTCATTAATTATTAAACTACATAAAAATAATCCCTATTTAATTACATTATTAAAGAAATAATTGTACTATACTGTAACCTATAAAAAAAAAACTTTTTCATTAGCTCATTCACTTGCTCCTCATTTTAATTATTAGCTTTAGTTTTCTTTTCCATTATTGGATACTTTTTCTTTTATTGGATATCCTTGTAACTGGCCTGATGATGTGTTTTGTTAACACGAAACTAGTCGCCTAATTTTCTAATAGAACTTGAGAGATCTGGACGATTTTTCCATTTCTACCTTTAATATGAATATTTTCTTAATTCAAAACCAAATGTTTTACTTGGAAGAAACATCTTTCTGTCTTGAATTTTCTCGATTTTCTAACCCTAAGAAAATATTTATTTAATGCAAATAAAATTTCCAAAAAATTATTTTCTTGTATTATATATTTTTATAGTCTTGAAATAAAAATATTTACTTGAGTAGAGACTGATTTATGCAAGAAAATCTATTTTCTTTATGCAAAAAACCATTTCTCTGCATGTAATTGCAACTAAATTATTTGGTGCGCTATGTTCAGTGTCCATTTCTACTATTTTGCATTTTTTACTAATAAAATTATTCATTTGTATAACTTTGCAACATTTATAATGGAAGATGTAAAATTGGAAGTAATTATTACTTCTCTACTTGTACATATATTTTCGCGGCTCATTGTACTTCCGTTTGCGACCTATACGAGAGGAAGAAACTTTTCCTTTTTACGCGGGCGGGGGTTAAAGTTCGAGCCGAAAGCTTTGTGTTCGTAGTAACTCGATCAATACCTGCAAGGTGAAATATCTGTCTAGGTTGACTGAGCCGTCGGGTTGTTCTCATTGTTCGAATACCTTTCTCGCTACCACATTTTATACGATTGTCAGTGAAACATTGTAGCACTATAAATAACGTAAAAAAGGAAAGGCTCAAAGTAATATTTTCGTAGCGTCGATATAACACATTTTACTGAAAATTGTCTTTGGCTAATAACAAACTAAGAGTCTTGCAATATACTGGGTGCCTTATAAAATCTATATGTATACACTCTAAAACGAAGGAGGGAATTTTGCCCTTTTAAAGGGGAAAATTAAATAAAAATTATCAGCAGCTAGGAACGTTGGTTGAAAATAGGAAGGAAGGTAAAATTCTGGAAGCCAAAGACAACTCAACTCAAATAAACACGAATACTTCTTAAACGTAAATAATGAAAAAGAATTAATAAACCCTGAAAGGCGCAAACGCCTTCTAAAATTGAATTGAAGCTGCGCCTATAATCTATGCGCGAATTCCTAACGAGGAGCGCAATATTGGGTTAAGTTGGTATGACATAATTTTGTTTAAAAACCCATTATGGTTTCAATATAATTTTAAACCATGTCCACAATCTCTAACAGGAAAAAACTATTTTGAAAAATGTTTATTCACAAAGGTGTAATCTTCCGAGCTCGCATAGATGACTCACCCTGTATATATAATATGTTATAAGCTTTTCATTATTTTCGATTAGATGCAATTTAACTTACTTAATCCTTTTGCCTTGCCTATCTACCCTTATTGAGTGTAAGGCATTGTGGGTTGTTAGCTTATGTTCTTCTTACATATTTCCCGCCAGCTCTTCTTGTGTAGTCTGCTGTGTATTCTCCCAGTTTTCTTCCTTCTTTACTACTGCTAATCTTATATCCCCCAACCATCCTCTTCTAGGTCTTCCTCTTGTTTTCTTATTTGTCTTGGTTTCTAGAACTTGTCTTACTATTCCACTATCTTGCATTCTCTTCACGGGCCCATGCCATCTCATTTGCACTTCCTCGATGAGTTCACTAAAGGTTTCACTTCTAGATTACTCTTGATCGTTGTATTCCTAATTCTATCTCTTCTTCTTAAGAATCTAATTTCTGTTGCTGTTATTCTTGCTCGGTTTCTTTCCGTTATTGCTCGCGTTTCTGCTCCCAATGTTAATGCAGATGTTATTAATTTTTAAATAGCCGAACCTTGATGTCTTTTGGAATTTTCTCCTTCTGTTGTCATTCTTTCTGTTATTTCCTCATTCAACCTTCCATCCTCTGATATCGTTGATCTTAAGTATTTAAATTTCCGTACTTGTTCTAGTTCTCTATCACCTCTTTGTAGTACATTTTGTTGTTGTATCTTTGCTATTGGTATGGTTTTTGCCTTTTCTTTGCTGATTTTCATGTTGATTTTGTCCAACATTCTTTTGTAGATCTGTATGTTATTATTGAGGGTTCTTTGATCTATCGCTGTAAGGACCATATCGTCTGCATAGCGGAGTTCACATCTTTCAATATCAAGTTTCATGCTTTTACTTCCTTTTCCCCTTCTTTTATTGCTTCATCCAGGACCAAAGAGAACAGTGGCGGACTCAGGATACATCCCTGCCTAAGGTCTAGGATTGTTTCAAACAGTTTTGATTTTTTTTTATAAACATCGTACTTCTGCTATTAGTGTTTGAGAAGTTCTTCTGTTCCTTAATATCCTCCATATTTCCTCTCTTCTAATCCCGTCGAAGGCTTTCTCTATGCCTTTAAAGTCGAGATGTACCTCCTTGTCCTCTCTTATTGCCTTTTCCTCTACTTGTCTCATGATAAACAGTACATCATTTACCTCCATATTTGGTCGAAAACAAAATTGGGTATCTTTTAGAGTTTTTTCTAGATTTTCTTTCAACCGTTGCAATTTTACGTGTGTTAATGTCGAAAATGTACATCGGCACACAAAATGTCACAAATTGTCATGAATAATTTTTTAATATAATTTATTAAAACAAGGCGTAGCACAATTTCGAAAGGATAGAACTTTGCAGTTGTATCGAAAACAAATAGCAAAGAGTAGGGTATGGAAAGAATGTGGAAGTAGATTAATTAATCGCTAAAAAATCGATTCAAAATTTGTTAAGCGGTACTCGCTGATACTTAACATTCTAAAAGCGAATGCTAATTATCGATTTTAGATATACCTCTCACGTTAATTTATTAGCCGAATACCAAAGGAAAAAGGAAACATTTTGGAAAGAGCGTTCCAATTAAAAAATCTATCTGAGCAGATGGTGCCGACCTAAAGGTTCCTCTGCGACTGACGCATAGCTACACCGTTGGCACTAATTTGGAGGGCAGCTGCATCATCATTCATAAAAATCGTAATTATTAATATGAATATTCGCAGGTATACGTATGCATGCTCAAACTAGCAAGATTAATTAAATAATTTCAAACCATAAACGTTTTTTCCAAATAATATTGTTGTTGTTAAATGTGCAAAATTGAATAGTAACATAAGTGAGTTAGTAAGTAGTTTTATTCGCTAATACACAAATATACGCAATATATTAGTGCTTACATACGTCATAAGAGAAAATAAGAGAAAGATAAACTACAACAAACTTATGGAATGAAATCCACCATATCATAAAATTATTTAGCAAGTATTCCTGTACAGAATAAAACGACTCTTTAATCAAATTATTTTTCATATGGTTCAGTTTTGGCAAAGGAAGGCGTCTTATGTTATCTAGCAGTATATTATAATAGGGGTCCCAAACTTTATTAGTCTGCGGCGCACTTACAGGTTTAGTATTTTATCCCAGCGCCCTTTTCAAAATATGTGTACAATGACATAAATCAGGTACAGAAATTAAAACAACTCTTAAGATAAACTTCACAATGTAAAGCTCATATTTATTAAAATTGAATCACAAGAATCATCAAACTAAAATATAAAAATACGAACAAATATGAAATAAATGGCGGGTTAATGTGACGGGTAAACTTGCTGATCGCCACACATTTTTTCACATCGCGGAATAAGGTTTGACACTGCCACTCCAATTTCTCTTTCCATATAGAATTTTGAGCAATATTTGCTTTTTATTACAGCTACAGCTGAAAATTCGGTTTCGCATAAATAGGTTGTCGTAAAGCGAATGAGGATCCTTACAGCTTTGGAACACAGAATTGGATATTAATTTTTGATTGATATCCAAAACTCCACTAAATCGGAAGAAGCAAATTTTGTTTTCAGGCTGTTGTCGCAAGAGAATTCAATTAGACTCTCTTCTCCCGGCGAAGTGAATTCTGGCGGAGCTTGAGCACGAAAAGGATCTTGGATCCATGCAAATTTCTCAACATTGTCTTCCTCAAAGTATTTTACAAACCAGCCAGTGAGCTTTGAGAGGTGTTCCTTGAAAAGGGACACACGTTGTGAAACAACGACTTTATCACTGGCCACGTATTTGTGCAATTCAGGGAAACAGTGTTGACCGCTAATCTCATTGATTTTTCTAAACGCCGCAACCTTTTCCAAAAGTTTCAAAATGTGCATGTTATTGCCTTGCAGAGACAGATTGAAGGCATTCGGCTTGTCAAATATATCACACAAATACGCTGGTTTCAGCAAAAAGTTGGGTTTGGCAAAGTACCTGGAGTTTTCCTTGACCTTCCTCTTGTAGAAAAGTGTGAATTTCTAGAGCTCGACGTTGCCACGTTGCCACGAGAATTGTAATAGTATAGCGGGGCCGCGTGTTTAGCGACACGTTCTAATACGAAATTCAATTGAGAGCTCATCGACTTTGATGCAAGTGTTTCTCTGTGGATGATGCAATGGGTCCACGTAGCATGCGACCAGACAATCCTTAATAGCGACCAGACATTGATCGAGCTCCATCAGTACAGATATCGATGCACTTTTCCCAATTCAAATCATTTTCGGTTGTAAACTTGTCAAGCATCTCAAATAAGTCTTGACACGCTTCCAAATGATGCTTTTGCAGAAAAGAAGGTCTTCAGTGATAATATTATCATCCAGGAAGCGCACATAACAAATAAGATGTGCGTTTTTGTTTCGTATTCTCAGTAACTTCATCAAGTTACAGACCAAATTCCGTGCCTTTCATTTTCTCTATTAATTGATCATTGAGATCCAGAGCTATATGATGGAGTCTTCAACTAATAGTGTTGTTGGACAAAGGTACCTTTGAAGGAGGAATGAAATTTTCCCGAAGAACTTCTGCAACTTGGATGTCACTAATCCCTAGTCTTGCTAATCTTGGGAGGTGAATTACAGATTCTGTTCTTTCAAATTATAGGGGCCTGCTTTCAAACCCTGGAGACTGATAGTGCAGTGCCTAGCGCAGTGCTTAGCGCGTCGGGCTATCAGTCAACGCAACGCACAGAGTAAGGTTTTCTGTAGTTTTCCTTACTACACATTTGGCGAATACTGAGGGTGAACATCTTAAGACGCTCTATGGGCGCAGGCGTAATAATAATTCATGCCCGGCCGATGCCCCCTGTAATTTGTTAAAGCTATTGGAGGATTTGAAGGCATGAATTATTATTATTATAAATATAGTTTTCACCACATTCATTGCGGTAAACTTGTTCTTGTTTGCGGATCCATTATTTTTAAGTTCAACCCGTTTGAATTTGCAATGGATTTATTTTGACACTTGTTGTAGTTGTCATGACGAAACATTTACATAAACACACTAAAATCCAACTATTGTAGTAACTAGGAACCAATTTCTACTTGCAATTGTTTCAATTCTTTGAAAACTTAAAATATATCCCTTACTTTGTCCAACCTCGTACATACAACTGTTTTGAATATTTTAAACGGTTTGTATAGAAGTCGATAAAATAAACCTAAAAGTCTTTAAATTCGTTCTAGCGCATTTTGTGCAGCAACTAATTAGTACCTGCAGCAAACGATCATCAGAGCAGTTGTTAACTATGCCCACGGTGTAATAAACTCGCAACATCCCTCGTAAAAAATTATCAGTTCGTTTTTACTGGCCACACATTTCGGAAACGGTTACTTAGCCTATAGGTGACTTTTCGATGAAGCACGTACTAAAATGCAGTTGATGTAGTTTATTTATCCCTTCCATTATCAAATGAATGCAGATTGAGATATTCGGAGAGATAAAAACTTCCACTGCATTAATAATCGAATATTATTAATAACTTTTAGTGCTACAATTAAATACGCGCACCTGCTACCATTCGAGCTATCGTTTAAGTGTACGATTATATCTGGTCAACCGTATTACGCGGGAGATCATTTAACTTGAACAACAATTAATCGTTTAAAACATATTTTTTACATACAATTAAATTGTTGGGTAATAAATGGTTTTGTTACGAGTAATGATGGCGATGATTAATATCTTTTGAAGTATAATAATGCGTCAAACGTATAAATCAACGACAGAAAGATCTTAGCAAAAGGAATACTGGAAAAGAAAAATTTTTGTAGTTCTTAAATCATTTCCAGAAAAATATCTTTTTTAGATTCGTCAGCATTACTTTGGTATCTTCGTAGCAACAGGCGTCTTCAATTATCCCGAATTTAGGCTTTCTTGACTGTATTTATTTTACCCATAAACTGCATGAAAGTAGAACACAAATTTCTTAATAATAAAATAAGTTAACTTGGATTACTTCTTCAATAAAATATCACAGTTAAACATTAATCAAGAGAAAACAAAATTCTGCATAAAATATTTTTATTATACACGGAGAAAAATATGTTGCCAAATTTGTGTTGTTAAAAAAAATTATTTACCCTGACAAGAATATCGTCTACAAATAACACACTGATTTACTAATCATAAAAACATTTTTATTGTAAAAAAATATTTCTTTATTTATTTTTAATCTGTGATGACGTAATGTAAGTTCGCGTTGCAACGAATAATAATGTAGCGTTACCATATACGAGTTCCCGGCAATTATGTCATTTGTCTCGCGTGGCTATTGGGGTTATCTAGTGTGCACAAGTAATTCCATCATCTTTAATAACTTATTTAAAATGGAAGATTAATTAGTGAAAGTGAAGTTCTCGGAGTTATTTGTGACGTTTCAAGGTATACAGTTTATATGCATAATACATATGATTCTTATTCAGTTTTGTTGGTTATGTCGAATACTATCGTATACATGATAGATCCATAGATATACGTAGCATATAACTTAATAAATAAACATTTTTTATCGATAATATATTAAAAATTATCAATGTATCGTATCATTACTGGAAGCGAAGAATAAGTAGGATTTGACGAACATTTATGTTAGGCTTATATGAAAGCATAGTCCTGAAGAAAGGGTTATTTTATAACAGGTAGTAAAACTTTCTTACATTTGTACATACAGCTGTAGACAAATTACGAAAAAATGTTTTAGTCTAATCCAATTCTGAATAGATTTATCACTATCATCTTTCCGTAATTAGGCCCAATGCATGTTTGAGTATATAATATGCTGAGTATCCATCATGTTGAAAAGTACTAGAAAATATGCAATTATATACTACCAAACTATAATGATAAAACAGGAATATAATATTGATATAATAACATCAATGATAATATCATCCTTATGCCGTATACAAAGTTATATAATTGCACATAAATTAAAAATAGATACAGAATATACTCAGTTGCATAACGAGGTATGTGAACTGCTTTACCTTATCCCTGATTTGCTCACTCCCAAGTTTCGAAGGAATGCTACAGTTGCATATCATCAGCATATAAGTGAGCTTGGATATGTTTGAAATGTTCTACAATAGAGGAAGTATATAGGGAGAACAGAATTGGACTTAAAATGGATCCCTGTGTCAGGTCACGAGGTTGAGAAGTAGTATTATTAATTCTTACGCGTTGAGTTCTACCAGAGAGAAAATTCGCAATGAGCTTGATAGCATCGTAGCCGAAACCCTTGTTCCTCAATACCTCTAATAGACTCGCGTAGTTAATTGTATCAAAAATCTTAGTATAATCTAAAAGAACTTACTTTACATACACGTTGAACGAAGCGCAGTCTGGCTATGGCGTATTCCACGTAGTATACATTCATACTTATATGGAAAGTAACTGCGTTGCCAGACGTTGCGTTGAAAGAATCATTCGTGGCGTAAACATGTACAGGTACACATCAGCCGTTAAACTTTACGTATGACATATTGCCATCTCAATTAGCTTGATATTTTTTGATAGACGTTTACAAGAACTCGTTATCAAATGTTTTCTGTATTGTAAAGGTATTAATTGCTTTTGTCTTAGAATGAGCCCAATTATAACGGAAATAATTTGAAATTCCAAAAAGTAATAAATGCAGTGACCCTGAATGGAATTAAAAATTAAAAACAAATTCTAAAATTAGTTAATAAAGAATATAACACGAAATGAAAGATGAAATTCTAATTATGGGCGGACATGGAAATCTGAAAAATTAATCAATAGACGCAAAAAAAGGAATTTTAAAGAAAATAAAAAACTGTAGAAGTTGTTCCATATATTTTTCAAAAATGCTACCATCTTTTGCGTCACAGTAACCCAGTCTACCATAAAACTCCCTACGTACATTAACAAGAGTTACTGTTATATATTGTGTAATTCGAGCTCAATACGCAGCTCATCAGGAGTTTTTCATGCTGATGTACATAGAGAGTTTCCGTCAAATATCCCCGAAGAAAGAAGTTACTGGGCAGAGGTTAAGACAGGAGGCAGGCCAATGAAATGTGGAAAATGTAATGAGACGAATTCTTGAACAACTCTCATTATAAGCCGGTTGTCTTGCTGAAACCAAATATCGTTAAAATTTCCAGCAACGTACAGCAGGAATAATATTTTGCGATAGTTCTAAATGTGACTACACAGTTAACGTTCTGCTTAAGAAAAATGGCCCTATAATACGATGCCCTAGGATTGCTGTCCAGATATTTAGTTTATCAGGATATTGAGTTGCGACATCCTTACTCAAATGTATACTTTCTTGAGATCAGTAGCGTACGACAGATGGATTATGACGTTTATGGAGGGAAAATATTGATTCATCTGTAAATTTTATAACACATGATATCCACGCCTATTATGAACACTTTCTTAATTAAAACATGCATCTTCGATTATTTTATTTTTAATTTGTTTCTGTTGGTTGCATAATCCCCATTTAGTGCTAAACGTAGAAACAGGATATTTCCACATCAGGTGAATTAATCACAATAGTGATATTTATTTACTCTAATCTGAAAAAGGCTTAAGAAATAATCCACGATTAGTAAAAGAAATTATCCCCATTAAAAAAGAACTTTGGGTATATGTTGGTAGATCAATCCATAATAGTTTTAGTGAAAGGTACATATTTTATAGGATTTTACAGGATTATGCTTTCGAGTTTGCGTGACCTACAATTCTTATGGACATTTTTATATGCTGTTTAAATATTCAAAGTATTCTGCTTATTGCGAATAGAATACCATTATATGTAGAGACGGGATTTTAGGACGTAAAAAACAGCTAAAAAGGCCCTTTTTTAGGCCTTAAAAACTATGTATTTAGGACGAAAAACTGTGATTTAGGCATGTTAGGCAAATACTTAAAAAAAACGGTAAACACAAAAATCATTTTATTTTTAAAAAAACATGAATAAAAGACGATATTTAATGTAATTTTAGGTACATTTCAGCCATAAAAAGAAATAAAACATACAAATTTTAACTAATAAGTAAAATATGTAGATTCATTTGGTTTAAAATAATAAATAAATTAATTAATCGCCGTGTAGCATGTCCTCAAATTTCGCGTTTGCGTAGCACACAAGATGTTTTTCCAAGTTGTCGTTAGTAAAATTTGTTCTTCGGTCGGAAAACAGCAGTTTGTACGTCACACGAGGTTGTAGGACAAAACTTAAATATGGACCAGTCAGCTGTGGTATGAGCGGTAGCTTCAACTGCTTCGCCACTGAGCAGCTCAGCAAACTCTTTAACCGTTTTGAAACCTGGATTTTTCGAAATCACTTGGTTAAACTTTGACAAAATTATTTTGCCAACTTTTCCTGGGGCATTCTTGAGAGCTGCTTCGGCATTATTAATTACTGCAGCAGAATCTGTAAGAGGGAGGCCGAATGTTTCTAATCATTTGATGTTATCAATGAGAAATTTATAATGCGACAATGTATAAAAGATCGTTTTTGACATTTTAATTGGAAAAGTATTCTTGCGCTTGCTCAATACAGTTAGCTGAATCTTTGTCAAACGATATTACAACCTAAAACATAAAGCGTTAAATAAAAACAATCTTATTTAAAAATTTTGCTAAAAAAGTACTTACTGATTTTATTGCTTCGAAATTATTAGAATAAAAAACTACCGCCTCTAACCAATTTCCCCAACGTGTTAAGACAGGTTCGGGAGGCAAAGGGAGATCTGCAGATTTTCTTTATACACTGCCACACGCAGGGGAAAGCTTTTAAAAAGACTCTCTTGGTATTTGAAATTAATCATTAACATTAGCATATTGATTTCTTAGACATTCACACACCACATTGAGTCCATGTGCAAAACATGTTAAATGATTAAGATTTTTATAAAAAATCTTCAAATTTGTACCACATTTGAGTATATAAGAAGCACCATCCGTGACTAAAAGCTTGACTTTTTCGTACTTAATTCCATCTGTTGGCCACAAAATACCTAAAATACGAGAGTTGCCTTTAACTTAAATATCTAGCATTAAATTTACAATATTATTAAAGTAAGTTTTTTGCATAATATATCTTACTAAAGCTTGGTTCACGAATCTTGCCATTGTATTGCAATTTGTTCTTTCAAGTTGCTTTGTAGCCAGTAAATACGGTTTTCCTGGTGTTTCAGAACAAAGCTTACCCACAATCATATTTGCCATAATACGACCTTTAGAGTCAGTCGTCTCATCTATAGATATCCAAATATCGTTGTTACCAACTTCTTCGCGAATAGTATTAATAGTCTTAAAAAATTAATAAAAATATTATAGGTGTAAACAAAATCTTAATGACACTCAAGATGAAAACATTTTAAAATTATTATTTATTATATTAATTACCTCATTGTAACATTTTGTTACATATGTTGTTCTTAAGGTTAGTATGCAGTATTTAGCGAGAAAATTTCGCAGTTTTGAATAGTTTAATCTGTCCAGAGGAATATTTGCAGATATAAAAGCATCGCATAAATCTCGATTAAAAACGTCGATTTCTCTTGAATTTTTGGTGTCTATTAACATTTGGTTCCTCAACGGTTTCCTAAGATTTGCCTGATGTCCAGGAGCAGTAGCATGTTGCTCTAAATGATTTTTCTTTTTGCAAGTTAACACAATAATATTTTTGGAGCAGTTAGGAAAGAAAAACAAAAACGTCCTTTACCATTTTTCCGCACGCTTTACAAAACAACTCTTCACTGTTGCTTGGATTCAGCTGAAAGACAGTAGTGCCTCCAATTGCCTTCAGCCATTTTTGAACTTTATCGCTATGTGATTCCTTGGATTTTGGCATTGTTGTAGATGAAATACACAATACACTGAATAGATAAACAAGCACAAACCGACAGAAAACTACCGAAAATATTCATTGCAAGCTACGATATAAATGAAAATTCAAAGTACGTCTTTCACTATATACTGATTCGTCAATAGTCCACCTCGCTATAGGAACACACACATATACGCTCCAGAGAAACATTAAGAGAATAAATATAAAATCTAAACTGCAATATCAAGATGTCCATTGTATAAATTTGCTTATATGGTTTAAATTACAGGGCGTAATCAAGCCGATAGGGATTCCCGTAAAATAAAAACGTGGGTGCAGGTAAATGAACCCGAGAGCGATAAGCCGATAATTGAGGATATATCTTCAATAGGGTAGTAATATAAATTTTACGGCAGGCAAATCCAAACTTTGCCCCTCACACAATAGACGGGAAAACCCATCGTTGTATTAGTTTATAGCATTTTAGCTGTAAAACTAAAATTTACATTTAAGAAAGATGCAGCTGTGTAAAAACCATATTTATTTAAAATAATAAAAAAAAAAAACGTTTAGACCAAATAAATATGATTTTAGGACAAAATAGGCGAAAAACCACGATTTAGACTGTTAAAAGTCCAAATAGGCAACTAGGCAAAATGAAACATAGCTAGATCGTTTTGATTTGTCGAGAAACATATAGATTTTGTATTATTTTTAATTTGCTTTGAATCTAAACAAAGAGGCATTTGCCTAAAATCCCGTCTCTAATTATATGGTATCAAATTGTTTAATACTTCTTGATAATAATTCAAATCTATATTATTAGTTTTCTACTGTATTTTAAGTCTTCGAAATGCTTAATTCCCTTGGAAGTAATATTTCACATCCATACTATCGCAATCCTTGAACGTTTAGGATATTAACGGTGGAAAACGAAAATAATAAACGTAGCTGTAACTAGTGTAATTATATTAAATACACAAGAGATTTGAAGATAACCCAGATAAAATATATGTATTAATGTTGACAGGCGCCCGGCCCGTAATTTTAAAGTGACGGACACGGAGAGACGCGGGGTGGTAACTGCTTGTTCCATTATTATAATTAATAAAGGAGGAGCTTAATTACACCACATTCTTCATATCTAGCGCGCAGTAACTGAAAATTATACGAAAATTATATCTATATGTATATTTCTTATCTAGAATATAAATTCTATGTGATTAAATCTAGTTTTCATTAATTACTACGTTTAAGAAAGACGGCATTGGACAAAATACGATAAGCAAGAAAATCTAACGGTGCGCATGGAAAATTGCTACAAGTTGGAGTAATCAGTAACTACACTATAACTTACTGCATGACAAGGTTTATTACTACTGTAAGTAGACCACAAACATTTATGCTCGATATACTCTACTATACTGTAATGTTTCAATCAAGGAAAAAATTTAAAAAAAAATTCCAAATGAATTAATTGTACGGTCTGTAGGTCCGGGAGTGTTCCTAGACACTTTTTCGGCAATTTAAATTAAACTGGATATCGATTAATGAAATTTTACGAGTATTATGAAAATAGGAGAAGGACATATGCTAATCCTTAGTGGAGCAGAAGAAACTCAGTGAGCGTCAGCAGGGGTAGGATACATATTGCATAGTAATATCAAAGTAAATGTATAGAAATGGATCGCAGTATGATTAAGAATATTACAGATAGAAATTATGTACAACAATAGAAGCATAACAATAGTAGGAGCATATGACCCTGATGAAGATAAAAAGCTGAAAAAAAAGTGGGATGAGTTGACACTCGTTGTGGAGGATGCTAGAGGAGAAATATACGAGGGATGATCGTAAAATAAGGTTCCCGAAGTCCTACAGCAGCAATAAGACGTGTTAGGCGAAATCCGACAACATTGGCGTGTGTAGCAGTTCTCCCAGTCTATATATGTACGTTCCAGTAGGGAATTCACTGGAGGTCGGACGAAAATTCACGATGAAAAGCGGAGCGGAAGACCATCAGTTTCAGAAGAAATCGTTGAAAAGGTCGAGAGCATACTGCTTGAAGATCGGAGGGTCACCATTCGTCAACTCGCTCTTCGGATTCCTGAGATTCCCAACACCACAATTGAAAAGAATCTTGAAAGGACTAGTGGCAGAATTTGACGATATGGGGATACAGTAGTTGGAGCACCGTCTGCAAAAATTCTTGGATAGAAATGGCGATTATGTCGAAAAATAGCTTAAATTTTTACCTTCAAAACGATGTGTAATGTTAAGGAAATAAAGAATACTGCCTATTTTTAAAAAATATGGGAACCTTATTTTACGATCATCCCTCGTATCTACTAGGAGATTTCAATGCTAGGGTTGGAAGAAAAAATATGCCAAATCAAGGTGTTATTGGCAAACATGGCGAAGATATGAGGAATAGTAATGCAAGGAGGCTAATTGATTGCCAGGTACATAACCTAATAATAGCGAACACTTTTTATGAACACAAAGATATGCATAAATTTACCCGTGTAGAACCTAGTAGAGAAGAAAAGTTCATCATAGATTATATTATTGTGGAAAAACAAAACGATAAATAAACAGGCACAAGAAGTTACAAATTAAGAAAAAATGAAGTAGCAGCAAAATTTGAAGCAGAGATAAACGAAGAAATGGAAAAACTCATGAAAAGAATGGAAACTTTTAATCTAGAAGAAACCTGGGAAGAATTTAAAAATACTTTATTGAAAACACCAAGAACAGTCTGTGGAACCTACAAAATTAACATGAATAGAAAACAAACGGCATGGTGGTTAGAAAACCTAAAGGAGCAAATTAAAAATAAAAAACGAAGGTGGAAATTTTCCTAATCAACAAAACACAAGAAAATTATAAAGCACATAAAGAACAATGTAAAGAAGTTAAAAAATCAGTGGGAGAAGCCAAACAAAAAACTTGGAATGATTTCGGAGAAAAATTAGAAAATGACGGTAAAGGAAATCAAAAACTCCTTGACAAAACACTAAAAAATATGAGAAGTAAAAAAGAATATCGGTTAAAAGTGCAGAAGGTGTATTACTGACAGAAGAAAAACAGATTATGTAAAGATGGAAAGGGGCATGACAAAATAACTGCATAGATGTTCAAGAAGATAAATGAAGAGAAGATACCAGCAGACTGGAAGATAGGAGTTATACTGCCTATCTATAAAAAAGGTGATCGGAAAGATTGTAGCAATTACAGAGGAATAACTATATCGAGTACAGTGGTTAAAGTTTTAATAGAACAAATAATAGAAAAAAAAACTTAGAATAACAACAGAAGCAATATTGTCAAATTCACAAAGCGGATTTGGAAAAGGAAGAGGCACCTAGGGCCATATCTTCACAATTAAGGAAATTGTAGACAAAAGTTTGACATATAATAATAAGGCATGCTTTGCGTTTATGGACATGGAAAAGGCTTTTGATAGAGTACCAAAAAAAGAAATCCGTAACACCTTAAAGAAAAAAAATGTTAGTAACAAGATGTTCAATGTAATTAAATGCATGTACGAAAAAACCAACAACTATATAATAAAAAACAACATGAAATCAGAAATATTTAGTACCAATGAAGGAGTACGACAAGGAGGAGGTCTTAACTCACTGTTATTCATTATATACATGGATGAGATTATTAGAGAAAGTAGTAAAAGCACTAAGTCAATATACTGATTGGGAAAATGCGAAATTAGCCATATCGCTATCCCCTCCTCGCTCTCAAGCGGAGTTAGCGGCAGCAGATGACTCAAGGTTACCGATGTAGTTAGTTACGAGGTAGACTGCATTATGTGCAGACGATCTTAGTAAGAATATCTAGAGTATTTATTTTTCTTTTCTTTCATTTCATCAGGATCTGTTTTTATTTTCGTCTTTAGAGTATCTTTTTAATTTCATCTAAGCTTTGTAGCAATAACAAAATAAATATGCGAAACTCTCATTTCCAGGCGACCATGACTTCAAATTATTACGTGCATGCTTGCACACAGTAGGTCTACATACCAACATTGTCACAAGCATATTAACACGCGACTCGCATCGAATCGATCGGATTTCACTCAGTCCCCTCCACGCTCCCCCGCATGTACGGCGAGAGAGCGAGGAGGGGATACCGATATGGCTAATTTCTCATTTTCGCAATCGGTATATATAGGATACAGAAATGTCCAACCAGTCGAAATTTCAGATTGTGTTCTTGCAGACGATATGGTGATTAATAGAGTTGCTCACTAACGCCAACGGGCAGTGGTGGAGGTTCGATACAACCCTCAGTATAACTGCGAGTCTCAACCAGATCTGTTGTGTATATATGTACGCTGCCGTAAACATTATTTCGAAGTTTTACGTTTGTTTTAAACATGTTGCCTACGTCGCGAAAACGACTAATGTTGGACAAAGTTACAGAATTTATAGCAGAAGTGCCTGACCTAAATTATGATGGCGTTAAAATTCAACGTGTAGTTTGTAATATCCCTTTAATGTGTTGGTCCAAAAGGGATTGTCTACGTCACGTAAATAGTAAACAGCATTCTTTAAAAAAAATTGCACACGACACTATGACAAATTTAAATTTAATTTATGTGTTACCTTTATTGCATGTAATCTACTCTTCAATTTACTAGACAAGGAAGTATATGTCGTCTTTTGGAATAAATATTCGGACTGGAAATTACCAAGTCGGGCATCGTTACAAAGAATTGTGCCATCTGCTCGTGAATATGTTGAAAAAAGAATTAAATCGGAGTTGAAAGATAAAACACTGTGGTTATTTGTGGACGAAACAACAGATCGTAAAAAACATTCTGTGGTTAATGTAATGGTACGTACAATGGAACCACATCAATCGTCACCTTCAATTCTATTAGCTTCCAGACGAGTACAACAATGTACTGCCGAAGTAATTTCAAAGTTAGTGTTAAATACATTGGAAAAGTTTGAACTTTCAATAAACCCACTGTTGATGTTCATGAGTGATGTTGCCGCAAACATGCTTTCTGTAAGCCGGTCTCTTAAAAAACATTGTGCTAACTTGTTACATATTACGTGTAAAATTCATGCTTTCAGTCATGTGGCAGATAGTACTAGAAAATGTTATCCTGAGGTAGACGCTTTAATAGCGCATGCAAAAGCAGTATTTGTCAAATCTCCAAAACGTATTCGCAAATTTCACAGACTGTACACCCGTATGCCTGAGTCACCAGAACCGTTGGGGAACATGGTTACAGGTCGGGTTTTATTATCATAAATATTTTGAGAATATTAAGAACGTGGTTTTACAATTCGATCCAAAGGAAGCTGCGGCTATCAAGGTAAGCCAGTAGACATTTCAAGATAGTCAGGTTAAAACTGATTTAAAAACTATTCAGAACAACTATTTCGGACTAGTGGAGGCAATAGAAAAATTACAAACTCCTTCGGTGTCGTTAGTGGAATCTCTGCAAATAGTGCAACATGTTCACGCACAGCTATGCGCGGTAGAAGACGCAAAAAATGTTTGTGTTCTAGAAAGGTTTGAAAGTGTTTTAGAGAAAGATTCTGATTTTGGTACATTAAGACAAATCTGTGAAGGTGTGTCAACAGAACCGTTAAGTTGTTCCAAAGATTATTTTAATTACGCAAATATAACGTCACTAGATGTAGAACGTTCGTTTTCTGCATATAAACACACTTTTTCCTCACGCCACACTCGGTTTGCCGAAACAACTGTGAAAACATATCTAATGTTGCAGATATTTAACAGACATTATTCACTTTGTAGTTAATACATATAGAGTAATTAAACTAAGACAGTACCAGCGAAATATTACAATTTGCATTTGATACATCCTCTTCGTTTGTAATACAAATTATTTTAATATTTAATAGCAATTTAAGCGGTCTAAATTACCATATAAACATACACGCGTCTAATTACGAGTTCCCTCTGTCCATGAAAGACAGACAAACAGATAGTAAAGGTAGTAAAGTACCGACCACACCGCTGTATCCGAATCAGAAGTGGCCGGGGTCAGTGATGGACATCTGCTGCTGGTTCCAGCGCCTGAACGTCAGTTGGTCGATTATTACGCATTACATTGTACGGTATCCGTCATAGCCTCAGCTCATGCAGTTGGAATTCGAACATTTGGAAAGAAAGAGAGAACCACCGTACCATGTCAGCCCGAGAAATAGAAGTAAAAAAATATACCAAATACGATTCTACATGTACGGAGCTTAATAGCGATATTTTTCTAGAGTAACAGACAGTGAAATGCAGGCAACAGAAATTCACATGTAATTGGTTAATTATATATCCTGTGTCAAAAGAAAAGAAGATAACGTTCTTCATTTCTTGTGAGTTAAGCTTTGGAAAAGTGTTCATCTTATGTTTTTTGTTTTTGTTTTGAGTTTGTTCGTTTAAAAAATGGGTGATTCCAATTTCATTCTAGGTTATATTGTTTTACCTAAACGATGTGCACGCAGAGAAAGGCTTCTTGCATCAATAAAATCTTTATTCAAGAACATACTTTTCTTTCAAGACTATAAAAATGTTTAATATAAAAAAATGATTTAAATTTTACTTGGATTAAATAAATATTTTCTTAGGGTTAGAAAATCAAGAAAATCTAAAACAAAAAAATGTAAATCATTTAGTTTTAAGTTAAGAAAATATTCATATTAAAGGTAGGAATGAAAAAATGGTCCAGATCTTATGAAGTTCTATTGAGAAATTAGGCAGTTTCGTAAAAAACACATCATCAGGCCACCTATAAGAATATCCAATAAAAGAAAAATTACAATAAAGGAAAAAAAACCTAAAGTTAATAATTAATATTAGGAACAAGTGGATGAGCTAATGAAAAAGTTTTTTTTATAGGTTACAGTATAATTAAATTATTTCTTATTGTAAAAATATATTTCCTTTTCTTAGCCGTTCCTTGTTTAATAATTGAAATTTTTTTTTTAATTTTTTTTATTTTAGGGGCTCCAACATACTGCAGTTTAAGTTAATTAAAACTCATAATTTAACGTTTTAACAATTTTAATTGTCTTCTTCAGAAAGCTATATTTCCACAACTGTAACAAGTCAAAAATTTTTCTTAAGTACTAAGATTCTTAGTTTGTTAAATATTGAACTTACACTATAACATTGTTACTAACACAACACATTAAAAATTGGTTTTGTTTGGTCAATTAAAATAACTTTAAAATAATTTAATGATACATTTTGTGGTTATTTATTTTTATATATAGAAGATTTTGGCTCTCTTTGTCGGTTGATGGAAAGGCGAATGCGGATATTCCGATTCCAGCTAGGCGGCACACATCCAGAAACCTTTTTTTTTGATTAATATTTGTATTAGTGTAAAAAATTTTTTGTTATAAAATTCTCAAGGTCAAAATTTGAATGTAATAAAATTAATGGTTTGAGTAATTAATCTTTATAAAATAGGATAATAAATTTTGGATAGTCCTTCGATTTCAGTTTTATCGTTAACTAAATTTTTATGTTTATTAACTTGTATCATTTCTAGTATGCATCTTGCTTTTCAATTGACTTCTTTATTGAGTATAGAGACATTGTCGAAATTGAAGGTGTGTCTATTATTTATTGTTTTTTTAGGGCAGTGATGTTTTGATATTTGTGACCTTTTAACCTATCATTCAGATGTTGCTGTGTTTGTCCAATATAGACGCCATTACAGTTGTTACATGGGATTTTGTACACTACATGGGTTTGTCTATTTTTGTGTATCTTATGGTTTAGTTTTGAAAATGCAAACTTCAAATTATTGTAATTTTTATGTGCTACTCTAATGATCTGTGGTATTAAAATTTTATTGATTCTTTCTGATAATTGTGGAACATATGGTATACTAACGTATTTTGTTATAGGTCTATCGTTGTTGTTTGAGTTTTTGATTATTTTCTTGGAATTGTAAAAAGCATCGATTTTATTTTTTATGATTTTTTCTCTGTCCTGTACAAATTTGCAACATGAAGCAATAATCGCATTTATGCTGACTTATTTTGCACCACTGTTAGAGATGTTTTGGAATAGTACACTTGTAAGATATTCGTTCGTTTAATTATACAAGTTTATGTTCTATGTATACTCCATGAAGAGTCGGTAATCGAGAGCTAGTTGCCTGGATTGTTTGACTAACAAGAAGTTGGTTTGTTTTGGTCATTATCATAACCTGTGATTGGGCTGGAAACTCGAACGGATGATCAGTAGGTTTCAGGAGCTGTAGTATGGAAGGATGGAGACACCGTAAAAACGGAATGGGAGTAGTTAGGATGTAAATTTATTTCACCAAGGTGATACCCCCATGACATATCCATCAACATACAAGGGGTACAAGTAACCAGAAATCGCCCTGAAAAACAACCCGCCATCACGAACAACGCAGCCCAAAAGGACAATCCAACTGAAGTAAACGACGTGTATAATTTTGTATCTTAAGTTGACATAATTTTAAATTAAACTGTTTTATAACGGGGCGATGTTATAGGTCAGTTCATATCGCAATCCTAATTCCTGTTTAAGTATTTAGCGATTTCATAAATGTATTTCAGTGTTGCGACAGTTCGCAAGGAAGTTTAAGGAATTGTATTTTGGGGTCGTTAAGTATGTATAAGCATTTTCCGCGATAGCTCTTCGCAATACAAAAACAATTACAAAACGATATGAACTGACTTGACCATTTTTGTAGGACACTATGGGTGGGGATTCCAAAAAGGGATTTCGATTTTGAAAAGGAAAGAAAGGAGTCGATGATTAGCTCGGGGAGAATCAACAGCTTGCTCCGGTAGGGTCATCATGTACAGTAAGTTTAACTTCTAGATGTAGTAAAGTTAATATTAGGTATTAAAATAAATATATCAATAGAGCTAGTAATTTTATTATAACGCAAAAGATCCCACTAAGTTTAATGTACCGCTCGGCCAACCATATCAGGGCATAACCTGTGAATTTGGGCATAAGCAGTAGTAAGGTCCGCTTAAAGTTGACATTTGTAACTTAGCTGTAACGTGAAAGATACGATGCGACTAGTAACATTAATTACAGGAGAGTACGACGTTAACATACCTGCTAAAGTTAAATAAGAGTAAATTAATCTCAAATACGAAATACTTAATTCAAACTCGGAAAATTTCCTAATTGTAAGTAAAACAGCATGATCACTGCAGTCGAACGCGCTATGTCAATATAAATTAGATAAAAGAGTTACTGGAATGACAAAAATACTTTCTAATGTTCTAGGAAGGTATCCCCTTTTAAAACTTAATATGTTCTCAGTGGTTCTTCTAGTCACAAATAATTTCCGCTTATAACGACAAAGGGATCACCTCCAAAAATAGATCTCAACCTTCACCTTACCTGCTTCGACATATCGTTTCCGATTATCTGCCAAAAAAATTGATAGATCCAATATTATATTGTGCAATAAGTTGACCGATGTGATTGAAATTGTTCCAACCGAAGATATTAATGAGTTAGTCGCGTGTCGGCCTATGAATACAGAGGTAGAGTCAATGCTCAGACTTACCTGAATGAGTGAACGTGCGTGGCTTTGTGTGGGTGCGCTTGTGCATGCACGTCTGTTTGTGTGTGAATATGTTTTGTCAGTCTTACGTAAATACGTTTAACACTATTTTCTGTGTGTATAGTGTTGGAAAAATGAACATCGCGACACTGACACGCAGCGGGCGCTTCGTAAATTAATAATCGTTGATATTGTTGCGTTAAATAATACAATTTAGTGCATTACACGCGACGATATGCTCACGAACGTATAGTAAAAAACGGCATAATCGCGCACATGCTTGAAAAAATTGAAAAGTTAGTTGCATTAATCAATACAGGGAAAACAAATATATCAAAAGATGTAGTACGCTGACAACGAAACGTACGTAAGTTCATCACACCGATTTAAATGAAACTTTGTGGATTTATAGACCGATCTAGTGTAAGAACAACGGTAACTATCTTAGCTGCCCAATCGCACACTAGCGGGGTGTAAGGCAACCCATTCTCAACACACTCTTTGACTCAATAGCTCAGAAACTATGAGAGATATAAAAAAAAAAGTTAAGACAAGGTTTAAACTATTTTACATGCTCTTAACGATGACGTAAATATCTTTTCTATAACGAATGTTTATTTAGGGAAACAACCCCTTACTCCCTTACTTTTTCGCAAATTTCAGAATTTTTATATACTACAAAAATATAGAAGCTACGTAGAATTTACACATGTATGTATATATTACATCTGCCACGAAATATTTTTATTTGTGTAAAAAAAATCATAACTGATGTGTTATATTTACAGTGATGAAGAAAACAAGCAGGTGGTTATCAAATCATTTTATGAATAAAATGTTAGTATAAAGTTTACTGACAACAGTTTAAAAAGTAAATTCAGAAATATATTACGATGCGTATTGCGTATAGATAGTAAAAATGACAGGTAATCCATGTGGAAATATTGAAAACGAAGGAATTGCCTACACCATGCACAACGAATAAGCGCAGGCTCGCCACAAATACCTCATTGTTGCGTGTATTTTATGCATCCTTCGGGAAGCAGAATCTTACAGGATCTTTAAAATGTAGTGGCCGTTCGGCGATGTATCCACTTTTATACCATGCGTATTTAAATGGATTGAAGAACCTTGGCGATGACAATTGATTATGAGTTAAAGATTGTAACTGAATAATATTGTTCCTTTGGCGTAGAATTATGTCGTAATCCATAAGTAGTGCTTACTTCATCTGAAAATGTTCTCACAACATTTTTCCATATTCTAAAACCGTAAACGTCTAAAGGTTGTACCATTAAAGTTGTTTTCTTTGGAATTGTAAAAATATTTACTCTTTTGTTCGTTGGTACTAAATTTTGCACATCACTCGGACAATCCCCACTCCAGGATTCCAATAACCAAATACCTTCAGCTCCTGTATTTAAGTATTTGGTAAGTACACATCTGTAAACCAATCCTTAAAATGCTGAGAAGTTAGTTTTCCGGACATTGAAGCGGATCAAAATTTCTAACTTTAAAGAATTAAAAGATAAATCAAAATCATGCCTGGCTTCATTTTATACTGAAATAAAAATGTATCCCCAGTGACAAGTGCACATTTATCTTCAAATTTTGAAAGGGTATCTTGTGTAAGAATACTTACTATTTATATTATTAACGGAAATTATTACTTTACTTTCCTAAATAACAAACCGAAATAGTTCCCCTTTTTGAAAGATAATAAATATATAACTTAAAATTTCACTAACCTTATAACTAATGAGTTGTTTGTGATCTAGGTTTAGTATTTTTATATAACATTTCCGGAAACTTCTTCAGTTATAATTTTGAACTCATAATCAATTGTCATTGCCAAGGTTCTTCAATCTATTTAAATACGCATGGTATAAAAGTGGATACATCGCCGAACGGCTACCACATTTTAAAGATCCTGTAAGATTCTGCTTTCCGAAGGATGCACAAAATACACAACAATGAGGTATTTGCGGCAAGCCTGCGTTTATTCGTTGTGCATGGTGTAAGCAATTCCTTCGTTTTCAAGATTTCTACATGGATTATCTATCATTCTTACTATGTATACGCAACCCGCATCGTAATGTATTTCTTAACTTACTTTCTAAACAGTTGTCAGTAAACTCTATACTGACATTTTGTTAATGAAATCATTTGACAATCGCCTGCGTGTTCTCTTCATTACTGTAAATATAGCACATCAGTTATGAATTTTTTTACACAAATAAGAATATATATATGTATATATTTTTGTAGTATATAAAAATTCTGAAATTTGCAAAAAGTAAGGGGGTGTGGGGTTGTTTCCCCAAACACGTATTCGTTATAGAGAAAATATTCACATCACCGTTAAGAGCATGTAAAACAGCTTAAATCTTGTCTTAACTCTTTTTTGATATCTCTCATAGTTTCTGAGCACAAGTCAAACAGTCAAACAGAGAAGGATAGTGTTGAGCTTGGGGTGCTTTACACCCTGCCAGTGGGCAATTGAACAGCTAAGATAGTTGCCGTTGTTCTTACACTAGATCGATCTATAAACCCACAAAGTTTCATTCAAATCGATGAGATGCACTTACCTGTGTTTGCTTGTGAGCGGTTTTAAAAATTTCAATTTTGATTGAGGTTATGTTAATTACAATTGAAAAATTGTAGTACAGTAACGTTCATGACACAAATTTTCCACTTTAATATTGGAAAGGATAGTAACCCCAGCCTTTGTATTAGCAAATGCAATTCAGCAGCTTTCAGTAATAGGTAGAAAATAGCTGATTTATTCATTGAATAATTTTTTAGATATTTCTGATTGGAGTTTATTTTTCCATAATTCAAATTTACTGTACTAAAGAGATTGTCATGTAGCGGTTTGTTAAAAAAAGCAAAACAATTATTACTGGCGAGAACTATTCCTTGTTTTATGGTCCATATTTCTCATTCCTGTTACAATCTTTTCCCTTCTAGATAGAAATTGATGTTGTTATTAAAGCCTGGTGGCGCCTTTAATTATGCGTTGAAGCGTCACACAGACAATGACCGGAATACGTTCCTACCTTGGAAGTAGCTTTTCGTGCGTAGGTAGCTGACGGACAGGCGTAATATAGAGAGACGGTCCAATTTGGAGAGTATGTTTTGCTCGAAGGGAAGCAAGCTGGCGAGGTTATCCAATTCGGCGTTCAATCGTTCCCGGTGCCTTTTGCTCGGGTTACTTTTCGTAACGCCGTCTTTCGGAGTAGGTTTGAGGCTGTAACAAAAGATCAAATTTGAAATGAAGGTTTTCTTTCTGTATAGTGTCATGAATCGATGACTCATTTGTGAAAATGATAACTGTTCAGAGCATCTCTAAATAAAGAGAAGGAGTACAAATTCCAACAAATTTTTGACACTTTTATTGATTTAACAATCAGTAAATTAGAGTTTGCAAAAATTTTGATTTGAAAGTAAAATATAAGTAATCACATTGTAAAGAAATCTGATTTATTAAGCAAATGTGTATAACCTATTAAGGGTAGTAAAATTCTTCAAATTTAAAGAAGTAAGATCTAACGAATACTACCAACATTATACTGGGATGTGTTCACAACGCTGAATCCAGAATTGAGTTAAGGCAGAGCGAAATTAGAGATAGATTACACCTCGAAAAAGCGCTTGACTGCATAAAGAGAGAAGAAATTTGGAAAATACTAAAAGTAAAAAAAACGGATGAATAGCTCATACAAAGTATCAAAGGCATATGCAGAAAAACAGAGAACGTAGGAGCAAAAACATTAGAAAGTTTTACAACAACCACGGGAGTTAGGGGAATATTACACTATCAAAGATCTTTGCCAAAGACTTTTATAAAATATTTGCTTACACAGATTTTATACAGGCTAGGTGATTTTGGGGTAAAATTAAAAATGAACAGTTGGTACTGTTGGCAATATTATTATTTAATTACATATAACATACAAGTAAGTGTAATTTAAACATATATTTACTAATATTTGTTTGTTCCTCCTCTGTGCTTTATTTCCTCAATCCTTTTTGGTATACTGCCAATGCAGCTTTTTATTGTTTTTTTTTTACTTCGTCGCTATTATGCCATACATCTTGAATATGTTGTTGTAATTCTTCCTTTGTAGTTGAGTTTCGTGTACTTACGATACTTTTCAAGACATTCCATACGTTTCTAATTAGGTTTGTGTCTTGTCAATTGCATGGCCAAGGTAATATACGCAGATTTTTCGATTCAAGGTATCGCCTTACACTTTTTGCCTCACGACACGGTGCATTGTCTTGCATGAAAGTATAGGGTCTTTGAGTCGGATCCAATGAACCAATATAAGGTATTAAATAGTTTTGTAAAACTTTTATATATTGTTTTTGTTCCATTGTTCCGTTAACGAAATATAGTGGTCCCGGTCTTTCTGTCGTAATACATAACCAAACCATTAGAGATGGAGGTGTTTAATAGATTTGATCATACATGCTTCTTTATAACGCTTTGAAGGACATCGACGAACAAATTGGCTTCTCTCCGTTAGCACTTCTAGCCGTGATTCGTCACTATAAATAATTTAGGAAAAAGTAAAAAATGTAAAGAACCATTAAGCGAACTATGAGGATGAATTTGACCAAAAATACAGATGATAAATGAAACTTACTTTTCCGCAACTGTATATTTTCTATATTCTTTAGCCCATTGAAATCGTGTCACCTCCATTTTAGACGTTAGTCTTGACTTCTTTGCCGAACGCATTTCAAGCCTGCTTCATGAAGACGTCTACGGACTGTTCAGGCTGATATTTGTATACCTTCTCCACCAAGAATTTTATGAACACCTTTAGTGGATAAAATACGAGGTTCTGTAGCCACTTTTACTATACGACGATCATCTCAAACTAAACATAATTGTTGTACATACGTGAGAGTGGGAAGAGGCGTGATTCATAGCAGGTGGATATTCGGTTTATTGCACTCCTAAGCATTACTTTTATAACCAGCGATCATCTGTGGTCATACTCAAACAATAATTATGCATTTATAGATTTTCGAAATTAAAATGATATTTAATAAATATTCTCATAAATTTAATATTTCTCAAGTGGTCCTGTTTCCATGACCAAGGTCTGTGCATTACACTGTAATATATTATGTAAAATTTATTTTATAAAAGATTTTTAGCAAAGATCTTTGATAATGTAATATTCCCTTAGTCAATGTGAAGTACTTAGCCCACCGCCGCTTTTTTATTTTGTAATGGATGAGATTTCCAAGCTAGTAAATGGAAAGACGACAAGAACTCACATAAGATACAGAAAGCATCGACCAGCATATGTACATAAACGAGCCGACGTACGTAGATGGTTTGTCAATCTTCGCAAATATTAAAGAAGAACTATAACATAAAGTTGAAAAATGGAACGAATTGAGGAGAAATGTGGATTACAAATAAATACAGAAAAAAACCGAAATCATAAAAATGGCAAACAAAACAGAGAAAAATACAATTACAAATACAGGGAAAGACAACAAAAAATGTCGACAAGTTGAAACATCTTGAAGTAACAACCAGAACAGAAGGAATGATAAAAGAAGAAATGACAAGTAGAGTAAACAAAGCAATAGCAACCTAAGCTCCGTATAGACCATTTTTTAACAAAAAGGAAGTAGTTAAGAAAACGAAAACAAGAATATACGAGTCAGTACCTATGCTCATATGTATGTATATGGAAGCAAGTTCTGAGTTTAACCAATAGGCTAAAACAAAAAATAACGGCATGGGAGATGAAAATGCTGCATAAATTTGTGGGAGTGACCAGACTGCACAAAATAAAAAATAAAACAATAAGAAGTGAATCAGAAATAATAGGTGTGGTGCAAAAATAGAACAACAAAAATTAAGATGGTTTGGGTACATTGTTGGCATGAAGAAAGATAGGACAGTGAAATCAATTTGGGAAACTGAAAGCTAGCCAGAAAATTGCAACGAAGAAGGATTTTCCATTTTTCCGGCTTCTTAGGGGGGCGAGCCCTTTCTCATGGACTAATGAATTTCGTGAGGTGTTCATAATATTTACCGCAATTATTTATAGTTGCCTCTAAGATCCAGTAAGACTCACATTGAATGAATAGCAGCCTTTGCAATGGATTCCTGCATTTTCGTCAGTATGTTGATGTTTTTCTCTCGGTTCTTCGGGGTGCATTATTACTACAGGACATATTTTTCATCGCTGATTGCAATAGATCCAAAATGGCTTTTTGTCGTAGTATTCAAGCAACGGAATGGGAGCGCTTAAATGCCTGACTAAATTAACTTTTTCTGTCAAAAAATGTAGCATGGAAATATAAAAAAAATGCCATTTACATCTACTAGAATTAATGAATATTTACCTTGTTTCTCTTAAATTCACATAAATTTGCTATTATTGGCAAACGGATTCTCCAGTGGTAAGGAAACATTTTCTAATCACCTTTAAGTATAGCGTATTTCACATCAAGATGAATAACTCAGAAAATAAATGTTCGAAGTTTATTTCATCTTTAGTAAAACAATTACGGAACTAATTGCGACATAATAACCCTTCGGAATTAATGAGCAACCTGGGGAAATATTTATAGGTGCAACTATAGTTAAACGAACCAGGGAGAATTTAATCATGAAACTAGGTCTATAATTATTACTCCTTTTACTGTTCGCGTTTACATTTACTTACGCGAAAATTGGTTGAAACAGGAGGAAGCGATAAAGAAACACATATTTTGCGATTATGACGCAAAAAAGACCTATACTTAGCTTAACTATGATGTAAGACGTGATTATAAATAGGGCACAATTACTTTTTGTTACAGTTGGCTTTATTAATCGTTTTCGTAATATGAAAATTTGAAAGCGGCAATAACAATGGTAATGAACCCTCATATAGATAGTTATTAACTAATTTAGTAGATAATATTTACTTTTAAATATAAGTACGAAGAACGTTTTGAGAGTTAAAATTAACAATGTTGGCATTGCAGTCTTACTAGTTTTGAAACAGAACTTAATGCAGAAACGTTGTCTCCTCAAATCGGCCATTGAAAATTGCAAATACAAGCAGGCACAATAACGAAAAATTGTTCACCAAAGAAGCAAAGTATAGAACTAAGCAAATATCTTTAGAAGGGAAACGATGATATTGCTGAAATTTTGCGGGTAAGTGTAATAACGCATACTGCACCTGATTTCGATTTTTTGTTGTTACTGTACTTCCAGTTTAACCGGTAGTACCCTTAACTTGCTTTATTTAAATGGAGCACTCTGTATATTTTTGCATGTTATAATAATAATAATAATAATAGTTTATTGATGTAGTGGACCATACGGCATAAGATAAGTCAACAAACAAATATACAAAAAAGAAATAGATTTACAATATCAATGAAAAAAGAAAAACGACATGTGTGCAAGTAACATGCAGCCCATAGAAAATAACATATGCTATTTACCTAAATACATAATATTTAACAATACTAAGCAACTAATCGTAAGTAGAAACATAATTAAAAAATTCATTTAACGAATAGAAAACATTATTATAAAGAAATGTCCTAAGTTCTTTTTTAAAAACTTTTATATTTTCTAAATCTTTAATAGAAACAGGCAGCGAATTAAATATTTTGATCCCCATATACACTGGAGATCTCTCATACGTCACCAATTCATGTTTTGGTACGGATAAACTATCTTTATTCCTAGTATCGTACATATGAAAATTAGCGTTCCTAGTAAATAAACTTAAGTTAGTTTTAACATACACCGCAACCTCTAGTATATAAAGAGCAGTCACGGTAAGAAGATGCATGGAAGAGAAGTAGGAGCGGCATGAAGTACATTTAGATACACCAGCCATATTTCTAATAGCCAATTTTTGTATTCGCAACACCTTTCCAACGTGACAATAGACAATAGAACTTGTTTTTCCGGATTTGTTCATACCGATTTTTGTACCCTTGTCTGTACAGAATTGAAAGATAAAGCGCATCACATTTACAAATACTGTTAAGTTTTTACACATGGAGATAAGCATAAGCCACTTGAACTTTTATTTATTAATCAAAATAAACGTGTAGGTAATTGTTGAAGAACTGTCAAGTTTATTTAATTCAGGTCTATCTAATTACTAATTGTACGGCTGAAAATGGTGCATTTAACGGGTAACATCACTCTTGCGGCCGAAAAGAAGACTAAACTTTGACGATTTTTTTTTTGGAGCATAATAAAAGGAATGGGAATTCTTTTTAGAGGGGTCATTCAGCATATATTTAAGTATAGACATTTTTTTATTATTATTATTTTTGTACAAAATGACGGCGAGAGAGCCAATCTTGGAAATGATCTTTTTAAAAAAACACCTCCAGTAGCGGACAAATTTCTCGCGAAATATAAGATCTGGAACAAAGAACAAAAAAAAAATTAAAATCTATATACTATTGGCTATAGAAGCACGTAGGGATTTTTTATTTAATCAAATTTTGTACTTTTGACAAAAAAACCCTTTTTACCTTTAATCGGCGATGCCTGCACCATACATTTGGCCATCCAGATTGATACTCGCCTCTTCTTCCCTCCTGAATGATTTTAACAGCAATCGGGCCTCTTTTGCAGCATCAGTCAGTGATCGCTCCGAATCCTTGATGCGGCGCTCGTCCATTTCGACACAGAAATTGTAACAATTCGTACCAATTTTCATGCCTAAATTTTGCACGAACCTCATGACACTTGATAGGCCATCATTATATATGCCTACAACTATATATATGGCAGTACCAAGCGCATGCTTGCCACTGGATATGCTTGGACTGCACATGCTTGCAACTCTCGTTGCTATTCTGAGTATAGCCGCCGATGCAACGGGTAAGCAGATCGTCGTTGTTTAATTCTTGGTAAATTGGTAAAATTGTTTCAAAAACTGTAGTCGAGAGAGTTTGTTTATGCTTGTAATCTGCACTACCAATGGCCTGCGCTTTTTGCCACAAGCACCACGAATTTTCTCCGGGCGGGAATTTTTCGTACGGTTTAAAAAAAAAATTACCATAAAACCAAGTGCATATTGTTTTTACGATGTTAAAGCATTTTTTAAGTAATAAAAAAAAAGATTTTTTCAAAATCCTAGAGAGAGAAAACCCCTTAAATGAAAAAGAGCGCATTCAAATTTTAATGACGATCAGTTTTGGCGATCATATTAGAACTCATGAAGAAGTATGTCACCCTTTTAATGATTTGCATCCCGAAAGAAATCCCATAACACGTTTAGCTGTTACTAAAACACTAAAACGTTTTTGTTTGACTGGGACGGTTAAAAATTTGCCAAAAACTGGAAAACCGCAGACCGTAACTAATGAAGGTATTAGAGAAAATATTGCCATTGAATTAAACGAATCACCTCAAACTTCTACCACAACTTTGGCACTAAACCATAGTATAGTCGTCGTTCTGTAGGGAAAATATTGGAAAGAGAAAAATACCGCCCATATAAAGTTGTTTCAAGAATTGTCAGATGATGATTTTGACAGACGCGACGGCTGGAGTTTTGCAAAGGGGTGATACAAATTTGTAATGTAGACGAACGTTTTGCAATTAATGTGGCATTTTCTGACGGAGCAACCTTTTGTTTAAATGGAACAGTTAATCGCCATAATTCAAAGTATTGGTCAAATAAGAATTCTCACTGGATTCATGAAGCCTATGTTCAACATCCACAAAAGTTGAATATTTGGATGGGAATTGCAGAAAACAGGCTTATAGGCCTATTTTTTAAAGACTGTAAGTTGTATGGGGAAAAGTATTTGGATCTATTGAATAACGAAATTATTCCTGCACTTGCACAACGCAATGGGCAGTTATCCCAAAATTTTTGGTTTCAACAGGATGGAACGCCTCTACACTATGCAGACGAGTTAGGAATTTTTCGGATACTACTTTTCCAAATTGCTGGATTGGACGTAGAGGATTCATTCAATGACCTGCACTTTCTTCAGACCTTAGTCCATTAGATTTTTTCTTTGGAGTCGACTCAAATCACGTATTTACGTTAGACGACGAACTATGAGGTAAGCGCCATAAATTCTCGGCCTGATATTGAAAAAATAAACTTGGTAAAATATAACAATTTTTATTTTTCAATATAATCTCCCCTAATTTCAATACATTTATTACAACGATCAATTAATAATTCTTTACCCTTATAAAAATAATCTAAGGTTTTTACCTCAAAATGCTATATTACAGCTGTTTACAACTCACTAACGTCCTTAAAGAGACAGATCTTTCTTTAAGTGAGAAAATACATAAGAACCATTGTTTCATCTCTTGTGACAATGAACTCCAAAATCGATTTCGGGTCGTTTCCACACATGTTTAAAAACGAACGCGCACATTCGATCCGACGATTACGTTGGAGAGCAGAAAGAGGATGCGGTACCCCCAGTTAGCGTCCTTCAACTTATGGCTGATTTTATCATATTTCCTACTATCGAAGATAAGTCGAAGACAAGAATTTTATAATCTTTCAATTCGATTCTTTGTAACAATATTAATACACGGACCGTAAACATCACAAAAATTAAGCTACGACAAAACAAGAGAATAAATGTATTTTAATTCTGGGATTAAGAACATGTCTGTGGGGATAAATCATTTTTAAAGCAGTGTAAGCACGCTGCAGGCTCCTAGAAATATGGTTTTTAAAACGAACAGATTTGTTTATATATAATCCCAAATTCCTGATAGTCTCGACAACCGGACGAGGGATATTATTTATCTGAATGGACAAATTATCCAGTCTAATATCAATTCTCCTTCCAGAAAAGACAAGGACCGCCGACTTCTGTGGATTCATAACAAGAGAACAATGTTTAGAGTACTCTGCCAGCCTATTAAGATCTTAATTAAGCAGTTCGATAGTTGAAGCAATTCTATTTGGAGTACACCTGTGTATCATCAGCATAACAATGGCAATGACAATGCAAAAGACAAGTAGACAATGTTGAGGTGTACACTGTATACAGAAGAGGACCTAAAATAGAACCCTGAGGGACAACGGAAGTAACATTCCTGAATTCCAAGATATTTTGACCCAATTTAACAACCTGAGATCGACTGGAAATGTAACTGCGAAAAAGTCCAACGGCAGTATCTGACAAGCCGATTAATAGTGTCAAACGCTCTACTAAAATCTAACAAAACTAAGATGGTGACCATACCCTCCTCCAAGGAACTGATAATATCGTCTGTGATACATAACAGAGCAATAGCACAACTGTATAAAGAATGGGATCCAGAGTGCCAATTTGGAAGCACATTGTTGTTTAAAAGAACATGTCTTAATTGACGTTCCATAATCCTTTCCAGGACTTTAGAAAGGGTAGGAAGAATGCTTTGGGCACTTTGGGCACTGGAATAATAATAGCCTTCTTCCAGACAGTCGGAAAGATGGAATTACTCAAGCAATGATTTATAACGTGAATTGAAAAAGGAAGAATATGTGGAATATATACATAATTTCAAAGCATTAATACCTATATTATCCCCACCCTCACATCTAGACCGAATATTATGTAAAATTTGATGGAGTTCATGCTCTGTAATCAAAGTGAAATGAAACATGGTACGGTCAGACAAATGCGCAGGCAAAGTTTTGGATCTTGACTCAACTACTTGGAAGCTACGCAAATTACGCCAGAGTGATCGTGCGTCACCAGCTGCAAGAGCAGCATTCATATAAGCGGACTTTTCATTGCGAATGGAGGAGGTAGTAAAATTGCGAAATAGCTTGTAATATTGCTAATGAATCAGCCTTTTTGGTTTTTTAAATTTTTCTAGCGCTCTATTCATCAATTTTATTAAGTACTTGACATTGTCAGTTAACCAAGGCAGAATGGGTTTAGAACAATAACAAGTAATTAGAGGGGCGACAATATCTAGTAAAGATAAAATAGATTGATTGATAAAGGTAACTTTATCGTATATGAAGCTATAATCATAAACAACTTGCCAGGAAACAGCCTTTAAGCAAGATAATATCACGAAAAGTTCCACTGGTAAAAAATGTAGTATCATCTAGATCATCGGCCGATGCGCCGGAAGTCAGATGGACGCTGAGACAGCATGCGATGTGTCTTTTGGCATATAGATCGATGAGCTAGGGAGTTGTAAAGTTAGATGTAAGTAAGATGGAAACTAGTTGCGCGTAACTAAGAAAAATAAAGTTAGGTGAATAGTGTGTGGGACTATCTTTGTAAGAGCTAACCCCCAAACCCTCTCGCAAGGTAAGTACCAATATATTCATACAATCTAGATATTTATAGCGAAGTTTTACGTGACAATAATCATAATTTAAGTTTTTAAAATCTCGGAACGACTTGAAACCAGATCCCATCGAGGGTGTAGCAATCATCAAGTGACATTCAATTAATTCATAGTCAGGAATTTTAGGAAAATGCCTTAACGAGCAACGAGAATCCAGGTCATCGTATAACAAAACCAAGTCAATCAAAGTAGCTGAATCTCTCGTTACACGTGTAGGCTCGTTAATCAATTGTTGATAATTTAAACTTTCGTATAAATCAATAAGCTCCTGTGAATTTTTATTGTCAGAATCTAGAAGATTGAAATTAAAATCACCTAAATATAAAATAACATCAAACGAAACCATGTTGTCCGATAAAGTGTATTCGAGAGACTCAAAAAACATTGAAATATCAGACCTAGGAGCTCTATATAATACACCAATTGCCATTCTAAGTCTGTTAATGGTAACTCCATGCCAAAGGTGCTCTATACTACCAGTGATATCAACCAAACTAAATTTTAAATAATCCTTTATATAAAACGCAACACCACCGCCATGGCGATCCCTGCCCCTTCTAACCAAAACGTAACCGTTAACGTAAAGAACATCGGACGAAATAGCTGCATCTAACCATGTTCCAGTAATAGCAAAAATGTGATAGTCACTGGCCAAAATAAGGTTTTTTATTTCAGCGAAGGAGTTGAGTAACTATCTAACGTTCATGTGTTTTGTTAGATGATTCTCATTTTATTGATTTATTTATTTATAATAATAATAAAGACCAACAGGTAAGCTCCCACAATGGTCAAAAGAGAAATACATACTTAATAAGTAATAATACAAAAAAAAAACCTAAAAGTAAATAATTAACGTTACAAATTCAACAATTTTATTCGTGTAACAAATTGTGCGTACGTTAAATTGAAAATGTCTATGTTAACTGGAAGTGCATTAAGTTCTTTTGCTGCTAAATTCGATGGATTATTATAACCATAGGACGTGCGATGATACTCGAGAACAAACGTGCGATGATACTCGAGAACAAACAAATCATCTTTCTAAGTATTCACCATAGGAATTCGGAAAAAAAGTAGGAGAACAATTCAGAACAATCCAAGTTACAATGTATACACTTGTAATCCAATTTCAACAAAGAAATCTTACGTCTAGTCGACAATGAAGACAAATTCATCATCGATAGTCGTTCAGGATAAGAGTACAGGTTTTTATCAATATTAAGTTTAAATAAAACAAAATTAACAAATTTCCGCTGCACTCTTTCAATCTTATCCGACTGAAATATTGTGTAGGGGCTCCAAATAGTAGAACAGTATTCAAGGACGGGCCGCACTAAGCTATGAAAGAGAGAAATTATTCCGATAATGTTTGTGAAATCACTAGTTTGACGTTTGATGAATCGGCAAAGTTTAAAAAGCTCTGCAAGTAATATAGTCGATATGTAAATGAAATCTTAAAGAAACATCGAACAATATACCTAGATGCCTTTATATATGGTCTACGCGATCAAGAGTAGTGTCATTGGTTGTGTAAGGATAACTAATTATGTTCTTCTCTTTTGTCACTAATTTACAATAAATAGAATTAATTGTTCAGTAAATGTGAAGTGCTTTCTCTTATTTTTTCAAGGATAATGATACTTAAACCAGTATGGAGGAATCCGGAAATACAAGGTCTATTATAATCTGAAAAAATATACAGGGTGTTCTATTCAAATAAAAAAAGTTATGGGTGCTTTCGGTTAAACCGGCAGTACAGCAACGACAAAAAAATCGAAATCAGACGCATTATACGTCATTATACTTACCTGCAAAGTTTCATCAATATCATCGTTTCCGTTTTAAAGATATTTGCTTGTTTCTATACTTTATCACAACCCTGTGTACTAATTCACAAAGGATGTACAAAACTCCGCCTAGCAGCGTTTGAATTATAACAGCGTCCGTCGACGCGGGTTTCAATTTTATCACAACAATCCATGATTCATTCTGGATGAAAGATTATTCGTTTCTATATCCATGAAAATATAAACAAGGAAATTCGTTCATTAGCGGTAGCAGGTGTTTAACTGCACTTACTTCAACGCTATAGCAAAACAAAATTGTCAACATATTTCATCAAATTCCGCCGAATGCACAAAACAAGTACAGGGAGTAAGGTGACACTTTAATTAATATTAATAACATATTCTAGTAGCAAACACGTTTGGCACTTCCACATACTTATACAATAAGCATATAGGTATGCATATAATATTGTTAATTATATAAAGAAAAATGGATCACTTCATACATATTAATTTGACAGCCAGATTTTACACAAGACGAAGTAATATATTCAAAAAATAATGACAGGTCAATGGAAAAAACGTTTTTGATGATAATATATGTTATAAAAATGCATGAATGTAATGATGTATGTAATATGTATTACGCTATCGAATATCTTGCTTCCCTGTACAATTTTCTTATTATATCAATTAAAAACTTATATGTAAATTTATGAATTACTTTAGTGGGACGTGTGCCAAACTCTATTTAAATTACAGCCTGAAGGGAGTAAGTACACATATTAAATTCAATTCGAAAGTTAATTGCCTGCAAGTTTTTCCTTCATTTTAATTTTCATTCAATAATATCGCATTAATAACCGCCAAAATGTCAGATATAGGGATATTTAAATAAAATACCTATTAATCTTCGTTAATAAAATATATTTGAATAACAAGTTGAGTATAAAAATTCCAATTTAACTTAAATTTTAAACTTTCCTCTCTAATTTATGAGTGATGAAGCCGAGTAGGTTCAAATATTCTTGGAATATTTCCAATCCAGCCACGTTGCATGTCTTTCACGGAGACTTTAGATTTATTTTTCCAACGTTTAATCGATAAAAGGTTACGAGCATCGTAGATGTAACACTTTTTACGACATACATATATGCAAAACATAGTCTGCAAGAAGTTTCTTTCAACGTGGGGGTCGATTTTCTCTCAGGGGAAAAAACACTAAGTGAATGTTATATGATATTTTGTAGATACTATATTCAATTTGCGAGATTCAGATTGTTTACCAAATTTGAGAAACACAACTTTTTTCTTTAGCTGTAAATTGGACAACTTCCAATCAAATCCGAAAATTAAGTGCACAGAGAAAAAAACTTCTTGAATCAAACAAATATATATCTTTGAAATTATTTATTTAATTTAACAAACGTTTATTTGAGTGAAAGCACATTTTCTAACAACAGATTGAATTTGTTTGAATGTACAAACGTTTTTATTTGGCATCATTTTGTTGAGTCAAATAAATATATGTTAGAATCGTGCACTTCGCGCGTCGTCGTCAATTTCCGTTGCGTAAACGTAGGGCAATCGCAATTGTAGTCCCAACTTAGGTTATGTGAGATTGTGGTTCGTGAGTAGTGAGATGCAAATGAAGATCCGATTGCACTGAATAGGAATACAAAAGAGACATATGCATCGCTAAAAAAAATCATCGATTTAGTGGAATATAATGACCAAAAGTGGAAAATTTGTGCCGACTTAAAAGCGGCGGCTCCTTTAAGAGGTATACGAACGAGTTATATCCAAAATATGTGCTACATGTGCTTGTGGAATACCCGTTTTGCCGGCAACCAATATAACGAACGGAGCTGACCTTTACGCGAGGAATTTAGATCGCGAGGAAACAACATTATTGAGATTCCACTTGTGCCGATCGAAAAGGTTTTGTTATCACCGCTCCTCATCAAACCAGGGATTGTTTAAAATTTCATAAAAGCATTGGGCCCAGAAGGAAATGCATTCAACGAATTGCGTCGTATTTTTCCACGGTCAAGTGGAATGAAAATAAAAGAAGGTAGATGTCTGAATCTGATCTATTGAAATTTACAGGAATATTAATGGACCGGACATTCGTCGTTTGATGAGGGACAAACGATTTGAAAATGCACTCATTGACATGGAGCTTGTGGCATGGGATTGTGTGAAACCGGTTACTGACAATGTTCTCGGAATTCATCGATCCGAAAATTGGCGCATACTAATTGAAAACATGCTCACTGCTTTTCACCGTTTAAATGTTCGAATGTCATTAAAAATTCATTTTTTGCAATCCCACGTAGAAAAATTCGCCAAACAATCACCAAACGAATCCAATGAGCATGGCGAGCTTTTTCATCAAGTGACGACGAGGCTCGAACATTGGTACAGCGGCAAAAAGCTACATGCTCTTTTAGATGACATTTGTTGGAATATACAAGAAGAAGATGACGATACAGAAGAATCAGGGCAATCAGAGAATGAAAAATGAAAAAAATCAAGAAAACTGTTTTTTTTGCAAAAAAAAATATAAAAAATCGACTGAATCGATTCATTTTTTTTCAAATGGTTTCTATTCGATCGATTTTCATCGATTTAAATTCAGTAAATGGTCAAAAAATGATAAAAATTGCCTTTTTTGTGGTCTTTGGGCCTAAAATTTTTAAAATGAAATTGCTCGAAAACGCGAGCTAACTTTTAAAAACGGTTAGCAGCATCGGATTTAGCATTGGATGTTCAACCCCTTGGGCGCCCAGCTTGTTGCAAAAAAAAGTCTCTAATTATAGCACAGGGTAATGATAAATATAAAATTAGAACATCTTCCAAACTGACTTCAAACTCCATAATACATAGGTATAAATAAATATTCTAATATATTTGATGATATTGTTACTATCACTGTATTTTTACTATGTTTACATGAAAAGTTTTTATAAAATCTGATTCATCTAACAACGTTTTCCTTATATAATACATTTTAGCGCAATTTTATTGTGAAGTAGTGTATAAGCTACATCGTAATGATATACACTAATACTATACTATCATTAAGTGCAATATCCTGACGTACGTAATCATAACAATATATGCATCAGAATTAATACATTATAGTAAATTACATGGATATTATGTGTAACATACATGCTTTATGAATGCATATTCTTCGCATATAATAATGCATTATGCAAATACGTTTCGTCAAACACAATGAGCTTGTGTGTGCCAAGTCTAATCTTAGTAAATACGTTGCATATGCTTATAAGGAGAAGTGAAACTAATAGTAACCATATTGAGGTGTTGCCTTTTTTTACATGCTTTACATGAATGTGAAGATTGTAGGGTAATTCTTCCCATAAGGCGAATCATACGTAACGTCTAGTTGTATTTGAATACAATCTAGTAAAGAATACGAATTAGAAAACTGTAATGTTAATTACACACATATACAGTTTACTCTTCAAACAATTCAAATGTAATGTATAGTTGTGAATACAGTATATACACAGAAAATATGTTGTAAAATTTGTGTTGTTAAGGAAATATCTTTACTGTGACGAGAATATCTTGTACAAATAAGACACTGATTTATTAATCATAAAAACATGTTTATTGTAAAAGAAGTTATAACACATCTACTTAAAATAACAAAAATATTTCTTTATTTAAAACATAAGTATAACCCTGAATTGAAACTTTTACAAAATATTATTTTTAATCTGTGATGACGTAATGTAGGTTCGCCTTGCAATCAATAATAATGTAACGTTACCCCGTACGAGTTCCCGGCAATGTTGCCATTTATCTCGTGTGGCTGTTGGGGATATCTAGTGTGGACAAGCAATCCCTTTTTCATTAATAATCTATTTAAAATAGAAGATTAGTTAGTGAAAGTGAAGTTCCCGGAATTATTTGTAACGTTTCAAGGTAATTAGTTTATATACATAATACATATGATTCTTATTCAGTTTTGTTGGTTATGTTGAATACTAGCGTATACATGATAGATCTATAGATATACGCAGCATATAACTTAATGGAATAAAAATTGTTTATCGACAATAGATTAAAAATTAGTCAAATGTATACGATATCATTTACTGGAAGCGAGAGAATAAAGCTAGGATTCGACGAACATTTTATTGTTAGAGCTTTTATAATGAAAAAGGCATAGTCATGGAAGAAATGGGTTAATTTTATATTGTATTAACCAAAGTATAAAAACTTTTGTATTATATACTCAGTGACATAGAAATTGCAACAGCTAGAAGGGGTTGGAATTTCCGGATGAAATTTGGTAGCAATATTCACCTATGTAAAAGTAATAAATGATCAAAAGTTGGGAGGAAAATCTTTATTAGTTAAACAAAATTTTGTAACAATTGTTAATAATGTGCGGGGCCGCCTCTCTGATTTACACATTCATTTACACGCCGTGGCATTGATTGAATAAGGTGGTTTATCTCGTCTTGGGTTATTGCCTCCCATGCAAATTGCACCTCATGTCTCAAAGCCTCTAAAGTCAAAGGAGGACGCTGCAAGTTTCGCAACCTTCTACCCATTATGTCCCATACATGTTCGATGGGCGGCCAGGACAAAAGATTAATCTGGGCCTGATCAAAGAAGTTCAAGGAAAACCTTGCTACATGAGGACGTGCATTATCTTGCTGGAATAATGGATCTTCAAGCCCTTGTAAGTATGGCAGAAGATGTGTTCCAACCACCTCCGCTATGTACCGTTGTGCTGCCATATTACCTCGAATGAACACCAAGGGAGACCTACTGCCATAAGTAATCGCACCCCAAACCAGAACACCCACAGTGCGGTGTACGTGCCTCTCAACGGTAAATCGAAGATTCTGTCCTTCACCCCGTCTTCTTCCGACTCTCTGACGACCGTCGTGCATAGCTAAACAAAATCTTGATTCGTCACTAAACACAACACGACGCCATTCAAGATTTCAACGAGATCTTTCATTGCACCATTATAACCGCTGATAATAATGTTCCGCAGTCAAAGGAAGCACAAGTTGCGGATGATATGATATTAACCCAAAACTTCGGATTCGGCGATAAACTGTTCTAAGGGTTACATGGCGACCTTCTTCACCAAACCATTGGTCACCAATTGCCCGAGTAGATGAAAATCGGTCTCTAAATGCGAGTTGTCTTAAGCGACGATCTTCACGCTCGTTCATTCTTCTTGAAGCCCCGGTTCCCCTTCTACGACGTTCCTGGCCATCTTTAATGTAATTGTCGATACACTGCTCGTCTTCTTACTCTAGGCATAGCTAACACTTAACTGAACCGCATTTCAATGAGAACAACAACACAAATGGAGAAAGTTATAAAAAACACCGCAAAAAAAGACATTCAATATCAATGCTGAGAGAGAGGTGAAAACCTCAATAACAACTTTATTGCTTCACTGAGAGGATTCAAATTTTGATCATTTATTACTATTACATAGGTGAGTATTCCTACCAAATTTCATCCGGAAATTCCAACACCTTCTAGTTGTTGCAAATTACTATGTCACTCAGTATATTTGTATAAATACAGCTGTGATTACGGAAACAATGTAATCATAATCTAATCTACATGTTCTTGAATAGATATAAACACTATACAATCCTTGTCCATAACATTAGGCCAACCTTTAAGGTCTTATAATTGCATGTTTTAAATAATATACATATACTGAAGATATCCAATCAAATGGTAAAAGTGCTAGTGAATAGACAATTATATGCTTTATCACAGGGATTTTGTTAACAAAAATGGAATTTTGTAGATTAATTAAAATTTTAAGACTTTTGGGGGATTCGAGAGCATTCCTTCATGCTCTTTTGGCAATTTTTAATGAATGTTGATATCAATAAATGGAAATTAACGAATGTTAAAATTGAAAAATGCAAACCAGCCTTGATTTTACGAAGATGTCATGTATACTCCTTATGACATTCACAGGAAATCTGCTTGTTCTACCTCCAACCTTCTCTTCTACCATGAATCTATTCTCTAATTTCAATATTGGACGCTTTGAGCTGGGAGCGCAGCGAAAATACGAGATAACTAAGAAGAAAGCTTAACCAACTGTGATGAATTTACTGGTGTCTTATTTCTCCTTTATTTCTAATCGCTATGGCGATTGTTTATATCCACAGCAAATTTTGATGATTTCTGCCTAAATGTAATATTGTGATGAATTTCGATGAATAAAGTTATTTTTAGAAGTAGCATAAAAGGGTCAATGCAGTGACGCTACTAGATGACTCAAACTAGACGACTCTATGATAGACAAACACTCACGACAACCATAAAATATGAAATTTTACTACCATAAATGACGATACCTTAACGAAACATATTTAATATACGAAATAATGTTAGAAATACCTTTGAATTTACCTTGTTGTTTGTTGCAGTTGAATTTTACATTAATGTGAGAGAGAAGAGTAGTTTCGTCTTCGATTCACCAAGATCGTCATTGGCTTGAGTTAAATTAAATGTATAGTACCCCTACTCCTAGGCCAGTCCGCCTGGGGGAAAATTGTGACTACGAAAAATATATTTTATCCGCCAGAGGGAATTTCATTTCTATCGGGTGGCTATACTGAATACCCTATACGTTTTAGAGCGACAGCTGGGCTTTCGGATGTAAATATTTAACATAACAACTACCCCCCGCCAGAAGGAAACACTTGGAGGATTTAAATAATGTTTTCGATAAACGTGTAAGGAAAATTAACAATGTACAATTTAAATTCTTAACGAATATTTTTCGATTTTAGGTTTTTAGGTTAGATTCATTTGATACTGACAGGAATGTAAACACACATGTAATGGATACGTTCTAAAATTTCAATGTAAACAAAAACATTCTTAAATATTTAAACATTGGAAACGATATTGTATTACATACTCTTATAAGGATAAAGATCCTTTATAGCAATACTTTACATTATGATTTGTAGCCTATAAAAAAAGAACAACTGCATAAATCCATTAATTGATTAAAAAAATTTCATGATTATTTGACGATAGAAATTTGATTTACGATGTTCAACATTTTACAATACAATAGACATTAGGATGAAAAACCTAGTTTTGTGAGGGCAATTTAATCAAATAATTTTATGTTAGTGTACCGTGTGGAAGGTAAATCATTATTGGACTTACCAAAATTGTCTGAGAAGACAAGAAGCAAATTAACAAAAATAGTAACCGAAAACATTATGTTTTTACTTATATAATTTGTCATTATAAATTTTATAACACATGTTATCCACGCCTATTATGAATACTTTTTTAATTAACACATACATGTTTGATTTTGTTTTTAATTTGTTTCTGTTGGTAGCACAATCATCATTTAGTGCTAAACTTAGAAACAGGATATTTTCACATCAGGTGAATACAGTAACTGTTTTACTTCTCGGTAAGTAGCTTACGGTTATAGGTATTTGTTCTGATGTAACTGCAAAGCGCAAATACTAGCAACTGAAAAGCTATAGCGTGGATCATTATAATCAGTCGCGAATGGTGGTTAGGTAAATGAGAGCTCAAGGACAAGACTTCGATTCCTTCGTGCATTTCCGTTGCATATCGTATACGTCGTACTTGACAAAAATACACGAGGAAACCGAAGCGTTGTCCTTGACATCACTGACCATAACTAGAGCTTTACGGGTGCGAGGAATACATATGTTTACGTTAATTTTGCAGTAGTGAACTTTTCATAGTATAGTATATTTTGGGCATGATATTCTATAGTACAGAAAACTATATGCAACATTATTACAGAGAAATTTAAAAAAGTGCTTGGTTTCCGCTCGCAATTGCACAGGCCCATAATAAAGCACACTACATCAACGTATACCTTATTTTTAAAAGTAAGTAATATTGTTATATGTAAATACCACCTTTTTCAATGTGAACATACCTATTATTTATTTTAACAATACATGTAAGCATAGATAATATACATTATTTATGCTTCCAACATAATGAATTCATATAAAGTAACGCGTTTTGTTCTCCTACACATCGCACCTTTAAATTTAAAAATACCATCTAATACATTTAACAATATAATTTTACTACTGCGTACAATATAAAGTTTAAATAAACAGTACAGAGGATACTAATGTTTCACAAATATCATCCTTCTAAAATTCACTTGCTGCTGTAATGTAAGTAATGTTAAACGATAATCCCACGATTACCAATAACATCTTGTGGACTGACAAAGCACGATTTCATAACAATGGGGTGGTGAATCGCCATAACTGCCATTACTGGGCTCCAGAAAATCTTCATTCGATGCGTGAGACTCATTTTTATGTAATATAGGGTGTCAACGTTTGCTGTGGATTATTTAATGGACGTATCATTGATCCATAATATGGAGGCGAACAATTGAAAAAACAAATATACGCATGGATATTAAATATATGGAAAGAGGAGAGAATGCCGAATGACTGGAAAATAGGCCAAATAATAAAGGTACATAAGAAAGGAAGTCAGCTTGAATGTAATAATTATAGGGGGATTACATTACTACCAACCGCCTACAAGGTTTTGTCTACGTTGATACAGAGAAGAATAAGAGAGGCAATGGATAATAAAATAGGACAATATCAATGCGGGTTTACGAAGGGGAAATCGACAATTGACGCAATACACATAGTTAAACAAATTGTAGAAAAAACTTATCAACATAATATAAACCTCGAACTGCTTTTCGTAGATTTTCAGCAAGCGTTTGATTCTCTAAATAGAAATATATGTTAGCGATGAAGGAGTTAGAAGAAGTACCAACAAAACTAAGAAGACTTGTAGCAATGACAATGCATGGAACAAAAGCTAGTGTAATAACAAATAAAGGTGAAACTGAAGAGTTTACTATAAATAAAGGAGTTAGGCAAGGAGATGCGATGTCGGCAACCATATTTAATATAGTACTGGAGTACATCACCAGAAGAGCCAACAAAGGTACAATAAGAACAAGCGGGGGACAATTAGTTGCGTACGCTGATGACGTAGTAATCGTGGCAAAAAAGAGGGAGATAATGAATAACATCTTAAAAGAAATAGTTGATGGAGGTAAGAGGATGGGATTGAAAATAAATGAGAACAAGACAAAAATAATGAGAATAGGAAAAGAGCTGAGCAAAAGAAAAATTAGAGTGGGGAATCATACTTTTGAGGAAGTAGACAAGTTCAAATATTTGGGAGTCACCATTACAAATGATGGTAATAGAGAAATGGAAATAAAGGAGAAAACAATGGCAGCCAACAAAGCTCTACATATAAATAAACACCTACTAAGAAGCAAAAATTTTTCAAAGAATACAAAGACAAAAATTTTTAGGACAACCATAAGACCAGTAATAATGTACGCAGCGGAAACAATGACAATGACAAAAAGGAATGAAGAAAATTTAAGAGTCGCGGAGAGAAGAATATTAAGATCAATACTTGGACCAGTTAGAATGGAAAATGTGTAATATAGGATAAGAACAAATGGGGAAGTAGCGAAAGAATGTGGAGAAGATATAGTTAAGAAGATAAAACAGCAAAGAGCAAAGTGGTTGGGGCATACGTGGAGAGCGGGAGACGACAAGATATGAAATATAATAACAAATTGGGGGCCATCGGGAAAAAGAAGGAGGGGAAGACCTAGATCTAGCTGGATGAGTGAAGTGAGGGAAGACTTGAAGAGGATAGGGATCGATAAGGCAAAAGAAAAAGCTAAAGATAGAACGGGGTGGAGAAGGATGTGTGAAAGAGTGGAATAGGAAGGAACAGGGACTTATCCTCCCCTTAATAAGGGATCTAGAAACCTTCATCTGAAGCGGCGAAATCCCCAGGAGGGGTCCTTAAGCCATTTATTATTATCATTGATCCATACGTTTTTGAAAGAACCTTGACAGGACAACATTTGCATTTTTTAGATAATGACTTTCCCGAATTAATGGAAAATATTCCATTAGCAGAGCGCAAGGATTTGAGGTGGCAACAGGATGTCGCTCCGCCTCATAACTCGCGGTTGGTTGTAGAGCATTTAAATGACGTACATCCCAATAGATTGATTGGCACTAACGGTCCTATTCAATGGTCAGTTTGCTCGCCAGACTTAAGCCGACTGGACTTCTTTTTGCGAGGATATTTGAAAGAAGTTGTGTATTCAACTCCACCTACGAACTTTGACGATTTGAAACTTAAAACTCGGCGTGCATTTAATTCCGTTAGAATGAATATGATCAGCAGCAACTTCCAGGGAATTAATTGATCGATTTGAAGCGTGTATTGCGTCGAATGGCGGCCATTTTGAATACTATTAGCATGTAATTGATTTTATGAATTATTAATGTATTTAATGTTTATTTAACTTCTGATAAGAATTTTGTTGTTATTTATTATTTGATATGATCATTTTGTTCTAGATATTTCTTGAATGCAATTTTCGTTCATACTGTTCTATTCCAAAGAAAGAACATAAACAAAAGAAATTGGTTTGGAGGAGGTTTCTTAAAGGGTGGTTTACTAGGGGTAGTTTTAAAAAGTATATATTCGACATCTTGTTCGATCTCATATCTTTGCAAATAAGAAAGATATCGCTTGTAACATTGAATCTAGGACATCCTGTATTGACAAAGTTTAAATTACATGAATCCAAGACTAAAAAAAAGATTATAATAACGCAGTGCTAAATTATATAGTCATTTTGTGATGTTTCTTGTGAAAAACGTAAGAACTAGAACGTTGCGGAAAGTATATTTCTCAATAGAACTAACAATTAAAAAGGATTTATATATTCATGCAATTTACTAACGTTAAATTATTTTATAAAAAATTATAAATGTAAGCAATTGATATACCTGCATACGTCATATAAAGATACCTGAAGTAAAACCAAGGATACTCACGTTGTGGATATAGAAGTACAACTGCAATCAACACTGCCAACGGCTAAGTGGGCTAATAGCAGCTCGAACGCAGCCTGTCATTACAAAAGAGTTAGGAGAAACTCTTAAAATGTCCGAAGAACGGAGCCCCAAATTTCTTTATAATTCGTCCGTCTTAATGCTAGATATATGCTCAGTCTAATGACGAGCGCTTTTTTATTTCTTTCCTCTTCTTTATAATATGATCTTATGTATGAGTTCTAATTATAAGCTCTATAGTTGTTTTTCAGACTGTTATTTGCCGGGAACGCGTATTAAAATTACGAGTTTGGCTTCTTTTTTTTCTGTATAAAATTCTATTTGCTTCACGCTTTTGCTCGTTAAATAACATATATTGCGAGTACCAGATATTAAACTGACCGTTCAAACTTTGACAAGGAGACGCTAATGACCGTATAAGTTACAAGCGACAACGGTAGTAGTTCCAATACGAGCGAACGGGAATTGATATAATTACACGTTTCATCGAAAACATGACAGGTGTGACGTAAAATTCATTAAAATTGCATACTTTAAATTTATCTGCTTACTACACACATTAGGTAAGCATTAACTATGTATCTCGGTTATTACGAAATAATATTTCTAAATCAAATACAAAGTAATAACCAAAGCCAGGTAATGCCTCTGCGCGGGATAGACGTGCACTTCCTTCAGTAAGTACAATACCAAAAAATAAGTCTTAAATCGAATAATAATAACAGAACCAATCAAGAATTATAATATCTGAAAAGTTGTGAAACATTCACCCTCTTAAGCAGCGTAATCAAGTAGGTTGGCGGGTTGCATCGGCATTACCGAATATTAAAAATGGAAGCACCTTTATCAGTATTATCACCCACTAGATAAGAGTCGTAAAAACTTGACAGCATTAAATATGCTTCCGTAGTTGTCTCGTTAAGCGATGTTCGTTGTGGTGAAAAAATGTGTTTATATTTTGGAAAAGATCGTTCGACATCTACGGATGTAATACATGCATGATTAAAACAATGAATTCTGTTAATAGATTAGTCGATGCACCATCACAAATTTCCCTCTATCAAATTTACCCACGAAGAAAAGAAAGACAACAGGATTCCTTTCCTCGACATGTTAGTAATAAGAAATAAAAATAAGTTAGAAATAGACGTACATAGGAAACCTACTAGTAATAATAGATTCATCTTACAGGATTCTAATCACTCATATGAACACAAACTTTCGGCTGTTAACTTTTTGGTGCACCGGTTACTCAATTTTCCATTAACTAAAGATAGATATCAAAATGAACTAAAAGAAATCATCAATATTTCTAACTTTAACGGATTCTCTGAAGATGTCGTCTATAATACTATTAGGAAACGTAAGAATAGATTAAGAATTAGAAATGTAAGCATATTAGAACGCATTGACGGCCGTAATAATAAGAAATATGTTAAATTACCCTTTTATCCATGTTACACCAAGGGTCTTCAAAAAATCTTTTCTAGGATTGACCGCAAGATTGTTTTCTCTTCGAGCAATAACCTTAAAAACCTTTTAGGAAATTCCAAAGACCCAATGGATAACATGGATAAATCAGGAATTTGCAAAATTTCATGTAAAGATTGTGATCAAGTGTATATTGGGCAGACAAAAAGATCAATCAAAATTAGGTACAAAGAATATTTGACTCATCTCAAATTCAGAAGGTTTGATAAATCTAGCGTTGCCCTACATATGCTTGAAAATAACCATAATGTTGATAATATAAAGTTAATTAAAAACGTAAAGAGTACTGCTCAATTAAATTGTTATGAAGGGATGGAAATTTACAAAAACAAAACTCACTTAATGAATTTAGATTTAGGACCACTAAATTCCAGCCTTTATCCTTTGTTACATCATGTTTAATCATTTATAGTTGTAATTTTAACCATGTGCAATGAACCGTTTTATTGTAATACTAGGATTTAATAACTCACGTCCTTCTGCTCATTTACCTTTAGGCTATTTATAGTCCTGTGCAATGAAGCGGCTCATTAAATTTTTCGATTTTAAATTTACATATTGCATAACTTTTTTCCTTATAAGGTTAGTTTTTCGCTTAGCTTGTTAGTTCAGTCTTGCTGCTGATGATGATAGCTTGGCTATCGAAACGTGCGTCCAGTACGAATTAAGTGTTGTGGTAAGGGTTTTAGTGAACTGTTTCAGCATCACAAATTTGTTTTAATGTGATAAAATCGGAATTTTTCTTTAACACATTCTCAAACTTTTTCTAAAACGCGATTATATTTTGCGTTATGTATAGTGCGTAGCAGTGTATGTACTTCGTTCACTATTTGCAGTGACTCCACTAACGACAACGCTCTATTTTGTAATTGTTCTATTGCATCATGTAATCCTTTATAGTTTAATTCTGTTTCAACGGAAATATCTTGAAATTTTGTTGGGAAAATTTTTGAATTGTAGAATCAGCTTTTATTTGTTTGAAATATTATAACATAATAAAGGGCTGCCAGCAACCATGTTCCCTAACGTGTAAGAATCGGCTGTGGTAGTTCACGAACACAAGGACACTGCGCGTGAAATGATCGAAGACGTTTTGTAGATTTGAGAAACACTTTTTTTGTATTAGCTATTAATGCTTCTACCTCGGGTGAATACTGTTGAATAGTTTCTGTCAGAAGATGTAAAGCTTGCATTTTACACGTAACATGTAAACACGTGCAACCGTATTCAAGAAGAGAACGGTCTACCGAACGCATTGTTGCGGCACCATCACTCATAAACATCAACACTTGACGTGGTGAGACTTGAAAGTTTTCTAACGTATTAAGTATAACCCCACAACTGCTGCACCAATTTTTCAGTCTTTTACTAGCTAGGACCAGTGCAAGTGTCGGTGTATGAGGGTCCAGTACACGTGCTATAACATTTAGAATAGAATTTCTTTTACAATCTGTTGTCCCGTCAACACATAATCGAGGCAACTGATTTTTTAATGTAGATTTGACGTTCTTTTCCACGTCTTCGCGTACAAATAAAGCATGCTTACGTACCGTTTTCATACTTGGCAACTTCAACTCGGGGTTGCACTTATACCAAAAGTTCTGAAACGGTTCTTTTTCGAGTAAGCGAAGTGACAAATTACAGGTTATCATTACAAGTAAATCGAAAATAAAGGCAGTTCTAATCGGTATGCCCTTTTGCCTATTTCTGTGTTCTTCGCCATTTTCATGTTTGTTACAGCCCGCCTTGTCCCAGCACATCAAATGTTTCTCACACACTTTACAAACTATTTTGGCACCGTCGTAGAACAAATCCGGAAAGTCACAGATAAACTTATTTACTGTGCCAGCAAATGGTCGTTTTTTAGCCTTGTTCACCTTACACATTTTAAATTAATAATTAATGCAACACAAAACACAACGCACGCTCTCGTTTCTTAAACCTAACAACAAATAAACGAGCGGACGCTGACAAAGCGAGAATCGATTTTTGCACACAGCCCGCTACTCCAGTGAAACGCCTATGTATCGCAGCGACGATTACCCTGCTCTAGTAAAAACCTGCAAAATAAAAGCTATAGTTTACACCGAGTTAGTATAAGTGAAAAGTAGTTTATCCAGACAATCCATTTGACCATTCAACAACTTACAACGCATTTTATGTTTCTTTATTTCAAGAAGTTTTAATAGATTTAATTTATGATTTTTTTGACATTTATGCGAAGGACTGTGGCAGTATGTGTGTCACTTTTGGATCCACATCTTACACAGTCTTTATTTTTAACTGGAAAGCTGTACAAAGATATCGGTTCAAGTTTTCTAGCATTGTAGCTTGTTGATTATAAACACTACAGATCTGGGGATGGAACTGTGGTCTACAATTACGTCATATAGTACTTCTTAAACGACAGTTGGCTAATAAAGTCGCTAAATTTATTAGTGAATTTCCGGATTTGAACTATAATGGAACTAAAGTATTGTGTAATGTTTGCAAAATACCTTTAATGTACTGGAACAAAGGCAACTGTAAAAGACATATAAATAGTGAACAGCACAAAAATGAAAAAAAAAATGGCGTGCTACCTCAAACCCAATTTAAATTGGATTTACTTTTGATATTTATTGTTTGTGGTCTTCCGCTTCGCTTACTCGACAAAGGACCGTTTCGATCCGAGTGGAAGTTACCATCACGGACAGCGTTACGGAAAGAGCTACCAAATAAACATAAAGATATCAAAAATAGGATCAAAGCAGAATTAAAAGATAAACCACTGTGGCTATGGCTTAATGAAGCGATGAGATTGTAAAAAAAATATATTTTGAATATTATAGTGCGAGTACTAGATCCTGTTAAACCGAAATTTGCAATCTTATTAGCTAGTTAAAGACTAAAAAAGTGTACTAGCGAAGCAATTACGAGCGTACTACTCGATTACGCAGTATCAATATGGTTTCTGTAAAGGTAAATCTGCTTCTACAGTTCTTGTTAATTTTTATAACCGTATTCTACAGCACATTGAGGAGAGGATTACCTCTGTCGCTATCTTTTGTGATCTCAAAAAAGCTTTTGACTGTGTCCAATATAATAAATTAATGAATGAGTTGCAACTGTGTGGTATTAGAGGGACAGCCGCTAGCTGGTTTGCATCTTATTTATATGACCGATTTCAATATGTTGCTGTAAGGGGTCTTAACTCTAGAGGTGATATAGTAAAGGTTCGATCCCACTTATTACCAGTACGCATGGGAGTCCCCCAAGGTTCTAGCTTGGGCCCAGTTTTGTTCAGCCTCTACATTAATGACATTGTTTTGTTTTTATCCGAGTTCTATTTAACCATGTATGTTGATGATATATCTATTCTAGCTGGTAATGATGCTTTTAACACTATTGATAACCTATTGGGTGTTTTGTCTGATTGGTTCTCTAACAATAAGATGTCGCTTAGCATGGAAAAAACTAAGTATATTGTGTTTCATACTAGGCAAAGACAAACCGCTGCGGCGGCTTTATCATTCAATGCCACCGCTCTGGGGGAGACTTCTTCTACTAAATTTTTGGGTGGGACGGTAGAGTCTAGGCTTCTTTGGAATGAACATTGTGTTGAGTTGGCTAGTAAAATCTATCGCAAATGTTACCTTTTTAGATGTTTAAAATCTCAAGTTGACATTTCTGCTCTTAGAACACTTTACTACAGCGAGGTACAGTCTAGACTGCAGTATGGAATTCTCCTTTGGGATTCATCACCAGCAGCTAAAAAAAGTTTTCCTCGCCCAAAAAGCTGTTGTGCGTTGTATTGCTGGTGCGCATTTCACACAGTCTTGTAGGCCTATATTCACTGAGCTGAATTTATTACCCCTGGCCTGTGTTTATATTCTGGAGACATGCTGTTATGTGTACACAAATAAAAAAACCTTTGAAATTAATGCTGCCTTTCATACTTACCAAACACGAACCTGCGGTGATTTGCATGGTTCAATTAACACCTTGACCGTTACGCGCCTGGGAGTCAATAGCTTAGGTATTAATATCTACAACAAAATCCCTACTGAAATTAAAAGCAGAGGAACTTTCAGAAACCTTAGATTTCGTTTAAAAGCTTTTTTCTTGACGCATAAATTTTACTCTATCGATGAATTTCTTAACTTCTAGTTCTTTTTATATCTTCCGTATGCAGCGGACTTACCTGTCGCTCTAATTTAATTTAATTTAATTTTTATAATTGTATACCTGGATCTACCTGTACTTTTCACCTCTTCTCTTGACGTTTCTCAATAATGTACATTGTATTTACCTTGTATATTATTGAAATAAAGTTATAATAATAATAATAATAATAATAATTATTATTATTATTATTATTATTATTATTATTACTATTATTATTATTATTGTTACAACAATTTCAAGTGTCAACTAGTCAACTGTTGATGTTTATGAGCGATGGAGCAGCGACAATGTGAAGTGTAGGCCGTTCTCTTAAAGATAAGTGTGGGGGACTCCTACATGTAACGTGTAAAATTCATGCTTTATATCTTGTGGCACAAACTATTCGGGAAAGTTACCCAGAGGTGGATGCATTAATAGCAAATACAAAAAAAGTGTTTCTCAAATTTCCCAAACGAATTCGAACATTTCACAGGCTTGGTCCCGGTATTCGCTTACGCGTTGGGGAACATGGTTGCAAGCGGCTTTTGATTATTCTGAACATTTCCAAGAAGTAAGATCTGTGATTTTACAGTTCGACACTGGCGAAGCTACAGTTATTAAGGAAAGCCAGAAAGGATTTCTAGATACTTCTATTGAAACAGATTTAAAAAGTATTAGCAATAATTATAAACGATTACTAGACACAATATAAAATTGCAAAATACTGGGTTGTCGTTAATAGAATCAGTGCAAATCGTGGACGAAGTTAATACATTGCTACACGGTATAAATGGCGCAAAAAGCAATCGCGTTATAGCAAAGTTCGATAGTGTTTAAAAAAAAATCCGATTATACGAGATTAAGACAAATATGTGGCGGTGCATCTGCAGGTTCATTAACTGATTCTAAGGATTATTTTAATTATGCCTGCGTTACTTCTGTAGATGTTGAACGGTCTTTCTCGAAATATAAGAACATTTTTTCATGACAGCGAACAACCTTCACCGAGACAAATGTGGAAACCTACCTGATGGTGCAAGTTTTTCAACAATTCTATCCACACTGTTAAGAAGTTACTTTTATTTATTATATTATTTATTGTTACGGTATTAAGTAGAACAGGTTTTTGAAGAAACTACTTTGTTTACTTCTTATGGTTGTTATATTACATATACAACAAATGCCGTTTTCAAACAAAAAAAAAATTAATAGTGACAATAAAAATACTTCAACGTGTGCATATATTCGCTTTATTTACCAAATATTTTTATTGCGTCAGCTTTTATTTTTTACACTGGGGTATTGATTTCAAAATATCACTTCTGTCGGCTGAGTTACAGATACACTATTGATAATCCGTGGCCCATGCGACTGATCCGATTCTGTTGCGAAGATTGATTGTGCCCGGCTTAGTAAAATTACCATATCACTTTCCAGCTACACATACAAAAATTGTTATGCTTGCATATTTCAGAAAGGATAAGCTATTAGGAAACACTTGAGGAACAAAGTTAATGTAACTAACTATACATTAAAGCAGTGCTATTGACTTTTTTGACATGACGCGACAATCCCACTTCGTTATTAACCCCTATGAAAATAATAAGACGTAAGCTTTTTATTCCAGACCTATTATCTATTCAACACTTTTGGGAAGACAAGATGTGCCTTGTGTGTGCATTAAGTATGTGGACATGTACTAAAGGAATTCTGGAAAAAAGTTTTCCCTGCCGTCTTATCAAGAATGTACCTATAAGGTAAAATAACAATATAAGCTTGTATTTCCTGTGAACAAAATTACATCTTCGGGACATGGTATTTATGTCTTTAAAAGTTAGTGTTTTGCTGTAATGCAAATCGAATATTTTATTATTCAGCGCACGTTAACGTCTAGTGAATACAATATAGGATAATTTATTCACATTACAACGTTAAAGGTGTTTTGAAAATCTCACGTACAAAGCAAACTTATAATTTCCCTTAATTACAAATATTTTTAGAATTGCCAATTACATACTTGGTCTAGTTTAGTACAAGAAGAAATTGGTTTCATTATTAAAATAATAAACTGTTTTCTTTTAATCGTGTCTTTTTAATTAGCAGTCGCTAATTACGTTAAAACCAAGAAGCAAATTTCGTTCTTGAAAATATTGTGATTTGCTCTAGTCCTGCTAGCTATATGACTTGCAAGTCAATAAAACTACATTCTCTAATGATAAAGTTTCCCTCTTAATCTATCGTTGAAATTTAATAGATTTAATAGAGAATTTAATTGGATGCATGTCCCCAGCCTCGACACCCCCGTATTTTGTAATTTCCTATACGCTATCATTTTGTGCTCATGTTGTGCCGTTTTATGCCGCAAAAAGAAAATTTTGTGTTTTAATATTAACGGAGTTATAAAGGTTTCTTTTTGGAAGGGCTGGGGACACGCCAACCTCGCCACCTCGGCATTTTAAAATTTCGTATACGCTATAATTTTGTGCTCGTTTTGCGCCGTTTTGTGCCGCAAAAAGAAAATTTTGTGCTTCAATATTAAGGGAGTTATAACGTTTAGAATTTTGGGCATGGCATGTCCCCAGCCCCGCCACCACTGAATTTTGAAATTTTGTATACGCTATCATTTTGAGCTAGTTTTGTACCGCTTTGTGCCGCAAGAAGAAAATGATGTGCTTCAAAATTAAGCGAGTTGTAACATTTTCAATTTCGGGCTTGGCGTGGCCCCGCCCTCGTTGCCATTGAATTTTGAAATTTCGCATACGCTATGATTTTGTGTCGCGCGAAATGCTTGTGGATATGCTATTCCTGTGGCATGTAATTTCCAACTATAATTTCTTACTAAAAAATATGTTTCGAAAGCAAATTCACTACTCTCAGATTAAAATTTCTGACTAAGAGGAAGGTGTTATTTAAAAGTAAACGTTCACGGGATATTTCTTAAAAGTGAATTTACTGCATTTGCTTCCAATTACCGAATTTTGTAGCAGATTGGCCAACCAAACACATATTAAATTGACACTTTTTTGTTTGGAAATTCAGTTAGTAACTGAGGTACTTAATCAGTACAATGGATTTGAGTTTCTAACGCAATTACTACTAAAATAATAGAGAAAATAACAATTTTCCGGTTCGGTTTTAAATATACTCAGTGACATAGAAATTGCAACAGCTTGAAGGGGTTGGAACTTCCGGATGAAATTTGGTAGGAATATTCACCTATGTAAAGGCAATAAATGATCAAAATTCGGGAGGAAAATCTTTATTGGTGAAAACAACATTTTATAATAATTGTTAATAATGTGTGGGGCCGCCTCTCTGATTTACACATTCAATTACACGCCGTGGCATTGATTGAATAAGGTGGTTTATCTCGTCTTAGGGCATTACCTCCCATGTAAGTTGCACCTCATGTCTCAAAGCCTCCAAAGTCAAAGGAGGACGCTGCAAGTTTCGCAACCTTCTACCCATTATGTCCCATATATGTTCGATGGGAGAAAGATCTGGAGATCTTAGAGGCCAGGGCAAAAAATTTGCTATATGAGGACGTGCATTATCTTGTTGGAATAATGGATCTTCGAGCCCTTGTAAGTATGGCAGAAGATGTGTTCCAACCACCTCCGCAATGTACCGTTGTGCTGTCAAATTGCCTCGAACGAACACCAAGGGAGACCTGCTGCCATAAGTAATCGCACCCCAAACCAGAACACCCACAGTGCGGTGTACGTGCCTGTCAACGGTAAATCGAAGATTCCGTCGTTCACCCCGTTGATTCGTCGTCACTAAACACAACACGACGCCATTCAAGATTCCAATGAGATGTTTCATTGCACCATTGTAACCGTTGCTGATAATGTTCCGCAGTCAAAGGAAGCACAAGTTGCGGACGATATGATGTTAACCCAAAACTTCGGATTCGGCGATAAACTGTTCTAAGGGTTACATGGCGACCTTCTTCACCAAACCATTGGTCACCAATTGCCCGAGTAGAGGAAAATCGGTTTCTAAATGCCAGTTGTCTTAAGCGACGATCTTGACGCTCATTCGTTCTTCTTGAAGCCCCGGTTCCTCTTCTACGACGTTTCTGGCCATCTTCAAACCATGCACGACGCATTCGCATTACAGTAGACCGATTTCGATTTACACGGTTAGCAATTTCCCCAAATGAAAAACTAGCTTCGCGCAAACCAATAATTCGACCTCTCTTGAATTCGCTTAATTGTCGATACACTGCTCGTCTTCTTACTCTAGGCACAGCTAACACTTAACTGAGCCGCAGCTCAATGAGAACAACAACACAAATCGAGAAAATTATAAAAAACACCGCAAAAAGAACATTCACTATCAGTGCTGAGAGAGAGGTAAAAATCTCAATAACAATTTTATTGCTTCACTGAGAGGATTCAAATTTTGATCATTTATTACTATTACATAAGTGAATATTCCTACCAAATTTCATCCGGAAATTCCAACGCTTCTAGCTGTTGTAATTTCTATGTCACTGAGTATATATTTTTGTTAACATAGTAGGCATGATTTGTAACTCATCATGCTTTATGCGAATCGAATAAAAAAGCAATAACGTTGTGTTTTTAATATTCAAATGCAAACCTAGTTTTTTTTTGCAATACAGAGAGGATAACAAGAGCTACATACTTATAGAAAAGTGACGGTTAAACAAGTAGCTATATCTAATATACACCGTACAATACGTTCTCAATCTTTATGGAGTGCTTTCCCATCATAATGAGCAGTTTAGCTTCCCGAACAGTTATAATTAAAGGGAATGACAAAAGCGGAACATAGCTACTGTTTGTGTGTATGGTTGTATTATTGCAGACCTTTTCCCATCCATAGGCTAAATTATATACTACTCTATAATTATACCGTACATAGAAATGATACGTACGTGTATACATGGTGTTCCACATTCGCGTTTTGTATTGAAAGAATTACAATACGATATAAAAACTATTATTGTGATATTATATAATTAATATAACCAATATCGGTATTGGAAAAATATATAGTTTAGTTGAAATAGTTGAGATGCAATTTAGAAAACAAACTGAGATGATGTGCATAATTGCTACTTCCTTAGTTTATAAAAATATAATTAACATGCACATCCTGTTTACTGCTTCTTTTTCACTCGTTCAATTAAAAAAATAATGTAATAAATAACGTTTTAGACCTTATTGTGTCTATTGATAAGTACAATAGTTTCGACCCAAAGAAAAGCACCTAAAGTATAATGTTTCAAAATGTTTTTCCGACGTAATAAATTTGTGAAAAATATCAACCCCGGTAAGGATTCGAACCTGACATCTCTCGTTCACCGGACAGGCGCGCTAACCACTACACCACAGGAACGAACCTTTTTTTGAATACCTGGGCTTTGAGGAGGCCACTTCATTGTTTTGACATTGCTTTCGCATTGTTATGTTGAAATATAAAATAGTCACCGATTATTCTCACTACAGATGGTATAGCATTTGTTTTGAAAATTTTCCGATAGCGCTCTTTTCTCAAAATTCCATCTATTTTAACCAAGTCTCCTACGGATGCGGCGCCAAAATAACCCCAAACCATTACCGATCCGCCCCCATACTTGACTATAGGTACTGCACATGATTCTGCTTCTCGTTCTCCTTTTGACCTTCTAACGAACGTTCTACACTTGGAACCGGAGGGTTAAAATTTGGACTCATCGGTCTACAAAACATTTTTCCATTCGTCAGCTGTCCAATGTTGATGCTCTCTGGCCCACTGCAGCCGTTTTATTTTATTTTGCTTGTGTAACAGTGGTTTACGTAACGCTATTCGGACACATAAATAATCTTCTTTTCACGGTAGTTAAACTAACTCGTTTTTCAGGCCCAATATTTATTTCAGGTGCAGTTTTTCATTTATTCCGTTTACTCTTCATAATTATTTGACGATCTTCCGCTGGTGTTGTCACTTCGTCTTGTTCGTTTTCTATTTAATAAGGTACCAGCCTCATGATATTTTTTAACGTTGTAAACATTTCAGCGACTTAATTTCAACTTTCATGCGATATCTCTGTTATTTCGGCCAAGGTTATGTAAAGCATCTTGTTTTCGGCATTTTAATACTAATTTCAGATAATTTTATTAACGATATTCACTGTTTAAAGGAACAATAAGTATTAAAGCTAAATTCATAATTCTAGTTGGGGTAAATAGGGAATTGTCATCTTTACCTGCACTACATTAAATATTAATTAGTGAAGGACATTTCGGGTCTCCTTATGGCCTGACCCGGCCCCTAATTACCGGTTAAGAAGATTCAATCGATAACTAAGTATCGGAGGAGTCTTTTACGGAACGATTTAGTGGATATCTTCCTTTTACTTGTAGGCAAATAATTATACACCCTAAATAACAATAAATATATAATTTTCTAAAATCCAAGCAAAAATGTAGATGGGCAAATAATTATGGCCGGTAGTGTATAGGAAGGCCTTGATATCACCTTAACGAAATCTAGAAACGCAGCAAACAATTCGTTAAAACAAGATGTAACATTGCAAAATGTGAAAACTGAAAACAATGTTCATGCATACATAGTTGCATAGAACAAGATCATTCCCCATTCCGTTGCTTTCGTCCATTACGAAAATAGCTTTTAATGGCAAATGTTTGATAATCTGTAGTAAACATATACTTATAAGTTACGTCAATAAACTTCGAATGTAATTTGAATTGAGGTTGTCAATAAATGACGAACGTAATTTAAGGTTTAAATCTTCGAGTTAAATGTCAGATATAGTTGTAACCAATATAAAAATAATTCAAGAGAAACATGGCCCCTTCGATGACGTTCTTTTATGATCCGATTATATAACGAATATTCTCACGCTTAAATTACGTAATAATAATAACTGGCAAATTTGGAAAATGACACTTTAAATAATACTAATTACTTTTATTCCATGGTTATTATCTTACAATTAATTATGTTACTTAAAAGGCACTGATAGCGTAAAAATGGCGTAAAAATTGGATATAAATCCCATCTTGTGTTAGCTTTACTAAATTCGCGATTCATTAGCTTAGATCTTTACACTCCACTCAGTATTGCATAAATTGCTCTGCTATTTTTATTCATACATAACTATATAGGCAAAGTGCTTCTTGATTTTTTCGCGGCGGCAATATATTTTATCCTGAATGGATGGCGGACAAAAGGACTGCGATTATAATAAATGTAGGTGCCGGTGATACAATTCAGATATGCAGAACGGTCTCGGGTCGAGTTTTATGGACAGCGCTGGTATCCATGTAGGACGTAACAAGACATTTGAGGTGAAGAGGTATTCGATGTTTGTGATACGGCTACCGGATCAGTAGCCGTGTGTGTGAGTGTGGAACGTAGCTAACAGAATGAAGACATCAACGGCAAGCGTCGACGATAGAAAAAGGTCGCGTTTGACTTTTAAATGAAGTCCAAGTCAGTGGCGTAGTTCAGCGACCATAATATAAGCTTCATCGAAGTTTTTATATCTGAAATTACTCCGAACGAAATAATTTCCTGTAATGCGGTTTCAGAATTGACACATCAATTCTGAAACTATGTTATCTGGTTGTTAAAAAGACCTGGAAAATTTAAGTTGAGCCAACACCGAAAAAAATATAGTACCATCTGACGTAATTATAGCAATCTGTGATACAATTTATAGGAGGAAATACACTAACAATTAGTTAGGAAAAATCAAAGCACTCCATGTTAAGTGATCAAGTCCCCACGCTCGACCATCTCAGATTTTTTTCAAATTTTGTAAGTAGGTTCCACAACCAACTAAAGGTAATTCCCCAAATTTTTAGCTCCTGATATGCAATACATGACCTGCAAGAGTGTCTTAAGTGATGACCGGTAAAATGTCGCAGATGCTGACGGACACTTTTTGCCATTTTTGTCAAGCTGTTATTCTGTAAGTAAGAGAGATATTTGCCTGGAAATTGCTGTGCTTGCTTATCAATTATCAGTGTCCCAAACTTCCAAATTTTAACAAAAACAATCAACTAGTCGTCTTGCTTTTAGTCCTCAAATTTGGCCGAAAATTTGTCGTGACAAAAAAAATCCTAACTTCTGGGAAGTCCGTATTCCAGGGAAATCAATGCAGAAAGCTCCTCTTCTGTGTAACTAGTGAAAAAATAGTTGTATTTAACTGTTTCAAATTTTAAGCTTCTTAGACAAATAGTTTCTGAGCTACTTGAAGATGAACATGACCCCACAAAATTTTGATGTAAATTTAGCATACCTTTGAGCGTCTATATCTTAACTGGAAAACCTAAGAGCTTCTTGACCCAACAACCGTTTAAAATAGCTTGTTTTTCTCTACAACATACATGGTTTCTGTGTTGGGGTCTTTTCTTATAAGACTAAAAAGAAGAGACAAAGTAACTGCTTGAAAGGACTGCGCGTATTATTTAAAGTAAGCCAATAAGGTATTCCTCTGAAAATTAGTGAATCTGTTTAAAATTGAGCAGAGTATGAGTACTGAAAAGTTTAAGGAACAATATTAAAATCCCTTCTTACCACATGCACTCAGTTTGGAGAAAATGCAATTTCGACAATGTTGAAATCTCAGCAGATGCTTTCTTTATCCGGTCGTAGTTCTTTTTAATGCTTTTATAGTTTCCGTTGGTCCATGGTGACTTTTGGTCAATACCATTTTAGAAATGGTATCCCCATCGCCAATGGGTCACGCCCGAAAACCAAGCAAGTCTAGCCACGGGTAGCTGCCCACCAAATACGGCTTGGCACCCTTTGCTAAGCTGCCCACTTAAGGTCTGGGAACCTGGGCTGGGCTACCCAATCTGAGGCTTAGGTGAAAGTATCCTACCCTTGGCTAGACTTGCCTGGCTATTAAGCGTGGCCCTTTGGCAATGGGGATACCATTTCTAACATGGTAGTGTCACCATGGACCAACGCAATCTATAAAAGTATTTAAAAAAGCCACGGCTAGATAAAGAAAGCATCTGCTGAGATTTAAACATCGTCGAAACTGCATTTCCCCCAATATTGAGTGCATGTGGTAAGAAGGAATTTTAATATTGTTCATTAAACTTTTCAGCACTCATACTCTACTCAAGTTTAAACAACATCACTAATTTTCAGTAGAATAACTTATTGGTTTACTGGATTGCATGATGACAAAGACGGAGAAAAAGATTTAAGTGATGCGCGCAGTCCTTTCAAGCAGTTACTTTGTCTCCTTTTTTTAGTCTTATAAGAAAAGACACCAACACGGAAACCAAGTATGTTATAGAGAAAAACAAGCTCTTTTAAATGGTTGTTGAGTCAAGAAGCTCTTAGGTTTTTCAGTTGAGATACAGACGCTCGAAAATATGCTAAATTTGCATCAAAATTTTTTGGGGTAATGTTCAAGTATCTCAGAAACCATTTGTCAAAGAAGCTTAAAATTTGAAACAGTTAAAAACAACTATTTTGTTCACCAGTTACACAGAACATGAGCTTTTTGCATTGATTTCCCTGGAATACAGACTTTTCAGAAATTAGGATTTTTTTTGTCGCGACAAATTTTTGAGTTTGAGGTCCAAAAGCAAGAGGACTAGTTGACTGTTTTCGTTAAAATTTGGACATTTGGGGCACTAGACTACTAAGCGAGCACTGCAATTTTCAGGTAAATATCTCTCTTACTTACAGAATAACATCTTGACAAAAATGGTAAAAAGTGTCCGTGAGCATCTGCGACATTTTACCAGTCATCACTCTTGAAGGTCATGTATTACATATCAGGAGCTAAGAAATTGGGAAATTACCTTTAGTCGGTTATGGAACCTACTTACAAAATTTGAAAAAAATTTGTGGTAACTACTTTATTATTTCTTTTATACAGAAATTTTAACGTTAGTTGTTAATGGTAAAGATATGTAAATCCATTATCTTGCTTACTTATTATTTTCTTCATTTACATCTCACTGCTTACGGACCACCATCTCACATAACCTAAACTAGGACTACGATTGCGATTGCCCTGCGTTCACGCAACGGAAATTGCCGACGACGCGGAAAACGCACGATTCTAACATACGAGGTGTGGCAATTAAATAACCGGACTGGCGCGACTATCGACAAACAGCTAGCACGCCACTGCAGGTTTGAACATGTCTGTGCTTGTAGATGCTTCCCCCACCCTGAGCTTGATGGGCACGCTTGTACGTCGCTCAGTCTCGCTGTAGCAATCGTCCGTTCAAGTCGAGTTAACCTCAAGTTTCTTGTGAAACACAAGGTTCTAACTACCCTTCGTGAACGAGTGATAAGGCGAAGACCCGATTTGTGGAAGAGCAAATCCTGGATGCTCCACTAAGACAATAAGCCAGCCCATTCCGTCTTGTCTGTGAAGGTGTTCTTTGCGAAATCCGGCATCACCGTGTTGGACGACCCACCGTACTCGCCCGACCTGGCCCCCTGTGACTTTTTTTTATTTCCTAAGGTAAAATCAGAGCTTAAGGGGACAAGATTTGACAGTGTGGAGGCGGTGAAAGCGAAAGCGACGGAGGTTCTCAACAAGCTGACAGAAACTCGTATGGAGTGTTGTAGGGATCGGCAAGGAGAGTACCTTGAAGGGGATAAACTTTGTAATGTAATTGGTGATCAATAAAATGTTTTGTAGCACCAGTTCGGTTATTTAATTGCCACACCTCGTATATTTGTTTGACTCAACAAAATTATGTCAAATAAAAACGTTTGTACATTCAAACAAATTCAAATCTGTTGTTCTTAAAACATGTCTTTCACTCAAATAAGCCATTCTAGAATTAAATAAGTAATTTCAAAGATATATATTTGTTTGATTCAAGAACTTTTTTTTCTCTGTGTACGTATTCACTGAATAAGATTATATTTTGTCCTTTTTTTTGTAATACAAAGCCAAATTCTTTATGTTTAGTTGCTTCTTCTGTTTTGCCAGCGTGACATCTATGGCATTTTCTCAACTCCCATACCTACGCTCCTGATTCGTTTTCCCTCTTTCCGATACTCGAATATGCTAATATCCTCGTGTAGATACCGCATCCGTACAACTCCACACGTTTCAACCGTACGCTCACCTTCGGCACATGCATCAGACTCTAGCAATCTTACGAACAAAAACACAACGACTCATGGGACATTTCTAATTGTTTTTTAAATATATCGCTTTGTCGATTTACCATAAATATTAAATCCGGAGCGCCCGGCTACGTCCGATAAATATGTACCTGGCTGGTCGCTGTCGTCCGCCGACGAGACGAGGGAAGAGCTTAAATTTAAAAGCACAAGAGCAAGATAACAGAACGGCGATTCTTTCGGTGTACGTGTCGGTAATATCGGTTCTTCTCTTAATTAATTATGTATTTCTTTCTTCTATCGGTTAATTAAGTTCTAGAGACGGGGCGAGACGTGCGTACTAAATTTCGAGTTACTTTTAATTCTATTTGTTCTGAGGTATATCTTAAAATAACTTTACCAAAGTTAAAATGAAAATGTGTCTTTTTATGTAAATCTTTAAATAAATAAATTACTAATTAGCAGATTAAATGTATTTGAAATTATAATTTCATAAGAAGATTCAACGCAAAGCAAGTTTGCCAAAATTATAATGATTCCTTTCAAAGGGCTTTTTCTAAAAAGAAATCAATTTTGTGTAATGAAAATTTAGCTAAACTTTGTAATCAAGCTTATCTGTTTCGAACTATAAAATATACAGGATGTCCATGGATGGGGTTACAAAGAGGAAAATTTTTTTTTATATGCGTTTTACAGGAAATTGTTATTCTTTATAAAAAAATTCTGCTTTCCTCAAAACGTCCAAAAATATAGTTTAGATTTAACTGCAGACATACACTTACTTATAAATTAAATATTATTGCAGCTGATACCTTTATTCTTCAATTAAACAGCAATCACTCTTTGAAATAAACAAGTAAAATAGGAAGTACTATTGGCTATTTTACGTTTATGTTTATAACACTGTACAACAATTTTCAGGTCATCGTTTCTTTCCCGAATGGCTCCCACACCAAATGAAAGTACTCATATATAGTAGTCAAACCCCTAAATGGTCTGGCAAAGTTAGCTCGAATTTTTTTTTATGAGCTCCTAAAGTTTATGCTCTGTTTTACGATATTTTCGCCAACTTTTCGGCCTTTCGCGATGTATAACTCAAGAAAATGAATCAAGTTACGATAGAAGTAACTTGCATTGAATAGTTTATGCTTGAAACAATATAAAAATTGCGTTCTATTTGCGTTTTGATAGTCAAAAATGCCCTTTTAACGCAATTTTCAGCAGCTTTTTCCACATTTTGGCCCAAGATTCGCAATATAATTCGACTTTAATGCATTTACGTAATAAAAAAATAATTCTTTCAATGAAAATAACAGGAAATTAATAAATCGGAAGTTTATTTTAAGCCTTCTCCAAAAGATGGCACTACATAAATACATTTAACATTCATTTGACAGAACCTATTTCGATTATTTAGTTTATGAATATTTCGATAGCTAAAATGGTTTGCAATATAAACAACTTTTGTTACATTTGTGGCCACCACTACACACAAAACATGGTTCTTTTAGTGGAGAATTTAAGTATGTATACGAGAAATACTTCGATCAACAAGTTATCTCAGACGTGAGCTGGGCACCGGATATTGTTTGCAAGACCTGCTATACTAACCTCTTGAGTTAGATGCATAAAAGAATTAAATGTATGCCGTTTGGTGAACAGATGATCTGGATGAATTCGATTGATCACTACCCATTAAATTGTTACGCGTGTAGAAATATTAGTGCCGGAATGAACAGAAAAAAATTTAAGAAAAAAGTGTACTTTAGTGTCGCAAGTGCTCAAATACCATTACCTCACTCAGAAAACATCCCAGTGCTACGGTCACCGAACCAGGATGTTTTATCGGTATTTACTGGTGCTACTAACTTCAGTAATCCATATACAATTCGGATGCATAGTATGAACCAGGGCCATCTGGATTAAATGCGCCAATTTTGGTACTCAAAATCAGCTGGATTCTATCGTTGCTAAGTTAGAACTTTCACAATGAAAATCGGAATTGGCTTCATTTCTAAAATTAATCAATCTATTAGCTCCTGGCACAAAAGTCACGGCATATAGAAATCGGCAATCAACACTGCAAAAGTTATTCCTTGTCAATGATGAAAAAACATCTGCATACTGCAATGACGTAAAAAAACTAATGAGCCACCTGAACATCGAATACAGAGCGGATGACTGGAAACTCTTCATTGATAGTTCCAAATTAAGTTTAAAGTAGTGTTACTCCATAAAACCAACACGAAACCATCGGTTCCAATAGCGTACAGTATCGAAACAAAAGAGACTTACGATGCATTGAAGACTATACTGCAAATGGTTCATTATGACAAACATGAGTGGCGTATATGCTGTAACTTGAAGGTCGTTGCAATTCTTCGCGGTTTGCAAACTGGATATGTGAAATACATTCGACTGGGACTCAAGATATAAAGGCGACCAGTATGAAAATCACACATGGAAGAGTAGAGAATCGAGCAAATACGAAAATGTCAATGTGCTTCGACATTGCTTGGTGCCAAAAAACAAAATTTTATTGCCTCCATTTCATGTGAAACTCGGTGTTGTGAAAAGTTTTCTTAAAACTGCGGCTAAAAGGCAAGAAGTTTTTGTGGCTTTGGGTCAAATTTTCCCTCGACTCAGTGAGGGCAAATTGAAGGAAGGTATGAAACATTCACAAGAATAATTCTTTTTTGCTAAATTGTAAAAATTTCGAACATTCTAACGAACATTTTGACCTCAATCATGTGCTTTTCCATACAGGCGTTGTGAATGGTCCAGATATTCGCAAACTGATCAAAACTGAGGCATTCGACAATGTTTTAGTTGATAATGAATTGGCTGCTTGGCATTCTATAAAAGCAGTCATTGAAGGCTTGTTGGGAAAACATCGGTCTGAAGACTACCAAAGTTCTGAACACACAATGTTGGATGCGTTCTCGAAAATTGGTGTCAACATGTCATTAAAAATACACTATTTGTATCATCATCTTGATTATTTTAGTCGACAGTTATCCACCGAGTCAGACGAACAAGGTGAACGTTGTCACCAAGTTGCCGTGCCATTTGAAATGAGGTGATGTGGTAAATTTAATTTTGTTGTTTAAATACGCATTTCAATGAAAAAAATATGTAACAATTTATAGATATCGAGGAAAAAAATCGCCCGATTTAGTACTAGCTAAAGAAGAAGAAGGAGGAGTGCCTCATGAAGTTAACGATTATAGCGAACCCGACCCACCATAAAAAAGAGCTCAAGTAACATAGATAAATCCTAATTGTTTCCTCTGTTGTGTGTTTAATGTCATTTTTCATTGAAATAATTATTTTTTTTAAGTAAATAATGCTTTCATGCCGAAATATAAATCTTGGGTCAAAATGCGAAAGAACTTCTGAAAAAGTGCGGAAAATTGTTGAAATACAAGTTGTACCAATCACAGCTTGATTCATTTTCCTGAGTTATACATCGCGAAAGGCCGAAAAGCTAGCTAAAATATCGTAAAACAGTAAAACCCACAATAACCAATACATTTGAAGATGGAGATAATGCAAAAAGGTTAGACTTTTGTTTACGTGTTGGAGAGAATTCAAGATAGAACCTTTCATAGAAAAATTTTCTTTACTGCCGGAGCAACATTTTCAACTAATAGTCACGTTTTTTCTCAAAACGCAAGATATTGGGCCGCAGTAAATCCACAATTTAAAATTCGATCAAGAAGCCAACGTTATAAAAGAAGCAAACGTATAGTGTGGTATTTTCTATGGTGGTATTGTTGGTCTATATTTTCTAGAACAAAACTCAAATCAACACGTTTATTTGGATTTGATAGAAACGTCTGCTTTACCTCGGTTGCTCAACACCGTGACATACGAAGAAATATTTATTGGCAACAAGATGGATATCCGGCTCATTCAACTGTATTGATAAAAAAAATAAATAAAATCGTCAATTTCCTTGGAAATGGATTGGTAGAAATAGCCTAGTTGAACAGCCTGCTAGGTCATGTGATATTATGCCAATGGATTTCTTTTTGTGAGGAGCCTTAAAAAAAAATGTATGCTCGTAGTGTAGAACACAATTCAGATCAATTAAAACAAGAAATAAGAATATTAATGTGCCTGCTACAATACACAAAGTTCAAAATGAATTTGTTGAGTTGAAAAATGTGTACAAGTTGAGGGCAGCTGTATTGAATAGTGATTGTTAGATCTATTTTAAGTTAAGAATTAATACTTATTTACTGGTTTATTTCAAAGAGTGATTGTTGTTTAATTGAAAAATAAAAGGATAAGCTGCAATACTCGAATTTATAAGTAAGTGTATGTTTGTAGTCAAATCTAAATATGTTTTTGGACATTTTGAGGAAAGCAGAATTTTTTATAAACACATATATTTATATTTTTTCAATAAACGCATTAAAAAAGTTTTTCTTCTTTGTAACCCCATACATGGACACCCTGTGTATCTAGTACATATGTAAAGAAAAACACAAGTAGAGCAAAAATCTATTGAAAATCGGACAGGGACCACAGCATACCACTATCTAGTCGAGTTAATACGAAGTTTTGCTTGGCTGTATATAGGTCAGTATCTTCTTGATTTCCGTTTCATGACGTTCGACAATTAACAATCCCTGGCGTTTCATATAAGATTTAGTAAACACGCAGCTTTAACTACTTAACGTTTAGTGAATATTAACTTATAATTCAGTGATTAATTTCAAAATTAAAACTATTAACTCACATATGAGGACGTTGTGTAGTCGAATAATAACGATAAGTAAAGTAAAGCTAAAAACGAAAAGAATAAATATGTAATAAGTACGTATACAGTCAGTGACAAAAACGTATTGATAGTAAAATGTATGCCTTCAGCAACGAAACTGAACTAACAAAAAAGGAATTACCAGTTTAATTGTGGTACATTGATCAAGATAGGTTTGTGTCTTTTGAGGTTTCACTCTAAATTGTCTATAAATTTGTAAATTATTTCGTATATATTAGTTATTTAGGACAATTTATAATTAAAAAAGGGTTTCTCTTGTAAAGATTAACAATTTATATAAGGCAGTGTATTTGAAGTAAGATCAAATAAAATCGACAGAATAATAAAAAAAATCTATTATTGAATTCTCAACATGATTTTATCAAGTATTGTGAAGAATCTTAAACAAGGAAATTGTGTTTTCATTTGAAAACTTCCCAGGCGGTCCACATCCGAAACTAATAAAATTACTGAAAAATGCAAAGATAGGCCAATTTTTGTTGCGAAGGGAACCATTTTGATTAATATATCATGATACTAAACTTGGCCCCTTAAATACCCCACCCCCAACATAAAGATCTTAAAAACATCTTAAATGAGATACCATTTATGACACATCATTGGAAAGGTATTTTTATTACGAATTCAGTAATATTTCTTACTTTGACATCTGGCCAAGTTCTGGGGGTTATAACAGAAAAAATATCATGCAAAGCAAAAATTGTAAAATATAAACTTTTATTCAAAAAAATATATTCAATTCAGTTAATTCAATTTTCAAATTGTGCACCATTTTGTTGAAGACAATAAAGTAGCCTATTTTCCAAATGTTTCTGTTGATATACTATACTAATGCTGAAACAGTTCACTAAAACCCTTACCACAACACTTAATTCGTACTGGACGCACGTTTCGATAGCCAAGCTATCATCATCAGCAGCAAGACTGAACTGAAACGTGCGTCCAGTACGAATTAAGTGTTGTGGTAAGGGTTTTAGTGAACTGTTTCAGTGTTCCAGTGCCACAGTTTTAGAGTATCCGTTTATACTATACTAAGTTTGCCAATATTCTGCGGTTGTGTTTGGTACACAACTGTCTTGAGGTGACCCCGCAAGGAAAAAAAAGTGGGATCAAATTTGGAGAGCGGGCAGGCCATTCAATTGATCCTCGCCGCCCTATCCAATGATTTGGAAAATTATTATCCAACCAATTTCTAACCGGCGCGACACAATGTAAGGACGCGCCTCGCCATCTTGTTGGAAGAAAAGCTCTTTTGCATTAATTAATAAATTTCTCATTTGCTCCTGCTGGTTTTCCAAACTTTGTATTATTAAGGGATTAATTGTATTTTGTAATAGTTTGAGGTATAGTTCGCCGGTAAGATTTTGATCAATGAAAACAGGACCAATTGCCTCATTTCCAAGTACAGTCCCTGGCCATATTACTTGAAACATGTCATAGATCAACCCTTTTACCTGGAAATTCCCATCCTATTATAGTGATATTCTTTTGCTTTGAATCTGATCGTTTATAGGGGGACTCGATTATTGTATCAATAAATAAAAATACCAGAGAAATGATATTTAGAAGAGTAAAGTACGTATATATAAATATTTTTAAAATATTTCGTCATAACCGTATAGAAGCTAAATTGTGGAGTTATCGTTAAGTGTTTTGTGTTGATATATCGTTATTGCAAAGGTAAAATTGTTATTCTATCTCTCCCTTAATAATTAATTATTTGGAACTTGAAAGAAATTGAAATATTTGGGGTTTTTTGTAGACAATGCCCGGGAAAGATTTAACAAGTGAGCAAAAAGGCGCCATACAAGCTGTTCTGCAATCAAACAAACATTCACAACGAGAAATTGCAAAATTACAGAAAGTATCTTTTTCTTCTGTATAGCTAGAAACTTAAACGAAGGAGCTAGCACATCGACACAAAGACGGGCAAAGTGCGGTCGGAAAGCAAAACTTCGAAGAGATCTGACCGTGAAATTGTTCATCAGGCTTTGAGCACTAGATTTGCTACAATTAAAATGATTCAAAAAAATTAACAAGAGAGAGGAATAGAGATTTCGAGCAGAATTGTCGGGCGCCGATTGCGCGAAAATCGCCTAATGGGCCAAAGACCTGTAAAAAAGCCGCGTTTAACAGAAAAAATGAAATCTGCTCGTCTCAGCTTTGCAAGAGAATATCGACATTTCACAGGCGGGAATTGGAAAAAGGTGAATAACTTAACAACATGATTTTTACTGAATTAATGTTTGCATTATTTAATAGGTTTTCTTTAGTGACGAGTGCTCGCTCTCTGTGTTAGTGCAGCGAGCACAATTTGTTCGTAGACGACCTGGCGAACGTCTCACAGAGTCCACGGTTCTTCGAACTGTAAAACACCTTCCCTTTGTATTTTGTAGAAGGTACAATGCGTCAAGAGCAGTACATAAATGTGTTAAAAAACACGTTAATACCGTATTTTAAGCCAGGACGTCGCATACCGACAGGGCGTGTATTTATGCAAGATAATGCTCCTTGCCATGTGGCAAAAAAGAAGAAATTCTTTGAAGACAATCATATACCTCTTTTATGTTGGCCCGGAAATTCACCGGACCTCAATCCCATCGAGAAGGTATGGAATCGACTAAAAAGTAAGGTATATGAAAGAGAAAACCCTACAAAGGAAATATTAATGAAGAATATAAAGGAAGTATAGGAGAACGATGAAGATATAAAAGGGACAATCATATCTTGCATTGAAAGTATGCCCCGAAGATTTAAGGATGTTATTAAAAAACATGGGTTATGGACTAAATATTAATTACTTATTTAATATTTACGTATATTACATATTTCTACAATATATTTTATAAATAAAAAATATAATACATGTATAGTTTATATTTTATTATGAAGAAACTACAAAATATTGAGTGTTTCAAGTAATTTGGCCAGGGACTGTATACCAGTCCAAACGTTAATTTTTTCGGGTTTTTGTGTGTGAACTTCTTTGAATAAATACAGGTATGGCGGTTTACAAAACCACTTAGATAGAATGTTGATTCATCACTGAAACAAATATCGAATAATTCTAACTGATTATTATTAATTTTCTCTGTCATCGTTTCACAAAACTCCATTCTCCTATCAAAATCATCCTCATTGAAACAATATGCATCTTATAAGGATGGAATTTGTGTTATTTCAGAATTTTGTACACGGAATCTATGGCGAGTTGCATTTCGGAAGCTATTTTCCTAATGGATGCAGGAAGATTTACACCGAAAATATCTAAAACTTCTATTTGTCTATCTTCATCGACCACCCTATTCCCGATGCGCTTTTTGTTAAGTAGAGAACCAGTTTCTAGAAATGTTTTAACGAGGTCTAATACGTATCTGTGGCTTACGCTTTCATCAAGGTGTTTTTGATTAAATTCAGCAGCCGTTCGCGTTGCACAAATATCAATTTTCTCATACAAAAGAACTAGTTGCGTTTACATTTCAAGAGTGTAAACCATATTGTCAAAAAGAATAAATATCGCAATGAATGTTTTTCTGTTATTTTGTGATTGACAACTAACTGACAATAAAACCACATCTTTCTAAAAAAGCTAAAATAAACGACTTTGTTATATACAGAAACACACACTAAATCGCTTTCAACTTTATTACAGTACAAAATTACACTTGTTTCAACACACATTTTCTTCTACAGATTACGAAGTATACTAAATTAATTTAGGATACAAACTCGCTTGAAACTAGGCGTAAATACAAACTGCTTATTATATTACTTACGGTAATTAATTTATAATCTGAATACTAATGCTTATTCTAATTAAACGGGAACAATTCTAATCCACTTGGTCTAATAAGTTTATAATTTTACAATTCTTGCTTAACATGATATTTATTCTGTTATAATCCCCAGAACTTGACCAAACGTCAAAGTAAGATATACTACCGAATTCATAATGAAAATACCTTTACAACGATGTGTTACAAATGGTGTCCTCTGATTTTAGATTTTTATGTTGGGGTTGGGAGGGCTTAACGGGGTAAGTTTAGTATCATGGTATATTAATCAAAGTGGTTCTCCCTCGAAACAAAAATTGACCCGTTTTTGCACTTTTTAATAATTTTATTACTTTCGGATGTAGGCCACCTGGGAAGTTTCCAAGACTGCATAATACTTCTCATACACAATAATACAGATATTGACGAAATATCTGTATTTTCACAAATTTTATGAAAATCATGAGATTAAACCGATTTTATCTGCCTGCTTTAACACATTGTTTCGCACGTGTGTAAGTACCTCTACATTCTACGTGGAAGATATAATTTTTGCGTAGTTTTCTCTTTTTGTTTTTGTTTACAAACATTTCAGCGACTCTAATGGCATTAATGACATATAATCTACATTGCAGGTACACAGAAGCCATTAATCTAACTTGTTGAATATAAGTATATATGTAATGGTATAACTTCATAGAGCATTGGTGGGTATATACAATAGAAACGTATAGCATGTAAGTGGTTTACATAAGTATCGCGTCTTTCGGAAATATTAAATTTGTTCCATTAATTTTTTTAGCGGTGTTCTGTGATAGATATAAATCAATCATATTAGACAATAGTTCTTGTCGTGGGCAGCAAATATGGTAAAGTAAAGTGTCGGAATGATTGAAGGAAATGTAGACTATTTCCTGTGTAAGAACACATTTTACAGGTGACGTACTAAAATTGAGAAGAAAAAAAATCAAACCAAGGAATTTTCATACAGTATCATCCATAGACTTCCTTATTGAGGGTTTTTCGAAAAAAAGTTATTCTTAATAAAAGTTTGTACATTCCCTAGAATCAAATATGTACCAATAAAATATGGAAAATTTCTAATATTATACGGGGTACTCTGAAAACTCGATTTTGTCTCAAGAGTAAAGTACCCTTATTTTAAAAAATATCGAAAAATACTATTTGAAAAAGTTGTTAAGCATTAAAAATTATACATAAATTTAAAATAATAATGCACCAACTACCACCAACCACCATGTATGGACGCGCGTTTCGCCGTATCACGGCTCATCAGCGTACCTGTGGTAGTAGGTATTTGGAATTGTCGTATATATATGAACGTAGTGAATACAAGTATGGATGAGAGTATCTAATTAAAGATGCTGTAATCACTGAAAATTTCGAAATTAATTGCAATATCGACCTCTACAGAAGTGAGCAATTCGTAATGCTCCACGTTTTCTGTGAGGGTAGCAGCTCGACTAGTGGCTTACCTTGCCAGGAGTAATTAAATAATAATAGCCACTAGTCGAGCTGCTACCCTCACAGAAAACGTGGAGCATTACGAATTGCTCACTTCTGTAGAGGTCGATATTGCAATTAATTTCGAAATTTTCAGTGATTAGAGCAGCTTTAATCAGATACTCTCATCCATGCTAGTATACTAAGCATACTTGTTTACTGGAACTTTTACTCATTCCGGGCGGAATAGCAGCAACTTCGTGGGTTATCGCATCTCTAAGAGCTTGCAAGGTTTGGGGACGATGTTGATATACGCGGGATTTGAGGTAGCCCCAGAGAAAAAAATCGCAGGGACTCAAATCTGGTGAACGAGGGAGCCACCCGATGTCACCACGCAAGGAGATAACATGTCCAGAAAACCAGGGCGCAAAAATATCACGGTATTTAAATAAATATCAAAATATCGGATATATATGATATACATATATCCGATATATATTCCAGAACGGCATAGTTATATTAAAAGATGAAACTAAAATAATACTATTGTCTATAATAGGTAATATAAATTATAAATTACGCACAAAAAGATAAAAATATCAAGTAGAAATGTGATTTTTTTATTTCCAATAAAAAATACGAAAGAAACATAAATGGTAGTTTCTTTTTAGGTAACATACCCTCTTTGTTCATGATAGGTCAAAATGTTACTAAGAAAAGTTGTTCAATTGATTCGAAAGTTTGGATTTTCTGTAGACCAATACCGACAATTTTGAGAGGAAACAACGCCATTTGTAGTAAAAGTTGATTCGTCTGAAAATACAATGTTTTTATAAAAATTCCGTTCTTCAATATATTTCTCCCCGAGGGTAAGATAAAATAATAATCTACGGCCTTCATCACCTTCTTCGATAGTTCGATAATTTTGGTTTGAATGGCTTTGCCTTGTTTGCTTTATAAATTCTTTGTAATTCCAATTTACTAATATTAACATTACGTGAACGTCCCCTCAATGATAGTTTAGGATGTTCTTCCATCGAATCAAGAGCAACAATAGTGCGGCATCATTTGCGTCATGTTTCTTCTTTGCTTTCCATACGTTAACAACGCTGCCAGTTGCAAGAAGTTTCTTAACTATTCGCATGGCAGTCATACGTGTAAGGTTGGTGTCGGGAAATCTCTCGTTAAACTGCTGCACCACTTCTCTTAGTGCAATTTGTCCGAGCCCATAACACTGAACAACGTAAATTCTCTACTGTAACGATAACATAATCTAGCATTAATTGAAATTTGAACTAAGGGATACTACAAATTGTAATCTGATAGTACTTAAGATTAGTCAACGATTTTCTTTTCCTGGCCTCCTATTGTTTTCTTTATTTCACGCGAATTCAGACATCGCAAGTAACGCTGGCAGTTACTTTTAATAAATTTATTGTAGATCAATGATATTATTACGTTTTGTAAATGTAATTTGTGAGTAAATACATACAATTTATTTTGTTTAATCTAAAAAAATGACGGTTTAATAAAAGTAGGTTGCAAAAACTAAAAATATTCTTAAAAGTCTATTCATACCAAGCAGAACTTAATCCTACAATCTTAGAATAACATTCAAAAATTTTTAGTCCATCGCACCTCTTGTAACATCAATCCTGGGACACATTGTACATCTGCCACAAAATATTCTTATTTGTGTAAAAAAATTCATAACTAATGTGCTACATTTACAGTAATGAAGAAAACACGCAGGTGGTTATCAAATGATTTTGTTAATAAGATGTGAGTATAGAGTTTACCGACAACTGCTTAAAAAGTAAGTTAAGAAATACATTACGATGCATATTGCGTATACGTAGTAAGAATGATAGGTAATCAGTGTAGAAATGTTGAAGACGAAGGAATTGTTTACACCATGCACATCGAATAAACGCAGGCTTGCCGCAAATACCTCATTGTTGTGTATTTTGTGCATCCTTCAGGAAGCAGAATCTCACAGGATCTTTAAAATGTGGTAGCCGTTCGGCGATGCATCCACTTTTATACCACGCGTATTTAAACAGATCGAAGAACCTTGGCGATGACAGTTAATAATACTGTTTCTTTGGTGTAGAATTATGTCGTAATTCATAAGTAGTACTTCTTCTGAAAATGTGCTCACAACATTTTTCCATATTCTAAAACCGTAAAGTCTAAAGGTTGTACCATTAAATACGCATCATATAAAAGTGGATACATCGCCGAATGGCTACCACATTTTAAAGATCCTGTAAGATTCTGCATAGCTCTCTGAGCTATTGGGTCAAACAGCGAAGGATAGTGTTGAGGCTTACACCGCGCCAGTGGGCGATTGGGCAGCCAAGATAGTTACCATTGTTCTTACACTAGATCGGTCTATAAACCCACAAAGTTTCATTTAAATCGGTGAGATGCACTTACCTGCGTTTCCTTGTAAGTTGAATCCGTTTAACGTTAAATTGTAGCAGTAGCCTCTTTCAGGATACGAGGTAGTTTAAAAACTTTCGTTGAACTCTTTCAGTACTAGAACAACGAATAGTTAAAACGAGATACCATATGACATATGACTGAATTATACTCGACCCTATAATTAGGTTTGATAAAGGAGAAAGAGAATAAGAGGAGACACTTAACATCTGTAAAATCTTTACAGTGCTTGCAGATAAATCCGTAGATGCGGTAGGCGCTCGCCGCATACCATTAGCATGCTGTATGGAATTGAGCTTGCAGTCAAAAGTAATTCCCAGATATTTGATGTTATCTTTCTATACAACCACACTTAAATCTCAAACTTATGCGCAAATATAATGTGGATAAAGCATCTTTTGCTATGGTTGTTGCAATCGCAATACATAATTTGATTTAAATTCTTTCGAAAGAATAGGGATGCTGTATATGGTACAAACAACGTTAAAATACAAACTAATCGCCTCTTTCCTTTACAATAACACTCCCATAGTTTCTTTCACTTTACAGAATGGCTATACCACAAATGTTAGCCAAAATAATCCATCCGGTTTATATAAAATTGTCCCTAAAACAAATCCATTAATCTTGGCGGAGGTTCATGTCGGCCCGTAAATCACGCTCGATTTCATTATAAATTGCCTCCCGATGTCTTTTTTTAATGCGATTTTATTGATTAATAATAATGGCGATCTTTAATTTGTTCGGCCCCGCGTTAATACTCTCTTTGACGGGAGAGCGACGAAAATAACCTTCCATCAAAAGTTGATTTACGATATAATGAAGTACTGATGTAGTATTACGAATGGACCAATTAACATTAATGGGACAGACAGGAGCTCCATGTGTCCGTTATTCCGTTCGTGGTGTATTCGTGGCATGCGCTTCCACCTCGAGAAAACTGTATCAGAAGCGATGGAGCCAATGCACGAAATGTCTCATCTGGTTCGAAGTTAACTTCACAAGAATTTTCAGAATTAGTAAAGTTATTTGTACACTATCACAAAAATTAACTCTTCTTTCGGGGTATGTGTCTTAATATTTGACGCAATTTATACTTCAAATTGTTCATAGTTAAAAATTGAAAAATCTATTGCTGATTCATCAAAAAATTACGAAAGCATTTGCCGGTAATTCAAAAAAAAAGTTTTACCGGAACACTAGACGTACACATAGGTATGTAACAAACGTATTTACGTCAATGACCCTACATTTCTACAAGTTCTAAAACACTTGGAGGGAATGAATCATTTCCTCCATACTAATGACACCTACGTAGGCAAGTTAGCCGACTAAAGAGTAGGAGAGGACGCAAGATACCTATCTAAATCTGCTTGTAATCTGCATAGAAATAACAGCGGTGGAAGTGCAACGAGAAGAACAGACAGACGCGTATAGTGAGGCGTGAATGTTTACACCCTCGCTCGTTACCAATAATTAGTGACCGTCTTCGCCACGAAGCCGGTGTTCACCGTCACAAAGATTGAGGCAAGCAGGAGGGCGAAATGGAGGTGGCTCCGTAGACGTACAAGAAGCCTTCGTTAGCGCATCTCGGCATCCAGTTAGCTGATGGGTTATCTGTTCTCTTTTGCCTTTCTGCAAGTGCTGGTTGTGAAAAGAGTATACAGGGTGCCGACGCAAGTAGGTGGTATCTCATGGCTCATTATTTAACGTAAATAAAGATTGTGAAAGTTAAGAGGTTCCACCATCAGTAGATTAATTTCTTCCGAATGAATATAGAGATGAATTTCTTGCGGGAGTATGTACAACAACGCGAAATTGCTCGACTTTGAAATAAACTTAGATGAGATGAAACATGTTCTTTTTTTATTTCAATGTATCATAGCTGTCTGTCTTAATTCAAGACAATTACTGTTTCTATTATCCTCAATACAATAACTGTTTTAGAAGAAGTATATACTTAACAATAATAATAATAAAATTAATAATAATAATAATAATAATAGTATATTGTCCAACAGATACAATCCAATTATAGGACAAGTATATTACAACATATGTATGTATATTGTAATTCTACTATAAGTTATAACTAAAAGCATAATATTATCTATAAACAAACAGTATTACTTAAATATAATGAAAGGTGGTAGAAAATTTTCTTAGAAGTGATGCTGAAACAATTCACTAAAACTGAATTCTGTTTTACTGCTGATGATGATAGCTTGGCTATCGAAATGTGCGTCCAGCACGAGTTAAGTATTGTGGTAAGGGTTTTAGTGAATTGTTTCAGTGTTCCAGTGCCACAGATTTCGAGTACCCGATCACTTAGAAGTGATGTTATAGGGCAGAAATTAACATCAGTGGAGACATTCGGCAATGAATTAAAGTTTGTGCAAACCCTGTAAATTGGTGATTTGATCATGACGTTTGTGTTGGGTCTGATGCAGTAGAACACATTGGATGATCTGGCCGCTGGACGAGGAACAACAAAATTAACATTTTCCAAGAGCCTAGGTGAGTCAAGACCGTTATCTAGTAGATTATATAAACATTTAAGATCTGCGTAGTTACGACGAAGCTCCAAAGAATCGATATTATATAAATTTAGCAGCAACCTGTGACTGAAGCCCCGCTCCGGATAGTGTGCATGTTCTTTGAAAAACATGTATTTTAAAGAACGTCTCTGAACTTGTTCTAATAGATTTATTTGATATTTACATATGGGAGACCAAACCAACGACGCATATTGTAATTTGGAACGTACAAAAGAAAGGTATAGAGATAAGATGAAATCAACGGAAGAAAATTTGCGAGTGGTCCTTATCATAAAACCCAACACCCGTATAGCAGAGTTAGCAATGGTATTGACGCGATCACTAAAAGTTTAGAGTCGAAGGTAACGCCTAAATCTTTTATCAAATGAGTGCGCTCCAGAACAAGGCTACCAATACAATAATCGTAGATTAGGGTAGTAGATTTACGAGAGAAAGTTACAACTTTGCACTTGGAAACGTTTACGCTTAATTTATCGTCGGCGCACCCAATTAGGAGGATGTCAATTTGATTTTGAAGGGGTATGCAGTCATCAATACGGTCAATAGATGTATAAAGTTTTAGATCATCTGCAAATAATAGTGTAGGTAGATCGAGTTGGCGAGGTAAATCATTAATAAATAGTAGAATAAGAGAGGGCCTGAATTTGTTCCTTGTGGTACGCCTGATGATAGAATGAAATATTGCGATACATTGACCTTTACAAACTACATAGTGTTTTCTATTAGCAAGGTAGGACTTGAAAAGCGAAATTAGGGATGTGGAGGAAGCCAATAGCATCAGGTTTGCTAAGAAGTCAAGAGTGGTCGATACGGTCAAAGGTTTTAGTCATATCAGTACAAATAACGTCGACTTGTTTGTCGTTATCAAGGTTGTCAGATAAATATTGAGTTAAAACTGCTAAATTTGAGACAGTAGAGCGCTTGGTCATAAAACCATATTGGTAAATAGAAATTAATGATTTAATCTGAGAATAAATAGATTTATATAGACATGATACACAAATTTTTGCTAGATTGTTTATTATGGCTATAGGTCTGTAATTTTCCGTAGAACGTCGATCACCTTTCTTATAAACAGGAGTTACTCTAGTAATTTTCCAAATGTCAGAGAATGTGGATGTGGAAAGATACAAATTGAAGAGGTAGCTCAATGGAGATGATACAGTCTAAAATTAGTACTCAGTCTTTTTAATCGTTGAAGAATATCGGATTCGGTAATGGTTGGCATATCAATTGATAGACCATTGATGGATGCAGGTGCATAAATAGATGTCTGTGCAGCTGAGAGAAAGACAGATTGGAAAAAGTCACGAAAACCATTAACACTTGACGATGGGTCCTCCAGTAAACCACCATTCATATATACGATGGAATTGGGAATCCTTGTACAATTGCTCTTGGACCGCACAAACTGCCAAAATTGTTGGGGATTGTCTTTAATTGAGATTTCCATATTTGAAATGTATTTCATAAATAATTGTTTGAAGTTAACTTTAACTCTTCTTCTTAAATCACTGAACATATTAAAGTCGTATTCGGATTTACTCTTTTTAACGCAATCGTCATAAATGATACACTAAAGAGATGGAGTGAGTACATAGAAGAACTATTTAAAGATGAAACATCAGAAATCGAAATCGTGGCGGACGTAACGGACGAAACAGGTCACACATTGAAAGTGTTTTTAAAGATAATCCATAGAAGGATATTAAAAAAAAGGAGAACATAAGTGGCACACAGTTGGGATTTAGGAGCGGATTGGGGACACGGGAAGCACTGTTCGGAGTAAGTGTATTGATGCAAAGGTGTCTAGATTTAAACCAAGATCTTTATAGACTTTGCAAAAGCTTTTGATAAAGTCCGGCATGAAAAGCTATATCAAATTCTCAAAAGCAAAAACATTGACAGTCGAGACATCAGTATAATAACCAAACTGTACTGGAATCAAATAGCTAAAGTCAAGGTTGACAATGAGCTAACCGAAGAAATTAAGATCTGTAGGGGCGTTCGCCTAGGTTGTGTCCTTTCTCCGCTCTTATTTAACATATATAGCGAGGCCATATGTGAGGAGGCTTTACTGGAACAGAATACTGGAGTGACAATTAACGGAGAAATTATTAATAATACACCCTACGCTGACAACACACTATTAATGGCAAACAATTTAAGACTTACAGTACTTGCTTGAAAGGGTAAATAGCTATAGTAATAATCATGGTCTGAAACTGAACCTTAAAAAGACGAAATTAATGGTAATAACAAAGAAGACACATGTCTGCGCAAATTTAACAATCTCCAACACACAAATCGAAAGAGTCACTTCATATAAGTATCTAGGGGCACGGATCACTGAGACTAACGAGCAAACTAAAGAAAACAAACTGCATGTTTCTATCTGTTTCCAGTTCTGAGAAAAAAAATTGGAGGTGTTATAACTTGAATGCACCTCGTATTAGGAGGGGAGAAAATTACTTATTACTGAGGCTTATAATTCAAGGAAAAATCAAGGGAAGAAGTATTGGGCGTACGGGAATTTCCCAGCTGCGAAATCTGAGGGTGTGGTACGGGTGTAGTTCGATGGGACTGTTCAGAGCTGCGGTCAACAAAGTTAAAATAGCTATGATTTCCAACCTCCGATAGGAGACGGAACCGAAAGAAGACTTACTTGGAAGAGACATTTTTCTGTCTTGGATTTTCTTGATTTCCTAACCCCCATAAAATATTTTTATAATAATAATAATAATATTTTAATTATTATTATTATTTTATTTTATCAATTATTTCCCCCATTTTTCCTAATTTACCTGGACTAATAGGCGAACTCATTCTGGTTGATATAACGAGTATTTTTGTATGAGTTACATTATAACGGGGCTACCTAAGCACCGTCTGTTCGCGTAGGCAACCTGTATAGTGGGCAGACCGTTGAACAGCAGCCGCAAAGGGATATCAAAAGATCGCACACTATGTAGAATGTAAAAGAATGAAGTCTGTAGGTTTTCGCAATTTATAGCTCGGACTATACCAACAGCAGCCGCAGTAACATACACGTCGTTTCAAGACGGTGTGCGTGTGTACGTCCGTGTGACTGTTGCTGCTGGGAAGACGACAGGTTGACCATAATAATATATCCGAAAAAGAATGCGGGCCGGTTCACGACGTAATGGCTTTTTAAGTGAAATCTGAAATTCTAATCTGTCACACTATCTGCGGATTGTATCTTTGTTAAACGTGTGGTATACCGCGCTCAACCACCAGTCATGGTTCAACGGGCAACAGAAGCAAAAGCTGCGAATACCGACAGACGACACCAGAAGCAACAACGTACTGATGTTGCCTACTACACGTAGAATGCATTGAGTAGTTATTCTTGTTATCTTTCAAGAACGGTCGTATATGGTTTATGTATCAATGTATGTATGTTTGCACTAAACATTGACAGAGGTGCATTTATCAAAAAGATTTATATACAGTGCGTTCATTTGAAAATTTCCCAGGCAGCCTACATCTGAAACTAATAAAATTATTAAAAAATTCAAAGACATATCAAACTTTGTTTAGAGGGGGAACCATTTTGATTGATATATCATGGTACTAAACTTACCTCCTTAAGCCCCCCACCCCAACATAAAAATCTTAAATGGGATGATACCATTTGTGACACATCGTTGGAAAGGCATTTTCATTACGAATTCAGTAGTATATCTTGCTTTGACATTTGATCAAGTTCTGAGGGTTATAACAGACCAAATATCATGCTAAGCGAGAATTGTAAGATTATAAACTTATTAGCTCAAGTGGATTAAAATTGTTCCCCTTGTTTTGACATGGTTTTGACAACCATACGCAGCCGTACGTATCGTATCGGTTGTAAATATAGAATGTTCGCTAATTTTCGTAAAAATGAATTGGGAATTATGGCACTTGCTTTATTAATTAGAAAGCGGAGACAGAAAAAAGTGAAGAGGATGTGGGTTCTCAGTGCCTTGAATACGAGAGCTGTCGAGGGGGAGTTTCAAACGCTCTTTTTTCATCTTATAGAAAATTCTATGAGTATTTTAGAACGACGCCCTTCACATTCCATCAACTTCCAGTTAAACTAGATTGTAAATTGAAGAGGAAGTGCACATTTTGGAGACTGCCAGTTACACCAAAGGAGCGTTTGGCTGTTTGTTTAAGGTAAGTTTACCGATTTTCAAAAAAAAAAGAATCTAAGATTGTAGGAAATAAACAATGTTTCTAAATTAACTTTTATTATGCATTTCTGATTAAAAAATAATATAAAAAATATTCTCTGCTTATTCTGGCTACAAAAAAGGAAATAATACTGACATTCTTCAATAATATTGTTCTGAAGTTTGTACTAAATTGAGATTGTAGAAATCGGGTTTAGGACAGGTCGATGTCTCATCTGGTATTGGAGTAGAGTTTGGTGTCGACAGCGATAAAGGCGCTGACGATGATTGATTGACATTCGAGGAGGTTCTACACTGCATACACTGGCGTTGGTTGGCAAGGAGCTGACTCATTTCAAGCTCTTGCACAACGGCAAAAATACGACCCTTAGCCTTATTTAATTGTATTGAATTTAGAGTTTTAAGGGAAGGTGCTACACCAGCCAAAAAAGCATCAACTGGGTTTTGTTGTGCCATCTCTACTGCTGGTTTCTTAGCTAGCTTTTCAGCTTCTTTTTCTGCCAAAATGTAAGCCATCAACTGATTTGATGCACATTCTTGTGGCTTTGGCTCACGCTGGATTTTCCGTTTCAACACAGGTTTCGGAAATTTGTCGTTCCTCATGAAATGAATAGAAGAATCAGCTGAGTACATCTGAGAAAGTTGAGAGCTATTCGTCACATTTTCTATTTGGATTCCACAATTTTTATTTGTATGTTCTTCGACTGTATAAATCTGGCGCACACATTCTTCTTCAATAATAGACTCTTCTTCTTGGGTGTTCACAATAGATGATTGTGAGTCACAAATATTTGAAATGGTTTTCCGTTCTGCAATGAAAGGCACTAGGAATTTCATCAAATCTTCATACTTATATTTGTAGTGACGAACAGTAGCCTGCCCTAAAACAGTTTTTCTTTTCTGAAGGGTCCTTCATAGTTGGTCACGTATAGATGCCCGCTTTTTCTTGCATTTATCTATTCCGCCTGTAACAAATATTATGTTATTAAAAGCTGGCAGAAGGTATGTTATGTTATAAAAAAATGCGACTAAATTGTCTTTTCTGTTCCAGGTTTCTTGCTACCGGAGATTATTTCAAAGCTATTTCCTTCAGCTATAGATTAGGAAAATCTACAGTTGCAGCTATTATCCATAGTACCTGTGGAGCAATGATAGATATTTTATTACACGAGATAATGTCTGTACCGAAAGAAAATGATTGGAATGCTATAGTTGATTATTTTTTGACAAAATGGCAGTTTCCAAATTGCATTGGGGTTTTTGATGGAAAGCATGTAACAACATAAGCTCCAAAAAAAATCAGGAAGTCTGTATTGGAATTATAAGAAAAGATTCCATTGTACTCCTGGCTAGTTGATTCTTGTTACAATTTAATTGCAGTAGACGTGGGGGGTTACGGAAAAAGCTCTGATAGAGGTATTTTAGCAAATTCAAATCTTGGAAAATCGTTGGAGAACAACACACTTAACATTCCAAGTACGAGAACATTACCTGGAACTGATATTGAACTCCCAATGGTTATTGTAGCTGATGAAGCGTTCCCATTAAAAACATACATGATGAGGCCATATGCTGGAAGGGACCTAACGAATGACAAAAGTGTATACAACTATCGCTTGAGTCGGGCAAGAGGGATATCTGAGAACGCATTTGGTACCTTGCAACAGAAATTTCGAATATTTACAAGAACTGTACAAGGAATCCCTGAAAATATAACAACGATTGTCATGGCTGCGTGTATTTTGTACAACTTTATCCGAAAAAATGAGGGTTATATGTCACCAGCCCAGATAACGGATCAAAATGAAACCATCAGAAGTTACGAAAAACCATCAAATCTCCAAAGCCTACCTCATCTTCGTGCGAGGTCAACAAATGCAGCATTTACAGTGCGAGAACAGCTGAAAGATTTTCTGAATTCGCCGCAAGGCTGCGTGGAATAGCAAGAATATAAAGCTTTAGCGATTACATAGTCATGTTATTAGGTACAAATTTGTATATACTTGTAAAATAAACAATAAAATACGTACCAAAAACTTTTTGGAATATACTGTATAAATACTTACCTTTTACTTCCAAATCCGTAGCAATCTTTTTCCAAATTTTGTCTTTATAATCTGAGTTCCTGTATTTTTCATTTGCCTGATCATATAATACAGGAAAATTGCAAAAATATATGAGGAAACCGAAGCGTTGTCCTTGACATCCCATTTATGTGGCCACCAGCCGCTACTAACAACTAGAGCTTAAAATTAAAAAATTGCGTGGTTTTCCCCTCGCAATCACACAGACCCATAAATAAAGCATATTACATCAAAGTATAGAATATTTTTAAAATCGAGTAATATTGTTAGATGTAAATACCACCTTTTTCAATGTGAACATACCTATTATTTATTTTAACAATACATGTAAGCATAAATATTATACATTATTTATGCTTACAACACAATAAGTTCATATAAAGTAACGTGTTTTGTTTTCCTACACATCGCACCTTTAAATTTAAAAATACTATCTAATACATTCAACAATACAATTTTAATTACAAGATTTTAACGTTATTATAATAATAAACAGTGCAGTGTATTTTTTAGTATATTATGTTGTAAAAGAATTAAAGAGAAGGTATATTAGTTTTAAATATACAAACTTAACAACGATTTTCTTGTACTGATTACAAGTGTTGCTGTCACATATAATATTAGAAAATGTAAAAAAAAACAATATTTATCTTTACTTTAACAATGCATTTTTCCATGTGCAGCCTAGCGTTTTAATTGGTTTGATCGATATCCAGCACTGCTCTAGTCAGTGATGTGATTTCGTTATTGAACGCTCCTTCTATATCCAGAAAGATACCAACTACAATTTCCTTGTTATCTAGGAATTCGGTTATCTTCTCAACAACGTTGTAAAGGGTTAGTTCAGTGGATTTACCCGCCTGATATGCATGTTGCTATGGGAGAAAGTGGGAGAATCCCAGACATTCCCTGCGAATATATCCATGCAGTAACTTTCCTAACTTTTTTAAAACGAAGGTCATCACACTAATCGGTCTAAAAGGATTTGGCTTAGGTTCTTGACGTCCCAACTTGGCCAACTATGTTACCCTAACCCAAGAATAACTATAACAATGTTACAATAATTGTTAAAATTGATAATATAATTTCCTGGGTTCTTATTTAATACGAAAATCCAAGACTCTTTGGATTAAACTTCAATGCCATTAATTGTAAATTACCAAATCATTTCATCGTCACATTACATCGTTTTGCTAGCACGATCACAGGTTGAAATTAGATACTTCGTTCCATTTAGTGATCAACACGAATATCGTGTTAAATTGTCCTATTACATGCATACCATATTCACACGTGAGTAACTTAGACGCGTACGAGTTACTTTTCCACAGAGTATTTGATTGATTTTCAATACCTGCACTAACGGCAGGTAATTTGGGAGGTGTATAGACATATCATTAATTCGGTGTCACAGTTTGACGGCTTATTCCGTGATTCTTGACCACCGCACACAGTATCGATACATTAACTTGCGTATATAGAGCCATGCCGTGTGATATTAACCATCACGTAAGGTAAAGGATATTAAACTACTTTTAAGGATTTAATTTTAGAATGAATGGGTTCTTCTAAATAATTTGAATCCACATAATTATGGTTTTATGACAAATTCAATTACCTTTTACTTAAGCGATTTCCCCATGAAACAAAATTTATAATGATAGCAAGGACTCTGGAGTAGTATTGACTCTGAAGCAGATAATTAGATTAAATTCGGAACAACTGTTTGGAGAATTCGTGAATTTCCATTGTTAACCGTACGACCGAAATTTTATAAAATTTTACGAGAAATCATAGATATAAAACAGGAATAGAATTATTAAAACCTTTGATACTTTGTTGTCTCGCTTCAAGGAGCTTAAATACTTCATAATTTGTGCACCGCGGACTAATAAAGTTTGGGAACCCCTGGCCTACACAATTAAGGACTTTTTTCTCATTTAAACAATGTAGGATTCATTTTTTAATAGCCAACTTCGAATATTTTAACATATGCTTGTAATATATTTTAACCCATATTTTATAAAGCAATCGGTCTCGCGCTTCATATATCCAAGAAGTAGAAATTAAATATTAATTTTGAGAATTGGAAATTCGTTTGATTGGAGCAAGGCACACGTAGAGGTACACTATGTAAATTTATAATCACTACTCTGAAAGATATCTGGATATACGTCTTTTTAAGGTTACATCAATCGCTGCAGCTGTAGGAACAGCTGAAATAGCTACTATTTTATTTATTAGATATGTACCTTACAAGAAGGTGAGCATATGGCTCGGTTTATTCAAGCTCTAACTTTCCTAGCACGAGATACAAATATTATACATTATCATTACAGAAAATAAACTAATTCTTGTCATACAGTTGCAAATTGTTGTGTAGTCTTATTTCAAGTTGATTTTGAATATCAGAAGAGGTGAAACAGTTTCACACAAATTTCTGGGAGTACATTAGGTAAATATGACCAAACAAAGAAAACGTTTTTGTTCTATTTTGTACATAGAAACGAATTCTGTGAAGATTTTTAGTACATAGTGGATCAAAAAGTCTATTTCCGCACAAAATTTCAAAAGTTCATTTAAATTTTCAAGAAAATAGCAACATTTTACTAGCGATTTTTTTATTAAAAATCTGACATCTTCAGGGCTGTTGCTGCACACTGACTCGGTGCAGCAAGTCAAAAAAATTGAAAACGATTCTTAGTATAAGAAAATGGCTGTTATAACACAAAATATTTTCTTAAGGATAATAAACAGTTTTCTTAATTCTAGAAAACGTTTAGGTATTGTTCATAAATCAACAGTTTCATTTACTTAAAATAAAGCATTTTTTCTTAGAATTCTTGAAAGGCATGTTATTTTATATGTACATTATTAATTGCACTTACCTTGTTTAAAACAGTACGACATATCTGTTAATAATGTAGTAAATTATTCACATTGCTTGTGATTTTAAAAAGGCCAAAGTGTAGAGGTTCTCTACAGAATAATGTTCAAACAAAAGTGAACTTAATGTAGAAGTATACATGAAAAAAGTGTTGCCTAGAAACAATTACTAAAATAATGCTAATAAATAGCTCATGGTATTGATAGAATCACTACCGACTGAAACAATATGAAAAGAGAAAAGCATTAAAGCTTCTTACTCCTGGCCATATTGCTCTTACATCTCTCAGTTTATGCCACTAATTTTCTAAAACAGCAATTGAAATATTTCCTGGCGCCACCTAGTGAAAGTAGTTACAGTCATGCCGTCCTAGGTAGTAGTGAGGGAACCAGAATACAGATGCCATACTTACCCATACAACGATATAACTTTTAATGTACAACGTTTCATAAACATTTTCAAAAGATACTGGTTAATATAGTTTTTCCTTTTTATTACTATTTACCACGTGTACTAATTTAATTATAGATTTTTTAAATATATAATAAATAATAATAATAAAAAGAATAAATAAACCTGAATATTAACTCGTTAACCTTTTAAATTCAGTGATATAGTCAGATTTTTAATAAAAAAATTGGTAATAAAATTTTGCTATTTTGGACCTTGAAAAATAATCATAGGGTGCCTTGAAAATTTAGATGAGCTTCTAAAATTTTGTGTAGAAGTAGTCCTTTTAACGCACTATGTATTCGAAAAAAAAATTATTTTAGTGTAAAAATAGGTTCTACAGGGGTTCTTCCATTTCAAATGCGTCATACTGTATAATACATCACTTTAAACTTAATTTCTACGTTAATTGAAGAAGAAATTATTTAGTTTAATAGATTTGCATTTCATTTTTTCTTCAACAAAGTTACCTTTATTATTAATACCCAAATTATATCTACATTCTGTAGACAAAAGTAAGGGTAATGTGTTTTTGTTTGTATATATGTGAATGCGATATAGTAACCATGACCTATCCAACGACGTTTGTTGTTCGTGTTTGATTGTTTTGCGTGTCGGTTACAATCACTTCGGACTATCCAATGCTACTGCCTACCTTCCACGCATCATCATCAACATCCCACGCTACGTTTTTGGACAATTACGTGATGGCAGCGATCTGCTTCCGTCATTTTTAGAACCTTACAACGGTATCGTAAGACACGTGAAATGAAACAAATAATAATATTTCTATCTCAAGAGAATCGTATAACCATTGTCTTACGCTATGGAATTAAAAAAAAAATGCACAAGGTACAGATACAGGTATTGAGGTTTTTTTTTGTATGTTGAAATGTTTTTATCTCAGGGAAATTGTTAGAAAAATTGAAATCAGTAAATGGAAATTAACGAATGTTAATAACTGAAAAATGAAACTAACCTTGATTTTTACGAAGATGTCATATAAACTCTATGTTCCTTATGACATTCATAGGAATCTACCTGTTCTAACCTCCAACTTTTTCTTCTACCCTAAATTTATTCTCTAATTTCTATATCGAACACTTTAAATTGGGACCGTCGCTAAAATACTAGTTAAAGGTTAACCAGAATTGATGAATTTATTGGCGTCCCATTTCCGCTTTATTTTAATCGCGATGGCGATTGTTTCTTTCCACAACAAATTTTGATGATTTCTACCTAAACGTAATATTATGAGGAATTTCGATGAATAAAGTTAGTTTTTTGAAGTAGCATGAGAGAATGAATGTAGTAACGCTACTAGATGACTCAAACTAGACGACTCTATGCTCTGAAATATAACTGACAACATAAATATGACAAATTTTACTACCAAAAACGAAGATACCTTAACGAAACATTTAATATACGAAATAATGTGAGAAATACCTTTGAAATTGCGCTGTTGTTTGTTCTAGGAGAATTTTACATTAATTTTGAAGAGTTACGAAAATAAGATGAACTAAAGAGGAATAACTTCACCGTTTCTCGATATTTGTCGTTATCTGGACTTCTATAAATTACTTAATGTTCACACTCCTAGGCCAGTCGACTTGGGGGGAAATTGTGGCTTTCGAAAAATAACTTTTATCTGCCAGAGGAAATTTCATTACTATCGGGTAGCTATCCTGAATACCTTATTTTTGAGACTGACAGCTGATATTTTCTAAGTAAATATTTAACATAACAATATATATAAAAGTATGAAATATTAAATTAAATGTCAATCAAATTCCGTCTATTATTTCCAATTCTCTACTTACAGATTAATTTTGAATGATTCACTTACATTAATGTGTGTGTAGTTTTAAGTTCCTCTTCTGAATCCCGATTTCCTCTTTTTCAGTTAAAATTCTTTTTGTGGTAAACCCCTCCAATCCGTTTCTTTGGCTTCTTTGGTTAGATTTGCTTGATTATTTTCTTTAAACTGTTTACTTTTAACAGTATTTTAATATTTTTAAGTATTCAAATACGTTTGAATTAATTTAAATTTAAAGTTTAAATTAATTTAAATTTCTAAATGATCCGTCGGAAAAATGTCTTCTCTCAGAAAAGTTATTTCCCTATCTCCCTTTTTTTATGCGTTGTCCCGCCATAGCCAATTTGTTATCCGAAGGTATGGATTCAGGTTCATGGTCATGAATCCACGTTTCATAGCAGGTTATAACACGATCTAGAAAGTCATTACCTTCCGTTAAAAACCGTCGTTTGGGTTCAGAATAAATGCGAACACGGGTGTCTTCCACTGTACACATTTCGAGAGGAGCTGACATTTTGAAATGAACAAAAGAGGTTATGTTTGCTTTTATTTCTTTCAAACAGCTGACTTAGTTTGCCCCAAGATTGCCAACTTGATCCACAGAAAGTTTCATCCAATAATATTCAGTAATTGGGGTCAATAAAAGTGGTCTATTACTCACAAAGTTTGTTTACTAACATCTATCAGCGCCACCGGTTTCGAGAAAAGCTCACCCTCGGGCAACAAACTTTAAATTTAAAAACAGCAAGAATTATGTTAAAATTCAAGAATGCAGATACTGTAGACTGGATGCATTTGAAGTAACAAATTAAAATTAGCAATAAGTAAAATATTTGTAAAACCAGGACTATCACACACACTTTAAGATACCGACATTATTAAACAATCTTTGTGAGTAATAGACCACTTTTATTGACCCCAGTTATGATTAACTCGCAACGAATCGCAATTGATCAAATATTCAGTAGTTTTCCCGCTTAAATCACAATTTATTAACTGAAATACTAGCTAGATTGTATTTGCAATAGGTTTTTCAGCTAATCTCTTCTTTCTGAATCTTTACTTTTGTTAATTTCTTTGTTACATATATGTAATAAATGTAATTTATTACATATAACAATGTAATATGTAATTGTGTTACTGAGAACGGGCGTTGTACGCGATTGTTGCATGTAGCTAGGACCGCGCTGGCTGAGCATGGTCTGGAAACTGGCCACCAAATCCAGTTTAATTCTACTCGCATTGTATCTGGCAACCCTCACTATTACAGTAGAAAAATCCGTAAATCAATAGAGATCTTCAAACATCCCAGCAAGCGCCACGCTTCATTCATTCATTCATTCAACTTCCGGAATGAATAGTTCCCAGCCAGTGTGCAGAAACAGCCCTGAAGATGTCCCATAAGAGTGTGCACGAAACGTCGGCAAAAGCTACTACAACAACCCGGAAGATAAATACCTTGTTTTATATTCTTCTCTCCTATGATTTTCTAGTACATCATTGCAAAAATAAGTACATTGCAACATATTACTGTAGAATACGTATGTTGCATTTTTTACATACAATTTTTATATATAAAAGCGGCTATTTCTATTGTAATGGAATGTAGGAAATATCATAGAGTTATAATAGCGCCTTAATGAGCTTTTAATGTTATAATCTCCACCTATACGAATAAAATTACGTTTCGAAAACGAACAATGAAAATTACAGTGCTGTAATACAAAACACTTCTTATTCTCACACAGACAGAAAGGATAGATTAAAAGTAACAAACACTGAACGGAATTTTTAAAATGTGCAGATATGTTAGCTACCTTAGCTAGGAAGTATTAAATGCCATTAAGCGTATGCCTAGATTTATTTGTAATCCACATATACGTTAGAACGGAAAGGTATTTGGAAAATTACAGCTGCATATTAACTTATGTAAAGAACTTGTAATTATAATGACAGTCTAATAAAAACATATCAAATTACTATCACGAAATGATAGGAGCTTGTTGGATATCAAGGGTCTAATATGTTATTAGTGTACTGACGCACTTTCTACGGCTGTTAGATCGCTTTTAGTAGTAATTAAATGCATAAAACAACCACTGTCCATCAAGTTTACAATTACCCGGTAATTTGTAAACCATTTTACATGTGCCTGCAGACTACATGTGGGGTAACTGATATAATTTACATGTTATTATTGTAGTTGTGTAAGTATAACCCTATGTACTAATAATTAGTCTGGGCAGACAGCGGTAAAAGTCAGTGCAGTAGATATGTAGTGCAGAGTCGGCGATTATTTATTTCACGCGTTCCCAGCGTCAGTACTAAATCGATGCTGTATGCGAGTAGTTCTGTGTATATGTAGGCTGCCGTAACTTATTTCGTAATTGTACGCTTACGTTTGCTTTAAAAATGTCGTAGTTAGGTACGTCGCGAAAACGACTAATGGCAGACACAGTTAAAAACTTTATAGTGGGCATGCCGGACTTAATTTTTGATGGCGCTAAAATTCAATGTCTAGTTTGTAAAATCCATTTAATGTGTTGGTCCAGAAGCCATTGTCAATGTCACATCGAAAGCAAACATCATTCTTCTGCAAAAAGTGGCATACGAGACCAAGAAAAATTTACATTTGATTTATGTTACTCTTATTTTATGTAATCTATTGATTCGTTTATTAGACAAAGAAGCATTTGTTGAGGAACATGGTTGCAGGCTGCGTTTTACTACAACAAATATTTTGATCAAGTAAAGAAGGTAGTTTTAAAATCCAATCCGACAGAAGCGGAAGCAATCAAGAAAAGCCAGGAAATATTTCAAGATAGTCAGGTTAAAAGAGATTTACAAACTATTCACAACAATTACTTCGGACTAGCGGAGGGAATAGAAAAATTACAAAATGTTTCGATGTCGCTAGTGGATTCTGTTCAAATTGTGAATGATGTTCACGCACAGTTATGCGCTGTAGAAGGCGAAACAAATTGGTGTGTAATACGAAAATTTAAAAGTGTTTTAGAGAAAGACTGCGATTTTCTTATAACTAAGACAAATTTGTGAAGGTGCGTGTGAAGATGCATTAAGTTGTTTCAAAGATTGTTTTAAATATACAAATATAACATCGCTAGATGTCGAACGGTCGTTTTCGGCATTAAAAAACATTTATTCCGCACGTCGTACTCACTTGACTGAAGCAGCTGTGTACCCAGTTTGTGATTTCACGGAAGACTTTTAAAACGGTAAGTGTTTCAGCACGTTTTACAATTTATTTCTTACCTTCTATTTTATGTGTAAACTTTTATGCGCTCGCCACGCCTCTGGCTAACTAATAATAGTGTACTGGTGCAATATTACCATATGACTACACATTTTTCTTCTTATGAAAAGCAGTAGTTTTCAATTAAAAGGTAATGATGAACCTAATTTTTCTAAATAAAGAATTTTTCTGCCAGTGATTTTTCATAAAGTTAATTGCAAAGTAAATCTTAGTAAATGAATGCTTCGTTAATATATTAATTTAATATTTGCAATTGCAAGCGAAAACACAAGCCAAGTTCGATTAGAAGCCTTGAGTTCTCAAAGTCTATCTTTATTTCTCCTTAACTTATGTATTTAGAAGAAGAAGATGGATTCTAGGAGAACTCAAAGTTTCAAAACGAACTCACAAAGAAACACAGGTGTAAATATAGCACATCAGTTATGAATTTCTTTACACAAATAAGAATATTTCGTGGCAAATGTAATATACATACTGTGTGTCTAAAAAATTCGGCGAATGGTATAATAAAAACACAAAAACAGAATGCACATTGGAAATACTTTCATCGACCTTCGAAGTAGTCGCCACCAGACACAACACACTTTTGACAACGTTCGTATAGCTCCTGGAAACTGTCGGAAAGCTCTTGTTTTGGAATCGTTTTCAGAATTAGTGTCATACGTTCTTCAACCTCCTTGACGTCCGCCAACCGTGATCCCTTCAAGGTCCCCTTACGACAAGGGAACAAAAAAAAGGTTGCAGGAGCAAGATCTGGAGAGTAGGGTGGGTGTTCCAAAACAGTTACGCCACGCTGAGTCAAATATTGGCGTACAATGATGCTCGTATGCGATGGTGTATTGTCGTGCAGTAGCATTCACTTTACGGTCTGGACCATCTGTGGCCTAACGCGCCTGATGCGCTGCAACAAACGTTTGAGAACCTCCAAGTAGAATGCGACACTCACCGTTTAGCCAGCAGGGACGAATTCCTTATGGATGATTCCCTCTTTCTCGAAAAATGTTATCAACATGGTCTTCATCTTGGATTTTTGCACGCGGCTCTTTGTTTGTCGCGGAGAAGACGGTGACCGCCATTCCATTGATTGTCTTCTCGTTTCGGGGTCGTACTGGTAACACCAAGCCTCGTCCCATCCGACAATGGAACCCAGAAAGGACGGATCCCAGTGACACATGTCGATGAAATCGCCACTGGTTTCAAAACGTCCTGCTTTTTGCTCGTCTGTTAGGATGTGCGGCACATATCGTGAACCAATTTTGCGCTAACCCAAAACTTCATGGATGATGGCTCCCACTGTGTCTTTGTTAATACCCACTTCTTCTGCTATTAATCGCAGAGTCAATCGCCGATCTTTCGCTATTAACACTCGCAGACGTTCAATGGTTTCAAGTGTCCTGCTTGTGGATGGCCGACCCGAACGCGGTTCGTCCTCCACCGATTCCTTGCCAGCGCGAAAGCGTGCAAACCAATCGTATACACATTTTCTACTTCCAGCATCCTGTCCGTAAACTTGCACCAACATTTCATGGGTTTCCGTCGCCGTTTTACCCAATTCGAAGTAGAACTTAACGTTGTGACGTTGCTCCGTGGCTTTTTGACGCACACTGCTCGGAGCACTCTATTGAAATGAATGCAGCAATACAATACGAGGAGCCTCGCGCAATTCCGGTCAGAAGACAGGTCCAGACATGTCCACGCATGTCTACGCGTGCGAGTGACCTTGTTTCAAGCGTTGAATACCGATATATTATACCATTCACCGAATTTTTTAGACACACAATATATACCTATATAAATTCTACGTAGTTTCTATATTTTTGTAGTATATAAAAATTCTGAAGTTTGTAAAAAAATAAGGGGGTGCGAGGCTAAAATAGTAACCCTTGTAACCCTTAAGAAATATCGAGCAGGCACATAGTTATTTTCATTTATTTTAATGTTTATTGTCAGTTAGTTATCAATCATAAAATGACAGAAAAACACTCATTGCGATATTTATTCTTTTTGGCAATATGATTTACATTCTTGAAATGTGAACGGAACTAGTTGTTTTGTATGGCAAAAATCAAAATTGTGCAAAGCGAACGGCTGCTAAATTTAATCAAAAACATCCTGACGAAAACGTAAGTAACAGGTAAGTATTAGACCTCGTTAAAAAATTTCTAGAAACTAGTTCTGTACTTAACAAGAAACGTATCGGAAATAAAGTGGTTGATGAAGGTAGACAAATAGAACTTTTAGATAATTTCGGCGTAAATTCTCGTGCATCCATTAGGAAAATAACTTCCGAAACGCAATTCGCGATAGGTTCCATGCACAAAATTACACAAATTCCATCCTTATAAGATGCATATTGTTCAGTAGATCAATGAGGATGATTTTGATAGGAGAATGGAGTTTTGTGAAACGATGACAGAGAAAATTATTAATGACATAAGATTATTCTTTTTGTTTTAGTGATGAATCAACACTTTATCTAAGTGGTTTTGTAAACCGCCATAGCTGTAGATACTAGGGCAATGAAAATCCCCATTTATTCAAAGTTCACATGCAAAAACTTGAAAAAATTAACGTTTGGGCTGGTATATTTGCAAATGAGGTAATCGGTCCTGTTTTCATTGATCAAAATCTTACCGGTGAACTACACTTCGAAGTATTACAAAATACAATGAATTTCTTAATAATACAAAGTTTGGAAAACCAGGCTTTCTTCCAACAAGAGGCGCGGCCCCGCATTATGACGCGCCGGTTAGAAATTGGTTGGATTATAATTTTCCAAATCATTGGATAGGGTGGCGAGGATCAATTGAATGGCCTGCCCGCTCTCGAGATTTGATCCCACTTGATTTTTTCTTGTGGGGTCACCTGAAAACAATTGCGTACCAAACACAACCGCGAACTGAATTACTGAAGAATGCAGGCGTATATCACCAGAAACATATGAAAGGGTCAGAAGAGAATTTGAAAGGTATTGTCTTGAACAAAATGGTGCACAATTTGAAAATTTAATTAATTAATTGAATATTTTTTTTGAATAAAAGTTTATATTTTAGAATTTTTGCTTAGCAGATTTTTTCTGTTATAATCCCCAGAACTTGACCAAATGTCAAAGTAAGATATACTACCGAATTCGTAATGTATAAATACCTTTCCAACGACGTGCCACAAATGGTATCATCCCATTTAAGATCCTTATGTTGGGGGTGGAAGGGCTTTTGGGGGTAAGGTTAGTATCATGATATATTAATCAAAAGGGTTCCCCCTTGAAACAAAAAAATTGACCTGTCTTTGCATTTTTTAATAATTTTATTAGTTTCGGATGTAGGCCACCCGGGAGGTGCATACTGTATATATATTTATATATTTACCGAATTACAGCTGCATGTAAAATACATATTTTATTTTTATTATTTAGGAAACTCCCGATATTTTATTCAATTTGCTTGCAAATTACAAGTAGACTCATATACGAAGTAAGACCAGCGGTCTCCCTTAAAATTTCTTTCACGCCCTTGTTATTCATCTTTTCATTATTCATATGCGGAAGTATTGATCAAATAGGAGATGATAAAAATTCGAAAAGTTACAATAAACGAATGTAATTATCAAATTGGTTATCAACACGGAACTATAAATTTCCTATTTATCACATTATCCAATCCCATACGACAGAATATTATTATTTTAAGGACTTACACAAATAAGTTTTATGCACATAACCTATAAATATAGGCAATAAAACGCATGCGAAACCGTAATAAATACTTATAATATTCGCCGGGTGGCAAGTTATAAGTGACAAGATAATTGACGTTGTAAAAAATTATTAAAGTAACAACTGTAACAAGCATCAGTAGGATTTATCTTTAAATCTTGCCTGCAAGAGTCCGTTGTATATAAAAATCTACAAAACTAAGGACTTATATGACGGATAAGGCCAAATATAGATTTGATTATTGGTCAGTTTTAAGGTATCAGCTGCCTGTCTCATTATTTTCGGCAACAGAGGACAGATGTCGCACCTGCTGCTTTGATATGTCCTTTTAACCACCAATTAACAATTGCTACTGATGATATCCCGAGGTTTCGCCCGTTATGAGTAAGTATCTGTTTATTGGGTGTAAGATTTCAATAAATGTGGGAGAAAATATAGCTTTGTGAAAGGCATACTTATGGATAGGAAAAAATATGTTCTATCAAAGACTCTTCGTTGTGAGTATAGCTTTATCATAAGAATATCGATTACATACACGTTTTAATGCTGAAATTTATTTATTACTTAAAAATATTAAATAAAGATCGAGATGATATAAGTATATTTAAATATAATTTATTTACTCAGGTGTGTGCATTCAAGTATAGAGTACATCAGTACATCAAAATATGTTGAAATTCAGTCTCAAAGAATTTCTGTTATAGTCTCCTGGTTTGAAGAAAAATGCCGCTAGTCGTCTGCTTCGGTGTATCTTCCTTGCGAAGAGAGAGGACCAATTGCTTATGTGTAGATGTACGAGGATAAGTCAAAAATTACTTACATTTTTAGTTCTACAACTGTATTAAACAAAGATAGGTGTACAACAGATACATTACTTTTCGATATAGTCTCCACCTTTAGCAATGCACTTGGTCCAGCGAGCGACAAGCTTCCGTATGCCTTCCTGGTAGAAGGTTTTCGGTTGGTCGTGAAGCCACCTTTGCACCGCATCCCGAACGTCTGTGTCTGAGGCAAATCGACGACCCCTCAAAGCTTCCTTGAGCGGTTCAAAGAAATGAAAGTCTGAGGGAGCGAGATCGGGGCTGTAGGGAGGGCATTCCAGGGTCTCAAAGTCCAACCTGCTGATAGTTTCTATGGTGTTATGGGCCGCGTGCGGACGGGCGTTGTCTTGTAACAACAAAACTTCCTTTGAAAGTAGACCACGGCGTTTGTTTCGAATTGCTGGTTTCAGCTTATTCGCCAACAAATCACTATACCTCGCACTATTTATGGTAGTCCCCCTGTCCAAGTAGTCGTCCAGTATAGGGCCTTTTTCGTCCCAAAACACGGTTAGCATCACCTTCCCAGCCGATGGCGAGGTCTTGAATTTTTTCGTGCTAGGGGATCCTGGGCGTTTCCGTTCCATACTCTGGCGTTTCGATTCGGGCTCGTAGTGATGAACCCACGTTTCATCAACGGTCACTATTCTGCGTCACCTTCCGCGTTGAAGCGATCCAGTAAGCGTTGGCAGATGTCCAAACGTTTGGTTTTGTTTTCTGCGGTACCCATCGCGCACACACTTACCGGTGAATTTCAGCACCTTTCTCTGACGCCACAAAAATCGGATCACTGCTCATTGTTCCTCTTTGGTGCAAACTAATAGCGGAGCTAACATGCTTATGCTGTTGTAGCTAGCAGACAAATGACGCGATCGTGATTAAGTTCCGCACATATGGCCACAGAGGCGCCAACTCAACGCATGCGCAAGCGGCTGCCACTACGATAACCTTCAAAGCCTGTTATGGTGAAAGTGTAGATAATATTTGACTTACCCTCGAAAGTGATGCTTGTATATTTGCTTACTCAATCGCTCTTTAAATTAAACACAGTACCTAGGTATAAAAATAAATGTATTAAATAAACAGTACCTTGTTACATAATTCGGTTCCTTTATATGCCTGAGAGTTTGGTTGGGGGGCAGCAGGAAATATTCGATCACTACAGCACAAATGCCATACAACTCACAGCTACCCAGACGCTTTTATTATTTCATGTATTTAATTGATACTCTTCCTCCATAGTCCGTCTCAACCTCATTATGCAGTATTTGCCAATAACGCTATCTCTTTATCAGGTGGCTATGTTACAATGTTTACGTTTTCCAATTAAAATATTTTTAATTGTTGATAAGTCGTTCTTTTCAGAACGGTAATGTTCATAAGAAGTGTTTTCAGTAATAGTATGACATAGTGTTATTTTAATTAACTTAACCTAAACAATTGTAGATTTTAACACAACAAATGGAGCCAAGCGATAAAAAACGAAGGAAAGGCGAAAATTTCAGCTGTAAAGAAAAAAAGATGGTTATTAATGTCCGTAATTATTTAAAAAAGTCTCTGAGTGTGAGTGCTGCTGTTAAAGAAGCAAGTAAAGCTCTATGTTCTTCAGAGCGTAGTGTTTATAACGTGCAGAAAGAACAACATCAAGGTCCCTTATCTAGTCCCAAGAGTAAGATGACGGCAACATACAAGCACTTATTCGACGTCAAGTTCATGCCTTTTTTAGACAGAACATATCACCTACTTTAAACGCAATCCTTGCTGTTATTAATAATGATGAAAACCTTTATTTAATTTTACGTGGGCAACCCTACTAACGGTTATTGCATGATATTGGCTTTGAATTTAACAAAGTAGGGCGGAAGAGTATTCTGATGGAACAAGATGATATCAGATGGCGGCACAAATACTTACGTGACATCAAGTAATTTAGAGAACAAGGTATTATTTTCATTTAGCAATGTTAATAAATTGCAGCTAAATAGATAATCATTGATTTACATATTTTATTATTGGTTTCTCTACTTTAAGGAAGAAATAAAATATATACCGACGAATCATGGGTAAATGTAGGACATTTACAGTAGGTAAAGCATAGAATGATACCAGTATTCAAAGTATTCAACAGACCCACCTTGAGGGACTAGTTTAAAATCACCCAGTGGTCTTGGTCCTCGTTTTGCATTAGTTCATGCAGGTTCCGAGAAAGGTTTTATTACTGGTGCTGAACTTACAGTTCTTTGCAAGAAAAATATCACAGATGCCCATCAAGAAATAGATGTGGATAAGTATGAAGAGTGGTTCATTAAGCAATTGCTTCCAAATTTACCACAAAATTCGATAAATATGCTCGATAATGCTTCGTACCATACCAGAAAGGCGGAAAAGATACCAACAATTGTATGGCGAAAGGAGCAAATCATTGAGTGGCTTAACGAGAAGCAAATACCAATCGAAGATGGCATGTTAAAAAGAGATTTACTGGTTTGTGTGTCACAACTTAAGCCTCACTATGATAAAAGTAAAATTGATGAAATTGCAAAGGAAAAGGGTCATGAGGTACTTCGTTTGCCTCCATACCACTGTGAATTAAACCCGATTGAAATGGTGTGGGCATAAGTCAAGCACTACATTAAAATGAACAATACAACATTTAAAGTGAAAAATATGTCGGAATTAATTGCACATTCCTATAATAAAATTACAGCTCACAATTGGCAAAATTATATCGAGCATGTGAAAAATGTCGAAAAAGGAATGGGGACAGTGAATAATTTGCAAGATGACATCCAGCAATTTATAATTCATGTTACGTATTCATCATCATCGGAAGAAGAAAGTGATAATTTTTTGAATAATTGAAAATGATATATTTTTCCATTATTGTTTTCTTTTCATAAATACATATAATTTTTTATTGTTTGATTTAATTCACGTTCCTAACATAATATATAAAAAGGATGTATTGATATTCAATAAAATATAAAACCAAACGCTCTATTATGTTTCATTAAGTAATAAAATAATATAATAGTCCAAGTTTGTGTATTAATTTCAGTAATAAGAATGCATTTTCACTTATCAGATCGACGAAATGACTTTAAACTACATATATTATGTTTTGCACATATGAACTCTCAAATAATAACCGGAAATATCCTAAACTTAATGTGGTCTAACAAATTGGCAACAATGTACAGTATGTTCATAAGACCTGTACTGTATAATAAGGTTGAGACGGACTATAGTACCTATTGCTCCGAGCTGTTGTCCTCTACAGATACGAGAAAGATGGAAACCAGAAATTGTGCGATGGATAAACGTTACCTCACGCATAAGCGAAAGAACGGCGGATGACAATCGTGGCATTATACTTTCTTCCTCGGCGGTAACTCTTTATCTAGCGCTCGTCCGAATCTACAACACGGGATTTCCGATACAAACTGGTTTCGGTACAAGGGCTGTTACTGCATACTGACTGATAGTCACTGTGCAGTAACAGCCCTGAAGATGTCTCAGAAGACTGTGGACGAAACGTCGGCAAAAGCTACGACAAGGACGCGGTTCCAACCGTTACCTCCGATACATAAGGCCTGAGTGCTTTGACGTCAGCAAGCTGTGACGTATTTTGAAGTAGGGCGTCGATTATTCACACGTTCAGATCGTTTCTTGCGTTTTGAACTGGTCTATCCAAATTATATTGGTTTTATTTAAAAAAATACTGTGTAGTGATATTTCCGTACTTTGTTGGTGATACCAGTAACGTTTTTCAACAGCTACAAATTCAAGGACCGGTGAAACTATAACTGTAAGTTTAAAAAATCCTAGGCTTAAAAAAATGCTATTCCAACTCAATTCCCTAACTGTCCTTTGTATTTGACAAGAAACGTGGGGATGTAATTGTTCAAATAGTTTTATATTCTTACGCTATATTTAACAAAATTATTTTTGAACACGACGAGATGTTTTTAAATGTGTTAAACGTTTTGTTTTAATACAATATATTTTAAATTATATCACCGAACGTAGCCATTTTGGATACTGATATATAAAATGTCATATTCACAGCAGTGAACGTATTGCAACAATGACAATAACTTGTTCTACAAATACACTACTTAAACATGATTGTAGGAAAAGTAATGATAGATTAGGTAAAACACCACATAATAGGAAAGATAGATTAGGTAAAACACCACACAATAGGAAATTAAAGACCGTGGTTAAATAGCATTCTCTAAATTTTCTGGTGAAATTGAATAAAATTTCGAATAAAATTGCAACTACTGTGTCATTTCAACCTTAGTTTCGTCCAAATACATGAACAATTATAAATAATAATAATTAGTCGATTAAATATCAACCACAAATACATCTTTCACGAAAACGGTGCTCGGTTACGTGTTTGGTTTCTGCTTTGAAACTTCGTTTTTCCAAAATAAAATCGAATGAGATGCGAAGAAGGACTCAGTTGACGACTGGCATCCTCTTTAAACTGGAAGCCCTTCATAACTTAAAAAAGAAATGCAAAAGACGATTCCTTTGCCGCTTAGACTAACATCGTGCATGGCGATACATTACCCACCCAGTGTGACGTCATCGAAGACGGCTGAGGCCTTGTAATATCGTAGGTAACGTTCCAACCCGAAAACCAAGAGTATATTACCCTCGTAATGTTTCTGGATAGTTAGGTGTCATAAGTTTTCCAAATAATTCTAAAATATTTTCAGCAACAATCCTATACACCTACAATTTGTTCAATTTTCCGAAATTTTAAAAATCGTGTTACTTTGAAGGTCGAATTTTACTTACATACTAAATCTAAATTGCTACATAGTAACTTCCCCATTGCGTACTAACCTGGCGTAAAGAAGTATCAAGACCTATATATCTTGAAATTACGAAATGACTAGTCAAAATGAACCTGCGGTAAAAAATGCAAGTCTTTCTTTTCGAATCAGCTTTACATTTGTTAGAAATCTTTTATGCATTTACTAACGGATAATCCATATAAAATATTACAGTAAAGTACCGTTAAAAGTATTTATAAAGCAATCCAATGATTTCTCATTAACACAATCACAAGTAAAACTCTAATTGCTTTAATTTAACATTTTCCTAGAAAATAAAGTTCATTTCCTACATACTGCGCAAATTCGCGTACATTGTTAGTAAGTGCAATAAAATTTTAATTTCATATCATTTTTATACCTATCGCCGCGAGCGTTAGACAGCTAAGTGCTTAAATGAAATACTCCGTTAAGTATTAAAAATAAACTATATAGGTGCAACCGATGTGTAGCGGGTAGTAAAAAGTATAACATTATGCATATTTTACGTGTAGGAACCTATACGAGCAAATAATGAGGAAATTGCGTATTATGAATAATAAAAGGAAAATTATATTCTTCATCTGCATTTAAATTGTTTATATGTGTGTGTGTTGTATATTGGCCATTCGCAGTTCTTCTTGCAGCTACTTGCAGCTGAGTTGTAATGAAAATTCTCTTTAAATGAAACATATCACTTGATAGAATGTATAGGAAAAATATTGTAGCAGTCATTAACACAATTATCTAACCCGACCCTAGATTTTTTTTAATTATTACATGTTGTCGTCACAGATAATATTTCAATTGATTAATTATATGAACTAAGGGTTCGGAAGTGTTCTAAAACACTTCTCCGGCAATTTAGATAAACTTTTGACTTTTTTAATCTGTTGTGTCCGTCCAATTTTTACAAGATTTTAAATTCATTGACTCTATTAAGTAATCCAACAGTTGTTGATAGTTATATAGAATGTATAGTAGTTTTTATTTATTTGACAATTATTCCTACTATTATATTAACTCGAGCCTGAGGATGGGGCACTAGTCCCGAAACCGGTCGCTCAATTTTTCATTAAATCCAGTTATTGTGAGACAGTGGACTTTCCTTTCAACCACCTTTAAATATGTACACCTCACACAGAGTCGCATTAGATCAATTGAATTTAGATAAACTTTAATACCAATAACTCAGGAAGATTTGTCTTGGAGGACACAAGACGTTTTAGGGCCTTTAAGAATTGAATTGGATTATCGTCTCTACCATTAAACTTATGTAAAACCTCCTTTAATCTAAAGTTTATCATTGAACTATCAGACGGTCTTGGGTCAAAATTGTTGACCTGCCAGATATCTTCACTTTGTTCGACCTGACGATTATTTTGACGTAAATTTTGACTTAATAATTGATGGTTGTGAGCCTCCAACTCATTAATGTGTTTCTGCATGCATTCTGTTATGCTACTAATAGATTACATTAATGGATTAATAATAAAACCCTGATACAAAAATATGCGTGATGTTCAATTAACGGGTGAGTGTCGTACAATTTTACTTTCTAGAACCAGAACACTAAAACTAAATCTTCTGTTTTGAAACTGATCTCGTGTTGGAAGACTACATCAAATAGAGTTTTTCATCACATAACCTTTTAAATTATCGTCTAGAAAAGCAATATAATATGACTATGGTGCCATTCTACACCTTTGATTCGTGTACAAATGCTAATGCCCACACGGAAAAAAATCACTTGATACAATGTACTACAATATTGTAGCAGTTGTTATTAGCACAATGCGATGAAATGTTTTAAAAGTGGTAAATTGTTGAAAAAAAATAAATTTTCGAAAATTAATTGATTAATTATGTGAACTGATAGTTCGGAAGTGTTTTTAAACACTTTTTGGGCAATTTAGATGAACTTTAATACTAATTGCATTGGATTATCGTCTTTGCCATTAAACCTTAAATGTATAACCTCCTTTAATTTAAAGTTTATTATTGAATTATCAGCCGGACTTAGACCAGAATTATCGACTTTGGAGGTACGTTGAGTTTGTTCGACCTGATGATTATTTTGACCTAAATTTTTACTTAAATTTTGACAATAAACGATGGTTGCGAGTCTCCAACTCATCAATGCGTTTCTGCATGCATTCTGTTGTGCTGCGAAATTGATCAGATGCTTTGTCTAATTTGCCTTCCATTGACTTAATAAAATACCCCATCCCTTAGGTCAGCGGCATCGCCACTGTCAGTTCTGTTCTTACTTCTCGGCTTTTTTGCGATTTACCCTGCTTTTCTGTTCGCTTATTACAGAATTTTAAAATTTAAAATTGCTTGAACGTTGGGCGCCAATTAAATTTGCTGACTTTGGGTCAGCTTTCATCGAGGCAACACGTGTCTGTTTGTGTCCCAAGTCTCCAAGTGTTTATATTTTAAAATCGTACTATAAACTCGAGATAGAAGTGAAGGTTGGTGGTTAAAAATATGCAGGTTTCCTGTAAACAGAGAGTTTATTGACATCATCATAAAATCCAGGTTAGTTTTTCCATTTTTAGCTTTAAATTTCGTTAAATTCCATTAATACGTATTAAAGTTCATCTAAATTGCTGAAAAAAATTAAAGGTATTAAGTATTTATTTACTGCGCATCCATTTTTATATTTTACAATCGATTTTGAATAGTCTTTAAGTATTGTAGTTACTCGCAATTAGTAAAGTTTTTGTGGATTTATATCAAACAAACTAAAAAAAATAGATAATTTATTTTTAAATTTCTCACATAAAATTATAAATAAAAAAAAGTTGGGAAAAAGGAAAAAAACAAACCTTTTATGAAATTATACAAAAAAATGAAGTTAATGCTTGAAGAAAGGTGTAAAATAAACAGCCCCCCTTAAATGAAATAAAACAAAGAAAAAAAATTTAAAAAATATCAAAAAAAAATGGGGGATTAGATAGAATAGAACATTATAGGAAAGCAGAAGTTGGCAGCTAAAAATATTCCACTAGCTTTTACTCTGTTGGAAATAGTTTAATTCCATTATCTATTATTTTTCAAAAAAAACGTTTTGTTTTTTTTAAATATTAAAAAATATTAAATAAATTTTTATCTAACTTCTGTAATGTAATTTTTCTTTCATTATTTTGGTAATCATGTGCTCTTTAAAAACTTTTATTACTTTAGCTTCTGTTCACATTTACTAAATAGTTTTTTTTTGAAAAAAATTTGCAAATTTTAAACGGTCTAAAACACCCGGGGAATTTGGGATCGCTTGGGAACTCGTCCCACCAGCCGTTGTGTTGGATTTAGCCCAGAAGATGAAAATTCATTCATTTTTTTTATAAAATTGTATTTCTTGGGAATGGGATCAAATCCACTGATTGCCCCAAATTTACGTTCAAAAAAAGTAAAAACCAAATAGAGTTTATGGTAGGGTTTTTACCAAATTTACAAGGTATGACTTAACATCGGATTCCACGCCGCTCTGTAATGATAGATTGTACAACGTTTGTACATACGCTTGGTCCTGGGAAGGGGCGATTAAGTAGGTTGTCCTGCAAAAGGACTCAGGGTTTTCTAAACAAAATTTTGTCCTGGTGCAAACTTCGAAAAAACTTGCCCCACGACACACGGTTGAAAAAACCCCCATAATAAATAAATAAAAAACAATCCCGTTTTTTTAAAACCGGGGCTAATAGAAAAAAATGTGCTCTTTCGCTTTAAACAGTGGGTTCATGTTAAAAGGGACCACCCCAGTACTTTTTTTAATATTATCGATTAAAAAAAAAATTTTTTTTTCTAATTTAAAACCCCTTCCTAAATTGTACTTTTGGGGGGTGTTACTTTCCCTTCACATAAAGTGTACCAGGGTTTAAAATAAACACAAGTTAAAAAAATATTCGGGGTTTTTTTATCAAAAAAATTTTGTTAATAAAAGTTTTTCGGAATCGTTTCTAATAAGCTAAATCTGCAATTTAATGAAAAACAACATCTTTCTCAAAAAATGTTTAAGTCCAGAAAATTCGAATAATAATATTACAAGTTTGCCATGAGTTTTCATTAATACGTCAGAAACAATGTATTACTGATCTAACCGCATGTCATTTATCAAATTGTGTTCAATTAATTACAATCGTTAAAAATAAGATAATACGGCTGCAAATTTAACTTTGACTGATAAAGTTGAGATAATAAGATTAGAGGGTAATAATGTTCGTTCATTCAACACGGGAAGCTGCCCGTGAATTTAATATCAAACATCCAGGCCGTCCTCCCATTTCACATACAACTCTGCTAAGGATTAACAATTTATTTAATCGTATTGGAAATGTGACAAAATCAATTATAAGGAATTATCATCATCCTGAAGATAACGTTATTTTGAATTATATCACTGAGAACCCAACATCCAGTCTAAGAACGATGTCCTTAGTTTTAAATTATTCAAAAAATAAAATTTGGAGATGCCTTCGTAGACATAAGATAATTCCTTTCAAGCCGAAATTTCTGCATACTTTGGAGAAGGGGATCTTGAAAGGCGTTTGTTATATTGTTTGTGGAGTCATGGTAATTTTTTAAATGATCACTGTTTCTTAAAGAAAATGTTGTTTACTGATGAGTAGAGACGGGATTTTAGGCAAAATGCCTCTTTGTTTAGATTCAAGGCAAATTAAAAATAATACAAAATCTATATGTTTCTCGACAAATCAAAGCGATCTAGCTATGTTTTATTTTGCTATTGGCCTATTTGGACTTTTAACAGCCTAAATCGTGGTTTTTCGCCTATTTTGTCCTAAAATCATATTTATTTGGTCTAAACGTTTTTTTTTTTTTAATTTTAAATAAATGGTTTTTACACAGCTGCATCTTTCTTAAATGTAAATTTTAGTTTTACGAGCTAAAATGCTATAAACTAATACAACGATGGGTTTTCCCGTCTATTGTGTGAGGGGCAAAGTTTGGATTTGCCTGCCGTAAAATTTATATTACTACCCTATTGAAGATATATCCTCAATTATCGGCTTATCGCTCTCGGGTTCATTTACCTGCACCCACGTTTTTATTTTACGGGAATCCCTATCGGCTTGTTTACGCCCTGTAATTTAAACCATATAAGCAAATTTCTTCTCCCTGTTAACGTGATTAATGAATACACGATGCCCATTCATAGTTTATACAATGGACATCTTGATATTGCAGTTTAGATTTTATATTATTTATTCTCTTAATGTTTCTCTGGAGCGTATATGTGTGTGTTCCTATAGCGAGGTGGACTATTGACGAATCAGTATATAGTGAAAGACGTACTTTGAATTTTCATTTATATCGTAGCTTGCAACGAATATTTTTCGGTAGTTTTCTGTCGGTTTGTGCTTGTTTATCTACTCAGTGTATGTGTATTCCATCTACAACAATGCCAAAATCCAAGGAATCACATAGCGATAAGGTCAAAAATGGCTGAAGGCAATTGGAGGCACTACTATCTTCAGCTGAATCCAGCAACAGTGAAGAGTTGTTTTGTAAAGCGTGCGGAAAAATGGTAAAGGACGTTTTTTGTTTTCTTTCCTAACTTGCTTCAAAAATATTATTGTAGTTAACTTGCAAAAACAAAAATCATTTAGAGCAACATGCTACTGTTCCTGGACATCAGGCAAATCTTAGGAAACCGTTGAGGAACCGAATGTTAATAGACACCAAAAATTCAAGAGAAATCGACGTTTTTAATCGAGATTTATGCGACGCTTTTATGTCTGCAAATATTCCTCTGGACAAATTAAACTATTCAAAACTGCGAATTTTCTCACTAAATACTGCAACAAGAATGTGGCAAGCGTGAAAACCTTAAGAACAACATATGTAACAAATGTTACAATGAGGTTAATTAATATAATAAATAATAATTTAAAAATTATATTTTCATACTTGAGTGTCATTAAGATTTTGTTTACACCTATAATATTTTTATTAATTTTTTAAGACTATTACATCATTCGCGAAAGTTGGTAACAACGACATTTGGATATCTATAGATGAGACGACTGACTCTAAAGGTCGTATTATGGCAAATATGATTGTGGGTAAGCTTTGTTCTAAAACACCAGGAAAACCGTATTTACTGGCTACAAAGCAACTTGAAAGAACAAATTGCAATACAATGGCAAGGTTCGTGAACCAAGCTTTAGGTAAGATATATTATGCAAAAAACTTACTTTAATAATATTGTAAATTAATGCTAGATATTTTCAAGTTAAAGGCAACTCTCGTATTTTAGGTATTTTGTGGCCAACAGATGGAATTAAGTACGCAAAAGTCCAAGCTTTTAGTCACGGATGGTGCTTCTTATATGCTCAAATGTGGTACAAATTTGAAGATTTTTTATAAAAATCTTAATCATTTAACATGTTTTGCACATGGACTCAATTTGGTGTGTGAATGTCTAAGAAATCAATATGCTAATGTTAATGGTTTTAATTTCAAATACCAAGAGAGTCTTTTTAAAAGCTCCACTGCTGTGGCAGTGTATAAAGAAAATCTACCAGATCTCCCTTTGCCTCCCGAACCTGTCTTAACACGTTGGGGAACTTGGTTAGAGGCGGTAGTTTTTTATGCTAATAATTTCGAAGCAATAAAATCAGTAAGTACTTTTTTAGAGATTGTTTTTATTTAACGCTTTATGTTTTAGGTTGTAATATCGTTTGACAAAGATTCAGCTAACTGTATTGAGCAAGCGCAAGAATACTTTTCCAATCAAAATGTCAAAAACGATCTTTTATACATTGTCGCATTATAAATTTCTCATTGATAACATCAAAAGATTAGAAACATTCGGCCTTCCTCTTATAGATTCTGTTGCACTAATTAATAATGCCGAAGCAGCTCTCAAGAATGCCCCAGGAAAAGTTGGCAAAATAATTTTGTCAAAGTTTAACCAAGTGATTTCGAAAAATCCAGGTTTCAAAAACGTTAAAGAGTTTGCTGACTGCTCAGTGGCGAAGCAGTTGAAGCTACCGCTCATACCACAGCTGACTGGTCCATATTTAAGTTTTATCCTACAACCTCGTGTGACGTAGAGCGTTCATTTTCTTCGTACAAACTGCTGTTTTCCGACCGAAGAACAAATTTTACTAACGACAATTTGGAAAAACATCTTGTGTGCTACGCAAACGCAAAATTTGAGGACATGTTACACGGCGATTAATTAATTTATTTATTGTTTTAAACCAAATGAATCTACATATTTTAGTTATTAGTTAAAATTTGTATGTTTTATTTCTTTTTATGGCTGAAATGTACCTAAAATTACATTAAATATCGTCTTCTTATTCATGTTTTTTTAAAATAAAATGATTTTTGTGTTTACCGTTTTTTTAAGTATTTGCCTAACATGCCTAAATCACAGTTTTTCGTCCTAAATACATAGTTTTTAAGGCCTAAAAAAGGGCATTTTTAGCTGCTTTTACATCCTAAAATCCCGTCTCTGCTGATGAGGCTACATTTACCACCAACGGAATAGTTTCATCGCAAAATTGTAGATATTGGTCTGCAGAAAACCCACACTGGATAATAAACTGTAAACGTCAGTATTCTCAAAAAATTAACGTTTGGTGTGAATTCTAAACAATAGGATTATAGGACTATTCTTTTTTAGACAAAATTGAAATGCTCTGCGTTTTTTAGAATTTCTAAATAACGATTTATGGGATGCACTACATGATCTTCCAGTTGCAGTACGACAGGAAATGTACTATCAATTAGACGGAGCGCCTGTACATAATGCAGTTGTAGTTAGGGAATGGTTAAATGAAAATTTCCAGGGAAGATGGATAGGACGTAATAGTCCCCTAATATAATAGCCACCTAGATCTCTCGATATCACACCATTAGATTTTTAATTTTGGGAAACTATTAAAAATAAAGTGCACAAAACCAGACCAATAAATATTCAACAACTTTGTGACAGAATAACTCAAACCTGCTAAGGCAAGTCGAGAAAAATTGAGGAAGTTGTCGAAAACAAGAAAAACGAATTGAAAAATGCATACGTGTTGGTGGTGGCTCAGTTGAAGATACTGTTATTTAAGTAATTAAGCATCGTTTTCTGTTATTGTATTGAATTAAAAGAATAAAATAAAAACTCCTGGCAAACTTGTGAGATTTTATTTTGATTTTTTGGACTGAGAAAGGATTTCAAATGTTTTGTTTTTAATGAAATTTCGGAATTTAGCTTATTTGAAAAGATTCCAAACAACTTTTAATAACAAGAATTTTTAAAAAAAAACCCTAATACGATCTCTTCAATTTTGCTGTTTATTTTAAATCGTAGTAAACTAGCATTTTTACCGTGAAGAGAAAGTAACATACTCTAAATGTACAATTTAGTTTAAGGGGTACAATCAGAAAAAAGGTTTTTTTTTAAATCGATAGTATATAAAAAAATATTGGGGTGGTGCCGTCTAAAGTGAGACACACTGTATATATAATTGGGCCTGCTAGCTGGACTAGAAATGTTTTAGAATTTAGCGTGAAAGTTATTGCAGGACCAAACGTTTTTTCTTACTGATAATGACAGATACATCGCAATGCACCTAGTGAACTATTTTCATTGTAAATTTCTTGATCGAAGTCAATCTTCCAACTTTTACACAAGAACTTGATATCCCCTAACCTTCTTCTACTTTTCCAATAAAACGCATTTGTAAGTGCAAATACATCGGTCGATGTTACCAGACGAGTTCTGATGGATTCGTTTAATTCACAGTTTGTTACACAAGGAAAAAGAACTAATTAAGGCCATTAGCTCGCTGTGAAATGCAGAATGCGCCGACATATCCATAGGCCAGGGCCCGATTTCTTATGCGCTTGTTTACAATTCACAGCTTAACAGAACTCCCAGTATATCAAGCTAAATAATTTATGTACGTTAATAAATCTGTATCGGGGGTAGTGCGATATATCAATTTACGTTACTTTTATTTTCTAACGTACAGAATTCTCCGATTAATTATTGCTGAAAGGTTGTATATCAAACAATATAATCAATAGCGCAAACGGTACAAGATATCATTTTCGTTTTGGGTTTTTTGGTATGCACTATTTAGCGATAGAATACGAGATAATTAATCGATATAACCAGAATAAATCGTTACGCGATATAATTATGTGGAACATGAGTTTAGTATTATGGCTTGAATAAATTTCGCCCGTGTACGTAAATTCTACGTTGATATTAATTTACATAAGTGCTTCAGGAAATACGTATTATTGACTTAATGTAAGTCAATAATATGTGATATACAGCGTGTCCCCGGGTTGATGTTACAAGAGGCGTGCGGAACTAAAAATCTTGAATTCTCAATTTGGCATTTTGGAACTAAGCCCTGCTTGGTTTGAGTCTTATCTCTAGTTTACTTTCGTTTTTTAAATCAAATAGGCCTTGACAGTTGAGTAAAAACTATTTTCGTTTCGGGTAAAGTACCTATTTCGTTCGAAATATGCAAAAATGTTACTAAGAAAAGTTGTTCACAATAAAAAAGTTATGCCATTATACAAATTTTCTGATGATCGGCATACTTTAATAAAATCCATTATTTGGGCAATTTAGTTTCAGGTAAGTGGCTTTCTCGTTCACAATACGCCAAAATGTTACTAAGAAAAGTTGTTCAGATGACAAGTTATAGCTCAAAAACAAATTTAAAAAAAAATGTATGCTTTGATTAAACCTTTCATTTTTTAGATTAAATTTTTTAATTTTTTGGGTGGCCTCAAAGACCCTGGTTTACTCTCAACTCATCCCAACAGTAGAGAAATACTGAAAGAAAGGTACGAAACGCCGCACATGAAATGCAATCGGGAAAATTTGGAACAGTTCAGGATAAATTTAGATATCGCATAGAATGGTGCGCAGAAAACTGATAGGGAGCTATGATGAATACATAATTGAAATGTAAAATTTAAATTTTTGAGTAAATACAATTTATTTTGTTTAATCTTAAAAAATGACAGTTTAATCAAAGTTGGGGATCTTCCTGAACAACTTTTCTTAATAAAACTTTGGCGTATTGTGAACGGAAAAAGGGACTTTATCTGAAACGAAGTTGATAAATAATGGATTTTATCAAAGTAGGTCAATCATCCAAAAAATTTGCATAACGCCATAGCTTTTCATTCTGAATAACTTTTCTTAGTAACATTTTAGCATACTGTGGACAAAAAAGGAAAAACTTTCCCTGAAACGAAAATAGGTTTTGCTCAACTGCTAAGGCATACTTGATTTCAAAAATCGAAAGTAACTAAAAATAAGTTTAAAAACTAAGCAGGGCTTAATTCCAAAAAGTCAAATTAGGATTCCAATATTTTTGTTCCTCACACCTCTTGTAACAGCAATCCTGGGACACGCTGTATAATAGTCCAAAAAAGTAGGGCGCAAGTAAACTTCATTCTTTTCAAGGGAACAGCCTGCATATTTTTCCATTTTCGGCTTCTACAAAAATTCTAAACAATTTTCGTGTAGCATGTAATATACTTATGTGTAAATAGTTTTTGAAGTATTCAGATTGAAATTAATTTGTAGTCTTATTTTCTGCGGTGTAGCAGCAAAGAAAAATTGTATATAATTAATTATCGCAAAGTCTTTCCCGCATGACAGAAGTTACGAACGTCTAAAAGCTATTTAAATGTATTGCAAGATTTAACATTTTTTTAATATACAGGGTCGTTCAAAGAATAGAAATTGGGGAAACCTTTTTCAAAAATTACCATTCACATTTTAAAACTAAAGGACATGGAGGAAAGATGCTTTTAGAATGTTTTGTTTTTTTTAATTTAAAATATATATACATGCATTACATATATCATGATAAAAAATGTACTGGGATAGGGCCCCTTAATTGATTAAAAAAAATTATTTGTGGATGGAAATTGATTTACGATATTCAACAAATTTTTCATACAATAGACGTTAAGATGAAAAACCTAGTTTTGTGAAGGCAATTTCAATCAAATAATTTTATGTTAATGAACATGGGTAAATAATTCTTCGAGTTTAACTTCAACACTAACCGTATCAGATGGAAAAACCGCTCTAAACGAACTAGATGACAGTCTTATGCCACCATCACTGCCGTTGTTTCACTCTAAAAAAATTACAGGTTTATCAAGTAAACTAGGTAAGAAGAATTTAATTTCTGTTTTTTCTAAAATTGCATATATTTCTTTTAGTTCTGTAAACTACAACGGAACTTCCCGTTTTCTTCATCTATACTCAATGACATAGAAATTGCAACAACTAGAAGGGGGTTGGAATTTCCGGATAAAATTTGGTAGGAATATAACCTAAATAGTAATAAATGATCAAAATTTGAATCCTCTCAGTGAAGCAATAAAATTGCTATTGAGGTTTTTTACCTCTTTCTCAGCACTGATATTGAATGTTTTTTTTTGGCGGTGTTTTTTATAACTTTCTCGATTTGTTGTTGTTCTCATTGAACTGCGGTTTTCGGTTAAGTGTTAGCTATGCCTAGAGTAAGAAGACCAGCAGTGTATCGACAATTAAGCGAATTCGATAGAAGTCGAATTATTGGTTTGCGCGAAGCTGGTTTTTCATTTGGGGAAATTGCTAACCGTGTAAATCGAAATAGGTCTACTGTAATGCGAGTGTGCCGTGCTTGGTTTTGAAGATGGCCAGGAATGTCGTAGGGAGGACCGGGCTTCAAGAAGAACGAATGACGTCAAGATCTTTAGTTTAAAAACAACTGGCATTTAGAAAACCGATTTTCCTCTACTCGGGCAATTGGTGCCCAAAGGTTTTGGAAAAAAGGGTCACCATGTAACCCTTTAAAACAATTATTCGCCGAATCCGAAGTTTTGGTTAACATCATATCGTCGCAACTTGTGCTTCCTTTGACTGCGGAACATTATCAGCAACGGTTACAATGGTGCAATGAAAGATCTCATTGGAATCTTGAATGGCGTCGTGTTGTATTTTAGTGACGAATCAAGATTTTGTTTAGCTATGCACAACGGTCGTCAGAGAGCCAAAGAAGACGGGGTGAACGACGGGAAACTTCGATTTACCGTTGATAGGCACGTACACTGCACTGTGGGTGTTCTGGTTTGGGGTGCGATTACTTATGGCAGCAGGTCTTCCTTTGGGGTTTCATTCGAGGCAATATGACAAACACAACGGTAAAATTGCGAAGGTGGTTGGAACACATCTTCTGCCATACTTACAAGCGCTCGAAGATCCATTTTTCCAGCAAGATAATGCAACGTCCTCATGTGGAAGGTTTTCCTTGAAATTTTTTGAACAGGCCAAGGTTAATCTTTTGCCCTGGCCTCCAAGATCTCCAGATCTTTCTCCCATCGAACATGTATGGGACATAATGGGTTTGAAGGTTGCGAAACTTGCAGCGTCCTCCTTTTACTTTGGACGCTTTGAGACATGAGGTGCAAAATGCATGGGGGTGTTACTGCTCGGTAAGTAGCTTATGGTTACAGGTTATGTATTCTGATGTAACTGCAAAGCGTAAGTACTAGCAACTGGAAAATTATACCGTGGATCACTATAATCAGTCGCGGATGGTGGTGACGTAAATGGGGGTCAAGGACAAGACTTCGATTCATTCGTGCATTTCCGTTACATATCGTGTACATCGTACTTGACAAAAAAAATACACGAGCAAAACGAAGCGTTGTAATGACATCACTGACCATAATTAGAGCTTTACGAGTACCAGGAATACATATGTCTACGTTTTAATTTTGCAGCAGTGATATTACATATGCAAACCCCAGAATGTCACATTTAATCCACTCAACTTTTCATAGTGTAGCTGAGTCTTGTTATAACTAAAAGCTGGCCACGAGCGGTACCGCGCAGCAGCGTAAAAGTCGACCAGGCCTCGCGTTCCACTAGAGTTATTCTGCTAATAGAGATGTTTGCTGCCGCAAATAATTTCGCTCATCTTTTAAATAAAAATTAAATAACACGTGCTCAAACACTTACCATTTTAAGAGTCCTCCGTGAAATCACAAAGTGAGTAATGTCTGTTAAATATCTGCAACATTAGATATGTTTCAACTGTTGTTTCGGCAAAACTAGTACGGCATGAGGAAAAAATGCGTTTATATGCAGAGAACGAACGTTCTACTTCTAGTGACGTAATATTTGCGTAAGTAAAATAATCTTTCAAATAACGTCACGATTCTGTTGACGCACCTTCACAAATGTGTCTTAATGTACCAAAATCAGAATTTTTCTCAAAACCACTTTCAAATTTTTCTAGAACAGAAACATTTTTTGCGTCTTCAATCGCGCATAGCTGTGCGTGAACATGTTGCACTATTTGTAGAGATTCTTCTAACGGCACCGCAGGATTTTGTAATTTTTCTATTGCATCTGCTAGCCCGAAGTAATTGTCGTGAATGATTTTTAAATCCATTTTAACCTGACTATCTTGAAATTTCGACTGGCTTTTCTGGATAGCGGCAGCTTCCTTTGTATCGAATTGTAAAACCACGTTCTTAATATTGTCAAAATATTTATGATAATAAAACGCGGCCTCAACCTGTTGCCCAACGAGTTAGAATAGGTTCTGGTGGCTCTGGTACCGGGGGCACAGTCTGTGAAATTCGCGAATACGTTTCGGTGATTTGACAAATACTGCTTTGGTATGCGCTATTAAAGCGTCTACCTCAGGATAACATTTTCTGATACTATCCGCCACAAGATTGAGAGCATGAATTTTACACGTAATGTGTAAATTAGCGGAATGCTTTTTAAGAGATCGGCCTACAGAAAGCATGTTTGCAGCACCATCACTCACTAACATCAAGAGTTGGTTTGTTGAAAGTTCAAACTTGTCCAATGTATTTAACACTAACTTTGAAATTACTTCGGCAGTACACTGTTGCATTCGTTTGGAGACTAATAGAATTGAAGGTGCCGATTGATGGGGTTCCAATTTGCGTGCCATTACATTAAGAACAGAATGTTTCTTCCGATCTGTTGTTTCGTCGACACATAACCACAATTTTTGATCTTTCAACTCCGATTTTATTTTTTATTCAATATGTTCGCGCGCAGATGGCACAATTCTTCGTAACGATGTTCGACTTGGTAATTTGCACTCCGAATAGTTATTCCAAAAGCAGATAAATGGTTCCTTGTCTAGTAAATTAAACGGTATATTACATGCGATAAACGTAACGCATAAATTAAATATAAATTTTTCATTGTCTCGTGCGCAATTTCTTTTTGAGACATCCTTTTCACTATTTATGTGTCGTAGACAATGTTGTCTGGACCAACACATTAACGGGATGTTACAGATTACACATTTAATTTTAGCACCTTCATATATTAAGTCTGGAATTTCTGCAATAAATTTTCGAAGTTTGTCCGACCGCGGTCGTTTTGCTGACGAAATCATAATTTTTCTAGGACAGATAAACAATTGCGCAAATGACCGCCAGCGAAAATGTCCATAATGCTCCGCAGACGAAGTAATACTACCGTTCCTCTCGGTCCGAACTGATTCTACGCCGATGCGCGGTACCGCTCGTGGCCAGCGTTAGTTATAAGCATGGTATTCTATAGTACAGAAAACTATATGCAAGATTATTGCAGTGAAATCAAAAAATTGCGTGGTTTTCCTCTCGTAATCGCAAAGGCTCATAATAAAGCACACTACATCAAAGCATACATTATTTTTAAAATTAAGTAATATTGTTAGATGTAAATACCACCTCTTTCAATGTGAATATACCTATTATTTATTAACAATACATGTAAGCATAAATATTATACATTATTTATAGTAATAACACAATAAGTTCATATAAAGTAACGCGTTTTGTTTTCCTCCACATCCCACCTTAAAATTTAAAAATACCATCTAATACATTTAATAATACAATTTTACTACTGCGCACAACATAAAGTTGTTAATTTATAAGATTTTAAGTTAATTATACAATTTTAACCTATTTGTCAGTTTCATGTTGGCATATTAGTTTACGAGGTACTTCATAATTGTACTACGCTGTTAAATTCTTCATATGTTGGGTTGTTTTTGCAACTGTTTGGCAATGGAATTAACTGTTTAGACTTTACTACTGTAATCTTCTTTTCCAAACACAATTTTTATCACCATCTCAGTAGGTTCCTGTTTGCCACCAGTTCGGACACCTGATTTCAAACAGGTTGCCTTATAAATTTATCTGATAACCATATTTTTTCTGTGAGTAGTATTGACCCACTCCCTCACCGACGAGCACCATGCATGAAGGTGTCGCTAATTGTGATATACCAGGGAATAGTTATAAGCGCGGATCTTAGTTATTTAGCAACTACATCGTTACCTTGACGTTTTGGCTGTTTTTTCTTTTCATTTTAAGGCGCTAAGACGTTGCAAATCTTCCAATGCGACATCGCCTTCAAAACAGAAAATTTAGTGTTTTGGTTCTAGAAAGTCAAATTGTACGACACTCACCCGTCAATTGAACATTATGCATATCTTTGTATTGGGGTTTTATTTATTTATATTCTGTCCGAAGTTATTGTCTGAAAACGTGATCCATTAATGTAATTTATTAGGAACTTTCTAGCCTATTTATTAAGGTAGTAAATGGCACATTGCTTAAACGTTCGAAGCAGAAAATTGTGCCCAATGCTACGGTAATTATCCTGAATGTTTAACCAATACGATAATTACACAGAAACGGTCATTATCATCCTGCCAGCGTTATTACTTCTAAACCATGTTATTTCCAAATCATTATATATTATTTGAATGTACATACATAGTTATTTATCAAGCAGAAAACGAACGACTCTGACCGGTATGTTGTGAGCTATTATATAAAATTATCTCTCACTCTGTAAAAACGGTATGATTGTGCCGATTGTGTATATTTAATGATATAGACACCAATATGTAATCATGGTACGTAATACGCACATAATTATCGTTCAAGGTTTCTAATTTGTTTTGAATTGGTATTACGTTCAATTAAAAAATTTTGGCATTACTTGTTACGGACGGACAATTATTATTATACCATCGCTGCTGCTGCTCTTAATTCTCAGAAAAAAAACACGTTCCGTAGCGTTGAGTTTCTTTACCTTGCACACGTTGAATTTCTGCAAGTGCTCTTGTCGCGCCTCCAAGGAAAGGTTTAACGAGAACTAGAGAAGTACTAGGTGTATTAGCTAGGTTATGACACTGCTACCATTAAAACAATTCTGTGCCTTCTGATATAATAATAGTAATAATTTATTTCAGTGTTGGCCTGTGGAGACATTAACATAAAAAATAAAGACAAAGATATCTTCATGCTGCACGTTGGCATTGCGTGTCATGTGGTAGATTGGCGCTCAAAGTAGTAGGTTGGTCCTTGTCGTTGGCGTACTGAAAGTAGACGCATGACGGGATGCCAGTCGCGGAGCATTAAAGCATACGGTTGACAACAAGTAAGGACAATCAACTTTGTTGTTAAGAAGCTTCTGCAGGTACCGAGCGCTATGGAGCTGGCGCCGATAACTTAGTGAGTCCATTTGATGTCTACAAAGTAGATCATGGTAAGATATACTCCAATCTGGATAAGTTCCGTCGACTTTCCATGACAAAAACTTCAGAAAACGTCGTTGAATCCGCTCAACTGGAAGCTGTTGAGATGTTTAAAAAGGAAACCAAACCACACAAGCGTATTCTAATTTACTGACGACAAAAGCATAAAAATGTGTTTTTAGTAGTCGGATATCATTAAAGTGTCGTGAAGTTCTCATGAGAAATCCCAGCATTTTTAAAGCGGACAAGCAAATAATTTCTATATAGTTAGGGAAGGATAAAGTTGGATCAAAAGTTGCGCCTAGATCTTTGATTACATTTATTTTAGACAGAGTTTGGTTTTCAATTGAGTAAGAAAATTGATACGGCTTAGTTTTCCTTGTAAAAGACATGTAATAGTATTTGGCGGTATTGAGCAACAAGTTATTATTCGCTGACCATCCAACCAGCAGGTCAATGTTATACTGCAATTGATCAGCTTCGTCACGACCAGGCACAGCACAAAACAGCTTAACATCACGACGCATATGCCAAAACAGAACAGGTAAGTGATTGCAAGAGATCGTTTATAAATAAGTTAAAAAGAAGAGGACCAAGGTTTGATCTTTGCGGAACACCAGCTGTGGATACAAAATTAAATTACTCAAAACCGTTATAGAAAACATAGTTTGATCTGCGTGTTAAATATGATCCTATTAATAAGCGCAATCCAGGAGAGAAACCAAACAAATCTAGTTTATGTAAAAGAAGTTTGTGATCAATCATATCAAACGCGTGAGAGAAGTCAGTGTACGTGGTATCTACCTGTCCTTAATTATCCAAGATTTCACTAACATCCTGAGTAAAGGAGCATAAATTTGTCATTGTAGAACGGCCAGTCATGAATCCATGTTGATGTGGTGATATGTAACCTAGGCAAATATGCGGTAACAGCCAGAGGCGTGGCGAGCGCATAAAAGTTTACACATAAAATAGAAGGTAAGAAATAAATTGTAAAACGTGCTAAAACACTTACCGTTTTAAAAGTCTGTGAAATCACAAACTGGGTAACATCTGTTAAATATTTGAATCATTAGATATGTTTCCACAGCTGTTTCTCAAGTGAGTACGACGTGCGGAATAAATGTTTTTTAATGCCGAAAACGACCGTTCGACATCTAGTGGTGTTATATTTGCATATTTAAAATAATCTTTGAAACAACTTAATGCATCTTCACACGCACCTTCACAAATTTATCTTAATATAAGAAAATCGGAGTCTTTCTCTAAAACACTTTCAAATTTTCGTATTACACACCAATTTGATTCGCCTTCTACAGCGCATAACTGTGCGTGAACATCATTCACAATTTGAACAGAATCCACTAGCGACATCGAAACATTTTGTAATTTTTCTATTCCCTCTGCTAGTCCGAGGTAATTGTTGTGAGTAGTTTGTAAAGCTCTTTTAATCTGACTATCTTGAAATATTTCCTGGCTTTTCTTGATTGGTGCAGCTTCTGTCGGATTGAATTTTAAAACTACCTTCTTTACTTGATCAAAATATCTGTTGTAGTAAAACGCAGCCTGCAACCATGTTTCTCAACGTGTAACAATTGGCTGTGGTGGTTCAGGTAAATCAGGACATAGTTTGTGAAATAGACGGTAACGTTTCGGGGACTTTGGAAACACTGCCTTTGCACTAGCAATCAATGCATTTACTAGTGGAAAACATGTAGGAATCGTTTGTGCCGCAAGATTTAGAGTGTGGATTTTACACCTTACATGTAAGAAGTTACCACTGTGTTCTTTAAAAGATCGGCCCAAAGAACGCATGTTTGCGGCACCATCACTCATAAACATTAAAAGTTGCTTAGTTGAAACTTCAAATTTGTTCAATGAGTTCAACACCACTTTTAAAATCTCATCGGTAGTACAATTTATAAATCTTTGGAAGCAAGTAAGGAGGAGGATGACGGTCGATGTGGTTCCATTGTACGTACCATTACATTAACCACAGAATGTTTTTGACGATCTGTTGTTTCGTCCACACACAACCACAGTTTTTTATCTTTCAATTCCGTTTTCATTCTTTTTTCTATACGTTCACCAGCAAATGGCACTACATTTCATATCGATGTCCGACTAGGTAATTTACAGTCCGCATATTTATTCCAGCAAAGAGACATAAGTGCTTCTGGTCTGTAAACGAAACGATTACAAAAAAGAGAACACATTAAATCCGAAATGTTAAAATTTATTGGCTCAATCCTCTTTAGAAAACTAGTTTGATTTCGTGTTGAACGTTGATCCAATGGCATCCGGGAAACCAACAATTATTTAAAAGAAGTTTGTACACATATCAAAGCGTTTAGAACATGTGGGGTCTACCTGTCTTATTCATTCACTAACATCCTGAGTGGACATTTTTATTAAAGGCCAATATGATCCGTATGTGAATAACTAAATATGCGACAGCCTAGCCATAATACACAAATACGATACAGAAATCAATTGTAGTGCTACACTACCGTTTAAAGCGTGAAATAAAACGGCGACTCTGTAACATATTACTCATGAATGTTACCGCTGTTTCTCAGTCGTAGGTGGATATGTTTTTTTAATGCGAAAACAGTTGGGAACAGTGTAATTGCATTTAAGAAACTTGAGAAGTTATTTAAGATTAGAGCGCCCGATAATTTGTTAATATAGATGGGTCCTTTCTCTAAATTCAATTTTTCGCTTTCACCATTTTCGCTTTGAAGGTAGATGTGCTAAATTTCACAATTACAATCATAGAATCGCAAATTTGGTTTTCTATCCATCTCTATCATAATGCTTGTAGAATTTGTTCTCATTTGCATTTTGAATATTTGTTTCTGATTGCTGAGCCCGATGAATTTAACTTCTTCTTACTTATCAAAATTTGTGTAGTAAGAATGTGAACCGTCTGTGTTCGGTTAGGGTTTCAGGTAAATCCAGTGCCAGTTGGAAAAACGGTAACATTACGGGACTTTGAACAATTCCCTTTGGATCTCAAGTCAACTTCGTGGAGAAGGTAGGACACGTGTTGTTGCCGCAGATTAGAGTGTGCATTACTGCTTATGGTCAGAAGTTACATTGTGTTTTCTTAAATGGCAAAGAGCTTGTAGGCACATCATTAAATTTATAGTTGAAACTTCAAATTTGTTAATGAGTTAATCACATACTTTTAAAACTTTCGGCGTATTTTTATAGATCCATTCTGTACTAGTAGAAATACTTATGTGGTCTTGTAATCCTTAACTTACAGAATGTTGACGATCGTGTTGAAAAACACATTTTTGCTTTCAATTTGGTCACTTTTTCTATACGTAGAGTAATGCATACATTTATCGATCCGCTAGTATTTACATCCCAGAATATTCCAGAAAACTTTCTTGTCAGTTGCCAAGATATTCTAATAAGAGTAAAATAAGCTCTGTGAAATTATATCGTTGATGCCACTATTTGGAGAAATTGTAGTTTTTGAGTGACTTACATAAGCTGTGTGACACATCTTTGGATACAATGATTTGATTTTACATCAAAATAAGTCAGATTCACACTAAATTTAAGTGTCCCATTGTCTTCATTTCAAACGTTACTAACTGCACATTAAAGTGCAACAAACATAAGAAAGAAGTAATCATAGGAATGCAAACATACGTGTACGTCGATTAAATAGCGGAGGTGAAGTTAATGTCACCAAACGACACAGATTGTGTTGCAGATAGTGATATGGAAATATAATCGAAAAAAATGGTAAGACTTTAATGTGACCACGCTTTGGGCCAATTATTTAATGATAGATCTCGTCGATAACTTGGTTAAGCTTTCGAGAGCCTTTCTTAGATAGAGCAATCTGCTCCTTTAATGTTTCAGGGAAGAGATGGCTAATCAATTTAAAATTCTGCAATAGCAATTGATTAATAGAAGGACTCACAAATGGGTAAAGTTCCGCATAATTGTTAAAAAAAAGACGAGCAACGTGTAACTTTAATAACTGTATTTACAATACCAATTTATTATTTCGCAACAGAAAGAAATTCAAAAGAGAAAACGTAATTATGGCTCTGGTAAGAGTGAATATTATTTTTTACGAACAGACTTAAATGACTCCTTGGTGATTTTTTTGACTGCATGGTTATTTTCTAAATTTAAACTTTAAAATAATATAAGCTTATTAATGATTAATTCACAATGAAAGGAGTAAATTCAATAAAATTTTTGGTGAGTAAAAAACTCTGACACGTCAGTCTATAATTTTAGTTTTTTACCTACACTACAACATGGTATCATTTCCAATTTGATCGGAAATAGCAACAATTTTATTACTTTAAAAAGAACAGCCTGTATATTGAGACGCTTTCTAAATGAAATATCAAATTAAAAAATAATTCCAAGTCCTGTTTTTATTTCAATACTATATTTACATACCGTTTTAAATTACTTACAGTAAGGTGTTGTATGTATGTTTTTTCCTCAAATTCTTCTGTAAAATGTTCTTTCTTTTTTAGCTAATATTCCGAGTCCTTTTATTGTAAATCCCCTCCAATTATTTTTCTTAACTTCTTGAATTTATTTTCCTTTCATATTTTCTTCGAAGTGCTTCTTGATTACTTTTAACGGTCTCTAAATAAAGATAATACCTACAATGTTATCAAAAATATTTTTTTCTCTGTCCCTTTTGTTTACTCGTTGTCATGAGAATGCCAATCCAATAACTTGATACCTTTTGAGGTTGGCCTAATGATGATCATTTCCGATGTTATAGGGTGACATTGTGAATTTTGATTACTGGATTTCATGTAATTCGTATGTTTCCTACAAAAAGATATTCTCAAGGTGTAAATTATTGAAAATAACTTGTGACTTTCATTATCCTCCATAGAGTAATATTAATGGGGTCTTTTTTTGAAATAAAGAATTAATAAGATAAGTTATCAAAATGCCAGAATTCGAATAATAACCGAAATAATTCGAATTCTGCAAATATGAAATAAAATTTTGATAATTAATGAGTATTAAAGTTAAAATAATAAAAATTAAGAAATTAAGGTGCACGCACTTCACCTCTATGCCCCACTATAGTATTTTTACGGATTGGGACAGAAGATGAAATAAGCTTTTCAGTAAACCCTCCATGTTAAGAACATTTATTTTTTATTTATTATTTTTTGTAAATTCAACGTTTTGTTTTTACCCTATTTTGTAAGTTCAATATTTTATCTATATTTTGTAAATCTAACATTTCGTTTGTTTCATTTTCGTATAAATTCAATTTTTCATTTGTTTTGTTTTGTATAAATTCATATATTTCATATTTCATTATTTAATGTCAAAATTGGTTCAATTTCTTATAATTCGCTTGCTAAGGATTCTACTAGATTTTGGTCTTTTGTTAATGGAAAGCGTAGGTGTATACGAATTCCAGGAAATATGAGATATAACGGTACTAAGCTCAATACCCCCTCAGAAATCATGACAGCTTTTGCTGAATACTTCAAAAGTGTATACTCCGTATCTGATGGGCATGAGCCTAGCGATTTAATGGACGAGGATGGGGCTACAGTGAGTGTTGTAGTAAATTACATTACTGAGGATGAGGTCTTGATGGCTTTAAAAAAATCTAAGAACAGTTTATTAATGGGCTTCGATGGAATCCCAGGCTTACTTCTTCCAGATTGTGCTGCGATATTTGTTGGTCCATTGTGTCATCTTTACAACCTGATGCTCACGGAATGCAAATTCCCAGAAATATGGAAAATATCGAAAGTATGTCCCGTGTTTAAAAATGGTGTGTGGGAAATTACCGTCCTATCTCGATTTTATGCAATTTTTCGAAGGCGTTTGAGTCAATACAATGCAATCACATATATGCATCCGTGAAAACGATACTGTCTCCAAACCAGCATGGTTTCATTCGTGGTAGATCGACGACCGCAAATCTAAGCTGTTTCTCGCAATACGTTTCCGGAGCTGTTGATGGTCAGGGTCAGGTAGACGTAATATATACCGATTTTCGCAAAACCTTCGATCAAATAGATCATTGCGTTCTCTTGGCCAAACTGGCGCAAATGGGATTTTCACGGAGTCTATGCAACTTTTTTAGATCTTACCTTACAGACAGACAATATTATGTGGAGTATCATGGTGCCGCTTCTAATACCTACATCTCTACCTCGGGCGTCGTCCAAGGATCTAATCTGAGTCCCATTTTGTTCCTGATTTTTATAAATAACATCGTCGACTGTTTGCGTTGTGAATATCTTCTATTTGCTGATGATTTAAAGATCTTCTATAGAATAAATAGTGGAAGTGATTGTTCTTTACTTCAAAACGATCTCAACAGCATAGGAACCTGGTGTCAAAAAAATTATTTATACCTTAATGTTAGCAAGTGTAAAATTACAACATATACAAAGAAGTTGACTATGATTTCGAGGGGGAGGCGCTTGTGAGATGCAGTGAAGTGAAAGATGTTGGAGTTACATTTGATAGCAAACTTACATTCATCTCTCACATCAACAACATGGTTGCGTCAGCTTACCGCATGTATGGTTTTATATATAGAAATTGTCGCGACTTTCGGAATATGGGTTGCTTGATTTCATTGTATAACGCCTTTATACGATCCAAACTAGAGTATGGAGCATTAATATGGTACCCGATCTATCAAACGCACATAAGAAATATTGAGAATATTCAGAGGCGGTACTACTCTACAGCTACGAAGGAAGATCATAAGCATAAAATTTCTATATGGCATCTTGAATAATCAAATTGATTGCCCTTTGCTGCTTAATCAAATAAGTTTCAACATACCCCGTCTGGAATCGCGGAATCACTCTACCTTCTATGTTCAAGCAAGAGAACTAATATAATGCTAAAATCACCCATCAACATATGTGTACAAATTATAACTCTATTTCTGTCAGTGCTGATATAAATTTTGATTCTTTAACAGATATACTCTCGCAACTGAAATAGCGGAAGAGGTGGTACCAAGAATATGTTATCTATTTAGTTATTTTCTTCCTTTTCATTGTTTTACACGTTTATACGTTTATTTGTTTTTTTTTCCTTTCTTTTATTTGCATACATTAAACAATTATAAAATTTTCTGTACTTGGGTTCATCCTGTAGAAAATAAAGTATTATTATTATTATTATTATTATTATTATAATGTACGCAAATATGTCAAATTCGTCAACGCACAAATTAAAAATATCTTTAATAGTCATTTAAATATCTGTATAATGCTGCTACCTCTAGCGTATGTGTTAGAAACGAGTGCTAGATACACACAGAAAAGTGGTTTCTTAAAACAAGAATATCTTTTTGGGTCAAGGAAACGGCATATTTGTATATGAGCAGGAAAATATTTAATCAAGTATCACAACTTCTTAAATATCAAATAACACATTTTCTTCTTCTGCTTAAGTATTTAGCTTCTTAAGTCAAATATTCGAGTTCTTTAGTTCTAGAAAATAATCCCTTGATCCAAATATTTAATTTAAAGTTATTTTCTAAAATTAAAACAAAAAATATTTGAGTGAAGAAAGGCAATTTCTTGGAACAAGAAATTGTTTCCTTGATAAGGGTAATTAGAAAAAATGTTTGCTTGAGGTATTATATTTCTTATTTCAAAAAAAATATATGTTTTATAAAATCATTTGAAATCCTTCGGATAAGACACTAATATCTCAACTAATCTATGTAGTTGTCTATGTTAAATAAGCACCCCAATGATAATTAAACTTTATCAGCATAATTCCAATGGCGTAATTATCATAACAATTGCTAAAGTTTATGAAACTAATAAAGCTATTGTTTTGACAAACCCATTGAAGTATCTGTTAAAGCCCAATTATTTAAAGGGTAACGCATAATTTGTTATGAAACATCATAATTTGGTAACTTAAAATATTTCATTTGTGGTACTTTTGCAAAAGTGTTGATACCGATAGGCTGTATTGTGCACTGTGGTACATTTTGTGGACGTAAATTTTTGTACTTCTTGTAAATTTCTGTGAAATTAACTTGAGAGTCTTCATTGAATTATCAATTAAGTAAATGTGCGTGTCTTATTTGTTTTAGTGACCGGAAGTCAAATTATTAGAACATACTCTTTCTCATCAATATCATCAACTCGAATTTTGGTAGTTTCGTTAATTATACATCGCGCTACACCAAATTTAGACTACCTATAAAGCAATTGAATTTTGGAAACATTTCAAGGATGATTATAAAAATTTTTACCTTCATACATAAGTACATTTCATTAGGGGCCACGGATAAGAATTTGTAGAAATCGGTTTTTTCAAATGTTCGAGACTTTTTTGGTTCCTAACCTGAAGTCTATCTTTTTATAAAAGCGATGAGCTTTGACAGCCTGCAAAATTCCATAATAGTTAAATCTAATTTACAATATTTAGGTTTACTTACTTGGAAATATCAATATTTTGATTTATGGATAGTGTTGCTCTGAGCATTGAGTAACGACACCATAAGGTGGACACCTTTACCTTCTTTGATTTTTCTAAGGAATAGTTTAGCAGTATTTCCGCGTTACCAATTTTCACATTTTTTGATGTCTTTCATTCACAAAATGTTTTGTACTCCTTTTCGTAAACTAATTTTGATTTTTCTGGCAATAAATTGGATACTGCAATCGCAGCTTGACTCAGAACATCTTGTAGTATGCTTTCTTCCTGATTATTCGCCATTTCAAACATACTTTCAGACTCTTAAATTGGCAAATTGAAGAATTTGCGTGAAGTGTCACATGTTTTATAAACAAGCCATCCATAGCAACGAAAATTTCAAAGATAGTGCAAATTTTTTGTTTTGATAATTAGATTTAATATATAAAAAGAGCATTTTATTAATAGGAATTAGAAAAAAATAGTTATCTGAATGCTGAACTTGAGAAATAGTGTTAAATTTGTGGTGTTAGATTTTCAAAATGTAATAAATCTTTATACTTCGAACACTTCAAACAAATATGTACTTAGAATACCTATTTAGTACAAAATCAATAGGCGGTAGATGTCTCGTTTGGTTATTTTAATAGTTCCGCTAACTAACTCCCATAACATGGTTGGGTATTCCAAATATCTGTTTTTATAGAAGTAAGAAATAACTTCTCAGACCATAAAAAAGTATAATAGCGAATGTACGGTAGCCTTTCTCTTCAGCAAATGCAATATCTTGAGGTTGCTTTTCTGCTAGATAGTGAAGGCTACAACACATATAAAGAAAACAAGAAAAAACTAGGGGAAAGACGCATTTTAACCTGTATCATCTAATCTATTATTATGTGAGACGGTCTTATGAAGGTTTGGATGCCGAAAATTTACGTATAATCAAAAATACATTAACTTGTAATTTATACCTCGCTTGCTCCGGAGAAATATAATTAATTGAACAATCTTATATTTTATTTCGTAATTTCTGTAAAGAGGGAGCAGCTGCCCCGTTGCGTCGGTATCTCGAAATATGTTAATGCTTTAATTGATAGCCAAGTCAGTACTTTCGGTTTAACTATCAATTCGGAATGGCTGATTTCCATAATTTTTAAGCGTAAAATAGCATTTAAACTATCGTTTGTAAGTACATCATACATTACATACATTTGCATTTAGTATGTTAAAAATTTCATATTTTTTTTCAATAATATGACTCATTTGATATAAAACACGTTTATTTGTATCAAGACTGTCCGCCCCAATTCAGGACAATTACTGTTTCGATTATTTACAATACAATAAGTGATTTAAATCAAAAGAAATATGTTCTTAGCGTCTCTTTCTCCGCTTAACAGAAGTATATACTTGTAATGAAATAATTATATTTCTTTCTTTAAGACATTTGTTAACTTGATTTGAGAAAATTAGGCAGAACATTTGACAAAAGCGATTCTTAGTATAAGTAAATGGCTGTTATAACACAAAACCATATTTTCTTAAGGACAGTATATAGTTTGCTACGTTCTAGTGCCTTAAAATTGCAAAAGAAATCAAATAAAAAAAAATCTAAAATAACAAAAAGATACAACAACTTTCCCCAGTAAATTTAATAATTCTATAAATAGCGAATCCTTCATTCAGGGTGCCAGCCTGTTCGTCGGCGAAGGAGTGGGTTAATACACTCGCCAAGACAATTTACTTTATGTAGGCGCAACCTGCTTGAAATTATCCTGTCAGGCGATCAGGGTAAACAGGAACCCGTACGATAGTGATTAAAAATTATAAGGGGAAAAGAGAAAATTTTGATTAAGACAAAAACACACATCAAGTACAATTGCAAAAAAAGAAACAAGTCAATATTTCATAAAGAAAACTACATGCGAGTAATAAAATTGGACCGGGTACTACCCTGATTAAAACTTATCAAAAGTCACAACAATGAAGTTAAGAAAATTACCGATCGCTATCCAACGCGCTACGATTTATAAAATGCAAGCATTTCTCATAAGAAATTCTGATCTGAGATAGATAAAAGCTTTCCGGTTTTAAACCGACCAAAGAATAAATCAAATAAGTAAAAAAAAGTTAACTCGCTAAAAATATCCTGACGTGACACAGATTAAATTTTTACATAAAACAAAATTTTGAAAATTATGCAAATCTAGGGGGGCAGGGAATGTCCCCAAAACGCGAAATCAGACGGCCCGGAAAATTTCGACGCACAACTTCTATTGAGGCACAGGCTGTGTGTGATGTAGCCCTTGCTGGAACCACATTCCTCTGATGCAGACACGTCGACGGCGAAGCTCGGGTAAAAAAATTGGGTCAGCATTTCGACGTAACGCTCCGAATTCACAATGGTCGTTTCCCCGTTTTCTAAATATGGCCCAATAATTTACGTGAACATGATGTAAACTAAAACAGTAAAACTCCCGTTTCACCTCTATCCCCATCCTTCCAGGACCATCCCACCCGAAGCACTAGCGCTTTGAAAATCATGCGTTCTTTCTGACGCTCTAAACTCCCACTCTTTGTGAACATTTTGACATAATAATTTTTTTTTTTGCAATTATACGAGAGTAGTTTGACATTAATCTGGCCTAATTAAGAAAACGCACGATTTTTGTTCTTTTTCTCATTTATTTTTCAACATAGTCTCCTTCTACCTCAATACACTTGATAAGACGGTTTTCCCAACTTTTTTATCCCTTCCGAAAAGTAATTTTGCTCGAGCTCCTCAAAATAGTGTGAAGTTTCGGTCACGACCTCATCGTTCGTTGCAAAACGGCGTCCTCCGAGCCATTTTTTTAAGTTTGGGAACAAGAAAAAGTCGCAGGGGGCTAGGTCTGGCGTATACGGTGGATGGTCGATCAATTCGTAGCCCAATTGGTGCAATTTTGCCTGCGCAACGGCCGCCCTGTGAGCGGGTGCATTGTCCAGATGGAAGAGAACTTTTTTGCGAGTCAAACAAGGGCGTTTTTTCGTCAAATCGGCATCGAAACGGTACAATAAATCTGCGTAGTACCCAGTTATTGTTTTGCCCTTTTCCAGGTAATCAATGTGAATAATGCCTTACGCACCCCAAAAAACAGTCGCCATCACCTTTCCGGCCGATCGGGTGGTCTTGGCCTTCTTCGGTGGGCCTTCGCCGCTTCTTCTCCACGCTGACTTTCCTTGGTCTCGGTGTAGTAATGGACCTATTCATCAAAGTGACGTTTCGGCGAACAATCCTTCGGATTGCGTTACATCCAAGCTTTCAACGTCACACGGTGACGTTTTGGTCGACAGGGCAAATGCCTTCGCGAATATGCTTTTTATATCATGTCGTGATGAAGTTAGGCAGTCATTGCATGTAACCTCTGCTACCACGGCTTTGGTTTGACGGTGCATGGTCACCATGGACTTGTGATAGTTTTCTAGTGTGTGAAGGTTTTTGTGGACTGAACGTTCATGACAAACCTTTTACGACGCGAACAATTTCAGCTTTTCCAACATTTCACTGTTGTACGACGGTTGCAGATGTCATAAACAGTCGTCGGTTTTGGGATTTACTGCATTAGTTTCCTTCATGAGGCTAATCCTGAACGTATCGATTTTCATTTCAAAAACACAAGTGCTGCTTGGACGACTGTAAACAAACAATTTGTTTTGCTGAAATTTGACAGACTCATGATGGCAGATTCGAAATCGGGACAATTCGTTCTCACGTAACGCCCGTCTATCGGAGATGTTAGATAGATTACTGTCAAACTCCTCGTTATGTAGTTTCCCTAAGTGTATAATGTATATATTTGCGAACTGAACGATAATTTTTACATATGTTTCCAATTAGTTTGTTAAATTTGATTAGAAACGAACTGTATGACTTTTGTCCAAGTTATATTTTAAAGATCCATGCTATTGTTGAGTCAGTTGTGTAATTCTTACAATTTTTGTAGATAATTTCCAACACTCCATACTCTTGTACCATATCGGATGTATTTCAAATTCTTATTGTGAGTCAGTCTTGGGTCATTACCACCGATATATAGACCTCGATAGATGGCGTTATCGAAGGCTAGATTAATGTCAAACTAACGTCGTATTTGGCGTATTATCATTTTAAAATTTATGCGTCCTTTCTGACGGACCCTGTATTTGTTTCAAACTGACGAAGGTTTTGAAAAGAAAGAACTGTATGGTTGAATCAAACATTACGTATCAAGCAGATTTTTACGGTTATTACTTTACATATAAAACAAATGCCGTTTTCAAACAAAAAAAAAAACAGTAATGGCAATAATGGCAATAAAAGCACTTCAACGTGTGCATATATTCGCTTTATTTGCTAAACATTTTTATTGCGCCAGCTTTTATTTTTTACTCTGAGGTATTGATTTCAAAATTTCACTTCTGTCGGCTGAGTCACACATACACTACTTATAATTCGCGATCCATCCCACTAATCCGATTCTGTTGCGAAGACCGATTGTGCCCGGCTTAATTATAACATTACAGTACTTACATGTACTCATATACTTTCGTAATTCTTGTACATTTCTTTTCGTGAAGCGAAGTATAGAAAGAAACAAAGCGGTTGGTCTCTAATACAGCATCTCTACCAAAAACAACTATCATACGGCCGTCTTCATTTGCATAGGTCCAGAAACTGTGAAGAAGGTACCTTTTAAGGTATCCGACGGTAGTACTTTTCGAACATAAAATGTCCATAATTTGGCGAAGACGAACAGAACACAATGAAAATGCAGAAATTCGATCCCATACGCTATCGAATATAGCCGACCTATACGTAATCGGCCTAAAAGAATCGAAAATGCGAATGGGAAAAATATTATTAACCGCAATTAAAATTCTGTTAGCCCAGACAGTTGAGTTGATACATGTATATACGGATTAGGAGTCTTTGCTACTGTATCATTACATCAGTGTGCGAAATAAAGGGAAATTACCGGTTAAAGCCCACTACCAAACCGACATAATACAGTCGTCTCGGCTCCCAACTAATACTTAACATAATCTGAAATACATAAGAAACTTTAGGTCGCCGAAATTATTACAGGGGCGCTCGTATATAAATACTAAAGTAAAACAACGAACTTTTCGGTGGTCGGTCTTTTAGTAAATAACATACCATTTCGGAAGTTTCATCCGTATTGAACGTTTTCTCTTGCTAAATCGATTATGGTAAAAGATACGTATTTACAGCCATTATCTATTCATTCATAAAACTAAAAAAAAAGCTACTTAAAACGATCTGGGCAACACTAATGAAACACGTATGATTCCAAACGATCACTTTCTACTGTTAGATTATTGTTGTAACTTTAAAAAAAGATCTTGGGGAAATATTCTAGCCGTCTTTAAAACTCGGTTCTAACATTTTGGGCTTTAGCGCGGTTATTTTGTGTCAAAATATCGAACTTTTTAACGCACTTGTGTTTAGAGCATTTCCCTAAACAATATATATTACCACTGTTGTCAGACTTGAATGTAACAAATGTTGCCGTACTTGCCTAAGTAACATTGACAAAACAGTATACCGGGTGCGCCATTCGTGTGTCGGCGGAGTTTAGCGTGAAAACTAGCAAAGATGGAGAAATGCGATTTATTGTACGTATATAGTATACAACAGCGCATTTTGTTAAATTATCCACAAATATACAGGGTGTTCCGAATTTCGGTAACCGCCTTCAACTTTTTTATTTTAAATAGATTGCTATATTTTTTACTGATCTTATTGATAGCCACTTTTACTTTTGGCTATATTGCAAATTTTTTCCAAATTTTGACAGTTACGGGACATTTTAAGACATAAACAGATATAGTGTCGCGAGTTACACTTTTGCTATCAATTTAGGGGCTAACACATTATGCTCTTCAAGGTGGTATAATGTAGAAATATGTACAGGGTGTTAAATATGTCGTGCAACATTTATCGAAAATCAAACGCTTTTTCTTGGATTTTTTGAAATAGAACCTATATTTCTTGATATTGCCAGTAATTTTCAAAATGGTACCAATAACGTAATACTTATTTCCAGTATATTCGATTTTATGGAAAATACGTTTGTAATAAAGTTAGATGGCCTTGATTTTCAAAAAAAATCAAATATCAAATGGTGCCTTTGATATTACGCGCATTTATTGTTGTATTTATTCCCAATACGTTCTAAGGCATCCCAATTCTAATATGTATCAGCGTATAGCGTTGAAGGCAATAATAAAAAACGTTTCTTTAATTTAGTTTTAAAATTATGAGATAATAAAAACGGAACCATATACCTCCATTCAATTGTTCTGCCATTGTAGGGGGTGTCGTGTAAACAGTTTTTACAGTAGGCCATAGAAAAACATCAAAAAGGATATTTCGCTGACATCTTTGATGCTAAGAGTGCAAGCGCCAAGAACAGCTACCATCTCTATGAACTCTTCTTTCGAGAAATTCATTTTTAGTTAATGAACACGCACACCGATCGACCGATAATAACCGAACGTCCACTCGATTCCTTTTATGTACATACTTAATAATAACTATATAATAACTATATAATAATGAACATATAAATAATTCAAATTACAGTAAATGAGCCCTAATACGATTATAACAAGGACTAAAACGCGATGACAGCAAAGAGAAACTACGAAAGACAACTTTATGTGGGAATTTTGGGCAGAGATGTTTCGTTAGATGGTAGTTTTTTTTTAAAAATCATGGCCATCTAGCTGTATTATATGTGAATGTTATTACTACCATTTTAAAGGTAATTTTACAAGGGAATTGCTAGCAATATCAAAAAATAGATGTTATTTAAAGATATCGAAAAAAAAAACGTTTGAATTTTGATAAATTCATGCAGAATTTATCAAACGTTTTTTTTTCACATCGATGGAAAACTGTCAAATAATTATAAAGAACATTGCGTAACTAATCATAAATGACCTCCTACATAAATGTTGGTCTATTGGAGTTGTCCATTAAGAGTTGGTTATACTCTAACCAGAGCCCTAACAATAGTGTTTATTCTATTAGGATCAGACTTGGGTCTACTCTAGCTTGAAAAATGTATGCAAGGGAGGTAGGCACACTAACGTTTCCAATTTTAGCTGGCAGATATCCGTGATAATTTACCAAAAATGATCAAAAATTTAATTTTCCTTGGAATTTTCGACGTAATTATGTAATTACTGAAAAAATCTCATCCACGATAAAGAAACGAACCTCACATCTTCCGCTTGCAGGGTAGGCTTGCTAATCACTACGCCACGGGGACCTTAAGGGGCAAGCTGGAGATGTGAGGTTCGATTCGTTACAGTGGATGAGTTTATTTTCAGTAATTGATTTCGTCGGAAATTCCAAGGAAAATTTTAGATTTTCGTAATTCACCGACGGAAGCTAAAATACATACCTATATTATTCACCAAAAATAATTTTTATTTTGAATTTTTTTCAGTAGCTTCCGAAGACAGTGTTTCTTTGATCCCTTATCTTCGACAATTCGGGAATTTGTTATAAGTCGAAGTTCACTTCAATTTTGGCTGCGGTGGCAATGCTTATGTGATTTTTTTTTCATTGAAGTTTCAATAGAACTTTCGACCACTGAAGATTTTATCCTCAGTGCCTAGTTAGATAGATGAACGACGCTTGTACGTCTGAATTGGTACACTTTTCTTTTACCAAGGACACTCTCTGGAACTGTGGACATTCTTTTTTTACGTCCATTTTAAATACTATTAATCATGATACTCAAATTACCCCCTTAAGCCCCCCAGCCCAACATAAAAATCTTAAATGGGATGATACCATGTTGGAAGGGTATTTTCGTTACAAATTCAACAGTATATCTTACTTTAACATTTGGTCAAGTTCTGGGGATTATAACAGAAAAAATATCATGCTACGCAACAATTGTAAAATTATAAACTTATTAGACCAAGTGGATTAGAATTGTTCCTCTTTGTTGAAGTTATAACCATAAATCCTCGTGCGTCCATTAGGAAAATAGCTTCCGAAACTAGCCATAAGTTCCGTGAACAAAATTCTGAAATTACACAAATTCCACCTTTATAAGATGCATATTGTTCAGCAGCTCAATGAGGATGATTTTGATAGGAGAATGGAGTTTTGTGAAACAATGAAAATTAATAATAATAAGTGGTTTTGTAAACCGCCATAACTGTAGATACTGTGACAATGAAAATCCTCATTTATCCAAAGAAGCTCACTCGCGAAAACCTGGAAAAATAACGTTTGGGCTGGTATACTTGGAAATAAGGTAATCGGTCCTGTGTTCATTGATTAAAATTTTACCGGCGAACTATACCTCGAACTATTACAAAATACAGTTAATTCCTTAAAAATACAGAGTTCGGAAAACCAGCAAGATCAAATGGGAAATTTATTAATTAATGATAATGAGCTTTTCTTCCAACAAGATAGCGCACCCTCGCATTATGTCGCGCCGGTAAAAAATTGGTTGGATAATAATTTTCCAAATCATTGGATATGGCCTGCCCGCGCTCCAGATTTTACCCCACTTGATTTTTTCTTGTGGGGTCACCTGAAAACAGTTGTGTACCAAACACAACCAAACCACAAACCGCAGAATATTGGTGAACTTAGACTTAGAATTATTGAAGAATGCGAAGAAAGGGTCAGAAGAGAATTTGAAAATAGTCTACATTATTGTCTTCAATAAAATAATGAACAATTTAAACATTTAATTAACTAATTTAAATATTTTTTTTTTAATAAAAGTTTATAATTTTACAATTCTTGCTTAGCATGATATTTTTTTTGTCATAATCCCCAGAACTTAACCAAATATCGAAGTAAGAAATACTACTGAATTCGTAATGAAAATATCTTCCCAACAATGTGTCACAAATAGTATCATCCCATTTAAGATTTAAGGCTTGAGGGGGTGGTAAGTTCAGTATCATGATACATATATTAATCAAAATGGTTCCCCCTCGAAACAAAAATTTACCTGTTTTTACATTTTTTAATAATTTTATGAGTTTCGGGGATGTAAGCCGCCTGGGAACTTTTGAAATGAACACACTGTATACGTTATCTCTGTGGTAAAACCCTTTCTCTTATTTCTTCACTTTCTTAGGTATACATCATAAATTATCGCTTAGTAAATTGACGTAAAATTATTTGAAAGCAAATTTTACAATTTGCATTTTTTCACCGGTGGAAGTAATTTTGTTGTCATGGTACGAATTCATTTTGCAATATAGGAGAAACATGTAATCTGTCGTATGGCGTAATGATTCCACAATCCGAATAAATGTATTAGGTAGTAAGTCGTGACAATCAAAGTTAATGCGTAAATAATTGTAGGTATTGAAAACAAAAAACCATAACTACCAGATAATGATTTCACTATCCAATATATGATAAAATAATTTAATCTATGTAGACATTCACTTGCTGAGCAAGTGTAAGTGACAACTGATTTTGTATATCTGTATACTGATGCTAAGTTTTTAGATCTACGACAGTAATAGCTACCAAATGTCCAGGTATCAATTAACACCTAAAGGTAAACACGCATCAGATCTTTCTCCACGCGCAACAGGATAGAAACAATCTGTTGCTGTTTACATTAGAATGTTAAAAAACATATTATAGAGGACAGGATACAAGCAAAAACAGTTGAATCAAGCAACATTGATGGTTTATAAAGTGATTAAATGCAAGAACAGTTGTAACTCAACGGCTCAATAGCTCGATTTCAACGTGGGAAACACCCTGAAGGCAAAAGCACCTTTCACTACTCGCACATCTCAGAGAATACAAGAAATATCGCCAGCCGTTAAAGTAAGTTTTGAAACTCAACTATTTTAAGGGCTGTAAATGATAATAGCACTTAATAATAATAATAATAATATATTTGCAATAAATAATAATTACAACAATGCACAATTACATCGTAATTACAACTTAAGCAAATATAGATACAATACTCATTTAAGCTTATTGCTTGTGCGTGGAGAGGCACATGCGAATACATATTTTACACAAAGTTTGATAACAGAAATACATATAAATGCTAAAGGTAGTTAATATGCGGTACAGTTCAATTCTGGTTAATATTGTCGGTTTCTGTCCAACTTACAGCAACCTAGTATCTATTCTTTAAATCAATCTCATCATGTACGAGCCCTAACAACTATTATTGGGACAAAATAAAATACATATATAATTCAGGCTTTTGACAGTTTTTTTTTCTAATACTTGTTTTTAATTTAATACTATGTAATTAGTTAATTAACAACAATTGAGGCCAATCAGCAACACAAAACACAAAAACGCTTATTCTATCATCCCTAATTATCAATAAAAATGTTCATTTTGTGTGGCAATTAAATATCGGGACATGGCACGAATTTTTATTTTTAGAATGAAGTAAACATCGCCCTTATATTTTATGACCGCTCGAATTCGGTTGGGCATTGAATTAACTGAGGATCTTTTTAAGAGCAAATCCATTCCAAATCTGCTCTATTTTGGCCGGTAATGTTCATTGTGGGTTGTTCCTCAACGTTTGTTTTATTTTATGCCACACTGTTTCAATAATATTAAAGTCAGGACTGTTGGAAGGCCAAGAAAGAACAATTACGTTGTGGTCGCCAAACCACATTTTGTGGTTTTGGCCATATGACAGGCTGTCCCATCCTGCTGAAAAAAATTATTTTAGCCAATATTTAACTTCGCGATACCTGGTAGGTACTGTTTTGCAGAATATGTTGAAATTTCGCAATATTCACGGTACCATCAATAAATTCAAAGCGTCCTAATCCTAAAGCTGTCATGAAGCCCTAAATCATTACTTCTTTAGGAAATTTTGCAGTGCGTTTTAGGCAATCCTTATGGAAAGCCTCATGTTTAGTGCGAGGCACGTGTTTGCGGTAATCACCAACACATACATCGAATTTCGATTCGTCGCTAAAAATTACTCTTGACCAATCTTCTACCGACCAAAATAGTTTAGACTTTGCCCATGTGAGCCTAGTTTTCTTTTGTTTTTCCATCAACAGCGGCTTTTCCTTTGCCTATAAGAATTTTTTTTTAATACTCTTTTAAATTATTACTTGTAATTCAACAATTCAAAACCTTAATCCACATTTATGAATCCACTGACGACAATATTCCCTTGACAGATTTCAGTTTCGTGATTCCATTGAGTCGTAATTTTCCGTAGAGTATCTTTTCGGCGTTTTTTACATAGTTTTACTAATATTCTTTTATCCCTAACAGAAACTAATTTTGGACAAACCGGACTTTTGCCTTTTTTATCGAGGATATTTGCAGTTTCTCCATAATGATTAATTATATTCCACACTGTAGTTTTAGGAATATTAAGTTCATCTGCTACTTTACGTATTGTTTTATTGTGGCAATAATTTTTATGCAGTAACTCACGAATTTTTGAATTTGTATTATTATTATTATTATTAAATGGCTTTGGCGGACGCCACTGGCCAGTTTGAATTTGTAGAGATACCATGCACCATTTTGTTTAATAAACGCAGCGATTCACTCAATACAATAAGAAAGCAACTGCCGATTAATCTAACGTTTCGTTCTGCGTTGTTTTCGCAGCTCACTTGTCTTACTTATTTAGTTGTCACCCATTTTCATTACTTTTACACGTTATAAGGTTTGTTATTCAGAAACAACAAGTATGTGTTGTGATTAACTGACATTTGAACCATTGCTTATTATTCACCATTATTATAATTAACAAAAGTAATTTAAAAAATAAAGTGTCAAATACCTGAACTACACATGTACGTATTTTATTTTGTCCCAATATATAGTTGTTAGGGCTCGTATGTCTTTTCTAGGTCTACTTAATATATACTGACAGATTTTTTGTTTAAATGTGTAAATATTTGCAGAATTTCGTATTTCTGAAGGTAAATTTGCGTAGAATCTTGGAGCTAAGAAGATGTAACATCTTTGACCGACAGTTTTACGCATCTTTGGGATTTTATAATGGGTGTTCTTTATTCGAGATGTGTATGGAAAGATAACCTTCTCTAAACGGTTTCTAACTTTGTGTTGATTTACGCAGACTTTAAGAAAATAGAGCTGACGAATATCCATTGGTTTTGCTTCCATGTAGAGAAAGTCTGCGCTATAAGTCATTTCGCGCTATAGTAATATCTTTAAAAATCATTTTTGTAGTACCTCAAGATTATTTAAGTAATGCTTGGAGACCCCTCCCCAGCTAAGAATGCCGTAGTTGAGATGTGCTTCCATCAAGGAATGATATACTAGTTTTAGGTGCACACCATCCAACACCTACGCTAGTCTTTTGAGTTTATACAAAATTGTTCGTAGTTTCTTATTTATATGCGTTGTGCATTGTTGTAATGTTGTAATTTATATGCGAAGTCCATCTCGTACATGAATCGAGCAATACTTTCAAATATTTGATGTCTTCAACCATTGGGACTACTAATATTTTCATTATCGGTTGTTAGTGTCAGAGAGTCTACATCGGGCAATGACACGGTACTAGCTAAAAAGCCACACATTTAGTCTTGTCGAAATTCACAGGTAGCGATCTACTGTCAAACCAAGCTTTAATCAGAGTCAGGTCGGCCTCTGGCTTGTTTTTTAAATCGTGTCAAGTATTTGCTGTATAGAAAACATCGGTATCATCGGCGTAACTGATTATATTGCCACTCGAAGTAAAAAGTTGCAGCTCGTTAATATATAGGTTGAACAACATTGGTCCGAGAATAGTTCCTTGGGTTATGCCACAATCCATTAACTGTAGAATGCTTGTAGATCTATGAACTCTTACGCATTGGTACCTATCGGTAAAATAGCTTGCCATAAAATCAAATGCCGTTCTCCGAATACCGACTTTTTCCAGCTCCTTCAGCAATATAGTGTGATTGATAGTATCGAAGGCTTTTGCTAGATCTATAAATAATCCTATTGCGGGCTCATTCTTGCCTATCGCAGCATATATCTTATTTGTTAGTTTCAGAGCTGCGTCTTCTGATGATTTTCCTGATTGAAATCCAATTATATCTGGTATAAATGATTTTTTCCATTATTTTGGCTGCGTTCAATATTAATGATATTGGCCTATAATTTGTTGGCTCTTGCCTGTCACCTGTTTTATATATCGATACTACCACTGATATTTAGAAAGACTTAGGGCAATACCCTTTGCACATTATCTTATTAATTAAGTAAGTTAAAGGTTCTGCTAGACTTTAATTTCATTCATTGACAACTTTTTCTTTTCTGCTGTACTAAATTGTAAGTATTTTCCTACTCACCATGTTTTCCTAAATTTTTAATTTAGACATAATTAAATATAAAAAATAAATTAAAATTAGATTTAGAATATCAAAATTTAAAAATCCTTAAGACTAATTTAATGAATACATACAAGCACAAAAAAAAATAATAATTTACATTATGTACCTACATTAAAGAATTACATAAAGATATTAAGATTTATTGCACACATCATAAAAATCGTAAGATCAATCACAATCTGTAATCATAATTTGGATTCCTTTTAGGTGGCCTGAGGATGTGCGCATCGTCCGAAACCGGTCGTATTAATTAGTTTTAATATAGAATTTTGTGACTCAAGACCATCGTTTATTTCAACCCTCATTGTTATTAGCTATTTGTGTCACAAGAATCTCCAAACTGATATAACTAAAGCTAAATAATAGATACTGATGAAAATCTGTAATTTCCTTAGAATTTCCGACGTAATTAAATACTTGGAAAAATCTCATCTCGGCAAAGAATCGAACCTGACACCTCTCGCTTGCCGGACGGGCGTGTTAACCATTACACCACGAGAACCTTCATGCCAGGAACATTCACTTTTTAATATCTAGTTGTTATTTATCTCCAAATATATTATGATATTTCAACAAATAATTTTTAATTCTTACATGCCAAATACATTAATTAATTAATATATTTTCGCTTCCGTCGGTGAATTATGAAAATCTGTAATTTCCTTGAAATTTCCGACGTAATTAAATACTTGAAAAAATCTCGTCCCGGTAAAAAGTCAGAGATTCCAAAGAAATAACAAATTTTCATAATTCACCGACGGAAGCCAAGATACATTAAGAGGTACTGATTGAATTGAAGTCTGCATATGCTAGTTCTCAGAAAAAAAATTGTTTCTCAATGTTGGTACATCCCACACCTATGACATGCATAACATCATTTAATTTCCATTTAAGAGGACTACGCAAAAAATCCATGATATACTAAGATGCCCCATTTCTGATTTGATTAATCGTTTCTACGAAATTGGATATATTTTTTTCAAAATTGATCTTGGTCCATTGATATTTCAAGAAAAGTATATTAATTTCTTTCAGATACATCTAGAATGACCCAGTGTATTCCAAGTAGATATTTGGACTTACAGTCCTTGGCCATGGAAATAGAACCACTTGAGAATATTATGCATAGTTTGAATTGTGTGGTTCATTAGTTCGTTAGTATCAATGCAAATATAAATAAAAACTATATTTTTACCGATTTTCCAATGAACTTATATTTCAAAGAGTTTTAATTTTATTTGTGTGAGCCTACTTTCGCGGTCAATTATTATCAAAACGGAAAAGAAGAAGGGTATAACCACAGAGAAAAATGCACGAATTTCTGCTCTTCTAGAGACGGGAGAGTTCTCTCAACGTGAAGTTGCACAAAAAGAGGGGGTATCACAACAAACTGTTCTGAAAATCGCGAAATTAATTAAGGAGAATATTCCTAGCGCAAGTAGTGGAAGAACATACTGTGTCGGCAAACGCAAAGTAACTGTAAGAGATGGTCGTCGTATAGTAAAAGTGGCTACAGAGCTTCGTTTTTTATCCACTAAAGGTGTTCACACAACTCTTAGTAAAGAAGCTATACAAATATCAGCCCGAACAGTCTGTAGATGTCTTCATGAAGCAGGCTTGAAATGCAGACGTCCGGTAAAGTAGCCAAGACTAACATCTGAAATGAAGGTGACACGATTTCAATGGGCTAAAGAATAAAAAAAATATACAGTTGAAGATTGGGGAAAAGTAAGTTTCATTTATCATCTGCATTTTTGGTTAAATTCATCCTCATAGTTTGCTTAATGGTTCTCTACATTTTTTACTTTTTCCTAGATTATTTATAGCGACGAATCATGGCTAGAAGTGCTAACGGAGAGAAACCAATTTGTTCGTCGACGTCCTTCAGAGCGTCATAAAGAAGCATGTACATCAAATCTATTAACCACCCCCCCATCTCTAATGGTTTGGTCGTGTATTACGACAGAAGGACGGGGACCACTATATTTCGTTAACAATGGGACAAAAACAATATAAAAAAGCTTTACAAAGCTATTTAATATCTTGTATTGGTTCATTGGATCCGACTCAAGGATCATATACTTTCATGCATCTAAGAATCTGCGTGTACTACTTTGGCCAGGCAATTCACCAGACATAAACCCAATTGAAAATGTGTGAAATGTTTTGAAAAGCATCGGAAGTACACGAAACTCAACCACAAATGAGTTACAACACATTGAAGATGTGTGGCATAATAGCGACGAAATTAAAGAAACAATAAAAAGCTGCAATGGCAGTATGCCAAAAAGAATCGAGGAAGTAATAAAATACAGAGGACGAACAAGCAAATATTAGTAAACATATTGTTGTGATATTTTTGTGTAAATAATAGTTAAATTGTAATTAAATGAATTAAATTGATCTAAATAATCTCAGGGTTAACTTTTTAGTAAAACGTGGGGAATCTCACTTATTGACTTTTTGCAATTTAGCAATCGAATAGAAAAATTAAACTCTTTTATAATTTTTAAAGAGAGACAGTGATTTTTATTAATAATTTTGATATAAATTTAGAACAAGATAGATTATATTTCGAACAATAGTAACTATACAAAGACCTATCATAAACCCTAACCGATAGCTAATTAATAGTTAAATTGCTACAATTAAGTTTAAAATTTTGAAATTTTGATTTTTAGAATGAAATGATTGGATTTTTGTTTCAATTTTTTATTTATTTGGCCAATTTTTTTTTTAATGTTCGGTACCTGTGCACTGTTGTATCGCTTCGGTATCCTTTTCTTTGGATAGTAACCGGTTTTCGATAGGTTTACTGGAAGCTTGGTCCTCGGGTCTTGATATTTACAATTTACAATTGCGAAAGGGTGTTTGACAAGCTGTACTGCAATTTATTCTCAGACATGTTTCATGTATATTTAAACATTTAAAGAAATTATCGAAGAATTTTGCAAAATATTTGTATGTCCAAAGTTTGTTTATATCTCTTTGGTTCCTTTGATTTTGTTTTTTGAGCCCCAGATAACTATTCTTTGATAAATAAACTTGACTCTTGAATGTCCATTTGAAATTACATTCGTTTCCTTGGTTACGGTGGTTTAATATTGTAGGTACGGTAGTGCAATAAAATGTCGTTTCCATGTAAACGATGCATTTAAAAATCCTTTAACTGTATGTGTTTGACAATTTACCTATCCAAATTAAGTACATTTTGAATTATTTGTTTAAAAAGAAATATAATTTAAATTTTAATTAGTAAATTCGGTGTATCACTGAGTGCGTAGTTCACTAGACTGTTTTTTTTTTTAATGTGTAAGACACAAATAAAATTATGAAGTAGGGGAATTTCGAGTGAAGAGGGCAACAACACTGCTTCGCCTCGTTCAAACGATGAACTAAAATAATACAAAATTTGACATCTCAACCTACTTTCAACAAATGAACATCACAACGATATGTTCAAACTATACTTACTTACACGTTATATGTAATTAAATAATAATATTGCCAACATTACCAATTGTTGCCCCAAAATAATAATATTTCTAAGTGGTCCTAATTCGATGGCCAGGGACTGTATTTGAATCATCCCACATACCTAAAACATCTAAATACGTACCATGCACATTACCCTAAAACGGTTATATTCATAAATTAGCTAGTTAATAATTAACATATATACCTTATATTCCAGGTGGAATTAATTAGGAGTCATAAGCGATTACCGCAGTAACGAGGAACTGTATAAAAATTATAACGCGCCGTACCCATATATTCCCTATTGTTGTTGATATTTCGCGTGTCACCGTTCTAGAGTTTTGTCCTCATAAAAAAGAATAATAATAAAATATTTTATTCGTAGCATTAACTTTACGTCGTCCTCTACGACTCGACTGTGTCTCCCCCTTTTTGTACCGAACGGCGAAACGGGGTTGTAACGTTCGTATAATTTTAGGCGGGGCGTTTTATCAGATATACAAAATTTCGGCTTTTCATAATTACGCCTCGTGAACGTGTTCTGGCTACGAAACAGGAGGAGAGGGTTTCCCATTAAAATATAAGTAAGATAAGCAACAATAAAAGAATTTTATGTTGAAAATATATATGAATATGTAAGATTGAATTTATTCAAAAGGAGTCTTGTCGAGGTCTAATGGGAAGAAATAGGATGAGTGTAACAGAGAAACATGAACTGTTAATTATTTATAGATATACATAATTTACTCTCTTTTCGATTTAAAATGACCGTTACGTCATTGTTTTATCATGAAAGAAATATCAAGCCATATATGATGCTCTTTATCATACCCATTGTTTAGACAAGGATCACTAAGGAAACTGATGTCTTTCAATATTAAGCAAGTAAAGACCAACGTGTTACGATAACCAGCGCCCCCTAAGTCTGTAGTATAGGTATGTCGGTTATTAATTTTCGCAGATTATCTGTCAATTGTCAACTTTTAGTTTGGTTAGTTTACATTTGTGCTATTCGAATTTAAAAAGAGCCCTCATTTATCGTTATGGATAATGCACCTTATCATAGTGTCATATTAAACAAGGAACCTTCTGCTTCCTGCCGAAAATCAGAAATTTGAGAATGGCTGCAAACTAATAATATAATTCATGATGTATCATCGACCAAAGTGGAATTATTAGGTATAGTAAAAATGAATAGGAAGGAAAAAATATATGCCGTTGATGAAAAACTTAGAGAGCACGGTCATGAAGTATTGCGGCTTCCGCCTTATCATTGCGATTTCAACGCAATAGAATTGATTTGGGCCAAGACAAAAGATTATTATAACACACATATTGGCAGAGATGGCTATGGGCATGATAAGGTACTCGATATGTGGGACGAAGCTCTCAAAAGCTGTGATACAAATATGTGGGATAATTGTATAAGACATACCGAGGAATTAATTAAGAAGTGGTACGAAAGAGAACAATATCTTGCAGATTTGGATGTTAATCCGCTAATTATAAATATTGGTGAAGATTCTGACAGTGATTCAGATATGGAAAGCAGTTAGCTTTTAGTATGTGCTGCATTCTCTAAAATGAGAATATTCGATAGTTTTGTTGTTTAATGAATGCATCAAAGAAATAAATGTGTTCCTAAGTAAAACAATGTTACAAACTTGTATGTTAACTACTATTTATTACAAACTTAGTAATTAGTGTCATTATCATTAGTAATCAGGTATCATATAACTAAATAAATGGGTAAATTGTATTTTTCTTTCATATATAAACCTTTCCATTCCTTTATAGCGAGTATTTTCTACATTTACAGAAATACAAATGATTACAGATAGAATTAGATTCAGTATTACTGGAACAGCAAATTATAAGGATACTGTTGAATTTGGGCTAATTTAAAAACAACTTAACCTCTATTTGATAACCGCTAGGCTATATTATCTGTTATCTATGCCATAATTTTCAATTGATAAATAACATTTATCATAAACTCTTTATTATTAAAAAATAATATGTTTTTTTTCGTAGCCAATAAAGTATAAATTTATTCAAAATATATTTAAAATTTCTACATATAAATTACTTGCAAACTCTCAATTGAACTCGGCGTGTTCATTTCATTCATACGGACGAAAGTAATAACGTCATCGGTCATTTTAAATCGAAAAGAGAGTATGTAAGCTGATGTTATATACATACGAGGTTGGCATGAGAAGCACCCGTGTTTGGAAACAGATGGCGCTTTATGTCAAAATCTGCATTACTGACTGTGAGTACTATTCTTTAGTTGACGTTTGTTCAAATTTCGGAGAGATTCATCGAGCAGTATCGTTTTGTGCGCAAGTTTGTGTATTAGTAGAATCATGGAAAAACAACAATACCGATCAGTGATTCGATTTCTTTTTTTGGATGGGAAAACGTACACAGAAATCAAAAAGAATTTGGATGCAGTTTATAAGGACTATGCACCTTCGATGGCTACTATTAGCTACTGGTTCAGTCCAACCATCCGTCTTTGATGAGGAACGGCCAGGTCTCGTCCCAGTGAGTTGGCTACGAATGATACGATCAATAAAGTTCATGATATCGTGTTAGCAGACTGCCGAGTAGAGATTAGAGAGATTGCTAATATGGTAAACATTTTAATTGCCCATGTGCGAAACATCCCTCATGAGTACGAGAAAGCTATCGGCGAGATGGGTGCCGCGCCTGCTGGCGATTGACCAAAAACGGAATAAAGCAATGTTTGGAAATGTTTAAGCGCAATACGAGTTTCTGCGGCGTTATGTGACTGTTGATGAGACACAAATACATCACTACACGCCAGAAACCAAAGGTCAGTCGGCAAAATTGGTTTTTCCCGGTGAATGTGCACCAAAGAAAACGAAGACGATTCCATCAGCTGGAAAAGTTATCGCGATGATTTCTTGAGATTTGCAAGGCATAATCTTAACTAGTTACTTGGAGAAGGAAAGGAAAAACACTGGACAGTACAATGCTGATTTGTTGGACCGATTCGACGCTGAACTAAAGAGAAAAAGACCCCACCTTGCACATTCGTAAGTTAAAAGGAAACACAACATTGAAGGTGAGAATATTCAAAGAACATGATATTAAAGAATATAAGAAGGGACCAAAAAGAACTTCATAATACACATACTTCACACAAAAGGGGGACTAATTGTAAATAATTTCATCTAAATTCATTATACAAATTCTAAAAAATAAAACGGGTATATATATTTTTTTTAATTCCTACTTTGAAACACTCACAGTGAAAATAAATATGTGTAGGAATAGCATATGGTGTCCAAAAATAATTGAAACTTCCCTAGAAGGGTTTATATTGCAGTTGCGGATAAGAATATAACACAAACCTTTCTTCCAGGAAAGATTTCAATAATTCTACCTCCTTCAGAGATGCAAGTGACTACTCTCGAAGGCGTAAAGTAGCGTTCACATAGGGTAGCGCGAGGGTAAGGTAGGAATTAAGAAAGTTAGCACAATGCAATTAAATATGACCATTCACACAGCGGTGTAAGGTAGAATTATGGCAGTACCACGGCGTTGTGTCAATACAACCGACCAATCACAATGCGGATAACGGTAAGCGATTGCTATTCATGACAATTTATCAATTTCGTGTCAATTTCTATGCATACTTTTGAGGTTATGATATTCTCTTGATTAACTTTGAACTTTTAATTTTCCCGTAACAAACCAGCACATACCATATATCAGGTACAAGCGGATTCTGAAACCAGAATGGTCACAGAAGCTCATTAAGAAGATTTAAAAATATTTGAAGTAATTATATATATTTATATAGAAATAATGCGATTACAAGTGACATGGGATTGTAAATCAGCAAAACCTGGGGCTCAAATTCACCTAGGAAATGTAAACACAAAATAGCTCTCAAAATCAAAGCTACACAAGACCCCAACAAGTGTTCATGGTGAACATTTCATTCAACTATGTGACATTGCTATCTCCTGAATTAGTAAAGTAGTATTGATTGTAGAGTTTCACTCACAATCAGAACACAAAGATGCAAAGTTAAGTATTTGTTTTAAATCTGTATTTCTTGGAACCAAAAATATATGAATACGTAAGCAAAGTAGTACATTTACCAAGTATGAGGACATTAAGACGAATGATTGTTTCAGATGGCGTATACAACTTTAAATATTCATCCATATAAAGAGGAAGCTCGAGAATGTGTAGTGTGTGTAGTTGAAGTGAGGTTGATTTGTTTTGCATCAGTGAAGATGGAATCGTAGTGTTTCATAAGATAGAAGTATACGATATTAATCTTAAGAATTTGCTGTGGTGCATCCATATAAATTGGAAACAACCTGAATGGGATATGTTTTCAAAAGGTAATGCTTGCTCTGGAATAAGATTTAGAGGTGTTATACAACACAATAAATGACTTATATAGTATTAATCTATTAGTCAGAGCTGTGGTGACTTTCTAATCCACCATATATAATTTGTTAGTGAAATGTTTATTAAAATTCTTCACACGATTTAGAATTTTCTAGCCATTAAAATTTACTAAGAGAGAGCTAACATTCCAAAAGAGAAGGATGCAAAGATTGCTACTTTAAGACATTTGTAATTTTTGATTTGTTTCAAATATGTATATAGTTTATCGAATTATTGTATTATGCATGTTACAAAGGAACTGTATCAATGTATATGGAGATGTAAGAGTAACAGTTGAATTCATAAGCAATGTAATAAGTGTGAGTCTATAGAAACATTTGCTAACTATATCATATAAAAAAGAATAAAATATTACAATTCTTTGATATTTTCTTGATTTGACTTTCTAGTTATGTACATAGTATTATTCTTTTTTGATAGGCATTAGTCGTTTCTATTGCAACTTCCATTTATACTTTTACGATGAAGATAAATGGAATAACATTTAAATGCTTTGTGTGTACGCGTCCATTTCTATTCCTTTCTATGATAATTTGCTATAAAACTAAAATTATATTGAAAATTCCTTTCTTGACATCATTTATAGCTTGGTTTAATTTTCGTAGATTTTTTTGTTGTTCATTCCTCCATCACTTGAAGATTCATAGGCTCCTGCATCCACACATACAACTTTATAATTTGCACCGCATACACTAGATGAAATACTAAAAGTTTTCTTATAATTGTAATATACAGAACCAGAATTGTTAGGTTGTTTTACATGAATGCGCATGCCTTCTATCGAACCTATACATTTAGGAGACTGCCAGTTATTCAAGAAACCATTAGCATTTGTTTCACAATTTGTACATATGTCCGTGTATGTATGCCTCGTGTTGGTGAGTTGACAATGTTTAATACAGTCCACAGCGCTCCGAAATATTTGACGAGCCGTTGATTTGCTTCTACTATTTTTAATAAATTCTCAAATAAATCAACATTCATTCCTGTATATGAGAAAAAGGAAGCGGGATCATGATTTAAGATTTCCAGAATTAAATTTGTTAGTGAATACTAGTATGGATGAGAGTATCTTTAATTAGATACCCTCATCCATACTAGTATTCGCTATCTTCGTATATATACGACAATTTTAAATACATCTACTAACTTCCACAGAGGTACGCTGATGAGCCGTAAAACGGCGAAACGCGCATCCGTACGTGGTGGTTGTTGGTAATTGGTTTAATTATTATTTAGTCTCTTTGTTTTTTCTTTTGAGTATTGCCGAAATTAGATACTTGAAGCAGTCTCCTTCAATTGGCAAAGCTTTAACGAATTGCTTCATGAGACCAAATGTTATATGCAGAGGTGGAAATATAATGTTCTTTCTGTCGACAAGTGGCTGATGTACAATGTTTGGATCACCAGGTTTCAGGTCAGATCGTGGCAGACAATTCGACTGCACCCAATGCTCCTCACGAGCTGTGCTGTCCCACATACACAAAAAGCGGGGATATTTGGTATATCCGCGTTGCTGGCCAAGAAGGAATCTAACCATTTTAAGGTCAACACAAATGATCCATTGGTGCATGTGGTATTGCAACAAATGACTCTCTCTATGTCTTCATATTCTTCACTCAAACGAACTGAATGGCCTATCGGGACTGAACCAAATAAATTTCCATTGTGGAGGAGAACACACTTCAAGCTCCCCTTTGAGCTACCGAGAAACAGTCGCCATTCAGTTGCGTTATAGGCTGAAATTCCCAACTCTTCCATTAAACGTTATGGCAATACACAAACCCATCACCACTTCGAAAGTATTGTAGAAACGTACTTTCTCTTGATCGAAAATAGGATACCTTAGCTCCCTTTTCAAGCAAGTTTTTCTCGTGCAGTCTTGATGCTAAGAGCTCTGAAGCTTTTTTGGATAGTTCCAAATCTCGTACCAAATCACTCAACTCATGCTGGTCAAATCCATTACGAACGGAATCATCTTTAATTTCAAAATCTTCATCGTTGGGGATCTTCACCAGACTCGTACTCCCGTATTTCCAAAGAGAGTAATTCATTGAAAACTGGCACTGGGATTTCAGCTGAATGAGGCACTGGTCGTATAGCTGATGGTAAACTAGGATACTCTATTTTACATTTGTTTTTCTTGTTATATCCTGACGTTTTCGCTATACAAAAGTAACAATCACTTGAATGATCTCTGGGCTCTCGTCAAATCATAGGTATACCAAATGAAAGTTTATCACGTGTTCCCTTGGTCCACATCCGTAAACCCTCAACACACTGCTTACACACTTTGTGAGGGGCTCATGATTTATCTTGATCACCAATTTTCACTTTAAAATAGGCAAAATAGACTTGCCTGATAAATGTACTGATGTTTGTCCTTTGACTGGGAATGGTAAAACTGCCACATATGTAACAAAACGAATCGGGGCTGTTTAAGCACTTACGACGTGAACTAGTAGAGGTAGACATAAGGAAAAGTTTCAGTTCATATGTAAATAAACACTAAACACTGCTAACCTTGTATATAAACAAGAACTTAGACTCCACGTCGGAATGGGCTGCACCGTTTCAGAGCGACACACAACGTCTCACTACAGTATCTCAGGCGTAAATGAACAAGTCCAGACAAGTATAAACCTCTCGCTGTTCTCCTATGCGTCATTCACCCGGCGCCCATCGGAGAAGGTTTGTGTCAGCCAATAGGGAAGCAATAGTGCTTCCTATGATCCATGCTCGATTTTGCGGAGAGTGGTCACATTCTCATAAGGTGTAGAGATAAAACTTGACGTGGTAGAAGAAAACTAACTACAGTTTTGAAACCAGCAAGTCTAATTAACTATAAAACAGCTCAAAAACCAAACTCAACAGAAATTGTGTTACAAATAGTTCCCCAGTGTTATCAATGTATTACTTTCATCGTAACCCCGCATTCATTGACGCCATAAACGGATGAACGCAGGAAGGAACACCGAGATGGAAATGGAAGCATGTTAGAATTGATTCTGGATTTTCATGTGCATAAAGAAAAGAACAGCCAACTATACAATTGATTCGTCATTAATATTTCTCTATCTGATATTCTTCATTAAATAAATGAAAATATTCGCATTATTACTGATATGTTCTAAAGTTAAGGGAGTGATTAACTATCATCAGATTCATCAGCAAAATAAAATCTAAATCACCAAAAATTTCTAACTAATACATACCCAATTCTTTTATGAAGATTTTAGGAGAGCCGCCTCATACTTTTGCCGTTTTGTTGACTACCAAGAGTCAATTTCTTTTTCCTTTTATACATAATGAGGTAGCGAAAATCATGATTAGTGAATTATAGCGTATGCTCGAAAAAGTATTTAGGTATGTAACCTAGGCGATTTACCGTTAAACATTAGTTAGGAGGCCGAGATAAAGGACATAAATTATATTTCCATGTATATTTTATAAGTCAGAGATTTTTTTCTGTATAGTCATCGGTTCCGATAAGAAATATCTTAACCCTCGTTCGCCTAGAGGGTGCGCGCATTTGACATTCCTAAACTCGAAAAAACGGAGCACGATTTTATGCAATTCATATTTTTCGACTGCTGGCTGTAAAGGTCGCGTGCATATCGTATGATCCGACGAAATATATCTAACTATCGATTCACTAATAGTACATACACAAAGTTAGGAACGACGTTAAACTTTTTCATTTTTATGACATAATATATCACCCTTTTATACTCTCGGTGGGAGTAGTTTTCGTCTCAACTATAAAACATTGTAGAACTTTTATACATATCCAGCAAGAAATACGTTGCCGCAATGTATAGCTTTTAAAAGGAATCTAAAGTTATAAATTACGTGTAATTAAGTAGGCTGTCGCCGTAATTATCCCGTATTAATACTAAACACGCTCATAAATCTTTATTAGTGGTTTTTTTACTACAACAGAAACGCAGCAAGAAAGTAGTAAGCATGATACATATCCATACATCTACATATTACCAGTATAATACTTAAATTCAATTTCATAGAAACAGATTTTTCGGAATTTGCTGTCTAAAAGTACAAATTAAAACACTAGAATTTCACCGAAAAAAAATATAGTAATATTTGACACAATTGTAGCAATCTGTGACACAATTTATAGTAAAGTAGACTCCAGGCATAGTTTATAGTACTTTTTACCAAAAAAATACACACAAAGATTGCAGTAATTCTTACTACATAGACTAATCAATTAATAATTCTATACCCTTTTAAAAATAATCTAAAGTTTTTCCCTCAAAATGTTGTATTACAACAGCTTGCTAAGGTCCCTCGTTAAATGAGAAAATAAATAATAATCACTTGGAACCAAGCCCGGACTATATGATGGATGTTCCAATTCTTGAAAGCCGCATTCGCGGATGGCAGCTTGTGAAATGGCGGCAGTTTGGACGGGTGTATTGTCAGGCAATAATCAAACACCTTTTGTCAATTTTCCTCTACGTTTTGCGCAAATATTCTCCGTCAATTTATGCAGCACAGACGCATAATATGTGCTGTTGACAGTTAATACCATTTCTTCAATAATTGAAATGTTTTGAAGTGTTATCAGTAGAGCCCGGTAACAGGGAGCCGTGCCATAGCCGTACCTGCCTAGTATACAAAATCAATAGTAAGAAAATAGAAAAAAATAACAGAACTAATACATAATTATAATATGTGAAAAGTAGTGAAACCCTTTTAAGCAGCCTTGGCTACGGAACAGTAAAACTAGAAGCACCATTATCAATATTAACATTATATGGATAAGAGTGGCAAAAAGTTGACACCATTAGATGTGTTTCCACAGTTGTCTCGGTGAGCGATGTTTACCGTGGTGAGAAAATGAGTTTATATTTTGAAAATGAGCATTCAACATCTACCAATGTTATACATGCATGATTAAAATACTCTTTGTACTTAGTCAGTGGATTATTCGATACACCATCACAAATTTGTTTTAGTGTGTTAAAATCTCGGGATCTTTCTGTAGCACACTCTCGAACTTTTCTAAAACGCGATTGTATTTTGCGTCATGTATAGTCAGTAGCTGTGTATGCATTCCGTCCATAATTTGCAGAGACTCCAATAATGATAACGATCTACTTTGTGATTGGTCTATTGCGTCAGCTAATCCTTTATAGTAGCTACGAATATTTTTTAAATCTGTTTCAACGGAAATATCTTGAAATTTTGACTGACTCTCCTTAATAGCTGCACCATCGGCAGGATTGAATTGTGCTATTTTGAAATGTTCAACATATAAAAAAGCTGCCTGCAACGATGTTCCCCAACGTGCAAGAGTTGCATGTTCACTAAAAACTACAATTAATAACTACGTCTGTATCAATAAAATCAAAACGCACTACACTAAATAATAACTACAATTAATAACTACGTCTATATCAATAAAATCAACACGCCACAAGAAACGAAACGTCACACAAATTTTAGGTATATAAAGCCGTGCAAAATCTCATTCTGCAGGAATTCTCTCCTATCCGACCCCCTTACCTCGCAGACGGCTTGTATTGATCGACTCCCTTGACGACTTATGTTGTCCGATTTCCTTACCTCGCAGACGGATTGTGTTGTCCGTAGCTTTTTTATTAAGTACTATAATGATCAATATTTACATCGGGAATGTCAGCTGTCAATCTAGAACGTATAGGGTGTTCAGGATAGCTATCTGATTGTGATGAAAGTCCCTCTAGCGGGTAAAAAGGTAATTTTTGTAGCCAAAATTCCCCCCCAAGCCGACTGATCTTGGAGCGGGGGTACTACAAATTTTATTTAAGTCCAGATAACGACGATCTTAGTGTAACGTAGATAAAACTTTATCTTCTGCGCAATTTCTCCATTTGTAAATCGTCAAAATTAATGTAAAATTCTTCTAAAACAGACAACAGGGTATATTCACAGATATTTCAAACATTATTTCGTACATTAAATATATTTCGTTAAGGTATCTTCGTTTTTAGTAGTAAAATTCGTCATATTTATGTCGTCAGTGGTTCTTTTGAGCATAGAGTTGCATAATTCCAGTCAACTGGTAACGTCACCACATGCATTCTCTCATGCTATTTCTATATATAACTTCATTGATCGAAATTCAGTCTAATATTACGTTCAGAAAGAAATCGTCAAAATTTGCTGTGGAATGAAACAATCGCTATCGCGATTAAATAAAGCAGCAGAGGGACGCCAGAAATTTCATCAATTCTGGTTAAGCTTCAGTCGAGCTAACTAGTGTTTTGGCTGCGGTCTCAGTTTAAACTATTCGTTATTGAAATTTAGAGTATATTTTGAAAAAAGAAAGGTTCGAGGTTAGATCAAGCAGATTCCCTGCAAACGTCATGTAAGCATCAGATTCATAAAAAATCAAGGTTAGTTTGTATTTTAATTCTAAAATTCGTTGATTTCCATTAATTTACTTCAAAATTCAAAATAAAATTGCCAAAAGAGTATGAATGAATACTCCCGATCTCACAAAAAGTTTAGAATTTTAATTAAATTGCAAAAATTCAAATTTTTAACAAATTTACCTTGAGAAAACATATTACAGTACAGAATTGTTTATTTCAATTTAAACATTTTTAGGCTACGACTACACTAATTCTATTTGTATATCAAGCCTATCAGGCACTTGCTTTTTTCCCTTTCGCGACGATGCAAACAGATAAAGGAGAACTAAGTCTGTGGCTATCTTAACCTCATTTTCACATTGCAAAATAATAACTACAGCAATACAATAATAGCTATGTATCTTAACATACACTTTAATAAAGCGCCTAGTAATCAATGCGCTTCTATAATATATCGAATAAACGAGCATACACGAACGTTGTGACCCGTAAGCGACATCATAACTGCCAATAACAACTTACATTGAAGACCAATGATTCATATTGTCAAACGTGAAATGTCTAAGGCGAGAATAGACGTCGAAAGCTTCGAAACGTGAAAAAGCTCTTAGAATGGCATGTCGTCCCCATACATATATACGTTTTCCTCGGCTCCGGGTGCAAATTGCCGTGTCTAAAGCTCTTCTACTACGTCACGACGGCACGTAAGAGCTAAGTAGACCTCGCACATACTTATGTATATACATAGTACGTGCAATACAGTGTAGTACTTCTTTAACCTATCTACAGGTTATGCTATACGTTTTACACGTTTCATAGTAAACACATACAAACACGTTTCAACGTTATATATCCGAGCGGCGTGTGTAGAAGGTGTAGGAATATAAGCATCACGCACTCGAGCATCATCACGCAATTTCTATCGCCGATTAGCCGCGCTAATAATATTCACGCGTGCGGCACAGAATTCCTCACATCGCGGAACATCGTGCTGTTGCACGGCTACCGAAACGGATTTGCCGCATTCGAACCAATTAACAGTTAATTAAATAACAAATGCAGCGTTCCAATTCTGTGCCGTATCATGTGAATACGTGTTCCTATACACAGCACTAAATAGTGCACACAAAATGTAATATTTTTCGTCATAAGTACATAGTATATGACGTATAATAAATATGCATATTTGAAGTTCAACTACGCATACGGAAATATTGCGTTTGTAGAGAGAAATACAGTTTGAAAAAATTACGATGCACAAGTAAACGCGTCAGTGCATTTCTGGTTCTAGTTTAACTTTTAATTTCTAACACCTTGCATCGTTTTAGTCATGTCAGTAAGTTGAAATTATTTGAATTTAATGAATACCTCGCTGAGATTCTTACTCACTCAATAAATATTTCTTTTTGTTCAGGTACCTTCCCTGATGTCCTGAAGACCGTTGTTGTTGTCCCTATACCACTAGCAAATACAAAAAAGTGTTTCTCAAATCTCCCAAACGGATTCGAGCATTTCACAAGCTTGGTCCCGGTATTCGGGTACCACCACGGCCGCTTCTTACACCTTGGGGAACATGGTTGCAAGCGGTTTCTTATTATTCTGAACATTTCCAAGAGGTAAAATCTGAGATTTTACAATTCGACCCTGACGAAGCTGCAGCTGTTAAGGAGAGCCAGAGAGGATTTCTATATATTTCTGTTGAAACAGATTTAAAATGTATTAGCAACCATTATAAACGATTACTAGACGCAATAGGAAAATTGCAAAACACTGGGTTGTCGTTAGTAGAGTTTGTGCAAATCGTGGACAAAGTTAATACATTGCTACACGGTATAAACGACGCAAAAAACGGTCACGTTATAGTAAAGTTCGACAGTGTTTAAAAAAAAAATCGATTATACGAGATTAAGACAAATGTGTGGTGGAGCATCTGCAAATTCATTAACTAACTCTAAGGATTATTTTAATTATACCTGTGCTACTTCCGTAGATGTTGAACGGTGTTTCTCGAAATATAAGAACATTTTTTCATCATAGCGAACAATCTTCACCGAGACAAGTGCAGAAACATGCCTGATGGTATAAGTTTTTCAACAATCCTATCCACACTGTTAAGAAGTTAGGTTTATTTATTACATTATTATTTATTGTTACGATATTAAGTACAACAGTTTTTTTATTTTTTTATTTTTTACACTCAAAATATCACTTCTGTCGGCTGTGAGTCATACATAATCCGCGGCACGCGCGACTGATCCGATTCTGTTGCGAAGACCGATCGTGCCCGGCTAAGTTATATTATTGTAATTAGGAAAAAATCTACGTTTGATTCAATGGAAAAACAATTAAGATACAACCTGAAGATGATTTGACATTTCCCAAACATTGCGCTAAAATATATAAGTATTCAACGTATTCAGCAAAGTCGCTAAATAACAATGCGATCCGTTTTTTAATTAACCTGATATCGGAACTTTTATTTTGCTTCGCATTATATGCATTTTGGTAATATAATCGATTCCATCTTAAAAGAATGCTGGTAACTAGAAACCATTATACACTCGCCTTACTTTCATTTAATTTTATTTGAATTTCATTTTTATTGAATGTTGTTGTGGAGTGTACAACAGCTCATCGATTCACATACAAGAGACGCATTAATTTATAACATGCATGTTGTACAAGAAAGTATCTTATAATAAACTGAGGATAGACACGAAATGAATTAATGTATGTGTATGTGTTGCTGTGTAAAAGATACAGCTTTCAAAAGGATGTAAAATAACTGTGATAGACGTTGTAAGTATATTTTTTTTCTAAAATGCCATAGATTTTTATTAAACAAATACCACTTACAAAGATCAAAGCGTAATTGCTGTATGTGTTATATAATACGTGAAACGGTGATTATTTTACTACATTTCTAGTCTTTTTGCAAAACAGGGAAGCAAAGTAAAAAGGCAACATTTTAGAAAGTTTTAACTTAATATTGCAGTTACTCTTCAATTGTGGGACATGGAAATATGTGAGCATCTTCTAAACAAACACAAATATTTCGCCAAATTACATATATGTTAATAACAATCTTATGTATTAAAATTTCTTAAAACATTGCTATTACCATTTTTTCTTTTCATGTTTAAAAGTAGCATTAACTGATCATCCTAGAAGTTGCATTAAGTGCAATATATATCCGACGGTTAGAAAGGATACGTAACAATGTTATCCTGGGTTAGCGTGCACGACAGTTGGAAAAAAGATCAGTTAAGCAATTTCACGTTATCTTTTTCGTGCAAACGGTAAGTGTTCCCAGATAATGTAATTAATATACGCAATATCTGAAATTTTATTGTATAAAGTGTTGTACACCATGGATGGCTTATTAGACGTAAGTAAATAAAATGTCTTTATGGAATTTTGGTGAACTCTATTATGGACAAAGATCTGTTTCTTAAAAAACTTTCTTATTTCAAATCGAGCACTTTGTAAGGGGATGATAAACAGAATAGAATAGAATAGAATATACCTTTATTGTCCAACAGAAAATCCAATTATAGGACAATAATAAACTCATAATACAACAAAGTAGGTCTCCATACCTAAATTAAATTACGTTAAATATTATAGAACAACAAAATAATTAAAAAAAAGAAGAAAAATGAAAAATGTAACAAATTAACACTACTTGAAAGTCAATCTACCATAAGTCTATTACCATTGCGACACATCGTATAAACTGGTAAGCGCAACAACATATTAGTCCGGGCTGCAAGCATATAAAATGGCGTACTGTGACAAGTAGCAAAAACTGGCACATTGAAGCATATCTTGGACAGTAAATATGGGTAGTCGATATGATTATTGAGTAGTTTACTCAAAAGTCGTACGCTTCGGAGCTCTCTTCTCATTGCAAGCGACTGCATATGCAATTGGTTCATAGTTTCGTCCAAATTAGAACCGCGTATAGGGTAGCTACCGGTTATTTTATAAATTATAAATTTCAAAAACCTTCGCTGAATCTGTTCCAACATGTGAGAGTGCGTTGTACAAATTGGATACCATACGATGCTGCCATACTCGAGCTTACTGATCACAAATGTGTTGTACAACAGCCTAATCCCGGCGATGTCGGTAAATTCTCTACAGGTCACAGACGATTTTATTATCGGAGCCTACCTAAATGCATGAACTAAATGTTTCCTGCCTTGGGATTAGACCCATATAGACTAGCAATTCATCAATAGATGTCGCAACGAAAACTTAATTTTTTTCTAATAAATCATCCGGTAATACATAGTCAAATCATTTTCATCGGGTTCACAATTCTTTCTGAATAAGGTCTTCCGTAGTTTATCTTTTTACTGCAAATTTATCGAATGTTTGCCAAACAACACAGGTGTTGGTAACATTCTAATGCCTGACTAATGCCACCTGTAAATTGGGAAGCTGTTAGAGACACGAAAACATAAGAATTGTTATTGTTATTGCGTTGTACTTGTTCTTTCAACCATTATAATTATAAGAGCACTGCATACATATTGTTGCATTTTCTTTACAGCCTGTGTAAGTAAAACTTATACACTAAGCTTTTACAAAAATGTACCTAATAGAAATACAATCCTTAACCACAATCGAGTAGTAGGGAATTGCACAAGTTGTAACCAGTCGTATATTCTCAAACAAATTGTAGTAAATTGTTCTACAATTGTTTGATTCTTTATAACATTCTTTCCCGTATGCATTTTATAAAACTTACACGTTTTTTCCATTCTACGAAAGATTTTGCTTGAAAGTAATAAGTGAACATTCTCTATACCGCACTAGTATCAATAAAATTTATCGTTTGTTCTACACCTAAACACCTAATGGCAAGCAATTATTCTCCTATACAGAGTACGAACAACCCCATGTTTATTTAATAAAGCGTGTTTTGAATATCAATCGCGTTTACTTACATAAATGCATGCGATTTTGTTCATGGTTTCCACGCTGGAGAACACAAATACCTGCATATACAAAATGCTAATCATTATTTTGTTAAAATACCAATAAAACTCATACATGTTACTTTGTTTATACCACAAATATGTAAATACACAGCTCCAAGCTTCGCAATAGAGCTGTAATTCATATTTTTTTTGCATTGCGGTAAGACGGAGTTTATACCTTAATTATTGAGCAATTACAGAAACCGCCAAGGATTTGCATATTGAGAGAAACTAAAAACATTGATATTCATGCTTGCCCAGTAAAGCTATGTGTTGTAAGCCCAGAAAGGATTGAAATAATTAGATACAACTATAATATAAATAATTCATAATTTATTGGATATAGATTACAATATTAATAGTAATTAACTCTTTTATAATATTCTGCATATTAACATGTGTGTAAATGCAGTGTGTCTATTTAAGTTGGCTACACATGGAAAGCGTTTTTATTATCAATTTTAGGGAAAAGTGTCTCTTTACTCCACAGCCGACTAAAGGTAATTCCCCAAATTCTTAGCTCCTGATATGCAATACATGGCCTGCAAGACTCACGGACACTTTTTGCCATCTTTGTCAAGCTGTTATTCTGTAAGTAAGAGAGATATTTGCCTGGAAATTGCTGGGCTTGCTTAGTAGTTATCAGTGTCCCAAACTTCTAAATTTTAATAAAAACAGTCATCTAGTCCTCTTGCTTTTGGTACTCAAACTTGGCTGAAAATTTGCCGCGACAAAAAAATCCTAACTTCTGCGAAGTCTGTATTCCAGAGAAATCAATGCAGAAAGCTCATCTTCTGTGTAACTAGTGGAAAAATAATTATTTTAAACTGTCTCAAATTTGAAGCTTCTTTGACAAATAGTTTCTGAGATACTTGAAAATGAACATGACCTCAACAAATTATGATACAAATTTAGCATATCTTTGAGCGTCTATATCTCAACTGGAAAACCTAAGAGCTTCTTGACTCAACAACCATTTAAAAGAGCTTGTTTTTCTCTACAATATACTTGGTTTCTCTGTTGGGGTCTTTTCTTATAAGACTAAAAAAAGGAGACAAATTAACTCCTTGAAAGAACATTACTTAAAACTTTTTCCCCGTTTTTGTCATCATGCAATCCAGTAAGCCAATAAGATATTTTACTGAAAATTAGTGGAGCTGTTTAGAATTGAGTAGAGTATGCGTGCTGAAAAGTTTAAGGAACAATATTAAAATCCCTTCTTACCACATGCACTCAAAGTTGGGGGAAAATGCAGTTTCGACAATGTTGAATCGATCATGTTTGTATCTTTTTCGCTGGATCTGAGTTTTCATTACCATGTTTAGTACTCAATAAAACATTCAATATTTGATATTTCTAAATTCTGTACGATTAATCGTACGAATGCAGTTTCGACTTCAGCAACAATTAAATAGAATTACATCGACGTTGTTTTAATTATTTCCTTAACTTACCTTCCCTATACTTCGTACGGTCATTAAGCAAACTTTTGAACACCACCTTTTTTTTTGAACTTATCAGTCTTGCAATATATTTAAACCTGTAAAACTTGTCTGTATTGTCTATGCTTGTCAACATTTCTTTATCTCTAGCAATAAATGTATTTTATTGCAAAATTACAGTTTTCAATTTTTTTGCTAATTGTCTCATGCTTCCTGGGTAAGAAACTGAGCTAGCCTATTTGTGAATTAAACACTTGAGTGAACTGAAACCGTAATAAATGGCATTTCAAACAATGAATATGAATTGCATGAACAGTTTTTTTGTTAACTTTGACAGCATGTGGTATGAAAAGGATTTGCTAAAATTCATTAAAATTTGCACTGTCTTTACCATACCTATTTTTAAACAGCTTCACTAATTTTCAGTAGAATATCTTGTTAGCTTACTGGATTGCATGATGATAAAGATGGAGAAAAAGTTTTAAGTAATGCGCGCAGTCCTTTCAAGCAGTTACTCTTTTTAGTCTTATAAGAAAAGACCCCAACACAGAAACCAAGTATATTGTAGAGAAAAACAAGCTCTTTTAAATGGTTGTTGAGTCAAGAAGCTCTTAGATTTTCCAGTTGAGATATAGACGCTCAAAGATATACTAAATTTGCATCAACATTTGTTGAGGTCATGTTCATCTTCAAGTACCTCAGAAATCATTTGTCAAAGAAGCTTAACATTTGAAACAGTTAAAAACAACTATTTTTGCACTAGTTACACAGAAGACGAGCTTTCTGCATTGATTTCCCTGGAGTATAGACTTCTCAGAAATTAGAATTTTTTTTGTCGCGACAAATTTTCAGCCAAGTTTGAATACCAAAAGCAAGAGGACTAGTTTTTGTTAAAATTCGGAACTTTGGGACACCGATAGCTACTAAGCAAGCACAGCATTTTCCAGGCAACTATCTTTCTTACTTACATAATGACAGCTTGACAAATATGGCAAAAAGTGTCGGGGAGCATCCGCGACATTCTACCAACCATCTCTTAAGAGGCTCATTGCATATCAGGAGCTAAGAATTTGGGGAATTACCTTTAGTCAGTTATGGAACCTACTCACAAAATTTGAAAAAAATCTGAGATGGTCGTGCTTAGGGACTTGATCACTTGATATGGAATAACCCTATTATCAATGTTATGGGGAAAAGTTGCTCTTTGCAAGAAGTTCTGTTGCCTCAACATTCATGATTAAGCTACTCAAACTTGATTTACAACGTACAGGGTGACCAAAAATTGTTAAAAATGAAATTAATAAAAATCTGATACAGCTTTTTTACTTTGTTGAAGAACTATCGAACCAGACTCAAGTAAATAAATTCTAAAAATTGTACGTATGCGGTAGGCCTGTTAAAATTATTATTTTTACCTAAAAAAAAAAGCTTTTTGTAATGAATATTATCAAAAAAAGTTATCTATGAAGGTAATTGTATATAATAACGTAAACGTCACAAGCAGTCCCGTCATTTTATTAAAACGTCAATGTGAATATCTGAATTAAATAAAAATTTCATTAAAATTGAGCACCGAAGATAAAATTGAAATAACTTTAATTGTTGGCAAAAATTATATGGTATCGGAAAGCAGCAATAATTTTCAACGCAAGGCATCTCGATAAGAATTTATATTACGCAACAGTATGAAATATCCTAACTAAATTTAAAACAAGTGTACACAGAAACAAAAAAAAGTTCTTGAATCAAACAAATATATATCTTGAAATTATTTATTTGATTCGACAAAGGTTTATTTGAGTGAAAGCACATTTTTTAAGAACAACAAATTGAATTTGTTTGAATGTACAAACGTTTTAATTTTGTTGTTTTAATATTGTTCAAATATATGTTAGAATTGTGCACTTCGCACGTCGTCGGCAATTTCCGCTGGATGACGCAGGCAATCGCAATCGTAGTCATAGTTTAGGTTATGTGAGATAGTGGTTCGTAAGCGGTGAGATGTAAGTGAAGAAAATAATAGGTATTATAAATAGGATAATGGATTTATATATTTTTACCATTGGATAACTAACGTTAACATTTCTGTATAAAAAAATAATAAAATAGTTGCCATAAATTGGTGAATCTCACAATTCCTGTTTATACTAGCGATTAGTGAAATTACAAAAATCTCGCCGATATCATTTTCAAAGCCAATGCTAGTAGTTTAATAAATTCCGATTCAATTCATCACACATCTAACAATGCTTTGATTTTTTCGTTTTCATATTTTGTAACTAATTGTTAGTATATTTCCTCCTTCTTTGATATAACAGGTATTTCAGCAAAAGCAAGTAATAAGACATGCTTGCATGCGTAAATCCGTTGTGGTATTTGTTGTTCTATCTCCTACCCTTTTTGTCATAATACCTAGCACCCTTCTAGCACCTAACCATATAGTTATCCCCGTCACTCGTTCGCGATTCTCAGGATTCTTACGAGATTACCGAGGTAGTAAGTTTTGTAAGATTCTTTGCAAACAAAAGTAGTACAAGTGTCACTTTAATCTTTATGTATCTGCACGCATTACGCGCAAATTATTTTGTGGTTATGTCATTTTCATCGAAATAATTTTGTAGGCATACAATTACAAAATTACGTATATATGGATAATTATTGTTTTTATAGATACCTATATAGAAGTGCATACCTTTTGATAATTTTTTGTCGACGTATTTTTATAGCTATATATTATAACAATTTGGACATATTACAGTCTGTTTAAAGTTATCGGCGCACTATACCTAACTTTGATGTAACTAATATTGTTAATCAGGTTACAACTTCGAGGCATCGAGACCTAACCTAACCTAACCAGATTCCCTTTACAAGTTCCTGGGAAATGTGAGTAATCTCGAAGAAACTTGTAAGATTTAAGGTTCGCCGTTTTTGTTTGCGACCGCGTAGATCTTTAGGAAGGCCTTGATATCACCTTAACGTAATGGAGGAATTTAATGGTATTTTAGGAAGCTGGGGTTTATTTACAAGGATAAAAGCACCACGCCACTACCAAATGGAGATTAATTTTCGGCATTATACTTATTCCTTATGTATTTTTGCTAGTTTATCCACAATGTTAATGAGGTTTTTCAAAAGATTGTGTTTTTTCATACATTGTTACCCCATGTGCTCGTATATGGATGCTTTCTTCTCTAAAAAGATAAAAGCATCTATTGTAAAATTCTAGCCAAGCTCTGCATGATTTATATATCCTTCAAAAATCTTTTCCACAGTTGAGAGACCATTGTAAATTATCAAAATCACGACATCAGCAACTTGTTAATGAAACAAGAATTAACTACAACACAAATTTTATATTAAACTCCGATAACAAGAATGCTGCGATGTGGAAAATGATAAAAAGCAGTAGTAATACTAGGAAATTACATAAAAATATATCCCTACAAACTAACGACCGGAAACTTGAGGATCCTCAATCGGTAGCCGAAGAATTTAATAATTTCTTTCACCAGACAGCTTCCCATATTATTAATGAAATTCCTACAACCGAATTGTCTGAGAAACTGACACATAATGTTTTTTCTATGTTCATTTTCCCCTTCGCGGAAACAGATGTCGTTCATGTTGCAACAAGATTAAAAAACAAAATCTCGACTGGATTTGATGATTTACTTGTTGCCATCATTAAAGGATTTAGATTCTGTCTTGCCAATATGCTGACATATTTAATTAATCTATTCCTTTCTGAAGGAGTTTTTCCTGAAATTCTTAAGAAGGCGATCCTTGTTCCAGTTTATAAAAAAAGGAGACGCATGGAATACTGCCAGCTATCGACTTGCTGTTTTATTATCAACTCTTTCTAAAATTTTAGAATATAGTATGTTAGACCGACTTACTGTTTCCTTAGACAAATATGAATTAGTTAAACAATCCCAGCACGGGACAGCTTTAATTAATTTCTACAACGAAATACTAAAGCATGTAGAACAACGAACTTTACCTATGGGAATTGTTGCGATCTTCAGAAGGCATTTGATTGCGTTCAGTACAACATACTTCTTGACAAACTTGAACGGTATGGGATTAGAGGGAATGCAGTTCAGTGGTTTGGAGGAACGTATGCAGCGCGTGAAGGTAAAATATGTTGATAGTGATGGATCTACGATGGAAACTAAGTCGCGTTGGCTGCCTATTTTACATGGTATTCCGCAAGGCTCAATTCTGGGACCAGTTTTGTTCAACATATATGTTAACGATATCAGCCATTTTCTTGAGGATGTTTATCTGATTTTTATTGAATCAATTATATTATTTCCATAAAATTTTTATAATTAACAATCACAAAAGTTTACATCTGCGTATTAATTTAATAAAATTAGATTTTTTAGTATGTTCCCATTTTGAGAACGTTCGCCACTAAAAGGTGAAGTCAAATAAAAGGTAAAGAAAAATATATTTGTTTTAAACTAACGAAGTTCTCTAACACATAGAACTGTATTATTGAATTAAAGATATTACGTATATTAAATAAAACAGATATATTTTCAAATCAAACTTGAGGTTACTTGTGTCGGGGTGAAATTGATCACCTTTTAACCAAAAATGTCAACAACGACCCTGATCCAGTGACCAATTGACAGCCTAAACGTCAAGAAAGTTATATTTTTAATTCCATTAAAATATAACAATTGTTTTTCACTTGTCTGAAAAAATCACCCCAGTTGATAGCGCACTTTCGCGATATAAAGCAAGTAACATCTTATGGAAAATAAGTTAAATTTACGAAATTTCTAAAAATGTTACAACTCTATAGGGCATATACTTATAATTATCTCCCCCTATACCAAGTGATGTAAAGAATAAAGGATAAATATTAGTTAAGGGGATACATTGCGCCTAATAAAATACGTTTTTAGTTAATTTTACAGCTTTTCCACGTCCCGGAACGTAAAAATGGAAAAACTATGCGCCTGATGATTTTTATAACACTGTTTATCATAAAAACATTAGGCCAGATATTTTAACGCTTCGTTATACGCATTGTTATTCTCCTAAATGTATCATTTAATTGAGGATGAAAACAAAACCCGCCAAATATAACGAAAGCTAAAGCAAATTGGTTTTGTTTACTTTAAAACGTATAACTATATTCAACGAAGTTTCTTTTAGGATGGTTATTTTCTTAATTATATTTGTTTTATGTATGAAGTAATACATAAATTCTTTTAATTTGTGTATTCAAAACTTTGGAAATAGAGAGAAAAATAGTCTATAAGAATTAAACCATGTATTAACGAAAAATACTTTGCCGCATAAATTTATCTGTTGAAAACATCCCTTAAAAAAACAACTTCTGCGACTTCAATTACAATTTGAATTATTAATTGCATATTTCCCTTCTATCGCGTAAATAGCAGCTACTTTGTCCAATCTTTATGTGTTATCATGGATTTTTGATTGCTCTTGATTTATATTTTTGTAGAGCCATAAAATATTGGAAATGACATATATTATATACGTTACAAAATTGTTAAGTATACAACACAATCGGTATTTAATGGAAAACCTAACATTAAATATAAAAAAGTAAAGATCTCATATAACATCGATTTACATCCTTCATATATTTACAAAGATTTGATATCCTTTTTCTTGAAAATCTCGGCAGTCATTTGCTCCAAAGTTAAAGAATGATAAATCCAAAATCGATTTTGTAAAATTTCATCCAGACAGAAAAAATACGTCAAGGCGAACTTGAATAGTCAACAACTAGCAAACTCTCAAATCAACAATCCTTTGCAAAATGCTAAAGCGGTATAAGTTACTACATAATAATTTCTTGTAATTTACACATCTTACCAAGGCGTTATTAGTATTAAGCTTACATTCTGTGGCGAATATTATTTATTGGGACTATATTTTGAAGTGAATGGTTGGGGATTGTGACAAAGAAGGTACATACAAATACATTTTCAATATTTTCCTTGTTTCACTTTTTCAAGTCTGGAGCGTTTTTTTCGATATTTCTTTCTTTAGTGGTGTAAGGATTAAGCTTTGTATTTCGAAATTTTGTAAAATAATACTCCCTGAATGTAATAGTGCAGTTTCATTACAGTGTCAGTCAAAAATTGAGATAATAATAGAAGTAACATTTTATTAGTTTCACCTTGAGTACATATAACGAGCCACAGTAAACTGGAATAACTAAATAAACTACAAAAAATATTGAAAAAAAAAGCTCTAATGGTGAACAAAACTAAAGAAAAACAATTTAAATATTCATCGATACAGTAAAACACATTAGCTAGTAAGAGTGCTTTAATAGAAGCTTTGAATTTATAATAAATTTCTTAATTATTTGTTTTTCTGCTTCATTATTTTCAAATCTTAGTTTAAATCCATCAATTGTCAATATAATGAGTAAAAGAAAGATGCACACGCACCCACAGAAGAGGCAAAAAAAGAAGATAAGGATGTTTTAGGAAAAATCAGAAAGAGAATATGAAAAGCTGCCAAAATATGGTACAAAAATAGTAATAGGGGATATGAACGCAAAGATAGGAAAAGAAGATACATATATATATGACAGTACAACAGGAAAATATAGCAAACATGAAGTAACAAATGACAATGGGCAAAGGCTAATAGGTTTTGCAATAAAGAAAGGAATGGTCACAAGGAGTACCCAATTACGTAGGAAGGAAATATACGAAGGAACATGGATTTCACCTGACGGAAAGACAATAAACCAGACTGACAATGTGGTAATAGAAAGAAAACATCAAAACTATATAACCCGAATTAGAAGCAGGAGGAAATGCTGCAGGAATCCAGTAAACAAAAAGCAACCAAAAGAATCACGGAACAATTTAATGTAGACCTCCTGAAAGAAACTAGACAACAATATAGAAAAGGAATAACAGGCAAACTGCATTTACAAAAACAAGAAATGGGTATTGAAGAAAGGTGGTAAGACATTCAAACAGCAATAATGGAAACAAATAGAGTAATAATAAAGGACACATTAAAAACAAATTAATCAGAGATAGGAATGGTTTAACGTGGAATGCAAAAACTTAATAGAAGAAATAAGGAAAATAAGAAAACAAAACTTGAGAGAGAGCAGAAATAACCAGGTACAAAAGTATAAAAAAATTTTGAAAAAAGCATGTAGAAGAAAAGGGAGATTATAATGAAAATAAACAAAAAGAGGTGGAAAAAAAATTCCAGAAGAAAGAAATAAGGTCCTTCTACCAAGAAATTAAAAAAAAATGGAAAAGGGATTCCAAACGCAAAGTGTATTTATAAAAAATAGGGAAGGGGAATTAATAACTGAACCAAGGAAAACAATGGAAATATGGCAAAGTTATTTCGAAAAGTTACTGAACGGCGAGGAAGAGGAAAGTGTGGGTGCAATGTAAGACAAGAGAAGATGATGAAATAATAGAACCCCTAACAGAAGAAGAAGAAGTAGGAAATATAATAAGCAATTTAAAGAACAACAAAGGTCCTGGGATAACGGAAAAAACATCAGAAATGATAAAAGTAGGAGGAGAACCATTGCAAGGGCAAATATATGAACTAATTAAAAAAATATGGGAAAACGAACAGCTACCAGAGAATTGGATTAAGGCGAAAATATGCGCAATTCATAAAGAAGGAAACAAAATGCAGTGTAGGAATTACAGAGGAGCAAGTATGCTATAAAATATAAAATACCAAGCAAGGTTTCGAAGTAATAGATCGGTCACGGACCAAATTTTTACACTAAAAGAAATACAGTTAACCTATTACGAGCATAAAACCATACTGTATGCAATCTTTATAGATTTCAAACAAGCCTATGACAGGATAAAAAGAAACCAAATGTACCAGGCAATGTAAGAAAGGAATATCAAGTAAGATGATCAAATCAGTAAAAATAACGTTGGAAACAACAAAAAACGAAATCGTATAGAAAGGATTTAGCTTCGAGGAATTCGAAGCAAAGCCATGGGACCCCCTGTCTACGGTACACTTTTACCTAATATTAGAAGTAGTAATAAGAAGATACAAGATAGAAACAAAAGAAACAATTTGCAAAAACAATCATCACTGTTTGCCTTTCGCCGATGACTTAACGATTTTAACAACAACAAAAAGGGAGCTTCAAAGAATCACAAGAAGGATAATACAGGAAGCAGAAAAATTTGGTCTGAGGATAAATCAAGAAAAGACAAAACATATATTTATGAGGGACACGCAGCAGACAGTAGAAAATCATTTTAAAGTGAATGTAAAAGAAGGTGCCGACTACAGATTTGAAAGGGTTTCACGTATTTAGGAGTGAGAATAGAGGAGAACGCACAAGAAGAATATGAAATAAAGGCCAGAATTACTAAAGCAAACCAAAAATATGGAATGCTAAGAATGCTAATGAAATCCAAGTATGTGTCACAAAAGACAAAAATAAGAACATAATAAAGCAGTAATTAGACCAACAGTTACATACGAATGCGAAACCTGGGTATTGAGAAAAGCTAAAATGAACAGGTTTCAAAAATGGGAATGAAAAACCCTAAGATCAATTTACGGAGGTATTACTACAGAAATAGGATGGAGAAGAAGAACAAACGAGGAACTAGAAATGTTATATGACGAACCAAAAATAACAACCTTTATTAAAGCACAAAGAGTAAGCTCGCTAGGACATATAGAACGTATGGGAAGTGAAAGAATGCCAAAATTAGTTCTGCATAGAAAACAATGTCTAAGAAGACTTAAAAAGTATAAAGCTGGAGGTTTGGAGGAAAAAAGCACAGGATAGAAGAAAATGGAAAGAAGTAATTAGAAAATACAGGGAAGAACTCAAAATTGTTTTATAATGTTTTGTAATATTTAAGTTATACGTAAAATAAAATGGTAACTTTAAAGCCTTAGGCCTTCAAGGTCTGTAGAGCTAAATATGTTACTAAATTCTGTACTATCCCTATGTCTTTTTAAACTATCTATTATAGCAAAACATTAATTCCAAAATACCAAAGAAATCAGTTTACTGTATGAATTCAAGGAAATTGTATTCTTAAAAAAAGCTTAGCATGACGTTCATACGTTATATTAAGTATATATTTAAAAAAAATTGCTTTTATAACGTATCAAAAGTATTTCATTAAGTAATTACATGAGAATTGTAACAAACAATATTGTAATATCCCATATGTTAAGTTGTATATGTCTTATATACATAGTATATAAATTTCATTAGCAACAGAAATCATGTCATAATATCATTAACAAAATCGATATTCGTGTGTAGACAATTGTTTGCAATATTACTATTTTTGTATAATGATGATATAATGATATAAAAGTGCCATTGAAATTTGAAAAAATTATATTTATTTCAAATAATATAATCTAAAACAATTCATAGAACGTATTCCCTGTTTAAATGTTAACTATTCGGTGAAGGTAAGTGTTATCATATTATGTAATTGTTTTAACGCTTTACGCTAAAGATTTAAATAACTACACCTTTTTGATTAAAACACGAAGAAATAGTAAACGTATCGTAATGTTAATCGTACATTCATTTACAACCTTCTGGTGAGCACCTATGTAATTTTATATGAAACCTGATTAAAGGACTACAAGTAACCGCTCAGTAATAAAATTTACACATACTACAAATTCACAAAGCCTTTAGGCGGTGGCAGAACTAATACAGTGAGCTTTCGACATAGTCACCTTTGATCTAAGAAATATTTGATATAAGCAACCCTTGTCAACAAATGTTGTTTCTGTCATTCGATATAATCACTTCAACTGCCAGTCGTTAAAATGACCGTGTTAAAGATGGAAAAAAGGCTTTATCTATTTATAAAAAGTTAAATATTTTACAAGAAAATGAGAAGGACAAAAGTAAAAGAGCTGTGTGTGAAATATAATGTGGATAAGTCTACTATTTTGACGATTGCCACAAATAAAGAAAATTTAAAAAACTATGTCGCCTCGTACTGCAACGTTCCAAAACAGAGAAAAAGGACGAAAATTTCGGAATTTCCTAAAGTGGATCAAGCTTTATATACGTGGTTTCTACAACAGCGGAAGTTAAAGATATTGTCACAAATGAAATTTTAAAATTAAAGGCTAAAGGTCCAATGTGCTTCAAAAAAATGTCACTGTTCCACTATATTATCGCTCCTCCAAAAATGTGTGGCAGACTTGAGGAATCGTTTTTGGAGCAATTTATTCCTGATGTAACATCTTACCTGACTTCAAAAAATCTACCTGGAAAGGCTTTACTAATCGTCGACAATGCAACGTGTCATGGAGCGATTGACAATGAACACGTCAAAAGTTTGTTTTTGCCTCCGAACGTGACCCCTTACTTACAACCACTGGATCAGCCAGCATATCATTAAATCTCTTGAAGTACGTTATCGCAAGCATTTGTTAGCAACATTAACATCTCAGAATGAAAATATAAACATAGCGTTAAACAGCATTACGCTGAAAGATGTAGTATACATGGAACGAAGTTCCACAGAGTGTAATTGTCAATGCTTTCAAGATATATTCTTCAATTGGTCATTTCACAGAGGAGGACAGTATTCCTATTGCTACTTTATTTAACTCAGTAGTAAGAGCCAATGTTGCAAGTAACTCTGAAATAATAGAATGGGCGGAAGGACAAAATGAAGTTACAGAAGTTCATGATTTGGATTCAATTATGAACCATGCTGAAGAAAACGTAGATGAGAACAATAGTCAAATATTTAACATTCCGAATATCCGTTCAGGATATTCTACTTTAAAGAAATATTAAAAAAAAAAACAGTTCTTAAAAAGTTTGAATAAATTTGTTATTACTAAATATATTTATTCATTTGATAATGATAATTAATAAGATTTGTTATGGTTCAGTAAAGATTTCATTCCTTTTTTTTTATTACTTATTTAAATGTAATATGTATTATTTTTTAAAATATTGACTACCCATTTTGATATAATCAACATTTGTTAAAAGCAACTTTTTCAAAATGTTGTTTCCAGTCAAGGTGGCTATATCGAAAGTTCATTGTATTAAGATAATTATCTAATTGTCCAAAAATACTCTCAGAATAATACCACCATTCGCAACGTAAATGTAGGCAAATGTTTTTCAGCTGCTAAATCATACCTTTTTCCATTCCTGCGCCTTCTTTTGGTGGCGTAAACGGTACCTAATTGGTTCATCGTACTGCTGGACGTCGCCACAACAATCGGAGCAGACGCCAGCACACCGGGCGGTTCACCTCCAAACGTCGCACTCGTCGCTGTTGACGGCGTCGGCAAAGAACTTGGTGCACATTGGCCCTGCACTGAGCTTATGAATTCCGTTTTGAGCGAGTTGTGTTCGGAATCGAAGAAGAACCACAGAGAAAAACCCTTTTTTACATAAACACAAATTAGTATCGAGTGTTACTGTCTATTATTCGTGAGAAACGTGTCAGTTTGAGTAAAAAAAATGCCGGTTTCGGTGGTGTATACAGGGATGACCGCACTCGCGACGACCTGTGTTTAAGGGGCTCCTCTTTGACAAAAAGGGTCCTCTAGCCCGATAACAACACGCGAGGAAACTGCTGCGGTACCGATGCATGCGCATTCGTCAACCCAAAGAGGAATTTACCCCACCACTGATGGTGGGCGAGAGGGCGCTCGCCGCACACGCCTCATTGGCCAATATCGTTAACTGACGTCACAAGATGGCTTCACGGATGGTGGGGAAATTGTGTTTCTTATTCTAGCGCTGTCCCCCGTGGAAAAACTTTTGTTTGTCCCCCCGTGAATACCGCGTGGGGTTGTAGTATGACGCGCTTATCCTTTTTGTATCGGCAAACGACTACCCTTCTTGTATCTGTCTCGCCGGGGAATACGGACTAATAATTGTTATGGGACAAAATGGGATATAGATATCGTTGTCACCACTTTTTATTTAAATTGATACAAATTATCATACATATAAGTAGACATTAAAAAAGGATATAGGAATTAACGGTTAAATATTGGACACAGTGTAAATCAAACTTTATTTGACAATTTGAATAATTTATGCTATCTAAAACGTCTTGTTTAAAACAAATTAAGAAATTATTTATGTTTTACAAAAAATTAGTAATATATGTAAGTAGTATTCAAAGAGTATCTTAGAAGAGTATACTCTTTGGTAGCGGCAGGTATAGATATCAAATGTAAATTACCTACCACATTCCAAAAAATTTAATTGAAATCTTTTGCCTAAACGATCAAGCAAATAAATTGCAGACATTTATACTAATGTACTGATGTTTTTTTTAAATGAAATATCAAATTAAAAGATAATCACAAGTCCTGTTTTTATTTCCAATGTCCTACTTACAGTTTTTGATTTTGAATTACTTACAGTAAAGTGTTGTGTGTGAGAGAGCGTTTTTTCTTCACTAATAAACATAGTACTTCCTATATTGCTTAAAATTGAATTTCCAGATAAGTTTTTCCGAAACTGACTGATTTTTTCTATCTGTCTGTATAAGGTAATATTAATGAGTCTTTTTTTTTAACAAAGTATTAATTATATCCTTAATATACCCTTAGGGTGTTAAGGTGTATACAATCGAGAATTCAGTTATAAATAAATTATGATCATTCCTTTTTGTTTTTTACAGTCTTTTCTGCTTCCCTTCTTGTCAGACCTCGTTTTTGCAGACATTCTGTGATTACCGCGTCCCATGTTTTTCTGGGTCTGACCATATGACCTTTTTCTTGTGATTTGGCCTGCCACATTCTTCTTGATTGTCTCTCCTCTGCCATTCGTGCAACGTGCCTATACCGTCTCAGGCGCTGTCTAAGTTCTTCACTGAGCTCTTCTATTACTACTCCCCTCGTGATTCCCTTTACTGCTCTTAGATATCTCATCTCCAACGCTTGAATCTTACATTTTGCTTGTCTGTTAAAGAACCAACTTTCATTTCCATAAGTTAGAGTAGGCTAGAAGAAGTGTTTAAACACCGTTAACTTTAATAGGGTATTCTAAATCTGTGGCACTGGAACACTCAAACACTAAAACCCTTACCACAATACTTAAATCGTACTGGACGCACGTTTCAATAACCAAGCAAAGAAGATATCGATCTATTAAAGAAAGGTTTGAAATACAACCTGAAATTTAAGGTTGAAGAAATTATAGTTGGCATAGAAAACGCGATCAGTAATTTTGATGATACCACAAAAATTTTTATTCATACTGTTACAAAGAGGATTATTTTAATCGAGTCAACACCACTTCATTAGCGATAATTTAAGATTTAGACTAACGGTACCAAACCCAGTACTACCTAGAATGTATTGTTTACTTAAGATACACAAGCCCGGAAAGAGTATGAGACCCATTGTTTCGAACATCAACAGCAACATCAACAACTTACTTACTTTCCAAGTGGTTATCTGACAACATGAACCAGTTACAGTTTCCCGATTTGGTAATTAAAAATTCTTATGCGTTCATTGAAAAAAATAAGGACATTGAGCTTACTGACGAAGAAATTTTAGTCTCGTTTGACGTAAGTTAACTGTTCCCTAGTGTTCCGGTCGATTTAACTCTGGAATATTTAGAAAAGCTTTGGTTAGATAACCAAATGGATAGAGAGGAAGTTGCTAGTTTAATTTCTTTGACAAGACTTTGCATGAAACAAAGCTTTTTCCAAATTAACACTTTTTATCATCAAACGGAAGGAGGCGATGGGTAACAACTTATCGCCGTTTATAGCTAATCTCTTTATGGGTAAATTTGAAACCGACCTGAAGAATACTTTGGCTTATTTCCCTCGCCTTTGGATCAGATACGTCGATGAAATTTTTTGCATCTTTGACACCAGCAAATGTTCAACAACGGATTTCATGGAACAACTTAACTCAAAATTTTCCTCTATCAAATTTACCTACGAAGAAGAAAAATACAACAGGATCCCATTCCTCGACATGTTAGTAATAAGAAATAAAAATAAGTTAGAAATAGACATACATAGAAAACCTACTAGTAATAATAGATTTATCTTACAGGATGATTCTAATCACTCATATGAACACCAACTGTCGGCTATTAACTTTTTGATAGATATCAAAATGAACTAAAAGAAATCATCAATATTGCTAACTTTAACGGGTTCTCTGAAGATGTCATCTACAATACTATTAGGAAACATAAGAATAGATTAAGAATTAGAAATATAAGAACACTAGAACGCATTGACGGCCGCAATAATAAGAAATATGTTAAATTACCCTTTTATCCGAGTTACACGAAATGTCTTCAAAAAATCTTTTCTAAAGTTGACGGCGAGATTGTTTTTCCTTCAAGCAATAATCTTAAAAACCTTTTCGGAAGTTCCAAATACACAGTAGATTACATGGATAAATCAGGAATTTACAAAATTTCATATAAAGATTGTAATCAAGTGCATATTGGGCAGACAAAAAGATCAATCAGAATTAGATACAAAGAACATTTGGCTCATCTCAAATTCAGAAGGTTTGATAAATCTAGTGTTGCCCTGCATGTGCTTGAAAATAACCATAATGCTGATAATATAAAGTTAATTAAAAACGTAAAGAGCATTGTTCAATTAAATTGTTATGAAGGCATGAAAATTTACAAACATAAAAATCACTTGATGAATTCAGATTTAGGACCACTAAATTCCTTTATCCTTTGTTACATCATGTATAGTTAATTACAGCTGCAATTATAGCCATGTGCAACAAGGGCTTCATTGAAAAACATGGATTTTAATAACTTACGTCATCCTGACTATTTACATTTTAGGGATTACTTATCTTTAGGTTTACACTTTAGGCATTAATTATTGCCATGCGCAATGAAGCGGCTCATCATGAAACACTTAAAGTAGAAGGGTGATAAGGGTTTTAGTGAACTGTTTCGCCATTATCTTTGTTTCCTATGAAACTTCTTCCTTTCTTATGAAAGTTTTGTGTCTTTCTAGCCTTTCTAATCAAGCACTCGAACTCTGTAGTACTGGAACACTGAAGCACCTCACTAAAACCCTTACCACAATATTTTACTCTCACTGGACGTACGTTTCAATAGCCAAGCTATCATCATGAGCAGTAAACTACATTTAAGTTTCTTTGCAGATTCCTTTTGTTATTGGCATATATGATTATGTCGTCAGCAAACACACATTCTACTATTTCGATTAAATTTATATTTCTGTAGCCCACTTGTAGTCTTCTTGTCTTTCCTTTAGTTTTTTTTAACACTTCTACTAGTACAATACTGACAAGGGTCGGATTCAAGACATCACCCTGTCGTAGCCCTTCATTGGTAATAAACTCTGTTGATCCCAAGTTCCCTGTCCTTACATAATTTTTTGTGGTTTTGTAGAAACTCTTTGTTCCTTCAAGCAATTTCTTGTTTACTCCTTTTTTTATCGGGCTTTTCCACATTATTCTTCGGGACACACTGTCAAAGGCTTTTTTAGTATCAACAAAGGCTACGTATATATCATTGGCAAGGTTCTTTTCTATTAGTTGTTTTAGTGTGAATATGTGGTCCTGTACCTCTCTGCCTTTTCGAAATCCACTGTGTGGTTCTTCCACTTGAGGTTCTGTAATTTTCTTCAGTCTCACTTCGAGTATTCGTTCGTATACCTTAGACAATGTACAGAGCACAGTGATTCCCCTACAGTTTTTACATGTTTTGTTATCCCCTTTTTTAAACAAGACTAACAGTATTCCCACTTGCCAATCTTCTGGTATTTTTCCCTTACTCCAGACTTGATTAAATAACTTTGCTAACACCGTTGTTCTATTTTCTCCTAAATATAGATTATCAAAATGCCAGAATTCGAATAATAACCAAAAATAATTCGAATTCTGCGAATATTAAATTAAATGTTGATAATCAATAAAGCTGGCCACGAGCGGTAACGCGCAGTAGCGTAGAGTCGACCGGGCCTCGCGTTCCACTAGAGTTATTTTGCTAATAGAGATGTTTGCTGCCGCAAATAATTTCGCTCATCTTTTAAATAAAAATTAAATAACACGTGCTCAAACACTTACCATTTTAAGAGTCCTCCGTGAAATCACAAAGTGAAGAATGTCTGTTAAATATCTGCAACATTAGATATGTTTCAACTGTTGTTTCGGCAAAACTAGTACGGCATGAGGAAAAAATGCGTTTATATGCAGAGAACGAACGTTCTACATCTAGTGACGTAATATTTGCGTAAGTAAAATAATCTTTCAAATAATTAACGATTCTGTTGACGCACCTTCACAAATGTGTCTTAATGTGCCAAAATCAGAATTTTTCTCAAAAACACTTTCAAATTTTTCTAGAACAGAAACATTTTTTGCGTCTTCAATCGCGCATAGCTGTGCGTGAACATGTTGCACTATTTGTAGAGATTCTTCTAACGGCACCGCAGGATTTTGTAATTTTTCTATTGCATCTGCTAGCCCGAAGTAATTGTCGTGAATGATTTTTAAATCCATTTTAACCTTACTATCTTGAAATTTCGACTGGCTTTTCTGGATAGCGGCTTTGTATCAAATTGTAAAACCACGTTCTTAATATTGTCAAAATATTTATGATAATAAAACGCGGCCTGCAACCATGTTCCCCAACGAGTTAGAATAGGTTCTGGTGGCTCTGGTATACGGAGGCACAGTCTGTGAAATTCGCGAATACGTTTCGGTGATTTGACAAATACTGCTTTGGTATGCGCTATTAAAGCGTCTACCTCAGGATAACATTTTCTGATACTATCCGCCACAAGATTGAGAGCATGAATTTTACACGTAATGTGTAACAAATTAGCAGAATGCTTTTTAAGAGATCGAGCTACAGAAAGCATGTTTGCAGCACCATCACTCACTAACATCAAGAGTTGGTTTGTTGAAAGTTCAAACTTGTCCAATGTATTTAACACTAACTTTGAAATTACTTCGGCAGTACACCGTTGTATTCGTTTGGAGACTAATAGAATTGAAGGTGCCAATTGATGAGGTTCCAATTTGGGTGTCATTTCATTAAGAACAGAATCTTTCTTCCGATCTGTTGTTTCGTCGACACATAACCACAATTTTTGATCTTTCAACTCCGATTTTATTTTTTGTTCAATATGTTCGCGCGAAGATGGCACAATTCTTCGAACGATGTTCGACTTGGTAATTTGCACTCCGAATAGTTATTCCAAAAGCAGATAAATGGTTCCTTGTCTAGTAAATTAAACGGTATATTACATGCGATAAACGTAACGCATAAATCAAATATAAATTTTTCATTGTCTCGTGCGCAATTTCTTTTTGAGACATGCTTTTCACTATTTACGTGTCGTAGATAATGTTGTCTGGATCAACACATTAACGGGATTTTACAGATTACACATTTAATTTTAGCACCTTCATATATTAAGTCTGGAATTTCTGCAATAAATTTTCATAATTTTTCTAGGACAGATAAACAATTGCGCAAATGACCGGCAGCGGAAATGTCCGTACTGCTCCGCAGACGAAGTAATACTACCGTTCCTCTCGGTCCGAACTGATTCTACGCCGATGCGCGGTACCGCTCGTGGCCAGCGTTAATAATCAATGAATATTGAAATTAAAATAATAAAAATTAATAAATTTAGGTGTAAGTGCACCCCGAGCGGGGTGAAGTCGGTCACCCCTGTTTAAATACATAATTCTCGTTTTAGAACGATTTAGGGTAAAGTCAATCAATTAGAAATAAAATAAATGTATATTCAAAAATTGTAACATTTGCGGCAATATTTTGCAATAAAACACATATTAACAAAGGAGAAATATTTATTCAATGAGCGCCCTTTAAACAGTAATTGATTTTTCTTTTCAGAAAGGTTTTCAGATTGAAACAGCGTCAAGTATGCGTCAGTATACCGAAGTTTCGCTCCTTATAGCACGGAGCTTCTTCTGGGCTGCATCATGTCAAACCCTGCAGACAATCAGCTGTCTGACATTATAGGCTATCCTAAGCACCCATTTTCTTTACGTATTTTCATGGCATCTACAAAAAAGTGTTGTAGTTTAGAATGGGTACGATATTTGGTACTTTCATACACAAAAAAATTATTGTAAGATCCTAAGACATTTGCTTATAAAATGATTTAACATTAAAATACATATCTAGTGTGTTTTGACGTTTATCTAAGGCATTGTGTGAGAAAATACGAGCACATCTGACATCATAGCAAACATAATTCATTTAAGAAAATAATATAAAATCATTTGCTTTAACCCTAACCTCAAAACTGAACAAAAGTCGGCAAGAACCATGTGATCGACTTCACCCCGTTTTTTTTTTTTACAAAAGTTGCAATTAAAGCCACACAAAAAATAAATTTCAATTTTTTTTGTAGACAGACTTTACTGAATATATTCCTCATTATCTAGAGTAGTTAGGACCGGCCTAGTTTCCACACATTCAGCTTCGCAAATTTTTGATTTCACGTGTTGTTCAAATTGAAAAATTTTGCTCTTTAATCTTTAATAATTTATGGAAAACTGTTCACATTTAACCTAGACCTTCGTGATCAAGATTGTTCGTCAGTCTGTTACACTGTTGTAAGTTGAAAACAGCTGATTGTTTATGTGTTGTTGCCATTAGCATTAAAAAATGTGAAAAATGATCGACTTCGCCCTGGTTACGTAGCTACCGTCTACGCTACTCACAAAAAACATCACATTTCTTACAATATTAATATATGTAGCAGTTCATCAATAGATTTTATTTCTTATGTTTAGGTAAATAAACAAATATGTATGAAATTCGTTTTAGTATTTGTGTATGTAGAGGAAGAGGAGGGAGCAGGATGGTGTCGCGCAAGACTTACACATTACATCGCAGCTTTCAGTTTAAATAGAACTTGTGTTTATTGCATCTTTTACAAATTGTATTCTTATGGTAAAGCTTTTCAATTGTTTATTACTACACGCAGAGAAACGTTTACTTGTATCAAACCTGTCCGCCTTAATTCAAAACAATTACTTTTCAATTATCTGCAATACAATAATTGTTTTAGATCAAAAAAAATATTTTCTTAGCATTTCTTTCTCCGCTTAAGAGATGTATATAGTTGTGAAATAATTGTGTTTCTTTGCTTAAGACAATTGTTAACTTGATTCAAGAAAATCTTGCAGAAAATTTGAAGAAAGCGATTCTTAATATATATAAATAGCCATTATAACACTAGACAATATTTTCTTAAGGATAGTAAATAGTTTTTTTAATTCCAGTATGCGTTTAAGTATTGTTCTTAAATCAATAGTTTAATTTTCTTATAAAGCATTTTTTACTTAGAATTCTTGAAATACATATTATTTATATGTATGCACATTATTAATTGCGCTTACCTTGTTTAAAACAGTACGACATATACGTACATAATGAAGCAAATAAATAATTCACATTGTTTGCGACTTAAAAAAGGCTAAAAGTAGAGGTTACCTACAGAATAACGTTCAAACAAAAGTGAACTTACTGTAGAAGTACACATGAAAGAAAAAGCCTAGAAACAATAACCATGACAGATAATACTAATAAATAGTTCCTGGTATTCATGGAATCGCTACCGGCAAAAACATTATTTGAAGAAGAAATGTATAAAGGTTCTTACTATTGGTCATATTGCTCTTACATCTTTCAATTTATGCCACTAATTTTCAATAACAACAACTGAAATATTCTCTGGCACCACATAGTGCCAGTAGTTATAGTCATTCCGTCCTAAAGACAGTATACATATATGTATACTCTTTGCTAGAAAGTAGCGAATATAGAAACCAAAATATAGATGGCATACTTACCCATGCAATGATATAATCTTTAACGTACGACGTTTCACAAGCATTTTCAAAAGATACCGGTTAATGTAATATTTTTTCTTTTTATCACTATTGACCACGTGTACTAATTTAACTATAGTTTTTTTTTTAATATATAATAAATAATAATAATAAAAAGAAATAAATAAATTTAAATATTAACTCATTAGTTATTAAACTACATAAAAATAATCCCTATTTAATTACATTACTAAAGAAATAATTTAATTAAGGTACGAATAAACAATGGTACAATTTCTCACAAAATTCTATTGAAGATATCAGGCGACCGGTTTCGTGTTTTTAGCAACACATCCTCAAACCAGCTAAGAGGATATCCAAACAAAAGAAAACGAAATAGAATAAACATAATACAAGCCTTCAAACAATATAAAACAGTGATAAGAAAATCAAAGAAATATGAGTATAAGTAGCAATATGAAAACATCTGCACTATAGGATGTAATTAGGTTTTAGTCTAGTAACTGAGTATTAAGTATCGATATGCATAAGAAGACTTTTCCTCCTCCTGCCCCTTCCATCAACAAAAATTTTACTGCAAATTATGTGGTGCATTTAGTACACGTGGTTATTGGTAATGAAAGGAAGAAGAAAAATTATCTTCAAATCCTACTTACAATTATATATAAGCAGTAGGAGGTGATGTCAAATATTAAAATTTAAATTTAAAACTGTGTAAATTACATTCATGAGACAATAAAATTTTGACTGTGTAAAATTCATTTAAATGAAAGTACAAAAGTAGAAATAAAATTGTAAAAGGACACGTACACAAGTTAAAAACTGATCTGATATAATAAAACTAGACGTGACAAATTGTAAATTTTTTTTATGTGATATATCCTTTTTAAATGTTAATAACAAATAAGAAGACATCTGTTTTTGGTGGTTATTATAATTTTTCTTTTATGGGATATCTTTGTAGCTGGCCTGATGATATATTTGTTGAACACGAAGCTGGTCGCCTAATTTCTCAATAGAGCTTTGCACTCTGCATTCCTATCTTTAATATGAATATTTTCTTAACTTATTATTTAATTATTATTATTTATTTAATACAAATAAAATTTCGAGAAAAATATTTTCTTGTATTATACATTTTTATTGTCTTGAAATAGAGATATTTTCTTGATGCAAGAAACCATTCCTCTGCGCATACTTAAAGAGTATAAACATGCTTTCTAAGATTATTGAAATTCACCATCTCCAGTAGCGGCCTAAGATTCGATGTTAAGATAATTGCAGGTGACATTTAAAAAAAAAAATTTATCTGTATGAAAATGTAAAACTCTTTTCAATAACGAAAAATGAAACAAAGTAGCAAATCAATGCGAAATGCAATATGAAAAGTAGATTATTTCCCAGTATTTCTACTGTGACGGTATTTTTAAAGTATGTTTGCTGTACATATCTTGATATTCTGTAAACTTACAGTTACATGGAAAAAATCACTTGATAGAATGTAGTACAATATTGTAGGAAAAATATTGTAGCAGTCATTAACACAATTATCTAGATTTTTGTTAATTATTACATGTTGTCACAGATAATATCTCAATTGATTAATTATATGAACTGAGTGTTCGGAAGTGTTCTAAAACTCTTTTTCGGCAATTTAGATGAACTTTAGTACCAATAACTCAAGAAGATTTGTCTTAGAGGACACAAGACGTTTTAGAGCCTTTAAGAATTGAATTGGATTATCGTCTCTACCATTAAACTTAGGTAAAACCTCCTTTAATTTTAAGTTTATTATTGAACTATCAGACAGGCTTAGACCAGAATTATCCACCTGCGATATACAGTTTAAGATTGGGGAAAGGTCAGCTTCATTTATCACCTGTATTTTTGTGAAATTCATACTCATAGTTCGCTACATTTTTTTCCCTAGATTATTTATAGCGAAGAAGCCAATTTGTTCGTCGACGTTCAAATCTATTAAACAGCCCCTATCTCTAATGGTTTGGTCGTGTATTACGATAAAAGGACCGGGACCACTATATTTCATTAACGGAACAATGGATCAAAAACGATATAAAAAAGTTTTACAGACCTATTTAATACCTTATATCTGTTCATTGAATTCGACTCAAGGACCATATACTTTCATGCAAGACAATGCACCGTGTTATAAGACAAAAGGTGTAATGCGATACCTTGAATCTAAAAATCTGCGTGTACGACCTTGGCCAGGCAATTCACCAGACATAAACCAATTGGAAATGTATGGAATGTCTTGAAAAACATCTTAAGTGTACGAAGCTCAACTACAAAGAAAGCATTACAACAACATATTGAAGATGTATGGCATAATAGCAATGAAATTAGAAAAAAACATAAAAATCTCTATTGGCAGTATGCCAAAAAGGATTGAGGAAATAATAAGACACAGAGGAGGAACAAGCAAATATTACTAAATATATGTTCAAATTATACTTACTTGCATGTCATATGTAATTAAATAATAATATTGCCAACATTACCAATTGTTTTTTTTTTAATTTTGCCCCAAAATCATATTTATAAATGGTCCTAATTCGATGGCTTGTACATTGTCGTTGTATAGCTTTCAATTGGAAAATCATACTAAAAATTATTATTATGCCTTGCCATCATTGTAAGCCGTATAAGAAAAGTAATAAACGTATTTAGAAAGCGCTCCCTTTGTAAATAAAAATCAACGATAAATGCAGGTCTAAACAAAAAAAGAATAAATAAAATACCAGTCCTGTGAGAACTAGTAATTGTATGGTGCAGCACAGTCTGCATAGTACAGACTACAGTCAATTTTCAAACAGGAAATCATTAGCTTGAAATCGAGCCAAGTTTCTACGTTTAACACTAAAGAGTATTTCTACATACTCTTGTTTTCTTTTCAAACTACCCGACTATTAATAGCAAGAAACTTTGACTCGTTTTAAAGTTGTTGCAGCCTTTGTAATGAGTTTTTCAACTAATTTAAATAATGTTATGTAATAAGATAAAGTTTTTATTCTATTGACAAATTTCATCAATCAAACGCAATAGGTTAATTCAAACGTGTACTATCTTATGAAGTGGTATTACCTTCGTAGTTTTGCACTCACTACAGTTAAAGTCGTGATACATAGCTATTGTTCACTGCAGATTTCGCGTCAATAATCTATTATTTATCCCAACACCGCTGATAGTAGGTGAATTACACAACATAGCATGTCCTCATAGCGTTTGGCTTCGCATGATAGTACATTATTCATCGAGTGTTTCATAGAAATATATACGTTTAAATTGCGTATATACTGGATAATTTAATAACTGAAAATCATAAATTTACTTTTCGTCCTTGGGTTGCAACCAACCTATACTGCATTTCAGTAAATAGCAAAACTTAACTCATTCCTAATACAACCGGATTTAAGTAATTCCTATCTATTATTACATTACTATTACTAGGTACTACTAGTTTATAGAAAAGGTACTACGTCCCCAGCCCCTATTCCAAGATTTTGAAATTTTCTATACACTATCATTTTGTACTCGTCTTTTGTGCGGCAAAAGAAAATGTTGCTTCATTATTAATCGGAACTGGGGACATCCTTCTGGAAATACATAGCATTTCAAAATTTTGAAATTTCATATACACAATGTATGAAAAGAGAATATGAACGTTTGGATATTTGGTGCACTGAAAAAATGAATTCAATCAATCGTGTTCGTTGACTTCGCTTTGTTAAAGCAACAAAAAAAAAATTATATTAACTAATAAATTTATTACAGTAATGAACTACGTTTATCAAATTGAAACCTGTTTATCAATATAATAAACAGCTGTTTATTAACTTACCTTGTGAGAAGCGAAACAAACTTTAGGGATTTTTCATTCGACATTAATAAATGTATTCTTTATATCAATAAATCCGTTTATTGTATATAGTGTAAATACGAAAATATGTGTTCATCGATATAATAAAGAGCCATTTATTAAAATGATAAATTCGTTCGTTGGACCAATTTTAATAAAAAAGTTTTTTACTGTATTTATATACCTTTTTCGATGTGTGTACACACAATATTGAAAATTTGAAAAACAAACCGAAGGCGAGTTTTTCGAACAATGGCTTAAAAAATGTATTTTTTCCAATTCCCATTAATAAAATGCTGATTTTATATATTAAATCTCATTATTCAAACAATAGTTTAATCAAAAGGATGAATAAAATGTTTACAGCAACACTTTATTCACACTGCTACTGACAACACGAATACGCAAACTCTTCAATTTGCCGATTTAAGAGTCTGAAAGTGTGTTTGAAATGGCAAATAACTAGGAAGAAAGCATACCACAAGATGTTCTGAACCAAGCTGCGATTGCAGTATCCAATTTATTGCCAGAAAAATCAAAATTAGTTTACGAAAAGGAGTGCAAAACATTTTGTGAATGGAAGACAATAAAAAATGTGAAAACTATAACGAGTAAATGCTGCTAGCCTATTTCTTAGAACAATCAAAGAAAGTAAAGGTGTCCACCTTATGGTGTCGTTACTCAATGCCCAGAGCAACGCAATCCATAAATGAAAATATTGATATTTCCAAGTAAATAAACCTAAATATTTTAAATTAGATTTAATTATTATGGAGTTTTGCAGATTTTAAAAGCTCATCGCTTTTATAAAAAAGACGGGTTACGAACCAAAAAAGTCTCGAACATTTGAAAAATCAGATTTCTACGAATTTTTATCCGAGCTCCCTAATGAATATACTTATGTATGAAGGTAAGAATTTTTATAATCATCCTCGAAATACGTTTCCAAAGAAGGAACATTAAAATCTCCAATAATTAAAATACAACCAGAAAGCATATAACTAAAAGTATTTAATACATCGAAAAAGTATTGACAGTTTGTAGCAGACACATTTCGTTGGTGGTTGGGGCATTTACAGAAAATGTCCGAACATAGAGTTCCACAGCAAATACTAAGAAGCTCATTGGGTAATAGGAAGAGACGGGAAAGGCCAAAACCAAGATGGAAAAAAGAAATACAGATGAACATGGAGCAACTGAAAATAACTGGGTGGAGAGAAAAACTGGAAAATAAAAAGGCAAGTCATGGGCCTTCTTAGCCTGCAGTATATGAGAAACTTCTTTACTATGGGTTTTTCGAAAAATATTCTTGATAAAAGTTTGTGCTTCCCCTAAAATCAAACATGTACCATGAAACTTGATTTTGTCCCAATAGTAAAGTACCATTATTTAAAAAAATATCAAAAAATGCTATTTTTGAAAAAGTTGTTGATCGTTAAAAATTATACCCAAATTTAAAGTCATGGCCACCTATGTAAAATTTTATTTTTTTACCTATTTTTTCAAATATCGTCTTCAAAAACCAAATTTGTTTAAAACGATAAATAAACGACATAAGTAAACGATATCCTGTTTGATTTAAAAAGCTTATATTACAAATTGGCCAAATGTTAACTCAAACCAACTTTTTCAAAAACATGACAAACTTAAGAATTTTGTTAGTACAGTTTTGTTTATTTTCCTTAACACCTAAAATTGCCCTAAATAATAAAGTCGTAATAAGAAAAGAACATTTATAAATACCACCTGGTTAAACTGCAAAAAATTAACAATTTCTCAACACATGGAAGTTTTTCTGCTCAAAATAGTCTTTTGAAAAGTTGGCTTTGATAACGAATGAAGGCTTGACAAAAGGTATTCGTATCTGATAAATATGTATTTCGTAGTTACCGTTTGTTTTGTTACTATTTGATAATAGGTACTATTTAAATAATTTACGGGCGCGTAACGCTCCAGACAAAGATGGTTTTATCAGCTTATATTTTTATAATATTAATATGTTTACAAAGGAAGAAGAAGTTGAGATTATTTTGTTGTGTGGGAAAAATATTCCACGCAGAAAAGTTGCTTTAATGCCAGGCATCCTAATGCAATAAATCAGACGACAGTAACGCATATTTCAAATAAATTTAAAGAAACGGGCAGTGATAACAACAATTTCAAAAGATCTTACAATGCCCAAAAGTAACTACAGAGGTCGAAGAGAAGGTATGTTTAACAGTGGTGAAAAATGGTAAAACACCAGTTAAACAGATCTCCTGATATAGCGTATACTATTGTACAAAGAACCCTTAAAAGTAATTAATTTTAGAGCTTTCAAACTAAAATTCATAAAAACTTTAAATATATTTTATTTCAAGATTTGAGTTTCCCGCGCGGACCGATAAAGCAATATTTTCAGAAAATGGAACAGTAAGTCCATAGAACTGTAGATGGTGGGCTACAGAAAATCCTCAATATACTGTAGAATGCAAAAACCAATACTCGCCTAAGGTAAATGTCTTATGTGGATAGTTAAGCAATTTTAAATCAAATGCCACATAGACAAAGAAATAGAATTTGGTATCAGTAAGATGGAGTTCATTGTAGCGGAAGAATAAGACAATTTTTAAATGAAACCTTTAACAGAAAATGGAAAGGACGTTATTCAGTTTCTTATGCCAGCACGCTCACCAGATCTAACCCCACTGGATTTCCACTTTTGGAGTTACTTGAAAAATAAAGTTTACAGACATCGTCCTTTTAGGGAAAGAGAACATACTGAGTTGTAAAATAGAGACTAAGTGTACTTCTTTATGCTTGCCCACGATGTCGAGTATTCATTTGTTTTCAAAGCCAACTCTTAAAGATGATTTTCGGCGGAACACTTCCGTAAAATCAAAATGGTGCTGAGAAATTGTTAATTTTTTCAAGTTTAACCGGTAGCTATCAATAAATGTTTTTTTTTCTTATTGCGAGTTTATTATTTTGAACAATTTCAGTAGATAACAAAAATAAAAAGAACTTTGCACCGAAAAGAATTCTTAACTTCTTTGATTTAACATAACATTTGGCCAATTTGTAACATTATCAACTTTTTAAATGAAACGTTATTTACATAATGTCGTTTCTTTATCGTTTTAAACAAATTTTGCTTTTTGAAGACGATGTTTAAAAAAATAGGTAAAAAAATAAAATGTAGGTAGGCATGACTTTTAATGATAAACAACTTTTTCAAATAGCATTTTTCGGTATTTTTAAAAATTACGGTACTTTACTATTGGGACAAAATCAAGTTTTCAGACGCACCCCGTATAATTATAAAAAATTTTGCATATTTTATTAGTACATATTTAATTTTCCGGGATGCACAAAGTTTTATCAAACATTACTTTTTTTCGAAAAACCCATAATAAAGAAGTTTCCTATATGGTGCTAACTTTATGGATGACACTGTATATTAGTTACTCATTTCATCGCATGAAATTCTATATAATCTACAGTGGAGTAGTCGAGATTTTACACAGTTGATAATTTTTACCACTATATCTAAAATACTTCTTAAATAAATAAAAGCAGATGATGTTCCGTTGTTCTCTAACCTCAGTTTCATACTTTCGCGCAGGACACTCGCGCAGAACACACTCTGCGGAACACAGTTTGAAAAACGCTGATCTAGTACATGAACAAGGCTGTACTATATTGGAAGCTTTATCTTAGTAACGGTTCCTTCAGCCAGTCAAGCAACGTTGACAAAATACTACTGCTATCTTCTGGATTGAAATTTTGTCTCTTCTGAAAAGAATCTCGCCACTATCGTTGTAATTTCTGTTAATAAAACTTTTTGACTAGTAAAATGGGTAATAAGTCAGCGCAGTAAGTGTTAAATTATTCGAAGTTATTAACTTAAAGTGTTAGTGTTGGCCAGAATTAATGTAATCTTTACAAATTTCCTGATAGCATATATTTATGGTAGTAGATTAGCCATTATTTTGTCGCGTCTAGCATGTAACGTACACGAAAAAAGATGAGATGTAGTTTATCCGCGCGTTATTCCAAGGATACGGGAAATTAAAAAATGCAGCCTTTACACACAGCGTACAGAGCGCATGCAACAGCACGTAAATAGAGAATGAAACGCGCACCGAAGAAGTAAGAGAAAAGGAGAGAGATAGACAGATTGTATCTGCACCGGTATATACATAAAATATAAAACATGTTCATATATGCATAATATGCGGTGTGCGGTTTCCTACGGAGGACGCATATATTAATATGCATGTACACCGACTGATCAACGACCACGATAAACACATGGCTTTTATGGAACTACCCCCTCGTTATACAGCGAATTAATAATGCTAATGCATTTTCGTTTCTTCCCCGTATATACATATATACGAAAAACCACCGAAAAAATAAGCAAAAGCGAGATTAGTCCAGAAATAAGGTAGGTATCTCCCTTATTTAAAAACGACTTCAGCGGCGCTCGCTTATTAAGGGTAAATTTTTTATTACAGCTCATTATTTTGTTTTTACTTCCTTGCCGTCAAAAGTAGCTTATCACTAAATTATTAGTCACTCTACGATGTAATTGCAACGACTATAAGTTTCTAAAAAATTAAAAACTTAAGCGTATGTAAATTTGGACAAAATAATAATGAAATTACGCAGCGTCCCCCATTTAGTTCCAACAAAATTGACACCTTTGTTATGATTAAGTCTCTGGTTTTGGTTGTTAGTTCATATGTACTGCACAGAGAAAAATTTATTGTTAAAATAAAGATAAATATTGTTATTTTACAATATTTTCTAATACTACATGTGACAGCAACACTATCTAAAATTGATATACCTTCTCTTTACTTCTTTTACAACATAATATACTAAAACATACACTGTATGGTACAAAGTAACGCTGGCCACGAGCGGTACCGCGCATCGGCGTAGAATCAGTTCGGACCGAGAGGAACGGTAGTATTACTTCGCCTGCGGAGCAGTACGGACATTTTCGCTGCCGGTCATTTGCGCAATTGTTTATCTGTCCTAGAAAAATTATGATTTCGTCGGCAAAACGACCGCGGTCGGACAAACTTCGAAAATTTATTGCAGGAATTCCAGACTTAATATAATTAAATGTGTAATCTATAAAATCCCGTTAATGTGTTGGTCCAGACAACATTGTCTACGACACGTAAATAGTGAAAAGCATGTCTCAAAAAGAAATTGCGCACGAGACAATGAAAAATTTATATTTAATTTATGCGTTACATTTATCGCATGTAATATACCGTTTAATTTACTAGACAAGGAACCATATATCTGCTTTTGGAATAACCATTCGGAGTGCAAATTACCAAGTCGAACATCGTTACGAAGAATTGTGCCATCTGCGCGCGAACATATTGAACAAAAAATAAATCGGAGTTGAAAGATCAAAAATTGTGGTTATGTGTCGACGAAACAACAGACCGGAAGAAACATTCTGTTCTTAATGTAATGGCACGCAAATTGGAACCTCATCAATCGGCACCTTCAATTCTATTAGTCTTCAAACGAATACAACAGTGTACTGCCGAAGTAATTTCAAAGTTAGTGTTAAATACATTGGACAAGTTTGAACTTTCAACAAACCAACTCTTGATGTTAGTGAGTGATGGTGCTGCAAACATGCTTTCTGTAGGCCGGTCACTTAAAAAGCATTCTGCTAATTTGTTACACATTACGTGTAAAATTCATGCTCTCAATCTTGTGGCGGATAGTATCAGAAAATGTTATCCTGAGGTAGACGCTTTAATAGCGCATACCAAAGCAGTATTTGCCAAATCACCGGAACGTATTCGCGAATTTCACAGACTGTGCCCCCGTATACCAGAGCCACCAGAACCTATTCCAACTGGTGGCAGGCCGCGTTTTATTATCATAAATATTTTGACAATATTAAGAACGTGGTTTTACAATTCGATACAAAGGAAGCTGCCGGTATCCAGAAAAGCCAGTCGAAATTTCAAGATGGTCAGGTTAAAATGGATTTAAAAATCATTCACGACAATTACTTCGGGCTAGCAGATGCAATAGAAAAATTACAAAATCCTGCGGTGCCGTTAGAAGAATCTCTACAAATAGTGCAACATGTTCACGCACAGCTATGCGCGATTGAAGACGCAAAAAATGTTTCTGTTCTAGAAAAATTTGAAAGTGTTTTTGAGAAAAATTCTGATTTTGGCACATTAAGACACATTTGTGAAGGTGCGTCAACAGATCGTTAAGTTATTTGAAAGATTATTTTACTTACGCAAATATTACGTCACTAGATGTAGAACGTTCGTTCTCTGCATATAAACGCATTTTTTCCTCATGCCATACTAGTTTTGCCGTAACAACAGTTGAAACATATCTAATGTTGCAGATATTTAACAGACATTATTCACTTTGTGATTTCACGGAGGATTCTTAAAATGGTAAGTGTTTGATCACGTGTTATTTAATTTTTATTTAAAAGATGAGCGAAATTATTTGCGGCAGCAAACATCTCTATTAGCAGAATAACTCTAGTGGAACGCGAGGCCTGGTCGACTCTACGCTACTGTGCGGTACCGCTCGCGGCCAGCTTTAGTACAAAGTGTACAAAAGTTCCTAGAAACAATGACCAAGGTAATGCTGATCAGCGTGTCCCACTAAGAGTGGGGACTGGCGACATCTTGGAAACTACGATAGCTATAGTGATGCGAAAAACAATTTCATAACCAAAGTGGCAAACAGAAATTTAATTAAAACATTTTAAACTCCAAACATTAGTGCTAGGGGGCGCAGTTGCTAGGGTCAACAGTAAATTTTAAATTAGTCGGTAGAAGTTCCTGGATTAACTACGATTTTAAAAGCTTTATTGAAAAGCTTAGTTAATTACGCACTAGTGTAGTAGGCCTTGCCGAATCATGTAAAACTAAACCTGCTATAACTTCTGCAGTTTTTACCCGAATTAAAGAAATGTGGACTTGTTTGCGCTGTTTTAAACGTAGCAATTTGCGCCACCCGTAAATGTTCAAGAAATATACCAGATGGCGTTACTCCCAACTGTACGAGTTTTTCTCAATTATCTCTAAATATTCAAATGTAACAGTGCTTTTCTTATGTTGTGTTTGAAGAGTTTTGACAGACTAAAGTAGTGGTGAAAACCGCATAGTGATATATTTTTTCCTTTTTCCAGGTAATAACGAAAACAGCCCATTATCAGTAATAATTTCCCTATCAGTTACAAATACCTACTTAATAATATCGAAACTAATCTTAGTTGGCCATGAAACAAAGGAGTAATAACTTTTACTCTTTTGCACACGAAATGGTATCGGTATTAGTTTAATATGACTTTTTGTTTTTGATCACTTTTCAAATAAAGGTAACAAAATTTAGTGTGATTTGAATACAACAGCGGAATTTAGCATGCTATGGAAACAACTATTTGATTGACAATTGTGACAAGTACATAGAATTTTACGGCGCACTGGCCCTTAAAGATTGCTGCTTAGGCGTTGAATGATAAAAAATATCGTTTTCCAATGCAGATTCATATGATATGCTTGCACTGTATTTTCAATGTTTTGAAAACGCACGTATTGTTAAACGTGAAGTATCCAGAAAGAAAACATTTCAGCCGAGAAGTATTCTAATGTTTTGCGACACGATTACGTGAAACAGGGTATGTTCAACCTAGTGGAAATCCTACCCGAGCACGTGAAGCTAAAACTGAAACAAATGTGATAAATGTCCATGCATATGTTGAAGTTCATCCTCAAACAAGCACTAGAAAAATGTCTTCCATTGTAGGTATAAGCAAGTCATCAATTCATCGCACCCTAATAGACAATACGTCACATCCATACAGATTTTGACCATAGATTCAACAATTGTAATTAGTTAAAAGATATCTACCATGAAGATGCTGCCTTCTTACACTGCGTGTTGTGGACTGATGAAGCTACTTTAGCAAATGATGGGCAGGTAAATTTGCATAATATACATTACTGGTCCAGAAAAAATCCTCATTGCATGAGAGAGGTTGATCATCAACATAGGTGAAGTATAAATGTTTAGTGTGGCATTTTAGGTGATAAAGTTATTGGACCATTTAACAACGAAACATACTTAAACATTTTACGTAACGAATTACCAATATGTATTAAAAATACACATGAAAAGATTGCCCAGTAACAATAACCGAAAAATTAATGCTAATATAGCTCATGGTATTGGTGGAATCATTCCCGGCAAAGGTGCTAAGTGGCATGGGGAGATGTATCTTGGTGCTGTTCATGGAGAATAGCAACATATACTCGAGAGGCGAAAAACAATAGCGAGGGAAGGAGACACGTACGGAACCGCGCTGATAACGCCGGGTAAGCAGAAACATAGCGGGGTTACGCTGTCCCTTTCCTCGCTTTGTTTTTTGCCGGGAATGATTCCACCAATATCATGAGCTATATTTACATTAATTTTTTGGTTACCAATATGTACTTTTAGAAAATGTTTCGTAGGAAACTCGAAAAACACGGTGGTTTCAGCATGACTGCTTATTATTTACGAATCGTCCGTGACTATTTTCATAATACGTTTCCATATCAGTGGATTGAAAGAGGATCTATCTTTCCATGGCCAGCTAGATAACCAGATCTGACTGTGTTTGACTTTTATTTATGGGGAAGGATAAAAGATCTGGTTTACCAAACACGTGCTACAACGAGAGCTGATATGATTCAACCGATTCATAATGATATCGCCAGCCTGCCAAGAGTAGAAATCGAAGCGGCAGTTATTAGTACTCGTCGTAGACTATATCTGTGTATAAATAATAACGGCAAACAGTTTAAACACTTAAAATAAATTTAAGTTATTATTTATTTTCATTTCAAATAACACTATATTATGTACTATTCGTACTGTCTTCGTTTTGCATTGCTGTTATTTATTTGTTTATTTTGTAACCGCTACATTTTGTTGTTATCATTCCTTTGTTTCATGGCCAACTAAGATAAGTTTCGATATTATTAAGTAGGTATTTGGAAATTATTACTGATAATGGGCTGTTTTCGTTATTATCTGGAAAAAAGAAAAAGATATCACTACGCAATTTTCGCCACTACTTTAGTCTGTCAAAATTCTTCAAACACAACATAAAGAAAGTATATTGTTGCATTTGAATTTTTAAAGATAATTAAGAAAAACTCGTACAGTTGAGAATAACGCCATTTGGAACATTTCTTGAGCGTTAACGGGTGGCACAAATTACGACGTCTAAAACAACGCTGAATGTTCTTTCAAACAAGTCCACATTTCTTTAATTCGAATAACAACTGCAGAAGTTATAGCAGGTTTAGTTTTACATGATTCGGCAACGCCAACTACACTTATTATTCACAATCTGCTTTTTAATAAAGCGTTTAAAATCATAGTTAATCCTGGAAGTTTTACTTGCTAATTTAAAATTTACATTTGACCCTAACAACCGCGCCCCTAGCGCTCATGTTTGAAATTAAAAAATATTTTCATCAAGTTTCCCTTTGCCACTTTAGTTATGAACATTTGTTTCCCATCACTATAACTATTCTAGTTTCCAAGATATCACCGGTCCTCAATCTTAGTGGGACACGCCGTATAGCTCATGGTATTGATGGAATCACTTCCAGCAAAAACAATATGAGAAGAGAAAAACATTAACGCTTTTTGCTCCTGCCCACATCGCTGTTCATCTCTCAGTTTGTGCCACTAATCTCCAAAAACAGCACTGAATATTTCCTGGCGCCACCTAGTGCCAACAGATACAATGATATAACCTTCAACGTTGCATAAACATTTTCAAAACATACCGGTTAATGTAATGCGAATATTTGCTTAAAACTAAATGATTTACTTGGAAGAAACATTTTTCTATCTTCGATTTTTTTGATATTCTACCCCCAAGAAAATATTTATTTAATACAAACAAAATTTCAAGAAAATTATTTTCTTATATTACACATTTTTATAGTCTTGAAATAAAAATATTTTGTTAAATAGAGATTGATTTTTATCTAATTTCTTGATGCAAGAAAATACTTCTCTGCGTGTAATAGATTTTAATGTGGAAGTGTATTTTTTTTATCTCTGATATCATTTATTAAGTATAATTTATGTTTGAATCGAAATTTAAAGTACTTCACAGTTTTAAAAACAATTTTATTAATAAATTAAGAACTAAAAGTATTTTATTTTTCCCAAACATGCCCAAAAACATTAAAAAAAAAATAGTATTTGCAGTATTTCCTAAAACCTCTCAATTGTACTTTATGCAATGAATATTTTACTATAACAAATTTAGGATTAATTTTCCTTTATTTTATTATCAAAGTCATTAATTAATAACCTTGTTTTTGACAGTGTTGCTTTTTTTATATATAATTATTATACCCATCAATTATTAAATCTCAGATTATACGATATTACCAATTCATCTCAGAAATGATTATTACCCGGTGTTTTATAAATAATCGCAATGCTTTAAAATTCAACGTTTCTCCAATATACATGATGTACAATTACCGCTATAAAATATACAACTGCAGCATATTAAAATCTTATCTTCCCTGAATAGTGCAATATTATTGATCTTTCGGTTATCTAGGGGGTTATAGAAACGCCTAAAATATATGACAGCCATAACTTTTAATCTACAATAATTATGTAAATACGCTGCCCTTGTTACGAAACTGCTACCGATCTGAATGGGTGTATTAATTCTAGAAATTAAGGGTTATTTCGTAACACATGCGCCATCTACCAACACGCTATCGAACCCCGCTTTTTATTACCGGAGGCCTATCGAACATTAAACCATTTATCATTTCAAATTTTTATTTACGTGGAGCTATTTTTTCATTTATGATACCCGTCTAATGTTCGACACTTTCAAGCAATAAAAGTTTTATGCATGCTGTTGAATATTTTTATAGAATATGTTCCGTTTAACTATATCTATGTAATAGCATGGTATAAAGAAATACACAATCGCTTGTAAATCTTGCAGGGCGAGTTTAGAAATAGGACTCGTAAAGGGTTGTATAACAAAAACCTCTTTGTTTTTGTTATATAAATGTATTAGCGCGTAAAGATAAATAATACGATCTTTTTGACAGTTAACAAACAGTTGTAAATAGATTTTTTCATTCTACAATACTCTATTTGCAAAAATGTTATAATACTAGCTTTACACAATATCACAGGGTTATACAGGAAGAGTGTGTTGATGCTTTCGGTTTAATTTTCAACGTTATTAAACGAAACGTCATGCGTGGTATTTCATATGTTTTTTTACGGTTTTTGAGTCCATCCAAACGTTCAGTAATTAATTGTAACAAGCATCTGCCACTTGCTCTCTTAAAATTACATTAAATTAAACTGTTGGGTTTAATATTTCCTGTACATAATAAAAATTGACAATATCGTTCGCGATATACTGTTATAAAAATATGATACCACTTAAAATTCATAGGCAACACTGAATAATTAGCATACAGAGTAGGATATAGTGTAAGGTACCTTTCATTGCTTAGGGTTCTTAACTTTTCCGATTATCTACATGCAATGACAATGTATAACTTAAATCCATCTTTTGCGTTTGTTTTTTAATCCGTCAAGAGGCAAATAATGCGGAGCTTAAGGACTGCGAGGAGTTCGGGTGATTAAAATCAAGACGCAATTTACACGTAAACCAGTTCATTTCTTCCCCTTCGGGGCGTTCAGACGTTTATCTCGGAATCGCTTCAACGCTAACTATGCGTATTTACATCAAAATAATTAACGACGCTATCTTAATCTTACTTCACCATCGATAGAGTTTATTTTTCTGTAATAAATTAAAGGATGCGCAGGTGACACAGTTTGTTATTTATTATAACACACACATTCCTATTAAACTAGGAAGCGAATATTTCAAAAAATATAACACTAATTAGTAACGTAACGTTATATGTTCATACATACAGCGTGTCCACCTAGTGCACGGACGGAAGATAATTCCTCTCCTGAGCAATTTAGAGAAAAATGTTTCAAACAAAAAATATTCAGAGACAAATGCTGTAAAAAATAAAACTATATTCAAGTATGAACGCTGTTCAGTTTCCGCTGCGCACGATACAAGCTTTACATTATCAGTAGGCTGGGCATAGAAAAGTGAGGTTGTCGCGCCCACGACGCGACGTATGTATGTAGATGAATCAACACGCGCTACCTCAGCGAATGAAATTATTGATTTATTGCAACAGTTTCTCATCAACCCTTCGCAGCGTTAGATGTGATTATAGAGGTAAATATTTGTATGTAAGAATGTCTAACGTACGCAAGGGAAATAAACGACCGTTCACTAATAATAAAGTCACTAAATTTGTCAGTGAATTTCCAGATTTGAACTATAATGGAACTAAAGCATTGTGTAGAGTTGGTAAAATACCTTTAATATGCTGGAACAAAGGCGACTATAAATGAAAAATGGCGTGCCACCTCAATTTAAATTGGATTTACTTTTGACCTTTATTGTTTGTGGTCTATCGCTTCGCTTGATTGATTTTTCTACCAGAGCAGGGCTGGTCTTTACATCCCTAACACTGAAGCTTAGTAGCTTATTGTATTATTCCTGCTTCGGTTTTGTTTTACTTGAACAGGTTAGTTCCCGCAATCAGGTTTAAGAGCCTATGTAGTAAATCTTTCTCCATTGGTAGTTCAATTGTGCTTCGCATAGCGAATCTGCGTTGAGCTAACGCTGCACATTCGAAAATAATTGGAAAGTCTACATAAGGGCTCATCTTTGTAGATCCCCATCTTATGCAAGTGGCCTCTCAGACAGCCATGTCCTGTTAATAGACATGTTGCTGCCCTAAGCTGTATCTTGCTTAATTCAAGCAGGTCAGCAGTCAGATGTTGCGGCGATCTTCCCATCATCCGTTTGCTGTGCTTTTGTCCAGCTGCATGTTTCCAGTTTAATTGATGTTGTGTTATAATCCACTCATTAATTGCACCACGCACTGCACTCTTGGTAATACCTAGACCCGGTACAGGGCCTACATAATTCATTTTTGAACCTGCCCTCGCTAGCTGGTCTGCAATTTCATTGCCCGCTATGCCCCTGTACCCTAACACCCACAACGGTTCGCTTACTCGATAAAGAATCGTTTCGACAGTTTTGGCGTACATACTGGTTTAGTAAACAGGCAGAATTTTCATTATTATTCTCCAGAAAATCCAGATATTGTAAGAGAAGTTGATTATCAGCATCGATGGAGCATAAATGTATGGGGAGGTATTGTAGGTCAACACATCGTCGGTTCCTATTTTGTTGAGAGAAATATAACTAGACCAATATATTTAAATTTTCTTTATAATCACTTGCCAGGTTTGCTAGCCCACCTTCCCTTGGACGTAAATCAAGAAATGTGGTTACAGCATGACGGTGCACCAGCTCACTGCTCACAGGGAGTGAGAAATTATTTCAATCAGGTTTATCCTGAGAAAGTAATTGGTAGAAATTATACCATCAGTTGGCCAGCTCGATCACCTGATTTAACCAAAATCGACTATTTCTTGTGGGGTTATGTAAAAGGAGTGGTCTTTAAGGAAATACCAACAACAGCACAAAATATGCGCGAAACAATTATCAACGCCTTTCGAAGTGTAACAGCGGACGACATGCTTCATAGGGTCCAAAGAGAATTTCTGGATAGAATAGATAAATGTTTGGAAAAGAATGGGCAACATTTCTAATATTCGTTGTAATTTTTTCCTGTTTTTTTTTTACTTACTTTTCATCCTTAGTTCCTAATTTTATTTGTTATTCAGTTTACGTTATTTTAAAAGGAAAGATCTTGTAGCGCCCTATTATTTTTTCGATTTTTGTCTTTATTTTCAGTGTTTTACATTACGCTGGTTGTGTGTTCTTGTTCTCATTAAATAAAATATATATATTTTTTATTTGATTAAAGGTGTTTCGTTAACTATCTCTGAAACAACAGTAGATAGGTCTAAGGAACCCCTTGCACTAATTGATGTAGAATTTAATTTTCTGTAATATAGAAACAGAATATACAGGATATTCTATTTGAAATGATTGAGAAAAATAGCCGTGAAGTTGTCCATATTGAAGAAATAATTTTGAACGCTCTGTATGATATTGCAGCACGAAACTTACAAAAATGAATTGCGGACGCCTTAATAGAAACAGAATACAAATATTATTTGTTGAACTTCGTGTTTGTGAATGTGGCAATTTTTCAAGTATGTAGAAGTATGAAATAGCCATTTTTTTCCTCTTGAATTGGATGTCGTTAATATTTTCAACATGAATAGGAACTATCGATAGGCATAAAAAACTGCAAAAATATACGGTGTGTTCCATTAAAAGAAATGCGCTGACCATCGATACTCTTTTTTTAAACAGCCTGTAAAATTGAAAATAATTTCAGAATGTGCATATTGTCCTTTTAAATACTTGCTGGAAATTTTAACCTCTTATCTTCAATAGCAACTGAGAAACAGAAGACCGACGCATTATTGCAGGACCCTATATATTCATTTGAGAAAATTTATACAACAAAGTTGTATCTGTTGTACAAGGTGCAACAATATTTTCATTATCTACAAATATGCTGCAAAGTATATAAGAATTATCCTATAGTAAGAATTCCTTATTTGCCCTTAATGTCAATAACGTTAATGGCGATTGGCAAAAATTACGGTCATTCATACACGAAACATATGCATTTAAAATGAAAGTATCTGCTACCTAGTTAGTGTCGTATCACAATTCAGATGTAATTTGGATTTAAATAGTTAAAGGTGCTAGTTATAGTCATTTTCATCAGGTGTCTGAAATACACAGTGCTCGATATTTTCACCGGAATTAAAAACGTGCCGGCTACTGTAACTGATGCGTGCCTGTGAGATATAAAGAGATAATTATTATTTATTATGCACTTTCTTAACACACACCGGAGCAATTAACCATACACCTTATAAAGTATGCAACTTGTGCAGCAAAATGTTTTTTACATATTAATTTTTTTAACTGCTTATTTAAGCAAATATCAATAACACAAAAATATACTAATTAAGTAATTTCTTTTTACGGCGTTAAAGGTGAAATAACACAAAGTGTTCAAAATTACTTTAATGTACTGGAATATTAGGTTCCTAGTACCCATCAGTACGACTCTGTCAGTAGTAATGGGTGTTTTTCTCAAGCATAGTAGAACTTAAAATTATACAAAATAATACGAAAAATAAAAATAAGTAAGTCATCGCTAATTGAAACTCAAGCCCATTGATCACATAGTGAGAGTGCAATACTACCAATTGGTTTGAAAATCACACGAATGATAATATCCTTGACACAAATTTCTTTAAACAGAGTCAAGAAAGTGTTGGATTTAATGAATGTCAAAGATTTAAACAAAGAAGAAAAAGATTCTATTCATAAAATTTGTGGCAAATACGCCGATGTGTTTCTTTTGGAAAATGATCTGGTGACAGTGATAAATGTTACTAAAGAAACAATTACATTAAAAAATAGTACTTATAGTGCCACCAAGCTCAGAAAAGCCCTGAGTGGGCGTGTCCGAGGGCGCTACAAGTTAACAAGGTACACTCTCATCCATAATCTTTTCCGCGGGATATTTAAATCAAACTAAAGTAGTAGCTCGTATAAACAAATGACCAATGACGGGTGAAAAACTTAGGAATTAAAAAAAATAAAGAGTTTTTGAATGTTTTTCTAATTTTAATTAAAGCAAACGTTTATTTCAACTTCAAATATAATTTAATTGCAAAATGTTTTATATTATAGATTACAATGCGATCATTAGCCTTAGTAATCAAATTCATCATCTGATATTCTGTCCTCGCTGATCCAATCTTCATCTGAAGAACCTGTATTTACAGTGAAACTTAAATTTTCCACAATTTCATCAGTTAAACCATCGGCCTTCCACATTTCTTCTGCAACATGTCTTACATGGTTACACTCCTTTTCCCAATCAGCTTGCGTGATTTCTGAAATTGCAATTCTAACTAATTGCTCGATGTCATGGCTAGAGTGCAACACATTATTCATAGCAACTTTTCTTTTCGCCATGCTCCAAATTAATTCTATTGGATTCAACTCACAATGGTAAGGAGGCAAACGTAAAACAGTATGGCCATGCTTTTTTAAAAGTTCATCAACATAATAAGTTTTACTTATAGAATATTATCTTACCAACATTAAAAGTTCTGCTTTTCGCATTTCTGGAGTTGTTGCAATTCTATTTCCTTCTAGCCATGATCGAATATCATCTTTTCGATTATTTTGTGTAGGTGGTTTATTTATTTGCATGCTGTGATATGGTGCATTGTCCATAACAACAATGCTATGTGGAGGCAAGTTTGGAATAAGTTGTTTTTCTAACCATTGCATAAAATTGAAGTGGTTCATATCATCGTGGTAATCACCTGATTTACTTTTTGATTTAAAAATTAGCAAAGCATTCTCGACAACGCCATTAGAACTTCCTGCATGCACTATAATATGTCTCTGATCAGCTCGATCACATTTATAAACACCAGGTTCTTCTTCCGATTGCCAACATTTGCCAACTCCATATGTTGGGTGAATATAAGTTTCATCTAAATATATCACTGGTCTTTTATTCTTTCCTAAATTTTCATTTTCTCGTAATTGTCTTAAGTATATCTTATATCGAAAGCCCAATTGTAATAAATATTTACGTAAAGTTTCTCGTCCTCCTGTGTAGTTAATCTTGTCTTTCATTTTGTCTACCAGCAATTTCAATGTTGGCACCTTACGATCTACAGTATACATCTCATGGACACTTCTTCTTAGTACGCCTTGGTCAAAATCATCTAATTCAATTTTCATTGAAACTGCAGTTTCTCGCTTCTTCTTTGGAGATTGTAATGAAGAAGTGCCGGCCATATCAGATTCTCTGCGAATCTGCTTTATGAAACTGACTGATTTCCCTGTTGCTGCAGCAGCTAGCTCACTAGCTTTTTCTAATGGAAACGTCCTATGACCATCTGCTTTCTGCTTGTCAAAGAACTGTATAACATTGCGAATAATGTTTCGTGCTTCCGAGCGAACGAGTTTACGTTTACTCATGGTTGCTAACCTGTAAAAAAAGAAAAAAAACCTAAATGCCTTAAAATAATATTACTCTTTTTATAAATTAATATCGTATTAAAAGGAATATTACAATACACTTAGAAATTCCTAACCTAAAAATTTACAGTTTGAATGATTTATATATCCTTGAAAATAATTTACTTACCTAAATTATGTAAATATACGACTACAGGTGTCTTAAAAAAGACAATTTTTTAGTCAAACAAGTAGGAACAGGAAAATAAAAGTAAATTTGCAAAAATATGAACCAAGCGTACGAAATTAAAAAAACTTGTGTCAGTTACTGTACTAAACGAAAATTACGCTTCTTATTGGTCGATGTTGTTTGATATTGAAATTAGTTCGCATATTTTCCGAGGTTTTTCTGAGCTTGGTGCTACTGTAGACGGTATATGAATCATAGAAGAATGTAGGTTTAGTTGATCTTCTCCCTTACTAATAGTACCTAAAAAAGGTGATTACAACGGGAATAAAAAATGGGGAGTTGTTATTGATTACAGACCTTTAAGGCCGCTTTCCATTACCAAATATTACGGAAATTTTAGATTCCTTGCCAGATTCAGTTTAGTTCACACATTTAGTTCTTTCGCAAGGATACTATCAGGTCGAATTAGATCCTAAAAGTCGTAAATACACAGCTTTTATCACAAATGAAGGGCAGTTTCAAATGAAGAGATTACCAATGGGTTTGAAAACCAGTACTAGCTCCTTTTCTCGTATAGTGACCATTGCAATGTCCGGTCTGAATTTTGAATCATGTTTCGTATATCTTGATGACCTTATTGTTTTTGGTAATAGCTTACAATATCATAACCAAGATTTAGTAAAGGTTTTAAATAGGCTTCGTCGAGTGAACTTAAAATTAAATCCATCAAAATGCGAATTTTTGAAAAAAAGAAATACTTTATCTAGTACATGTAATTTCTTCTGAGGTTGTTTCACCTGATCAAAACAAAATTAAAGTTATACAAAAATACCCGATCCCAAAGAGTGCTGACGAATGAAAGATTTGTTGCGTTTGTTAATTATTACAGAAAATTTATTCCAAATTTACTGCAATTGTTAATCCTTTGAATAAATTATCTCGTAGGTTAGTAAAGGGGTCCCAAAATACGCGTAAGAAATAATTTTGATAGAAAACACAGGTTTTTGATTAAAAATTGTAAATTGTTTATTGATTCATAAAGTATACAGTACAGGGTGGCACGTACGCACTCTTTTGTCGAAATTTTCCATGACCGTTTTGCATAAATGTGGCTGAATTTCGTTGATACAGCGCTCAATTTCCTCCTTCAAAACGTGGGTGGTCGTTGGCTTGATGGCATAAACCTTAGACTTCAAAAAAACCCAAAGAAAAAAGTCCAACGTCGTCGAATCGCATGATATGGGCGGCCAATTCCGATCAGCAAAACGGGAAATTACACAACCAGGAAATGATTCATGCAGTAATTGAATTGTTTCTCGGGCTGTATGGCATGTGGCATCGTCTTGTTGAAACCACATATCGTCCACATCCATATTTTGCAATTTAGACACATAAAATGGATTATCATGTCGCGATAGCGAGCACCATTAACTGTTGTTGCCTGACCAGCCGCATTTTCGACAAAGAATGGTCCGATGATGCCTCCAGCCCAAAATCCGCACCAAACAGTGACACGTTGTGGATGCATTTGTTTCTCAATTGTCGAAATGCTAAAGCGACCATTATTAGATTCGGTAGAACTCAGACAAACAAGTAAGATTAATTTATTTCATGTACACGTTCCAGTGAAAACCCCTATGTCATGATATAGAAACCATTGCATTCTGAAAATGTTGGTGTTCGGATAGCAGCTTCACGGAGAAGAACTATTGGTCCATTATCTTTTCATTACATGGTAAACGCAGAAAGATATAATAATTTATTGCAACTTCTTTTAAACCAGTTGAATGATGAAGAACTGAGGGATAGATACTTCCAACAATACAATACCACAGTTCATAAAACACTACAAAAGAAACAATAAACCTCTTACATGAATATCTCGATAGCCCTGTAGTAGATTTTCCTCCACGTTCTACTGATCTAACTATTTTAGATTATATTTACTTTTCCACACAATTTTAAAAGTACACCACACAATACAAGAATTTACCGAAGCTATTCAACATATTTGGACAGGATAACGCCTCAACATCTAGTCATCACATTTAACAAGAGATCATTTTGAGCATTTACAATAACTGTTGCTAAATTCTTCCTTTACTTTTACTAGGAAATACATTTTTTATTCTGCTAGCTTTATTACTATTGACTTAGACTACCACATTAGCTGTTGGCACATTAAACAGAGACTTATTTGCATCATTTCTGTTAAATATGTCAAACGTAATTTTAAGTTTAAGTTTCAATCTTGATATGATTTAAGCAAGATTTAATTGTCAGATGTACTTGTAACCAACATAAAAAGTAATTAAAAAAAAACATGGATGACAACAAATATACCAATATGTAAATTACAGAAGAGAAATTAGTTTTTAGTAATATTTATTTGTAATAATACCACTGTAGAGCATTGTCATTTGATTTCTGAGAAACTATCTAAACGAACTTATATGAGCTTTCCATGACTTGCTTTAAACCATGATTTCTCCACCAATTTATGACGTTGACGATCACAAACTGGTCTCCTGCTTAAATACGTGGTGTGTAAATAGAATAATGAGTTTGATTTTTCATAATTTTTTTATTCGATTGAAGCTCCAATTACACATAGTCTTCTTAAAAGTAGTTTCCTTGGGAAGCCATACAGCGCTGGGGACGGTTCGTCCACTCTTCGTAGCAGTGCTGGAGCGCAAATGTTGGAATCACCTTCAGTGGTCAATTACGGCCTGTTCTCACGTGTCTCAAAATGATGTCTCTTGAGGTGAATTTTCAATCTTGGGAACAGGAAAAGGTCACAAGGACTCAAATCTGGAGAATAAGGGAGCTGCGGAATCACAAGGATGTTTTTACTTGCCGAAAACGCCTTATTTGAAATAACTAAGTGATAAGGCGCATTGTCATGATGCAGGTGTCCTTGATGTTCCGTTTCACGTGATCCCTTTTCGAAGTCTTTCAACAACTTCTCGATAAAGATGCCGGTTTACCGTTAGGCTTTAACACATAAATTTCTTATGGATGATCCCTTGGCTATTAAAAAAGCAAACCAGCACGTTTTTGATCTTCGATTTGCTCGTTTTGGGCGCGGTGCGGTTGGAGTGGGCCTCTGTTGGCTCTATAGCGTCTCGCTTCCCTGTCGTATTCAAAAATCCGAGACTCATAACCAGTAATGACACGTTCCAGAGAATTAAGGTAATTTTCCATCTACTTCAAAGTTCAAGACACGCTTCTGTCATGTTCGGTTCTCACATGTCTCAAAATGATGTCTCTTGAGGTGAATTTTCAATTTTGGGAACAGGAAAAGGTCACACGAACTCAAGTCTGGAGAATAAAGAAGCTGAGGAACCACAAGGATGTTTTTACTTACCAAAAGAGTCTTATTTGAAATAGCTAAGTGAGAAGGCGCATGGTCGTGATGCAGCATGCAGGTATTCTTGATGTTCCATTTCACGTGATCCCTTTTTGAAGTTTTTGAAGAACTTCTCGGTAAAAATGCCGGTTTACCGTTGGGCTTTAAAACATGAATTTCTTATGTGTGATTCCCTTGCTATCAAAAAACCAAAACAGCATGCTTTTGACTTTCGATTTGCTCATTCTGGCTCGTTTGGGGCGCGATGCGGTTAGAGCGGGTTACTATTGGTTCTATATCATCTCTCTTCCGTGTCGTATTCAAAAATCCGAGACTGACCACCAGTAATGGCACGTTCCAAAAAATTAAGGTCATTTTCAATCTGCTTCAAAACTCAAGACACAAACACTTCTCTCCTGTTATGCTTGCGATCCTGCGAAAGATCTTTCCGACGATAAGAACTTCGTCTTCAATCGAATGTCGGCTTCCTATGTGAATGCTTTAAACCATCTGAAAACATGGGACCCTGACAAAACACTGTCTTCAGTCTCCGTAGGCCCGTTGAAGTTTTTCATCAGTTTCCGTCGTACTGTGCCCAAATCTGAAACAAAACTAGATAGCGCATCGTTGCTCGAAATTGTTGTGATTACGACATAGAAATCAAATACAATTAAATATTGAATAGAGCAATTAATTTGCTAGAAAGAATTTAGATAAACTCAACTTTATACCTTTTACATCAAAGAGAACCCAACCAACAATATTGAACTTTCAACATCTTTTATAATTTCCATTGAAGGGTTTGGTATCCTTTTAAACGGCACTATAATGTTTATTATATGAGGAGACTGAGATAAATATTACATAAAAAAAATATAATAATATATAGCAGCTATAATTTTTACCCAGCGGAATTACTTCACCGTGAGTCAGAAGGCAATTATATAGCTAAAAATAAAAAAAAAACTGCTACACTAACCACAAATAAAATAATGGAGGTAATAATTTTGGATATCTGACATCACGCTCATATGTAAGAATCACTAACAATTACAAACTAAATAAACGGTTTAATTTTTGAATGTAAAAAACACAAATTATACAGTGAAAACATGTGAGAATATTGTTTTAATTATAGAGTTTACTGCTATAATATGACTAACGATGTCCACGAATCTTTTGCAACACAGAAAGCTTCTGTTCAAGGTTTTTGGTTCATGTAAACTTTGACCACAGTTTGTATTTCGTGGTGAAATGGCAAAAAACGCACAATTTCTGTTTGCTAATTGTTCGAAACTGTTTAGGAACTAATCTAAACAATAAGTTATCCACACTATCGTTAAATTTAAACCGGACCTTACAAGTTTCTCAATAGAGAATGTTAACGTCAAGTTACGTAAATATAGCTGCGCTCGGAGAATATAAGTTACTGGAGTTTCTCATTAGCGCCAACGGGCAGTGGCGGAGGTTCGATACAACCCACAGCATAACTGCGAGTCTCAATCAGATCTATTGTGTATACATGTACGCTGCCGTCAATACTATTTCGTAGTTCTACGTTTGTTTTAAAAATGTTGCCTATGTCGCGATTTAGATAAGGCAAGATACACAAGAAATACGTTACTTTAGTAAAGATGAATCAGAAGTATACACCTCTCTTAAGCGGAGAAAAAAAAACGATAAGAAAATATTTCTTTTGACTTAAAAGAGTATTATTGTGAATAATTAAAACGGTATTGTATTGAATTGAGTTGGACAAGTAAACGTTTCTCTGCGTGTGTACAACTGGAAATGCATAGTTTTAACTGGAAACGTATGTGTAGCAGTTTGAATACAGATAACCAGACTTTAATAAAAAAGAAGTACCGGATTTGTGCTAACATTACCTTGTCTAAAAAATTTTTATTCATATAAAGTAGATAAGTATACGGCATATCACGTAGCAAAATCTTCAATTATGTTAAAAACCCTCCCGCATGGAGGACAATTAAAAAGAAGTTATGTATATTACATTGTGGTAGTTAAAAACTTGCAATAGGAAATTAAGACATAATTTCAATATAATTATAATATACAAATATATAATTAAGCGTAATTCTCGGGCTATCTTCGACTATCCAAAGCATGCATGTAGATAATTTATTAATATAGGAGCACACCCATTTACGGGAATTTTGTTCTTGAAAATTGTATCGCTTCCGAAATCAATAAGAAATATTGTAATTTTAGTCATTATATTCACGGTGCAACTGGTTGAAATTATACCATAACCTAGGGTAATCTGATATAATGTGCGGCTAGGATTATTAAACATTCATTTATATTTTATTTACACAAAAATCCGTTTGTATTCCTGTACTGAAATCAGCAAAGCGTATAAAGAAGAATAAATTTAGTTTTCTTTATAATTCCGTTGCTTTTATTTTTAATTAATTATATATACGCGGTTTAAGATTTATGGGTATACAATACTAGCAGTGTAATAAGTTCCTAAGAAAAGATAATGTATTTAATTTCGTAATATATACGGTACGTACATATGCATTTATTGTATTATTCAAAAGTTCATTGGGATTCGATTTAATGGTACACGAAGCGAAACACTTTTTGAATTTAATTTTTATTTTTGTCATTACAATTTTTAAGGTACAGCATGTCGCTTTTAAAATGGAACACCTGGAATAACTCCTGAAATAATGATATCATGGGAAAATATTGAAATAAGTTTCTTTTTGTTTTGAGAAAGACATATTTTGAAAGAAAATTGACTTTCAAAATTTTAAAATAGGACTATAGGGCAACATATATTTATTTATTTCAAATTGATCTGCAAATAGGCGCATGCCCTAGACAGCAGATAGATATAGAATAATAACGTTACACACTGAAATACTAGGGTAGGTAAGGATCCATTTATAAGCGCTGCACGTATGTGGATGCAGAGTTCAGTAATGCAGTAGACATTGAGGAGTTGGCTCGTTCGGTTACGATTCTCATTGTGTGTTTCCGAAACCATGGGACGTAAGCCTGGTGCACCTTTTGCATCGCATGTGAAGAAATATATTTGGCGTTTCCCTGGTTTGGAATTTACAGATTCGCACATTTGTTGCAAATTCTGCGGTATAGGGTTGCTAGGTCGCACGACATTTGAATGTAGAAGTTAAAAGTAAACGTCATGTATTGAATTTATGAAATAATATTCCGAACTGGCAATTTTTATATGACTTTATTTTCATGTTGTGCACGTGTAACATCCCACAACACCTACTAGATAATGAAAACTTTCGTCTTTTTTGGGATAAATATGTTCCATCATGGAAGCTACCAATAAAAAGAAAATTGCGGTACAATTTACCACATGTGCAAAGTACAGTAAAATACTGTACAACAGACAAGTTGAGAAATCAAAAAATCTGGCCCACTGTGAACGAAACTAATGCTCAGAAACACAGCGTGATTCATATTGTGGCGCGTCCTTTAAAACGTAATGGTACAGCAGCTCCCTTATTGTTAGCCAGTAAAAGTATTGAAAGAACTGATGCCGAAACCGTTGTAAACATAATAAAAAATATGTTAAGAGGATTTTGTATCGTAGGAGCCCAAATCACCATGTTAGCTTCTGAAGGAGCCGCAACAATGCTGAAATCTGGTAGGATATTAAAAGTATGCTTTCCGACGCTTCTTCACATAACATGCCTCATACACGCACGTAATCTCGTAGCAGAAACAATTCGAAGGAAGTATCCTAGGGTGAATGATTTAATATCATCTACCAAAAAAGTGTTTGTGAAATCTCCCAAACATATCCGCGTATTCAAGCAATTGTCTCCGCAAAATTCCGCTACCACCTCAGCCTGTATTGACGCGATGGGGAACATGGATCGAGGCAGTATCTTACTATCGCAAATATTATTCAGAAGTGAAAGATGTAATTTTCAAACTTAATTCTCCTAATTCTAAAGCGGTTCGCGAGAATCAGCAACTTTTTTCCGATTCGGGCGTTCAAAAAGAAATAGATGACATTTCCATAAACTATTCTGTAGTGACAAACAGCAGTTTGCAGTACTACGCGGCGTACCATGGCAGTCGCACATTACTGCAGTGGTTATCGATACGTCAATAAAAGATAACAATCTATTATTTTTTTTATTAATGCTGTGTCTAGTTTTGCGCGGTACGCCCCGGACGGTTTCACTAGTTTCTCGAACATTATAAATAGTACACGCACACCGATCAACCGATAATAACCGAACGCCTACTCGATTCCTTGTATGTACATAGTAAACATAGCTCCTTTCACGGCGCCTCTGCTAATTAGATTTATGGAAACACGTAATACATCTTATTTGATTTTTTTTCCTATTGATGGACTTTAATCCTTAATTATTTCCAAATGAATACTTAAATGTAATATTATGGTATATGAAACAAAGAAGACGTTCTTAATTTAAAAGGAAAAATTACGAATTTCAAAAATAAATAGAACCTCTCATTATAAAATAACTAGATTCCATTTTTGCATTTCCAAATATCCAATGTATTAAATGTTTAAATGATAGTAAGTGCCTAACAAACACATTGACTTTAAAAGGCAAATTCCAAAACGAAAACATGTTTTCTAAATCTAATTAATGGAATTTTATGTCAAAATGAATCGTCAAATTAAGGTACGGATAACCGGAAATTAAATTGCCAGCTATCCGTACCGGAATTTCGTTTTTCAGTGTATTATTCTTTAAAAAATATTGTTTTGTGTTATAACGGCCATTTACTTATACAGGGTGGGGCAGAGCAACTTGCTTATTTAGAACTTCAATTAAAAAAAAAGTAATGCAGATATATATTTAATTCTTTGAACAGCATCAGGTACAACATTTAAATTTTATGTTTACCCAGTTTTAAAGATGATATCAGGCGGATGGCGTCCATTATTTTCAATACACTGCGTTAATCGAACTTGGAAGTTTCGTTCAATTCTTTCCAGCATATCGACGAGTATGTTGGCGACAGCTTGACGAATGTTGTTCTTCAGGCGAGCCAGAGTCTTAGCTGTAAACAAGTAATTTTAGACACCCTCATAAAAAATAGTCGCAGGGGGCTAAATCAGGCGACCGTGCTGCCTAATGCAGGTCGCCCCTCAAGGAGATGAGGTGTCCTGGGAAGTATTGCCGCAAAACAGTCATTGACACACGCACTGTGTGTGCCGTGGCACCGTCCTGCTGGAACCATACATCTCCCACATCCATCTCATTGAGTGTTGACAGGAGAAACTCCTGAATCATGTGGACATAACGGTCAGAAGTCACCGTAACTGCCCGTTCGTTTTCTTCAAAAAACCATGATGCTAACTAAACCAAGCGGAGCTACAACTTTACTCCCCGCCCCCTCGAATGTGTCTACCCCCATCGTCCTCGAAGCAACCATCGCTTCAGGGCGCCAAATTCAAATAAGCAAGTTGCTCTGCTCCACCCTGTACTAATAATCAATTCCTTCAAATGTTCTGCAAGATTTTCTTGAGTCAAGTTAACAAATGCAACAAAGAAAAACAATTGTTTCATTACAAGTGACGGCTACAGGGAAAGAACAAGGAATGTTGCATTACCTTTGTTTTGAGAAAAATGAATTTTAAACTTTAAAACCCTCTACCAAACACCCATTTATTATTCGGAACGCTACAACGGTAAAAACTGGTCTAGAAACATAGAAGTCAAATACATGAAATAATATAAACAAAGATATTGTGTTATTATATGAACTAAAAAAACGGTAGTTATGTGCCCTTCGTCAGGGAAAAAACACGGGATGTCCCTAAAAAACAAGGAAAGAATCAGGTAGTATGTTTAGTATTTCGTCAGAAATTTCAAACTTACCCACTGTTGAAGGATGAAAATTCATCGATTATTGTTTCTGCACTTTGTGTTTGTTTTTCCTGGGCTTGTTTTGTTCGCAGCCGTATGTGGTAATTCTGTGAAAAAGGCGTCTGCTTCTGGACTGTCACAGAATTTCTTTAGAGTCATAATATTTTGGTATTTGTCACAGCTTATCGGCGATGCTTCTTTGTACAACTATGTGGGAAGTTGAAACTCATGTTCTGCAAGCCCTGTTAAAGCTGGCCGCTTATATTTCGGTTGAGTAATGGACGATTGTTCCCATAAACTATTAAACGATGATCTGTGAATCAGAAAACGAGGATGTTCTCTGATAGCTTTAATTTCACGTACTGCCTGAATTCCAAAAAGACACTTCTTTAGATACTTTGCGCGAAGAAATGCTGCCCACTGGTTTACCACTTCTTGAGTAACTTCATGAACTTCAAAAGGACAGGGCTTCATGCGGCTCTTTCTTGGTAGTGTGTACCAATCTTCGGGTAGCTCCATTCTATGATTGAGATTAACCAAACCCATATTCTTATCGTATTCCATATAGGAATGTCCACGTTCTGGGAACGTCATTTGAATAGATAGCAAAAGTTTAGCAGTGTGTACAATATAGTGGATGAGTCGGAATATAGTATAATTTTTGTTTTGGCCTCCGCACGAATCGCAAAATATATGGAGGTGCTTAACATTTTCATCTAAATGGTTAACGATAAAATGAAGCAGAAATGACGCCACCTCATCAGATCCTTTACGTGCAACTACTTCTGAATAGGTATAAAAGCAAGTAGTACACGTCGTTTGTAGAAATGTTAGGTAAATACACATTTTTTTGGAAGTCCATGGCGATGGCGTAAAAATCTATTGTTTTCTGTGCTCTCTTTCGAGATTCTTTCTTTCTATCGTAAAAGTGTTGTGCTTTCCTCTTATGTAGTTCCAGCCGAACTGGAGCTGCTTTACATCACTTCGGATTCTTTGCCAAAAGGCATTTCATCTTGGCATTGAGCTTGTCACAACGGCTAACGTGTCACTCCGTGGATATCCAACGCAATATTAAATTTCTGGTTAAATATCGTTCTGTACGATTCGTACGAAATTTTGACGTTGGGCTCCTTTCCTTGAACATTTCGACATTCGCTTGATATTCAACCTTCCAGAAGATACAACCTCTTTGAATCATTCAAACTGTAGTGGCTTAATCTGCCTTTGAATGAAGAGATGTGGGCACATACAGTAGTAAGGGTGTTTTGATGTAACTTTCGTTGTTTCGAACTATGTTTCCTACGCTGATCTTTTGGGGCAACACCGGAAGATTTCAACGATTTTTGAATATATTCTAGTTTCGCCTTTGTATCACCATGAATCGAAATAAATGCCTTATAACACACGGGCACTTCTTCTGCATTACCGTTTCGGGTTACTCTTACTATGTATGTATAATTTGCCTGATGATAAGATGCAGATTCTTCATCCTGGCGTGCTCTGCGTCTTTGAATGGGTACCAGAGATATCAGACCACTTAAATAACTGTTTTGTTCATCGTTACTGCATAACGCATTAAAGTACTGCCTAATACCTTGTCTTTCGTGTTTATTGATAACTTCGAAACACTTCATTCTGATACAACCGCATGGGTCCCTTCCTCATGTGACTGCAGTTTCAGTTTCTTTAAAACTTCATGGATTCGACCAGTTCTAGCTCTTTTCTTAGTCAATGTAACTGCTGCACAAGGCGTTTCTTCAGTATCCGAACTCATTGTCTTAACAAAATCCTCGAAAATTCACAAAACACCATAACAAAGATAATACTAATAAACAAACCAACTGGCACCTAACCGCTTACCATAACCTCTACAACAAACATGCCAACACAAAATTTACAGCCACTACAAAATTCTGGGACATTCCTCGTTCTTTACCGGTTTGATATGGACATTTCTTGTTTTTAACCTGTGCCAAATATTAAAAGTGCTATTGCACGGTACGTTCCCAGTTCTTTCCCATGATCTTTTGACACATGAAACTACCGCTGGTGAACTATAGATTGCGCCACAGAACTCATTTTGTGCAAAAATGTGACCTTCCTGGTTCTTTCCCTGTAGCCTTCAAGTATATATTTCCTTAAGTGGAGAAAAAAAACGCTAAGAAAATATTTCTTTTGACTTAAAACAGTTATTGCATTGTGGATAATCAAAATAGTAATTGTTTTGAATTGAACCGAACAGTCTTGATACAAGTAACCGTTTCTCTGCATGCATGGTAGCAAGTGCTTTTATAATGCGGTATTGTTTATTATGTTAAAGTACAGAAAAAATCTTTGAGTAAATAAGCCAAACGTCTACATTGCAGGTACCCTATCAATAATTTCATTTAAATCATCATTAAGAATTATTTTTCTTCTGAAAATGGTTCAGGGAAAAACGAAACTTTTAGAGCATAGCGTGATTTTATGCTACGATAAGTATACAATACACCGCTTAATGCTTTGATAACAAAGAAAGGTAACGCGGACATTTTGCATTATTCTGTATTTAATAAATGTATGCAATTAAAACTTAAATTGCATGAAAATTCACGATTTATCTTATCTAAGTAAGTTTTCGTCATAAAACAGTAATTTATTTTCCTTATTTTAATACAAATCTGTCTATCTCTCATACATATCATCATCAACGAGGTCGGAAAACATTTGTTAAATAGTCATTGATAAACATTGTGGATGCTTAAGGTTAATCAAGAAGTTGAAACACAACCTACATAATTAATTAAGGAACAACGTGTGTAAATGTGATGTTTTACATTTTAATCGACCCGGCAACGCAAACAAGGCATATATCCATAGGCTTATCTCAAACATTGATAAAGATCCGGTTATATACCTGTTAGTTAGCATGTTGATGATGAGCTTCCTTATTGGTGGAACAAGCAGTGTCGTACATACAATTGCACTACAAGTACTGCGGGGGCCGTCCGTTTTATCCGTATTATTTCAGACCACGCCTCCGGAGTCCATTGGCGACTCGGATCTTTCGAAGAACGCCTACCGTCATCCACCTGTCGATAAACATCAATTGCTGTCTTGAGTTATACACATATTCAGTAGCTATCGGACAGGTTTAGATACGTGTCTTAAATGTAAGAAATAATATGGATAAACGGTATCTTACAGACAATTTTAATATATTTAACCAACATGTACCTAAAGATTGAAATAAAAGTATTATTCTAAAGCAATTTTCTTGCATATTTCTTTTCTATAAATTAAACTACAGAAGTTATTTGTACATTTTTCCTATACTTTTATGTTTGCACAATAATTTAAACTACCCTTGTTGCTTAACATTTTAATTTTATTTATTTATTTCAGGTCTAACTTTGAATATATACTGGGTGTGACATTTAAACCATGGGATAGCCGAATACTGGGAATTATTAGAAATGCTGAATAACTGAATGCTGAAAATTTGTCTTCCAGGATTTTTTTAAATTGATCCTTCAAATAGAAAGATTGGCAACTCTGAATTATTTCCGGTTATACGGGAAATGAATATCACCTTGCTTATTTTAAATAGAACATCCTGTTTATTTTTCCATTTTCTGATAGTCCACATTATTCTACATAAGTTCTGTTCAGATTTCAATATACCTATCTTTGACCGTTTTTGAGAAAAACGGATTTTAATGAATTTTTACGTTTTATTGACAGCGAAATGGAAAGTCAATAACTAAAAAAGTGTTTAAGTTGCGAGGTTGAAATTTTCTAGTTGTTAGTGTGTACATTGTGCAACTGTACAAAGTTAGAAAAATTGTAAAATTAATAACACAGGCCAATACAAAAGGTTATTGAGTTATATTGACCAACAAGACACAATAACTCACTTATTTTGAATGGAACACCATGTATATTATCAGCGTGTATAATTTGTCTGACTATTCTCTACTAGTTTATGAGTTATTTGGATTTCTTTGTGTTAAGAATAAATTCAAATAATTTTAGATATACCTAATGATTAAGCAATTTAATAAGTAAGAAAACTAAAATTATTTGACATAAGAACATTACAAGTAAACTGAAATTAGACACTAAAATCTTGCAAAAGGTTATAATTAATAAAAATTGCCACCAAGCGGTTCTAAACATTTGTAAACCCTTTTTAAATTGCAATGACTTTTCTATTCGAAATTATGGCTGCCGGGAAGTCCTATAGATTATTATTGGTTGCAACGGGAACCTACATTTCGTCATCACAGTTTAAAAACAATCTTTTGTAAAAATTACAATTCGGGGTTATACTCAAATAAAGAAATATTTTTATCTTAAGTAGATGTGTTATAACTTTTTTTACAATAAAAATGTTTTTATGATTAGTAAATCAGAGTGTTATTTGTACAAGATATTCTTGTTAGACTAAAGATGTTTTCATAACATCACAAATTTTGCAACACATTTTTCTTAGTGTTGTTCCAAAACTTTCATAGCAATAGATTGAATTAATTCGCGGATTATATAAATTTTTGCGTAATAAATGATTTACCCTAAAATTTGAGGTGCCCAAATACTTATGAGCGGTAGTGTATATGCCTCTGCGAAAACAGTGCTGTCGTCTAACTAGCATGGTTTTATCCTTGGGAGATCTACGATCACGAATCTGAGTTGTTTCTCGCAATACATATCCGAAGCTACGGATGCACAAGGTCAGGTTGATGTTATATATATTGATTTTCAAAAAGCCTTTGATCAGGTTGATCATCATGTTCTCCTAGCCAAACTTAAACAAGTAGGGTTTTCACGAGATTTATGCGATCTTGTCGGATCTTAAATACACTGCGTTATGTAGAATACCATGGCACTACTTCCAATATGCACACCTCAATCTCGGGCGTGGTCCAGCGATCTAATTTGGGACCCATTTTACTCATAATCTTTATAAATGACATCGTTGACGCCTTATAATAATAAACTTTATTCGCCCAACAGGATACCCCAATTACAGGACGAAATAATAATACGAATACATGTGCACATAATACAAAGAGAAAAATAAAATATAATACTTAATAAAAGATAACTGAAAAATAATAGAAAAAAAAAAAATATATATATACTCCACCGATTAATGCATAGCGTCACCGACAAAAATATCTGCATAATATTTATTTGCATTCACACACATGTTTTGAACTGGCGATTTCAGCAGTACATTAGTTCTTGCAGTTAAAGGACGAAACGATTGAACACTACGCGAAGACAAACGAGGAACGTTCAAATTAATTTTTGACAGTAGATATGCGCAATCGATTTGATTGTCAATAAGTTTGTAGAGAAACCGCGCACTGCAAATTTGCCTTCTTTCCGAAATACTCCGGACCGCATGTCGTTCCAATAATGTGGCATAGTCTATACCCCTCACTGGATATATACCGTCTATCCTAAAAGATAGGAATTTCAGGAACCTTCGCTGTACTCTCTCAATAGAATCCTCGTAGGATTGATAGTAAGGATACCATACAATGGAAGCATACTCTAGCCGGCTTAAGACAAATGCTCTATACAGCGTTTTCAGAAGATGTTGATTCGTGAAGTATTTCGAAGATCGTATGATGAATCCTAACATGGCTGCGGCCGAGGAACACGTCTGCGAAACATGCTGTTTAAAGGATAGTTGACTATCAAAGATAACTCCTAGGTCTTTTATGGTCTCGCTCCTCTGCAGCGGGTAACCGCTTAAACTGTACGTAGTAGGCAAGCTTTTTACTTTGCGAGTATATGTTACATACGTGCATTTTGCTTCATTTAACATAAGACTATTTTCTTGGCACCAGTGGAATACGTAATCAATACTCATTTGCAGATTAACCATATCATTAATGGAATCAATTCTTGCGTACACCTTCACATCATCTGCATAAGCTAAGGTGTCACAGGTCAACGCTTCTAGCAGATCGTCGAGGAAAAGCACAAAGAGCAAAGGTCCTAAATTGGATTCTTGTGGAACACCTGACGTAATAGCATATTCACATGAGCTGAAGCCATTATAGAAAACATAACATGACCGCTTTTTTAAGTAGGACTCCATCAGATCTCGAAGGCGAGGTGACATGCCAAAAGAACTTAATTTAAAGAGCACAATATCATGGTCAATTCTGTCAAAGGCCTTAGAAAAATCCGTGTATATAACATCGACTTGCCCTCCATCATCCAGTGTGTCACTTATAAACTGTGTAACTGTCGCTAAGTTAGTTGTTGTAGATCTTTTAGGTATAAAACCATGTTGCTTCGCAGATATATACGGCTGTACATTGTTGAATATAGAAAAATATAAAAGTTGTTCATATACCTTGGCGAAGTTAGATAAAATAGATATAGGACGATAGTTAGTCACATCAGTGCTGGTTCCCTTCTTAAGAACTGGCGTAACTCTTGCTCGTTTCCAGCGCCTAGGAAAGGTAGAAGATCTCAAAGAAATGTTGACAAGAAGCAAGAGGGGTTTGACAAGTACTATGCGTGCTTCCTTCACTAAAAAACTAGGGATGAGGTCATCACCAGCTGTGTCCGTATTTGCTAGGTGACTCATTATAGTTAGCAGGTCAGTCTCACTCACAGGCTTGAAATCAAAAGATGGTATGTTGCTAAATACATTTTCGATTACTCTGCTGGAGTGTGGCAAATAAACAGAAGAAAATTTACTAGCAAAGGCGTCAACAATTTCCTGGGGATCCTGATATACCACATCCCCATCAGTGATTGTGTTTGGTATGCGTGAAACACCTTTTAGTCTATTACTATACCGCTACAGCTCTTTCGGATTTTGCTTAATTGTGTTTTGTATTCTTGACATGTAAGCGTTGTAAGCTTCTTGAATCTGTTGCTTAACTAATCTCCTGATATCTCTAAACCTCATGTAAAAAATCTCACTTTTAGTTTGTATCCATTTTCTATGATAGAAGGTTTTAGTTTTTAGGTTTTGCCGAATTGTTGTAGTAAACCACGGAGGATGAGACAAACTATTCTGACTGTATAGAGGAACTGCACGGTTAATTACCTTGTACAGAACATTATAAAATTCATCGACAGCTTGATCAATGGTTGATGCATCCTCAATGAATGACCAATCACATTGAGCTAGATCTTCAAATAATTGGGCAAAATTTGCTTTTCGAAAATTGTAGCGCATATTTTGTGCAGACGGAAATAAGTCTGGTTTACTGTAACCAACGAGTTGGATGCTCATCGCTAAAGCAGGATGATAATTATCTTCAGGAACTAAAGGAAAATCTTCGCGGGAAATAGTGAGTTCGCCACAATGATTTGCAAAAATTAAATCAAGTATATTGTCATCAATATTTCTGATGTTATTGTATTGTTGCAATTCCATTGTATTACATAGATCATTTAATTGTAAGTATTTAGTTTTATTGTGAATATTAGAAGCAGTATCGACACAGTCAGAAAAGTTAAAATCTCCGACTATTAGTACAGATTGATTGACTATCGCTATCTCAAATGCATCAATGAAGAGTTCAAAGTCTTGATTAGAAATATTAGGAGGAATGTAAATGCCTTATACTGCGAGCTCCTCTTATTTGCTAATGATTTAAAGCTCTTTCATAAAATGGACAACAGAAGCGGCTGCTCTACATTTCAGAATGATCTTGAATGTATAAGATCTTGCAAGGAAACACAGGTAAGTGCATCTCACCGATTTAAATAAATCTTTGTAGGTTTATAGCTCAACACTATCCTTCGCTGTTTGACTGAATAGCTCTGAAACTATGAGAGATATCAAAAAAAGGTTTTCTCTATAACGAATATTTATTTAAGGAAAGTAGCCTCCCCCCCTCTATTGTTTTGCAAATTTCAGAATTTTTATATACTACAAAAACATAGAAGGTACGTAGAATTTACATATACAAATATTAACTCATAATCTATTGTCATCGCCAAGGTTCTTCAATCTATCTAAATATGCATGGTATAAAGGTGGATACATTGCCGAACAGCTACCACATTTTAAAGATCTTGTAAGATTCTGCTTCCCGAAGGATGCACAAAATACACAACAATGAGGTATTTGTGGCAAGCCTGCGTTTAGTCGTTGTGCATGGTGTAATTCCTTCGTTTTCAATATTTCCATCATTCTTACTATGTATACGCAATACACATCGTAATGTATTTCTTAACTTACTTCTTAAACAGTAGTAAACTGTATACTCGCATTTTATTAATAAAATCGTTTGATAACCACCTGCGTGTTTTCTTCAATGCAGCACATCACATGAATTTTTTTACACAAATAAGAATATTTTGTGGCAGATGCAATATATATTTACATATATGTAAATTCTAGGTGACTTCTGTATTTTTGTAGTATATAAAAATTCTGAAATTTGAAAAAAAATAAAGGGGTGGGGGTTGTTTCCCTAAATAGATATTCGTTATGGAGAAAATATTTACGCCATCGTTAAGATCATGTAAAAGAGTTTAAATCTTGTCTTAGCTTTTTTTGATATCTCTCATAGTTTCTGAGCTATTGAATCAAACAGCGAAGGGTGGTGCTTTACACCCCGCCAGTGGGCGATTGGGCAGCTAAGATAATTACCGCTGTTCTTACACTAGATCTAGGGCTTTCGTTTTACGCGCGCTTCACTTCACTTGTGACGTCAACCGAAATAAGACGGAAATGCAACTGCAAAAGAAACACAACTAAATGAAAGCTACGCTTTACTTCAGAGCAATAGCAGCTTACCAGGTTGCCTATGCAGCCGAAGTTCTGTCAATTTATGTGGTCTGTATCTTTAGTTAAACAGCTGAAGTAGAGCAACGCAACTGCGCTGAAAGCCAGTGGCGGACGCATAAAAGTTTACACAAAATAAATTAAATGTGATACGTGCTCAAACACTTACCGTTTTAAGAGTCCTCCGTGAAATCACAAAGTGGATAATGTCTATTTAATTTTGTAACATTAGATATGTTTCCAAAGTTGTTTCGGCAAAGTGAGTGCGGCGTGAAGAAAAAGTGTTTTTGTATGCCGAAAACGAACGTTCTACATCTAGTGACGTTATATTTGCGTAAGTAAAATAATCTTTCAAATAACTTAACGGTTCTGTTGACGCACCTTCACAAATTTGTCTTAATGTGCCAGAGTCTTTATCTAAAACACTTTCAAACCTTTCTAAAACACAAACATTTCTTGCGTCTTCTATCGCGCATAGCTGTACGTGAACATGTTGCACTATTTGCAAAGATTCCACTAACGACACCGAAGAATTTTATAGTTTTTCTATCGCATCCGCTAGTCCCACGTAATTGTTCTGAATAATTTCCAAATCTGTTTTAACTTGACTATCCTGAAATTTCAAGCGGCTTACTTTGACAGCCGCAGCTTCCTTTGGGTCGAATTCTAAAATCACGTTCTTTATATTCTCAAAATATTTAAGATAATAAAATGCAGCCTCTAACCATATTCCCCAACGAGTAAGAATAGGTTGTGGTGGTTCAGGAATACCGGGGCATAGTCTATGAAATTCCCGAATACGTTTTGGGGATTTTACAAACACAGCTTTTGTAAATTAAGTTAAAATTTGTCATAATCTCGTGTGGAATTTTTTTTTGAAACATGCCCTGTACTATTTACGTGCCGTAGACAATCACTTTTCGACTAACACATTAAATCTATTTTACACACTACACATTGAATTTTAGAGCCATCACACTTTAAATCAGGCATTTCTGCAATAAATTCTCTTATTGTGTCCAACTTTGGTCGTTTTCGCGACGTAGGAAACATTTTCAAAACAAACGTAGTACTACGATATAGTATACGACAGCGTAGATACATACACAACAGATCGGCTTTCGAGTCGCAGTTATACTGACGCTTATACCGAATTGTCCCGGCCGTGTTTATTTTGTGTAAACTTTTATGCGTCAGCCACTGGCTTTCAGCGCAGTTTGCGTTGCTCTAAGCTGAAGTGCCGTATAAACACAACCAAACGGCAAAAAATCTATTAAGAAAAACTGTGTAAAAATGTTTTATATAGAAGATTCAGTTGTACTTAGTTGTAGCAGTAACACAATTCAACTAGATGACCGTGAAGTAGAAGGAAATGTTGAACTTCAGTATCCCATAGAAAAGGGAAACGAAGTTTTACAAAAAATATGGTCAAAAGAAGCTGTTTTAGCGATCCTAACAAGTGTAGAAAGTAGATAAGGTGACGTGCACCACCTAACCAAACGGTTAAGTTAGGTAAAATTTGAATTTGATATTTAGTTTTTCTTTAGGACATCATTTAATGTTGATAATTTTTTAAATGAAAATCCTAGTTAAGAAAGAAACATGTTTAATTTATAAAAAAAAATGGTTGTGATAGCAAATGTAATTATTATATTTATAAGAAAATAAGGAAAGTCCATACAATCATAAATCCAATTTCTTCTCTTTTATCCTAGGGAAACTCAAATTCTTCGTCGCAGTTAACCTCTTCGTTTTTTGCCATATCGTCATCCACAATATCAATTGTCAATCGTCACTTTTTATGCAAATGTAACAACACAAAGAACAGGATGCTATTTTACTAATTTACTTAATACAACATTCCCCATTATCGTGCTTCTACTCTAATCACTCGAATTTTTTCGTTTACGGGTTTTACGTTTGTTGATATTTGGGTTTTTAGGTTATACGAAGCATGTCAATAAAAGTGACGCACCTTATATTCACTTCAGAACCAAGTGAAGCGCTTCACTAAAGTGCATCATAAAGTGCATTTCCACATCGCATCACTTCTAAAACGAAGGGGATTTGTAACTGAAGTGATGTAAAATTTCGGAAGCGCATGTAAAACGAAAGCCCTAATCGGTGTATAAACCCACAAAGTTTAATTTAAGTCGGTGAGATGCCCTTACCTGTGTTTCCTTGTTAGTATCAAAGAAATCGCCTACACCATAATGTCAACAAGTGTAGAGTTGTAGCATTAAGACCATTTTCTAAATTCAGTTAAACAGCAATGATTCTCAAAAATATAAAAGCACTATTTCGTCTCATCTAAGACCAAACTTATAATATCCGGGCAATAAAATTTATGAAATACTTATCTGATGTGTGACGTTCTATTAAACCTAAATAGATAAAAGCTAACTTGTGTTCTTTTATCCAATATGCTTACTTCGACTGTAATTTGATTTAATGATGAGTCTGATAATGTATGATTGATTACTGTTCTAATTATCTGCGGTAGCAGTTCACGAGGTTGCAATATTCTAGTAAGCTAGCATACAACTGGTTTGGTGTGCAATTTGATCACTGCCAATTACCATAATATGTACGGTAATGCATTCGCTAACTAGCTCAATGAGTATCCATTAAAACTGAATGATTCAGCTTAAAGGGAGAATGATAGTATACCTCGCTTTCACGGATATTACTCCTTCTTTATGTATAAGGTTAGGCCCAATACTCTTGTTAATTTTGTCATTGTTTAAATAACTAAATTAATAATAATAATAATAATAATAATAAATGCATTTGTTAACCGTAACATATACACAAAAATAAAAATGTTGACATTAATATTAACTAAAGTATATAAATATTAAAAAGTACGAAATTATTTCGATGATGACATAACCACAAAATAACTTGTGTGTATGCTCAGATCCTTGAGGATTAAAGTGGTACTTGTACTGCTTATATTTGCAAAGAATATTACAAAACTTACTACCTCGGCAATCTCGTAGGAATCCTGAGAATCGCGAACGAGTGACAGAGATAACTGTATGGTTAGGTGCTAGGAGGGTGCTAGATATTATGGCAAAAAGGGTAAGAGATAAAACAGCAGATACCTTAAGGGACCTATGCATGCAAGCATGTCGTATCACTTGCCTTTGCTGAAATACCTGTTATATCAAAAAAGGAGGAAATATACTAACAATTAATTATAAAATATGAAAAAGGAAAAATCAAAGCATTCTTAAATGTACCGTGAATTGAATCGAAACTTATTTAAACTGCTAACATTGGTGTTATTGGCCTTGAAAACGATATCGGCGAAATGTTTGTAATTTTCGCTAATCCTTAATACAAGCAGGAATAATAATAATAATAATAATAATTTATTTCAGCCTTGACCTGTAGAGGCATATCGTAAATAAAATAAGTATAAAATTGTAAAATAATTGTGGAATTGTGGTATTCACCAATCTATGGCAATTATTTTAACATTTTTTTATACAGAAATTTTAACGTTAGTTATCCAATAATAAAAATATATGTTTAAATCCATTATCCTACTTACCTATAATTTTCATCATTTACATCTCAGTGCTTACGAACCACCATCTCACATAACCTAAATTAGGATCAGGGTTGCCAGGTTTTAAAGGTGATGTGTCGCCAACTTTTAGCAACAAAATCGCCACCGATCGCCAATTTTTATCGACTTGTATGTATGCTTATAATCGAATATAGGAAGAATAAGACCGGTTATTCTTCCAGACTACCATCGGAAAAAATGAGCATAATGTGGATTTTTGTTTCTTGCATTAAAGATCTGACGGATTTACTATGGGATAAAATGTTTAAAAAACCTGATGAAATTACCAATTGTTTGAACTTCATAACCTTAAAATTTGACAATATAATAATTTTTATAACATCTTCTTTGTTCTAGGTATAAAATAATGTTAAAACCTGGTTAAGACATTGATTTTCATTTATAAAAACTCTTATCCTGGTAACTGGATTCTAAAAATTCAACAGCCTTGTATGTTAAAATTAAAATTCTTATAACTAGACCTACCTAACTTCGAATTATATTAAAATCTTAAATGTAAAGTTCCATCGGAAACATCGATTTACAAAACAGATTTTTCCGATGGCTAATTTGATGGAGATGCACATTTTATAAAAACAGTTCGCTTGAATCCAGCGCACACGATATATGGTATTAAATGGTTAAAAAAAATTAAAAATCAAAAACTTTTTTTAATACATTAACATAAACCTTTATTTATTATTATTATTATTTAAAGCAATGCACAAGTTTGTGCAAAACAGATTTCTATAATATCAGTGCCATCACAGTTCTAAGTATTATCGTAGAGTTGCTCAATTTGCGCTAACAGCCAGTGGCGGGCGCATAGAAGTTTACACAAAATAAATGGTCAGAAATAAAATGTAGTACGTGCTCAAACACTTACCGTCATAAGAGTCTTCCGTGAAATCACAAAGTGAATAATGTCTGTTAAATATCTGCAACATTAGATGTTTCCACAGTTGTTTCGGCAAACCGAGTGCGGCGTGAGGAAAAAGTGTGTTTATATGCAGGAAACGAACGTTCTACATCTAGTGAGGTTATATTTGCGTAATTAAAATAATCTTTGGAATAACTTAACGGTTCTGTTGACGCACCTTCACAAATTTGTCTTAATATGCCAAAATCAGAATCTTTCTCTAAAACACTTTCAAATCTTTCTAGAACACAAACATTTTTTGCGTCTTCTAACGCGCATAGCTGTGCGTGAACATATTGCACAATTTGCAGAGATTCTACCAACGACACCGAAGGATTTTGTAATTTTTCTATTGCCTCCACTAGTCCGAAGTAATTGTTCTCAATAGTTTTTAAATCCGTTTTAACCTGACTATCTTGAAATTTCGACTGGCTTTCCTTGATAGCCGCAGCTTCCTTTGGATCGAATTGTAAAACTACGTTCTTAATATTCTCAAAATATTTATGATAATAAAACGCGGCCTGTAGCCATGTTCCCCAACGTGTAAGGATAGGTTCTGGTGGCTGAGGCATACGGGGACACAGTCTGTGAAATTTACGAATACGTTTTGGAGATTTGACAAACACTGCTTTTGTATGCGCTATTAAAGCGTCTACCTCAGGATAACATTTACTAATACTATCTGCCACATGACTGAAAGCATGAATTTTACACGTAATATGTAACAAGTTAGCACAATGTTCTTTAAGAGACCGGCCTACAGAAAGCATGTTTGTGGCACCATCACTCATAAACATCAACAGTTGGTTTGTTGAAAATTCAAACTTTTCCAATGTATTTAACACTAACTTTGAAATTACTTCGGCAGTACATTGTTGTGCTCGTCTGGAAGCCAATAGAATTGAAGATGACGATTGATGTGGTTCCATTGTACGAACCACTACATTAACCACACATGCGGGAATATCATCAGATTACTGGGAAAGCAACATCGACTTTAGTCTAGTTCTGAATTGGGGCCACTGTACATTCTTTTTGTTCATTGGGCAACTTATTGTATTTGTTATACAGGTTGTATGAAAATGACCTTTTAAATAGAGAGAGTCTATAGATGGGCGGCGAAATAAGTCCACGAAAACGCGTGCCCAGATGATGTACATCTGGCCTGAATCGTATTCGGCGATATAGATAAGGGGGACACTTACAGGAAAGGATTTTATGGGACAGTGTTAACGACTGAAGTTCTCTTCTGCTTGACATGTTCAACCAAGCGGTCTCTATTAATTTGTGTGAAATATGTTCAAATTTTCTGATACCGTGTATATACTATATCTAAGGCATGTATTTTGTATTTTTTTAAAGCGGTTGCTAGTAATAACGTCCAGGCAAGGGTGGTATACCTCGAAGCAGTATGTAAAACGAGAAAGTACTAAGCATCGCAGAGAGTTCGTTTAATATTTTTATTAAGAACCGATCGAAGAAGATAAATTCTCTTCAAATTGGCAAAAGAAGACCGTATATTGCTCGTTATATGTTGGCGAAAGCGGAAAGTATTCTCTAGCGTTACTCCCAAACTTCTAGCACTGGAAACAACAGATACCCTAGCTCCACCGATCTGGATATCGATAACCTTCCCCAAGAAGTCCGCAGCCTCCCTATTGCCGAAGACAAGCATTTGAGGTTTGGCTGGGTTAATGCTTAACGATAGAGCTGCGGATATAGAGTGAACTCGGGACAAGTCCTCTCCACTGCGGCAGTGCACTCCCAAGTTTCGAAAGAACAATACAGTTGCATATCATCAGCATATAAGTGAGCTTGCATATGTTTGAGATGTTCTAGAATAGAGGAAGTATATAGAGTGAACAGAATTGCACTTAAAATGGATCCTTGTGCTACGCCCTGCGTCAGGTCACGAGGTTGAGAAGTAGTATTATTAATTCTTACGCGTTGAGTTCTACCAGAGAGAAAATTCGCAATGAGCTTGATAGCATCGTAGCCGAAACCCTGGTCCCTCAGTACTTCTAATAGACTTGCGTGATTAACTGTATCAAAAACCTTGGTATAATCTAGAAGAACAAGGACTGTCACAAGTCCCTGATCTGTAGCTCGTAGGATGCCATCAGTGACACACAACAGAACGGTAGTACAACTATATCCCGATCGAAATCCAGATTGAATATGTGGCAAAAGCTGAGACTCCGCGACATACTTTTTGATTTGAAGTTCCATGACACGCTCCAAAATCTTGGACATAACAAGAAGTATACTTATCGGCCTTAAGTCCTTAAGTTTTTAAACGCTGTTTGATTTAGGCAAAGGTGTTACTAAAGCTTGCTTCCAACAGATCGGAAATATACTTTCTAATATACAAGTATTAATAATATGAGTAATGAAGGGAACAATCTAGGGAACACAGAGGCGGATCATTCGAATGCTAATTCCATCGAACCCAATAGAATTGGACCTAATTTTACTTATTATCGAACATACAGTTTATTGCCTATTGTGGTAAAATAGAAATTGGCGTTAGCACTATTTTCGTTTGCGACAAATAAACCAGCGGGTGTACCAGGTATACTGCTGATAAAGTAATCATTGATTTTTTCCGGATAATTTAGGTGGTCAGGTATGTTACAATTTTTAATTTTTATTCCGAGATCCAAGTGACCGAGGTGCTTCCACAGTGTAGTGTTATTTTTCGAGAGAGAGATAAAGTCAAAATACGCTCTTTTCTCCAGCTGAAAAGTGCGATTAGTTAAGCTTCTTAATGATTTGTAAAAATTCCAATCGCCCAGATTTCTTGTTCTTTTATATTTACTACTTGCTTTGTCACGCATCAAAAGCTTTAAATTCTCAGTCAACCAAGGAATGTATCTCTTGGTAAATTTACGTATAATAAAGGGAGCTTGTAAGTTGAAGAGAAATGTTATATTATAGCTAAAGAATGCTACTTTGTTGTCAATATCCTCTAAATGTAATATATAGCGAAAATCTATATTTCGTAAATCATTATTAAAATTACCATAAGTACGTAGTACAGGATTGGGTTTTGGCTTTCATTCGTATGACGTTGTTATCCCCTGAATTAGTGAATTAGCATTCTTTGTAAAGTTTATCGCAGAACACAAAGATACAAAGTTCGGTATTTGCTTTATATCTGTATTTCATGGGACCAAAGATATATGGATACATTAGCAATGTACTACATTTACCAAATATGAGAACATTAAGATGAATGGTTGTTTCAGATGGCGTATACAATTTTAAATAATTATCTATATAAAGAGGAAGCTCGAGCATGTCTATTGTGTAGGGTGTTTCATTTTTCCAAAGATGTGATTTTCATATGACTTTGCTTACGCCCCGAGTCTCAGTAAAAGATATATATACTAAATTTCAAGAAAATTGAATAATATTTAGGGGTTGCACACATTGATCACTTTTATCACATACTAGTGAAATTTCTAATATTGAAGTGCTTGGTGCTAATGGGCTTCTCATGTATTTATTTCATCTTTTGCAGGTAATTGAATTTTAAAATGGAAACCGAAAGAATTTGGTTGCTAGAAAAGCTCCCTAGTGGCGAATTTTTAGGAGCTCGGCTCCCTTCAAAGGAACAAGTACTTTTAGTTTTTATTTATTATCACAAGGAAATAAAAGAAACACTTTTGGATGCTGCTAAATCTATCGGTACTAAACTACAGGAAGTGTGGAGAAAAGCAAATATCCCTGTTAAGACGGAGGAGAATATCCGTGCTGATATAAAGAATCTGTACAAAGAATACCAAAATCTGAGTAAAGAGAAATCGAGAAACACGGATAAAGCAAATGTGTAACGGCAGATTTGGAACGGTGATCTCGTCGAGTTATTTGACATTTCCCAGCAAAATGTGATGGCTATGACTAACGTATCAAAAGGAGATAAGGAATTTCTTAGGTCACAAAGAGAAGATCGTATGAGTTCGTCAATAAGCGGAGAAGACAAGGTTTTCGCCTTGAAAGAAAGAATTAAGTGTACAAAAGAAGAAAAAAAGATTCATATAAGAATAAACATTACAAAGCTATCGCTGAAATCAATAAGACAGTTGTACTGGAAGACTCATCTCCATCATCATCAGCATCTAATGGTAAAGAGGCCGAGTTTTTGCCTACAACAACGAAAAAATTACGTTCAAGTCCTACATTAAAACCTCTTGGTAACACAATCACGTCTACTTGAGATCGAGAACGGCTCTCTATACGACAGCAACTGCAAAGAGCCTCACAAAGAAAACGCCCTCGGTTAATGGTGCTTAGTAGTGATGACGAAGAAAACATTACTTAATACATATTAATGTAATACTTTTCTTTAAAATTGCTTTAATAAATATATTTTTCTTAATTATACAAACATAAAACATACTATGCATGTTTTTTAATTTTTGGATCCTAACACCCTTTTTTGCACTAGTTCTTTGTTTCGTATAACACGGATTCGCATAACACGCCATTTTTTAGGAACGTTACTACCGTGTTATACGGGGGTTACCTGTAAATCAACATTCATTCCTGCATGTAAGAAAAAGGAATCAGAATCATGATTTAAGATTTCCTGTATCAAATTTAAATAGTCCACTTGTCTCTTTTGAGTATTGATGGGACGTATCCGCCAGCCTCTTATCTTTTCACGTTTATTTTTAAATTTGTTCGTCATGATTATTGCAGAAACTGTTAATAAACACAGTATATAACGTTTCTATGTCATTCCATCCATTACAAAAGACATCATTAACAGATAAATTAAGGTTATGATACGACAAAGTAAACCACGATGTTAAATGACAACTAACATCGTGGTTTACTTTCCCCGAAATTTTTTTGAGAATTACCCCAGAATATTGCAAATAATTTCCCGCGAATCCTAACAATAATCTCACACTACCCTATGTGAACACACCTTAATTAGGACTACGATTGCGATTGGATTGCGCCCACGCAACGGAAACTGCCGACGACGTGCAAAACGCACGATTCCAACATATGTTTGTTTGATTCAACAAAATTATGTCAAGTAAAAACGTTTGTACATTCAAACAAATTTAATCTATTGTTCTTCAAAAATGTGCTTTCACTCGAATAAACCTTCGTTGAATTAAATAAATAATATCAAAGATATATATTTGTTTGATTCAAGAACTTTTTTTCTCTGTATGTTTAATCTTATAAAAAAATAGCTATTTTAACTTATGAAAGACCAAAGCTAACCTAGCGTTTATTCATTTGCACTAGGAAAGCCCACATTTTATGTAATCTACTTCTTTTCGTAGTAAAAATAGCGAAATTTCGTTCTCCTACGCCTTTTTTCTAATAGCCGTGAGATCGGGTGGCTCATCCAAGTTCGCCGGTTTAAACGAGCGTATATTAGTGAATAACAAGGCGGCATTGGGAAAATAATAGGCGAAGTCTACTTATCTATCAATGTTTTCAGTGTGGTGACAATACCGCATAGCGCATAAATAGCGTCTCTCTCGATAATTAACCCTCATGTCACACTGCTGAAGGATGTTTATTAATTACCGAGGACAATTACGGAATTAGCTCCCTCGACAGCTAAATGCATTAAATAGTCGTATATTGTATGTATGTATGTCTGTTTATGATGATATTTATAGCCTGGCCGAACGAATATATGATATATTGCAATTAGGCTCTTGTTAATGTAATAACTACGAGATTTCCAAGAAAAATTATGGCTTGTTTGACTATCATTTGTGTCATTTATTTTCCCTTTTGTTCTTATAGAAAATCAAAATAATGAAAGAATTTTTATCTTTTTTATTTGGTTCATTTCACGAAAATTAAATATCGTTCGTCAAGTAATCGTCTTGTTTGTCTGTGAATTTTAATACTGTACAATTGTTGATGTCCAGTTGCGTCCCTGCGTGGTATGCATTAGACTTTTTTTTTTAATAATATCAAATTATATTTCGAAAGGTATAGTTATCCAAATTAGCTGTGATTAAACAATCGCTATCGCGATTAAAATAGAGCAGAAGAGGGACGCTAATCAATTTCTCACTTTTAGTCAAAATATTCAACCGGGTAACACGTACTTGACTGTGTTTCAATTTTCAGGTGTTCAACGTTTAAATTGTACCGTAAATATGAAGTAAAAGTCAAGTTTGGTGAGTGCTGGTTTCGAGCCTTACAAAGCCAATTAAATACGACTTAGTCCACAGCAAGCCTCTCGGTGTTAGCAAATTTTCATTTTTGTTCAGTTGCACAGTTGCAGTAATAAAAGATAGGCACCTAAACAAAACATCTGTTTCATGCAACGAATATTTTTTTCTTGGAAAGACAATACTGCGAAATTGTTTTGTATCGGTTTTTATACAATTTTAAGTGCGATTTCTAAGAAATCTGGATTGAGTTAGGTATTTAACGTGATTATTCCGTATATTTTAAAATAGTTACATGCAGTACCTACATATTTATATTTCTTAAGAATTATCGGATATATTTTATTGCTCTTTAATGAGGATGATTTTAGCATTGACGTGTACTTGGAAATTTCGATGATGGGTGCCCGCGATCGTTTAAGGGATATGTCGGTATAAGGGAATTCAGAATCGGTTGTTATACGCAAGTGGTCACTTTATAAGAGTGGTCACTTACAGAGGTTTTACTGTAATTAATTTCGAAGGATTACTTTTTTCTCAATCTTCCTTCGTATAAAACATTACAGTACAACCACACAATTAAATGTATCATATACATACCTAAACATTTATCCAAAGGCATATCCTATTATTCTATACGAACATATATAGGTACTCTAATTGTTTATGTAGTTGTATGTACGCGCCGTGTTTGCATGTGCATGTGTACCCACCTATTCATCGGGCAAACAGAAATTTATTATATTATTTATGGCTTACAAGTCAATTGTTTATTGGTCTGAGGCGCCGAGACTGGAAACCGACAGAGAGGTGTGCAGCTCGCTGTATCGCGGACTCTCGCAGAGCATAAAACCACAGGAGCTCCCTTCTTCGGCCGCGAGCTTTAGCTAGAATTGTATTCGTTTACAACTACAACTCACCGGGCTCGGTCTATACGAGTCAAACTCACTAGATCGAATTGCTTCAAATCTACTGAAATCAAGTCAAAAAGTTGGGTCACTTGATATCAATTCTCTTGACTGACTTACAGATTTATAGACTGGAACATATCGTTACTTTAGTAAGGGAAAGCGCGTAACTCCATTAAAATTTAATTAACAGGAGATTTTTGGGAAAAAATAATTCTGAAAACCTCTTTTCAGTTATTATTAAGCCGGACACAATTGATCTTCGCAACAAAATCGGATCAGTCACATGGGTCGCGGATTATAAATTGTGTATGTGTCACTCACAGCCGACAGAAGTGATATTTTGAAATCAATACCCCAGTGTAAAAAATAAAACCTGACGCCATAAAAATATTTGGTAAATAAAGCGAATATGTGCATACGTTGAACTCTTTTTATTGCCATTATTAGTTTTTTTTTTGTTTGAAAACGGCATTTGTTGCATATGTAATGTACTAAACGTAAAAAGTAAACAAAGCAGTTTCTTCGAAAATCTGTTGTACTTAATACCGTAACAATAGATAATAATATAATAAATAAACGTAACTTCTTGAGAGTGTGGATAGGATTGTTGAAAAACTTGCCCCATCAGGTATGATTCCTCATTTGTCTCAGTGAAGGTTGTTCATTGTGATGAAAGAATGTTCTTATATTTCGAGAAAGACCGTTCAACATCTATGGAAGTAACACAGGCATAATTAAAATAATCCATATAGTTAGTTAGTGAATCTGCAGATGCACCGCCACACATTTGTCTTAATCTCGTATAATCGGAATTTTTTTTTAAAACACTGTCGAACTTTACTATAACGCGACCGCTTTTTGCAGCGTTTATACAGTGTAGCAATGTATTATCTTCGATCATGATTTGCACTGATTCTACTAACGACAACCCAATATTTTGCAATTTTTCTATTGCGTCTAGTAATCGTTTGTAATTGTTGCTACTACTAATACTTTTTAAATCTGTTTCAACAGAAGTATCTAGAAATCCTTTCTGGCTCTCCTTAATAGCTGTAACTTCGTCAGGGTCGAATTGTAAAATCACAGATTTTACTTCTTGGAAATGTTCAGAATAATAAAAAGCCGCTTGCAACCATGTTCCTCAACACGTAAGAATCGGCTATGGTGGTTCGCGAATACCGGGACAAAACCTGTGAAATGTTTGCGAGATTTGAGAATCACTTTTTTTGTATTTGCTATTAATGCATCCACCTCCGGGTAACATTCTCGAATAGCTTGTGCCACAAGATGTAAAGCAACCTTGCACGTAACGCAATTTCTTGGCCCACACTTCACATGAAATTATTGTAACGTATCGAGTACTACGCTCGTAATTGCTTCGCAAGTACACTTTTTTAGTCTTTAACTAGCTAATAGGATTGCAAATTTTGGTTTAACAGGATCTAGTATTCGTACTATAATATTCCAAATAGAATTTTTTTTACAATCTGTCGTCTCATCAAGACATAGCCATAGCTGTTTATCTTTTAATTCTGCTTTGATCCTATTTTCGATATCTTTATGTATACTTGGTAGCCCTTTCCGTAACGCTGTCCGTGATGGTAAGTTCCACTCGGGTCGAAACGGTCCTTTGTCGAGTAAGCGAGGCGGTAGACCACAAACAATAAACATCAAAAGTAAATCCAACTTAAATTGGGTTTGAGGTGACACGCCATTTTTCTCATTTTTGCGCTGTACACTATTTATGCATATGTCTTTTACAGTCGCTTTTGTTCCAGCACATTAAAGGTATTTTGCAAACGCTACATAATACTTTAGTTCCATTATAGTTCAAATCCGGAAATTCACTGACAAATTTAGTGGCTTTATTAGCCAACGGTCGTTTATTTTCCTTGCGCACGTTAGACATACTTACATACATATATTTATCTCTATAATTACATCTAGGGAAGCTGTTGCAATAAATCAATAATTTCATTCACTGAGGTAGCTCATGCCGATTCATCTGCATACATACGTCGCATCGCGGGGCGGCAACCTCACTTCTAATCTTTCGCGAAGCTCTCTGCCCAGCGTGGTTATTATTAGATGGCAGTTAAATCTCCTTTTTGAGTAAATAGATGGAGTTATGTACGTTTCTTACTAAGGCAACGAAATGTAAGGGTAATCTGGAAAATTTCAAGCCTCAACATGAAAATGGCGTTACTCATCAAAAATATTCTAATAATAATTGCGCATGCGTAGAAAGATACTAAAAATGGAAAAAAATTGAATAGCGTCATTAACTTCTATCATTTGAAAGGCAATACGTCTAGGCAAATTAAAGCCGAGATGAAGACTGTTTACTACAACCATCAAATGAAACTTGGACAGATAGCAGAGGCTGTGAATATCTCGAAAGAATGTTTTGCCACATCTTGACTGAAGATTTGGAGATGAAAAATCTAACCGTGTGATGGATGCCACGCTTGCTCACTCAACACCAAAAACACATTCGAATTAACATTTCCAAAACCTTGTTGAAGCAGTTTAAACGAAATAAGTCGGAATTTTGGCGTCCATTAATAACTGGCAAGTGCGAAAAGCGATATATGTCTAAAAGCAGAAGTTTTTGGAAATAGCAGTTAAGAATTACAAAATCCGCTTGTTATTGAAATTCTTCCCTTTTACCCAGTAAAATATCTGCCATTTACAAGGCGCTTTGATTTAGTCTCGTGAAACGCTTAACTCCATTTTATTTTATTTCGACTTACACCTCTCTTCTCATCCAAGTGCCAACTGTAGATGAAACCTGGATGCACCAGTATACTCCCGAAGTCAAGGCACAGTCGAAACAATGGGCTGCGAAGGGTGGATCGGCACCGAAAAAGGAGAAGACTCTTCCATCGGTCGGAAAAGTGCTGGCGACTGTTTTCTGGGAAAGTCATGGAATTGCTTTAATCGACTATCTTGAGAAAGGAAAAACAATAACGGGCGCATACTACCCATCATTATTTGATAAGCTGAAAGAAGAAATTGCGGAAAAAACACCCCAGTGGTTAGGGCCAATTAGAATTGATTAAAGCTAAGGTGAATGCTGCAAAGTATCAAGAATTTTTTCAGCATAGCTTGTTACCCGGTATTGAAAAATTGTACGGAAGAGACGTCGATATTACTTACAATGGGATAGCGCCTCGTGCTATATACCGGACGTTCAACCAAACACTAGCTTGCCTAGTAGAATATAAAAGTTTTGTCTTTGCCTTCAAGTAGCCCGAACTTAAATGTCATTGAGAATATATGGTACGAAAAGAAAAATGCCTAAGCAGCAATGTTCAAAGATCAATTGCTGATTTAGGAGACAAATGAAGACAAACCTGGGAAACGTTAACTCCTGAATTTGGCAACAAGCTCGTAAAAAGTACGCCAACCCGTATTGGAGCGATTATAAAGTCAAAAGAAGACATCACAAGTTACTAGTTATTACTTATCTTAATTTAGTTTTGCGTCACAACAATTAGTCAAAAATTTTCTCATTATTTTAATTTAATTATTTATTGCAGAAGAAAAAGAAAAATGCTACAATTCGAACGAATGTTTTTCGGTGCTAAATTAACATGCACCATCCTCAAGCTAAAAATTATAATAAAACAATTGGGATACATCCAAAATGCAGTGCTGTAATATACCTCTATTGTGTCTTCGGTAACCAAAGTCGTATATACACATCGAGAAAATGTGAAATTAGCTATATCTATATATGTACGGCGACAGAGCAAAGAGGGGATTGAGTGGAATCCGATCGATTCGATGCGGGCCGCGTGTTAGTACGCTTCTAACAACGTTGGCATGTAGACCTACTGTGTGCAAGAACGCACGTAATAATTTGAAGTCATGATCGCCTGCAAATAAGGGTTTCGTATATTTATTTTGTTGTTGCTACGAAGCTTAGATGAAACTAATAAGAAATTCTAAAGACAAAAATAAAAGCAGAAAAGAAAAATAAATACTCTAGAAATTCTTACTAAGATCGTCCGCACATAATGCAACTAACCACGTCGGTGAGCCGCTAACCTCTCCGCTTGTGGTGAATCAGCCATTCGCATCGATCGTTGTCGCATGTACGCTTTTTCGTATAGCTAGATATTTTCTTTCCTTATGTGTATAATGAAATAGTAATATGATGTAATTATAATTAACAATTGCAGTATTAAAAGAAAAGTAATAATTTAAATTTGAAATTTAAATTAAAAAAAAAAACATAAGAAATTCAATCTATTAGTTCTGCTACAATGCAGGCGGACGGACGACAATGTGCGCCCCACATATGTAGGAAGTAAAATTAACATTGAAACCATTGAACTGGTATCATTAAAAGAGTTACATTAATTAAGCGCAAATAAAATAACAAATAGGAAAAAATAGAAATAGTAAAATAAAGATTTAGGTGCAAGAAAAAGTAAACGTATATTTAGCTATTGAAGGATATTGTAATGGTTGGTCGATTTATCTACATCTGTTTGTTTTAAAATTACAAGTTTCGTTAAGTTTAATATGAAACATTTCAGAAAGTAATCTTTTTTCGTAGTTTCGTTCTATGTCTAAAATTATTGGGTTTGTGAAATGAAAACTATGATTCAATGCGACAATCTTGGTATGTTGACCAGGCCACACAAAACTGTAATAGGGGTTATTTTTGGGGTACTGCGAGTTGAAGATACCTCTGGGCAACGCTGCAACAACCTACTGACAAGATTAGTTGGGCAATTATTATTAATTAATAAAGCGTGACAAACGATTGCACCCGCAGAGGCGCCGTGAAAGGAGCTGTGTTTACTATGTACAGGAATCGAGTGGACGTTCGGTTATTATTGTTACCTTTTATTGATGTATCGATGACCACTGCGACTGCCATGGTACGCCGCGTAATAGTGCAACATAAGTAATGCTTTCATTGTCGATTCGATCAGGCCTCGACGACGGTGTGAAAACGTTCTCGTATATTTTGCAAATGATCGTTCAGCATCTAATGAAGTAAGATTTGCGAAATTCAAATACTCCTGTATCTCTTCTGTGTAGTCTTGAATTCCAGATATAGATCGAACCTTTTCTAACTCCGAATTTTTATTTAAAACTGTATGAAATTTTTGCGCGACATCTAGTCCTATAGGATCCGTCAAGCTTTCTAGAGCGGCTGCTAAATTGTTGATGTTATTTAACGAGTCTTGTGTAGGTAAGTGAGTATTTTCTAACTGCGAAATAGTTTGTGTCACTACAGAATAGTTTATGGAAATGTCATCTATTTCTTTTTGAACTTCCGAATCGGAAAAAAGTTGCTGACTCTCGCGAACCGCTTGAGAATTAGAAGAATTTAGTTTGAAAATTACATCTTTCACTTGGGAATAATATTTGCGATAGTAAGATACTGCCTCGATCCATGTTCCCCATTGCGTCAATACAGGCTGAGGTGGTAGCGGAATTTGCGGATACAATTGCTTGAATGCGCGGATATATTTGGGAGATCTCACAAACACTTTTTGGTAGATGATATTAAATCATTCATCCTAGGATACTTGCTTCGAATTGTATCTACTACGAGAGGACATGCGTGTATAAGGCATGTTATGTGAAGAAGAGTCGGAAAGCGCACTTTAACATCCTACCAGCTTTCAGCATTGTTGTGGCTCCGTCAGAAACTAACATGGTGATTTGGACCCCTACGATACAAAATTCTCTTAACATATTTTTTATGATGTTTACAACGGTTTCGGCATCAGTTCTTTCAATCCTTTTACTGGCTAACAACAAGGAAGCTACTGGACCATTACGTTATAAAGGACGCTCCACAATATGAATCACGCTGTGTTTCTGAGCGTCAGTAGTTTCGTCCACAGTGAGCCAGATTTTTTGATTTCTCAATTCGTCTTTTATAGTCTTTTACTGCACTTTGCACATATGGTAAATTGTACCTCAATTGTCTTTTTGTTGGTAGCTTCCATGATGGAACATATTTATTCCAAAAAAGACGAAAGTTTTTATTATCTACTAGGTGTTGTGGGATGTTGCATGTGCTCAACATGAAAATAAAGTCATAGAAAAATTGCTAGTACAGAATATAGTTTCTTAAATTCAATACATAACGTTTACTTTTAATATGACTTCTACATTCAAATGCCGTGCCTAGCAACCCTACGCCGCATGTGCGAACCTGTAAATTCCATACCAAGGAAACGCCAAATATATTTCTTCACATGCGATACAAGAGATACACCAGGCTTACATCCTATGTTTTCGAAAATAACCGAACAACCTAACTCCTCAATGTCTACCGCATTACTGAACTCTGCATCCACACGCTTTAATTATTACTACTTTAACTGTACTAAATACATACGTGGTAGGTGCCATAGCTTCTCGGCCTGACAGGCTTATACAGGTTCAAGCGTATTCAAACTTCGTCGCGTCATAGTTACACATGTGGGAGGCCTACACTATATATATTACGGCTCGAAGTGTAGCAACCAGCCAGACATGTAAATGTCTCAAGTAACGAAAATTGAGTACCGCGCGGTCATCAAATTTTTAACAAAAGAAGATTTATATCCTACATATTCCACTGTAAAAAACTCGGGCAAAATGTTTCCGTTTGGGGCAAGAATCCCTTAAAGATGATAAGGTCGGCCAATTGAACTGATAACACCCCAAAACATTTCAATTATTGAAGAAATGGTATTAGCAGATCGCCGTTTGAAAGTGAACATTTCTGAAACAAGTATTCGCCGAATTCTCCATAACCATTTGAGTAAGAATAAGATTAGTGCAACATGGGTACCACATATTCTTTTTGCTTTCCAGTGAACATCGGGTCGAATGCGCGTGCTCGTTTTTAAACATGTGAGGAAACGAACCGAAACCGATTTTGGAGTCCATTGTCACAGGAGATGAAACAATGGTTTTGTATTATGATGCTCTATCCAAAAACGAATCGATGGAATGGCGGCGACCCGATGAACTCGTCCCAGAATAGCAAAAATCGTTCAATCAACGAAAAAGGTGATGGTCACAATGTTTTGGGATTGTAAGGGCATCTTACTCATTGACTTTAAAGAACGGAATACAACTGTCAACGGCACATATTATGCGTCTATGCTGCATAGATTGAGGGACAACATTCGTGCAAAACATCAAGAAAAATTGACAAAAAGTATTCGATTATTGCACGACAATACAACCGTCCATACTGCCGCCATTTCACAAGCTGTCATCCGCGAATATGACTTTCAAGAATTGGGTCATCCACCATATAGTCCGGACATGGCTCCAAGTGATTATTATTTATTTTCTCATTTAAAGAAGCGGACTCGTTTTGAGGACGAGGGAAAACTTTAGATTATTTTGACAAAGGCATAGAATTATTAATTGTTCATTGTAATAAATGTATTGAAGTTAGGGGAGATTATATTGACAAACAAAAATTGTTATATTTTACCAAGAATTTGTAGCACCTACCTCGTAATGTTTATTTTTAAACTGATCCCTCAATCACAAGTGGTTCATTGCGATAAAGTTTATACTCCGTAATTATTTCGTTACGATTTACGTCAAAACAGCACCATAAAGTGCATACTCATTGCTAGACTTCTGTATGTATGATCATGCATCTCTTATTTGAAATTATAATGAACATATTATTAGCAATCTCGTATATTCGTAGTCACATATGTAGTTCAACAACATAGACAATAAAGTTTTCCTCAGAAGAATGATTTTCGCTAAGCGTTTTAAACCATCTGTAACCCAATTTATTTTGTATGACTATTTAATTACCGTTTGTAATTTTTCACCATGCTATAAAGATGTCTCGTTAAGGGTCTACATAGCAACGTAAGGCCAATATATATGGGTACTCATAAAATTGAAATACGACGCTGATTAAAAATAAGCAAGGTTAATCAGGTATTCCTTGTGATTATTTATTTGACGGTAATAACTTCTTGTTGTGGTTTATATTAGTTTGTAAATATTACTGCAATACACCTATCTAATAGGTAAGGTAAGTAGGATCAAATATAAATTGTATAACTGCATAGGTTTTTTGACTACATTGTTTTATATAAATTCTTCTAATGAAGCCATTTCCGACTTGTATGTGCTAATTATTAGGAATAGGATGCGAAGAAGGGCTCAGTTGATGACTGGCATCCTCTTTAAACCGGAAGCCCTACAAAACTTTAAAAAATGCAAAAAAGCGGTTCTTTTACCGCTACCTATTTACATCTTGTTGTGCCCACTTTTTCTTAGAATGCGTAACATTTTCGGAACATTAACGTATTTACTGCGTATTACAAAACCTTTTTTGGACAAAAGGATAAACGTAGAAAGTATTTTTAGATTGTGATACAACGGATTCCAAAGTATGCAAGCAGATATCAGTAATATTTCGCGCTAATGTTGGCAATAATTTTGATCAAAACGCGAGTTATGTTCTTGTACTAACACTTTGTGTGTGGTGGTGGGAAATAACAGAGTGCCGAGAAGACCGCTACATGGTGGCGCTCGTGTATTAGCTTACTGATTTACATCATTCTTATACGGCGTACTATAGAAAAGGGTTTCTTCTTCTTCATGTAGAAGATCGTTTACTTCTGGTGTCTGTCCTTTTCTTGCACCGTACGACACGACCCTCTCGTCCACAAAATACGACCCGAATAAAACATAACACACGGCTGAATATGAAATTTACACAGAGAAAAACATGTAACTGCTACCATTACAAAGGTAGAGGTGATTTACTAGACGTTTGCGTTGTCGGAGTCTCTCTGTGTTTATTCACTGTTTCTCGGTATAAAACGGTACGGCTTAATGTTTACTTTGTATATGTTGGATAATCTACAACTTATGTTTTAGAAGTTTAATATAATCAATTGAAAACGGACTACTCGTGTCTATCACAATATACTTTTGGCAAAATTTGATATATTGGATTTTCGAGGAAAGACAGCGGATTGAATTGTATCGTATCTATCCAACAGATTTCAATTTGTTGAGGTTGCTACAGTTAATACAAATAGGAAATATAAAGTTAGATCTTCACTATTGCCAAGTAATATTGGGGTCCCTCAAGGATCTGTTCTTGCCCCATTATTATTTCCACTATTTTTAAATGACAAACCTAATTGACATAACTGTTATGATTTCGGAAAGAGTTGATATCGAAAGCGTTGCAAATTTGGTCTTAGATAAACTCTTTATATGATTTTGTGATAACAGGCTGTCACTCAATTTTAACAAGACTACATACATCCTCTTTCTTTCTCGGTACAAAAAAGATAACCAGTTTCATGAATTTGCATCTCTAAAACAATGATATACCGGGTGATCCAAGATGGGTGGCGAGGTACCATATATGAGGAACTAAGAGTCGTATAGCTGTGGAAAAAAATCTTCATAAGAAAAGTGGCCAAGAACAAATGCTGGAAATAATTTTTAAATTCCTATTTCTACCGCTAGGGGGCGTGACCACTATAGTCATAAAAAAAGGATTTTCCTAGAAAATACACCCATATAAGTTCTCAAATAAATCTTATCATCGTAGAGCTAGTGGAATTTGGGGGGCCTTTTTTCTGTAGAACAAGAAATAAAAGCCCGAGGGAAATGTTTTATAATTAGATTGGCTGTTATTTCGGTTTTGGATTAACCGAATTTGATAAACAAGATTTCATTTTAAAGAGGAAGCTTTACTGATTAAAATAAAAAAAATAACCATGACCTATTGATTTTCAAAGCCATCGCTAGAGGGCGTCATTTGGAAAAATCACAGTTTTTATCATCTTTCTCGGAAATTTCAAATGGAACGACCTAATTATTATACCGTATTTGAAAAGTAGATTAAATTTCCAAGAAAAAATGTTAAAGAAGCAATTTGATATATCTATTAGTGTTTAAATTATCCCAATTATTCCAAATTCTACTAGCTCTACGACGATAAGATTCATTTGGCAACTTATATGGGTATATTTTCTAGAAAAAATCATTTTTTTTATGACTATGGTGGCTACGCCCTCTAGCGGTAGAAATAGGAACTTAAAAATAATTTCCAGCATTTTTTCTTGGGCACTTTTCTCATGAAGATTTTTTTCCCACAGCTACACGACTCTTAGTTCCTCGTGTATGGTACCTCACCACCCATCTTGGATCACCCGGTAGGTACAATCCGTAAATTCGGGAATCTTTTTGGGTTTAATATTTACCTTCATCTTAAATTAGAATAATCACTGCCAAGAGTTGATACAAGTAGGAAATATAAAGTTAGATCTTCACTATTGCGAAGTAGTATTGGGGTCCCTCAAGGATCTGTCCTTGGCTCATTATTATTTTCATTATTTTCAAATGGTATACCTAATTGATTTCATTAGTGATGTTGCTGTAGTATGTTATACCGGTGACATAACTGTTATTGTTTCAGAAAGAGTTGACATCTAGAGCGCTGCAAATTTGGTCTCAGATAAACTCTTTAGATGGTTTTGTACTAACAGGCTGTCACCCAATTTTAACAAGACTAAATATATCCTCTTTCATACGGTACAAAAAAGGATAAATAGTTTCATGAATTTGCATTTCCAAAACAATGATATAGAATGCGTAGATTCGTAAATCTGTTTGGGTTTAACATTTACCACTACCTTAAACTACAATGATCACTGCCTATAATTGATAAGCAAATTAAATAAGTAATTTTTTTAACACAGGCCATTGAAAGATATGGTTTGAAGTTGCACTCTAAAAACGGTACCTAGCTTGCAGAAAAAATGTTTCTCTTTTTTAGTTATTTTTCTGTTACACTATTGACAAACATTTCTCAAATTAAATGTCAATACTTGAAATATATACAAAAAAAAAAATAAGAATATAGATACAAGTATAGATTTGTAAAGGCCGACGTTATAGCAATATTTAGCAAGACAAACACACGTTCAGGTATTCACACTACTGGATACTGACTCGGCCGTTTGTTTATGGGTACAACGAACAAATTATTGGGCTTAGTCCGTGGGGCACATAGATTGACCACATGCTGCCGTGATTTACATTGTGTACTGAAAGGATGGATAGCCGAACTCTGTATTATGCAGCCAGATTTACACGCGTGAAATATTCACGCACGATTTCAAATTGTAAATAAAACATCCGTTAATGTTTTTAAACAATTGAAGGGGCAAGTAGACGAAGGAGTTATATTACAAAAAACTGCTTCTGAATAAATCAGGTTTTAATACAGCTACTTGCTATCTTTTATTGAATGATTATTTTCAAATGCAATTTGTTTGATTAATAGGAATGGGTTGTGGATTAATAATATATGGTCAAACGGTTTTCACGAAATGTAACTTCATCCACCTGCTCCTTCAATTATGAGTTAAAGATTGTAACTGAATATTACTGTTTCTTTGGTGTACAATTATGTCCTAATTCATAAGAAGTACTTCATCTGAAAATGTTCTCACATAATTTTTCCATATCCTAAAACCGGAAACGTCTAAAGGTTACACCACTGAAGTTGTTTTTTTTTTTTGGAATTGTAAAAATATTTACTTTTTTGTTCGTTGGTACTAAATTTTGCACATCACTCGGACAATGCCCCCTCCAGGAATCCAATAATCAAATACCTTCAACTCCAGTATTTAAATATTTGGCAAGTAGACATCTGTAAACCAATCTTTAAAATACTGAGAAATTAGTTTTCCGGACATTGAAGCAAAATTTCTAAAATTTCTAACTTTAAAGAATTAAAAGATAAATCAGAATCATGCCAGGTTTTATTATATACTGAATTGAAAAAGTATCTCCAGAGATAAATACACATTTAACTTTAAATTTTGAAAGAGTATCTTATGTAAGAATACTTATTATTAACATTATTATCAGAAATTATTACTTTACTTTCCTAAATAACAAACCGAAATAGTTTATCTTTTTAGAATTTTGAAAAATAATAAATATATAACAAAATTACACTTATAATTAATGTGTCTAGGTTTAGTATTTTTATATAATCTTTCCGGAAACTTCTTCAGTTACAATCTTCAACTAAAGTACGCACATATATGTAGTTGGCGGTTTTCGGGTCTCCAGCCGTATGTCGATTGCGAGTCCTGTGAAGGACTGTTTGGACGAGCTTTCGGCAGTCTCGCTGCTGCCATCATCAGGTTGCTGTCGTTGTTTTGCTCATACTGCTTCGGTCGTTTTTCTATTTCAATGGCTTCCCTGGCTACTTCCTTCCGCGGAATCGAGTTTTTGTGTTCTTCCCTTCTAAGGCTTATACATACGTTTGTTGGACTGACCCACATATGTTTCTTGTCAGGATCCGCATGGAATTTCGTAGATTGCTTGTTGTTCTAGCTCGATTTTATCCTTGGGGTTCCCTAATGCTTGCGCGATTTTTTTGTGTGTTGTGAATACTGTTTTTACGTTGTGTCGTTTAAGAATGTGACTTATCCTGTCTGTCGTGCCTTTTATGTAGGGTAGAATTGATGTGTGCGGAGTGACCTCTGTTTTTGTGTTATTTTTCTTTTTGGTCGCCCGCATTATTTGTTTAGACGTGTAGCCGTCCTGTTCTAATGCCTAATGCAGTATGACCAAAACAACGACAGCAACCCGATGATGGCAGCAGCGAGACTGCCGAAAGCTCGTCCAAACAGTCCTTCACAACACTCAACAATCGACATACGGCCGGAGACCCGAAAACCGCCAACTACACATTTTCGCCGTGAAAACCTACGTTTAAACATATTGTAACGTCCATTATTAGCTATTTCTTGAAAAATTCTACGGAATTCCTCCGATTCTTGATAAGAATGACCTTGAAGAATTTCTTATGCTTCTTGTCTAAATACTCTCTTGAAAAAATAGCAGCTACTAAATTTTCTTTCCCGGTAATATATTCAATAACAAAATCGAAATTTTGTATTGTTAAATAATATCTGTAAATTCTATTATTCAAAATTCTTGTTTTTAAAATCGACGATAATGCCTTATTATTGTTACTTTGTACAATAAATTTTCGCCCTAAGACGGACAATTTAAATTTAGTAATGCTGTGAACAATTGCTAACATCTTCTTTTCTGCCGTGGTATACTGCTGTTCCATGGTGGACAACTTCCTGGAAATGAACGAAATTGGACATTCTGTACCATCCTCATCGTACTGGAAAAATATACCTCCAACTGCATTATCTCTAGTATCTGTCCTAATGAAGAATGGTTGCTTGAAATTTGGATGAATTAAAAGAAGATTATTGTAGAAGTAATCTTTAACTTCTAGAAATGCTGTTTCTTGACGTTCGTTCTATTAAAATTTGGAATTTTTCTGAAGAAGATCGTATAATGGCAAGCATAATTTTGATACATTAGGTATAAATTTCATATAATAGTTCAGTAATTCTAAAAAGCTTTGCAATTTCTTGACATTATTTGGTCGTGGAAAATTCTTAATTTCTTCTAGTCTTTTTTCTTCTAAAGTAATACCAAATTCGTTGATAATATAACCAAGGTATGAAACGGATTTTTTGAAGAATTCAAATTTTTCTAAGCTTAATTTCATGCCATTTCGACTTAAAGTTTCAATAATTTGTTTTAAATGATTACAATGTTCTTCGTGATTTTCAGAAAAAATTAAGATGTCATCTACATAGTGAGCACAAAATTCTTGGAATGGATGCAAGATTCTTTCTAATGCAAATGTAGCACTGGTAGCTGTTGTGAGACCAAATGGAACGACTTTAAATTGAAACGTTACACCTTCAATAGAAAATCCAGTATACTTTCTGCTGTCTCGATGAAGAGGAATCAGCCAGACGCTGTGTTTAAGATCTAACTTCGTGAAAACCTGTTTCCCGTGACATTTACTTAAAATTGCATCAATATTAGCAAATAACTCGTATTGTTTTTCAGTTCTTGTATTTTAGTTATTTACATTTTGAAAACATTATTTGTAAAAATGACACGTACACACACAAAAAACACACTGTATTTGGAAATAACCGTCAAAATCCCTTACGTCACCTGCGACACCGAGTTCGATCTTCAAAACATCAAAATTAAATATCAAGATTGGCAATGCCAGGGACGACCAAAAAAACAGAAGTTAGAAGCGTAAACATTCTGACAAAAACAAACATCTTTTGACTGATGTATTTAGAAATTGTACTATAAAAATTAAATCTCGCCGGAATTATTAATTCAAATGTGCTGAAAAGCTGTTAAAGTAAAATATAAACAATCACGAACAATTATCAAGAGTGTTACATCAATCAAGAAATTTTAAGAAGTAATCCAAAGAAATTTCATTCAAGAAGACGATCAAAAGGGGTCTAAAACAAGAGGATTTCGGATATCAATATTGCTGAGAAGAGGAAAGAAGGAACCACAAGAATTTTATACACACACACATCAAACACCCATCAGGACATTAACAGTAAGTAATTTTAACAGATAAATCTCATTTTCAAAATGTAAATAACTTAAAATAACCTGGAATTTTGATTATCCCCTGTCACGTATCATTAACTGAGTCTTTCTTTCGAAAATAATGCAAGTTCCGCATAAAACTCTATTAAAATCTATCAGCGAATTTTGATATAATATTGATTAGTAACATATAAACATACGCTTTTCACGTTGGAACATCCCACTACAATATATATACATATAATATAAATCCTACGTAGCTTCTGTATTTTTGTAATATATAAAAATTCTGAAATTTGCAAAAAAATAAGGGGGTAGGGGGTTGTTTTCCTAAATAAATATTCGTTATAGAGAAAATGTTTAGGTCATCGTTAAGAGCATGTAAAACAGTTTAAATCATGTCTTAGCTCTTTTTTGATATCTCTCATAGTTTCTGAGCTATTGAGTCAAACAGCGAAGGGTAGTGTTGAACTTGGGATGCTTTACACCCCGCCAGTGGGCGATTGGACAGCTAAAATAGTTATCGTTGTTCTTACACTAGATCGGTCTATAAACCCACAAGGTTTCATTTAAATCGGTGAGATGCACTTACTTGTGCCTCCTTGTTAGTATAATATTTAAAAACGAATTTTCATATTTTTTATGTGGAAGTGATACTAATAGCTAATACTGTTCATTAATGCAGCTTATTGTATAAAACCCCATCTTTCTTTTCTTGTATTCCGTACTGCTATTTGTAACAAAACATAACGCGCCGGTCTTTATTTAAATTATAATCTTCATTTATCTTTCTTATTGTAATAACCTTCTTATATGTATATAAGCCTTTTATAGATATAATCGCTATCTAGTCCTGTAATAGGTTATTTCTTGAACACGTACTGTTATTACTGACTAGTATGATTCATACTATCCGTGATATATTTCGAAGTGTTATAATCTTCCTAGAATCGGGAAATTTTCCTCGTCCACACATTAATTTCAGAATTATATACATATAGCTTATATAATAATGACCATTCATTATGTTTTTATTATCGCAACATGTTATAGGCGATAAACTAAATGGCAACATTCATCAACATTCATTAAGAACAATCTTGATTTGCGCATTATAAATTTTCAGAAACTCAGTCATTACATTCTTTAATAATTAAAGGCGTTTTACTTATGGCTATCTATAGATTAATCATCTCCGCTTAACATACATAGATTATATAAAACGGGGCGCGATTTTCATATCCGTTTTCAAGAACACAGTTTTTAGCGGAGGATCTTATCGCCTGAACAATTTGACTTAAATTGTTTCCTGCGGCAGATATCACAGTTCTTTTCAACTTACAGTAATTGAGAAATATCGAGCAAAGCTGCTGGTAAAATTTTGAAACAGCAAGGGATGCAAAGTAAATAACAAAGAAACGGTAAAGCTTACAGGAATATGGCAATCACGTTACTTATTAGTATTTATTATTAAGCATAAATCTTCAATTTTAATGAACTATTTTCTTACAACAATTGGCAGCATAAACTCAGCTGTATCTTTAGCATAATTCATATGATTAAATATCATAGTAATCGTTGTCGGTGCCCTGCAGAGATAGATTGAAGGCATTGAGCTTGTCAAATATATTGCACAAATACGTTAGTTTCAGCAAAAAGTCGGGTTCGGCAAAGTACCTGGAATTTCCATGACCTTCCTCTTGTAAAGAAGTGTGAATTTCTTGACGTAGCTCGAATGCACGATATAAGACGGTTGCCACGTGAAAGCCATGGTGAAATGCAGTAGTATAGCAGGGCCGTGTGTACAGCTCTCATGACCATGCTCAGCTTTTTGAAAAATCTAGCTTTCAGAGGCCTTGTTATTATGTAGTTTACTACGTCTTCGACACGTTTTAATACGAAATTCAATTAAGAGCTCATCGACTTTGATGCAAGTGCTTTCCCATGGATGATGCAATGGGTCCACGTAGTATGCGGTGCTTTTCTGCGAATAAGCGCCTGCAATCCTCCGTAGCGACCAGACATTGATCGAGCTCCATCAATACACATACCGATGCACTCTTCCCAATCCAAAACATTTTCGGTTATAAACTTGTCAAAAATCTCAAATAAATCTTGAGTCTTTACGCTTCCAATGATACTTTTGCAGAACAGAAGGTCTTCAACGATAATATTATAATCCAGGAAGCGTACATAACGAATAAAGTGTGCAACTTTGTCACTGTCGTAGCCTCATCAAGCTGCAGACCAAATTCCGTGCCTTTCATTTTCTTTATTAATTGATCATTGAGATTCAGAGCTGTACGAGGTGTGGCTAAAATGTAACCGGATTAATGCTATAAAATCTTTTATTGAGTATTCTTTACAATTTCAACATTATCCCCTTCAATGTACTCCCCTTCCCGATCCCTGCACCGCTCCATGCGAATTTTCCATTGGTCAAAACAGTGCTTGAAGTCATTTTCAGATAACATGTTCATGATCTCCGTCGCTTTGTCTTTTACAACTTCAACGGTCTCAAATCTCGTCCCTTTTAGTGTTGACTTCACCTTAAGAAATAGAAGAAAGTCACACGGGGCCAGGTCTGGCGAGTAGGGTGGGTGTTCCAACACAGAGATCCCATGCTTGGCCAAAAACCTTTTCACAGACAGTGCACTATGGGGTTGTCTTGATGCAAAATCCATGAGTTGTTTTACCACAAATCGGGTCGTTTTCTTCTTACCCGTTCACGGAAAGTTGTTAGCATCTCAGTGTAGTAATGCTGATTCACCGTTTGACCTTCAGTTACCCAATTTGTGTACACAATCCCACGAATGTCGAAAAAAGAATCATCATTGCCTTGAATTTTGATTTCGTCATTCGAGCTTTTTTCTGTCTTGGTGAACCAGGGCTCTTCCAATGCATTGACTGGCGCTTAGTTTCCGGATCATAAGTAAAACATCATGATTCATCACAAGTTATGACTCTTTCCAAAAAATTAGGGTCCTCTTCAAAGGTTTTTAAAACGTCAGAACAAATGTTCATGCGAGATTCTTTTTGTTTGGATGTCAGATTTTTAGCACCATTTTTGCACACACTTTCCTCATGTTAATTTCTGCGCAAAATCTGCCTAACAGATTCTTTATCGATTCCAATCGCTTCGGTAACTGCACGAATACTTAACCGACGATCCTTTCAGATCAAAACAAAAATTTTGTCAATGCGGGTGCTCCTCTGGTAGCGGGCGTCTTAAACTCGTTTACTTTTCTTCTCAGATGTTTATTCTTCGATTGTTATTTAGGAACTGAACTAGTTCGCCAAAGTGGTACCGTATTTATACTAACCGCCCCACTTACTTAGAAGTTTCACGAAACTTCGGCAGTGTCCGATAATATGCTATATAAGTCTACTAGAAAGTTCTATAAACTTCACGAAAGTTCCATACTTTTCTGGGATATTCTATGTGCTTCGTTAATGTTCCATATCTTTCTATAAAGTTCTACAAGCTACGGGAACGATCTAATCTAGATGTTCTAGAAAGTTTCATTGGCTTCGAAGCCGTTTCGAAATGTTCATTCTAGAATGTTCCAGACCGCTGCCTGCCCGCGTACGCAGAAGTGCTTCGCTTCCCAAGTTTACGGCCCGAAGCGCCGCGGCGCACACATAAGGAAACCCTGCCTTAAACAATTAAAACAAGGTTCGATAATTTTATATCACATAGAGTCGCATCGGTCTCTCACATCGGATGTTCAATCTTTTTCAAAAACACGTAACCACTGATTATTCACTTTGACATGCTAACACTCTACTAATAAGAGGAAAGTACTGTTGACGCCAGCAATTTTTACGCGTCAGTCTGCCAGATCGTATGCGACTACTCAAGGATTAAACTCAGAAGGAGAGAAACTTGTCTATTGCAAATATTCTACACAAATATTCCGCTCTTCAATAAAATAAATGTACCCATTTCAAATTAAAGCGTATTTAAATTTATTCGTACTTACAATCATGCAAATTTCTTATAACAGCATTACTTGTAAACGTATCCACTTTATTCGAGAAGAACGTCTCCGACGAAAATACGAAAGATAACGCGATACCTTGTAAACCGGTCTTCATTCATATCCCCATAAACATATTGGATACTTTGTGTTCTCACATTTATAATTGAGATACGACTACAAGTTGTAAAGTTTATTGTAAGGCTTCTGCCGACCGCATCGGAATGGCTTAGGTGTACTTTTCATCAATATTCAACAATTTATTGCTCGCATTTAATATGTTACGTATATCATTTCGTTACTCATATTTTATACGTCTTTAAATTAAAGCATTAAATATTATTAGCGGTCACCTGCATTATAACTCTGCTCCGGATGGTACACATCTACGACCATGTGTACCTATGTACTTACGTTTCGTGGATGTGGTGGTCTTCTTTTCTCAGCACATCGTCGACATATTGCTGGAACTTATACATAGCTTCATTCAGTCATTGCCACTGTCATAACGAAGAATGTATATAATACGGTTACTCAAAAGTACGATATCTAAAACTTTAACAAATTTTCGAACAAAAGTTTTAAGGGGTTTTAAATAGGTTATTTTTGAAACAGTTCTTAATGTAGCCATTGTACATGTCTACACTGGTAGAAAAAAGTGCATTAACTCAAAGAAGACTGCATTAATCCAAATAAATCCGTCTTTTCAATAGTGGCAACTAAATATTCCTTTCAACATAATGATTTTTTTTATATTTGTTTAATCGATAAAATTAACTAACATATAGGCGGAACAAATAGAGGAACCAAAAATAGAAATCAACGCGGAAAAAAATACAATGATTGTCATCGACGAAAGAGAAAACAATGAAATAAACGTAAAATGCAAAAATTGAGATTTGGAAATAGTTACAACATATAATAATACTTGGGAAGTATAATTACCGAAGACGGAAAAGTAGTCTTAGAATTAACAAACAGAGAAAAGATGGACAAGCCTGTGAAATGCTCGAATCCGTTTGGGAGATTTGAAAAACACTTTTTTTTGTATTTGCTATTAATGCATCCACCTCTGGGTAACATTCTGGAATAGTTTGTGCCACAAGATGTAAAGCAAGAACTTTACACGTAACATGTAACAGTCCCTTACACTTTTCTTTAAGAGAACGGCCTACTACACATTGCCGCTGCCCCATCACTCATAAACATCAACAGTTGACTAGTTGACACTTGAAATTGTTGTAACGTATCGAGCACTACGCCAGTAATTACTTCGCCAGTACACTTTTTTAATTTTTTGCTAGCTAATAAGATTGCAAATTTCGGTTTAGCAGAATCTAGTACTCGTACTATAATATTCAAAATAGATTTTTTTTACAATCTATCCTCTCAACAAGACTTAGCCTCAGCTGTTAATCTTTTAATTCTGCTTTGATCCTATTCTCGATATCTTTACGTATACCTAGTAGCTCTTTCCGTAACGCTGTCCATGACGGTAAGTTCCACTCGTATGTACGCCAAAACTGTCAAAACGGTTCTTTATCGAGTAAGCGAAGCGGTAGATGACAAACAATAAACATCAAGTAAATCTAACTTAAATTGGGTTTGAGGTGGCACGGAATTTTTCTCATTTTGTGCTGTACACTATTTATATATCTTTCACAGTTGCCTTTGTTCCATCACATTAAAGGTATTTTGCAAAGTCTACACAATACTTTAGTTCCATTATAGTTCAAATCCGGAAATTCGCTGTTAAATTTAGTGACTTTATTAGCCAAAGGTCGTTTATTTTCGTAGACATGTAACATCGAATTTTTTTTTTATGTAACATTTAATTAATTTAATTAAATCAAATTATACAAAAAGGTTTTAAATTAAGAACATTTCAAACAAATGTGATCCCAACGGTATCGTTAATGTAATGTACCCTAAAACAACCGAAAATAATTTCATAATTCAATTTTGAAAAAGAGTTTGAGGCTCACAACTGACAAAGCAACATAGAGAATCAATTGTTTTCACTGAAGTATTACTTGTTCCTATATATATATATAGGAACAAGTAATACTGTGCGAACTCTTTGGCCTACTACAAAAGGGATATTAGGAAGTGGATATGCGATACGCCTCGATTGACATTTCATCAAATAATAGATTCAAAAAACTTCTATAGGCCATATAACGAAACAAACTAGATTGCTGTGACACATAGCAATCGCACATGAACACATACACATAGTATGATGTGTCTATATATACATTTTAACAATTCCTCGATATATATATATATATATATATGGAACGAACAAGTAATACTTCAATGAAAACAATTGATTCTCTATGTTGCTTTGTCGGTTGTGAGTCTCAAATTCTTTTTCAAAATCGAATTATAAAATTATTTTCGGTTGTTTTAGGGTACATTACATTAACGATAGCGTTGGGATCACATTTGTTTGAAATGTTCTTAATTTAAAACCTTTTTGTATAATTTGATTTAATTAAATTAATTAAATGTTACATAAAAAAAAAATTCGATGTTACATGTCTACGAAAATAAACGACTATCGATATATATATCGAAGAATTGTTAAAATGTATATATAGACACATCATACTATGTGTATGTGTTCATGTGCGATTGCTATGTGACACAGAAATCTAGTTTGTTTCGTTATATGGCCTATAGAAGTTTTTTGAATCTATTATTTGATAAAATCTCAATCGAGGCGTATCGCATATCCACTTCCTAATATCCCTTTTGTAGTGGGCCAAAGAGTTCGCATTTTTTATTTGAGAAGGGATGATATAAATTCTGCTTGCTATGTGGGTATAGCTCCTTTCCCCGACCGTTTTGTTTAGTTTTTTTTTAAGTGAAATATAATATTTTGTTTGTGTATTATAAGTAGAGCCCGGTAACAGGGTGCCATGCCATAGAAGAAAATAGAAAAAAAATAACAGAACTAATACATAATTATAATATGTGAAAAGTAGTGAAACATTCGCCCTTTTAAGCAGCCTTGGCTGCGGAACAGTAAAATTAGAAGCACCATTATCAGCATTAACATCATATGAATAAGAGTGGCAAAAAGTTGACACCATTAGATGTGTTTCCACAGTTGTCTCGGTGAGCGATGTTCGCCGTGGTGAGAAAATGAGTTTATATTTTGAAAAAGAGCGTTCAACATCTACCGATGTTATACATGCATGATTGTATATTATATATACAATATATTTGTACTTAATCAGCGGATTATTCGATACACCATCACAAATTTGTTTTAGTGTGCTAAAATCGGGATCTTTCTGTAGCACACTCTCGAACTTTTCTAAAACGCGATTATATTTTGCGTCATGTATAGTCAGTAGCTGTGTATGCACTCCGTCCATAATTTGCAGAGACTCCAATAATGATAACGATCTATTTTGTAATTGGTCTATTGCGTCAGCTAATCCTTTGTAGTAGCTACGAATATTTTTTAAATCTGTTTCAACGGAAATATCTTGAAATTTCGACTTTTTCCAGTAATTTAGAATGGTTTACAGTATCGAATGCCTTGGTCAAGTCGATAAAAATACAGAGTGTCGGTTTTGAAATATCTAAAGCTTCGTATACAGTCGTTTCAGCTGAATTTTCAAAGGTCTTGCACGGTCTTCCACGTACCATTCCAGATGACGTCGAAGGTTCTTCCCTTACTTCAAATTGCACAAGCAGCTCACAGTCTAACCAATCCATGTTATTTTTAAAAAACACATCAACTATGAGTGCCGCCTTTTTCCAACGGATTTTGAATTCGGGAAGTATGTATTTTTGAATATTCACGATTACACATTTCAATTGAGGTTCGGAAAGGTTGAAATTTTGCGGAATATAAGTCTCAGCGGTTGAAATATGCTTCCCGTGTTCCATGAAAGCAGCGCAGAAAGTACGTTTAGCGATTTTAAAATTACTCATTTTGGTCAAATACCCTTTAAGTACAAAATATTTTGGATCGTAGAATGTCTTAGGACTAACTGCATATGTCTGAACTGGAATTGATTATACATACTAAATCAAATCTTACACCAAACCACAAGAAAATATTTTTCTTATAAATATTATTTTGATATAGTCTTGTTTTTCAATGCTCTGTTATTGATCGTTTTCTGTTTCCTTTTTAACATTCGGTAAATATGTTTGTGAAATTCTCATCAACAATATGTCCGGCGTAGTAAAACAGCCTTCTAAAATTTATAGATATTCTAGTTTGAAAGAAGTTCAGCTATTTTTCATTTTAAATATCAAACAAATAACTGTAAAAACGCATTTTCTAGACACAGCCACTTATTACATTTAAAGATATAAGTAAAAGTACAAGAATGAAATTTACAAAAACCAATAAGTTTAAGTTCGTTCAAAATGAAATAATTAAAAGTTACAAAAGTTATATTATCGAGACAAATTTAAAATCATTCATTTATGAATTTCTTAACAAATTATGTTATCCCAACACTGATTTGAAATTCACAGCAACAAATTAGGTAACAAAGTAAAAGATACAGTTGTAATAGTTCCCAAGGTAGAAATTGTAATGTCACTGTAGACTAAGCGCATGCTGACCGTTTTTCATTAGCCGTATAATAAACGCAGCAAAACCGCAAGATTTTCTTTGCAGGACATCCCAGACTATATATACTAATTACAGATTAGTAGATTTGCATTTGTGTAATGACCTATCGAATTAGTGGGTGTCAAATTAAAGACTTATTAAACTTCGTGGATGGTTTTAACTATTATATTGATGATACTATGTATCATGTCTTTAATTTGACACCCACTAATTCGATAGGTTATTACACAAATATAAATCTACTAATCTGTAATTTTCTAACGCTAAAATGTAGAGCAAGACGAGCTCTTTCAATCCATGTATGACACTTAAGGCAGCAATACCAATTTCACGTTTTAATTCCACGATGAATTAACTTACGCAAATGTAGCGATTTTCAGTTGCAGTTTGTTAATAAGGCTTGAAACTGCCATACAAAGTTGTTTTGCTATAAAATTAAAAACAAACATCTGTACGTTAGACATTGACCTTTTCTGAGTAATGTGAGCTTATTTTCGGCATGAATTGTGAAATTTTGTAAAAACCATTTTTGGTCGGATTTCAACCGCGTGGCCCCATAGTGTGACGCAGCGATAAGCTTTAACAGCGCGTCCCTTCAGTATTCTCGTTTAACTCTGCGTTGAATTTCGAGACGGCTACTCGCGTTGGTTCTCCGCTACGTATACCTATCTGAAACGTGCGTTAACAAAGGATGACGTTTTCCGACGCAACTTCGTTTTCTGGCGGTTGATCAGCTTTTGTTATATTAAAATAAATTATCTTTTTGACCTCTGTACGACTCAATGGAACGAAATATGCCGAAAAGAACAGATGAAAGATCGAGCTATCCTCCGGTCCCGTAATCGTAGGATCTACCCCGTATTAGGAGCCGGTTTTCCCGCATCTATTCTTAATGTACCTTACAAAGATGGAGAGTGCAGTTATTATACAAAAAAAAATTAAGAAAATAGTCGGCTAACTTTCGACTCCTTAATTATTTTGAGTATTTTATTTGTAATGTCTATGTACAGTATGTGTATTCACCTATTTATTACATTGTAGACTATTTAGGACATGTGCAATGTTTTTAGGACAATGTATTGAAAATAGAACCCGAAGCGCACACATTTACGCAATTTGCACTGTCAAAAACGGTGATAGTCGATCTTATCACGTCTTAATAACACTTAATTACGCTGAAAAAACGAGATTATATACTGAGGAAATACCGCGCTCGCGGTGTTTGCCGTAAATGGAAAATAACAACGATTCAAAACATTCGATTAACATCAAGTGATTATCATCGTTAATATCGATCGTAGCAGTTAACCCGCTTCGGAGAGGAGTGATATTTTTGGGAAAGTATCCTTTTCTACACCAAGTGAGACATGTGACAGGTGCAACGTAAAAACTGACGGACAGAAATCCGGAATGGTCTTTAACCGAAGCGCTTATTATTTATACGAATTTTAACGAATCCAAAGCCAATTAGCGACATTTGCCTCGTCTTCTTCACCTCGCGAAATTGCAGCTGTATGATTTTAATAAGAGTCGTTATCGTGTCAAAGTGCCCGTTAAATTTTGGTTTCTTTTCTATATCGTAACTTACCTAAACGTCTTAATAGCTATCCTAATTTGGAAAGTATAGTATTTAGGGATTATATATGAAAAAGGCATTTGGATGTTATTTATTTGAGACATTTAAAAGTTATGACGAAATTGGTATGCGTACAGCTTGCAATATTAACGATAATAGGCAAAGGTTATGTCGTAAATCGTATAATAAGTATTATTTATAATACATTTATATTAAAGTTAATAAATAATTCCTTCAATAATATTCAAGCGTTATTTGAATATTCATAACGCTTAACAAGTTTTCGAAACAAATTACTTCGATCAACTTGCGTTAAATATTCAGTTAATGGTGAATGTTTTACTTATTTCGCTTGAAAATATAGCAATAGAAGGAACTCATAAACAAGGTTAGCAGATCATGGTCTCTGATCGTAGGCGTCTGACTGGGGAATGCATAACTTTGTTTACCTAAGAATTTATAAGTTATATTTTATAATCAACATCATTCATATCAGAAAACACTTGTCTAGTAAATACTAAAATTCCGAATGTGTTCTAAACATCCCAATAACGTATGATTCCATTGTCGTTTCCTTGAGCCTCGTTCTGAGCGGTGAAAACATATTTTTATATAACGAAAACAACTGTTCGACATGTAATCACGTAATGTTTGCATAATTGCAATGGTCTTTGAAACAAGTAAACGTATCTGTAGAAGCACTATTATTATACACAGAGAAAAATGTTCTTGAATCAAAGAAGTATATATCTTTGAAATTATTTATTTAATTCAGCAAAGGTTTATTTGAATGAAAGCACAATAAATTGAATTTACTTGAATGTACAAACGTTTTTATTTGACATAGTTTTGTTGAGTTAAACAAATATATGTTAGAATCGTGCGCTTCGTGCGTCGTCGCCAATTTCCATTGCGTGAACGCAGGGCAATCGCAATCGTAGTCCTAGTTTAGGTTATGTGAGATGGTGGTTCGTAAGCGGTGAGATGTAAATGAAGAAAATAACAGGTAAGTAGGATAATGGGTTTATATATCTTTACCATTGGATAACTAACATTAAAATTTCTGTATAAAAAAAAATAAAATAGTTGCCACAGATTGGTGACCATCAGAATTCCTGTTTGTATCAGGGATTTGCGAAAATTACAAGGCAAGTAACACCAATGTTAGCAGTTTAAATAAATTGCGATTCAATTCGCCACGCATTTAACAATGCTTTAATCTTTCCGTTTACATATTTTGTAACTAATTGTTTGTATATTTCCTCCTTCTTTGATATTTATTTGATATGGTATTTCAGCAAAGGCAAGTGATAAGACATGCATGCAGTCCGTTGAGGCATCTGCTGCTGTCTGTCCTACCCTTCTTGTCATAATACCTAGCACCCTTCTAGCACTTAACCATACCGTTATCCCTGTCATTCGTTCGCGATTCTCAGGATTCCTACGAGATTACCGAGGTAGTAAGTTTTGTCATATTCTTTGCAAACAAAAGTACTACAAGTATCATTTTAATCTTTATGTATCTATACACACAACGCACAAGTTATTTTAAATAAATGAAATAATTTTATACGTATACAATTACAAAATTATTTATACATGGATAATTATTGTTTTTATGGATACCTATGTAAAAGTACATACCTTTTAACAATTTTTTGTTGACGTATTTTTGTAACTATATATTATAACAATTACCCCACTGTGTTTAAAGTTATCGGTGCACAATACCTAACTTCGATGTTACTAATATTGTTAAAACCAGGTTACAAATTCGACATCAAAACCTAACCTAACCTAACTAGATTCACTTTACAGGTTCCTGGGAATCATGAGTAATCTCGAAGAAACCTGAAGGATATCTGTAAGATTAAAGGTTCACCGCCTTTCTTTGCGACCGCGTAGATCTTTAGGAAGGCCTTGATATCATCTTCACGTAATGGAGGAAGTTAATGGTATTTAAGGGACCTAGGGTTTATTTACAAGAATAAAAACACCACGTCACTACAAAATGGAGATTAATTTTTGGCAGTATTCCTATTCTTTGTGTACTTTCGTTAGTTTATCCACGATGGTAACGTTTTTCAAAAGATTTTGTATTTTTAACACATTGTTATCCTATGTGCTCATAAATGGATGCTTTCTTCTCTACAAAGAAGAAAGCATCAATCGTACTAACCATTTCAGTGGAGTAGTAATACCAACAGAATAATATATTTGTCAAAATAACGGCATACTTTAAACCACAGAAATATTTTGTGAAGCAAATACATATTTATCTGACCTTTTAAGGGCGAAGGTTCCCAAAATGGGAACATACTAAAAAGTCGATTTTTTATTGAATTATTTGCATAAAATGTTTATAATTAACAATCAGAAAACTTTACATCAATGTATATTTTGAAACATATAACATTTTATGGAAATAATATGATTAATTCAATAAAAATTAGATTTTGTAGCATGTTACAATTTTGGGAACGTTCGCCATTAAAAGGTGAAGTCAAGTAAATGATAAAGAAAAATATATTTGTTTCAACTTGACGAAGTTCTTTAAAATAAATAACTGTATTGTTGAATCAAACATACTACGTATATTAAATCAAACAGATATATTTTCAAATCAAGAGGTTATTTGTTTCAAAAGATCATATGTTTGAATCAAATAACGATGTCAAAAAATTATTTCTTTAAATTAAAAAAATATGTCTTTGCCGCCATTTAAAATTACGATTTGGTTGACTGAATGCATATTTGTTTGGGTCGAGAAAATTTTTTTCTCTGTCCACTTACTGATTTTACTTAATCTTCAGAACCTTTCAGCTTAAGGTTGTATGGAGTTTTCTCCATACTTCCCTATTTTCTGTCTTCTTTCGAATATTTTCCCATTTGAAACCTCTTTCTACGGTCGCTTTTCTCACTTCTTCATTCCATGTCTTTCTTGGTCTTTGTCTTTTCGTTTTTCCGCTTGCTCTTGCCTCATAAGCTCTTTTAATCGATCTGTTTTTATTCATTCTTAGGATGTGTCCCACCCATCTAAATCCATGCCTCATTTCGGCAGCATTTATTTTTTCTTTTTTTCTGCTGACGGCGATCCATGTCTCTCATCCGAAGGCGAGAATTGGTTAACTATCTCCTTTACAACTTCATTTTAGCTATTTTTGGGGAATTCTTTCTCTCCGAGAAAGTTTGTTTTTCTAGTCTCAGTTTATTACGCCGAGGTTCAGTCGCATTTGAAGTATAGGATTCTCTTATGGGGATCTTTTAGTTCAGCTTCACAAGTTGTCGTAGCGCAAAAACGTACGAATAGTAGTAGGCATTCCACCGAGAGAATCTTGCAGGGGTTGTTTTAAAGAGCTGAACATTTTGAGATTATCATCGTTATTTATCTGGAATGTAGGATGCTATTTCTATAAAAACAGAAATTTGGGCGCAACTAATAATTTATAACGCGACAAAGACATGAGTTACACCACAAGAGGGCAAACTCAAATATCGCAGACTTGCACATTCATTACCTAGGCGTAAGAATATACAATAAAGTCCCCGATGCAATTAAAACGGCAATTAATTTTAAACGTGAATTTAAGCAATATTTAGTAGAAAAATGTTTCTACAGCTTGATGGATACATGAATGATTCCGAGCAGTGTTTGCTTTGCCGTGATTCATGCATGTTTACGATTTTTATTTTTATTTCTTACCTTTTCCTTAAAAAAACAATTTACTATGTTGATAATAATTAATTTACATATGATACTGTGTTTATTTTTACTTATTTTCATCTTATAAATAACACATGAAGAAGTCGAGAATACGCTCAGGAATATTAAAGTGGGAAAAGCAGGTGGAGAAGATAATGTCGCCCCAGAGTTGACGAAATGGAGGGGTAAGGAAGGTATAAGATGGATGCATAGAATATGCAATGAAGCATGGAAAATGGAAAAAATTCCCAATGATTGGGAAAATAATCCAATCCGCTCTATACATAAAAAAGGAGATTCGACACAATGTGAGAATTTCAGAGCGATCTGTCTACCCTCGGTAGGATTTAAAATTTATACCCAAATTTTAAAGAAAAAATTAAGGAAAAATATAGAAGGAAAACTAGGGGACGAGCAAGCTGCATTTAGTACAAACAAACAAACAAATGACAATATAAGTATTATAGGAAATATAATTGAAAGAGCTGTAAACAGTGGGAAACGGCTTTACCTGGCTTTCATTGACCTAAAGGCAGCTTTTGATATGGTAGAGAGAAAATCAGTTTGGAGATGCTTACATGAGTTGCAAGTAAATAACAAATTAGTAAGAAGTACCTACCAGAAAGTGAATGGAAAAGTGCAGATTGGGGGGCTAAGATCGAGAACTTTCCAATTGGACAGAGGAGTGAAGCAAGGGGATAGTATGAGCCCACTATTATTTATCATATTGATGGATAGAATAATGAAAAACCCTAGAAGAAAAACTGAAAAAACCACAATTGGATACCGAAACTTTACTCCCATAAATCTGGATGGTCTGATGTACGCCGATGACATAATACTGATTGCTGATAGTAAAAGAAAAATACAGTCAATAATAGACATATGGACAAATGAATTAGAACTGAATATGGAAGTAAAAGTAAAATAATGATAATAAATGATGCAACATTAACAGAAGAAGAAAGAACAATAATATGCAATGCAACAAAAACTAGAGGTAGTAACGGTCTACGGATACTTAGGCACCGTCATATCAAACGATGGAAAACTTGATTTGGAAATAGTAAAAAGAAAACAGAAGACTACAAATATATACCATCCATTGAATAAAACAATACTCAGTAAAAAGGAAATAGACATAAACATAAAAGCTAAGGTATACAATACCATCGCTCTGCAATCAAATTATATGCAAGTGAGACTTGGGTACCCCTGGAAAGACGCCACCAACAAATAAATGCTATGGAAATTAAATACCTCAGAAGGATAGCCGGGAAAACAAAATACGACAGAATAAAGAATATAGATGATAAAGCAAGAACCAATTAGAATCAAACTAGAAAATAGACAATTAAATTGGTTTGGCCACATAACAAGAATGGATCAAGATCGACCGGTGCGAAGGGTGATTGAGGCAAGAAGGATGGGAAGGAGAAAGCGGGGCAGGCCAAGAAAGACATGGATTGAAGGAATAAAAGAAATAGATGCAGGACACGGAAAAACCCTGGGTGAGATGAAAATATTTGCAAGGGATCAGAAGGGCTGGAAAGCATGGATAAGGGAGACGAGTAATATGCAATTCGATCCGACGCTCTAAAGGGCATAAGGTATACGGAGAAGATGAAGAAGACAAATTTTATCTGCACTATATTAACTGAAAGTATTCTCAAAAACTTTTTTCATTCTACACACCTAAGTGGCATTATTTTTACTGTTTTTTAAATAATTTATTTTACCTTACATTTGTATTTCATTCACTATCCCACAATTATTTTTCATTATTCCTATCCTCATATAAAAACAAAATTATAATTTAAATTTTGTACAACTTATTATCTTAGCTAGAACGTAATTTATTGTAGATTATCTTATATCAACTTGCCTGAAGATGAACTAAATTTTGCTCGAAACCAGTAGCGAATTATTATAAAAGAGTTTTTGTGAGATTAAGACCATTATTACCCCCTTTTCCTCAACAAAATAAATATAATAATCACAGTATGAGCAATAACGTGAACTGCTAGTCCCTTCGGTACTTGCTTTTCTATGTCAACATGCAAAAAATTATACATCTTTAACTATAAACTTTGCATATTTATATATTTTAAGGTAATAATATAACACTAAAATTCATAAATTAAAGATATTAATCCGTTACAAACTTAACTTCGCGAACAATATTCTTATTATTACATTCCAGTACAGCAACGTAGATATCATAGAAGCAATAAATTTCTGCTTCGGTCCCTCTCCCCCCTCACGAATCATACAAATAACCCTACGAAAGTGTCCGCGTGCGAAATGCAAAAAGGTCTAATTTTTTTAATACACATATAAATTTATTAAACATAGACGATAAAGCTGTTTTATATGCAAATTTTATACGGCGAACTCGGACGAACGTCGAGGAAAAACTTAAGTGAATTTATTATACGTAGTACATACGTAGTAAGGGGCATGGGTGGAAAAAATTTCAGTCAAGGTAGCGTTATTTTATGATCTAGATATTTGAGCGGAGCTTATTTATTGCCCGGCTTGAAACCGTATATGTTTTAAAAAATATATACAAATCGTTAGCATAAATTCTTTTCGAGTTCGAGAAAACGTAATATATCAAACGAAATGAATCTCGGTTTCGAGATAAAGGTTACCGAAGGCATTTTGTACATTTTTTTTCTTTTATATAAAGTGCTAAATGTAGGGCATTTGTTGGTGTTAATGTTTTGTTAACTATAAAACTTCTAAAATGTATATAGATAGTGGAGATCTATTGAATATGCTGGAAAAAAAAAATTAAGAATTTCTCTGATTGATTGTACTTTATAATGTTTAGTTCTATCTTGTTATGTACATTATTTGATTAGTATTACTGGGCCAGTGATTTCTCAGCAATGATGTGCTGAAACCTGCGAAGTTAGAGCGACATTTGAAGCTATACATTCAAGTTTAGCAACGTCCTCCAAAGTTTTTCAAGGGAAAATTGGAAAATTTGCAAAAAACCAAGGCCGGGGCCCCGGGAGTGGTTCGATATATGAAAATGCTCCATCGTTCGGGAAATTTCCAAAACTGATTGCAGAATTAAAAAGACCTCACAAAATTTCGGTGAAACGTTTGTGAAACCATGTTTGCTGAAAGCTGTAGAAGGCGTTGTAGAAGAGGAAGACAAAATAAGATTCAGTTAAGGATCGAATTAAAAAAAAAACACATTTTTTTGCTTTACAATGCAAATGGGGACTACTGATGTCCCACAATTTTGCTGGCTACTTGTTTTCGTCCGTTTTTAGACGAAGACAATAATATTAGAGAACAAATGTTACTGTCCCGTGAACTTAAAACCACTTCGACTGGAATCAAACGTCTTTCTAAATAATCGATGACTATTTTGAGAAAGTACAACATCATGTGAGAAGAACTCTATGGCTTTTGCAGAGACGGCGGTCCAGCAATGTCGGGTTTAAACGTTCAGGATTAGCAACACCCATGAAACAAAAAAACCCTCCTTACACAAACCCACACGTTGCATTACCCAATCGCCAGGCCCTGGCTTGTAAAAATTTACCGGAAAACTTATAAAATACTATAAAACTCCACATAAAAATTGCGAACTTCGTCCAAAGTCTAGTTTGGATTCAAAACATGAAATACTACTTTATCGTACAGAAGTTCGTTGGCTCTCAAGGGAAATATGTGTTGAAACGATTATACGGTAAGAAAGAAAGTTAAATTGTTTTGGACGAGAAAAAAGGGATTGGCATGTTTAAAACGGTTTTGCGACTCGGGACTCCAAACAAGTCTGGCATATGTTGCAGACATTTTTTTCACATTTGAATAAGTTGAATTTGCAGTTTCAAGATTCGGAAAATATCGAGGGCATCGCAAATTTTTTGTATTGCTACGTTTTTTTCTTTTCCCTTGGAGCCGTGTATGTGCGGGACTTTTATTTCTGAGATTGTACAAGTTGTCGTTCTATTCTTGGGGGTTTCCTGCAATCTATTTTCGCTTAACCTGTGACTAGCTCTTAAATTTCAGTCATACTGTATAGTTTCACTTAGTTTAAATTTGGGTTTTAAATCTTTTGTCTATTTTTTCCTTTAAAATATATTGGTTTAACCTTCTTCGCAGCCCTCGTTAGGTTTTTTTTGACATTTTAGTTTATATAAAAAATGTAACTGCATCATATTAAAATGAATTACGGTATCTGTTTGTATTTTTAAGTTTACCAAATATATTAGCAGTCAAAAAAACCACCAATTTCTTTCAAGACATAATACCCCATACTTTTTAGGATTAATGAAAAAAAAATAATTACTTTAGTTACTGCTCTGCCTTTTGCCTTAAATCATATTTTAAAATTTTACGTTCTTAATTTGAAAAATTTCATGAAATCAAAGTATAAGCAAGTATTTCTTTGGTATTTAAAAGTTAGGTTGCTAAATATTTTTCTGCCAAAATCTGTGGGTTTTTCTGTACATTTAGTGAAAACATCATTGCAATATCATGAAAGCTGAGTTATAACTTTTTTGCTTAAAGTGATGTTACCACGCCAAGAGACTAAAAAATTTGCCCGTTATAAGCATTTTTTTTAGGGAATTTTGAAATAATATCTCAAAATATATTCAAGATATCCAAATACATTTAATATGTTTAATTAGGATGGTCATTAGATCAAATAAAAATGTTTCAAAAAAATCTGAGACCTTGGGTTTTCATCCCCTGGATGAATTTTTTTGGAATGACTCATATATGATTTTTTTCGACTGTTTTGTTTGAGGTTGACAATAAGGAGATCGGAACGATAGTTTTGTGGATCTTGTTTACTTCCTTTTTTGTGGGACAGGATCACAACTGTCGATTTCATATATTCAGGATATTAACGCTTCCTGCATCACTTTTTTATTAGTTTTACCAATATCGGCGCTAATATTTTTTATGTGCTTTTAATAGATTACTGGTGTTTTTGCCAAACCCAGGTGTTTTATTGCTTTTTAAAATTATCCAGGCATCGTATAATTTCAGAGGTAGTTGTTTCTTGAAAGGTTAAAAATACGGTATTATAAAAGGAAAGAACAAAAATGGGGTAATTTCCTCCTTGGCGATGTTGGTTAAAACACGAAGGAAACTTGGGTTTACATCTGTTTTGGATAAAATTTTATTCGAAACAGAAGAAACTTTGGCCGTTTTCGACTTTTTGGCGAAACCCAAATCCAATGGGAAGACTCCGTATTTTCCTCCTTTAAAAAATCTTACCACTTTCATGTAGTTAATACGTAATACATAAATATCTGAGAAAGAAAAAATTAGGGAAACCATTCTCGATTTGTATAGTGTGCAGGGGAGGTTCGTAATAGGAAATACTTATAATAATAATACCAATTATCTAAAATTAAGGAGAAACAGAAAGACGGCCAGGCTAGGCTAAATTTCGAGATAAAAGTTGGCAGAATTGCATATAAGTGGAGGGAATCAAAAGATATCCGTCGTTGGGTGGGACCGGGGAAAACAAAAGACGTACGGCCCGCCCCGCACCGAACAACTCGAGGTAACGAAAAAAAAAGGGGAAAACAACCAACTAAACAAAACAAAAAGCGAGCAACAGAAAGGAAGAGAATCGGATGCATACAGGAAAACAAAAACGAAGCGACGACACGTAGCAACTAAAAACGGCGAAGGGAAGAGGAGCCCGAAATTAAGGTCTTCGCTTAGCCGTCACCCGGGATCATGTCAACTGTGACAGGATAGGTTGCTTGAATAATTTGGCTTCGGGGCGCCCCAATTACATGATCAAAGGCCTTTATGCACCATTTATCTGTATCGACGTTTTGCGTTCGGTTCTTTTTCTTTATAATTGAGGGGGTTTCTAGCGAAAAGAACTAACATTCTAGCCACCCTAATATTCCGTAGTTCTTCTCAGTAAAAAATATTTAATCATATTTAATCACAAGATAATCTACTTCCATAAAACCAGAAGGAAGACAATTAGTTTAGAAAAGGTTGCCGTTCTAAATTTTTCTCGATAATAATGGTGAATTCAAAAAATGATATCCGATAGCTGGTGTCAAATTTTACTTTGTTTTTATGTTGATGCGGGACAAAAAATAAAAGTTGAAATAGAAATTACCTTAATAAGAACTTGGGTAACGGTCAAACATTGCAAAAGGTAACATGTTAATACGAAAGCTATGAACCTTTTTTATTTGTTGCGTAAATGTTGTTCTTAAAACCTTTTGTAAGTACAGTCCCCGGCCATCGAATTAGGACCACTTAAAAATATTACAATTTTAAGGTAAAATTTAAAAAAACGTTTTGGGAATGTTGGCAATATTTTTTATTTAATTTCACTGAGGGAAAGAAATTGTGTTGAAATAACAAAATTGATTTTGTTAGCTGGAGAAATGTTAGTCCAACAAATTTGATGATTAAATTACCTACCACTTGCGTTGACTTAACAATTACATTTGTGTCAAAAAATTCTGTTCGTGAAACACATTTATTTGGTTGGGAAGTATATTTAAAAAAAAATGTCGTTTCAGCAGAGCACAATAGTGATGTCAATTTAACAAAATCGTAAAGGTTGACACAAAAATAATAAAGCTATAAAGCTAAAAAAAGGTTTTTATTTAACCAAAAAGTTGAATTAAGTTAATCAAACATGATTGTTGGTACATAGGGATCAAATGTGCGTCTGAAATTAATATGGTGTGTTAATTGCCAAATACGTTTTCGGGGAAAAAACCCCTGTATTTGAAAATTGATTAAAATGATATATTTGTTTTAGGATACTTAGGACATTAGAGTTTTTCATGAATAAACCCTTCAGGTATTGTATGCAGGTGTTCAATTGATCAGTTTTTATGGTATAGTGGGGAGGGCATCGTGTCTTGTCTTGTATTGCATCATCATTCTATCTTTTATTTGGTACAAGTAGCAGTGTGCAGAAATTTTTCTTTAGTGTTGATATTTTTTTTATAAAAAATGGGGGATGATTATGTGAAATAATTATTGTGGAATTGGAGTTTTGGACTGGTTAATACCGACTTTCGCAGGTAAGTAGCTAGTATCTTTTATGAGTAGATACAAAAGTTAGTAAGGAAAATGGAGCCATATTGTTAAATAAACTGGGCTTTGAGTCCCAATAAGTTCTAATAGAAATTACGAAACAATACAAATAATGTATATATTGAACATCTCCGATGTCGTAATACAATGCTTCAGCTCTGAGTTTTACAAAATGGTAGGAATTTCTTTTGTAAATAATCGTTTTATTTATTTTTTCTTAGGGTAATAGTTGATAAATGACACGTTACAAAAAGAATACTAAATAAGAATATTGTTTTTTTTTGAAATTCCCTAAAAAAAAAAGTAAACCCGAAATGCTTATGGAAAACATTTTATTGAAATTGTGCTGATAATGCATGTTTAACGAATTTAGTCAGGAAACCATTTGTACTGTTTCGTAAGTGAAAAGTAGAACTACGGAAAATGTATAAGCCCTGGTTCCGATAATTGTTCTTGTTGATGTTTATATATTTACATATTTGATACATACACGCATTGTTTCTAATTTTTAATTTATTATGCTATAGTTTATGTAGAAAATTGTTGTTTGAAAATAGTTGCCAGAAAATATTTTTAAGAAGTTGAGGTAATAAATTTAACAGATATAATTTATAAAAAAAAATAATTAAAGAGAATATGCATATGTAAAAATTGTACAATTATAGAAAAAAAAAATACACTTCTACCTATTCAATTTGGCCTATAGTCGACGAAATCACGTACACCTTACAATTCCCCTTATTAGCGGAAGAAATCAAGTTGCATATTCAATTTTTAGCAATAAGCGGTATTTTTAAAAATTTCCTTATATACCTTCTGTCCGTGCATAGGTAAATACTCCAGTGACCATCAACAAGTGAGTTTTCAATTATTAACGATACAGTATCTAACGTTTGTTTTTTTTTTTCAAGAAATAGTTAATACTATTCAAAACCGACGTTCATCTGTTAAAAATTATACCTTAATAAAATAAGGCCCTTACAATGAAATTTGAAATATGGAAACGGTAAGAAATTTGAATAAGAATTTTAACATAAAAATTATTCGTTATTTAACTCAATTTTTGATGTAACTAGTCCCATAATTTCTACCATATTCGATGTTTACAAACATCTTGTAATATACGCATTACAAATTCAATTACCCCCAATTAACCTTGTAATCATTAATCATACCTGTTTATTAGAACACGAAATTGACGAAGAAGCCTACTACAACTTGATGAAAATATGATAAAGGAAATTATTCCGGTCATAGGAAAGAGAGTGACATTTTTAGCAAAATTGCGACACTATCAAAATATAAATGGCGCAGGTTTACTCCTCGCAGATAATAGGGCTACTGACACACCTTATTTTTTAAATCCAGTCACAGAAGCTTCAGCAAGTTCCAGTAGTAGCACCAATTTTGGGAAAAACGTCAGCACACCCTCCACGAGGAATACAACAAATCAAAGCGCTCATACCCATTCTAGGGAGAAGAAAACATTAAAACGGGCATTTAGACAGTCTTTTCAAATTGATTTACAACATTTAATGTACATGTAATTAAGAAGTACTTATTCGTTATATGTGTTTATTTTATAACTTTGTAGTTTCAAGATTAATATTGTCCTTGTGTTACTATTACATATCTGATGTATTGTCTTTGTATATCAGTGCTGAATATATTAGTTAGGATGGAATATTGCCTTTTATTCTTTCTTCCACACTTAAATTTGTGTTTTGAAGTAAAAAAATATTTTCAGGAGTAAATTCTACATGTGAAATACCAAATATTTGTTGCAAAGTTTGAATTTTTAGAAATACTTTTTTTTATTAACAAACTTGAAATTCTTTTGAACTTTAATTTGTTCAAAAGAATTCAATTTCGTAACAAAATAGTATTTACATTATTTTTCATTAAGATTTTTTAAAAAAATGAAGGTACTTCAAAAACAAAAACAAAGAAAATTGTTAAATTGGGAATAAAGAAAAATGGGGTTTTTTTTGAAGCTTTTAACAAAAAAAAAAAAAACAAAATTTTTTATTGAAAAAAAATTAAAAACTTTTAAACGCAACAAAATTTTTGTGTTGACGCAACACTATAATTTTGTTGACCTGACGAAATTACGGGGAACAGAATGAACAGGGATAAGTTTAATTCAATCAAATGAAAATTTTTACACTAACCACTAAAATTGCTTAAACTGGATTAAGCGCACTGTTGAATTAACGCCTCTGTAACGTTTGATTTAACAAATATATTTTGAAGCAACGTTAAATGTTGATAGAACCAAAAATATCGGTCGACTGTATTTAACCTAAGTTTTTGGTTGGTTTTTCCATATTTTGTTGGATAAATGCTTTTTTCTCTCAGTGCATTAAAGATGGAGGGTGTTTAATAGATTTGATCGTAATGCTTCCTTAAAATGCTCGAATTGGCTTCTCTCTGTTAGCACTTCTAGCCGTGATTCGTCGCTATAAATAATCTGGAAGAAGTAAAAAATGCAAAAGGAACCATTAAGTGAATTATGAAGATGAATTTGGTCAAAAATATAGATGATAAGTGAAACTTACCTTTCCCAATCTTAAACTATATAATTTTTTATATTCTTTAGCCCATTGAATCATGTCACTTTCATTTAGATGATAATCTTGGCTTCTTTTCCGGACGTCTGCAATTCAAGCCTACTTATTGAAGACGTCTACAGATGTTCGGACTAATATTTGTATACATTCTCCACCCAAGAATTTTTTGAACACCTTTAGTGGATAAAAAAAACGATGTTCTGTAGCCACTTTTTCTATACGGACGATCATCTCTTTCAGTTGTTTTGCGTTTACCGGCACAGTATGTTCTGCCACTGCTTGTACTAGGAATATTCTCCCTTAATTTAATTTCGCGATTCTCAGAAAAAAAGTTTGATGTGATACATCCTCATTTTGTGCAACTTCACCTTAAGAGAACCTCCCGTCTCTAGAAAGCAGAAATTTGTGCTCTTTTTCTCTGTGGTTATATCCCTTTTTCTTTCCCATTATGATAATAATTGATCGCGGAAAATAGATGGCACACAAATAAAATTGAAACTCTTTTTGATATAAGTTCTTTGGAAAGTCGGTAAAATTACTGTTTTTATTGGCAATGATACTAACGAACTCATGAAGATGGCCATAATGTATTAGGGTAATACTCAGGACAACAATTATGCTTTTATAGATTTTCGAAGTTAATATTTCTCAAGTGGTCCTATTTCCATGGCAAGGACCGTATGTGTTTTCCAAAAATTGAGGAGCATTTTAGTTACATCCTTTGGGGATAGTTTTTTTTTGAAATGGTGGTTACAGACACCATTATTTTCAGGGTTCGAAAAATTTAAAGGCATTTAAATCATTACAATGTGTTGCTCAAAAATGTTTTGAAATTTTTGGGGGCGAATATCGTGTAAACAAATATGTCTCAATGCTTATAGTTGAATTTTATGGCACCCTTGTTTCAACAGAAAAGGATATGAAAATTTTTACGCAAGTGGGGCACCTTAGGTTTATGGATTCTTGGGATAGTCTTCTTCCATGCAAGTTAAACGATATAGCATAAATAAAGAGCGTTTCAATAAGAGCGCAAGATTTGAAGGTTCAATAAAACATGGTTTTCTGTAGCAAAGTATTAAAATATTTATTGAGTTATAATGTAAACATTTGGGAATTATGAATGGAACAACACATCTGGTAAATTGCCGCCACGGCTTTGCTGGCACATGCGTATTCTTTTGGCGAAATTTTCAATAACGGTGTTGCATACATGTGGCGGTATTTCATCGATACAGCATCTAACTTCGGCCTTCAATGCTTCGGCGGTCGCCGGTTTGCCGGCATAAACCTGTGACTTCAGATAACCCCACAGCCAAAAGTCCAAAGGTGTTAAATCACAAGAGCGTGGCGCCCAATTCTGGTCACCAAACCGGGAGATGACACGACCAGGAAAAGTTTCGTGTAAGACCGCCAATGTTTCACGGGCGGTATGGCCAGTGCCATCGTCCTGTTTAAATCACATGTTGTCAAGAGCATTATCGTGCAATTGAGGCACAAAAAACTAGATTAACATAGCACGATAACGCTCGCCATTCACCGTTACTGCATTACCTGCCTCGTTTTCGAAGTAAAACGGTCCAATGATTCCTCCGGCCCACAATGCACATCAAACAGTGACACGATTTGGATGCATTGCTTTAGCATGAATCATTCGTGGATTTTCCCAAATGCGGCAGTTTTGCCTATTTACGAAGTCATCGAGGTGAAAATGGGCCTCATCACTGAAGATGATCGGCATTCACTTCTTGTTGTTCAAGGATCCAATTGATAAACTTTCTTCGCTGTAAGTAGTCTGTAGGCAGGAGTTGCTGAGTCAATTGGACCTTGTACGCATACAGGCGCAAATCTTTAGTGAGAATACGCTGAAGGGTGGCTGTTGTAATTGTTGTGTACGACGACGAATCGACATCCCTCGGCCACACTCTCGCGAACTGCCGTGATGTTTTGTTCTGAACGATCTCTACGAGCTCATGCCATATGTTTCACATCACCAACCGAGCCAGTACTTTCGAATTTTGCGATTATTCTTTTCACAGTAGATGACTTAGGAACATTATTTCCATCGAAAATTAGACGAATTTTACGAATCGTGGCAATCAAACTTTCACCATTTTGATAATAAAGTTTAACAATCAGGACGCGTTGTTCTGTCGTGTAATGCTCCATGTTTACTAACTCCCATCTGTTTCCTATCGACTTGGCATGTCATAATCATATAACATCACCACAGCCAAGCTGGCGCGCAATTCAAATCTTGCGCTCTTATTGAAACACTCTTTATATAGCAATATATAGCATTTATTTTTCAACAGCTACAAATTCATGGACCGGTGAAACTATAACTGTAAGCTTAAAATATTGTAGGCTTAAAAAAGACGCTATTCCAACTCAATTCTCTAACTGTCCGTTGTATTTGACAAAAAAACGCGAAGATGTTATTGTTCAAGCAGTTATATATTCTTAGTTATATTTAACAAAATTATTTTTGAACACGGAGATGTTTCTAAATGTATGTAATAAACGTTCTGTTTTAATACAATATATTTTAAATTGTATCACCGAACGTAGCCATTTTGGATACTGATATATGTAAATATCACATTCGCAGCAGTGAAGATATTGCAACAATTATAATAACTTGTTCTATAAGTACCTACTTAAAAATGATTGTGGGAAAAAAAGTGATAAATTAGGTAAAACACCACACAATAGGAAAGATAGATTAGGTAAAACACCATATAATAGGAAATTAAAGACCCTGGTTAAATAGCATATCTGTAGCATGCTTGTAAATTGAACAAAATTTCGAATAAAATTGCAATTGTGCCATTTCAACCTTAGTTTCGTCCAAATACACGTACAATTACAAATAATAATAATTAGTCGACCACAAACACATCTTTCACGAAAACGGTGCTCGGTTGCGCGTTTGGTTTTTGTTTTGAAAGTTCGTTTTTCCAAAATAAAATCGAATGGGATGCGAAGAAAGGCTCAGTTGACGACTGGCATCCTCTTTAAACCGGAAGCCCTTCAAAACTCAAAAAAGAGATGCAAATACACGATTCCTTTACCGCTTAGGCTAATATCGTGCATGGTGATACATCGCCTAGACAGCGTGACGTCATCGAAGAGCGCTGAGCCTTTCTAGTTTCGGTGTAGTACATACCAACTTTACGAAACTATTTTTTTCTGAAAATCTTGTCAGATGCCAACCTGAATTCAAGCGGCAATATATCTTATTCGGTGTTATCTATTCAATTTTAGGATTCTTATTAATCACAGAAGTAAACGTTATCCGGCAAGGATATATTCAACAATAAATTTTCAATTTCTTTAAACAACTACTTTTAACCATTTCTGAAATTCACTTCCGTATTTTGATCCTGAAAATAATGATCTTGCAATACCGTTATTGACAAAGCAAAATTTTGCATTGATTCTCGACACTTGAGTGAGAGCTTGAGTTTCGAGTCACATGAGCCCCACAGCTTAAAATGAAAAAAATTGGTCTGGTTGAATATAAAAAACAGATTTGGACTTCTGACTGTGTAACTATCTAACGATTGTTGGCGAGACAATCTGGTGTAGTATATAAACGAATACATCTCTTCCATAATTTATATGCCATTAGTGTGCTTGGTCTGACTGTAATTAATATTTCTAGTTTGCTAAGTTGCTCCAGTTCTTATTTTCCTATCGTGAAGCAGGATTATACGAGGGCGATTCGTAAAATAATCTCCACTTTTGTTATAAAAACAAACACCAATGCGTGAAGAGGTTTTTATTATATACAACTTAAAGATAGTACTTTTAGCTATTTTTCTACATAGTTGCCATAAAGATTGAGACATTTGTCATAGCGATGAACCAGTTTTTTAGTGCCCTCTTCGTAGAACTCTGCTGCCTGTGAATTAAGCCATGCTGTAACATTGTACTGCAGCTCTTCATCGCTCTCAAACCCTTGTGATCTAAGCCATTCCTTCATGTTAGGGAAGAGATGGTAGTCGCTAGGAGCCAAATCAGGGCTGTAGGGAGGATGCTCAAACTCTTCCCACTTAAAACTGTCCAGTAGGCCTATCGTGCGGGCGGCTGTATGCGGGCGGGCGTCACGTAGAAAAACGATGCCCGAACTCAATAATCCACATCACTTGTTCTGAATGGCTCTTCTAAGCTTCTTCAAAGTTTCACAGTAGACTTCAGCGTTTATTGTGGTCCCTCATTCCAATTAAGTCTACAAGAAGGACACCTTTGTTGTCCTAAAAAACAGTGACCATGATTTTTCTCGCAGAAAATGTTTGGCGGCACTTTAAAGGCTTCCTCGTAGGCGACTTAGAGCGACCCCACTGTATTGACTGTCTTTTCGTCTCACCGTTAACGTAGGCGACTCAAGTCTCATCACCTGTTACGATATGCCTGAGGAAATCTCCACCTTCAACATCGTAGCGTGTCAGAAAATATAGTGACGATCCCATTCTCTTTATTTTATGGTCTCCGGTAAGAAGTTTTGGTGCCCACCGTGTACAAAATTTGTGGTAACCTAAATGTTCAGTAACAACCTCGTACAAAACTTTACGAATCGCCCTCGTAAAACTTGCCTATAGCAGCTTTCTGTCCGTTCGTTGTTTGATTGATAATCGCCGCATTCCGCGCCACTCAAAAATATTTGATTAATTGTTTCTATAATTCGTTTATTCTCATTGTCAACCGTAAGAGCGCATGATGTGAAAAAAAGATTTTAATTCTAACATGTCTTGTTCTAACCCTACTCTAAAAGATATTTCCAATTGTCTACTTTTACCGCTTGTATGCCCTAAATCTGAAATATGCGAAATACATGGAACTAAAGGAAAAAGTCGGCCTGTAACAAAAAACAAACATGTGTTCGTTTTACCCTAGAAGATCCATCAATAAAGAGTGACTAAGAGAACTTTCCTCTCAATTTAACAAATTTACACTTTGTTTCGTATAAAAAGTTTCGTATATCTTTGGTTCCAAGAAATACAGATTTAAAGCAAATACCTAACTTTGCATCTTCGTGTTCTGCGTGAAACTTTACAAAGAATGCTAATTCACTAATGCAGGAGATAACAATGTCACTTTGTTGAATGAAATGTTTAAATCACCAGGAACACTTGTTGGACTCTTCTGAAGGCTCGGCTCCGAGAGCTATTTTGAGCTTACATTTCCTTCATTTGCTGGATTGTTGCTATATAAATATAAATAATTACGTCAAATATTTTTAAATCTTCTTCATGAACTTCTGTAACCATTCTAGTTTCAGAATCCACTTCTATTTGATATACTAGGTACTGTTTTATTACAGGCAAATTAAAAGTTCAAAATTAATCAAGAGAATATCATAACCTCAAAAATATGTATACAAATTGGCACGAACCACCACGTGCACTGTGATTGGTCGGTTGTATGTACAGCGCCAGACGACCATCCTTGACTTCTCAACAAGACATAATCCTATTTGTTTACCCTATAAAGCCATGACCCATCCGAGCCCAAAATTCTTCTACACCAAACTCCAAGCTACACGAACTGAGCCAGCTTTATCAAAAGATGAAAAAAGGGTACAAGGCAATTCAGTCCGACCCTAGTCCCGAATGCAGTTCCCAGTGTGTTGTTGTATGTATACAACGCCATGGTAGCGCCATAATTTAACGTGTGCATAGTTTCGCTGTACACCAATTGATAATTCTGCCTTACACCGCTGTGTGAACGGTCGTATTTAATTGCATTATGCGAATTTTCTTAATTCCTACCTTACCCCCGCGATGTCCTATGTGAACGCTACTTAAGTATTAAGCGTATGTTAAAATTAGTGGTAATATGGTAAAAAATGCTTAAATTAGATTTATTTCTTGAATGCTGCCATCCCTAACAAAAGCCTCTCCCACTCAGTCCTGCTCTTTGCAATTCTCTAGCGATGTAGCCAGCTTCCCAATTGTTTCCACTTATATAATTTTTATTGTCTTTATAGGATTGTTTAGTGATGTTATAGTTTAACTGCGTGTTAAATGCTTTTATGGAATCTATAAAACAAATGTTGGTACATTGAGAGATTATCTTTAATACATTTTTCAATTAGTTGATTGAATATATATAACTGATTCACCAATGATCTCTTTTCTGTCTATTTTAATTATTTTTTGATGTAATAGAGTAATTCGCGAGTTTTTTCATTGTTCTAGAATTTCTTCTGTTTCTATAATTTTGTTGAACAAGCGCTCTGTACCGTTTTCGCCTAGATATTTCTCACACTCTATACAAAAAAGTTTTTTCAATTCGGTTAGTTTACAAGTACCTTGTTCAGCTTTCCTGCTGCTTGTATGTAGGCTTTGATTTGGCCCATATCTTTTTAAATTTCAAATCCATTTACTTGACAGCTAGTCGAAGTTTTTATTCACTTGCTTTACCAACATATTCCATTGTATTAGCAACATTATAACTTTCTGCTGGTAAAACTTTTGACCTCATCTTATGCAGCTCCTAACAAATTTTCTGATTTTAGTAAATTGGGGTTTTCGTTGCGATGTTGTACGTCTTGTAAATTTATTTATTTCTTCGCATAATCCATTTCCGTTCACGTCACCCTCAATGACGTACGTTGTTTTCAAGTTGAAGGGAGCAGAAGAAAATGAAGCAGTAATGTAATGCGTTCCACTTAAGCTGAAACTTTTTGCTGAAGAAGGTATAGAACCAGCATGACTCTCTACCCATCTTGCTGCAGGGTAAAGGCAGAAGAGTTAGACCAGTAGTAGAAACGAACCATTACCAGTGTCTTTCAAGATGCTCTACTCTCAAACATACTGTCATAAGCAAGCATCAACCTTAGGAACACAACACCTGCCGTCTTAGGGTGCTTTTTATACGGATAGGTAAATTTTTGTGTTTGCATTGAGTATAAAATTTATTTAGCACCAGTGAACTCACGTTTCCAAATTATGATGAGTTTAAATGTGAAATACATATGTAGTTGATGCTGTAGTTGACTAGTATTTGTGTTTGGCGATGTTGCCCTTTATAATGGACCACACAGATATTCAATGAGTTACAGATCCCAGTATCGTGCAGGCCATTCTAAAAGGTACATTCTTGAAACACTGGCGAGACGCATTTTCCTGGTGAAAGTAGAAATCGGGATCCTCGTTTTCAAATAATTTTAGTATAAACAACTTCAAGATTTCATTTAGTATCGTTGTGTAGTGAACGGTATTCATACGGGCTTCACTTCTTCAAACTTCTCTGACCCCGAACACAAACAGCCACCCCCAAATCTTCACACTTCCATCACTGTATTTGACTGTAGGTACGATACAACCGGGGTAGAATATTTCTCCTTTCCTGCACCGTACATACGGAGAAACGTTTACTTGTATCGGGACCATCAGCCTCAATTCAAGACAATTACGGTTTCAATTATCCACAATACAATAATTGTTTTAAATCAAAAGAAATATTTTCTTATCGCTTTTTTCTCCGCTTAAGAGAAATATATACTTGTAATGAAATAATTGTATTTCTTTGTTTGACATTTGTTAACTTGATTCAAGAAAATCTTGCAGAAAATTTAAAGAAAGCGATTCTTAATATAAGTAAATGGCCGTTATAAGACAAAACAATATTTTCTTAAGGATAGTAAATAGTTTTCTTAATTCCAGAATGCGTTTAGGTATTGTTCACAAATCAATGATTTCATTTTCCTAAAGTACTTTTTACTTAGAATTTTTGAAATCCATATTACTTATATGCACATTATTAATTGCGTTTACCTTGTTTAAAATCGTACGACATATCCGTAAATAATGCAGTAAATTATTCACATTGCTTGTGATTTTAAAAAGGTTAGGGTAGGTTATCTACGGAATAATATTAAGACAAAGGTGAACTTTAACGTAGAAGTATACATAAAAACAAATGCTTAGAAACAATAACCAATATAATGCTGACATATAGCTCATGGTATTAATGGAATCACCGCCGACAAAAACAATGTGAGAAAAGAAAAGCACGACCGCTTTTTGCTCCTGCCCATATTTCTGTTCATCTCTTGGTTTATGCCACTAATCTTCAAAAATAGCACTGAAATATTTCCTGGCACCATCTAGTACCAAGAGATACCGCCATGCCGTCCTAGAAAGTAGCGACAGAAACCGGAATACAGATGCCATACTTACCCACATAATGATGTAACCTTTAACGTGTACCAAACGCAACCGCAGAATATTGGCGAACTTAGACTTAGAATTACTGAAGGATGGAGACGTATATCACAAGAAACATTTGAAAGGATAGAAGAGAATTTGAAAATAGGCTATATTATTGTCTTCAACAAAATGGTACACAATTTGAACATTTAATCAACTAATTCGAATATTTTTTTTGAATAAAAGTTTATAATTTTACAATTCTTGCTTAGCATATATGATATTTTTTTTATAATCCCAGAACTTGATCAAATGTCAAAGTATACTACTGAATTCGTAATGAAAATACCTTTCCAACGATGTGTCACAAATGGTATCATCCCATTTAAGATTTTTATGTTGGGGAGGGGGGGGGGGAGCTTAGGGGGGCAAGTTTAGTATCAGAATACATTATCAAAATGGTTCCCCTCGAAACAAATTTGCATTTTTTAATAATTTTATTAGTTTCGGATTGTAGTCCACCTGGAAAGTTTTCAAATGAACACACTGTATATAATTTAAATTGTAAGACTTGTCAATAAATGTCAGACCTATTTTGAAGTTTCAATTTTGGATTTTCAGATGTAGTTGTAGCCAACAAAAAATAATTCAAAAAATAACCTGGGCCTCTCGATTAACGTTTTCTTTATAATCAAATTGTGTTATTTTTAAAACCACGGTTAGTGCTTTTACAAGATTTTGCCATATTTATTGAGTACAATAGAATTGTTTTAAAAATCACTCATTTGCTCCTATTACTACATACTAATTTTCAACAGGCTTTGTATAACGTAACTTCTTTTTTAAGTAATTGTCAATATATAGTTTCCATTAATAATTGCATTAAATTCTTAAATCCTTATTTGTAGTTAGTCAAAACTGTTAAACCTTTAAATTTTTACATTAAACGAACATATGGTGAGACTAGTATCGAAATCTCCTGAAATTATATTCTCTAGAATGCTTCCTTAATTCTTATAGATTCGTATCTATCAGAACATGGGTGTGTATCCAATTTGTCCGAACCGCTATACAAATTCGCTTAAAGAAATTATATGTACGCATACATTCCAGTGGTTACTATTACATCCGCTTTCTTTGGAAAAATTTCCTAAACAACCCGTCCCATATGATATTTCATAAATTGTTAGTTTGTAATAACGCTCAAAATGGCCTCCTGTGTAATTTTCAGCATAATAAGAATAATTTTCAAATATGGTCGAGGTATTATTATGCTGTACGTGGTCGCGATTGGCGGCCGCTGGCTCTGGTACGGTAAAAGGACCTCCTCCTTTCGTGACGTCACCGCTTCGAAAGCGGGAAACGTGCACCCCTTCTGTATAACACGAGGGCGCATTACCTTTGATCCTTTGATTGTTTGATGGTTGTACAAACATATGTTGGGAATTTTGCGCAATTACGTCCACACAATTTTTGTTTACTTTCTACTATTTTCAGAAACACGCCTCTTGTATAGACGTTTATTGTACTGCTGCAGGAAATAAACACTTTTAATATTGTATTACAATAACAATTCATTTTATTTGTGATAGACTTGTTATTTTACGTAGATATATGTATACTAGTAATAATAAGAAAATAAAAATACTTTTAAAAGAGTAAATAATACATTATGATCAAGAAGATTGCCGGATGTTGATTAAAAATTGTTAAAAATAATGCAGTGAAACTTTCGGACATTTTTCATTTCTTCTATTTCTTGTATTATATTTTCTTTTGAGTTTAAGTCTTCACAATATTTATATAATATAATAAAATTAACAGAATTCAAAAATTTTACATTGAAGAAATAATTCCTCTTTTACTTTGATCAACATTATTTTCTTCAATGTTTATAGGCGTTTATTTTCTAAAAATTTACAAATAATAATGTTCAATTTTCGGTCACAAGTGAAGATTAATCGAAACTCATAGTGAAGAGGAACGTTAAATTTTATCAGGAAATTTATAGAATCATTGACTAAGATGACCATAATCCACTTAATAAAGCATAAAAACATTATAATACAAAACAATATTTTCTTAAGGATAATTGTATTGTTCATAAATTGGTTGTGATTTTAAGAAGGCTAAAATAGAGATTATCTACAAAATAATGATCAAACAAAAGTGAACTTAACGTAGCAGTACACATGAAAAAGCTCCTAGAAACAGTAACTAAGGTAATGCTAATAAATAGCTCCTGGTATTGTTAGAATCTTTACTTTACTTATCCTCGACCTCTTCTACCATAGGTGTAGAGGTTCTTGTTCTTTTCCATTTATTTCTAGCCTTAACTACTCATTTTGCGTGAGTCCAGTCCATTCCTTTCCTTCTTAATATGTCAGTTATTTCATCTTCCACGTCCTTCTCGGTCCGCCTCTTCTTTTCTTTTCTCCTGTCTCCGTTTCCCATATCACTGTCACCATCTTATTATCGTCCATTCTTACCACATGCCCGAACCACCTTAGTTGATGAGTTTCAATTTTTCGTATAGCACTTTTCACTTTTAGATCTTTTCTTATTTTTTCATTTCTTACTTTGTCCATTCTCGTCACCCCCGCAATTTTTATTAAAATCCTCATTTCACATGCTGTAATTTTACTTTTTAATTGTTTACTTAATGCCCATGATTCACTTCCATAAATGAGCGTTGGCACTAACACCGCCTCATATACCTTTACTTTTGTGTTTTGGGATATCTCTTTCTTATTAAAGAACTGGTTGTACAGTGTTCTATATATCGCTGTTGTTCTGTTCATTATTTCTTCTTTGAATCCTCCATGTGTTTCTGTTATTGATCCTAGACATCTTATTTTTTCTACCACTTTGATTTCCTCGCCTTTCAGATCTATTTCCGTCTTCTCCGTTTCGTTTGCTATTATCATTATTTCTGACTTCCCTGTATTTATTCTTAGATTATATTTTTCTAGCTCTTCTGCCCATCTTTCTATTCTGTTTTTTAATTCTGTTTTGTTGTTTGCAAAGATTATTAAATCATCCACGTAAAGTAATTCGCTTATTTCTACCGGTCTTAGTTTTCTGTAACCTACATGGGTCCCCCTATTCACTCTATTTATTTCCTTTGCTATATTGTCTATTATTATTATAAATAAAAGCGGGCTCAAAATACTTCCTTGTCTTACTCCGTTGTTAGTTATGAACTTTTCTGTTGTTTTTCCCCATATTCTCACTACATTTTCTGTTATTTCATATAAGGTACTTATTATTTTTATGTTTTCTATTTATGCCCCACTCCTCCAGAACTTCCCAAATTTTACTTCTTAGCCCTAAAATTGCCCCTGTTTTTTCTTTTAATCTTCCTTCAATAATCCTCTCATATACTTTAAGGGCCGTGGTTAGTAATGATACTCCTCTGTAGTTATTACAATTATTGCAATTTCCCTTTTTATATATAGGTGTTATCACTGCAGTCTTCCATTCTGTTGGGATTTTATTTGTTCTCCATGCGGTTTTCAATACGTTATGTAATAGGTTTATTCCTTCTTCTCCCATGTACTTGATCATTTCTGGTCTTATATTAACTATTCCTGGGGCCTTTCCTGCTTTGATTCTTTCTACAGCTTCTACCACTTCGCTTCTTTCAATTTCCATTTCCTCCTCTGCTATGTTTTCTTCTAGTATTTCCATCTTCTGTTCTTCTCCTGCTCCTAATAATTCCGCAGAATATTCCTTCCACCTTTCCGTAATGTTATTTTCTCCAGTGATCATATCTCCCTTTTTATCTTTTATATTATCAATAGGGTTCCTTTTCTCTTTCCTTAAATTTTTCAGTGTGGAGTATAGCATCTTTGCGTTGCCTGCTGCATCTTATTCCGTCTTAACTCCGAATTCTTCCCATGCTTTTGTTTTCGCTGCTGTTACCATAATCTTAACTTTCTCTCTCTGGCTTTTGTAACAACTATAATCTTCATTGTTTTTGTCGTTACTTAAGTATTTCTTCCATAGGATTTTCTTCTCATTGACTTCTTTCTTTATTTCCTTGCTCCGCCAGGCTGTTTGTTTCTTTTTGTTAGTATTCCTATTGATCCCACATGTTTCAGTCGCCGCCTCCGTAACTACGGTTTTAAAAGTTCCCCATAATTCGTCCAAATCCATTTTACTTATTTGGTCTTCCTTTTGTTTTATTTTCTCTTCTATTTTCCTCTGGTATTCTTGCTTTACTTTTTGATACTTCAGTCTGTCCGCTCTTACATTTACATATTCTATTATCTTTGCTCCTTTCCCTTGTTTTATTTTTCCCGTTGGTTTGGTTTTAATAAATGTCATCACGAGGTAGTAGTCACTCCCAATTTCGCACCCTCTTCTTACTCTTATATCCCTTATTCTTTTCAATTTTTTTTCTTCTATTAATACCAGATCTATTACTGACTTCTCGTTCCTACTTGCCATTACTCTTGTATAGGTACTTGTGAATATCTTTATGTTGGAAAAATGTATTGCCCACTATAATATTATTTAACATGCAGTACTCTATTATCCTTTGTCCGTTATTATTTTCAATCTCTTCCCCGAATTTTCCTACTCTTCACTCTGACTTCTCAGGGTTTTTTCCAACTCTCACGTTCCAGTCTCCTATCATCATTAAAAAAACCCTTATAGTCTTCGGTTTCTTCTTGTACTTTATTCCAAAATTCGTCTATCTCTTTCTTTGCCTCTTCTTCATTTGGCCCATAGACTGTTATTATTGTATATATTTCATTCTCTATCATTTCCAATCTTATAATTGATTATTTATACTTCTCCAGTCTCTTATTAACCTCTTGTTAATTATACAGCGCACTTCTGACTGCGCCCTCTTTGTTTTTGCCACTCCACTGTATATCATCATTGATAGAATCACTACAAGTGGACAATATTAAGTACTTAGGAACTTTAATAGATGAAAAAGGAAATTACGAAACAGAGATTAATTGGAGAATAACTTTACCATAGTATGAAAAACGGTTTTATTGGAAAAAAGGAAATAAGAAAACAAACAAGGATGACAGTCTATAAAAGAATTTCTCTACTCTGCTTTATGGATGTGAATCATGGGTAACAACAGAAAAAATACAACAAAAAATACAAACAGCAGAAATGAAATATCTAAGAAGGACAGCAAATGCCACTAGATAAAATAAGAAGTGAAACAATAAGAAACAATTTGGAAATCGAAAGTGCAAGAAAACATATACAGAAGCCACAGTTGTGTGTGGTAATAGTCGAAGAGGAAGACCGAGAAAAGAATGGAATGGTGAAATAGAAGAAATACGAGGTGTGGCAATTAAATAACTGGACTGGTGCTACTATCGGCAACCATACATTGTTTTATTCAGTAACCGATAATTATAGTGATTATTTATGGGCAAAATTTGAACGGTTATCATTTCGTTAAGTTTAAAATCTGTATTGCATGGTATGATTTTAACTTTGAAAAATATTTTTATAGTTATAACTGTCTGGATAACAGTAATATGTTTAATTAAGTGCTTGAGCATGGCTTTAAATATACTCATAATTTTTTATTTGATATGGTTAACAATTATTAGATTAATAAATACATCTTAAATCTATTCAAAATGAAAAACGACATAGTTATCAATGTTTAGTCGATCGCGCGCGTTGATCTCGCGTAATGATATGCAGAATATTCCATGCAAAATGACAAAGTAGATACCTGACCCACTGTTTGTTGATCATCCTGTATATACAAAAATATAATTTTTAAAACGTACTATTTCTTACGTCACTGGAAAAACTTTCTATTTACACAATCTTACGTTATACAGTGACCGTCATAAAGTCGGTACCAAATGGGAAAAGTTTTAATTTTTAACTTTAAAAAACAATTACAGCAGTAATGTGTGCTTGTTTGAAAACCTTTCTAGCAGATATACAGTGATGTATATATAGTGATGTTTAGTTATAAAAAAAAGAGAACAAACCGGTTTTTCTTCATTGAATTATTTCCGAAAATTATAAATACGAGGTGTGGCAATTAAATAACTGGACTGGTGCTACTATCGGCAAGCAGCGAGCACGCCACGGCAGGTTTGAACATGTCTGTGCTTGTAGATGCTTCCCCACCCTGAGCTCGATGGGCACGGTTGTACGTCGCTCAGTCTCGCTGTAGCAATCGTCCGTTCAAATCTTTACGCTAGCGTGGCGTCGGAAAAATGCAGAGTGTTCAGATCGAGCAACAAGTTAACCTCAAGTTTCTTGTGAAACACGGGGTTCTAACTACCCTTCGTGAACGAGTGAGAAGACGAAGACCCGATTTGTGGAAGAGCAAATCCTGGATGCTCCACCAAGACAATGCGCCAGCCCATTCCGCCTTGTCTGTGATGGCGTTCTTTGCGAAATCCGGCATCACTGTGTTGGGCGACCCACCGTACTCGCCCGACCTGGCCCTCTGTAGCTTTTTTTTATTTCCTAAGGTAAAATCGGAGCTTAAAGGGACAAGATTTGACAGTGTGGAAGCGGTGAAAGCGAAAGCGACGAAGGTTCTCAACAAGCTGTCAGAAATGAACTTCCAGCACTGCTTTCGACAATGGAAAATTCATATGTAGGGATCGGCAATGAGAGTACATTGAAGGGGATAAACTTTGTAATGTAATCGGTGATCAATAAAATGTTTTGTAGCACCAGTCCGGTTATTTAATTACCACACCTCGTATTAAGGAAAAAGAAGACGACTTGGAAAGAAGCTGAAGCGCTATTCAAAAACAGAAATAGTTGGAAGATTTTTAATGAAACATGAAGACGGAAGAAAACATACCTCAACACCTAACAGTAGATGAGGATTCGATTATTTATTATATATATAACTATTTACCACGTGTACCAATCTAACTATAATTTTTTTTAATATATAATAAATAATAATAGTAAAAGGCATAAATAAATTTTAAATATTAACTCGTTAATTATTAAACCACATAAAAATAATCCTTATTAAAAAAACTCTTTCATTAGCTCATTCACTTGCTCCTAATTTTAATTATTAACTTTAGTTTTTTTTTTCATTATTGTATATTTTCTTTTATTGGATACCCTTGTAGCTGTCCTGATGTGGTTTTTTAACATGAAACCGGTCGCCTAATTTCTCAATAGAACTTGATGGAATCATTACCGGCAAAAACAATATAAGAACAAAAAGACATTAAAGCTTCTTGCTGCTGGCGACATTGCTCTTACATCTCACAATTTATGCCGCTAATCTTCAAAAACAACAACTAAAATATTTCCTGGCGCCACCTAGTTCCAGTAGTTATAGTCATGCCATCTTAGATAGTAGAAATCAGAATACAGATGCCACGTACCCACACAATGATATAACCTTTAACGTATAACGTTTCATAAACGTTTTCAAAAGATACCGGTTAATGTAATATTTTTTTTCTTTTTATTACTATTTACCACATGCACCTATTTAACTATAATGTTTTTAAATAAATAATAATAATCAATGGCGTAAATAAACTTGAATATTAACTCATTAATTATTAAACTACATAAAAATAACCCCTATTTAATTACATTATCAAAGAAATAATTTAATTATATTGTAACATATCAAAAAAAACTTTTTCATTGGCTCGTTCACTTCCTCCTAATTTTAATTATGAACTTAAGGTTTTCTTTCCATTATTGTAATTTTTCTTTTATTGGATATCCTTGTAGATGGCCTGAAACCGGTCGCCTAATTTCTCAATAGAACTTTGTGAGATCTGGACAATTTTTTCATTCTTACCTTTAATATGAATATTTTCGTAACTTAAAACTAAATGATTTTCTTGGAAGAAGCATTTTTCTGTCTTGGATTTTCTTGATTTTCTAACCCTAAGAAAATATATATTTAATCCAAACAAAATTTCAAGAAAATTATTTTCTTATATACATTTTTATAGTCTTGAAACAAAAATATTTTCTTGAATAAAGACTGATTTTTGCAGAAAATCGCAAGAAACCATTTCTCTGCGTGAAGTTTATCATCCTTCATTCGTTTTCATCTATAGAATTACTTGTACTACAAAATTACTTGGAAGAACAATGTTACATACGTATAAGGCTCTTCACTCCGAATATCTGCAACGATTCTTCACGGAAAGAAGTGTTATTTGTAATAAGAAAACACCATTTAATAGTAACGCAATCTATTAACTGTAATATCCATATTAAACGCAAGTAAAGACAAAATCCATATTTACACTCATACAATAAAATATCACCGTTTTAAAATGTCAGTTAGATCAACAATTCATCAAAAGTTCTATTTCAATGACTCTTGGTCATCGAAACATGAAGCCGTTCTCGCTACAAAAGATTATAATTACTAAAAATATTGCACATTAAGAAAAAGGCTTGTATATTTATACATTTATGCATTGAAAACTATAAACGCACTTCCGTTTTTCAATAAAAAATTAGTAATTTAAAACGTTCCAGTTACATTGCACTCATGGCTGAAATGCATAGTGTTTTCTGAAGTATATCGGAAACTTATTAAACAATAAAAGAAACTGTTTCTGCGCTCGTAATATATAATAAATTAAAGGAATTGAACTACGTTCCACCACTAACATTCAGAGATGATAATTTTTAGTCTAAGCAGGCTTCGGGCTTCCTCAGACATTTCAAGCACATACTGTTTTGTTTTAAAATTGTACATTAATTAGACGCGTTTGATCACAATTGATTTATAATCCATTAAGAAACTGCTGATTAAGACAAGTTATTAAGCTAATTTTTGTTATCGTTTGTATCACATACGTATTTTGAAGTTCATCTAAGGGTGTTTCAAAATAGAAAAATTTTCTGCTGTTTTCAGTTCTTCTAGATGAGGAGAACTCGATACGTTATGTTGCCAGTGAGTCAGGAAGAAATCATTCCAGCATAAATCGCATGGTTAAACAATTTAACGAAACAAGATCTCACATTCTAAAGCCAGAGCAAGGGCGAAAACGATGTGCAAATCAAGGAGCCGTTTTCTAAAACAATTCGCTCTTAGAAACCGGAAAATCGCCAGTAATGTACCAAAAAATGAGTTATCAGCGGTTCGTAATGTAATATCATCTCGGACAATCAGAAGACGTATAATGAAGCCAAATTAAGGAGTAGGAGACCAGAAAAAGACGTCTTGCGTCTTGCCAGAAATCATCAACATTAATCTGTTAATGACTGGAAAAGGGTTTTATTATCTGACGAAACGAGGGTTAGCTTAAAATCTCCTGATGGACGTGAGCGTGTCTCGCGAAGGGAAGGGGAGATATTTGCAATTTGCAACATTTCTCCAAGGCTCTCATTTGGTGGTCGCTCTATAATATTTTGTCCCACCGTCCCAACGTGGATGGACAGCTTATTAACTAACTAGCTCCATGCTGTTGACATTCTCTTGATAGACGCACACAAGAAATTGTTTTTATTTCCAGTACAAAGTGTATAAAGCACATTTTTTGGATTAAGTTAAATGTTAATCGTGACTACGACTTCTTGAAAGAGTTCTCCTTTTGTATCCTTGTATATAATGTATTAAGTATCCAATGGTGGATAAGTTAATAGCATCTACCAAAAAAATGTTCATCAAATTTCCCAAACACATCCGTGTATTCAAACAATTGTGTCCGAAATTACCACCACCACCTCAGCCTGTAATAACGCGATGGGGAACATGGCTCCAGGCAGTATTTTACTATCAGAAATATTTTTCACAAGTGAAAAATGTCACCTTGAAAGTTGATTCAAATGATTCTGCAGCAGTTCGAGATAGTCAACTTTTTTCCAATTCGGACGTTCAACTAAAAATAGATGAAATTTCCATGAACAATTCTGAAGTTGCACAAGCTATTGAGCAATTAGAAAACAGTCACTTATTTGCACGAGACGCATTAAATTGCATAAACAATTTACAAGCCTCTCTAGAAAACTTGACGAACACTATAGGAGTCGATGTTGCTCAAAAATTTGGTGCAATTTTAACGAAAAATCCCGATTTACAAAAGGTTCCGTCTATAACTGAAAATCAAGAGTGCCCAGATGAGGACATTTGCAAATCTTACCTCACCGGATGTCGAACGATCATTTTCGAAGTATACGACAACGTATTCACAACACCGTCGACGGCTGTATGAATCGACAATGGAAGCGTTGCTGATGTTGCAATTCTATGCAGCTTACCGGGGCGGTTACCAATTGCCACAGCGGACATCAAGACGACAGGAAAAGGTAACAATATTACTTTTTACTAATATTGCATAATTACGTACCTACTTTTATGCGGTGCGCCACCTTTTTAACAAACTCTACTGATAACTGATAACACATTATTGAAGCTTACTTAGTCGGTTTTTAAAACTTTGTATAATGTACGACCCATTTTTAGTAGATTCCATGCATTTTGCACAGATTCTGGTTGTGTTCCATTGTAAAGGAAGGGTGACTTTTCAAGACTAAATTAAAAATCACGTGTAACGGTTTGATTAATACAGGGGCACAATCTTTTAATAAAAAACTTGGCAACTGGTTAGGACCAGCTGTTAGTTTATTTTTAAACTTCTTTATCGCTGAAAATATATCCTCTTCCGAGAAGCACTGAAGATCTAAACGAGTACCCCCACAAAGAGCATTATTATCCCTGACAAATTCTCCCAATCTTGAAATACAGAGCAAAAGTGTTCGGTAAATGTATCCACAATTAATCCAGGTTCGTTAAAGCATTTACCATCTTTGTATATTACACCCGGAATTTTAGTAGTTCTTCGGGAATTAAAAAATGATCAAAACTGCTTTGCATCACTGCAATGGGTATATGCCTCCCTTGTCTTGGTTAATGCACGCTGTCTCCAGCCGCTGTAGTACGTTATAATAAAAATATTGTGTTCAACATTTTATTTTCTGTCGATTGATGCTAAACTATGCAGGTATTCCATTTAATAAATGTAAACGATCTGAGTTAGCTCGGAAATAGGACACGCAATTTTTTTTCGCTAAAACATTGATAGTTTCAATGAAAAAAGTTAGCAACAGTGTTGCCGATAACTTTGGACACCTATATACATAGAATAATATAATTTGTTTAACATACAGGGTTTTTCAATTTATTTTGACCACTACTTATTTCCGTTACTATTACAAATACAAAAAAATACTTATAGTATTTTACCTCTACCGAATAAAAATTTCACAACTATTAGAATTATATATACGATAGATTCGCTTCTTTTAATGGAATACCCTATATATTTTAAAATTTTTAGATAGCCTTCCATCACGCGATTCTAAATATGTGTATTATATTATATGGGACTATTTTACGTAATTAGTTCCTTATTTTACCAAATAAAACTAGGAAATTTTCTGAGATAGAAAGGAGCCTCTGAAAATGATATGTCAACACAAAACAAGGTCTAGTTTTTTGATAATTGTGAATCTGTAAATTAACATGGGTGGGTTACCGAAGCCGAAAAGTATATATTTACGTAAATTACTGCAGTGTCATGTAACAGATACTAAAAATTTTGCACAAAAAACATCACATCAGAGTAAATGAAGAACATCTTCATACGTTGCTGTATTTTGATGTTAAAAACTAAATACTTGCCAGCACGCCTCACTAAATAGAAGCAGTTTATTAACTGCTACAAGGGGATTAGATAAAAGCATCTCCGCAATCCATCGAACTTGATGATTACAAGCCAAATAAAATATTACTGGTCCAAAAGCTCACACAAGTTGAAAAGAGGAAAGGATTACAACCTTGCCAACAAATGATCAGGAGTTCAAACAATGACCATAATTTCTTTAATGAAATTGTATGGACAAACTTATCCACTTTCTTCACTTCCCGCGTTTTAATAGAAAAATTAGGCTCTCGAGGAAACGAAAAAATGATAGGAAGAAAAAAGTAATACAAATAGAAAGCCTGAAAGGAAGTCGATACACGCATGATGTGGAATTTTCCAAAATAATGTCGTTGCACCAATTTTTTTATAGCTTCAAATTAACAACGAAAACATATTTACTTAATCCTACCTTGCGGGGTAGAGGCACGGAAGCATATTATTTGGAGGCAATTGTTACACAAGTAGATGACACGGCAAAACTTCTTAAGAAATCAATCAGAAAACATGATTTGGCAACAAGATGGAGCAGCACCGCATAATATTTCAGCGGTTCAATAACACTTAAACAAACAATTTCCAGATTATTACTATTCAATGGCCACCCAACAGCCCTGATTTAACACTTTTAAATGGGGCTTCTTAAAAGAAGTGAAATTTAAAAGTGAATTTCGATTCGAATGCAAACATTGGACTAACACTATCAGAGAGAAAATTCATGAATTCATCATTTGAACGAAAGAAATAATAACTGGATTTCTAATGCTATACAAAACTTAATAAGACGATATTAGTTGTGCATAGACAATAATCCAGGTCACTTTGAACAGTTCCTCTAAATGTAAATTAAGTAATGGATAAGTTTTTGTCAAATATGTTTGTTTCTACATGTATTTCCTGCTGATTATATTTTTTACGTTTTTTAGTAAAATGAATCGCTAATTATTTAAAATAGTCTTACATAATATTATATGCTTGGAATTAGGAGATGAAGGGTTATCAAAAAAAAAACCTTCATCCAAAAATAGACAGGGTATCTTATTGAAAAACGTAAATATATATTCTATTGCGCGCGCCCTCTACATGCAATTCTGTTAGCTATCGCAATTTAAATCAGTTGAGATAAAACACTACAACTTTTATACGACAACGGAAACAAGTAGTGGACAAAATAAAATCAAACACCCCGTACATGTGAAATAGAGAATGTTAAGCTTTCGCAAAAAATTTTTGGGTTTCATCTCTTTCACTGACTTGTTACTTTTGTTCTAATTCAAATTATTACATGCCATTGTCTCAAGAAGAACTTCCTCCTTTCCCAACGTAACTTACATGTATCTATCAGAATCCTACTTTAATTTTTTTCTTGTATTTGTTTCGCGCAATGTCCACTCACGTTACTTCCAGCATTGGTGGGTACAGGTACGCAACTTAGTAAAATATAAAAATGACAGTTTTACCTTCTACTTTTTCAGATGTCCATAATATATCAGACTGTGGTGATACGTTCTTTTAACAGTCGGATGCACTACCTTGAATATAGCCGAGTACGAGTAGAGTTTAAAACACTACACACCGCGCAATGAAGCTATCCTCACCAGTTCCAAAAATACTTCAAAACTTCCCTGGAAACCAAAAGAATGTGGCACTTGCACTCAATGTTAAAGTTAAAAAGATTTTCTTAGTTTATTGGTAGAAACCACTAGAAAACATAGTCGTGCAACCACTGCGAAGTCAGAACAGTGAACTTCCAGCAGATATACAGCGACTATGGGCCCCCAAATGTGCCGTGATGGACCCGCCGGTGGTACATCCTGCACGCCTAGTTGCGTGCTGCACGGAGGAACCGCGTCTTTGACTGCAAACTGTTGCTGTACTTCAGCACGCATACACAACGTTGAAAGAGTTAAGGAATAAGGTGAAATTGGAAAATATTTTACATACAGATATGTATATACAACATAATTACGTTCATATTCGACAGTACATGTGTTTTAACGTGCGTCTTCTTTGCATTATCATATGGGTAATATCCGCTAACACATTTGCAGATGTCAAAAGCTGAATCGCGTGCAAATATTACGGTTTGCAAAATATAGTATATATAAGGACTATATAAATAATACAAACAGAAATTCCTTCAATTCAATTATTGGAAACATGATGAAGGCATGAAACCGAAACAAGAAACCATGGCACAATGTTGGTAAAGCTTCCGAAATGATAATGGAGACAAGTGTCAGAAAGGGTAGTGATTGAGAGATTTATCCAAGATATTATTGCAAAGTGGTTCGAATCTTTTGACGAGAAGACAATATGTTAGTGTTGGTAATTGCTTTTTGTGGAAAGGGACGTTCCACAGGGATCTGTACTGGGACCAACCTTACTCCTACCATTAGTTAATGATCTTTCTAATTGCCTGAGTAATGCAGCTGAGGAACAGATAATTCTTGGAGCAGCTCCCTGTTTGGGGATGATTACTCAAGTGCTAAGTGTAATGCAAACCTAAAAGCCAAAACATAGCAGCGATATGGAATAAAACGTACCGCATTTCACTCTTGCGGCGTTCAAATTCCAACGATGCTACTGAAAATCCTGGCGCAATCCGTTTTTCCCATAGTCTTTCTAGAAGTACCGTGCCGTAAAGACGCAATAAGAATGTTTGGTAAACAAAGTGAACACATGCACACGTGGAAGTGTTTTATTGACATGAATAGCTTTTTTTGTTTGAAAACAGCATTTTTTGTACAATGTAATAACCGTAAAAACCGTAAAAAGTAAACAAGGTAGTTTCTTCAAAAATTTGTTGTACTCAATACCGTAACAATAAATAATAATATAATAAATAAACGTAACTTCTTAACAGTGCGGATAGGATCGTTGAAAAACTTGCACCGTCAGGTATGTTTCCACATTTGTCTCGGTGAAGGTTGTTCGCTGTGATGAAAAGGTTTTCTTATATTTCGAGAAAGACCGTTCAACATCTACGGAAGTAACACAGGCAAATTAAAATAATCCTTACAGCTAGGTAATGAATCTGTAGATGCACCACCGCACATTTGTCTTACTCTCGTATAATTGGAATTTTTTTTTAAAACACTGTCGAACTTTGCTATAACACGACCGTTTTTTGCGTCGATTATACCGTGTAGCAATATTAACTTCGTCCACGATTCGCATTGATACTACTAACGACAACCCAATATTTTGCAATTTTTCTATTGCATCTAGTAATCGTTTATAATTCTTGCTAATACTTTTTAAATCTGAAGTAACATGTAAAAGTCCTTAACACTTTCTTTAAGAGAACGGCCTACACTACACATTGTCACTGCTCCATCGCTCATAAACATCAACAGTTGACTAGTTGACATTTGAAATTGTTGTCACGTATCGAGCGCTGCGCCTGTAATTGCTTCGCCAATACACTTTTTTATCCTTTTGCTAGCTAATAAGATTGTAAATTTCGATTTAACAGGATCTGGTACTCGTACTATAATATTCAAAATAGATTTTTTTACAATCTGTCGTCTAATCAGGACATAGCCACAGCTGTTTATCTTTTAATTCTGTTTTGATCCTATTTTCGATATCTTTACGTATACTTGGTAGCTCTTTCCGTAACGCTGTCCATGATGGTAAGTTCCACTCCGGATTATATGTACGCCAAAACTGTCAAAACAGTTCTTTATCGAGTAAGCAATGGGGTAGGCCAGAAACAATAAACATCGAAAGTAAATCCAACTTAAATTGGGTTTGAGGTGACATGCCATATTTTCCAATTTTTATACTGGTCACTATTTATATGTCTTTTACATTCGCCTTTGTTACAGCACATGAATGGTATTTTGCAAACTCTACACAATACTTTAGTTCCGTTACAGTTTAAATTCGGAAATTCACTGATAGATTAAGTTAGCCAACGGTCGTTTATTTTCCTTGCGTAAGTTAGACATACTTACATATAGCTATCTCTATAATTACGACTAACACTGCGAAGGGTTGATGAGAAATAAATCAATAATTATATTCGATGAGGTAGCCCGTGCCGATTCATCTGCATATATACGTCGCGTCGTGGACGCGGCAACCTCATTTGTAACTCTGTGCCCATCCTATTAAGTAGTAACCAAATGAGAAATTACGTACAGTATCTTTCTATATGCATTAACTTGCATGGATACATAAATCCTGCGAATATGAATAAATTTAAGAGCAAAAGAGAAAAAGTGCGAAAGCCATAATTTTATTCTTTCATTTTCATTGTTAAATAACTCATTTATATTTAAAAATATTTGTAGAGATAAGCTGTTTTGTGTACATACACATAGTTTCACTATAGTTCGCACGAAGTACAAATACACAGAAGGTATTTAGCTTTAATAAGATCCATTCACTTTTTCCTCGTGCTGTTTCCTTTCCTCGTCCTATCTGGTTTATTTCTTTTCTTCTGTACACGCGATTATTATGCACATACAACATTGATAACTTAATGCATGAACGCGGTAATAAACCTTATCGTCATGAATACGAAAAATCTACAGATAATTACAATATAAGTCTCTACGTGGCAAAATGGAAATGTGCATACATTAAAATAAAAATATACGAATAAGAAACTAATAAGTATGTGGGTACGTTTGTTTTCTTTCCACCATACACTTAATGAATACAAGTTTAAAATGTTTCCTAGCTATTGCGTTAGTCACGAGTACGCCGAAATGAGACTGCAATGTTAAATAACTGCAGTAATTTTTTTGCTAACATGTTATCCAGAGTGTGAATGGCACGCTTATGAAAATTTGCTTAAAAAATTACTACAAAATTTAAAGAACGCATTACAAAATACAGGAATACGTGTGATAAACAGGCATGTTTCTACTACGCCTATCAATTTTATTCTAAATAAAAAAATAAGCCTAGAGAATTTTACGCCTTGAAAATGATAAACATTTTCAGCTCTTAGGAACATTATTTTGTGACGCATGCTCCCTCTCTGGACTTTTTTGAAAACTTTAACGTTCGCAGAATGCGAAGAAACAGTTCCACTTACTATTCTCATGAATCTTGTGTAAAAATTGAAAATAAATCGCTTTTCAATTATTTTCTTTCTATTTGTAAAGTATTCTCCTTTTACAAATACTAATAAGAATCTATATTAGAGACCTTAGTAATATAGATGAAGGTAGTTGCGCATCTTGCTCATAGATATCGCGAAGAGGAAATAATTTTGAGAACTGTCAAGTTATCTAGCTAAATAACCAATCACTACGTGGGTGTTAATTAATTAGGTTGATTGCCCACTTGGTGATTTAAAAGTGAATTTACCGCAGTGTCGAGCACCAATAATGTCCAGAGTCCAGTGTCAAAATAAAAAAGTAAACAGTTTTATTTACCAATTTTTAAAACCAAACACTTTTTTTTACAATTAACGAATAAATAATAATATTGTTTGTTCATTATTGTGTCTGATATATATGTTTGACCAAACAATGATGCGACTTGATGGAAGGTCACAACTCTCCCTGGATGTGAAAGACAAACTAAGTGGCTGCAAACGATGTGAATAGTGGGAAGGCAAAGCATGGGAGAATAACTCTATTCTCTCTTGCTATCAAATCTATCAAATCAACATTTTTTGTTCTCTTGGAAGTATCAGTTTGAGTAGAAAATACGAACACATCAGCACCTGGGAAACATATTTCAGCAGTCACATTTTCGCCTCTTTCTGCTGATGTTAAAGTTCCCACTTGTCGGCGCCCCTTCATTGCTATTACTTTACTGTGGCCTTCAGGATTTAAAATCATGCCCGCTTTGTCAACGTTAGTGAAATATTCTTTCAGCAGTCCTATAAATACCTTGTTGTTGTGTATTTTGCGCATTCTTCGGGAAGCAGAATCTTACAGGATCTTTAAAATGTGGTAGTCGTTCGGCGATGTGTCCACTTTTATACCATGCGTATTTAAATAGATTGAAGAACCTTGGCGATGACAATTGCTTATGAGTTGAAGATTGTAACTGAAGAAGTTTCCGGAAAGATTACATAGAAATACTAAACCTAGATCACAAACAACACATTAATTATAAGGTTAGTGTAATTTTAAGTTATTATTTATTATCTTTCAAAATTCTAAAATGGGAAACTATTTCGGTTTGTTATTTAGGAAAGTAAAGTAATAATTTCTGTTAAAAATATTAATAGTAAGTATTCTTACACAAGATACTTTTTCAAAATTTAAAGCTAAATGTGCATTTGTCACTGGAGACAACACCAGGCATGATTCTGATTTATCTTTTAATTCCTTAAAGTTAGAAATTTTAATCCGTTTCAATGTCCGGAAAACTAACTTCTCAGCATTTCAAAGATTGGTTTACAAATGTGTACTTACCAAATACTTAAAATACTGGAGCTGAAGGTATTTGGTCATTGGAATCCTGGAGTGGACATTGTCCGAGTGATGTGCAAAATTTAGTGCCCAACGAACAAAAAAGTAAATATTTTTACAATTCCAAAGAAAACAACTTCAATGGTACAACCTTTAAACGTCTACGGTTTTAGAATATGGAAAGTTTTTGTAAGAACATTTTCAGATGAAGTACTACTTATGGAATACGACATAATTCTACACCAAAGAAACTGTATTATTCAGTTACAATCTTTAACTCATAATCAATTGTTATCGCCAAGGTTCTTCAGTCTATTTAAACACGCATGGTATAAAAGTGGATACATCACATTTTAAAGATTCTGTTTCCCGAAGGATGCACAAAGTACACAACAATGAGGTATTTGCGGCAAGCCTGCGTTTATTCGTTGTGCATGGTGTAAGCAATTCCCTCGTTTTCAACATTTCTATACGGGTTACCTATCATTCTTGCTAGAGTCCGTTTAGTTTCGGAAGTCACCAGCGCAAAGACGCATTTTAGGATTAGAAAGAGAAGTTGGTGCTAGCCGAGAGAAATAGCTATGTATTTCTTACCTACAGTAAGACCAACAAACATTTACCTCATTTCGGCGTCAGTTGTTGATGTGTTGTCGTTGAATTCGTTTCGTGCTCTCTACTTTTTTTTAATTATTTTTAATACTATTTTTACATATTCATATATCAGTGAAGTAATTATGTTTGTTTACAGGTAACATTTTAGATATTGTTAGTGAAGCTACGGGAATATCTAAAAGTATTGTTGCCAGAATTATTCGAAAGAGTAATTCTGTTGAAGAGGAGCAAAGTGGCAGTTCTTCAAAAGACAATGTTGTAAGACATTCACCAAAATTACTGTGGATAATGCTGGGCAAGCAGTTTTACGTCAGGTTACTCACAATTTTCACATAACTGACAAACAGAGACCTACATGAAATGCTGTATATAATAAAATACAGTCAGATGATACCATTGGTTTTGTAGGCAAGCGCAGCTCTTTAAGAAAGTTAATATTAAAATTAGGATTTAGGTATGTACTAATATTCAAATTTATTATTATTTTAGTAATTAATATATTTATCAAATAACAGGTGGAAGAAGACTACTGATAATCGAAAGCTTTTGATGGAAATATCAAATATACGTGAGCTAAGATCCTCATATATTCGAAGTGTTACAAATTATCGGTTACAAGGTTGACCAATCGTGTATACAGGTGAAGCAAAATAAATTTTTATTTGATGTTGAAAAACTAAAGTATTGTATTTTAGACGAAACACCTCCATGCCAGTCACACATCTCCATATGAATGGGTTGATAACTCTAACAATGGACTTAAGTGCCCTATATCAAATGGGAAACGTTTAATAATTGTACATGCAGGTACATTAGTAAAATTTCTTCTAAAATTTTTAGCATGTACTGTATATTTATTGTTTTAGGTAATGAACATGGATTTATTGATAATGCCTTGTTGATCTATAAGTCCGGCCAAAAAAGTGGAGATTATCATGATATGAACTTCATAAATTATAAAAGGTGGTTAGAAAAACAGTTGATTCCAAATTTGCCACCTAAATCTGTTGTTCTGATGGATAATGCATGCTACCACAACTTTCTCTCAGTTAAACATCCAACTATTAACAGCAAAAAATCAGAAATGATAAAATGGTTAAGTGAACGTGGCATCATATTTAATGAAAATTTGACAAAAGTTGAATTGTATAGATTAGTACATATGCATAAACCAAGTTACAAGAATTACACTATAGATTCTATATTTGCAAAAGATGGACATACAGTGTTGAGATTGCCCCCATATCATCCGGAACTCAACCTTATTGAAAAGATATGGGCAATTTTAAAGGGCAGAGTAGCATCTAAAATATAACTTTTAAACTAAATGATGTCGAGGAACTCGCTAAAGAAGAATTTGGAAAAATCACAAAAGATGAATGGTCACATGTTTGTCGGCATGCAGTGAATATCGAGGAAAATTATATACAAAAAGAACACATAATGGATAAGCTTACCGATGAACTTATTATAAACCTTGATGATGACAGTGACAGCGATTTTGATTTTTCTTTTGATGATGATTGAATTAAAATTATATTTGATATAGTTAATTTAAATATGTATATATTATCTTCAAATGTATAATAAATAAAGGTGTAATTACATTCCGATTACTCTTTTTTATTAAGTAAAAATATTAATTATTATAAACAGACCAAACATTTCTCACCTATTTTTTTTTTTGAGCATTGAATATTCCTACTTTTCTTTTAAGAAAATTATTTAATACATAAAGTGAAATGAAAAATTAAGAAAAAATACATTAATATACACATAAGTAAGATTTATGTTATTACTAAATACTATAAATTATAAAATTATATATAATTTAATACACGTTTAACCTTCTCGTATACTTTTAAAAAGCGCGCGTATTTTGGTCAACATATTTAAGACGGTCAATACATATCAGCTGACAATTTTCGCGCAGCTTGGGTGTCTTCCGAAAGTAAACGCAGTCATACGCAATACGCATCGTAATATATTTCTTAATTTACTTTTTAAACAGTTGTCAGTAAACTCTATACTCGCATTTTATTAATAAAATTATTTGATAACCACCTGCGTGTTTTCTTCATTACTGCAGATACAGCGCATCAGTAATGATTTTTTTTACACACATAAGAATATTTCCTGGCAGATGTAATATATATGTTTATATATATATTACAAGTAAAACAGTTTAAATCTTATCTTAACTTTTTTTTATATCTCTCGTAGTTTCTGAGCTATTGAGTCAAATAACGAAAGGTAGTGTTGAGCTTGAGGTGCTTTACACCCCGCCAGTGGGTGATTGGGGAACTAAGGTAGTTACCGATGTTCTCACACTTGATCGGTCTATAAACCCACATAGTTTCGTTTAAATCGGTGAGATGCACTTACCTGTGTTTCCTTGTTAGAACTTCCTATTTAATGTAACAACCGCGTAGATGCTTTATTTCTATTAGTATCCTTGTACCAAGAAAAGTGATGTCTCCGCAAGATTATCAATTCGTATCCGTTATAAAAAAAAAATTCATTCATACACCAAAATATTTATTCTTATATAATTACTTACTTCATACATTTTTCATGAACATACGATAAAATTGGCATTCATCGTAAAATCATCCAAGAGGCCATTATTTAATGCTACACGTGGGTAGCCAATTAGGCAGTTGTAAAGAGCTGGTTTAGAAGCAGCCGAAAGCATTCTCCTTAATCTAGATCTTCTCGTAATGAAAACTTTGCTGTTAATTAAAAAGATATTCTGGAATGTTTCGACAATTGTCGATGATAGGAATTAATTACACGATGCTAATGCAAGTTTTCACCGGTAGAGACGGATGTTAATATCATACGCATATAAGGGAAAAAGAAAAACGCGAAAGATACGGCAAATTTTGCATTACAAATAAATTAATTACGAACTTTGATGCGCCATAGGCGTGTATGCCCACAAAAGGAAGATATAATATTGCGGTATTTAAAGTAATTCCGATGATATTGCTGGTAGTGAAATGCGTGTCACTTGGGGGACGTAATTTACGATATTGCAGCTGTTGCTTTAATTTAATTTTAATTTTCGTCAATGAAGAATAACATTAAAACGAATGGAGGTTTACTAATGTTTAACATTAGACATTTTAAGGAAAAAACAAATAAATATATTGCACTAAATCAATTGATTGATTCTGTAAGAAATTTACAAATAATACGCGTAAAAAATCCCTACCAAATGTTGTAAAATTGTATGGTCAAAGCAACGCAACGAAGATCTACACGCAAAGAAATGATTTCTTGCATCAGGTAAATAGATTTTCTTGCAGAAATCAGTCTCTATTCAAGAAAATATTTTTATTTCAAGACTATAAAAATGTATAAGAAAATAGTTTTCTTGAAACTTTATTTGCATTAAATAAATATATTCTTGGGGTTAGAAAATCAAGAAAATCCGAGACAGAAAAATGTTTCTTCCAAGTAAATCATTTTATTTCAAGTTAAGAAAATATTCATATTACATTAACGATGAAACGTTGTACGTTAAAAGGTCATTGTATAGGTAAGTATGGTATATGTATTCTAGTTCCGTCGCTACTATCTAGGGCGGCTTGACTATAACTACTGGCACTAGGTGGCGCCAGGAAATATTTCTGTTGCTGTTTCTGAAGATTAGTTTCATAAACTGAGAGATCAACAGCAATGTGGGTAGAAACAAAAAGCGTTAGTGCTTTTCTCTTCTCACATTGTTTTTACCGGGAGTGATTCCAACAATATCATGAGTTATATATCAACATTATCTTGGTTATTGTTTCTAGACACTTTTCTCCATGTGACCTTCTACAATAACGGCCATTTACTTATACTAAGAATCCCGTTCTTCAAATTTTCTGCAAGATATTCTTGAATCAAGTTAACAAATATCTTAAGCAAAGAAATACAATTATTTCATTACAAGTATACACTTCTCTTAAGCGGAGAATGTAACGTTAAGAAAATATTTGTTTTAATTTAAAACAGTTGTATTGTGGATAATTGAAACTATCTTTAGCTACAGTCTTGGTATAAATAAACGTTTCTCTGCGTGTAGGCACTTTATACATTGAAGATTGGATGTTAAAGATTGGATGTATGATAGAATTGATATTTTAAAATTTTCGATTCATCAGGAAAGATCAAGACCCACATATTACTATACAGCAAAATTTTCTGTTTTAATGTTTATTTTGCGATGCGTGCTCTCCCTCCCTGGACCTTTTCGGAAGCTTTAGTTTAAGAAACAGTTCTACTTATTATTCTCTTAATGAATCTTATTTTACACTTGTGTGAAAGATGAAAATAAATCGTTTTTCAATTATTTTCTTTCAATTTGTAAAGTGTTCTCAAATGCTAACAAGGAATCTATATTAGCGGCCTTAGCAATATAGATGAAGGTAGTTGCGTATCTTGCTTATAGATGTCGCCAAGGGGGAACAATGCTGAGAACTGTCGAAATATTTAGCTTGTCTAAATAACCAATCACTACGTGTATGTGAATTAATTACGCTGTGTGCTCAGTGATTAAAAACTGAATTTACGGCAGTGTCGAACACGGCATCTATCAACAACCTACCGGGGTAGCTACATGTCCAGAGTCCAATGAAGGAGTAAAAAGAATAAATCAATTTTATTTGCATCATGATAAGCAAATGCGCTGCAGTATTTTTGAAAATATAACGGCGGTTTTTGTCTCTGTTTAAAGTGAATCGTTTCCATTGTTATGTTCCAATTGTAACAGCCGTTCGTTTATATTAATATTAATAATTAAAATTGCGTTATGCTTTGTGTCTTAGGCAATTTCTGCAGCAATTTCTGTTCAACGTATTGAACTCTTTGGAAATTCTAAAAGACTGCTTTACTTTATTCAACTCTACAGTTGTCTCACAAGGAACTGCATCGATCGATATATGAAAGAGTATACATTGGAAATTCTGAAAACTTGGTAATATGTAAACTCAATGAAACCTGAAAACAATTAACATCTTAAACTTCAAGTAAGACTTCCAAATCACTCTGTATATGCACCAGAGGTATGAACATATCCAACACTATTATTACTAAACAATGTTTTGGTATCGATCAAATTACAGGTGATCCTGTCCGTCGACGGTTACTCTACTTAGATTCAATGGTTTCTAAGAACGTGGTAGACTGACAACGGAGAAATAAGCAACAACAGCAGGGATGTAGCCGGTCGCCGATGCGGCGATCGCAGCCACACGGGCTCTCATTTAGCTGTCACGGGTTCGTCAAATACGGCCCCCTATAATTTCAACGGTGGAAACGGCTAGCCGAGTAATTTAGCTAAAGAAAGTGTATATACAGATTATACAAAGCGACATAAACACACATTACATATAAAACGAAGACGGGTCGATAATGTACTACTAAACTTTCGTTTTTTTTTCTTTTTCGTATGCTATTCTTCTTTTCCTTCCACTGGCGGTTATAGTAATGTTTATATCTACAGATCAGTAAATCACAACTTGTGTTTATGGCCAATCTCATCGATATAACTTAATTTTTAACTTAACTAACACTTAAATTACAGAAAAACTTAATTTTCTAATGAGGTATTTAGAAAAGTATTGCTTAATCTAAGGATGACGTTAAAATGGTTGCGTATATGCGCCATAGGTAAAATTTACTTGTTTAAGTGATACATAGAATGACTTATAATTTAAGACATGTCGGTAAAGCTGGCCATTAGTGGCTTAAAAAGTCATTAACTGCTTAGAATTGATTGTTGAAATTTAAAATTTCGCAAACTGTTAACAACAAATTTAGAATAGTTTGATATATTTTTGCTTCCAGTTATGCTGAATGTCAATAGCAACTTGCTTATTAAATGGAACATCCTATACATGGTGTCTCAGGAGGAACTACATCGATCGATATATGAAAAAGTATATACGTTGGAAAATTCTGAAAACTTGGGCGTATTATACTAAAGCCTAAAATGTACTATTGAACTAAAATATTGTCAATTATCTAAGACTTCCGGTTATACCGGAAGTAGCTGTCAACTTTATTTTAAATAGAACACCTATATAGGAGGCGTGTTTTTAAAGAAAGTACCGTTTTGAAATTCTGCCACCGTGAGCGCTGCGGCGACTTTCTACGCTTGCGCGCTGTGTACCTACATCTGTTGACAAGCCTCAGACGCCATTACAGAAAGATTCGACCGTGTTTACGTTTGTTTGTCACTATTTAAAATGTCTCCGCCGACTGTGAAATACGCGCTGTGATTCGTTTTCTTAGTGTTAAAGGCATTAAATCGGCCGATATTCATCGTCAGATCTGTGAAGTGTATGGAGAAAACATTATGAGTGATGGAATGATACGGAAATGGGTGAGAGCTTTTAAAGATGGCCGCGCGAATGTCCATGAGGAGGAACGAAGTGGGCGACCTTCTGTCTTTATGAAGATTTGGTTCAGAAAGTTGACGAAAAAGTGAAAGAGAACAGACGCTTTACGATTTCATCGTTATCTGATGAGTTTCCTCAAAATTCCAGAAGTGTTTTCTATGAAGTTGTGACCAAACGCTTACAGTACCGAAAGTTGTGCTCACGCTGGGTACCGAAAATTTTGACTGAGGTGCACAAAACCAAAGGTGTAGCCAGTGCGTTGACTTTTCTTCAGCGGTACAGTGAGGGGGCTGATGATTTTTTAAGTCAAATTGTCACAGGTGACGAAACGTGGGTGGCGTTACACCGGAATCGAAGCAGCAATCCATGGAATGGCGGCATTCAACATCACCCAAGAAAGTGAAGTTCAAGCAAACAATTTCAGCCCGGAAAATCATGTGTACTGTGTTTTGGGACAGAAGGCGGTGTTGCTTGTTGATTTTTTGCCTCGCGCTGATACAATAAATGCTACGACGTATTGTGAGACCTTAAAAAAACTGCGCCGTGCAATCCAAACGGCGAGGTATGTTGAGTAAGGCGATCGTTTTGCTCACAACAATGTCCGTCCACACGCAGCTTCTCGAACTGAAAATCTCATCGCATCTTTTCACTGCTAACAACTTGATTACCCTCCATACAGTCCCGATCTTGCGCCCAGTGACTACCACTTGTTCCTACATTTGAAGAGGCATCTGGGTGGTCAGCGCCACAACGACGATGATAAGGTCAAAACGACTGTTGTGCAGTGATTGTTAAATCAGGCGGCAGACTTCTATGACGATGGGATTGTAAAGCTGATTGTACGATACGATAAATGCCCCAATATTAGTGAAAATTATGTAGAAAAGTAGAATAAGGTACAAGCTTTCATGTAAAAATAAAAACTGTTACAAAAAGTTGTACTTGTTTTTGCTTTATTTGAAAACGATACTTACTTTAAAAACACGCCTCGTATTATTACAATTTTGAATTCACAGTTCAATTTTGAGATTTGTTTAATGAAATAACTATGTTGCCATTTCTAACCATTCCTCCTCTTGAGACCATATTACAATAAATTGAATTTTTGCCAGTATACAAAACAACGATGTAAAATTTTGAACAGCCGATAGGTGAGGTCTTTAGGAACCATATTAACCGCTTTTACCTTAGTCCAAAGTCTAATGGATTTTAAGATATTTGAACTTTTATAAAATTTTTATTTTCCGGCAAACAATCGGCATTAAACACTAATAACTCTTCTTATTTTGTGGGATCATGCTAAAAGTTGTTTTTTATGGAAGTTTAATGTATCTTCCTTTGAAAAGAGGCAATTAATTAAAGTTATTTAGAAAAAAATATGGGCCTAGATATCTCATTTAACAAGATAATTCTCAAGTTTGTGGTGATTTTTTTCTTTTTAAATAAACAATTCGAATGTTAAAATTACTTTAAAAACTTCCTTACTTTGTGCCCTTTCGAATGGTACCTCACTTGTAACACAAACTTTTAATAATACCAAAAAATTCAACATAAACTATGACAACGCAATAAATCAGTTCTGCGGGATAAGGGAACAGGGACCACTACCTTTCTATCTAGTTGTTATATCCCGTCTTAGTAAGCTGATTTTTGACATTTTTCGAGTTTTGTCTGTCTGCTATCCAGCGTGATCACGACGCTAAGAAGTTTTTTCTGTTATTATTGTTGTTTTTATCATTACGTCACGCTGTTATTTGTTTCTTTTTCATTATTATTTATTACACCCGTTATGGCTACTTCTAGCAACGAAGAATACAGCGACATACTCGTAACGTATGATCGTGCAAATTGCGTTGCGGTGGAAGCGCGACGACTGTATGGACAGTTATATCCAGGGAGAAAATTACCCAATCACCAAGTTTTTAGCAATACGTATCGACGTATGCGTGAAACCGGAAGCCTTCATCACCAGGAACCCCGAATTAACGTCAACATAATGTGGATGTTGATGAATTTTAACCGCACTTGAAAAGGACCCTACTACTAGCATTAGAGATGTAGCCGCTAACCTTAAACTTTCACCGTGGAAGGTCTGGTCTGTACCCGCACGGAAAAGAAGCACCCCTTTTACTATACACCATTGCAAGGTTTAGAAGTAGGAGATCACGTCCGACGGATAGAATTTTTGCGATTCCTATTACACGAGGACATTGAAAATATTTTTTTTGCGCAGCATCCTGTGGACTGATGAAAGCAGATTTATCAAAGAAGGATCAATTAACTTACACAATTTGCATTATTGGGCGAACAAAGGAGAGAATCCTCACGTCAAGCATCAAACATCGTTTCACCACAAATTTAGTGTAAACGTGTGGGCCGATGTAATAGGTAATTCTCTCGTCGGCCCATATTACTTGCACGACAACCTCAATGAAGAGACTTAACTACAATCTTTACAAAACGATCTGACAGGACGTCCTATATTTTTTCAAAATGATGGTGGTCCAGCTCACTATCGTTTAACCGTGAGAGAATTTTAAACAACGCTTTTCCGAATGCGTGGATTGGAAGAGATGGACCCATTCCGTGGCCGCCACGCTCACCAGACTTGACTCCCCTCGATTTCTTTGTTTGAGGGCGTGCCAAGAGCCTTGTCTACAACGAGGGGAAATTCAAGATCGGGACCATCTAATTAGAAAATCAATAGTGCATTCGATAGAATGAGGGAAAAAATGAGACTGAAAATTACCACGGTAGAAATGAGAAGATTAAGTTCCTGTATAATGCATGAAGGAGGACACTTCGAGCAAGATATTTAAATAAATTGACTATTAATTATTGTTATTTTATTAGGTTTACACCTAACACTAAGAAACACGCTTTACGTTTTTTAGCGTTCTTTACTAACACAATATCTGATTAGCCTTGTAATATTAATGACCATCTAACGCATGCCTTATTATTCGAAAGGGCATAAAGTAAGGAAGTTTTTAAAGTAATTTTAACATTCGAATTGTTTTATTTAAAAAGAAAAAAATCACAAACATGGGAATTATAAATTTTCTATCTCGTTAAGTGAGATCTAGGCCTATATTTTTTTCTAAATAACTTCGGACTTTAATTAATTGCCTCTTTTCAAAGGAAGACGCATTAAACTTCCATAAAAAAACAACTTCCAGCGTGATCTCACATAACTGAGAAGAGTTATTAATGTTTAATGGTAAATTTTTGCCGGAAAAATTTACTAAAAGTTCAAATATCTGAAAATCCATTAGACTTTGGACTAAGGTAAGTGTGGTTAATATGGTTCCTAAAGACTTCGCCTACACCCTGTTATAATAGGTAAAAATTTTTGGACTCTGGTTCTATTGAGGAGCATCTGTCTATCCTGTCTTATCTCAATTATTTAATTAATTGACCTGTACAGAATAAAATGTACAATCAGAACTGTTTTAAATTCACGGACAATTTAAATTCACAGTTCCCGCAATAAAAATCAAATTCGCATGTAGTATCTCAAGAAATCAGCGAATATGTCATTTGTGTTTTATATGCACAACACTCTATTTAAAATTCACGCCATTTCATTGCGGAAACGTATTTGGGTTACACTTAGACTTAATATGGATTATGCATTCTTGTATATCAAGTTTATGAATTGCGAAGGGAATTTTTTTTTTAATGTTTGAGTTCCGGGGACAATCCAGGATTTAGCGACAACGAGCTCTATTTAGGATAATTCGACAATTCCGGGACGGGTAGCGATCCTAGTTACCAATTAAGAAAATTACAAATTGTTAAATAAGATGTTTTTTTTATTGGCCATTTCTATATAACTATTTATTGTTTATTATTTATTTATAGACACTTTTCATTACTTTTCTTCATTGATACGTCTATAATATTGAGTAATAATTATTCACATATCCTGAAATCCTGAAAGAAATTTGATAATCATTAAATACTTTCTTATTGAAACAACACACGTAATTAGATTCGATTTAAAAAGCGGTACTGTTATCTGATGTATTGATTTATGGGTTTAGGGTATTTCACTATAAAGGGCGGGCAACAGTGTAATATGTTGCATAGATATATAGGTCACGTGGTCCATTCTATAATGAAGACTGTATAATTTGTTTGAAAAAACATTTACAAGCAAACAAGCACAGAAAAAATATACCTAAAAAGGTATTAGTGCTTTTTCTTTTGTAAGAGCAGACTTAGTTTTTATTCCTTTATTTAAATAAAACAAATTTAAATTATAAATTGTATGGTAAAAATTACGCCTAACCGTAGGCTATGTATATACACAATTGTATATCTGGTTATCGTTGAGGGCGGTCAAATGATATTCAAACAAATTAATTGGGTTGGCATGATTGGAATCTTTAACATAATTTTATATGAGTAATATTTTTAGGTTAGTTGCTGATATAAAAGATTTTAAGTTGTAAAAGTGAATCCGAGAATAATTTTATTACATACACGTCATACAATTGTAAGAAGACAGAATACATACCTTTAAGTAAATATTCATAAAGTTATGAACCACTGCGTGGCCGCTATTGTGAGAAAGCTCAATTCTTATGTTTCATGTTTGTACTCAGGGGTGAGTGGAAATAAAATATCAAGGTATTGTCCTAGTGATCGTAACTATTAAAAAAATAACGTATAATATACATGGTGGATTTTATTTAAATTTTCAATTTGACAATCAAGCACACCAACACAAAATTTGAAATTTGCCAGCAACTTAACAAAAATATCAGTGATGTAGATATTTGAAGTTTATTAAAATAATCATTAGACGGTTACGTACATATATTTTATCTCTTTTTATTTATGTTTTAATCATAACGATAACATCATATTTTCGAAAATGAATTTTTAAAATTGAATATTTTATATTAAATGAGAGAATATTGGCAAAGAGCGATATCATAATGAAACCTTAGCTTAGGCATTAAGTGCAACTCATGTATGGGTATATTTGGAAATAATGGAGGTTAATTTATTTTGCTTTTCACTAAAATATCCTGTTCCGGTACTTTGCTGATATAGCATTTTTAAGCATGTATTATTGACTACACGAAGTGACCAATCATTTTATAATAAATCTATTTTGTTTATTGCTTCGGTTGAATAGCCTGTTATTTCCAGTTTTACTGTATCGTTACAATATATATTGCAATCGATCTTTAAATAAGCTCGTGTGGAAAAAATAATCTTTGTAGCAAAATTTTTTTGAAAACGTATGGCTTTTACTTCTTTTTAAAATGTTCTAAGAAATTCGAAAATTACTTCATATGTTGTTTTCTTTAATCTAACATTACATGGGTGCTATAAAAGAACATCACCAAACTCTATATAACTAATCTTTTTCAATTACTGCACTATACTTTAAATCTTTAAAATATATACAAAAACATTGAGAAAAACAAACTATAAAGCAGAAGTATTAAAAAAAACCTATCACGGGTAAATCGTTGAATGGGTTTCAGAATATTTTGTACTATCCTTACTTAAGAAACGTCTGAACCAGAGTGAGCGCTTTTTAAATTTCGCGGATGATTTAAGTTGGTATTTCCGGCAATAAAGGTATATTTTTTTGTTTGAGGTAAGAAATTGGCGTATATTCGTTACCTACCAATACAACACTCCGCACTTTGACGTCAGCAGGCGTGACGTATTTTGATATAGACCTTTACACACTGAGACCATTTTTTCGTTTTGAATTGGTTTATCCAAATTATATTGGTTTTATTAAACAAAAAATACTGAGTATTTGATATTCCGTACTTTGTTGGTGATACCTGCAATGTTTTTTTAGAGTTGTATAAGGGAAAAAAATTTTTTCTGAAACGATAAAAACGAGGTAACCTAACCTGAGATGGCGTCGGCTGTTTGTTTGCGAGTTACATTTTGTAAATAAAAGAAGATATTATTTATTTTTCAACGGCTTTCAGATTCAAGGACCGGTGAAACTGTAAGTTTAAAATATCCTAGGCTTAAAAAAGATGCTATTCTAACTCAATTCCCTAACTGTCCGTTGTATTTGACAATAAAACGTGAAGATGTTTTTGTTTAAATGGTTTTATATCCTTACATTATATTTAACAAAATTATTTTGGACTCGAAGATATGTTTTTAAATGTGTATAATAATGTTTTCTTTTTTAAAACAAATTTTAGATTATATTACCGAACATAGTCATTTGGATACTGATATATGTAAATGTCATATTCACAGTAGTGAACGTATTGCAACCAATTATAACAACTTGTTCTACAAATACCCTACTTTTAAAAATTATTGTGGAAAAAGTCATGATAGATTAGGTAACACACCACACACTAGGAAATGAGACCCTGCTTAAATAGCAATCTCTGTAAATTTACTCGTGAAATTGAGGAAAAATTGCGATAAAATTGCAATTTCTGTATCATTTCAACCTTAGTTCATCCAAATACATGTACAATTACAAATAATAATAATTTTGTCGGTTAAATATCAACCATAAATACATCTTTCACGAAAAAAAGGTGCTCGGTTACGTGTTTGGTTTTGCTTAGAAAGTTCGTTTTCAACAAAATAAAATCGAATGGGATGCGTAGAAGGGTCAGTTGACGACTGGCATCCACCCTTTAAACCGGAAGACCTTCAAACCTTAAAAATGAAATCCAAAAAAAAAGATTCCTTACAGCTTAGGCTAATATCCTGCATGGCGATACATCACCTAAACAGCGTTTACGTCATCGAAGAGCAGTGAGCCTTCTAGTATCTGTGGTAACGTATATGTCATTTTTTGCCGGAACTACCAACTTAAATTATCCGCGAAATTTTAAAAAGTGCCCGCTCTAGTCATCTTCAACATAAGTGTACCAATTATCAATGTATCACAAACAAAATAAGGTATCTTATCATGCAATAAGGGTTGAACTGCGGACGGTCCGTCATTAGTTTTTTTCAAAATAATTTGTAGCCATGTGGTATGCTTTTAAAAACTGGGTTTTCCTCATAATGATCAAAAAAATAAAGTTTATGATAATGTTTTTAAAAAAAAAGAAATCTTTTATACTCATAACTACAGGTTTTCAAAAAATTATTTAACACTCTGAGGTTTTTAAAAGCCTATTTATTAGTTCAATCCAGCACCGACCCTAAATAAAAAGGCCCAAAGATTCAAACGATAAAGTCGATTTACTTTTAAGTTCCCCTTCCCCCAAATTGAGGGCTGATGATGCCAATCAAGAAAAACAAAATTCCCAAAAAACATAATTTAAAGAATACAATTGTTTTTGTGTTAAAAAATAATTAACACCTTTTGGGAAAACTATAAGAATATAGTAATTGAATTAAATTGAAACTAATATTTCAATTTTTGAAGCTGTAATATAGAAAAAAAAAATTTGTATAAAAAAAACTTTCCACCCCTCCACAATGCTTCGTTGCAAGATAACCAAAACATCAGTTGTTTTACTGTTTCTCGTGGGGTTTGACGTTTTTTTATTCCATTTTGGTTGCATTTTGTTATTATATATCGTGTTATATACGTTTTAATAACTGTTCTTTCAGAACAAATTGTGCTTATGCCGAGAGGTTTAAATTCGCAGTCAAAAGCGCTGGTCGCGTCACTTAAAAAATATTTTAAAAGGGAGAACGTGATAATGGTGACCCTTATTCCATTAGTCTCTGTTCGTCAGGTAAAAATTATAAAAAGTATTATACATATACTACAATTTAAATTTTTTTAGAGAGTTGCAGATGCCTGTCAATTAATAAATCTACCGTTTGTGGTATCTCGACAGAAAGGTAAAAGAATGCCGCCCCTCAGTACCCCAAAAGGGAAAACCAGAACCGCGTAAAAACGTGACAGCTGTTGATGATTTCACTGTTGTGGCAATCCGAAATGCACTCTATACTATGTATAGACAAAGTAATACTTTTACATATTCTAATGCGGTTTGAAGTGCTAAATTTGTATCTTTTCAGAACAACAAGTAACATTAATTTTACTTTTACAAAAATTGAAGGATGTTTGAAATTTTCTCTGGGGGGAGAAAACTTCGTTAATGAAAATTTTAAAGAATATTGGGTTTTCTTGGAAAAAGACGATCCTCGCAGACCCATGATGGAACGTTCGGATATTGCTCTTTTAAGAATTGATTTCCTTCGAAACTACGTTCAAATATTAAAAATAGTTATTTCTGGGAACCCGGTATTCCTTGATGAAACATGGGTATTTGGAATGGCACAGTTGGTCGATCCTGGCAAGATACCAGCGTGCAAAGTGTTAAAAGAACAAAAATTGAGGGGAAAAAGGTTAGTGAACTGAATTATAGCCCCATGAGGCCCAAACATGAATATTATTTTTAGATTATCATAGTACATGCGGGTTTAATCGCAGTGGTTTTATTCCTGGTGCATCATTGATTTTCCCATCAAAAACAAAAAAATGCGATTACCACGGAGAAAATGAATGCAGAGACATTTTTGGACTGGTTTGAAAATTATTTATTAAGAAACTTGGAAAAAACCGTCTTGTTTATTATGGACAATGCCCCATATCACAGAACATGCGTCAATGTTTCTCCAACAGCAGCTTGGAAAAAACAGGACATTCAAATTTGGGGCTGACACAAAACAACATTGTATATGCTGCTGATATGTTAAAATTGCAACTATTACATTTAGTTCAATTGTAAGTGTTGTTTACTATTTTTTATATATAAATACATATATATATATCTATTTTAGACAAAAAACCAAACAAAATTTATGCTGTGGATGAACTGGCACACCAGTAGGACATAGAGTTTTGCGATTGCCCCCGTACCTTGCATATTCAATGCTATTGAGAACATTTGGGAATAAGTAAGGGTTTTACTATAACAATTCATATCGGAAGAGATGGATCTGGGATGGAAAAAAAAGTGTTGGGGTATGTGGCAAGAGTCAATTGACCACATTACAACGGAAATGTGGTCCAATACTGTTAACCATACAGAAAACACTGTCATTGAATGGGGGAGAGAGAAATTGGTTTTGCCCAAGAAGAGGTGTTACCTTTGACAAAAACCTTGAAGGGGAATCTTCAGATGAAGAAATTATCTCAAGTTCGGAACGGGAGAATGAATATTGAGTTTTTTCACATATTTAATTACTTTGTACTCATTTCGCACCTATGTATTTAAAATCCAGAAAAACCACTTGTTTCTCTTGTATATTTCTCACTACAGCAATAAATGACTTGAATGAATTTTATATGTCTTGCATAATGTATTCAACAAATTTAAAAAAACAGTCTAGTTGTTCGCATTTATTTCTTTCTGTATTTGATGCATTCCCTTTTTTGTTATTCTGATAGAGTAATACTTCAAGGTGTATTGGTCAAGTTAATATAACGTCTGTATCTGAAAATTTTGCAGGTTAAAACCATTACTTACCCCTTAGCAAGTAAATCCGTTTATAATTTCGCAATCTTTAATTTATGAATTTTTGAAATCTTGCTTTGATAACAGGAATAACTATAGAAATACCCAGAAATTTCCCTTTAAATTTAACAGAATGACTAATTACTCCCATATTTTATTGGTTTTTATTCGGTGTTTTTAAAAATCTTGTGATTTCAAACCCTATATTGGCTAACGTCAGTTTGGGGGAAATTTGGAAATCACTGTGGAGGGGAAAGTGCCCTTTTAAAAAGACGGAAACTACAGGAATGGACTATAGGTGACAGTTCCTTTAGCAAAGAGGCCTCCCTACCTTAAAACCCCAACATTTTCAGAAATGATGCACTTTTAAAAATGTACATGACCGCACTTATCAAATTTTAATGTGAAATTCAACTTAAAACTATATTACTGCTTCTGAAATAAACGTAAAAAGTTGACCTTTTTATAATCATTTCTTACGAAAACGTGATTCTTAAACTTTATACAGGGGGGGCAGAATGGAGTCCTAGTTTTAAAAATTCACTCAAGGGGCGCTAGAGGGGTAGAGGGGTGGGGCAGGTACCGTTAGGTCGGGGGAACAACCCCAAATTTTCGGTAGTCACCATGCGGTGGTCGGGGGGAGAAACAAGGGCTTTGTCGTGGAGACTTTCTTTGAAAACGGGAAAGTGTGGTGGCGACGCAGAGGGCCTTTCGCAAGCGGTTCGGTTTAATCGTCACGACAGTGTTTGACTCTAAAACCATTCGGAAATGGATCAGTTATGCAATGACGACGGGACCTGCATTTCCAAAAAAAAACCAGCCGGGCGACCTAAAAGTTTAAGAACCCCCGAAAACATCGCGGCAGTTAGAGCGTCTATCGAACAGTCTCCAACGAGTTTTGCGCGAAAAACATGCCCCTCCTTGGAGTATCGTCGAGAACAGTGAAGCGAATTTTACACACAGACCTTAAGTTACATCCCTACAAATAATGATTGCTCAGAGATTGAACCCGCATGACTACGTGAAACGTAGAGATGCTTGCAATGCAATCTAACAGCTGTACCCCCCCGGATTTGAGCCCCGCGACTTTTTTCTGGGGGTTTTCCTCAAAACTGAGGTTTACAAATTTCGGGCCCCCGACCCTGGAACCCTGAAGGTGGTTAATTGATGACGTCATCACCGGAATTCCGCAAGATATTTGGGCAAGTGACGAAAACTTTGTCGAACGACTTTAATATGTGTATCACCCGTCAAAAAAGCCACATGAATTCATTTTTAAAACTTTAAAAAAAAAAAATGGCATATGTGCTTTCCGACAAAAAAAACCTTTTTCTTTCACCCGTCAAATGGGGGACTCCATTCTGCCCCAGCCTATAAAATTTCGGCGCAAGCGTTATACCACCGTAATTGGTTAATAATTTAATTTATAAAAAAAGCGGAAATGAACAAGAAATTCGGATTAATAAGTTTCCTTATTTTTAGTTTATAACAAAGTATTTTTTCATAAAGTATACCAAGTTTGTTAGTAAAGTTAATAAATGTAAAAAATACAAACCTTTCTGGTTGTTTAAACATTCAGAGTATAAAAAAAGTCTATAAAAACTAAAATATAAACCCCAAACCAAAAAAAATATTTCTTTATTTCAACCCTTGAGAAATTCAAATGAAGTTATGGAAAAACTGTTCCAAGAGAGGCCGCTTTTTTTAAGAAACCGTTTACCCATCCTTTAGTTGTTTAATTAAAAATTTTCAGTTTGGTACTTATATACTTTATTAAATTAAGTAAGAAAAATTACAATTAACAAAGAAATGTAAAATTTAAATTATAAATTCTTTAAAACTATTTTTTTGGAAAAAAAATTTTCATGCAATTAACTTTATAATTTTAAGATGTGTGAAATTAAAAAAAAAAAACCCCTTTAAATTTAATTAATATATTGTATATAAACTACATTCATCCACTCTTTCCATCGTTTGTTTGATGTTTCCTTCAAGCTTTCTAGGCTTTGTCGCGTTGCCATCTTACAACTTTTTGCAAAGTAATCTAAAACAGAAAAAAAATATCACTGTTAATATCGTATCAGGTTATGCAAGCGCATTCAATTCCATTTGGGTAATGTCATTTTATCAAAAATATTTTTGGTAGTTATAATAATTCCTACGTAATAACATTCTCCAACTAAAACTTATTAGTTGTGAATATTGGGGAAGACACCATAAAATAAACTAACGATAAAGAAATGTGCTAGAAGTTTGCTAATGGAAAAAAAATTAGATTGATACAATATCTGAGACTCTAATGAAAATGTAGATGAGTGAAACGGTAGAAAATATGTTGAATATCTTTCCATAAAGCAGATAACGGCGCCATCTACAAAGCATCGGTGGTCAAGAATCGAAAAAAAATTAGGTAGAAGGGTCTACACTGCATCTCCAGCCGCAATTTTGGCAGGAAGCAGAGCACCAGCCGACTTTCCCTTAAAATTATCGATATATTTAAACTGTATTTCACCAATTTAAGTTGATAACAGAACACTCAACTAACTAAATATGCATGGATCTGAATCCCTGAAGAAAATACAACAGGGGAATTTTTGTATATGTAACTTAGCAAGTCTGTTATTACGAAAGTTATCTGACTACTCAGATTACACATTGATAATAAATAAGGCGTGTCTGCTTTACTCACTTTTGTATGTATATAAGATATACAAAATTTATGTTAAGTTGCAAAACTCCTTTGAAAATTTTAAGACGAAAGCTTTTGAAAGACCATCAATGATGGAGACAATATATTATGATGCGGGTTATTTTGTTGGTCCTACCCTACTTAATGGTACCAGGAAGAAATTTTTAGAGATATTTGGTCCCCAAAGTTATGTACCTTCATGCAGTTGATAGCAAGCCATTACTTGGCAATTTCAGTAGGACAGTGAATTTAAGCATACTTGTAAGTGTGTTAGTGAATGGTTTGAGGGAATCAGGTTTAATCTCTTGAATACTTTTGGTTTACAGTTGACACATTTTGCTTTTATTGTTGCAATTTTATTTATGAAATTCTTACGTGTCTATGTTTTGTAGTATTGCAAAAGAACTAACTTGATAATAAGCAATATTACTCCCCAAAAAATTGAATATAATACTTATGGTTATGGAAGTTGAGATAGATCTCACAGCATTTAGGCCCATTATGTATTCTCTCTATCCGGGGAACCCTCTAGGCCGTCAACCAAAAACCCTGCCCTTTGGCCCTTTGGGATAGGTTAGGCCGTTGCACAGAGGAACCTAATGATGGCCAGTGGAACCACTCCTCACCCAGCATAATCCTTCTATATAATATTTTTTCTTACAGTCCCTGGCCATAGAATTAGAACCACTTAAAAATATTATGATGTTGGAGTGAAATTAAAAAAAAAAAAAAAGTTGGTGATTGGTAATATTATTATTAATTACATATAACATGCAAAGTAAGAATAATGTGAACATACATTTTCTAAATTTTGCTTGTTCCTTCTCTGTTTTATTATTTCCTAAATCCTTTTTGGCATACTGCCAATGCAGCTTTTTATTGAATTTTTTTAAATTTTGGGCGCTATTATGCCATACATCTTTAATATGTTGTTGTAATTCTTCTTTTTTAGTTGACTTTCGGGTTTCTTACGATGTTTTTCAAGCATTTCCCCACAAATTTTTAATTGGGTTTACATCTGGTTAATTACCTGGTCAAGGTAGTACACGCAGATTTTGAGTCGGATCCAATGAACCAATATAAGGTATTAAATAGTTTTGTAAAACTTTTTTATATTGTTTTTGTTCCATTGTTCCGTTAAAAAGAAATATAGTGGTCCCGGTCCTTCTGTCATAATCACTACCAAACCGTTAGAGATGGGGGGTGTTTAATAGATTTGATCGTACTCATGCTTCTTTATAACGCTCTGAAGGACGTCAACTAACAAATTGGCTTCTCTCCTTTAGCACCACTTCTAGTCATGATTCGCCGCTATAAATATGAGGATGAATTTGACCAAATATACAGATGATAAATGAAACTTATCTTTCCCCAATCTTCAACTGTATATTTTTTATATTCTTTAGGCCATTGAATCGTATCACTTTCATTTAGATGTTAGTCTTGGCTTCTTGCTGGACGTCTGCATTTCAAGCCTGCTTCATGAAGTAGGCGTCTACGGACTGTTCGGGTGATATTTGTATACCTTCTCCACTAAGAATTTTATGAACACCTTTAGTGGATTAAAAAACGATGTTCTGCAGCCACATTTACTAACGACGATCATCTCTTACAGTTGTTTTTTGCGTTTGTCGGTACAGTATGTTTTGCCACTACTTGTCTAGGAATATTCTCCTTAATTAATTTCGTGATTCTCGGAACAGTTTGATGTGAGGTGCCCTCTTTTGTGCAACTTCAGTTGAGAGAACTCTTCCGTTTCTAGAAGAGCAGAAATTCGTGCTTTTTTCTCTGTAGTTATATCCTTCTTCTTTCCCATTATGATAATAATTGACCGCGAAAATGGACGCACAACAAATAAAATTAAAACTCTGAGATATAATTGAAAAATGTGTGGAATGTCGTAAGTACACGAAACTCAACTACAAAGGAAGAATTACAACACATTGAAGATTATGGCATAATAATTGAGGAAATAATAAAACACAGAGGAGGAACAAGCAAAATATTAGTGAATATATGTTCAAATGATACTTACTTGCATGTTACATGTAATTAAATAATAATATTGCCAACATTACCAACTGTTTTTTAATCTTACCCCAAAACCTTTTAAGTGGTCCTAATTCGAACGGCCAGGGATTGTAAATGTATTTCAATTATATTGCATTATACATTTTACCAAAAATCTATTGCAGAGGCTTCACAATACGATTACAAAGAAGACATTTATCGCAAATTTACAACTGAAGAATGGAGACTTAGCAGCTTTACACACTGGCCAATATCATTGAAACAATCACCAGAGGCAATGGCAAAGCTGGATTCTTTTCCCAGGGTACGGAGATGTAGTAATTGTCATAAATGTGATTTACATCTTAAGAACTGGGAAGAATCCGATGACCCATGGGTCGAACATATCAGGTGGAGATCAACCTGCGAATATGTGAAACAGAAAAAGGTTTCCAGATTTCATAAAAAAACGTGTTATATGCCCCTAAACCAAGCGGAACAATGGGCAAAAAGTGGGGAAAAAGGAAACATTTCCCCAACGTTGTCAGAAGAACAAGTAAATGTGTAATTTCCCAAAGACAAGAGGAGGACAATCGTATTTTACCCTTTGCTGGCACTTAGCGTCATGCAAAGCATCCCAGTGAGAATTTATTGAAATGTCCGTTATGTGGAGAAGATAAAACAAGCGCTTTAGAAATTAAATTATAATATTAGAACAATTCTGAGATTCTAAGATTTCTCCGCTATCTATAATATCCTGGTGTACTAAAAAGGGGAAGTTATAAAGCAACTCTGAGTAAATAAACAAACATATTGATAGTGTAGTTCCTATATTACAAAAAAGATACTAAGTTTAGGCAAATCAAACCATATGCTAACAAGTATAAGCTGTTTTAAACATATTGAATGAAAAGGGTATGTGGTTTTTTAGCTTTTTTGTCGCTTGAATGGAATCCATTTTGATCTTGCAAAGTTAGTTCGTTTTTTAAATCGTAAGTTCAACGTATTATTGTGTTAACAATTTTTAAGCACTTTTCTTTCCAATGTTCCTTGCTCTATTTTTTTTTTATCAAATTTGAAGACGTAAAATTGGTTATGTTATGTTCTTTAACAATCCCAAATTGAAATATTTAAATTTCGAGGGCAATGTAAGCTGCTGCTTCCGGTAATAAAGCCATATTTATATAATATAATCTTTATTGCCGTGACTGCCAACTTAAATTGTCCGCGAATTTTAAAAATTTCTGCTAGGATGATATATTATTCACAATATGCTTCGGTGCATTGCAAACTAAGTCAGCCGAAAACTGTATCTTCTAGTTATCTCCTTAAGAATATTTATGTAAGTAATCTTTAAAATAAAAGTTTGTAGATGCAGAATTAAACATCTAATCTATGTAAATAATTTGGTTAATATAGCAACAATTATCTAAATTTATGTAATTAAAGTAAGATTTATGATATAACAATATAAATAAAAACTGTATTCGAAAAAAAGAAATAAAAAAATTCTGGAACTGTAACAAAAATAAAATTTCTTTTTTAGACCGAAAATGCTTCGTTATACCGGAAGAATTATTAGATTTTTGAATTGAACATAAAATTTTGAGTCTTATTTAATGTTTTAGAAAAGGATCACGTGTGGACCCCGGGACTAAATAAATGATCCATTTTTTTCCTTTAGAATTATTATCAAAAAAAAATAAAAAAAAAGAGATCTATGAGGACCCCCTGAACAAGGTGACAGTATGTATGTACAACAAAATGTCGAATCACGTTAGACATACGGAAATCCTACAGAAAATGAGCAAATTACAGGGGGAGTCATCTCCGCAAAAATCGGAAGATTGTGCCTTTGTAATTGGAGATTATTCAAAACTTTTTTTTTCTTGTAATGAGGTCTGATTGTGGGCAAGTTTTAAAATTATATTTAAAATCTACGGAGTGCTTCATAAGTTCTTGGCCACTCAAAGAAGTATTTTTTAGGGGAGCATGCTATACAAACGTGGGTAAAAAAGTAGGCATATCATATGGATTTTTTTTAGTATGGACTTTTATAAATTGTAGTAATGCAGAAAGTTTGAGCACATTTTAAAACCAGTTTGACACCCATTAAACGCAATTTTACCTTCTACCGTATACAGGATGCGCATTTAAAATTGATAGAGGCTCAAGAGTGAAGTAGGGGAGGGTGGGGACAGTTTTATTCCACATATTTTTCATAGTTATTCTTTTTCTTTCTTGTTAAAAAACTAATTTAAGTCAAACCTTGGTATTTTAGGAACACTTTTAAATTTATATTAATTTATAAATATCCATTAAAAATAACTTTTAGAATTACTTAAAAATCCCTTGCAAACATTCGAAGGTACAACACAGGGTTGTACCTTTGGAGGGTAGGTAAAAAAATTAAAGTCTGTAAAAATTGTAATTTTTCAGAAATATTGATTACAATATTGTATGTTTACATCCATAGGCTTGTATTTAACCCACGAGGATGCATTTCCTGTGTTTAAGGTTATTTCAATTGCTACGATTAGCCCACTAACAAGCAAAGGCACCCAAGTGGTCACTCCGATTTTGATTAAATTTGGCAGGAATGTAAACACCGCAAAATATTTGACACGTATTTTTTTTAGCGCCCCTTTTTTGGTTTAGGTGGTGTAATAGGGGCCAAAGTTACCCCCAAAAACACATTTTCAAGAGATATTGAGATCAGGTAAATACCAAAGTGTTTCTTGTTACTAGTTCTACATTTTATGTTAATGAAGAACAGTGCCGCACCCACGGGGTCGTTAGGGGGTTAAAAATTTTTTTTATCGCCCTGCTCTTGTATGATATAAATTTATTTTTTCTTTTTTTATCATTAACTACATGAAAAAATAAAAGTTCCCTGTTTTTGGATTTTTTTATGAATGTCCATTTTAGGGAAGTTATAGCCATTTTTATGTAGCCCTACCGAAGACTAGTTTTCTTTATTTTTTTAGAATTAATTTCATTAATTGTTTAAATTTTCGCTTTGTATTTCAGCTAAAATTGTTTGTTATATTAGAATATAACAAAGAATATGATACATACAACAGTATACCTTAAAATGTCCGCCCTACTGTAACGGTTTTTTACCGAAAGAGAACCATCCCTCTTGCTAGGATATGTGCCAATTTTGGATCTAAGAATACATTTCTTACTGGCTTTAGCCACATGAAAAAATAAAAGGGTTTTTTATTTTTTTCTAAAGTCCATTTTAGGGAAAGTTATCGACATTTTTATATATCCTAATCGGAGACACACTCTCTCTTTTTTTTGTTTATTTTCACTGCTTCCGTAGTGTATTATCATAAAGTATCTCGTTCTGCTTCGATAACAATTAGTATCAAACAGAAAATAACACCCTATGTTATTAACATTGTTTTCATATTGCCAACAGACGTAGCAAATGCAAAAAGTAATTTGTTATAATTTAGAAATCCTAGAATTGAAATGATAATTATTTATTGTTAAATGAAATACAATTCAAAATTTACGTAAATAACTAAATATGCAAGAATATAATATAATAAATATTGATATAGAATAAATGATATTTCTAAAATAGTTTCCATTCATGTCCTAAATTCACCGAGCAGATGGACAAAATGCACCAAAAATACGTGAATTTTTCACGTAAGTTTCAATAATTTTTGATAACAAACTCAAAACACCTAAGGAGTGACACTAATTCCCGTTTTTGTTTGTTATATCAATTACGAATACTTTAACCAGATTCGTGAAGTGCATTAAGAGTGACCCAGAAAAAAAAGGCATTTTTTTTTTAGATAGGAGGCGGTGATTTCATATTTGAGTATTAACTGTTAATTCTAAACAACTTTCTTAATAATATTTTCCTCTATTTTCAAAAATAAGGATACTTACTCTTGAGCCTCTTTCAATTTTAAATGCCATCTGTATATGGTAGAACAAAAAATGCGATTAATGGGTGCCAAAATTGATTTTAAAAGGTGCTTTAAACTTTCTGAATTTCTATAATGTTATAAAAGTCCATGAAAAAAGATCCCATATGGTGCATACTTTTTTGACAAAACGTTGTATATTATCGTATTTTTTTAATCTTCGTCAAATTTTTTGCTATTTTCATGGTTTTTCTTCATTGAACATAGGGATGTTATACATGGTTTGAAAAGCATTTTTCATGGGCATTTCAAAAATGTAAGAAATCCAATATGGTGCCCCTAAGAAAAACAAAAGTTTGGTACAAGCGCAAAGAACCTAGAATTTTTCTAAGAATTTTTCTGAATTTTTGAAGTCCTCGTTACTAACTACCCTTATACTGAAAATTTCATGACTAACTTTTTATAATAAAGAAAAATATTAAGGTTTTTAGAAAACGCGCACTTTTGGTTTTTACCCTGTATCTCAGTAACGGAAGGGATTTTAAAAATGTAATCCCGGATTGTACTTAGCCGTAATAAATGCGCAACTTTCTCCCATTTAACCGGGAACTTTGTATGTCTAAACGATTTCCAATATGTACTTCATATTATCCTGGACACCCGGTATGGTAATTTAAAATTTAAATTTATGAGGATTTTAATGAGTTACCCGATATTATAAAATATTTGGAACTCGAATAATAAAATTGGAAGGTGGGTAAACACTTTAAATGATACTTTAAATAAACTTAAAAGTATTGAAACTAAGCAATTAATTTAACAAAATAATTTGTCAAATTAATGAGGTGGATAGTGTGTAGATAAAGCACGAATTTACCCCACAATAAAAACATTGTGAGGGACTAATTAAAAGAGCAGTTTTGCATAGGTATTTATATTTTAGCACCCTTTCCAATATATTAGAGGAAGTCATTAGTCCGCAACCTACTTAACACTAAAGCTGCCCCCAGTGGGTGCTACAGCAGTGGTATTACATTCGGGGAATTCGAACGTAGCCGATACGCTCTGAGTAGCCTTAACATATGTGTAATGCCTGTTTTGCACGCCGCGATTTATTGACCAAATTTAATGAACAAATTGATTTTCGATTTTATCGTACCTGTAAGACAGCAAAAATCGGTACGATTTCTTGAACAATTAAACGTACAATTAATTGAATTAAATAGAACAGGCTTTATTTTTTTCCCCGATTTTCCGACAATTTCTCACTAACTTTGCTGTTTTAATAAAAAACCCATAACAAAAAAAACCTACGAATTTTTTTTTAGTGTAAAGTGAAGTTAAATTTCTAAAAAATTTACGGGGATTGAATGTAATGGATAAATTTGAATTAAGTAACCGAAACTGAAATAAACCAAACCTATGGCTGTACTATACCCAAAACTATGAAGACATTTTAACCAAAAGCAGATTGCCAATCTATTTTATATACAAATGAAAATTTTCCCATTTAACAATTCCCCATTCAACTATTAACAAAAATTAAACGAGTATTCATAATCGTTAAAAAATTATCTAATTGGTTGTGGAATGCAAAATCAGTATATTTCTACCAATTTCTTGGTCAAGAATTTGTTCAATTTAAATTGGGCAATGAATCGCGGCGTGTTGTTTAAAAAAGTCTTAACTCGGCAAGTATTTCACATTATACGTAATGGCTTACCGACAAACGCTCTACTGTTCCTGCACAACTCACGCGACAGCTTTACTTATCACAAAATAAAACTTACCTATTGGGTGGCATAAGGATGGATTGACTACGAGAAAAACATTTCTAACATCCCGCAAAGATTCTGTTGTAGTTTCTGTTAACGCTCTATGCCTTGGTGAAAATGGGATACATGCGTTTAAAAACGGATGTTCCACATCTATGCAAGTCATATTTGCATACTTGAAGTCTTATATCACCAGAAGAATTTCTTTTTAAGCAAAGATTGATTAATAGTACATAATTTGCTGATGTCAGGACATTTGTCTAAGGTATCATGTAGCGTTTTTTTGGCAAGGGATACCAGAAACATCCATACAGTCTGCAGTTGGTCGTTTTACACTGCTTATAAGACTTAAAGACTTAGATAACGATGAAGTATTATCTTGTATTTTTTTATAGCATCCAACAAAAGGAAAGAGTTATTATATAAGATATGCAAGTATTACGAACTTGGGGATCCTCAAATTGTTGTTTACTTGGGTTTTAATTACTTGCGCTTCACTAGGATCCCTTGCTAGAATTAAAGATTTGACTTGGTCAAAATATTTGTGGTAATAAAACACAGCTTCAAGCCAAGGTTTTCCCTCTTGTGCCAATTAGATCAGGCGGTTTAGGAATTCCCGGACAACGTTTCTGGAACATTTGGGTCGTTTGGCAGAGCTATCGAAAAAACCCTTTTTTTTGTGCTCGATATTAATTTGTCAATATCTGAATAACCAAACTCGAACTTGTACTTCAACTAAAGGGAAGGGTCTGCAGCAGCCCCGTTAATGCAGCAAGTTTTGGAAAGGAGTTCTTTAATAATTTGCCGGGTCTCCAACTACGCACACTTTATCCGTAACTAGCATAAGCACATTATTTTTATGTATCCCAAAACGGCAACAGCTTCCTGTACTATTCTGCAATAGATTCCCGCGGTGATATTTTCACTTTTTTACTCGCAATAAAATGGGGAAAGATGACGGTTCGTTTCATTGGACGTATTAGAACATTAATTACTTTTTGTTATAGATGTCCTAGTTTTTTCAAATTTAACCCAAATTTTTTTTGTTCGCCCCCTGATTTTATATGATTCTCTACCATTTGTCGGATTAAACGCAATTTTCTATACATTACTCTATTGCGTGGTAATGTCCACGTTGGTACATACTTATTCCAGAACACCCGAAAAGGTTCTTCTATAGGCATTACAAATGGAAGGTCACATACACTAAGCATAAAAATTAAATCAGATAAAAATTTCATGTACGGCCATTGTCTTTCTTGACTTTCTATGTGCCGCTTACTATATACATGATCTCTACACTGAGAAACTGACCACAGAGGTAAATGTGTTTCGCATGGAAGACACTTTATCGCCGTTCCATCATACACTAAGTCTGGATATTGCAATAACCATTGCCGAATTTGTTTACCAAACGGTATTCGCGTCTGAGACATTTTACGATTTCGCAATCCGAATTAACATTTAAATTATATAACGTAAATAAGTAACTATGTGACCTTATATTTTCATCACATACTTTAGCAGTTTAAACACTATAACCAACTATAACGTTACGGTTGCGACTGTTGTACCTTTGTATAATTGGGTATAATGCTTACTAGACGTTCTTGGCGTTTATAACTGCAAAATAACCAAACACGAACCATAGAAAAGCGATATGAAGAGACTATCATACACGAACCAAACTTAAACATCATTTTTTGTGTTGGTCAACCTGCAAAGTCGCCAACAGTATAAGAGATTAGTATAGTGCATTTCGTTAAAGTAAAGTACATTACGTCATATGCGCCGCCAATTCATAGTTTCTGTGACGAAATAACAGATACGCTGACATCATAGGCCGGCGTGTTGCTTTCCATTGCAATTGTATGCTATATTGAGGCAGCTAGATTTTTGAGTAATCATGTTTCAATGACGTATGCACTTTTAAATAATCAATAATGACTCTGTGTGAGTTGAAATTAAAGGAAGGTTGAAATGAAAAAAGGTTCAATTCTCACAAGATTCCGTATTTCAAAATATCAGGCAACCGGTTTTCGTGTTTAGAAACACATCCTCACATCCTCAATTACACATAACAATAACGGATTATGTCGAAAGTAAAATTAATATATATAATTGCACATACTCCAACAAAATACTTAAATGAACTTTTTGAAAAGTTTTAAAAAATGTAAAATTGGGATAACACGAACAGATAAAAAGACCTCGAAAAATGTAATAATGTTCTTTAATCTAACGAAATGCACTATACCACAATGGTACTCGGTGTAGAATCGTTAAAATAGGAAAAGTTTGCTCGAAACAAACTCAACATTGTTGCCACTTTCATAAATAAAGGTTTGTTTTTGCAAAAATCGCAAACAAGCTTATTATATACAGTGATTATTAGTTTCCAACAGTTTCCCAGTTTCACCAACTGAATACGCTTTGACTGGTTTGTGGTGATTTTTGCAGACAGAAGCCTATAGGTTTGTTCGTTTGTCCTGCTCGCGTTAGTTCTATAGTGTGATAGGATTATGATCACGTGATCGTTTTGATTTCTCAGAACTACTCTAAATGGGTACAAACGAACAGTACAAATTGGTATTTATATAGTACACATAACCTAAAAGATTGAGAATGATGGTAATTGGCAATTACGATAGCATTAAAAATCTTTATAATTTATTAATTGTTGTATTTCACTTTCAATGATTACAACGGATGTCATTTTGTATGAATATAAAGTTGGGTTGGGCAAATAATGGAATGACAGCTGCACTGAACTGTACAAACTTACTCCACCTCCTGAGGAGGTGTAAGTTTATGCAGTTCAAAACTGTCGGAAGCTGCCCAACATATACAAACGAACATCGGATTGCATTTTTTTTTTACAAACGAACGCGCAATTTAGAAATTCGAGCTACTCCGCATTGCACTAATTGACAAACGAACAAACCTATTAACGAGGATGATGAAACCCTATTAATTTCGAGCTCATCATCCAGCGATGAAGATGTAGAAGTTGCCCTCAAAGTTGTTCATTTCAATAAAAGAAAAAGAGTAACCGTCAAAAATTATTATGAAGAGGTAATTTGTGCGTTAAACAGAAAGCAAAATAACTATTGGATTTGAATAGGTCGTGCCACTGTACACAGAAGAAGAATTTATGAGGCATTTCAGAGTGAGCTGAGAGTTACTGAAACAAGTAACTTTAAAATTCACAGAGTCAGATACTTATAAATCTTTAACAATGAGGAGTAGGTAGTTGGAATAAAAGAAGAATGTATGTAAACTGATCTCTTTTTAACTAGGTAATTCAAGATTTAATATTAGTGCTGAGAAACACATTGCAGTATTTCTATGGTTCGCTGGACACCAAACTGCATCATTTAGAGATGTGGCGGTTTGACTTATCAATAAGTTCATTGCACGATATTATAACAAGAATATCTCAATTTCTAAGTTTTATAGCAAAGGATGTTATTCAATGGCCCACGGAAAATGATCAACAAAACACAAAATCATTTTATGATAGAAATAAACATTTTCCAAACATCATAGGTAGGAACTAATTATTTTCATTCATTTTAATAATTGGTAAATTTAGGTGCAGTTGACGGAAGTCACGTTAAAATTGACAAGCCCGTTGAACGGCATACTGATTATTTTAATAGGAAAGACTATTATTCCATACATGTACAAGGTACATGCAACCACAGCTTAAAATTCATAGATATATGTATAGGATACCCTGGCTCTGTACATGATGCAAGAGTTTTCCAAAGTTCTTCTCTGCGGAATAAAATAGGAACTTTAGCAAATGGTTAGATGTAATTATTTTCTAGATTAATTGTTAATGTAAATGAGTTCTAGATACCTACATTTTAGGGGACAGTGTGTACCCGCTGTTACCACAACTTCTAACTCCTTACAGAGACAATGGGCATTTCAATAGAAAATTAAGTTCTTGTCGAGTCTCTATAGAACATGCTTTCGGTGTATTAAAACAACGTTTTCGACAATTGTACCATGTTAAATTGAAAGGACATACACGTATTTGTCATTTCATTAGAGCATGTTGTGTATTACATAACTTGGCCAATCAAGAGGATTTATCCATCTTTGAAAATGAAGCAGTCAACGTAGAAGATAATGTTCCTGATATAGAATTTCTGGGAATTCCTCAAAGAAACGCATTAGATGTAAGAGATGGAGTGTGCAATAAATTATATATTAATAGAAACAATTAAAAGATAATTTATAAATATTTATCTTGTTTTCTTTATATTTATACTAGAAAATAATCTATAAATTTGCATAAGGAATATAACTAACTGTGGTTATATAATAAATAAAATTTTATTTCTATATTTGTACCAAAATATATATAAATCAACAAAACAGCACTCTATATAATAATAATATTTTACTTCTTTGGTGTACATGACTCTAGTAGGTTTTTAAGAAGTTCGTTCCTTTTTCTCATTTCAATAACCATGTCCTCTTTTAATTTTAATTTCATTTCTTCATTTTTCTCTTTTAATTTAGTACGTTTTTCTATGGATTAATTTTTGTATATCTCTTTTGCATTTGTAATGGTGATTGCCACTTGATTCAGTATTATTTGAATCATTACTTCCTTGACTTTGGGAGGTAATGGAGGGAGGGTCAACTTGTTCATCGTATACTGGATGAATATCCAACATTGCTTGTTCAGGTTCACTAATGATTACAAAATACTTGTTTTATTTCATTTAAAGACAATTATAATTATACTTACTTTGAAATCTGTCCATCATCTTGAAATATTTTTATATTTTTTTCTGAAATAATCTCGGCTTTAGTTTTTTCGGATGAAGCTTCTAATACAATTGGTGGAATGATATTATGCTGTTTACATAATATATCGCTTCTTTCTCTAAAATTTTTTTAGAATAGTTTAAACACATATGTACTATCCATCTTAATACATTAGTATTGGTATACGTCACTTAATCTTTTCTATTTAAACTATCAGTATAGCGGTAGGTATATCCATTTCACAAAAGAATGCAAGCAGGATGACAACGGAAATTAATAAGGATAAGCCAATACCAACACATTGACATGGTCTATATCTACTAAATTCTTCATACCTTTCATAGGCACAAGTTTGCCTTCCCCGACCTGATTTCCCATTGTTCTTCAATTTATTTTTAAATGCGCGGTCTAATGTTTTCCATTTGTTTTCACATTGACTGTGAGTAAAGTTGTAATTATATGTTTTCATTTCTGCCTCAATAATCTCCCACATCCTTTTTAAAGTCTTTATTTTTCTTTGGTCGACCAGGTCTTTCTTTTTTCTTCACCTATTAACAATTTTATCGATCAATCATCCCATTCTGTTTTTCGATTAGGATCAGTAGTGCATTTATTTTCATTATTACAGTTTATCTTTAAATATCTTTGGTTTTCCAATTTTAATAGTTCTGCTAAATTTACACCAACAGGTATAGTATACATATTTCCATCTATAAATGTATAGTAGTGAGATATTTATGTACTTCTTTTCATCATAACACTTACCTGATCCTTGAATAACATAGTTGTTATCATCTTCTTCTATTTTTACAAACGAACGCGCAATTTAGAAACCCGAGCTACTCCAAATTACACTAATCGACAAACGAACAAACCTATTGCTTTGAAAATGGGCGTTTTCTGCAGTTTTCTGTTTAACTTTAAAACGCTTCAAAGTATGACCTGTTTTACCATCTCAGGTAATAGAATGTTTTAAATATTTAGCAACACAAATTTTTACCCTTATTTTACAAGGTTTAAGAAATTGGTGTCTATAATTTTTAGAGAAAAATATTTATATTTTAGGATATCTGCACGATTAAAGAATCTTTGACAACTAACTTCATGTACATCAAAATAAGTTCGAATTTGAGGTTATATGTATTTCTTAGGTTCGACACATTTTAGAAAATTATATGGCAATTACATTTTGATGCATTGCGTTACTTCATCCAAAGACACTTGTGTATGTATAACATACATTTTCAGTATAGTGTATGGTCACAACAATCTACGAAGGATGCCCTAATGTTCAGTCGCATTATTTTTCTTAAGAACTTACAGAGGGTTCATACATTTTGCAACCAAATAATGTAAAGATAAAAGTAAAGTGGAAGATGTATGTAAGAGAACTTATTTTGCTAGTTATTTCCACAAGCGAGCTATGGAAGATGTGAATGTCTTCCGCAATATGTATCTTACTGGGAATCTCCCACAGAAACATTTAATTATTTGCTAATAATTCAGTTTTGTGTTATATGTTTTATATTTCTTATTTTGCATTACTAATTTGTGTGTAAAATATTAGGAAGCTGCAAGAGTTAATTCTTAGCATTCGCTTATTACATCTCTTGTCTCGATATATACTGTAAGCGACTTATTACATATTTAGCTTACTTACATTGAGCATTGCAATTGAAAATAATGTAAAAATTAATTTACGAGTCTATTTAAAGTATCATGTAGAGATTAAAAGTAATATATATTATAATTACGTAAGTGATTTTTTCTTAAATTGATACAACCTGCACTAATATCAACATTTTCAAAAATATTTATCTTCCTGAACATATATCTTACTAAGTAAAAATAAAATTGTTTTTCTTCTTTTTTTACTTGGTAATACTCAATTGAGAAATTATTTTTTAAATGAAAATTCTCTTTTTAAACACTATTTTGAATTTGCATCATGATTTTAAAAGCGTTCCTTTTTTAAGATCTCCCTACTAAAAAAACTCACCAATCACCGCAGAACCCTTCGCCAAGAATTTGTTTTTTCTATGAGTATAAAAGCGACTGTGCAAGACTCAAACTCCTCTCTTCGACAGATCAGCGGACCGATGTTGATAAGAAGAGTCAACTACAGGTGAGATTTTTTATTTTTCAAAGTTATATTGTTTGTCAACTTTCTTATTGCTGAAGAAATAGTGCGAAATATAAATAATTTTATATTCGCAGGGAAAATTAGAATTTTTTTGGCGCTACTGCTATATTTTGTAACCCAACCTTTGTAATATTTAATGTTTTATATTCGTTTTCCCAATTACGTTGACTACAATTTATTGTTTTATTTGTTACTTGTTACTTTATATTGTAGATGCTTATGTCAATTACTGCTTTATTTTGCAAAATGCCTAGATTTTATAAAGGTCGCCATTTTGGAAGCTATAAAATAATTTCTGGAAATCGCCAATAATTATAGTTACATCAAAATAAAATATCTACTGCATTGTTTAATTATTGACGGCATTATTAGTTTCAAGGCATTATTGCTTCTCAACATGATAATTAAGTCATTCAAAATAATAGTAACCCATGATAGCCGCCATTATCGTCTTCACGAATTCTAGCTTCTGACAGTTGAATTTCATGGGTTACTTGATTTGAAAGTATATTTAATGTATTAATACATCTATTTTTTTTTTGTTACAGTTATCAATCTAGTTTGTAGTGAGCGGTGATATATTAATTTGGATTATTAATTAATGGTAAATTAATTTTGTTGTGCCTCAGAAATCGCCACAAAGTTAAGGTAAGTTTAAGTAAACATGTTTATGTAGTGTCCTCTTTGTATGTTCACCTTCGTATTATTTGCTTAAATGTAATTGTTTATCGATAATCGGATGGACATAATTCAAAAATATTTCATTCAAAAAACTAGAAGCCAAGTGGAAGTTAAATTTAGATAACTGCAGTTAAATCTGTTTTATTTTATTTTGTGGTAACATTTTAAGTAGCGTTTGTAAAATTATCTACTTTTGTTGTTAATATTAAAAAAAAATTGTTTCCTTGTTAGTTTGTTTCCATATTAAAGCTTAGCTTACTGTAGAATTTAAATTATTATATGAAGTTAAAGTTTATTAAAAAATAACAAGGTATTTGTTAGTCGATATTTATTTTGGCATTTTATTCGAGTAGTTGTCGTGTATTATAAAATATGACACACGTAATATTGCAGACGTAATTTTTCTTAATGCCACATGCCTTTTGTGTTTTATGTTGAAACATAACACTAAAAATAATTCTAATCTTGTATAAAAACAATCATTTTTACCAGAGCTTCTTGCAAATGAATACCTGAACAATACCTAGATACAGCGTGAACCATTTGAAATGGAAACACCCCTATAAAACCTTTTGTACCATTTTGTACTAAAATTAAGTTCGTTTTTTTGTATACATAGTGGATCAAAAAGTCTACTTCCACACAAAATTTCAGAAGTTCATCTAAATTTTCAAGGCACACTGTGATTATTTTTCGAGATGGAAAGTAGCAAAATTTTATTAGCGATTTTTTTTTATTAAAAATCTAACTACCACTGAATTTTGAAGGTCCTGAAATGGTTTTAACTAAAATTTGATTCAAATATGTTCATTAATAAAAAGGTTATGAGAGAACAAATTTTAAAATTTTGTCCTGCATTATTTCGTAAATCTCCTTTTTACAACATCTATTGACAAAGGTAGATCAACATTTATAAAAAAAAAAAATTAAAAATTAACTAAAATTATTGAATGCCACAAAATTGCAAATAAACATTTTTTAAAAATATAATACATCTACCAAATTATAAATTTTTAAGAAAGAAGTAATATTAGTTTATTTTTATTTAGTGCATTTTTGTATTGCAGTATCTTTAAAAAAATTTCATCCAAAAAATACATGTAATTTAAGTAAAATCCAAAGTAGGCTATGACGCTAAAATCAATAATTTTTAAATTAAGTCAAATGCAGGCTGACATTGACAGCTACTGCATAATTCATTGATAGTTGACTGATTGCAAACTAGGTTTGATAATTGTTGAAGTAAATTTAAATAAGGAATTGCATTTGTTTACTCAAGTTTTAATTGTTTTTTTTTTCGTAAATTTTGATCTATTTATAAAATAATGCACTGTAAATTAATACATTGTATTCCACTGTCAGGTTTGAAAAACGATTCTCTCATAACTTCTTTACTAATAAGCATATTTGAATGAAATTTTGGTTAACACAATTTTAGGACCTTCTGAATTCATTGGCGTAATCAGATTATCAATAAGAAAATCGCCAATAAAATTTTGCTTTTTTCGAACTCGAAAAATAATCATGATATGCTTTGAAAATTTAAATGAACCTCTGAATTTTGTGTGGAAGTAGACTTTTTAATCCACTATGTATTCAAAAAAAATTGGTTTCATTCTAGTGCCCAATATAGTTTCTATAGGGATGTTTCCATTTGGGTCACACTGTATATCATAGTCAAAATTTCACACATTGAGCTTACGTACACTCAGATGAAAGTTTTCTTCCACTTTTTTATAAAACATGATTTTCTCCTATGTTAAAAATAAATTTAGTATGTAATTACTTGTTAAAATTCGGCCCTTTTTTCATGGTACACTCAGTATATCACTGCGTTTGTAATTCATGAGTAGTTTTTCTAGCATTCCCCATGCTTACAACAGCTTAGATTTTGAGATAATTCGAGATTTTCGTGTAATGCAGTCTTATTACTTATTTCTGACTGGATGAATAATATAGGGTGTCACATAAAAAGTTTATGCTGAAAAAATGATCTCAAATGGTATGCATACGAACAATCACGTGAGCTTTTTACCTGTAAAATTTGATATTTTTTTTTCAAGAAAATTACACAATTACAAAATACGCTATTAATTTTTCCAATTTTTGGGAACTGTCAAAGAAAAAATTTCCAACACTATATTGCATTTCCATTTTAATAATTGATTTCCGAATTATTTTAATTAAAGCAAACTCGTATAAAGTCGTTTCTTTATAGAAAAGTCACCATTTAAATGTAATTCTGAGACTACAGGTTTGTTTCAACAAAAGTTCAGAACCGTTCAGAACTTTACCGAGTTTGCGTAAAGCCATTTTACCGTTCCAACAAGTCGATTAAAAAAAACTTATAGTGTAGTGGTCTAAAAATGGGTGAATTGTGTTCCGAATTAATTCTGAACGGTTCTTATTCTTAGTTTTGAATCAATTTAACCTATACTAATTCAACCTCACTTATTTTTCTTAAATTAGTAATGGAAAAAGGTAGCGAAATAATGTAATTAATATGCTAAAATAAATGTATCAAATAAAACATATTGTACATTTGTTTTTAAATAAAACGAAATTAAAATTAATGTTTATTATTAAACTGTGAACAGCAAAGTCATTAACAAAAGAAAATAACGAAGGAAACTATTTCTCTTAATACTGATCACTTTCCCAATTCAAACAGAACCTTTTCTTAATTAACAAAAAAAAATGTATTTTTTCAATAACTCTGGTACTCCCAACTACTATACCAACTATCGTAAAAATTTTGAAAGCATCGCCGTAGCACCGGCGTTCTTCAGAATATTATTTCTTTCTTTTAATAAATCATTTCTTCTCTTCATTTCCTGAAGTTCTCCTTTTTCCACTTGTAAAAATGTAAAAAACTTCAGATTCTGTATTCAGTTTCTTTTGATAATATTCTTGTTTCTCTTCTCTAATTCTTTCTAATATAGAAATCTTCCTTTTTTAAGTAAACTTTCTACTTATTTTCTTCGGGGCTTCAAGTATTTTATTACCTACATTTTGTTGAGATTCTGCAAACGGCGATGTCATCATTATTGTTATCTATTGTTTCGTTCTCTAATAATAGTTCTGGGTTAACATTTTTCTTTTTCCCGAAAATTTGGTCCATTTCTTGTGAAAATTCAAGCACTTTCTTTCCTCGTCCGGTTTTTTTGTTGTTATCGACACATGTTTTATAACTAAACCTGTTGGAAAGTTTTAGAGAGGAACTTCTCTAAATCTTTCCAGCAATTTTCGCAATTGGTTGTGGTTATATTTTCATTTGTAATTTGTTTCATTTTGGTCGCGATAATTTCCCATAATTTCTTCACACTTTTTATTTCAAGAGTTCCAACTTTTTTCTTATATCTTACATAGCAGTTAATTAAAGTTCTATATTGATAATCCTTAGACGGAGTACTGCTAATTTCGAGGCTCAAGTCCCTTGTTGTATCTCAAACCTTTATTTTAATCAAGAGCTTACCTTCCAATCCTTCCGTTTCTGCGTTAACTACAGCCTTGAACAAAATTATTAGGCACCCCTTATATTTTGTTATATTGGAAAACTGATGCCATCTATGCAGTTATTTAATCATCCGGGGAATTATAAATAGTATATCTAAATATTCCTCGGAGAATTACCTAGTTATATCGCATGTTTGGAAGTTAATAGAGCTTATTGTATTTCGCGCTGTTATGACAGTAATGTAAGGGTGTAAGAACATTTGTGGGCCATTTTAAAGCAGAAGGTACGTACTCGAAAACGTACATCCAAACAAAAGTTAGAAAGAGCGGTAATAGAGGAATGAAATAAAATATCAGCTTCTGCTTGCGAGAAACTTGTTACTAGTTTACCGAAAAGGATAACTACTGTAATAAACTCCCAAGGAGGATCAACTCGATATTGAATTTTATTTGTCCTTAAATAAAATATTATATTTATACCATCCGTTTCATTTATTTACTGGTGAAAGTTGAGATATAAACTAAATGCGAGGGTGCCTAATAATTTTGTCCAAGGCTGTATATTAATAAACGCCATGTTTTTTAACAGCTGTATTTTTGTCTTCCATTGGAACGATCTGGAAGTTACGAAAAGGATGTTTTAACAAGCTGCGTTTAAGTTACATGTACTATGTTTATTGTAGTTAATGCACTTTTTCTTGAAATACACAATGCTACATCAATTGAAGAACCGGACGGAGGAGATGATGGATATATTTCATTTGGGATAGAGACTTCTCTAATTGTCGAATTCTAAAGGGCAACGTTCTATCCTAAAAAGTAAAATATAATACGGTTTTTTGTTTCTGTTTTATCTAATATTGGATGTGTTTTTCAAATGCTCGAACCTTTGATCAAACAGTTGTTCAAACACTTTTAAAATCCAACCTCTTTATTCTCGACTTATAAAAAACGCATTTGCGTTGCCCAAACTGTTTAATCAAAGGTTTAAGCAATTAAAAAACACACCCATTATTTTATATAAAGTTTAACATGAAGTTAGTAATACTATTTACAATGATGGGGGAGAATTAAAGCGGAAGTTATTTAAATGAAAACAGTTCAGCTTACGTATCTTAATCTTTTTATGTTTAGTTTCGATTTAAAGCAACAAAACGACCGTTATTATTTAACTTCTTAACCTATTAGTTGATATTCTCTTCTCATTGAGCCCAACTTTTTGAAAATCGGTTCGTATTCAGAATTACAAAGGCCCATCACTTTATAATATGTCATAAACCAAACATGTAAATAATTATATCAGCGTCTTCTTTTATCTTTAAAATTATATAAAAAAAATAATTTAATAATAGATTATGCCACCTTGCGGCAACTTCAGAATCTCCAAAACATTTTAAAAAATATTTTCATTGCCCAATTTTCCGGTCGCCACCCTTAATAGATCGCTCGGTATATAGCAAGATGAATAGATGTTAGAATTGGACGCATAAAATGATTTTAACGCTTTACTTCTAATGAGTATCTTTAGAGAAACAAAAGTTAACATTGAATTTACTAAAACAGGAGACAATTTTGAATTTGTCATATCAAATTTAAGAAAAATATACTGCGTGTTCTGCTTAAAAAAATGTAAATCACATGAATCCGATTCATTTTCACAATCTATCAAATAAATTAATTAATTCACTTTGGAGGTTCCTGCAAGTGATATACAGGGTGAGTCAAACTGACGGGTCACTGTTGCTTTCTCTTGTATAATTGGTACTACGAAATTGGATGAATTAGTAAATTAGAAGTGTTTCTGCTGCTTGTTAATAAGCATTCAATGGAAAAACAATTGAAGTAACACATTCTTGCAAAAAAAATATAAAATAAATATCGAAAATGTAGTTACTGTTATGTTGAAAACTATTTTTTTGTTAAAATTGCACATAGATTTATTTACCACAATTACATTATGATTCAAGTAAAATGTTTTAAGTGTCAAAAAATAGCCAGATGTGGTCTTATTTCTTTTTCAATAACAAATTTCGTTTACGTTTATTTCTAGCATAATGGCGCGGAAAACAGCCACAAATAGTCAAGCGGAAGATTTTCGAATTGAAATTGATACTATTTTTCGTGATTTTTTGGATGATCCGGATACATTAGAAATAGACTTTCCCAATGATTATTCAACGCAAGAAAGAAAATATGTACACGAAAGATGCAGAAAGTTAGGTTTGAAGTCTAAATCAAGAGGCAAAGAGCCAAACCGTATTCTTACAGTGTATAAAATAAGGTGTAAATCGAATCAATTCACATGCAATTTTAGCTTGTCCAGAACTGCTTTTGATTTGCTTAGTAATTTTTCGAGAAAGAATAACCGTCTTACACCACAGTTAACTGATACATTTAATAGCGTAAGATGTGATTATGCAGTTGGTAGATTGTTTTTTGGAAATCCAGTTATAGTTGATGCTGTTGTTAATGGAAATTTTACTGAAGTAAGACAATCTCTACCGACATATCAAATGAAAGAAGAAATTGTGAATACAATTCAAAATAACAAGATTACAATAGTTTCCGCAGAAACTGGTTCGGGAAAAACTACTCAAGTACCACAGTATATTTTGGAAAACGCTCATAGGAATCGACAACCATGTAGAATTATTTGCACCCAACCTAGACGTATTTCTACTGTTGCAATTGCAGAACGTGTATCTGCTGAAAGGAACGAACCTCTTGGATCTACAGTAGGTTATCAGATTAAACTGGAGAGTAAGTTGGGACCAAAAACTGCACTAATTTATTGTACAACTGGTGTTTTGCTGCGTACGTTGATGATTAGCACAAGCTGCCTTGATTATGTGACTTACGTGATTATTGATGAAATACACGAACGTGATAAGTTTACAGATTTCTTATTAATTTATCTGAAGGAAAATCTTGCAAGATTTAACAATCTAAAAATAATCTTAATGTCCGCTACAATGGATGTGGACTTATTCCTTGATTATTTCAATAAAGAACCAGTTATACTCTCTATTCCCGGCAGAAATTTCCCCATAACCGAATGGTTTTTAGATGATACACTCGCCTTAATTAATTATAAATCAGATGCAATGGAAAACGTTATGAAAGGTGACATACTAAGCGTAGAGTTGGAGAATGTTGACGCAAACTTGCTTAAGGAAATGGACACCACACTTTTACAATGTATCAACTATGGTAGAGAGGATGATTACGCCCAGCTTCTTCAGTTAATTATTACCGATAAAGTGCCTATAAATTATTCTGACGTGTGCTTTGGATATACGGCATTGATGGTTGCTGCTTCAAAAGGGAAACGAGATGTTGTTGAAACACTTCTAAATATGGGTAAGTCTATCGACTACTTTTTAACGTATCTGTAAGCATATTCAGGGCGGCGCACTACATTCCCATCGGTTTACATACGAAAAATGGCAAATACGTAAATCCTCTTAAATTTTGGTCTACATTTTTAAGAACTGTTAAATGTCTCAAAAACGCACTATCAAAATATGCAATAATATACAGGGTATTCCATTTAAATTTGTACAGCTTTGGTGTGTCTTTTTTGTGGGTCAGCCTGTATATATCCAAATAATTTTAAAACTTGTTCCCAATGAACTTACATATCTTTTAATGAAAATATTTTTAAAATATTTTGCCGCTTTTCATATGTAAACCGACGCGAATGTGGTGCGCCAGCCTGTATATACAGGATGTGGCGTTTAAACCGTCGGTTAGCCAAATACTGAGAATTATTACTAGCTGAGTACTGAAAATTTATGAGAGGATTTTTTATATTGATCTTTCAAATAAAAATATTGGCAACTCTGAATTATTTCCGGTTATACCGGAAATGGGGATATCCATTTCCGGTGCTTATTTTAAATGGAATACCCTGTTTATTTTTTCATTTTCCGATAGCACACATTATTCTACATAAGTTCTGTTAAGATTTCCCTATACCTATCTTTGACTGTTTTTGAGAAAAACGGATTTTAATGAATTTTTACGTTTTATTGACAGCGGAATAGGAAGTCAATAACTAAAAAAGCGTTAAAGATACGAGGTTGAAATTTTTGGCGTTTGTAGTCTGTACGTTGTACTATTATACAATGTTCAAAAGTTGTAAAATTAATGGTACAGGGCAATACAAAAGATAATTGACTTATATTAACCAATGAGACACAATAGCTCACTTATTTTAAATGGAACACCATGTATATTATCAGCGCATATGATTTGCCTGACTCTTCTCTACAAGAGTTAATTAACACTCCTCATTCCAACCTCTACTAGTTTGACTTATTTGAATTATTTTGTATTAAGAATAAATTCCGATAATTTTGGATATAATGATTAAGCAATTTAATAAGTAAGAAAACTAAAACTATTTGAAATAAGAACATAACAAGCAAACAAACTGAAATTAAACAATAAAATCTTATAAAAAGTTATAATTAATAAACATTTCCACCGGGCAGTTCCAAACATTTGTAAATCCATTTGAAATTGCAGAATTTCATTCGAAATTATGGCATTTAATTGAATATTTCGAAAAATAAAGATACAAAAGTGATTGTTAATTGAAGCTGCTTATTTATTTAAAATTACATATTTATCTAGTTCAAAATATAATTATCTTTTCGTTAGAAGTTGTTATTGGTTTTATCTGTTTGTTGATTTTCTTAAGAAGCCTGTGATGCGATTTGACATTTCTGGATAGAAGCGTCAGATCCTCCGTTGTCAAATAGAAAAGCGCGGTAACGGATAAGTTGGGTATTTTAAAAAGAATTTACAAAATAGGAGCGGGCGATGGAAATTTTGAACACATTTGTTAAAATTTTGTTTATTTTCAATTTATTTACTTGTTATGTCCTTATTTCATATATTTTTCCTTTTGTTGCTTAATTAATAAACTAGCAAAGACAGATATAGGAAGTCTTATAGAGAATAATCAGCTGAATCATATGCGCCGATAATATACATAGTGTTCCATTTAAAATAAATAAGTTCATTGCGTCATATTGGTTGATATGTCAACAACTTTTTGTATCGCCCTGTATTAATTTTACAACTTTTTAACTCTATAAAGTAGTACAATGTAGTAACTACATAACCAGAAAATTTCAACCTCGTAACTTTCTCAGTTATTGACTTTCCACTCCGCTGTCAACAAGACGCCAAAATTCATTAAAATCCGTTTGTACTCAAAAACGGTCAAATATAGGTATAGGAAAATCGTAACAGAACTTATGTAGAATAACGTGTGCTATCAGTAAATGAAAAAATATACAGAGTGTTCTATTTAAAATAAACAAAGTGACATTCTTTACCGGTATAACCGGAAGTAATTCAGAGTTGCCAATATTTTTAGTTAAAAGATCAGTATCAAAAATCCTCGAAGACAAATTTTCAGCATTCAGCTAATAATTCCCAGCATTCGGCTAACCGACGGTTTAAACGCCACACCGTGTATATACGAGAAAAAATTAGGAAATTATAAACACTATGGTTAATTTTAGGTGCTGATGTATCAATCAAATGTAAAAATAGTTACACTGCCGCTGGTTATGCCCTCTCGTTTGGACATCAGGATATTGCCGATCTCCTAGAATGGTTTGCTGCTGAATCTGAAAATCAACTGAAGCACGCGCAATTGACTGAAATTTATGATAGAACCATTTCTGATGATATAATTGATTATGACTTAATTATCGCAATAATACAACATATTCAGAACAAAATTAATAACGAAGATGGAATTCTAATTTTCTTACCTGGCTACGATGATATTATTAGCTGCTGTGATAGAATATACAATTCTGCAATCGATCAAGAAAGGATAAAAATTTGTATGCTACATGGTGGAATGCACATTAGTGCACAACATGAAGTATTTACTCCAAGTCCTGGACGGCAGAAAATTATTCTATCCACTAATGTTGCGGAAACTAGTATTACGATTGATGATATTGTCTTCGTAATAAATTCAGGAAAGGTTAAGGAGAAAACATATGAATCGGTATGTAATAGTAGTTATTACCTAAAATTTTCATTACAATTTAAAAATTGCACTCACAATCTGATTCTACTGATTATTAATGCTTATATAGATATACTATTCAATACTTACCAATGCCAACATGGCTCTTCATATCAGTTTGAGCACGAACTTCTATGAAAACATTGTCTTTCGCTACTTAGTCCTCCCTGTGGTTCTACCATTAGACTATCAGGACTTGTACGTTCAATATTATAAATTCAATTGATTGTCCATGCAGATAGCTCTTGCAATTATGGTAAATTCATCGTTTAGAATGCCTCTTCTACTAAAGTTAATATGTACTGAAACGTGCTTTTTAGCTACTTACCACTAACTACATTACTCTGCAATGCTTGTATATTTACAGTAGGAATAGCATTAATTTTTAGCTTATTTTTCCTTATGTTAGCAAATGCATTCTCATCAAAATGGATACTGCAAACCCTATACCGACTGTAACATTGGAAAGCGGAGAGATTGTCCAATTTCGGTATTCATACATAATTTTTCCAACACAAACATCTTATGCTTATCCCACATCAACTCTTCTTTCGGAAAATGAAGATAGCTCAATTGAGGGTGTTCTGGAATTATTGTCACGCAATAATGTTATCCCCTCCTTATGCCACTCATTATTAGATGTGAAAGTGTGGTCCAGGCTGAAATGTCAAATTGTTTAAAATAACCTTATACTTTGGTCTAATATGGATAGAATTCTTATTACAATAATTTTAATAAAATCAAATTTCTTGTATTGTTTATATAACATATATGATCTTAACTTTAAATTTGTATACTAAACGAAATAGAATTTTAATTAGTATAATAAAGTTATTACATTCAATTAAGATAGGCAATTTGCAAGCTTTTGAAAATACCCTAAAAATAAATACGTACAATAAAAATATATCACCGTTATTGGATTGCTTAAGAAAATAACACGATTTTATTTATTGAAATACGTTAAACATGGATATCTACAAAGCGTTGTTTTCATAATACAAAAGCCTTAAAATAGATAACAACATTACAAGTGGATTTTTACAACTGCCGGTTTTTTTTTATTTAATCAGACTCATATTCTGTTTCTGATTCACCGCTGGGTTCATTTACATTTATTATTAGTGGATTTATTTCAAGATTTTGTAAATAATTTTCTCTGTCTCATCTTGCCAAGATTTAGTTTTTGCACCTTTGGAAAATACCCAAGTTTCATCTAGTAAACAGCTTGCCATAAGTTTGTTTGTTTATTTTCCAAGTTTTTTTCTGAGAAATACTATTCTTTTCAGGGCCATGTCAAGTTTTTCTGTTAGTGCTCGTCTATTGTCATCAGACTCAAATTTGAATCAGATATCCTTCAACAAAGTTGCCAAGGCTGTCGTACCTATCTGTACAACCTCCTTTGTTTCCAATTCAACTTTCTGTTCTGAACGTAACGTATTTCTCTAACAGATAAAAGAACATTAATAAATATATATAAATACGTTACAAATATTCACATTACGTTTGTTCGTACATATTATACACAGTATATTGAACTTCCATTTTCAAAATGTCAGGTAGATCCTTCGCCTTTGGTTTCTTTCGAAGTATTTTTTTGCCAGGGGAAGATAACACTGGATTTTGGGCTTTCCGTTTTTTTATGATATACACGTTGGTCCAGATACGAACAAGGGATTGCTTTTGTGAATGTGGTATCGTTGGATTCGCCTTTCGATTACCTTTATAGAAATGTAAAATATATAGAATGTTCTATTTAAAATAAGAAAATTGACGTCACTTCCGGTGAAACCGGAAATACAATTGAAATGCCGATAACGGCAAAAACTAGTTCAGCAGGAATACAAATTGACCTATTTTGTCTAAAAACGCTAGCTTCTGTCGTTAAAAAGTTAGCATGGGGGGGGAGATGCACTTTAGGATCGGACTGTAAAATGATACAAAAAGAAATCCGAAATTTCTACACTCTGACAACTCAATAACAAAAATAAACATAACCAAAAATACATAAACAAACACAAGAATTTCATTGGGAATCCTGATTTGTAAGCCCAGACGCAGTTAAGAAAACTAGGTAAAAAATTCCTCTATTGAAACTACTGTGTAATACAATACTGTATATATAACCTAAACTTCACAGGACAATTATCTACAGAGTGGCACAACCGAGTTACTTTTTTTTAAGGAACATCCTATACAGGGTGATTGATTTTCGTCTCTCACCATGGGGATCTAGCTTTTATCTAGATTTTATCTTTATTTGGGGAATAAACGAACTTTGCTAAGCCGTTGACTCACCTATACGTTTTGATCATATTAATAATATTAAATTTTATTTTGACTAGGTTTTGTTTCATTTTTTCTACTTGCAGATTGGAGGCACTTCATCCTTAGTTACAAAATGGGCTTCCATGGCTTGCGTAAAGCAACGTGCTGGTAGAGCTGGACGAACTAAACCAGGCATGTGTTTTCATATGTTATCAAAGAAGAGATATGAAGCTCTTCAAATTCATACAATACCAGAAATATTAAGAGTGCCCTTACACGTAAGTTGATATCTGATGTAGTCTAATAATCCACATAAAATATTATTTGTCTTATGTAGGAACTATGTTTGCAAACAAAATTATTGGCTCCACAAGGCACTTCCATCGACAGCTTCTTGCTAAAAGCTATGGAACAACCTGCCAGGACATCTATTAACACTGCCATATCTGGTTTAATAACTCTAGGAGCTTTAGACAAAGATGAAAATTTGACTCGTCTGGGAACACATTTGTTACAATTATCTGTAGAGCCACATCTAGCAAAAATGCTCATTTATTCTGTGATTTTCAAATGTGTTGATCCAGTGTTGACTATCGTAGCTACATTAGCTCATAAGTAAGTCATTTTGATTCAATGTTATGTCCTTAGCAGTTATTATTTATTCCTTTTGTTAGGGAACCGTTTATTTTACCAACAGTAGGTTTAGAAAAAGGACAAGCAAATGCTAAACGTAAATCTTTATCGTTTGGCAGCCTTAGTGATCATATGTCAATATTGAAAGCATTTCAAATGTGGCAGGTAAGTAGTTTCAGAAATCCATAAGTGTTATATATCTATAAAAAAGTATTTTTATAGAAAGCCAAACAACAAAGAAAAGAAAGACAATTTTGTCAAGAATATTTTATTAGTTACGGCGCTATGGAAATTATTATGGTTACTAGAAATCACCTACTTGGCCAACTGAGAGCCTGTGGTTTCGTACCATCTAATGGGAGAGACAGCATGCATGAACTATCTCGTTATTCTGATCATTGGCCTTTGGTTAAAGCGGTGATAGCTTCAGGCTTGTACCCAAACATAGCATTTCCAAATGCTGATAAATTTCACACGATGTAAGTTTTTGATGCTTTAAATAATTCATAATCATGAAACTATTACTTTTTAAGGACGGAGAACAAGGTTATAATGCACACAACCTCCTCTTTGAGAAACGTTGTAATAAACTCTGAACTATGGTGTATTTTTGAAGAAATATCGAAATTAGGTGCCATTTGCAATATTAAGAATGTTACAGCTATTACACCAGCTACGGTAAGCTTATGTTTAATAGGGATTGTAAATTTACCGACTTTTTTCAATACCGGTAGGTAAGTCGGTATTTTTTTTTTTCGTTACCGGTTTACCGGTAATTTTTATTTTCAGAAAATTTACTTATACTGAAAATAAAAAGCAGTAAATAGTAATAATAGGAATTTTATTTATAAACGTACTTAATCGCGCATTACAAACAAACACAAATAAATGAAATTTTAAATTTTAAAAAATAATGCTTTTATTCTGAGTAAATAACAAATCTAAATAAATTACTATATTCTAAAGAAATTAAGTCTAATCAAATAACCATTCTGTACAAACATTTTATTTATTATTACGAATTTTTTGAAAATTCATGTGCAAAAAGCATAGTTTATCAAGACTAGGATCCCCTAATTGTGATCTAATCTTGCTACAAATTAAGCCAGCTGCGGAAAAGGCTGTTTCAGATTCTACACATATTGGCCGACAGGTTAGTAAAAAATCATACACCATTTGTGTGTATTTCCTTCTTATTTTTTGCTCTTCAAAATAATTTATTTCTTTTTGAACTACTGGTGTTAAATTTTTATTTTTACCTTGCATTAGAGTCGGTACTTGACAAGATGTCTCGTTTTTTTTCCGTTATTAAGAGCTGCATTTTATCTTTCATAAATAACGTAGCTGATAATGAAGGAACTGACTGAACTGACATTAAACATCCAAAGTCTTCGGAAGCAGGACCATTACTTTCTAATAATTCATTGTTAGTGTCTGTTTCGTTTTTATCGTAATGCGCTCAATTAATTCTAGGACTTCGTTATTGTAGATTTGTTGGTCTTAGTAAAAGAAGTTTATCTTGTGATATTTCGTGGACTACTTGTTTGTTAATTGTATGTGCAAATTCAGACTATTTTTTTAATTGTATTCGAAGATGTTGGAGTGTTTGTATACCAATGTGCGATTAATAGCCTACGTAAAAATCATTTTATTTTACTTACCATCTGCGTGATATAATAAGTAACAAACTAAGGTGTAAAACAAAGTATTTTCGTTTAAGTAACATAAGGCTTTTACTAAACGCTTTGAAAGCCTAAAAAAATAATTATTTCTATAATTATTCTGTTTGTATATGTATTTAATATTCTTTCCAATTACCCGTAAAAGATCGCAAATTACCGATAAAAATTTTGAGGAATTTTCGCAATTTACCGGTATTCCGGTATTGCAATCCCTAATGTTTAATGATATAATGCAAAAATCGTATCATTGTGGTGATATTGGTTATCTAAATTCAATGTAATATTTACAGGTAGTCTTTTCATGTGGATCTGCATTACAATATTCTGAACAGAATGGAATAATAACCATCGACGATAAATTGCAGATTAATATAACTTCACCTATAATTTGGAAGTTTAGGACCTTATTAGATGACTTAATTCAGCGTAAAGTAAAAAATCCTCGCCTTAAATTTACCAGAACCGATGAAATTATTTTGGAAACATTTGACAATATTTTATCAGCAGAAGATTCCTCAAAAGGCCTATTTCAACCACCTGGTGTTGGAGATCGTCCGTTATTTATATACAATAAAATAAACGACTACAATCCAGGCCAAAATGAAGTAGCAATGTACAATCAACCACACCCTACTTCAGAAAGGTTTCTTAGAATCGGTCATCAAAGGCCTGATGAAAATTCAAATAACCAACCTCGGCATTCAAAGCATCCTTACAGACCAGTACCACATAACCGTTACAACATGAATGGTTGCGGACATCACAGTTCAAGAAGTGACCATGAACAACCCTCTTCGAGTAGGGGATTCAGTGTTGGTCATCGTAGATTAAATGAAAATGAAACAGCAAGTCCGATTCTCATCAACGCAATTGCACCTAAAAATGTTGTTATTCCTCATAGTGCGAGATTTTTTGTTATCAGGCCAACAGAAACTCGCAATATTATTATTAGCGTTTCGCAAGGGACATGGAATTTTTCACCTCAAACCGAAAAGAAGATATTCCGTTTGTTTATGGTAAATAATAAATTACTGACCCACTTTTATCGTACTAATACTTTTTTCTTTTTCAATATTTTAGGAAGGATTTTTCATTGTTTTACTATTTACAGCTAGAGGCACTAATTACTTCCAAGGCGTTGCTAGATTGTTAGACACTAATCGAGGACAACCTAATGTCCCTTGCCCTATTGAATGGTTAGGGACAAATTCTGTAAACTATGACCAGATAAGGTAATTACAAATATTTATGCTTATTTAGTAAATTAGACAAGATGTCATCTAGTAGTATCACTCTTGTATGAGGCGACTTTGGATATTCGTTCGGAGCAACTCCATTTACTCCAAGTACCCTATTCGTGCTCTTTAACGTTCAGAAATGTTGTAAAATTACTCCGTTCATCCGTTGAAGAGTATAGCTTGAGTGATCCACTCTTGCTCTACTGCTGATCCACTCCAAAAGTAAGAACATTTTAGATGTCTTGCCTTATCACTAGAGTTGGCCACGCGCGCCAACGGGCAGCGGCGTTGTTTCGATTAGGCCTCGGGTTCCACTAGAGCTATTGTGTGTAGATGTTTGCTGTCGTAAATACTTTCGCGTAGTTGTTAAATAAAAATAAAATAACGCGTGCTCAAACACTTACCATTTTAAGAGTCCTCCGTGAAATCGCAAAGTGAATAATGTCTGTTAAATATTTGCAACATTAGATATGTTTCAACAGTTGTTTCGACAAACCGAGTGCGGCGCGAGGAAAAAATGTGTTTATATGCAGAGAACGAACGTTTTACACGTTGTTTCTGTCGAAACAACTGTTGAAACATATCTAATGCTGCAGGACTCTTAAAATGGTAAGTATTTGAGCACGCATTATTTTATTTTTATTTAACAACTACGCGAGAGTATTTACGACAGCAAACATCTATACACAATAGCTCTAGTGGAACCCGAGGCCTAATCGAAACAACGCCGCTGCCCGTTGGCGTGCGTGGCCAACTCTACTCATCATCAGAGACGAAAGTCAGTTAGGACCGAAGCATGACTGAGAGCTTAAACAAAAATACGTCAACGTTAGGGAGGTAGAGAGGCAGTATCGCGTATGCATTCTATCTTTATCTAAGACAACGATGGAATGATGTACGTGATCTAGCAATGTACGTGCTATGCCGCCTCTTTACCCCTACTAATGCTTACGTACTCCTTTTTCGTACTCAGTCACGCCTCGTGGCTTTCGTCTCTGCTTATCACAATTAATATTTTTGTTACGTACCTATGGCATTGGGTTAGTTGGTATAGGCCTAAAACTAAATAAATTTTAGTTGTTTATACCATTTCTAAAGAAACAGTATTAAAACTAGTGAGACGTTGAGTATAGTTTTGTTAACTGAAATACAAACTCATCACTAAACATTGTCAAAATATTTTTTTCTAAAATTGATTGCATGGATGTGCACTACCGCTCATAAGTATTTGGGCAGCCTTGAATTTTAGATTTACAAAGAATGTATTTAGGAAATACATTCCAGCATTATTGAATAGTATGCCAATAATCAGTAAGATTCACTTAAATTCATTAAATAATATTGGTCTATTTACTTCTCTCTCTATAAGAGGTAATACCGTCATAAAAGCGCAGGTAGTAGCGATAACAAAAAACGTATTTCTTGAAATTCCAGGAAAAATGTAACAGTTGGTAATGTTACTATGAATCATGAAGCTATAATAAAGCTATTTTTAAATTACAGTCAGTTATCGTTCCATGTTAGTAGCGATAACATCTCTTAACGAATAGTGTTTATAATTTCGTTCAAAATTTTAAAACATGCCGATAAGGAAAGAAATTAGTGTTAAAACGCGTGCTCTGATAGTAGCATAAAATAACTTAGGCATAAGTAATCATCAAATTGCTAGAAAATTACATTTAAGTCCATCTACTGTTGATTATAACATCAAAAAGTACAGTGAAAGTGGCAGTTCTAAATAAAGTAAGAAGTGGTAGACCAAGGGCGACAGCATCAGCTCAAGATATTGCAATCGGGATGTCCAGTAAGCGAAATAGAAGAAAAACAACTCCAGAAATCACCGCAGAAACGCACGTGAACATCGAAATTGGACGGTAGAAGATTGGAGCAAGGTATCGTAGACCGACGAATCCAAATCGGAGATTTTCGGTTCGTGAAGACGAGTGTTTGTAAGATCTGTGAGTGAATGTGCACTAGAGCAATGCACCGTCTCTACCGCCAGACACGGCGATGGTTCGGTAATGATTTGGAGTTGTTTTGCTCCGCATCCGCAGGTGATCTCATAAAAATTCAAGGCACAATGAGAAAGAGCAATACAAACGCATCTTAGAGGAAAATGCAATACCCTTTGGTGTAAGAATTTTGGGTCAGATTACGTTTCAAAATTATGCAAGCAATATTTAGAACATTTGGAAGAGGAAGGCACACTAACAATCATGAAATGGCTACCCCAAACCTCAGACTTGAATCCCATCAAGTTAGTTTGGGAAGAACTCGATCGGGAAGTAAGAAAAACTGCTCCAACTTCAGCAGATGACATGTGGAACAAACTACAGGCAGCATTTGCTCGAATAACTCGGGAAACATTGTTAAAATTAATTGTAAGAATGCCCCGATTATGCGACGCAATCATTAAAAGTAAAGGAGGTCACAGATGAATCTAAAATTTAAGTAAAATAAATAATTTTAATTGTTAAAGTTGTATATTTGTGTATACTTAAATACCAAATACATATTTTAATATTTCCATTTAAATATTTAATGATTACATTGAAATTTGAGGTGCCCAAATGCTTATGAGCGGTAGTGTAACTTGAAATGGATTTTTGATTAAATTGTGGTTAGATATATTTTAGAGCAAGGATATGTTGAGGCATGTTGGGATAAAAGCATCTTTTCTCACAGTCAGTAAACCTTATATACCCTAAAGTGTAAGGTTACTAATCCAATTAATAAATTAATTCGACATTCTAACTATTCCTCTCTGCGGGCACAATCTTCGCCCACAATTTCTTCTTTTTGGACATTTCATTAGCTTGTCTCCATCCCATGTTTTTTTTTTTCTTTAGTATCAGTCCTATTTCATCGTTCCATGTCCTCTTAGATCTTCCTCGTTGTCTGCACTTCACCACTCGTGCTTCCCATTTTTGTTTTGTTGCCTTCTCTAGGTCTAATAATGCTACATATGCTTCTGAATTCATAATTTTGCTCTTTTCTATGATCTGTTTAATGGTGAAAATGTGATTTTGCGTGCTCCTTCCTTTTCGCTTTGGGATTCTTCCAGTTGTTCTACTATGTCCTTCAATCACTTTTCTAGGATGTTTTCATATGTCTTTGCTACTATGCCCAGTAGCGTTATGCCTCTGTAATTTGCACAGTCTCTTGTATCCCTTTTCTTATGGATGGGTGCTATTATGCCTATTTTCCAATCTTCTGGTACTTCTCCATCGTTCCACGCTTTGTTAAATATTTCTGTTGGCATCTCTATCCCCTGGTCTCCTAGGTGTATTACCATTTCCAGTGTTATTCCATCATGCTCAGCTGACTTCCCTTTTTTGATCGATTTGATTGTTTCTATAACTCCTTCTTTTCTCATATTATCATTTGATTCTTCATTTAATGCGAGGATATTATTCAAGTCTGGTTCTTTTTCATTTTTCTTGTTCAGTAACTCGTGAAAATATTCCTTCCACCTGCCCATTATTTCTTTCTCATTGGTGAGCATTCTCCCATTTTTATTTTTAATTTGTTTAAATTTATGTGCTTTTTCCTTGCTCATGTTTTTGATTACTTTGTAGAATAGCTTCTGGTTTCCTCTACTGTTTTCTTCCATTTTTTTATCCAAATTCTTCCTACGCTTGTGTTTTTGATTTTTGTACAATTTCTTTTAATCTTCTTCTTCGTTGTTTGTATTGTACATAGTGCTCCTCAATCCTATTGCTCAGGTATTCTTACCATTTCCGCTTTTTAATTCTTACATGCATTTTTATATCATTGCCCCATTTTGTTTGTTTTCTGTTCTTGATTGTCAGATTTGTTCCGCATGTTTCTCTTGCTGCTGCAATACATATTTCTTTGAATTTCTGCCACACCTGTTCAACATTATCACTTTTCCATTACTTTGCATCTCGGTTTGCTTCCTTTTCTACCTTCCTTTTAAAGTTTTCAGCTATTTCGGCTTCTGCTAATTTATATGTCTTGATCACCTCTGTTCGTTCTTGTCCTGTTTTTGTTTTGATTCCTCTTTAGTTCTAATTTTTGCCTCCATTAAATAATGTCAGTGTAAATCTCGGCCCCTCGTTTAACCCTTACATCAAGTACTTCTTTCCCAAACGCTCTATTAATAATCGTGTAGTCTATGATTGATTTTTCGCCTCTACTTTTTACTTTTCTCGTGTACATATGTATTTCTTTGTGTTTCAAGAATGTATTGGCGATTATTAAGTCGTTTTCTATGCAAAAGTCAATTAATCTACATACATCTATTGTTTTTTCATTCCTTTTCCCAACTCGGCTATTCAAGTCTCCTAATATTAGTAGTCTTCCTCTTATGTTTTCTATTACTTCTGTCATTTCTTCCCAAAATTTGTCTTTAGTTGCTGTCTTTTCGTCTTCGCCTGGTCCATATGCTATTACTAGAGTTGTGTTTTCATTTTCTGTAAGTCGTATTTCTATTTTCATTATTTGTCCCGTTATCAACTCCCATTTAGTTATATTCCTTACTAAATCTTTTCTTACAATGCACCCTACACCTTCTCGAGCTCGCATTTCGAGTTTTACTCTACTATAAATACATTAGGGAGTTTTTGCATACGGCACGTTAGAAACAACCGTTAAAGTTAAGGAACGTAATTGAATAGCGTTCTTTCTCCTAGAAAAATCAGATCTTGCGAAGAAAAATGATGTACGTTATTTTTATGCAACCAAATTGGCACGTCAGTTTGGTTTACGGTCGAAATTTGGGTACACATTTATATTAGTGTTACGCTATTGTGGCCGAGTTAGCGAACGGCCGTTAAAATTTAAGGTACGTAAAGTTACTGCTCATGTGCTCTGAGGACAGGCTTAGCGTTTAACGTGAACTTGCAAAAACTCCCTATTAATACATGTTCTCCATTCATTTCTATTGTTCCTTGTCCCTTTTTCTTAGTTTCGCAGATTGCCAGTATTCTTCTCAACTTCTTCTATTAGTTCCTCCTCTTTTCCTTTTATACTCCGGACATTCCAAGTTCCCACCTTCCAAATTTGTCCTGGTTATTTGCCATTTCCTTTCTCGTTATCCTTATTCCTAGTGAGTGTCGTCTTGCATTCATGTTTTTTGTTAATCAGTTTTTTGAATTGTTTTTGCTTATTCTTTGCGACTCTTCTATTGTTTTCTTCTCTTTGTTCCAAACCCATAGTTTACTGTTAATTATTATTTTATTGTAGTTACCTTTTTGCTTTTCTTCATCTGCTCTTTTCTTGATTTGTTTTTGTATTTCTCTTTCGTTAAGGGTGAGATCATTATTAATAAAGATTCTCTTTTCTTGTATTTTTCTTTTCTGTTTGGTCGTACGGTTGACAATGAGAGTCAGTGCGTGTGTTTTGAATTTTAAACATTTGTGTGGTACGGAGTATACCAATACCTTCAATATAACTTACCGGCTCGGTGGTCCTGTGGTAGGAGGGCCTGTGCTTGATTCGGCAGAGTTAGGCGCTTTGTGTTCGAATCCCGCTAGGATCAAATTTTCGTAATGGGTCCGGTACATGCCCAAGTCACCATTCGCAGTTAGGGTACAATTAAGTGCGCTTCACCCTTTACAGCGAGGGGATGATAGTAACAAAGCCACGTAAGGCTCCTGAGATTATGACAAACTTTAAAAAGCTTATATACACCGTTGGGTCGTCACCACACTAAAAAAAATGCAATTTTGAAAGAAAATATTTATTTTTTTTTCAATTTTCAGACATTTAGTTCATCCTAAAGTTCACATGGTTGAAGATGGTTACGAACTGCAATATTCTACGGGAAGAGACATAACTTATATGTTAATGTATAATCCGGATCACGCTGATGATAGTAGTCGCCCAATATTAGGAGCCAGCCGTCGGGTTCGTCAGTATTAGTTAGATCTAGTCTATCAAAATGTGATCCTATGTAAAAAGAAATTAATATTTAAAATGAATTTTGATACTTATCAAATGAAACTTAGAAGCTAAGTCTTAAGTTAGTCCACCAGTTTTTTATAATTATTAATTCTAGTTATAAGGTAGTTCATATGTTTTACATTACTCCATTCTTATCAATTGAATTTTAATGTAATTAGATTTTTATATTCACCTTTGGCCTTTGCTGTGTATCATGTCACAAATAGTTAAGACTTTTGAGAACTGAAAAAATGCATGCTTCATTTGTAGACTTTGACATGTAGTGATGTAGAAACCTAGCTTTGTAGGTTATAAACGAAGAACAAGGGTGGAGGAGTGGTGAATTCCAATCAAGTACTAATTCGTAGGAATTATAAAAATAGTTTTTAATGGATGCAAATATATAAATAAAAGTAGTGAACGGTGCATTTGATGGTGTTAAGTAAAGGTTTCCTTGAAGCTCCAGAAGTGTAAAGTTAGCAAAGTGAATTTAATTATTTGCATAAGAACCAAAGCTTAACATATCTCAAAGTGCCTGGTATGGTACACAATACGCAATAGCATCCATTAAGTGTCGCTGCTATTTTTATCTGCTATATAATTGTATATCTTGAAAATTGTCTACTAATTTTCAGCTAACTTTATTGCTTGTCTGCTTTATTTGGAATAATTTGCAATACTGTAATATTCCATTTCAATATAATTACTTTTGCGTATTTCACAACACATGTACTTATTACTAAAACTATTGATTTTATAATATTTTTAGTTTAGGATTTAACTCCAGAATAGTTGATCTAAAAATTTATCAATATTTTATGTCTATTTTAAACTGCCTTAGACTATAAACAATTTTAATGAGATTTATAGTTAAAAATTAATTTTGACAATAAATATAAATTAAATTGTTGTTTTAATATTTTACACTACTCATACACGTAAAACAAACCATAATTTGCCTAAATTCTTTCGAATTTAAAAAGCATTTTACTATAACAAACAATCTAAATTTAAGCACTTCGTTTTATATTTTATGGTTGTTATTCTAATTCCAAAATTTTATTTCTTATCAAGTGTGTTTAAAAAATATATATATCCCTATGGTTTTTCAAGGTATGCAATTATTGCTACAACTTTATTTATATTAATTTCTATTAATTTAGTATTTAATATGTTTGTTATTTCTGAGTTTGTATTCATTTTACTAATAAAGTTCAGATTTTTTTTAGATTGAAATGTTTTATTTGAATATGAGTGGCGCAAATTAATTTGTTAATGCAAATTTTGAAAAATTTTACGTTAAACAAACATTGGAAATGATCGTTAGCCCCGGTATAACAAGACCTAACTGTTCTGACGTCAGCAGGCTATGACGCATATAAGTTTAGGTAAACGAACAACCATATTCATCGTCTTGACATTTACTCGTTCAGACCGTCTCTGCGTTTTGAATTGTATTATCCATATTATATTGGTTTTATTTTAAAAATACTGAGTGGTAATATTTCCATACTTTATGGGGATACCTGTAATGTTTTTCTAATTTTGTATAAGCAAAACCTTTTCTGAAACAATAAAAACGTGACTCGGGCGGTCTATTTATAGTACTGTAGCGTCGGCTGTTTTCCAACAATGTATACTAGGGTTTGTTAGTTGCACTTTGTAAAAGAAGATATTTATTTTTCAACAGCTATAGATTCAAGGATCGGTGAAACTATAACTGTAAGTTTAAAAAATCCTAGACTTAAAAAGATGCTATTCTAACTCAATTCCCTAACTGTCCGTTGTATTTCACAAAAAAACGTGAAGATTTTATTGTTCAAATAGTTTTATATTCTTACGTTATATTTAACAAAATTATTTTTGAACACGAAGAGATGTTTTTAAATATGTATCATAAACGTTATATTTTAATACAATATATTTTAAATGTTATCACTGAACGTAGTCATTTGGATACTGAGTAAATGTCATATTCCCAGCAATGAACGTATTGCAACAATTATAATATGTTCTGCAAATACCCTACTTAAAAAATATTGTGGGAAAAGTAATGATAGATTAGGTAAAACACCACATAGGAAATTAAAGACCCTGGTTAAATAGCATGTCAAAATTTTCTCGTGAAATTACTGTATCATTTCAACCTTAGTTTCGTCCAAATACATGTACAATTACAAATAATAATTAGTCGATCAGAAATCAACCACAAGTACATCTTGCACGAAAACGGTGCTCGGTTACGTGTTTGATTTTTGCTTTGAAACTTCGTTTTTCCAAAATAAGACCGAATGGGATGCGAAGAAGGGCTCAGTTGACGACTGGCATCCTTTTTAAATCGGAAGCCCTTCAAAACTTGAAAAAGAAATGCAAAAAAAAACGATTTCTTTGCCGCTTAGGTTAATATGGTGCATGGCGATACACCATCTAAACAGCGTGATGTAATCGAAGAGCAACGAGGACTTGTAGTTTCGGTGGTAACGGATTGATACGCTTTAATTGACTCCGAAAACTGCCAAAGCCTTCAGGCTAATGATGGATTGCTTTAATTCTTGAATGTTTTTTATTAAAAGCTAGACTTTATCTCAAAGCCGAAAATTTTCAATAAATACTCAAAAGTTAACAAAATGGAGGTTTCTTTACAAGGCTTAACCTTCTTCAAGGTTTGAATCAAAAGGAATAGTTTAATACTTTCAGTACTCTGTCACTTCTGCTCAACTTTCACAAAGTTCAAAATTAAAATGGTTCTAATTTTGTTTGGAGATATATATATTGTTCAAATTTTAAAAGTAATATTTTGATTAACTGAAAAATTAAAATTCTTCCTCGTTTAATTTTAAATTAAAATCGATGCCACCGGAATTAAAATGGCCTGTTTATTTGGGTTGTTCCTTATCATTCATTACACATGTAAACTCTGTGTCTCCTTAAAGAACGAAGCACAGAGTTGTTGCAACCGTCCTTGCCCTCATGTGATTTTATGCTATAAAGTTGGACCTACATAGAAGGTGTGAGGCAAAGATGAGAAAGAAATAAAGATTGTAACAAAATTTACATTTTCGCGTTTTATATGACACCTAATACATTGAATATTTGAGACCTGAGACCATCCGTTACTATTGCCAATCTAAACAGGTTCTATAAGGTGTATGTGTTGGAATTCCATTTAAATTCACGAATGATTTAAGTTGGTAGTTCCGGCAATAGAGGACATATTCGCTAATTTCTTAACGTAATGCATGAAAATATGATCGAAGAGCCACGTCGTGCAGATTGGCGGCAGATTGGACTTTGGGGATAATTGAACCAGGAGAGCACTAGGAGGTTCGTTACACAGACTCCCAAGCAATGCGCAATGAACTGCTAACTAGATATTAGAGAGCCTATAGGCGAATGCCTGGCTCTGACACGAGGAAGTTGATATTTGAATATTTTACAAAAACTATTAATTTTGGGACGCAATAAAATTCTATTACATCTCGTTGTCAAGGACAACTAAGATAAATAACCTGTAAATCGCACTTACGTCCCTCTTATTGGGGCAATAATGATTGACTTACGTAGTCGGTAGTAGTCACAAAGAATATAAGTGCAGTTTTGCGGTCGAAGATGTTGTTTACATCCGAGACTGCAAAAGCACTTACGATCCGCACCTATTACCGGCCCTAAATTTCGACAAAATTAACATTTCATGAAAATATTGACAATTTCACTTTGACTTCCTCGGGGGAGTAAAATTCCATTACACCCCGCTCTCAAGGCAACTAAGGTTAAATAACCCGTAATTCGCACTTACGTCCCTCTAATCAGGGCAGTAATGATTGACTAACGCAGTCGGTAATAGGAAGACTCATTTTTATGTGTTTTTTGGATATGAATCAATTTAAAGTTTTTCTTTTCGTAGAATGTAGATCTTTTCTATACATTTTCTACACATTCGACATTCAAATTAAGCAGGAATCACAAATCCTAATAGACATTACAGCGAATTAACATTCGAATTAACATTCTCCCAACACAAGGATTTGAAAATATGAATTATGCCAATAATACCATACATTCTATTAAAAAGTATGACTATACAGCATCTGAAAGTAGTTTCGTCATAGGTATTCTTGACAATTTCAAGTTTATATACATTACATGTGAATAAAAACATGTTACAAGTGCCGTAGTGCATCAGCATTAGTGTGTTTATTCAATTCAATTAATTATTCATTAATAATTAATTTTGTAAATGATTTTTCGGAAGAACAAGCTTTGACATTTAAAATCTAGAAGTGCCTAAATATACAAAAACGCTTTATCCATGAACCGTCACATTTATATTGATTATTTTTCTGTGCGCATTAATTATTGTCATTACATTGTACCCAAGTACATAGTAAGTGCTATGCTAGTGCCAAAGAAAGAAAATTGTATGCTAAATAGTTTATCTACCTTGTAACTGTTTATCATGCCCGTAAATTTCGACGCCAGACTTAAGAATTGCAATTTTTAAGAATAGCATAGCATTCAGAAGTTTGAAGTTATGAATACAAGCTTGTAAAATATTTGTTTTCTGGTTATAACTTCTCCTATAAGTACATGCTGGCATGAATTGGTATGTATTCATCAATAAAGTGAAATATATTGCAGGAACTGTAGTTTGCCTTTTCATTCCATTCATGATGTTTATTCTTATAATGTATTAATCATAGACAAACCTGATATTAATTCAGATCAGAACATTCCATCGCTTCTCCCCCTCGTTGCATTCTTCATACCGTTTGCAATCGGTCCGTTTGGGCACAGTATAGGGGGAATATACGTAGAGAAACGTTTACTTGTCCGCCTTAATTCAGGACAAATACTATTTCAATTATCAGCAATACAATAATTGTTTTAAATCAAAAGAAATATTTTCTTTGCATTTTTTCCTCTCCGCTTAAGAGATGTACATACTTGTAATAAATAACTGTATTTCTTTGTTTAAGACATTTGCTAACTTGCTTTAAGAAAATCTTGCAGAAAATTTGAAGGAAACGATTCAGTATAAGTAAATGGCCATTGTAACACAAAACAATATTTTTTAAAAGCATAGTAGATACTTTTCTTAATTCCAGAAAGCGTTTAGGTATTGTTCATAAATTAATAGTTTCATTTTCTTAAAATAAAGTATTTTTTACATAGAATTCTTGAAATGTATATTATTTTTATATGCACATTACTAATTGCGCTTACCTTGTTTAAAACAGTACGATATATCCATACATAATGCAGTAAATTATTCACATTGCTTGTGATTTTAAAAAAGGCTAAACTAGAGGTATTGTAGAAAACGATATAAAGAGGGGAGTTGGAAGAGGGAAAAAGGAGAAGGGAGTCGAGCGCGGGAAGAGGGAGTGAGCTGAAAAATGGCGATGAAGTAGCGTAGTTAAATTATTGTTAAATATTTCGAAATTATTAAAGTATTTTTCTATTAAAATCAGTGTCGTACTTATTTGTGCCGGAGGTGTAGCTAATATTTCAGAAGTGGGATATGAATCATATGAACGATAAACAACGAGAAAAAGTGTAGAAAAAGAACCAGTGAAAATTGAGGTTAGATAGACATTCGCCAAATTAGCATGTGAAACAATTGTGTTTAGTGTACGTTGAAAACATTTATTCGCGTATTTCGTGGACAAACAGTGTCGAGAACACCCAGAAACGAGAATTGTATCGAGGAAAATTGGTGATACGCATAACGGTTGAATTTTATAGAAACTATAGTTTGATTCCAAAACAGGAGGACTATTTGTGAAAATAGCATTTTGAAACGATGGAGAACGCCGATGTATTTGAACTATTCCAGAAGAATTTGGAAACAAATTCGATGCAACCTACGGTAAGTGAAAATGGTGAAACGAGTAACGCAATGGAAGAAACAGGTGATAAGTTGAGCGAAATGACAAAAATCATAGAGTTAATGATGAAGGAAAATCGACGACGAGATGAAATGTTAGAAAATGTACTTCTGCAAATGGTGAATAAGCAATCAGCAGCAGCAGTACCAGTGAGTGTATACAATATACCAGATTTGTCGAAAAATATTGAATATTTTAATGGATAAGAAACGAGCGCAAAAGCACAAGCATGGCTAAATAATGTTAGAACAACCAAACAAATGCATTCATGGCCAGATAATGTTGCGTTAGAGATAGTAAAATCACATTTGAAAGGGGCAGCAAAAAGCTGGTATGAAACCAAAGCTTGTGGAATAACCAAGTTAGAGGAATTTGTGACGGCATTCGAAAAAACATTTATTGGTCTAGATAGTTTACCAGAAAAGTGGAAACGAATGAATCAGCGGGTACAAAGGAAGGGTGAGTCAGTACAATTGTATTTCTATGAAAAGTTAAAATTATGTCAAGATGTTGGATGTAAATTCCGCGATAGCAAAGAACAGATACTAGTAGGGTTGCAAAATGATGACTTATCTAATATAGTAGCTGCCATGACGCATGAGGATTCAGATGCTTTGTTGCATGATATTATTTATCAGGAAAGACTGTTAGAGCAAAGACAAGGAAAAAGTAATTATTTTCACAGTGATAAACAACATCAAAGATCAGAATTCAAACCAAAAGATAGGTCAAATCAGGAAATGCGAGAAAAACCTCCAAATGCGAAACCCAAGTCTACCTATTTACCTAGTAGGGATGCTAATGGAAACCCTTTGTGTTTTTCCTGCAAGAAGTACGGACATGTCGGTAAATATTGTAAAAATCAGGCGCGTACTAGCGAAAATGTACAAAAACCCGTGAGTACTGCGAATGAAAGGAATCAAAGAGAATCCCAGATGTCAGTTGTACAATCGAGACCCGAATCAACCGAAAATAACTACATAAGGTTAATTAAAGTAAATGGTAAGGATACAAATTGCTTCATAGACCCTGGTAGTGCGGTTTGCACAATTAGGAAGAGTTACGTAGCAGAAAACAAGTTGAAATGTGTACCCACAAAGCAAAAGCTTTACGGATTCGGACAGAAGGAGCCAACTGAATGTTATTGGGTAACCAACGTGGAGTTAAAAATAGATGAGGTACAAGAATGTGTGGAAGCATATGTTGTTCCTGATCAAGTACAATTTGTGGATATCTTAGTAGGAAGAAGCTTTACAGAGATACCAACTATAGCTTTTTTGAGAAAGGATGATAAGCTATACTTCGGATATAACGATCAACACCCATTTAAGGATATTGATCTAGATGCAATACTAACCAGGGAACCCAAGTCAAATTTAGTGGTAATGGACAACACCATTATACAGGATGGGATCAACTATATTCACGTGCATACTGGAAAGTGTGAAGAAATGCTCACAATTTGGAGTGATATTAGCGAGGATCTACCAGTGGCACAAGGTGATATAATTGGACAAATAAGAGGTGGAAATAAGGAAAAGAAGTGTGAAAAACAGACAAATCAGGACAATAGTGTTGTTGGTAGAGACACCATCACAGCAGATATGATTAATGTGGGAGAGACAATTAGTGAAGAAATCAAGTGCGCTTTGTTAGACTTAATGAACGAGTTTAGAGACACCTTCGCGACCAACCTATCCGAATTAGGATGCACGGACTTAATGACTGTTGAAATTAAAGACAATGATGTGCCTGTTAGATGTAAACCGTATCGAACGAACTTTGAAGATCGGAGACACATACAAGATATAGTGCGCGAGTGGCGGGAACACGGTATAATCAGAGACACGAACTCTGCATACGCTTCGCCAGTGATTTTAGTACCAAAGTCTTCGGGAGAAAAACGATTAGTAATTGATTATCGTCGATTGAATAGCCAGACAGAGAAAAAGAACTTTCCGATTCCGCGTTTAGACGATTGTTTCGAGTTGTTATCCGGATGCAAATTATTCTGTGTGTTAGACCTAATGTCGGGTTATTTACAAATACCATTAAGCGAAAAATCGAAACACAAGACCGCCTTCATTACGCCGGACGGTATAGCTGAGTTCGAAAGACTTTGTTTTGGATTAGTGAATGCGCCATACGAGTTCTCAAAACTAATGTCAATGGTGTTAGGACCTTTACGAAATAGCATAGCAACTTCTTATCTTGATGATATATTAGTGCCTGCCAAAGACTGGAACGAAATGTTAAATAGACTAAGATTAGTTTTCGCGGCTATGAGAGAAGCAAAACTTACGTTTAAATTAAACAAGTGTGAATTTGGGAAAACGTCAGTGAAAGTTTTGGGTTATCAGTTGACAGAGCATGGACTTTCTCCCAACCCAGACAAGCTAGCTGCAATTGATCAATTCCCAATACCTAAAAATAGACATGAAGTGCGTAGATTCCTTGGATTGACTGGTTTCTTCAGGCGTTTTGTACAAAACTACGCGTTAAAAGCACGACCACTAACGGAGTTAACCAAGACCAAGCAAGACTTTACCTGGACCAAAGCCCAAACCGAAGCTTTTGAAGAACTGAAAGAGGTGTTGCAAAAAGCTCCTATTTTGCAATTATACGATCCAACAAGACCTACTGAACTTCACTGTGATGCAAGTTCCTTAGGAGTAGCCGGGATGCTACTTCAGGAGGGTGAAGATGGGAAGATGCATTTAGTATACTGTGTGTCCAAGAAGATGAACGATGCTGAACGGACATACCACTCCTCTAAGCTAGAACTTTTAGCAATCATTTGGTGTATCGAGCGACTGAGACCATTACTATTAGGTATACCTTTTACTGTAATAAGCGACTGTCAAGCCTTAGTGTACCTAAACGCAAAGAAGACCCTACAACCGCAAATTGCGAGATGGTATGCAACTCTATCAGAGTACAACTTTGAAATTAAGCATCGCCCCGGAGATAAAATGGCCCATGTGGATAGTCTGAGTAGAGCTGCAGTTGAACCTGCAGATTCGACAGGTATGACCGAGGAAATATACGAGAAGCGATTAAACGTTTTTCAAATCATTAGCGAAGAGGATCGAATACTAATGATTCAAAACTGCGATCAAAAATTAAAAGAGTTACCCCGGAAGAAGAACGAACACCGGAAGAGAAAAATAGGGTAGAAGACTATGAAATTGAAGACGGAAGATTGTTTAAAAGAGTCGAGGTAAATCGGGAAGAAAAATGGTTATACGTGCTACCAGACAGCATGAGAAAAGCTACTGTGATAAAGTACCACGACCAGATGGGACATTTTTCGTTAGATAAAACGGCAGCCAAAATTCTAAACAATTTCTGGTTTAAAAACCTAAGGAGATACGTCAGGAAACATATAAGAGGATGCTTCGAATGTCTAATGGAAAAGATTCCTGGAGGAAGAAAGGCGGGAAAGCTTCATCCCCCCAAGAATGCCTGCCCGACCGATGCTCAAACTGCATGTGGATCACCTAGGACCATTCCCAAAGAGCCTCGCGAACAAGATGCATATATTAGTCATCGTCGACGCCTTCTCTCGCTACATCAAGTTGTATGCTGTGAAAGGTACGACTTCGTCTGAAACAGCGAAGAAAATGGAGGACTTTATTAATCATTTTGGTGCACCCGAACTGATCGTATCCGACAGAGGGACCGCGTTCATGGGCAGTGACTTCCAAAAGCTTTGCGAGAAATATTCCATCCGCCATCAACCCATTGCGACCCGATACCCCCAAGCGAACGGTCTCGTCGAAAGTAAAATGAGAAACATAGTACCTGTGATCGTAACAACAGTAAATTTCAGAGAAGATAAGTGGGACCAAAACTTGATTGCGGCAGAGAGGAAAATCAATACAACTTTTAATAAGACCATAGCCACAACTCCATTTGAATGTCTATATGGTTATCAGCCAGCGTTTGAAGATGCTAAAATGCTCCAGGCAGCTCGACGAGAGACTCCAATGTTAAAAAGGGAAGAAATAAGAGATAGAGCTAGAGATAAGGCCGACCAAGCGCAAGCAAAGTACAAGAAGTACTATGACAGGAAGCGGTACGAGGGTGTTACATATGAAGTGGGTGATGTGGTATCCATCCAATCTGTGCCAGTTTCGACAGGACAGCCGACGAAGACCCAGTTGAAATACAGAGGTCCATATGTAGTCATAAATAAAATAGCAGCCGACATATACCAACTAGAGAGGCTAACGGGTAGGAACTACCCTGGAAGCAAAGTCATAACTACGCACGTTTCCCAAATGAAATTGTACCAGAACCATGATGAAATGGATTCTACGGATGAAGAAGAGGAAGAAGGAAGCGATATCAGTGGTCAAAATGCAACCACCGATGATGAAGAATGGAACCCCGACCAGCCGGCAGAAGAAACAGAAGTGGAGCCGAGGGAAGATCAACAAAGACCCACACGACGAGTACGAGCGCCAGCCCGGTACCAAGACTACGTTTGAGGACAAACGTACGTCAGGATAAGCCGATTGTAGAAAACGATATAAAGAGGGGAGTTGGAAGAGGGAAAAAGGAGAAGGGAGTCGAGCGCGGGAAGAGGGAGTGAGCTGAAAAATGGCGATGAAGTAGCGTAGTTAAATTATTGTTAAATATTTCGAAATTATTAAAGTATTTTTCTATTAAAATCAGTGTCGTACTTATTTGTGCCGGAGGTGTAGCTAATAGTATCTATAGAATAATAGTGTCTAGAAACAATAAACAAGATAATGCTAATAACAAATAATCTCCTGGTATTGATGGAATCACTACCGGCAAAACCAATATGAGAAGTAAAAAGCATTAAAGCTTCTTGCTCCTGGCGACATTGCTCTTACATCTCTCAATTTATGCTAATAATCTTCAAAAACAGCAACTGAAATATTTCCTAGCGTCACCTAGGTCTAGTAGTTATAGTCATGCCGTCCTAGATAGTAGAAACCGGAATACAGATGCCATTTACCCATACAATGATATAACCTTACAACGTTTCATAAACAATTTCAAAAGGGCCCGTTTAATGCAATATTTTTTCTTTTTATTACTATTTACTACGTGTACTAATTTAACTATAGTTCTTTTAATATATAATGAATAATAATAATAAAAAAGGAGGCAAACAAACTTAAATATTACCTAGCTCATTAATTATTAAGCTACATAAAAATAATTTCTATTTAACTATATTATACAAGTAATTATATTCTAATATATAAAAACAAACTTTTTCATTAGTTCATTCACTTGCTCCTAATTTTAATTATTTACTTGCGGTTTTTTTTTCTATTATTGTAATTTTTCTTTTTGGATACCCTTGTAGCTGGCCTGATGATGTGTTTTTTGCACACGAAACCTCTCGCCGAATTTCTCAAAAGAATTTTGTGAGATCTGCACCATTTTTTAATGCTTACCTTTAATATGAATATTTTCTTAACTTAAAACTAAATGATTTACTTGGAAGAAACATTTTTTGGTCTTGGATTTTCTTGATTTTCCAACCCTAATAAAATATTTATTTAATCCAAATGAAATTTCAAGAAAATTATTTTCTTATATTATACATTTTTATAGTCTTGAAATAAAAATATTTTCTTGAATAGAGACTGATTTTTGCAAAAAATCTATTTTCTTGATGCAAAAAACCATTTCTCTGCATGTACAATAACAACAGTCGGCAACTTTCGGCCAATTTTTCAAAACGTAGTATACGCCAATGGTTGTTCAATGACTTAGGGATGAGTGCAGCGCAAGAAAACGGTCCTCCATTGGTTTAGAGTGAGCATCACGGCAGGAACAACATTTCAAAGTCATCAGAATTAACCAACAGATTTTATTGATAAATAGGCCAAATGTCATCATTGCATTTACCCTCTACTAGGGCCTGATAGACGTATAAGCGTTTCACTATATTTTTCTCCTCCGGGGTATCTACACCTTGACGTAGGCCTCTGGCCGGGTGGAGGAGTTTGCGTGCTCTAATGAACCTGGGTGCTATGCCGGCAGTAGCATTGCTACTAGTAGGGCCATCCATGCTGGACAGGTCGAAGATGAAGGGCCAGACTAAGAGATACCGAAATCCCGAATCCAAGGTGCAAAGCAAGGTGCCGAGGGATGAATGGTCGCAGGGGTTAAATTGCGATCGCGAACCTTCCTCTGGGAGCACCAGGCGACACTCCCTTGAAAACAGCCTTACCTGGTCATGCGGGGCTCGGACTGGGTGGACTATTACTTCCCTAGCTTCTCGTGGGAACACCATGGAGAAAACAGAAAAAGTAAAAAGAAAACCAAGGCGAAAACCAGGTTCTAAGGCTGAATCGTCAAAAGAACAATGCGAGGCTCCTAAAGCTGAAGGGTAGAGAACCTCAATGAAAACCGACCCCCAAAAAGGCGGAGGAATGGAGACGGATACGCCCGGAACCTCAGATACGCCAAAAACGGGGGAGAAGGCGATTAGGATCGAATTGGTAGAAGACGTAGACCTAACGACACACGAGGAGATCTGTCAAGCAAGACTGTCGAGGACATCCAAGTCTAAAGTGCAGAAGCTGGTGAAACAAGGCCAAGATTACATCCAGGCCAAAAGGGTCGTAATTAAAGCCAACTTCACCAAACATGCACAAGGAGGACAGAAAATCCCCCAGTGCAAAAAGGGAAGGCCAAAAGACCAAGGTCAAACGACAGGACACCTCAGAGTGTGCAGCGGAAACCGAAAAGGTCGAAGGAATTTCCTTTAAAGATGTAGTGGCCTCCATCAAGATAGCCGTAGTATGAGCTGGCTACTCGGAGTCACATATGGAGCTGGATAAGCTAAAAGCAACCCAGAGCTCTATAATGACAGCATATGAGAGCATACCAGAGCAAGGACCCCAAATCCGCTTTGTTAAGTGCACTCACCGACCCGGATACGTGGCGGTAACGTGCGCAGACGACGTAAGCGCACGTTGGCTGAAGGAAACGGTGCCAACGCTAAGGCCATGGGATGGAGCCTCTCTAGTAGCTCTAGAGGGTGACGACGTCACAATAGTAGGCCTGCTAACAGGACACCGATGCTCAAGAAGCATATGAGCAACTTAGGCCTGACAGAGGAAACAGAGTGTAGATTCTGCCAGGCGGAAGAAGAGACTGCCGTCCACGTACTGTGCGATTGTACAGCACTAGCAAGAATGCGGCTCTTAGAAGTGGGATCGGAATATCCAAAAGCCGAAACCTATGCAGAGGGATCACTCACAAGGCCGCTAGGTCCGGCGAAAAAGGCAAAACTAGCGTAATTGATCTAATGATAGAGGAACCACAATAGATCTGAAAAGGTCGCAGTGGAATAGGTCAAGAACCACCTCGATATTAAATCTAATCTAGTCTAATCTAATTCACTATATTTAAAACCAAAACAAGGGTGAGGGTGTAGAAATTTATAAATTTCCTGGCCAGGTAGAATAATTTTTATTTTAATGTTGGTAGTAGTGGAAGTCTATGTGCATTACGTCTAAAGCAAAGATTAGAGACAAAGAATAGACAGTGTAACTGCAATTTGAAAGTGAGATACAAAACACTCCAAATTAAAAGGCCAATCACGTGTAAAACCATCAACATAACCTATATATATATATTTTATAGTAATAGTAGCGTCGTGTTGTTATGTAGAGTAACCAAAACTTGCGGACTCGTATCGGTATTACAGGTTAATATAAGAATATGAAAAATTCATAAATAAACTTACTTGCTAATTATTCAACAAATTAGAGGCATCAGGATGTGAACTACTGTAAACTTGCATCATTGCATATGTTTCCACAGTTACTTTAAACCTTGTGCGTCGACAAGAAAAATATTCTTATACATAGAAAACGATCTCTCCACATCTAAGGAAGTTACATTTGCATGTAGAAACTGTTTTTCAAAATCACTTAAAAGTTCACTATTCTTACACTTATTATAAACGGCCTCCAAAGTATTAAAATCGGGATTTTTCCTTAAAACATCTGCCAACTTTTGACTAGCGCATAATCCTGGCGTATCATTTGTGTGTAATTTATTTTTTACACTCTCCACTATGTCTAATGATTCCTGCAATGACAATTCAGTATATTGTAGTTTTCTGATGGCATCTAGTAATACTGTATAATTGGTACATATTGTTGTTAAATCTTCTAAAAGTTGAGGAATTTGAAATTCTCTTTGACTTTCTCTAATTGCTTTGGATTCATTCCGATTAAATCGCATTATAATTGATTGAATTTGATGAAACTGGATCAAATAGTAAGAAGCTGCTGTTAGCCAAGTACCCCATCGCGTTAAAATTGGTTCAGGAGGTTCTGGAATACCTGGACAAAATTTACGAAATTCTTTTAAACGTTTTGGAGATTTACGAAACACTGCTTTAGTACTTCCAATCATCCGATCAACGTTTTCGTAATGTTGTCGAACAACTTCACCAACTAAATGCAAAGCATGCAGCACGCAGGTTGTATGTATTAAGTTAGGAAATATATGTTTTAAGGATCGCCCAACACTTAACATCGTTGCTGCACTATCTGTCACAATCATCACAACTTGATCTTGGGCAATTTTAAATTTTTTCAAAGCGTTCATTATCACTTTTTGAATATTTTCCGCGGTACATTGTTGAACACGTTTGCAAGCTAACAAATATCGAGATGCTGTGTTCTCGCTAGATAAAACGCGAGCTATTACATTCACAATACTGTTTTTCTTTATATCGGTCGTCTCATCCACGGTAATCCATATTTTTTTGGAACACAAATCACGTTTACACACATTTTCTAGCATCTCTTTCATTCGCGGCAAATGATTCTGTAATTGTGTTTGTGAGGGTAATAGGTACTTTGGAACGTATTGTCGCCAAAACGTTTTAAAAGCTGCTTTTCTCACCAACGACAACGGAAGATTACAAGAGGTAAACATAATTAATAAATGTATGAGGAATAGTGTATAAGGTATTTCAGTTCTTGCATTTCTCATATGCTTAATACCATTGACATGCTCTGGCAATCAGTTCTGTTCAATGCAGCCAAACGAACATTGCCATATTAAGCAAAAAACTGCACTACCGTCATATTTTAAATGGGGAAAAAGTGACACATACTTATGTACATTAGTAGCAAATCTATTACGAGGCATTGTTTTCTTAGGTATGTAAATATTAGTTCTATATGAAACGATACACTAATTATGTACTTGGTATAATACTACAACACACAAAAAACACCAGCTATATTTTCAAAAGCGACACGTAAGTACATAACCTTGACCGTTCGACTAATCCCTGCAACAGCTCAACCGGTACTAAAATGAAATTTCTCTCAGCGCGGTTTTACATGATTTATATTCAAGGTCGACACTACATGCCTGCTTCTCTACCGGCTTAGTTTATTTATGAATTTTTCGTATTCTTATATTAACCAGTAATACCGACGCCTATGCGAGTCCGCAAGTTTAGGTTACTCTAGTTATAAGGTTATGTTACAACCATTTACGTTAGTTTACTGTAATTAAAGCGGTTTCTAGGTTACAAAAAATCAATTTGCCAAAAATGTGTCTGAGGTACTATCTTCAAATTATTTAGTTAAATTTTATAGGTGATGATCATTCAAATGTTATTTATAAAAGGTTAAGTTTATTAACACCATTACAAAAATATTAAATGTGTAAACTCTGTTCAAACTTCCCACGTTACTGCATTCCAATTTAAAGGGACAAGTTCACCGACAGTTTGAACGAAACGTCAAAGGTTCCAACAGAAGCATCTTTATGTCTCAAATCTTTATCTAAAGCATGTAATTTCTATTTTTGAATTCTCTATTTGTCAAGAGATCGCACTAATTTGTCAGACAGAAATCGTGTGTAAATGCCTATCTGGGTCTCATATAGCTTTGACTGGTCTTGGTTTTCTATTGTAAATTAGTGATGGATAATATTTTCTTCTGGGCAGAATTGTCTTATTGGGTGCAATTTAAGTAAGTACGTAAGACAAAGCTACAAACGCTATATTTCAAGATACTCATCTTCATAAACAATATTTTCTTTAGAAATACATGCATATATCTTACTGAGGTGTATATTAATAACTAGTTTACCCGTTAAGTATGAGAAAATCGAAACAATGGGGGTATTTTCAAAGACTATCCAATAGCACATTAAGAAATAATAGAGAGTACAGTACTAATTTCACAAAATTATTAATTGTTTATAAATTTATAGCAATTAGCACCAAGAGAACGCGCTTTTGTACATAATACTAGTATATAATATACAAGTATATAATCTGTAATAATATGCAAATTACAATGGTGTAATTTATTAAAGATGCAAACGACTTATTTCTGAGTCGGCTAAACTTTCATTTGTACAGTTTTAAGAATTATTGCGTTGCACCACTCACTGTACATTTGGATATGTTTACTTTTGCGCTTTTCCTCAATTGTACGCTAATATGATACGAATTTGCGGTTGCTTTCTTCTCTTTTTCTTTTTGTTTACATGTTTACAATTATAAGTGAATTGCGTGTTTATAAATGAGTGCTATTAACAAGCAAGTCACGATGGAGATTATCGTTGTTGTTGGTGTTTTGAGTTCATCATGGATGAATAATATCCCTCGCGCTGTTCGTGATGCTATAGATTGTAATGAATTGCTGACATCGATCGAAATGAAGAAAGTTCAAGATATGAATTCTTTGGTGCACAGATTGATGTGGACGGATTGTGTTTTTCTTTTTAGAGAAGAAAGCATCCATTTATGAGCATATAGGATAACAATTTGTTAAAAATACACAATCTTTCAAAAAACTTTATTAACATTGTAGGGCCGTTCCAACGAAACTCTGCATATTGTGGTCCCTGTTTAAATGTTCGGAATTCAAGTTACTTTAGAGATAGTTCTTTTTTTATGATATTAAGAAAAGCATTATCTTTTCCAGTTAACAGTATGTGAGATCTCACCTCCATTAACTGTCCCAGGTACCGAAATCTAAACTTTAAATGCAAGTTGTATCTATATATTACAGTTAAAGGTTTATACCTTAAGCGTAATATAAAAATCTAACTCAAAAAATTAACATCCCCATAATGTTATTTTAAATTCCAAAACAAATTTTCCACAAAATTAACTAAAAGTCGCTGTCCTTACTAATTTCCTCATCCCCGTTAATAAAACGTCTAAATTCACAATTAATTCGCTGGATGGTGCTAGAAGAGCACCTCTTATGAATGGGAATAACTAACGACGATTTTAATATGGATGGAAATACACCCCCACTTATCGACATATTAAAGAGGTACTTCAGTGGCCCTAGTAGATGGTTCGAAACATGTTTAATAGTTATTGTCGGAATACCATTGAAGCCATTTGTATTTCTGTTTTTTAGCACCTTTATTGCATTACTTTTCATTTCATGTTCTTCAATTTCTTGAAAATACATCGTATTCATGACATTCACACAAGTTGTACATTCTCTAGAGATCTTTTTACCAAAATACGACTGCATTTTCACTGAAGCATTGTTACTGAAATATTCACCGAACATTGTAACGGCTCCCCATTATGTATCAGATTAACAACTTTTTGTTTTTTCCTGCCGATTTCTGCGTTAACGAGGTTCCATAGAGCTTTGGTTTTGTTAGAAGAGTTGTTTATTAATCTGTTATTGTAGTCCGTTTTCGCATTCGTTACCATTAAATTGTGTTGTTTTTTCTTTTCCTTATACAACTCATTAGCCTCAATATCATTTGCCGCTTTACCTGCCCAGAACAAGTGCTTTAAGATGTTACTACTATCAATAACGTCCTTCGTTATCCAGCTTTTAGATTCTCTACTACGAGATCTCACCAAAACAGGACAGGCCATATCAAAAGCGCCACATAAACGTGTTTAACAGGGATTAGAATCCATTATCGATATTCAACGCTCCATAAACATCAATCCAATCCTCTTACGACAACAGACAATCTAACTGCCCCAGATTCTCTTCGTTTATTGTACGTCCACGAACGGTTTCTCTTTTTTCTTTTGATACCTGACTCTGACAACTTACTTCCAGTATTAAAGCAAGGTGATCTGTTATATTTCGGTCATCAACCGTATAACGACAGTCTTCAATATTGTATCATGTAGTAAATAGCAAACCCAAATGTATGTCCATGAAGATTTGTAACTACACGCGTTGGAGCATCAGTTGCAAACACCAAACCGTAGGACTTTATTAGATCCACGAAAATATCCCGATTGATAGAGTTGCTAAGATAATCGACATTTAGGTCTCTGCAGATTATCACATAATCGGCAATTTCGCTTGCTTTAGTTAATATATTTGCCAACTTATCAAGAAATGTACTATAGCAACCCGACGGGGCACGGTATATTGTAACCAGACAGTATTTCATGCGATTTACCCTAAATACGACAGCACAGCTTTGAATTCTTATTTCATCAGATAATTCAGAAATAAATGATAAACTTTCGGTCGTAATATCGTTTTGTCCGAATATTAATGTACCGCCATGTCTCTCCATTTACTAAAAGTTCAAATATCTTAAAATCCATTAGACTTTGGACTAAGGTAAATGTGGTTAATATGACTCCTAAAGACCTCGCCTATCGGCTGTTCAAAACTTTGCATCGTTGTGCCAAACATTCTGTATGTATATTGAACCTCTAGATTATGTTGACATGGGTTACATCAATTGTACATAGTATACTTTTAAATGAAGTATTTTGAATTGAGCGTTTGAGGTTGTGTATATTAATATTTTTCGTCTAAAAATACATTTTCATTTGTGTGCTTTCAATTTTCCACGTATCCAGGAAGTGTGCGGAATTCTGTTTCGTTTCCAGTATCATGCATATTCTAAAGTGTAGTTTATTCAATTAATCAAGCGAAACCGAAGACATTTGGTGATATAATAACCATAAATATAACCGTAACGCACATTTTAACGCTTTCTAATAACAACTATAAAGATGCTTTGATCTATAAAGGAAAAAGTTTTATGTGAAATATATGCATGAAAGTTTTATAAGATCTGTTCATCTCATCTTGAGTGTGGATAGGTGTACTTGGTTCATTTAAATTTAACAGTTTTTCTATAATCCACACTTGGATAATTTAAATGATAACCCACATCACCTGGTAAGGTCTTAATTTGTTCACTAACTGCTGAACTTTAGCAACGCGGGACACTTTGTTAATCGCCGGAGCGGTCCCTATTGCAATCGTTCGGCCTTTGTGAATAGTAGTGTCTTATACTATGCGTGTGAGTATTGTGAAAGGTCGTTTGTTGATTACGAAACTTTGCCGTGCGCGGGAGAGAGTGAATTGTTTGGGTTCATCTCGAGATCTTCCAGTGAAGCGAACTCTTTGACTGCTGTTTAGTCTTCCTTGAACTACCACCAGTTAGATGTAACTTCTTTCGTGTGCTTTACCTATATGTGATATACCGTATATGTGTGATTGGTAATTTTAAATGTAAGTACTTTTTGTGATTCCCCTAAAACTTGTCATTTCTAGAGTTTAATGCGTTAAAAAAATAAAAAATTAAAATTAGATTTATAAAGAGTGAGAATTTTAAATTAAGTGATATAGAAAGTAATTGAATCGTTTTAGATAATTGCTCATACAAGAAATGGTTTTGAATGAATTATTTTCTCAACATTTGAATTTGCAGCGCTTTTAGACATTTTTTCCTAGTTTAGTAGAAACAATATTAGTTGTATATCTTGACACAAAGTATAATGTTCTTTTTTATTTTCTTAAATTAACACTAAAATGTTAGTATTGATTTTACGATGAAAACACATTTAAATTGTAAAAAATTCCGTTTGAATGAATAATGCTTCAAAGAAAGCGGTAGTCATTATTTTTCAATTTGGAGAAATTTGTTAATGGAAAAAGTTCAACAGAACCATAAAAATTGCCTAAAACTGAAATTTAAATTTCAAATTTAGAATATTTAAAAATTGTTTCAAGGCAGATGGATGGAAAGGGGTGGTCTTATTCGTTTTCCTATTAGATCTCCTAACCTATTGGGTTTTTCTTGAAAGCAGAAAAAAGTACATTTGAAAATATCACGTGATAAAACTAAATAAATTTAAAAATTGAAGTTTGGCTTGAAAATTATTTTTGTTTTATTTTTATTTGCAAACAATTTCGTTTATTTTTCCCTAAAACATTTTTATCTTTTCTAGAATGATGAACATCCCCCTTTTATAAATATAAAAATATTTTTTTCTGTCGTCAACTCAGATAACACTATTCTAAACCTCGTCTTAAGTCGTAGTTTGTTTTGGTTTTTGTTGTTAAACGATAATGTGGTAATTAGGGTTTGCCGTTTTCCAAAAGCCGTTTTTCAAAAAACGTTTCTTAGTAAAATTGTAAAATTCCAAAACTGGTTTTTACATTTAGTTTGCATATTTTTAATTTTATATACTAAGAGTAATATGCAAAAAGTAAATTAAGTTATTTAGTTAATAGTTAATGGCCTTAACATATTGCCTTAAAATCGCATTGGATGTTGTTAACATTTCCATAAAATTTTATGCAAACTAATACGTTTAAGTTCGATTTTCGATAATTACAGAAATACTTAATGGCAGTTTTTGAGATCTTTTAGTAATAACACAATATTTACTAAAAGTAGCAAACAAGAAAAAAATATTTTCGAAAACATCACTGCCTAAATAGTTCAACCTTTTTCCTGAAACACCTTGTATATGTAATATTGGTTTTGTTATTTATTTTTTTGTAAAAATTCAAAATCCTATTTTGAAATCGGTTTCTTAGAAATACTGAATTTCAAAAATCGGTTTTTCCAAAATTGGTTTTGTATAAACCCTAGCGGTAATAGACATTCTATTGTATGTAGAATGTGACAGGTCATGACAGGTCAGTTTAACATAATACCTAGTTGAAAATACATATACAGTGTGTTCATTTGAAAACTTCCCAGGCGGCCTATATCCGAAATTAATAAAATTATTAAAAAATGCAAAGACAGGTCAATTTTTGTTTCCATTTTGATTAATATATCATGATACAAAACTTACCCCCACCCCAACATAAAAATCTTAAACGGGATGATACCATTTGTCACACATCGTTGGAAAGGTATTTTCATTATCAATTCAGTAGTTGATATTTGGTCAAGTTTTGGGAATTAACAGAAGAAATATCACGCTTACGAAGAATTGTAAAATATAAACTTTTATTCAAAACAAATATTCAAATTAGTTAATTAAATGTTCATACTGTGCACCATTTTGTTGAAGACAATAATATAGCGTACTTTCAAATTCTCTTCTGATCCTTTCAAATGTTTCTGGTGATATACGCCTGCATTCTTCAGTAATTCTAAATCTAGGTTCGCTAATATTCTGCCGTTGTGTTTGGCACACAACTGTTTTCAGGTGACCCCACAAGAAAAAATCAAGTTGGGTCAAATCTGGAGAGCGGCATGAATTGATCCTCGCCCCCCTATCCAATGATTTGGAAAATTATTGTCCAACCAATTTCTAACCGGCGCGACATAATGCGGGAGCACGCCATTTTCTTGAAAGAAAAGCTCATTTTCATTAGTTAATAAATTCCCCATTTGATCTTGCTGGTTTTCCAAACTTTAAGGGATTAATTGTATTTTGTAATAGTTCGAGGTATAGTTCACCGGTAAGATTTTGATCAATGAAAACAGGACCGATTACCTCATTTCCAAGTGTACCAGCCCAAACGTTTATTTTTTTAGGTTTTTGCGTGTGAACTTCTCTGAATAAATGAGGATTTTCATTGTCCCAGTATCTATAGTTATGGCGGTTTATAAAACCGCTTAGATATAATGTTGATTCATCACTGAAACAAATATTGAATAATCTTATCTCATTATTGTTAATTTTCTCTGTAACTCTGAAGATAACTATATGCCTGCTCAATATTTCTTTACGAAAAATAAAACCACCCTTTTTTAAAAACTGTATAGCAATAATGTAAAATAAACTACTCTATTATTATAGAGGAATACACACTAAATCACTTTCAATTTTATTACAATATAAAATTACACTTGTTTCAACACACACTGTCCTCTTCAGATTATGAAGTATATTAAATTAATTTAGGATACAAACTTGCATAAAACTATGTTTAAATACAAAATACTTACTATATTACCCATGGTAATTAACTTAGAATCTAAATAATAATGCTTATTCTAGTTAACCTTATGGGTATAACTTCAACAAAGGGGAACGATTCTCATCTACTTGGTCTAATACGTTTATAATTTTACAATTCTTGCTTAGCATAATATTTTTTTCTGTTATAATCCCCAGAACTTGACCAAATGTCAAAGTAAGATATACTACTGAATTCGTAATGGAAATACCTTTTCAACGATATGTCACAAATGGTATCATCCCATTTAAGATTTTTATTTTGGGGATGGGGGAACTTAAGCGGGTAAGTTTAGTATCATGATATATCAATCAAAATGGTTTCCCCTCGAAACAAAGACTGATCAGTCTTCGCATTTTTTTAATAATTTTATTAGTTTCGGTTATAGGCCGCCTGGAAAGTTTTCAAATAAACACAATGTACTTTTACACTCTTGTGAAATGAGTAAATATTTAATTCAACACTTAGATTTAAATTAAATGTATATTCAATTAATAGTCATTTAAATTATTGTAGTTGATTGTGAATCATTTATTTTGTTTGTTGAATTTAAATCAATTTTTAGTTCTAAATATAGTTGTATACAATACGACTAACCACATTTACTTCCCAGATAATTACGATGTTAAACATTTAGCATTAAACAAATATAAAGTAGTCAAGCTAATTGTAGGAAAATCAGGTACACATTGTGTTAGTTAAGGTGAGATTAATAACTCTGTATGTGTATTACATGGTCGTATGTCAATTACGCAGTGTCAATATAACAATTTAAACATGTAGCTCAAAATATTAGAACTTGCATGATCAATATCTTCAAAAATCTTCTATCTGTTGTTGTATTATTGGGAATCGATTACTGTGATCATTAGCCGACGCTACTAGAATTTCGCCGAATGTAAAAGTGTTTCAACCTCTGGTAGGGATTTTTAACGTGCCAAACATAGTATTGACATGGGGCCTACGGTTTTTATCTATGATTAAAAACCAACCATCCCGGCCAGGATTTGAACCCGCGTCGTTAATATTGCAGGGATTTGATGTCTCTTAAACGAGTAATGGTAAATATATCGTCAAGATTTTGAGTTAGTTAACTGCAGCGGTGTAATATATTATAGAGATGCTTAGCTTTTGAGCTACTGCATTTTTTAGAATATATTTGATTGTGAGTTTATCTTAGGTAATTTCCCTTAAATATAGTATTTTTAAAGTGCAATTTTACAATTATTCCTATAATTACTAGGTATTTCTTTCTTTTAAAAACTGACAAAAATAAAAATGTCTGTTTTGATTGTTATTATACCACAAAAATGTCTAATGGTGGGGTGTGACATTATTTTATTTCTTTTAGTGCATAAATATAAAATATTAAAATTTGTTTACTGTGAAGTAGTCTCCAGTTTAACACTAATAATTCGCAAACTTTGAAGAATTTTATTTTCCATATTTGTGTTGAATTTTCCTTAAACATAGTCTTTTTTAAAGTGCAAAATTTGTGTTGAATTTCTCTTAAATATAGCCTTTTTAATGTGCAATTTAACTTTTATTCCATATAATTATTAGATATTTCTTTCTGAAAAAAATTGACAAAAATAAAAATGTTTGTTTTGATTGTTAATACCACAAAAATTTCTAATGGTGGGGGTGTGACATTTTTAGTAGATAAATATAAAACATTAAAATTTGCTCATTGCGCAGTGGTATCCAGTTTAACTCTAATATTTAACAAATTTTGCACTCAACTACTGTGCTCTGGAATCTGAATTCTATTTTCCATATTTATGTTGAATTTTCCTTAAACATAGTCTTTTTAATGTGCAATTTAACTTTTATTCCATATAATTACTAGATATTTCTTTCTTAAAAAAAATTGACAAAAATAAAAATGTCTATTTTGATTGTTAATACCACAAAAATTTCTAATGGTGGGGGTGTGACATTTTTAGTAGATAAATATAAAACATTAAAATTTGTTCATTGCGCAGTGGTATCCAGTTTAACTCTAATACTTAACATATTTTGCACTCAACTACTGTGCTCTGGAATCTGAATTCTATTTTCCCTATTTATATTGAATTTTCCTTAAACATAGTCTTTTTAAAGTGCAATTTTACAATTATTCCACATTGAAATACCAGGTATTTCTTTCTTTAAAAAAATTGGCAAAAATAAAAAAGTTTGTTTTGATTGTTGTAATACCACAAAAATCACTAAAGGTGTAGGCGTGACATTATCTTGTTTTTTTTTTTAGTTGATAAATATTAAAATTTGCTTATTGCGGAATGGTATCCAGTTTAACTCTAATATTTAACAAATTTTGCAAAATTTTATTTTCCATATTTTTGTTGACTTTTTTTTAAATACAATTTTTTTAAAGAGCAATTTTACAAATGTTCAGTATTATTACTATATTTTTCTTAAACAAATCGACAAAAATAAAAGTGTCTATTTTGATTGTTAATACCACAAAAATTTCTAATGGTGGGGGTGTGACATTTTTAGTAGATAAATATAAAACATTAAAATTTGCTCATTGCGCAGTGGTATCCAGTTTAACTCTAATATTTAACAAATTTTGCACTCAACTACTGTGCTCTGGAATCTGAATCTATTTTCCATATTTATGTTGAATTTTCCTTAAACATAGTCTTTTTAAATGTGCAATTTAACTTTATTCATATAATTACTAATATATTTCTTTCTTAAAAAAAATTGACAAAAATAAAAATGTCTGTTTTGATTGTTAATACCACAAAAATTTCTAATGGTGGGGGTGTGACATTTTTAGTAGATAAATATAAAACATTAAAATTTGCTCATTGCGCAGTGGTATCCAGTTTAACTCTAATATTTAACAAATTTTGTACTCAACTACTGTGCTCTGGAATCTGAATTCTATTTTCCCTATTTATGTTGAATTTTCCTTAAACATAGTCTTTTTAAAGTGCAATTTTACAATTATTCCACATTGAAATACCAGGTATTTCTTTCTTTAAAAAAATTGGCAAAAATAAAAAAGTTTGTTTTGATTGTTGTAATACCACAAAAAGGTGTAGGCGTGACATTATCTTGTTTTTTTTTTTTAGTTGATAAATATTAAAATTTGCTTATTGCGAAATGGTATCCAGTTTAACTCTAATATTTAACAAATTTTGCAAAATTTTATTTTCCATATTTTTGTTGACTTTTTTTTAAATACAATTTTTTTAAAGAGCAATTTTATAAATATTCAGTATTATTACTATCTTCTTCTTAAACAAATCGACAAAAATAAAAGTGTCTGTTTTGATTGTTAATACCACAAAAATTTCTAATGGTGAAGGTGTCTCATTGTTTTGTTTCTTTAGTAGATAAATATAAAACATTAAAATTTGTTTATTGCGGAATGGTATCCAGTTTAATATGTAACAACTTTTGTTAAATTTTTGCACTCGATTGCTGTGCTCTGGAATCTGAAGTTCATTGTCCATATTTGTGTTGAATTTCTCTTAAACACAGTATTTTTAAAGTGCAAATTTACAATTATTCCATATAATTACTAGGTATTTCTTCCTTGAAGAAATTGACAAAAACAGAAATGTCTGTTTTGATTGTTAATACTAAAAAAAATTCTAATGATGTGGAGGCCCCATTGTTTTGTTTCTTTTAGTAGATAAGTACAAAATACTAAAATTTGTTTTTTTGTTATCTAAAGGGATCTTATCTAATTTATTTATTTTAGTTGTTGGTGTTTTAATTTTCGATTACCAGAAATATTTCCCAACGCTAATTAAATTTCACATAAATTTTAAAAATCTTTAATCATATAGCATTCTATCACGATAACGAAATGTTCAATTCAATAAATTAAACAAACTAAAAATATCAATTTATTATATATTTTAATTGCCACTTTTTTATTTAATGTTTCCTACCACATTCCATAATTTTACTAGCCCTCTTTACCAAATAAAGAAGATCTAGAGTTATGTTTAGAAAGTAGAAGGTTACGTTCAATATCTAATTTTTCGTGACTACCTAGTTTCTGCCGGTGTAAAATTAACTACCGAATTAAAGCTGTGAATACCATTATCAGTTTCTGTGCATAACACGACGTAAGGTGCTAAGTTGATCATCATAGAAATGGGGAGAAATATTTTGTACCTAGTTACTTTTAAAACTACATTTGAACTAACACTTACAATATCACTAATCATTTTGGTTACAAAATAAGGTGAAAAACATTTTCACTGCATATTACAATTAATCCATATACATATATTTATATTAACGAAATTTCTCTACATTTACATTTTACGTTAGTTTCCTTTAATTAAAATGAGAGAAACTCCATTCAAAATGTTCTCTGTAAATGTTATCCTATATTGATATTATTAAATTCATTAAAATATATCACAATAGAATACCTATACATCGAAGATCATGCAAATTGCTTACATAATAACATCAATAAAAACTTACATGGAAAACTTCTTTGTCGCTATTTTATTCCTATTATAAAAACTTTGACATTGATGCTAAACTCGTATGACGTAATTAGTTACATCATGTGTGTCTTACAACACAGTATACAAACGCATCACTTTCTGATGCCGAACCGGATACAAGCAAGTAGTTTTTATAGTTCATAGCTGCCCGAGAATGTAAAATTTCCGCTCACCTAAATATTTGCACCAAATTTAATTGTTCATTGTTGTGGATATTTATTTCCTTCGATCATTGCGGAATATATATGTTATCTCATTGGAAATATCTTCTGTAGTAAGGTAATTTATGTGGTCGTGAAGAATAGTAAATGAGCGTGATTTGTTTTTAGCACTGTTTTTTATTTTCTTGTCATAAAAGAATTTATTACTCTAAACGGTATTTTTAACTATGTTCGTCTGTAGTGATGATCAAGGTTGCTGACTGTATAATAAGAAAGTATCTGCGTTACTTTGATATGGCAATTTGCTTCATTATTGCATTATTATATACTACCATCGTTAAAGAGGAAAATTTATTTCAGATTGTCTATTTTTAAGGTTTTAGTAAGTGTCGTATCATTCTATCAGGTGTTTTCATAGTAGATTTATATACGATTTCCAAGCTTCCTCATTCTCTGCTGGATGACATTTCTATGGTTATGTGCCTACTTAGAAAAGCTTCGATGTCATTATATACAAGGTGTCTCAACCTTCTGGAATTGTAGGATTGCTCTTATACTATAAATATTAGGAAGTTAACATTTTCTGATGGCATATTAGACATCTGAGGGTATCTTCTAAAAATATTCTTGCATATTATGTTTTTATTTTCTCCATCTAAAAATAAATCAATGCAATATGGGTTTCATATATCTATTTTTAACAGATTTTGAGAAATTTTAAAATTTGCCCTCAATAGCCTAAAAGCAGAAATATTTATTTCCTTCAATAAATTCAGAATGTAAACACATTATAGCGTAAATTTTTACTATGTTAAATTAAACACCAGGTTCTATTTAAACGTGGTATCAGAACGCCTTGGAAATATACAGGGTGTTCAAAATTTAAGACCAAACTTGGCTAAATTCAAACACCGGAAATGTAATTTTTTTAAATAGCACCATATATTTTTTTGTATTCACCATATAAGAAATTCATACCTCTACAATTATGCATATGTCTGATATTATATTTCGAAGGGGTTCTGATGTCACGTTTAGATAGAGTCGAGTGTATAATTTAATATAGTAAGAAATTATGCTAAAATGTATTTTCATTTCGAGTTTACTGAATGAAATGTATATCCCTGCATTTAAACTATTGAGGACAAAATTATAAATTTCTCAAAATCTGTTAAAAATACACATATTGTACTGACTTATTTTTAGGTGGGAGACTAAAACCGTAATAATATATAGGGTGTGCCGTTTGAAATAACAAGGTAGATGCGTGGTTCGCTAATTATAGACCATCCTGTATATGTAGAAATATTTTGAGAAGATATTCCTAGATGTCTATTAAGTTATCAGAAAATTTTAACTTCCTACTGCTTACAATTCAGGCGCAATTCTACAACTGCAGAAGGTTGGGACATCCTGTATGTTGGAACTTATTACATACTTCTCAACAATTTTCAGTTGAAAATTTTGAATGGGGAACATGTTGACATAGTTCTTTTATTTCCTAAAACTTGTTTCTTTGCTGTTCACCGGCCTCTACATTGTCATATACAGGATGTTTACTGGCCAAACTATAAAATAATTTCAAAAAAATGTATGTCTTTGAAATTGTAAAGGTTACTTCATCATGAAACTAGAAATGCTGATGGAATATCATAAGATTGGTTCAACTTTGGAATTTGTTGAAAATGTCAATCTCTTATACTGTTGCCATGGTTGACAGCACCTAATCATTCGCCATTTTTACATGCGTTCGAACTAATTCTAGAAAAAATTTTTTCACGCTAAAAGTGGTATCTTCAAAACATGGTTCTTAAAAGCGTCAACAGCTTATTGGGGTGATAAAAATCACCGTCGCACGCACTTTTTGTTTGACATTCGGGACGAAGTAGAAATCGTTAGGCGATAAGTTAGGTGAATACGGGCACTGAAACAATAATTCGTCTTTCTCCTTCAAATAATCGATTGTTTGACGTGCTGTCTGAGAGCTGGCGTTTACTGACAGAAGCACAACCACGAAATTCAGCAAATCAGCTGTAAACATTCTTTTCTGATGGTGCTTCACTATCAAAAGCTGGATGAAGCGCTTTGAGGCATTGTTCTTGTGTTAGGCCTTTACTAAAATCGAAAAAAATCATGCAATGAAAACCTTCATGTGAAATGTTTCCACAAAATTGCTTTTTTTAAACGCTCACTGTAAACAAACTACTTGGCCGATTTCTGTACTGTCACTGTTTCAACAATAGCGCCATCTAGTGTCCTGCTAAATCCTAACGTAGTACGTTCTCTTGGTACTCGTATCTTAGTAATCAAGTCAATGTAGATTAAAATGTCTCCATAAAAAAAAATCCAAAGGATTGAGGGTGAACAAGCTAGCCAAATAAAGGGACCTCTCCTTTATGTCCTTCACGTTGCTCCAGTAATTCTGGTAATTTTTTTCTAAAAGAGTTGAATAGATCTAAGCATGAAGAATTGTATACAGAAAAAAGCAGCTAGTCGGAAAATCTCTTATTGTTGACGTAAAGTTAAGTGCATGCGGATTATCTTCTGACCATTAAATGTGGAAATTAATAATGGAATCTTTGTGGAATTTTGCTTCGTCTTGTAAACGACGTTATTGCATGAAAATTAATGTTTTGTACATATTCTGCGAACATTGTAATGGAGGGTGGTGGCCATTTTCATTTAGAGCTTGTACTCGATGTGATTGTTGTTTACAAATAATGTTCTCTTCTTCAGTTCTGCTGTTATTTTTTCGTACTAATCAGTATCAGAATCGACCACATCTAGAACTTGTTCTTCTAAATCATACGGTCCCTGGCCATCGAATTAGGGCCATTTAAAAATATTATGATTTTGGGGAAAATTTAAAAAAACATTTGAAAACGTTGGCAATATTATTTGCAAGTAAGTATATATTTACTAATATTTGCTTATTCCTCCTTTGTGTTGTATTATTTCCTCAATCCTTTTTGGCATACTGCCAATGTAGCTTTTTAATGTTTTTTTTTTTAATTTCGTCGCTATTATGCCATACATTTTCAATATGTTGTTGTAATTTTTCGTTTGTAGTTGAGTTTCATGTGCTTGGAATGTTTTTCAAGACTTTCCACACATTTTTAATTGGATTTACGTCTGGTGAATTTCCTGACCAAGGTAGTACACGCAGATTTTTAGATTCAAAGTATCGCATTACACTTTTTGCCTTATGACACGGTCTTGCATGAAAGTTATATGGTCCTTGAGTCGGATCCAATGAAGCAATATAAGGTATTAAATAGTTTTGTAAAAATTGTTTATATCGTTTTTGTTCTATTGTTCCGTTAATGAAATATAGTGGACCCGGTCCTTCTGGTCGTAATACACGACCAAACCATGTGTTAAATAGATTTGATCGTACATGCTTCTTTATAACGATTTGAAGGATGTCGATGAACAAATTGGCTTCTCTCCGTTAGCACTTCTAGTCGTGATTCGTCGCTATAAGTAATCTAGGAAAAAGTAAAAAATGTAGAGGACCATTAAACGAACTATAAGAATGAATTTGATCAAAAATGCAGATGATAAATAAAACTTACCTTTCCCCAATCTTCAACTGTATATTTTTTATATTCTCCAGCCATTGAAATCGTGTCACTTTGTCGGACGTCTGCATTTCAAGCATTCTTCATGAAGACGTCTACGGATTGTTCGCTGATATTTGTATACCTTCACCAATAAGAATTTTATGACACCTTTAGTGAATAAAAAAAGATGTTCTGTAGCCACTTTGACTGTACGACGATCATTTCTTACAGTTGTTTTACGTTTGCCGGTACAGTATGTTCTGCCACTACTTGTACTAGGAATATTCTCCTTAATTAATTTCGCGATTCTCAGAACAGTTTGATGTGATACACCCTCTTTTTGAGCAGTTTCACGTTGAGAGAACCCTCCCGTCTCTAGAAGAGCAGAAATTCGTGCTTTTCATTGTGGTTATATGATTTTTCTTTCCCGTTATGATAATAATTGACCGCGAAAATAGACGCACACCAACAAAATTAAAACTCTTTGAAATATAATTGAAACAACATATTGAAGGTGTAAGGCATAATAGCCACGAAATCAAAAAAAAAAAAATAAAAAGCCGCATTGGCAATAAGCCAAAATGAATTGAGGAAATAATAAAATACAGAGGAGCAAATATTAGAAAATATATGTTCAAATTATACTTACTAGCATGTTATATGTAATTAAATAATAATATTGCCAACATTACCAACTGTTTTTTTAAACTTTACGCCAAAATCATAATATTTTTAAATGGTCCTAATTGGATGGTTAGGAACTGTAGGTTGTTATTGACGCGTCCCTTAGTTATTACTTTCAAGGGAATCATCTAGTTTCTCTTGCACTTTCATCGTATGTAATTAGATTAAGAAGATAAGAAAAATACAGTGTAAACAATAAAATTTTGCTAATACGCTATTCTCATATAATATTAATATTTTATATGTTACTTGATTTAAGCATTTGTGTCAAGTTGAGTATCTTTAAAATGATTAAACCAGAAAATTGGCAGTATTTTCATCTTATGATCTTTCATCTTTTCCAGTTGTGAAATTGCAATTTGCTGCACACCAGATTTGTTTTTTAAATTTTTTCTTTCACCTAGAAACTTTTTAATAAATTCGAACATTTGAATATTAGGATATTTGCGTAACATATCATAAAGCTTAGCCAACGTTATATCTTCTTTTAATTCTTAGCTTGCTATGATATATTTTCTTCAACGTCATATCTTAAAAATTGTCTCAAAGTTGAAGGAGATACTAAAACGTTACCGTTATTACTACGTTAATTTGTCACGAAAGTATTAAATTTAACGTAGGTGTCACAAGAAGTTTTAAAATTTAAAGTTTACATCTTGTTTCTTATAACCTTTTTTTTATTAAGTTTGAACAATTCACGTGCTGGTTTTTTAAATAAATGAAGACATATTCATCAACTGAAACCTGTTATTAGCGAGCGATTTGAAAAGATCGCTCTTCGTTAACTTCAAAACAATACAATTCCCATGTAAGAAAAAGTGAAGAGAAACTGTGAATTCTCGAGCTCTAATGAATGGGTTGAATTGAATTAAACGAACATTTTTTTATACATTAACGGGTATTTACTACATATTAAAAAATACGACATAAACATTTTTTTCTGAATGAATTCACATCCATGGTAGTCGGTGGCAATTAATTGTCCATAAACGATTTATATTGCTCTCCTTTCTGGACTATTAACCCGTGTTAATTTAAATACATCAAATGTAAATAATATAATGGTTGAAATTACATTAATTAGTAAAGCTGGCCACGAGCGGTACCGCGCAGTAGCGTAGAGTCGACCAGGCCTCGCGTTCCACTAGAGTTATTCTGCTAATAGAGATGTTTGCTGCCGCAAATAATTTCGCTCATCTTTTAAATAAAAATTAAATAACACGTGCTCAAACATTTACCATTTTAAGAGTCCTCCGTGAAATCACAAAGTGAATAATGTCTGTTAAATATCTGCAACATTAGATATGTTTCAACTGTTGTTTCGGCAAAACTAGTACGGTATGAGGAAAAAATGCGTTTATATGCAGAGAACGAACGTTCTACATCTAGTGACGTAATATTTGCGTAAGTAAAATAATCTTTCAAGTAACTTAACGATTCTGTTGACGCACCTTCACAAATGTGTCTTAATGTGCCAAAATCAGAATTTTTCTCAAAAACACTTTCAAATTTTTCTAGAATAGAAAAATTTTTTGCGTCTTCAATCACGCGTAGCTGTGCGTGAACATGTTGTTCTCATTTGTAGAGACTCCTCTAACGGCACCGCAGGATTTTGTAATTTTTCTATTGCATCTGCTAGCCCGAAGTAATTGTCGTGAATGATTTTTAAATCCATTTTAACCTGACTATCTTGAAATTTCGACTGGCTTTTCTGGATAGCGGCAGCTTCCTTTGTATCGAATTGTAAAACCATGTTCTTAATATTGTCAAAATATTTATGATAATAAAACGCGGCCTGCAACCATGTTCCCCAACGAGTTAGAATAGGTTCTGGTGGCTCTGGTATACGGGGCACAGTCTGTGAAATTCGCGAATACATTTCGGTGATTTGACAAATACTGCTTTGGTATGCGCTATTAAAGCGTCTACCTCAGGATAACATTTTCTGATACTATCCGCCACAAGATTGAGAGCATGAATTTTACACGTAATGTGTAACAAATTAGCAGAATGCTTTTTAAGAGACCGGCCTACAGAAAGCATGTTTACAGCACCTTCACTCACTAACGTCAAGAGTTGGTTTGTTGAAAGTTGAAACTTGTCCAATGTATTTAACACTAACTTTGAAATTACTTCGGCAGTACACTGTTGTATTCGTTTGGAGACTAATAGAATTGAAGGTGCCGATTGATGAGGTTCCAATTTGCGTGCCATTACATTAAGAACAGAATGTTTTCTTCCGATCTGTTGTTTCGTCGACACATAACCACAATTTTTGATCTTTCAACTCCGATTTTATTTTTTGTTCAATATGTTCGCGCGCAGATGGCACAATTCTTCGTAACGATGTTCGACTTGGTAATTTGCACTCCAAATAGTTATTCCAAAAGCAGATAAATGGTTCCTTGTCTAGTAAATTAAACGGTATATTACATGCGATAAACGTAACGCATAAGTTAAATATAAATTTTTCATTGTCTCGTGCGCAATTTCTTTTTGAGACATGCTTTTCACTATTTACGTGTCGTAGACAATGTTGTCTCGACCAATACATTAACGGGATTTTACAGATTACACATTTAATTTTAGCACCTTCATATATTAAGTCTGGAATTTCTGCAATAAATTTTCGAAGTTTGTCCGACCGCGGTCGTTTTGCTGACGAAATCATAATTTTTCTAGGATAGATAAACAATTGCGCAAATGACCGGCAGCGAAAATGTCCGTACTGCTCCGCAGACGAAGTAATACTACCGTTCCTCTCGGTCCGAACTGATTCTACGCCGACGCGCGGTACCGCTCGTGGCCAGCGTTATTAATTAGTATCATTAAAACACACAATGTATTTATGTAATGCTTATTTAATATTTATTCTTTTTGCAGATTTTAGTAATCTTTTAGATTTTCCTTTGAGACGCTGTGATTTTATAGATCAGATGGAGGAGTTTCCTTAAGCAACTATTTAGTGTTGCATTTAGGTAGAGGACACCATATGCATTGCAATTTAAGTTGCAATTTAAGCAAATCTCTCTTCTGATTTTCGAATTTGGACTTATGAATGCATGTTATACATATTTTCAATTGCCTCTCAGTCTTGTCACAAACCTTTACATCTTGGGATATCTTCTCTTCCACCTATGAAAAAGAAATAACAACACACCAAGAAGAAATGTAGTTGCTTCGGTTATTTTCAAGCTATTCAGTGTCACTACAAATTTAACTCTTGCTTATTTGTGAGCTTGTACTGGTAATTAGCATAAGAATCTGTTTATTCACCATTTCCCACATTCAAATATTTCTTTTATTTGTAGAACCAACAAAGCGCCGAAATAGTGCAACCTTTGAATGTCAAAACTTTCGAGATGTGTTTGAAAATTTCCCATACAATAGTAAATAATTAAGAACGCATTCGATTTCATGGCCAGTTAACAATGGGTAATTTTAAGGATGGAATTTATTCAAATTAAGATCCTTTTTAAAGAGAGGCAATCGAAGTTTAGTTTACACTAGTGAGATTGCGTACAATATTATTAATAATAATGTATTTCGTCTTTTACCTATAGATAATGACATTGTCAATTTTGCTATAATAGTATACAATGATACAATAGCAAATAGCAAAGTAAATAGTGAACAAAAATTATATGTATTATTATCTAGGTCCACTCAGTGCGAGTGTGGATAATCCGTCCATGCTGTTCATATTGTTTTATTCTTAAGTAATTCTCTTGAATTCAATTTTGAAAGGATCATGAAAGGAAATCAAGCATAAGGCAGAAATCGAGCATCACTGAAGAGCAAAGCATTAAGAAAAAAACGAAGATACACATATATAAGACACTAATAAGACCAATCGCTGCATACGCAATGGAAACAACAGTAATAAATAAAAAAGAAGAAAAAGACCTAAAAATAATGGGGAGGAAAATAGTGAGGACCATACTAGGACCAAACGTGACACAAAAGGGAGAAAAAAGATTGAAAACAAATGCAGAGGTAGAGGGACAACTGGGAGGAGAAAACCTGGAAAAGATTAAATTGGGCAGGTCACATAATGAGAAGAAAACCAAGAGAAATAATACGAAGAATAACACAATGGATACCCCTGTGGCCAAGAATAAAATTAAGGCCAAGGAAATGATGGAGCGATAACGTGGAAGAGGATTTTAAAATAACGGAAAAGAGAGACTGGAAGACAATGTGCAAAGACCGAAAATAATGGAAGGAAATGATAGAAGCAACCAGGACTCACAAAAATCTTTAAAATGAAAAACGAATGAGGGGACTAATCCACCCCAATAAGCGGATTTTAAGTGCGCGAACGTTAGCCGTAATCTTAAGGATTGCAAGGCTTGATGATGATGATGAGAGGCAATTTTATTAAACAGCTTAGTGCAAGTAGCAGCCCATTCCTGTTTCTCGTTTATATTCATGAGTCACTGAGTTACAAGAAAATTGCTCTCGGTTCATAAATGATTTAATGTGCTTATCTAAAGTTCCGGGCCACCAAATTAATTTGAGAATGGTTTGAAATATTGGATTGTACTTTCTAGGGATACAGTGGGATCATAAAGTCTATTATTTAATCAAAAAAATATCCACCCCGGAGGAAGGGCAAAGAGAGGGGAAGGAAGGAGGGGAAGGGGTGCAAAAAATTTTAAATGACATGACCCATTCTAAGGGTAATTTGTCAACATGATTACCCTTAAAACAGCGAGGATTTTTACTTTTTTCAATTATTAATGGATCTTCTTTCTCACCTTCCATATTTGCACACAGTAGAATAGTCAAACGTTTGCTGCCTTCTTTCCTGCACAACTCTAATTTTTTAATGCAAATGTCTTATTTGGCATGGCGCGGTAATAAAGACCTGTTTCGCCGGCATTAAAGACATCTCGAGGAGAATAATTTCTTAAAATCAACGGTAACTTGGTTTTCCAGTCTTCTATATTGTCCAAATTAACCTCTGCGGACTCACCACAAATTGATTTAAAAGTTATACTGTGTCGTCAGCAGAAATTTTCCAACCATCCATTAGATACTGCGAAATTTTCCATCTTTAAACTGATTGCTGTCTCCAGTGCTTTTTGTTTAAGTAGCGGTCCAGATATTGGAATTGCTTTATTTCTGCTTTGCAAAACCAATTGTAGACGACTTGATCCACTGCCAATCCTTCCGGCTGCGGGTTTTCGTATGTGGGAATTTCCTTATTGTCGATTTGGGAAACTTTGAAACTATCCGTTATCTCAGGTGGCCGCTTTAGACAGATGGCCATTAACATAGGTTTTACTGTACCTGGACAAGAAGAAAACGAACTTATTAACCGAAGAAATGTAAATGATACGATGTATGTATGAAAAATAGTAGTGGTACGATTTTACCTACTTTATCCTATAGAGAATGTTGAAGAAGGTTTACTTGAATTGAAGGGCAGCATCTAAAAGCACAGCAGTATACAGAATGTTCTATTTAGATCAAACACCCTGTATACTTGAATATAGCTTTATTCTGTGTGAAACTTGTGTCTGAACAATTTTTATTTGAAAACACTTCTTTTAAGTGGCTATCATATTTTGCTCCACATCTAACGTAGTGTTTTATTTTGCGCAATGTTGACAACTACTGTAGGTATATTAATTTTGGCTACATATAGTGTCTTCTACAGCAATTCATTTAATTCTAAAGCATTCTGCTCAATTAGTTTGCCCAAACGTGCTTAATGTTTATAGTATGTGAAAATTATTCTGCGAGCTTACAAGCAAGAAGCTGCTTTATATGTCACACAATATATACCAACCTTGTAACGCTTTAGAAAATAGAAAACAGTTACAATTTAATTAAGAGAATACACTATTGTGTGCACCTGAATATTTTTCTATTCAAAACCCTTACGCAAACTCTCTTACTTCTGTACAATTATACATACTGCGCGCATGCAAGTATACAGGTTTTTGCCGTAATAAAATTAAAGAATTTATAGAATTGTTAATAAAGTTTTTAAAGCACATATGCGCGCGTATATCGCATGTTAATACCTTAACGAGGAAAAGATACCCAATTACATAATCAATACTTTTAAGACAAATAAATCATTGCTACAAGTCCGTTTAGACTTTTAAATAATTTATGACACGTTTACTGTATACGGTTTTATGAAGATGACTTTAGTTTGTTCAATTGCTTTAAAGTTATCGGCCTTCACATTTAAACTCTGGTTGCAAGCGAGATTTGTAGTTGAGTTAAGGATGAGTCCTTAGATGGGTGTGTATGGTAGATTTTTTGTTTTATTCAGTAACCGATAATTATAGTGATTATTTATGGGCAAAGTTTGAACGGTTGTTATTTCGTTAAGTTTAAAATCTGTATTGCATGGTATGATTTTAACTTTGAAAAATATTTTTATAGTTATAACTGTCTGGATAACAGTAATATGTTTAATTAAGTGCTTGAGCATGGCTTTAAATATACTCATAATTTTTTATTGATATGGTTAACAATTATTAGATTAATAAATACATCTTAAATCTATTCAAAATTAAAAACGACATAGTTATCAATGTTTAGTCGATCGCGCGCGTTGATCTCGCGTAATGATATGCAGAATATTCCATGCAAAATGACAAAGTAGATACCTGACCCACTGTTTGTTGATCATCCTGTATATACAAAAATATAATTTTTAAAACGTACTATTTCTTACGTCACTGGAAAGAAAACTTTCTATTTACACAATCTTACGTTATACAGTGACTGTCATAAAGTCGGTACCAAATGGGAAAAGTTTTAATTTTTAACTTTAAAAAACAATTACAGCAGTAATGTGTGCTTGTTTGAAAACCTTTCTAGCAGATATACCAAGTGATGTTTAGTTATAAAAAAAAGAGAACAAATCGGTTTTTCTTCATTGAGTTATTATTTCCGAAAATTATAAATACGAGGTGTGGCAATTAAATAACTGGACTGGTGTTACTATCGGCAAGCAGCGAGCACGCCACGGCAGGTTTGAACATGTCTGTGTTTGTAGATGCTTCCCCGACCCTAAGCTCGATAGGCACGGTTGTACGTCGCTCAGTCTCGCTGTAGCAATCGTCCGTTCAAGTCCTCGCGTCGGAAAAATACAGAGTGTTCAGATCGAGCAACGAGTTAACCTCAAGTTTCTTGAGAAACACGAGGTTCTAACTACCCTTCGTGAACGAGTGAGAAGACGAAGACCCGATTTGTGGAAAAGCAAATCCTGGATGCTCTACCAAGACAATGCGCCAGCCCATTCCGCCTTGTCTGTGAAGGCATTCTTTGCGAAAGCCGGCATCACCGTGTTGAACCACCCACCGTACTCGCTCGACCTGGCCCCCTGTGACTTCTTTTTATTTCCTAAGGTAAAATCGGAGCTTAAGGGGACAAGATTTGACAGTGTGGAAGCGGTGAAAGTAAAAGCGACAGAGGTTCTCAACAAGCTGACAGAAACGGACTTCCGGCACTGCTTTCGAGAGTGGAAAATTCGTATGGAGCGTTGTAGGGATCGTCAACGAGAGTACATTGAAGGGGATAAACTTTGTAATGTAATTGGTGATCAATAAAATGTTTTGTAGCACCAGTCCGGTTATTTAAATGCCACACCTCGTATACTTAAAAGGGAACCACTTGAAATGTGCGTGTGTATAAATTTGTAAAATTTAATTGTTTTCGTTTACTACTTGGACTTTGATGTTAGATTTACAAAGGACTAATATCGAATGTTGATAGAAATTATATAACTTTTCAAATTTATTTCTTCTATTGGCGACACTCCACTTGAATTGCTTATAACATCCACTACATCTCTCTGAATAACATTTAATTAATATTTAACATACAGTGCGCGCCAAAAGTATGGAATAATGAATTTTTCTTCTTTGTTGTCAGAATAATCGATCGTCAAATTGATTTTTTACATTAGAACCAATTAGCGATTATTTTTAACTTTCCAACTCTGTCCGTTTTCGGGCAACTCTCCGATAAGGTATCATAAATTTAACGTTTCGCCTCGACAACGGCGATGCGTTTCGCGTTTTTCTTTTCCTATGGCGATAAATTTTGAAAATACAGATGCCCGGTTAATATACTTTCGAACGAAATTACGCCTATTTCATATGAAAAATATCCCTCTTTTTATCTAGCTAGATCGCAATCCTTCAGCTGGTTAGCTCTTTTTCGCAAGTCCTGCACAATTTGCTTCCTTTTGACGCTTTTTCTCCTCTCACTCGCGCCTACGGACGACCGATCTATAACTGAGGACGCAAGAGGGGCTACGTGCTTTTCACAACCACCTCTTATTATATATTAAAATGCAGAAATATACGAGGATGTATTGAAAACTAATGCCTCCATGGCTATAACTTTATTAGTAATATATTGTTTACATATAAGTGTGAGATGGTAATATAAACTGTCCTCTACCCACTGATATAATCACTTTTCTACATAATCGCCATTGACAGCAATACATTTACGTCAACGTATTACGAGTTGCACAAATCCGTCACGGAAAAAGACTGCAGTCTTCGCACGGCACCATTTCCGCACCTCCGTTGTCATCTCTGCATCCGAAGAGAAACGCTTGCCCTTGAGATGTTCCTTAAGCTTCGGAAAGAGAGAAAAGTCACAAGGCGCAAGATCTGGACTATAAGGTGGATGAGGTAAAACGTCATGAAACCCAAGCTTCTCCAATGCTATACGCGTTCTCTGACTTGTGTGAGGCTGAGTGTTGTCATGATGCAGAATTGGCACTTTGCCTGGACGAACCATACATAGTCGTCGCTTCAGATTTGTTAGGGTGTTAACATATCCTTCGGAGTTGACAGTACAGCCATATTCCAAAAATTCAATATGAACGATGCCATCGCAATCCCAGAAAACGGCAATCATGACAATTTTGTGGAGAAAAGACATTGCCTCGTTGCTTTAACCGCACGTCTATGCCGGTCGTCATTTTTAGAACTGTCGTGCGCAAACGCGATGTTGCTGAGAATCTCCACTAGGAAGACTTATGTACTAAGAGTTAAGGTAAACGGCAAACCACTTTTGACACTGTCTGACCCATCATTATAAAAGTTATGGCCATGGAGGCATTAGTTATCAATACGCCCTCGTATAAAGCATTTAATAACACTACCAACATTTTTACGTATTTTCCCAAGAAGTTGTTATTATTAAGAAATATAATGTATATTTATCAAAAATCTTTCGCGTTAATAATATTGGGTGACAAAACAAATACATTTCTGATACATAGAAGTATCTGAAGCTAACATAACTTAACACAGCATTCACGCATTCTTTTCTATCTGAATAAAAAAATAGTAAAAATGTAGTTTGTTGTAATCTTGACATAAAGCAAAAACTTCTTGCTAAGCCAGTAACGAAATGTTACTCGGTGTTTGCATAGGAAAGTATTACTGGTATTCGCAGCGAAATGACAATAACGCTGTCTTAACAGTATTTTTGTTTATTGCAATAGTCAGCCTAATGATTTTTAAAATGGCTTTAACTGGGAAATAAGTTAAGCTATCGCTACTTTGTTATATTATGAGGGACGTTCAGTAATTAACGAGACAAATGGCTGTGGAAAAAAGACAATTTATTCAATGACAATGAAATTTACACTATTTTTCAATGTAGTCTCCACCAACATTTAGGCACCTCTCCCATCGCTTTCTGAGCTTTCTAATTCCAGTGCTGAACAATTCTTGACCTTGGTGTCCGAGCCACTTGTGTACAACTTGTTTGACCGCTTCGTTGTCTTCGAACTTGGTGCCGCGTAAATACTCTTTGAGCGGGCCGAACAGATGAAAATTGGACGGTGCGAGGTCGGGACTGTAACTAAAAAATCAATATTTCTTTGATTTTATCGAAATTGAATTAATAAAATAAAAATTTAATTAGACGCTGGTAGGATTCGAACCTACGACTCCCGTTTACCGGACGGACGTGCTACTAGTACACTACAAAGTTTCTTGCAAGACCGAACCCTTTTTCAAATACCTAGATGGAGTAACCATGCTGTATATTACTACTACAACGCTATAGACAAACAGAAAGAGAGAGAGAGAGAGAGTATACAATTTATAATACAGATGCAAATATAAAGTAAATAAATTTGTAGTAGGTAAATAGTTTATAACGTTTTCGCATTTCACACAATAATACAATTTACACGTATAGTTAAAGTTTACTTAACATATTGAAAAGCAAATATTACATAGGAATCAAAATGAAATTTTCTTTCATTAATTGAATTTAATTACATGGGAGAAACCAAGACAAACCCGCTTTTCACTGCTTGCCGACGGAAGCCAATTTATTAATTAATTAATTACATTTGTAGTTATAATAATAATAAATAATACTAATAATAATAAATGTCTTTACTGGATCTTTGAAAATAAATAAATTATCTAATAAGTTCTTATAATCTCAAGAAATAAAGTTGATAACGATGAACAGCTAATTGTTATTAAATCACTAACTGATAAAAGCAGCAATAAGAAAGGCTGTTATTAGGTAATAAAGCGGTTCCCACGCATTTTTTTTTTAATTTTTATGTACTATTTTATCTTCTAATATTCGTTATTTTATTCATATATGAATTTTTGCTAAACACTTTATGAATAAAAGATTAATTCAACATTCAAATTATGTATGTATATTACTTTCTTCCATTTACTTTTCGATAAACTGTCGTCGTATTGTACCAAACCCAACACGATTTTCTTATGTGTGTGTATATGCAGTGTCTTACGAAATCTACTTCTATTCGATTAAGTGTGCTACTATACTTTATTACTATTATATAACGTCTAAAGGATGAACTGGTTTTCATCTGCGAAACTCAAAAGCAAACGTTGTTATACACGAATCTCCGTATTGGTTGATCCCACGTCAGATATTTCTTGCATTCATCCAAGTTAATTATGAACATGCATCCATACAGTAAGTAGTTTTAATTAATAGATCTGCTTTTACGGCTAAGAAAGCCCGGCACAATAAGTAATATGGCGTCAAGTAATGTTAGTAATAGTAAACAATTTCTTATATATAAATAGGCATATCACATAAATATTGTATTTATCGTATCTCCTACAGAAAATAACACTTTACTAATTGAAAAAAATCCTTTTTTGTAAATTTCCAAGATATACTTCATTTTTCGGCAATAAAATTATTTCATAAATTACCTACTCTTCAAGCAAGCATGGTTGAACCCTAAAAGAAATAATTTCAATTCAATTCAATAACTAATCCAAAGACACTGTATAATACAGTCCCTGGGCATCAAATTAGGACCACTTAAAAATGATTTTGGGGTAATATTTTAAAAAACAGTTGGTAATGTTGGCAGTATTATCATTTAATTACATATAACATGCAAGTATAATTTGAACATATATTGACTAATATTTTATTATTTCCTCAATCCTTTTTGGCATACTGCCAATGCAGATTTTTAATGTTTTTTTTTCATTTCGTCGCTATTATGCCATACTTCTTCAATATGTTGTTGTAATTCTTCTTTTGCAGTTGAGTTTCGTGTACTTACAATGTTTTTCAAGACATTCCACACATTCTCAATTGGGTCTATGTCTGGTGAATTGCCTGGTCAACGTAGTAGACGCAGATTTTTAGATTCAAGGTATCGCATTACACTTTTTGCCTTATGACACGGTGCATTGTCTTGCATGAAAGTATATGGTCCTTGAGTCGGATCCAATGCACCAATATAAGGTATTAAATAGTTTTGTAAAACTTTTTTATATTGTTTTTGTTCCATTGTTCCGTTAACGAAATATAGTGGTCCCGGTCTTTCTGTCGTACTACACGACCAAACCATTAGAGATGGGGGGGGTTAATAGATTTGATCGCACATGCTTCTTTGTAACGCTCTGAAGGACTTCGACGAACAAATTGGCTTCTCTCTGTTAGCACTTCTAGCCGTGATTCGTCGCTATAAATGATTTAGGAAAAAGTAAAAAATGCAGAAAACTATTAAACGAAGTTTGAGGATGAATTTGACCAAAAATACAGATGATAAATGAAATTTATCTTTCCCCAGTCTTCAACTGTTTATTTTTTATATTCTTTAGCCCATTGAAATCGTGCCACTTTCATTTTAGATGTTCGTCTTGGCTTCTTTACCGGACATCCGCATTTCAAGCCTGCTTCATGAAAACGTCTATAGACTGTTTGGGCTGATATTTGCATACATTCTGCACTAAGAATCTTATGAACACCTTCAGTGGGTAATACTCTATACGACTATCAGCACAGTATGTTCTGCCAATAATTGTACTAGGAACATTCTCTTTAATTAATTTCGCGATTCTCAGAACAGTTTGACGTGATACACCCTCTTTTTGTGCAACTTCACGTTGAGAGAACTCTCACGTCTCTAGAAGCGCCGAAATTCGTGCTTTTTTCTCTGTGGTTATATCCTTCTTCTTTCTCATTATGATAATTACTGACCGCGAAAATAGACGCACACAAATAAAATTAAAACCCTTTGAAATATCTTTGAAATATCATTGAAAATGTGTGGAATGTCTTGAAAAACACGAAACTCAACTACAAATGAAGAATTACAACAACATAAGACGAAATTAAAAAAAACAATAAAAAGCTGCATTGGCAGTGTGCCAAAAAGGATTGAGGAAATAATAAAACACAGAGGAGGTACAAGCAAATATTAGTGAATACGTACATATATGTTCAAATTATACTTACTTGCATGTTATATGTAATTAAATAATAATATTGCCAACATTACCAACTGTAGATTTTACCCTAAAATCATAATATTTTTAAATAGTACTAATTCGGTGGCCAGGGACTGTATATACAGGATCTTTCACGACTTCGTTTTGAAATATTGAAAAGTATTATGGACGAGAATCTGTCACAATTTTCAAAAGAATTTCCAAAGTTGGCACCTCTTAGACTCCTGATGGCCTGCATTATTTCATTTGATGATTTCAATTGATGTTAGTTTTGGATGTAATGAAGAGTGCCATGGAATTGAAATTATTCGCCAAAATGTCAAAACAAATATTCTTTTGTTTTTAAGGACTGAACTCTTATTGTACACAAACAACAAAACATCAAGATGTAAAATGTTATCATAAGATTGCTTGAAATTTGTTTCGTTATGTATAGACCTTATATGTTTTTTGTTTTCATGTATTGTACTAGCAGATAAAATTTCTAACAGAAATTGCGAATAGACATTCTGTGAATAGTATCCTGTAAACATTGAATACATCATAGAGTTTATTAACTTATACATTTAATCTGTAATTTTCCTTGGAATTTCCGACGTAATTAATTAATGAAAAAATATCCCGGTGAGGAGTCGAACCTCACATCTCCTGTTTGCCGGGTAGGCGTGTTAACCACTACAGCACGTGGACTATGCAAGGATCGTTCACTCTTTAATACCTAAGTTGTTATTTTTAACTGCAAATATATCACAATATTTCGACAGACAATTTTGTTGTTGTTGTTTGTCTGTCGAAATATTGTGATATATTTGCAGATTAAAATAATAACTTAGGTATTAAAGAGTGAACGATCATCGCATAGTCTTTGTGATGTAGTGGTTAACACGCGTACCCGGTAAGCAGGAGATATGAGGTTCGATTCCTCACCGGGACTTTTTTTCATTAATTAATTACGTCGGAAATTCCAAGGAAAATTATAGATTTTCATAATTCACCGATGGAAGCCAAAATATATTAATTACACATTTAACGTTCGTTAAAATGGTTAAGGCAAGGGATATGATTTTGAGTAAAAACCTGTTCAAGTAAATACGTTGTAATAAACGATAAATTATTTTTAATTTTACTAAATATGGCGATTAAATTAAATATTGGTATATACACCCAGTTAATCTTTAAAATTAGGTTGGGGTAAAACTTCAATATGAAATCAAAAATGGGTTTTCAAAATAAATATTCAAAACGTATTCGAACTTAAAGCTGATTATGCTAATAGTATAATTCAATTTTTTTGCTATTGGTAAGCATTCTAATTCAGGAAAATAATATTTTAGGACCCTTACAAATTAACTAATTAACAATGAAGCTACAAAACGCAAATTAATGGCCTAATTAATGGTCAGGATCTTAAAAGTAAATATTAATAACTGTTATTGGTTTAAAGGTAATTATTATGAATGTGTAGCCAGACTTTGCTTCTATACTTTTTACTTAAAAGCCAATTATAAATACGGAAATAAATAAATGCACACATCATTGGAAGCAGTTGTATATTAATATTTCCTTAGGTTTTATTATATGTATTTTAAATATTTCAATTTGATGACTGTTAATTTGGCTTTCACTTTATCTTTTATTGCATTAAATAAAGTTTAATGTTTTTGTGACATCTGAGATTTTTAATAATCGATTTTGTGTTAAGTAATTAAACCTACAGTCAATAGATGTAAAAAAATTGATTTGAAGATTTAAAAACAAACACTATACTCTTAGTTTCCGGGTTGCAACCGCGTCCTTGTCGTAGCTTCTGCGGACGTTTCATTCGCAATCTTATGGACATCTTCAGGGTTGTTACTGCACACTGACTGGGGACTATTCATTCTGGATGGATTCATACAGGGTTTGTTTCGAGTCAATGGAGCGGAAAAATTATGAATCAATGAAGTGTGGCGGTTGCTAGGAAGTTGAGTCAGTTGATCGCTTTGTTTCCCCGATGTACACACTACCGCACGAACATGGAATCTGGTAGACACCAGGGGCTTCCAGATGATTGCAGTCTTTGATAAGAATTTGAAAATAGTTTCTAGGTTGTTCATGAAGAGAATCTTGAATGTAGGGTAAATTCGCTTGCTTACTGAAATTAGGGTTAGATGAGGGATGTTGCTGTAGAGAAGGGTTAGTGTGACGGTGAATGGTAGCTAGAATATGTTTCCTAGAATAATATTAGGGATCAGAGTTTCAGTGATGTGGTTCAGTTCTTGAGGAAGCGAATTGGGTTCAGATATGGTAATGGCTCTTTGTATAAGAGAATTGATAACACCGCGTTTTTGGGCTGCATGGTGGTGTGAGAGGCCATTGAGAGATCTATCCGTGCGCGTGGGTTTTCAGTAAACGGAATGTCCCAGCGCACGGTCAGGACTCCGGTGTACGAGAACATCTTGGAAAACAAGGCGACCGTCCGATTCGATCTCCATGGTCGAAATCTCCAATTCAGAAACGATAGGAAATTGTTTAAAGATTCGTGTCCATGAGGCCAGGTAACAAAGGCGTCAATAACGTATCTGTACCAACACTTTGGTTTAAGGTTGTAAAATAATAGGACTTGTTGTTCGAACGCTTCTATAAAGATGTTGGCGACGGCAGGAGATAGAGGAGATCCCATAGCTGCGCCTGAGACTTGCCCTAGTACCATGAAACTGGAAATAGGTAGAAGAAACCGGAAACCAAGAGTATAGTGTTATTGACGAACTTTATAGAATTACGAAGATCGTTTTCTCGGAAACTATGCAAGTGCTAGTGCGTAAGCAATCTAGCAATAAGTGTGATAATCTTAGATTAAAGATCTATTAATTCCTTCGGTAATGTCTTTAATTAGAATAAATTGATTGTTTCAACGTTCTTTAAATGCACTCAAATTTTTATATTTTAATAGATAATCTAAATGATTACAAATCAGAGAAATTTTATGGTGTTTGCAGCAATAGACAAGATAGAACTGCATATACTAGTAAGTTTGCAGGATTTAATCTATTACGGATGCAATAAATAAATGTTATTAACTATGTTATGTGAACAAATTATTTCTATTAGATTCTCTATGGCTTACAGCTTCACCGATTGTGAGTATATATCAAATATTCTGAAGATGTTCCCAATTATAATGTTTGATGTCTTGTATTCTACGTATGTATGTGTTTAAAAGCTACAGACCTTTACGATGAGGTTCACATAACCCGACCAATAATATTTATAAGTTAATTACTTTCAATTTGAAACTTTCTCCAAACACATGGTTATCTAGGTACCTGAACCTTATTCAATGCAAAGATACGGTTGTGCAATGAAGATGTATGCTTAATTAGTAATGCTTTATAACTATAATTATCTATTATATATATATTTTTATTGACACGTATATATATATATTATTGACACGCATGTATTGTTACCTGCATGTGTTTCACAGTGACGTTGTAAATATTTTTTCGTCTAGGCAAATTCTTCAGATTGAATCGCTTATTAAACGCTTGCAAGTTGCTGAAGATGTGCTCTATTGTAATAATGCGTCCATCGTTCTTTTAACTGTAAAGTTCATCTTATGGTATTTACCGAAGTAACTGTCGTAATTAAAATACTGAATATCAATTGTTTCTTCTAGCTATTTAGTTTCAAGTAAATAAAATTATTCTCGTTATAACAATTATATTTATTATACAGGTCGCTCACAACGACGTACATATTTTTAAATTTTAAGGCGCCAATATTATGGATAAAGTAAAAATATTTTCAATTTCGTGGCACACTTCATTAAAATCAAAAACGGTTATCAATTTTCTTAATTTAAAAGGGACGGTTTGTATATCCTGGCTTCTTTGTATTTGAAAGTGGCCGTGCATGACATTACTATAGCAACGGACACATATTATGTCAAAGTTGATTTTATAACAGCATTATACGTGTTCAAGCTATTCATATTTCTATCTTTGTTATTGTGTCCTAACTATTTTATTAATTTTACTTTCATTTACCTTTCTATTCCAATAGCTTTTTTCATAGTTATTATATTGTTTTGCTTTCGCTATTTGTTTTATTTAGTTGACTTTAATATGGCGAAGTACGATTCATACGAAGGGGCAAATATGTTTGAAGCTTACATTGAATGTGGAAAAAAATCCTATCGCTGCTTCAGAATTGTATTTTCAAAGATATCAAAAACGCAGACAGCCAAATATCACTTTATTTAAAAAACTCAGACACAATCTCAGAGAGTATGGGTCATTAGTATATTGCAGTCTAATATATTTTTTATTAAAATAGAGGGTAAGAGTATAATATATTTAACATAAATAAAAAAATACATTAAAAATATATAAAACATTTAGTGTATAAATTATGAAATTAAGAATACAATATATTAATTATAAATATAATTTTTATTTAAATCAAGAATGCCATATATTTTTAGTTAAAATAGTTTTTGATATTAAATAAAAATGGGTTTAATATTAATAAAAGGAATTATACAAATTCACGTGTAAAGGTAATGACGTAGCTACAAGCGTTAAAAACAGCTTTTGGTCATAAACACCCTTGTTTAGAGTTCCTTTGGCTCTCACCAGTGTGCGGCACTGCAGGTCAGTCTATCAACAAAAGAGCGCCAATTCGATCTGAATGCTCCCGTTTGACACAACTAACACAAGAAGGCACTCCGTGTGTAAATGATTATTAACATACGACTGAAAACTTTTTAAGCATCAAACGACTTAAGGATTAACTCAATATCATATTTCATCCAAATAACACCAAATCCTTTCTTGTGACGCCAGACTGATCTAAAAAGCTTGTTGCTAAGCAAAGTACTCACAACAATTGCCCAACTGTCAAATCTCAATTCCAAAAGCGTAAATTATTCTTGTTATTTATTGTTATTATAACCTGCATTTGTCATACTTTCGTTCTTTGTGCTCGTTATTATTTTATGTCATTTTAACTTGTTTTGTTAATTTACTTTATCGTACTTCATTGTAATTAATTAAATTGTAATAGGTTTGTTTAAATTTGTGACTTTTAATAGGCAATGTGCCTAAATTTCAGTTTTTTATGTCGTACCTAATTTTAGTATACCATGAATTTGGCAAGAATTACCACGAAGTGGAACACAATGAACACTGCCCTTATACAGCCGGAAATATTTTAACTTTGCGCTAAGTAACCATAGATAGTATAAAATTTACAGGGCAAACTGCTTTAATAGAAGATAATATGATTTAAATTATTGTAGAATTTGTTGCGTAACCATGGCAAATAAGGTGCCAATTGTTGCCAAATTTACATAATATTAAAATTGACCCAGCAATTTTGCATGGTTCTTGCCGAAGCCATCATAAAAACCTAAAAATCAGACATATTGTCTATCAAATACTAACACATTTAAACAAACTTACCATAATTAATTAATTGCAATATAGTTCGTTGAATTAAAGAAATAACAATTAACAAAACAAGCTAAAATGAGAGAAAATAATAACGAAAACAAAGAAGGAACGTATGACAAATGCGGGATATAATAACAATAAACAATAAGAATAATTTACGCTTTTGTAATTGAGATTTGGCAGTTTGGCAATTGTTATGATTACTTTGCTTAGCTACGAGCTCTTTAGATCAGTCTGGCGTCATATGAAACAATTTGGTGCTCTCTCCTAGCCAACTTTGCGTAACAACAAAAACAGATTACGAAAACCTTTATTGCTGCATATCGTCATATTTCTTATGTTAAGTATAACATATGTGGTATCTTTGGATTCGCCTTTCGATTACTTTTCCAGAAATGTAAAAATATGTAGGCTATTCTATTTAAAATAAGAAAGTTGACGTCACTTCCGGTGACACCGAAAATACAACTGAACTGCCGACAACGGCAAAAGTTAATTGATAAAAAATAGGAATTGACCTATTTTCTCTAAAGACGCTAGCTTCTGCCATTTAAAAGTTAGCATGGGGGGATGTTTTAGGCCCGTACTGTATAATATATTTAAATGGTTTAATATATTATTATATTTATTTTAAATAAATCATCAAGGGTTAGCGAAAAATTATATTTAAGGTTAATATAATTTTCTTAATAAAAAATATCGTAAGTTTGTTTTCTCCGTGTATGTCAGGAAATATTTCGAATATTATGAATCCTGAAAACAACTTAAAACATACATATAAGTATTTATTTACCTATACATTTACGCCGGAAATTAATAATGCTTTTCCAGATCTAGTGGCTGCTCTTAATCAATGGAATACATTATTATTACCCGCATTAAAGTTTATCAAAAGAAAAAGCATTGACAGAATAAAAGAAACTAAGCAAACAGTGTTTAAATTTTATTGCAAACAACACGAAGTATCGGCACACTCCTCACCACAGAAAATATTAATTAATACGGAACAACTGTTTCGTTGGGCCCTCATTTTCAACCGAGTTACCGAATAAATCTTATTGTCCGTTAACCACGTAAAGTAAGCTTGTAAATGTTTTAATTACTAGAACCACACAAAATCAATTACATAAATAAACAAATTGCATTTCCTTGTTACAATTGCAACTATCCAGGATGTAATTAATGCTTTAAATGCATTATTTATTGTAAAATTACGAATTAACATTTATTTATAAGATTTATTTGTGAAACGTATAATTGTATCAGCTCAGCTTTCAAACCTTTCTTCAGCGCAGTACTGAGTAATTAATTTTTTCGCATAGTTTTTTCACATTTTTGATTATCCTCAAATAGCACGCACTATTTATATCTTATGGTGGTTGTGTGTTTATTACTTATTACTTTTTGTTTATTTGTATAATCTATGTGTAGCATTGTCCTTAATTTGGTTAATACTGTTGGACAATAAACCATTATTATTATTATTATAACTTACTTTTTAATATCATAAGTACTTTTGTATATAGCTAAGAGCCTCCAGAGCTTGTAGAGTTGATTTACATGTATGTAAGTACATTTATTACTAAATATTTTAAATATTAATCATTACTCGTTAAATAAGTCTAATAGCATTTCCGCGATGGCGAGCTCTTTAAAACCCACAGACTTTTAAGTGACAGTAAGACATGATATTGAAGAGGTGTAATAAGTATATGATTCTCATTCCGATAGTGCACATACATGCAGCTAAATTACTTTCTCTAAATGCTGACGGGTTAAATAATGGCAGCATCTTCTCTATTAAGAATTAGCATTAGAATGTAAATTTGCGATTCGCGTTCGCAATTGTAAAAGTGAAAATGGGATATAAAACGATTAAATAAACGTTGACTTAATGCAAATTTAAACCAACTTAAAAATCATATTGTATAGTCAAAATCTAAAAGTTGACGACCTGTTATACATAATATTAAATTTAGTAAATAAATCATATAGTTACGTGACAATTTTAAAACTTACAATCGGTTATATGCCAGGAACAAGGTAACATATCAAAAATTTTTGAAAACCGTTTCTGTAATATGAAGGGGGATGAAGGAACTAATGTGAAGCCACAACCGATGCACCTCTACCTAGCCTCTAAGTTTAATAAAAGAAAAATTACAATCCTCATTTAGTTTTAAGTTAAGAAAATATTCATATTAAAGGGCGGAATGAAAAAATGCTCCAGATCTCACAAAGTTCTATTGAGAAATTAGCTGACCAGTTTCGTGTTCGAAAAACTCATCATCAGGTCAGCTACAAGGATATCCAATAAAAGAAAAATTACAATAATGGAAAAAAATCTAAAGTTAATAATTAAAATTAGAAGTAAGTGAATGAGTTTTTTTTATAGGTTACAGTATAATTAAATTATTTCTTTAACCCTACAGTACCCGCTAGAACTTCTGGAACATCGTTACCCGCTTCGGTCTCACAGACCGGCATATAAAAATGTTTTTTTTACATACTTAATGCTCTAATTTTGCCAAATTCACCGTTTTGGTTACATTTTTTATTAAAAAAATGCAAAACATAAATATTTATTAAGAAAAAAAAATAAAGAAATACATATATCCTCAAAAATTTTCATCAAATTAGTTTTGTGACACACATACCACACTTATATGCGTTAGGCACATGAACTTTTTACACTTTTTGCACTTGAATCTCGTTTTTCGGTTAGCTTTTGTTGTGCAAAAGAAGCATCTGCCTGTTGTTGTCTGGCTGACACTTGCTTCAATGTCTATTTTGCATATTTCTTGTATGCGTAGTTTCATTACTTGTGGCAGATTTTGTAGTGTAGCCCTTCTTCGTAAATGTAGAACAATCATTGCCATTGACAGATTTCTCAAAAATTCCCGTCTTACAATTTTACTTTCCGGATTATTTACACAAAATAAGACAAAAACATTGAGAGCCCCAACATTTAGTAGCGAAAAAATACTACCATTGGCCATCGGCGAGTATTTCTGGCACAATTGTAGTGGGAGCACAATTTATCTACGACATCAACTCCGCCTTTTGTATGGTTATACAGTCATTATTTCTGGTTTATTTCCTTCTCCACTCTCTGGATCAATAGCATCATCGTGATGCATAGTAGAAACATTCTTTTTCTTTTTTGGAATATACGAAACTAAAGTGTTATTTTTTTGAAATCGCTTCTTTCAAATTTTCTGTAAGATTTCCTTGAATCAAGTTAACAAATGTCTTAAACAAAGAAATACAATTATTTCATTACAAGTACTTACTTCTCTTAAGCGGAGAAAGAAACGCTAAGAAAATATTTCTTTTGATTTAAAGTAGTTATTGTATTGCGAATAATTGAAACAGAATTAAGGCGGACAGCTTTGATACAAGTAAACGTTTCTCTGCGTGTGACACATCATTGGAAAGCTCTTGAAAAGTACTTTCCAGTGGTATCAAATTCACCTACATTTGGTTAGGTGTTATTATTCATATTACAGAAACGGTTTTGAAACATTTTTGATATCTTGTCTTGTTCCAGGCATCTAGCCCGTTGCAAGTTTTAAATTTGTCACACCGTATATACCATACACGTCGTGAGCATTTGCAAATAACGCATGCATTTGATGTCCCCATGACCTTCAGGTAAAAATAGAAACAGTCTTCTATTAGTTAACTATAAAATTATTTGGTTATGAATCACATCCAATTTGGTCATTCTACAATACAATATTCTTGTTGATGTTTATTTGCAAGGTAAAGTGTCCGCTTTCGGCTCAAAGGACAACGATTTATTGATGTGTAATTATGACATCATCTTTCGTTCAGATCATTTAATATGAAAGTTAAGACTGCTCTTAATCGACAAAAATTAATTGATTTTATAAACCCGATTATTATATAAGGTCATCAAAGTTTTTAGTGTTCGGGCCATCGCATTATATTGGCATCGATACCAATTTTATTCACTCATTTAAACATTTACTGACATCCTGTTTTGCAACTGCAGCTAACTGTATTCTGTTCACAAAAAATGTGCAAGAGATCCAGAATAACATGTTAAAATTCTAGATTATATCAACACCCTGACATCGAGATTTTTTCATCGTGAACTCTGACTTCCGATTTAACCGGAAGGCACCTTTTAAAAGCTCTTAACATATCACATTTTTCTAAATGTGATAACAGACACACAACAAAAAATGAAATAAATATAAAACAAACTATTTTAACAACTAAATGCAGAGAAATCTATACTATGTACTCTTTTAACGATAAATTTTGCCTTCTAAGCCTTGCAATGGTTACGTTTTACTAACAGCTGAGAAATGAAAGATTAACGACAACGTATGTTTGTATGTATATGCGCACTACGCTTCAGACAGATTGCTCCAATTTAGTAGTGAAGCATATTTAACATTTTTACGTAATAATCTTCCATTCTTTACTTGAAGCATTAGCGTAGAAAATTTTGGAATGTATCTGTGGTATTTAGACTAACAATAAGTACACTGTCTCTTACTAATTACTAGTAATTACTAGAACCTATGTGATTCAGTTTGAGAGATTCTTCATGATGGTGGATTGGTTACATGCATCTAATGAAGCAGGAGATGGAAAATAAAAGTTAGCAAGTGAAAGTAAAGGTGACAGGTCAAACGCTCATCGATGAAAATCGTTTCTTCTATACGTGTCTATCAACAGATTCACTCGCAATAATTCGGAGAAGTATATTCATTTGATGATGGATGAAGGATGAGACAAGAAATGTGTAAAAAATTAAGTCATGATCAAATGTATCGATCAAGGTCGCATATATACAATACTCGTACTTACAACTACTACTACTACCTTATTTTTACCAATTACGGCTTTCAAGGACGAAAATTGTGATGTGAGAATCTTCATCGGGTTCGCTTCTCATTAAGTAAAAGTTTTATCAAGAGGATTTACGTTCACGATCTGTGTAGGAATTATTATTGTAGATCACTTAATTAAAACAAAATATCATGAATGAAATTGCCCTGAATTGATATTTTACGTGATATCATATGAGATTTGAAAAAGAAAGTGCAAGACTTAACTGTTGGAACATCAATAAAGAGATTCAACGGAAAGATATTTATTTGCTATCTGCACTTTTTTGTATATATGTACAGGGTGAGTCACATTTCGACATATGAGAAATAACTCGGTTAATATTAGAGATACAGGAAAATAGCATTAAGAAGAATTGAATGATAGTTACACGGCTACAATTCTGTTTCATCAGATGTTCCCGAGCTTCAACTATTTTGCCACACCCTCTTATTTTTTTTAATTGCATGGCCCCTATTTTTTCACACCATTTGATAGAGAATTGTTTTCTCTTTCTGATGTGACATAACGAAAATTTCTAGTCTAGCCGTGGACATGATATGAAAATCGTAGATCTGTGGATAACATTGTCAACTTGTCAATTGATAATATTATGTAGTTCATTACAATGTACAGGGTGCTCCGGGTGAGTGGCGTTTCTCGATTACTGCTTTGTCTTCCATTTTGGAGAAAAGTATTTTGAATAGTTGGTGCTGCAACCTAAAAATATTTTAGACTTTACAGAGTGTCCAGAAAGTAGGTGAATTTACTACGTTGTTTTAAATGGAGCATCCTGTATGTTATTTCATTTTCTGATTCTACGTTAAAAATAACCGCACTCCATACTGTGGGTTCATTTGAAAATTTCCCAGGTGGCCTATATCCGAAACTAATAAATTTAAAAACAGGTCATTTTTTGTTTCGAGGGGGAATGATTTTGATTAATATATCGTGACATTATACTTACCCTTTTAAGCCCCTCCGTCCCCAATATAAACATCTTAAATGCGATGATACCATTTGTAATACATCGTTGGAAACGTATTTTCATTACGAATTCAGTAGTATATCTTACTTTGACATTCGGTCAAGTTCTGGGGTTTATAAGAGAAAAAATATTATGCTAAGCAAAAATTGTAAAATGTAAACTTTTATTCAAAAGAAAATATTGAAATTAGTTAATTAAATGTTCAATCTGTGCACCATTTTATTGAAGACAATAATATAGCCTATTTTCAATTCTCTTCTGACCCTTTCAAATGTTTCTGATGATATGCGCCTGCATTCTTCAGTAATTCTAAGTCTAAGTTCGCCAATATTCTGCGGTTGTGTTTGGTACACAACTGTTTTCAGGTGATCCCACAAGAAAAAATCAAGTAGGGTCAATTGATCCTCGCCGCCCTATCCAACAGTTTGGAAAATTATTATCCAACCAATTTCTAGCCGACGCAACATAATGCGGGAGCGCACCATCTTGTTGGAAGAAAAGCTCATTTTCATTAATTAATAAATTCCCCATTTGATCTTGCTGGTTTTCCAAACTTTATATTATTAAGGGATTAATTGTATTTTGTAATAGTTCGAGGTATAGTTCACTGGTAAGATTTTGATCAATGAAAACAGGACCGATTACCTCATTTTCAAGTATACCAACCCAAACGTTAATTTTTTCAGGTTTTTGCGTGTGAACTTCTTTGAATAAATAAGGATTTTTATTGTCCCAGTATCTACAATTATGGCAGTTTACAAAACCACTTAGAACGTTGATTCATCATTGAGACAAATATCGAATAATCTTATCTCATTATTATTAATTTTCTCTGTCATCGTTTCACAAAACTCCATTCTACTATCAAAATCATCCTCATTGAGCTGCTGAACAAATTGCATCTTATAAAGATGGAATTTGTGTAATTTCAGAATTTTGTGCACGGAACCTATGGCGAGCTGCGTTTCGGAAGCTATTTTCCTAATGAATGCACGAGGATTTACGCCGAAATGTCCTAAAATTTCTATTTGTCTACCTTCATCAACCACTTTACTCCCAATGCGTTTCTTGTTAAGTACAGAACCAGTTTCTAGAAATGTTTTAACGAGGTCTAATACGTATCTGTGACTTACGTTTTCATCAGGATGTTTTTGATTAAATTCAGCAGCCGTTCACCTTGCACAATTATCATTTTTGTCATACAAAAGAACTAGTTCCGTTCGCATTTCAAAAGTGTAAATCATATTGTCAAAAAGAATAAATATCGTAATGTTTTTCTGTTATTTTGTGATTGACAATTAACTGACAATAAACATTAAAATAAATGAAAATAACTATGTGCTGTCTCGATATTTCTTTACGAAAAATAAAACCACTTCTTTTTAAAAACAGTATAACAATAAGGTAAAATGAACTACTCTATTATTATAAAGTAGCACACCCTAAATCACTTTTATTGCAATACAAAATTACAATTGTTTCAACACACACTGTCTTCTCCAGATTGTGAAGTATACTAAATTAATTTAGGATACAAACTCGCTTAAAACTAGACTTAAATACAAACTACTTACTATATTACATATGGTAATTAACTTGTAATCTAAATACTAATGTGTATTCTAATTAACCTTATTGATATCTGATTTTAAATATATCTTTTATTTATATTATTTGATATGCTACATACAGTTTTATCTCTGGCTACAAACACGTTGGGCGTTATTTTCAAATATGTTGCTAACATAAAACGAAAGAAAGTTAAAATCTCTAGGTACTAAGTATTGCCAACCGCTGTTAATCATTAGTTAGTTAACTACAACCAACAGCCTTGACCGTGCAACGATATACACTTTTAACTCATAGTTAAAAATTATTGAGGATTACTTAATCTGAAAGCTAACTATGACAAGTGCAAACGGCTGTTACTGTATTACTTACTGTAATTAACTTATAATCTAAATACTAATGCTTACTCAAATTATTCTTATGGGTATAACTTCAAGAAAGGGGAACAATTCTATTCACTTGGTCTAATAAGTTTAAAATTTCACAATTCTTGCTTAGCATGATATTTTGTCTGTTATAATTCCCAGAACTCGACCAAATGTCAAAGTAAGATATACTACTGAATTCGTAATGAAAATACCTCTCCAACGATGTGTCACAAATAGTATCACCAAATTAAGATTTTTATGTTGGGGGTTCCCCCTCGAAACAAAAATCGACCTGTCTGCATTTTTTAATAATCTTATTAGTTTCGGATGCAGGCCGTATGGGAAGTTTTCAAAAGAACACACGTATAAGCAACTACTACATGATTATTTTTAATATTAACGTTGCTGGAGAGGGGGGTAGAGGTCCGGTAAAGGTGGCATAGTAGGCCACACGTAGTACTACATTAATTTTTCAAAATGAAATTTGGAATACTATAAGCACACACACCTGCGTTGGCATGATAGAAGTAGTATCATTGACATAATGCTATCCAGCTGTCTACTATAACATTGAACGTTTGCTTAACTTTAACGCAGTCTGACTTGAATTTCATAAATAGTACCCTGTATTTTTGTTTTCACTAATTGGTACCTTATACAAATCCCTTTCATTTAATACCAAACATTGATAACATTCTATATAGATTTTTTTGAGAAAATTATATAATTTTGTATTAAGTGCAATCATCGATTTCTAGTTTTTCATGATGCAAGGATCAAACAAATAAAATAAAATAACTAGAACATATAAGTTAAATGTTAGAAATTAGAAAAAATATGAAAAACATTAAAACAAATGCTCAAAAATTGTTGCTTCTTCCTTTAAACTAAAAAATGTCTATCCGTTCATTTGTTTGGCCCTTGTATCATGACAAACTAGAATTAATGATGGCTTATCGTACTTAATACAAAATTATATTATTTTCAAGTTTTTCAAAAAATTCTATTTGGAATGTTATTAGCTCCTATACTACAGATATTTTTTCTGGTGTTCCTCAAGGTTCTTTACATGGACTTGGACCACTATCTTTTATTATTTACACTACTGTATTTGTAAAATCCATCAAAGGTTGTCATGTTCAAGCCTATGGCGATGATACTGATGATCTGATGATAGGGACCATTAATTTAGTTTTACGACAGATCAACGGTCTGTCCTTTTTGATTTGCTCTTTGGTTCGGGGTAGCGTGTTGGATTTTTAAGAGCAGATATACTGTTATCGGTTTCTAATGTACGCTTGCCTTTTGTTGGAGATTCATACTTACTTAGAAACACCTATACGTCTCTGAGAATGTTATGCATGAACACACATATGTTAAGCCTGACTCTATTGATGTGAGTAACTGAGTGAATCATGGTTATGCGATATCAACAGAGGTAACGCCTGCATCTGTAGTTTATTTAAAACGAAACACTTTTCTCAAGAACTTCTTTTGTTCACGTGCAATAAAAACAATGATTCAAAACAATCTGTGTTACTGGAGCAGCGAGTCTATTCACCCAGATAACCACCAGTTTAAGAAACTTGGTACCACTACATGTATCCGTAAAATGTCGCCAGAAAAGTAGTACTATATTACCACAGAGTACCTAAAATACTACTTCTAAAGAAAGGATGGTCACCCTACTCACTTCTCTTCTTGCTTTAATTCAATTTGGTTTATTGTTGATTATTTATACATTGTCTATTTTAGTATATTTACTTATTTCTTATTTTATATACTAACCAAATATTCTCTCTATGCATATATATTGATTAGCATATTCAACCACTTGTCCATAAAGTACTGTGACAATAATCTGTGTTCTAAAATATGTATTTCAGTTGTTGGTTAGACGGTTTCCATTGTTTGTGGGATTGGTATAATCTGACGTTTAGGCAGTGTATCTTCTGTCGTCTTCAAGGTAATCCTAAGAAGAGCTGTTTCTTGCCAAATTCATTATTTGAGCAAGTATGTGTCAACTTGACTTTAACAGTCAATGATATCAGCTCATCAACTCAGCAAACATCAACTACGTTTTCCAGTAGCATATTCCCTATAACGCGGTGGGCTTGTCATTCTGCCTCTGTTATCATGGTTGTAGGTCTGTTTTCCCATTTACCATTTCTAATGCTGTCAAGTACTATTAGTAACTAGACGTTCTTTACCTCTAGGCTTGTACGCAACCTTAGTTTCCTCTCCGTACTGTGTATTTCCTTTGTAAGGGTCGTTGTCCCATTTGATGTTGTGGTCTTCACCTCAAGCATGTTCTGTCAAGCATTTCCGTTTTCCCTTTGCTTATTAGTTTCCTATGTTATTTGATTCTCAACTGCAGAGGTCTGTTAGTTTTTCTGATATGGTCGTCGGTGGTCACAAGGTATTTTATACATGCAGTTTATCGTTCACTGGTTTACGTTGTCCGAATTAGTTTTTGTCAGGATCGATCTGGTTGTGTTTGTCGTCCTTGTGGCCGTCCGGATGTTGTATTTGTTACCTATCTTTCTGATTTTTTTCTGAAGGTGTTTTACATATGGTGTTACTACGATGGTCGCGAAATTGCTTCATCTTGAAAAAAATAACGTTTAGATAATTCTTTCAAAATGCTGCATTACTATATATGCCAATAATTTTGGTCTTCATAGTCATCTCCGAGAAACCGAAAATAACTCTATTTTTAAGGATGCATTTCATACTTTTAAATACTTCTCCATTACTAATAGAGAACCAATTGTATATCTCTGTGAGATCTGCATACCTATCGAATTTCCTCTTTAATTCATTCTTCACAATAGAGTTTTAGTGCCGCAGAAGATTCTTTCAAGAGGTATTAAGGTATAAAGTTTGTGATACAACGTTCATTGCAGTTACAATTGACAATCCTAAAAAACGAAGTCACGACTAAATACGCTGATCAAGGTCGAATTCGCACGTATTTCACCTACTATGTAGGAGCATCGTTTCCAAGGATGGCAAATGCAATATGAAGATGTGCAGTCGAACGGTTACTCATCAAACACATAGTTAATTGAAAGCTGCGTATTTTTACGAACCAGAAATATAGTGAACATCATAAAGCTCTTAATTTAAACAAAATGCTAGCAGTTTATACATAGCGTAACGAACGATTTTGTCGCAGCTAATATTTTATGCGACCAGGGTAATTATAGACAAATATACAGTTAGAGTACGTTGCCTTGTAAATCTGTAAAGTTGTGGTATTAAGGTGCTAATAGGCAGTAATTGTTTTCAAACTTGACCGATAAATTTGATCATTATATAAGCGCAAGTCCTCGACATATCAGTTACGAAACTATTAATTTACGTTTTGTAATTTGATTGTTTATCGTTCAATTTGCCAGAGTTGCAGACATTATTTTGAGTGCGATTTGTTGTATTGTATAAACAATTAAGAAAGTTAACTGTGTTATGTAAGTAATGATGTACTTGTGCTTAGATCCAATATTCATTACTTAAACTTATTCAATTAATTCATTTAAAATTTATTGAATTATTAACCTAATGATTAAGCTGCTACACAAAGAAAAATGCATTGTTAAAATAAAGATAAATATTGTTTTTTTACAATATTTTCTAATACTATATGTGACAGCAACACTATCTTGTAATCAGAACAAGAAACTTGTTATTAAGTTTGTATATTTAAAATTAATATACCTTCTCTTTAATTTTTTTACAACATAATATACTAAAACATACACTGTACGATTTGTTATTATAACAAACTGGCTTTATTATAGCTTCATGATTCATAGTAAAATTACAAACAGTTACATTTTTCCTGGAATTTCAAGAAGTATGCTCTTTGTTGTTGCTATTACTTGCGCTTTTCTGACGGCACTACTTCTCATGCTACTATCAGAGCGCGCGTTTCAACACTAATGTCTTTCCTTTTAGGCATGTTTAAAAATTTTAAACGAAATTATAAACACTATTCGTTAAGAGATGTTGTCACTACTAACATGGAACGATAACTGACCGTAATTTGAAAATATAACTTCAAGTGGCTTTATTATATATAGCTGGAATACATTCTTCGTATACAAAAATCTAAAATCCAAGGGTGCCCAAATACTTGTCAGCGGTAGTGTATACAACTTCCAACTGTACAAATGAAATCTCATTGAGAAATTTGCGTAAAACAAAAGTCTGTGTGAGTAAATAAGTAGTAGAAATGAGAAACTTGCCAGATTCTAATTATAGAAATAAATAAGACGATCGCTTGGTCAAGGCGAATTCGTATTTTGTAGATAATTAAATAACTGAACCTGCAGAGAACTATTAGATATTCCTTCTTATGTATGTCAGCAAGTTATTAACAATATGCTAGATTTAACTAGGTTACCATAAAGGTTTCCCACCTATGATGAAACCTGGATGACTAGGTATTAATAAATTTGTAATATGCTGTATGTTGCGTGATTGTAATTATAGGTGCATAAAAATGTATGTACGCAAGTATATTATATATATTGTGAATGTTATTTTTACTCCCAACGTTCAGTTAAACTTGTTCTTTAAAAACGTTTATTGTAAAACTTACAAGGAAACAGGCAAGTGTATCTCACCGATTTAAATGAAACTTTGTGGGTTTATAGACCGATCTAGTGTAAGAGCAACGGTAACTATCTTATCTGCCCGATCGGCCACTGGTGGAATGTAAAGCTCAACACTATCCTTCGCTGTTTGACTCAATAGCTCAGAAACTATGAGAGATATTAAAAAAAAAGTTAAGACAAGATTTAAACTGTTTTACATGCTCTTAACGATGACGTAAATATTTTCTCTATCACGAATATTTATTTAGGGAAACATGCGGGAGTGTTTATGAGTTAAAGATTATAACTGAATGATACTGTTTCTTTGGTCTAGAATTATGTCGTAATTGACAAGTAGTACCTCATCTGGAAAAGTTCTCACAAACTTTTTCCATATTCTGAAACCATAAACGTCTAAAGGTTGTCAAAATTTCTAACTTTAAAGAATTAAAAGATAAATCAATATCATGCCTGGTTTTATTATATACTGAAATAAAAATGTATCTCCAGTGACAAATGCACATTTAACTTTAAATTTTGAAAAAGTATCTTGTGTAAGAATAATAATAATAAATGGCTTAGACACCTCTCCTGGGGATTTCGCCGCTTCAGATGAAGGTTTCTAGATCCCTTATTAAGGGGAGGATCAGTCCCTGTTCCTTCCTATTCCACTCTTTCACATATCCTTCTCCACTCCGTTCTATCTTCAGCTTTTTCTTTTGCCTTATCGATCCCTATCCTCTTCAAGTCTTCCCTCACTTCACTCATCCAGCTAGATCTAGGTTTTCCCCTCCTTCTTTTTCCCGATGGCTCCCAATTTGTTATTATATTTAATATCTTGTCCTCTCCCGCTCTCCACATATGCCCCAACCACTTTGCTCTTTGCTGTTTTATCTTCTTAACTATATCTTCTCCACATTCTTTCGCTACTTCCTCATTTGTTCTTATCTTATATTCCAAATTTTTCATTCAAGCTGGTCCAAGTGTTGTTCTCAGTATTCTTTTCTCCGCGACTCTTAAATTTTCTTCATCCCTTTTTGTCATTGTCAGTGTTTCCGCTGCGTACATTATCACTGGTCTTATGGTTGTTCTATGAATTTTTACCTTTGTATTCTTTGAAAGATTTTTGCTTCTTAGTAGGCTGCCATTGGCTGCCATTGTTTTCTCCTTTATTTCCATTTCTCTATTACCATCATTTGTAATGGTGACTCCCAAATATTTGAACTTGTCTACTTCCTCAAAAGTATACTTTCCCACTCTATTTTTTCTGTTGCTCAGCTCTTTTCCTATTCTCATTATTTTTGTCTTGTTCTCATTTATTTTCAATCCCATCCTCTTACCTTCATCTACTACTTCTTTTAAGATGTTATTCATTATCTTCCTCTTTTTTGCCACGATTACTACGTCATCAGCGTACGCTACTAATTGTCCCCCTTTTGTTCTTATTGTACCCTTATTGACTCTTCTGGTGATGTACTCCAGTACTATATTAAATATGGTTGCCGACATCGCATCCCCTTGCCTAACTCCTTTATTTATAGCAAATTCTTCAGTTTCATCTTTACTTGTTATTACATTAGTTTTTGTTCCATACATTGTAATTGCTACAAGTCTTCTTAGTTTTGTTGGTACTTCTAACTCCTTCATCGCTAACATAATCATATTTCTACTTAGAGAATCAAACTCTTGTTGAAAACCTACGAAAAGCAGTTCGAGATTTATATTATGTTGATAAGTTTTTTCTACAATTTGTTTAACTATGTGTATTGCGTCAATTGTCGATTTCCACTTCGTAAACTCGCATTGATATTCTCCTATTTTATTATCCGTTACCTCTCTTATTCTTCTCTGTATTAACGTAGACAAAACCTTGTAGGCGGTTGGTAGTAATGTAATCACCCTATAGTTATTACATTCAAGCAGACTTCCTTTCTTATGTACCTTTATTATTTGGCCTATTTTCCAGTCATTCGGCATTTTCTCCTCTTTTCATATATTTAATATCAATGCTTATATTTGTTTTTTCAATTGTTACATATATAGATTCTACATAGCATCTATATTTTTGTAGTATATAAAAATTCTGAAATTTGCAAAAAATAAGGGGATGAGAAGTTGTTTCCCGAAATAAATATTCGTTATAGAGAAAATATTTCCGTCATCGTTAAGAGCATTTGAAGCAGTTTAAATCTTAACTTTTTTTTATATCTCTCTTAGTTTCTCAGCTATTCAGTCAAACAGTGAAGGAGTGAGTTTGGGGTGCTTTACACCCGGCGAATAGGCGATTGGGCAGCGAAGATAGCTAGCGTTGTTCTTACACTAGATCGGTCTATAAACCCGTAAAGTTTCATTTAAATCGGTGAGTTGCACTTGCCTGTGTTTCCTTGTTAGCTCTAAATTCATTTAAACGAAGTTCTTATTCAATAGCGGCGAATGTTGTGTCTGATTTAGCGCTAAAATTTCACCTGGATCTAGCGACTCTTCTGATGGCAGCTACTAATTTCTCACCACAATTACACATATTACAAAAGCAATTTAAAGCTAGTTACGGAAAAAATTTCGTAACCGGGCCTTTTCGGTCGAGTACGCGAAGAAGTTTAGAAACCCGGTAATTGTTTGTTTATCGACAGGAAGTCGTGTAACTCGTGATCTGTGAAAAACGGTTCATTCGAAGGTGTGCGCAATTCGTTTAAACAAAATTCTAACTACAAGAAGACGTTAATCCTGAATGAAACACATTTAAAAGATCCTTTTTTTTGTAGTTCTTTATTAGGGAAGTTACAGATATACTGAGCATCCGATTTTATAATGATAGCAAGGACTGTAGGGTAGAAAGGCAAACAAATATTCACGGCACACTCCACACCACACAAATTATTAATTATCTCGGAAAGGCTAAGTGGGTCTTCATCTTTAGCCACGTACCGACGGCCACGATAATCGGTACGTGGCTGAAGATGAGGACCCACGTGTCCTCGAAACGGTCTTTCCAAGTTAATTAATAATTTGTGTGGTGCGGAGTGTGCAGAGAATATTTGTTATCCGATTTTATGCTTATTAAATGATTCCAGTATACGACAATGGCTGCGTTCAGCGGACGAAGCTGTTGTTGTAATGCTGTAAATGTAAATCATGAGTAATCCTAAAATTTCGCCTAGACTCAACTTCTGTTAGATTAGGTTGGCGAATTTGATCTTCAATTGTTATAACTTGGTTGTTAGCTATTATTTTGGTTTTCCGGGGAGTCTCTTTGGCGTGGTCCAATTTTATGGGTCGACAATATCGTGTAGAAGCTGGTCGATGATTGTTCCAAAATGTATGCATTGGTTCTATTGTTGATCTTAGTTACGGAAACCATAAATAATGTCGCATTTGTTACTTCTGTATTGTCCAGATGCACCATCGTAGCCCCACTTACCAGTCAATGTGAAGTCGTTTTCAGTTGAATTTGCAGAATAGAAGTCGCTCTGCAGTATGATTTTGAAGAGCCCGTAATTGTATATTTGTTCAAGTTTCTGTTATTTGGACGAACAATGGCAGTTGCTTTACCAAAAAATGAGACCGCGTATACGTCTTGGGTGGTAAATTTGTCCAAATCGGTAAATGAGCGGTTTTTCAATTCTTGATAAATTTTCTTAGCTGGTTTCTTATACAGATCAGTGGATGCTTTTCTTTTTAAACTATTGCTAACAGCTTGTCTGTGCGGAGTGGCGATTATGGTCAATGTTTCCATTCAAGATCGCAATGTTCGCTTCATCCGTGCAGAACAATTTTTATTAGCGCACCTTCACTTAACACCTGATTTGGTAACACTACCGCACTTTCGAAATTTAAAATTATTTTTCACAATTAAAACTTTTCTTTTTGGCTAAGGATAGTCTCCATTGTGAAACTTTTAACGACTAAAAGTATGACGATTTGCTAACAAATTTATAGGAAACAATTTTTAACAAACTCAACCCTCGTTGGTCAATTACGATTACATTTGGAAAGGCCAAGTAATTGCATTATTATATGCATTTACTTTTATGGAAAGAAAATATGAGGTAGCATCCCTGTCGTGCTAATTAAATTTGACCGATGGCGCACCTGTGCCTACGGATTAACCATTAACCATTATATGTGCCAAATATGGGTGAGGGGGCAGTCGAATGTAATTATTAAAGGCTTTGATGAATTTTAATTTATGAGCGATTGTAGTAACCATAAAAGTATTAACCAAAATTAACAGTTTGCTATAACTATAATAATGACTAAACATGATCATTGTGTTTAACTTCACTTTAAATAACAATATGCTATAAAGGAAAAGTGTTAATTGCAACATGAATAAGCGGTAATTTCTGGACTTGCATTTCTACTGACTTTTGATGACAATATTCTATATTTAAGCAAGAATAAACACTATTTTTTATAAAATTTAATCTTTTAATTAATTACTTACCGTAAACATATAATCAAATTCAATACATTCACAAACTGTACGCCGCGATAAGAGATAAGTACCTTCAAATGGTATAGGAAATACAGAATGTAAGGCATTGCGTTTTACTTGAATCAAAGATACAGTATAACAGCAAAATATACTGTAATAAAGAACTAAACACTTACACTGTGTAAAAAATTGCGTTAAGTAATGTAAACTTATTAACAGCATATTTAACGTTAATTTATATTATATCGATATAGCTTGTGCAGCAGAATTTCGTTAGAAATGAGAATCGGAAACCCATGCAAGAAATTCAAAAGAGATTAATAATAATATTGCATCCATAATTTATTTCACGGAAACGAAGAATCAAACATAAGTTTAGCATTGCGGAAAAGCGGCGCTAAACTATAATTCCTGACCAAGATTACGTCGTGTGTGAAAGACGTGCCACTCTTTCGTCATAACAACTAACGATCGCTGGCTATTTGCGAACGCAAGACGTGTGTTCTTGCGGCCATTGTAGTCGACTAATAATAGTGGCGGATAGATCGCACACAATTTTTAAAGGAAGTTACATATTTGCAAAACTCTTACCCGTTCGGTAGATTATATAAAGACCTTGAGGCGGGTCTCGCTCGCCATCGATTGAAAATGGATCGAATTCGATGAACGAATTTAGTGAAAGTTGATCAAACGTAGTTAATACGGGTGATCGAAGAGAATTGAAATATGAAGGGAGGAGTACCGAGGTCTTTTTGTTGGACCGGGGGTCAAGTTCAAGACCTTATGTCACGAAAGAAAGTACTACTTCTGGTAGAGATATTTGCAAGAGAAATTGGTTAGCTATTATTTTATAACAAGCTGAAAGCAGAACAGGAAGGTATTTCTAAAATATGCAATAATAAATTACTACAGTCCAAAAGAATAATTGACAGTTAAAAATAAGTAGAAAACAGTAATGAACACTACTATAGAAAATAGGATTTAGATCTTCAGTTGCGAATTAAAACAGTTTGATATTTGAAGAGAATATGAACATCTTCTATTTCATGATATTCGTAGTCTACTGTTACTTATCATTTTAATTTGGAAGATTTGAAACGTCAAATAAAATTGAAAGGATAACAATTAATTAACAACTACCGAGTGTTCTAGATTCAATATTACAAGTGATATCTTCCTTATTTGTGGAGATATAAGATCGAGCAAGGTGTCAAAAATTATGTAGAATCCTAGAAGATATACTTTTTAAAACTACCGCTAGTAAACCACCCTCTAAGAAACCTTCTCCAAACTAATTTTCCTAAATTGCACCCTTAATCATTTTGACTTTACGATTGAATTACTAGAAGTTAGGAATACAATGGTATAAATAAAAATTGCATTTAACAAATAGCTACTAATAAAAATATATTATAAATTTTTAATTGAATTTAGTTGTACGTATACAATTGTGTAAGTTGTACGAAGAAAAATGATTCAGATATTTATTTCGTTTTGCGAAAATAGTTTACGTAAATTGGACATACAAGTTTTAAAGCAGGACATTGGTGGATAAGGCATTTTAAAGAGGCGCATGGCATTGTATCACGAAAATAACGAAATTTGTTACTCATTCTGCTGCAATTGATACTATCGAATTACGTGACGTAAGCGACAGATTTATAAATAACGTAAAACTTTATATTAATACCCTTGGAAAAAACAATATTTATAATGCAGACGAGAGTGGTTTTAATATGGAAATACACTCTGGTCGTACGTTGTTTCCACGAGATGAAATACATGTTGGAGCCACCGTACAGTCCTTACACTCTATTACTCACAGTTATACTATAATACCTACAATTTCTGCAAATGGAAGATTATTATCTCCACTATTTCTAGTTTTGAAGGAGGCAAGCGGTACTTTAGGCCCTCGCCCAATTAATATATACTGTAATGTTCAATATTTACGACAACTACAGCATCAGCTGTCAACCTCTGAACGATTAAGGTATTCAGGTTAGCCACTCGTTGGTAATTAAATATCCCTCTTGCGGTAAGAAATGGAAATTTCCTCGTTACCATTTCCCCCCCGCCAACTGGCCTTGGGGCGAGGACATTATATTAAATATATAAGTCCAGATAACGACGATCATAGGGGAATTGAAATAAAACCCCATCTTCTGGTCGATTTCTTCATTTGTAATTCGTCAAAATTAATGGAATGGTAATCTAAAACAAGCAACAGCGCAAATTAAAAGATATTTTAAGCATGATTTCATCAATTAAATCTTTATCTGAATTTTTTTGGTAAATCGGAGAAATTTCACGTTTAAACCTTGTCTGTTATAGTTCGAGTCATAGAGTCCTCAAAATACAACCACCTCGTTGCGTCACTGCATTCATTCTCGTATGCTATTTGGATAAATAACATCATATCATCGAAATGATGTTTTAAAAGTTTCTATTTGGATTTATTTTATCAAAATTTGCTGTGGAATAAAATAATTGCCGATCTTTCGCGATTTAAAATAAAAGAAAGATAAGCGACGCCAATAATTTCATCAATCTTGATTCAGCCTTCGTTGAATTAATGTGTATCTTAACTCCGAATTTAAAGTGTTCGATAATGAAATCAAAGTATTTATTCGAATAGAAAAAGGGTTAAAGTCTAGTACAGACAGTTTCCGGAAGAGGTCATTATAGACAGAGTGTTTATATAACATTGGCTTCGGTCGAATTTCAAGGATAGTTACATTTTTAATTCTAAAATTCGTTAATTCCGAGTTATTAATTTGAAAATTCATTAGAAAATTACCAAAAGAGTATCCAGGGATACTCCCGACCCCACTAAGAATTGCAAAATTTAGTAAGAAAATTTAACAATTTTTCCAAAAATCCCCCGAGACAAAAATATTTCAATACATATCTGCCTCTGCATCAGGAAAATTTAAATCTACGCATCTCAAAACATGGTATACAGATGTTTTCTTGCTAAATGCTGGTGCCAACAATTTGCTACTACCAGATTCATGGAGTGGACATTGTCCAACAGATCTACATACATACATTAACGCCAAAAGACAAAAACGTAAATATTTTGACGATTCCAAAGGAGACAACTGCGATGATTCAACCATTAGACGTGTATGGTTTTAGATTATGGACAAATTTTGTGAGAACTTTTTCCGACCGAGTTCTTTTGATGGGCCACGATATAAATTTGCCCCATAGAAATACTATTATCAAGTTACAGTCTCTAACCCACAATCAGTTTTCGTCTCCGAGATTTTTTGCCGTTTTTAAGTATTCTTGGTACAAAGTGAATACATTGCGGAGCGTCCAAATGCCTTTGGAAACCCAGTTATTTTCTGCTTTCCCAAAGCTGCACAATCCACGCCACTGTGTACTATTTGTGGAAAACCTGCTCTCGAACGTTGCTTTTGGCGTAAGCAATATTTGTGTTTAGAACATTTCTTTTTAGATTACCATTATTGTAATCACTATGTTGAATAAAATTAAATTACAATAATGTATATCGTTGAATTCAACATGAAACAGACCCTCATTTGCGGTATCTAAAAATTAGGAAAAGTTAAAAAAGCGGGCGGGGGTAGTTTCTCTATTGAAATTAATAAATTTTGAAACGACGATTATGCTAAATTTAGTCCTCTTTGAACACTTGAAAACCTGTCTTAACTTTTTTTGAATATCCCTAATACTTTTTGAGATACTAGCACAAATTTCAAGGGACAGTATTTTCATTAGACCGCCCTCCACTCCACATACGGAGGATTCCGCAGAAACGGATACACGCAATGATCTTACATTGGACTCCTCTACAAATTCGAAAAATTTCAATTTTTTTGGGGTCAGGGTTGCCGGTGTTCCCTTAGTCCCCATAGTACGCAATTGGACGTATAAACAAATTAGATATTTACTAAAGTCTTGCGAAAAACGAGTACTTTTCTTGTAAAGAAAGATTCATTTTATAGAGGATAGGACTATATCATGAAGAGTAACAGCAATAGCTGTATAATAGACCAGGTCGATACTTTGGACCACTTGTTATTTAAATTAGGTTGACATTAAATGCTTTTAAATACTTTATGCGCATATGTATTGTATGTATTACAATTGCTTAACAACGTTAGAAAACACAAATTTTCAATCAATAGTGACTGAAGTACAAGAGCCTATTAGCACACAAATGCACAAATAATGTTGTTTTAAAACCCTGATCTTATAATTTAGTTCCTGATCAGGCCTTGATCTATGCAAAGGATTAGGTAATTACAAGCTGCAGGTATAAGAATATTACGGACGAATAGGCTTTGGTGTAATATTATTTTAAGCAGCATTCATGTCAGCCTAACATTGAGAATTCATTGACATTTACAGTGGCAACGATGACTATGTTTAACGGCGTAAAAATGCCGTCGCAAATTGTAGCTAGGTGCTTATTTGCGACGAGGTAATGCATACATCATTTCCATTGTGAAAACCATTAGAGATAAAAGATACCGTTACTATCTGATGTATGCATATTTATGCATGTACTTGTTAAGAGGACATAAATGATATCTTGGTGTGTATGGAACTAGAGACAATTGCTTCATATCCGATGCTGCTGATAATTGATCTAACGAAGAATGGTTCGATTATGCGTAATTAGGATAGTATTAGAAGTAACATATTATCCTAGTTTTGTATACACAAATGCTGTTGTATATGGAGATATGTTAGAAAAGAAAGATTACCTTGCATGAAACGTATAGAATGTAAAATATTTTAGCTTCCGTGGGTGAATTATGAAAATCTGTAATTAAATACTTGAAAAACTCTCGACCAGATCACATACACAAAGAAAAAAAAGTTCTTGAATCAAACAAATATATATCTTTGAAATTATTTATTTGATTCAACAAAGGTTTATTTGAGTGAAAGCACATTTTTTAAGAGCAACAAATTGAATTTGTCCAAATGTACAAAGGTTTTTATTTTACATAATTTTGTTGTGTCAAACAAATATACGTTAGAATCGTGCGCTTCGTACGTCCTCGGCAATTTCCGTTACGTGAACGCAATGCAATCGCAATCAAAGTCTTAATTTAGGTTATGCGAGATGGTGGTTCGTAAGCGGTGAGATGTAAGTGAAGAAAATAATAGGTAAGTAGAATAATGGATTTAATATTTTTGCCATTGGATAATGAACGTTAACATTTGTGTGTAAAAAAATAATAAAATAGTTGCCACAGATTGGTGAATATCAGAACTCCTGTTTGTATTAGGGATTAGTGAAAATTACAAAAATCCGATATCTTTTTGAGGACCAGTAACACCAATGTTAGCAGCTTAAATAAATTGCGATTCAATCCACCACGCATTTAACAATGCGTCTTCTCGTTTTCATAGTTTGTAACTAATTGTTAGTATATTTCCTCCTCTTTTGGCATAACAGGTATTTCAGCAAAGGCAAATGATAAGACATGCTTGCATGCATAAGCCCGTTGAGGTATTTGCTGTTCCATCACCTTCCTCTTTTGTCATAATACCTAGCACCCTTCTAACACCAAACCATACAGTTATCCCTATCACTCGTTCTTGCGATTCTCAAGATTCCTTTCATATTATTTCTGTCGCTTTAATTATTTTTGTATATTGGTGCTGGTATTAATTCTCGTTCTGACGATATTTACAAAAATAAGAAATAAAAAGGGTCTTGCACTAATCTCTCGTATCCTAAATTTCGATAATAAAACTATATTACCATATCTACAATTGTGTAATTTGTGCAACAATGCTAAATATAGTTTGTTATGTCAACAACATATTTAAATCGTAAAGGATATACAGTTCGCAAGTTTCTAGACTTACTTTACTATGCAAAAACTTAATTATATTTTTATGGCTTTTCCCTGAATTAGCAATGCTTTAAAATTCGAGATTAGCAATCTATAGCTCGATAACCAATTAGAATGTCTTTCGTTTCATAAAAAGGTGACATACGCAACCTTCAAAGTTAAAAAAATCGTTTATTATTATTTCTTCGTTTTGAAGTGTTTCTAATAATTCTTTTTTATTCCAATTATGTTAGATGATTTCAAGTAATGGATTACTATTTCTGTGTACTTGAGTTCAACATTAATGAATTTAAATGTCTTTTAAAATATAAACGTTTTTAGAAAATATTTTCCAAAATATCATTATTTGTTTATATTTAATATATTTACAAGTAGCTAGCATTTGTAGATTATTAGTAATTATAATAATTTCAGTTGATCTTTCAGAAACATCCTGTCGCTATTAATTTTATTAGTAATTGTAAATTTACTATAGTAATTTTGTATTTTTATATTTTTTAGTGCGTGATGGTAATTAATTGTTTAGTGAGTTCTTGGCTCACATAATTCAATCATTCTATATATAAGTAGTGACATACTAACTGATATTATGAACATGGACAAAGATATCCTGAAATATAAAAAGAACTATCTATCTTTTACAAAGGATGACCTCGAGTTTTACTCATCTTATAGTCTCTCACAAATATTTTATAACAAATTATGTAATACAGACCGCAATTTACCACTACACAATTTATATTATCGTGACGAAATTAAAACCTGGTATAGGTCTTTGTCATTATAGACGTGTGTACATTTTATTGGTAGTTGATAGCAAATAATAGGCACCTACTTATGCTATAAATTAAAATCATATATTCTGAGTAAAAGATTATCCTGGTATTGATTTTGCCCAAAGGCGTTCGTAATATATGGCATTTGTAATCCATGGTTTCCATTAGTATTCCATGAATTTAAAATAACTTTTATGCTTGGGTAACAGCCAGGCACTTTTTTTCTTTTCTTGACAATTCAAAAAGCATTGGGAAAAGGTTGATACTTTTAACTGATACTATTTACAAGGAAACACAAGCACATAAGTGCATCTCAGTGATTTAAATGAAACTTTGTGGCTTTATAAACCGATCTAGTGTAAGAACAACGATAACTATCTTAGGTGCCCAATTGCTCAATGGCGAGGTGTAAAGTACCCCAAGCTCAACACTACATTTCGCTGTTTGACTCAATAGTTCAAAAACTGTGAGAGATATCAAAGAAAAGTTCAGACAAGATTTAAACTGTTTTACATGCTCTTAACGATGGCCTTAATATTTTCTCTATAACGAATATTTATTTAGGGAAACAACTCTCCAACCCCTTATTTTTTTGCAAATTTCAGAATTTTCATATACTAAAAAATATAGAAGCTACATAGAATTTACATATGTATATACATATATTACATCTGCTATACTCTGCACTCTATGCACATATTTTATTAATAAAGTCATTGATATCCACCTTCGTGTTTTCTTCATTGCTGTAAATATAGCACATCAGTTATGAATTTTTTTACACAAATAAGAATGCTTCGTATTGTGAATATGCTTTAGACCAGTAAGTACTATGAACGTCTTTATAATAGCAGACAGAAATAAATTAATATTTTGTGTGTCCTCCCTTAGTAGAAAACAGCATTTCGTTTCTTCTAGGTGGAGGAACATACAACTTTTCAACAAATGCGTGTGGAATTCGTATCCACTCTTCTCTGAGTATACGAAAACATTCGTTGGCTGACGCTCCGCCCTTTTACGGTCCAAATAATCCCAAACATGCTCTATTATGTTTAAATTTGGGCTTTGAGGAGGCCATTTCATGACTTCCAAAACGCCTTCTTCACATTTTTATGTTAAATAATCTTTGACAATCCTACTACAATGTTTAGGATCATTATCTTGTTGAAGCATGAAGTTTGGACCAATTAAGCGATGTCCAGAGGGAATAGCAGAATCCTTTAAAACTTGCAAACAGCGCTGCGCCGTGAATTTTCCTGTTATTCTAATTAAATCCTCAACTCCTGATGATGATATGCATCCCCATACGAACACAGAACCACCGCCGTGTTTAACAATATGTTGTATGCAAGTCGAATCATATCGTTCCCCTTCTCTTCTGTGAACATATTGGCATATTTGGTTCTGAAAATTTCGACTTTTGATTCGTCAGTGAACAAAACTCCATTCCACATTTCTACAGTCCAATATTTGTGTTCTCTTGCATACTCCAACCGCTTTTGCCTATTTCCACCTCGAAATAATGGTTTTCGAGCTGCGACCCTTCCTCGAAGACCTTGTATTAAAAGTCTTCTTACACAGGAAGGCGTTATGCTTGTTCCGGTAGCCACTCTGTAAATCCATGGCCAGTTCTGTCGAAGTTCGAAAGCGGTTTCTTACGGATTGTAATTTTAAATATCGCACATCAGCCTTCTTTGCCTTTTTAGGTCGTCCCATCTTCTCTTTGTTTTGTACCGATCCAGTTTCATAATTTTTTTATAATACTGTGTACTGCGGTCTTACTAGCCTGTGTTTTTACTGCAATTTGTCGTTCGATACAACCTTCCTGGTGTAATGTAGGTAATCACTGTACTGCCATCATGCACTGAGATTTTATCCATTGACACAAATATCAATTATTAGGTCTAAACCTCACACTTCCGCTAATTATTCGATAGAAAAATTACAATAATAAAAAAAAGCTAATTTAGTATAATACGTTTACAACAACAACAAACTATTTACTTATAAAATACTAGTGCGATTTATTGTACGCGATGTGGTTGTTCTTACAGTAAAAGAAATATCTTATTCTTAAAAATATTTTCCCTGGAACTAGAATTACGGGAAAATAAATTACCCCACGTGTTTACTTATAAATTCGAAAGATTGCTCTTGGAAACATATATAAGTGAATATTATGAAATCCTTTATATACTTCTTCTTCTTCTTCCGGTTCTTCTTTTACCCATATCTTTCGTGCTTTCCTATCTCTTGCCAAAATCTTCATTTCATCAAGGGTTTTTTCTTTTTCTCTTCCTATTTCCTCTACCTGGTTCATCCATGTTTTCCTAGGTCTACTTCTTCGTGTCTTCCTTGATTTTCCCATTTCCATCACTTTTTTCGCCAGCCTATCCTCGTTCATTCTTATCATGTGTCCATACCAATTCATTTGTTTTTTTCTCGTATCTCTGTCATTATCGGTTTCTGATCTATCATCTTCCTGAGCTCCTCATTTCTTAGTCTGTCCCATTTGGTCTTTCCCGCTATTCGTCTAACATGCTTCATTTCAATAGCAGCTCTGTTCACTGTGTCGAAGGCCGCCCTTAAGTCTATGAACGTGAGGAATAGTTCTTCTTCTTCTTCTTCTTCTTCTATTTTTTTTTTCTATTAACCTTCTCAGTATATATACATATATATATATATATATATATATATATATATATATATATATATATATATATTGTCATTTGTTTGTCTTCCTGGCCTGAAAGCAGTCTGTATATCTTCTAGTCTTGCCTCAACGTGTTCTCTTAATCTTTTCTCCAATATTCTTGTGTATAGCTTGAAACCAATCTGTACCAGACATATTGCTCTGTAGCTTCCTTTATTTACAAATACTTTTAATTCAAATCTGTTGAAAATATCAAATGAAGGGTTTTCTACCTGCTGGTGTAAAACATATTCACACTAGTGTATATGTAAATTGTACGTAGCTTCGTGGATGGCGTATATTTTTTTTAGTTAGTCGTGAACTCACTTCTGTTCATGCTAGCGGGCACAGCAGGAGAGCTACGTTCAGGTAGGTTTGCAATTTTAATTGTAGTTCCCTCCTCCCTCTCCATGAGGAAAGCCAGGGATATAAAGTATGTGTACCACTTGGGCGATATACCACGGTATTTCAAACAGAAATATATGCTATACAAACCTGCGCGTGAGAGTCAGGCAGCCTTAAAGGTACTAGCATCTTATCATATAACCTCCAAACTAGTATGGGAGTGCCTACAAACCCTAATGGTTCTGTCTAAACACAACAAGGTCACACTGATGTGGGTGCCAGGGCACAGGGGCATAGCGGGCAATGAAATTGCAGACCAGCTAGTGAGGGAAAGCTAAAAAATGAATTATATAGGCCCTGAACCGGGTCTAGGTATTACCAAGAGTGCAGTGCGTGGTGCAATTAATGAGTGGATCACAACACAACACCAATTAAATTGGGAACACGCAGCTGGACAAAAGCACAGCAAACGGATGATGGGAAGACCGTCGCAACATCTGACTGCTGGCCTGCTTGAATTAAGCAAGATACAGCTTAGGGTAGCAACATGTCTATTAACAGGACATGACTGTTTGAGAGGCCACTTGCATAAGATGGAGACCTACAAAGATGAACCCTTATATAAACTTTGCAATGAGGAGCAGGAAACAGCCCCTCATATTATTTTCGAATGTGCAGCTCTAGCTCAACGCAGGTTCGCTATGCGAAGCACAATTGAACTACCAATGGAGAAAGATTTATTACATAGGCTCTGAAACCTGATTGTGGGAACTAACCTGTTTAAGTAAAACAAAACCGAAACAGGAATAATACAATAGGCTATTAAGCTTCAGTGTTAGGGATATAAAGACCAGCCCTGCTTTGGTAGGAAAATCAATCAATCAATCAATCAATCCCCTCCCTCCCCCCATTTTATTTTTTTTTGCGCTACAAGATCATTTAAATGTCATAATAGCAAAAAGCAAAGATAAAGGCTGTTATTCAAGAAATCAAATGATTGTTTCCTTTAAATCAGATGTTCGAAACGCTATGACCTATCGTAGCGTTTCGTCCTAACGAAGCACATATTTAATTTCGACATAAAAAAACAGCAATATAAATATAAACATGCTATGATTGCAGCTTAGAATCTACACAAGAAAAAGTTGTTTTAGCTGAAGTAACAGTTACCTAATAAATAATTCTTCATATGGAAAAACTTCAGATTCACTTTCAGAATTACGGAGCCGCACATTTCACATGTGTGTGTGCCTACGTTCTCCGTTTATCTTATGTCACCTAATCGGATTTTACAATAAAAACTTTCAACGAAATACTTTCTTTTCCTTATTAACGTCTGATTGAGGTCAATCTAATGATTAGGAGATGACAGTTTCTCAAAAAACGCCGAAAATGCTACAAAAAAGTAATTGTCGGTTCGTTAAATGTATTTCAGGAAATCTTCATTTAGCTGCATGACATATTTTTATAACAATTTCATTGGTTTATGATTCAATTATTGATTAGTTGCCATACATAACTTTTAATGCAAACGCATTGCCTTAAGACTGCAATAACACAAACCATTAAAAGTGATATATGTTTATAAGGATGACTATATAAATTGTAATAATGAATAAAAGCTAACGAATTAATTAATTAGAAGTATATTGCAAATAGCAGATAATAATTCCTATGTGTAATTGTAATGCAAACTTAGAACCCCAGAAGAAATGTAAGCAGAGAATATTCCAAATTAGAACAACGAAGAAAAAAAAATAACCAAGAACGAAATAAGAGCTAGGATATTACCAACGAAAAAAAAATTATAAATTTAGTAGATAACTCAAATAAAATTAAAGGAGAGCTTTCTCGGAATATAGTGCAGCACAACCGCCTACCTTTTTCTTTGTTTTGACATTAAAAGCGTAAAAGACTCAAGTTTACAAGTAAGGTTTATGGAAACGAAGACAGATGCAACTTTAAATAGTTGAGGGTGGAAAGAGAACTGCAGTGTTTGTGACAGAATTTAGGTACACAGAGAAAAAAAAGCTCTTAACCCAAACAGATATGCATTCAGTCAACCAAATGCTAATTTTAAATGGCGGTAAAGATATACTCTTTTAATTTAAAGAAATAATTCTTTAACATCATTATTTGATTCAAACATATAATCTCTTGAAACAACCTCAAGTTTGATTTGAAAATATATCTGTTTGATTTAATATACGTAATATAATAATAATATTTATTGGAAATTCGAACAAATAATAATACATAACGTAACTTAATTCTAGTAACTTAAAAGGTACAGGCGCTAAAAAGACTAAATCGGCTTGTATTAATAATAAAAACAGATAGCGTTCTTCCTTTAGCCTATTGGTGTTCTTCCTTTAGCCTATATATTGTATATGTTTGATTCAACAATACCGTTCTTTTTTTAAACAACTTCGTCAGTGTGAAACAAATATATTTTTCTTTACCATTTATTTGACTTCGCCTTTTAATGGGGAACGTTCCCAAAATGGAAACATACTAAAATATCTAGTATTTATTGAATTAATCGTATTATTTGCATGAAATTATAGATTAATTAATTATAATTTTTTTTTCCAAATATTATGACTAATTCAATAAAAAATAGATTTTTTAGAATGTTCCCATTTTGGGAACGTTCGCCATTAAAAGATTAGACAAAAACGTATTTGTTTAACAAAATATTTCTGTGGTTTAAAGTATGCTCTTACTTTGACAAATATATTATTCTGTTGGTATTATTAATCCACTGAAATGGTTAGTAAGATAGATGCTTTCTTCTTTCTAGAGAAAAAAGCATCCATTTATAAACACATAGGGCAACAATGAGTTAAAAATACACAATTTTTTTAAAAACTTTGTTAACATTGTGGATAAACTAATAAAAGTACTTAAAGAATAAGTGTAATGCCGAGAATTAATCTTCATTTTGTAGCGAGGTGGTGTTTTTATTCTTGTAAGTCAACCCCAGCTCCCTAGAGTACCATTAACTTCCTCCATTACGTTTAGGTGACATCAAGGCCTTTCTAAAGATCTACGTGGTCGCAAACAGTGAACCTTAAATCTTACAAATTTCCTTCAAGTTTCTTCTAGATTACTCGTGTTTCCTAGGAACCTATAAAGTGAATCTGATTAAGTTAGATTAGGTCTCGATGTCGAAGTTTTGCTGATTTTAACAATATTAATAGCATCAAAGTTAGGTATAGTACGCCGATAACTTTAAACAGAATGTAGTATGTTCAGATTGTTATAATATGATTCAACAAAATTATGTCAAATAAAGACGTTTGTACATTCAAACAAATTTAATCTGTTGTTCTTAAAAAATGTACTTTCACACAGTTAAACCTTTGTTAAATTAAATAAATAATTTCAAGGATATATGTATGTATGTTTGTTTGATTCGAGAACTTTTTTTCTCCGTGTATAATAATGTATGCAAGAGATTCATATAGCTATTTTCCAAAATTTAGAGGAAATTGAATTTTGGGTACTGATAACGCGATTTTTTGAAATTATAGAACATAAACACGCACCATGCATTGCTTAATTATATAATTATTGCATGGCACATTCCGTAAAAGGCGTATGATGGCACAGTCACTCCGTATATGCAAGAATTGTTACTTACCATCGTTGCATTCTTGTGAATGTAGTACGACTTTATTAACGACTTGCGTTTCATGTCTTTATTTTTTCTAAATCGTGCACATTTTTGGAGGGGGCTGTACTCCGAAATCAGGCTATTTAGATGCTAAAACAAATTGTTTTTGTATAATATTTTAAATACAAGAAAATGCTTCTGATTTTTCTCGGATCGGATATGTTTTAAAATATAATCGCTCTTATAGACATCAATCTTTCCTTAATTTTATTTAAATTTCTTGAATTTCACCATTCAATTACTCTTAACATAATCATCATTGTTTTCGCATTTTTTCACATTTTCATACTTCGTATTCGTTACGAAACACGCTACACCGGCTCGACTGGCCAGTTATCTTTCAGAACAATTAACGTCCGTTTCAATTGAGGCCTTCCTAGTGTCGGATTTGTTCATCAGAAGACATGCTATAAATAAGATCAGCGCCGGATAAGCGTCTTTAGTGATTCTTACGTAAAACCGCGGCCGCTAATTCATCCTTTTCGTAGTTATTTTCGGGACAGAACAATAATATATTGGTAGGCTAATGGTAGGAAGTGATATATGCATGCATAGCTGGCATAGTTTTTCTTAAATAGTTTCTCATCTTCTGTAGATAGTCTATGATTGGATTTTAATTTGAAAATATTTACATAAATAGACATCCGTGTGTCTATGCGTTTACATTTTTATAATGTGTAATTTGTTGTTTATTTAATTATTTTTGGTCTTATGAATTGTAATTATACTTTGTGCAATGAAGATTAGAGTTTCAAAGAAATTTGATGTAACATTTCTTTCCCCATTTTTTTTTTATAAAATAAAGTTATTTCGTTAATTAGTTAGATCATTAGATGTATATTATATCATTAGATCATAGAAGGAAAAAATATCGTTGACAGTATGCGAGAAATAGACTTGGAAAACGTTACTTATAATTAAAGCTGGCCACGAGCGGTACCGCGCAGTAGCGTAGAGTCGACCAAGCCTCGCGTTCCACTAGAGTTATTCTGCTAATAGAGATGTCTGCTGCCGCAAATAATTTCGTTCATCTTTTAAATAAAAATTAAATAACACGTGCTCAAACACTTACCATTTTAAGAGTCCTCCGCGAAATCACAAAGTGAATAATGTCTGTTAAATATCTGCAACATTAGATATGTTTCAACTGTTGTTTCGGCAAAACTAGTACGGCATGAGGAAAAAATGCGTTTATATGCAGAGAACGAACGTTCTACATCTAGTGACGTAATATTTGCGTAAGTAAAATAATCTTTCAAATAACTTAACGATTCTGTTGACGCACCTTCACAAATGTGTCTTAATGTGCCAAAATCAGAATTTTTCTCAAAAACACTTTCAAATTTTTCTAGAACAGAAACATTTTTTGCGTCTTCAATCGCGCATAGCTGTGCGTGAACATGTTGCACTATTTGTAGAGGTTCTTCTAACGGCACCGCAGGATTTTGAAATTTTTCTATTGCATCTGCTAGCCCGAAGTAATTGTCGTGAATGATTTTTAAGTCCATTTTAACCTGACTATCTTGAAATTTCGACTGGCTTTTCTGGATAGCGGCAGCTTCCTTTGTATCGAATTGTAAAACCACGTTCTTAATATTGTCAAAATATTTATGATAATAAAACGCGGCCTGTAACCATGTTCCCCAACGAGTTAGAATAGGTTCTGGTGGCTCTGGTATACGGGGGCACAGTCTGTGAAATTCGCGAATACGTTTCGGTGATTTGACAAATACTGCTTTGGTATGCGCTATTAAAGCGTCTACCTCAGGATAACATTTTCTGATACTATCCGCCACAAGATTGAGAGCATGAATTTTACACGTAATGTGCAACAAATTAGCAGAATGCTTTTTAAGAGACCGGCCTACAGAAAGCATGTTTGCAGCACCATCACTCACTAACACAAGAGTTGGTTTGTTGAAAGTTCAAACTTGTCCAATGTATTTAACACTAACTTTGAAATTACTTCGGCAGTACACTGTTGTATTCGTTTGGAGACTAATAGAATTGAAGGTGCCGATTGATGAGGTTCCAATTTGCGTGCCATTACATTAAAAACAGAATGTTTCTTCCGATCTGTTGTTTCGTCGACACATAACCACAATTTTTGATCTTTCAACTCCGATTTTATTTTTTGTTCAATATGTTCGCGTGCAGATGGCACAATTCTTCGTAACGATGTTCGACTTGGTAACTTGCACTCCGAATAGTTATTCCAAAAGCAGATAAATGGTTCCTTGTCTAGTAAATTAAACGGTATATTACATGTAATAAACGTAACGCATAAATTAAATATAAATTTTTCATTTGTCTCGTGCGCAATTTCTTTTTGAGACATGCTTTTCACTACTTACGTGTCGTAGACAATGTTGTCTGGACCAACACATTAACGGGATTTTACAGATTACACATTTAATTTTAGCACCTTCATATATTAAGTCTGGAATTTCTGCAATAAATTTTCGAAGTTTGTCCGACCGCGGTCGTTTTGCTGACGTAATCATAATTTTTCTAGGACAGATAAACAATTGCGCAAATGGCCGGCAGCGAAAATGTCCGTACTGCTCCGCAGACGAAGTAATTCTACCGTTCCTCTCGGTCCGAACTGATTCTACGCCGATGCGCGGTACCGCTCGTGGCCAGCGTTACTTATAATCCACACTCATTGCTTCTAGAGCCGACGTGTAATGAAGAAATCTGTGCTACTATATGCGAGTTGAAAGATACTCATACTGTTGAGGATGACGAGATTCCGGTGAAGCTCATAAAGTACTGTGCTTCCGAGCTGGCCGTTTTGCTGGAACCGATAATTGATGATTGTCTTCAAATTGGTGTCTTCCCTGCACTATTCAAAAAAATCGATCATAAAACTGTTGCACAAAAAAGGAGATAAAAGTGATTTAGTAAATTACAGGCCGCTAGCAATATGGACACACTTCTCAAAAATTTTTGAAAAGATAGTTTTCACACGTATCTACAAATTTCTACATAAATATGATCTCTTTGACAATTGCCAGAATGGGTATATAAAGGGAAGAAGTACAACTAGAGCAATATATCAAGCTTTAGCGGAAATAGTAGATGGTTTAAATGCAGAACAAATGACTGTAGCACTATTTATGGATCCGAAAAGAGCATTCGATTGTATCGACTATAACATCTTATATAAGAAACTTGAGATAATATGCATTAGAGCACTTGCATTGCAATTAGTCAAATCGTATTTGACTGAGAGAAAGCAGATTGTTGTGGATGCATATAATGAAAACAGGTCTGGCTGGAAAACTATAAAGAGAGGAGTCCCACAAGGATCTGTACTGTGTCCTCTTTTGTTCCTTATTTGTGTGAACGATTTACCAAGCTTAATACAGCATAAAACAGTTTTATTTGCTGACGATACATCAGCAATCGTAAAAACTTCTAAAAAAATGATTGACATTGATTTAACAGAGGTGTTGACAAATTTAAGCGCATGGTATGATCAAAATCAGTATTTCCTACAATAGTTGTAACTTAGTCAGTGAAAGTAAAGTCAAATTTCTTGGATTATGGGTCGATGGTCAGCTGAACTGGAAGCACCATGTGGAGTACCTGGCGGCTAAAACATCTTCGTTTAACCATGCGTTGCGCGTAATATCAAAAACAATAAACGAACAAGCAAGCCTATAAGCGTACTATGCGTATGTTGAATCTCGAATGCGTTACGGTGTTATCTCCTGGGGTGCCTCTCCAGATGTATCCAGGAACTTCTTGCTGCAAAAGTCTTTTGTGCGGAGCATTTTCGGTCTGAAAAGAACAGACTCATGTAGGGAAGTGTTCAAAAATAAAAATTTACTTACATTTACATCCATATATATAATAGAATGTGTGATATTTTTGAAGTTGAACAAACGACGAATGTCCGGGACATTAAATATTCCTGTAAAGTAAATATAATACAAACTGAAATTTCAATAGATCAACATTCAGATTTAGACTACCTTCTTTTATTTTCATCCTACTTAACCGTGAAAAAATTCGACGCAATTCGCGGAATGCATTAACTTCTGGGTTCATTGCTTTGATGACATTTTTAACAATTCCTAGTTTGATGTGGAGCGGTGGTAACAAAGCCTTTTCGATCGGCACAAGTGGAATCTCAATGATCTTTCGTCGCAATTTAAACTCCTCACGTAAAGGCCAGTTCCGTTCGTTATATTGGTCGCCGGCAAAATCGGTATTCCACAAGCACACATATTTTTGGTATAACCCGTTTGCATACCTCTTAAAAGAGCCACCACTTTTAAGTCGGCACAAATTTTCTATTTCGGTCGATGATTTTTTTAGCGATGCATACGTCTCTTTCATATTGTTGCTCAGTGCAATTGGAATGGAATTTTTTGAATTGGTGTTGTGTAGCAGAACCGCTTTCGAACTGCTTTTTGACGAGATTGAGCGATTTCAATGTGATTGCATGGCGCAGTGACATTCGATGGTTCATACATTGATATGTTTGCTTCTTCGGTTTTCGTGGTTTCTAATGCTGATGGCTCAGATTATTCTGTGGAAATTGGTCTTGTTGGAACAGGAATTGTATTTGAATGCGGCAGCGGCGATTGAGTATGTTGTTGGAATGTATTTCAAAGAACCACTTTTTCTTCTGTTCATACCGTCAGTATAATTCACGCACGCATAACATTCAGCTGGATCATGCTCTGTCGGATCTATCCAAATCATCGGAACACCAAATGGCATAGCGGCTCCGGTTTTTGTCCATTTATTCAAATTAAAACGCATGTTGTACACACAATAGACGGCGTCCAATACACATCAGTAAAAACATTTTGTGTGAAATATTGGTGATACAAATCAGCGGTTTCAGCACTTATTTTGCACCGAGTGGTTTTAATTATACATTTTCCCCACACGTAACAAAAGGTATTTAATTTAGAAAGTTTATCCATTTTTGATATTTCAAATTCATAGATTTTATAAGCCAATACAATGAACAATCTCGAACTCTCCACTATTCACTTAGGTTTGGGTTATTTGCTTTTATATTTAAATGTTAACACTTTAACTTCTGACCAAATGGCAGTAGCGGGGAAGTTTCTAGAAGGTTCACGAATGGTCCATGGAAGGTTCTCGAAGGATTCAGAAAGGCATTGATCAAATTTTCCAGAAAATTCCAGAATGTTCCAGAAGGGAGCTTAACATTTTTAAATTTAAGTTGCTCGAAAATGCAAGGTAACTTTTAAAAACGGTTGGCACCATTGGATTCAGCGTACTCAAATTAGGTTTACCCCCAGGTGCCCAGCTTGTTGCATTTTGCACCCAGCACAGTGTTATTAAATCATTAATAAAAAATTTACAATTCCATTCCCTATGCATTTAAAATCTTTGACTTTTATTTGCATTTTATTTATTATTTATATCTATGTGTTTTGGAATGTATTTAGAAGTAAATGAACATATTGGAATTTGTTTTAACTCTGACTTAATTTTAATAATATAAATCTCCTTACATTTATTCTAGTTGGCTTGTTGAATTCCATTAAATTATTATTGTAGTATTAACTGTTAACTTTTTTTTTTCAGAATTCTTCAGTAAGAATGGAAAGGTACCACATTTACAAGTTAGGTAAGGAAAATATTCTCACCACAGCACAGTATTTTTTAGGTTTAATTTTGAAATTCATTATTTATTAACTTTTATTAAATGATACCTATATAAGTGGCTTTTTTGTTATAAATTTATGAAAAAATATTCTTTAAATATTTGCTGGTTTTTTAAGCAGAATTTTCCAATCCTGTTAATATCTGCTAATTTCTACATTGATCGTAATGCTTTTCACGTATGCAGGCTCTTATACTTTTGTTAAAATATCCGGGGTTTAGTTGGTAGAACAGGTTACATTGAACCTCGCCCTGCGATTTGCAGTTGTTGTACCTACATATTTTCTTTTTGCAATAAAGTTTTTATTATTATTATTATTATTAGTTCAATAACCAAAATAATGCTAATGTAGCTGGTATTGGTGGAATCACTCCCGGCAAAAAACAACTCGGCGTCATCAGCGTCGTTCCGAGCACAATTCCTTTCACACCATTGTTATTCGCCTCTCGGGATTATGTCACTAATCTCCACAAATAACACTAAAATATATTTTTTGGTGCCACCTAGTGCTAAGAGATATAGTCATGCCGTCTAAAAAGTAGCGACAGAAACCGGAGTACAGATGCCCACCACCTCTCCAGCAGCTCATGGGTTGCTTAACGCAAGATGACTTTGCGTCTGGGCGCTACGGTATCTGCACATGTAAATCACTCCTCAGGCTTACCAGACTTCTCGTATTGATGTCTTTTGCCGGGAGTGATTCCACTAATACCATAAGTTATATGAGCATTATTTTGGATATTGTTACTAGACACTCCTTTCATGAGTAGTTCATTAGTTTAATTAATTGTCAAAATGACATTTCGAAAAAAGGACAATTTATGTTTTTTGAAGAGTGGTAGAATTATAAAATAAGTAATAACATTTAAATGTTCTTTTTCATTTGAATGTTAACACAACATTATAGTCATCAATATTATGTGAAAAGCGTTACGACCAAAGCAAAAATTTATTATTAAGATATTTATTTCAAAACTCTAGTGTTATTTCTGATAAGTATTCCAAAGAACATTTTTTTTTCGTAAATCCATAATACACATTGTAATATTTTTACTTGTGTTGATGATAAAAGATACATTTACTTCTCTTTATAAATTTTATTTATTTATTAAAGCTGTATAACACAATATTTGTTTAGAACAGCACATCTAATACCCTTTAATATCATTGTTAATTTAGTTGCTCTTGGAAAACATAAATTATAAAAAGTGATTGTTTTGTACACTAGAAATTCGCTAATTGTTTTCTGTTGAACAACAATTGAAGTCAAAATAGAAAATAAACTTGGCGTTGATTTTGTTTTTAACGTAAAACAATAGAAACACTGCAAGCATAATTTTGTTTTAACTATTTGTAATACTACAGTCCCCCGCCATCGAATTAGGACCACTTGAGTTTGGGGTAAAACAAAAAAACAGTTGGCAATGTTGCCAATATTATTATTTATATAATATAAATATATATAATTACATATAACATACAAGTAAGTATGATTTGAACATATATTTACTATTTGCTTGTTCCTCCTCTGTGTTTTATTATTTCCTCAATCCTTTTTGGCATACTTCACTTGAGTTTCGTGTACTTACAATGTTTTTCAAGACATCTCACATATTTTCAATTATATTTCAGAGTATTAATTCTATTTGCGTGCGTCTACTTTAGGGGTAAATTATTATCATAATGGTTAAGAAGAAAGAACCACAGAGAAAAAGCGCGAATTTCTGATCTTCTAGAGACGGGAGAGTTCTCTCTACGTGAAGTTGCACAAAAAGAGAGTGTATCACATCAAACTGTTCTGAGAATAGCGAAATTAATTAAGGAGAATATTCCTAGTACAAGTAGTGTCAGAACGTACTGTGCAGGTAAACGCAAAACAACTAGAAGAGATGATCGTCATATACAGAACATAAACACTAAACATACTGCTAAAGGTATTCATAAAATTCTTAGTACAAATATCAGCCCGAACAGTCCGTAGAGGTCTTCATAAAGCAAGCTTGAAATGCAGACGTAAAATGAAAGTGACACGATTTCAATGGGCTAAAGAATATAAAAAATATACAGTTGAAGATTGGGGAAAGCTAAGTTTCATTTATCAGCAGATTTTTGGTCAGATTCATCACCATAGTTCGCTTAATGGTTTTTCCTAGATTATTTATAGCTTTGAATCACGGCTAGGAGTGCTAACGGGGAGAAGCCAATTTGTTCGTCGACGTCCTTCAAAGCGTTATAGAGAAGTATGTTACGATCAAATCTATTAAACACCTCCCATCTTTAATGGTTGGGTCGTGTATTACGACAGAAGGACCGGGACCATTATATTTCGTTAACGGAATAATGGAACAAAAACAATATAAAACAGTTTTACAAAACTAGTATTACCTTATATTGCTTCATTGGATCCGACTCAAGGATCATATACTTTCATGCAAGACAATGTACCGTGTCATAATGCAAAAACTGTAATGTAATACCTTGAATCTAAAAATCTGCGTGTACTATCTTGGCCAGGCAATTCACCAGACATAAACCCATTGAAAATGTGTAGAATGTCTTGAAAAACATCGTAAACGAAAATAAATAGTACTAGTTAGGCGAGCACTCGAATTTAAATGACTTTACTCACACAGATGCACGCGTACGGCGCCAATATTATTGTCGTTAAACTATTCATATTGCATATATTAGCTGCCTTTATACTTTTAACAATATACACGACGACCCGATGTAACTTTTCCGTTTTAATGTGCATAGTTATTTTGTGTTTCCGCTTGAGAATAACGTTATCTTACAAGCAAACGTAGGCAATTGTCCCACTCCGATTTTAATGAAATTTTGCAGGGATGTAGTACATCGAAAAATATTAGGCACGTATTTTTTTTAGCTGCTTTTTTTCGGTCGAAGGGGGTGTAATTGGCGTTCAAAGTTACCACCGCGAAACAATCTTTTTTGCTGTATCTCAAGAATAAGACAAGATATCGAATTCATTCAAAAAAGGGACTGTTTTCTGTTATTAGTAGAGTAGCCAAAACTTTCGGACTCGTATAGGCGTCGGTATTACGGGTTAATATAAGAATACGAAAAATTCATAAATAAACTTACTTGCTAATTATTCAACAAATTAGAGGCATCAAGATGTGAACTACTGTAAACTTGCATCATTGCATATGTTTCCACAGTTACTTCTTTAAACCTTGTGCGTCGACAAGAAAAAATATTCTTATACATAGAAAACGATCTCCCCACATCTAAGGAAGTTAAATTTGCATGTAGAAACTGTTTTTCAAAATCAAATGGATCAAATAGTAAGAAGCTGCTGTTAGCCAAGTACCCCATCGCGTTAAAATTGGTTCAGGAGGTTCTGGAATACCTGGACAAAATTTACGAAATTCTTTTAAGCGTTTAGGAGATTTACGAAACACTGCTTTAGTACTTCCAATCGTCCGATCAACGTTTCCGTAATGTTGTCGAACAACTTCACCAACTAAATGCAAAGCATGCAGCACGCCGGTTACATGTATTAAGTTAGGAAATATATGTTTTAAGGATCGCCTAACACTTAACATCGTTGCTGCACTATCTGTCACAATCATCACAACTTGATCTTGGGCAATTTTAAATTTTTTCAAAGCGTTCATTATCACTTTTTGATATTTTTCCGCGGTACCTTGTTGAACACGTTTGCAAGCTAACAAATATCGAGATGCTGTGTTCTCGCTAGATAAAACGCGAGCTATTACATTCACAATACTGTTTTTCTTTATATCGGTCGTCTCATCCACGGTAATCCATATTTTTTTGGAACACAAATCACGTTTACACACATTTTCTAGCATCTCTTTCATTCGCGGCAAATGATTCTGTAATTGTGTTTGTGAGGGTAATGGGTAGTTTGGAACGTATTGTCGCCAAAACGTTTTAAAAGATGCTTTTCTCACCAACGACAACGGAAGATACAAGAGGAGTTACAAGAGGTAAACATAATTAATAAATGTATGAGGAATAGTGTATAAGGTATTTCAGTTCTTACATTTCTCATATGCTTAATACCATTGACATGCCTCTGGTAATCAGTTCTGTCCAATGCAGCCAAACGAACATTGCATATTAAGCAAAAAACTGCACTACCGTCATATTTTAAATGGGGAAAAAGTGACACATACTTATGCACATTAGTAGCAAATCTATTACGAGGCATTGTTTTCTTAGGTATGTAAATATTAGTTCTATATGAAACGATACACTAATTATGTACTTGGCATAATACTACAACACACAAAAAACACCAGCTATATTTTCAAAAGCGACACCTAAGTACATAATCTTGACCGTTCGACTAATCTCTGCAACAGCTCAACCGGTACTAAAACGAGATCTCTCTCAGCGCTGTTTAACATGGTTTATATTCAAGGTCGACACGACATGCCTGCTTCTCTACCGGTTTAGTTTATTTATGAATTTTTCGTATTCTTATATTAACCCGTAATACCGGTTAGGTTACTCTAGTTATTAGCACTACATTTGAGATAGGACTGAATCAGTAGCGCACCCGTGGAGTTGTTATAAGATTATCAAGATCTCATTTTTTTCCGTCCCCGCCCACAGATATTGTCAATTTATATTTCCTCTTCGTATCTCTAAACTACTAGTTTTTAGGGGAGTTATCGTCAATGTAATATATTACCCGGAAACCTATTCTTCTCTATATTTTTAGAATTAAATTTTATATTCCAGTGTATATTAAGTAAAAACCCTTTGTTATGGCCCTTATGATATTGCTTATATTGCAATATACAAAAATTGATATGAAATATACAGATATACCAATATCCTGTTCCTTTAGATTAAAGAGGGTGACACAACACTGAAACACCGAAACTCAACTACAAAGGAAAAAATTACAACTACATATTGAAGGTATATGGTGTAATAGCGAAAATATATGGTATAATAGCGACGAACTTGAAAAAACAATAAAAAGCTGCATTGGCAGTATGCCAAAAAGGATTGAGGAAATAATAAAACACGAAGGAGGAACAAGTAAATGTTAATAAACATATTCAAATTGCCAACATTACAAACTGTTTTTTTTTAATTTTACCCCAAAATCATAGTATTTTTAAGTGATCCTAATTCGATGACCAGGCATTGTACTTTAAGCCCTATTGTCTTTTGTTAAATTATTAACTACCTATTTAATTATGCTAGTGCTGCATTTCAAAATTATTGTTATTTCTTTCACAGGTATAGCAATAATATTCTACGCAATCTACAATAGAAGGCCTATTGTGAGTATCTACTACATCTGTCTCGTCTTTTTCTAACCATATATATTTTGAATTTCAGACTGTTGTGGCACTGTCAACCCAGCAAAATGGCAACGGTGATGAATTTGTTTATTACCAAGGTAAAAAACGAGAAAATTTTCTTAAATAAATCTTCTGAATTGAAAAATAATTTTACAGGTGTACAGGGAAAACCTGGTGTAGATTTTCCGGTGTATGCCCGTATTCCAAAAACAAGTTTCAGCTGTAAGAAAGTGGAATCTGGATATTACGCGGATTTGGAAACTAGTTGTCAGGTAACTGCAGAACTAATTACTGTATTACATTAAGAAATTGGCGAGTATATCCTTCATTGCCGAAGCTAACAACTTAAATCATATTACTTACCCATTTGATTTCAGGTATTCCATATATGCAATGGCGGCGCTAAGATTTCATTTCTCTGTCCGAATGGAACGATATTCCAACAATCTGATCTAATATGCGAATGGTGGTTCAAGGTTAATTGTACGAACTCTCCAAGCTTTTATTCGGAAAGCGCGGAACAACTTCGCGAGGAATCTTGGAAGAGAAAGAACTATCGCAAGTCCGAGAGCAACAGGAACACGCCCCGAAAGAAGCCGCAACTGGAACAAAACAACGACAAAAGAAACGAAATACCAAGAAATGGATTTAACGATAAATTGCCAGGGGAAGATAAGGGTGTTGTTGCGGCAAATATTAGAGATCAAAATGTGAATAGTTTTGTGCCTGTTCACAGGGAAACTGACGAGGTAAGAAAGAAGCAAGTTAGTGGTGAAAGAGGTGGTCGTAAATTTAAAGAGGATACCTACAATAATAATTTCAATATAAAAAATGAACTAACAGATAATGATTTGGTGAACAGCGATGAGATGCAGGTGCCACAAGAAACAGCTTCTTTCTATAAGAATAATCAAAATACGATCCCTTCATCTGATAAACCAACGACTAAGGTGTATCCAAACCATAAAGAAACGTATTCAGAAGTTCTACAACCTAAATTCTACAGCACCAAGGCAATCAGTTCAATTTCGCAAACCATACCACCACAAACATATTCAACAAATAGGATACCATTAAATGATGGGAAACCTTTTGTAGTGTCCACTCCAAAATCAGCTTATAACATTCAAATTAACGGTTTTTCTGGCAGTCACAGGGGATACAATAGAGCAACAACAGAATCATTCAAATATTCACCTACGGTTCCTCCTTTTACTACTGTTAAGAAATCGCAACTTACTACTGTTGTTCCCAAGATTATAGTTGATTCGGATACAGGATCGGATGTAAATAACGGCAAACAACATATTGACTTATCCCCAACTCAACCGCATAATGAACCTAGACAATATAATGAGAAAGAAGGTGAATATACTTCTGAAGTAAATTATGAAACTCAATATACAACTCCAAATTCTATAAGGAGTGAAACGCGTAAAAGTATATCTTTTACGGAGAAAATTAATACCTTTTCGAGTTTGGACGATATAATTCATACACCCACTACGGATAAATACGGTAAAATCAATGTCCAAATTTATTCTGCTAGTAACAGTAAGGAAGGGACACCTATTCCAAAAGCATCAAGTACAACAACCGCAAAGTATGGGGCTACTTACAGCAGTACCTCAAATTCTCCTCCATCTTCTAATTCGTATGATACCTCGACAAAAAGTGATTACTTTCCTTCTATCATTGTAGCTACAAGTGTTAGAAACAACGAGGTTGTGGGTGACCAAAATGTGCAGGGTTACTCGAAAGTGGCAGAAACAACTACAACAACTAGTAATTACTACCATTATAATGCTGATACTAATACACCAAATGACATCAATGAAAATAAATATGTAAAGACGGTGGATAGCTACTTGCCTGCAGTGATAAAATCTTCCACTGGGTACGGAGTAGATGCGGTGAATAATTATCCAAATGTAGTCAATAATATAGTACAGGGTTCGTTTAAAAGAGATCAAACACCTACTACAAGTCATGGATACCAAAGCAATGGATTATTGCCAAGTAGTATTGGTACCAGTCGTAGCGTAGAATCAGAACAAACTACATCTGCTTATAATAATGCAAATGAAAGCAAAACCGTGACTTCTTCTGGAAATCTATATATTAGCAATACGGACAGTATTCCTTTTAACGCCCAATCTAGAGATAATCCTTCAGCAATTAATAATGTTGAGGCTGCAGATATTACTAGTAGGCAAAAAGAACAAATTCCTAATCCCAGCGTAGTGCAGCATAATAGTCAGATCACTGACAGTACAAGAAGTCCGATTGATACCATTACGAATGAACCACCTGAGTCTAGTTATGGAGATGCATGCGGTGATGATATAGTCTATTCTGAATTACCTCAAGATCAAGTTGTAGTGGGCAAAAATAAAATAGTAATCGATGATACGACAGTGCCAACTACAGAGACGAATGAAGTTAAAATCACTATTAATAACGTGAGTTCTACAAGCTCTCAACCCTCACAGAACACCATTGTAAAGGAGCCTACCAAACCTGTTACCGATTCAACAATATTTAGAATCCAGGTGCAGCAGGGTCAAAGAACCGATGCTACTGAAAAACCGAATGGTTTTTACGTTACCAGACATTTCGAAGATAATAACCGTTTGGCGACATCCTCTTCGTCAACTGCTTTCTCCAGTGGAAATACTTATTTGCCTAAACAAACTTCACAACCGCCATCAACATTCAATAATAATAATTTCCAAACAAACTCTCACACATATTTACCTAAAAGACCTACACCAGCACCGTTTTCACTTAATGGTCAAAGCAACGATTTAAATAATAAGGAAATTTTAAAAGAAGGTAATAATTTTCCACAATCTGTCAACACGAGAGAAAACCATCTAAAAACTTCAGCAGGCGTTCCTCAAATATCAGATGAAATCCAACGAGCATTTGCTTTAAAACCAAAACCGTTTGAATTGCCACCCAAGCAAACAGATTCAGAACTATCTTTTGGAATAGAAAATAGACGATTAATGACTATTGCTCCTTTACCCGAATATCAAGTATCATCTGCTAGACCTTTTTCGCTAAGTCCACCAAATTATCAAGCAAATACGGTATTACCAACCCTAGCAACACCAGTTCCAACTGATAATCGTGAAGTTTCTGAGCATCTGAGAAACATGCTAAATACACTGAACGAAATCATTAATGAGAGAAATAAGAGTAGAAATAATACAGATTCTCCACGACCTGGTTTGGTGATTCCTCCATCTGTTGGTCCTCAAACGTTGCATACACTCGCAGTGTATTTTGCTAATGCTTTAGAAGGTATTTCTTCAGAGAATGGTGGAGAGGAAGGACCAAATGTCGATGAAAGCCAAGCTATCAATGCGTTATTAACACATTCTACCATAAATAAGTATAACGAGCTTTTTAAAGATGGAACTACAACCGAAATCGAATCTCACGTGACCACTATATCACCTGAAGTAGAAACCGAAGGTAACGATCTAGAAGGTCAAGATAGTAAAACTGCAGTTACCCCTAGAGTGCGTCAATTAGCACAAGTCTTTACAAAAGCATTGTCTTCATATTTAGATGATCCAGATATGTTTAAGAAGGTTCTAGAAGAAGCTAGACCAACGGAACCGCCATCTTCTACTGATGGTAACGGGGGAGACGATGATGAGCTGTTAAATTATTCAGATGCTGATATCAAGCCTAATCTTCCACGCCTATCTACTACAACATCCCCTCCAGTTCCAACTTGGGGTTATATTTTAGCACCAAGCAATTCGATTTCGTATGAACATAACACGGTGAATTTGGATGGAGAGAACCTTCAAAGTGCCGATAGTCAATCCTTCGCTACACAGTTCAATAATTATATTAAAGAAAAGCATTATGGTAAAGGAGGAACTGGTGTTCAAAACACAACACCACTAGGTAAAATAGATAATCGAAATCTACCATCTGATCATTGGACTTCTTCAACGAACGTAACAAAGCTTTGGCAAGATAAATTATATACTAGCCCCCAAACAATTAATGAATATTTGAATGCTTCTGGTGTAGCTCCTATTGATTCTAGAGAAAGTGGGACAATTGAGTCTGTCGAATCTTCCGAAAATAGTACTCCTTCTGAATATGCAGATATTGGTTATCGTGTGACAACTCTTCCTAAAATGGAATTAAATTCAACTCAAGTACATAAAATTCTAGTAGATATTGTGAATTCAACGAGAGATGAAGGCAATAAATTAAAGAGAATACTTCATAAATTAAATACGACACAAGAAGATTTCTTAAATAAAATGCGAGAAATAGAGCAAAATCCATTAACAAGAAGGTTGATTTTATTATTGATCAGTGAGTGTGGTTCTAATATTACCCACCTAGAAAAACATCCAACTTCAGATACACAATCACCAGCTTCTAACTCCCAAAATAAACAAAGTCTCAACCTTTTTGAGTCTTCAAGGGTCGCTGAACAAGATAAATTTACTAAAGGATCGTCTCCTTTTCCTGTCTACGTCGATCCATCTTTGAAAGACGAAGATGAAGATAACCGAGCTTTGCAGTTATTGAATTCTCTTTATACTATTGCGGCAAAGTATGGAAAATAGTAAGAGATTTATTACCATTGACGAAATTAACGGGTTACAATAAACTATGGACGATAAGTATCTTATTTTGAATAACTTCACGTGGAAAAAAGAATGTTTGGTTTTTATTTCTAAAAATATATTTCGTATATAATTGCTTTCGCATGAACATACTCTTATTTCATTAGTTATAGTAGATAGATCTACTATAACTTTTAAATAAATACTTTAAGTGTCCAAAATATTTCTATTTCATAGTTACTTATACGTACTTTATTTATATCCAGTATGTAGAATACGTTAAGTCACGTTTGGGTGATATTAGATTTTGATAATTTGAAAAATTGTCATATTCACTACATCTCATTATTAATACTATTGAAAAAGCGTCATGGTCTTAAGAGTTAGGGTTTCTCTCTTCTTATTTTAAAAGTATGATAATGTGTATGATATCGAATGTATATATTTCTGTAAATAAAATCTTTTGTACAGTTTTCTTTGTGTTATTTTTACTAGTATAGTTTTGAAATGCTATTTAGTAAATAATTTTTGCTATTTTGACAAATTTCCGTAGAATATTGGAGGTTTTCACTTTGACCGAACCCTATTTTTATAAAATTATAAACGAATGTTTTTATTTTTCCTTTTCTTATTGTGGCCAGAGAATTACCAACAAATCAAAATAAGTCAAAAGTTACATTGAAAAATTAGTCATTTTGTCAATTACCTCAGAAATAGTTGCGTGTGGGAAGGTGAAATATATGCATTTTGTTTACGAAAGGATCCAACATTTCGAGATTTGAAGGATGCTTTATAGATTCTTATACAACGAAATAAAAAGAGACAGATGTGTTATTAAAATAAATTTATTTTAGGAAGTATCTCTGTATACATAAATTATAATTTTACATGTAAAAAATACAGTATATACAATAAATTACAATTCGTCGAATTTTATCTTAATAAAAACAGGCTTTACCTAAGATCCTTACATCAATAACAGCTTATTTGTTATTAAATTCACGTAGGTATTCGAAAACATTCTTCAACGTATCTGAACACTTACAGTTCGGTCGTTGTTTCAACTGGCGAATGGTCGCCATACGTGAAACCCATGTGAGAGTAGTCTTTTTTTTCTCTAAACATAACATTCTCGTTCGTAGGACTTGCATTCATTTCTTCGTCATCAGAAGATCTGTAAGTTCAAAGTTCATATTTAGTAGACGATAATTTATCAATTTAAATTTAGTCAAACATATTTCGGGTTTCTGGACCATTTCGGAAATAATTTATAAAGAACGTCTAAAAGGCTTCGTGAATCAAACGAGTTGTTTTCAATATTAAATTTTTTGGACGTTCGTTTTAAATTATTGATGAAAGATATGGCCGATACCATTAATTTTCTCCGTCAATTAACTTTAGAAAAAAAGGGATCTGTGATTTTTTTTATGTTAATCCATAAAGACTTGAAGTCATGCTTAGATTCGTGGATATACGCAATGCACAATATGATTTGATAGCCAAGAACTGATGTGAATGTACACCTTACTATTAGGCTTCTAACTTCTTAAGCAATAAGTTAGTAACTGGGAAGTTAAAACTCAAAAATAGTAAGTGATAAAACAGTGAATATTGGACATCTTAGAAACTCGCGTAGCTGATAACTAACGCTGGCGAGCGTACGGTATCGGGCAAGTGACCAAGAAACAGCAACTGTCCGACAGTACGAACATTGCGAACAGATTTACATCGGTGGCGTAGAAAAAGTCGCGCGAAAACAGTTATGTCGACAATGTTATCTGCAGACATTAAATTAGAAGCAGCTAAAGAGGTGGACATTAACCGAGCAATTCAATAAAATAGTGTGAAAATTAATGTATCGTAAATCGTAATTGTTGGTCATTCTACGACCTAAATAGTGAATAAGCATGTCTCAAAATAATGCGTACGAACAATGAAAATTTATATTTAATTTATAGCGTTACGTTTATCGCATGTAATATACCGTTTAATTTACTAGACAAGGAACCATTTATCTGCTTTTGGAATAACTATTCGGAGTGCAAATTACCAAGTCGACATCGTTACGAAGAATTGTGCCATCTGCGCGCGAACATATTGAACAAAAAATAAAATCGGAGTTGAAAGATCAAAAATTGTGGTTATGTGTCGACGAAACAACAGATCGGAAGAAACATTCTGTTCTTAATGTAATGCACGCAAATTGGAACCTCATCAATCGGCACCTTCAATTCTATTAGTCTCCAAACAAATACAACAGTGTACTGCCGAAGTAATTTCAAAGTTAGTGTTAAATACATTGGACAAGTTTCAACTTTCAACAAACCAACTCTTGATGTTAGTGAGTGATGGTGCTGCAAACATGCCTTCTGTAGGCCGGTCTCTTAAAAAGCATTCTGCTAATTTGTTACACATTACGTGTAAAATTCATGCTCTCAATCTTGTGGCGGATAGTATCAGAAAATGTTATCCTGAGGTAGACGCTTTAATAGCGCATACCAAAGCAGTATTTGTCAAATCACCGAAACGTATTCGCGAATTTCACAGACTGTGCCCCCGTATACCAGAGCCACCAGAACCTATTCTAACTCGTTGGGAACATGGTTACAGGCCGCGTTTTATTATCATAAATATTTTGACAATATTAAGAACGTGGTTTTACAATTCGATACAAAGGAAGCTGCCGCTATCCAGAAAAGCCAGTCGAAATTTCAAGATAGTCAGGTTAAAATGGATTTAAAAATCATTCACGACAATTACTTCGGGCTAGCAAATGCAATAGAAAAATTACAAAATCCTGCGGTGCCGTTAGAAGAATCTCTACAAATAGTGCAACATGTTCACGCACAGCTATGCGCGATTGAAGACGCAAAAAATGTTTCTGTTCTAGAAAAATTTGAAAGTGTTTTTGAAAAAAATTCTGATTTTGGCATATTAAGACACATTTGTGAAGGTGCGTCAACAGAATCGTTAAGTTATTTGAAAGATTATTTTACTTACGCAAATATTACGTCACTAGATGTAGAACGTTCGTTCTTTGCATATAAACGCATTTTTTCCTCATGCCGTACTAGTTTTGCCGAAACAACAGTTGAAACATATCTAATGTTGCAGATATTTAACAGATATTATTCACTTTGTGATTTCACGGAGGACTCTTAAAATGGTAAGTGTTTGAGCACGTGTTATTTAATTTTTATTTAAAAGATGAGCGAAATTATTTGCGGCAGCAAACATTTCTATTAGGAGAATAACTCTAGTGGAACGCGAGGCGTGGTTGACTCTACGCTACTGCGCGGTACCGCTCGTGGCCAGCTTTAGTAATGAGGATCACTTAGCAATACTTTGAACAATCTGCTGCAGAATAATATCTTTTGGACTTGAGTCTGGCCAGTCGCATTTATATTACAGCACATTGCTGGAAGCAGAAGACAACGTGCATCAAAATCTGTTAATCCCTAGTAACTTGCAATTTGCGTAACGTAGCATATTACGCACTACGTTCAAAATGTGTAACCAAAGGTATTTCTACGTTTTACCTGCTTACATATCTCGCAAAATTAAAAATTTATGAATTCAAAGTTACCTCTGATATATATGGTCTCGACTTAATGGATGCCCCATACTATTCGATAGTATGTGTTCACCGACGCTAGAGGCTCTGGCAGTTGTGGCGGATTCACTGCTAACAGGACTTTGTTGACCTAGCAAAATATATAAATAGCGTTGAGTAAGAACATAGGGTGAAATGTTATTCATTACTTCTTACCATATTTAGTAATGTTATTGTCTTTTGTTATATAACTAACGTTTTCTAAACTAAAGGTATGATTTTTATTACTAAAATCTAAGTGTAAGTCGTTGTAGTCGTCTTGATCGTCCACAGGAACGCACATCTGCAGGACCTGTGTTTCGTATTCTTTTAAATTCGGTTCTACATACACGGAGTCGTAACGTGCTGGACTTGCAGGAACAACATATTGCCTTTGCATTTGGTCCTTGAAAGATTTATACCTGTAATAAATATTAATCAAATTACCAATATAGTTTTACACGTAAATATTTTTATTTGAAAAGTAATGACATTCGTTCTTATGTTTACTACATAATCTATAAAAATACGTACCTAGACCATGAAACGCATATGTAGATAATGCCGACTATTCCAAGGATAAAGATAATGCACGCTATTATGATTAGAGCGTAAGGAAATACTTCTCCGTTGAGGGTAGCTATGGAGGCCGTTTTGATTTTAGGAGTCATTAACGGTTCGTGTATATTGAAAGCAGTCTGTTTTATTTGGCCTGACACATCAAACGTAATGTTGGTCATCGCTGATTTATTTAATATTAATCTGAAAAAATAATTATAGTATAATGCGTGGTAATTCTGAAAAGAATTGAAGACACTAGTGGACATAGGTATCATTTTTTACAATGGGATATTGATTTCAAAATATCACTTCCGTCGGCTGTAAGTCACACATACACTATTTATAATCCGGGGCCCATGGGACTGATTCGATTCTGTAGCGAAGATCAGCTGTGCCTAGCTTAATTATAAATACAAACAGAAAATCAGACCACGATCTTTAATTTGTAAGTTCCTGTAGTTTCTTATTGTTAATAATCTAATCAAATTGATGGAATTGCGATTTCAATAATCAGTGAAATTATTAAGATCACCTTGTAATACTGGGGAATGCTCAAGATTAATACTACTACGAATACCAAATTGATCTTTTCGAATCCATATAAAATTTACATTAAAAAAATCTACCTCACCTACAAATTTATAAAGTTTGCATTATTTTAAATTTTGTTATCAATTATCTGTCAGTGGCTGAAAGAGTTTGGAGATATTTTTTTATAATGTAATTTAACTGATTTGCTAGCAAAGTTATTGATGTAAATAAATACTTACTTTTGTACTAAAGTATGATTAACAGGTAAAATAGTATCCGTTTCGGGATCAATCACATAAAACCAGATATCTGTGCCAGCAGGGTCAATCTCCAACGTTCCATTTTCACCAACGAACTCGCGCACGTTCAACTTCTCAACGCCGACAATAAGTCCGGATTGTTCCTGAATCACTTGAGTCACTGTATCGATTTTACTCGCGACGTCGTCTGGTTTGGCGTCGCCGATCGCCAAAATCAGTCGATTAACAGGATGTATTAAGTTTATGATCAACGGAGCTTCTATGGAATTAAAATCCGTCGTGGCATTCGGGTTGTCTCTGGTAACAACGGTAAATCTAAACGGTTCCGCATTGTCGACTTCCTCAACACTTCTTTTGGTTTTGACGATGCCGGAAGTGGGATCGATTGAAAAGTAATCTTCGCTTTGGTTTCCTCTCAAGATGTATTTTATTTTGCCGTATTTTCCGCTGTCTTTATCATCAGCCTGAAATGTAAGGAATTTGTAGACAAACTAGAAGTATACAGGGTATGTCACGATGAGCGTCGGTTAAAAGTATATGGGGAAGAGAGTAAAATAGATATTTGAAAATTTACATAGAGAAATTATTCTTTAAAACTAGCACAGCCAAAATATTTATAATACGCTAAAAAAATCATTCTGTTTTCTGGTAATGCTCATGAAATGATGTTTCCATAGTAACAGATAAATTTGCTAAATTATACAGTTGTGCCAGCAGGGAGAGGACAATGTCAGAGACATTTAAACTGAGAAATCTCGGTTTCTTTAAATATCAACTCCTGGTTTTCTACGCGGTATTAGATTCTGCGTCAAAAAGTAAAGCGAAAATGTGTAGCAAGTGCTGTTGCTAAAATTAGTTTAGGAGATATTTCGTAAAAACCTCCTTAATCTCAAATTTCGCATTGTTTAATGTCAATTTCAGTTTGCCATGGTTAAATATTTGAAGGCAGATGTCAAATGTGCTGTCAACAGTAGTAAACACAGTAGTGGTCTTCAGTACTAATTAATCAACATAATTCACTCTCAATTATTCATACTACAGTATAATTATTCGAAAAATAGAACTTTCAAAAATCCATTTTTTTTATTAATAAACAGAAAAAAGCATAAAACGAACAAAATGTATAAATGACAAGATAAAATTGGATACGTATTTCATTATTATAGTTAATGCTCGAAAACACCGCCATTTTGTTCCATGCATGCTGTTACTCTTCATTATTTTTTGATGAGTATCACGTTGATTAGATTTTGCAGCCAGTTCGTTGAAGGTTCTATATTCTGTCAGTCACCATTTGTACCAACTGAATCTCTGTATATAACGTTTTTAATATAACCCCAGTAGAAAAAATCTAGTGCGGTTAAATCTGGAGACCGTGGTGGATACTTAAAGGACCGTCTTTAGCGATCCATTAACCGTCAAACACTTCAGTAAAAATAGTCGATATAACACGTGTGTTATGTGGGGAAGCCCCGTCCATTTGATATCATGTTTTCCGCGCTTCTTCTTCCGGTCGAAGACGTAATGATTCGCGAATAACGTTATGTAAAATTTCCTCATAATGCATTCCATTTAAATTGTATTCATAAAAGTAAACAGACAGAATTCTATTGTTCTTCAAAGCGCAGAATATACGTTAAAACACCAAGAATCTTGAAAATTTCGTTCTTTTATCACGTGCGGGTTTTCTGAAGCCCAATAATGAAAATTTTTACAATTTGCGTTCCGTTTCTGCAAAATTTTGCTTCATCGCTACAGATAATGTTATCCAAAAATGCATCATCTTCTTGTGTTCGAACCAAAAATGTCCGTAAATCTTATATTTTTGTTTTACCAAAATTCTGTGAATTCTGTTGGACGATGTTCTAAGCGTTTGTTCTGCATCATGAATCGAATTAGTCGGGTACGCAATAAAATAACCTAATGCTGTAGTTTCCGAATGCTCGTCATCTACTAGAGATTTGGTTCTTTTTAGTGTTTTCGTAAACGAACCAAAATCTTTACAGTTTTTTAATGCTTCGAGTAGATTTTGGTATATCAGGATATTTTTCCATGAAAATTCGGCACGTTCTATTGATAATGTCATTGCATTCGCGGTAAATTATAATTAAATTTAAATAATTTTCATTTGAAAATCCTAAGCGAGACATTTTTTAGTTAAACTAAGAAATACGTGCAATTATGGATAATTGAAACTGTGTTTATTACTGCGTTTATTACTGTTGACAGTACATTTGACAGCTACCTTCAATTACTTAGCCATGGCAAACTGAAACTGATATTAAACGGTGCGATATTTAAGATTTAATAATAATAATAATAATGATTTATTGTCATTGTTCATTGAACATGGACAGTGTCACTACATGGATAGATATAAATATAAAGTAGATATAAAATACAAAATATAAAATAAATATAAAAGTATCAAATATATAAAATATAAAACTATAAAAAATATAAAATATAAAGAATATAGAATACAAAACAGCATAGAGTCTATGTATAAGTGATATCCATATATTCGCCCACACTATAGAATATATTTTCTATAAAAAGCTGTTTTAGTGCAGTTTTAAATTGCATCACTGACTGTACATTTTTTATAAACGTAGGTAATTTGTTGTATAGTGTTATCGCTCTGTATTTGGGAGGTTTTTACAAAATATCTCCTAAATTATTAACTTTAGCAATAACACTTGCTATACTTTTTTGCTTTATTTCTTGACGTACAATCTAATACCGCTTAGAAAACTAGGAGCTGCTATTAAAAAAAAACGAGATTTATCAGTTTAAATATCTCTGATATTGTCCTATCCCTACTGGCATACCCTGTATTATTTAGCAAATTTATCTGTTACTATAGAAACATCGTTTCATGAACATTACCAGAAAGCAAAATAATTTTTTTTGGCATGTTACAATTTGTAAGTTATTTTAAAACCTGTGATGCACCACATCTGTTAAACTTTTTCGAAAAGTTGCAATATCTCTTTAAGAGTGAATTCTAGGGATAGGGTATGTTGCATAAAATAATTTTAAAATTTAACATAGAATCCAAACTTGACATAAAAATGAGTGTTACATTTAAAAGGGAAGTTGATGGCTACTTCCGGTATAAGAGAGAAATACCGGCAGTTGAAAATATTTTGGCTGAGCTAGTTTTAAACGATAATTTCTGTATATAAATTTTCAAATTTCTATTTATAGAATTATTTTGAGGTAATAAAAAAATTACTCGGTAATGGTTGGAAGTCTGTGATCACGTTTGCATTGTAAAAACAAGAATCAAGGAATAGAAAACAAATTTGAAGTAGGTTTTTCACCGAAATATGTTAGTCGGCACGCATGCAATGTCAGGCTAATACTGTGGCAAGTGATATTATTTTAACCACTGATGCATATCTTAACATTCTTGTCCGAAGGCAAATTGCTTTTCAATATCGCATTCCACAATATACACAACCGTGCATAAGAAACGGGCATTTAAGTATTTAGCTGAAATTTATGTGATACATAATAATTCTCAGAATGCATCAACTGCTGATTGCATCAAAAGCTTCGGTAAAACAGGTAATCGGCAATTTTTGTAAAATTTCTAAGAAATTTAGGGTATCGTAGAGAATGGAACGTTTTCAAAAATGATATTATTTGTGATCGCCACAAATTTGCATGGGAACCATTTTTTTTAGAAAAATTTTATCATTAAACGAGCTTTATACAGCATGAATAAAAGTGAGGAACATCGATGCTGGAACCTTTATTATTAGTTTTACGAGAAAAAGTTCTAAACAAAAGTTGAAACACTAATTGTTTGCCATAGTTAGGTTCTTCTGACGTCATCAATTAACAAGGAAACACAGGCATCTCACCGATTTAAATTAAACTTTGTGGGTTTATACACCGATCTAACGTAAGAACAATGGTAATTAGTCCAATCGCCCACTGGCGCTCACAAGCTCAACACTACCCTTCCTAGCTTGACTCACTAGCTCAGAAACTATGAGAAATATAAAAAAAGTTAAGACTTAACAATGACATAAATATGTTCTCTATAACGAATACTTATTTAGGGAAAAGAACCCCCACCCCCTTATCTTTTCGCAAATTTCAGAATTTTTATATACTATAAAAAAAAGCTACGAATTTACATATATATACACCTGTCAGGAAATATTCTTATTTGTGTAAAGAAATTCATAACTGATGTGCTATATTCACAGTAATGAAGAAAACACGCAGGTGGTTATCAAATGATTTTATTAATAAAATGTGAGTATAGAGTTTACTGACAACTGTTTAAAAAGTAAGTTAAGAAATACATTACCATGCGTATCGCGTATGCTTAATAAGAATGAAAACGAAGGAATTGCTTACAGCATGCACAACGAATAAACGCAGGCATGCCGAAAATATCTCATTGTTGTATATTTTGTGCATCCTTCGGGAAGCAGAATCTTACAGGATCTTTAAAAGGTGGTAGCCGTTCGACAATATATCCACTTTTATACTATGCGTATTTAAATGGATTGAAGAACCTTGGCGATGACAAGTGATTATGCATTAGAGCAATGCACAGTCTCTACCGTCAACACGGCAGTGGTTCGGTAAATGATTTGTGGTTGTTTTGCTGGTACATCCGCAAGTGATCTCGTAAAAATTCAGGACATAATGAGAAAAGAGCAATACAAACGCATCTTAAGAGGAAAATACAATACCCTCTGGTGTAAGAATTTTGGGTCAGAATTTTGTATTCCAACAAGACAATGACCCAAAACACACCTCAAAATTATACAAGCAATATTTAGAACAGTTGGAAGAGGAAGGAACACTAACAATCATGAAATGGCAACCCCAAAGCCCGGACTTGAATCCCATCGAGTTATGGGAAGAACTCGATCGGGAAGTAAGAAAAACCACTCCAATTTCGGCAGATGACATGTGCAACAAGCTACAGGCAGCATGGGCTCGAATAACTCCGGAAACATTGTTAAAATTGCGACGCAATCATTAAAAGTAAAGGAGATCACATAGACGAATCAAAGATTTAGGTCCAATAAATAATTTTAATTGTTAAAGTTATATATTTGGATGTACTTAAATACCAAATACATATTTTAATATTTCTCTTTAAATATTTAATGATTTACCCTGAAATTTGAGGTGCCCAAATACTTATGAGCGGCAGTGTAGATTTCTTAGGGAAGAAATAATTCAGTTGTTTAATTTCAAAAGCAATTTGTTGATACTAAATGATTTTTTTTTAATTGAACATAGCACAAATTTCCCATTTCCAAATTGTTAGTACCGATACATATATACACATAGTTATTTTACCTTAATTTGGATGACCGTAGAGGCTAGGGGGGCTGTATGCGGTATCGCTGCATAAAATTTATCTTCAACGTTATTCGCTTTAATGAAAAACGGTTTGTTATCGTTTATATCGACAACGTTTATAGACACTTGCGTCCTACTAAACTCCTTATTTAGAAAACCTTGCAATGATATCAAATCAACTTCGATCTTGTACGATTCTACTTCTTCATAATCCACGGTCTTGTTGAGGAATAACGCACAATTACGGTCTTCTGTCACATTCACTAGGAACTTGCCTGGAAATAATTTTTTATACTATTATAAAAAATAAGTAAGCGTTTATAATATTTATACCAAGGTTAAGTTTAAACTAATAAATCACGCGTAAGTGATTATGCAAATAGTTAGCTATGTGAATAATTGCTAATAAGGCGAAGGACGACTAAATACATACTTTGTTTACCTAAAGAATTTAGATCACTCTAAATATAGATGAAGGCGTCATGAAAATAAATTTACAAAATAAATTTACAAAATCTTCTTCTTAAACGAAGACCTTCCAACAGATATTACCGAATGTCTCTGATTCCATCATTGAAATCGACATTTTCAAATGAAGTTTCTGTCTTAAATTTCTTTCGATTATCTCCTAAAATCATTTTATACACCGACAACAAATACCATAACTTGATCAATCTGTTTATTATATTAAGGTAAGATGTAACTACGCCCCCAAATTGGCTTAGTTCAGGGGTTCCTAAATTTTATGAGTCCGCGGCCCACTTACAGGTTTAGTATTTTGTCCCGGCGCTCTTTTTAAAATATGTACAATGACATAAATCAGGCACAGAAATGAAGACAACTCTTAAGATAAACCTCACAATGTGAAGCCTACATTTATTAAAATTGAATCACAAGAACCATCAAACTAAAATATGAAAATGAAAAAAAGTATGAAATAAAGGGCGAAAACCTTCAATGATAAGTAAGTTAATGTGACGGGTAAGCTTGCTGATCGCTACACATTTTTTCAAAGCGCGGAATAAGGTTTGATACTGCCACTTTCATTTCTCGTTCCACATCGATTTTTGAGCGATATTTGCTTTTTATAACAGCTACAGCTGAAAATCCGGCTTCGCATGAATACGTTGTCGCAAAGGGAATGAAGATCCTTGAACTCAGAGTTGATTGATATCCAAAACTCCACTAAATTGACCGCCATCCTCGTTGATTTTTCTTATCTACAACTGCAGCTTTTCTTAAAAAGCGCAACCTTCTCCAAATGTTTCAAAATGTGCATGTTATTGCCTTGCAGAAACAAATTGAAGGCATTCATCTTCTTAAATATATCGGCAAAAGGTCGGGTTCGGCAAAGTATCTGGAGTTTTCATGACCTTCCTTTTGTAGAAAAGTGTGAATTTCTTGACGTAGTTCGAATGCACGGGATAAGACGTTGCCACGTGGAAGTCATCGTGAGCTGTAGTAGTATAGCAGGGCCATGTGTTCAGTTTCCATGTCCATACAAAGCTTTTTGAAAAATCTGGCTTTCAGTGGCCTAGTTTTTATGTAGTTTACTACGTCTACGACACGTTCTAATACGAAACTTAATTGAGAGCTCATCGACTTTGATGTAAGTGCTTCCTTACGGATGATGTAATGGGTCCACATAGCGTGCGGTGTTTTGCTGCGAATAAGCACCTGTGCAATCCTCCATAGCGACCAGACATTGATCGAGTTCCATTAGTACACATACAGATGTACTTTTCCCAATCTAAATCATCTTCGGTTATAAACTTGTCAAACATGCCAAACAAGTCTTGGGCCTTTGCGCTTCCAATGATGCTTTTGCAGAACAGAAGGTCTTCAACGATAATATTATAATCCAGGAAGCGTACATAACACATAAGATGGGCGTCTTTGTTACCGTCAGTAGTCTCATCAAGTTGAAGATCAAATTCTGTGCCTTTCATTTTCTCTATTAATTGATCGTTGAGATCCAGAACTATATGATGGATTGACCAAAAAATAATTGTTTTTGCCGGGAATGATTCCACCAATACCATGAGCTATATTAGCATTTATTTTTTGGTCATTGCTATTGGGCATAGTTTCCACGTGTATATGATGGATTCTTCAACTAATAGCGTTGTTGGATAAAGGTACATTTGAAATTGATTTTCCTGTCGATTCTTCCAGAATAAAATTAACCATGTCAAGAGCAATCGGTAGAATAAGCTCTTTTGCGATGGTGTGGGGTTTTATAAACTTATCTTACTGTTTTTATACCGAATTCAACATTAAAATTTGTGGACAAATAAACCAATTTATTTAGACCAGAAACAATTAAACAGGACGATCAGTGGGAGGTACTGGTGAAAAAATACTTGTAAAAACTAAAAAAGAATAAGTAAGGTGCAACCCGATGCAGTTCATTTCCAAGAAGTTGTAGGAAATCAAAGTTATGAATATAGAACCAGTAAAGAAAGAACTCTCAAGGAGGTGATGTGTGATGAATATTACCAATAAAGTGATCGGAATGGTAATGAGAAATAGGACAGATATTTATACTCAAGTAATTCTTAGAAAGGTTTTAGAGAACTTGACGATATGGTGCCCGGCTTAGCTACAAAGAGAATTTGATGTTCCATGTGCTCTTCGTGGTACACTTATTAGCTCAAGATTGGTAAGACATTGAAGACGACTAGAAGCAAGGCAACTGTATGTAGAATTACATCAGACACTGTTCCACTCGATAGAATACTATATAAAAATTGCTTGAAAATAAAAGCTTTTGTTGGGAAAAGCAGAGTTTATTGAACGGTTACTTACATAGCAGTTTTATATGACTCTCAATTGTAGATTTTAGATACATAATTAGGAAAAAAGTTAGTATGGTAAAGAAAAATTTAAGACGAATTTTCGAGAGACAAGTCTAGTAATTAAAGCTTAAAAGGTCAATCGGTTTCAGAATGTGGTATGGATGCATTCAAACCAAATCCTAAAGATTTTTTTTCTTATGCAAAAGCGAAAGAGGCAAGAGCAAATCAGAACGATTGAAAGAGAAATAGTTAGAAATTGTGGAGAAAGATTTTAAATTTTGCCAACTAGGATAATGAATAAGCCTTGTTTCTGCAGAAATCACCGACTAATCAGAGCCAATGAATTATCAAGAAATCAATCAGAAAGTAGTTGCGCCAAATTGCGCCTGACTAGTTTGTGATTTCTGCTGAAAAAGCTTATACTGAAATCTATCTAGCACTATTTTGCATTGTGGCATGTGTTTAACATATACAACATATGTAGTTTCAAGTATTTGCAAGTAAGACCATATGTTCATGCATTTTCAAGAATTTATATTCAAGGGAAATCTTTTGAAATCATTGGTAATAAGCAAATCGTACTCATATTATGTAAACTATAAAGATATAAATAAATTATTCTAGAACTGACTTTGTTGCCATTTTTAGAACACCCCTGAAAAGGAGTTATATTGCCGGATTCACGTAGGAGAATAAATATTGAGTCTAACTGGAAAATATGTTCAAGCACTCTCAATTAAACTCGCGAAGAAACAAAGTGATCTTTTTCCAATAAGTAATGATAGAACAATTAAGGTGTAATAAACAACGGATTTAATTCAGATGCACACATAAAGAGTACAAACCCCCCTTAAAGCTTGGTTGTTCTATATTTTAATTTGTGACCAGAATGTCATCTATTCATTGACCATTTCGTGCTGATAAATTTGTAAATATTATAATTTGTTCGAACTTCAGTTTTAAACATTTCTAATCCTTTTATAGTACTTCTTCACTTCTAATTTAAAAAAAATAAATATTTTATTTTATGGACAATTTAACTTTTTTAGTAGGTAAAAAAACACTTCGCTATTGTGTTACTTAACTTTTCAATCAAGTTTGTCGGTAAGATCCTTAATTTCTCCCCTTGTTCCTTTCTAGTACGGCCTGACGATGTGTACTGTACACGAAACAGGTCGCTATTAATTTTAATAGTGAGAAAGTGGACTAACTTGTATTATTTGTCCTTAACAACTAATTCACACATAGTCTATATACATAGATGGTTTTTATTAATTAATACTTCAGGTCATGATATTGTACTACCATATTTTAAAATAATTAATTTCTACCAATTATTACCCTTATTTTGTAAGAATTCACTGTTACTACTTTGTGCGCGATAGAACTCTGTTTTTAAAAACAACTACGTATAGAATGTAATGATTGTTGAGTAATATACACCCATACAAATCCATTTAAATGTACAAAATCGCAATACACACAATATGCATTTATGTAGGCATGTACACATATGTATGAAGCCTATATACGTAATATTTAACAATAACAATCATTTATCGCGATTATAATATCGATAAAAATGTAAATTAACTTTCTACTAGAAACAACAATGCTATTGCATGAAATGTATTATGTATATTATACATATGTATGAATATGTGCCCACAAGCTATTTAATTAATAACGTGATTTCGTAAAAGCACAAAAAATGCTTACCTTCTGTGTTTCCAGACGTAATTTGACATCTCAGGGGGATGTTACCACCGTGCGCTCTGCTGTTCACTATCGTTAAAGTCTTGATGAGTGTACCGATGGTGGCGTTTTCAGGAACCTGGATGCTGTAGGAATTGTCTGCGAAACGCAAGCCTACTTCTGGGGCGACTGTAGCCACGTGCTGTATGTATATGTCCAGCGTAATGACTGAAGACAACTGAGGCTCGCCTAAGTCGTACGCTCGTACGTCGATCTACGCGGAAATCAATTAGTAATACAGGTATTAATGTACTGAATAATATTCTGGTGATGTGTGTTGTGTACTGAACCAAGAAAGTATCCGGAAGAAATTTCATTTTTATTACTACCATTATTTGAAAGAATTATTCAGATATCTAAAGACGGACGTAAATAAAATTGATAATTTTATCCACTGTATTAAGTCAAAAAATCAAAAAGAAAACTAACATTTCAGCAATTTTTAAATTCGGACACTTGAAAAGCTTTAATTACAAAATGCCAACATTTTTTAGCAGTTTTTGGCCTTTAAAAAGAGATTAGTAAATTAAATTTCATTATCAAACCTGATATTCGGTATCCACTTCTTTTTTTAGGTCGTTGGTGACTTTCAGCTTTCCGGTGTCTGGGTCGATTTGGAAGTATTTAATAGCTTTGCCCCTGCCGATGATTTCGTATCGAACCTATTGTACAATATTAAGAAGTTACGTGTATGCGGTACACTATTAGCGTAATATAAGACAGGGTCCACATAAGGAGCACAACACATTTGATTTAAATATTTTATTAACAAATTGCACGTTTTCTTATTACTGGTAAATTCTTTTGCGTTTGGTGGCGGTTCATCGGGGTGCATAATTTTTGAAGCTTGAAAGTGTTACTACATCGAATTAGGACACAAAATATTATGATTTTGGGGTAAAATTAAAAAAAACAGTTGGTAATGTTGGCATTATTATTATTTAATTACATATAACATGCAAGTAAGTATAATTTGAACATATATTTACTAATATTGTTCCTCCTCTGTGTTTTATTATTTCCTCAATCCTTTTTGGCATACTGCTAATGCAGCTTTTTATTGTTCTTTTCGCTATTGTGCCATACATCTTACGATGTTTTTCAAGACATTCCACACATTTTCAATTGGATTTGTGTCTGATGAATTGCCTGGCCGTACATGCAGATTTTTAGATTCAAGGTATCGCATTACACTTTTTGCCTTATGACACGGTGAATTGTCTTGAATGAAAATATATGGTCCTTGAATCGGATCCAATGAACCAATATAAGGTATTAAATAGCTTTGTAAAACTTTTTTATATCGTTTTTGTTCCATTGTTCCGTCAACGAAATATAGTGGTCCTGATTCTTCTGTCGTAATACACGACCAAACCATTAGAGATGGGGGGTGTTTAATAGGTTTGATCGTACATGCTAATAATCTAGGACAAAGTAAAAAACGTTGAGAACAATTAAGCGAACTATGGGGATGAGTTTTACCAAAAATACAGATGATAAATGAAACTTATCTTTCCCCAATCTTCAACTTTATACTTTTTATATTCTTTAGCCCATTGAAATCGTGTCACTTTCATTTTAGATATTAATCTTAGCTTCTTTGCCAGGCGTCTGCATTTCAAGCCTACTTCATGAGGATGTCTACGGACTGCTCGGGCTGATATTTGTATACCTTCTCCACTATGAACTTTATGAACACTAGTGGATAAAAATTATGTTCTGTAGCTACTTTTACTATACAGCGATCATATCTTACAGTTGTTTTGCGTTTGCCGGCACAGACTGTTCTGCCACTACTTGTACTAGGAATATTCTCCTTAATTAATTTCGCAATTCTCAGAACAGTTTTGATGCGATACACCCTCTTTTTGTGCAACTTCACGTTGAGTGAACTCTCCCGTCTCTAGAAGAGCAGAAATTCGTGTTTTTTTCTCTGTGGTTATATCCTTTTTCTTTCCCATTATGATAATAATTGACCGCGAAAATAGACGCACACAAATAAAATTAAAACTCTTTGAAATATTATTGAAAATGTGTGGAATGTCTTGAAAAACATCGTAATTTCACGAAACTCAGCTACAAAGGAAGAATTACAACAACATATTGACAATGTATGGCATAATATTGACAAAATTAAAAAAAAAACAATAAAAAGTTGCATTGGCAGGATGCCAAAAAGGATTGAGGAAATAATAAAACACAGAGGAGGAATAAGCAAATATTAGTAAATATATGTTCAAATTATACATAGTTGCATGTTATATGTAATTAAATAATAATATTGGCAACATTACCAGCTGTTTTTTTTTTTAATTTTACCCCAAAATCATAATATTTTTGAGTGGTCCTAATTCGATGGCTAAGAACTGTACTTATCGTGGGTAATTCCAAGTCTGAAAACACGTACCACAGAATATCTCTACAGCAATTAGTTAATAAAGAATATGAGAATAATTCATACCCTCAAATTTCTCTCGGGTACAAAAGAAATATTATTGTAGAATCTGACCTGGATATTCCTAGGCAGTAGCAAGTAACATTTTGGATGAAATCTAATAGGATAGGATAGGTCTGTGTTACCAACTGATGTTCTTTAAAGTAGGTCAGAAAATATACCGTTTCCAAGTTTGATTTTGTACTTAGAGAACATGGTTTGGTGTTCGTTTAAAGCCCGCCAGACTAAAGAGGAAGAAAGTATTTATATTTAGCCTCGCAGTTATTTCGATTCCAATCAGGAATTGGATGTTAGGCTGCAATTTAAATGGAAAAAGTTTCTTTGCGTTTCTTTGAGAGTAACTTGCAAAAAGTACTTTTATTATTTGTGAAATTTGATAAATTTATAAAGATATAACAACTTCTACTGAAGATCTAGTTATGCTCCTTATTGATTAAAATACAAAATCTATCTTTGCTGATGTAGATTGACGGAGCTATATTTATTAAGACATTTTTGATTTCTGTGATGAGTTCAACGCATGGGTAGAATATCTAATTCCTTTTTTAAACACTCTACACATTTGGATATAACTGTGAAAATTGTGTGAAACACTTTTTAAGTATATGCATTTACTTCATAGCCGATTTATTACTCTGCAAGCTTCTAAAATACTATACAGCTTTAGCTATTAATGTAGTTAATCAAAGAAAAAATATGATTTTTGGCGTATGATGTAATCTTATAACAAAACTGTTACTATCTATTTTGGTCAGACTTTTTCACAACGGAACAATAAAGCCAATATTTATAATTTAATCTATTGAATACAAGGCATCCGTTAGAGATTTTGTATGGTGAGTCATTTTTCTTTCTTAAGTTTTTTTTTTAAGTGTAATTGCCATTCGTCATTAATTAAAAGAAATGACATTTAAATATAATACGCTTACCTTATTTCCTGGCGCGGTGCCGTCGGAATCTGTTGCTTCTAAGTCGTATACGGAAGTACCAATGGGTGTATCGTCCTCGAGCATGATCGGAGGCGGAATCTTGGTAAACACCGGCGGTATGTCGTTGCGGTCCTACACACGGTGCATATTTATTAGATAAGAGCTCGTTCTTGCCTTAAAATGATCGAAAGGTGGCAATGTACTCACTTCGACCTTCACGATGACCTTGGTGGTACTTCCTTTGGTGTCGGACATGTTTTCTAAAGTTCCGATGACCAGAATATGCTCACTGTCTTTCTCGTAGTCTAAGCCTCTAGTTGTGTAGATGGCGCCGCTATTCTCGTCTATCCGAAACAGGTCGGTAGGTCCTTGATGGATAACGTAGGTGATCTTCTTAATGGTATCGGGATCTATTGCCTGTTAAATTAATATTTTACGTTCTATACACAATAGATTTTGCGGAAATATCTCTTAATTTTTATTCTAAATTCTCTAACCCGAATTAAGGTAGGCAAGTGAAAAGTTAAAGCTAAAAATATCTCCCAAATTTTTGTAGAAAATTAAATTAAACACTAGCCAAGTAATGAAACAGTGGTGTCGACACACCGAAGAAGAGAACAAGTAAGACTAATACAGTATTAGTTTGTCTATCTGAAGATGCGGTGTTTCAATAAACTTGACGTTTTTTTCAGCGGAAACAGATTTTTATTTCTTTTTATTTATTAAACACTCCTCTTCTGTTTCATTTATTCCATAATTTTGCGGGGCAGCGTATTTCATTATGAGCATTCCTCGGCTCTTTGGAAAAGTAAATTCTTTTCTACTCATTTAATCATTTTAAACTGACCAAAATCGCATTAATAATAGTAAAGTACACTTTACAACAATGTTATGGACATGTGACAGATACATCTTTCAAATAACAAAATACTACTCTAAGGGTACGTGGCAACAGTAGTTACATGTGACAACAGCTACACGACATTATCAGTATATTATATTAAACGCAGAATGAAGAATTTACATCATTGCAGATTGTAATTAAATTAACGTTTCAAAGGAAAGAATTCAACCTTATTTTTATATCGAAATCGAAACGTCACGTGTACATACCACTTCTAACCTATAGTACGATCACGCCATGCATGGATATGCTTAGGCATACAGAACATTTGCCAATTTTTAGCATCAAATTCGATTATAAGTTTTAGACTACAGAACGTATTTGAAATTAATTTATTTAAGACAATAGCTAAGCATTATAAGATGCAAGGATGTGCTTTCTCTGATTTTAGAAGGATATTCTAGAAAGAAAGTTTTATCCTTTTATACGAGGGCAAATCAAATATTATCTACACTTTCGCCATAACAAACTTTGAAGGTTATCGTAGTGGCGGCCGCTTACGCATGCGTTGAGTTGGCACCTCTGTGATCATGTGTACGAATTTAATCACGATCGCGTCATTTGTCTGCTAGACGCGGAAGGCGACGCATTTTTAAGCAGAATAGTGACCGATGTTTAAAGATGATGCAACCTCACCTATAGTATCTCGCCTATTTGCTGTAACCATCTCCCGAGCTTGCTGAATGTTGTCGTCGGTGGTCGAGGTTGACGGCCGTCCAGCTCCCTCTTTTTATGTTACGCCCGTGCGGCCACTTTGAAACATTTCGATCCACAAAAAAACGCTTTTACGAGATAATCCGCACACATGACCACAGAGGTGCCAACTCAACGCATGTGCAAGCGGCCGCCACTACGATAACCTTCAAAGCTTGTTATGGCGAAAGTGTAGATAATATTTGACTTACCCTCGTAGATTGACAATGGATTATTTGGGAGTAAGTAACTAGCTATATAAAAAATTTTAGATTCTATGAACAGAAAACACTTGAAATTTAACCTAAAAACGTGCCCTACTTTCCTCAATCTTCAAATTTTAAAAGTTTAAAATTTATCAATATACGTTGCTCAAAACAATTAAGAGATATTATTTTATTTATACATCTTTTGAATTAAGCAACGAATAACGTCATAATTAAATTCTGTGACAATAAAACCATACCAAAAGTGAAAAAGATTCTCTTTGATTTTTAACACAATTAATAAAAATTTTTCATTTTAATAATAAGTAGGTCCTCTCAAATTCCGAACATAGACCAGATAACACTATCCAATCTACCAACATTTCTTAAGAAATTCTTGTCCACTTTTCCCGAGGAAGAATTTCAACCTGTTGAAGTTCATTTGCTAGTATCTCCTGGGTTGCTACACAATTTTCCAACCTGTTCCATGTGTGCTTGAAGGGATTGCAATCTGGTAAGCATGTAGGCTAAAACATTCGGAATGACATCAAAGAAGACGAACTCGCTTTTCTATCCCACTTCATCTTCGGCGGTTCGTTCTGTACCACATTCTAAAACCTCAACAGAATTGCAATTTGGAAAATACGATGATTCGTAAGTGGAAAGCGTTTCCCCAACTTCTGTAGAGGGACCTGGCCCCGATTATGACTGCAATGCTTCAAGAGAACCACATTTAATTACTCGAGCTGAATTAAACGATTTGGTTAGGAACATAAACTTGAGTAAGAATTGCTGGCTTCTTGCCTATAAGGGTAGAATCTTGTGTCGGGCGATGTTAGGGTTTCAACGTTTCGAAACCGACATAAACCGTATGTAAACTTTTTTTCAATGGAACATGATTTAGAGAAGACATATCAGGGAAAGTGGAATCCTACCATGTTAGCGAACTGTTGTTGGATGAGTATTCGGAAGTCATCAGACATCACACACAAGCGAAAAACAAAAAAAAAGGAAAGTTAGTGATTAAAGAACATGTTTTATGTAATCTTGTGTAGTTATCAAAATGTTAAATAGTCAATCCTTTGTTACACAGAAACTATAACCAACTCAAAGATTTAGTAGCGTCAATTTAAATATAATTCCTAGGAATTATGCATGACACAAACAAAATTCTGAAATTTGTTGCCCAGTGTTATCCAAGATTGTGTTTGTCACCTATTTTTACAACGTCTACCATTTTCTTCAGATTAAATGTGCAACCGAAGCTGCACGCACTCTATATGTTGCGTGCGTAATTCCGAATTTTCCGTAATTATTAATTGATATTTGAGTGTGTGCTACTATTTGTGGAACTTCGATTCGCATTTAAATTTAAAAAAGATGGTACATAAAAAATCAATTTACATCTGCACTGTCTTCGGGATACGAAAGAACTAAAGTGCAGTGCAATGTTATATAAGCCTCTAGTTTTTTGGTAAAAATAAAATTATATATGAAATTCTTTTAGTCTAACCATAACATCAGTGACGAAGTAATCAGGAACGTTTTCAGGAACCGTGGCTTCATATTCCTCTCTTGTAAAAATCGGCACTTCGTCTTCGATATCTAAGACGTTCACAGTCACTGTTGCAGTAGCAATTCTAGGATCGGGAGCTCCATCCTTAGCTGTCACTACAAACTGGAACAACTATAAACAAATCAAAGTAATTAATAAAAATAGAGGAAAAAAATATATTGTTCACGTTACCTTTTGGGATTCATAATCTAAGGCTCTTTTCGTTGTTATTTCACCAGTTTCATTATCAACATGGAAAGGTAAATCGGATGGTATCATATACGTTACCAAAGCGTTGACTCCCTCGTCCGCATCTGTGGCGTGGACTTTTCCAACGTAAGTTTTGTTCAGACCTTCTTTAACGGTGAAATTATATGGGTCGCCCACAAATTCCGGATTTTTATCATTGATGTCTGTAACTTTAATGTTTACGGTGGCTGTGCTGGCTAATTTTCCAGTATCTTCCGCTTTTATAATCTAAGACAGCAATTCAATTAAAAGGGAACTAGGGGATGGTATCATTAAATGTACATTACCAATCGATATTTCGTCAAATCTTCACGGTCCAATTTTCTAATTACTGTAATGATGCCAGATTTAGAACCGATCGCAAATTGCCTTAAATCATTTCCGGAAACGATGGAATAAGAAACTGGATCGTCTTCGGGATCTACTGCCTGAAAAAGTTTAAATAACTGAAAAGTTCTTCGCATTTGTCTCTTCTTTTTTTTTAGTCTATTGTTTTTTTTTGTTAAGAACAATTACTTAAATTAGATTTTTTGCAAACAATGCGTACGTCCATCAGGAAACAGGACATAATTTATTGTAAATTATGGATTACTTGCAGCTTGCCTGAAGATGAGTTAAATTTTGCTCGAAACCGGTAGCGAATTATTATTAAAGCTTTTTTAATAATAATTTTTAATAATAGTTTATTTATTTTATTTATTTGCCCAACAGATTCAAGATCCAGTTACAGGACAAAATAATGTACGATTCATACCATATTAATGTATAAAAATTATTAAACTTAAAAACTAAACTTAAATCTAACAAATTATGTAAACATTAAAACAGAAAAAAAAGGTATTATTATATATTAAATATCAATGAGGGCGTGCTCAGTGAAAGGACTTGATAACAAATTATATGTGTTACATATTCTATGTATTGGAGACTTTAGCATTATATTTGTTTTGGACTTTGGCCTATAAAACGTAAAGCAAGACCGAGTAGATGGACGGGGTACGATACAATTAAGATAGCTCAATAACTCAGGGACATCAATGTTGCCATTAACGAGATTATACAAAAATTTGATATCTGCTCTGTTACGACATAAATCTAAAGAGTCAACATTGTAAGAGGTAAGTAAAGCTGTATGACTATAACCTTGCACTGGATATTCGCCATATTGTTTGTAGTATAAATATTTTAAGAGTTTTCTTTGTACGTTTTCGAGGGAATACGCATAATGTTTATAAAATGGTGACCAGATCACAGAACCATATTCCAATCTCGATCTAAGAAAACTGAAATAAAGGAGGAGTATGGGTTCGATGGTACAGAATGGCCTTGTAGTATGATGAATCCCATTGTCCTTAATGTGGAGCTGATTGTTGTAGAGATGTGCTCATCAAATGAGAATTTTGAATCGAAAATAATACCCAGGTCCTTAAATGATGACTGCCGCGGTAATGTAATGTTGTCAATTTGGTAAATGTGGTGTATTGGATGAAACTTGCGTGTATAACTTATAACAGTACATTTAGTTACATTAATATTTAATATCACCACGTTTGCAACAAGCCTATTTGATCCTGCAGCAACGACGTTAATAACGGCATAGAGTTTTAAGTCATCTGCAAAGAGCAATTTATGACAACCAAGTACATCGCACACATCGTTGATATAAATGGAGAATAGGAGAGGCCCCAAGTTTGTTCCCTGAGGGACACCAGAAGTGAGTTAGAAGTGTTGTGACTCATAACCCTGATGAGCAACATAGTGCTTTCTTTGTGAGAGGTACGATGAAAATAAGGTTATCAGAGATGTAGAAAATCCAATTTCGTCTAGTTTTTGAAGTAATATAGTGTAATCAATGCGATCAAAAGCTTTGCTTAGATCAGTATAGATGACATCTACTTGCTTATTCTTATCTATGTTGACCGAGATAAATTGACTAATAATTGCCAGGTTCGTTAAAGTTGATCGGTTACGGACAGATCCATGTTGATAGACAGAGATAAACGGCTTTATTTGATGATAGATGGAAGAATATAAGCATTTTTCTAAAATTGTCGCACTTATTTATAATAGCGATAGGTCTGTAATTTTCGACTGATTGTTTGTCACCTTTCTTATACACCGGTACCAACCTTGCAACTTTCCAGAGATCAGGAAATGTAGCTGTTTTTAAAGATAGATTAAATAGGTAACACAAAGGTGACATTAAAACTTGGCCACAGTCCTTTAACATAAAGGTAGGTATTCCATCGTTTCTCATAGTACTATTATCATCCAGTGATTTTATAGCTTTAGAAACTTAATCTTCAGTGATGTGATTAATTTCGATCGTTGAGTTATTTGGAGATATTGTAAAATTTACACAGTTAGATGCACGGGAGTAGACTGATTGAAAAAAGTATATGAAACTGTTTACAATCGATAAGGGATTATTAAGTGAGATGCCATCGGGATTGGAAACAGAATTAGGAATACCATCACTGTTTTTCCTGAGGTTAACGTATCAAAATTGTTTAGGATTACTAAAAATAGCAGATTCTGATTATGATATAGAGTTATTAAGTAAAACTTTAGAATTTATTTTGAATTGATTGCGTCGAAGCTTAAAATTGTTTAGGTCGTCCACAGAGTTTGATTTTTTATATTTTAATCGGTAGAGTTCTTTAAATTTTAGGTCCCTGATATGTTCAACCGTATACCAAATAGGATGCTTGGGGAATTTAGCTGCTTTCAGCGGAACATACTGTTCGATAACGTTGTAAATAGTGTAATAAAAAATGCTACATGCTTCATTTAAATTGGATACAGTAAGGAGAAATGATCAATCAATACCAACGCAACCAATGCTTTTTTGAAGTAAAAATTTTTTTTGTTAATACATATTTCCACAGATATAGGAAGTACGTATAAGACTGCAAGGAATAGAAATCCTTAAACCGGGGTGGTTAGAATCTTCCATTACAACAGGAGCGTATTCTCTTTCTACAGATATTACTCCCTTTTCCCTGAATATGAATCACTCACACAGAGTTGGCATGGATCATTTGAATGAAAATTGATTATACCTAAATATTCAATTAAATAGACCGCCATTAATTTCGTAGTTTCACTACGAAATAACGCTGGCCACGAGCGGTACCGTGCATCGGCGTAGAATCAGTTCGGACCGAGAAGAACGGTAGTATTACTTCGTCTGCGGAGCAGTACGGACATTTTCGCTGCCGGTCATTTGCGCAATTGTTTATCTGTCCTAGAAAAATTATGATTTCGTCAGCAAAACGACCGCGGTCGGACAAACTTCGAAAATTTATTGCAGAAATTCCAGACTTAATATATGAAGGTGCTAAAATTAAATGTGTAATCTGTAAAATCCCGTTAATGTATTGGTCGAGACAACATTGTCTACGACACGTAAATAGTGAAAAGCATGTCTCAAAAAGAAATTGCGCACGAGACAATGAAAAATTTATATTAATTTATGCGTTACGTTTATCGCATGTAATATACCGTTTAATTTACTAGACAAGGAACCATTTATCTGCTTTTGGAATAACTATTCGGAGTGCAAATTACCAAGTCGAACATCGTTACGAAGAATTGCGCCATCTGCGCGCGAACATATTGAACAAAAAATAAAATCGGAGTTGAAAGATCAAAAATTGTGGTTATGTGTCGACGAAACAACAGATCGGAAGAAACATTCTGTTCTTAATGTAATGGCACGCAAATTGGAACCTCATCAATCGGCACCTTCAATTCTATTAGTCTCCAAACGAATACAACAGTGTACTGCCGAAGTAATTTCAAAGTTAGTGTTAAATACATTGGACAAGTTTGAACTTTCAACAAACCAACTCTTGATGTTAGTGAGTGATGGTGCTGCAAACATGCTTTCTGTAGGCCGGTCTCTTAAAAAGCATTCTGCTAATTTGTTACACATTACGCGTAAAATTCATGCTCTCAATCTTGTGGCGGATAGTATCAGAAAATGTTATCCTGAGGTAGACGCTTTAATAGCGCATACCAAAGCAGTATTTGTCAAATCACCGAAATGTATTCGCGAATTTCACAGACTGTGCCCCCGTATACCAGAGCCACTAGAACGTATTCTAACTCGTTGGAGAACATGGTTGCAGGCCGCGTTTTATTATCATAAATATTTTGACAATATTAAGAACGTGGTTTTACAATTCGATACAAAGGAAGCTGCCGCTATCCAGAAAAGCCAGTCGAAATTTCAAGATAGTCAGGTTAAAATGGATTTAAAAATCATTCACGACAATTACTTCGGGCTAGCAGATGCAATAGAAAAATTACAAAATCCTGCGGTGCCGTTAGAAGAATCTCTACAAATAGTGCAATATGTTCACGCCCAGCTATGCGCGATTGAAGATGCAAAAAATGTTTCTGTTCTAGAAAAATTTGAAAGTGTTTTTGAGAAAAATTCTGATTTTGGCACATTAAGACACATTTGTGAAGGTGCGTCAACAGAATCGTTAAGTTATTTGAAAGATTATTTTACTTACGCAAATATTACGTCACTAGATGTAGAACGTTCGTTCTTTGCATATAAACGCATTTTTTCCTCATGCCGTACTAGTTTTGCCGAAACAACAGTTGAAGCATATCTAATGTTGCAGATATTTAACAGACATTATTCACTTTGTGATTTCGCGGAGGACTCTTAAAATGGTAAGTGTTTGAGCACGTGTTATTTAATTTTTATTTAAAAGATGAGCGAAGTTATTTGCGGCTGCAAACATCTCTATTAGCAGAATAACTCTAGTGGAACGCGAGGCCTGGTCGGCTCTACGCTACTGCGCGGTACCGCTCGTGGCCAGCTTTACTACGAAATGCAGAGGGTCACATAGAACCAGAAATGCATTGGAGGTTGCATATTTATACCAGTGTATAAATTATTTACTCTGTAATTACATGATTGCAAATATCTGTAAAAATTTAATTTGACATTAATGACATTACGAAGCCTTTGAAGCAACCGCACACTGGTCTGCAGACAGTTTCGTCTTTGTGCTGTTTTTGAATATGGTAGACAAGGAAAAAACAGTTAAAACAAACAGTCTTGTTTGTAATGTGTAATTGTTCCTTATTGATAAACATGAACTTACCATAACTGTTGCAACTGTCGAATTTATCGTAGCACCTTCGCTAACTTCGATGTCATAAACCGATTGCTCGAAGACAGGACTCTGAGTATTTGGTCCTGGACTTATGGTAACTTCAACAATCGCCTGTGTATATAGACCACCGTTATCGGTAGCTTGCACTGTCAAGCTGTATTGATCCCCTGCATTCAATTTTCCAACAGTCTCTATGTCACCAGTTTTAGGATTTATCACAAATTTATTATTTCCGTTGTTCGAAACGTGGTAAATGGAATAAGTAATTTCAGCATTTTCTCCTTCATCGTTATCGGTCGCTTGAACTCTTGTAATTTTCTGTTTGGTATCGCCTGCTGGTACCATAATAGGCGGTATAATTGGCAAGACCGGAGGATTATCGTTGACATCCTTTAAATTTACTGTTAAGGATATTGGCGCACTTGCCGCTGTACCGGTCCTTTCCCTCGCCACTACCTGAAAACGAAATTTTCCGGGATTCGGTGGATCCCTATCCAAATTGTTTTCGTTCACTATTAGATGTCCCAATTTGTCAATTGTAAAATAAGGAGTTGTCAATTCGAAGGTATAAGCGGGTTTCGGATCATCTGGCTCCTAAAAATATAAATCATTTATTAACAATGGAATTTTCTAATTTCAATTAAAATAAATATTATAGAATCATAATTTACACTAAAGTAGATTAGCTATTTTTGAAACTCCTGTGTGGGAATCACCAAAAATGCGTACGGCAGAGAAACTGTTCTTTCGAAAACTGGAGTGCCTGTCTTGTGGTTTATGTTCATCATAAAACAAATCAGTTTATTTCCATAAAACCTTACCTTACATCAAATCTGGTAGTTCTAATTTTTTACTGAGTTGACCTTCGAAGCCGAACGCAACTTTGTCAAAAATCCAGAAAACAGCGAAATTTTCGACCTTCTTTCAGGTTTTGTCGATTTTGTAACCTCCTACCACTTTTTTAAAATTGGCTAAATTTGCTGCAAATTGAGACCAAAATGATCTAGTAGTTTCCGAGGTACATCTTTCTAAAGTTACCAAAGGGACCTCCGAGTCGTCTTTATTGTTTCGCTTTAGACCAGAGGTTCCCAAACTTTATCAGTCCGCGGCGCACTTACAGGTTTAGTATTTTGTCCCGGCGCCCTTTTCGAAATATGTGTACAATGACATAAATCAGGCACAGAAATGAAAACAATTCTTAAGATAAGCCTCACAATGTGAAGCCCACGTTTATTTAAATTGAATCACAAGAACCATCAAACTAAAATATGAAATAAATGGTGAAAACCTTCAACGACGAGTAAGTTAATGTGATGAGTGAGTTTGCTCATCGCCACACATATTTTCGAAACGTGGAATAAGGTTTGACACTGCCACTCTCATTTCTCGCTCCACATCGATTTTTGAGCGATATTTGCTTTTTATTCCAGCTATAACTGAAAATCTGAATTCGCATAAATAGGCTGTCGCAAAGGGAATGAGGATCCTTAGAGCTTTTGAACTCAGAGCTGGATATCCATTTTTGATTGATATCCGAAACTCCACTAAATCGGAAAAAGCAAATTTTGTTTTCAGGCTGTTGTCGCAAGAGAGTTCAATTAGGCTCACTCCTTGCGAAGTGAATTCTGGTGGAGCTTGAGCACGGAAAGGATCTTGGATCCACACAAATTTATCCACATTGTATTCCTCAGAGTATTTTGCAAGCCAGTCAGTGTGCTTTGAGAGGTGTTCCTTGAAAAGGGAAGCAAGTCTTGTGAAACGACGACTTTATTACAGGCCGCGTATTTGTGCAATCCGGGAAAACAATGTTGACCGCCATCCTCAACTGCTACTTTTTCCTAAACGCCTCAACTTTCTCCGAAAGTTTCAAAATGTGCATGTTATTACCTTGCAGAGACAGACTGAATGTATTCAGCCCTCAAATATATCGCACAAATACGCTAGTTTCAGCAAAAAGTCGGGTTCGGCAAAGTACCTGGAGTCTTCATGACCTTTCTCTTCTCAGAAAAGTGGATTTGGGTTCTTTCTCCCACTGGATACGGAGATCTTACTGGGTGTTGGTTCTTTTTGCAAAATAATGAAACCCAGTGGTTTACGTCTTCGTGTTCGTTACGTGTTCCACACATTTTAAATTACTTCTTATAATAACATTTGTATTTACACTATTATTTACAACTACATTCTCATATTCACTAGGCAGAGAAATTAGATCTATATGTTGGACAAACATAGTATAAAACAACTTATTTAAAAATTTGATATTCAAGAAGCTCGCAGGCAACTGTTAAAAAAATAATTAGTGCATAGCACAATGCATCACAAGACAAGATGATACTAATATTGTAGGCAAGTGAACGGATTGAGCATGCGCAGTCGTTAACCAAAGAGAAGTGGTTATTTTTCTCTTTTTTTTGTACAGTACCTACTCTTAAAAATATTAACGTACCTAAATTCAAATAAAAATGATTTGTTCATACTTTGGATTTTGTTTTATAAGATCCCCACATCTGTGAAAGGTGCATCAATACTACTCGACAAATATCGTAGTTTTCAGAGGCTGTATCTTGGAAACTATTGGGCTTACAGACACCATTCTGGTTTCAAATTATGGCAAATGTAATCTACTTTTGAAAAGCACTAAAGGGTTATTATCGAAAATTAGTCATCAAAGGTCAAAATCGACAAAAACTGGAAGAAGGTCGAAAAGTTCGCGGTTTTCTGGATTTTTGACAAAGCATTTTCGCCAATTTTAGTCAGAATCTCCTCCTATGTGTAAAATATTGCCCTTGTTTTGCATACTTCTATTTTATTTTTAAATAACTCATGAAACTATTTGTTTTATGTCTAGGCAATGAAAAGCAGAACAAAATACGAGGGCGATTCGTTAAGTAAGTTCCGTTTTCTCCTAGTGAGCAGAGGAGTGGGGATATTGGCGCGATCGCAGCGCTGTGGTGTAATCTGGTTCAATGTGAGTCTGGCAGTGCTAGTGAGAGAATCGTTCGGATATTCTTTCGTGCTATTTTGGTCGTTTAAAATGGCCGCTGCAATTGAAAATTCCGCCGACTGTGAACTGCGTACTGTTATCCGATTTCGGTGTGCAAAGAACATGAAGGCTGCTGAGATTCATCGTGAACTTTGTTCCGTTTATGGTGAAAATGTCATAAGTGGCAGCGTGGTTAGAAGATGGTGCCGTATATTTCGAGAAGGACGAACTAATGTCCATGATAAAGATCGGAGTGGAAGACCAACCAATGTTATGGCGGACGAACCTTTAGGTAATGTCGAAGAGAAAATTCGTGAAAATCGGCGATTCCCAATCACAGAACTGAGTGCCTTTTTTTCCTCAAATTTCACATACAGTTTTGTACGAGGTTGTTACTGAGCATTTAGGTACATTTTGTGCACGGTGAATGCCAAAACTTCTTACCGAAGACCATAAAACATCGGCACTAACTTTTCTGATATAATACGACGTTGAAGGTGGAGATTTGCTCAGGTATATCGTAGTAGGTGATGAGACTTAGATCACCTATGTCAACGTTGAGAAAACAGTCAATGCAGTGGGGTTCCTCTAACTTCCTATGAGGAAACTTTTAAAGTGCCGTCAAACATTTTCTGCGAGGAAAGTCATGGTTACTGTCTTTTGAGATAATAAAGACGTCCTTCTTGCAGACTTTCTCGAACGAGGGACCACAATGAACGCTGAAGTCCACTGTGAAACTTTGAAGAAAGTCAGAAGAGCTATTTGGAACAAGCGATGTGTATTAATGAGATCGGGCATCGTTTTTCTTCATGATAACTCCCGCCCGCATAACGCTACTCGCACGGTAGGCCTACTGGACAATTTTAAGTGGGAAGTGTTTGAGCATCCTCCCTACAGCCCTGATTTGGCTCCTAGCGACTACCATTTGAGAGTGATGAAGAGCTGCAGGCCAGTGTTACAACCTGGCTCAATTCACAGACAGCAGAGTTCTATGAAGAGGGCATTAAAAACTGGTTCATCGCTATGACAAATGTCTCAATCCTAACGGCAACTATGTAGAAAAATAGCTGAAAGTAGTAGCTTTACGTTGTATATAATAAAAACCTCTTCATGTATTGGTATTTTTTTTAATAACCAAACGGAACATACTTTACGAATCGCCCTTGTATATAAGCTAATAATATTTTAATAATAATAATAATAATAATAATAATAATAATTGCTTTATTATCAAATCAAATATATAACATAAGTTATAATTCTTTGATAATCGTAAGGTGAGATTCAGCACTGACCGAAACAAAGTACGGCCACCATGTTCTACCATTTAAACCTTGGGTCGTATTAAATATAATATAAAAGAAATACCTAACCTATAACCTAAACCCAATAACACAACTATATAGGATCATCTTGCTTATCGATTTCATAATCTTTTACGTGTATATGTCTAAACTTTCTACCAATAGAATATATGATAAATACGTTAATTACTCAATATCCCCTTAAAATTAAATTGTCGGCGCTCTACAATTTACGACAGTTACGAAAATAAAAACAAATCAGAATGATTTACTTCATAACAATTTAACATCTAACATCCTTACAATTATTAACTATAAATATTTGTACATACAAAATCTTTATCTTCCACGGTTACAAGTAGCGGATTTCCTCCAGAATCCAAGACATTCGTGCCTACCGGGGAATTTTCATTGACAAAACCTTCCGTTGAGGAGGCAACAATTTCCGGTGGATTTGCATCAACTGGTTTGACGGTTATGGCCAACTTTGCGGTAGTTGAGCGTTTTGCTTCCGATATTTCTTGAGCCTGTAATTAATAAAGACATTTTTTCGCTGATTCGTTTAGCTTGAATGAATTTGCACATTAACGTTTTAATAAATTTATGAATGGAACGTTATTCCATAATTAATTCAGTATTTACCTTGATAATAATATTGAATAACTTTATTGTTGACGTATCTACGGCTTTTACTTGGTGTACAGCTCCGGTATCCGGATCTATCCTAAAGTATTCCTTGTATGAATCAGGTACGCCACTGACGAAGGTGTAATGAATCGGCGAATTGATTGTATCCATGTCCACTGCTTGAATTTTTTCTGGTGATATGTTAAGGATTCCATGTAAGACACCACTCGATACCTAGGAAACATTAAAATTAAATGTAAGCAGTAAGAAGTTCGTTTTCTTTTGTTCTTTGAACATCTTTAGACCAATAACATTACATAGAGTAACAAGAAGTAAAATTTTGATTTTGAAAGTGCAATAATATAGTAAATATATCTTTTTCAAACACTTTTTTAAAAAGGTACATACCGATGCTGAATATTCTGGATTGATGCAGGCACCATCCAATAACATGCAACCTTTGTAGATGAATGATGGGTTCTGATCATCGTCATCTTTGATATTAACAGTAAGGGTTGTTGTTGCCGATAATCTCTCAGCCTCGTTCTTAGCTTTATCCTGAAAATATAGATATAATTATCATAACAGTGTTATAGTCAAACACATGATTAACAATAAGATAATTTTTTGCAATCCTGCAGTACCATCAACAATATTCAGGTTGAAGTTACTTCCGAACAGAAAGCTGTTAGTCTCGTTGGAAATTTCTTGCGGCTTTGGAGAGAAGTAATTACTAGGATGACATCATACGTGTCATCAAACTTTCACAAAACAAACTAACCTCTAGATCTGACCAAATTTCTAGTTTCTTTACTTAAGGATTACCTGAATGTGTTTCTTGAACCTCCATTATACCTTTAACATTAGTCTGCAAACATTTACCTTCCCGGACCAACGGAAATGTGCCCGGATTTGTTCCGTATTAGAAGGTGGTAATGCTTCCGAAATAAATAACTATACACCCATCTCGGTTATGTCCAACTTAGCAAAAATTTATCAGTCAATTTTGTATCACTACACTTACTTGGAATGTGGAAATCACATTTTTATTTTTCAATATGGCTTTACTGAGAAAAAATCAACTGTAAAAATTCTGATTGCTTTTGCTCAACATACTTCGGAGGTTATTGATGCTGTTCATTAGGTTGCTGTTATTTATACTGATCTGTTCAAGGCGTTTTATAGGATCCATCGCGGTCTTCTATTACGTAAACTGCGGTGTTGGAGATTAAGTGATGTTTTGGTCAGGTTAATGTATACTTCTCTGTGTGCGCGTATCTTTTATGTTATCTATAGTAGGTTCAAGTCAGATAAAAAAATCATTAGATCTGGTGTACCTCAAGGTTCTACCGTGGATCCCTTACTTTTTCTTACGTTTGTCAACGATTTTCCGGATTGTCTGTATCGTGTTTGGGGTCGACATCAAGTTGTTCTCTGCGGTGATTTCTGTGGGGGATTGCGATAATCTCCAGTTAAATATTGACTTATTGCTCAAGTGGTGCAAGATTAACTTTGCGCGAATCAAAAAAATCAATTTTTTTCTTTATACAGGAAGTAATGGTTATCGTGACATGTAGAGCTTTATATAGTGCATCAAATAAATAGTATCAATCATTATTTTAAGCAAACTTTGTGCAAAATTTCCTATAACCATCTGCATTTACGGGTAAAGTTCAGACGAGAAACACATGTTTTCCGCGCTTGAAATGTTGTAGTATAGGTTTCCATATATTCCCACGTAAACTAAAATTGCTCATCTGCGACCATGAGACGTAATAATCAGTAATAATGTTAAACGAAAGTCCTCCTTTTGTTTGACGTATCCACTTGTAGTCTTCGGTGTATTTATACTTTTCCAGATATTAACAGGTGAATTTCTCAGTGAGACACCTGTATAATTTGTGTGACTATTTTTTAATTAATCAACAACAGGGGCTAGTGAAAATTATTTCTTTTATTTTGACATGTTTGTAATCTAAATACAAAACATGCAAAGTCTTTGGGTAACAATAACTTTATTTTATAAAGCAGAACATGTTTTATACATTTTAAACATTTACAGGGACCGTTGGAAAATATTCAAGCCTTAATATATTCTGCTTTAGTTGTCCGCAATTTAGGGTCTATATTTACTTATCTTTATTATGAGTGAAATCTATGCATAATATTATAGATTCCAGCATAAACGATCAAATAATTTTAATGTTCCGTATAATATACTAAACGATAGCAATAAACTCAAATATTATATAGAAATATACATCTTATTAAACGCTAAAGTATTACAACACACCAAAACATAAATTACACGGTATTTTAAGTACAGAAACGCTACAACGTTTACGTAAACGGCGAAATTCGTTTTCGAACGCTGAATGAATAAGATTTGTTTTCGGTTTGTGTGTATACAACGCTGAGAATTGGAATCGCCGTAATTTTTTGTACTTAAATACCAACAGCTCAATTAAATTGGACGTTTACGAAACACTTGCTATTTGCATGATTGTCTGTTATAGTTCTCATGGTGTTTTCACCAAGGATATATTAGCAGAAACGTTGTTATGTTGTGAAAAATAAGGAGTATCTTCCGTGCGTATACAAGAGGGAAATTATACTTATTTTGTACGTATTTTGGGAAAAGTTGTTCTTATTACGTTCTTAGGGTACTTAAATAAATTATCTTTCATAAATTCTTGCTCATTTCAAACAATTATCATGTTGCTGGTTGTACGATTTTATGTTGTTGATTTTATAATGGCTTCCGCATGGACCGCGTAAGATAAACATCAAGTATCTAATTTTAATACTCGGTAATCTCAAGTCATTTATCGTCTCTACCACAGTAACATAATACACTGCCTTGTACAACGCAATATTTGAACAGACCGTTTAGGTACCGTTTAGCTGTATTATCCCTTTCCATTCCTCCAGTTCTAGACTTGTCTCTCTCTCAGGTCATTAAACAGTTCGTATAAATCTGCATTCGTTCTTCTTTCCCAACCAAATTCCGTCAGACTTCCTCCAATTATTCTTTTTAGTATCTTTCTCTCCCAGACTTCGAGCTTTTCCTTTATTCTGTTTGTCATTACTAGAGCCCGGTAACTGGAGAGCAATCGCAGCGGTTGCCAACGGAGAAAACGGCACGTAAGCATGTTGCATTTGTACGGGATGACGTGGAAAAGAAAATGCAACGCATATTAAAAAACAGTTTCTTTAGTTATGTGTTGACGAGACAACAGACTGCAAAAAAAATTCAATTGCAAATATTATGGTACGCATACTAGACCCTAGTAAACTTACATTACTACTGTTACTAGCTAGCCGAAGACTACAAGAGTGTACTGATGCAGCAATTACGAAGGTTGTATTTAGTACGTTGAAAAAATTTCAAATTTCAAAGGATAAAGTGTTGATGTTTATGAGCGATGGCACAGCGATAATGCGTTCAGTAGACCGTTCTCTTCTTGAACATGGTTACAAGTGTTAACATGTTACGTGTAAAGTGCATGCTTTACATCTTGTTCAAAAACCATTCTTACACGTTGGTGAATATGGTTACAGGCCGCGTTTTATTATCATAAATATTTTGAGAATATTAAGAACGTAGTTTTACAATTCGATCCAAAGGAAGCTGCGGCTATCAAAGAAAGCCAGTCGAATCTCTGTAAATAGTGCAATATATTCACGTACAGCTATGCGCGGTAGAAGACGCAAAAAATGTTTGTGTTCTAGAAAGGTTTGAAAGTGTTTTAGAGAAAGATTCTGATTTTGGCACAATAAGACAAATTTATGAAGGTGCGTCAACAGAACCGTCAAGTTGTTCCAAAGATTATTTTAATTACGCAAATATAACGTCACTAGATGTAGAACGTTCGTTTTCTGCATATAAACACACTTTTTCCTCACGCCGCACTCGGTTTGCCGAAACAACTCTGGAAACATATCTAATGTTGCAGATATTTAACAGACATTATTCACTTTGTGATTTCACGGAAGACTCTTAAGATGGTAGGTGTTTGAGCACATATTATATTTTATTTCTGACTATTTATTTTGTGTAAACTTTTATGCGCCCGCCACTGGCTGTTGGCGCAAATTGAGCAACTGAAATAGGAGCCAACAAATTTTCTGCAAAAATCAGTAAAACACTGAACTATGTACTCATTCCTATTATATTTGGATATTCTAAAAATAAGAGACTCGAATATTATATGAAATGTTCCATTAAATTTATATAGAGTGAAGCTAGGTAGTAAATTTTTGAGCGATGTTACCATAACTGTTCTTTCAAATTTCTAAAATACCAGGACGGTGAGGCGTGTTATGTTATTTGTGACATGTCCTACAAAACCAGGCGCGATTATTTAACCTATGGAATGTTAATGCCTATTTAAGCACAGATATACATACAAACATCTTACACACGCTAGTTCTATTTAACAATTTAATATTAAATAAACACAGAAGCGGTATTCCTCTTAGAAATCACCTCAAAATTTTTCCTCTATTAACACCCAAATCCGCTTTCAAATCGCCGCAGCATGTATTAATAGAAAGTAAAACTTACCGTAGCTACTATCGTAACATAGTATCTCTGGGTCTTTTCGTAGTCCAACGTTCTGTTTACGGTAACCTGACCCTGATGCGGTAGATTGATCGCGAAGAAACCGTATCCGTCGGCGGTATTGAGCCTGCCGCTGTTGGCGTAGTCTAGGTCAAAGTGGCTTCCCGGAATGATCGAATACTCGATCAGACCATTAGCACCGGAATCCTTGTCTTTGGCAAGCACGTTCTGGAATATCGTCGTACCGATCGGCGTCAGCTGCGAATGAGAACGAAAAACGTGAGCGAGAAAATGACAAGATGAATAGAATTAAAAACACAACGAGTGGGAACGATTCCGATAATACATTTACGTAGATGGGAAAGCTGTGGGATGTTGTTATAAATGTATAAAGTATAAGAGAATATAATTCAAACGTTATTATACTTGGCAGACAACACTAACTAGGAAACACAGATAAGTGCATCTCACCGATTTAAATGAAATTTTGTGTAACTATCTTAGCTGCCTAACCGCCCACTGGCGGTGTGTAAAGCACCCCAAGCTCAAGACTAGCCTTCGATGTTTGACTCAATAGCTCAGAAACTATGAGAGATATCAAAAAAGTTAAGAATTTTTATATACTACAAAAATATAGAAGCTACGTAGAATTTAAATACATGCATATTACATCTGCTACGAAATATTCTTATTTATGTAAAAAAAATTATAACTGATGTACTATATTTACAGTAATTAAGAGGACACGCAGGTGGTTATCAAATGATTTTATTAATAAAATGTGAGTATAGACTTGACTGACAACTGTTTAAAAAGTAAGTTAAGATGATAGGTAATCCGTGTAGAAATATTGAAAACGAATGAATTGCTTACACCTTGCTCAACGATTAAACGCAAGCTTGCCGCAAATACCTCATTGTTGTATATTTGGTGCATCCCTCGGGAAGGAGAATCTTACAGGATCTTTAAAATGTGGTAGCCGTTCGGCGATGTATTCACTTTTATACCATGCGTATTTAAATAGATTGAAAAACCTTGGCGATGACAATTGATTATAAGTTAAAGATTGTAACTGAATAATACTGTTTCTTTAGTGTAGAATTATGTCGCAATCCATAAGTAGTACTTTATCTGAAGATGCTCTCACAAAATTTTTCCATATTCTAAAACCGTAAACGTCTAAAAGTTGTACCATTGAAGTTGTTTTCTTTGGAATTGTTAAAATATGTACTTTTTTGTTCGTTGATATTAAATTTTGCACATCACACAGACATTGCCCAATCCAGGAATCCAATAACCAAATACCTTCAGCTCCAGTATTTAAGTATTTGGTAAGTATACACCTGTAAACCAATCTTTAAAATGCTGAGAAGTTAGTTTTCCGGACTTTGAAGCGGATCAAAATTTCTATCTTTAAAGGATTAGAAGATAAATCAAAATCATACCTGATTTTATTATATACTGAAATAAAAATGTATCTCCAGTGACAAATGCACATTTAACTTCAAATTTTGAAAAAGTATCTGGTGTAAGAATACGCACTATTAATATAACGGAAATTATTACTTTACTTTACTAAATAACAAATCGAAATTGTTTCCCATTTTGGAATTTTGAAAGATAATAAATATACAGACTGATTTATAACGTGCAGAGGAGATTTTTAGGGTAGATAGTGGGGACTAAAATAAATATTTTTTAGTAATAAACTTCTTAGAAAAACTCAATAATTAAAAGTTACAACGAGTTAAAGCTTAGTTAAATAAGAAGTAGTTGTCCGGAAATTAAGTGGGTAATTTATAATTTTAAATTTAAATTGGGGATATTTGAATTAGCTGAACCACATTTAGTTAAAACGATGATTTAAAATAAATGTAAAATAGAAATTACGATTCCTTAATTTTTCCTTTTAATGGCCAATAATTTTTGTAGCAACTATTGAGAGCTGCTGAATAATAAAAAAACAAGGTGCCGTTGGAACTTAAGAAAGTGTCAAATTGACATTTCAGTAAATTTGAAAACATCAAATTTAAGATTTGTTATTAGTGGTTGTTATTAAATTATTACTTCGGATAAAATTGTGAATTACACTATCGAAGAATACATGGACATGATAATAGTTTATGGAGCTGCCGATGAAAATGCTGCACGAGCAAGACGAATGTATTTAGAAAAATTTCCAAATAGACACGCCCTTTCCGAAAATACTTTTCTCCGTGTTATTAAATGGGGAAGAGAGACTGGAAATTTACGACCAAAGAAAGGTCAATATGGTGGAAGACCAAATCGACACGCGGCTGATGTTGATGAAGAAGTATTGGAAAGGGTAGATGCTGAACCAACAACTAGTACACGCCAAATTGCCCAGGAAGTTAATGTTTCTCAGAACTTTGTTTGCCGCACATTGAAGATGAACGGTTTGTACCCTTATCATCATCCAAACGGTACAAGGACTTACTCCCAACGATTATCCCTTGCGGCAGCAGTTTTGTGAGTGGCTGCTCAATCGTACGGAAGCAGAAGCAGGTTTTTCAACGAACGTACTGGTAACTGACGAATCAACTTCCACAATGCTCACATATGGGCTGATGAAAATCCTCATGCGATACGCCAAAGTAACTTTCAGCAACGTTTCAGTTTAAATTTATGGCCTGGAATTGTGAACGACACCTTAATAGGGCTTTTCGAATTGCCGGCGCGTCTCAATGGTGAATCTTACTTTACATTTTTTACAAGAAGTTTTACCAGGACTCCTAGAACATGTCCCATTGGTTGTGCGACATAACATGTGGTTTATGCACGATCGCTGTCCATCACATTTTAGTCGTCTTGTAAGAGATCCTCTCGGTCATATCTTTTCGCAACGATGGATCGGTCGGGGTGGATTTATTCAATGGCCCCCACGCAGCCCTGATCTCAACCCACTGGACTTCTTCTTATAGTGATACATGAAAGACCGGGTATATGCAACTGAAGTTGATACCATTGAAGAGTTGCACGATCGAATCAACGTCGCTATAGAGAACTTGCGAGATCAGTTTCCGCAAATGTCGAGAAATTGGATTCGTCGTGCGCAACTGTGTGTTGAAAAGCAGGGGCAGCATTTTGAACAGTTTTTGTCATTTTGATGAATTTTTCTACTTATGTAGTTATTGTTCTGTTTCCTTTTCATAATTTTTTGTCTTTGTTAAATTTATGTAATTTTAAAAATCGAATAGAAATTAGTCTTAGAATTTTGCATTGGAATGAGCACTCTGTCTTTTTTCTCTAAGTTTGAAATTATATCGTTTCCAAAGAAACAAAGAAATCTTGTTCCTTTAGAAAAAATCTCAGCAGCACTCAATAAGTGCGAAACCTTTGTTAAGACCTTTAAACCACTCTAAAAAAACTCAATAATTAAAAATTGAGTTTTTTTTAAGTGTATTACTAAAAAATGTTTACTTTAGTCCCCACTATCTACCCTAAAAAACTCCTCTGCGCGTTATAAATCACGCTGTATAACTTAAAATTACACTAACCTTATTAATGTGTTGTTTGTGATCTAGGTTTAGTATTACTAAATAATCTTTTCGGAAACTTTTCCAGTTACAATATTCAATTCATAATCAATTATCATCGTCAAGGTCCTTCAATCCATTTAAATACGCATAGAATAAAAGTGGATACATCGCCGAACGGCTACCACATTTTAAAGATCCTGTAAGATTATGCTTCCCGAAGGATGCACAAAATACACAACAATGAGGTATTTGCGGCAAACCTGCGTTTATTCGTTGTGCATGGTGTAAGCAATTCCTTCGTTTTCAACATTTCTACATGGATTACCTATCATTTTTACTATGTGTACGCAACATGCATCGTAATGTATTTCTTAACTCGCTTTTTAAACATTTGTCAGTGAACTCTATACTCACATTTTATTAATAAAATCATTTGATAACCCCCTGCGTGTTTTCTTCGTTACTGCAAATATAGCACATCAGTTATGAACTTTTTTACACAAATAAGAATATTTCGTGGCAGATAACAAATAAATATTTACGTCATCGTTAAGAGCATGTAAAACAATCTAAATCTTGTCTTAACTTTTTTTTTATATCTCTCATAGTTTCCGAACTATGAGTCAAACAGCGAAGGGTGGTGTTGAGCTTGAGGTGCTTTATACCCCGCCGGTGGGCGATTGGGCAGCTAAGATAGTTATCGTTGCTCTTACACTAGGTCGGTCTATAAACCCACAAAGTTTGATTTAAATCGGTGAGATGCACTTACCTATGTTTCCTTGTTAATGTTGTTTACCAAGTATATGTACGTGACCCAGCAACGCATATGCGGTGCCGCCTCTCTGCCCCTACTAATGCTGACTTATTGCTGTGGCGCTCTCAGTCACGCCTCGTTCCTAACTGTCTTTCGCCTTTGGTTATTATACTTGCTTTAACCAATTTACTGCAGGATACTAAAGCTCAATAACAGTAACGTCCTGCTCCCCTCTGGCCGGTATAGGAATTTTAAATTTACTGAAATATCAGACATTGGAAGAAAGCATTCAAATTTTGTATTGGAATCTGGTCAATTTATAAATAAGAAGTTGATGGTGAGTTTTTACAATTGACTGTAGCAATTTATAATGATACATGTCAATTACGGTGATTGATAAGTAAGTCCGTATTATTAACCAATAACGAAATCTATTACCAAGCTAAAGGCCGATTAACAGTTCATTATATTTTAGATTTAAATAATAGAGAGTAGATTACGTAATTGTATAGTGGTACAGTTAGATTAACTTAAAGTACTTAACAATAAGACTTTGGTAAGTTCTTAGAATTGCCACGCTGACAAGGAACAAGAGCAGTTGTTAAATACGCGTATTATAGAAATCGCATGTTACGATAATGTCTACAATTATATTGCATACCTTACGTATCTTACGGTATCAGTATAGGGATTTTATTGTTTAGCAGCCGCCTGTAATAATAACTGTTCCTCAATTTTTATTTAATCATGCATCTGGAGACGTAGACTATAGCAAATACGGTTGTTTGCCGCCTTTTTATTTGTATTATGAATAGGTTTATGAATAATGCATGCGTCTATCTCTATTAATATGCCGTAATTGATTAGCTATGTCTATACATACTTACATATATGCACATAACATGTGGGCATGATCGGTATGACTATCTGTTATAGTACAATAGATAAGTTGAATGATAAGTAAAATATATTAGTATTATCGACTCGCTTGAATGGTTCGAGATCCTCGCATAATTAGGTGAAGATGTCTGTAAAAATTACATGCGAATTTTACTATTGATATCACCTGCAAAAATAGTGTAATGTTTTATACGAGAGAAAAATTTAAAAAAAAATCCAAATTACTTAGTTAATTGTACGATCTATAGGTCCGGAAGTGTTCTTAGACGCTCTTTTGGCAATTTAAATTAAACTAGATATCAATTAATGAAATTTTACGAGTATTAAAACTTGAAAAGAGAAAACTAAGCTGGAATTGCGACGCTACGTTGGATGTTGTACATTATAACAATGCAACAGATAAAGAAAACTGTAAAAACTACAGGGCTATAAGATTATTAAAAGTAGAGCATAAACAAAAAGATTCAGACTATCCAGGACTATCCACAATTAGCCTGTGTTTTGGGCTAATCGTATATATTGGATCAAATATTTGATAAATAATGGGAATACAATAGAGACCTCCGTGTAATCTTTATAGATTTCAAAAGTGCATTTGATTCAATAGAAAGAAAAAAGATGATAAAAAAGCTAAAAAAACATTAGGAGTGTCAAAAAAACTGGAGCAAATGGTAGAGATAACTCTCCAAAACATATAAGTATGATTTCAAAGGATAACAGAAAGAATAAAGAGAAATAAAATTGGGGCCAAATATAACAAGTGAAGGGGAAAGAGGGGCAAAAAAGAAACAGAAGTAGGAGACGAAGTGGGGGTAAAAACAAACAAAGATTAAGTTGGGCGAGACTTATATGTAGAAGGAAGCCGACAGACATGATCAGGCGGATAACGCAATAGGTTTTGCTACACAGGCAGACCAAGAAAGACCTGGCGAAATGAAATACGAGAAGACGTACGAGCACTGAAATAAGTAAACTGGAAAACAAAATGCCACAATAGAAGGAAGTGGAAGAAGACGACAAATGCGGCCAAGACTCACAACAAATTGAAGAAGTCATAACCTGAGAGGATTGAACGGCTTCACAATGATAATCACCTACAAGGATACTCACAAAGATTTAAAAAATGATAATGAACGCCAAACATACGAGGTCCACGTATTCTACGCTTTATTAGTATTGCTCAGTTAAGTGAGACTATCAGAAGTTGAGTGGTTCATGGTAAATCTTCAAAATATCCAAAACTGAACATCGTGCAATGATAAAATTTCTCGCCTTGGAAGGAAAGACACCGTTCGAAATCAAAGCGCGAATGGACATGGCTTATATGGTCAAAATTGTTTCGTTGGGAAAGAGAATCTCTTAAAGATAATCCACGCGAAGGAGGGCCCGTTAGTTTTATTGAAAGTAACTGAAGATCCTCACAGCAGTCAGAAGAGTATTAGTGAAGGAAGAGATATAAGTGAAAGATCTGTCCAAAGAATATTAAAAGGATAGAATTTTGCAACTGGACCAGGCACGGGAAAATAAATAATTTTTCAATAAAATTTTATTTTCCGACGAAGTAATTTTTCATAAAACCAGTTTAGTGAATAGGCACAATTTTCATTATTATTCTCCAGAAAATCTAGCTGGATCAATATACTTAGATTTTCTTCGGAATCACTTGCCAGGTTTGCTAGCCCACCTTCACTTGGAAGTAAATCAAGAAATGTGATTGCAGCATGACGGTGCACCATCTCACTGCCCACAAAAAGTGAGAAATTGTTTGACTCAGCTCGATCACCTGATTTAACCAAAATCGACTATTTTCTGTGGGGTTATGTAAAAGGATTGGTCTCTAAGGAAATACCAACAACAGCACAAATATACGCGAAAGAATTGGCAACGCATTTCGAAGTGTAACAGCGGACATGTTTCATAGGGTTCAAAGAGAATTTCTGGATAGACTAGATAAATGTTTGGGAAAGAATGGGCAACATTTCGAAAATTCCTCGTAATTTTTTTTCTTCTTTTTTACTTTTCATCTTTGGCTCGTAATTTTATTTGGTATTCAGTTTGCCTTATTTAAAGCACCCTATTAATTTTTCTCTTTTTGTGTTTATTTTTAGTGTTGTACATTATGCTGGTTACCTGTTCTGGTTGTCATTAAATTCATTTATTATTATTTACCGACTTTTTGAACAAAATATATGTTTTTTATTTGATTAGGTGTTTCGTTAAATATCTCTAAAACGAGGGAGCCCTTATACTAATTGATGTGGAATTTAATTTTCTGTAATATGGAAACATAATATACAGTGTGTTTTATTTAAAATGATTGAGAAAAATAGCCGAGCAGTTGTCCATATTGAAAAGATAAATTTGAACGCCCTGTACAATATTGCAGTACGAAACTTACACAAATGAATTACTGAAGCCTTAGCAGAAACAGAGTACAAATATTATTTGTTGAACGAATGTGGCGATTTTTCAAGTGGAAGTATGAAATAGTCAATTTTTTTCTTTTTGATATTGTAACTCAGCAACCTATGATTGAATGTCGCTAATATTTTCAACATGAATAGGGATCATCGGTAGGCATAAGAAACTGAAAAAATATATGAGGTGTTCCATTAAAAAAAATGAACTGATCAACGATGCTTTTTTGGGACACCTTGTGTAATTGAAAATAATTTTAGAATGCGCATATTGTCGTCTTAAATAGTTACTGAAAATTTCAACATCATATCTTCAATAGCAACTGAGAAACTGAAGACCGACGCATTATTGCAGGACCCTGTATTTCAGGTTTAGTTAGTGCACATTCATGGGTCATATAAGATGCTTCATGTGCAATAACTTGCCAATTTTTGTTTTATTTGTCAGAAAAAAAAATCAGGACTCAGATCATAAACAAACGTCAAAAATAAAATCTATAATAAAATAAAATTAAATTGAACCCTTAGCGACTGCCTGAAAAAGGAATCACTCTAAGGATATCATACCAAGGCAAAGCACACTACAACATACATCGTTATTAATGCATGATTTATTGAAGTAATTTATATGTTTAGGAAATTATTCTATTCAAATAATATAATTGTAATTTTAAAGTTTCATTAATATGAGCTTTTACACTACACGCAATTTACCATTTTCCTTTCGCTTTATATATTTTTTTAAAAGCAGAAACGGTAGCCGCTAACTACTAAAAAAGTATATACAAATAGGACATACCTCCGATATGCTAGTTTCATATGGCGTATTGACAAATTCCGGTGCATTATCGTTGATATCAGTCACTCTTACTATCACAGGATATGTTTTCTTTTTGTGCGTGGACTTTACCGTACAGGCTAATTGGAACACTATGTGGGATAAGTTATCCTCATCTCTATCGATTGGCGATAGTAATTGCAGTTTCTTTCCATTCAAGAAGAAGATAGGAGGCCCTTTGGGGAATATTAAATCCAGGAATATCTCTACGTTCGGTTCTCCTATAATGGGTAATTCTAGCGGTGTTGTCTCCTGACTTATTGCTGAAAAAGAAAGCGAATACTAGGTATAGTGCCGTAGTAATAACTCGCAACAATTCTACAACGTAGAAAATTATGTGTTTTCATGATTACGTTGGAAAGTTTATGATTTTATGTTAGCTGCGAAACTCTTATCTGATAATTAATTAAAATGATCTTGACTTATTGGTACAACCTGGTGTCTAATGGCCAAAATTAGCTCGTCATGGGCTAAAATATTGAAGTGACCCTTTAGCATTTGCAGTGTTACCTATGTTCAGAGTCAGTCCAAATTGGTTAATTAACACTATGATGAATGAAAATGCTCCCTGACTTCATAGAAATCTTCGAAACTCGTTTTTTACTATAACTGCATTTAAAGAAACTATCTACGAAACTTAGTGAATTCTTACGTGATACGAATTTTCAAGACATTGCTTCCTCCATCAATAATTGTCTTTTAAATTAACACAAATTATTACAAGCAGTAATGACAATATAGCAGTTATTAAGGATTCAATCATGCACAGAGAGAATTTTCTTCGGTAGAGATTTAACTATTCAAAAAATTGTACGAGTTTTATCTAGCTATTATTTCGTACTAAAATTTAAATAACTTCCACTAAAAGCTAAACAAGTTTTGATTAAAATTATAGTTTTGTGGTGGTTCTGGTACAGTAAGTTACTGTTAGATAAAACAGTAATTGACATTTTGTGTGTTACACTCGTGAGACATAGTTAATTAGCTAAGAAGAAAGCAAAGTTACATTCTACGTTCATAATATTTTACAGTTTTGTTAGTGGGAAATACGTAGTCTGTAATAAATACAATCACTTTTATAAAAGTTTGAATAGGACTTTATCTCTACAATGTACTAGGGCAGCATTTCAATAAAGTGGAATAAAATGTCATTTTATTAGTAATGAAACATGGTTGTTCATTAAGGAGCTATTGGTAGGATTTCGTAATAATCTTTCTTTCTACGGATAAAATAGATGTCTTGAAAAGAATCCATATACTGACAGAAACTGGCAAGCTATTGTCAAAGCTCAATTAATTATTCACTACTAAATTTCAAAGTAGAATGATATACAATATATTCATTTGAAAACTTCACAGGCGGCCTACATTCGAAACTAATAAAATTATTAAAAAATGTAAAGACAGATCAATTCATCATCATGATACTAGACTTACCCCCCTTAACCTCCCACCCTCAACATAAAAATCTTAAATGGGATGATACCATTTGTGATACATCGTTGGAAAGATATTTTCATTACGAATTCAGTAGTATATCTTACTTTGACATTTGGGGATTATAACAGACAAAATATGCTAAGTAAGAATTGTAAAATTATAAACTTATTAGACCAAATGGATTAGAATTATAGTCCCCAGAACTTGACTAAATGTCAAAGTAAGATATACTACCGAATTCGTAATGAAAATACCTTTCCAACGATGTGCGAAAAATGGTATCATCCCATTTAAAATTTTTATGTTTGGTGTGAGGAGGCTTAAGGGAGTAAGTTTAGTATCGTGATATATTAATCAAAAATTTATTAATTTTATTAATTTCGGATATAGGCCGCCTGGGAAGTTTTCAAATGAACAGTCTGTATATCTGCAGTGTGTTCACCTAGTATCCAGGTGAAAAATAAATTCCTTCCGTGAGTAATTTAGAGAAGTTTTCAAGTAAAAATTATTTGGCAACAAGTGCTGTACAACATAAAATTATATTCAAGTATTTAAACAGAATATGCTGTATATTAATATTATTAAGTTTTTGAACGCCTCCCTTCAATTCAATTTTCATCAATATCCCTATATACCTATCTGTCTTAGTTTTTGAGATAATCGTCATAATTCGAGTTTTTTGCGAGATGTTGTTTCTTTAACAGATGACATTTTAAACACTTTATAGGCTAGAGCGGCGATTCAAATTTTATCCGATTGAATCAAAATCGTTGTCGTGCTATTTAATTTTTTCGTAATGGAACATCCTGCTTATTTTAGGCATTGGTAAAGAATATCCCGAATTTGATAGAGAAACTTTTTTTTGAAAGCTCAAAAAATATGTACAAGATTATCTCACATTATGTAACATTATAGAAATTCAAAAATTTAAACTTTATTGCAAATTGTAGCTATTTAAAAAGATAGCTGAATCAATAGGGCAGTTACTTACATGTTCCCTTACTCTCTTCGATGTCAAGGATGATATTCGTCTGCTTCTTTTCCACTTCACATAGCCCTGTAAGAGAAAAACCTAGTTAATTAATATGACACAACGTAATACTACAGCATTAATTAATTTATCAATGTATTAATGTCTAACTCTGGATGGGAAGAGGACAGGAGGCAAATCGATATAGCAATTTTATTAAGTAGATAGCCATACTTAACTTAATCAATTGAGGTTTCGCTTTAGATAATTAATATTAAATAATATATAAACATTTCTATCTGCTTAATAACGATATTTACGTTTGGAAATTATTTCTACATTATCACTTAGAAAGGTGTTTGTGTTGCTTAGGCGAAGAGGTCCTCTCAGTGTTGAAACAGAATTCTATTTAACGGATTTAAAATATATAAATATCATTATAGCAGATATTATATATCCAGTAAATAGTGTAAGTAACTAGAATATTACAAGTTTATTACTGTTTCTTCAAAATTTCATAATTAAGCAATAAATGACAATTACCGTAATTTGCAACAAAGAATTTTCATTTTAGGAAGAAGGGTTGATAAAAAGGTCCTTTTACTCGCAAAATTATTTTTTAATATAACTAAATAACGACCGGTTTCGAGTCAAAGCTCATCCTCAGGTTAAGCTAGAAGGATATCATATAGCTGTATTACATTGTTTGTAAATGGAATAGTCAAAATACATAAGACATTGTTAGACTTAAACAAATTATCATTTAGAATTATATGGAAATTGGTAAAAATAGTCTAAAGTTGTAACAAAGTTGTTATATTAGTGACCAATTCCGATTTATAGAGTAACTTTTTTATTATTTTAAATTAATGGTTAATTTTTGTTTTTTTTTTAATATTTTTTAAATATTTTTGTTAAACACAACACAACTTGAGACTATTTTTACAAATTACTAAATTACTATATAATTCTAGATTATAATTTGTTTAAGTCTAACAATTTCTTATGTATTTTGACTATTCCATTTACAAACAATGTAATACAGCTATATGATATCCTTCTAGCTTAACCTGAGGATGGGCTTTGACTCGAAACCGGTCGTTATTTAGTTATATTAAAAAATAATTTTGCGAGTAAAAGGACCTTTTTATCAACCCTTCTTCCTAATATGAACAACTCGCAACGAGTCACCATTGAACATCTATTGAACATCAAAGAATTTTCACGTTTAAGAGAGAAGTATATTCTTGTAATGAAAAAATGGTATTTCTTTGTTTAAAACATTTGCTAACTTGATTCAAGAAAGTCTTGCAGACAATTTGAAGAATGCAATCCTTAATATAAGTAAATGGCAATTATAACACAAAACAATATTTTCTTAAGGATAGTAAATAGTTTTCTTAACTCCAGAAAGCGAAAGCGTTTAGGTATTGTTCATAAATCAATAGTTTAATTTTCTTAAAATAAAGCATTTTTTACTTAGAATTTTTGAAATGCATATTATTCATTGTGCTTACCTTGTTACAGTAAATTATTCATATTACTTGTGATTTTAAAAAGGCCAAAGTAGAGGTTATTTACAGAATAATGTTCAAACAAAAGTGAATTTAATGTAGAAGTAGATATGTAAAGAGTGCCTAGAAACAATAACCAAGATAATGTTAGTAATAGCTCCTGGTATTGATGTAATCACTACCGACAAAATCAATATGAGAAGAGAAGAGCTTTTTGCTCCTTGCTACATTGCTCTTACATCTCTCAGTTTATGCCACTAATCTTCAAAAACAACAACTAAAATATTTCCTGGCGCCACCTAGTACCAGTAGTTATAGTCATGCCGTCCTAGATAGTAGCGATGGAACTGGAATACAGATACCATGCTTATCTATACTATGATGTAACCTTTAAGATACAACGTTTGATAAACATTTTCAAAAGATACCGGTAAATGTACTATTTTTTTTCTTTTTATTGCTATTTACCACGTATGCTAATTTAACTATAGTTTTTTCTAAATATATAATAACAATAATATTTATTAGTTATTTTTACACATTGAGTGTATATAGTCATAACTAAATTACTAACTTAAATTATTAAGTTAAGTAAAGAGTACTATTAGAAAAAAATTATTAAAAGGAACAATTTAAATATTCATGGATATGAAAAATTATCAACATAAAACTAGTGGAATAAAGAACAAAGAAGGAAAAAGTATGGAGGAGGAAGATCCATACAAAGAAGTATGGAAGGAATATTTTGAAGAGTTACTGAATGAACCACGAAAACAAGAGGAAATAAAGACAGAAGTCGTAGATGAAATAATCATAGAGGAACCTACACTAGAAGAAATAAACGAAATTTAAAAACAGTCGTAATGCCAACGCACCGGGAAATTACGGTATAAATGGAGAATTATTGAAGTATGGGGGAAAAAAACTAACTGAAAGTTTATATCAATCGATAAAAAAAATCTGGAGTGAAGAACAAATGCCCACGAAATGGAAGGAAGGAAAAATAATAATCATCCATAAAAAAGGAGATCAAAGAACATGCAGTAATTACAGAGGAATAACATTGCTCAATGCAACCTATAAAATACTTTCAGCTATTATTCAAAAACGACTAGTAGAGACATCCAATAATTTAATAGGGGAATATCAGTGTGGTTTCGTAAAAGGCGAATCAACGATAAATGCAATACATACAATCAAACAAATAATAGCTTATGAATATAGAATAAATGTCGAGTTATTTTTTATAGATGACTCCATAAATAGAAATATGCTCATGGAAGCATTGAAAGTAATGGGAATTGCAGCCAAACTCCGAAGAATCATATGCATGACAATGAGGACTACACGGATGAGTGTCAAAACACAAAAAACGGGAAACAAATGAATTCACGACCAACAAGGGTGTCAAACAAGGGGACTCCTTATCTACAACGTTATTTAATATGGCACTACAATATGTAACCAGAAGAATCCATGGAAAGACAATAAGATTAAAAGGAGAGCAAATAGTGGCATACGCAGACGATCTAGTCATAATTGCAAAAAGAAGAGATGTACTACAAAAAATTATTACGGAAGGAGAAAATATAGGTCTGAAAATAAATATGGACAAGACAAAAATCATGAGAATTGGGAAAGAACCTGGAAGCAAAAAGATTAAAGTCGGAATTTAAGTATCTAGGGGTGACAATATCCAATACAGGAGATAGGTCGGGTGGAATCGAAGAGAAAATTGTGGCTGCGAATAGAGCCTTTTACGCAAATAGAAAACTTCTGCACTCTAAAATACTCACACGAAAAACCAAAGTGAAAATTTACAAAACGTTAATCAGACCTATCATGATGTATGCAACTGAAGTAGCTTCAATGACAAAAACCGAAGCAGAAAAACTGAGAGTGACTGAGAGAAAAATAATACGGAAAACAATAGGACCGGTTAGAACTGGGGAGAATGAATATCGAAGCGTCCGAAACAAGGAGATATTAGAGTTACTAGGAAATACGGATATAGTGAACAAAATGAAGTAACAACGAGCAAAATGGCTGAGTTATGTATTGAGAAGGGAGTATGAGGAAGTAATAAAAACAATTTTGAACTGGATACCTGTGGGTAAAAGAAGAAAGGGAAGGCCAAGAACAAGATGGATACAAGAAGTTACAAACGACATAAGTAGGGCTGGAATAAAGAATGCAGAAGAAGCCGCGAGGAATAGAGGAAAATGGAGAAGGCTGTGCAGTAAAATAAAGTAGAAAAGAAGTATGGTCCATCCCGAAATTAAAGGCCCAGGCAGCTTACGAGCGGCGCTACTCCACAAGGAGTGTAAAGCCGCATCATCATCATCAATAAATTCGGTCACTAACACATCTACATGATAATTTTGTTGTTGACACTCTAAATGTTTAGTAAGAATAGAAAATAAGATATAATAAGTAATAATAATAATAAAAGAGATAAATAAGCTGAAATATTAACTGATTAATTATTAAATTACATAGAAATAATCCCTATTTAATTACAGTATTAAAGAAATAATTTAATTATACTGTAACCTATAAAAAGAACTTTTTCATTAGCTCATTCACTTGCTCCTAATTTTAATTATTATCTTTGGGTTTTTTTCCATTATTGCAATTTTTCTTTTATAGGATATCCTCGTAGTTGGGCCTGATGATGTACTTTTTGAACACGAAACTGGTCGCCTAATTTCTCAATAGAACTTTAAGTGAGATCTGGACAATTTTTTCATTCTTACCTTTAGTATGAATATTTTCTTAACTTAAAACTAAATAATTTACTTGGAAGAAACATTTTTTTGTCTTGGATTTTTTGATTTTCTAATCCTAAGGAGATATTTATTTAATCCAAATGAAATTTCAAAAAAAATATTTTCTTATATTATACATTTTTATAGCCTTGAAATAAAAATATTCTCTTAAATAGAGACTGATTTTTGCAAGACAATCTATTTTCTTGATGCAAGAAACCAATTCTCTACGTGTAACTGAGTATAACTCAAACGAAACAATTTCAATACCTTTAATCTCCTTGGCACAATCTCCAGTAAACTACAGGAATTTTATCGATATTCCCACATTTTTCTCTCGGCTTGCAGTCGAGAATTTTGCAATTACAGTTTGTATTCCATGTAATGCAAAAGAAGGGCATAACTTGAATCGAAATATCGCCTCAGCATATTCATAACGTGGTTTCATAAGCGAAACGAAGTTAAGCAAGTTTGGTTTCTGGAGGGTATGTCACGACAATCATTAACTATTGATATGTCAGGAACTAAGTGAAAAGGCTTAAATTCAGATAGTATAACGAACGTGCATACAACAGAGCTTTGCGAAGTTCTTCGAGACGTGCGTCTATTCGAGGGAAAGAAGTTTTAGGTAGTTGTATATCTATTTAAACGAACTAACATTGGTTGTATTTAGAAAGTCCACATTTTTACAATCTAACATTAGTTTTGATCATAAAAGCGTTGCAAATCGTTGGCAACAAGAAAAAGCATGCGCGTTTTCATTTAAATGTTCATAGAGGATCAAATGTCCAATTCTGACAAACCATTTTTTTGTTCGTAGTAATTTAGTAACTATTTAGCTTAGCAACGATTGGAAAATATGTGAATAATTTCTGATTTTAAATGAAATTATTCTGTTTTAAACATGTGCATAACTAAATGAAGTTATTGTCATGTAGCAGCTTTGTTAACTTCTCGGCATTTTAGAAGTGTTTTTAAATATTTATTGTAATATTTTTCTGTTTTTACAAAATGTTTGATAATATCTTTTATTTTTAAAATTTTATTTTGTAGTGAATTACTATACAAAATAATTTCAAGATCTGGTTTTATACAGAGTGCCCACCTAGTGCATGAATGGATGATAATTCCCTTACTGAGCAATCTACAGAAAAAGTTTTCAGGTAAAAAGTATTAGCATATAAATGCTGCATAACATAAACTTATACTCAAATATACAAGATGTTCAGTTTCCGCAGCGCACGATACAAGTTTGTTTTTTTTAATAGAATACCCTATATATTATTACGATTTTGGATGCCCCTCTTCAATTTATGTCAACTTTCATTAATGTTCCCTATACCTATATATCTTACCTTTTGAGATAATTGACATAATTTGAGATTTTTGTGAAATGCCGGCCGATATCTTAAACGCCTTACACTACAGAATGGTTATTCAAGTTTTATTCGATTGAGTATTTAGTTAGTTAGTTAGGCTAAAACCTATAGAATCATGTAAACCTCTCTTTCAAACGTTGCGTGTTCTAACTCTTCCGTCTTTATATATCCTTGAAGCCGTGTGTTACCACCATAATCACAAGGAGGAGTATACCCTTATAAAAGACATACATCCCTATGAAACCCGGCGAACAAGTGATCTCCATATTTCTAGGTGTGCGCTGCATATCACTGATAAAGAATTAACAAGCACTGGGAAAAAACTATACAACAAACTATCTCGCGAAATAAGAGTTAGCGCCAGATTTAAGCAGTCTACTAAGAGGTATTTAATAGAGCAAGGCTACTACAGTGTAGAAGAGTTTCTCAACCCTAGCAACTAATCTATAGGGATAAGCCACCCCATCGGTACGTTTCGTATTTATCCTCATGTTTAGTTCAGTTTAGCATTATTCTTTATTTTGTTTTTGTTTCCTTCACTTTTGTTTGATTGGTTGATCTTTTCTTGTTTTTTTGTTTGTTAGAATTTTTGTATTCGACCATTGATTTTACTATCCTTTCGGATACTTTTAATCAATAAAGTATTATTATTATTATTATTATTATTTCTTGGAGTTTCAAACAATATATCGAAAAGTTTTTTATATCACTAGAGTCTGCAAGGTGGCCATCGAAATCTTTATCATGTTTGATTCAGACTAATTCAATTTTCTTTTTTAATGGAATATCCAGTATATTTTTCCACGATCTGATAGAGAAACTGTTATGGATTTTTTTTATAGACATATCCCAATACCTAAAATGTACCGTTCTTTAGTAAATTAAATATGAAGGTAAGTGAATAATTTTTTTGCTAAAATGCACAGTGTTCTGCAACGAAATACTAATATAAACCTTTGTTTTTCTGGAAACATTCACTAAAACTAATCTGTAATATTTTACTTATGTATACTGTTTCAATTCTATTCGAAGTGAGCGGCATTTGCCTTCATACAAACTGTAATGGGATTCGTTGGATTTTGTGGAGCGTTTACTAACATTTCGGGCGTAGTATTTTGTCTAACGATAACATTACGCATTGCCTTAAGAAATTCATCCAGAAAGTTTTTTGATAAACATTCCTAATTAACTGAATTACGAGATTCTTTTAACTTTTTGTATGTTCTATAATAAACTTATAGTTCATCCACGTTAAGACTGCAGCAGATAGCTCTACGATCGGCGTCCATATTACACCGAGGAAATATATCAAATAGGAAAACAACGGTGAATTCTAATTGTAAATTGTCAGCGTCGTAAGCGTTAAAAGTTTGGTTATCAACATTTTGTAGTAAATAGCAAAGTGTAATATCGCATGAAATTATAGTTCTTCGTATTTTATGTGCAATATGTTATGGTTATATTATGACGTGATAACATAAAACAAGTGAACACATCTCTGAAATCAATTTCAATATAAATATATCTTTCGGTTGTTTGATTTGTTGGAATAGTTGGAGCTTGTTTAATTGTATTAGTAAATAAATGGGATTACATTTGGTGATAATTGAAGATGAACAGATAATTTCAATTTATTATGCAAATGTGATTAACTTAATATACATATGAATGATTATTCAGATTCTGATGACAGGTCTGACGATGATGATGATGTATTTGCTGTTATGATAAATTCTTCAACCATATCTTCAAGGATACTATCCAGTTGGTACACCTTATTCTCTTCTTCGATAACATGTTTGATACAATTTCTCCATGCATCACTATCCACAATGTTTAACCCCTCAATTAGTAACGTTTTGACCTCGAATAATTTAAAAGTTTTATTGTTAGCATCGACATGATGTTTCACTTGTGCCCATATAAGCTCAATGGGGTTTAGGTTGCAGTGATATGGAGGCAATCTTAAAATTGTACGACCACTGTCTAATACCATTTGATCGATAACATATGTAATGGGATTATCAACAATATATTTTTTTGCAAGTTCAAGTAACTCAACATTTAATAAAGTGTTGTCAGCACCAATTTCTTTCGCAAGAAGCCATTCAATCAATTCTTGCTTCTTCCAGGCAGAGGTAGGCAATTTTTCTATTCTGACTGAGCAGTAAGGAGCATTGTCCATGACAATAACAGAGTTTGGTTCAAGAAAAGGTAGTATATTTCTCATCCACCACTCAGTGAACACTTTGCTGTTAATGTCGTCATGGTAATCTCCTGTTTTCTTCAATTCGAAAAAGAGGAGACCATTTTCAACGAAACTATCATCGCTACCAACATGCAATTTAATTAAACGTTTTCCTTTTCCTGCAGGATTCCTCAGTCCCGTGGTAACCCCTTCCACAACGCTTGTCTTACCGTAAGTACTGTGGTGTCTTCCCATATTTTTCGTTTTGCATGACTTGCATTGACCCAAGTTTCGTTTAAGTAATATATCTTTCTACCATCTGCACGAAATTTCCTGATGTTGGTTAAATATCGACGTCTCCATAATACAATATCTTGCCATTCCATTAAAACGCTGTTTCGACTTCGCTTCATCCACTTAAACCCCAACTTCTTTAAGATCTTTCATAATGTCGTTATTTTCAATGTAGGCAAAGTATCATCTGCATTAACAACCTATAAGATTTAGTGAGGTGATGGTGTAAGACAAATGTATATATTATATTTACACAATATTTTTGTGTATGTTGGTAATTCGTTCTTCAAGAAAAAGGAATACACGTGTCTTCTAATTATTGACTTTTGCGTTTGGTTCAAGGAATCATATATTGTGTGACGAAGACGTTTTTTAGGGGGTGAACTAACAAGTCCCGTGATATCCATTTCTTTTACAATATCCCACATTGTTCTTTCACCTAGCCCAAGCTGCTTTGCAGTCAGTTTAACAGCTGCCGACTTGGAATTGTGCTTCTTAAGGTCCAGATATAAATTATAAGCCATAAACTTTTGTTTACTGCTAACATGCTTTCCCGGAGGATTTTTTGATGCCCCTGCTGGTGGGTCATATACCTCTTTGTTAGCCATACCAAAACTGTTGTAACAAATATTATGTTATGAGTATCATTTTATATGATCATTGCAAGAATACCTTTAAATGTTCAATAGTCGCAAGTAGAGCTCTAAAAAGAACTATTTTGCGACAATTTGCTTATAAAAACACACCGAAGGACAATAAAAAGCAATAAATACAAAACCAAAACCAACAAAGATGTTTGGCAAATAACATTAGATTTCGGTGATATTTCGTTTTATCCAACGTAATTTCATTTACTGAATACCACTGAATACAATGTTCCTTGTGTATGTGAATTTGCCTCGTCTATTAACCAATCACAAGCCAGGAATTTTTCGCCTATCTATTTTATCGCTGCAGTCTTACAGTGAATGAAGTATAGTGTACGATGCTTTAAATAAATTGATTCATTTTATCTTAACCTTTAATCAACATTTGCTTATTTTCGTTATTTATTATTTATACGTGCCTATTAACTTGTTAGACAATATATGTAGGAAAATGATAATTACATTGGGTAGATGCTGGAATTATACCAAGAAAGACAATGGTTACACATTAGTTTTAATGAACATCTTATATAGCGTGTCCCTGGATTAACGCATGGATAGGTAAGGTAGACAGAAAATTAATGAGTTGGAATTTCATCTTTTGGGATTCAGCCTTGAATGGTAAGTAATTTATGCCTTAATTCTATTGCCGAAAAATCAAGTATATCTTGGAAATTTACAAAAAAATAATTTTTTCAATTAGTAAAATGTATTATCTCTAGGAGATACGACAATAGGGTTATTAAAAAATAATGTTCAGAGTAATAAATTATACTAGTACTTAGTGTATAAGCATGGCTGAACTCCAAAAAGATGAAAATTCAACTCAATAATTTCCTGTCTGCCTTACTTATCCATGCGTTAATCCAGGGACCCACTGTATGTCTTGATATACGGGATTACGATTTAAAAAACCAAATTTGTATCGTACGCTGCGGAAATTGAACACCCTGTGTGCTTGAATTTAATTTCGTATGGTACAACATTCGTCCCTGAATACTCTTCGCTGGAAAACTTTTTCTGTAAATTGCTCAGGATAGGAAGGACTTGCTGTATATTTCGAGGGGTGTGGAAGATAGTCCTAGATCACAAATTGTAATTGCTAGGGACCTTATGTAATCGTTATAATAGTAAGAACTGTACCATATATTCCCATGCCTACTCTTTTGTTAAAAAGCAGTAGCTGTTAACAAACCTATAATTAATGAAATCTATAACACTACCACAGATCTTCATATATGTACCAGGAAACAGGTTAATAACCTAACACCAAATAAATTACTATTTCGAAATCGTTTATACGAGACGTACATATATATAACTATACGAAATTTTTACACTATACAATCGCATTCGTCTGCAGTCAAGATCATAGATTATTCAGCATGAGCTACGAGTATTTCTAAACAGTAGTCAGATGAAGTAATAAGATTATTTCAATGCTGTTGGTGAAAGTATTTGAACGTTTTCCGCAATCCACAGTATATGAAACGAGAAAGTTCCGAGTCGCAAAATTATAGATGCAACATGTATTTATGTGTATTCGTTATCGTTTAGAACTAATTTTGTAATAACAGCGTTAAATTATTGTGTAGATCACGCAGAATGATAAATTTGTGACAGTGTAATAATAACACGTTTTGTGCAATTAAGTAAAAGCGAATTCTCACGGTGATGAATGCAAAATCTTGTCTAGAAAAAGGTCAATGCCACCGATTATACGTTTGCTCAATCCTATGATGTGGTAATCGACTCTATTTTCATATTTTTTTTTAATTTGCGATATACTTGAATAATTAGCAACATTACTGAGAAGTATTTTCCATTATACACAGACAAAACGTACGTAAACTATGGAGTTCTAACTCTTAGGTGTTCTATACTTTTTGAATTTTGTATGCAGACAATTTGTTCGCAGCAAAAATACCCCACCTTGCTGTAATGACTGCAATTTAAACGCGAGAAGACGCGATTCACGAATATACCACCACTGCCACATATTCACTCATATGCATAATTTTGACGGCAGTAGAGTAAAATATCGCTTGAATATTTTAATATTTTCATGTTTTTAAGGTTTTCCCAAAAGTAATTTCAATTTTAGGAATAAAAAATTTGTATAAATTCTGTTTTATTACTTTTTGCTTTGGCGTCGTTTATCTTTCTTTTATTTGTAGTCGCGAAAGATAGCGATTGTTTCATTCCACAGCAAATTTTGATAAATTTAACCCAAACATAAACTTCTATGATGCATTTCGATGAAATGATGTTATTTATGGAAATAGCATACGAGAATGAATGCAGTGACGCAACCAGCTGGTACAATTTAGAGGACTCTTTGACTTAAATTATAACTGACAAGGTTTAAACGTGAAATTTTACCAATGATTTACTTAATAAGATTAGAACCAAGATTTAACTTATGAAATGATGTTTGAAATACCTTCAATTTACCCTGTTGTTTGCTTTATATGACTTTCACATTAATTTTGACGAATTACGAATGGAGAAATCGACCAGAAAATGGAGTTTTATCTACGTTCCCCTACGATCGTCGTTATCTGGACTTAAATAAAATTTGTAACACCACCGCTCCCAGGACAATCGGCGAAGGGGGAAATGGTGACTGAATGGAAAATTTAATTTTTAACCGCAAGAGCGATATTTCATCGCCAACGAGTGGCTAACCTGAACACCCTATTCGTTCAGAGGTTGACAGCCGATGTTGTCGTAAATATTGAACATTACATATATAATCGCAGAGCATTATACAATACCAAGTAAAGATATATGTATTCCAGTGAAAATGTCACAAGGAAGCCACGTTGAAAAAGTTAGAGAAATCTACGAAAAATCGAAGACAACTAAACATCAGTTGTATACAATCACTGCCGATTGAATCATATCACATTTCTGGCGGCTATAAAATAACCATATTTCGATATTGCAAAGATTTCTATTTCGCGAAAGTATTCATTATATAGTTTGCAAATGTTCGTTATAGGTGACAACTAATTTTCACTAATACGCATAGGTAGAACCGGCCTGGTACTGTAATAAGGTACATGTAATCGAAACAGTGACAACAACCTTGCATTGTCAAATACTTACACATTATTGAAAACCTTATACAGCACATATATCATAGCAACCTCACGTCTATCTATAAGCGGTGGCAACTAAAACTCTTTGCGAATGTTTAAAGTCTGATTGAAACGGTGGATTTTGGCCATACTTTCTGTAAGAAAGATAGCGCAGAAATTTATTTTGTACTTTTTCTAGAAGATCACTATCCTTTTTACATGGGGAGACCAAACTGTAGATACAAATTCCATTTTGGATCTTACTAGCGCATTGTATAGGAGAATAATTGACTTTAAATTAGTGAATTTAGATGTATTGCACCTAATAAACCCCAAACTCCGACAAGCATCAGCAACAGTCGTCCGTATATGTTCAGAGAATCGAAAAGACAACTCCAAGATCTTTTGCGAGTAAGAGAAAGACTATTTAACTGATAATTAAAGAAGCAGGGTAATTTTTTAAAGTTTGTTAAGTTGATACCCAACGTATATTTTGTATGTCACTTTGTAAATGAGAGCAATCAAAAGGTGGTATAAATTTTGCAATCATCTGCATAAAGTAAACATTTCGAATATTCAAATACACCTACAATGTCATTAAAAAGTAATAAGAACGAGAGGGGTCCAACATTACTTCCTTGAATTGATGGAATCACTCCCGGCAAAAACAATGTGATAAGAGAAAAGCACTAACGCTTTTTGCTTCTGCCCACATTGTTGTTCATCTCTCAGTTTATGCCACTAATCTTCAAAAACATTCACTGAAACGTGTACTAATTTAATTGTAGTTTTTTTAAATATACAATAAATAATAATAATAAAAGAGAGATAAATAAACTTAAATATTAACTCATTAATTATTAAACTACATAAAAATAACCCCTATTTAATTACATTATTAAGGAAATAATTTAATTATACTGTAACCTATAAAAAAACTTTTTCGTTAGTTCATTCACTTGCACCTAATTTTAATTATTAACTTTAGATTTTTTTCCATTACTGTAATCATTCTTTTATTGGATATCCTTGTAGCTGGTCTGATGATGTGTTTTTTAAACACGAAACCGATCGCCTAATTCCTCAATAGAACTTTCTGAGATCCGGACCATTTTTTCATTCCTACCTTTAATATGAATATTTTCTTAACTTAAAACTAAATTATTTACTTAGAAGAAATATTTTTTAGTCTTGGATTTTCTTGAATTTTGAAACCTTAAGAAAATATTTATTTAATCCAAATAGGATTTCAAGAGATTTATTTTCTTATATTAACCATTTTTATAGTCTTGAAATAAAAGTATTTTCTTGAATAAAAACTGATTTTTACAAGGAAATCTAATTTCTTGATGCAAGAAACCATTTCTCTACGTGTTCTTTGTGGTCACAGTTATCGTTAACGAATCGTATGCTCAAAATCTAAAATAATTTCTTTTTACAGCAGTATGAAAGTCAACGTCATTTTGAATCAAAAATCCATCTACGAAATACTAACGCCTATCAACTACGCTTCTTCCTTCTTTGGAATTCGTAGTTTTACAAAAAATCGATATGCAAACTATAGTTACTCATGGGTATCGTTAATAATCACATTAGCTTACGTGATTAGTTTTTATGTGATACTCCACTATCACTACTATCACGAGCTTAGAGTAATTATGGATAATGGATCCGATATCATTAACGTCATGAAAAAGTTGCATCGCGTTGCCTCGATAGTAGCAATGACGTTATCTTACTTCTTATGCCATTTAAATTATAGAAATGAAATCGTTGTTTTAAAGACAATAGAAGAGATAGATGCCGATTTGATAAGCAGTAGTTTAGGCAAAAAAGTCGAAGATAAAAACAGATTTTTAAAAAAGTTGCAAATGTTATTCATGTTTTATGTGTACATTATATATATTGGCGTTCTCGGGATCGTGCTAGATCTATTATTGCTTGATAATCCAGGCGGTCCGCTACATATGGTACAATTCGTCTTTCCGCCTATAATAAACAGTACCGTTAAGCTACAATTTCATTTCTACAATGTAACTTTGAAAACTAGAGCGGAAATCATTAATGCCTATTTAAATGAAAGAATAGCAAGTTCTACGCCTACATCTAAGTTTACCGCTTTCTATAAGATGGAAAAGGACATTGAATGTATGATGAAAATTCATAAAAAGATCACCGATACCAGCAGACTAGTTAATAGAATATATGGATTTCAAGAACTCATTTCGTTTGCTATGTGTTTTATTCTCCTGTTATCAGATGGATATATCGTTCTGTACTCTCTAACTGTTGGCAATATTGGAGATTTGGAATTCGTTATGTTTGCTTCGCTCAAGACGGTTATAACAAATCTTATTGAATTGTTAGTTGATTTAAGAGCATGCATGCTATTGTGTGCTAAGGTAAAATTTGCAATTCTTTCATACAGTGTTACGCATAAAATTGGCATCATATTCCAACATTCTGTATTACTCAGTATGAGTAAATTTTGACTGTGGTTAAAAAATGATATCGAATGATGTAAACACAATTAACTACCAAATTTAACGTTTTTCTTTTCCAAAAAATTCCAAAACGTGGCATTATTTTTGAGAAATGTCACAGGTAAATGTGTATTTTTAAAAGTTTTAATGAAAATTTGATTGCACATTTAAGCAATACATACGTTCTTGTCCTTTCATCAAATTTTATTAAATACGTTTTTTATTATTTCTCTGTAATTGCATTACTGTATCTGATTACACGTGGTTTTACGTGGGGATGACGACCGACATTTAAAAAAAAAATTCATTTTGTTCTTTTCTTCAGTCAAACGACATACAAGTTCCTAACAGTTGCTTAATAATTTTCGCATTTTAAAAAAAAAAAAAAAAAAATATATATATATATATATATATATATATAGATATATATTTATATATATATATATACAGTGTGTAAAGCGATGGGGTATACAAGAGGGAAAATTTTTTTAATATTGATTTTTTAAAAAAAATTATTCTTAATGATATTTTTCGATTGTTTTGAAAGTACCAGTAATGTTTCGAAAATCTAAAATTTATTTCTAGTAATCTGTAAAAATAAATAACTAATTTTTTTTACTGTAAGTTCATTCTACATTATAATGAAGATAGCGATGATAAATAAATAAATAAATAAATAAACCAAAAAATCAAAAACTATTTTATTTATTGTAAACTGTCATTCTACATAATCTCCTCCGTTTTCTACACACCTTTCCGCTCTATTCCTGAATTCCTTATAAACATTCCCTAAAGTTTCGAAGTTAACTTCTCTAACCGCTGAAGTTATTCGTTGTTTCAATATTTCTACATTGTTTCCTATAGGTTCTTGGTATACTTTTTGTTTAAGATATCCCCAGAGGAAAAAGTCCATGGGAGATAAATCTGGCGATCTGGTAGGCCAATGTATTGGACCATAACGTCCAATCCAATTCCCAGGAAATTGCTGGTCTAACAATGTGCGAACTAATAAAGTGCTGTGAGCTGGACATCCATCTTGTTGATAATAAATGTTCTCTAAGTTCACGTCCTGTAGTGATGGAATCATAACATTTCGTAGCATACTTAAATAACTATGTTGATTCAAATTTTCGTCAAAAAAGTAGGGCCCAATAATTTTATTAATTAACATTCCGCACCCAACACTAAATTTTTCATAACAATGATTTCTCGTGTTGATTTTAAAATTGAGATTGTGTCGTGATCAAAATCTGCAATTTTGTGAAGACACAACACCGTTTGTGGAAAAAGTACATTCATCGGATAACAATACGCGTTTCTGTTTTCCATAAGCTTCTCACCAATCCATAAGCAGAAATCCAGTCTAAAAACATGATCGTGAATTTCAAAGGTATGTCCAAATTTTGGCTTAAATGGAAACATTTTATTTCTTTTAAAAATTGTTTGTAATAAGGTGTGACTGACACTAAGCTCCGCTGCCCTCCGTCTTAATGATAAACGTGGATTGTCTTCAACGGACTGCAATGCCATAATAGTTACCGCATTATCCTCATTGTACATCTTTCTTATTTTCTTTTTGTCGACCACCAATCCTGTTTCGTCGAATTTTGCAACTCATTTCTTAAGAACCGTTTTCGTTACAGCTACATCTGAATACTTTTGATGAATCAAATTAATTACGTACTGATATGATACATCGCCAATACCGTAACATTTAACTAAATGAATTCTCTACTGTAACCTTAGCATTTTTGCAACGTCAGTTTTACAGCAATAAACGTGAGTTTGAGGAAAACAATTTATCATAGCTATCTTCATTATAATGTAGAATGATAACTTACAATAAAAAAATTTAGTTTTTTATTTTTACAGATTACTAGAAATAAATTTTAGATTTTCGAAACATTACTGGCACTTTCAAAGCAAGCAAAAAATATCATGAAGAATAATTTTTTTTCAAAAATCAATATTAAAAAAAAATTCCCTCTTGTATACCCATCGCTTTACATACTGTATATTACATCTGCCACGGAATATTCTTATTTGTGTAAAAAAATTCATAACTAATGCGCTATATTTACAGTAATGAAGAAAACACGCAGGTGGTCATCAAATGATTTTATTAATAAAATATGAGTATAGAGTTTACTGACTGATTAAAAAGTAAGTTAGGAAATGCATTACGATCCGTATTGCGTATACATAGTAAGAATAATCCGTGTAGAAATGTTGAAAACGAAGGAATTGCTTACATCATGCACAACGAATAAACGCAGGCATGCCGCAAATACCTCGTTGTGTATTTCGTGCATTTATCGGAAAGCAGAATCTTACAGCATCTTGTTTTAACTTTTTTTGATATCTCTCATAGTTTCTGAGCTATTGAGTCAAACAGCGAAGGGTAGTGTTGAGCTTGGGGTGCTTTACACCCCGCCAGTGGGCGATTGGGCAGCTAAGATAGTTACCGTTGTTCCTACACTAGATCAGTCTATAGACCCACAAAGTTTCATTTAAATCGGTGAGATGCACTTACCTGTATTTCCTTGTGAGCAGACGTACCGACTGTACTACGTCAAGACAACAGGAAATGAATTTCTGTGGATTGCAGTCGACTAATAAAAGAAGAACCTTTCCTTGTACTCGAAAGCTCAGCGTACAATGAAAGGTTCTTCTTTTTTAATCGACTGCAATCCCCAGAAATTCATTTCCTGTTGCCTTTCTAGATGAATTTCTTAAGGCAATGCATAACGTGGATAGTACACAAAATAATACTTCCGAGATGTTAGTAAATGTTCAGCAAAATACAAGGAATCGCATTACAGTTTGTATGAAAGAAAATGGTATTCACTTCGAATAGATGTTGAAATTGTAGGAATAAATTAAATGCTACAGATTATTTTTAAAGGAATATCTTTAGAAAAACAAAAGTTTATAGTATTTTGTCTCAGCACTCTTTGCATTTTAGTAAAAACCTTATGTGTATAGCTTATATTTGATTTACTAAAGAACACCTTGCGATAAAATCTATAACAAGTTTTATAATGATTTATTTTTACTTTCTGAAGAGACGATATTTTATTTTAAAAATTAAATTTTCATTTTAGTTTAATAAAATTCCTATTTAGTTAGTACTTTTATTCTCATTCTAGTTTTCCCATGTTATTATTTATTATTACTTAATATAAAATAAACTCACACTGCATATTGTTGCTATTACTGATGGACTAATACAATTGAAGGGCTGAGTGGAAGAAGGGTGTAAGTCCAAAAATTGAAATATTCAGGAAACAAAAATAACTATATATCTTTTTAACGGCTAATATTAGAGTTTTCACGACAACATTCGAATTATTGCTATGATTCCAAGTAATATGCTGATATCTATAAAAACGATGCAAAATATTTTCGAAATAAATTACAGGGAAAAAAATTGACTGGACTTACACCCTTCTTCAACTCAATAAAATAAACTGATTCTAAATTGCATAAAATATTAAATAAATAAAAAGCAAAGCTTATTTTTTTAACGTTGTAATTTTAAAATAATACCAAAGCACGTACGGGAGAGAAATACAATAGTTAAAATTCGTTTTAAGCACAAAAAATAGTTCGATTATTCAGTATCTTCGGATTCTTCTGTTTTCCAGGAAATTATGTGATAGTAAAATTCAAGCTGTTCTCCACTAACATACTGCAAAATCTTTTTTAAATCATTATTTTTTTTTCCCTATTTATTGGAACAGGTTCCAGATAAGGTCGGCTATTCAGTATTGATGGGTTTACTTTCGGTTTTATCAGTTTAAATGTATTAGAGAAAACTCCATCTATAAAATCGTATGTGGTAACGTATCCCGGGGTATCACTACAATAAACAAATTCGTTGTATTGAGATGTGGTGAATGCATTGTCTTTTCCAAAAGACTTACTAGTCTTTTTGTAGTATTGAGGCCACCACTGTTTATATCCAATAATATCTTTATTGGTAATAGTTTGAAAAGTAAACGGTATATTTTTTCTAGTTACTGATCATTTCTTCGTACTCCTCAGGAACGTATACCCGATCATATCTTCTCATTAATGTTTTCACCGTTCCAAAGTCTCTGTCAGGAGGAAGGAATGTCCTCGAATTGGAAAATAATTATAAATCTTGTTAAAACGTTTAGTTGCTTGTAATGCCAACAACAATCTAACAACAGCATTATTTTTGTTTTGGCCTGGACATCCATCAGAAAATATATGCAATTGCTTCACCTCCGGAGGCACATGTTTAGTAATATAATCGTGCAAGAATGTACATACTTCGTCAGGAGATTTTTTTGCTTGTCCTTCGTAATACGTATAGAAGTGGCCAGTACTTTCCTTCAAATTGTGGATCTCAAATAAATATAGCCACAGTTGCCTATAATAAAATATTTCTTGCACAGGGATACTAGGAAGTGGTAGATTTTGCATATGGTCAAAGATAAAACCAGCAACCTCACGATTACTATCGCACAATTTTTTAACTTCCTCAGCTTATAGAATTTCTTCGCTCTTCTTTTATGAACTAAAAGTTCAGCAGCGACTACTTTTTTCGCGTTATTATTCAAATTCGCATCTTTCAATTTGGTTCTCAAAGCTTCACATGTTGAACATACATCCACTTGGGGTCTGCCAAACCGAAGATTAAAATTGTCTTTGAAGTATTTCAAATAATATTCATATTTTACTTTATTTTCGAGTTCAGGATACTGTTTAATAAAAAGGGAATGCATTGTTTTCACTGTTAATTTAGCATCTGAATATGTAATCGTTTTCGAACTACAATGCGTTGTTTTAGTTGGAAAACTTTCTATGTGTTTCTGAATTTTTATTACCATATTTGGGGGTAATACATATGGTCTTCTATTGTGTTTGCCGCGCATGTCACACGGGGAATGTCCAGATAAATGTATACTATTTAAACGTTGTACTCGGTGTTGTGATAGCGCATAAAGATTCATGTAGGCCTTTTTGCAAATAGGTTTACGTTCATGTCCTTTATTTGCAAAATAAGAAAAAGTGTTCGCCTTAGAAGCGAGACTATCAACACAACGTTTCCTTCCTTTTTCGCAAGATTTTACTTGAATCATATTAATTAAGAAAATATTTTGTTAATTTTTTGGTTGATCGACATACAACTTCGAAATAATATTGTGTTTTTCTTCCTCTGTAAAATCTTCTGTACAATTTTTTCTACATCGGCATGGAGATCCTGTTGTTTCGCTTGAACAAGTTTGTCTGACGTACTTTTGTAAGCTTCACCAGTGAGTCGCGCAAGTTTTCGTTTAGAATTGTTCCAACAATTGACAGTTCTAACTCTTTTTCTGCTTTGTCTGTTGTTATCATTATCATTAGCTTCACTTTCACTGCTAGACATATTAACTATCTCTGCTCTTTATTTTAATAATCTTGTAAAATAACAATACGCGAACATTAACAGCTGAACACTGACAGATAATGTGGTTGTAGATGGAGCTAGTGTATATTTATTCATATACTGAGTTGAAAAGCGATTCAAGTCCTGGACTTGAACCGTTCATACACTAATTACATCTCACAAGACCATCGTACATTCTTATTAGTAAATAAAATGGAACCGTTCTTGCGCTTAATGGATAAATATACGAATTATGTACAAAATAGCTATCTTACTTTAAAAAGTCAAATTTTGGACTTAAACCCATCTTCCACTCACCGATTCAATTACATTATTAAATTATACAATAATGAACAGGGGAGAAATGTTTCCATGGAAACGGTGGTAGTGGGCACTTAAGTTGTGCACTACGATCATTTTTTCGCATATGATGCGGACTTTATGTGTGACACTGTATGTGGGCGAGGAATGTATTTTATACTATTTTCCAGATAAATCACACCAAAAATGTTCTTTTTAAGATCAAAATCGAACCAGAAAATGAGGAAACTAGAAATGTGGTAAGTAGCACTTTGAAAAAGTATAAGTGGGTAATTTTATTTTGTTTATTTATTTATATTTACCAATATAATATATCTAACATTTTAATTAATATTAATTAATTATTTATATGTATTGATTAATTAGTAAAATTGTTTGTCGAAATATTGTAATACATTTGCAGTGAACGTTCCTGGCATAAAGATCCTCGTGGTGTACTGGTTGGCACGCTCGTCCGGCAAGCGGGGGATGCCAGGTTCGATTCTTTACCGGGACAAGATTTTTTCAAGTATTTAATTACGTCGGAAATACCAAGGAAATTACAAATTTATCCAACATTTTGTTGATTATTTCTTACATAATTAACGAGGGTAAAAACATTTACAAAAAAATACATTAAACACTATAGATAAAATCAAATTCCGACCAAAATACTCTTGAAATCGAATTTTTGAAGAATTATTTAATCGCAACGTTATTAATTTCTTTTTCATTGCCGAATAAACATGTAATAACTTTAATTGAATTCCAAACTATTAACCAATTTATTACGCTATTAATCCTTTGAAAATTACCAACATCTTCCTTCTTCATTCATTTCCTTCTAACTTTTCCTACACGGCCGATTCAATTACGTTTACATTTGAAATAAAACTGACAGTTTACGACAAGTTAAAATATTGTGAGATGTCGATAATATCATGTAAATCTGTTCAGATTGTTATGCGTTACATGTTATACTGTAATACAAAATCTTATTCTAAAGAACACTTTTACTAATTTCATCCTATTTTATTTGTAATATCCAGTCCTAATATTACATTTAGTGCTATATTTCCACGAAATAACCTTCTTAAGTGGTTAGAGAAATCGTAAACTTCCGGTATCAATTACGTAACTCGATTAAATATAAGGTGACGTGATCGGAATGTTAAAAGAATCTTTCGCCCTCCGGAAAATTTAGTCATCTGAACATAGATTTCCGGTAGTTAATTATGTTACATTAATCTTAAGAATGCTAATTAACTGAAGATTTGTTACATACAAGCTGTATTTAAGAATGCATCATTGTAATGGCTACTTTATCTCTCTAGATTATGGTAGCGGTGTTTAAGTTAATGCATGATAAGTTGGAGTTGACCGCTTGTGACCTGTTTAATATGGATTTCTCCTTTGTTTTTTCGGTAAGTATCAGTTAAACGTAAATTTTTATTTTTATTGACATCAACCACTCAAAACATTCAGCTGCCATCTATCGGCAAAGTTTAAGATATTCTGATAGTTTTGTTGTGTCCAAAAGTAATGTTTCTATACATATTGAGACCAATTAAAATGTTGTATATGCGTATGTAACTGCTTTCGTCATTTCGCCATTTACTTTTTATCTTTAGTTTCTTCTCTTTCATTTTTGCCGATCAAGACAATGCCAATGTATACAACGTGGAGCAGAATACAACATTAGTGTAACGAACATATCAAAACCTAGAAGACACTACCTTAATAGAAAAAAGCCGCGAAAACCTACACTCAATTTACATAAGTTTATTACATTTTCAATGTATTTTTCACTTTGCATTTCGTTAGTCACAAAAAACAATTAACTAATTTTACTGCGATCCAGCTGAACAATTTCAATTCTTGGTTTAATAAGCTTGCGATAGTAATAGCTTGTATTAACATTAAGAACCATAGTCAAAAGCAACGTAAATTAAAGACTTTGCATCAAAAATTGAAGTTCGTCTTAAAGAAGAATACTCATTTGAAGTTATAGCGAAGAAAATTGAGTGTTTGCGAGCAACATTTTAAAGGTTGCATAAAATTCGTCATAACTAGAGATAAAGAACGTCGAACAACACGTGACGCCTTAAATTCAGCATTAATGGCTAAAGAAATGATGTTGGAACTTCGATTAGAACTGTTCAAAATACTACAGAAATGTTCACTATTAAAATACCTCAAAATCAGACAAAACAGCCCGCTTTGAAGGGCTTTATAATTGTAATTTAGCAATTACAAATTAGTGAAAGGGAGTTTTTGGAATTGCTTTGTTATTAACAATATTGGATGTCTTCATTTAAATATACTAAATCAACATTTAGCTTTTAGTAATATATTTGAAATTTGAAAGTGAAAAATTTAAGCTTTATAAGTAAAAAAAATATTCCATTTTGTTTTATCGTTTGTTCTAATATTAATTTTACCTTCATGGTTGTTCCTTTGTGCTTCTCTTTTCATGTGAGAAACCATAAAGTTACGGTAATTGTTACTACTTTTGTTGTTGAAATTGCTTTCAAATTTTTATTGAAACCAGTAAATGTCTAAAAGGGACGTATTTATGCTAAAATTTATGAACAATCGCTGTGTAACAATGCAACAATTAAGGTATTTCATCTTAGTAATTACCCTTAGATTAATGGCCTTATTTTTGTTTTCCAATGCAGTGTTAATTACTGTTTGATTAGTATAAACAATCATAACAATGCTGTTAATCAAATGATAAGGAAGTCAGATTAATCGAAGTTATTTTGCTAACATTTGTTCTTTCTTAATTGTAGTAATATTACTGACATTAAGCGTATAATAGTATAGTGTAAAAATGTAATTTGAAAAAGCTGTAAGAGCTCTAACAACTATATATTGAGCTTCTCTCCTTGTCAGACCTAGTTTTTTCAAACACTCTATGATTACTGCGTTCCATGCTTTCCTCGGTCTGCCTCTTTGTCGTTTTTGATGTGGTTTGGCCTGCCATATTCTTCTTGTCTCTCATCTCCCATTCGTGCAACGTGCCCAAATAATCCCAGGTGCAGGTCTTTCAATGTCTTCTAAGATAGGTACTACATTTAGCTCATTTCTTACTGATTCATTTCTGATTCTATCTCTCCGTGTGATCCCCTTCACTGCTCTTAGATATCTCATCTCCAATGCTTAAATCTCACTTTTTTCTTATTTGATAAGGACCCAACTTTGGTTTTAAACACCGTTACCTTTGTTTTCTGTGAGTCTTCTTTTTTTCTTATGAAAGCGTTGTTTAGAGCGTAATATAACTTAGTTGCACTTTCCAGCCTTTCGTTTATTTTTGCCTTATGTTTTCCGTCCTTGTGTATTTTGGCTCCCAGATACTTAAATACTTCTACTTGTTCTACAGATCGTGCATCTAGTTTATTGTGGTCTTTGTATTGTCTTTACCTATTACCATTACTTTTGTTTTCTCTATATTAATTTTTAAGTTTCTGTCTTCTAAAGATTTTTTCCACGTATTTAAATTTGTTTGTAAATTTCTTTCGTTATTGGCACAGATGATTAGGTTATCCGCAAATGCACATTCTACTATTTCTATTAAATTTAGATTTCTGTCGCCCACTTGTAGTCCTCTTGTCTTTCCTCTGGTTTCTTTTAACACTTCGTCTAGTACAACATTGAACAGGGTCGGGCTCAGGACACCACCCTGTTTTAGCGTTTCGTTGGTAATAAACTCTATTGGTTCTAAGTTTACTGTTCTTACATAATTTTTTGTGGTTTTGTAGAAACTCTTTATTCCTTCGAGCTACTTCTCATTCACTCCTTTTTTTATCAGGCTTTTCCACACTGTTCTTCAGGGCACACTGTCGAAGGCCTTTTCAATATCGACAAAGGCTACGTATATATCATTGGCAAGGTTCTTTTCTATAAGTTGTTTTAATATGAAAATGTGGCCCTCTGCTTTTTCGAAATCCACTCTGGAGTTCTTCCAACTAAGGTTCTATAATTTTCTTCAATCTCACTTCCAGTATTCGTTCGTAAACTTCAGACAACGTATAGAGTATAGTGATTCCCCTGTAGTTTTTACATATTCTGTTATCCCCTTTTCTAAACAAGGGTAACAGTATTCCCACTTGCCAATCTTCTGATATTTTTCCCTCACTCCAAGCTTGATTAAATAACCTTGTTAACACAGTTATTCCATTCTCTCCTAAATATTTTACCATTTCCTATGTTATTCCATCATGTTCTGCTAGTTTTTCCCGCTTCAGTGTTTTTATAGCTTCCACGGTCTCTTCTATTTTTATTTCTCCGTTCTCTTTATCCTCTTGATCATCTAAGTATTGTTCTTTTACGATTTCATTTCCTAGATTTAGCTGTACCGGGTTAAGAGTGCTTTCGAAGTAATCCCTCCAACGTTCCATTATATCCTTGTCATCTAATATTTTTCCATCCCTATCTTTTATATAATTTAGTTTATTTTGTTTTCCTTTTCTTAAGGTCTTTAACACTCGGTAAAATAGCTTTTGATTTCCTTGACTATTTTTTTCCATTTTTTTCCCAAACTCTGTCCAAGATTGTTATTTCGCTATTCGCGCCGTATTTAAACATATTAATTATTCACCTTTTTCATAATTTTTAAGAAATTCCTAATATCCAGAAGTTATTTTCTGATATCTGTCAGTTCAGTTAGAGAAAAACACGCTTCTCGTAAGTGAGAAATAGCAAAAGAGAAAGAATAAACACGGCCTTTAACCTTTTATGTACTCCGCAATTGACGTTTGTGTTCACTTTAATGCCAAGGATGTTGAAGTTGTATCACAGTTACTCTATTATTATTATATAATCTTTCTAACTGTAGTAAGTACAGTTTGCGGTTATCTAAGTAATTGTAAGCTACACGTTCATGTTTAATAAGTTAGGATAATGAGGCAAAACATATGTTAAAACCGAAAGTACAGTCAACAGCTTTCTGATTCGGTTATTACGCAATTTAAGCACGTTGCTACAACAACGAAATCAAGGCGTAATTTTCACAAAACAGCTTAAATTATGGGTTCTACGCGTAACATATTGCACATTTGCAATTTGTATGTTTTGTGTACTTTGTTCACGAAAAATATGAATATGCAATAATGTGCTTAAGTATCCCCCCCCCCCACTTGTTTCTGTGTTAGGCTAACTTTTCTGACTCTCTCCGTATTGATCACAATTTTTGCATCAACCACCCATAGATATTTTGCATTAACTAGCCTGATTTTATTTATTTCTTTTTAAATTAGAATTGCAAAAATAAATATATCCAAATTCTTCATTCAAGATGTGTTTTTTAAAAATATTCTTTCATATTATAGTAATAAATTTTTAAGATTGAGAACTTCTTGGAAATAATAACATACTTCTTCCCAAAAAATCCTAAATGAATTCAAGTGAATCTAACACCGATGTTGTTGACCTCATAGACTAGCCAAGGGGCAACGTGCTAGTGTCGTAACAACGTCCAAATTTAATACAGATGTATCAAGACTCCATACGAAATATAATACAATAGACCTTATTTAATTCACTATACAGCCGTGGACATATGTTATAGGCACCCCCAGTATATTACGATACTCGTTAAAATGCTAAGAAAGAGGGAATTTTTGCAACAGGTGGTTTATTGGTTTTAATATGCCTTATCTAGAAAAATTGGGCGCAGCAGAGGAAATATTGGTAATTAAGTACTTTCAGTACCTTAGTTTTTTTTAGAACAGTCATCGAAGAACACGCAGCGCAAATTTAAAGAGTTATCGTGTATTGTTTAACTACGAAGTCATGCTAAGAAGACTACAGTTAAGTGAAGCACAACGTGGGTATATTATTGTATTGTATTCCTAAGACATGAGCCAAATGCAAATACGAGCGCAAAAAGCATAGTTCATTAAGACTGTGATCTAATCTTGCTACAAATTAAGCCAGCTGGGTTAAAGGCTCTTCCCGATTCAACACTTGTTGGCTGACAAGTTAGTAGAAAGTCAAACACCATTTGTGTGTAATTTCTTCTTATTTCTTTCTCTTCAAAATAATTTATTACTTTTTTAACTACTGCTCTTAAATTTACATTGCATTAGAGTCTCGGTTTTTCCTTTGTTAAGAGTTGATGTTGAAGGAACTGACATTAAACACCCAAAGTCTTCGGAATCAGAATCATTAGTTTCTGATAATTTAGTGTTAGTGTCTGTTTCGTTTTTATCGTAAATGCGCTCGATTAATCCTACAATTATCTTCGTTATTATAGATTTGTTGGTCTTAGTAAAAATTCCGTAGTCCTCTTCATTTGAATTCTTGAAATTGTTACCATAAAGAAATTGCAAAACATCAGAATAAACAGTTCGTCGTTCCGCTATACGTCGTATCAATGTGTTTTTTAGATCGTTACTTAAAAATGTGTTTTGCGTCGTTAGCTGATCAAGCATAAATTTCGACGTAACATCGGCGACATACAAATTAACATTTTCACAACATAGTGTTTCTAAAGCAACTTTTGCTGGTTGTAATGCCGATATCGTATTAAAGCTCGTTATCAGTAAAACTGATATCTGACTTCAAATCTACGAGACTCCTTCTAACACAATCTATAATCTTCGAAAAACGCTTTAGCATTATCAGTAAGCCATTCCAACGTGCTTTAGAACCATTATTAACGAAAGTTCTCGACCAAATTCTTCTTTTACATGTTTTTGCGATATATATCATTATTTTTCGTTGGCGGTTTGCGAAAGACTTTGACCACTTTACGTACTTTGCTATCAGGGGATTTAATTGTATATCCTGTATAGAATGCGAAAAGGAGTCAGTAGATACCGTTTGTACAATTTGGAAAGTTTTGCCATCATTTTCATCGTCTTCATCATCAGAAATCTAAATTATTTTTGCTATAAAGCACTTCGGTTATAACCAATTGTATACCACGTGTGAGACATAATTGATGGTTTGTACCGATCAGGTTTCCTGCTTTCTTCATTATTGATTTATCTGCATATTCAAAGACTATTTTTTTAATTGTATTCGAAGATGTTGGAATGTTTGTATAACCATTTGCGATTAACAGCATTCGTGAATCTTGTGATGTACAAAACTTAGTGCATGGAATTTCGTCTTGTGCCATCATTTGCGCTAGTATGACAGGGAAAGATTTATCAGTTATTTTCTTGAAATATGAAGTAAATTTTGATCGGGAATCCTCTTCAGTTTTGAGATTAATATTTTGATTCGTAGTGATACTATCATTGTTTTTTTCTTTTTCCCTTTTCAATAAATTAATGTTGTGCTGACTTCTGAGATGGCTGTGTAAGTCGCTGGTACTTCCACCAGATGCTTTAATTTTCTTTAAACACCGCTTACATACAGTCACTTCTTTTACGGTGTGTACGATTAAAATAATACCACGGTGAAATTTTATCCATAACTACGAACAAGAGAAATATTTTGAATGACAATATAATTTTACTAGGTCCTACACTTTTTTGAGTTTTCTTAAATTTATATATTTTAATTAAAATATCCGTACAGCATGAGTAATACTTGCATTATGCAATTATTCAAATAAATTTACTATTATAATCTATTATAGTCTTTTATTATTACAGCAATATTTAGATTCTATGTAATTATTCTTACAAATTGTAATTTTTGCAATCAATAATATTCTTACCTTCGGTTCTTTACTATAACCACTCGCACTGTTTGCTGCACCCACTAGAATAAATTCAGAGCCGAGAAGGAGAGCGGCGTGTCCCTTCCAGTATAGATACTGAACACGTCTAAATCTGTTCACTGCATGCTACAACACGTTGTAAGCGGTACATGGCTACAAAAGCAATACTTCAAGTGCAGTTTTTAAAGACCGCCGAAAATTATAAAAGACATAAACACATGAGTTTTTTTTTACTTACCATCTGCGTGATATAATAAGTAATAAACTAAGGTGTAAAATAAGGTATTTTCGTTTAAGTAACGTAAGGCTTTTACTAAATGCTTTGAAAACCTTAAAAAATAATTATTTCTATACTTATTCTGTTTGTATATGTATTTAATATTCTTTCAAATTACCGGTAATAGATCGCAAATTACCCTGGTAAAAATTTTGAAAGAATTTTCCCAAGTTACCGGTAAACATGCGTACGTGGAGCCCATGAAAACGGCTCGCTATGTTGAAATATTGGAACAATTTCTAAAACAATTAATTGTCAGATTTTATGATTACGTGGGAGATTATTATTATTTCCAGCAAAATAATGCTTCTTGCCGCAAATCCGGGCAAACAATGAAGTGATTCCAGGATAACGGGGTCCGCTGCTCAATACCCTAATGTTTCGCCAATCAAAAACCTTTTGCGGATTTTAAAGGAAAATATTAAAAAATATCAGTCCTCATCAAAAGATTAATTAAAAGTGCGAATTATCCGTTAGTAGGAGTCGATTTCCCCGGAGCTGTGCTATAAATTTGTAGCTACTATGCCCAAAGGGATAAAAGCACTGATAAAAGCAAGAGGTGGGGCAATCTATTGGTATATATTAGTAAAACGGTATTTTTGTGACAAAATTTGGTGTTATTTTATTTTAATTAGAATGTTTTCATTGCAATATCAAGTAAATCACTTTGCCTGTAACATTTGGCCATACTGTATATTATGTCCACTTTCCTTCTTTAATATAGTTGTTGTTCATTAATAGAGTCGATTGTATGCATACGATGTGTCTGTGCGCCATTTAAGTAACAATTATTACAAAGGAAATGTAATAAGAACATGAAATAATGTTAAATTATTTATTTTTGTTTGGACTTGTCATACCTGAATAAAGTTTAAATTTAGCCAGAGGCTACAATAAGAACTTGAAACCTCAATAAATACCATTGAGACATTAGCCTTGGATTCTGTTTTTCAAATTTGGAACCAGTTTTGGGTTTTATTACTGTTACCTGTCCGTTTGAAAAAAGAAACATCCTGATAAAGTGCTTCTTTATATGGAATAAATTTTAAAAACTTTTTCAGATGTAGTTTACAAAATGTGTGGTATTCTTCTAGATAAGATGCAAATAAGTTTTTTTTTGTCTGATATTAAATAAAGCGAAATTTCTGACTATCCAAATACATAAATAAAGGTGCAACTGCATTAAAGATTACCAAAAGGATAGATAGAACCATTAAAATTATTTTCAGCTACTATGATTATAAATATACATTTTTTAATGGTTTGATGTCTTGGGTCTATAAAAATCTATAAAATATATTGAAAGTTTTAATGAGTTTTAATGAGAAAATAAAATATCTTTTCTTCGTAAGAAGTGCATTTTGCAATTTTGAAATATTTTTGTGCTAATTTATTTTTTTTTCAGTTATTTATGTGCTTAAAACGCTTTAAAGTGCTAGAATTCCATCAGTAAAACGGTTTTTTTTGTTTTCAAACCTGCGAATTCAGCTACAATTGATTTGTTTGTCTGTAATAAACTCTATGGATGAAATAATGAAAGTTATATTCTAAACGTTGAAACTAAATAATTTTTTTCTGTTTCAGATGTTTGCTTCTATAACAACATACTTACTGATCTTGCTACAATTTGATATAGATGCTGCCAAAACGAGATTGGCTGCTATACGGGCAAACTTAACAAATACTGTTTAAGACCATTTTTGGAAGTTGAAAAGATCTATATTTCAAAACAAGGAACAATTAATTGGTGAAGTTAAGTATTGAGAAGCACAATTGCTTGTATAATTTAAGAAAACCAATGAAATATCTCGTACGGATCGATCGACTAGAAGGAAATATTGTAGCTCAAATAAATACCTCTAAGTTGAATTTGGCTTGCACTGTCCAAGTTTGTAAAAGTGTGATGTCTTGACAATTTAGGATGATGCCGACATGTCAATAATGTTTCTTAATCGATAAAACCTTGGCGTGTCAAAAATGGTGTGTTTGGTGTGAAATGTATTATACAATCTGGCTAATCAATGCACTTATACACGTTTGCTCAATCGTATTTATTCATTAGTGAATCTAGTATTAATTTGTATTTACTTACATTCAATCTAATTTAGATTAACTGTATTATATAGAAATTATATTATCTAAATTTTAATTCACTTGATTGAAAAAATTTAAACTAGTGGTTACTGTGGCATACAAGAAAAATAGAACTAATTACTAGAGTTGCTCACTAGGCCCAACAGGCAGTGGCGGAGGTTCGACACAACCCTCAGTATAACTGCGAGTCTGAACCAGATCTGTTGTGTATACATGTACGCTGCCGTAAATACTATTTCGTAGTTCTACGTTTGTTTTAAAAATGTTGCCTACGTCGCGAAAACGACCAATGTTGGACAAAGTTACAGAATTTATAGCAGAAATGCCTGACCTAAATTATGATGGCGTTAAAATTCAATGTGTAGTTTGTAACGTCCCTTTAATGTGTTGGTCCAAAAAGGATTGTCTACGTCACGTAAATAGTAAACAGCATTCTTAAAAAAAAAATTGCACACACTACGACAAATTTTAATTTAATTTATGTGTTACCTTTATTGCATGTAATCTACCGTTTAATTTACTAGGCAAGGAAGCATATGTCTTCTTTTGGAATAAATATTCGGACTGCAAATTACAAAGTCGGGCATCGTTACAAAGAATTGTGCCATCTACACGTGAACATGTTGAAAAAAGAACTAAATCGGAGTTGAAAGATAAAAAACTGTGGTTATGTGAGGACGAAACAACAGATCGTAAAAAACATTCTGCGGTTAATGTAATGGTACGTACAATGGAACCACATCAATTGTCACCTTCCATTCTATTAGCTTCCAGGCGAATTAGTAATCTCAAAGTTAATGTTAAATACATTGGAAAAGTTTGAACTTTCAACAAGCCAACTGTTGATGTTTATGAGTGATGCTGCCGCAAACATGCTTTCTGTAGGGCGGTCTCTTAAAAAACATTGTGCTTACTAGTTACATATTACGTGTAAAATTCATGCTTTCAGTCATGTGGCAGATAGTATTAGAAAATGTTATCCTGAGGTAGACGCTTTAATAGCGCATATAAAATCCCCAAAACCTATTCGTAAATTTCACAGACTGTGCCCCCGTATGCCTGAGCCACCAGAACCTATTCTTACACGTTGGGGAACATGGTTATGGGCCGCGTTTTATTATCATAAATATTTTGAGAATATTAAAAACGTGGTTTTACAATTCGATCTAAGAGAAGCTGCGGGAAAGCCAGTCGAAATTTCAAGATAGTCAGGTTAAAACGGATTTAAAAACTATTCAGAACAATTACTTCGGACTAGTGGAGGCAATAGAAAAATTACAAAATCCTTCGGTGTCGTTAGTGGAATCTCTGCAAATAGTGCAACATGTTCACGCACAGCTATGCGCGGTAGAAAACGCAAAAAGTGTTTGTGTTCTAGAAAGGTTTGAAAGTGTTTTAGAGAAAGGTTCTGATTCTGGCACATTAAGACAAATTTGTGAAGGTCCGTCAACAGAACCGTTAACTTGTTCCGAAGATTATTTTAATTACGCAAATATAACGTCACTAGATGTAGAACGTTCGTTTTCTGCATATTAACACACTTTTTCCTCACGCCGCACTCGGTTTGCCGAAACAACTGTGGAAACATATCTAATTTTGCAGATATTTAACAGACATTATTCACTTTGTGATTTCACTGAAGACTCTTAAGACGGTGTTTGAGCACGTATTATATTTTATTTCTGACCATTTATTTTGTGTAAACTTTTATGCGCCCGCCACTGGCTGTTGGCGCAAATTGAGCAACTCTACTAATTACACATATACAGGGTCCAGCATAATGCCTCGGTTTTCTGCTTCTCTGTTGCTATTGAAGATATGAGGTTAAAATTTTCAGCAAGTATTGAAGACAATATGCACGTTATAAAATTATTTTCAATTATACATTGTTCTAAAAAAGAGTATCGATAGTCAGCTCATTTTTTTTAATGAAGCACCCCGTATATTTTTGCAGTTTTTTATGCCTATCGATGGTCTCTATTCATGTTGAAAATATTAGCGGCATCCAATCATAGGCAGTCGAGTTACAATATTAAAAAGGAAAAACAAAATGGCTTACTGAAAATTTTAACCTCATATCTTCAGTAGCAACTGAGAAACAGAACACCGACGCATTATTGCAGGACCCTGTATAATATAATGTATTATGTGTGGGTAATAAGTTGATTTTGGCTTTATTGCATTATTCATAGCAAACTTAGTTATTGTGTATTAGAATTATATTATAGAATATAGCTTCTTAGTGCACTAACTTGAAAGTAGATCCTGGACTTGTTGTAAAAGGATAGCTTTGAAGTAAGTAATACATATAACACATCCTCTTTATGTAAATGGTGAATCAGCGAATGAATCCGGTTTTCTCAAGTCACTCCTCATTTTATTCAAGTGCCGTGGGTTAGGCTAACTGTACAATTTGTGACTGCATTTAAATTTACATGTGTATTACTGTATTTGGCTTTTTACGATCTCGAATGCTCTAAGAAAGGATATTGATCGCGAAGTTTTGAGTTTATAAAAAATAAAAGTAAGTATTTGTTATTGATTCTAGCAATCAACATATTTGTTATGTACTGAAGCGACATTTTGCCAGCAGACAACGCGAACTTAAAAAATCGTTCAAATTGGCTAGTTGTGAGATGTACCTAGGTCATTAAAATTGCTTGTTTTACCTGCAGATAGAACTTGTTGCGCGCATAACAATGCCAGGCACGTTGTCACGACTAAATTGGCCGCCATTCAGCTCCTCTGTAACAAAAGAAAACCACATGTATTGCTGAAATAAATTGACTTGTTATTGGATTTTTTTACTGTTTTATTGTATACGAGTGAGTGATGATTTGTAGGTCGAAATTCCCACTATACAGTCAACGAGAATGATTGAAACAAATATTCCAATAGACTATGTTACCGAAAACTCGAAATACAATTTATTACTATCAGTTAATATCCATTTGCATATAGTTACCTCATTTTGGAGCCAAAAGCGTTTTCAAGTCAAATTCACGTGTCTGTTTTGATACTTGCAAGGTAAAGAAGTACAATGTTTGAATAATTCTTTTATTAGAGGTGACCCAGTGGTAAGAGGGACTGTACCTGACTGTGACACAGTTAGAAGCTGTACATTCAAGACCCACCAGGGTCAAACAGAATTTTCTTCTGTTGGGTCCAGTAGAATCTCGAGCCACCATCCACATGTTGGGAAATAATTAACTGGGCTTCGTCTTCTGTAGCGAAAGAGTGATAGTAATAAAGCATAAAAACACTTTACACACACTATTTACACCTTAAATGGTTCCTGAGGATATGACAAGCTTTGAAGTTTATAAATCCCGCATATAGAGCCGTCACCACACATGAAAAAAATTACAGATCTGGCAACGTTTAGGGTTAACTTTTGTGTTACAAAGACCATAATTATTGAAATTGTAATGTAGTAAATATGCTCTTTGAGTTCTATATGTTCGAACCTTGTAAAATTATAAAACTACAGTCCCTGGTTATCGAATTAAGAACACTTAAAAACATTATGATTTTGGGGTAAAATTAAAAAAAAACAGATGGTAATGTTGGCAATATTATTATTTAATTATATATAACATGCACGTAAGTATAATTTGAACATATATTTACTAATATTTACTTGTTCCTCCTCTGTGTTTTATTATTTCCTCAATCCTTTCTAGCATACTGCCAATGCAGCTTTTAATTGAAATGCCATTCATACGTACAATAATTAAGTTTAGTTTGAATTGTGTCGTTCATTAGTTCGCTAGAATCATTGCAAATATAAATAAAAACAGTATTTTTACCGATTTTTCACATGGGTTAAGAATTTTGACCGGTTCAGTCCTAAAACGTGTGCCGCCAGGTGCTCAAAGAAGTGTAAGAACCCCAGAAAACGTAAAATGATCAGGGCTGCTATCCAACGTAGTCCAACGCGCTCTGCTCGTCGGCATGCCTTAGCCCTGCGTATTTATGATAGATCACTTCGTAGGATTTTACACAGTGATTTACATTTCCATCCATATAAGGTGCAAATTTTTGATTTGACAGTTTGGCAACTGTTACCTTGCTCAGCAACGAGCTCTTTAAATCAGTCTGGCGTCGTAAGAAACAATTTGGCGTTCTTTCCTAGCCAATTTTGCGTCACAACAAAAATAGATTACCAAAACATTTATTGCTGCATATTGTCATATTTCTCAAGTTAAAGTATAACATATGTGGTATCGTTGGATTCGCCTTCCGATTACCTTTCCAGAAACGTAAAAATATATAGGGTATTCTATTTAAAATAAGAAAGTTGACATCACTTACGGTGACACCGGAAATACAATTGAACTGCCGATAACGGCAAAAGTTAGTTCGCAAAAAGTAGAAATCGACTTATTTTTTCTAAAAACGCTAGCTTCTGTCATTCAAAAGTTAGCAAGGGGGGACTCTTTAGGTCCGCACTGTATAAATAAACTGCGCTTTTTAACGATTAATTTATGTATTTATGCGTGTGCTGTTATTATTGACCATGCTGTAGTAATCTTGATTGTATAATATTAACATCCAGATTGCTTAGTGTTTTATTTTGAATGCACGTAATAAGTGAAGCGAAGAAAGTAGTGTGAAAACGAAGTTCATTACAACCTAGGAAAGAATCTCGGCATTTGCGAGGAGAAATTATGTCGTATTAGAACGCGCCTGATGCTGATTTTACTCTTTTCGTATGGTTAAGAGAGCGTGTTGGGTGCAAGACCGTATAGAATGAAAGCTAAAATTCTATTATGCAGTTAAGGTTTCTTTTTAATTTGTTTTTAATTTCTCACGTTTGTTGTTTGAACTGTATCATGTAATTTTCCGTTACAATGAACAAAATTTGAGAACATCTTAGGAAAGGAAGGAAACTGTCCGATTCGTCCTCCATGGTGGCCCGAACTGGTTCAAAACAACACAATACACATTTCCTACAAATTTCATGCAAATCGCCCGGCTCAATTCGCGTATATTTGCGTTCAAAGTCGTCGTGAACGGACAAATCCGGACCCAAAATTATGTAATTTTCTAATAGGAATCTTACGTTCATCAATCAGAAATCAAGCCACTCTCTTTTCTCCGAGTAATCGCTATTTCCAGCGCATCTTTGCACATTTGCGAATTATGGTAAATTTTTTCTGCAACTTCAGGCACCCCGCACATTTTCATCCAGCCAGAATTTGCAATTTCTTTTCTCAAAAGCTTCAAAATTTCACCAAAAGGTCCAAAATCGAAGACACACCCATTTGCGCAGTTTTTCGCGCATAACTCGCTTCGGAAGATTATTCTGTATCGAATCGCCCGCTTAAAATTTTGATATCACCACCACTCCTACCCAAAACTCGGCAAAAGGTAATCCATCCAATCAGAGCCCGAGTTAGCATAGGATCCGAGGCCGAGGACCAGTAAATGATATGAAAAGGCACCATTTTCTGCCAAATTCAGCGATTCTCCAGGTGCAGCCAGAACTATTTTCAGTCGTTCTTTCGATAAAGTTTTATCGCTAAATGGTTTCCAATTGGAGACCAAGACATGCCCTAACCAAGCCATTGCCCTATCCTTTCCCAAACGGATCCAACAAACCCTTTTTACGCAAGTAGGTGGTAATCCATCAAACCGAATCCTGCAGTACAGTCCATATCCAAATAAATAGACCAAAGATTAAATAAAGTTAATTAACGCAATTTAAAGTTTATAATAAAGAATTTACGGACTTTTAGTGCATGTGCATGTATAGTTAGACATTACCTATTACTATATTCCTACAAGTGTACCTAAATATAACTAGTACCCTGAGTAAACAATTTTCCGTCCAGTTTCCCTAGCTGAAAAGGCCCCCTGCACTACTCTACTAATTTTCTATACTCCAAACAAGTCATTTCCCGCTTACTGCGTCCGGCCAAACCCCGGTGTATTCCAAATCCACTCGAAATTCCTGCAATGCTCGTTTGATATCGATACTCCTTGCATGAATCCATTGTTGTACCCCAAACAAGTGCATGGTGAAATTCAAGTTACTTCCGATCCTTAACCAAGTTCGTGACCCTTTACCTACTGTGGCCTTAATAAATTCCCAACACATACCCTTAGTTCTTTCACTCCCTTTTTATTTGCGTGAAATATCATTTAGGATAGGAAAAATGTAATAATACAAAGTAGCTAGACCAACACTTGAGTTTTAGGTTGTAGAATAATAGGGTTTGTTGTTCAAATACTTCCATAAAGCCAGCGACTACAGGAGGCAGACGAGACACGGTAGATGCAACCGAGACTTGCTCGTAATATTTGCCAGGAAATTGGAAATAGCTAGAGGAAAGACATACTTCAACCAAGTCAGCTAGATCTTTCTAATAATGGATACTCCGATGTAGGAACTTTGGTGAATAAAGATTTGACATCAAAACTAACTAGTTAAATTACTAAGATCTGCCGTCAACTCTTTCAATCGTTTGACGAAATGTTGAGAATTTTGGATAAAAGCTTTTATGAAGCTTTAGAAGGTTAGAAAGGTACTTTGATAGTTTGTAAGTAGGGCTATTTATAGTACTGACAGTAGGACGATAAACCGCTTGAGAATGAATAGTCGTCTGTCAGTTTGTAGTAGCAACAGCAGTAATACTAGCAGCAAAAAGGATATTGTTATCATTCATCTTTCATCTGAAATACCATTTGAAAAAAATACCTTTCCATTTGAGTAGTTGAGTTGCGCATTACTAGTTTATTTTGAGTTTCAAATTATGTTATCTTGTTTCCGTCAATTTAGATCAGGCATTTTGATAACAGTTGTACAAATTTTAGCAATACTACATTGATTATGTTTAATTTAGAAAAAGACGCCAATTTGGAAACCATACAAAACTCCTTTTTAGAAACACTAACGGTAGAAAATTAGCGTATTGGCCATAATATGCTGAAAGTACAGTTCTACCGTGTACGGTATATGATGCAGTATACATATATTAGAATCTGTAAGTGTATTAAACTGACTTTTTTCTACGTATTTCTGTTTAAATTGCAGAATTTTGTCTCTATGTTACGTTCTTACTTATTATTACACATAAACCCGTTATGATTATCTCGTAGTTGCGCTAGTAGCTAATTGAAAACAAAACTTGTTCTGGGAAAGTAAATCGGTACATGAGAATATGTATATCATTTTGCAATATAAATAAGAAACACAAGTCAAGGATACTCGATAAATAATCCAGTGAATAAGACGTTTTTTCAAGTTTTAATACGATTTCAGTCATGGACAATGGTGGTGTAAAGCATACTCATCTTCTGGTCCTTTTAATAAATAAGCCGGGCACAATCAATCTTCGCAGAATCAGATCAGTCGCATGGGCCGCGGATTATAAATAGTGTATGTGTGACTCATAGCCGACAGAAGTGATATTTTGAAATCAATACCCCAGTGTAAAAAATAAAAGCAGACACAATAAAAATGTTTCGTAAAATAAAGCTAATATATACACACGTTGAAGTGTTTTTATTGCCATTATTAGCTTTTTAGTAATAACCGTAAAAAGTAAACAAAGTAGTTTCTTTAAAAATCTGTTAATACCGTAACAATAAATAATAATATAAGTAATAAATAAACGTAACTTCTTAACAGTGTGGATAGGATTATTGAAAAACTTGCATCATCAAGTATGTCTCCACATTTGCCTCGGTGAAGGATGTTCGCTGTAATGAAAAAATGTCCCTATACTTCGAGAACGACCGTTCAACATCTACGGAAGTAACACAAGGATAATTAAAATAATCCATAGAGCTAGTTAATGAATCTGCAGATGCACCACCATACATTTGTCTTAATCTCGTATAATCGGAATTTTTTTTTAAACACTGTCGAGCTTTGCTATAACGTGACCGTTTTTTGCGTCGTTTATACCGTATAGCAATGTATTAACTTCGTCCACGATTTGCACTGATTGTATATATACACTTTGTCTATTTTCAGTTTTTACCTATGTCATCAATTTTTGTCCGTATGAAACAAATCGATACATCTGGGTCAAATTAAAAACCGTATAAACAGTTAAACTTGAAAGTAAATTTAATGTATATAACAAATTACTTTTGTTTGAACACAAATTATTTTGCTTTAATTTGTTAATGCCTGACAGTTTCTATTTAATGAAAAGAATATTTACTTGCTTATCTAATATGTAACCTGAAATAGGTTAGGAATTTTAAATGACGAATGTGTGAATTGATGTTAAAACAGATTTTGGTAGAATTTCTATCTCTAATAAATCAAATATGTTCTCAATTGCAACCGATGTGCATATAACACAATATTCATTGTGCACATATCATAATGCACATATACTGCAAACTGATAAATAATGATTTTTATTAATAAAACAAGATGCATCGTCTTCATTATTTAATAATATATTAAGGTATAAATAGAACATTTCAGACAATATTCATAATAAACAAGTAAACATTAAATAAACATTCACTTATGAATCTGTAATATAAAAGCTGGAATCGAACATATCAACAGTCCATTTCTTCTTCGGAACTTGATTCATTGGGGTTGGCAATTATTATGGGCTCAATGTCCATATCTACTACGTTTCTTTCTCGTTCATACCAATTTCGTATTAAATTGTTTGTGTGCCTTACACAATTCTCCCAGGTGTTGGGTGTGCAATGTTCCAATGCTTCATTCCACATACTCAACACATTTTGATCACGATAACCATCCCTACCAATATTTTTATTATAATACCCTTTTGCCTTGGCCCAGATCAATTCAATTGCATTAAAGTCACAATGATATGGGGGAAGTCTCAGCACTTCGTGACCATGTGCTTTTACGAGTTTGTCAATAGAGTATTTTTTTTCAGGTTTATTCCTTTTAACCATATCTAGTAATTCCACTTTGGTTGACTCACTTGAAAAACTTATGTTATTGTTCGTTAACCAGTCTGCGATATCTTGTTTCCTCGACAAGGTATTTGGGATTTTATTAATCACAACGCTATGATAAGGAGCATTATCCATCACAACAAGAGAATTTGGTGGTAAGTTGGGAATTAGTTGTTTCGTTACCCATTCTTCAAATTTTCTGCTATCCATTGCAGAATGGTAGTCTGCAGCTTTGGAATTTGAGGCAAATATTAGGCTTGCACCATTAATAAAACCATGTTCACTTCCAGCATGTACAATCATAAAACGTTTGCCATCATAACCTTCAGGTTTGCGAACACTTTTAATGGTATCATCTTGCCAAGACTTAATTTTATTGCCCTTAGAATAAATCCACGTTTCATCTAAGAATACTACTGGTCTCACAGAATTCGACATGAGGTTGGCCATATATTTTTTAAGAAAAACTCTTCGCAACAATGCAATGTTTCTCTATTAAAGCTTGCCTGTTGTCTTCTTTTCGATATTTAAAGCCGATTTCCTTCAACAATGCACTTAAGGATTGTTTGCACAATTGAACAATGGCTTTGGTTTTTAGTTCATCGTTTAGGGTTCGTAACATGTTTCCCTAAAACAACATCTTTATAATAAAATTGTAAACCATTTATAAAACTGTTGTTACTTTGTCGATACATGTTGTAAATAGCATTTCGGACTTCCATTTTTGTTGTCTCTCGCAGATCCCTTGTTTTTGGCTTAGTACGAGGTATCTTAGTTTCATGAGATGAACGAACAGGAATTTGCGATTTCTTCTTTTTGATAGCACAAATAGTTTGTCGGGTCACACCAAGTGCTTCGCTTGCTCTCTGTAACAATATACACTTTGTAAATATAATTGTGAGTGTATTAGAATATCTACCTCGTAAACAGCACTCAAAGGTAATAAAGGACCCCCGTTTTCTTTTTCCCTCTCAAAATATGCCAGAACATTAAGCACAAGCTCCTGTGCCTTGAAATCCAACCGCTTTCCAGGCATTCTCTGTAATAGTAAAAACATCAACTTCTGTTTGATGCATTGCCTTTTTTCAAAATAACTTACTGAAGACTTTGCAGTCGTAATCTGTGTTCTGAAAAGAACAATTTTTTCTTGCGATATGCGAAAAAAATGTAAAAAACGGACGAGAAAATAACTAATAATAAACTAAATACGAAAACGGTGCTAAGCTACATTTGACAACTGACAACGCACACTAAAAGGTAAACAGTGCACTAACAACTTGAACAATGCAGTAGTATATATGACTATCCTTGTCTGTCACTCGCATGAAAACAAACCAGCTACATCCTTGTCTGTGAGACAAGCCCAAATCTTGCTTCCTTTTTCAACAGTAGTACTTGAGAAAGATAGTGAAATTAATAGATTGTCTTTACCCATATATATTGAAATGTTTTAACTCGGGGAAAATTGTTAAAATTTGGAATTTTGCAAGTTAATTAAATTTTTAACTCGTTTGTGGGATTCGGGAGTATTTGTAAATTTTGAAAGTAATAAATGGAAATCAACAAATATTAAAATCGAAAACGTAAACTAACCTTGATTTTCAAGATGTCATATAAACACTATTGATCTAATGTGACTCTGTGTGAGGAAAACATGATTAATGGTGGTTGAAAACAAAGTCTCACAATAAGTAGTTTAATAAATCATGAGCGACCGGTTTCGGGATAATTATCCCATCTTCAGGCTCGAATTCTTCCTGCTTTTAGATTAACTCGAGTTTGAAGATGGGATAATTATTCCAAAACCGGTTGCTCATGATTTATTAAACGAGTTATTGTGAGAGAGTGGACTTTATTTTCAACCACCATTAACTCGATGAAAGTCTAACCAGAATTAATTAATTTATTGGCGCTCTCCTCTCCTTTATTTTAATCGCGATAGACGTAGCACGAGAGAACGAAAGTGGTAACGCTACTAGATGACTCAACTAGACAACTCTATGATAGAGAAACCCTAAAAATACAAAAACTTCCCGACGTAAATGTAGATACCTTAACGAAACATATTTAATATACGAAATAATGTTAGACATACATACTTTTGAATTTGTCCTGTTGTTTGTTTTGGGGGAATTTTACATTAATCTTGAAGATTTGCGAAATTAGGAGAATAAAAAGAAGAATAGTTTTGTCTTTGTTCCGCTAAGATCGTCGTTATCTGGACTTAAATTAATGATTTTTCGCCCACACTCCAATCGGCCTGGGGGGAAATTGTGACTTTCGAAATTAGCTTTTTCTCCACTAGAGGGAATTTCGTTACTATCGGGTGGCTATCCTAAATATCCAAAACGTCTAAGACTGACAGCTGACTTCTGATGTAAATATTGAACATAACAATATATACAGCGTGTCCCTGGATTAACACATGGTATTTATATACATTCACTTGTTCCAGTTTCACGTTGTTTATTTTTATATTCATCTCTTTTCCATCAGTGTTTGCAAACGTCATTACTTTTGTTTCGTTTGTATCTATTTTAATTTTTCTTTCTTTGAGTTGTTTTTCCTATTCTATTAAATTTTCTTGTAGTTGTTTTTCATGTGTTGCACAGATCATCACATCATCAGCAAAGGTACATTCTGCTATCCTTACTGGTTCTAGGTTCCAATAGCCGATGTGGAGTTGTTTTGTCTTGTCGTGTACTTCTTTGATTATGACGTCTATAACTACTATGAATAGTGTTGGGCTCAGAATTCCACCTTGTGGAAGTCCTTCTTTTACTAAGAATGCCTCCGATTCTCTATTTTCATATCTGACATGCACTGATTCTATTAACGACAATCCAGCATTTTGCAATTTTTCTATTGCGTCTAGTAATCTTTTATAATTGTTGCTACTACTTTTTAAATCTGTTTCAATAGAAGTATCTAAAAATCCTTTCTAAGGAGAGCCAGCACCTTAATGTCTGTAGCTTCGTCAGGGTCGAATTGTAAAATCACAGGTTTTACTTCTTGCCAGAATAACAAACAACCGCTTGCAACCATGTTCCCCAACGCGTAAAAATCGGCTGTAGTGGTTCGCGAATACCGGGATAGAGACTGTGAAATGCTCGAATCCGTTTGGGAGATTTGAAAAACACTTTTTTTGTATTTGCTACTAAATGCATCCACCTTCGGGTAACATTCTCGAATAGCTTGTGCCAGAAGATGTAAAGCATGAACTTTACACGTAACGTATAAAAGTCCCTCACACTTCTCTTTAAGAGAACGGCCTGCACTACACACTGTCCCTGCTCCACCACTCATAGACATCAACTGACAATTGACTAGTTATCACATGAAATTGTTGTAACGTATCGAGCACTACGTCCGTAATTACTTCTCCAGTACACGTTTTTAGTCTTTTGTTAGCTAATAAGATTGCAAGTTTCGGTTTAACGGGATCTAGTGCTCGTGCTATAATATTCAAAATAGATGCCTTGATCCTATTTTCGATATCTTTACATATACTTGGTAGCTCTTTCCGTAACACTGTCCGTGATACTAGGTTCCACTTGGGATTGTATGTACGCCAAAACTGTCGAAACGGTTCTTTATCGAGTAAGCGAAGCGGTAGACCTCAAACAATAATCATCAAAAGTAAATCCAACTTAATTTGGGTTTTTTGTGCTGTACACTACTTATATATCTTTTACAGTCGCCTTTGTTCCAACACGACAAAGGTATTTTGTAAACTCTACACAATACTTTAGTTCCATTATAGTTCAAATCCGGAAAACGATCGTTTATTTTCGTTGCGTACTTACGTACATATATTTATCTCTGTAATTACGACTAACGCTGGGAAGGGTTGATGAGAAACTGTTGCAATAAATCAATAATTTCATTCATTGAGGTGGCCCATGCCGATTCATCTGCGTACATACATCGCGTCGTGGACGAGGCAACCTCATTTCTAACCTAGCGCGAAGCTCTCTGTGCCCGGCCTACTAATAAATATGAAAGAAAATGATGTTATGGTGCTACCCACCACTTGGCATATTTTAAATTTCGTGGTTGACTTAAGCTGTGACAATAAAGATCGTATTTGCATGAATTACGCCAAGGAATTAGCGAATACGTTCCTTATTGCAGAAACTACCAACACCAATCGCGAAATTTACGTTAGTTTATTGTTGAAGTGCTTACAGTTGTGAAGTAGTGGGGATAAATCGTTTTAAAATACTCGTTCCATAAATCTTAGGAATTAAAAAGAGTAAGTATTACTTCTGGTTTTAACAAAAGGAAGCACCAATATAAGAACGAAGGAAAGACATTGTTTTATTAACGCTACGTATGCTTTGTTCTATTACATAGGTAAAGTATCATTTCAGTTTTGTTTGCTGTACATGGACATTATACTGTGGTTTTACTAACGGTGTGAATATGATACGTGAAAGTTAAGAACTAGTAGTGCATGTATTAGGTCTGACGTAGGTTGTTAAAAACGTATCTGTCGTTAGAACAAGTTTCCGTATGGTTTTTATCGTCTCGTCGACTAAGCGGGCATGGACGTTACCTTGAAGCCAAAATTTAGCAAGCGAAGGTCCGTCTTCGATAAAGACACCTTTCACCGATTCAGTAAGATTCTAAAAAAATCACTTCGTATATTAACCAAACAACATCGGCACTTGGGGACGGTAAAGTTTCCGCTGATAAAAGCAAAACGTAGGTACCTATTAAAGCAAGGTTAATAAAACCTGTTATTTTGATGATATGTCGTATATAATCAAAGGTAATCCTCTTTAATCGTCGTGTGATTCCAGCCTTCAAGTTTTGAAACTTGCAGACATTACAAATTGGGTGTAATTGTAAACACAATTCCGAGAAAATGATTTTTTTATTAAACTTTCTTTAAAGTCCTCATTAAAATGGGTTTAAATACTAGGAACAGATTACACGTTAGCAATGTGGGCACATCAATCGTTCTTGCTTCTTGTGATTATGGGATAACAGAGCTAGAGAACGACATATTTAAAATGTTTGGCCTATTATAAGTTACGTTAAACTCATGAAGAATAAATAATACAAACAGGGAATTGCATTTAAATGCTAGCCAAATTTAAAGAAGGCATATTCATTGACCCAAAAATACAATAAAATTTGAAATATGTCTACCTAAGACGAGAACTGTAGAGAAATTGTTTCTGATCCTTGGGTTAATTACGGCGTTCAGTTTTTTTTTGCACTCCTGTGCTATTTTAATTGCTTTCTCAAAAATTCAAGCCCATAATATAATGCCAATGTTCAAGAAACGTGACTCTAATGTATGCGCAAATTATCGAGGAATTTCATTGCTAAACATCGCCTCCAAGACATACGAATTCACTTCAGAGGGAGACGACACAAAGTGGATTTAGAAAGGAACGAAACATTCAAGATCACATCTTTACAGTAAAGCAAATAATAGGAAAAGATAGAATGAGAGGTATCCATATATATGTCGCCTTTTTAGATTTATAGAAGGCATTTGATAAAGTTCCACAAAACGAAATTTGGAGAAGCTCAAAAAGAAGAAACGTTAAGCAACAACCAATAGAAAGAATAGAAAGTTTATGCAACAACAACAAAACTTACATTAGGGAGGATAGCACACAATTGAGAACATTTAACATTTAACAACTTTGTTCATAATGACCATGGATGATGTAATAAAAGAATGTGAGAAGAAAATAAGAAAAATGCATACTGGGTTCTTCAAACTGACGATTTCTTGATTTGTGCCACAAGTGATGATGAATTACAAAAGAACTCAAAGATCTGGGAAGACGACCTTGAGAAGAGGAAGATGAAGATTAATGCAAGCAAAACAAAGGTCATGATAATCGGAAAGGAAAATAGAAATATCAACATAGAGTTGAATAACGAAAGGATAGAACAAGTTATTGCATTTTAATACTTACGAGTCACAATCAAGAGAGAAAATAGAAAACGAAGTAACTGAAAGAATCAATAATGCAGCAAAAGTGTACCACAAGTAAAGTTGCACAAAAAGAGGATGTATCACATCAAACTGTTCTGAGAATCGCGAAATTAATTAGGGAGAATATTCCTAGTACAAGTAGTGGCAGAACATACTGTGCCGGCAAACACAAAACTGTAAGAGATGATCGTCGTATAGTAAAAGTGGCTACAGAACATCTTTTTTTATCCACTAAAGGTGTTCATAAGATTTTTAATGGAGAAGGTATACAAATATCAGCCCGAACAGTCCGTAAACGTCTTCGTGAAGCAGGCTTGAAATGCAGACGAAAGTGATACGATTTCAATGGATTAAAGAATATATCGTTATGTTCAACGTTGTATCTACGACAACAACAACGTCTCTCAGTTGTCACTTCGGTACTGACTAAATGTCTGGCTGGCCACTCGTTGGTAACTAAATGTCCCTCTTGCGGGGAAAATTGGAAATTTCTTCGTTACCATCCCCCCACAGCCAACAGTCTTTGGAGCGAGGACATTATATGTAAAATATAAGTCCAGATAATGACGAGTGTGGGGTAGCATGGACAAATCTACTCGTTTATTAATTTTTCTATTCACTTATTTCGTCCAAATTAATGTAGAAATCGTCTGAAATAAGCAACAGCATAAATTGCAAAGTACAACAAATAATATTTCATCAATTAAATCTTGATCTGAAAGGTTTCGGTAAATTAGCAGTGGATTTTCTCGTTCAAAGCTTGTTGGTGACAGTTCGGACCACAGAATCATCAACTTACAACCTCCTGGTTAAGTCACTGCATTCGTTCTCGTATGCTAATATCATTTGATCGAAAGTCATCGAAAAATTTCTATTTGGGTTAAATTATCAAAATTGGCTGTGAAATAAAACAATCGCCGGTCTTTCGCGATTTAAAATAAAAGAAAGATGAACGACGCCATACATTTTCATCAATCTTTATTCGGCCTTCGTTGAATCAAAGTGTGTTTTAAATCCAATCCCAATATAAGTGTTCGTTTGTGTATTTAAAGTCTTTATTAGAAAAGAAAAGGGTTAAATATCCAGAGCAGGCAGTTTCCTGTAGCGGGTATATAAACAGAGGGTTTATATACATTGGCATCTTTCAAAAGTTTCAAGGTTAGTTACTTTTCAAATGTTAAAATTCGTTAATTTCATTTTTCTGAGTTGGAAATTCATTCAAAAATTGCCGTAAGGGTATCTAAGGATGCCCCCGAACCTAAAAGAATCATTTATTCAAATTAAAGTAGAAAATTTAACAAAATTCTAGAAGAAACCCCCGAGAAAGATATTTCAATATAAAATATAAAGTTGAAGATTAGTGAAACGTATCTGCATTTTTGGTCAAATTCATCCTCATAGTTCGCTTAATGGTTCTCTACATTTTTACTTTTTCCTACATTATTTATAACGACGAATCACAGCTAGAAGTACTAGTAGAGAGTTCGTCCAGGTCCTTCACAGCGTTATAAAAATACGACAGAAATACCGGGACCACTATATTTCGTTAACGGAAAAATGGAACAAAAACAATATAAAAAAATTTTACAAAACTATTTAGTACCTTATATTGGTTCATTGAATCCGACTCAAGGACCATATACTTTCATGCAAGACCGTGTCATAAGGCAAAAAGTGTAATGCAATACCTTGAATCTAAAAATCTGCGGTACTACATTGGCCAGGCAATTCACCAGATATAAACCCAATTGAAAATATGTGGAATGTCTTGAAAAGCATCGTAAGTACACGAAACTAAACTACAAAGAAAGAATTACAACAACATATTGAAGATATATGGCATAATAGCGACGAAATTAAAAAAAATAATAAAATAGCTGCATTGGCAGTACACCAAAAAAGGGTTGAGGAAATAATAAAACACAGAGGGGGAACAAGCAAATCTTAGTAAATATGTGTTCAAGTTATACTGTGTGACTTCAAAAACGTCCATTGCAATGCTAAAGCTCTAGGGAGAAATATTGTAAATTAATTTTATCTATGGATAGGTATTCAAACTTCAAAAAATTTGTTGCTCCTTTGTAGAATGTTTTGATTCTCTAACCTGCTTCCAAGCATTTATATTTATATTAAATGATTCTGCAAACTGCTTTCAAAATAAATTGGTAGAAAACTAATCAATCATTAAAAAGAAATCAAATATATTTCCTTTCTGTTGACACAAATTTTAAGACTAACCAAAAACTGTTTTATCAAAAACTAAATGAAAAAGTATTTTAAAAGTACATAATGTTCCTGATACAATCTTTTCTATATTCATCGAGGATATACAGTGTTATGACATTTTTAAATTGTACTGCATATTGAATATTAAGTAACTGCACGAATTATACATTCCTATGCAGACGCACTTTTTTAAATAAGCACAATTGTATTTTGTACGTACATTGAATTAATACTACATAATTACACATCGTTATTACTATCGCAATGTAATGTTGTAGAACACAATACAGCCCTAAAGTTCTCTTTATAGGAAGCATTACAGGTTGAAGTACTTTACAAAAATGGCGGAAAAGACAAAGATAAAAGGATTACCAGTTTCTTCTTTACTAGTGTGTGGATACCATAATAACAATAGCCGCTATTTGCCGGACACAAACACCAATCTTATAAGAACCTATATTTAATGAGAATAGAAATCTTGAATGTATTACTTAAACATGGAACATAAAAATTTCACTACGGCAAAATGCACTTTCTTATACTTCCTTTTGTTAAAAAATGCTCTTTCCTTGCAACAACAGATATTTACTATCGAATAAATAAAAGTGTTTTTTATATATATAGCATTTCGAAATAGTACATCATGTATTAGCTTGTTATATAAATATAATATGGTACATAAACATGTTTGTTCTGTTTTTCCTGTATTTGCTTTCCCTACACGCAGAGAAATGGTTTCTTGCATCAAGAAAATAGGTTTTCTTGTAAAAATCGATCCCTTCAAAGAACATGTTTTTATTTCAAGACTATAAAAATGTATAATATAAGAAAAAATGCTTTGGCCAAGAGAGGTACTGATTGGAAGCAAGCAGAAAGACTGGCGCGTGACCGAGGGCATGGAAACGCTTTTTAGCCCCAAATGCCTCAGCACCGTAAGGTAAAAGAGGCCCAGGATTAAGTAAGTAAGTATTTATCCCTTTTTTATTATTATATGTTAAAAAATTATTGTTAAATTAGTGTACACAAAAAGAAAAAAAAACATTACATTAACCGGTATCTTTTGAAAATATTTATGAAACATTGTACGTTAAAGATTATATTATTGTATGGGTAAGTATGGCATCTGTAATCCGGTTTCTGTCGCTACTCTCTAGGACAACATGACTATATCTCATGGCAGTAGGTGGCGCCAGGAAATATTTCAGCGTTATTTTTCAAGATTAGGGGCATAAACTGAGAAATGAGCAGAAATGTGGGCAGCAGGAAAAAGAGTTAATGCTTTTCTCTTCTCGCTTGTTCTTTCCGGAAGTGATTCCATCAATACTATTTATTAGCATCATCTTGGTGATTGTTTCTAGACATTTTTTTCATGTGTACTTCTACAATAAGTTCATACACAATAACTTATCTTAGCCTTTTTAAAATCACAAGCAATGAGATTAATTGAGTGCATTATGTACGGATATGTCGTACTCTTTCAAATAAGGTGAGTGCAATTGATAATGTGGATATAAATAATATGAATTTCAAGAATTCTAAGTAAATAAATGCTTTATTTTAAGAAAATGAAACTATTGATTTATGAACAATATCTAAATGCTTTCTTGAATTAGAAAAACTATTTATTATCCTTAAGAAAATATGGTTTTGTGTTATAAATAACGGCCATTTACTTATACGTATTAAGAATCATTTTCTTCAAATTGTCTGCAAAATTTTCTTGAAAGAAATACAATTATTTCATTACAAGTATATACTTTGTCGTATCCAGCGGAGTACCACAGGGTGCCACTTTAAGTTCTTTGCTTTTTAGTACTTACACCTCCAGTCTACCCTCAGTTCTTAAACACTGCAAATACCACCTCTACCCTGATGATACTCAACTCAATTCTTCGATTCCGTCATCCCAATTATTAGATGCCCAATCGAAAATTGAAAAGGATCTGTCACAGCTCTGTATATACGCAGACGCACATCAGCTGCGAGTGAATCCTGCAATGTCGCAAATGATACTATTTGGATCAAAAAAAGCCCGAGAATACTGTGCTTCTAACCTACATTTACATGTTAAGAACGAGTCTCTCATTCTATCAAATTGCATAAAAAATTAGGATTATATTTAGGCAATAGCATCCGCTTTCATGAAAATACTTGGCATCTTATTAATAAAACGATAACTTCCCTTAAATCTACCTTTTTACGACAAGGGGTCTACTTTGCGACACACTTGTTTTGTCTAATTTTACTTTTTTGCGACAGTATCTACTTCTTTTGCTTTACTCAAGCAGATGCGAAAAGAATTCAAATGGTAGAAGCTATTATCTTCTAAGACGTTTTTTTTACAAGTGTGATTAAGCTAAAGAAGCCGCGTTATCTATATAACAAAGTTTGCTTCAGACACCAAGATTATCTACCCACAAGCACAGAATGGAAATTTTCAGGTGAAGCATTAGTTACAACGTCAGCAAATTACTAAATAGTTACATATTGGGTTCTGGATACAGCTTTTCGTCGCCTTCGTCGCTCATCAAGAAACAAGCCACGGATTTACTACTTTCTAAACAGTGACTAACTACCAATTGGACTCCGCTAGAACTTTAACAGCTACCTATCTAGAACACATCAACCTGAATTTGACCCACTATTTCGTTTCTGTATACAGTGCATTTCAGATAACACTGACCCTAGGTATTTACATAGTAAAACCTTTATGTGATGTTAATGGTTTTCCTACGGGGGAGTGTTTGATTTATTTTTTTGTCCACACATAGTTGGAACGATTTTCATGAGGTTTTGAGACATTTTATGCCTTGGAACAAAAGAGTAAAGTCGATTCAAGCAATTCTCTACAAGCAGACATGTTATCCAGAATGGCTGTTATTTATTTAAACAAAAAATACACTCTTAACGCCAAAGGAAACAATGAACAAAATTTTATCAAAAATTAATTCTCTAAACCTTCCTAAACTTAAACAACAAAAAATGCCCTCGTAAAATAATAAATTATGAAAAAATTGAATCATGAAGTAAGTTAATTAAGCAAGTGTTCAAACTGTTGACCAAACGCTGCTAAACAGTGTTCTAATCTTTCTTGAAAGTGACGTTTCGTATTTTGAAATTTTCTTACTACTATTTCTCTAAATGTTTCCACTATTCTTTGCTTTAATTCGCTGAAGTTAGACGGTCTATGCCGAATATTGTCAAAAACCCTTGTCAGAATGTAACCCTAAACAAAAAAGTTCAACGGGCTTAAATCAGGGCTTCTTGCCGGCCACTTCAGCGGCCCTATCCATCCATCTGGAAATTCATTATTCAAAATCTGTAATTTCCCTAGTGCTATATGGTGGTGCCCCATTGTGGTGGTAAATGATCGTCTTGTTTACAGAAATATTGTCAATATCTGGAAGAATTGTGTCTCACAGCGATTCCGATACAAAGCGGATCAACAATGTGATTATCTAGAATGCCGGCTCGCACGTTGACCATCTTAGGAGTTTGAGTATGGGTTTCTAGAACAAAATTTGAGTTTTCTCGTTGTTTTTTTCTTTATTTTCAAAGTTATTTTTTTTTGTTTCAAAGCACAAAATGTCTCAAAACCTCATAAAAATCGTTCCAACTAGGTATGGACAAAAAATAAATCAAACACTCCATGTAGGAAAGCAATTAACATCATATTTTGCTATGTAAATACCTATGGCCAGTGTTATCTAAAATGCACTGTATGTACACATATGTATTGTTTTTTTTTCTTTTCTTTATAGGCCGAAGTAAGAACGCCGACAATACAATTTGTATCTGGGCGATTTGGTCTTTTTGGCGGTGTATATATGTAGAACCATTTGTTGTACTATTTTTTTTTCTATTTACACATGCCAATAAATGCATATTATTATTATTATTATATGATTATATATTTTTTGGCACGAAGAGAGTGGAGGCAATATATTGATTTGCCAGTGGTTTCTTAATTATGTACCTTCTCAACATGTTTTTTATTATTACTATATATTTCAGCCTGGTTTTTGCGTCGGAGTTTAGAGTTCAAGGTAATATAAGTTGCTAATAATGGGAAGTTATAAACAAATTATATATGTATAACTCTATGAATGGATATAAGCAGATGATTTCCTATATTTGGCTATGTTAATTGCATGCTAATGACAATAGATCCAGTTAAAAGTAGATCAACAACAGCATCATATATGAATGTGAATTACTGATAATTAAATTAACTTTCCATTTTTAAATACGATAGTATAACTGAGGGACATCTTAAAGTTGGATTTCCTAGAGTAATACCACGCTAAAACACTGTGATGTTATGTTAACGGTGTAACGATATACGATGAATAGAATTTAAAACGTTTCACATTGTTTTTACACCTTTCTAACGCTATTGTTTACAATGAAATGATTTTTTTAATTGCACGCGCACATGTTTAAACACATCTGCGTGGAATTATTTAACGTAAGTGGTACGGTTGAACAAACATAAATACTCTTTAATTATGTTTGATTAAGTTGTCCTTGTTAAGCGGTGAAATCCAATTCTTTAAATTCCTCATGTGTAAATCAAGAAAAAAGGAGAAACGTCAGTCCTACTGTTGACTTCTATTCCAAAAGGTGGAGGGTGTTCCGATTTAACACTAATATAATTACTAGGATAAGAGCAACCACACGCGGAGAAATAGTTTTTTAGATTTTCTTGCAATTTCAATAATAATAATAATAATAATTTATTTTCAGTTATGACCTATCAGAGATATTAACGTTGTCAAGATAAATATATAAATAAAGTGAAACATAAATACATAGATAAATAAAATTTGTGTTAATATAAAATGTGTATAAAAAAGAATAGAACAAAACGCGCATGTAAATGTATACCACAGACAGATAAAAACAAACACTGTACATATGTAAGTAAAATAAAAAGTTTATCGCGTCGTGTTGAAATACTCGTCGAGTGTAAATTCGTGTTGTAGGAGCAACCTTTTCAATTTTAATTTAAATTCCTTTTCGTTTAGAGACTTGTATATTTCGGGTAGATGATTATATAACTTCACAGCCAAATAGTTGGTGGAAACTTGCGCCGTCTTTAGCCGATGATATGATATTACGTAGTTATTCCTGTGACGTGTGAAGCTTACTGTGCGTTACGTACTTTAACAACACGCCACAAAGTAAGCATACAATTTTTTCTAAACAGTGTCCTGCTAGATGTTCTACAGTCTAGCCGCTTAAGATCCTTACTACTTCTTTCTGTTTTAGGAATAACTTTACGGCTCAGGTGAATGTTCCCATATTAGAATGCCATATGTAGCTTTGCTGTGAAATAAAGCAAAATATTCTGCTCTTGCTGCGTCATATGCTGCTACCCACATGATCCTTCTAATAGCGCATGTAGCAGTGAATAGCTTTTTTGAGGTGACGTTAATATGTACTTTTTAGTCCAGTTTATTAGAAATGTGTAAACCAAGGAAGCAGATACATGTCTTAACAGCTAAGGTTTTCGTTGATAGTAACAGTGTTTGAGTTTTGCTTTTGTTTAAACAGAAAGCGTTACTCGTGGACCATTCATCTGCTTTCATTAACGCTAATTCGGACTTTTCTTGCAAATCTCCATGCATATTTCCTCATCACAATATATATTGCGTGGGAGATCATTCGCATATATTAGGAAAATTATTGAGCCCAAAACTGATCCCAGAGGAACGCCATTGCGATCTGAACGCATGTCGGATTCAATATTTTGCAATACTACTAGCTGTTTCCTTTCAGACAAGTATGACTCAAGTAATTTGAGTGCAGTAATAATAATAATAACAATAATAATAATAGTAATCTTTATTGTTATAACAACTAAACATCTTTTACAATAGTTATAAAATAATAACAAAAAAAGTGGCTGATATAACAAATGGCCAAATTCGGAAGTATTTGGTTTTTAATTTGGCCATATGCAAAATGAAATATACGGAAGAAAGTAAGTGCAGTGTAGTAAACAAAGAAAAAAAATCAAAACAAATTAAACAGATACATTAAACAAGCATACAAGAAAGCAAGGAAATGTGACCTGTATACCATACATACAATTTAAATGCACAAATGTACTAAAATTATTTATTTGTATTAAATAAATATATTCTTGTGGTTAGAAAATTAAAACAATCGACAACAGAAAAATATTTCTTCCAAGTAAATAATTTAGCTTTAAATTAAGAAGATATTCATATTACATTAACCTGTATGTTTTGAAAATGTTTATGAAACGTTGTACGTTATATCATTGTATGTGTAAGTATTGTATCTGTATTCCGGTTTCTGTCGCTACTTTCTAGGACGGCATGAATATATCTCTTGGTACTAGGTGGCGCCAGGAAATATTTCAGCGCTGTTTTTGAAGATTAATGGTAAAAACTGATTCCATTAATACCATCAGCTATATATCAGCATTATGTTGGTTATCGTTTCTAGGCGTTTTTCATGAGTACTTCTACATTAAAGTTCACTTTTGTTTGAACATTATTCTATAGATAATCCACCTTAGTCGTTTTAAAATCACAAGCAATGAGAATAATTTACTGCATTATGTACGGATATGTTGTACTGTTTTAAACAAGGCAAGCGCAGTTAATAATGTGCATATAAATAATATGCATTTCAAGGATTCTAAGTAAAAATGCTTTATTTTAAGAAAATGAAACTATTGGTTGATGAACAATACCTAAACGCTTTCTGGAATTAAGAAAACTATTTACTATCTTTAAGAAAATATTGTTTTGTGTTATAATGGCCATTTACTTATACTAAGAATCGCTTTCCTCAAATTTTCTGCAAGATTTTCTTGAGTCATGTTAACAAACGTCTTAAACAAAGAAATACAATTATTTAATTGCAAGTGTATACTTCGCGTAAGCGGAGAAAAAAACGCTAAGAAAATATTTCTTTTGATTTTAAAACAGTTATTGTATTGTGGATAATTGAAACGGTAATTGTCTTAAATTGAGGCGGACAGTCTTGATACAAGTAAACGTTTCTCTGCGTGCATGAAAATACAATAGAGGGAACGCAATGTGGCTTTAGAAAAGCTCTTACACATGTTGACAATGAAAAATAATTAGAAAGAGATCTGATCCGCTCCTTGTTAAAGACAAACAAATATTTTTATCATTTGTTAAGCAATACATAGACTTATCCATTTTAAAAATATAAAACAGCAAGTAGTTTAGTTTCGCTATTCCAAGATCATTTCCATATTCGTACATTTATGTATTTACTGAATCGAAATTCAAAATAGACGTTATCATTGCCGGTATTACTTAATATTACAACTTAGTGTTTATTTACTTTACATTAATATTGTACCGACTTGAATTTGAAAGTGTGATTACAAAATGTAACAGTTACGCAAATGAAATACAATCACATATTTATATATAAATCTTATGTAATTTAATATGTGTAAGTAGATTATAAAATTTATGCCGCTATATGCATTTGTAGTGGCGTTCGACTGAAGTCTTTAGAAGCTATAAAACGTATCCGTACTATTCTCTTATTTCATCAAACGAGTAATCCACAATTTACAAATACGCAAACATTTAAACTTTGCTCATTTTGTAAAAGGTAAAATGTTGAAGTAGAAAGATTTATTACTTAATGTAATTAAAAAAAACAAATGATGTTTTCTTGGTTCCTTTCCCTCATTTAGTAAGTTTTAAATTGCATTTAATGTGCAGAAATTGTAAGCGCATAGATCCAATAACTTTTACACAATCGCCGAGTCAATTACTTACTTTCACATTAACTTTGAGTTAAAAATTGTTTATAAATAGAATTCGAATTCAGAAACGTTTTATATGTAAGATATACTGCTTATCTTTACAATTGAAAATGGTGCGAATTTTGCTTCTTGAAAATCATAGATTCATAAAAAAGCATAAAAACTCGTCCTACAACTAAAACACAACTAAAAATTGAGCAAACAAACATAATTCCTTATTTAGATTTATTTCAACAATTTTCAAACCTAGTTTACAATCACTCAGCTATTAATGAAGTTAATGAACAAGTATGCAGTAACTATCAATAGTAATAGTATAATAATAATATAACTTGTAAATTATTAATATCGACGTCATAGCCTACCTTGGATTTCACTTAAATTACCTGTATTTTTTGGATGAAATAGCTGGAATTATAGTACATAGTACGAGAATTTCTAGTGAACTATGTGACAATTTACCACGTGTTGCAACATACTTATTATAGCAACGTTATTGCCGATTTTACTAAACTACAAGGGTAGATTGACAAGTTTCCAGAATCGCTGCCAGGGGGTTACTTTTATCCAAACGCTTTATGGCAAGCATTGAAGTCAAGTACCTTTTTGTGTTTGCAATTATGGATAAAAACGAAGTTCGAGCGCTCATCAAATTTTTCTATTTGGAAGGGAAAACTGCAACGGAAATTAGATCAAGGTTACGTGCCATTCTTGGGGATTCATCACCTTCATTTTACACCGTGAGTTTTTGGGTTTCGGAATTCAAACGTGGCCGCACATATACAAGTGATGAACCACGTTCAGGACGTCCAAAAACGGCTATCACGCCAGAAATTGTGGATAAAATCCATAACATGGTTTTGGCAAATCGTCGAATAAAAGTACGTGAAATTGAGGAAGCCGTGGGCATCTCTTATGAATGAGTAGTTCATATTTTGCATAATGAATTGGATTTAAAAAGCTTTCTGCAATATGGGCGCCGCATTTGCTCAATTCGAAACAAAAACGCACTCGAGCTCGAACCTCAGCGCCAATTGTTTCGAAGTGTTTACGAAAAATTTAACGGATTTCAAGAGGCGATTCGTGATCATGGATGGGAGATTCATCACTACACACCAGAAACAAAAATGCAATCAAAACGAGGCAAAGGCAATTCGGCTAGAAAGATAATGGCATTGATTTTTTGGGACGCAAAAGGAATTTTGCTTAATTTTCTTAAAAAAGGAAAACTGTTACTGGCCACTATTACATAACACTTTTGGACAAACCAAACGCAGCAATTCAGGAAAAACTCCCGGGAATGGTAAAAAAAGTGTTGTTTCACCACGACTATGCACCCGCTCATTCAAGTACAATCGCTCAACAAAAATTGACAGGATTGAAATCCGCCGTATTCGCCTGATTTGGCTCCGTCGGACTTCCACCTGTTCCCGAAACTCAAATCATTTGTGGGTGGAAAGAGATTTTGGTCGAATGGAGAACTGATAGAGGCTGTAAACAATTATTTCGGGAACCTCGAAGAAAGTCACTTTTGGGAGGGAATCGAGAAGCTAGAGAAACATTGGGCCAAGTGCCTTGAGCTTCGAGGGGATTATATTGAAAAATTAAATATAACTGGAATCCGATTTACTTTGTTTTCATTATCATTCCGGAAACTTTTCAATCTACCCTCGTAGTTCACAATTTCACAAAATGTTATGGCAGAGTATACAAGATACATATCGTAATATTAAAAACAACGTATTCTTGTTGATATAATTTGATCTAGTAAAATTTAATACATAAGGGAATTAATAATACTTACCTATTTCATTATTTCGTATTATATTGTATTGTAATGCAAACTGTCTATTTAAAATAACGCATTGTTATTAAAGCAATGAAATATACTAGAGTTCATTAATTAAGTACTGCTTATAAATAGAGCAGGCACTTTTTACATTTCGCGGATGATTTAAGTTGGTAATTCCGGCAATAAAAGATATATCTGTCTGTACGTTAAGATATTGGCGTATATGTCATTTATTGTCAGAACCATCAACTTAAATCATCCGCGAAATTTAAAAAGTGCCTCTACTTACAATACGTACGAAATATATTACTGATATATCAACTTTACTTACTTTTACACGTATGTATGAAATGCAATAGACCAAACACACAACGTAGCTACAATCAGTTAAAAAATAGCGTTTGATAGACCAATCTGCCAACGCACAGAAGCAAGCGTTTCGAGCTTCTTTGGCTCTCATCAGTGTACCGCACTGCAAGTCAGCCTGGACCTACTTTACTCCTGTTATCCCAACAGAAGCCAAGAGGAAATTCAAGAGACATCTATTGACACAACACAAAATTCGGACTGAACGCTGTCGTTTGGCATAAGCAATATACGAAGGCGTTCCATGTATATATGGTTAAAACTGTAAGTAAGTAGTAAGCAAGTAATTACAAATAAATAAATTAAATAATAAATTAATATGCAGCGTAAGCAAACTATTAGTAAGTAAGTAAGTTATTTGCAATTTTGTGGTATTTTAGTTATTTTTTTAACAAATTTTTATCTACATTGGTCAGCAGATGTAGGAAGCGGATTTATGAAATTTTAAAAGTTTGAAAAATAATTCCCTCGTAACTTTTTTTATTACAAACACATTTGAATGAAATTTTGGGTAAAACAATTTTAGAACCTTCTGAATTCAGTGCTGTAGTTAGATTTTTAATAAAAAAAAATCACTATTAAAATTTTGCTATTTTCGAACTCAAGAAATTATCGTAATGTGCCTTGAAAATTTAAATTGACTTCTGAAATTTTGTGTGGAAGTAGACTTTTTAATTCACTATGTGTTTAAGAAAATTTGTTTTAAATCAGTGTAAAATATATATTTTACAGGGGTGCCTCCATTTCAAATGGGTACCACTAAGATTTTGTCAGACATTAAGAGATTAATATGAACAATAATTCTCTAGTACTATACTATAAAGGTGTTTGTCTAACATAAGTCAAACTATAATTGTAAATTTCAATTTTTCATCATCACTAGCATCTTTAAGTAGCATTTTTAATGGCTTGTTTTTGTTTTCTATCTGCTGGCAATTTACAATTAACATATGCGTTTACATGTGGGTGTTTTGCCGTAGTACAAAGAAAGAGCTTGTGTAACGGTTTTGTAATGTACATTAATGTGTATCAATGTATTTCAATATGTTATTTCACACTAAAGTGAAACACATCTAGACAGGCAATATAGTTTACTTAGAAATCCTTCTAATTTCTGTTGCTACTATTTACTATCTTCTCCATTTGAAACCGGACGCACTTTTATTGGAAGTTATGTTAATAGGAAACGGTTACCGTTGTAATTAAATACCGTATAAATAGGCTAATTAAAAGTAAACGAACATAGACGTTACATAACGTTTTTATGGGTACCTGTTATTTTGACAGCGGTAGTTGAAATTCTACTTTGAAACAAGAAGTAGAATTAAATATACAGCAGCAATGCTCTGAATATATACACTACCGGCCATAATGATTTGTCCGCCCAAAGAAATACCCATAACTAGAGAAAGTGTTAACTGAAAAAGGAATTACAGTTTTGCATTTAATAAAATACTCTTAAAACAAGGAAATTGATAGTCTTTATTCAATTATAAAATTTATTTGACACAAAAAGAATTAAATATTCATTTCATCAAAATGTCCACCTCGACCATTAACAATTGCGGCACACACTTGCGGCATCCTTTCTATTAATTTCGTCAAAGTAGCGGGTTCTATTTTAAGCCAGAATTCTTGAAGTTGTTTCCACAACGATACCTTGGAAGTTGGAGGATTTATTTCCACCTGCCTATCGAGTTCCTCCAACAAAAGCTTTGTGGGATTAACATCTGGGCTTTGAGGAGGCCATTTCATTATTTTTGTATTGCTTTCGCATTCCACCGATTGAATGTTGAATTATATGATTGTTGAAATATAAAATAATCACCGGTTGCTCTCATTCCAGATGGTATGGCATTTGTTTCCAAAACTTCCCAGTAGCGTCGTTTTCTTAAAATTCCATCTATTTTAACCAAGTCTTCAACGGGTGCGGCGCCAAAACAACCCCAAACTATTACCGATCCGCCCCCTTAGTTGACTGTAGATTCTGCTGCTCGTTCTTCTTTCAACCTTCGAACGAACGTTTTTCTCTTGGAACCAAAGAGTTCAAATTTGGACTCATCGGTCTACAAAACACTTTTCCACTAATCAACTGTCCAATGTTGATGCTCTCTAGCCCACTGCAGCCGTTTTATTTTATTCTGCTTGCGTAAAAGTGGTTTACGCAACGCAATTCGGCCAAATAAACCACCCTCTCTTAACCTCCGTTCCACGGTGGTTAAACTAACTCGTTTTTTACGATCAATACTTTGCAACCGTTATTTTAGGTGCAATCTTTCATCTTTAAAAACATTAGACCAAAAATCCCGTGCAAAAATATACCAATTTGGGATTGCTTATTTTTGTATTCATTTATTAAACCTATTTGTTGAATTTTTCGTATCCATGACTGAGCCAAATGAAATCTACATCCGACAATTTCAATGTGATTCCGTACCATCCTAACAGCTTTATAAAGTGAATCTTCAAAATCAGCAATAACCTTCATAGGTTTAAACTGAATTCCTAATTTATGTAAGACATTTCTTAATTGTTAATTGAAAACATTTAACATATGTATGTTACGTGCAATTTATTAGGCAGCGCACAAAATACCAGTGGAATATAATGTCAATCTTTAAATCCATGTACCGTAAACAACTGAGTAAAAAGCTTGGATGCATAATCAAATGTACTATTTACATAAATATTCTCACATGTGAACAAAAACATCAAATTTGTCTTGCAAAAAAATAATAAAATTTTATCATCTGAATTGTTAACTAACAAAAATAGTTCACTTTTATTGAATGTGGTGATTTGGGTGGTAAATTTGTCCAAAACGGTAGATAAGCAGTGTTTCAACTCTTGATAAATGTTCTTAGCTGGTTTCTCATACAGATCAGTGGATGCTTTTCTTTTTAAACCCCTTATAATCCCTTATAATTGTTGGGAATACAGCAAGTGCTAGTGGCGCGTCTATGCCCTGCCACTTTCTTTTACTTGTAGGTAAATATCCTCTAAATAACAATAAATAAATAATTTTCTAAAATCCAAGCGAAAATACAGGTGGGCAAATAATTATGGTCGGTAATGTATTTTATACTTGTGAAACGCTGTATATATGATACATATATAATGTGTATAATATTTCCAGTACACAAACAGTTGATTTGTAAGAGCGCAATAAGAAACTTCACATTATATTTAAATTATAATTACTGCTGCTTCTTAATTGTTGACAATACCCTTCTCGTTGCGTTCCAGCAGATAAATCTTGACTAACAAGCAAGAACACTTTTGTATGTAGTTAATAAAACGGTATACATTTTTACTTGCTTCAAAAAACAGCAAAAGTAAAACGTTTGTGGCACACACAGCTAAATGTTTTCCTTTTGGCAAAATTGCAAGTGAAGTATTTCCTATATTATAAATTTTTCTTTAAGCATTTTTACAAATTACATTTTGCAGGTTCTTCACTGCACCATAAAAAAATGCAATGTTTAACAATTTTTGATTTGTGTTAAAGTTCTAAATTAAAGTTTGTAACATCATAACAGCAGCAATTATTTTTTTATCAAGTTTAGAAATTCTCCCAAAACATACCAAATCCAAAAACATTGAAAACGATAATAAACATTATATTTATATTTATTTGTGAATTTAATCTTCGACTAGAATAGAAACGTCAAAACAAAAGAAACCATTCATAAATGTACTAATGCAAGGTAACATAATGTATAAATTTAGAATGGAAGTACTGAAAAACTGTTTTTAGTAATTGTAAGTGGAAAAGCAGCGAGTAGGCAAACAAATTAACTCGTTTAATTGATTACAGCAATATGCTTTTGCACTATATGCTGCGTATATGTTCAACAAAAAGAAATACCAATACTATGAGTTATGTTTTTCCAAATTAAACATTTGAAGTCTAACTTAACGCGCGATACATGCTTATATTTTATATATAATAGCGGAATACATATGTAAAACAATGTCACACATTGCGATATAACAAAGACATACTAGTAACAGTATTATTGGAATATTATTAACAATTACTGTGTAGAATTCTGTCCTGGATGGTTCTAAATCATTTCAATCTTAGGTGTGTTTACACACCTAGTGATGTCAAATGTTTCCAACCTTGCATTCTAAAAAGTAAAGTACAATTTTATTAAGTAGATAAAGTATTAACTTACAGAAGAAATTAGTTTCTAGTGTATTGAATATTTGATAAACATATTTGACTTCTTCTAATAACAACAAATTTGCGATGTTACAGGAGTTAGAATTCATTTTATACGATACTGTTTTTGAGAAAAACCCCGCATTCAATCGCACTGAAATCTATATAGGAAAGTTTAACACTAAGAAATACAGTCGACCTATTTTACGAGCTCCCTCTTTAAAGAAAGAAGTTGAGATATGCGCTTGTGTAATAAGTAATATGAGCTGCTTTAACTGTTACATGCAATAGTAACGGAGATTTAATTATATTAAATACCAAATTTTAATCACTTTAAAATTGTTATTGCTTTAATATGCTATAACTCGATGATTGGCTTTGGTTAAGATTTCTATTCTCTCTAGGTGTTCATAAAAATTAGATACAAAATACATTTTATATGGAAAGTTGGCTGCTAAGTTTACAGAAATCGTTAGTGACATACTACATTAAATGGAGAATCTATCTCTACTTAATTTCTTGACCTAACTTGGTGGAAACGTACAACTACTCAAAGGTAATAATTGATTGTATTTTTTCTGCGACGGATCAAGTTGTCACGGCATATCTGACACTTCATGCAATCTTCTCTGACCATAATGTCAGTTATATTTCTTACAAGTTTTGATGCAATTTTCACCGTTTTCTTTTGTCATACGTTTGCTTATCCTGTTTTGAGGGTTATGCCTAGAGTGCGGCAACGTGGAATTTACAGCCAGTTGAGTGAATTCGACAGTAGTCGAATTGTTGGCTTGCACGAAGGTGGTTTTTCGTTCAGAGAAATTGCAAATATCCTTAACCGGAACCAATCCCCCATCATGCTCTATTATCAGTCATGTGGTAGGGTAAACCAGGAAAGTCGTCCAAGAGGAATCGTTGGCCGAAGAAGAACTAATAAGGTGCAGGACGCCACCTTCACCTAATGGCACTAAGAGATCGATTCCCCAGTGCCAGGTCAATTGCTGATTTACGGTAATGTAATGAAGGTCGTCCTGTAACTCTTCGAGCCGTTTATCGCCAAATCAGGGTTTTCGGCTTGCAATCCTATTGACCACATCTTATGTTACCACTTACGGCTTAACACCGACTGCAACGTTTGGTGTGGTGTAGGTTGCGAATGTGCTGGAACATGGAGTGATGAATCTCGATTTTGTATAGGCATGCATGGTGGCCGCATGAGGGTCAGACGAAGACGTGGTGAACGTCGCTATATTTAATTTTCTGCTGAAAGGCGTGTGCACCGAATCGTGGGAGTTATGGTATTGGATGCTATAACATATGATAGTAGGTCCCAGTTGGTGTTTATCCGAGACTATGAATGTCCAGCGTTACGTTAATGAGGTGGTGGAACCTCATATTCTTCCATATCTTCAGCAACTCGAAGACCCACTTTTTCAGCAGGATAATGCCCCTCCCCATGTAGCGAGACCTTCTTTAAACAGGTTGGAAGAGGTCCATATCAATATCTTGCCATGGCCACCCAGATCTCCCGACTTTTCACCAATCGAACACATTATGGGAAGAAAATGAATTGCAGGTAGCTTGGGACACCATATCCCCCAAGAGGACATCTACCTACTGGAATCAATGCCACGAAGAGTGAGGGAGTGTGAAGTTAATAGGAGGGGTCCAACATATTATTAATAAAAATAAAATTAAATTGTGTTAATCCTTTGTTCTTTTTGCCAAGTTTGGTCAAAAAATTTGCACCCCTTCTTGGTGTTGCAATTTCTATGTCATGTACTCGATTGTAAAACGTTATTGACTGCGAGATTTTCAGTCTTATAGAATACTAAACGAATATCACAATCTTTTTGCTCAATTAAATTCGTCTAATAATTGTGGTTTATTGCAATAATCACTCGCAAAGTGAAATCGATATCAAATACATGAAATGTTTATCGAGATGGCAAATAAAGATACACAGAGAAAGCAAAGTTCTTGAATCAAACAAATATATATCTTTGAAATTATTTATTTAACTCAACGAAGGTTTATTTGAGTGAAAGCACATTTTTTAAGAACAACAGATTGAATTTATTTGAATGTACAAACGTTTTTATTTGACATAATGTTGTTGAGTCAAACAAATATATGTTAGAATTGTGCGCTTCGCGCATTGTCGGCAATTTCCCTTGCGTGAACGCAGGACAATCACAATCGTACTCCTAGTTTAGGTTATGCGAAATGGTGGTTCGTAAGTGGTGAGATGTAAATGAAGAAAACAATAGGTAAGTAGGATAATGGATTTATATATTTTTACTAGTGGATAACTAACATTAACATTTCTGTATAAAAAAAATAATAAAATAGTTGACAGATTGGTGAATATCAGAATTACTGTTTGTATCGGGGATTAGCGAAAATTACAAAAATCTGGCCGATATCGGTTTCAAAGCCAGCAACACCAACGTAAGCAGTTTAAATAAATTGCGTTCAATCCACCGCACATTTAGCAATGCTTTGATATTTCCGTTTTCGCATTTTATAACTAATTGTTAGTGTTTCCTCCTTTTTTGATATAACAGGTATTTCAGCAAAGGCAAACGATAAGACATGCTTGCATGCATAAGTCCATTAAGGTATCTGCTGTTCTATCTCCTACCCATTTTATTACAATGCCTAGTACCCTTCTAGCACTAAACCATACATTTATTCCTGCCACTCGCTTACGATCCTCAGGATTTCTACGAGATTACCGAGCTAGTAAGTTTTGTAATATTATAACACACTAGTTATTTTGTGGTTATGTCATCTTCATCGAAATAATGTTGTATGGATACAATTACAAAATTACGTATACATGGATAATCATTGTTTTTATAGCGTATACATGGATAATCATTGTTTTTATAGATACCTATATAAAAGTGCATACCTTTTAACAATTTTTTGTCAACGTTTTTTAGTAGCTAAATGTTATAATAATTTGGACATACTACAGTCTGTTTAAAGTTATCGGCGCACTACATCTAACTTTGACGTTATATTAATATTGTTAAAATCAGGTTACAACTTCGACATCGAGACCTAACCTAGCCTATTCAGATTCACTTTACAGGTTCCTGGGAAATGTGAGTAATCTCGAAGAAACTTGAAGGAAATCTGTAACATTTAAGGTTCACCGTTTTTGATTGCGACCACGTAGACTTTTAGGAAGGCATTAATATCACCTTAACGTAATGGAGGAAATTAATGGTATTTTAGGGAGCTGAAGCTTGTTTACAAGAATAAAAGCACCACGTTACTACAAAATGGAAATTAATTTTCGGCATTATACTTATTCTTTATGTACTTTCGTTAGTTTATCCACAATGTTAGTAAAGTTTTTCAAAAGATTGTGTATTTTTAACACATTCTTACCCTATGTGCTCATAAATGTATGAGCACTAACCATTCCAGTGGAGTAATAATACCAACGGAATAATATATTTATCAAAGTAACAGTATACTTTAAACCACAGAAATATTTTGTTAAGCAGATACATATTTATCTAACCTTTTAATTACGAACGTTCCCAAAATGGGAACATACTAAAAAATCGAATTTTTATTGAATCAATCATTATTTGCATAAAATGTTTATAATCAACAATCAGAAAAATTTACATTTATGTATATTTTAAAACATATAGAAATTTTATGCAAATAATATGATTAATTCAATAAAAATTAGATTCTTTAGTATGTCCCCATTTTGGGAACGTTCGCCATTAAAAGGTGAAGTCAAATAAATGGTAAAGAAAAATATATTTGCTTCAAACTGACAAGGTTCCTTGAAAAAAGAAACTGCATTTTTGATTCAAATATATTACGTATATTAAATCAAACGGATATGTTTATATGCTTGAATTAAATAACGATATCAAAAAAATTATTTCTTTAAATTAAAGAAATATATCTTTGCCTCCAATTAAAATTACGACAAAATCTACAAAATCTTGCATAATTTCCACTGCTGCTACTATCCCGCAGGATATGGGAATTAACATATATACAATAATAACATTTCTTCGGAAGGTGTCTTTAAGAAATTCAATAATAGAATAATTTTGTTGTCCTTATATTAACGAAGTGATGACACGCGTGTCATCCACTGCGGATTGGTTCCTCAAAAGTAGGTAAATCGATTAGCAATCGCGTAACCGGGTCATGTAACTTACGAACCCATTTCCCGACGAGGTATATTCAACGCAAGATGAGGATACGAACCATTAAAGGATTCGTGAAATGAATTTTTGTGAACAATCTTCGAAACACAACTTACCCTATTTTCTACTTGAATAACACGATAACATTCCTTACTCCACATATCCTTCTCGTATTTTTGCGGATTCTATCTCACCATATTGTTAAGAATAAGATTTGGTTAATGTTGCGCTAATAAATAAGCAAAATCGAAGACACAAAATTTATCACAAAAGTCAATCGTTATATTTTACTGCAAAAAATTGTTATGTCTATTTCGAACTGTTGATCGGCACGATTTTTATAAGCACATTCAAGAATCGCCCGGGCACTTTGCGTCTACACTACCTTCTATTGTTACCAGACTAGGTATTCGCAATAAACAACAAAACCGATCGGTGCAAAAATGAACGAGAGAATGCTGCGGCCGCACCTGCTAGTTACTGCCTACGACCCGTGCCGAGATCCGATGCTATAGCGGTCCCCCGTTCTTGACCCAGGTGTTAATAGAACCAGGTAGGTACATAGGTAACCTTTTGCTTTACCGAAGATGTTAGTTTGGTTGCATATTCACTATTTATAGAATAATTTAATTCATACACGCTTATAAATAAATACATAGTGATAGCAAGGTCTGTGGGGTAGTATGGCAAGCAACACAAAGTATCGGCACACTCCTCACCACACAAAACATTAATTAAAAATTAATTCGGAATAGCTGTTTCAAGGGCTCCTGGGCAAACTCATTATCAACCGGATGACCGAATAAATCTAATCAGATTTATTCAGTCATTCGGTTAATAAATCACATCAAAATTGTGCATTAATAATTGAATTAATAATAATAATTTCGGATGACTTGATAAACAAAAGGCAGAGTTTTTGTGATCATGACACTAGTGATTTCTGTCCGTAAAGAGTAATGTATTTTTTTAAAGGTTAGGATAGATTTCCCAAAATTTGCAAAGCTTATATAATATAATAAATAATCTCTTAATTAATAAAAAAAGTTACGGCAACTAAAAGAAACTGTTAGATTTTATACAAGCTGATTGACAAATTCTCTTCTAAATAATTTAAATTTCCTAAGAGTTTTCTGCGTGAAGGACCCACCATGCATTGCCTCTCTTTGCACGTGACAGTATGAAGTCCATTGGTTGGTGACTTCGGGAGCTCTTTTGGGAAGACTTGTGTAAACAGTGTACCTATTGCATGAAAAGTTAATTCTTTGATAAAAATGTACAAATCCAACAGTACATACAACTCTGGAGGTGGTATAATGGTAAGTATAAGTTAATTTTCCTTTTGTAGAATCTGATCGTGAACACAGTTTAAGAAGTTTTTCGAGTGGCTCTATTTACTTCCAGCTGTCGTCCAATTTAATCGTTTTTTTTTTTATCTCTCAATAGTTCTGGCATTAACCTTTTTGTCTAAGCTACTTTACTTTGTGTTGCCCATGTGCAAGGGTAAGCAGAACTATGTGATTGAAGATCCATCAAAATAATTGCTAATTTCAAATCCGCAGCAATGGTATACATGTTAAGATCACAATGAACCAATTTTCTTTGATATTTTTAACGATTGTTGGTAGGAATATTGCTTTACCACCAGAATCTTTAAACATGTTTTGTATTTGGACGGCTATATCGACTTTGAATATTTAAACATATTTTGAAATAGTCAAATACAAAAAATTACTGTAATTTGAAATTTTTTGTGGTAGGCACTGTTTTGCTGCAAACATTCACTGCTGTAATTTTCAAAATATCTATCAGTTGCTGCAGTAACAACGTTTTTATCATTAATGTTGAATTTCAGCAACAATGAACTTATTGACATGACCTTTGTGCTGGGTGAAGCACACAGAAACTGTTTTCTAGCAAGTAGAATATATCATCAACGCTATCCGGAACGAAGACAGCTAGATGACAGCAGCTTTCAGAAACTTTTAGACAGATTTTCGGAAACGGGAAACGTTGGATACCAAAGAAGATTAGAATTAAGTGAGTTACACATGAAGGAAATGAATTGAAAGTAACTGAAGATCCTCACAGCAGTCAGAAGAGTATTAGTGAAGCAACAGATATAAGTGAAAGATCGGTCCAAAAAATATTAAAAAGGAATAAGTATCACGATTACCATATTCATTTACATCAAGAATTATATCAGGTAGGTTTTCAAAGAAGAATAGAATTTTGCAGCTGGGACGGGCAAAAGACACGGGAAAATAAAGAATTTTTTAATAAAGTTTTGTTTTCCGACGAAGAAATTTTTCATAAAACTGGTTCAGTGCACAGGCACAATTTTCATTATTATTCTCCAGAAAATCCACATATTGTAAGGGGGGGTATTATAGGTCAACACATGGTCGGTCCCTATTTTTTTGAGAGAAATCTAACGGGACCAATATACTTAGATTTTCTTCAGAATCACTTGCCAGGTTTGCTACCCCATCTTTCCTTGGAAGTGAATCACAAAAATGTGGTTGCAGCATGACGATGCACCAGCTCGCTGCTCTCAGGAAGTGAGAAATTATTTAAATCAGGTTTATCCTGAGAATGTGATTGGTAGAAATTGTACCATCAGCTGGCCAGCTCGATCACCTGATTTAACCAAAATCCACTATTTTCTGTGGGGTTATGTAAAAGGATTGGTAGGAAATACCAACAACAGCACAAAATATACGCGAAAGAATTGTCAACGCCTTTCGAAGTGTAACAGCGGACATGCTTCATAGGGTCCAAAGAGAATTTCTGGATAGGATAGATAAATGTTTGGAAAAGAATTTTGGGCAACATTTCGAATATTCGTTGTATTTTTTTCCTGTTTTTATTTTTTACTTACTTTTCATCCTTAGTTCGTAATTTTATTTGTTATTCAGTTTGGGTTATTTAAAAAGGTCTTATGGCGACCTATTATTTTTTCTCTTTTTGTGTTAATATTTAGTGTTGTACATTATGCTGATTGCGTGTTCTGGTTGTCATTAAATTTATTTATTATTATTTACCGACTTTTTAAATAAAATATATTTTTTTTATTTGATTAAAAGTGTTTCATTAAATATCTCTAGAACGACGGCAGATAAATGTAAGGAACCCTTATACTAATTGATGTGGAATTTAATTTTCTGTAATATGGAAACATAATATTCAGGATGTTCCATTTGAAATGATTGAGAAAAATTGTTGTCCATATTAAAAAAATAATTTTGAACGTCCGGTATAATATTGTTGCCCGAAACTTACAAATATGAATTGCTGAAGCCTTCGCAGAAACAGAGTACAAATATTATTTGTTGAACTTCGTGTTTGCGAATATGGCGATTTTTCAAATATAGAAGTATGAAATAGCCAATTTTTCCTTTTTAATATTGTAATTCGGCAACCTATCATTGGATGTCGCTAATATTTTCAACATGAATAGGGACCATCGATAGGCATAAAAAACTGCAAGAATATGCGGGGTGTTCCATTACAAAAAAATTAGCTGACCATCGATACTCCTTTTTTGGGACATTCTGTATAATTTAAAATAATTTTAGAATGTGCATATTATCCTCTTAAATACTTATTGAAAATTTTATCCTCATATCTTCAATAGCAACTGAGAAACAGAAGACCGAGGCATTATTGCAGAATCCTGTATATTTATAATCATTTACTATGTACACAGTAATATAACACTATTTGACATGAACGGTTTCAAACCTACCTATGATACACGCTCCCAACAACAACTTAGGACATCATACCATCGGCTGTCATTACCCCAAAATGCAATTGTTTATGGGGGGCCCAAATTCTATAACCATCTACCAGAAGATATCAAAGCAAGAAACCCCAAGAAATTCAGAACTCGAGTGAAAGAAATATTGCTGGAAATAGAATGCTACACAGTAAATGAATTTTTAATGAAGAAATGAGCCTCAACGTATACATAGTTTTATTTCAAAACAGTGCTACTCATAAATACACCTACATTAAGGTCACACTAATAAAAAAGGTTCGAAATAAATTTTTGCATTTCTTATATTGTTTATTTAAGGTTTTTAATAATTACATTGATAATATTCGCCTATTGTTACTAGATTGCATATTCCTTCTTATAGTACCAGATCTTTACCTTTAATGCAGGTATATGACTTTCGGCACTTGATCTCCAAATAATAAAATCGTAAATTATTATGTAATAATTACAAACACCCAGTCTGGTGCACCTTACCACGTTCTTACAAAATCTGCCAAATCTGATATTGTTTCAGAATAACTGATGTTATTATGGCGTTTCGTGTTGTATGGCATTTTAATTAAAAGAATTAATATATTAACAGTGTTTTCGTTATATTTGTAACTGTTATCTGCAGCATATTAGGTTATAATTTTTTAGTATAATTTTTGTCTCTTTCTACGAAATTAAATAAATAATATGCTTAACGAGAAGTACACAAATAGATAATCAATATATAAGTTTAAATACTATTTTAATAAAAAAAGAAAATTTCTGGTCAACAGGTAGACTGGTTCTGTCCTCTATGTACGGAGAGCTTTAATAAGTAGCTGGTGTAGTACAATATAGAGCGTATAGGCAGCCGTTGTTTACAAGTGTCTATGTTTCCGTATGTTCGATTTGATTTTTATTAATTTTAGCGTTTTTGCTTTAGCTATTATTCATATATTGTGACAACAGAATCAACTTTTTGATTAATCTATTCTATTTAAAATAATTATGTTGCTTAACAATTTCTTTTTCTAAAAATTTGAGATATGTATTGTCAGGAGTGTAACTAATTATATAAAGTACTTAATGAATTGGAGAAATATTAAAAAATGGCGATTTACTTTGTACAAAATGTCAAATTTCCATGTCTTTATAAGCGTATGCTTTATTTTTGAAACTATAACAGATTCCAAATATCGCGAAAGGAATAATAAACTTCTCAGATTATGGCTACTGCGATCGGTGCCGGAGCCACAAAAGATGACACTCAGGATTTGTCTGTTTTTAAAAAAGCAAAGAAAAGACAAAAACCATGGCAATGGAAACGACACAATCACATAATGTAGAATGTAAAATAGATGAAGAGGAATTAGAACAAGTACGGAAATTTAAATAAATAGGTTCAACGATATCAGAGGATGGAAAGTTGAATGAGGAAAAATAATCGAAAGAATGTAACCGCTCGCCGTGTGTGGTGTTGGCGTTCTCAGGGGAAACATTTTGGGTGAGCGTGTATTGTTTAAAGATTACGCAAAGAATAGTAATGTTGAAATTACTATTGGGAATTTAAACTCTTTTCTGCGGGTAAATAAAAGAAAATGCACTTACGAGCCAGCCGCTTATGGCTGTAAGTTTCGGGTTCCCTCGGTTTGGTTTTAACACTGTCACTGGTTTAAGTTGGGAGCCGCTTATGACTCTTTGGTTAATTTCTCTAAGACGCTTATGTCTTTTAAGTAATGTCTTTGCACTTGTAGGGTTTCGGGTAATTGTTGCTTTAAAATTAGAACACTGAATTTCCGCAAATGTGTACAAGATTATTTTAAATTCAAATAAATATATACACAGAAATTCTCCTAACTTAAATATTGTAATGTGCCAACTAAGAGTAAGGTAAAAAGTGTTAAATATACAGGGGAAGGTCACAGATATTCGTAGGAAATTTAATTTACTTAGCTTCGGGGAATATTTGCATGCCACCACTACAAAGGGGATACTTTGGGCTGCGGGCACTGTACATGCGGGGCGTCTGTTTGGAAAACCACGTTAGCGAATCGAGGTAAAATTGTGAAAGTGTGTGGACTTGTGTTACGGGTAGGTAGCACGGAAAAGGGCTAGGCGAACCGGAGCGCGGGACGCAAGGATTCGGAAAAGTAGCAGGTAAAATTTGTAAAAGATCATTGTGCGGTAGTACAGGAACCAAATAAGTCGTGAGAGGTTGTCCAATGGCTGGTTGGATGGCGTGGTAAAAATGAGATTTACGTGCTGGGAAAATACCAGGAAAAATAATAAACGAAATTATTTTGGTTGGAGACAACACTAGTGGAATGGACTGTGCTACGAAAGGTCTAGGCTCTGCTCCTCTTCAGTGACGTCGTCTTCGTTTTTCCCTCCGGAGAAAAACCACACTGGACACTTAGCAATAGTTAAAATACTTTAACTTAGGGTAAATCGTCAACTAAGACGATTAGAAAAGGATTAAACAGCCGGGTAAGGCTACGGTAAAGTCGTGAGACGAAAAATGCGTTACGGGTTAGGTAACGAAAGGTGAAATCACTTAGAGCTCCGGGATATCACTCTAAGCTACCGTAGGCAATTCTAAAAAGGAAATTTAAAGGTAATAAGGTAAAGCTTTGCGGTTATAGTTGACTGACGTGGATTCTAGATCGCTGATAGAAAACCGCTTAGAACTTCGGGAAATCACTCGAAAACGGATGGGTTATATTTGAGAAAATAACTTAGAGATTCGGGAAATCACTCTAAGTTACTGTTAGGTCGCGAGATAAAGAGCGATACGCACTGTATGACAACTGGGAAATCGCTGATGAGCTTGGAAAAATCACGTCGATATATAGGATGAAACAATTGACGATCAGGCGCCTCAACCAGGATTGGTGTTTCTCCCATATGATTGCACGGGGTATGACATGTGCGAATTTGGGCAAACCACCTAGCGGGTCCGATGCGGAGAAGGTTCCTGAAGCGTTTGGTGCAAACCGTTTGAAAATCGAAATTGGGGTATTTGCCGGGCGAAATTGGAAAATGTGATCCGGGGGATCGAAAGAGGTCTTGTACCCTTGCGAACATTTGAATATGCGATCGTAAGAGAAACAAGTGGTGTGCTATTGCTGGTAAATCATGTATACATTGGGAGATGTGTTTTCTAATACGAAAAATACATTACAATTGGGCGACCTTGTATTTACAATGTAACCTTGTGTGCAATTTACATGAAAACGGGTCGGGCGATTTTGTTGCAAATTTTATAGAATATGTGCCTTGTGTATGTGAATTAGTCCGAATGCAAAGAACGTCGGACACGCACCCCGGCTGGCGGTGAGAGTAATAGCAGGAGGAAAATTTAACAATAGCATAAAAGATACGTTTCTGAGAAAGAAGGATTCCAAAAGACATCAAGGTTCAAATATTCAAAGAAGTAATAACACCTGTATTAACATTCGGTACAGAAACATGGACAATGATGGAAAGAAGCTGAGCAAGAGTAACAACAACAGAGATGAGATTCTTAAGAAAAATTGAGAACAAAACGAAAAGAGATAGAATTAGGAATACAACTACCAGGAGTATTCTAGAAGTGAAACTCATAGTGGAAGTCATCGAGGAGATGCAAATTTAATGGTATGGTCACGCGAAGAGAATACAAGATACAATACGCTCATTTAGTGCATGTCATCGCCGCCATATTGTTACCCTTTGGATGCAAACAAACGTATAGCGTATAGGTATAATAACATTTTGCATTAGTTGTTATTCAATGTATTTTATACTATGAATATAGTATTATACTTAGGTTACAAATCCTTAAATAATTTTTGATTTAAAATAAAAATATCTATGTCCTATACAAAAGTAATGGATGTTTAAGTTAATGGCGCCTATGATGTTTCTACTAAATGCACGTGTAGTAAGACAAGTTACAAAACCGGTAATTCGGTAACTTTTTATTCATTACCAGTTTACCGATAATTTACCCGTAATTTATATTTCCAGAAAGGACAGGAATTTTATTTATAAACGTACTTAATCGCGCATTACAAACAAACATAAATAAATGAAATTTTATATCAAATAAACAAAAAATAATGCTCTTATTCTGATTATTTACTTAGAATAAAAGCATTATCTAAATAAATAACTATTCCGTACAGGCTTTTTGTTTATTATTACGTATTTTTTGAAAATACGAGCGCTAAAAGGATAGTTTATCAAGACTAGAATCCCCTAATTGTGATCTAAACTTGCTACAAATTAAGCCAGCTGCGGAAAAGGCCCTTTCCGATTCCGTACTTGTTGGCCGACAAGTTAGTAACAAGTCATACACCATTTGTGTATACTTCTCTCTTACTATTTGCTCTTCAAAATAATTTATTTCTTTTTTAACTACTGGTGTTAATTTTTTATTTTTACCATGCATTAGAATCGGTACTTGGCAAGATGTCTCGATTTTTTCCTTTATTATGAGCTGCCGTTTGTCTTTTATAGGTAGCGTAGGTGATGAAGGAACTAACTCAACTGACAAACATCCAAAGTCTTCGCAATCAGCATCATTAATTTCTGATAATTCAATGTTAATGTCAGTTTCGTTTTTATCGTAAATGCGCTCAATTAATTCTACGACGACCTTCGCTATTGTAGATTTGTTAGTCTTAGTAAAAGTTCCATAGACTTCTTCATTTGAATTCTTGAAATTGTTACCATAAAACATCAGAGTAAATAGTTCGTAATTCCTTAATACGTCGTATCAATGTGTTTTGCGTCGTTAGCTCATCAAGCATAAATTTCAACGTAACATCGGCGACATACAAATTAACATTTTCTCAACATAGTGTTTCTAAATCAATTGTTATTAGTTGTAATGCTGATACTGTATTAGAAAGCAAAGTAAGTTCGTTATCAGTAAAACTGATATCTGACTTCAAATCTATGAGACTCTTTCTAACACAGTTCATAATCTTCGAGAAACATAATCTGTAAGCTATCCCAACGTGTTTTAGAATCCATTATTAACGAAAGTTCTCGACCAAATTCTTCTTTTACATGTTTTTGTAATACATCATAATTTTTTTGTTGGCGATTTGCGAAAGACTTTGACTACTTTTCGTACCTTTGTTATCAGAGAATTTAATTGTATATCCTGTATAGAATGTAATTGGGAGTCAGTAGATACGCTTTATACTATTTGGAAACTTTCGCCGTCATTTTCATCGTCTTCGTCATCCGGATGATCTGTATCAACTAACTCAACAAGTTCCTCATTATCACACCCCTTTTCTTGTAAATTATTTTTGCTATAAAGCACTTCGGTTACAGTCAATTGTATACCATGTGCGAGACATAACTGATGGTTCGCACCGATCAGTTTTCTTACTTTCTTCGTTATTGACTATTGTGCCCTTTACACACAAAAAAAAGACTGACAATTTTCTGTAATGGTTAAATTACGAATATAAACATGTTATTATTATTATTATTATTATTATTATTATTATTATTATTATTATTGAAGCTCCATCTACAGTAATTGATAATGAGAATTAAACATTTATCGGTGGGCATAGATGAATGAATACGACAAAATCCAAAGGTTACAAAAAAAATCACATGTATGAACATTAATGTTCATGTATCAATGGTTCTTAATAGATGTCAGTTCATATAGCGTCAAACTACATGCTGTGAGTTTATGTTGTGATATTTCGTTGACTACTTATTTCTTAATTGTATCTGCATATTCAAAAACTACTTTTTTTTAATTGTTTTCCAAGATGTTGGAATGTTTGTATACCCATTTGCGATTAACAGCATTCGTAAATCTTTTGATATACAAAATTTAGTGAATGGAATTCCGTCTTGTGCCGTCGTTCGCGCTAGTACGGCAGGGAAAGATTTGCCAGTTGTTTTCTAGAAATATGTAGTAATTTTTGATTGGGAATCCTCTTCAGTTTTGAAATTGATATTTTGATTCGGAGTAATACTATCATTAGTTTGTTCTCTTTCTCTTTTCAATAGATGCCATCAGATGTATTAATTTTCTTTAAGCACCCTTTACATACAGCCACATCTTTTACTTGTGTACTGTTAAAATAGTATCACGGTGAAATTTTATTCATAACTACGAATAAGAGAAATATTTTAAATGACAATATAATTTTAAAAGTAGTTTATCAGAGTATGTCCGATTAAAAGGAGTTTAAAGAATGTTTTTAGACCTGTCTTTGGTTAGTCTTTTCGAACGTACTTGTGCTTTTAATGTAACTTAAAATAATACCTTTTATTTACTGCATAGTCATGTTGCTTCTCTCGCATCTTAATTACGTATTTGCATATGTTGGGCACAGATACATGCGTAGACGGTAGAGATAAGCTAATATATAGATCTCAATGAAAAAAAATTACAGTTCTCCCATATAACCTGGTCACCTACAAGTTATCGCCAGTGATATACGTACTTTTGACGCGGTAGTTTGTTATATATGTAAATAATATCCAAACATCGAAATATTTGTTATTGAATTTAAATCATACAGCAACATGTACCATATCGAAATATTGCTTATTCTTATCATAGTTGCGGGTAAGTAAAAATACTTATCTAAAAATTATTAATTAGTTTATAAGATGATAAAATGAAATCTCACAGTTTCAAAGACTACTGATCTTCCAAAAATCGAAATAACCAACGGTATTGTCCAAGGAACGTTGCAGAAGTCTTACAATGGACGTACATTTTCTTCATTTGAAGGAATACCTTACGCAAAACCTCCTCTTGGAGACTTAAGATTCGAGGTATGTACTTTTTACTAATTAATAGTAATCATTACAATTAATGAAAATTAAAATCTTGTGTTTTAAGACACTCGTTATAATGCGTGAGCGGAAGATATTTCTTCTTCTGTGCAATTTAGAGAAAAAGGTTTCAAATAAAATTCTGCACAAAACTAAATTACATTCAAGTATATAACATTACATATAACATTACAATTTTCGCAACGCAAGATACAAGTCTGGTTTTTTTTAATAGAACACCTGTATATTATTACATTCTTGGATGTCTCCCTTTAATTTATGTCCACTTTCTTCAATATTACCTTTGCCCATCTATCTTAGTTTTTGAGATAATTTCGATAATTTGAGATTTTTGCAAAATTCCGATTTTTCTTTAATGGCTGATATTGAAATATGATTCAAATTTTATTCCATTGAAATGTTTTATGCTATTTGAAAATTACCGCGGTGGAGATGAGGAGAAGATTAAGATCTTGTATAAGGCAAGAAGGAGGACACTTCGAGCAAGATATTTAAATAAATTGACTGCTAATTATTGTTGTTTTATTAGGTTTACACCTAACACTAATAAATACGCTTTACGTTTTTTGGCGTTGTTTACTAACACAATATCTGATTACTCTTGTAATATTAATGACCATTTAACGCATGCACTATTATTCGAAAGGGTATAAAGTAAGGAAGTTTCTAAAGTAATTTTAACATTGGAATTGTTTTATTTAAAAAGAAAAAAATCACCACAAACTTGAGAATTATTACTTTTCTATCTCGTTAAGTGAGATATCTAGGCCTATATCTTTTTCTAGATAACTTCGGACCTTAATTAATTGCCTCTTTTAAAAGGAAGACGCATTAAACAACCATAAAAACAACTTTTAGCGTGATCCCACGAAAATAAGAAGAGTTATTATATTTAATGGTGAATTTTTGCCGGAAAATCAAAGTTTACTAAAAGTTCAAATATCTTAAAATCCATTAGACTTTGGACTAAGATAAACGTGGTTAATATGGTTCCTAAAGACCTCGCCTATCGGCTGTTCAAAACTTTACATCGTTGTGGCAAACACCCTGTATAGACCTAAGAATTTGGTTGAATTAGTTATAGTGATTTTCCTACCGCCAAGTTCGACATAAGAAGGCCTTGGTATTGCTGCAGGTGTTCGAAAAACCATGCAAGATGTTTTGGTTAGATTCAGAGCTAAGTTGTTATTAAGAAACCAATTATCAAGTGCACAAAAGTAACTACTACATTCTCTGTTCAAATCAGAATAGTCATTTTCTCGAACCGGCAAGTTGGTATCATTTGCATAGTTTACAATGATATGTTCAGATCGTTGCACAACATTACTTATATCATTTGCATACAAATTAAATAATATAGGTACGATTATATATTAAAGGTAGGAATGAAAAAATGGTCCAGATGTCACAAAGTTCTATTGAGAAATTAAGCGACCAGTTTCGTGTTCAAAAAACGCATCAGCAAGGATATCCAATAAATATTTAATAATTAAAATTAGGAACAAGTGAATGAGCTAATGGAAAAGTTTTTTTTATAGGTTACAGTATAATTAAATTATTTCTTTAATAATGTAATGAAAAAAACTAGAGTTAAATTAGTACACGTGGTAAATAGTAATAAAAAGAAAAAAAAAATTACATTAACCGGTATCTTTTGAAAATGTTTATGAAACGTTGTACGTTATCATTGTATGGGTAAATGGCATCTGTATTCCGGTTTCTACTATCTACGACGGCATGACTATAACTACTGGAATTAGGTGACGCCACGAAATATTTCAGTTGCTGTTTTGGAAGATTAGTGACATAAATTGGGAGATATAAGAACAATGTCGCCAGGAGCAAGAAGCTTTAATTCTATTTTCTTCTTATACTATTTTTGCCGGTAATAATTCCATCAATTACCATTATCTTCTAGGCACTTTTCATGTGTACTTCTACATTTAATTCACTTTCGTTTGAACATTATTCTGTAGATAACCTCTACTTTAGCCTTTTTAAAATCCCAAGCAATTTGAATAATCTGCTACATCAGGTACGGATATGTCGTGCTGCTTTAAACAAGGTAAGCGCAATTAATAATAGAATTCTAAGTAGAAAATGTTTTATTTAAAGAAAATGAAACTATTGTTTTGTGTTATAATGGCCATTCACTTATTCTAAGAATCGCTTTCTGCAAGAGTTTCTTGAATTAAGTTAACAAACGTCTTAAACAAAGAAATACAATTATTTCATTACAAGTAGATACTTCTCTTAAGCAGAGAAAGAAACGCTAAGAAAATGTTTCTATTGATTTAAAGCAGTTATTGTATTGCGTATAATTGAAACAGAAATTGCCTTTAATTAAGACGGACAAGTAAACGTTTCTCTGCGTGTTCAGTACGTCTGCGAATGTTATCTTGTGTTTATATTTTGGTTTATTTTCGAAAGAGTATCCGGAATAATAAATATCTTCACTCCCAATCACTTTCTTTCGTAATTCCTAATGAGAGTTTTAATACAGTAGTAGTAAACTATCTACAGTCCCTGGCCATATTACTTGAAACATGTCATAAATCAACCCTTTTACCTGGAAATTCCCATCCTATTATAGTGATATTCTTTTGCTTTGAATCCGATCGTTTATAGGGGGACTAGATTATTGTATCGTTAAATAAAAATACCAGAGAAATGATATTTAGAAGAGTAAAGTACGTATATATAAATATTTCAGTTATCAACTTACATTTAGCGAGTTCACAGTTTAGAGAATGCATCGATATTTTTTAAAATATTTCGTCATAACCGTATAGAAGCTAAGTTGTAAAGTATCGTTAATTGTTTTGTGTTGATATATCGTTACTGCAAAGGTAAAATTGTTATTCTATCTCTCTCTTAATAATTATTTATTTGGAATTTGAAAAAATTGAAATATTTGGGGTTTTTTGTAGAAAATGCCCGGGAAAGATTTAACAAGTGAACAAAAAGCCGCTATACAAGCTCTTCTACAATCAAACAAACATTCACAACGAGAAATTGCAAAATTACAGAAAGTATCTCCTTCTTCTGTATCGCGTTTAGCTAGAAACTTAAACGAAGGAGCTAGCACATCGACACAAAGACAGGCAAAGTGCGGTCGGAATAGAAAAACTTCGAAGAGATCCGACCGTGAAACTGTTCATCAGGCTTTGAGCAATAGATTTGCTACAATTAAAATGATTCAAAAAAATGTACAAGAGAGAGGAATACAGATTTCGAGCAGAACTGTCAGGCGCCGATTGCGCGAAAATCGCCTAATGCGCCGAAGACCTGTAAAAAAGCCGCGTTTAACAGAAAAAATTAAATCTGCTCGTCTCAACTTTGCAAGAGAATATCGACATTTCACATACGAGAATTGGAAACAGGTGAATAACTTAACAACGTGATTTTTACTGAATTAATGTTTGCATTATTTAATAGGTTTTCTTTAGTGACGAGTGCTCGCTCTGTGTGTTAGTGCAGCGAGCACAATTTGTTCGTAGACGACCTGGCGAACGTCTCACAGAGTCCACGGTTCTTCGAACTGTAAAACACCCTCCGCAGGTAAAGAATTGGGGAGTGATTAGTGGAGACGGACCCGGCCCTTTGTATTTTGTAAAAGGTACAATGCGTCAAGAGCAGTACATAAATGTGTTAAAAAACACGTTATTACCGTATTTTAAGCCAAGACGTCGCATACCGACAAGGCGTATATTTATGCAAGATAATGCTCTTTGCCATGTGACAAAAAAGGTTAAGAAATTCTTTGAAGACAATCACATACCTCTTTCACGTTGGCCCGGAAATTCACCAGACCTCGATCCCATCGAGAACGTATGGAATCGACTAAAAAGTAAGGTATACGAAAGAGAAAACCCTACAAAGGAAATATTAATAAACAATATAAAGGATGTATGGGAGAACGATGAAGATATAAAAGAGACAATCATATCTTGCATTGAAAGTATATCCCGAAGAATTAAGAGTGTTATTAAAAATCATGGGTTATGGACTAAATATTAATTACTTATTTACTTATGTTACATATTTTTACAATATATTTAAATAAATAAAAAATATAATACATGTATAGTTTATATTTTATTATGAAGAAACTACAAAATATTGAGTGTTTCAAGTAATTTGGCCAGGGACTGTACATCGAATTATCTAGAATTTACGTAATCAGTTTCTCATTTTAATTTTTAAATTAAAATTCTATACTTAACATCGAAATGCATATGTCCTTGACTTTGTAAGCCTATCCTCATAACACTAAAGTAGATATTGCACAATCGATTTTTTGTATAATTCATTCTGCATATAATTCTTTTTTTCATTGTTAAGCATGTTTCTATTTAATCAGAACACATTCGAAACCTTGGATCTGAAAATGAAATTAATTCTACTTCACCGTTAAAGTTACTCTGACACTATGACTTATCCGAACTAACGAACAACATTAGGATATCTGAGAGTGTCCAGGCCTTCATAGTTAGGATTCTGACCGCCGACTAAAGAAGATTTTCAGGCGTTCGACCTAAAAGGGGTCTCCGGTATAAATGCTCTATATGCTGTGATATTTCTCACACTCTCGTTGTCTATAACCATAATATATTTTAAATTTTGTATATTTGTACATATTCAAAAAAAAATACATTATTCTATACGTGTTCCAGTAGGTGCTAAAAATGAAAAAGCATTGCTAGTATTACAAGATTCAAGTAAAGTAAAGGATGTTACTAATAATAAACTGAATTTGATTAAAGTCTCGCAATATCATCTTCTTAACCAACATTTTTGAGGATAGAAAGTATATTTATATTACAAATAACCAATCTTATATTTTCATAACTCCGACAGCTTCCACAGTTTACAGTATGTGATACCATCCTTACAAACATTCTACAAACTGTGAGTAAAACGATAAACTATGGAAAACTTCATTGCGAAAGAATTGTGAACCCAATGAAAATGATTCGACTATATAAAACCAGATAATTTATTAGAAAAAAGTTAACTTTTCGTTGCGACATCCGTTGGTGAATAACCAATACTATCTTGGTCCAATTCTAAGGCAGGGAACATTTGGTTCATGCATTTAGATAGGCTTCGATAATATAAAATCGTCTGTACAGATGAAGTGATGATTTACTTAGAAACTCCCTCATTTTCTATTATTTATTTTGAAAAAAATTAGTAAATTGTATGTAAAAAATTGCTACAATCTTGTCCTGCATGTCTCGACAACAAAAATTGTTGGAAAAAATTATACATTTATGTGAAATAATACAATAGAGGCGTAACCATAACTTTGAAGTATTACCTGTGACAACAACATGTAATAATTAACAAAAATCTGCGACCGGGTTACATAATTGTTTTAACGACTGCTACAATATTTTTTCTACAATATTGTAGTACACTCTATCAAGTGACTTGTTTGCATGAATGATTAAACTAAAGCAGTATAGTTTCTAAACATGCACATGCAATGAACTAAGCTACAAATTATACACATAGTCATTATGGCCAACACTCAATGTAGAATTAGAATTAATAGTAACAACCTAAACCTGTTTTTTGTCTAAACACTGGTTATTATACATACAAACATCATTGTAGTCACGAAAATCTACACTAATAACGCGTTTGGACGAAAACACGCAAAGACGAATATTTGTTATCTAATATATTTGTTGTTTCTAAAAAAGCAAATGAAAATATCAAAAAGACATTACAACTACCATGACTACTCTAAGTGTATGTTAAAAAAATAAACAATTGCATTATCTGTGATCTTATAATAACATCGATAATATAGTACTTATCAGAAGTAATGATTTTCAGTTATTGGTAATATTAGTTAATACAATCATTAGGCCATACAGAAATTTTCACCGGCAAGCAGTTTCTTTACGGGAAACATAGATAATGATAGTCAAATTAGTGAATTTACAGATAAAATGACAATATTACATCTAAATTCTGTGTTTGAACGAACATTAGCTGAACTCTGGCGAAGAAATGTTTGCAAAAATTGACGGGTATACACTAATCTCTTGTTACACTCGTCAAAGTAGGTCTCATGGAGGATCCTGTATATATGTAAAAATACGATATCAATTTGAGAACTTCCCAGATATTGATAAAGAAAATGTTGAAATGGTAAATGAATGTAGTGCAATAATATCCTATAAACAGAAGCTTATAATCTTAAATACCTATCGTCCGCCACTAAGTGATATAAATATATTTTTTTTGAAACTTGAATACATTCTGGAATCAACATCTTACAAGTACAGGACTTACACATTAGTATTAACAGGGGATAAATTTCATGAATCATGCAGATACAAATGTAAAAAGGTTTTTTGGACATTATAGCATGCTTTGGTTTGCGGCAAGTGATAAATGGCCCGACAAGAATCACCGCACAATCCTCGACGCAGATTGATAATATCTGCACAAATGCCAACATTTTTGAGGCAAAGATCTTAACAACAGTTCTGTCAGATCATGAAGGTCAAATTATTCAAATTTCAAAAGACCTACAACTATCTGCACCCCCCAAAAGCAAATATGAAAGGAAAAGGTTCTTTAAAAATGCAAAAGTTTGTGAAATAGCGCACATGTTGGGAAGACATGATTGGTCTAAGATGTTTAATATGGAAACGGTAGATGAAGCTTACACCTATTTTCACAATAAAATTATGAGCGCGATTGACACGGTATGCCCTGTGAGGTATGTTAAAATTCAAGATAAAACGAGTGATACAAAATGGATTACAGATGAGCTTAAAATGAAATGTGGCATCAAACGACAGTTATACGAAGAACTTCTAAAGGGAAAAATTTCCAAAAGTGAGTATAACTCTTACTGTACACATGTAACACAGGATATTAAAAACGCAAAAATAAATTATAATTCTGGTTACATAATGAACTCAAATGATAAAGCAAAGGCTACTTGGAACTTAGTATCTAAAATGACTAGTAAAACTCATACAAAAAATAGTATATTGGAACATATACAATTGGAATATAGTAAAATTAACAACTTCCCAGCTACTGTACCTTCAGAGAAGTGTAATAAAACATGTTATATGCTACCAACCAATTCAAATGAGATAGTTAATATCATTGCTGAATTAAAAAACACCTCCTCTGTTTGACATGATGAAATACCAGTGACGCTACTTCTTCGTGTTTCTGTAAATATACTTCGGATAATATTCCGGATAATAATAATTCTAAAAATATTGCAAATAACACTAAAGTATAAGCATACGCCGTACCACACAAGTTATTTTTTGATTAATTCGGGATAGGTAGTTGGAGGATTCATGGATTTCCACCGAATAATGTGTGCCACAGCAAAAGATTCAGCGAAATTTATCCTAAAAAGAACGAGAACACCGCAGGTTCCCTGGAGAGCACACCACTGGCTTGCAGTCAATCATCGGAGATAAAACCGAAATTGCACTGTTAGAGAAGGGGCCAAAACATTGCATTCGTGACAAGAATCCCGGCGGAAGAACTCATTGCGTCAGAACCTAGATGCCACAATTTAAAAAAACGATGCTAAAGGTATTATAAATAGCACAGGTGATCTCAGGACTATTAAAGGCCTCACAAATAAAAATTGTTTTTATCTAAAAGCCGATAAAGGGAACAATAGTAATTTTGGACAAGCTAGATTCTTTCAACCGCGTCAACAATTTGCTTTCATCCCAAACCCAACAGCTCCAAAAATTTACTACCTACCAAAAATCCACCGGGAAAATGTATGAGACCAAGAGTGTCAGGTATAGACTCACCTGTGCATAAATTGCCCAATGGCTAATAAACGAATACAAAAATTTATCCCTCAAAGTAGATAACCTAGAAGTAAGAAATTCAGTAGATTTTGTAAATAATATTTAACTCGAAGATGGGAAAGCTTTAGTATTGTTTGATGTTTGTTCACTCTTCCCCAGCGCAGCGTACCGATCCCAGAAACCAACTCAACCAATATTTGGTTGAGTGTAGCAGTAAATCGCAACACTTTCCTTTTGAAGAAATTAACTTGTAAATATCCTTTTCAGCCAGCTCAAGAACCTTACAATTGGACTGGAACATGGATTGCCGATTTTCAGCACTCTTGCATGCAGACAATATTAAATAATGACGCAATTATTGGTAAGTTTTTGCCAAATTATTAACTAAGACCAGTTAAAGAACCAAAACATGATGTCGAATGTACAAAAATTATCTTTCCCAATAATTTGAAGAGTAAGGAATTATATCAATTCAGATAATATCATTAACACTGTGCTCGAATTGGAGACTTTTCTTTGCAACAAGCTGGGCACCCGGGGGTTGAACCTAATTCGTGTATACCGAATCGAATGGTGCTAACCGTTTTTTAAAGTTAGCTCGCGTTTTCGAGCAAATTCAACTAAAACATTTTAGGCCCAAAGGCCCCCAAAAAAGTAATTGACTTTACAAGCCAATACAATGAACAATCTCGAACTTTTCACTATTCACTTCGGTTTGGGTTATTTGCTTTAATATTTAGATGTTTGACTTCTGAAAACAGACTGAGCTCTCAGCGGTTAACAGCGCCGCTTATATATCCATTTGACCAAGTGGCAGTGGCGCGGATGGAAGTTTCTAGAAGATTCACAAGTGGTGCATGAAGCTCCGTGGAGCTCTTCGGCCACTGAATAGATTTTCCAGAATGTTCCAAAAAGTTCTTTGGGCCTAAAGTTTTTAAATTGAAATTGCTCGAGAACGCGAGCTAACTTTTAAAAACGGTTGGCGCCATTGGATTCAGCGTACTCGAATTAGGTTGCATTTTGCAACTAGCACAGTATTATCGGTGTAGTAGTGATCTCCATTTCTATCAACTTAAAATAAATTGTTTTCATTCCTCCGTGTCTTCAAATTATCATAAAACTACATGTATAGTGATTTTGATTTGTGGCTACTATCGCTTACCGGTGAAGATACTGAAATTGTGTTATAATTGTATATTACAAGTGTTGTCTTTTACCTTTATTGCTTATTTTGTTATGTTTGACTAATTTAAAAGTGCATTGACTCCTATCCTATAAAACTACTGCTGAACATGGAGTTTTGCTAAATATACTACTGACGAGTTTGGTGTCACTATCAGAGAGCTATATAATTTGAATCTCTCTTGTTTGGGTTTATTAATGGATACTAACCGGCAGCAAAATGCAAATTGGTGAATGTACAAGATCTAAAATTGGCGAATTAATTCGATTCACTCTTAGTTTAGCTAAACTGAAGATATTGCAAACAAATCCGTATGAAATACATTTCAGCAGTGCAGTTTCACTATCCTAACTTTCGTAACTATCAAGATCTTTGTGAAATATACCAGAACATCAAAGCCTTTCAAATTCTTAATCTACAATCTATTACTAGGTACTGAAGACTGCTTGTATGTCAACGTCTATGTTCCACGAGAAATGCCCAATACTTCAGATAATATGAATGTAATCGTTCATATCCATGGAGGTGCTTTTATGTTTGGAAGTGGTCATTTTTACTCCGGTCCAAAATATTTAATGGATGAAGACGTTGTATTTGTTACGATGAATTTTAGATTAGGAGCTTTTGGTAATAAACAAACAAAAATACGAAGTAGGCGCCATAAATTCTCGGCCTGATATAGAAAAAATAAACTTGGTAAAATGAAACAATTTTCATTTTTCAATATAACCTCCCCTAACTTCAATACAATAATAATTCAGAATAAAATTCTTGCTCTTATCAAAGAGTATACATATAGTCTGTTTCTTAAGAGCAATCGGGCGATTGTGGCTAAATGAAGAAAATCTGAGAAAGAATATATAGTGTATAAATAGTGCGAATTTGGCGACAGAGGGCTGCGCGGCTTCGTATACACTTCCCACGAAGTCTGAGTTTCATAAAAGCCCACACATTTTCTATCGAATTTGCGTCTGGACTTTCTGAAGGCCATGGCAATGTGGTAACGTCATTTTCCATTTTCCACGGAGTACTGCGCCGACTGCGATGCTTTGGATCATCGTCCTCTTGCAGTAGCCATGCCTCATGATCCGCGCTAAACCAACGTTCCGCCGAAGGCAGGAGACACCGCTGATAGATTTTCACCAACTTCTCTGCCGCCAAATTCTGATCGTGGCGTCTGGAGGTCACTCGCGTAGTCCACAATTTAGAAGGTCATCGACGTTTCCGGACTGCTGCCATCTGGTAACCCACTTCCTTACGAAGTACTCCGACTTATTGATATATCGTCTGGCAACTGCATAAAAGAGCTGCGGTTCCTGGGGATGCGTTACAAGAAAGACAGCCTCGAGACGCGAATGATACGGTGCACTCATTTTACGTTCTTCCTTCAAACAGTGACAAGCCCTTACTACCAGCTTTCGTTTTATTTTTGCATACTAGATTAAACATGTGCCTATCCCACCCCGTCTCATTTATTTATGTTCTTAGTTCGGCTTTTACGTATTCATCCGATCGCTCTTAACAAACAGACTGTATATGTATACTCTTTGCTTTTATGCAAATTTATGTTGGACTTCCTAGTGTTGATATACACTATACACGTATTTATTTCGGTTCTGTATATACAAAATACAGTGTTTTATAAACATTCAGTTCTAATTAATATTTCCCCCCACTTTATTAGCAGTAATATCGTATCATCCCTTTAATGTTTATTTTCTCTTTGAATCAATCCTTATTTTCTATTTGCTGTGAAAGGTCACACACATTGTGTACATTTGTTTGTGTTAAGTTTATTTTCAGTTTTTTACATCTTTTTTTATGAACAGTGTTTAGTGTTTCATACAATGTCACGCCGTGGGTGTATTAATAGTGCGGATTATTTCTGCCATACATGTGGCAATTATACCTTTCCAAAACAAAGAAGAAATATTACTAAATTTTACAAAAAGCTTTCCGGGCATGTTTTGGTATTCAACTTGGTGACCAAGACAAGGTATGGTCGCCGCATTACTTGTGTAATACTTAGTGCAAATATTAATCAGTGGGGGAAAGGCAAACGAAAATCACTATTCTTGGATGTTCCTATGGTATGGCGCGAACCTCAGGATCATATAAGTGACTGTTACTTTTGTTTGACTAATATTCATGGCATAAATAGTAAAAATAAGCGTTTAATAAAGTATCCTAATTTGAAATCAGCCATTCGGCCAATTCCACATAGTGGTCAAGTTCCAATTCCGTCTCCTCCTCAGGATATGGATAGCACAGACTCCTCCGAATCTGAATATGATCCATTTTCAAATCCCGATCCCACTTTTGAAACAAGTGAGACTCCTTGTTTACCCGAACAGTTCACACAAAGTGAGCTCAACGATTTAGTCAGAGACCTAAACCTCCCCAAAATTAATGACTTTTAGGATCAACGATTAAAAGAAAAGAAGTCACTATCCCCCGGCACAACATGTTCATGGTATAGGCATAGAGAAAGGGAATTCATACCTTTCTTTGCCAAAACAGATAAACTTGTGTACTGCAAAAATTTAGAAGGTTTGTTTACTTGGTGTTCCATATAATCCTGCTGATTGGAGACTTTTTGTAGACAGTTCATTGAGAAGTATGAAAGGAGTCTTGCCTCATAATGGAAATTTAATTCCCTCATTGCGTCTTGCATACTCTGTTGATTTCAAAGAAACTTATAATAACCCTAAGCTGATGCTAGATAAAATTGAGTATGGTAAGCATTCCTGGACAGTGTGGGATTTTAAAGTACTGACGACGCTTCTTGACCAACAATCCGGTTTCATCAAGTATCCTTGTTATCTTTCCGAGTGGGATAGCAGGGCACGATCTGAGCACTAGGAAAGAAAACACTGACCCCTAAAAACAAATCTTGTACCAGGAGAAGAAAATGTACTGTCTAAATCCCTGATTTCTAGAGAAAAAGTTGCCCCCTCTTCATATACAACTTGGACTTATGAAGCAGTTCGTGACAAACTTAAGTAATGAAAGCAATATTCTTTTATACCTTCAGACCAAACTTCCAAGTAAAAGTGACGCGAAACTGAAAGCCGGTGTTTTTGATGGACCACAAGTACGAGAACTCATGAGAGACTCAGTTTTCACTTCCTCGATGAATGAACTCGAAGCTTCTGCATGGCGGGCGTTTAAGAGGGTAACCGAAAACTTTCTTGGAAGCAATAAAGCTGAAAATTATAGGGACCTTGTTGGGGAAATGTTGAAACATGTCAAAGCCTTGGGCTGTAAAATGAGTGTCAAAGTACATTTTCTATATAGCCACATCGACTATTTTCCCAAAAATCTGGGTATGGTGAGTGAGGAGCAGGGTGAAAGATTCCACCAGGACATCAAAACCATGGAAACAATATACCAGGGGAATTGGAACGAAACAATGACGGCAGATTACTGCTGGCGCCTAAAGACAAATTCCTCCGGCCGCCATAGAAGAACGTCAAAACGGCAAAAGGTCTCAAGTGTCAAATTGTCAGTTGTATATCCTTGTTTATTTATAAAATATATAACCAAATATATATATAGATGTTAAATTCATTATGTCTCCATATGTGCAGTATTAGTGTAAATTGTTATATATTTAAAATAAAATTTGACATGATAGAGAAAAACTGAAAACAGATTTGAATTCAGGACATCTCAATTGACTAAAATCAGCACTTTTCACTCTTGAAGCAAATTTGATGCATACCAGTGAATTATTAACGAAAGTTCTCGACCAAATTCTTGTTTTACATGTTTTTTGTAATATACCATCATTTTTTGTTGGCGATTTTCGTATTTTTATCAGAGAATTTAATTATATATCCCGAATAGAATGTAACTGGGTGTCAGTAGATACGTTTTGTACTATTTAGAAAGTTTCTCCATCATTTTTATCATCTGTATCAGCTAACTCAACAAGTTCCCCATTATCACCCGCAATTTCTTCTAAATTATTCTTGCTATAAAGCACTTCGGTTACAGCCAGCTGTATACCATGTACAAGACATAACTGATGGTTTGTACCGACCAGTTTTTCTACTTTCTTTATTGTTGAGGCTCCATCTGTAGTAATTGATATTATATTTTTGAAAGAAATACCAAATTCCTCAAATTTATTTTTAATGAGTTAAACATTTCGTTTAAGTAACGTAAGGCTTTTATTAAATGATTTAAAAACCTAAAAAAATAGATATTTCTATACTTATTCTGTTTGTATATGTATTTAATATTCTTTCCAATTACTGGTAAAACTTTTGAAAGAATTTTCGCAATTTACCGGTATTGCAATCCCTGGCCGACCGGGGCGCTCATCATCATCAAGGAATTCTTGCCCAAAACGGAAACATTTTGCCCACTTTTTTACAGTGGAATATAAAGGAGATAAATTACTATAAACGCCGTCTAAACGTTGTTTAATGTGATTAGGCGTATGCCCTTCTTTTGTTAAAAATTTAATGACCGCGCGATACTCAATTTTCGTTACCTGAGATATTTTCATGCACCAGTCACGTTCTCTGGCTGGCTACTAAAAACTACTACTCTTCGAGCCGTAGTATGTATATATAGTGTAGGCCTCAAAAAACAGAGTTTGAACACGTTCGAACCTGTATAAGCCTCTCAGGCCGAGAATTTATAGCGCCTTCCTCGTGCATACTCGACAGCCAGAATATGTTTTTGTTCTCTAATTTTAAGGTTTCCTGAGCACCGGTGACGAAGTAGTACCTGGTAACAATGGAATGAAAGATCAAGTGTTAGCTTTATCGTGGATCCAAAAAAATATTAAATATTTTGGCGGAAATCCGGGTTCCGTTACAATAACCGGACTGTCATCAGGTGGGGCTAGTGTACATTTGCATTATTTCTCACCGCTATCGAAAGGTATATTACATAGTGTTTCATAAACATCATAACTATTCGTTATATTATCAGGGTTATTTCACAGAGGAGTATCACAAAGTGGAACTGCTCTAAATCCGTGGGCGATTCAAGAATTGGTACTAGAAAGAAGTAAGAATTTGGCAAACATTCTAGGTTGCCCTAAACACAATAGCAGAGATATGGTAAATTGTCTTAAATCACGATCTGGCGGTCAGATTGTTGAAGCAGTGAATCGTTTATATGTTTTTGATGGATTTCCTGCTATATTATTTGGTCCTGTTATTGAGCAAAAATATGACGATAAATCTTTTCTTATTGAAAGTCCATACAAAATCCTCAAAGATAAAAGAGTTTTGGATGTTCCATGGATAGTTTCGGTAACTGCGGTAGAGGGAGATTTTGTTGCTCGCGGTGAGCTACATCATGTACGATGGACGTTCAGTAATTAATGAGACAAACTGCATTAGCGGGAAAACTACTGAATATTATTAGATGAAACTTTCTGTGGGTCAAGTTGGCAATCTTGGGGACAAATTAAATCAGCTATTTGAAAGAAATAAAAGCAAACATAACCCCTTTTGTTCATTTCTAAATGTCGGCTCCTCTCGAAACGTGCACAATGGAAGAGCAACGTTCAGTGATAAGATTTTTGTTATTAAATTTATTCGAGAATGTTGAAACAGTATGGTGAAAAGTGTTTAAGCCACGGAAACGTGTATAAATGGATTGAACAGTTTAAATCGGGCAGAACAAGTGTCACCAATATTCATCGCTCCGGATGACCGGGTGAAGTGTCGACCGACGCGCTAGAAAATCGCATAAATGACTTTATTCTCGATGACAGGCGTATAAAAATCATAATAATAGCTGATTTGTGTAATGTTAGTTTTGGAACTGTATATTCAATCATTCATGACAAGCTGAATTATTGCAAAACGTGTTCGAGATGGGTTCCAAGATAGTTGACTCAAGTCCATAAAGACACCAGTGTTCGCATTTGTTCCGAACTCAAACAACGGTTTTTAACGGAAGGTAGTGACTTTCTAGACCGTGTTATAACCTGCGATGAAACATGGATTCACCACTCTGAACCTGAATCCAAATGACAAAGTCTTGAATGGAAACATCCGGATTCGTTAGCTAAGAAAAGAATCAAAACCCTCGCGTCCGCCGGTAAAGTGATGTTAATTTTTTATGACTATTTAGAAGGACAACCTACTATGAACAGTGAGTACTATTGTAATTTGCTTCAACATAAAGTGAAACCTGCGATAAGAAGAAAACACCAGAGTACCTTCTCAAAAGGTGTGATTCTGCTACACGATAACGCTCGCCCCCATACTGCCTAGAAAACGCAAAAGGTGATCGAAAATTTGGGTTGGGAGGTATTACCACATCCTACTTACAGCCCCGACCTCGCACCGTCCGATTTTCATCTGTTCGGCCCGCTCAACAAGTTTTTATGCGGCACCAAGTTCGAAGACAACGAAGCGATCAAACAAGCTGTACACAAGTGGCTCGGACACCAACGTCGAGGATTCTTCAGCACTGGAATTAGAAAGCTCACAAAGCGATGGGAGAAGTGCCTAAATGTTAGTGGAGCTTACATTGAAAAGTAGTGTAAATTTCATTGTCATTAAATAAATTGTTTCTTCCACAGGCATTTGTCTCGTTAAGTACTGAATGTCCTCATATTTTATACTGCAACGACTACTCCGTAATTAATAACATTTTATTCTTTAGCTTTTTCTGCGGATATAACGAAATGTATTAAAATTTTTAAAGAAATCGCTTCGTACTTATTAATATTTAGAGATGATCTTCCAAAGAAAGATTACATTATTGAACAAATCAGGGAAAAGTATTTTAAAGAACCGACAGATTTAGAAAATCTGGTAAAGGTAAGTGTGTAATATCAAGGATTTTTTATTAAGAATTAATAGAAAAATTTTAGCTTATAAGTCACAGATATTTTCTTGCTGGTTCAGGTCAAGCTGCTCGATTACAAGCTAAAGCCAATAAGTCTCCAGTTTATTTTTATATTTTCGACTACAGGGGAGAAAGTAGTTTCTTTGAGCATTTTAATTCAGATGCAAGTGACATAGGTAAAATTACTTTAGAAATAATACAATAAACGAGTAACAATTTTCCATTTTTAATTTTTCTAAATCATTGTAAAAATCTCTGCTTTAATAAAACCAACACTTTTATTCGTTTTCATGCAGGTGTCAGTCACGGAGACGATATCTTGTATTATCTACACAGTTCCAAATTTAGAGAACCGTTGTCACCAGGCGATGATAAAATGAGAAGCGTTTTTTTGAAATTGTTGACAAGTTACGCTAATAACGGGTAATAACTGGAAAATTGTCCAGGGTCGTTTTAATTTGGCAATATTACAGGGAACCCAAAGTAAATGGTGCCACATGGAATGCTGTAACAGGCAAAGAAGACATGGAGTATCTGCACTTTAAAGGTCCACATGATATTTATCCATACACAATACGTGATATGGGTTTTAATAGCTTCTGGAGTCAACTACCATTGAGGGATACACCGTTTGAAGATAGTGGAAAAGACGAATTATAATTTTTTTTAACGTTTTAGGCATGAAATAGTTTGTAATTTTTATACAGGCTGGCGCACCACATCTGCGTCGGTTTATATACAAAAAACAGCAACATATTTTTCTTAAGAGCTAGATAGGTTCATTGGGTGCAACTTTAAAATCATTTTGAAATATACAGGCCGACTCAAAAAAAATTACACACCAAAGTTGTAAAAATTTAAATTGAATATCCTGTCACTGTTATGTTTCCTATACCTAACTTAAGCCGTTTTTGAGATATTTTAGTCGAAGTATTAGACTTGATGATAAAATAAAAATGATCCCTAAAAATTATATAGGGTGGACGAAAATGTATTTTTGATTTGGACTATTATTAAAGTCAAATAACTTTCTTATATTAAATGGAACACCCTGTATTCATTATCGTATTTAGATTCTAATTTTAACCATTTATAAAATCGTATTAAGGTTTCCTATACTTATATCTTATAGTTTCTTAGTAATTTAGCATGTTTAATGTCGAATATTCATTTCTTGCCATTTATTTTACGAAAGTAGGCTTTGACGGAACTGACGTTATTGCTACTGCTCACAAATAGATGATATTTATCAATCTAACCCTTCAACTGTTTTTTCTTTCATGCTTATTAAAAAGAGATAACTGTAAATAGCAAATACATACTTTTATTGAATAAATAAACTTAAATGTAAAAAAACTAATGTTTTTTTGTTTACACACGGGGCGAGTTCTTTATTTATCTACCTAGCTATGAAAACAACATGCTATCGCGACAATTTTCTTATCTCAACTTTCTGTTAGATTTTATAGTGTCATCTCCAATTTTGGTTCCAATCGCTTAACATTTGTCATTTATATATCAGCTTGAAGAAGCAAAAATAAGTGATTTGAATCTTAAACACAGAAGCGTCATGAAATTTCCATCTCAAGAAGGCAGCAGCCCGAAGAATATCCATGAGAGAATGGTGGCAGTGTATATGGAGAAAATAGTCCATCCTATATTCAAGTCAAATATTGGTGCAAACAGTTTAAATTGGGAATCCATTCATGATGACACAAAATGTGAAAGAAGCTCAAAGAATGAAAATACGAAAAATGCAAGATTATAATTGGAAATTAAGATTTAACCGTTTAACAATTATTATGATTACGCTGCCTAGCAACGAACTCCTTGCATCAACCTGGCGTCACAGGATACAATTTAGCGCTATTTCCTAGCCAACTTTGCATAACAACAAAAATACGAGGGTAAATCAAAAATTACTTACACTTTTACTTTTACAACTGTATTAAGCAAAGATAGGTGTACAACAGATACATTATTTTTCGATATAGTCTCCGCCTTTACCAATGCACTTGATCCAGCGAGCCACAAGCTTCCATATGCCTTCCTGGTAGAAGGTTTTCGGTTGGTCGTGAAACCTGAGGGAGGGAGATCAGGGCTGTAGGGAGGGTGTTGCAGGGTTTCAAAGCCCAACCTGTTGATAGTTTCTATGGTGTTATGGGCCGTGTGCGGACGGGCGTCGTCTTGCAACAACAAAACTTTCTTTGAGAGTAGACCACGGCGTATGTTTCGAATTGCTGGTTTCAGTTTATTCGCCAACAAATCATTGTACCTCGCACTATTTATGGTAGTCCCCCTGTCTATGTAGTCGTCCAGTATAGGGCCTTTTTCGTCCCAAAACGCGGTTAGTATCGCCTTCCCAGCCGAAGGCGAGGTCTTGAATTTTTTCGTGCCAGGGGATTCTGGGTGTTTCTATTCCATACCCTAGCGTTTCGATTCGGGCTCGTAGTGATGAACCCACGTTTCATCAACGGTCACTATTCTGCTTTAAAATGCGTCGCCTTCCGCGTTGAAGCGATCCAGTAAGCGTTGGCAGATGTCCAAACGTTTAATTTCGTTTTCTGCGGTAAGCATCCGTGGTACCCATCGCGTACACACTTTACGAAATTTGAGTTCATCGTGGATAATTTGATAGGTAGAACCGTGACTGATGTTTAAAAAAAATGCAACCTCACCTATGGTAACTCGCCTATTTGCTGTAACTATCTCTCGAGCTTGCGGAATGTTGTCGTTGGTGGTCGAGGTTGACGGCCGTCCAACTCCCTCTTTTTGTGTTATGCTCGTGCGGCCACTTTGAAATATTTCGATCCACAAAAAAACGCTTTTACGAGATAAAGCACTGTCGCCGTATTGTGACAAAAGTCTCAGGTGGATTTCAGCACCTTTCACACCCTCTGACCACAAAAATCGGATCACTGCTCATTGTTCCTCTTTGATGCGAACTAATAGCGGAGCTGACATGCTCTTATGTTGTTGTAGCTAGCAGACAAATGACGCGATCGTTATTAAATTCCACACACATGACCATAGAGGCGCCAACTCAACACATGCGCAAGCAGCCGCCACTAGGATAACCTTCAAAGCTTGTTATGGCGAAAGTGTAGATAATATTTGACTTACCCTCGTAGATTACCAAAAGTTTTATTGCAGCGTATTGTATTATTTCCTAAGCTCAAGTATATTATATATAATATCAATGGTTTCATTTTTCAATTACCTTTTGAAAAGCGTAAAATATATGGGGCGTTCTATTCACAATAAGAAAGTTTGCGTCACTTCCGGTAATACCGAAAATGTAATTAAAGCTCCGATAACGCCAAAAGTTAGTTCACGAAAAATAGAAATTGATGTATTTATTCTGAAAATGTTAACTTCTGTCGTACAAAAGTTAGTATGGAGGGGGAAATAACAAACAGATCTAACGAATCATGCTGCATGAAATTGCAAAATATCCTGAGAAAAAGATACTCATGTCTCATGTCTATCTTAAAGTAACATGACAAGCATTATTATTAATTTTGCTGTATGTAGAAATAAACAAAATAAAAAATTCTATTGATATAAAATAATATAATCCACTAGTAAAATTAAACGAAAATACTGTTCTACCAGTAATCTAAAAATAATTCTCGTTATCTAAAAACCAGCCGATAACTAATGTTTAATGAAAAGCTGAACGTTGCAGTGTTAATAGGTATGAGTGCTGTGATGATCGAATTCAAACCTGTATTAATTCTACTAATTATATATTTTGCTGGAGGTGAGTTTCCTTCTTTGCAATTAATTATAATCTGCTCTTTCTTAAAAATGATAACACGGCATGATCTGTACGTGCATATATATTTTAGTTGTGTGGGGGGATGATGTACCAACGCCTCTGATAGAAATATCCAATGGCTGGTTACAAGGAACATTTGAAAAATCTTATAATGGACGTTTATATTCTTCTTTCCAAGGAATTCCGTATGCCCGGCCGCCTATTGGAGAACTAAGATTTCATGTAAGTAGATTAATAATGACTAAGCCGGGCACAATCTGTCTTCGCAACAGAATCGGATTAGTCGCATGGGACGCGGATTATAAATAGTCTATGTGTGATACAGCCGAGAGAAGTGATATTTTAAAATTAATACCCCTGTGTAAAAATTAAAAGCCGACGCAATAAAAATGTTTGGTAAATAAAGCGAGTATATGCACGCGTTGAAATATGCCATTATTAACAAAGTAGTTTCTTCAAAAATCTGTTGTACTTAATACCGTAACAATAAATAATAATACTAATAATACAATAAACAAACGTAATTTCTTAACAGTGTGGATAGGATTGTTGAAAAACCTGCAACATCAAGTATGTTTCTATATTTGTCTCGGCGAAAGTTGTTCGCTGTGATGAAAAAAATGTTCTTATATTTCGAGAAAGACCGCTCAACATCTACGGAAGTAACGCAGGCATAATTAAAATAACCCTTAGAGTTAGTTAATGAATCTGCAGATGCACCACCGCACATTTGTCTTAATCTCGTATAATCAGAATTTTTTTTAAACACAATGTACTTCGTCCACAATTTACACTCATTCTACTAACGATAACCCAGTATTTTGCAATTTTTCAATTACGTCTAGTAATCGTTTATAATTGTTGCTAATACTTTTTAAATCTGTTTCAACAGAAATATCTAGAAATCCTTTCTGGCTCTCCTTAATAACTGTAGTTTCGTCAGGGTCGAATTGTAAAATCGCAGATTTTACCTCTTGGAAATAGAGAAATAATAAAAGAATAATAGAAGAAGAATAATAAAAAGCCGCTTGCAACCATGTTCCTCATCGCGTAAGAATCGGCTGTGGTGGTTCGCGAGTACCGGGACAAAGCCTGTGAAATGCTCGAATCCGTTTGGAAGATTTGAAAAACACTTTTTTTTGTATTTGCTATTAATGCATCCACCTCCGGGTAACATTCTCGAGTAGTTTGTGCTACAAGATGTAAAGCATGAACTTTACACGTAACATGTAAAAGTCCCTCACACTTTTCTTTAAGAGAACGGCCTGCACTACACATTGTCGCTGCTCCATCGCTCATGAACATCAAGAGTTGACTGGTTGACACTTGAAATTGTTGTAACGTATAGAGCACTGCGTTTGTAATTACTTCGCCAGTACACTTTTTTAGTCTTTTGCTAGCTAATAAGATTGTAAATTTCGGTTTAACAGGATGTAGTACTCGTACTATAATATTCAAAATAGAATTTTTTTTACAATCTGTCGTCTTATCAAGACATAGCCACCACTGTTTATCTTTTAATTCTGCTTTGATCCTATTTTCGATATCTTTACGTACACTTGGTAGCTCTTTCCGTAACGCTGTTCGTGATGGAAAGTTCCACTCGGGATTGTATGTACGCCTGTCGAAACGGTTCTTTATCGAGTAAGCGAAGCGGTAGATCACAAACAACAAACATCAAAAGTAAATCAAACTTAAATTGGATTTGAAGTGGCAGACACTAAAGATGTCGGCACATTCCGCACCACATAAAATCGCAACGTACCACGTGGTTACTATTGTTAATAGAAAAAGACTTTCTGTGCAAACTAAAATTATTTCGATGTGCAGTTTATTCCACCTTTTAGCCTATTTTGGATAATTATAGCAACTTTTTTGCAACGAATTACTACATGATGCATTTTCCTCTGCAAAAAGACTAAATTAATACCCAGAAATACATCTAAATAATTGTACAAAATAAATACATTTTTCGCAGTTTATTTTGTTTTGGTCGAACTGAACTGTTTTGTGACAAAGTTTCTTTTAGAAAACATAATACATATGTGTACCTAACCAATATACCAATAACAAAACTAATTTAAACACAATTGTCTTCTTCCATCTTTTTAAATTAAATTTACGCTACTTCAGCTTAAGCGATTTGTATTTTGAGGAAATTTGTCTGATACGAACAAGTAAAAAAGTAAAAAAAATCCATTGCCCAACTTTTCCTATTCTCCTGCGATTAAAATCGTTATAGCGAATGTTGCCGAATTGTCGGTGTGAATTCTTCTGTTTTACAAATCAATTCCATGCTACTCGATTTCTTACCTACGTATTTTTCATTTGCTATCATTCACAGGCGTTTTATGTGCAATTTAAAAATTCTAAACTTCGCAACTTTCATTGCGTCTTGGTAGTGCACATTCCAACTTTTGTCGCGCCATTCGCTTTGAGATTAACATTTTATACGAATAAATCTGTCGTAAAATAATTAAATGAACTGGCAACAAAAAATACTCGGAATATGTGTAATTCGCTTTTGTGTTATTCCTCTTTAATTCTATCAATTTTACTTGAAAAACTTCTTAAGATGAGCATTTTAAGTTACTAATACCTTTTAAGTTTACCGAAAATAGTAGCAACATTGCGAAGGATTCATTTTTAAGATTCTTTACGATAATTTGTGATAAATGGAATGGGTAGCAACGGACACGGTGTTGGTTGTGAAACTAGGACTTATGAAGATTATTGTACCATCTATGAGACTAAGGAAAACCCACCTAAGGTTAAAGTAGAGACTGAACTCAAGTATTAGTCCACGAGCAATTTGAAGTTGATTTAGCGACGAAAAACTAATAGCAAGAAGCCTTAGAAATGCACTACTTTTAAAAGCAGAGCACCTTAAACGTCAGTTACAGTTTGTCTGTCAATGATAACCAAATATATTACTAGCCGCAGAATACTACTACAACATTTAAACAAGATGATACAAAGATTATGATTTTGGAATGCTCTTCCTGTTAAGGTCCAGGGCCTATATACCTATTAGACCAAAAACATTTTAACATAAAATATACATCGTCAAAAGCCTTTGACCCCCAGTATTGTTTAACATACTTATTTGTTAGCAAAATAATATATTATATTTATAAAAATATAATTTTTTATTATAGTGTATATACAGGGTGAACCAAAAAAAAGTGACATATCGATGTTATGTTTGTTTAAATGGAACATCCTGTATAATAGTACATATTTGATTTGTACTCGAGAATCTAGAGTTACTTCATATAGGATTACCTTTACCTAAATTTAAGTGTATTCGAAATATTTACAAGAATTGGTATTCGCAATGATCTGCAGATATAGCTGTAGTTTGCATAATATTTGATATTTTCTTTCCACATTGGGTTTTAACTAACTTATAGAATTAAGGGTATTTTACTATGTTTTATAACTGCCTGAGAATTGTGATTAACTTATTTTATTTTGCAGCCTGTTGTGTCGAACTGATTACTAGATTGAAACTGATCTATTGCTTTTTTTGTATTTTTGTGAAGTTCCACAGATGCTCTTCTTCTTTCAATATGCGGTTTCACTAGACTTTCAGCAAGTCTAGTCAAAAATAACCAGCGCTTGAAGTGTTTGTGTTTGTCCAAATTACATATGCAGCGACACCACAGCCCTGAAAAAAGCAAACGGCCAACGATTACATTTACGTTTGGAACTATACTCATGGACAAGCTGATCGAGTAAATCAACACTTTCTTTTGTTTCGTTATAGTAGATAATAATCTTCGGTTTATTGTTCTCTCTATCGATAGAGGCAGTGTAATGCATACTAGATAACAGAAGTACATATTTACGACGTTTAGGCACATACGATACTAAAGTGAACTTCTTTATAAAGCCAAATATAGACGAACCCTCAAGACGATTATTGTTTGCTAGTAATTGCGGTGGAATGAATCTTTTATTTTTTCTTATTGTACCCACGATTGTTAATCCCTTGGACAACACTGGATTGCGCCAAACTCAAATCAATTAAATAATTATCACATGTTATATTACGATTCGTGTGATAATATAATAAGGCTCACAGAGTCATTCCACAACTTTAACAGTCTACAGTGAGGTTCTTACCTGGCATATAATATTTACCAAGGTTGTTGTTTATCTTGTTCCATACATTTCGAAAAGGTGCAATATTATCCAATCTTCTACGTTCGTTTCTGCTACATTTGTCGTCAAATCGTGTGAATCTTGGTAATCCCATCGTAGCTCTGAATATTTGAGATCCATAAATCGGACTCCATAAAATGTCGTAACTTGTAAAGTTTTGTTTTAGATGACCAGTAGTAATTAGGAGGCCAAAAAAGGCCTTCATTTCCAAAGCATCGCAGTCTTTCCATTTCAAATTCGGGTTATATCCACTAACAGGTTCAGCCTCTTTATTAGTGAAATTCACAATATCGTCAATTATGGAATTGCCCATGTAGAGAAGAAGCGAATCCAAGGGTTCTTCTAATATTTTTCCAGGGTCTAGAATAACCTTATTCAACGAACCTTTTATAATATTGTTTGACCGAATGCGTCCACTTGGCAGTGAAGTCTTGTACCATATTGTCCCATCTTTTGCAAGAAAACAATCAGCTGTTTCCCATATTTGCACCTGAACGTCCTCTTCATCATTCTCTGATTCACTTTGAAGGTCGTCTAATTCGGATGCAGTGCTCTCATGATTAGTTTCTGATGATGCATCGTCACTGTAATCGCTTTCTTGGTTATGTTCATTATCGTGAACACTGTCAGTTTCTGTTAAATTATCAATTATCTCTTGGAGCTCTTTTTCACTGAGGGGTCTCTTTAGGTCTCTATCCATTGTTTCTGAAATGAAAATGTAAGCATGTGTTATCAATGTTTAGATAAAAATCGAAATTAGCTTTATTTTATAAGTAATAAAACATTTATTTTTACTTTTTACTACCTTCCTGAATAATTGATAAATACAGCCTCCGTACATAATGTTTGCATTTGTATTCGAAATATTTACAAGAATTGGTATTCGCAATTATCTGCAGATATAGCTGTAGTTTGCATAATATTTGATATTTTCTTTCCACATTGGGTTTTAACTAACTTATAGAATTAAGGGTATTTTACTATGTTTTATAACTGCCTGAGAATTGTGATTAACTTATTTTATTTTGCAGCCTCCTAAGGAACCATACAACTGGACTGGGACATGGATAGGTGATACTAAACAGTCATGCATGTATCACACAGGATCCGAAATAATAGGTAAATCAATTTTTTTCTTCCATGAAATAACTGGAAATCTAAATTTCACGTACTTCTAACACTACAGGAAAATTTGGTAAAGCAATAACAAATTCTATCATTTTCTTATTTTTTACAGGTGATGAAGATTGCTTATACTTAAATGTTTTCGTTCCACGAGAAGAACCTAACCCATCAGATAACTTAAATGTTTTTGTCCACATCCATGGAGGTGGTTTTGTTGTATGGGATGCGAATTTCTATGCAGGACCGAAATATCTTATGGACGAGGATGTTGTATTCGTTACAATGAATTACAGATTAGGAGCATTCGGTAGGCTATTTGTTTATTTTCAGAATAGAAATATATTATTGAAAAATTCATCTAGGATTCTTAAGCACCGGAGATGATGTAGTCGCAGGAAATAATGGTCTGAAAGACCAAGTACTAGCATTGGAATGGATTCAAAAGAATATTAGATACTTTGGAGGAAACCCAGAATCAGTAACGATTACAGGAATGTCTGCAGGTTCAGTTTGTACGCATTTGCATTATTTTTCCCCCTTATCAAGAGGTAAATATATTCCTAAATGCACGATGGTATGTCACTTTAAAGAAAAACACTTGCTATTTGCAGGTCTATTTCACAGAGGAGTATCACAAAGTGGTACTGCGCTTGACTATTGGGCTATTGGAGAATCGCCGTTAAAGCGAGCTGAAGATTTAGGAGAAAGGGTAGGATGTCCAACAGATACAACAAAAGATTTGCGCGATTGCTTATTGACCAGATCCGCTAAGGAAATAGTTAAGTCGCAACAAAAATTTTTGTCGGGCGATGAAAGAGAAGGACCATCTTTTAGACCGACAATTGAAAAAGAACATGATGGGGCCTTTTTGACCGAGCATCCTTATAAACTCCTCGAAGAGGGAAACATAGCTGATGTTCCCTGGATTGTTGCAACCAATGAAGGCGAAGGAACGTTTGCCATGTCTGGTAAGGCATCATTCCATACACAGAGAGAAAAGAGTTCTTAAATCAAATAAATATATATCTTTCAAATTGTTTATTTCATTCACCAAAGGTTTATTTGAGTGAAAGCACATTTTTTAAGAACAACAGATTAAATTTGTTTGAATGTACAAACAATATAAACAGTAAAAATTCACTTCACTGTTTTAACCAATTCTTGCCTGAGAATGTGCTCTGCACGAAATCGGTAGCAACGTTTTAAAACAAATATAGAATTTTGTAAGTTAAGATCAATTTTATTTATGTATTTCCTTATTATGAAGAACTCACACAGAGTCACCGTTGAACGATTAAAAAACCTAAAAACTGAATAAGAATATAACCTCATTATTTAATAGCAATGTTTACATCAAGAAATTGAAATCCTTTATAACGTTGGAGTATGTTTGTTTACAGTTTCGAATTTTATGGTATCGGAATTTTTTGAAAAGTTTGACGAAAATGCTCCTTATATCTTTGGTTACAATGATGTGGAAGACGATAAAAAGCAAGCAATGACCGATGCGATCAAGGAGTACTACTCCCAAGGCCATGGGCATCTCCACGAAGATGCGGTGACGCTAAATGAAGCAAGTATTTGATATACTTAATTGTTTTTTAATAATTTACACTAACATTTTAGATGTTGACAGACTGGATGTTTCTATCAGGCGCTGACAAGGCTGCTAAACTGCACGCTAAAATGAATAAATCTCCCGTTTATTTCTATATTTTCGGTTATAGAGGGCAGCATAGCTTTTTAGATCATTTATTACCGAAAACAGATCACATTGGTACGATGAAAGATAACTGGTAAAGTTAAAATAATTTAATAAGTTGATATGTTTAGGGCCTTCTCATGGTGATGATGTTTTATACTATTTACATTCCCGTGTAGCTGAGGAAAAGCTATCGGATGCAGATGAAAAGATGAAATCCGTTTTTCTGCAATGGTTGACAAGCTATGCTAATACCGAGTAAGAGCTTATTTTAAAAGACACGATTATTATTTTGATTTGATTAAGCGTTTCCTTTCTTTATTATGAGAGCTGCACTAAATTATTTATTTTTGAGAGATGTTGTCAATCACTACATCTGGCAAGCATAAATTTCTGTATTGCTCAGTAAAGGTGTGACACAAGTATCAATTTTGCAATTATACTAATTTTCTCCCCAGTTGCATTGTATGCTTCAATTGTATCTAGCGTTGGAGTTGAACAGAGTTCAGCAAATTTAGACAAACAGAGCCCGCCACTCCAAGTGGAGACACATTCAAAATGAGATTAGGAGGAGTGCCAGCAGTAATTGTTTAAATGTGTATGTATCTTAAAAAACCGATCATCTTCGTATTCCAACAAATAACAAGCATTGCATTTACCTAAATATATTTTGGTTAAGGTTAATTGGAACCAAAAAGCACGGTGTGCATTAAAAGGTAACAAGTACAGGATACTTTACCAAATGAAATGTGTGATGTGAAATTTTTTGAATTTAGATGCGTCATAAATAAGGTTTCTTCAATCCGACAGCATTAAGCATTGTTAAATAATGTTTCATTCATTTTTCTCCAATTTTAGCGAACCAAAAATTGATGGTGTAAACTGGACACCTGTAAGTGGCGATAAAATTATACTTCAATTCCTATATTTTGGTTCCGATGGAATATACGATGAAGTGGGAGAAGGTTTAGGAGCCAATGCATTGTGGAACAGATTGTCTCTAGGACACCATAAAGAAGCTAACAATATTAAAGATGAATTGTAGATTATTTCGTTGGGCATCCTTATTGCCTTTTAATAATAATACCAATTAATACAAAATGATTTTCATAAATTAATTGTTTTAAATGGTTTCCTATAGAAGATTTTGTTAATAAATTAATATAAGTAATATATTGATATTAATTTTCTTTTTTATTTTACTTCTAGTACACAAATTTAAATATTAACAAAAAGTGCCTTTAACCCTTGACCTGTTAAGCTAATTTTGTAACATAAACGGTTATCGTGTATCCGTTGGACACTTTCGCCTTTTCAATTGATTCGCTCGCGTCTGTTTTCTTATTTTACTGAAATATCTAGGTTGAGCAAAGTAAAAGCAACAAATGCAGAACAAAGTTTTATTCTATTAAAAAGATTATGCAAATGTAAATGAAAGAAAATAAGAAATGGAAAGCAAATCTACAGCTGTAAAAAATTGAAACACAAAAAATCAGTTTAATTTACTACATTTGCTACAGAAACGCTGAATCATGGAATGTTCGTTGCACGCATTCTTTTTGCATGTTGAACATATTTGCTTTTGCGTTCTTGATTTTTTCAATGGACAAATATGACAACTGATCTATTGCTTTTTTTGTATTTTTGTGAAGTTTCACAGATGATCTTCTTCTTTCAATATGCGGTTTCACTAGACTTTCAGCAAGTCTAGTCAAAAATAACCAGCGCTTGAAGTGTTTTCTTTCACTCCAGCGAGGAAACAAATTTATCCAAATTACATATGCAGCGACACCACAGCAATCCAGGATATTCATGAAAAAAGCAAACGGCCAACGATTACATTTGCGTTTGGAACTGTACTCATGGACAAGCTGATCGAGTAAATCAACACCTTCTTTTGTTTCGTTATAGTAGGTAATAATCTTCGGTTTATTGCTCTCTATCGATAGAGGCAGTGTAATGCATACTAGATAACAGAAGTACATATTTACGACGTTTAGGCACATACGATACTAAAGTGAACTTCTTTGTAAAGCCAAATATAGACGAACCCTCAAGACGATTCTTGTTTGCTAGTAATTGCGGTGGAATGAATCTTTTATTTTTTCTTACTGTACCCACCATTGTTAATCCCTTGGACAACAAGGATTGCGCCAAATTCAGATCAGTAAAATAATTATCACATGATATATTACGATTCGGGCGATAATATAATAAGGCTCACAGAGTCATTCCACAACTTTAACAGCTAATCCCTGTGCTCTTTCGTTGTCCTCATTTCCTAAGTAAGGAATTCCGTTTAAGGGGTACGTAGTTTCAAAATCACAAACCCACCATATTTTCATGCCATATTTATCAGGCTTTGATGACATGTACTGGACAAATGGACAATGGCCTCTAAATTGAATTAGTTGTTCGTCTACAGTGAGGTTCTTACCTGGCATATAATATTTATCAAGGTTGTTGTTTATCTTGTTCCATACATTTCGAAAAGGTGCACTATTATCCAATCTTCTACGTTCGTTTCTGCTACATTTGTCGTCAAATCGTGTGAATCTGAGTAATCCCATCGTAGCTCTGAATATTTGAGATCCATAAATCGGACTCCATAAAATGTCGTAACTTGTAAAGTTTTGTTTTAGATGACCAGTAGTAATTAGGAGGCCAAAAAAGGCCTTCATTTCCAAAGCATCGCAGTCTTTCCATTTAAAATTCGGGTTATCTCCACTAACACGTTCAGCCTCTTTATTAGTAAAATTCACAATATCGTCAATTATAGAATTGTCCATGTAGAGAAGAGGCGAATCCATGGGTTCTTCTAATATTTTTCCAGGGTCTAGAATAACCTTGTTCAACGAACCTTTTATAATATTGTTTGACCGAATGCGTTCACTTGATAGTGGAGTCTTGTACCACATTGTCCCATCTTTTGCAAGAGAACAATCAGCTGTTTCCCTCATTTGCACCTGAATGTCCTCTTCATCATTCTCTGATTCACTTTAAAGGTCGTCTAATTCGGATGCAGCGCTCTCATGATTAGTTTCTGATGATGCATCGTCACTGTAATCGCTTTGTTGGTTATATTCATTATCGTGAACACTGTCAGTTTCTGTTAAATTATCAATTATCTCTTGGAGCTCTTTTTCACTGAGGGGTCTCTTTAGGCCTCTATCCATTGTTTCTGAAATGAAAATGTAAGCATGTGTTATCAATGTTTACATAAAAATCGAAATTAGCTTTATTTTATAAGTAATAAAATATTTATTTTTACTTTTTACTACCTTCCTGACTAATTAATAAATACAGCCTCCGTACATAATGTTTGCATTTGTACAGAATCAAAACTTATATATTACTTACCTAAATAAAACAGTATTTCTGATAATGTACAATAAACAAAACTGTTTGAAAATTCCTCGAAAACACTTGCACGCCCACTTCACAAAAAAGCAACTAAACAAATAAGCATAAACTGTTAATTCTACGTGTCTCTTGCAAGTCTACATAAAATTTAAATCATCGCTCTAGCGTGTAAGGCGTTTAGGATACAGAAACAGTAGCATTTCGTAAAAATTTCAAATGATGTAAATTACATGTCTCTTACAAGCAAACTGACAGAACTGACCCCCTCCGATTTCGAAAAACTTGGTATATTGGTAGACCATCAAAAAGTAAAGGACACGTACGTGTGTCTCTGTATGTATGTGTGCGTGTGTGTATGTGTGTGTGTATGTGTGTGTGTGTATGAGTGTGTGTGTCTATGTGTATCTTTGTGTGTGTGTGTGTGTGTGTGTCTGTGTGTATATGTGTGTCTCGTATGTGTGTCTCGTATGTGTGTCTCGTGTGTGTGTCTGTGCGTGTGTCTGTGTGTGTGTGTGTGTGCCTGTGTGTGTCTGTGTCTCTGTGTCTGTGTGTGTGTTCGTTTCAGTTTGTCGGTGGGTATGTGTGCCTGTATGTGTGTCTGTCTGTGTGTGCGTTTCTGTTTGTCGGTCTGTGTGTGCATGTGTCTGTGTGTGTGTGTCTGTGACACACACAGGCACACACACACAGCAACATACGCCACACACATGACACACAGAGACACACAGGCACACAGACACACAGACACACACAGCAACACACGCCACACACATGACACACAGAGACACACAGGCACACACACACATACAGAGACACAGACACACACACACGCACACACACACTATGTTTCCATGTATGATTTCTACCCTGTACCTAACAACTCTGTTAATCACAATGTAAATAGCTGATAATTCTTATCTGTGATATAAAATACTTTGTAATTGTATCAACAAAAATTACTATTTGAAATGCATTAACGTTAATCAAGCACTTTATATATATATATATATGTATATAATGCAATGATAGCTGACACGAGCCTAATAGCAATACTACTGTTCATTTCAGGTATGTTTTTAATCAATATAGTTATTATTTTTGTTAGTACCTACATATGCATAACTTTCTAAGAGGTTCTTTTTACATTTCTTATAAAGAAGAAACGATTTATATCCTAAAATTAAGAAAATAATACCAAGTTAGCAAAATGGGAAAAGTAAATTTATTAATTTGTTTACTATGATACAGCATAGTGATTTGATAAATTACAAGGTTCCTTAAAACCTTCTCATTGAATTATGTAATCATAGTGAAATCGTTTCTGTGATTATAAATACCTCATTTTGAAGGCAATGTATTCCCTAATGACAAATATTTAAAACTCCTTACAATTAATCGGGACATTGACAATTTTCAATAATCACCTTTTAAATTTTGTACAAATATTAGATTGAAATACGCAGTTTTATTGACAAAAATATTTGTACGTTTTATAAATTTATAAATTTAAAACCTTGTTTAGTGAACTCTTTATGTAAATCACGGAACTTATTTAAACAAATTAATCTGTTTTTATGACAAAACTCCGTTTGACATATGTCAAAAAGTGAGGTTGTAGTAATTGTAACTTTGTGACAGATATGATGTCTTGCTTAGGCTGTATGGTCTGCTTACATTACTACGCATCACTATCTAATTTTCCATGTATTTCAGTATTAAATGCCTAATGTATAACTTAATCGGCGAGAAAACACTTACATGTGCTGTACAGGTTCAGTTTTATCTAACCAAAGAACGGTTGAAATTCAAAAGATAAACTTTTGCGATATTTTGTAATAGATAATCTAAATTGTACAATAATAACATAGATTATACAGATTTTGATATTTAAGATTAAGATCATGTTTTCTGTGTAACATTTCGTATGCAGTGCTTATGTATATATATACTTATGATAAAAAAAACATTTATCAAAGTCAAACGTGTTAGTAATTGGCATAATTGCGAATGTGAACGTACCAAGATGATTCTTAGTTTTACTGTGATATTGGTACATATCGTAGGTAAGATAATATTGATTCAAAATAATCCTTAAATAAATACAGGGTTATACAAAAGTAACACATTAGTCTAATATCTCTGTAAATATAATCTTTAGAAGGAAATGTTATTAACCAAAGTTATTTTCTTTATTTAATATGAACTGTTTCCTTTGTAGTCACATTTGCTTACGATCCACCTTCAGTTGAAATATCTAATGGCTTACTGCAAGGTACTCTTCGTAAATCCTATAATGGGCAAATATTTTCCTCGTTTGAAGGGATTCCATATGCTAGACCACCAGTTGGAGATTTGCGGTTTGAGGTAGGGATCGGCCGATACTGATATCGGCCAAAACATACAAAAAAAACATTTGAAATGGAAAAGATTAAATAAATAAAACTGTTATCATATTTAATATTTAAAATTAAGTTTTTGTAAGTTATAATGCAACAAAATTAAATTTTCTGGGCTTAGACGACTTCTTGCGCTTTCATATACGCTCCCAGCTGCAGAAAATAGCTGTTCGCTAGCCGCACTACTTGGTGGGGGTGCTAAGTATATTATTGCACATCTATATAGCAGTGGAAATATGTGTTTTTTATTTCCCCACCAAATCAAAAGATGTTGATTTTTTGATATTTTGGCGAATTCAATGTACATTATACGTTCATTTTCAATTATATAAATTAAATCATTGGCTTCCCTATCTAATGGCGATTTGCTTGCCGGCGCATCGGTAAATTTCTCAAAGGTATTCCAAAACAAACTATAAGAAATTGAGTTAGGAACATTATCTAGGTTTACTTCTTTTGATTTCTTAGCAATTTTTGCTAGTGGAGCATCAACATTGTCACTCACATCGGAGCTATCATTACTCTTTACCAAGTTTGTTGTGTTGTTGGAATACTGTCCATTAATTTTTAAGATTTAATTTTTTAAATCTGTATAGGTTCTTTGCGATTAAGCATCGTCGAAAAAACATGTTTTGGACCTTGGGTCTAATAAAGTGGCCAAAAGAATATCTCTATCAGTGTGTTCCTGGAAAATGTTTGCAGGCCAGTACAAATAAACATCTTTCAACCGTTTTAAAATCTATCCAATGAGCGGTGAAAGAATGAAATGAATTGTTACTATGTTTGCAAGTCCATATATCTGTAGCTAGAGAAATTTTAATGTTTTCTTCTAAGGAAATAATTTTTCACTAATTGCTGACGAACATTTTTCGTAAATATCAGGAAGTATCTTTTCTCCGAAATATTTATCTGAAGGCATATTGTAAGAAGGAACCAATTTTTCTAAAAGCCGTTTAAAGCCTACATCATTCACCATACTGAAGGGTTGTATATCCATAGCTATTAATTCTCCAATAGAATAATGAATCCTTTTAAATTTAGTGCTATTGATGTCCCATAATTGCATATGTTAAAAGATTCAAAAATTGGTGTCTCGTAGGTGCCATGCTAGTACTTATGTATGTCCAATAGGTACTAGTATTTAAAGGTTAAATTGCTGGTATTTGCCATCTTGCCAGTTCCTCCCAGAGAAACAACAACATTACATATTGTACAGATTTCACTTGCTTTTGTGTGGTGGCATTAACTCCGTTTTTAGTGAAATACTTCCAGTAAATACTTTTACCAGCCGTTATATTACTACTACTGTTTGAAGCTGATAAACCAGATCCTTGTAAAGATGATGACTGCCAAACGGGTTGAGAACGCACAATAAAACGATCCATGTTTTTGAAAAAACAGGACAATATTCAGTTTTTCTATATTTTTGATCCTCTCTGGTATTCCCCGACCGAGCGGACGTAGAGTATTCCATACGACTACACGAGGGAATGGGACACGGTGGCGCGTCGGCGGACCGCCGAACGTTGCCAAATTTGGGGATTCACCGCACAGGATTGTATTCTATTAAGGGGATTCATCGAACATCGAGTTTGTTTTGTGTTCTTTTTAGCAGTGTTTCTTTGGTTAAACCGTGTTCAACGGTAACGGTATTTTTGTATTGATTCTCTTTTCAAAAAATTGTTAAAAATCAATCAATTTTAGCTAATTTGTATAGCAAAATATCCATAATAAAAAAAAAATATATAATATATCGGTATCGGCCGATGTCGGCCATCCGTATATCGATATCGGCTGATATCGGTATCAGCCACAAAGAATCATATCGGTCGAGTTTGAGGCACGTAAATTCTTATATTATAAACAAATTAGACCTATTCAGTTACTTTCAATTGACTGTCATGTCTTGTGACAACGTTCCTTTGTTTTGCACAAACAATAAATTTACTGAAACAACAATAAAATTCTTCAAACATAGAAAATGTTTAGTATTAATTGACAGTTACCTCAGTATTAAATTTCATCTTAACTTTGAGGTGTGTTTCTATAACCATCGAGTCAAATAAGTTAAATTATTAAATATTATTTCTAATTAATATATAATTCTAATTATTTTCATGTTAACTGTATAGCGAGCTTGTATAGAGCATTGTATACTTGTAGGCACCAAAGGAACCTTACAATTGGACAGGTACATGGATTGCCAACACCAAGCACCAGTGTATTCAATCTTTCAATTTACCTTGGACAAAAGCAAATATAATAGGTAAAATTCATTTTTACAACATTTGCTCTGATCTTGGATTTATTATACAGGCTGTTCATTTGAAAACTTCCCATGCGGCCTACATCCGAAACTAATAAAATTATTAAAAAATGCAGACAGGCCAATTTTTGTTTCGAGGGGGAACCACTTTGATTAATATATCATGACACTAAATTTACCCTCTTAAGTTCCCCCATTCCCAACTTAAAAACCATAAATGGAATAATACCATTTGTGACACATCGTTGGAAAGGTATTTTCATTACGAATTCAGTAGTATGTCTTACTTTGACATTTGGTCAAGTTTTGGGGATTATAACAGAAAAAATATTATGCTAAGCAGGAACTGTAAAATTATAAACTTATTAGACCAAGTGGGTTAAAATTGTTCCCCTTTTTGAAGTTTTACCAATTAGGTTAATTAGAATTGGCATTAGTATTTAGATTATAAGTTAATTGTCGTATGTAATATAGTAAGTAGTTTGTATTTAAGTCAAGTTTTAGCTTCCGAAACGCAACTTACCATAGGTTCCATGCACAAGATTCTGAAATTACACAAATTCCATCCTCATGAGATGCATATTGTTCAGCAGCTCAATGAAGATGATTTTGATAGGAGAATGGAGTTTTGTCAAACGATGGCAGAGAAAATTAATAATAATGAGATAAGATTATTCGATATTTGTTTCAGTGATGAATCAATATTCCATCTAAGTGGTTTTGTAAACCGCCATAACTGTAGATACAGGGACAATGAAAATCCTCATTTATTCAAAGAAGTTCAGACGTAAAAACCTGAAAAAATTAAGGTTGGGCTGATATACTTGGAAATGAGGTAATCGGTCCTGTTTTTAGTTATCAAAATCTTACCGACGAAATATACCTCGAACTATTACAAAATACAATCACTCCCTTAATAATACAAAGTTTGGAAAACCAGCAAGATTAAATGGTGATTTATTAATTAATGAAAATGAGCTTTTCTTCCAACAAGATGGCATGCCCCCACATTATGTCGCGCCGGTTAGAAATTGGTTGGATAATAATTCTCCAAATCATTGAATCAATCGGCAAGGATCAATTGAATGTCCTACCCGCTCTCCAGATTTTACCCCACATGATTTTTTCTTGTGGGGTCACCTGAAAACTGTTGTGTACCAAACACAACCGCAGAATATTGGCGAGCTTAGACTTAGAATTACTGAAGAGTGCAGACGTATATCACCAGAAACATGGTGCGCAACTTGAACATTTAATTAACTAATTTGAATATTTTTTTTTAATAAAAGTTTATATTTTGCAATTTTTGCTTAGCATGATATTTTTTCTGTTACAATCCCCAGAATTTAACCAAATGTCAAAGTAAGATATACTACCGAATTCGTAATGAAAACACCTTTCTAATGATGTGTCACATGGTATCATCCCGTTTAAGATTTTTATGTTGCGGGTTTATGGGGGTAAGTTTAATATCATGATATTTTAATCAAAATGGTTCCTCCTCAAAACAAGAATTGACCTGTCTCTGCATTTTTTAATAATTTAAGTTTCGGATGTAGGCCGCCTGGGAAATTTTCAAATGAACACATTGTATTTACGTCAAGCTTATTCGTAAAGCAAAGAAGTTACCCCGTCACAGACCACTCAAAAATAATTTAGTTGCAACTCTTTTCGTGCTACAAAAGGAACCACATATTTATGAAAATAAAAATGTTATTGTTGAACGGGAGTTAGCAGTTTCTTCAATACAAAAGCATTTGATCATAAATCTGCTTGAAGAATAATAAAAATGTCTTATTTAGAACTTTTAATTTCTAGTCCATAATTCTTATTGCAAAAACTATCTACTAATAAATTTGTAATTGAAAAGTTAGAGGTGATTGCTGCTACCATGCTTCGCTATCACGTTTCACATTCTAAAAGAACCGAGCCTATTATCTAATAAAAAAACTATCAATTAATTGTTTAGGTGATGAAGACTGTCTCTACATAAATGTCTACGTGCCAAAAGAAAAGCCATCATCGTCTGATAACTTTAACGTAATCATTCACATCCATGGTGGTGCTTTTATGATGGGAAGCGGCCACATGTACGCTGGACCAGAATACCTCATGGATGAAGACGTCATCTTCGTAACCATGAACTACAGATTGGGTCCATTTGGTAACAAAAGTCTTCGTAATCGTGAACTTCTTTCCGTAAAGCATTCCTACATTTTTTAGGATTTCTAAGTACGGAAGATAATGTAGTACCTGGAAATAATGGAATGAAAGATCAATCGTTGTCTTTGTTATGGATTCAAAAAAATATCAAATACTTTGGAGGTAATCCTGAATCAGTTACACTAACTGGAATGTCGGCAGGAGGAGCTAGTGTACATTTACACTATTTTTCACCATTATCAAAAGGTGCATTTTACAATTAAAGTGGAACTGTTGTTAAAATCTAACACGTTATCAGGTTTGTTTCATAGGGGTTTCTCAGAAAGCGGCACGGCATTAGATCCATGGGTACTACAAGAAAATGGGTTAGACAAGGCAAAACAATTAGCGATGTTTGTCGGTTGTCCCGCTGATTCCTCAAAAGAAATAATAGATTGTCTAAGATCAAGATCTGGTACCAAAATCTTAGAATATGTAAAAGAACTTTCGCCAATGATGGGATCTACAAGTGCACCATTTGCTCCAGTTATCGAGAAAGAAGACGAAGGGGCATTTTTAACTCAACATCCGTACAAGACACTCGTCGATAAAACCGTTGCTGACGTTCCATGGATTGTAGCAATATCAGAACAAGAAGAGTATTTATTTGCGTTAAGTAAGTTATCTTCGCCGGATAAGCGAATGCTATTAATATTTTATTATATTGTTAGATTTGGCCGAAAGTATCGCAGAATACTACGATAAATTTGAGAAACTAGCCCCTCTTATATTAGACTATAATTATACAGCTAGTGAAGATGAAAAGCCAGAAATAGGTAAGAAAATCAAAGATTATTACTTTCAAGGAACCATTGATTATGAAAAACTCGGAAAGGTAATAGAATTCGCGCCAACGGTATAAAAAATGTAATTATTAAGAATATTTTTAGCTGCTTGGAGATAGATTCTTTTTTGTTGGTGCTGATACCTCAGCTAAATTACAAGCAAAAGGAAATAAGTCACCTGTATACTTTTACATTTTGGGATACAGAGGGCAGCACAGCTTTGGAGAAATGTTTGGTAAAGTTCCAAAAAAAATTGGTAAGTTTTACATTAAACACCTGTCCTAAATACCTGTAACTAAAAATTGGGGTTTAACAGATTTAATTATAAATAATACATAGCGTATTAAAGGAATTACTGTATAAAGCCTAATGGTATCGCATCTTCGTCCATATTAACATAAACATTCATTTTTAATAAGGTGCCAGTCATGGAGACGCAGTTTTGTACTACCTCAACACACCTGTATCTGAGGCATCTTTAACTGATAAGGACAAAAAGATGAAGGATGTGTTTTTGCGGTGGTTACTAAGTTTCGCAGATGATATGTAGGTAAATCTATAGTGCTGAATTGAATTGTTAAAGGTGCGGTTTTAGGGAACCAACTATCAGCGATGAGATGGAATGGCAAACGGTTAGTGGCAATGAAGCGTTAGAATATGTACACATTAAGAGTCCAGACGATATTTTCATGAAAACAGTAGAAGATTTAGGTTCAAGCAGCTTTTGGAATCCACTTCCCTTGAAAGAAAATCACAATCTTCTACGAGAAAGCGATAAGAAGAAAGATGAATTGTAGTAATCTAGTAGTAAGATTAAAGAAGGATATCTTTAAAAAACTTATCTGTTTCCTTTATGTAAAAGCAACCCCATGATTGTATCGATTTTAATAATTTAGTAACTAAATTAACAGAAAAAAATGAATAGACTCTGTGTTTTCCTACGAGAAAAGATGTTTCTTTGGGGTTCCCAAACTTTATTAGTTCGCGGCGCACTTACAGGTTTAATATTTTGTCCGGGCACCCTTTTCAAAATATGTGTACAATGATGTAAATCAGGTGCAGAAATAAAAACAACTCTTAAGATAAACCTCACAATGTGAAGTTCACATTTATTAAAATTGTATCACAAGAACCATCAAACTAAAATATGAAATAAATGGTGAAAACCTTCAACGACAAATAAGTTAATGTGACGGGTGTGCTTGCTGACTGCCACACATTTTTTCAAAATGTCGAATAAGGTTTGATACTGCCACCCTCATTTCTCGCCCCACAGCGATTTTTGAGCGATATTTGCTTTTTATTACAGCTGCCGCTGAAAATCCAGCTTCCCATAAATAGGTAGTCGCAAAGGGAATGAAGATCCCTACAGCTTTTGAACTCAGAGTTGGGTATTCATTTTTGATTGATATCCAAAACTCCAAATTTAGTTTTCAAGCTGTTGTCGCAAGAGAGTTCAATTAGACTCTCTTCTTCCTGTGAAGTGAATTCTGGTGGAGCTTGAGCTCGAAAAGGATCTTGGATCCACGCAAACTTCTTGACATAATCTTCCTCAAAGTATTTTGCAAACCAATCAATGAGTTTTGAGAGATGTTGCTTAACCCTAGGATGCATAATACGAGCCTCCGAAGCCCAGCGTGGTATTCTGAGCTTCATAACTTCTTTATCTTTAATTTTTTTTTCTTCTGTGCCTTGTCTATGCCTCAATTGGATCTTCCTGTTGCTATTTCTAATTGGCGTTTGATCTGTATAATTTATAAGAAAATCTATTTTAGATATTTGAATTCTACCGCATATTTACATTTCTCGGGCCTCGTAGGACCGGTTTATTTTTGATTGATAATCGTTTATATTTACATCCAAAATTGTCTTTGTTTAAATAATTTGTTGCTTCTGGCGTCAATCTACTGCATATTGCAATATTATTTAGAATACAATGTGTTAACAATCGGCTGCAACATGTTGTAACATGTAGGAACAGGCCTGCTTCTGCGCTCAACGGAGTTTGCAAGTTTCAACGGCGTATGCAAGTTTCAACACGCAGGAATGCATATCATATAAATATGCGAACGCATAAAAAAGACTTCAGTTGCTAAAATTTGCTTGAGATGTTTGTTTGTAAATGTTCGTTATAGCGGCTTCAAATTCAAGAAAATCGACCGGGCAACGTGCAACAGTGAGGTATGGAGATTCCAATTACGAGGAAACTCTAATGCGGTAGGCAGAGGAATGTCATGAAGTTTTGTCGGAAGAGAGTGAAACATCAGAAATTGAAGAACCTGGTCAAGATTCATTAGAAGCCAATTCAGGCTTTCAAATTCTGAGTCTGAAGAAGATATAGCTACAGCGGAGGACGATAGTGATAATCTGTTTCGCTTCTCCATCCGGCATCCAGTGGAATAAAGTTCCGCCAAGCTCTACGAAAACTGCAAAACGTAATGTACTGCGTTTAACACCAGGTGTAAGAACTAAAGCAGTGTCCTATGATACACCTGAAAATGCTTTCAAATGTTTTATTACAAGAACGATCTTAGAAGAAGTCGTCAAGTGAACAAACCTTGAAGCTCGAAGAGTAACTACAGTAAAAAACAAAGGATGGGTAGATATTGATGTGATGGAGCTGAATGCTTTCTTAGGTTTGCTGATACAAGCTGATGTGGGAAGAAACTGGGACGTTCCGATAAGAGAATTGTTTTCTTCTGATATATGTAATCCTATTTATCAAGCTACTATGGGAATCAATCGGTTTAAACATATTAGACGGTACCTACGTTTTGATGACAAAAGAACTCGTGGTTTTCGCCTACAGACCGATAGATTAGCTCCGATATCCTATATATGGAACTTATTTTTACAATAATGGAGGTCATCTTTGGTGCCAAACGAAAGTGTTACTATTGACGAGCAGTTACTCTCGTATAGAGGGAGATATTCATTTATTCAGTATATGCCAAATATTATTATTATATTATAAATTTGCAATTGTTTCAAATAGGTCGAGATGTGGTGTATACCGGACGACGACCCAATCAACCTATCCATACAAATCTTGCTTCTGAAGTAGTGCAAACTTTAGTACGCAGCATCCACTTCTCTCGACTAAATCTTACAATGGATTACTTCTTTAAAAATATTCCATTGACTAAATGTTTATTAGAAAAGAACCTCACAGTGATTGGAACACTAAGAAATAAGAGATGCAAAGAACAAACCGATCTACTCTTCTACATTTGGCTTTTACGACAAAATGACTATGGTTGGCTACATTCCTAAGAAAAACAAGTCATTTTGCTCAGCACCATGCACAGTGACATGTCTGTAAGTGAAAATGTTAAGCAGAAACCGGAATTAATACTTCATTATAACAAGACCAAAGGGGGAGTAGACTAATGGATCAAAAACAGTCCAACTATACATGCAAAAGGCAAACGAAGCGTTGGCCTATGGCGCCTTTTTCTAATATGATCGATATTGCATATCATAGGAATGTAACACACGCTAGACGACTATTTTTGAAGTAATTAGCTGAGCAATTTGTAATACCGCATATGATAAGGAGGTCAAAAAATTCCAAAATACCAAGAAATTCGATAAATTGTATGAACAAATTTATTAATATTGAAAAAACTGCGACTGATGCCGTTACAAATAAAAGGAAGAAGTGCATGATGTGTCCCTCTAGTTTAGACAGAAAAAACAAACTAGTTTGTGAAAAGTGTCGCAATAATGTGTGCAACGAACATAGTGTAAGAATTTGTAAAAATTGTTACTTTTGAACATGTATTTACATTTATAAGAGCTGTAATCTTTAGTTAGAGGTTTTGTTTAATTATTTAAGATTTTTACACGCACAAATAAATAATTCAAATACAGTTCATGTTCTTATATATTCTTAACAGAATAAAAAAACAACGGGGCCTAAGAGATCCGAGAAATGTTAATCTGTATATCTGAACACCCATGCATCCTAGGGTTAAAAAGGGACAGCAAGTCTTGTGAAGCAACGACTTTGTTACAGGCCACGTATTTGTGCAGTTCAGAGAAATAATGTTGACGCCATCCTCGTTGATTTTTCTTATACACAACTGAAGCTTTTTCCTGAACGCCGCAAGTTTCTCCAAATGTTTCAAAGTGTGCACGCTATTACATTGCAGAGACAGATTGAAGACATTTACCTTGTCAAATATATCGCACAAATACGCTAGTTTCAGCAAAAAGTCGGGTTCGGCAAAGTACCTAGAGTTTTCATGATCTTCCTCTTATAGAAAAGTGTGAATTCCTTGACGTAGTTCGAATGCTCGGGATAAGACGTTGCAACGTGAAAGCCATCGTGAACTGCAGTAGTATAGCAAGGCCGTGTGTTCAACTCCCATGTCCATCCATAGCTTTTTGAAAAATCTGGCTTTCAGTGGCCTAGCTTTTATGTAGTTTACTACGTCTACGACACGTTCTAATACGAAATTTGAGAGCTCATCGACTTTGATGCAAGTTATTCCTTATGGATGATGCAATGAGTCCACATAGCAGGCGGTGCTTTGCTGCTAATAAGCGCCTGCAATCCTCCATAGGGACCAGACATTGATCGAGCTTCATCAATACACATACCGATGCACTTTACCCAATCCAAATCATTTTCGGTTCTAAACTTGTCAAGCATCTCACATAAGTCTTGAGCCTTTGCGCTTCCAATGATGCTTTTGCAGAACATATAGTCTTCAATAATAATATTATCATCCAGGAAGCATACATAACAAATAAGGTGTGCGTCATTTCATTCTCTGTATTAACTGATCATTGAGATCCGAAGCTATATGATGGATTCATCGACTAATAGTGTTGTTGGACAAAGGTACCTTTGAAATTAATTTTCCCACCAATTCTCCCAGCATAATATTAACCATGTCAAGGGCAGCCGGTAGAATAAGCTCTTCTGCGATGGTGAGGGTTTTGCACTTCGCAGGATGCTAGCAGTGCGTTGCTTGGTACTGAGGCTTGTTTAGTAAACACATTTTTTTTTACTTTTGTAAATCTTGCAACTTGCTACTAAAGAATTCGCTAGATTTTTCAACCATGTTAAAGTGATTGGCCTCGAGATGTCGCTTTAGCTTACTTGGGAGCACATACTCGGTCGCTAGAACTTTTAAACAAAACATACACTGCGGTCTCTCTTCATTGTTTACTTCTACTGAAGTAAAGCCAAAATTCAAATAGTTATCATCGTATTCACAATATTTTCGCTTCTTTGCTACCCCAGCACTTGTCGATGCTGGATCAATCTCACTCAAACTGTCGACTTGCTTATTTAATAAAAATCTTTCTATTTTCCTACGACTTTACGAAAACACAAAGCGACACACTGAAACAAAGCGGGCACTCCTCTGGTAGTGGTCGTCTTAAAACCGTTTACTTTTCTTCTCAGATGTTTATTCTTCGATTGCTATTTAGGAACTGAACTGGTTCGCCGAAGTGGTGCCGTATTTATACCAGCCGCTCCACTTACTTAGAACTTTCGCGAAACTTCGATAATGTCCGATAGTATGCTATATAAGTCTACTAGAAAGTTCTATAAATTTGACGAAAGTTCCATACTTTCCTGGAATATTCTGTGCTTCGAGAATGTTCCATATCTTTCTAGAAAGATTCCATTAGGTTCGAAGCCGTTTCGAAATGTTCATTCTAGAATGTTCCAAACCGCTATGTCTGCCTGCGTTCGCAGAAGTACCTCGCGGCGCCCCTGTTTATTCTCTAAGGCGCCCCAGGGCTCCGCGGCGCACACTTAGTGAACCCCCACCTAGATTATAAATAAAAAGTAAATTAACTTTCTGATATGATTTATATAAATTTACTTTCTTCTTTATTGATATCCACATGTCTGACATGGTTTTTACGTGTCGGAAAATGTAGAAATAGATTAAAATCATTTCTAAGGATTGTATGTAGATGCATATATCCGAAAACATAGAATTAATCACGTAAATATAAAGCTTATAATTCGTTATTCATGCAATTAATACATTTTTTACGAGTTGCTAAAATGCTGTTTTCCTACACGAGTAATGATATCTATGTGTGCAATTAAGTCAAATGATATCTTATTATAGTCATAAGCTATGCACTTTAATAAACTAGATGCGTGTTCTTCTAGTTAGATATGACCATATAAAAGATACGTTTGTTAGATAACTGCATTTGGTGTAAGTGAAGTTCCTATGCAGTTTAAGTAAGTTAATTATTTGTTTGATTAATTGTATTCATTTCAATCAATCAAAATCGTGGAAAACTTTCGGTTTTTTTTCGTATGTTTTTTAATGATGATATTGATGATTAACATAAATGAAATTGCTATGTATTACTTATTTTAACGTGACAAAATTCAATTAAAAACTGAAATATCTATTCTCTTTAAATTACATAGTTTAGTTTTTCAAGACACCTCACGCAAACTATAAAATAGAACTAATTTTCTTTTGTTGATTATTAACTTTGGTTTGCAGCTCTTTTTTGTTTTTAATTACTTCACAAATCTTCAAACAACATAATATTATTGACGTTATTCACTAGTGCTTTAGTTCGAATTCAAAGCCTTTTTTACGATATTGAGTGGTTTCTTAAACCCACCTTTTATTTGTCTGCATATACATAATATAGATATGTCTGATAGATATTTTCGTTACCTCCGATATATAACAAGGCTTAACTGCTCTAACGTCAGCATTGTGTGACGTATATTAGTTTAGGTAAATGATCAGCCATATTTATCGTTTTAACGTTTACACGTTCAGACCGTCTCTTGCGTTTTGAATTGGTTTATCCAAATTATATTGGTTTTATTCAAAAAAATAATGTGTAATGATATTTCCGTACTTTGTTGGTGATACCTGCAATGTTTTCTAGTGTTGTATAAGCGGCAAAATCTTTTCTGAAACGATAAAAGCGTGACTCGGGCGTTCTATTTACAGTACTGTCACGTCGGTTCTCCAACAATGTACGAGGATTACATTGCCGCCAACAATATACCGCGTTCGTAAGTTCCGTAGTAAAGTGAACCGCTAAAATATATGGGCAGTGTTACAACGTTTACTAGGGTTTGTGAGTTACACTTTGTAAAAGTAGATATTATTTATTTTACAACAGCTACAGATTCAAGGACCGGTGAAACTATAACTGTAAGTTTAAAAACCCCCAGGCTTAAAAAAGATGCTATTCCAACACAATTCCCTAACTGTCCGTTGTGTTTGACAAAAGAAGATTTTATTGTTCAAATAGTTTTATATTCTTACATTATATTTAACAAAATTATTTTTGAGCACCAAGAGATGTTTTTAAATGTGTATAATAAACATTCTGTTTTAATACAATATATTTTAAATTATACCACCGAACATAGCCATTTGGATACCGATATATGTAAATGTCATATTCACAACAGTGAATGTATTGCAACAATTATAATAAATTGTTCTACAAATACCCTACTTAAAATTTATTGTGGGAAAAGTAATGATAGATTAGGTAAAACACCACATAATAGGAGATTAAAGACCCTGGTTAAATAGCATGTCTGTAAATTTTTTCGTGAAATTGAACAAAAATTCAAATAAAATTGCAATCACTGTATCATTTCAACGTTCGTTTCGTCCAAATACATTTACAATTACAAATAATAATAATTAGTCGATTAAATATCAAGCACAAATACATCTTTCACGGAAACGGTGCTCGGTTATGTGTTTGGTTTTTGCTTTGAAACTTCGTTTTTCCAAAATAAAATCGAATTGGATGCGAAGAGGGGCTCAGTTGACGATTGGCATCCTCCTTAAACCGGAAGCCCTTCAAAACTTAAAAAAGAAATGCAAAAAAACGATGCTTTTACCGCTTAGGCTAATATCGTGCATGGCGATACATCACCTAAACAGCGTGACGTCATCGAAGGGCGCTGAGGCCTTGTAGTCTAGGTGGTAACGGTATTTCTCTTATGATAAACAAAGAAACCAAAGTCTAATTAAATTAAATTTAAGAAAAAGTGTACAACTTCCTCGGCTCTTTTAATATCCAAATAAAAAACATACAGCAAAGTAGTCAATAACTTACTTTAGTGTTATTTGTCCCTACTAAAGAATGTGGGTAGTATGGTGCTGTGATAAGTAATTAGTGAAAAATAGTTAAATCTTATTTATTCCAGCAGGCAACTAACGCGATGCTTGACATAAAACTTCCAACAATATTCTTATCTATTTCGAGTAAGTAGATATACAAAATTACTAAATTCTTCACCTTCTTAGTTATGTTTTTCTCTGTATTTATTCATTTAATTTAAATAATTTTTACAACCACCAATTGAATCAAGAAAAATGGCTAACATTAACTCATTTTTTTTTAGTTCTCTTAACTGTAATTTCTTTCGCGCTGCAGAATGTTTGGAACATTCCCTGAATGAACTTTCACATTTCAGTAATATACTCTCAAAGCTCTCCGCCAACACTCGAAATATCTACAGGTTTATTGCAAGGAACACATCAAACTTCCTATAACGGCAGAACATTTTCTGCGTTTGAAGGCATACCGTACGCCAGTCCACCTGTTGGCGAGTTACGATTTGAGGTGAGAATATTACCAACCTGTATCTATAAATCTGATGTATGTATGGTGTGTTGCATAACAGTATAGTCAGTACGAGTTCCTATGCCATGCATTGGAGCTAATCACAAACTGCTAATAAGTTAGGTGTATACAATTTTTTATTTTTTAACAACATCAATTTAAATAATTACCGCTCACTTAAGGATATTTTCAAAATATTCTCGTTTATATCGACCAATTCAAACAATTTTTGTCGTTAGTACAAACAGTTTCAACATAAGATACCTTCCAAGTCACAAGACGGCATATACATAAGTATTGGCAAAGAGTATATATAGAGAGAGAGCCCACGAGGCAAGGAAAAGTGCCAATAAGATTTTATGGCAAAAATTGGCTGTGAAATGCTGCCATCTGGCAACTGCAGGCAAAACTAGTTAGTAAATTACGATTTCTTACGATGTGACATCCAGTATTGAGAAAAGTTACGAACCCAAAGAACCGGTCACTCCCTGGATGAGTACATAAAAGATGCAGGTAAGGACGAAATGAGTGAATAGGAAAATTGCCTCTATGTTTGTTCATGAATCGGCTCGCAAATTCCGAACAACGATTATCAGTTAATGGGATATTTTTGACAGAAATAATAAAAATGTGAACGATTTATTCCTTTAGTTTTCGGAATAATATTTTCATTCGATTCGTTCATATAGACATTGTAAAAGGCATGGCATTTTCTTCGTTTACTTTTATCTCATTTTGCATTATCTTTTTCTTTTTCCCTCTTTAGTAGCAAGATTTCAAATATGTATCTGCCTAGAAAATATTCTTTGTCCAATAACTTTTCAATAGTTTTCTTGTTAACGTGCACGTGTGTACTTTTGCAACATATTCATTCTGCTGATAAGGAATAGTACACGCACACCGATCAACCGATAATAACCGAACGTCCACTCGATTCCTTGTATGTACATAGTAAATACAGCTCCCTTCACGGCGCCTCTGCGGATGCAACCGTTTGTTCGTCTTTAATTACAACCAATAAAAGTTGCTTTAAAAACACTATATTGTGAAAATATTATTTTGTATATCGCCAATGTTACGTTGAAATTTGTGCTTGATGAGCTGACGACGCAAAACACATTTTTAAGTAACGAACTTGAAAATACATTGATACGACGAATAAATTAACAACGGACTGTTTATTCTGATATTTTGCAATTTCTTTCTGGTAACAATTTTAAGAATTCAAATGAAGCGGACTACGGAACCAACAAATCTACAATAAGGAAGATAATCGTAGAATTAATTGAGCCCATTTACAATAAAAACGAAACAGACACTAACTCTGAATTATCAGAAACTAATGATTCTGATTCCGAAAACTTTGTGTTGAGTCAGTTCCTTCAACATCAGCTACGCTACTTAATTTGTAGCAAGATTTAATGGCAATTAGGGGATCCTAGTCTTAATAAACTATGTTTTTTGCGCTCGTATTTTCCAAAAATACGTAATAATAAACAAAAAGTTTGTACGAAATAGTTATTTGATTAGACTAGTTACTTAATTTCTTTAGAACATAGTTATTTATTTAGATTTGTTATTTACTCAGAATAAAAGCATTGTTTTTTGTTTATTTGATATGTTTTATATACATATATTTTCAATAAAATTTAATTTATTTATGTTTGTTTGTAATGCGCGATTAAGTATATTTATAAATAAAATTCCTGTTATGACTATGTACTGCATTTTATTTTCAATATAAGTAAATTTTGTGAAAATTTATTGAAAAAGTTCTATAAATTTGCAATTCCTAGTTTCAACGTTTTTGTATCTCAATTGTTAATGTTATTATTATTGCAAGCATTAATGCAATCAACTTTTAACAGCCACCACAGGAACCATATAATTGGACAGGAACATTAATAGCTGACAAGAAATATATATGCATTCAATCATTTGTGGGACTAGCCGAATTGGGAGTTGCTGGTATTGATATAAATTGTTCTTGTTGGTTACCTTTAGTGTTATCTATCAATTTATAGGTCAAGAGGACTGCCTTTACATAAACATCTATGTTCCTCGGGCAAAACCTAGCAGCGTCGATAACTTAAATGTTATTGTTCATATACATGGAGGTGCCTATATGCTAGGAAGTCCCTTGTTTTATGCAGGGCCCGAATTTTTAATGGACGAAGAAGTTATTTTGGTTACAATGAATTACAGATTAGGACCTTTTGGTAAGAAATATAAGACGGTTTTGACTATTTGAATGACATGACATTAAACTTGAATCTAAAGGATTCTTAAGTACAGAAGATGAAATCCTCCCGGGTAATAATGGGCTTAAAGACCAAGTTCAATCCCTTAAATGGATTCAGAAAAATATTAAATTTTTCGGCGGAAATCCAAATTCTGTAACAGCAGCAGGATTGTCATCTGGTGCATCCAGCTTACATTATCATTACTTCTCACCGTTATCCAAAGGTATGTATAACCGAAATATTTATGGATTGGAAATGTATTCGCATTATATTCCGCAAAATAGGCCTTTTTCATAGAGGATTTTCACAAAGTGGAACCGCATTAAATCCATGGGCGCTTCAAGAAGCAGCTTTGGAAAAAACTAAACATCTAGCGGCAGTCGTAGGTTGCTCAAGTACGACATCAAAAGAATTATTGCAATGTCTGAAAGGGGTACCTGCGCACAACATAACTGACAGTGTTAAATATTTTTTCGGATATAGTACGTATCCATTTTCACCATTCGCGCCCGTTATTGAAAAGGAACATGACGGTGCATTTTTGACGAAACACCCTTATAGAATGTTAGTGGACAAACAAGTTGCTGATGTTCCTTGGGTAACATCGGCAAGTGAAAGAGAAGGAATGTATCCCGGAGCATGTAAGCTACCTCACCGCACACAATCAGTAGAGTAGCTATCACACTTTCAATTAGTTTATATGTGTAATATTTTGTCCCGGCGCCCTTTAAAAATACAAAAAAATATGAAATAAATGATGAAAACCTTCAACAAGAAGTAAGTTAATGTAACGGGAGAACTTGCTGATCGCCATGCATTTTTTTCAAAACGCGGAATGAGGTTTGACTCTGCCAATCTCATTTCTCGCTCCACATCGATTTTTGAGCGATACTTGCTTTTTATTACAATTATAGCTGAAAATCTGGCTTCGCATTAATAGGCTGTCGCAAAGTGAATGAAGATCCTTACAGCTTTTGAACTCATAGCTGGATATTCATTTTTGATTGATATCCAAAACTCCACTAAATCGAAATGAATTCTGGTGGAGCTTGAGCGCGGAAAGGATCTTGGATCCACGCAAATTTCTCGACATTGTCTTCCTCGAGATATTTTGCAAATCAGCCAATGAGCTTTGAGAAGTGTTCGACTTTATTACAGGCCACGTATTTGTGCAATTCAGGGAAACAATGTTGACCGCCATCCTCATTTATTTTTCTTATTCACAACTGCAGCTTTTTCCGAAACACCGCAACCTTTTCCAAAAGTTTCAAAATGTGCATGTTATTGCCTTGTAAAGACAGATTAAAGGCATTGAGCTTGTCAAATATATCGCACAAATACGCTAGTTTCAGCAAAAAGTCGGGTTCGGCAAAGTACCTGGAGTTTTCATGATCTTCCTCTTGTAGACAAGTGTGAATTTCTTGGCACAGCTCAAATGTACGCCATCGTGAACTACAGGAGTATTGCAGGGCCGTGTGTTCAGCTCCCATGTCCATTCGTAGCTTGAAAAATCTGGCTTTCAGTGGCCTAGCTTTTATGTAGTTTACTACGTCTACAACACGTTCCAATACGAAATTCAATTGAGAGCTCATCGACTTTGATGCAAGTGCTTTCTTATGGATGATGCAATGAGTCCACATAGCACGCGGTGCTTTGCTGCTAATAAGCGCCTGCAATCCTCCATAGCGACCAGACATTGATCGAGCCCCATCATCTCTCAGCTCATCATTTTCGGTTATAAACTTGTCAAGCATCTCAAATAAGTATTGAGCCTTTGCACTTCGAATGATGCTTTTGCAGAACACAAGGTCTTCAACGATAATATTATCATCCAGGAAGCATACATAACAAATAAGGTGTCTTTGTTACTGTCTTTTCTCTATTAATTGATCATTGTGATCCAGAGCTATATGATGGATTCTTCAACTAATAGTGTTGTTGGACAAGGGTACCTTTGAAATTAATTTTCCCGCCGATTCTTCCAGCATAATAGACCAGCCGGTTGAATAACCTCTTCTGCGATGGTGTTGACCATGCATGCAACCTTAAAAGATGCTAGCAGCGCGTTGCCTGGTACTGAGGCTTGTTTAGTAAACACACTTTTTTACTTTTGTATATCTTGCAACTTGCTGGTAAAGAATTCGCTAGATTTTTCAATCAAGTTAGACTGATTGGTCTCGAGATGTCGCAGAACTTTTAAAAAGCGCACACACTGCGGTCTCTCTTCACTGTTTACTTCTACTGAAGTAAAACCAAACTTCAAATAATTCAACATCATCATCGTATTTAGATATTTCCGTTTCTTTCCTACCCCACCTCTTGTCAATGCTCTTTCCATTTCAACTTATACCTTTTTTATATAATTTTATTATATTACAATTTGAAACCTTTCAGTTTTCGCTAATAAATTAGAAGAACTTCAAAAAGAATTTGACAGAATCGCACCATATGTCTTGGATTATAATTACACCATCACTACTAGTCAAATGGCATCACTAACTGACGAAATTAAGAATTATTATTTCAAGGGATCGATCAATCTTCCTGACTTCATAACGGTATCGATTTGTTCCATTTAGGGTTTCTCAACTACATACTTTTGTTTATTTCAGCTTTTAGGTGACAGACACTTTTTGGTAGCAGCCAATATGGCAGCAAAGTTACAAGCTAAAGCAAACAAATCTCCAGTTTACTTTTATTTCATAAGTTACAGAGGGGAACGTAGCTTTTATGAATCGTACATGAAAAACAATGGAGGTGAATGATTTTTTGTAATGATAGATCATCAAAAACAGGCTTGAAATACTATTTGCAGGCGCTGCACACGGGGATGATGCTTATCATTATCTCTACATCAATGGTAGATTATCAAAATCAGATGAAGAAATGAAGTCCTTGTTTATGCAGTGGATTTTAAATTTTGCAAATGACGGGTAAATATGCCTTATCTTTGATATTAAAAAAACGGTCCCATGGCTTAATAGTAGCAAGAAGCAATTCCTGCCTGTAGCAAAGTTAGGCGTTGGGCGCTTACTTGTTGCGCACAAGTTCTACCAGTGTGAAATAGCAGATTTTTCTGTCCAGTACAATCCTAAGTTACCATTCGCATGTTGAGGAATAAGTAACTGCGCTTCACTCTTTATGGCGATGGATTGATACCAGAGAAGCCGTCGAACACTTTATTCACACCATTTACACCATTAAAAGACTCCTAAGATTATGACAAGCTTCTCGGTTAAGTCGTCACTACACATAAAAAAGTTTTATTTTTACCTTATGTGAAAAAAAATGTATAATCTGTTTGATTAGTTTCTGAAAACAGCAAATGGGATCAATTCAAAGTATTTCCAACCACAATTATTATTCCCTTGAATAATTTAGTATAACATAATTATGAAAATGTTTCAACACATTCTTGTTTTTGCATAATTTTAGCTAGAAGAAACCACAATCAACTAAGGTATTTGCAGAAACGTTGCTTATTTCTGTTACTTATTCCAGTTTAATCTAACAATAAGCTTAAGCATTTAATCGGTGCTAGGCATAGAACTATATGTATTTCTATAATGGACTAAAAGTAATGTCAAAACATCGTTCGAAAAATAATATTTTTATTGCTTTGCAAATGATAACCTCCTTGTATTCTTGGTTTCCGGGTTGGAACCCCGTCGTTGTCATAGCTTTGGCCGACGTTTCGTCCACACCCTTATGGGACATCTTCAGGGCTGTTACTTCATACATGAAAACTTATTCATTCCGAAAGGGTTTAAATAGGGCGTGTTTTGGATCAATGGAGCGGAAATGTTTTGCGTCGATGAAGCGGAAATGTTATACATCAAAGAAATGTTATGCATCGGTGAAGCGTGGCGGTTGCTAGGAGGTTTAATCAGTTGGGATTTCCACATGTATCTTCGCGATTTAGATTGTTGGGATGTTCTTATTATCTTTATTGATTCACGGATTTTTCTACTATAATGGTGAGGATTGCGAGATAAGATGCAGGTAGAGTTAAATTGGATTTGGTGGCCAGTTTCCAATCTATGCTCAGCCAATGTGGACCTGGCTACACGCAACAACCGCGTACAACGCTCGTGCTCAATAACATGAGTGCTGACTGATCGCTTTGTTTCACCGATGTACACACTGCTGCAGGAACATAGAATCTGGTAGACACCAGGGGCTTCCAGATGATCGCGGTCTTTAATGAGAAAGTAGTCTGAGAGCTTGAAATAGGGTTTGAAGATTTATGTTGTTCCTGAAGAGAATCTTGCTGATGCATTTAGTGACACCATAAATGTAGGGTAGGTTCGCTTGCTTACGGAAATTAGGGTTATATGAGGGGAGTTGCTATAGAGGAGGGTTAATGGTAGTTTGAATATCTTTCCTGGAATAGTTATTGCGGATCTAGGTTTCAATGATGTTGTTCAGTTCTTGAGGAAGCGAATTAGGTTCAGATCTATATAAACCCCTTCGGAATGAATAAGTCTCCAATCAGTGTGCAGTAACAGCCCCGAAGATATCCCATAAGAGTGTGGACGAAACGTTGGCCAAAGCTACGACAACGGCACGGTTCCAACCCGAAAACCAAGAGTATAGTATTATTGACGACCGCGGAAGCCTACGGACCAGATAACCTCCTTGTTTTGTAGAATGAGTTATTTTCTATCACGCACCAAAAAACTTCAAATATTAATAATAAAAATAATGAATGCATTCCAATTTCAGTAAGCCCAAATTGGAAATGGTGGAATGGACACCAGTGAAAGACGAGAAAGCATTACACTACTTACATTTCAAAAATCCTAATGAAATTCACATGGCTATGGACGAGAATTTAGGAGCTCACAACTTCTGGAGCAAGCTTCCTTTCAAAGAAAATGAGAACTACAATTAAACTAAAAACAAATTGTAATATCTTTTCTAAACGTGAATAAAATAATGGGATATGGGCGTTCATTCAGAAGCATAGTGTATTCTTAAATATACTCCAACTTACTGCTTGCTGTGTGTTCTCCCTGTTTTATTCCCTCTTTACTACTACTAATCTTACATCCTCCAACCATGCTCTGCTAGATCTTTCACTTGTTTTCTTATTTACCCTAACTTCTAGAATTTGTCTTACGGTTCCATTATCTTGCATTCGCTTCATGTGACCATACCATCTCATTTGCTCTTCCTCGACGGCTTCCACTATGGGTTTCACTTCCAGGTTACTACTGTTAATTGTTTTCCTAATTCTCTTTTTTCTTGTTGCTGTTATTCTTGCTCGGTTTCTTTCCGTCATTGTCCACGCTTCTGCTCTGAATGTTAATACACTCTTTCTGCTATTTCCTCATCCAACCTTCCATTTTCTGATATCATAGCCTGTTTGACGTACGTGAGTAGCTGTAACGATCAGGGTTATGAAACTGAAGAAATAATTACCCTTGCTTTCGATTCACAATCTGACTTTTCTGTGCCACAACTCAATATCCACGAGCACGAGGAGCACAAGCGCACAGGACACTGTGTGCACTGGACGTACGTTTCAATAGCCAACCTATCATCACCAGCAGTAAAACTGAACTAGCAGACTGGACGAAAAACTAACCTGATAAAGTAATTTTAAATTATGCAAATCCAAAGATATGCAAATCTAAAGTAAGCAATTTTAAAACAAACAATATTACAAACAAATTACGGTTAATTAACTTCAGTTATACATGATATAACAAAGGATAAAGGCTGGAATTTAGGTGTCCCAAATCTGAATTCATTAGGTTATGTTTGTTTTTGTAAATTTCCATGCCGTCATAACAATTTAATTGAACAATGCTGCCTATGTTCTTAACTAACCTTATATTACCGACATTATGATTATTGTGGAGAGACGTAAATGTGGCATTTATACCTAAAGGGGGAAGGCGATCATCCGCAGACCCTAAAGCGTATAGACCCATCAGTTTCTCCTCATTCCTGCTCAAAGGAATGGAAAAGGTATTAGACCAATACCTAAGGAATGAAGTACTTGCAACAAACCCACTTCATCCTAACCAGCATGCCTATTAGAAGGCGAAATCAACAATAACGGCCCTCCTATTTGTCACAAGTAAATTGGAAACGTCACTTGTGGCAAAGAAATAGCTCTCTGCGCATTCTTGGACGTAGAGGATGCTTTTGATAACACCTCCTTCGAAAGCATTGGGAGAGTAACTTCTGCCAAAGGTTTTCACCCGTCGTCTACAAAATGGATCAAAGCCATTCTCCAAAGTCGACGAATAAGCGCCACGTTGAGATCCGAAACGAAAACAATTAGAGCTAATAGAGGCTGCCCCCAAGAAGGGTCCTGTCACCTCTGCTCTGGTGTCTCTCCTACAGAAGTTAATTTCTAACGAATATGGGGTGCAAGGGTACGCTGAAGACCTGGTAATCATGATCCGTGGAAAATATGAGAATATTATACCGCAAGTTATGCAAAGAGCTCTGAATGACACGTATAAGTGGTGCCAAAATCATAGCCTACGCATAAACCCACAAAAGATTACAATCGTCCCTTTTACAAGGAGAAGAAAGGTCTGTTTTAAATCACCCTCCATCGAAGAGAAAACCATTAGCTTCAGCAACGAAGTTAAATATTTGGGGGTTACGTTTGATAAAAAACTAACATGGAACTCTCACATCTCCAACTTACAGAAAAAAGCCACTACGGCCTCACTAGTATGCCGAAGGATCCTTGGTAAGAATTGGGGTCTTAAGCCTCATATGACCTTCTGGTCCTATACAGCAATAATCGGACCCATGATTACCTGCATCTCTCTGGTGGCCAAAAACAACTCAGAAAACTGTGCAACAGCAGCTTCAACATATTCAGAGACTTGCATGTCTCAACATCACAGGAGTGATGCGTACCTGTCCCACAGCAGCTCTGGAAGTCCTGCTGGGAATAACACTCTTACTAAAACGAAGCGATTACAGCCTGGGGATCTTAGAGGGCATCTCAAAATCCTTGAAGAACCCAACATAAATTATCTGATGTATATTGCAAAGGACACGATCCCTATGCAATATAATTTTGATCAACCTTATAGGGTGATCATTGATGGTCGTACTGAGTGGGCATCTGGTGGGCCTCAATGTAAAAGAAGTACCCTGGAATGGTACAGGCACGGCTCGAGAATAGAAGGTGTCGGAACAGGTATAGGCATTAGTGGTCCTAACTTCCACCTAAAAATGAGCAGAGATTTCTGCTTTGAACTTGTGCGCCATAAAGAACCTCGAGAAAGGGATCCGAGGAGCAACTATTAATATATTCAGCGACAGTCAGGCAGTTCTAAAGGCTATTAAGGCCTACACATACGAATCTGCTCTGATACACGAATGTACATAATTTACGGCAATTAGGACGCAAAAACCACGTTACTTTGCGGTGCGTCCCAAGCCACCACGGGACCGAAGGAAACGAAAAGGCAGATAAGTTGGCCAAAGAAGTAGCGAATATGCCTTTCATTGGTCCTAATCCCTTCTGTGGTCTCCAAAAGAGCCACATAAAACAAGTAATCAAGATGTGGGAGGACAATCAAAAGGCCTCGTACTGGGATAATGTTCCAGGACAAAAACAGGCGAAAGCACTCATATCAGGTTCGCCAAAAACAGCAAAAATAGCGCTATCGTTCAGCAAGGGTGATCTCAGATTACTGGCAGGATTTCTGACGCGCCATGTAGCCCTAAAATATCACCTATTTAAACTAGGAAAAGCTGAAGATCTGCCGTCTATGCCAAGAAGGTCTGGAGCGGCAGAACACATCCTACGTGAATGTGTTGCCATCAATCGCACACGACACTAACACTTCAGTAGGCCATTTCTTGCACTTACTGAACTGAAGGAAGCAGATCCTAGAGTAGTACTAAGGTTTATTAAAAGCCTCGAACTATTCTAACACACATAAGGGCATTATGTTACAATAATCTATTAAGGTCGCAGTGATTAAAGGCATGTGTGCCATAGCCCGACGAAAATAATAATAATAATAATGCCTTCATAACAATTTCATTGAACAATGCTGCTTATGTTATTAACTAACCTTATATTACCAACATTATGATTATTTTCAGCACTAAATTTATCAAACCTTCTGAATTTGAGATGAACGAAATGCTCTTTGTACCTAACTCTGATTGATCTTTTTGTCAACCCAATATATACCGGGTATGTCATATTTCTGCATATGTGAAATAACTCCCTTAATGTTAGAGGAAAATAGCATTAAAAAGAATTGAATGGTAGTTACACGGCTACAATTCTATTTGATCAGGTGTTTTCGAGCTTCAACTGTTTTGGTGCAGCTACACCCACTTATTTTTTTTTAATTGCATGACACCTATTTTTTCACACCATTTGATAGAGAATTATTTTTTCTTTCTGATGGTTTGAACGTTTCAACACCTGACAAAACAAAAATTTCGAGAAAAATTCAAACAAAGCTTCCATCGCGGTAAGTCGTGGACATGATATCTACCTGTAATATTAAACGTGATATTTCACATATGCAGAAATGTGACTCACCCTGTACTTGATCGCAATCTTTACATGAATGATTTATTCATGTTATCTACTAGGTCTTTAGAATATCATATAAGGTTTTTGAGGAAGCCCTCTGTGGTTGAATAGTATACCCAATCCCTACCACCGGTAAAATGACTTAAACCAAATGAAAGTGTATTCACTTTAAATGACAACTTCGTAAATTTTCTAGATAAGATGAATTTGATATAATACTGTCATTATCTTTAGAGTAGTAATTGTAGTGAAATACAGACTATATCTCGCCCTTGTAATAATATTTACTTTACTTTTTTCAAATTAAACTAACAGCGTATATAGCAGAAAATCTCATTATTTCAAAACTAAGTAAAATTGATTGCTATTAACATTGCAATAGTGAGATTTCGATGTCTCAATCACTTTTTTATTAGCTGGCTAAATTATATACCCAGTGAATAGTGTTTATCATATTAGTTCCACTGTAGGAAAAGTATACTATTTCAAGTATCACACAAAATCAAAATATAAATCTGTACAAATATATGGAAACCTTGCATTTAAAATGTAGTATCGTGCTGCGGTAAGATAATTATGAAGTACTTTTCTTGTTGAACCACTAATAATCACCGATTCGAAAAATCGAACCGTTAAAATTATATAAACAATTAAATCTCGTAATTGCTCAACCGTAAGCCGTGTAAGAGATAACTTTTATCAATAGAAGTGGTATTTCTCATTCTGTGCGGGTAATTGTCTTTTTCACGAGTAGATCTGAAAGCAACCATAACTGCTGCGACTTTACTACAAATCACAAGAATTGATTATGTCGAGTGCAATGTTACTGTTCATACTTCTTGTTAGATTAACTTCAGGTAAGATTTAATTTTTTATTATCCATTTATCAGGCAATTTAAACTAAAACATCTGTGAACTAATTTTTGTTTTAGAAACATTAACAATTACAACTTTTAGAAAAAATTTTACAGATTCTACTTTTACTTCTTTTATTTTTAATATTATAAATTTACTTTATTATATGTGTGTTAAAATACATCTTTGAACTTTTGTTCGATTCATGTATTTTTAAAATGTTTAGAAAATTATTTGCCAATATTATTCTGTACAGTGTAAGAAGTATTTTAAATTTTAAATTACGAAATTATAACTAACAAAACTTCGGACAAAATTGGATCTGTTAATCATCTACATACATAACTAGCATATTTGGCATTGGTACTGCTTTTGTAACAGATTTATCGGAAAAATGGAAAAAAATTCCTCTAGAATAAAGAGCAGCTGTTTGAAAGTCACGATGAACTAAATAAAATTAAATTTGATAAATAATTCGAAACAATACTTAATAATGGCAGATTAAAACTTAGTGTGTAGGCATATTTTAGTACTTTTCCTATAACTGTCATTACCAGACCTCTGTCCTCTGTGACCCTCTCTCCCCTATATGTAAATGTCATATTCACAGCAGTGAACGTATTGCAATAATTATAATAACTTATTCTACAAATACCCTACTTATAAATTATTGTGAGAAAAGTAATGATAGATTAGGTGAAACAACACATACTAGGAAATTAAAAACCCTGGTTAAATAGCATGTCTGTAAATTTTCTCGTGAAATTGAACAAAATTTCAAATAAAATTGCAATTACCATATCATTTCAACCTTAGTTCCGTCCAAATACATGTACAATTACAAATAATAATAATTAGTCGATTAAATACCAATCACAAATACATCTTTCACGAAAACGGTGCTCGGTTACGTGTTTGGTTTCTGCTTTGAAACTTTGTTTTTCCAAAATAAAATCGAATTAGATGCGAAGAAGGGCTCAGTTGACGTCTAGCATCCTCTTTAAACCGAAAGCCCTTCAAAACTTGAAATGCAAAAAAAAACGATTCCTTTACCACTTATGCTAATATTGTATATTTTGATACATCACCTAAACAGCGTGACGTCATCAAAGAGCGCTGAGGCCTTGCAGTCTTGGTGGTAGCGGTAACGACATGACACCTCCCGTTTGCCGGACCAGCGTGCTAACCACTACACCACAGGGACCTCATGTTAGGAACGTTCACTTTAATACCCAGTTGTTATTTTATCTGCAAATATATCATAATATTTCCACAGACAATTTTAATTCTTACATGCCAAGTACACCAATTAATTAATACATTCTTGGCTTCCGTCGGTGAATTATGAAAATCTGCAATTTCCTTGAAATTTCCGACGTAATTAAATGAAAAAAAAATGGTCTGTCCAAATATTATGATATATTTGCAGATAAAATAACTTTTCATAATTCACCAATGGAAGCCAAAATATATTAATTAAGTCAATTGTTCGAAAAAACCTAGTAAAAAATGCATTATGTAACCTTTTTCTATATTTATTTTGGTATTACTGGTGATTATTTATTTCAAATAGATATTTTTTTTTCGTGGTGAGTAAACCAGAACATATTCTATTCTTACAAAAATTTTGATTCAAATCGGAAAAAAAAAGAATATCATACAGTATAATATGTTTCTTAAAATAAATACAATTTTTTTTTTATTTGAAATTTGCTAAATAAAGCTAAGACTCGCAGTAACCCAGATTGAAGGAAATGTGAAAATAAAGAAGAAATTTAGAAAGTGCGCACATAATAAAAGTACCGTAATTATTTATACAACAGAATGAGATGTTTTACGAGTTTCAAAGAATAAAATTATTTCAAAGATATTCATTTTATTTGAAATGCCAATTACTTTAGTAGTGGCAAATTTCATATTTTTGATCATTATTTTAAAGGAAAGTTTTACGTCTTTATCATTAGCAGCCTTAAGAAGATAGTAAATATTAATAAACATGTAATCTATTATGTCAAAGGATTAGCGTGAGCACATTGTTTTATCTCTTATTCTTTAAAGTATTTGTTTAATACGGAATATGTAAAATTACCCTTTAACGTTTGCTAATGTTATTTAAATGATAATGTAGAATTTATTATTTATGTATATACAGCGTTGATTGGCGTGCCGAATAAGTGTCTGTGTTTATTCAATTAAGCTTGATATATTCGAAAAAGCGATAACATCGTTTCTGAACTATTGAAATATTTGCAGAATCATACGGCGATAACGTTCCTTCAATCGAAATATCAAGCGGATGGCTTCAAGGTACGCTTAAAAAATCTTATACTGGAAAAACGTTCGCATCATTCGAGGGGATACCGTTTGCTGCGCCGCCAATTGGAGAACTGCGATTCGAAGTTAGTGCTTTTATTAATTCATGACTTTATTCTATTACTTCGCCTATTTTGTTTGTTAAAATAGGCTCCACAAGAACCATATAATTGGACCGGAACATGGATAGCTGACACCACACATAAATGCCTTCAGTCTTATAAAGGTCCTAAAGAATTAGGAGCTGCGGGTACGTTGTAAATATTAGGGATTGCAATACCGGTATACCGTTTACCGGTTAGTTAAACGAAAATACCTTTTACATATTAGTTTGTTATTTATTATTAAGGTCCGACAAACGAGTGCAACGTCAGAGAAGTATCGCGCTAAAGTAGGTAGGTGAGATGCAATACAAATTATTAAAAAATAATATATTGTTACCTTTTATTAACGTCCTGATGTCCACTGCGACAAAATACTACTGCCCCGGTAAGCCGCGTAAAACTGCAACATAAGCAACGCTTCCATTGTCGATTCCCTTAGCCTTCGACGTTGGTCTGAAAACGTTTTCGTGTATTTCGAAAATGATCGTTCTACATCTAGCGAAGTAGGATTTGCGTAATTCAGATATTCCTTTATCTCTTCTGTGCACTCTTTATTTTCAATACTAGACCGAACCTGCAATGAAATTTTTGAGCGACAACTAGTCCTATAGGATCCGTCAAGCTTTCTAGAGCGGCTTGTAAATTATCTAAGGTATTTAATGAATCTTGTAAAGATAAGTGATTTGTAACTGCGATATAGCTTGTACAACTGCAGAATTGTTTATGGAAATTTCATCTATTTGTAATTGAACGTCCGAATTGGAAAAAAGTTGCAGACTCTCCGGAATCGCTGTAGATTCATTTGAATTGAATTTTAAAATCACATCCTTCACATTTGCGAAAGATTTATGATAATAAAATACTACCTGGAGCCATGTTTCCCATCGAGTTATTACAGACTGAAGTGGAAGTTTCGGGCACAATCGTTTGAAAACGCGCATATGTTTGGGGGATTTCACAAACACTTTTTTGGTAGATGCTATTAAATTATTCACCATCGGATACTTCTTTCGAATGGTTTCTGCAACGACATGATACGCGTGTATGAGACATGTTATGTGAAGAAGAGTCGGAAAGCGTCCTACCAACGTTCAGCATTGTTGTAGCTCCATCAGTAACTAACATTGTGACTTGGGCTCCTGTGATACAAAGCTGCTGAATAATTACGTTTTTCAACTCATCTACTATACAGTTTTTTACTGTACCCTGCAAATGTGGTAAATTGTATCGCAATTGTCTATTGGTTGGTAGTTTCCATGAGGGAACATATTTATTCCAAAAAAGACGAAAGTGTTCATTGTCTACTAGGTGTTGTGGGCTGTTGCACACACTTAGCATAAAAATAAAATCATACAGAAATTCCCAGTACGGAATATTGTTGCTTAAATTCTGTACATGACGTTTACTTTTAATATGTCTTCTACGGTGAAATGTATCGCAACCTATCAACCGTATATTGCAAATTTTGCACTGAATGGTAGTACCTGTATATTCCAACTCAGGGAAACGGCTAATATATTTATTCACATGCGATGCTAAAGGTAAACCTCGCTTACGACGATCCATGTTTTAAAAGATGCACATCGATAAACCGACCTTTTACAATCTTTGACGCTCTTTAAAAATCGCACTTGAAGTATTGCCTTTGTAGCCGTGCAGTGAGCAGGCTTACACCAGGGATGTTATAGTTCCTACTAGTGTATATCGTTGTAATTTCTATGTCGTCGATGTTACGTTGGAATTTATGCTTGGTGACCAAACGACGCGAAACACATTTTTAAGTAACAAACTTAAAAACACGACGTATAAAGGAACGACGAACTGCTTATTCTGATGTTTTCCAATTTCTTTATGGTAACAATTTCAAGAATTCAAATGAAGAAGACCACGGAATTTTTACTAAGACCAACAAATCTACAATAACGAAGATAATCGTAGAATTAATTGCGCGCATTTACGATAAAAACGAAACCGACACTATTACTGAATCATCAGAAACTAGTGATTCTGATTCCGAAGACTTTAGATGTTTAGTCAGGTCAGTCAGTTCCTTCAACATCAGCAACGCTATCTATGAAAGATAAACTGCAGCTCTTAATAAAAGAAAAAACCGAGACATCTTGTCAAGTACCGACTCTAATGCAAAGTAAAAATAAAAATTTAACACAAAAAGAAATAAATTATTTTGAAAAGCAAAAAATAAGAGGGAAATACACATAAATGGTGTATGATTTTTTACTAACCTGTCGGCCAACAAGTGTGGAATCGGAAGAGCCTTTTTCGCAGCTGACTTAATTTGTAGCACAACTAGGGGATCCTAGTCTTGATAAACTATCCTTTTTGCGCTCGTATTTTCAAAGAATACGTAATAACAAACAAAAAGTTTGTACAAAATTTAGTTATTTGATTAAACTAGTTACGTAATTTCTTAGGAACATAGTTATTTAATTAAATTTGTTATTTACTCATAATAAAAGTATTATTTTTTGTTTATTTAATATATGTTGTCAATAAAATGTCATTTATTTATGTTTGTTTGTAATGCGCGATTAAGTTTGTTTATAAATAAAATTCCCGTTATTACTATTTACTTAAAAAAAAAGTACAAGTAAATTTTCTGTAAATAAAAATTACCTGTAAATTACCGGTAAACTGGTAATGAAAAAAATTTACCGTCGGTAAATTTGCAATCCCTAGTAAATACCAACATATATGAAACAAATTACTTCTTTCATTTTCCTTTGCAGGAGAAGAAGATTGCCTTTACTTAAATGTTTATGTTCCCAGACCAAATCCTAATCCTCTCGACAATCTGAATGTACTTGTTCATATACATGGAGGTGCCTGGATGCTTGGGAGTGGAGATTTCTATGCAGGACCGGATTACTTAATGGACGAAGAGGTTATTTTTATTACCATCAATTATAGATTAGGACCTTTCGGTAAGTTCATTATCGGTCAGTTATTTTGCCTGACTATCGCAATAACATAGAATTATAAAACACTTTACATAGGAGTGAGAAAGACGCAGAATATTTGCTAGTTTTAGGTACCTACGGACATAATATAAAATTAAATTGTCTCTGTAAACATTAATGTTAGCAACTAACTTACAAGTTATTGCAAGCAAGCCAATGTTTACAGAAGCAATTGGATTTTTGTGAAGACCTTTAGATTAAAATAACGTTTGTATTTTTATTAAGCATTCATTTGAATTGAAAAAGGGACAATCTCAAAGCAAAAACAATTCAGTGATAAACATGACATCCTAAGCCAATACAGCACACGCAGAGAAACGTTTACTTATATCAAGATTGTCCGCCTCAATTAAAGACAATTACTGTTTCAGTTATGAAGAATCCAATAGCTGTTTTAAATCAAAAGAAATATTTTCTTAGCGCCTTTTTCTCCACTTAAGAAACGTATATGTTTGTAATGAAATAATTGTATTTCTTTGTACATGGTGGGGCAGAGCAACTTACTTATTTAGAAATTCAATTAAAAAAAAACTAATGCAGATATATATTTAATTCTTTGAACAGCATCAAGTACAACATTTAAATTTTCCCAGTTTTAAAGATGATATCAGGCAGATGGCGTCCATTATTCTCAATACACTGCGTTAGTCGAACTCGGAAGTTTCGTTCAACTCTTTCCAGCATATCGACGGGTATGTTGGCGACAGCTTGACGAATGTTGTTCTTCAGGTGAGCCAGGGTCCTAGGACGATCGTTGTAAACAAGTGATTTTAGACAGCCCCATAAAAAATAGTCGCAGGGGGCTAAATTAGGCAACCGTGCTGGCCAATGCAGATCGCCCCTCAAGGAGATGAGGCGTCCTGGGAAGTGTTGCCGCAAACGTCATTAACACACGCGCTGTATGTGCCGTGGCACCGTCTTGCTGGAACCATACATCTCCCACATCCATCTCGTTGAGTGTGTGTGTGTGAAACTGCCCGTTCGTTTTCTTAAAAAGACCATGATGCTAACTAAACCAAGCGGAGCTACAACTTTACGCCCCGCCCTCTCGAATGTGCCTACTCCCATCCTCCTCGGAGCAACTATCGCTTCAGGGCAGGCAAAGTACACATGAAAAACAATAACCAAGATAATGCTAATATAAATAGCTCATGGTATTGATGGAATCACTCCCGGCAAAAACAATGTGAGAAGAGAAAGGCACTAACGCTTTTTGCTCCTGCCCACATTGTTGTTCATCTCTCAGTTTATGTCACTAATCTTCAAACACAGCACTGAAATATTTCCTGGCGCCACCTACTCCCAAGAGATACAGTCATGATGTTCTAGAGAGTAGCGACAGGAACCAGAAGAGAGATGTCATATTTGCCCATACAATGATATAACCTTTAACGTACAGCGTTTCATAAATGTAATATTTTTTTCGTTTTATTACTATTTACCACGTGTACTAATTTAACTGACTGTAGTTTTTTTTAATACGTAATAATAATAAAAAAGGGATAAACTTATTAACTTATTAACTCATTAATTATTAAACTACATAAAAATAATCCCTATTTAATTACATTATTAAAGAAATTGAATATTTTCTTAATTTAAAACTAACTACTTGGAAGAAATATGTTTCTGTCTTGGATTTTCTTGATTTTCTAATCCCCTAGAAGGCCTAGAAAATATTTATTTAGTACAAATGAAATTTCAAGAAAATTATTTTCTTACACTGTACACTTTTATAGTCTTGAAGTAAAATTATGTTCTTGAATAGAGACTGATTTTTGCAAGTTCAGTCGCAGACATGTCATCATATCTGATCCAAAGTTATGGAAAACACATCAAAGTATTCTCGAGGTTAATTTCATATTTACCCATAAAAAATTAGCCATAGAAGGAAATAGGCTGACATTGCAATTCCTTCAGTTTATAGGTAAAAGGTGTTATTGATTTGAGAAAAAATTGCTTTGACATCAGCACTGCCTCACCACTGGATGGTCCAAGAATCAAAAAAAAAACTACCTACTACGACTTGCATTGTATGATTTTGTATTTTTGTATTTGAAAAAAAGTAAGTACTTCTTAAATAAAATTTCATCTCTGTAAGAGTTTCCGCGAACATCAATATATATATTACATATTTCGAAATCCTATATGCAATCGTTTTTTCGATTACCCCGTTTGAAAAAACTATACAACCTGCATGCACGCAAAGAGTTTTCAAGAGCTTCTTCTTCATTTCTAGGATTTTTGAGTACAGAAGATGAAGTGCAGCCAGGCAATAACGGCCTTAAAGATCAAGTTCAATCGTTCAAATGGATTCAGAAAAATATCAAATATTTCGGTGGTAATCCAAATTCGGTAACCATAACTGGAATGTCCGCAGGTGGTGCTAGTGTCCACTATCACTACCTCTCTCACCTATCTCGAGGTAAAACTCGATTAAAGTATTTGCTTACGTTTCCACCCACAAGATTCTTCATAATATAGGTCTCTTTCATCGAGGAATTTCTCAAAGCGGAACTGCTATAAATCCATGGGCTTTACAAGAAGCTTCTTTAGACAAGGCTCAACGTTTAGCAGCCTTAATGGGTTGTCCAACAAGTAATTCGAAAGAAATCATTAAATGTTTGAGGCTGCGGAATGGGAATCAAATTGCAGAAGTTGTTACTACTTTCTTGGTGTATGACGGATTTCCATTCTCGCCCTTTGGACCTGTAGTGGAGGTAGAACATGATGGTGCGTTTCTTACAGAACATCCGTATAAATTGTTAACTGAGGGGAAAATAGCTGATCTTCCTTGGATAACATCAGTTACTGAAAGGGAAGGAATCTATCCAGGAGCTTGTAAGAAGATGGGAAAAACAATTTCAAACGTAGATTTGGTACTACCTTATATTGTTTCAGTTCTCGGTAATCAGATGGATCAACTTGATAGGGAATTTGAGGAAATTGCTCCACATGTCTTAGATTATAACTACACTATTAGCGAAGCAGAGAAAGCCTCTATTACACAAAGAATTAGGAAGCATTATTTCAAAGAATCCGTTAATCTGCATGATTTGATCACGGTAAGTATTTAGATACGTCTCGGCACACTCGGCACCACATAAATTATTAATTAACTCGGAAAGGCCGTTTCGAAGACACGTGGGTCTTCATCTTCAACCGCGTACCGATTGATGTGAGAGAACATTTATTAAATCTAACGAACTCGCACTATTCATACTCCTCAAGAAAATATATATAAGTACCTACTTTTGCCGCTTAAACTAAGAAACAAGTTAAAACAAGGAGAAAAGGCGGAAAAAGGTCTTGTCACCACGAAACGCAAGACATGTGGCCATCCCACCCTAATAAAAATAAAAATCGAGTGAGACAACGGTTATGTCCTTTCTATCCGTCAAATTTGTATTCTTTTCGCCTATACCCTTAAAACTAAAGACTGGACAACATGCGGAATACTTATAGGAAAAGATAAAGGCCCTTTCTCTTTATTGATTAGGATTCCATTCTTCTTTCTTTCTTAGTCTAAGCGGCAAAAGTAGGTACTTGTATATATTTCTCTTGAAGAGTAGGGATAGAGCGGGTTCGTCAGATTTAATAAATGTTCTCCCACAGCAATCGGTACGCGGCTGAGGATGAAGACCCACGTGTCTTCGAAACGGCCTTCCCGAGTTAAGTAATAATTTGTGTGGTACGGAGTGTGCTGAGAATATTATTGTTTACCATACTATCCCACAGTCCATGCTAACATTATTTAGATACGTATTTAATTATATAATTGTAGTTAGATTTAATTCCCATTGAAATTTTAGCTTTGTGGTGACAGGCATTTCAAAGTTGAAGCAGATATCGCCGCTCGATTACAAACAAAAGCCAACAAGTCACCGGTTTACTTCTACATTATGGGCTATAGAGGGCAACGTAGTTTCTCTGAAATTTTCCTTGGCACCCAACACGATATCGGTAACATTATAACCACAATATTCCGTACCAACAATGCCAATAGCTAAATCTTTCAAGGTGCTAGTCACGCTGATGATGTAATATATTATATGAAGACTTTCTTGGCCACGGGTAAACTCACAGAATCTGATGGAGAAATGAAATCGATATACATGCAATGGATTTTAAGTTTCTCTAGTGACAGGTAATAGTTTTTTTTAGATTAAAACACTGTCACATTAAAGTATTTACTTCTTTAGTAAACCAAAAATCAAAAATATAGAATGGAAACCCTTAAAGGGCGAAGAAACGTTGCAAGTTTTATATATTCATAATCCTAAAGAGCTTTCTATGAAATCAATGGACGATTTAGGATCTCGTCAATTTTGGAGTCAATTACCTCTAAGAGAAAATAATAATCTTTACATACTTAAGGACGAATTGTAGTTACTTTAGAGAAATTATTTAGTTGGAATTTCTTTTTTTATATAAGTGTTATTTTTTTATAATGTATTAGAGTCAATAAAAAGTTAATTTTAATATAATGGTAATTATACAGTATATTCATTTGAAAACTTCCCAGGCGGCCTACACCCGAAACTAATAACATTATTAAAAAATATAAAGCCAGGTCAATTTTTGTTTCGAAGGGGAACCATTTTGATTAATATATCATGATACTAAACTTACCCCCTTAATCCCCCCACCCGCAACATAAAAATCTTAAATCGGATGATACCATTTGTGACACATCGTTGGAAAGATATTTTCATTATGAATTCAGTAGTACATTTTACTTTAACATTTGGTTAAGTTCTAGGGATTATAACAGAAAAAATATGCCAAGCAAGAATTGCAAAATTATAAACTTCTTAGACCAAGTAGATTAGAATTGTTTCCCTTTGTTGAAGTTATAACCATAAGGTTAATTAGAATAAGCATTAGTATTTAGATTATAAGTTAATATCCGTAAATAATATAGTAAGTAGTTTGTATTTAAGCCTAGTTTTAAGCGAGTTCGTATCCTAAATTAATTTAGTATACTTCATAATCTGAAGAAGACAGTGTATGTTGAAACAAATGTAATTTTGTATTGTAATAAAATTGAAAGTGATTTAGTGTGTATTGCTCCATAATAGTAGAGCAGTCTATTTTGCCTTACTGTTATACTGTTTTTAAAAAGAGGTGGTTTTATTTTTTGTAAAGAAATATCGAGCAGGCACATAGTTATTTTCGTTTATTTTAATGTTTATTGACAGTTAATTGTCAATCACAAAATAACAGAGAAACACTCATTCTTTTGTCAATATGGTTTGCACTCTTGAAATGCCAACGGAACTAGTGCTTTTGTATGGCAAAAATGAAAATTGTGCAAGGTGAATGGCTGCTGAATTTAATCAAAAACATCCTGATGAAAACATAAGCCACAGATACGTATTAGACCTCGTTAAAAAATTTCTAGAAACTGGTTCTGTACTTAGCAAGAAACGCATCAGGAATAAAATGGTTGATGAAGGTAGACAAATAAAAGTTTTAGGTCGTTTCGGCGTAAATCCTCGTGCATCCATTAGGAAAATAGCTTCCGAAACGCAACTCGCCATAGGTTCCGTGCACAAGATTCTGAAATTACACAAATTCCATCCTTATAAGATGCAGATTGCTCAACATCTCAATGAGGATGACTTTGATAGGAGAATGGAGTTTTGTGAAACGTTGACAGAGAAAATCAGTAATAATGAGATAAGAGTATTCAATATTTGTTTCAGTGATGAATCAACATTCTATCTAAGTGACTTTGTAAACCGCCATAACTGTAGATACTGGGACAATGAAAATCCTCATTTATTCAAAGAAGTTCACGCGCAAAAATCTGAAAAAATTAACGTTTGGGCTGGTATACTTGGAAATGAGGTAACCGGTCGTGTTTTCATTGATCAAAATATTACCGGCGAACTATACCTCGAACTATTACAAAATACAATTAATCCCTAAGTAATACAAAGTTTGGAAAACCAGCAAGATCAAATGGGAAATTCATTAATTAATGAAAATGAGCTTTTCTTCCAACAAGATGATGTACCCACGCATTATGTCACGCCGGTTAGAAATTGGTTGGATAACAATTTTCCAAATCATTAGATAGGGCGGTGAGAATCAATTGAATGGCCTGATTTTTTCTTGTGGAATCACCTGAAAACGGTTGTGTACCAAACACAACCGCAGAATATTGGCGAACTAAGACTTAGTATTACTGAAGAATTTTTATCACCAGAAACATTTGGAAGGGTCAGAAGAGAATTTGAAAATGGGCTATATTATTGTCTTCAACAAAATGGTGCACAATTTGAACATTTAATTAACTAATTTAAATATTTTTTTTTAATAAAAGTTCATATTTTACAGTTTTGCTTAGCATGATATGTTTTCTGTTATAATCCCTAGAACTTGACCAAATGTCAAAGTAAGATATGCCACTGAATACGTTATGAAAATACCTTTCCAACGATGTGTCACAAATGAGGGAGTTAAGGGGGTAAGTTTAGTATCATGATATGTTAATCAAAATGGTTTCCCCTCGAAACAAAAGTTGACCTGTCTGTATTTTTTAATAATTTTATTAGTTTCTGATGTAGGCCGCCTAGGAAGTCTTCAAATGAACATACTGTACATGCTATAATACAGAACATTAAACAAATTATCATTTAATTTACGAAAACTTCGCTATTAGTAGTTGCTACCAACATTATTTTATTTTCTCTGCCAAATGAAAACTATTTGATGCATATACATACGTTGCAAGAAATTAAATTTATAACAAGAATACATTACACATTAGCAAACAAAGAATTATTTATTGTAAAGAGTTTCTTCGAACAAATACCTACGTCTTAAACCATTTATTTACATATTTTTCTATCAATTACCGATAATTAGTCTGCTGCAATTTCTATGTTTTTTACGTTATTTATTTTGTGATCTGGAATTCCAATCCCTGTCTTGTAATCTTCCATTCAATGTCTTTATTCAGATTTTCCTTTGTAATTGTTCACGTGCACCTAATAAACAAAATTGTTTGTATTATTAGTATTAATTACAATAGGAGGTCGACCATAACAACATTATATATTCTATTGCGTCTTTTCTTGTCATTGTAATCGTAATCAGCATGAAAGTATAATTACTGTCCATCCTAGATTAATATTCACACAGCATTAATCAGTTCTTCTCTAATCGAATGAAACAATTATAAGACTTCTTTAAGAAGAATTTTAGTGTTCAGTAACAGCAACTGTCGATCAAATGTTAAACAGTCCAAAACAAGGGATTATTGCGTAAACAACCGCTTGATGGGGAGCATTTTATACAGAGGTTGTACTTTATCTTAGATTTCGATCTATGTATGTATCTCGGTCAGTAGATGTTGTAAGAAGCAGATTTATGAAATAATGCCTAAGGTTTGAAAAATAATTCTCTCACACTTCTTTATTAATAAATATATTTGAATGAAATTTTGGTTAATAGAATTTAAGACCATCTGAATTCAATGGTGTGGTGTGTGATTTTTAATTAAAAAACTTGCTGATAAAATTTTGCTATTTTCGAACTCGAAAAATAATTATAATGTGCTTTGAGAATTTAAATGAACTTTTTGACTGAACTGAAATTGTTGACCCACTATGTATTTAAAAAAAATGGTTTAATTTAAATGTAAATATAGGTTCTACAGGATGCTTCCATTTCAATTGAGTCACACTGCATAATCTTAAAAAAAAATATCTTTACGTTTACAGTAAAACCTCTATTTTCGGCCACCCTTTAAAAGTGGTCACCTCTAAAAACGGCCAGCTTTTCAAATTTACAAAACCAATTATATGGAATACCCGTAATAATGACCCTCCTAATAGCGGGCACCTCCATAAAACGGCCAGGGCCACTTCCATGAAAATTTTTTTGCGAATATACATGCAATTTTACCTCTCATTATCGGTCAATTCTGAAAAACAGTATTCGGCTTACCCACCTCAAAGACATACGCCACCTTCTCATAATTGACATTTATTCGTTCAATTTAATACAGATGGAACGATTGTAAGTAGATTTACTTTATTGCACATAATTAAATATACATATGTGCTTATGAATGGTTATTCTTACAAATTTCTAAGATTTAGGGGAATTATTTACATAACAATGCATTTTTGATTTTTGATTAAGGTCATTTAATAGATGCTTTTTTGTATCATTTGCTTTGTTATTCATTGTTGATGTAGTTAATAGGCTTGTATTTTGTCTTCATTTATATTTTCTTTTATATTATTTTTCGTTTCATCGTCATAAAATATACATTACCCTGTAATTGGAATGTTGTATTCTGTTGGGTTAATAAATTTATTATTATTATTGTTATTATTATTATATGTATGTATGATTGTGTATATTTTGTTGTTTGTAACTTTTCGGTCGATTCACTTCAAGCATAGATTGTGAGTTCGTTTATGTTCGACTGTGCTTTTGTAATGATCATCATGTCGCTAAAAGGAAAACGTTCATCTCTTAAAGACAACATTGATGTTACTGTGGAAACTGAAAATTTCACTACCGGCGCTAGAAAGTTGGCTGAAAAGTTTGGTGTTGGAAGAACACAAGTTAATGAAATTGTACAAAGCAAATCCGACTTAAAGAAGCGCTTTGAAGAAGGTTCCAATTCAGTGCAGAAGAGGAAGTTTCCCAAAACCGAAGGATCGGCGGTTGACGAAGTAGTTTACAATTGGTTCTTTAAAGCCAGAAATAAAAATCTCCCTATATCTAGACCTTTAATAAAAGAAAAAGCTTTGGAAATAGCCGAAAATTTAAAACTGACCAGTTTTCAAGCTTCAAATGGATGGCTAGAAAAATTTTGTAAAAGATGCAATATAGCCTTTAAAACAATTTGTCGACCGATGTTGACTTGGACAGTGTTGAAGCTTGAAAACCAAAGCTACAAGTAATATTGAAGGACTATTCACCAAAAAATGTGTACAATGCTGACGAAACCGGATTTTTTATCTTGCAATGCCCAACAAAACGTTTGCTCTAAAAAACGATAAATGTGCCGGTAAAAAAATTGCAAAACAAATATTTACAATTTCATTTTGCACAAATATGGTAGGTGACAAGGAAACCCCATTAATCATTGGGAAAGTAAAAACCCTCGATGCTTTAAAGGATCTCATATCGACAAACTACCCTTAGAATGGGTATCTGATAAAAAAGTTTGGATGACAACAGAGATTATGACTTCCTGGCTAAAAAAATTTGACGAGAAAATAAGAAAAGAAAATAGAGAAGTCTTATTATTTCTGGATAACGCCACGTTCCATCCAAAAGCGACACTAGAAAATGTGTCATTTTCCCGCCTCCAAATACCGCTTCCCATTGTTAGCCATTGGATCAAGGGATTATCCATAAGTTTAAGATGAGCTATAGAAAATTTCTAATCAAAAGGCTTCTAACATTCACAAACCTCGAAAATTCTGTTGAAGATGCAAAAAAAAGTATTAATTTAAACAGCGCTTTAGTTTGGATATCAGCAACTTGGAAATATGTTTCGCCAGCTACAATTTCGAAATGTTTTGCAAAAGCAGGATTCTCGGAAAATAACCAGCAAGAAAAGGATTTCGATGAGGAAGACGAAATTCCACTGGCCCAGCTTCTTCTATTGATTGCAATGTTTTGACCGATAATCCCAATTTTAACATTCAAGCAATAATCAGTGAATTAATTAATGATCAAGACTGTAATTCAATCAGTGAAACTGATGTGGAAGAATCTGACATTTGTAATTCAAACATTAAAGATATGGATGAAGTGTGTGCAAGACTAAGAGATGTACAAAGCTTCTCATTTTGTAATGATGAAAATGAAGTAGCTGTACAAATTGCTCAAATTTTAGCAACATGTGAATCTCAGATTTTACAAACAAATATTATAAACTTAAAACAAACATCAATTGAAAGATATTTGAAAAAAGTATAATAATGCATGTAAAATATTTTTATTTTTTTTATTATTATTATTTAAGCTAATTTTTGATATTTACACTTTTTTTAAATTTAGAAAACAAAAATAACTTTTTCTATTTATTCCCAACTACCTCTCAATAACGGCCATTTTTACAATAAATTTTCATGGCCGCTATTTAGAGGTTTTACTATATAATCTTAATACCAATAACATTTCTATGGTAAAAGACTAAACATAAACAAGATAAAATTGCATATAATATGCTTGTAGAAGGCACTGGTGAATATTATTACTTGCCTAGATTTTTTTTGTGCCTGTGACTTACAACAAATAAAAATATATTTTACCCTATTTATATTTTTCATTTTAATAAATGTTGGTTTAGGCAACCCAATATACGCAGCAGTATACTTTTTTATCTAACTAATCAGGTGCAATCCGTTCGTAAATCCTCATCATTAATTCGTAACGTTAAGAACAAATTGTAATTTAAAAAATAATTAGTAACATAATTCATTTTCGCTTAAATATACAACAGAATAATAAATAACGATAAAAACAAACAACTACGTTAATACACATCCTGTGATGTAGTTGCCTAAACGTAAGACCATCTTTTCACTAAGAATAAATAATTATTAGTATACATTTGAATTTGTTCTTTGTTTATATGTCTTTGTCAAGTTACAAAATTACATAAATCCAAACGAAACCATTGCCAACCTGTTATTCTACCAGTTAGAAGAATTGAATTTGTGTTGTTGCTATTCCTGCAGCTGTCAAGGAAAGTGTAAAAAATGAACAAAAGTGAAAGAGCTATTTTAAACGACCACAACAAGCGAAAACGTTTTAATTTCATTTTATGTGACTGACATTCAGTAATTGTGACTGTACTTTATCGAAAATTAACGTTTGACTTGTAAAACATCATAGTTTTGCTTAATATTCTTGTATATAAGTTGTTATTTATAAATTTGTGTGTATGTGTTTGTGTGTACTGCATTTTAAACACACGCAGCATGGGCCAAATTAGTAGCGGCATACCAGGTAAGTTCAAATTTAAATCCTAGCCAAATATTCCCGAATAATTATTCTCTCGCTAGAAATAACTTTTAAATTAATAATACGAATCAATTTGAGGTTATAATACACAAATCCACTGATAATGGAGTGTGGATGTAATTTTATTATTTATTTAGATTAGCTTTTGTTATAATATTCGTTTGATTCTTTAATGTCATTCCAAAACGTAAACACAAAATAAATATGCATGTGCATAGCATGCCTATATTCCCCACGTATTTGCAATGACTACTGGCGTTCTGCCCTATTATGTCTCGTGTTAAAGGTCAAATTTGTTGATAAAACATACTGCTAAAGGAATGCATTGAAGTATATATTGGGTTTAAATACATTCCAATACATTATGTTTATGTAATCTGTAGCAATATAACATTTTTTTAAATTTTATTAACAAATATTAGTCTTTTAATTTAAAAATAATCATAAATACCTAATTAAGATGTGTACGTGCTTTATAGCTATTCTGGGACTGATAATTTATCAGCTCATCTTTATCACTGATAAAGATGCGTTGTTTTAAAAACCGATGTAAAAATCAACTTGTTTTGGCTATACATTTTTTGAATTTAATTATGCATCTACACTACTGGCCAAATTGATTTGCCCATCCGAAGAAATACCCATAACTAGAGAAAGTGCTAACTGAAAAAGAAATTGCACTTTTGCATTTAATAAAATACTCTTAAAACAAAGTAATTGATAGTCTTTATTAAAAAATTAAATTTATTTGACACCAAAAAATGAAATCTTCGTTTTGTCGAAACGTCCACCTCGACTATTAATAATTGCGGCACACACTTGCGGCATTCCCTCTATCAATTTCGTGAGAGTAGCGGGTTCTATTTTAAGCCAGACTTCTTGTAGCTGTTTCCACAAAGATTCATTGGAAGTTGGAGGATTTATTTTCACCTGCCTATCGAGTTGCTCCCACGGGATTGGCATCTGGGCTTTGAAGAGGCCATTTCATTATTTTTATATTGCTTTCGTGTTCCACCGATTCTAAATATTCGCGGCACAGTTTAGACGTAGGGATTATTCAATAATCCCTAAGTAATATTTGGGTTACTGGTTTCTGTCGTATGTGGTTTGAGACTAGGGTATATCTCGACGATTTATCTGGATTGATTCTTCCCACCAATCACAGATGTCTCCTTATTTGTTATCAACATTTAAGAAGGATTATTATGCATCATATAAAAAAAAATTACAATTTGTCACATCTAGCTTTATTATAATAGATCAGTTTTTAACATGTGTACGTGTCTTTTTTACAATTTTATTTATACTTTTGTACTTCGATTTAAATGAATTTTACACAGTCAAAACTCTATTGCCTCGTGAATGTAGTTTACACAGTTTTAAATTTTAATTTTAATATTTGACATCACCTCCTACTGTTTATATATAATTGTAAGTAGAATTTGAAGATAATTTTTCTTCTCTCTTCCATTACCCATGACCACGTACATCACATAATTCGCAAAATCTATATAGTAAGATTTTTGGCGATCGAAGGGACAGGAGGAGGAAGAGTCTTTTTATACATTTTGATACCTAATAATTTAGTTACTAGACTCAAATCTAATTACATGTTTTTACGAGGGCGAATCAAATATTAACCGGCCTTTTGTTTTAGAATATTTATTGGTACAGTAAATAAAATTTTGAATACACCTTATTTTTCTATATAATCTCCGCTTTTGTTCACACATGTTTCCCACCGAATCGGAAGTTTTTTAATTCCGTCATCAAAGAATCAATGTGGTTGCGTCTGCAACCAATTGCGCACGAACGTTTCTACACCTTCGTCGTCGTCAAAGTGATGACCTTCCAGTTCTTCTTTGAATGACCCAAACATGTGGTAGTCACACGGCGACAGATCGGGACTACAGGGCGGATGTTCCAGTGTTTCCCAATGAATTTTGTCCAATTTTTCTTGGGTTAATGCAGCTGTGTGTGGCCGAGCGTTGTCATGGAGCAGAATCGCACTTCGAATAGGCATGTCTCGCCTTTTTCGTCGATAGGCCAGTTTCACTTCACCAAGCAGTTGACAGTAGTACGCAGCACTAACTGTACGCCGTTCATGGAGAAAATCAACGAGCAATATGCCTCTGCAATTCCAAAAAATCGTTGCAAGAACTTTCCCAGCAGAAAGACGGGTCTTGGCTTTCCGCGGTGCTGTTTCTCCAGGTCTTCGCCACTCCATGCTTGCCTGCTTAGACTCCGGGGTGTAATGATGCACCCACGTCTCATCACAGATGACAATGTGCCTCAAGAAATCATCCTCCTCTGTTCGATGTCGTGCCAAAGGTCTTTCACACACGGCAAGACGGTTTGCTTTCTGATCTTCCAATGGTCCGACACTTTTCCGTAACCCAAATCATCTGAAATAATTGATTGGGCACTCTCATACGATATTCCGACGTATGCAGCAATTTCCCATATTGTAAGGCGGCGGTCTCCTTCAATCATCTCACGGATCGCAAGAATATTCGTCTCACTGGTGTTTGTCCGCGGTCGGCGTGCATGGGTCTCATTTTGCACTGACTCTCGGCCATCGGAAAACTTTTTGTGCCAGTCGTAAACTTGGGTCCTTGAAAGCGTTTTTTCGGCGAACTGTGCACTTAGTCGACGCAAAATTTCGGCAGGTTTTACGCCCTTCTGCGGCAAAAATTTGATAATAGTGCGTTGCTCAACAAACGTGTGCACCTCTTGCTTAGACATGATGCTACTAACAACCAATCTGCTCTGGCGAGCCGAACCGATTTACTCCCCTTCACTTTACATCCCCATCCAACATATATCAACACGTCACGTTACACACTTCACCTAAGGAGCGTTAAAAAGAAAAGTCCGGTTAATATTCGATTCGCCCTTGTATATTGCAACTTATACTCATATTAAAAAAAAAAAGAGAACATCAATTCTATGGTTTCCTTTTCACTGATTCATATTATTTGATAGCTTGTATTATGTTTATTCTATTACGTTTTCTTTTGTTTGGGTACCCTCTTAGCTGGCCTGAGGATGTGTTGGTAAAAACACGAAACGGGTCGCCTGATATCTAGAATTTTGTAAGAAATTGGACCATTGTTTCTTATTCTTGACTTAATTAAATTATTTCTTTAATAATGTAATTAAGTAGGGATTATTTTTATGTGGTTTAATAATTAATGAGTTAATATTTAAGTTTCTTTATCCCTTTTCATTATTATTATTTATTATTAGAGTAACCTAAACTTGCGGACTCGCATAGGCGTCGGTATTACGGGTTAATATAAGAATACGAAAAATTCATAAATAAACTAAACCGGTAGAGAAGCAGGCATGTAGTGTCGACCTTGAATATAAATCATGTTAAACCGCGCTGAGAGAGATTTCGTTTTAGTACCGGTTGAGCTGTTGCAGAGATTAGTCGAACGGTCAAGGTTATGTACTTACGTGTCGCTTTTGAAAATATAGCTGGTGTTTTTTGTGTGTTGTAGTATTATACCAAGTCCATAATTAGTGTACCGTTTCATATAGAACTAATATTTACATACCTAAGAAAACAATGCCTTGTAATAGATTTGCTACTAATGTACATAAGTATGTGTCACTTTTTCCCCATTTAAAATATGACGGTAGTGCAGTTTTTTGCTTAATATGCAATGTTTGTTTGGCTGCATTGGACAGAACTGATTGCCAGAGGCATGTCAATGGTATTAAGCATATGAGAAATGCAAGAACTGAAATACCTTATACACTATTCCTCATACATTTATTAATTATGTTTACCTCTTGTAATCTTTCGTTGTCGTTGGTGAGAAAATCAGCTTTTAAAACGTTTTGGCGACAATACGTTCCAAAGTACCCATTACCCTCACAAACACAATTACAGAATCATTTGCCGCGAATGAAAGAGATGCTGGAAAAAGTGTGTAAACGTGATTTGAGTTCCAAAAAAAAAAGGATTACCGTGGATGAGACGACCGATATAAAGAAAAACAGTATTGTGAATGTAATAGCTCGCGTTTTATCTAGCGAGAACACAACATCTCGATATTTGTTAGCTTGCAAACGTGTTCAACAATGTACCGCGGAAAATATTCAAAAAGTGATAATGAACGCTTTGAAAAAATTTAAAATTGCCCAAGATCAAGTTGTGATGATTGTGACAGATAGTGCAGCAACGATGTTAAGTGTTGGGCGATCCTTAAAACATATATTTCCTAACTTAATACACATAACCTGCGAGCTGCATGCTTTGCATTTAGTTGGTGAAGTTGTTCGACAACATTACGGAAACGTTGATCGGATGATTGGAAGTACTAAACCAGTGTTTCGTAAATCTCCTAAACGTTTAAAAGAATTTCGTAAATTTTGTCCAGGTATTCCAGAACCTCCCGAACCAATTTTAACGCGATGGGGTACTTGGCTAACAGCAGCTTCTTACTATTTGATCAATTTTCATCAAATTCAATCAGTTATAATGCGATTTAATCGGAATGAATCCAAAGCAATTAGAGAAAGTCAAAGAGAATTTCAAATTCCTCAACTTTTAGAAGATTTAACAACAATATGTACCAATTATACAGTATTACTAGATGCCATCAGAAAACTACAATGTACTGAATTGTCATTGCAGGAATCATTAGACATAGTGGAGAGTGTAAAAAATAAATTACACACATTAAATGATACGCCAGGATTATGCGCTAGTCAAAAGTTGGCAGATGTTTTAAGGAAAAATCCCGATTTTAATACTTTAGAGGCCGTTTATAATAAGTGTAAGAATAGTGAGCTATTAAGTGATTTTGAAAAACAGTTTCTACATGCAAATGTAACTTCCTTAGATGTGGAGAGATCGTTTTCTATGTATAAGAATATTTTTTCTTGTCGACGCACAAGGTTTAAAGAAGTAACTGTGGAAACATATGCAATGATGCAAGTTTACAGTAGTTCACATCCTGATGCCTCTAATGTATTGAATAATTAGCAAGTAAGTTTATTTATGAATTTTTCGTATTCTTATATTAACCGGTAATACCGACGCCTATGCGAGTCCGCAAGTTTTGGTTACTCTATTTATTATACATTAAAAAAAACTATAGTTAAATTAGTACAGGTGGTAAATAGTAATAAAAAGAAAAAAAGTATTACATCAACGGTATCTTTTGAAAATGCTTAGGAAACGTCGTACGTTAAAAATTATATCATTGCATGGGTAAGTACATATATTTCGGTTTCTATATTCACTACTCTCTAGCAAAGAGTATACATATATGTATGCTGTCTTTAGGACAGCATGACTATAACTACTAGCACTACATGGCGCCAGAAAATATCTCAGTTGTTGTTTTTGAAGATGGCATAAATTGAGAGATTTAAGAGCAATATGCCAAGAGTAAGAAGCTTTTATGCTTTTATTCTTCAAATATTGTTTTTGCTGGTAATGATTCCATCAATACCAGGAGCTATTTATTAGCATTAGCTGTCTTGGTTATTGTTTCTAGATATTTTTTTCTATGTGTACTTCTACATTAAGTTAACTTTTGTTTGAACGTTATTCTGTAGATAACCACTACTTTTAGCCTTTTTAAAATGACAAGCAATGTTAATAATTTGCTTCATTATGTACGTATATGTATAGTTTATTTCAAATTATAAGAATATAACTTTGAACGGCTTAAATGCTGTTATTGCACCACCTGCGGTAGTAACTACCTGGATATTTGTACATTTAAATCTCATTTAATATGAAAATTCTTTAATTACTTGTAACATCGAATTGCTTACTATGTAAATTTATACTGTTTGTAAAATATATATACATAAACATATAATTATCTTATAGGGCCGTAATTTATAGTCAATACGGCCCCTAGATTCAATGTGCATTGCCAGGTTATTATCGTCACAGAAGGTGCAATAAAAGTATTAAAGGCCTTGTAAGTCTACAGTTATATTCTTATAATTTGAAATAAACTATATGTCGTACTGTTTTAAACAAGGTATGTGCAATTAATAATGTGCATATAAATAATATGCATTTCAAGAATTCTAAGTAAAAAATGCTTTATTTGAAACAATTAGTTAATGCTCCAACGCGTGTCACTGGTACTTCATCTACCCTTTTAGATGTGATTATCATAGATAGGGAGAACGAGTGTCTGAGTGGTATCGTTGATTCCTACAATCTCTCTGATCATTGCCTAGTGTACTGTATTTTTAAAGATTTTCAAAGCCCTTCCATTTCAAAAACGTACACGTATCGAAGTTTTATTGCTTTTGATAAAGACTTATTCCTTACTGATTTACAATCTATTCCATGGTACACAATTTTTGATTTAATAAACAGAGGATAAAATATTCTTTCTGAATTACAATTTACTCTTGCTTTTTGATACACATGCTCCTTGAAGGACTTCAACGTTCTCTAGGCCCAGAACTCCTTGGCTGACTGACAACATTAAACTAATGATGTCTCCTCGTGATGGAGCCCTTTTGAAATTTAAGCGTTCTAACCTCCCATGCCACTGGGACTATTACAAGACTCTTCGTAATTTGACTACAGCTGCATATTTGAACTATAAGTTTAGTCATTTTAGCGTTGGGGAGTTTTGGAAAGAGTTGAGGGAATTGGATGTTCACCACAAGTGTGTAGGTAAAGTTCCTATTGAACTACAGAATGTGAATTTGATTAATAATTACTTCTCAACTAATAACGGAAAAAACTCCAACCCCATTTTGAAACTTTAGCTTTTTATAATAATAACTATAAGGTACCCAATTCAAAGTTCACTTTTAAAATTGTTGAAGATAACTGTGTTGAGAAGATTTGTTCAAGTATTACCTCCAGTCCTTGCGGATTGGATAATATGAGCATTAAAATGATTAAATTCTGCTGCCCCTTGCTATTGCCCTTTCTAACACATATTGTGAATGAATGTTTGATAAATGGGATGTTTCCAGAGGCATCGAAAACTGCTCGTGTTGTACCCTTACCTAAAATTAATGCCCATGGGCTGTGGGGATCTGCGGCCTATTACCGTTCTTCCAGTGTTGTCGACGGTTTTGGAGCGTGTTGTTGATGAGCAATTAAGAACTTATTTAGATAGTAACGGTTTGTTTCCTGCTACACAATCAGGGTTTCGCCCTGGTTTTAGCTGTACAACTGCTTTAACACACATTACAGATGATATTATTAATTCCGTTGATGATAGCAGGCTTACAATTTTAGTGTTACTAGATTACTCCAAGGCATTCGACACCGTTGATCACGAAATTCTGTTGGCTATTTTAAATGACATTAGTTTAGATTTTAATTCGCGCAAGTTCTTCAAGACCTATTTAAGTCACAGATATCAGCGAATGGTTCTGGGTGATACCATGTCTCATATTGGCTTTTTAGAGTCAGGTGTTCCGCAGGGATCGATCTTGAGTCCTTTATTATTTTCAATTTATACACCGCAATTCTTCTATTTTTCACGATTTAGTAGTAAATTTCACATGTATGCGGATGACATTCAATTATACATTTCCTTTCACGTCAATGACCTGACTCGTGCAGTTAGTTCTATTAATGACGATTTGAGTACCCTGGTTAAAATTTCTGCAAACCACAATTTACAATTGAATCCTGCCAAGTCGCATTTTATGCTATTTAGTAGAGAAAAATCACGTATACTTGCACTCCCTAGTATTAAAATTATCCTGACTGGTACTGATCTGGAGCACAAAAACTCAACGCGTAACCTGGGTCTCATCATTGATGTAGATTTACGTTTTAGGAATCATGTCGGTCGCACCATTCAGAAAGCTTTTTATAATCTTAAGAATTTATATCCTAACCGTCATATTCTTAATACAAAAGCTAAAACGTTATTGTGTGATACTTTAGTGCTCACATTTCAATTTTTGCGATGTAAGTTACGGCCCATGCATTTTAGCTGTTGATAGCAAACGTATTCAGGTAATTCAGAACATGTGTCTCAGATTTATATATGGCATTCCTCATAGGCAGCACTTGCATATAAACTTGCTGAGGCTTCGTGGTTAAATATGGAGGGACGTAGGGACTTTTTTTACATTTTGTCGTAGGCTTATAACTTCTGGCACTCCTGCTTATTTGATAGCTAAAATAAAATTTCGCACAGATATGCATAATATCAATATTAGAGCGAAAAAATACAATACACACACCTCGCCATAAGACGTCGTTCTTTAAGCGTTCCTTTTCCTATAACGTGGCTATTTTCTATAACTCTGTGCCGGCTGAGTATAGGCAGCTCTCCCTTTCCCTTCTCAGATTTAAGAAAATTATTAGGGGGATGTTGTTTTCTGGACAAGTTGTGGTTGCTGGAGTATGATGTCGCGGACTGGTGTGTAGATTTCTAAATGTAAAGTGATGTTGACGTTATATGTTGCCTTATGTATACTTCTTTCTCAGTTTTCTTATTTCTTTTCTCACTTCTTTCTTATTATCACCACTTTTCTTCTTCCTCTTACTAGGCTTACTTTAGCTTTAATTTAGTATATAGTTTAGATTAAGTTTAGCCAGTTAGGAAGAGCAGCTTTCGCTGATAACTGACTATTTGATTCGAAACTTTGTAACACTGTAGTCAAATTATTATTTTCATATATAGAATCAATAAAAACCATATTATTATTATTATTTTAAGAAAATGAAACTATTGAACAATACTTAAACGCATTCTGGAATTTAAATGCATTCTATTTCAATTCCTTTATTGAGTGTTTAGTGTACTTATTATTTTCGACTATATTGTTTCCTTAAACCACCTGATTAACTTCAATTCATTATTTTGAAGCATGCTTGAAAAATCGAATAAGTGCAGCTATTGTAATTTCACGTTTTCCGAAATTATTTAAGGAAAAATGTTGCTTCTTGCGTAATAATTTATTGCTAAACCAATCAATTTCACTCATAGACGCCTCCACATAAAAATCACAATTTTATTTTACACTTAATCAAGCAGATTACGGGCTGCCATGTGAAATGGTACGTGGATCTCTCTAGTATTCTTATTACTTACGTGTTGACCTTTGACGCCAATCAAGTAAATTGGATAATTGAAATGGCAATTGTTAAACCTACAGACGAACTTTCGTAGACGTGACCACGCTGCTTAAATTATTGTTTTCTTTTTTATTTTTTCTATTTTTTTAATTGCATACACGCTATATATATTGTAGTGGAGCATCCCACTTGAAGTGCGTGCGTTCAATCAATTTCATATCAAAAAAAGAGTTTAACGTAGCATTTGCAAAATTAGGATTATTTTAGGTTATCATTCGAATTCCGACATTTTGATGATTTATTTTATTAATTTTTTATAGAAAAAAAAGACTTCATTAACGTTATCTTACAGGGGATAATCAAAGTTCCGAATTATTTAAAGTAATTTACATTTTGGAAATACAATTTGTAAAAATGACATAAACACACAAACGAAACACTACTATTTGGAATCCAAGCAACAAAATCCTTTACGTCATCTACAGTACCGAAAACGAACATCATAACATCAAAATTAAAAGTATCAAGTCGTTGGATTGGCAGCACCCAGACAACGCATAAACAAGAATATAGAAACAGAATAAATCTGACAGTAAACAGATATTTCGAAGATTCATTTAGAAGTTTGAATTTAAAAGTTCAATATAAGCTTAAATATAAGTTAAAAAGTGTTAAAACTAAACAATAACAGTTTGAAGAAGTAAATCAAGCAAAATCTAACCGAACAAGTCATAGAAGGGGATTGGAGAGGTTTATTCAAGAGGATATCAAGATTTTATTTGAAAAGAGCAGATCAGGATTCAGAAGAGGAACAAAACTATACATACACACGAGTAAAAAATGATCTTTGTAAATAAAGTACCAGAAATAATAAACGGAACAGATTGTCACCCAATTTAATACATTTAATTGTTTCAAAACATCTCAATATACATAAAAATCAACACGTATTCAAGTTATGTACCAAAATATAAGTAATTCCGTTTTATTCTTATTCGTACCTACTATTATTTACGACAAAATGTTAACTTCTTGAAGAATAAAATTAAATATGTTCTTAGCGTTTCTTTCTCCGCTAAAGAGAAGTAGATATTTGTAATGAAATAATTGTATTTCTTTGTTTAAGGCATTTGTTAACTTGATTCAAGAAAATCTTGCAGAAAATTTGATGAAAGCGATCCTTAGTATAAGTGAATGGCTGTTATAACACAAAACATTATTTTCTGAAGGATAGTAAATAGTTTTCTTAATTCAAGAAAGGGTTTAAGTATTGTTCATAAATCAATAGTTTAATTTTCTTAAAATAAAGCATTTCTTACTAAGAATTCTTGAAATGCATATTATTTACATGCACATTATTAATTGTACTTTACCATGTTTAAAACAGTACGACATATCCGTACATAATGCAATAAATTATTCACATTGCTTGTGTTTTTAAAAAGGCTGAAGAAGAGGTTATCTACATGTTCAGACAAGATTTCAATTTCAATTTCTTAATTTCAACTAGTGTGTATTTTATACAGTACTTGAATAGCCAGGAAACATATTTAGTATGCAAACATATATGTAATAAATAATATGATATTTATCTAAGTATATATCGAGTCACGATATTTGTAAAAAATTAAAATTGCATTAATGATGTATACAGTGCATTTCAGATAACACTTGCCATAGGTATTTACATAGTAAAACCTTTATGTGGTGTTAATGGTGTTCCTACAGGGAGTATTTAATTTATTTTTTTTTCCATGCCTAGTTGGAACGATTTTCATGAGGTTTTGAGACATTTTATGCCTTGGAAAAAACATATTTTCTTTAGAAACCCATACTTAGAGGATCAACGAGAGACCCGGTGTTCTGGGTAATAACATTGTTACTTCGTTTTCTATCGACGGTTCACTGAATGCCCAAAAGTATTTGGAATTGCTGAGAGACACAATTCCCCAGCTATTGGCAAAATTCCTGTAAACGGGAGCATCATTTAGCAACACGATGGAGCACCATCACATAGTACCAGGGCAATTACAGTATTTTTGAATAATGAATTTCCAGATGGATAGATAGGTCGTCATGGGCCCGCTGAAGCGGCCGGCAAGAAGCCCTGATTTAAGTCCTTTGGACTTTTTTGTTTGAGGTTACATCGCAACGAGGGTTTTTGACAATATTCGACATAGACCCTCTAACATCAAAAAATTTAGACAGAGAATAGTGAGCGCATTTAGAGAAATAACAGTAAGAAATCTTCAGTATGTGAAACGTCACTTTCGCGAATGATTAGGGCACTCTTTAGCAACGTTTGCTCAACAGTTTAAATACTTGCTTAGTTAACTTGCTTCATGATACAATTTTTGTTATAATTTATTGTTTGTTACCTTTTTGTACTAAGAGTGTATTTTTTGTTGTTTAATTTAGGTATGTAATTAATTTTTGATAAAATTTTGTTCGTAGTAGTTTGTTTCCTTTATGTGTTAAGAGTGTATTCTTTTGTTTAAATAAATAACAGCCATTCTGAATTACATACCTGCTTGTAATGAATTGCTTGAATAACACTAGCCGTAGCTTTGATTGACACGGGCTGAGATTTCCAGCTGCAAAGTTATATCCATTATCTCTGCTAAAGATTCCTAAAATTGCCGCTAACGTTGCTACTGTTTTTCTTTAATTTCGACTTTACTCTTTTGTTCCAACGCATAGCATGTCTCAAAATCTCATAAAAATCGTTCCAACTACACGTGGACAAAAATTAAATCAAACACTCCGCGTGGGAAAACCATTAACATCACATAAAGATTTTACAATATAAATACGTATGGCCAGTGTTATCTGAAATGCGCTGTATATAAAAAAAATGTATAAAAATATATATGGGACAATTACAAAACAAAATGTATATGAGACCACCACGAAACATATACCTGTACATAAAAAGTATTTTATAACCAGGTACACAGCGAAGTATCGTTGCTGAGGTATTCTTCAATGTGGAAGTACACATGAAAAAAGTGCCTAGAAACAATAGCGAAGATAATGCTAATAAATAGCTCATGGTATTGATGGAATCACTAAACAATTCATTTCACAATTTATGCCACTAATCTTCAGAAATAGTAACTGAAATATTTCCTAGCGCCACCTAGTGCCAGTAGAAATAGCCATGCCGTCCTAGGTAGTAGCGACGGAACCGGACCTTTAACGTACAACGTTTCATAAATGTTTTCAAATGTTTATACCGATTAATGTATTATTACGAACGTTTAAATGCGCTACGCATTTTGTTTTGGAAGCTCAAATATTTTTAAATGTATAGCAACTACTGCGCAAAGATTCAGACATGTAAAAGTCACTTCATGAAGCAATACGATCGTGAGAAAGAAACGATAAAATGTCACACATATTTGCATATGCATACAGGATCGTTATCTAGCGTAGATAATAGTAAGTTTGCAAATATAAGCGTCACAAATGTATTCCTGGTTATCGCGAAAAGTGCAAGATAACTCTTTCTTAGTAAGTAATGAATGCCGTTTCACTAACGACAAGTGCAAACAGAATGAAAGATTAAAGCTAACAGTTGGTAAAAAGTTTGTTTACAATACGGACGTAGTGGTAGTGCCGAAAATTACAGTAATAAATAGTGAAAAAGCTCCTTGTAATATTTAATTAACTACATATTATTGTAGGTAAATCACTATAAACGGTGAATAACTAGAAATAAGTCGAATTTCTATTGACTAAAATTACCATTCGTTTGCTTTATTATACAAGTATAAACATACGTCGTATTTTATGGTATTCTAAAATTCGATATTTGACATATGTATATGCTGTTTTTTAAATTATATACTTAATCTATTAAAGTAATTAATTTCAGTACATGTTACCTTGAGTGTAGGACAAGTGCGCCACAAAATTTATTTTACTTGAAAACGAGGGCATAGGTGCGCCAATTAGTTTTTACAGGTAGTTGAGGATAGGGCAGAAATGTGCCGGTACTGACCCCAGGGGGTGTCAGTTTAATACCTCATTAAATGTTTAAAATAATAAATCATACAAAAAATGTAGAACATAGAAATATATTTAAAATGTTTATATGTATATACAATATTTCTATAGTTATTGTAAAACAATAAAACTAAACTAAACTGGAAAACTAAAATATTAGATAGTAAAATACATACGTACAATATACACACAGAATAATATACAAAACATCAGACTTATACTTATGTGTTATAATATATAATATGACAACAAATGAGAAAAATGGTAGGATACGGCTTTTACATAATCGAATGTGGCTTCAAAATCACCATTGTGAAATTTTGTAACCATTTTTTGTAAATGGTTAAGGCGATCTCTATAATTTTTATTTGTTATTTTAACTGGCAAATGTACGCTGTTAATTTTTAAATAAGTTTTCATTTGAAATTGTTTTAAAACATCTATACATTTAAAAATATTGTAATGCGTACTATAAAAAGATTTATTATAATCGGAATGAAACGACTCAACAATTTGTGGTTCTTTCATTTGACGCTGAAGCACAAGCCTATAAACTTGGCAATATAATTTTCGAATAAGTAATCTAAAAATGATAATAGCTTGCCATCATCTATTTGAATTGCAGCAAAGTCAAAAACAAAACAATCGCCTACCATTTCAGGTTTTAAAAATATTAGACTAAAGATCCAGCGCAAAAATATGCCAATTTGGGATTGTTTATTTTTGTATTCATTTATTAAACTTATCTACTGAATTTTACGTATCCATAACTGAGCCAAATAAAATCTACATCCGACAATTTCAATGTCATTCCATACCATCCTAACAGCTTTATAAACTGAATCTTCAAAGTCAGCAATAACCTTCATAGATTTAAACTGAATCCATAATTTAAGACATTCCTTAATTATTAATTGAAAACATTTAACATATGTTACGTGCAATTTATTAGGTAGCACACAAAATACCAGTGGAATATAATGGCCATTTTTAACTAAACAACTGAGTAAAAAACTTGGATGCGTAATCAAATGTACCATCTACATAAATATTCTCACATATGGACAAAAACATCAAATTTGTTTTACAAGAAAATATTAAAATGTTATCATCTGAACTGTTAACTAACAAAAATGGCTCACTTTTATTGGAATGTGGTGATTTGATCCTTACTCAGTGCAATATGTGCTTCCACAACAGTTTTTGGCAACGCTGGCAGGGATTGTCGTTGCTTTCGATACAGACACTTCCAGATGTTGTATACGTCTTGGGTGGTAAATTTGTCCAAATCGGTAGATCAGCGGTCGTTCAATTCTTGATAAATTTTCTTAGCTGGTTTCTCATACAGATCAGTGGATGCTTTTCTTTTTAAACTATTGCTAACAGCTTGTCTGTGCAGAGTGGCGTCAGCTTCATGATTATGGCCAATGTTTTCATCCAAGATTGTAGTGTTCGCTTCATTCGTATATATCTTCGCGGAACAATTTTTATTAGTCCACATCCACTTAACACCTGATTTGGTAACACTACCGCACTTTCGAAATTTAAAATTATTTTTCACAATTAAAACTTTTTCTTTTTGACTAAGGATGGTCTCCATTGTGAAATTTTTAACGACTAAAAGTGTGACGATTTGCGAACAAATTTATAGGAAACAATTCTGAATAAACTCAACCCTCATTGGTCAATTGAAATTACATTTGGAAAGGCCAAGTGTAATCGTAATTGCATTATTACATGCATTTACTTTTATGGGAAGAAGATAAGAGGTAGCATCGCCATCGCGCTAATTGAATTTGACCGATGACGTACCTGTGCCTACGGATTAACCATCCCTTATAATTAAAGCTGGCTACGAGCGGTACCGCGCAGTAGCGTAGAGTCGACCAGGCCTCGCGTTCCACTAGAGTTATTCTGCTAATAGAGATGTTTGCTGCCGCAAATAATTTCGCTCATCTTTTAAATAAAAATTAAATAACACGTGCTCAAACACTTACCATTTTAAGAGTCCTCCGTGAAATCACAAAGTGAATAATGTCTGTTAAATATCTGCAACATTAGATGTGTTTCAACTGTTGTTTCGGCAAAACTAGTACGGCATGAGGAAAAAATGCGTTTATATGCAGAGAACGAACGTTCTACATCTAGTGACGTAATATTTGCGTAAGTAAAATAATCTTTCAAATAACTTAACGATTCTGTTGACGCACCTTCACAAATGTGTCTTAATGTGTCAAAGTCAGAATTTTTCTCAAAAACACTTTCAAATTTTTCTAGAACAGAAACATTTTTTTGCGTCTTCAATCGCGCATAGCTGTGCGTGAACATGTTGCACTATTTGTAGAGATTCTTCTAACGGCATCGCAGGATTTTGTAATTTTTCTATTGCATCGGCTAGCCCGAAGTAATTGTCGTGAATGATTTTTAAATCCATTTTAACCTGACTATCTGAAATTTCGACTGGTTTTCTGGATAGCTTCCTTTGTATCGAATTGTAAAACCACGTTCTTAATATTGTCAAATATTTATGATAATAAAACGCGGCCTGTAACCATGTTCCCAACGAGTTAGAATAGGTTCTGGTGGCTCTGGTATACGGGGGCACAGTCTGTGAAATTCGCGAATACGTTTCGGTGATTTGACAAACACTGCTTTGGTATGCGCTATTAAAGCGTCTACCTCAGGATAACATTTTCTGATACTATCCGCCACAAGATTGAGAGCATGAATTTTACACGTAGTGTGTAACAAATTAGCAGAATGCTTTTTCAGAGACCGGCCTACAGAAAGCATGTTTGCAGCACCATCACACACTAACATCAAGAGTTGGTTTGTTGAAAGTTCAAACTTGTCCAATGTATTTAACACTAACTTTGAAATTACTTCGGCAGTACACTTTGTATTCGTTGGAGACTAATAGAATTGAAGGTGCCGATTGATGAGGTTCCAATTTGCGTGCCATTACATTAAGAACAGAATGTTTCTTCCGATCTGTTGTTTCGTCGACACATAACCACAATTTTTGATCTTTCAACTCCGATTTTATTTTTGTTCAATATGTTCGCGCGCAGATGGCACAATTCTTCGTAACGATGTTCGACTTGGTAATTTGCACTCCGAATAGTTATTCCAAAAGCAGATAAATGGTTCCTTGTTTAGTAAATTAAACGGTATATTACATGCGATAAACGTAACGCATAAATTAAATATAAATTTTTCATTGTCTCGTGCGCAATTTCTTTTTGAGACATGCTTTTCACTATTTACGTGTCGTAGACGATGTTGTCTGGGCCAACACATTAACGGGATTTTACAGATTACACATTTAATTTTAGCACCTTCATATATTAAGTCTGGAATTTCTGCAAAATTTCGAAGTTTGTCCGACCGCGGTCGTTTTGCTGACGAAATCATAATTTTTCTAGGACAGATAAACAATTGCGCAAATGACCGGCAGCGAAAATGTCCGTACTGCTCCGCAGACGAAGTAATACTACCGTTTCTCTCGGTCCGAACTGATTCTACGCCGATGCGCGGTACCGCTCGTGGCCAGCGTTACTTATAATTGTGGGCATTACAGCAAGTACTAGAGGCCCATCTATACCATGCCCGTTACCCTTACTTCTTTATATATATATATATATATATATATATATATATATACACTACCGGTCATAATTATTTGCCCACCCAAAGAAATATGCACAAATGTTAACTGAAAAAGAAATTGTAATTTTGCATTTAATAAAATACTCTTAAAACAAAGAACTTGTTAGTCTTTATTCAATTATAAAATTTATTCGACAGAAAAAGAATGAAATCTTCGTTTCGTCGAAATGTCCACCCCGACTACTAATAATTACGGCACACACTTGTGGAATTCTTTCTATCAATTTCGTCAGAGTAGCGGGTTCTATTTTAAGCCAGACTTCTTATAGCTGTTTCCACAACGATTTCTTGGAAGTTTGGGGATTTATTTTCATCTGCCTATCGAGTTCCTCCCACAAATGTTGTGGACTTTTGAGGAGGCTATTCCGTTATTTTTATATTGCTTTCGCGTTCCACCGATTCTAAATATTTACGGCACAGTTTAGAAGTGTGTTTTGAATCATTATTATGTCGAAATATAAAATAATCACCAATTATTCTTACTCCAGATGGTATAGCATTTGTTTCCAAAATTTCCCAGCAGCGCTGTTTTCTTAAAATTCCATCTATTTTAATCAAATCTCCTACGGATGCGGCGCCAAAACAACCCCAAATCATTACCGATCCGCCCCCATGCTTGACTGTAGGTACTACACATGATTCTGCTGCTTATTCTCCTTTCGACCTTCGAACGAACGTACTTCTCTTCGAATCGAAGAGTTCAAATTTGGACTCATCGGTCTACAAAATATTTTTCCACTCATCAACTGTCCAATGTTGATGCTCTCTAGCCAACTCCACCTGTTTTATTTCATTTTGCTTGCGTAAGAGTGGTTACGCTACGCTATTCGGCCAAATAAACCACCCTCTCTTAACCTCATTTTCACTAATTCATTTTTCACGCTCAATATTTATTTCAGCCGTTATTTCAGGTGCAGTTTTTCATCTATTCCGTTTACTCGTCATAATTATTCGACGATCTTCCGCTAGTGTTGTCACTTTCCGCCGTCCTATTCGCTTTCGATTTAATAATATGCTAGCCTCTGGATATTTTTAACGTTATAGTCAACAGTTTGACGACTTCATTTCAATTTTCTCGTAATATCTCTGTTACTTCGACCAAGATTATGTAAAGCAACAATCACTGTGCGGATTTCTAAAGACAACTCTCTTGTTTTCGGCATTTTAATACCAACTTTAGGTAATTTTATTAACGATATTCACAGCTTAAAAGAACAGCAACCACTAAATCCAAATTCATAATTTTAGTTCGGGTAAGTAGGGAATTGTCATCTTGCGGACTTTATATGTGACACTGTAAGCGTGATCTAAAATAGAAAAAGCTAATCAATTAACTATATAAATATAGCGCTTCATATACTAAACTAATTTTCTGAATGAAAGCACGCGTCCTGCTTTCGAAACTCGGCGAGTCAAAAATTCGTGTCGCTTTAAAAATATCGCCCCCTCGATGTTCTGTTTCACACGCTAAAATCGGGGATATTTCCACAAGTTTAATCTTCACCTGTACGGGCGACGACGTAAGCAAAGGAACGATGAACCCGACACGTACAGAATCCGAAAATAGAAACGCTTTCAAAATGAGCCGACGCATCTTAACGCATTTTCGCAATTAAAAAGTTTATTCCGCAATCGATTCGTTTTAGATGTAACCCCAAGAGGGGGTAAATGGTAATGAATAACCCGGACAGAATCGGTCTTCGCAACAGAATCGAATCAGTCGCATGGACCGCGGATTATAAACAGTGTATGTATGACTCACATCCGACAGAAGTGATATTTTGAAATCAATACCCCAGTGTAAAAAATAAAAGCTAACGCAATAAAAATGTTTGGTAAATAGAACGAATATGTGCAAGCCTTGAAGTGTTTTTATTGCCATAATTAGTTTTTTTTTTGTTTGAAAACGGCATTTGTTGTATATGTAATGTAATAACCGTAAAAGGTAAGCAAAGTAGTTTCTTCAAAAATCTGTTGTGCTTAATACCGTAACAATAAATAAAAACATAGTAAATAAACGTAACTTCGTAACTGTGTGGATAGAATTGTTGAAAAACTTGCATCATCAGGTATGTTTCCACATTTGTCTCGGTGAAGGTTGTTCGCTGTGATGAAAAAATGTTCTTATATTTCGAGAAAGGCCGTTGAACATTTACAGAAGTAACAGGCATAATTAAAATAATCCTTAGAGTTAATTAATGATTCGGCAGATGCACCACACATTTGTCTTAATCTCGTATAATCGGAATTTTCTTTTTGAACACTGTCTAATGCGACTGTCTTTTGGGTCGTTTATACCGTGTAGCAGTGTATTAACTTCATCCATTTGCACTGATTCTACTAACGACAACCCAGTATTTTGCAATTTTTCTGTTGCGTCTAGTAACCGTTTATAATTGTTGATAATACTTTTTAAATCTGTTTCAACAGAAATATCTAGAAATCCTTTCTGGCTCTCCTTAATAGCTGTATCTTCGTCATAGATTTTACTTCTTGGAAATGTTCAGAATAATGAAAAACCGCTTGCAACCATGTTCCACAACGCGTAAGAATCGGCTGTGATGGTTCGCGATACTGGGACAAAGCCTGTGAAATGCTCGAATCCGTTTGAGAGATTTGAGAAACACTTTTTTTGTATTTGCCATTAATGCATCCACCTCCGGGTAACATTCTCGAATAGTTTGTGCCACAAGATGTAAAACATGAACTCTACACGTAAAAATCCCCTACATTTTTCTCTAAGACAACGGTCTACACTACACATTGTCGCTGCTCCATCGCTCATAAACATCACATGACACTTGAAATTGTTGTAACGTATCGAGCGCTAGGCTCATAATTGCTTCGCCAGTACGTGTTTTTAATCTTTTGCTAGCTAATAAGATTGCAAATTTCGGTTTAACAGGATCTACTGCTCGTACTGTAATATTCAAAACAGAACTTTTTTACAATCCGCCGTCTCATCAAGACATAGCTGCAGCTATTTATCTTTTAACCCTACTTTGATCCTATTATCCATATCTACGCTGTCCGTGATAGTAAGCTCCACTCGGGATTGTATATACGCCAAAACTTTCAAAACAGTTCTTTATCGAGTAAGCGAAGCGGTAGACCAGGAACAGTAAACACCAACAGTAAATTCAACTTAAATTGTGTTTGAGGTGGCATGCCATTTTTCTCATTTTTGCGCTGTGCACTATTTATATGTCTTTTGCAGTCGCCTTTGTTCCAGCACATTAAAGGTGTTTTGCAAACTCTACACAATACTTTAGTTCCATTGGAGTTCAAATCCGGAAATTCACTGATAAATTTAGTGACTTTATAAGCCAATGGTCGTTTATTTTTCTTGCGTACTTAAGACATACTTATGTACATATATACAGTGCATGTCAGATAACATTGGCCATAGTTATTTACATAATAAAATCTTTATGTGATGTTAATGGTTTTCCTATGGTGACTGCTTGATTTATTTTTTGTCCATACTTAGAACGATTTTTATGCGGTTTTGAGACATTTTATGTCTTAGAAGAAAAAAAAAATAACATTGAAAATAAAGAAAAAAAAAACGAGAAAACCTATATTTTTCTCTATAAACCCATACTCAAACTCCTCAGAAAGTCAACGTGTGGGCCGGCATTCTACGTAATCATATTGTTGGTTCGTTTTTTATCGTCAGTTCGCTGAATGCCTAAAAGTATTTGGAATTGCTGAGAGACACAACTCCTCCAGCTATTGGAAATATTCCTGTAAACTGGAGGATCATTTATCAGCACGATGGGGCACCACCACATAGCACCGGGGAAATTGCAGAATTTTTGAATAATGAATTTTCAGATGGATGGATAGGTCGTCATGGGCCGCTGAATTGTCCGGCAAGAAGCCCTAGTTTAAGCCCGTTAGAGTTTTTTGTTTGGGGTTACATTGCAATGAAGGTATTTAACAATATTCTAACATCACCGATTTAAGACAAAGAATAGTGGAAGCATTTAGAGAAATAATAATAATAAATAAAAGAAATAGGTAAGAAATCTTCAGAATGCGAAACGTCACTTTCAAGAAAGATTAGGACACTGTTTAACAGCGTTTGGTCAACAGTTTGTACACTTGCTTAGTTAACTTCCTTCATGATACAATTTTCTTCACAATTCATTGTTTGTTACGTTTTTGTACTAAGGGAGTATTTTTTGTTGTTTCAGTTTAGGTAGGTAATTAATTTTTGATAAAATTTTGTTTATAGTTGTTTGTGTTCTTTGTGTATTAAAAGTGTGTTTTTTGTTTAAATAAATAACGGCCATTTTGAATTGCACGTCTGCTTGTAGTTAATTGCTTGAATAACACTGGCTGTGGCTTTGATTGATACAACACGAACTGAGATTTCCAGTTGTAAAATTGTGTCTCATTATCTCTTTGCTAAAAATTCCTAAAGTTGCCGCTAAAGCTGCTACTTTTTTTCTTTAATTTCGACTTTACTTTTTTGTTTCAAGGCATTGTCTCAAAACCTCATGAAAATCGTTCCAACTACATGTGGACAAAGAATAAAACAAACACTGCCCGCAGGAAAACCATTATCACATGAAGCTTTTACTATGTAAATACTTATGGCCAGTGTTATCTGAAATGCACTGTATATTTATCTCTATAATTACGACTAACGCTGCGATGAGTTGATGAGAAACTGTTGCAATAAATCAATAATTTCATTCGCTGAGGTAGCCCGTGCCGGTTCATCTGCAAACATACGTCGCGTCGTGGGCGTGGTAACCTTATTTCTAACCTGGCGCGAAGCTCTCTGTGCCCGGCCTACAACGTCCGTAAAGTAACAATAAAACGTAAATTTGATGAGTTCAACTTATTTTGGCAATGTAACATATACTAGAGGGTCTGTAGAAGTATGCATGTATGTATCGATATTGTGTTTACATCTTCGTACAATTTCATTACATGTGCGCTAGTATAAACACCCAATTGGTTACTGTTCTGGTTATAAGTAAGCCTATTATCCGTTACGATTAGCACAGTTTGAGAAATATACATGCACATGAAAAGATTGCAGTGTAATTGAATCGAGTGCGTTGCTAATGTGGTTGAGTGCATATTTATAATCTCGCCATTTGACCGCTGAAAGATGATTAAGATTGAGCTTGTTTTCTCAATCAAATATTCTGCATTATCGCTTGCTTGTGTTTGGTTTCGGTTGTGAAACCAACTTCATTGAAATATTATTGAACCAACTCAACTTTGGGTTTTATTTTTTTCCAAAGATTAGATGTACTCTGATTTTTATCTACACGCAGAGAAACATTTACTTGTATCAAGACTATCTGCCTCAATTCCAGGCAATTACTGTTTCAATTATCCGAAATATAACATTTTAAATTAAAAGAAATATTTTCTTAGCGAGAGAATTATAGACTTGTAGTGAAATAATTTTAGGTATTTTTTTATTCATAAATCACTAGTTTAATTTTTATTTTTATTTTCTTAGAATTCTTGAAATGCATATTATTTATATCACCATTATTAATTGCACTTACCTTGTTTAAAATTGTACGGCATATCCGTACATAATGCAGTAAATTATTCACATTGCTTGTGATTGTAAAGACGCTAAGGTAGAGGTTATCTACATAATAATGTTCAAACAAAAGCGAACTTAATGTAGAAGTACACATGAAAAAGGTGTCTAGAAACAATAACCAAGATAATGTTAATAAAAAGCTCATGATATCGAAGGAGTCGCTACCGCAAAAACAATGTGAGAAGAGAAAAGCACTAACGCTTTTTCCGCCTGGAATAGGGCTAAGGTTCTATTTATTCCAAAACCTGGGCGTTGCTCATACGCAGAGGCAAAGGCATACAGGCCGATAACCCTATCATCCTTCATCTTAAAGACCATGGAAAAACTGCTTGAAAAGTATATCAGCGAAATCTCTCTAATAGAAAGGCCATTACATCCTAATCAACATGCCTATCAAGCAAGTAAATCATGTGAAAGTGCCTTGCATCAACTCATGTCGCGGGTAGAGGCATCCTTAAACAATAAAGAAATTGCATTAGCTGCATTTCTTTACATAGAAGACGCGTTTGATAACACCTCATTTGAATCACTATTACAGGCTACAAATAGCCATGGAGTCTGCAGATGGGTGGGAGCCATACTCCATGGCAGACAAGTAGAGACAGTCTTGGCGGGTGAGACGATGCAGGTGTCTGTCGCCAGAGGATGCCCGCAGGGAGGGGTACTATCCCCTCTATTGTGGGACATGGTGATAGACGAACTGCTGGTCTTGCTGGACAATGCTGGCTACTATACACAAGGATACGCTGATGACATTGTAATACTTACCAGTGGTAGAAATGCCAGCATAATCTCAGAACTAATGCAGGGAGCATTAAAAATGGTAGAAGTATGGTGCAAGAAGGAGAACCTTAGAGTAAATCCTGGAAAAAATGCACTGGTACCCTTCACCAAGAGAAGAAAATTGGACGGTTTTAGAGCGCCGACTCTGCAATGAAGTAGTTCAGATCAGTCAGTAGGCTAAGTTCTTGGGTGTAACCTTAGACTCCAAACTGAACTGGAACTCATATTTACAAAAAATGACTAACAAATGCAAGAGGGTATCGATGACAACCCGTAGAACAGTTGGGAAAACATGGGGACTCAAACCACATATGACGTACTGGTTGTACACTACGGTGGTAAGACCCATGATAACTTATGACTGCCTGGTTTGGTGGCCTAAGGTCATATAGAAGTAGGCGATAACCAGTCTCTCGAAAATTCAGAGACTGGCATGTCTATGTATAACTGGAGCTATTAAAAGCTCTCCAACAGCTGCTATGGGAACCATGCTAAACTTACCTCCTCTTGAGATCTATATCAAGGGAGAAGCCAGAATGGGAGCATACAGACTGAAAAACACTAGTAACTGGAGAACCCACAGTCTTTGATATGGGTAGTGACACAACAATCTCCAGGATCTCCTATGATAAACGTTTCAAAGTCTTGAATTGGGAAGAATGGAGAAATGGGGAGAAGAGAAAATCGAAAACCCAAATCTGGTACACAGACGGGTTCAAAACGGGCACTAATTCTGAGGTTGGTGTTTATGAGGAAAACCAGGGATACAAAGTATTTGCATCACTTGGGCGATACACCACGGTATTTCAAACAGAAATATGTGCTATACAAACCTGCGCGTGGGAGAGTCTACGTCGGCGACTGCAGGGTGGGACGATTTGCATTCTCTTTGACAGTCAGACAGCCTTAAAGGCATTAGCATCTTATCACATTACCTCCAAACTAGTATGGGAGTGCCTGCAAAACCTAATGGTTCTGTCTGAACACAACAAGGTCACACTGGTGTGGGTGCCAGGACACAGGAGTATAGCGGGCAATGAAATTGCAGACCAGCTAGCGAGGGAAGGCTCAAACATGAATTATATAGGCCCTGAGCCGGATGAGTGGATCGTAACACAACACCAATGGAATTGGAACCATGTAGCTGGACAGAAACACAACAAACGGATGATGGAAAGATTGTCGCAACATCTGACTGCTGACCTGCTTGAATTAAGCAAGATACAGCTTAGGGCAGCAACATGTCTACTAACAGGACATGGCTGTTTGAGAGGCCTCTTGCATAACATGGGGATCTACAAAGATGAACCTTGATGTAGACTCTGCAATGAGGAGGAGGAAATAGCTCCTCATATTATTTTCGAATGTGCAGCGCTAGCTCAACGTAGATTTGCTATGCAAAGCACAATTGATCTACCAATGGAGAAAGTTTTACTACATAGGCTCTTAAACCTGAATCGACGAAACCGAATCAGGAACAATACAATAGGCCATTAGGCATCAGTGTTAAGGATGTTAAGGCTAACCCTGCTTGGTTAGGAATCAATCAATCAATCAATTAATCAATCAACGCTGTGTTCTAATTTAACAAGCCTGCGTTTATTCGTTGCGCATGGTATAAGCAATTCCTCCGTTTTCAACATTTCTACACGGATTACCTATCATTCTTACTATACGCAATACGCATCGTAATGTATTTCTTAACGTACTTTTTAAACAGTTGTCAGTAAACTCTATACTTACATTTTATTAATAAAATCATTTGATGACCACCTACGCGTTTTCTTCATTACTGTAAATATAGCACATCAGATATGAATTTTTTACACAAATAAGAATATTTCGTGGCAGATGTAATACATATATGTGTAAATTCTGCGTAGGTTCTATATTTTCGTAATATATAAAAATTCTGGAATTTGCAAAAAAATAATGGAGCGAGGGGTTGTTTCCCTAAATAAATATTCGTTTTACAGAAGATATTTACGTCATCGTTAAGAGCATGTAAAATAGTTTAAACCTTGTCTTAACTTTTTTTTTTGATATCTCTCATAGTTTCTGAGCTATTGAGTCAAACAGCAAAGGGTAGTGTTGAGCTTGGGATGCTTTACACCCCGTGCCAGTGGGCGATTGGGCACTTAAGATAGTTACCGTTGTTCTTACACTAGATCGGTCTATAAACCCACACAGTTTCATTTAAATTGGTGAGATGCACTTAGCTGTGTTTCCTGGTTAGGTTAGTATTTTCACATGCGCTGTTATTAGTTTGCACACACAACTATAATCATTTAGAGGTGAATTTATCTAAAATAAAAGGATGGCAAAAATAATTGGTTGTACCATCATTATACTGCTGTTAAGTCGTTTTTATTTATAGTCATGTAAAACAACTTACTAGATATTACATAAATAAAATAGGCTCTTCTGCAGTTACTTGAACTCGTATTTTAGAAAACATCCAATTAATAAAAATAAGTAGCGCCGCCGCCATCGTTTAATTTATTTAAAATCAAACTAGTCCACCTAATGATTTCCTTGTATACATATTATATACTATAATTACAAACACGGTGTCCAGTAATAAGCAAATTATGGGTAAATTATATAGGTAAATTCAACATCATTAACTTTCCTCTTTCAGTCGCCGCAATTTACGCAAAATGTAAGGTCGTTTCAATCAATCAGGTATTAATTAAAAACTCTAATCGCAGTCGTAATTATCAAATAAAAACTTTCAAACTTAATCTGGTCAATTTGTAGACGATTTTGTAGACGATTGAAAATAATTAAATGATAGCTTTCGTTTAAAGTGATATCAAGGGACTGTAGGAGTTGTGTTGAAATGTACAGCAAATTGGGGGAGTGCCGCGTTTGTCATTTGTATATTTTATGTATAACTAGATGGTAATTCAAACTCAAAGAGTTTGATAGGGAACAGTTATCGAGTTCTGTACAAATGCCAAATATTGAAATCTATTAAATACATCTTCTAATGTATCGCCAAAAATCTATATGCCAAGAGATGGCGATGGTTAGGATGTTAGTTAGTACCGTTCTTTAAAGTTAAATTTATATTAATGTAATTCTCTAATGCGTTGCTGTTATATACTTTCCTAGCTTGGTTCTTGCATATCAAGATGTAGGTAGCGGACCATACCTTGCAAAATTGTATTACGCCAATGGGATGTTAATGAAATCTTAGGAATTTATTTAAATGTTGGTTGAAACAACTGATAGAATGACAAATAATTTCTTTGGATAATCTATTTAAATGTTGGTTGAAACAGCTGATAGAATGACAAATAATTTCTTTGGGTAATGTATCCCTTCAAGTCATTTTATTTATTACATTTATAGACCTATGCTATGGACTAGTATTCATTAATCTTCCTCAGCGAAATGAGGGTGCAGCAAGCGACTTAAGTAGAGTGGGAATTAGGAGATGTACAAGGCATATGTGACTGATAGATTTCATTATTTGCTATTTGCATACTGTTCGACAACCGTTCCCCACCACCACTATTTATTAGTTACGGTTACAGTTAAAAACAACTATTTTTTCACTAGTTACAGAGAAGATAAGCTTTCTGCATTGATTTCCTTGGAATACAGACTTCCCAGAAATTAGGATTTTTTTTGTCGCGACATATTTTCAGCCAAATTTGAGTACCATAAGCAAGAGGACTAGTTGACTGTTTTTGTTAAAATTTGGAAGTTTGAGACACTAATAACTACTAAGCAAGCACAGCAATTTTCAGGCAAATATTTATCTTACTTACAGAATAACAGCTTGACAAAAATGGCAAAAAAGTGTCCGTGAGCATCTGCGGCATTTTACCAGTCACCACTTAAGAAGCTCTTGCAGATCATGTATTGCATATCAGGAGCTAAGAATTTGGGGAATTACCTTTAGTCGGTTGTGGAACCTATTCACAAAATTTGAAAAAAATCTGAGGTGATCGAGCGTGGGAACTTGATCACTTGACATAGAATAACCCAAAAATGCATAATATAAGAAAATAATTTTCTTGAAAGTGTATTAAATAAATATTTTCTTATGGTTAGAAAATCAAGAAAATCCAAGACAGAAAAATGTTTCTTCCAAGTAAATTATTTAATTTTAAGTTAAGAAAATATTCATGTTAAAGGTGGGAATTGAAAAATGGTCCAGATCTCACAAAGTTCTATTGAAAAATTAGGCGACCAGTTTTGTGTTCGAAAAGCACATCATCAGGCCAACCACAAGGATTTCCAATAAAAGAAAAATTGCAATAATGGAAAAAACCTAAAGTTAATAATTAAAATTAGGAGCAAGTGAGTGAGCTAATGAAAGGGTTCCTTTTATCTGACAGTATAATTAAATTATTTCTTTAATTATGTAATTAAATAGGGATTATTTATATGTAGTTTAATAATTAATGAGTTAATATTTAAGTTTATTTATCTCCTTTTTATTATTATCTATTATATACTTAAAAAAACTACAGTTAAATTAATACACGTGGTAAATAATAAAAAAAAGGAAAAAATATTACATTAACCGGTATTTTTTGAAAATGTTTATGTAACGTTGTACGTTGAAGTTATATCATTGTATAGGTAAGTATGGCATCTGTATTCCGGTTTCAATCGTTACTATCTAGGAGGGCATGACTATATCTCTTGAAAGTAGGTGACACCAGGAAATATTTCAATGCTGTTTTTGAAGATACAGTAATGTGGACAGAGCAAAAAGTGCTTTCTTTCTTCTCACATTGTTTCTGCCGGTAGTGATTCCATCAATACCATGAGCTATTTATTAGCATTATCTTGGTTATTATTTCTCGGTACTTTTTTCATGTGTACTTCTACATTAAGTTCACTTTTGTTTGAACACTATTCTGTAGATAACCTCTACCTTAACCTTTTTAAAATCACAAGCATTGAGAATAATTTACTGCATATATACGGATATGTCATACTGTTTTAAACAAGATAATATGCATTTGCAAGAATTCTAAGTAAAGAAATGCTTTATTTAAAAAAATTAAACTATTAATTTATGTACAATACCTAAACGCTAAAAAATGTCAAGAATTACCAATCTATCACGCATTTGTATCCTAAGGCATAGTATAAATACTGAACTTACCTCCAGGTAGAGGATCCATTGCAATAAAGCACTCGAAAGTACTTTCTTTACTTCAGAAATTCGTATACGTCTGACGTAAGAACTGTTACCGTTGATACACTCAACTTTCGATTGGGCTGGGTCTTTAAGTAACACCGCTCAGATTATCGCCGGATAGTCTGGCTTAATGATTTGGCGAGAAAAAACTCCATTAAATGTACTTTAAAATTTAAGGTTTTGCCCAGGTTTTCGTGAATTTGCATACATGATTCAAATTTCAGGAACTTTTGGGTACCACTTCGTACATCCCTCGAAAAGGAAACGTTTATTGTATTTCTATTTTCTAATTAAGGACTTTATAATATTGCAGGCTTTTTTTGATCCGTTTTAATTATATAAATGATAATGATCTCTCATACTCTCATTTATATATATATATATATATATATATAGCTGCGCTGATTAATACTATTACTACTATTTCCGGGTCATGCAAGTTCTGCTAGTACGTAGTGGGTATTTTTTATTTATTCCCTTTCGTACAGATAGCACAAATGCCAGGACGCTGGCTTCTTAATTACGGCGCTTCATTTACTGAAATTATACAATTTCCTGTACATTATGAGGTGGGCGATGCTTTCTTTAAGGCAATTGGATTAACCTTTCCAAGTGAATCATTAAGTACATTAATTATAACAGGAAAGGATTAATTACAGAAGTAATTCTCCCTTTGATAACAAAGAGCTAACGGTGGGAAAAGATTAGTAGTCATAACGGTGACTACGAGACATTTACTTCTTTACATACAAGAAATTGTTCACTGGAAATTCAATTTTTGGATGTGTAACCTGTCAAGTTTCAATAGCAGTTAATTATTTAAAATATATATTATTATTCCATAGCTACTAGTTAATTGGAAATTTTACCTAATTTTTCTACATTATGTTGATCGTCAGATTTCTTTTTAAAGACTTGCAATTTGCAGTATGTTAAATGGAATTGCCTTCCGTTAATCCACTTCGTTAAATAAATTTAATTAATAGCAGGAAACCACTTACAATTAACTTATATTAAAAATTAAATTAATGCTTAATTTGCAATCTTTTAAGTGTGGTTATTTTTAGAATATGTTGGGTTTATACAGGTTGTTCAAGTTATTGGGCTACTAGTGCTAACTGTTGTGTGTGCTATATGTATGTATATAATAATATAATAAGCACTGGTTTAAATAATTTATTGCAGATACTATAATTTAGATGCACAAAATATAAAGACAATTTTACTAACGTAACGTTAACTTATAATCTAAATAATAATGCTTATTCTAATTAACCTTATGGGTATAACTTCAACAAAGGGAAACAATTCTAATCCACTTGGTCTAATAAGTAACCTAGGCAAATATGCGGTAACAGCCAGAGGCGTGGCGAGCGCAAAAAAAATTTACACATAAAATAGAAGGTAAGAAATAAATTATAAAACGTGCTGAAACACTTACCGTTTTAAAAGTCTTCCGTGAAATCACAAACTGGGTAACATCTGTTAAATATTTGAATCATTAGATATATTTCCACAGCTGTTTCAGTCAAGTGAGTACGACGTGCGGAATAAATGTTCTTTAATGCCGAAAGCGACCGTTCGACATCTAGCGATGTTATATTTACATATTTAAAATAATCTTTGAAACAACTTAATGCATCTTCACACGCACAAATTTGTCTTAATATAAGAAAATCGGAGTCTTTCTCTAAAACACTTTCAAATTTTCATATTACACATCAATTTGTTTCGCCTTCTACAGCGCATAACTGTGCGTGAACATCATTCACAATTTGAACAGAATCCACTAGCGACATCGAAACATTTTGTAATTTTTCTATTCCCTCCGCTAGTCCGAAGTAATTGTTGTGAATAGTTTGTAAATCTCGTTTAACCTGATTGTCTTGAAATATTTCCTGACTTTTCTGTCGGATTGAATTTTAAAACTACCTTCTTTACTTGATCAAAATATTTGTTGTAGTAAAACGCAGCCTGCAACCATGTTCCCCAACGTGTAACAATCGGCTGTGGTGGTTCAGGTAAATCAGGACACAGTTTGTGAAACAGTTGGGTACGTTTCGGGGACTTTAGAAACACTGCCTTTGTACTAGCAATCAATGCATTTACTAGTGGAAAACATCGTTGTGCCGCAAGATTTAGAGTATGGATTTTACACGTTACAAAGAACGCATGTTTGCGGCACCATCACTCATAAACATTAAAAGTTGCTTAGTTGAAACTTCAAATTTGTTCAATGAGTTCAACACCACCTTTAAAATCTCATCGGCAGTGCAATTTATAACTCTTTTGGAAGCAAGTAAGAAGGAGGATGACGGTCGATGTCCCATTGTATGGTTCAATTGTACGTACCATTACATTAACCACAAAATGTTTTTGACGTTCTGTTGTTTCGTCCACACACAACCACAGTTTTTTATCTTTCAATTCCGTTTTCATTATTTTTTCTATATGTTCACGAGCAAATGGCACTACATTTCGTATCGATGTCCGACTAGGTAATTTACAGTCCGCATATTTATTTCAGAAGGAGACAAATGCTTCTTTGTCTAGTAAACGAAACGATAGCTTACATAAAATAAGAGTAACACATAAATCAAATGTAAATTTTTCTTGGTCTCGTATGCTACTTTTTGCAGAAGAATGCTGTTTGCTTTTGATGTGACGTTGACAATGGCTTCTGGACCAACACATTAAAGGGATTTTACAAGCTAGACATTGAATTTTAGCGCCATCAAAAATTAAGTCCGGCATGTCCACTATAAAGTTTTTAACTGTGTCTGCCATTGGTTGTTTTCGCGACGTACCTAACTGCGACATTTTTAAAGCAAACATAAGCGTACAATTACGAAATAAGTTACGACAGCCTACATATACACAGAACTACTTGCATACAGCATCGATTTAGTACTGACGCTGTGAACGCGTGAAATAAATAATCGCCGCCTCCGCACCAGATATCTACTACACTGACTGTTACCGCTGTTTGCCCAGACTACTAATAAGTTTATAGTTTTCAAATTCCTGCTTAGCATGATATTTTTTCTGTTATAATCACAAGAACGTGGCCAAATGTCGAATAAAAAATGCAGGCGTATATCACCAGAAACATTTGAAATGTCAGAAGAGAATTTGAAAATAGGCTATATTATTGTCTTCAACAAAATGGTACACAATTTGAGCATTTAATTAACTAATTTGAATATCTTTTCTTTAATAAAAGTTATATTTTGGAATTCTTGCTTAGCATGATATTTTTTCTGTTATAATCCTCAGAACTTGGCCAAATGTCAAAGTAAGAAATACTACTGAATTCGTAATTAGAATACCTTTCCAACGATGTGTCACAAATGGTATCATCCTATTTAAGATTTTTATGTTGCGGAGGCGATTAAGGGGGTAAGTTTAGTATCATGATATATTAATTAGTTTCGTATGTAGGCCGCCAGGGAAGTTTTCATATTTCAACGTAATACATGTTAATATGATTCTAGACTTGGCCACTAATAGTATTTCTACACATATAGAAAACTGCTGACATTAGCTGCAATTTTTAAACTGCCAATCAAAATCAGTTTTAACTACATCTAGCTCGCAAACTTCTATATTTATACAGTGAGCATTGTCTTTATAAAAACGATGATTATGATGATTAATAGCTTTGTGCGTCTGTCACCTCTGAGTTTTGGAAAAAAAAATATCCAAAACTTATCAACGTGGACCTTAAGTTAAAACTGTCAATCCCAAATCTGACGGTTCCAAAAATGTGCTGCCTATCAAAAATTAACAAACTGGGAAAATTTATGCGACCAATAATATCAGGTATTGACTTGCCTACGTATAAATTGTCCAAATGTCTAGGAAACGAATACAAAAATTTGACCATTCAAATCTAAAAGTAGAAAACTAGACTTTGCAAATAAGGTAAATAATATTGAATTAGAAAATGGGGAAATTTTAGTATCATCTGATGTTTGTTCATTCTTCCTCAGTGTACCGATCCCAGAAACAATAGAATATTTGGTCTAGTTCTTAGAACTTAATAATATTGATGATGTCAAAATTGCAGAATACAAAAGATTAACTTCACTTTGCATGAATCAAAATCGATTTCAAATAGATGGCATGTATTATGACCAATTAGATGATACGGGGATGGTGAATCCATTGTCTCCTTTCATAGCCAACTTCCTCATGAGCAAATTTTTAACGTGTATGACAAAGGACACCGAATATTTCCCTACAGTCTGGCTTAGGTATGTAGACGACATTTCCCCGATTGTTTATACTAAGGAAAACACTATCCCGGAATTGCTCGCGACACTTAATTCAAAATTCGAAACCATTAAATTTACAGTAGAAGAAGAAGTGAACAACCAACTCCCGTTTCTAGATAGTTTAGTAATTAGAAACAACAAAAAACTGGAAATAGACATCTATAGAAAGGAAACCAACGCTAATAGATACATTGTAGCAGATTCTTACCACTGCGGACAACACAAAATGGCCGCGATTAGTTTCTTAATTAACAGATTGGTAAAATTTCCCTTGAATACAAGCAGATGCGATAAAAAACTTAAATTTATCAAAAACGTACCTATTTATAATGCTTACGCTTCTATAGATGTCGATCGCATCTTTAAAAAAGTTAATTCTGACAAAAACCCGCTCTATAAAATTTGTGAAACTTCGCTTTCATAGAATATCGATAGATATTAACAAGGCTCTTAAAGGACAAGATATGAACGTGTGTTTCAGTTCGCAAAATGCACTGAGAAACCTTCTGGGCAATCCGAAAAATAAACCGGACACGAAGGAAAGCCGGAAATTTATAGAATCGCATGCGGTGACTGCGATAAAGCCTATATTGGACAAATGAAACGGGCAATAGACACCAGATTCAAACAACACATGGCTCATTACCGCCATGGTAGAAATGAACCGTCAAGTGTAACAAAACACACAAAATAACGAAACCGGGCATAATATGAAATTAGAAAACCATTAATTAACTGAGAAAGTAACTTTGCCGCGAGAATTAGATGTTTACGAAACCATTTATATGAAAAAGAATGGAAATATTTTAAAACAATTTCATATTGTAAACACTCATGTACCAGTCATTTGATCATTTCGATACATCTGCTACTACAAGAGTGTATTGGCGCTTTGTATATTGAGGGCGGTAACATACTTAAACGCACAATACTCTTAAACTTACAATAGGTTTCGTCTTAAGCATCTTTTACTGTCGATGAGCGATAAAATGGTAATAAGATAAAATTATGTCACTGTCTGAGGAAAAGACATTGTCATTATAATGTAGTCTCGGAAAAATTAGAATCTCCTAACGGAAGTTATACATAACATAAGTTGTTGTTGCGTCCGGAATCTTATGTTTTGTCTGTACGCAAAGAGGAAGGTAGAAGAACTTGACAGACGCCAGCTGCCGTATGCTGGGTAGACGCGTGCCCATTTCTCCCTGTCGCGTGCAAAATACCTCGTCTTACCTCGCCCTCCAGTAGCACCATCATCGCAAGTATTGCTTAACGTTAACCTTTCTTCTTCTTTCGCTGGTTAGTAACTGGTATATCGGTAGAATATGGATCAACACCCCCTCGACAAAAGGTAGCGTAACGATGCTGTCTGGACTCGAGCGATGACGGTTAAAAATAGAATGACGTAGGTACTTTATTTGAGAAACGAGATCACTTAATGAAATTTCTTATAATGTAGAACCAGCTATTGTTTTACGAGCTATTAACAGGCAAAAATGGTAAAGACCGTTACAAGATAATTATGAAACTCCAAATTGTCTACTTACTTAATGTTATTAAAAACGAGCTGAAAGTTCCAAGGGAATTTTATTATTTTTTTTGTTCATTTGTGAATAACAAATTGTATGGCTAATTATAAATATAGCATATACAATAAGTGTTGTCTCAATTTCAACTGATACTATACTGTAATTCATTGAAGCTTTTATATATTTTTGAAAATTGTAATTGCATACATTGATTTTTGACGTAAAAGAAGATACTTTAATTAATATCATCAAACCTATCAATTGTAAATTTGTCATCGGCTTTACGTCCTGTCCATCATTGTCCAGACGTACCAGTGCCTACTCCACCACAAAATTTACCTGAAGTAGATGGTTCGGAAAGTGACTCAAGTGAAGAAACCGAAGATAACACAGAGAAGTACAAACCTGGCAATTCTGCACCACAACCTTTTTCACAGTCTGAACTAAACGATTTGATTCGTGACTTACATCTGACCAAAGAGGCTTCAGAATCGCTTGGTTCAAGTCTTAAAGAGAAGAATTTGCTCGCAGCTGGTACTTCGTTTTCCTGGTTCAAGCGCAGAGAAAAAGATTTTATTTCATACTTTTCGGAAAAAGGAGAATTAGTATTTTGCAATGATGTGTGTGGACTTTTTAATACATTTAATATTCCGTACGAAAGCATCGATTCGAGACTATTCATAGATTCGTCGAAAAGAAGCCTTAAAGTTGTCCTTCTTCACAGCGGAAATAGGTATGCGTCAATACCCTCAAGACATTCTGTACACTTAAAAGAACGTTACGAAAATTTACAATTTGTTCTCGATAAAATTAAGTACGACGATCATAAGTGGATTATGTGTGGTGATCTTAAAATAATATCCATGATCCTAGGACAGCAAGGCGAGTACACAAAGTTTCCTTGTTTTTTATGTGAGTGGGATAGCAGAGACAGGGAAAATCATTGGAAACAGAAAGATTGGCCAAAACGAGCTTCAATGGAACCTGGAATAAAAAATGTACTCGAAAAACTCCTCATAGATTCGAATAACGTTCCCCTCCCACCTCTACATATCAAATTAGGCTTGATGAAGCAATTTGTGAATGCCTTCACAAAAGAAGGTAAATGTTTCTAATACATCTGTAACAAATTTCCAGCCTTATCAACCCCAAAAGTAAAAGAGGGTGTCTTTACGGGTCCGGACATTAGAAAACTTTTCAAAGATGGAAATTTTGAGAAAGAAATGGAAAGAAGTTGCTGAAAAAGAAGCCTTTAAAGACGTAGTAACCAAGTTTCTGGGCAACAAGAAGGATCCGAATTTCAAATTTATCGTTGAGATTATGCTGCAGAAGTACCAACATTTAGGCTATTCCATGAGTTTGAAGGTTCATTTCCTAAATTCACATTTGGACTACTTTCCTGAGAATCTGGGTGCTGTTAGTGAAGAGATGGGTGAGAGATTCCATCAGGACATCAAAGAAATGGAGAGGAGGTTATCAAGGAAGATGGAATACTAAAATGATGGCGGACTATTGCTAGATGTTAGCTTGAAACAAAGCATGACTGGCCCAAAGAGACGTCGACACAAAGAATAAAATCGTCAGTTTTTTTACATACTTCATCATTAAGAGTGATTCAAGGCATGATGAACCTCATAAAAATGAAGTATATATGTAATAAAATAGAAATTTAGGCTAATTGTGTGGCGATTTTCATTAAATTTTTAGGGGTCAATGGACCCCCTGCCCCCTTCATCAAACCCTTCAATTGCTTAGCTATAATATTGCATAGAATAAGCCAAAAGATAATACACTTTATAAGAAAAAAACCATATTAAGTCTGTCATTAAGTCTCATATTTCCGATATTTTTTGACATATTACAAATTTTGAAAATTGTCATTTGCAAAAAATTCTAACGTGATGGAAAAAAATAAGGCCATTTTCGGATTCAGCGCAAAAAAATACATAGGAATCAATTATCAAAAGTTGAAAAACATGGCACAACCAAAAAAATGCAGGCCTGTGTAATTTAACAACGCTGTAATTGCATTCATATAGAAACGACGGTAACACACAGAGAAGCTTTTAGTTAGACTGGCAGACACGGGACTCTACGAGACGTCGAAAATGATAACTCGTAACATAACTTAAATAACATTTTGTGATCCCTTCAGATTCCTCCGTCTTTATTAACTTCAGTTCCATTGCAGTGAAATACACAAGCTACACATAGAGCAGATGTTGCTAACTCCAAACCAGCGCAGCGTCGCGAACCAATAGGTGAATGTTGCTGTCTGGAAAATATACATAAACGTTCATAAAGGATGTTTGCGAAAAATTGCAAACATGTGTTACGAGTTTAAGAGACCACCACTAACAGATCTTTCGAACTATATTATAGGCGTATGTCAAATTATGGTGCACAACAGCTTTGTACCGATACGTTTAATCGAAAAAACCGAATTATAATATAATCCCCAATTAATAATTTTTAATTAAGTGCCATTGAAAGGGACAGATTTTTATTACGCCGGTAGTATTGCCGACAATCGATTTCAACTAACTGTATTTACGAGTTTGTAAGAAAAATATACCAAATTTAATTAGTAGTGTTGCAGTTATTTTAGTTGAATGGTGATTCGATGATTCCTAAGTCAATTGTTTCCTTCTTTTGCTTTGTTACTCGTGCGAAATCTCTATTAAATATAAAGCCTATTAAGAGACACATTTCACACTTAAAATTAATTTCGTGTCCATAGATTTTTTTTAGATTATTTACATAGAGAAATTTCTAATTTTGGTTAAAGTAAATTATTTAGAAGAATGTCACATTTTACGTCATAAATTTACTGTTGGGGATATACGAGGGTAGTTTGACGTTAATCTAGCCTAAGTAAGAAAACGCACGATTTTTGTTCTTTTTCTCATTTATTTTTCAACACAGTCACCTTTTACCTCAATACAATTGATAAGACGGTTTTCCAACTTTTTTATCACTTCCGAAAAGTAATTTTGTTCGAGCTCCTCAAAATAGTGTGAAGTTTCGGTCATGACCTCATCGTTCGTTGCAAAACGGCGCCCTCCGAGCCATTTTTTTAGGTTTAGGAACAGGAAAAAGTCGCAGAGGGCTAGGTCTGGCGAATACGATAGGTGGTCGATCAATTCGTAGCCCAATTGGTGTAATTTTGCCCGTGCAACGGCCGGCTTGTGAGCGGGTGCGTTGTCCTGATAGAAGAGAACTTTTTTGCGAGCCAAACCAGGGCGTATTTTCGTCAAATCGGCGTCGAAACGGTCCAATAAATCTGCGTAGTACACCCCAGTTATTGTTTTATGCTTTTCCAAGTAATTAATGTGAATAATGCCTTTCGCATCACAAAAAACAATCGCCATCACCTTTCCGGCCGATTGGGTGGTCTTGGCATTCTTTGGTGAGCCTTTACCGCTTTTTCTCCACTGCTTTGACTTTTCCTTCGTCTCTGGCGTATAGTAATGGACCCACGTTTTATCAACAGTGACGTATCGGCGAAAAAAATCCTTCGGATGGCGTTTTATCATTGCCAAAAGCTTATTCGTATCCGTCACACGTATGCGTTTTTGGCCGACAGTGAGCAAACGTGGCACCTATCGCGCGGATAGCTTTTTCATGTTCAAATATTCGTGTATGATATTATGTACACGCTCTGTTGACATGTTTAGAGCTTCTGCTATCTCACGCACTTTGGTTCGACGGTCTGCCATGATGATATCATGGACTTTGTTGATGGTTTCTGGTGTAGTGACGGTTTTTGAGGCACCTTGACGTTCATCCTCAAACACACTCTTACGACCACGAACAAATTCAGCTTGCCAAAATTTCAGTGTTGCTAACGACGGTGCAGACTCACCATAAACAGCATCCAGTTCGGCTTTGATTTCTGCATTGTTTTTCCCTTTCAAATGAATGTACTTAATCACTGAACGATATTCGACTTTTTCCATTTTCAAAAAACACAGAAGTTGCTTGCTTTCGACAACTGTTAAAACTAAACTAATTGTGTTTCATGCTTAAAATTTTGACAGACGTCATGTGATGGATAGCAGATATCAAAACCGAGAGCAATTTGTTCTCACGTAACGCCATCTATCGAAGGCTAGATTAATGTCGAACTACCCTCGTAGTAGGAAATCATAATTTATTAAAAGTTTCTGAGGTTGGCAAAATGAAGTCGCTCAAGCTCCACCAGAATTCACTTCGCAGGAAGAAGGGAGTCTAATTGAACTCTCTTACGACAACAGCTGAAAACAAACTTTGCTTCTTCCGATTCAGTGGAGTTTTGGATGTCAATCAAATCGATGTGGAACGAGAAATGAGAGTGTCAGTGTCAAACCTTATTCCGCGTTTTATTTCTTCAAAACGCGGAATAAGGTTTGACACTGCCACTCTCATCTCTCCTGTGGCGATCAGCAAGCTCACCCGTCACATTAACATACTTGTCGTTGAAGGTTTTCACCATTTATTTTATATTTTTTGTATTTTCATATTTTAGTTTGATGGTTCAAGAATTGTTTTAATTTCTGTGCCTGATTTATGTCATTGTACACATATTTTAAAAAGAGTGCCAGGACAAAATACAAAACCTGTAAGTGCGGTTAAGACTATTAAGACTGAAGCGTTCGCAAACTAAGTACATAAGCCAAAACAGTGGCGTTTTATAATAAATACAGTGTTGAAATAGAGACAAATGTTCCATGAAGATATTTTCTGACCTTGGTCGTACAACTTCTGATATCGCGCTTTAATAATTTAAGACATTTTAATTAAATCTCTCAGTTGGTTTGATAACCTTTCTGCATTTAGGAAACAAAAATCTTACTGCCCTGTACGGAATATTAGAGGAATTTGACCTGCAGTTATTGTAACGTTTCTTATAAATCTGGATCGCATTTTAAAATTCGATAACATTATAAATAAATTCTTGCAATCAACTGCAATAATTAATAAATACAGCGTCAAATACAATTAAAAATACATGTTTTATGCGAGTATTCTGTGATCAAGTAGCCTTCAATTAAGGTTTTTTTTTTTTTCAAAAAGTGTTGCATAACAAGCTTAAAATAAATTACTTGCTTTTTGTTAATCTATGACGCAAAGAATATGCAATTACCTGCTGATGCTGACGCATTTGTATTCATTCGTGTTGTAAACAAAAACCTTGTTCTGGGAAAATAAAACGTCTTCGAATCAATGTTGGCGGAGAAAAGATAATTTGCAAACAGTGCAAGTATCATTTGGTCCACTAGTATAAATTTTTATTGTTTAAATCAAATGACCGCAAGAAATATCTACTGTAATGTTATAATTTGTAACATCGAACGTAGTTGCCATTAATGGCACATATAGGATAAATAACTTGTCTTCTGTTAATTTTCTTCATATCCTAAATCTTCAATTTTAATGGAATATTTTCTTACAACAATTGACAGCATAAATTCCGTTGTATCTTTAGCATAATTTTGTCAGTAAATTTTAATATTGTACTGTTGTTGGTAGTATTAAATGTCATACAGTAGCATAGATTCAATCTTATAGTTGCGTGGCATGTATTATGCTATTTTTAAGAATTAGGGATATTCGATTGAAATTTATTATCAAATTATATTTCGAAAGATATAGTTATCCAAATTAGCCGTGATCGCTATCGCGAATGAAATAAAGGAGTGAAGGGACGCAAATCAATTTCTCACTTTTAGTCCAAATATCCATCCAGGTAACATGTGTTTGGCTGTGTTCCCATTTTCTAAGTGTGCAGCGTTTAAATTCTACCATAAATACGAAGTAAAGGTCAAGTTTGGTGGTTTAAGAAAACACAAGGTCCCAGTATGTAACATATAAACATAGAGTTAATACTGGAACCACATAATTCCAGGTTAGTTTTCTCTTTTCAAGTTTTAATGCCCGTAAAATTTCATTAATTGATATCTAGTTCAATTTAAATTGCCGAAAGAGTGTCTAGAAACATTCCCGGATCTAGACCGTAGGATTAATTAACTAATTTCGAAAAATTATTTGTTCTTAATTCTCTCGCGTTTAAAACATTGTTTGTACATACATATTTACAAACAACTGTTATTTTATTGTTGCTTTCCAAAATTTCGTATTAGTAAGTCGGGAAGTTTAGCGTATTAATGTTAAGTTATACGTACATACACTCTCTGCAATTGAAAATACACCACCAAAGAGTACATTTTGTGACAAAATGTTCTTATGAAATTCCTTGAGGAAAATGTTCGAAAGAACTCAATTATGTATTCAAAAGGATAGAGCTCATGCTGAAGTTAAGTGTTTTGCGATGTAATTTTGAAAAGACTGATTTAAAAATGAAATCTAAATTTTATTATTTATTAATTTTGTTTATATAAAAAAATATATATAAATTTATAATATTACAATGATGTCACGTTGGAAAGATAATGAAAGTCATGAGTAAAGCTGGCCACGAGCGGTACCGCGCAGTAGCGTAGAGTCGACCAGGCCTCGCGTTCCACTAGAGTTATTCTGCTAATAGAGATGTTTGCTGCCGCAAATAATTTCGCTCATCTTTTAAATAAAAATTAAATAACACGTGCTCAACATTAGATATGTTGTGTTTAGTGACTATTAGCCAATGGTCGCTTATTTTCCTTACGTACGCTAGACATACTTATGTACATATATTTATCTCTATAATTACGACTAACGCTGCGAAAGGTTGATGAGAAACTGTTGGAATAAATCAATAATTTAATTCGCTGAGGTAGCCCGTGCCGATACCTACGTCGCGGCGTGGGCGCGGCAACCTCACTTCTAACCTGGCTCAAAGCTCTCTATGTCCGGCCTAAATATGAGATATGATATTCGATCGAATTTTTTATATTATATCTTCCATATCCGTAAAATAGCCAGAAAAACCATGACATCCTTCTGATCCAATATTTTTCTTGCTTTCAATTACTCATAAAAATCGCCAATAGATAAACCTTACGTTGGAGAACGAAAAGCATGTTTTTGTTTACCTAACTTCGCTATTCCTGTCAAGGAATCAACCATCTCCGTTTTATAGCCAACGTATGTAACCCGAATTTTCGTGTATAGGCTCGATCGATCGATTGGATTGTTCCAACCGCAGCCGACAACGTTTTGTGCATTTCATGAGCCGCATAGCACCGTCTTGAACGGTTCATTTAATTTTACGATCGATAAAGAACTGCTTCCGTACCAATTTCCATTTATTTCGATTCCGTTCATGATTAAAGGTTATGTTCCAGATGATATTTTCCTCGAATCGATCGATGATTATTACCGTAGTGGTTATTTTTGGTGATTGCTACAAAATTGCGATGCAAGGTACAATGGGACAAAAGTAAACGTGGACAATACGCAGTAAACTGTACGAATGTGAGCCTTCTATATAAAAGATATTTCGCCCGTATGCATAAATGCGGTTTCTTAAAGGAGAAAAGTCCTCATTCTAAGCAAACATAGTAAAACGTTAAATTTATAAAATAGGGTTAAATAAAAAAATTGATCAAAGGCCTATACATACATACATTACCGCTCACAAGTGTTTGGGCACCTCAAATTTCAGAGTAAATCATTAAATATTTAAATGGAAATATTAAAATATATATTTCGTATTAAAATTATTTATTTGACCTAAGTTTTAGATTCGTTATGTGACCTCCTTTACTTTTAATAATTGCATCGCATAATCGGGGCATCCTTACAATTAATTTTAACAATGTTTCCGGAGTTATTCGAACCCATGCTGCCTGTATGTCATGTCATCTGCTGAAGTTTGAGCAGTTTTTCTTACTTCCCGATCGAGTTCTTCCCATAATAACTGGATGGGATCTCAGTCTGGGCTTTCGGGTGGCCATTTCATGATTGTTAGTGTCCCTTCCTCCTCCAACTGTTCTAAGTACTGCTTGCATAATTTTGAAGTGTATTTTGGGTCATTGTCTTGTTGGAATACAAAATTCTTACCTAAGTTCTTACAGCAGAGGGTATTGCACTTTCCTCTAAGATTGTATTGGTCTTTTTGCTCATTATACCTTGAATTTTTACGAAATCACCTGTGGATGTACCAGCAAAGTAGCCCCCTACCACCAAGAAAGCACCGCCGTGTTTGACGATAGAGACTGTGCATTGCTGTAGCGCATGTTCACCCACAGATCTTACTCATCTTCGCCCACCGAAAATCTCGAATTTGCATTCGTCTGCCCACAATACCTCCAATTTTCTACCGTTCAATTTCGATGTTCACGTGCCCATTGTAACCTCTTTTTCTTAGTAATTTGGCGAAGCAAGCACTTTCGCATTGCAATTCGTTAGTGAAGGCCGGCTTTTTGCAAACGGTGTTTAACCGTGGACACGCTAATCGGCTTCGGAAGTACAGTATTGATTTCTGCGGCGATTTCTGGAGCTATTTTTCTTCTATTTCGCTTGCAATATTTGGAGCTGTTGTTGTCACCCTTGGTCTACCACTTCTTACTTTATTTAGAAAACTGCCACTTTCACTGTATTTTTTGATGTTGTAATCAACAGCAGATGGATTTAAATGTAATTTTCTGGCAATTTGACGATTACTTATGCCTATGTTATGTTGTGCTACTATCGGAGCACGCGTTTCAACACTAATTTATTTCCTTTTCGGCATGTTTTAAAATTTTAAACGAAAAAGTACGGGTGAAATAGCTGGACTAGCGTTCCGGAATAATACATATTTCTAATCTTATTCGTCATTATTATAGAATGATTTTTATTTTACGCGAAACTCAACACAAAATCTGTGATTAATTTAAAAGGAAAGTTCTTTTTCTAAAAATCGCTGACGAATGAGCATACTTTTTATTCTTTCTGACTGTTATTTATAGCAACTAAACTGTTGATTCATCAGTTTTACGTATTCGTCACTATCAAAGGTTCAACATCGCTGCAATCTGTTTGCCGATACTATCTCGTCTCTAGCCAGTCGTCCAAGTTTACTTTTGTCTCATTGTACATATCTACGATCTTTTTAATTTAAAACCTCCAGATCCGCCAAATCGGCGTTTCCTAAGAATAACAATTTTTTCAAGAAAACTCGCATTTGCAAGAAAATGCTTGTTCTATAATTTAAGATTTTTTGTTTAACATACTACAAACATGAAATAAAATTAGTTGGAAAACTAGTGGATGGACTTTCAACTTACTCCACTTCCAGCTTAAAATTCTTTTTACATTAATCTTACAATATATTATTTCACGAATACCAGGACACTGTGCGTGAGAAACACCTTTTTTGTACTTGCTGTGAACATTGTCGAATAGTTTCTGCCAGAAGATGAAAAGCATGTACTTTACACGTAACATGTAAACACTTGTAACCGTGTTCAAGAAGAGAACAGCCTACTGAACGCATTATCGCGGCACCATCGCTCATAAACATCAACACTTGACGTGATGGGACTTGAAAGTTTTCTAACTTACTAGGTATCACTCGCACCAGTACACTTTTCTAGTCTTTTGTTAGACAGTAGAAATGTCGGTTTACCAGTAGACGTACTGTAACATTTAGAGTAGAATTTCTTTTTCAGTCTGTTGTCTCAACACCTAACCAAAGCAACTGATTTTTTAATGTAGATTTAATTCTCTTTTCCACGTCTTCGTATACAAATAAAACATGCTTCCGTGCCGATTTCGTAGTTGACAATTGCAACTTGGGGTTGTACTTATACCAACAGTTCTGAAACTGTTCTTTTTCGAGTAATTCGACAAATTACAAGTTATCATCACGACAAGTAAATCGAAAATTAAGGCAATTCTCGTTGGCACGTTCTTTTTTCTATTTTTTTTTCTTCGATATTTACAGTCCACACTCTATAAACTATTTTGGCACCGTCGTAGAACAAATCTGGAAAGTCACAGACAAACTTATTTACTGTGCCAGCAAAGGGTCGTTTTTTAGCCTTGTTCACATTACACATTTTAAATTAATAATTATATATTTATAACGAAAAACACGTAACACAAAACACAACGCACGCTCTCATTTCCTAAACCGAACGAAAAATAAACAAGCGGACGCTGACAAAGCGAGAATCGGTTTTTGCACACAGCCCGCTACTCCTGTGAAACCCCTATGTATCGCCGAAACGATTACCTCCCTCTATCTATAAACCTTAATAGTGAATATTTTGAAAAGCAATAAAACGATTTGTACAATTTTTTTTCTTTCTCTGTTTTTGTAAAGACTTAAAAGGTTTCCCTCTTATTTTTTTTCTATTGTTTTTATCCCATTTTTTCTGTAATTTTGACATTTACCTAATCCATACTAACAACAGAGCCTTGGACAAGTGCAGGTACTATTCGCCGTAGACATATTGCTGTCTGAATTTTCTTGAAAATAATTAATTCAAAATAATTGACGTGTTATTTCACTAGCTAGTCATTTAAAAACGCTAGCCAGTTTATAGTTCCAAATAACATTAAATTATATCAATTATCCTGTTAATTACTGCGGTTGTATAGTCCAATTTACCATTTTACAATTATAACTCTCGAAACAGCCTTGCTCCAATAGTACCGGTTCAATGTTGCAAACGGAAATTGAGAATCCATCGCTCTGTTCTATTATTTTATTAATTTCGTATTGATTTTGTCTGGCTCGTGCGAACGGTCGTATGAAAGCTGTTGTTGTTAATAACCTTGCTTTCAACATACCTGACTAACTGACTGGTTTTGAAAACCTATTGTAGTATTGCTCTATAAATAGTTAAAAACCTTTCCTCCACAGTTACACCGCCGTTGTGCTGTGTTACTAGTACAACACCACTTTAATGTAGTTTTGAAAAGATTATAATTGATTTCATTATTTGATCTACATTTCTAATTAATGTTGTAGATTTTGTTTACACGAAATGGTATACGGAATAGCATGCCCCCGTTAAAGCGGGTCACTGAAAATAGGAATGATTTTGGTTTTTTTCTTAATTATTCCACAATTGCAAATTGAAGACAAAAAAGGGTTGGTGTTAAGAGCGTCTAAAAATCGGCAGCATTTAATAAATAATCTGTAGAATACAGGATTCGTCCTTTGAGTTCCAAACGACATATGGATTAGACTTTCTAGATGAATTTTGTCCAATTGCTGCAGAAGTTGTACTGAAAGATGAAGCACCCTCACAGGAAGACATCAGAGACGTCATGCAAGAAGACTTGGGGAAGGCTTGCTCAAGCGATACCGAAGGTCGTTTTGTAGATACAGAATATAAAAGGAAAGCTGTAGACTTCTGTAAAAGTGGAAAGAAACAACGATATGCGTTAGCATCGGTTCAAAATCGCTTTAGGAAAGTGAAGTCGTTAAGCCAATTATACATATGGGAAGTGGCAATACAAAAAGGCGGCACGAAACGCGAAAAGTTAATGAAAATATCGGACTCCGTCTTAAGTAGACTTACAACTAACGTAGACGTAAATCTGATTGTTCACGATATGGATTTACGAACTTGGGCTTTACAAGCTAATGAAGAAGTCAATCTAGAAAATTTTTAAACCTCTGACACCTGGATATCTCATTTTAAAGGAGCCCATAAAATTGTTTCTAGAAAAATTAGGACATATATTAGTCGTTCGTACGGAATCGACAGCAATACATTGGAAAAATATTTTTGTTATTATTTTTAGGCTCCTAATGTATATGCTGCAGTATCTCCTTCAGGTAAATTGACTGGCCAATTGTTTAGCTTCTGGTTTACAGAGTTGTTAGATGCCTGGACAGGTCACTGTCCTACTTCATTAAAACCATATATTCCGGCCAATATGGGTGTCCAAATATTAGCAATTCCTAAAAAAACCACTGGTATGGTACAATCTTTAGACGTATACGGTTTTCGTGTCTGGAGAGGATTTATAAGAAAATTTTCAGACCTGGTTATTCTCAAAAACCATGATATTGATTTGCGACAACGGAATCATATTATAAAATTACAGTCACTAATACATAACCAATTATCTGCAGCAAGGTACCAAAATTTATTTGCATACGCTTGGTATAAAAGTGGATATCTGGATGAGAGATCAGGACATTTCAAACATCCTGTCCAATTTGCTTTTTCTGTGGACAACGATGGTTTTCGTCCCCATTGTAATGTATGTGATGCGACCGCCATTATCCGATGTTCATGATGTGTACAGTGTTTGTGTTTCCAACATTTTTATGGAGAATATCATTATCATCATGATGAATAGGATACATAAGTTAAAAAATAATAGGTTTAGTAAGAACACAAATAAACTTTGTAATTTCACTGTATTTAAAATAATATACTAAATGTAGGTGACTATAGTTTCGACAAGTTTAGTAAATGAATAATATTCAAGGGATTTATAATCACCATATTGTGACATTAACTGCACTCGTGTGATTGAAAGTGAAACAATATTTCACAGTTCATTTTATACCCAATATAATTACACATCTCCGGCAATGGACAGCAAGGAAGTGTACGGAAGTGAGTGTTTATCGCGCGCACAAGTTTTTGAGTGGTGTAAAGGGTTTAAGGAGGAACGTGAAACGACCGAAGACGATTCGCGGCCTGGACGACTCTCAACATCAAAAACGGACGACAACATTCAGGAAATTGGTAAATTGATCCGGGAAATCGTCGTTTGAGTGTCCGAGCTCTTGCTGAAATCTCAGGAATTAACAAAGAAACTGTCCGTCAGATTTCGCATGAACCATTCAATATGCAGAATGTTTGCGCAAAAATGATGCCAAAACTTCTCACTCCAGATCAAAAAGAATTGAGAATGAACATTTGTGCTGACCTTTTAAACAACATTGATGATGATTGTTAAATAGAGAATTGTTAAACAGAGTGATTACTTGTGATGAATCGTGGTTTTTTACTTACGATCCTGAAACAAAGCGCCAATCGATGCATTGGAAGAGCCGAAGCTCACCACGGCAAAAAAAGCGAAAATGAGCAAGTCTAAATTCAAGGCCATGATGATTGCTTTTTTTTGATACGCGTGGAATTATCTACGTCCACTGAGTCCCCGAAGGTCAAACAGTCAATCAACATTATTACGTCGAGGTTCTAACTACCCTTCGTGAACGAGTGAGAAGACGAAGACCCGATTTGTGAAAGAGCCAATCCTGGATGCCCCACCAAGACAATGCGTCAGCCCATTCCCCCTTGTCTGTGAAGGCGTCCTTTGCGAAATCCGGCATCACCGTGTTGGACCACCCACCGTACTCGCACGACCTGGCCACCTGACTTTTTTTTATTTCCTAAGGTAAAATCGGAGCTTAAGGGGACAAGATTTGACAGTGTGGAAGCGGTGAAAGCGAAAGTGACGGAGGTTCTCAACAAGCTGACAGAAACGGACTTCCAGCACTGCTTTCGACAGTGGAAAATTCGTATGGAGCGTTCTGGGATCGGCAAGGAGAGTACATTGAAGGGGATAAACTTTGTAATGTAATTGGTGATCAATAAAATGTTTTGTAGCTCCAGTCCGGTTATTTAATTGCCACACCTCGTACAAGTACAATACTTAATAAGTGAAGTCACCGGTACGACAGTAGTGATGAGTTGCTACGAAGCGAGTTACTATTTTGTACCTGCTAGCTACCATTAGCAGTTTATAGCAGCTAATCAATATCAAAAGAAACTACTATTTTTTGTATCAGTTTTCTGATGTACCAGACAAGCAGACATTCGTCGAGTCCATTGGATGTCCAAGATAGACGTCCACTGGATGTTCAAGGTGGACATCTGATGGACGTCCAAAAGTATATCATCGAGATATCCACTGGACGTCCATTGGACGTCGATTGAACAATATATGGACGTCCATTGGACGAACTGAACGCCCATGTTCGACGTCAACTGGACGAATGTCGGTTACTTGGATATAGAGCCGATTTTTTTAAATTTGTTCATTGTCCTTTGTTTATCAAATATTCTTATTTACGTTATTTCTTATATGCATCAATAATTCTTACGGAATGTTTGAAAAGTAAGCGGTCGTTGGATTTTGCGGTACTTTGGTAATAACTGCTCCGAACAATTTTATTACCGGGAGAATTTGTTACGCTTCTACATCTCCTAAGTTACCCGCATATGTCAAGTATCACACCTCGGTTGTAATTCGTATAACGCTTTTATCGTTAGCAGCACCTGCTCCATCTAAATATACCTTTGTGTATATGTATGTACTCAGCATCTTTCCTGCAAAAATGTTTGTAATTTCGCGTTCATCATGGAGCAGCTGTGTATTACGAGAATTACGCGAGAGATGTCCCAACATAGAAATTGTCACGCTTGTATGTACATTTACCATAACTCATAAGCGAATCAAAAAATTAAAAGCAATCCATAATGCAAATTAACAAAAATATTGCTGCTGTTGTATTATTTAGCGAAACGGCGAGATACGGAATACACCTCGCACTTCTGGGCATCAATTACTACACGCAGAGAAATGGCTTCTTGCATCAAGAAAATATATTTTCTTGCAAAAATCAGTCTCTATTCAAGAAAATATTTTTATTTCGTGACTATAATGTATAATATAGGAAAACCTTATTTGGTTTAAATAAATATTTTTGCTTTAAATAAATATTTTTCTAGGGTTAGAATATCAAATAAATCCTAAACGCAAGAATGTTTCTTCCAAGTAAATCATTGAGTTTTATGTTAAGAAAATATTCATATTAAAGGTAGGAATGAAAAAATGGTCCAGATCTCACAAAATTCTATTGAGAAATTAGGCGACCAGTTTCGTGTTCAAAACACACATCATCAGGCCAGCTACAAGGATATCAAATAAAAGAAAAATTACAATAATGGGAAAAAACCTAATATTGATATTTAAAATTAAGGGCAAGTGAATAAGTTAATGAACGAGTTTTTTTATAGGTTATAGTATAACTAAATTATTTCTTTAATAATGTAATTAAATAGAGATTATTTTTATGTAGTTTAATAATTAATGAGTTAATATTTAAGTTTATTTATCCCTTTTTTATTATTATTATTTATCATATATTAAAAAAATAAACAAAGTTAAATCAATACATGTGGTAAATAGTAATAAAAAAGAATATTACATTAACCAGTGTCTTTTGAAATGATTTATGAAACGTTGTACGTTAAAGATTATATCATTATATGGGTATGGTATCTATAGTCTGATACCGTGGCTACTATGTAGGGCGGTGTGACTATAACTACTGGCAGTAGGTGGCGCCAGGAAATATTTCAGTTGCTGTTTTCGAAGATTAGTGACATAAACTGAGAGATGTAAGAACAATAAGGTCAAAAGCATTAAGCTTTAATACTTTTCTCTTCTCACGTTGTTTTTGCCGGTAGTGATTCCATCAATACCAGGAGCTATTTATTAGCATTATCTTGGTTATTGTTTCTATGCACTTTTTTCATGTGTAATTCTACATTAAGTTTACTTTTGTTTGAACATTATTCCGTAGATAACTTCTAGTAATATGAATAATTTACTGCCTTATGTACGGATATGTCGTACCGTTTTAAACAAGGTAAAGCGCAGTTAATAATGTGCATATAAATGATATGCATTTCAAGAATTCTTAGTAAAAATGCTTTATTTTAAGAAAATGAAACTATCGATATATGAACAATACCTAAACGCTTTCTGGAATTAAGAAAACTATTTACTATCCTTAAGAAAATATTGTTTTGTGTTATAATGGCCATTTACTTATACTTAGAATTGCTTTCTTCAAATTTTAGGCATGGTTTTCTTGAATCAAGTTAACAAATGTCTTAAACAAAGAAATACAATTATTTCATTACAAGTATATACGAGGCGTGTTTTTAAAGTAAGTGCCGTTTTCAAATAAAACAAAAACAAGTAAACTTTTCTTAATAATTTTGTTTTTACATGAAAGCCTGTACCTTATTCTACTTTTCTACATAATTTCCACCAATATTGAGGCATTTATCGTATCGTACAATCAGCTCTACAATCCCATCGTCATAGAAGTCTGCCGCCTGATTTAACTACCACTGTACAACAGTCGTTTTGACCTCACCATCGAAACTCATCAGATCACGATGAAATCGTAAAGCGTTTGTTCTCTTTCACTTTTTCGCCAACTTTTTGAACCAAATCTTCAGTAACGACAGAAGGTTGCCCACTTCGTTCCTCCTCGTGGATATTCGCGCCGCCATCTTTAAAAGCTCTCACCCATTTCCGTACCATTCCATCACTCATAATGTTTTCCGCATACACTTCACAAATCTGACGATGAATGTCGGCCGATTTAATTCCTTTAACACTAAGAAAACGAATCACAGCGCGTATTTCGCAGTCGGCGGGATTCTCAATCGGCGGAGACATTTTAAATAGTGACAGACAAACGTAAACACGGTCGAATCTTTCTATAATGGCGTCTGTGGCTTGTCAACAGATGTAGGTACACAGCGCGCAAGCGTAGAAAGCCGCCGCAACGCTCACGGTAGCAGAATTTCAAAATGGTACTTACTTTAAAAACACGCCTTGTACTTCTCCTCAGCGGAGAAAGAAACGCTAAGAAATTATTTCATTTGATTTAAAACAATTATTGTATTGCGGATAATTGAAACAGTAATTGTCTTGAATTAAGGCGGACAGCTTCGATACAAGTAAAAGGTGTTCCAACATCTGGTAGGGATTTTTAAAGTGCCAAACATCGTATTGACACAGGGCCTACGGTTTCACTTCCTTATCCGAGAGGAAGGCATACTACGGTTTTCGTCGGACCACAACACTCCTTTTCAGTTTTAAATTGTCAAATGTCCAAATGTTGGTGTCTTTTCGCCATTTGTAAATAGTTTTTTTTTTCTATTGATCTCCCAAAATAACGGCGTTTTCCTTGTCTTACAACCTTTTAATCCTGGACTATTTAAGCGTCTTCTGACCGTTCTAGCTAACATTTTTGGACCACCTTCTGCACTAATTTCTGCAGACAGCTGCAAAGAGGCTTTCTTGCTACTTCGAAGAGTCTCTCTAATAGACAGCCCTCTTTAGATGTTGTTATTTTTGGACGTCTGCTGGCTTAGTTTTATAAGATCTAGTAGTCTTACCTATTTATAACAAACTGAATAGCACGAGGTGAACACTTTAACTTTTGAGCAGTTTTTGTTTGCGAAGAACACAGGCCATTTTAGAGTAATTCACAGAATAACATTTAATTTTTTTTTGTTAATATTAAAACAACGAATACCTATTTTTTATAAATTTGTGAGAATCTACAGGTTTTCCGTCTTATTGCCCAAAACTGTATAACCTACATACAGGTCTTACAAGGAAACAGGCTCAATACTGTTTGGCTTCGCTATTTGGCTCAATAGTTCAAAAACTATGAGAGATATAAAAAAAAGTTAAGACAAGATTTAAACTGTTCTACATGCTCTTAACGATGACGTATATTTTCTCTATAGCGAATATTTATTTAGAAAAGTAACCCCCACCCCCTTATTTTTTTGCAATTTTGTACAAAAATATAGAAGCTACGTAGAATTTACACATTACATATTATATATGCCACGAAATATTCATATTTGTGCAAAAAAATTCATAACGGATGTGCTATATTTACATTAATGAAGAAAACACGCTGGTGGTTATCAAATGATTTTATTGATAAAATGTGAATATAAAGTTTACTGACAACCGTTTAAAAAGTAAGTTAAGAAATACATTATGATGCGTATTGCGTATACATAGTAAGAATGATAGGTAATTCGTGTAGAAGTGTTGAAAACGAACGAATTGTTTACACCATGCACAATTAATAAAAGTAGTCTTGTCGCAAATACCTCATGTTATGTATTTTGGGCATCCTTCGGGAAGCAGAAACTTACGGAATCTTTAAAATGTGGTAGCCGTTCGGCGATGTATCCACTTTTATACCATGCGTATTGAAATAGATTGAAGTACGTTGGCAATGACAATTGATTATGAGTTGAAGATTGTAACTGAAGAAGTTTCCCGAAAAATTATATAGAAATACCAAACCTAGATCACAAACAACACATTAATTATAAGGTTAGTGTAATTTTAAGTTATATCTTTATTATCTTTCAAAATTCTAAAAGTGAAACTATTTCGGTTTGTTATTTAGGAAAGTAATGTAATAATTTCCGTTATAAATATTAATAGTAAGTATTCTTACACAAGTTGCTTTTTCAAAATTTAAAGTTAAATGTGCATTTGTCACTGGAGACACGTTTTTATTTTAGCATACAATAAAACCAGACATGATTTTGACTTATCTTTTAATACTTTAGAATTAGAAATTTTGATCTGCTTCAATGTCCGGAAAACTAACTTTTCAGCATTTTAAAGATTGGTTTACAGATGTGTACTTACCAAATACTTAAATACTGAAGCTGAAGGTATTTGGTTATTAAGTTCCTGGAGTGGGCATTATCGGAATGATGTGCAAAATTTAGTACCAACAAACAAAAAAGTTAATATTTTTACAATTCCAAAGAAAACAACAATGATACAACCTTTAGACGTTTACGGTTTTAGAATATGGAAAGAATTAGTGAGAACATTTTCAGATGAAGTACTACTTATGGATTACGACATAATTGTGCAATAAAGAAACAGTATTATTCAGTTACAATCTTTAACTCATAATCAATTGTCATCGCCAAGGTTCTTCAATCCATTTAAATACACATGGTATAAAAGTGAATACATCGCCCAACGGCTACCACATTTTAAAGATCCTGTAAGATTCTCTTCCCGAGGGATGCACAAAATACACAACAATGAGGTATTTGCGGCAAGCCTGTGTTTATTCGATGTGTATGGTATAAGCAATTACATACTTCGTTTTCAACATTTCTACACGGATTTTTACTATGTATACGCAATACACATCGTAATGTATTTTTTAACTTACTTTTTAAACAGTTGCCAATAAACTCTACACTCACATTTAATAAAATTATTTGTAACCACCTGCGTGTTTTCTTCATTACTGTAAATACAGCACATTAGTTATGAATTTTTTTACAAACATAAGAATATTTCGTGGCAGATGTAATATATACGTACGTACATTCTACGTAGTTTCTATATTTTTGTAGCATATAAAAATTCTGAAATTTGCAAAACAATAAGGGGGTAGGAGTTGTTTCCCTAAATAAATATTCGTTATAGAGAAAATATTTACGTAATCGTTGAGAGCATGTAAAACAGTTTAAATATTTTCTTAACTTCTTTTTGGTATCTCTCATAGTTTCTGAGCTATTGAGTCAAACAGCGAAGAATAGTGATGAGCTTGCGGTGCTTTACGCCCTGCCGGTGGGCGATTGGGCAGCTAAGGTATATAGTTACCGTTGTTCTTACGCTAAATCGGTCTATAAACCCGCAAAGTTTCATTTAAATATTTGTGATGCACTTACCTGTGTTTCCTTGTTACTGGACTGATTGCACGCATTTATAAAAGGATATTGACTGAGGAACTTTCTTACAAAAACAATTGGTATAAAATAATGGTGTTCTTGTGCATAACTGTTAAAATTGTTTCACAATCACAAACGATGTATTGCCATCCATGGTAATATGTACAGCTATTTGCTTACTACACCATACTGGTTGCTAATGTAGCAGCTGATTTTAATGTATATACGGCACCTTGTGACTTTGATAATTGACTTTAGGTATAACTTTAAAGGCACCTGCTGACGGCTTTAACTGTGTCTCTTTGTCTCTTATTCTCAACAGGATGGTTAGATGAGAGAAACAGGTGGAAGATTATCCTTTCTCGGAGCGATATTAAGTTTACTTCCTTTAGCGCTTAACATTAATGACAATTATACAGTCGCCGGTAAAAGGAAAGGGGGCACATAACTTCGCTCTTATCTAATGAGTCGGTGAGAAGCCTCTTTTTGTCGTACAACACGTGAAACTGAGATTAATTGTTTAGGTAATAAATTACATTATTAAATTTCCGCTTTGTGTAGGTTCTTTATAAATGGTTCTGTTAAAATTTGTTTCCCTAAGGATATTCATTATAAATAAAATACAGTGCGGTCCTAAAGTACCCCCTCCCCATGCCGGTTTTGAACGACAACAGCTATCGTTTTTAGAAAAAATAGGTCGATTTCTATTTTTTGTGAACTAACCTTCGCCGTTATCTGCTTTTCAATTGTATTTCCGGTTTAACCGGAAGTGACGACAACTTTATTTTTTTTAATAGAACATCCTGTATATTTTTACGTTTTTGGAAAGGTAATCTAGAGGCGAATCCAACGATAACACATATGTTCTACTTTAACTTAAAAAATATGACGATATGCAGCAGTAAAGGTTCTGGTAATCTGTTTTTGTTCTTACGGAAAGTTGGCTAGGAAAGAGCGCCAAATTGTTTCTTGTGACGCTAGACTTATCTAGAGCTCACAATTTAACCACATGTTTTCCAAATTTTGAGAACAACGCCCAAATAAATGAAAATATAATTGTTTTATAAGAATATTTACGTAAGATATACTTATATATAATTACAAAAAAATATATAAAAATTTAAAAATTAAAATTCTAGGCATAAGCTGGAGGGGGCCAAACCGTGGTCTCCATGTTTTCTAAACACTCTGCTGCGTTATGCGGTCTATGCACTACCAAGACTTACACATTATGCAAAAAACGAATCGTTCATACGTCAGGTTCTACTATGTAACGCGTAAACTTAGGATTTATGCTAGACGTGACAAATTCAAGTTAATTTTCCTTCTTTCTAATGAATACTTGTAAAACTTCATTATTTGATATTTATTTTTAATTTAAATTGCCGAAAGAGTGTCTATAGGATACTCGCTGACCTTACGACCGGAAAATTTAAGTAAATAATTTAGAAAAACCAAAATTTCACACATTTACAATATTACCCTATACATATACATATTTTACGAAGGATAATTCATCAAAAGTATGGATTTTATAAGTTTTAACGGGTGATATTATAATGATGAATGACACATTTCGTGTACAAGACGAAGATTTATTATTGCAATTAAGAACTTGGAGGTTCATAAAATGACTAAAGTTTCAGAATTTATCTTTAAAATTGTAGATATTAAAGCGCTGTTAATGTTAGTTCGCTGTAAAAGAGTCTGTAATGGCTATAAATGCAAACGATATTAGACGATATTAGAAATGTATACCGCGGCAGCTGTTAAAAAAACACTTAAATTGTGTAATTTCGTTTTAAAAATAAGCCGAACCAGTTAGACTGTATTTTATTAAGGCGGTTGGCCAGGATAAATAAATATAATTTTAGAACGTTGGAATAATTATAGAAAAAATTTGGAAATTGTACGTTATTTATAATTTCAGTTAAGTTATGAAATTGCTTAGCGTTCAGATCTAGGTAATACATCGTTTTTATTGCAGGTATTTAAATTATTCAAGTTGAAGGCAAGGTGGATATTATTTTGTAATGTTTTAAATTTGTTTAACGGATCTTGCTTTTCCAAAACATATGTAACTTATTTCTTTAAAAATAACCGACATTCGTATCTTGGAATTGGCAAAAGCATTTGATAAGATAAATTTACAAATATATCCCTGTAACTTTACATACTTTTCTAGAAAAAATGAAACGCAAGAATAAACATCTTTAAGCCTGGATTATTAAGTGCTAGATGCCAAACAAACTATTCTATATTTCGTCTATAGTTTCGTGAAGTTTATAGAACTTTTTAGTAGACTTATATCGTATACTAACGGATATTGATAAAGTTTCGCGAAAGTTCTAAGTAGGTGGGACGGATAGTATAAATACGGCACCACTTCGGCGAATCAGTTCAGTTCCTAAGTAACAATCGAAGAGTAAACATCTGAGAAGAAAAGTAAAGTTTTAAGACGCCCGCTTTGTTTCAATATGTCGCTATATGTTTACGCAAAGTCGTAGGAAAATGAAAAGATTTTTATTAAAGAAGCAAGTCAACAGTACAAATGAGAGTAATCAAGCACTGGGGGGGGTAACAAAGAAACGGAAATATCGTAAATACGATGATAACTATTTGAATTTTGGCTTTACTTCAGTAGAAGTAAACAATGAAAAGAGACCGCTGTTTAAAAATCTCCCAAGTAAGCTAAGGGGATATCTGGAGACCAATCTCTCTAACATGGTTAAAAAATCTCGCGAATTCTTTAGTGGCAAGTTGCAAGATTTACAAAAGCAAAAAAAGTGTGTTTACTAAACAAGCCTCAGTTCCAAGCCACGCAATATCTTTTAAGGTCGCCTACAAAATGGCGAAGTGCAAAAAACCTCACACCATCGTAGAAGAGCTTATTCTACCGGCTGCTTTTGACATGGTTAACATTATGCTGGGAAAATCGGCGGGAAAATTAATTTCAAATGCACCTTTGTCCAACAACACTATTAGTCGAAAAATCCATCATATAACTCTGGATCTCAATGACCAATTAATAGAGAAAATGAAAGGCACGAAATTTGGTCTGCAACTTGACGAGGCTATTGACAGTAATAAAGACACGCACCTTATTTATTATGTACGCTTCATGGATCATAATATTATCATTGAAAACCTTCTCTTCTGCCAAAGCCTTATTGGAAACGCAAAGGCGGAAGACTTATTTGAGATGCTTGACAAGTTTATAACCGAAAATGATTTGGATTGGGAAAATGCATGGGTATGTGTACTGTTGGAGCTCGATCAATGTCTGGTCACTATAGAGGATTGCAAGCGCATATTCGCAGCAAAGCACCGCATGCTATGCGGATCCACTGCATCATCCATAGGGAAGCACTTGCATCAAAGTCGATAAGCTCTCAATTGAATTTCGTATTAGAACGTGTCGTAGACGTAATAAACTACATAAAAACTAGGTCACTGAAAGCCAGATTTTTCAAAAAGCTATGCATGGACATGGGAGCTGAACACACAGCCCTGCTATGCTACTGCAGTTCACAATGGCTTCTATGTGGCAACGTCTTATCTCGTGCATTCGAGCTACGTCAAGAAATTCACACTTTTCTACAAGAGGAAGGTCATGAAAACTCCAGGTACTTTGCCGAATCCGACTTTTTGCTGAAACTAGCGTATTTGTGCGGTATTCTTGACAAGCTAAATGTCTTCAATCTATCTCTGCAAGGCAATAACGTGCACATTTTGAAACTTTTGGAGAACGTTGCGGCGTTTAGGAAAAAACCGCAGTTGCGGATAAGAAGAATGAATGAGGATTGCGGTCAACATTATTTCCCTGAATTACACAAATACGTGGTCTGTAATAAAGTCGTTGTTTCACAAGACTTGTTGTCCCTTTTCAAGAAACACCTCTCAAAACTCACTGACTGGTTTGCAAAATACTTGGAGGAAGACAATGTCGAGAAATTTGCGTGGATCCAAGATCCTTTCCGTGCTCAAGCACCGCCAGAATTCACTTCGCAAGAAAAAGAGAGTCTAATTGAACTTTCTTGCGACAACAGCCCGAAAACAATATTTGCTTCTTCTGATTAAGTGGAGTTTTGGATATCAACGCTGAATTCAAAAACTGGAAGGATCTCTTTGCGACAACCTATTTATGCGAAGCCGGATTTCAGCTGTAGCTGTAATAAAAAGCAAATATCGCTGAAAAATCGACGTGAAGCAAGAAATGAGAATGGCAGTGTCAAACCTTATTCCGCGTTTTGAAAAAAATTGTGGCGATCAGCAAGCTCATCCGTCACATTAACTTGCTTGTCGTTGAAGATTTTCACCATTTATTTCATATATTTTTTTGTATTTTCATATTTTAGTTTGATGGTTCTTGTGATTCAATTTTAATAAATGTGAGCTTCACATTGTGAGATTTATCTTAAACGTTGTTTTCATTCCTGTGCCTGATTTATGTCGTTGTACACATATTTTGAAAAGGGCGCTGAGACAAAATACTAAACTTGTAAATGCCCCGCGGACTGATAAAGTTTGGGAATCCCTGGCATACTCTTTATTAGTAAATTTGAAACTGACTGACTTACAAATGCTTTGAGGTATTTTGATGACACATTTCACATCTTCGATACTAACAAATGCTCAATAACAGATTTTTTGAGCAACTAAGTACAAAATTTCGTTCTATTAAATGTACCAATGATGTCCAAACAGATAACAGTATTTCATTCCTCCCTTTTGTCTGAAATATTCGGTCGTCAGGAACTAACACGTGGTTAAAACTATCTGGATAACGACGATAACGAAGGTTTCAGAAAAATGTAACTCTTTTAAATTTCACCAATATTTCACCTTTAAAACCTTCATCAGGATCATAAAATGAGTTAAAGTAGGTAGCCAAACTTGTGAACTAAAGATTTAACAATGTCCATCTTGGGAGCTGTGACTGACAAATCATTCATCAATCCTAAAATTGTAAATCGTTGTATATTTATGTTTAAAATATGACAATTATTATAGCATCAGAGAAAAATGTGTCCTTCCTTGAAGTAGTTCATCATGGATTCATGGCATAGTCAATTAAAAAAAAAAAACTAGAGGGGACTAAAACTTCTTGTGTGTCTGTAAACAATACTTTACTAGAGATAGATTGTTCTTTTTCTTTCGTTAACTGATTCATCACAAAATTAAACAATCGTTTGAAATGTAATTTAAGCTATTCTGACATACACCGGAACCTCTCCTTACTGAACTCGGGATCTACTTCCGTTCGTTAATACATTTACGTACTTTTTCATTTTCAAACTTCCCTTCGGATCCTTCTCTCTCGACGATCACCTTTCACTTACATTAAAACTAGTTATTTCACTTACCTGAATTGGGTTTCTCTCCCCTCTCGGTTCAAAACGATTCCGTTTGTACAGCGAGTACTGTCAGAGTAAGGGCGGCTTTCACGTCGTAAATAGATCATCACCTGGATATAAAATGTGCATCGAACAGATCACCCCTCTGATGCTTATTTTTTTCACCCTTCGCCCATGTATAGAAATGTATAAATGTATAAGAATGTTTGATAGATATTGTTTCATTTTAACCCTCTTTTTGTACTTTCACGCGTCACCTGGACCCGGTAATGGTAATAATCGTGAGTGGAAATTGTACTGATGGGTATGCACCGGAATCTACATCTGTCTCTTGAAGATGACCACTGTCGCATTAAATATACGGTTTTCGTCGTTTATTTTTACTGCGAAATCCATTAAAATAATTACAAAAGCTTACTCTAGAAACATATAATATTATTATTGTTGCGTATTTGCACGCAAAAACTTATGAAATAAGTCTCTATGTACACTACCGCTCATAAGTATTTGAGAACCTCAAGTTTCAGGGTTAATCATTAAATATTTAAATGGAAATATTACGATATGTATTTATTTAAGTATACACAAATATACAATTTTAACAATTAAAATTATTTATTTAGCCTAAATTTCAGATTCGTCTATGTGACCTCCTTTACCTTTAATGATTGCGTCGTATAATTTGGGCATTCCCGCAATTAATTTTAACAATGTTTCCGGAGTTATTCAATCCTATCTTCCCCGTAGTTTGTTCCACATGTCATCTGCTGAAGTTTTGAGCAGTTCTTCTTACTTCCCGATCGAGTTCTTCCCGTAATAACTCGATGGGATTCAAGTCCGGGCTTTGGAGTGGCCATTTCATGATTGTTAGTGTTCCTTCCTGTTCTAACTGTTCTAAACATTGCTGCATAATTTTTAAGTCTGTTTTGGGTCATTGTCTTGTTGGAATAGAAAGATTCTTATACCATAGGGAATTGCATTTTCCTCTAAGATGCGTTTGTATTGCTCTTTTCTCATTATGCCTTGAATTTTTACGAGATCACCTGCGGATGTACCAGCAAAACAACCCCAAATCATTACCGAACCACCACCATGTTTGTCGCTAGAGACTGTGCATTGCTCTAATGCACGTTCACCTACAGATCTTACAAACACTCGTCTTCGCGAATCGAAAATCTCGCATTTGGATTCGTCGGTCTATAATACCTTGCTCCAATCTTCTACCGTCCAATTTCGATGTTCACATGCCCATTGTAGCCTCTTTTTCTTATTAATTTGGCAAAGCAAGGGCTTTCGCATCGCAATTCGTCCGTAAAGGCCGGCATTTTGCAGATGGCGTTTAACCGTGGACGCCCTAATTGGCTTCGGAGGTCCAGTATTGATTTCTGCGGCAATTTCTGAAACTGTTTTTCTTCTATTTTGCTTGCTGGACACAACGATTGCAATATCTTGGGCGGATGTTGTCGCTCTTAGTCTACCACTTCGTACTTTATTTAGAAAACTGCCACTTTCACTGTATTTTTTAACGTTATAATCAACAGTAGATGGATTTAAATATAATTTTCTAGCAATTTAACGATTGCTTATGCCTAAGTTATGTTGTGCTACTATCAAAGCACTATCAGAACATATGTTTCAACACTAATTTATTTCCTTTTCGGAATGTTTTAAAATTTTAAACGAAATTATAAACTCTAGATATTAAGAGATGTTGCTACTAACATAGAACGATAACTAGCCGTAACTTAAATATGTTACTTCATGATTCATAGTAAAATTACCAACTGTTACATTTTTCCTCGAATTTCAAGGAATACGCTCTTTGTTGTAGTTACCACCTGCACTTTTATGACGGTATTACCTCTCGTACAGATAGAAGAAGTAAATAGACCGATATTATTTAATGAATTTAAGTGAATCTTACTGATTATTAGCATACTATTCAATAATGCTGGATTGTATTTCCTAAATACATTCTTTGTATACAAAAATCTAAAATCCAAGGGTGCCCAAATACTTATGAGCGGTAGTGTACATGTAAATAACCAATAAAATATACTCATCAAAGTATGTTCACGATAGAACCTGAACAAATGACGAACGTATTCGTGTAATCTGTGCAAAACATCGATTAAAATTACTACTAAACAAATTAAAAATTTTGTATCATGTAATTAATTATTAACACATTGAAAACATTCTTCAGGTACCATCACATCACTACGCCCACACCTCTGAAGAACACTTGTATTTATTATTTCTGAATACTAATTATAAATCTGACCTATATATCTCTACACCTCTCGTAGATAATTGTATATTTAAACTATTAATCTTGTATATCTTATGCGTTAACAAACTACCTTTAGCGCCAACATTACTGAAGAGATATTTTGAATTTATCTAGGGGAATATAAATAACATCAAATAAAACCTATAAATACAAGTTATATAACATAATTCTAGTTCTTTGAGTTAACTTTTTGTTCTAAGTGTAAAGTGGTGATTTCCTCAAATATTAAAAATGAAAAATGACCTTATTAAACCAGTCTAATTCCGCAATAAATGTAATTAGTTCCATACTGAATATAGTACCGCTCATAGTTTCGCTATTAATTGTTTGATATAGTACTCGATTTCGGAGAATGTATTCCCCGAGTTCCCAATAAAACTTAATTGAAATATACACGAAATATAGCATGTCAAACTCTAACTTTACCAAATAGAAGCCATGGCAGAAAATGCTAAATATTTGTTCTGATCAAATAGGTTTATTTAATTCAGACGGAAATGTTGTTTCTTTCTTAGGTATCCTGAAAATCGAACACATATATCGATAACATTATTATAAATGGTAATGTAAAAAACTATACTGCCTTTAGTGCACTTAAAATAAATGTATAGAATCATCGTGATCAGTAGAGCAACGCAAACTGCGCTGAAAGCCAGTGGCTGACGCATAAAAGTTTACACAAAATAAACACGGCCGGGACAATTCGGTATAAGCATCAGTATAACTGCGACTCGAAAACCGATCTGTTGTATATGCATCTACGCTGTCGTATACTATATCGTAGTTCTACGTTTGTTTTGAAAATGTTTCCTACGTCGCGAAAACGACCAAAGTTGGATACAATAAGAGAATTTATTGCAGAAATGCCTGATTTAAAGTGTGATGGCGCTAAAATTCAATGTGTAGTGTGTAAAATAGATTTAATGTGTTGGTCGAAAAGTGATTGTCTACGGCACGTAAATAGTGGAGGGCATGTTTCAAAAAAAATTCCACACGAGATTATGACAAATTTAAATTTAATTTATGTGATTATTGCATGTAATTTACCATTTCATTTACTAAGGAAGAAAGCATACGTCTCGTTTTGGAATGAATATGCGGACTTTAAGTTACCAAGTGAGAGAACATTACAGAGAGTTGTGCCGTCTGCTCGTGAGCATGTCAAGAAAAGAATTAAATCGGAGTTGCAAGATAAAAAACTGTGGTTATGTGTGGACGAAACAACAGATCGTAAAAAACATTCTGTGGTTAATGTAATGGTACGCACAGTGGAACCACATCGACCGGCACCCTCAATTTTACTAGCTTCCAGACGAATACAACAATGCACTGCCGAAGTAATTTCAAAGTTGGTGTTAAATACATTGGAAAAGTTTGAACTTTCAACAAATCAACTGTTGATGTTTATGAGTGATGGTGCCGCAAACATGCTTGCTGTAGGTCGATCTCTCAAAAAACATTGTGCTAACTTGTTGTTATCTCGAGGTAGACGCCCTAATAGCACATACAAAGGCTGTGTTTGTAAAATCCCCAAAACGTATTCGGGAATTTCATAGACTATGCCCCGGTATTCCTGAACCACCACAACCTATTCTTACTCGTTGGGAACATGGTTAGAGGCTGCATTTTATTATCTTAAATATTTTGAGAATATAAAGAACGTGATTTTAGAATTCGACCCAAAGGAAGCTGCGGCTGTCAAGGTAAGCCGCTTGAAATTTCAGGATAGTAAAGTTAAAACAGATTTGGAAATTATTCAGAACAATTACGTGAGACTAGCGGATGCGATAGGAAAACTACAAAATTCTTCGGTGTCGTTAGTGGAATCTTTGCAAATAGTGCAACATGTTCACGCACAGCTATGCGCGATAGAAGACGCAAGAAATGTTTGTGTTTTAGAAAGGTTTGAAAGTGTTTTAGATAAAGACTCTGATTTTGGCACATTAAGACAAATTTGTGAAGGTGCGTCAACAGAACCGTTAAGTTATTTGAAAGATTACTTTACTTACGCAAATATAACGTCACTAGATGTAGAACGTTCGTTTTCGGCATACAAAAACACTTTTCCTTCTCGCCGCACTCACTTTGCCGCAACAACTATTGAAACATATCTAATGTTACAAATATTAAATAGACATTATCCACTTTGTGATTTCACGGAGGACTCTTAAAACGGTAAGTGTTTGAGCACGTATCACATTTAATTTATTTTGTGTAAACTTTTATGCGTCTGCCACTGGCTTTCAGCGCACTTGCGTTGCTCTAGTGATCAGTTTGTTTCTGTCCCGCTAGAAAATAAATAACATGCAACTAAATATATTTTCAACCGCTTGTTAACGAAAGATCAATTAGAAATTTAAAACTGAGTTTATCTATCACAAGAGACGTGGTCAGATGTATATTAATTCTTTTGTTCTAGTCGGGTATTGTTAATATTTTTTCACATTATTATGAAACTTATTTTCCTATTCAAAAATCTAAAGTTAACAGTGCGTCTAAAAGCAATACGAAGTGAATTTCAACTGAAGTTTTAGAATTAAAAGAACGTTTGTCGTTGATTCGAGAATGGCCAGGCAGTAGGAAGTCTATAAACCTATCTACAAGAAACTAAATTCCGAATATCAAACTAAGTTAAGAATTGCAAAATGGGATTTTATAACAATTCTACGTTTAAGATCACAAAACAAAAAAAAGCAATGTGGAACATTGTACACGATCTCACTGAAAGTAAGACGGCGTGTGGTGGCCGTTGTTTCAGACACAGCGAATTTTGATAATTCTTTTCGAAATATAATTTGATGATGAATTTCTAAGGCACGTCCTTATTTTTAAAGGTAGCATAATGTAATCCATGTAGTGACGCAACTGGACTTAATTTCGCCACCAACAACTGTTCAATATGAAAATGTACTGACACACAAGACGATTAAATGACGAATGATATTTAATATTCGAAATTATGCTAGAAATACCTCAAAATTTATGCTGTCACTTGTTGTATGAAAATATTCCATTAAATTTGAGGATTTACGATGTGAAGAAAATGAACACAAAAGGAGTAACTTATCCGTTTCTTCATGTTTGTCGTTGGCTGGACTTATATTGATTCCTTAACATCCCCGCTGCAACGATGGGAGGCCATAAAAGTGCTAATAACCGCCAAAGGGATAATAATAAAAACATCAATTAATTAGAATTTTGCTTGAATCATATATTTTCGATCATCGAAAGCTTACTCTTGTGGATACCAAACTGTTTGTCTTGTTAGTGTCACACCGTTGCCATATTTACAATCTTATCTTATTTCAATAGATTGCTATATAAGATAGCTAATGTGTTGTAATGGAACAAAGGAATAACAACAAATAATTTTGCTAGTTCTGTTTTATACATATGTAGTGTGTTGTGTGTTATTCATTCAACCTATAATTGTCAAAAATTTGATCGATATAGTGAAATATCCGTGCACATAAATATTTATTTTCAAATTTGGAGATCTTAAAAACCATTAAGAAAAAGCAACAGATAACGATCAAAACTGATAGGAATTGTATCTGTATTACTTTATAGGACTTTATGATAGCTTCACGATTCATATTAACATTACCAACTGTTACGTTTTCCTGGAATTTCAAGAAATACACTCTTTGTTGTCGCCACTACCTGCACTTTTATGACGGTATTACCTCTCATACAGATAAAAGATGTAAGTAAACCGATATTATTTAATGAATTTAAGTGAATCTTACTGATTACTAATATACTATTCAATAATGCTGGAATGTATTTCCTAAATACATTCTTTGTATACAAAAATCTAAAATCCAAGGGTGCCCAAATACTTATGAGCGGTAGTGCATAGAACCTCAGGAGGCAGGTTCTAAAATTCTGTGGCAATTGCGAATCGATTTAAATATGTTATATTCTTATATTCGATTAAGCCGGAATTATTTGATTCTATTAACAGACGCCTTGAATTTCCATTAGAAGCTTACTAGAATTTTGACAGATCACTAGACAGGTGAAAACATGAAGTACATATCTGAATAAATGCGTTTTGTTCACTCATACAAAGTACGTCTACATAGTGTTGGTTTTGAATTACAAGATGCATCTAGTGTCTAACAAATCTTATTTCACGCTCTGGAAAGACGCATTTCGCATAATAAGGCGCTTAAATTGGTTTTACATTGTCCACGGTATTGGTTCTCCCATGTATCTAATAAGTATTCATCAAGGTTTCATACGAATGCTTCATGTGGGGTGAAGATACTCAGCCTATACGTATGTGCTGCTAGGAGGGCGACGGAGAACTCGGCCGTCGTTATTGTTGTTCCTTTTAGGAAGAAAATATACCCGCATGCTGTCGCGTCACCTGCTACATCTCCAGGAGTCTGTTCCAATGCTGCGGACGGCTCGCGGCAGGTGGATCGCGACTAAACGTAAAACCGCTCAATAAAAGAGTTGTATTATCGTCGACAGGCACGATGTACACTTATTACGAATGCTTGTGTATATATATAAAATTAAGTAAGTACATGAAACAAGTATAGACAAATAAAATAAAACAAATAAAAAGCAAGAAATTCATGAAGAATGAATTTGTGACAGAAGCCACATACAGCATCAGTAGCATCTGGTAAATATAATACCAGTAGAAAATTCTTTGATTATTATTTTAAATTAGCGTTTTTGCAATTCTTGAGACAAACTGTTTGTAACTTATTATTATTACGCTAACAGAAATGTTAAATCTAAAAGCACGCTCATGAATTGAATTGAATGAAATCTCCGACGGCGTCCTGGAGGATCTATTCTAGATCCTACCTTATTTTTGTAGAGTAATCTTCCGGGCATTGCCTTCTCGTTGAATTTCCTGTAGACGGTTCGCTGATCATACTGTCAGCTTGTTCAGAAGAGCATAAGGAAGCCTACTTTCAAAAAAGGCTTCCACGTTAGTGACCGCGCGGTACTCAATTTTCGTTACCTTGGACATTTTCATGCACTAGTCACGTTGTCTGGCTGGCTGCTAAAAACTACTACTCTTCGAGCCGTGATATATATAGTGTAGGCCTCGCACATGAGCAACTATGACGCTAGGGAGTTTGAATACGCTCGAACCTGAATAAGCCTGTCAGGCCGAGAATTTATGGCGCCTATCTCGCATATTTCCTATCCGTATAAGTAGAGCTGCTCACTAGCGCCAACGGACAGTGGCGGAGGTACGATACAACCCTCAGTGTAACTGCGAGTCTCAACCAGATCTGTTGTGTATACATGTACGCCGTAAATACTATTTCATAGTTCTACGTTTGTTTTAAAAATGTTGCCTACGTCGCGAAAACGACCAATGTTGGACAAAGTTACAGAATTTATAGCAGAAATGCCTGGCCTAAATTATGATGGCGCTAAAATTCAATGTGTAGTTTGTAATATCGCTTTAATGTGTTGGTCCAAAAGGGATTGTCTACGTCACGTAAATAGTAAACAGCATTCTTCAAAAAAAATGCACACGACACTATGACAAATTTAAATTTAATTTATGTATTACCTTTATTGCATGCAACCTACCGTTTAGTTTACCAGATAAGGAAGCATATGTCTTCTTTTGGAATAAATATTCGGACTGCAAATTACCAAGTCGAGCATCGTTACAAAGAATTGTGCCATCTGCTGGAACATGTTGAAAAAAGAATTAAATCGGAATTGAAAGATAAAAAACTGTGGTTACGTGTGGACGAAACAACAGATCGTAAAAAACATTCTGTGGTTAATGTAATGGTACGTACAATGGAACCACATCAATCGTCACCTTCAATTTTATTAGCTTCCAGACGAGTACAACAATGTACTGCCGAAGTAATTTCAAAGTTAGTGTTAAATACATTGGAAAAGTTTGAACTTTCAACAATCCAACTGTTGATGTTTATGAGTGATGGTGCCGCAAACATGCTTTCTGTAGGCCGGTCTCTTAAAAAACATTGTGCTGACTTGTTACATATTACATGTAAAATTAATGCTTTCAATCATGTGGCAGATAGTAATAGAAAATGTTATCCTGAGGTAGACGCTTTAATAGCGCATACAAAAGCAGTGTTTGTCAAATCCCCAAAACGTATTCGCAAATTTCACAGTCTGTGCCCCCGCATGCCTGAGCCACCAGAACCTATTCTTACACGTTGGGGAACATGGTTACAGGCCGCGTTTTATTATCATAAATATTTTGAGACTATTAAGAACGTGGTTTTACAATTCGATCCAAAGAAAGCTGTGGCTATCAAGGAAAGCCAGTCGAAATTTCAAGATAGTCAGGTTAAAACGGATTTAAAAACTATTCAGAACAATTACTTCGGATTAGTGGAGGCAATAGAAAAATTACAAAATCCTTCGGTGTGGTTAGTGGAATCTCTGCAAATAGTGCAACATGTTCACGCACAGCTATGCGCGGTAGAAGACGCAGAAAATGTTTATGTTCTGGAAAGGTTTGAAAGTATTTTAGAGAAAGATTCTGATTTTGGCATAAGACATATTTGTGAAGGTACGTCAACAGAACCGTTAAGTTGTTCCAAAGATTATTTTAATTACGCAAATATAACGTCACTAGATGTACAACGTTCGTTTTCAGCATATAAACACACTTTTTCCTCACGCCGCACTCGATTTGCTGAAACAACTGTGGAAACATATCTAATGTTGCAGATATTTAACAGCCATTATTCACTTTGTGATTTCACAGAAGACTCTTAAGACGGTAAGTGTTTGAGCACGTATTATATTTTATTTCTGACCATTTATTTTGTGTAAACTTTTATGCGCCCGCCACTGGCTGTTGGCGCAAATTGAGCAACTCTACATATAAGTCATATAAGTAAGCTGGGCACAATTAGTCTCAGAGTCGGATCAGTTGCATGGGCCGCGGATTATAAATAATGTACGAGTAAAAAGCAAAAGCTGACACAAAAAAATGTTTTGTAAATAAAGCGAATATATACACATATTGAAGTGTTTTTAATACTATTATTAGTTTTTTTTTGTTTGAAAAAAAAAACAAAGTAGTTTCTTCAAAAATCTGTTGTACTTAATACCGTAACAATAAATAATAATATAATCAATAACCTAACTTCTTAACAGTATGGATAGAATCGTAGAAAAACTTGCACCATCAGGTTTCCACATTTGTCTCGGTGAAGGTTGTTCGCTGTGATGAAAAAATGTTCATATATTTCGAGAAAGACCGTTCAACACCTACGGAAGTAACACAAGCATAATTAAAATAATCCTTAGAGTTAGTTAATGAATCTGCAGATGCACCACCACACATTTGTCTTACTCTCATATAATCGAAATTCTGTTTTAAAACACTGTCTAGCTTTGCTATAACGCGACCGTTTTTTTACGTCGTTTATACCGTGTAACAATGTATTAACTTCGTTCACGATTTACACTGATTCCACTAACGACAGCCCAGTATTTTGCAATTTTTCTATTGCGTCTAGAAATCGTTTACAATTGTTGCTAATACTCTTTACATCTGTTTCAACAGAAATATCTAGAAATCTTTCGAGGTCGAATTGTAAAATCGCAGATTTTATTTCTTGGAAATGTTCAGAATAATAAAAAGCCGCTTGCAATCATGTTCCCTAACGCGTAAGAATCGTCTGTGGTGGTTCGCGAATACCGGGACATAGCCTAGAAAATGCTCGAATTCGTTTGGGAGATTTGAAAAACACTTTTTTATATTTGTTAATGCATCCATCTCTGGGTAACATTCTCGAATAGTTTGTGCCACTAGATATAAAGCATGAACTTTACACGTAATACGTAAAAGTCCCTCGCACTTTTCTTAAAGGCAACAGCCTATACTACACATTGTCGCTGCTCCATCGCTCATAAACTTCAACAGTTAACTAGTTGACACTTGAAATTGTTGTAACGTATCGAGCGCCATGCCCGTAATTGCTTCGCCAGTACACTTTTTTAATATTTTGCTAGCTAATAAGGTTGCAAATTTCACTTTAACAGGAACTAGTACCCGTACTATAATATTCAAAATAGAACTTCTTTTACAATCTGTCGTCACATCAAGACATAGCCACAGCCGTTTATCTTTTAATTCTGCTTTGATCCTATTTTCGATATTTTTACGTATACTTGGTAGCTCTTTCCGTAACGCTATCCGTGATGATAAGTTCTACTCGAGATTATATGTACGTCAAAATTGTCGAAACGGTTCTTTGTCGAGTAAGCGAAGCGGTAGACCACAAACAATAAACATCAAAAGTGAATCCAACTTAAATTGGGTTTGAGGTGGTACGCCATTTTTCTCATTCTTATGCTGTACACTATTTATATGTCTTTTACAGTCGCCTTTGTTCCTGCACATTAAAGGTATTTTGCAAACTCTACACAATGCTTTAGTTCTATTATAGTTCAAATCCGGGAATTCACTGATAAATTTACTGACTTTATTAGCCAACGGTCGTTTATTCTCCTTGCGTACATTAAACATACATACATATATTTATCTCTATAATTACAACTAACGCTGCGAAGGGTTGACGAGAAACCCCCGTGCCGATGCATCTGCATACATACGTCGCATCGTGGGCGCGGCAACCTCACTTCTAACCCGGCGTGAAGCTCTCTGTGCCCGGCCTACATATAAGTACCTGTAAATATATGAATTTCACCAACTTAATATAGTCCAGTAATTATAGCCAAGATTCCAATATGGATTGAAGTTCAGTCCCACTTCATTTTATCAAAGTCAAACGAACTGAATTGTCGTTAACCCTTGTCTATACAATTGCAGATCGTTGTTCCCCAAATTGTACTAAAACTGTCCCGAAACACATATGAAGCGGCACATATGACACGCAACAGCTTGCATCTTTAAAATAAGTACCTTCTCTTCCAGAATATTCCGCTTGATTAATGAAATGAAACTTAAGGTTAACGTACTTAAGGCTATTTTCGTTGAATATCCACTGCAAACGCAAGATGAATTAGTTTCGCATCTTGTTTATTGGAATAGCAAAATTCGCTTCAATTGAAATTGCATTGTTTAAGATAAATATGTGTCCGATCATCAATATTCGTTTGTTTGTGTTCAAATTGCACAGTCTGAAGAGTTAGAACGATCTAGAATTAAATTCTCCATGAATCACTGCTGTTTAAATTAACACGTAATAATAAATGGAAATAGTATAAGTACTGTTACGTTCATGAACTGTAAAGTTTACTGAATTTCTATAATTACCGTAATCACTGGTGTAAATAAATGACTTACTGATATATTCGCGTTGTACTTCAAACATATTTACTCGTTTGTATATCAACAACGTCATTTGGTTTATATCTGAAAGAGAAACTTTAAATTCTGTTAATTAAAACGTTCCCGAAAATTTGTATGTACAATTAAATATTTTATTATGTGTTCGGTGTTAGTTACCTTAAAAATTATGCAAATTTGAAACAAAGTTTTTTAACGCTCTTTATTTTTCGACGAATTTCAGAACTGTTGACACCAAATGATACATGAAGAATACTTCTACAAAAGAATCTGGAAAGGATCTCGCCTGATGATTCGATGAATGTGGCTGTTCCATTTAAAAATCAGAAGTTACACACACGTCCGGTCAAACCGGAAGTAACTCGACTTTAAAAATTATCCCAAAAAATCGTCATGTCGTCCAGTATAAGTCCTCCAAAACCCAAATTTTTGTCTGACGTAATAAAAAAGTTACGGGATGAACCCAATTCCCCTTGTCACCTTGTGTAAGGAGTAGGGATTATACAACGAACACATGTTTGAAGTACAAAACATGCAAACACGATCTTTTTTCATTCTTCAATATTTAAAAGATATCCGTCGTACTAGTGGTTCATGAAAATAATCGAGGCAAAACATCTATCCATAGTGATATGGCAAAACTAATGCACGGCTGCTTACGGACGCACCCCCGTTTATCAGCAGTTTCTGCACAAATTGTGACATAAAAATCAAAAAACAAATGTTGAAAGTATCCATAGAAATTTACACGAAATTAATAAAACTAACATGAATTTAACGGTTTACTGTCACCTGTACTTGTGATTGGTTAGTTGCATTAATGGAGCACCGTGGTGGTATCAAAGTTTCATGAGTGAATAGTTTAGCCTTAATTCTTACATTAATTTCGCACTACCATATGTGAACGCAGCTGTACAGTATGGGTGGTGGTAAATCTGCAACTGGTAGTTTACCAACCTCGTGTCTTTTGAGGTTTTGAGATATTTAATTGAACAACGCAACACTTCACAACCGAATACGAGAGATGTATTAAATTTGGATTACATTAAGGCAATCATACTTTACCTGTCGCCTCCTGATTTACTTATCTGACTACCATGATCCGATTGCTATGCAATGTCATAAACAAAGATGAAGTCGTACAGCCTGGTGAAACACACCACAGACTCTGGGAGAACGCTCGCAGAGGATTACCGAGAACTTCTTCGACAAACTTTACCAATTTAATCGTCAGCGATGAAAACAATTTATGACTCTTCATAGATAGGTTAAAAACCAACAAAAAAACCAGAGCAGGACTATACTGAGGGATCTTCAATTAGAAAAGTCATGGTCGCTAGTGAAGGATACCACCACTTTTAACATTGAAATCTCTGTGCTAGCCCTAGCTGCGAACTACTTAACTGACCTCAAGATTGCAAGCAAAACATCAACTTCTTTACTGACAGCAAGCAAGTAGTACCAGGATTAAACCCATCAATAACGTCGATTTTGCTTTAGTTTCTGAAGCAAACAACATCAACGTATGGCTGAACGACCACAATGGAAATCCTGGCAATAAAAAAGTGGGAGACTGGCGATTCACAGCTCAGACCTTCCCTTCGACCCTGAAAACTTCTTGAAATGATGGATTGAAACTGACTGTTTAGAAGGGACCTTCGAATGGTTGTTGGGATTCTCAGTTTATGGGCACCTCCTCAGAATGGGATTATCTGGAGCCTTGTCATTCAAGGGCTTCCAAGCTGAAGACGACCCAATGAAACACTTCCTCTGCAAGTGTCCTACGCTCAATTAGAAGGACCGTGGTGAGTGAGAAGCGGTTACACCAATAAAGACAACTCTTCTGGGTAACATTCAAACCTATGTCAAAGCAATGAATTGGTTAACGCCTTGACAGTCCTCCAGTGTGGAGAAGATGCATAATGGGCCTACAAAATAACATATAGTATGGCAATAATCTCTTTATGTATATTGTAAGATTGCTTAAAATTAAATAAATAATTACTAATTTGTATAAAGATCACTTAACGCTACATATGAACTATTTACCAGTGTCATTTTACTATCTCTTTAATAAAATATCACTACATATTGCCACGTGTGTGCCACATTTATCATTGATTCAGAAACACACTATCACAAAAATAACATTTCAAACGACATTAACACAATAGTAATAAGATTTTTTGGAGTGTCCAACTGATTTTACATTAGTTTTTTCACCTTAGAAATAAACTATTACATATGTACTAAATTTGCGGTAGAAATCCGGAACGAAAGTGCACAAGAATGTATTTTTAACCTCTTAACTATACACATCACGCAAGTTCAGGCACTTACTTATTTGTTTCAATAGGCATACATCTTCTCCTTTATTTATTTCCTTTTGAAGAATACATACGACGTCATGCAACAGTACATTTTACCTAACTATCCGCAGAAATCGCGTAAATCTCCTCTACGCCGTTGCTTGGATATAATAAGAAGAAAATCTAAGGCATTTAGTTGACCTAAAATACGCCTAAGACGAGCGAACTTTGACCTCTCGCAGGTCTCTCATCGTATTGTCGTGAAAACGCACTCGAGCCTTCTCTGCTTCTTTCTTTTTTCTTTGCTTTATGATTAAAAAAATCATTGGCCTGCTTCCTTTGTATACTCCGTCCAAGAATGTGTGCTAGTATGTGAACTCTAGAATGCTTTGTCTTATATTATTGTCCGCAGGGTCAGTGGCCACGAAGTATGTAAATTTGTTAAAAGTACTAGAGTAAGCTCTTTAATTTATTGTGTGTGATACTATTTAATTTAATTTTTAAAAGAAAATACTAAGTATTTTTTTTTGTACACTAAAATGTTTAAACATAGCACACATTTATGAGACAGATACAAACACCTACAATAACAAAAAGTATGCGAAATAGAAGAAATATGATTGGTATTGAAGCAAAGTAATAGTATACCCATTTGCACTTATACCGGAAGACTGTATTTATTACAAATAAAACATACATATGTGTACCATCAATTCTTTTCTGCAAATGATTTATTTTGCGATTAATTTGATCTTGTCCGACGCTACCAAAATGGGAACATTGGTTCTAATTTGTTTTATGATATTAACTATAAATTATGAAATGGGAGGACCTCTTAGACCATCTCTGTTCCTTTTACCGGCCTAAACTGAGATCAAAAAGTGCTGATAGAATCTTTTTTCTCATGTCCTAAATTTAGCTGCGGTGGTAGCATCTAAAATTTAGAAGTATGTACAACTGCGTTGTTTTTTAAAAGTAAAGACAACTCAGAGAAGAAAGAAAGATGCTCCTACAGTTCGTGGGGTGCAGGATATACAGTACAACGGAATGATGAATTATGTTCATAAGGTAGAAATTGTGTATGCCAGGAAAACACAAGGCTAGAAAATCGCAAATGTGAAGAAAGACTGCACAAAAATGTTTGTATTAATATCAATGTAATATAATAATTTAAAGGTGTTTCTGAATTGAAAGTAACAATAAAATGCTTTTGTTCGTATAGTTTTTCTCAACGATGATACTGCACTACGTTTTTTACGTCTTCTACCGCGCATAGCTGTGCGTGAACATTTACACTATTTGCATGGATTCCACTAACGATACCGAAGGATTTTGTAATTTTTCTATTGCCTCCATTAGTCCGAAGTAATTGTTCTGAATAGTTTTTAAATCCGTTTTAACCTGACTATCTTGAAATTTCGACTGGCTTTCCTTGATAGCCGCAGCTTCTTTTGAATCAAATTGTAAAACCACGTTCTTAATATTCTCAAAATATTTATGATAATAAAACGCGGCCTGTAACCATGTTCCCCAACGTGTAACAATAGGTTCTGGTGGCTCAGGCATACGGGTGCATAGTCTGTGAAATTTGCGAATACGTTTTGGAGATTTGACAAACACTGCTTTTGTATGCGCTATTAAAGCGTCTACCTCAGGATAACATTTTCTAATACTATCTACCACATGACTGAAAGCATGAATTTTACACGTAATATGTAACCAGTTAGCACAATGTTTTTTAAGAGACCGGCCTACAGAAAGCATGTTTGCGGCACCATCACTCATAAACATCAACAAACTTTTCCAATGTATTTAACACTAACTTTGAAATTACATCGGCAGTACATTGTTGTACTCGTCTGGAAGCTAATAAAATTGAAGGTGACGATTGATGTGGTTCCATTGTACGTACTATTACATTAACCACAGAATGTTTTTTACGACCTGTTGTTTCGTCCACACGTAACCACAGTTTTTTATCTTTCAACTCCGATTTAATTCTTTTTTCAACATGTTCGAGCAGATGGCACAATTCTTTGCAACGGTGTCCGACTTGGTAATTTGCAGTCCGAATATTTATTCCAAAAGAAGACATATGCTTCCTTGTCTAGTAAATTAAACGGTAGATTAAATGCAATAAAGGTAACACATAAATGCAATTTAAATTTGTCATAGTGTCGTGTGCAACTTTTTTTTTAAGAATGCTGTTTACCATTTACGTGATGTAGACAATCCCTTTTGGACCAACACATTAAAGGGATACTACAAACCACACATTGAATTTTAACGCCATCAGAATTTAGGTCAGGCATTTCTGCTATAAATTCTGTAACTTTGTCCAACATTGGTCGTTTTCGCGACGTAAGCAACATTTTGAAAACAAACGTAAAACTACGAAATAGTATTTACGGTAGCGTACATGTATACACAACAGATCTGGTTGAGATTCGTAGTTATACTGAGGGTTGTATCGAACATCCGCCACTGCCCGTTGGCGCTAGTGAGCAACTCTACTCATAACCATCTGGCGTGAATATTCCTTACAAAGTCTTGTTTATTTTACAAAAAGGGAACCAAATTTGGCACTGGGAAATGTCCTTATTTTGTTAATCAGACATTGTCAATAAGAAAACAGATTGCGTCAATTTAATTAACATTCATTATTCCTCACTTCAGTTTAATTTTGGCTTTGCCACTTTTACATATCGAAGAAAAGAGTCTTAACAATGTAGTTGTTCATAAATACGCAGGTACAGCCATATTACACATTTAAATTTTAAAAGACGGCCGAATCTTTAACCATATATACAGTTCAGTATGAGAATGACAGCGTAGGAGGTGCATATAGGAGACCTTTTTTGTCTCCTTACCAGTTTTTACGTAAGCTTAGGTAAGGTTCAGGCCAGCTGACGATCGTCAATGCCCAGATTTAAAGTGCCGTGATTTTAAATGGTCGACCATATGACTTCTTAAATCATATGGTCTTTTTACCTTTAAGACGAAAGGACGCTGTCCCGTGGATGTTTACCTGAATCACATGTTTTTCGTTGACATTGAACTTGAACGGTACTGTTACTATGGGAAACTCATATGGATTCTACAATTAAATAATACCAATACCTCAATTTCAAAAGTAGAAAAATTGCTTTAGGCTTAGTCACTAGCAACAATTACCAATCTCAAAAATCAAATGTTTAATGTTTTACACATTTACATATATAAAATTGTTCTGTTTTGATTGATTTTTTGTTGTATTGTTATTGCTCATATTTTGCTAAAAGTATTACCCATACTCTTTAAATTTGACTCCAGTGCTTGCCTACGTTGCTAATTCTATTCAAAGGGGACTTGGAAAGTTTTGCAATATGACGCAACCATGTGTCGCAGAAGTCTGATTGTCGATGCAGGTTGCGACATATTGATACTCACACAGTAACCGCTGCGCCAAGTCGGTGGGCTCAGTTATTCGTTAGCAATCATAGTGTACAGTGCTTGCTATGGCATCGTGGTCACGAAATGAGATACGGGTAGTTTTGCGGCATAACTTCGCAGAAGAAATGACTCCTGCACTAAGTGATGTTTGTCCACATCGTACGACCATATTCAAGTGGTGCAGATAATTACAAGGGGGAAATTTCACCCTGGAGGACGCTGAGAGGGTGGGAAGCCCACGAACGTCGGTTACGGAGGAAAACGTTACTGCTGTGAGGAAAATGCTTGACGAAGACAGGCGAGTGACCTACCAGCAGATACCTTAGGCCTAAATGCACCAGCAATTCGTTCAATTCTGCATGATCATTTGTACTTGAGGAAACTTTGTTGTCTCTGGGTGCCACATAGTCTGACTGAAGAGCAGATGACACAACGTGTAACATGGTGCCGGGGGACGTTACAGGACTGAAACTTCTTCAGCATCCTCCTTACAGACCTTGCTCCCTGCGACTTTGCACTGTTCCCGCATGTGAAATTGAAGCTGAAGGGGAAGCGGTTTTCCAGTGATGAGGCCCTTCTGAAAGCTTGGGATAATGAGTGTGCCTTGATTCCTAACGAAACTTGGCAGATCTGGTTTAAGGATTGGTTTCGGAGGATGGAGAGATGTACTGAATGTAGTGGAAATTGTTTCGAAAACATTAAATAAATAAAGATGTATTGCAAAACTTTCCTAGTACCCTTTGTATCTCAAAAAAAAAGTAATAATACAATATTCAAAGTATATCTTTCAAAATATGACTTTATGATCTATGGCACTCACATTACAGTCACTATTACTAAGGACTGTCCACGAAAATAGTGGTCGATGTTAAACGCAAATATTAAATAACGAGACAAGAAAGATAATTTTATTTTACTAGTAGTAGAAGCATTATTCGGTAACTTATAACACGATAAACACAATTCTGTAAAACATCTTAAGCAGTGTAGAATGCTCTAACTTTTCTTTTGACGCCACGCATCAGTACTTGTACACGTTCAGTAGTCATCATTGCATCAGCCGCATTCCACAGTTTAGTAAAGCGTTTCATGTCTTTTGCATATTTACCAGTCTTCTTTAATTTTCTTTTAACATTTGCCCAATAGGTCTCAATTCTGAGCAGTTTGGAGGCTTGGCAATTTTTGGTACAACCGCAATTCCATTGTTTTCGTACCAATTCATAGTAGCTCTAGCATAATGGGCCGTCGCTAAATCAGGCCAAAATAATATTGAGTCCTGGTGGCCCTGGATCAGTGACAGGAGATGTTTTTCTAAACATTCCTTTATGTAGATATCTTGATTTATCGTGCATGTTGTGATAAAAACATTGCTTTTTAACCCACAAGAACAAATCGCCTGCCGTACAAGAATTTGTTTAGCGAACTTGTCCATCTTTTTGGTTCCAAACCTGTCTGGAACATCCAGCCGTTCACGTGCAACGTAAAACTGTTGACCTGGTAACTGCTGAAAGTCAGCCTTTACGTAGGTCTCATCATCCATCAAAATGCAGTCAATTTTCGTTAAAAAATTTTCATACAGTTTACGCGCGCGAGTTTGACATATTCCTTGTTTGGTAGGATCGCGATTTGGTACTGTCAATACTTTATAGGAACGTAATTGTACACTCTTCCTAATTTTTTGTACATACTACTTCGATACACCTTTTCTGCGTGCGACATCACGGACGGAAAGACTAGGATTACGCTTAAACTCACTAATTATGCTTTTTGCCATTGCCATGTCTACTGGACCTGCTTTCCTTCCAGAATTTCCTTTTCTTTCAATCGACAAAGTTGAATGGAAGTTTGCAAGTACCTTTTGAAACGTGAATTTTGCAACTCCCACAGTTTTTGCCAATAGAAATTGGGACATACCCGGATTTTGCTGATAGGTGGACATAATTTTTCTTCTTATTTCAACTTTTTTCGACGACATTTTCCTTAATCGCAGACTTTCTGCAACAAATAAATATGCGATAAATTTACACCTCGTCAACAACGTTTCGTGGACAGTCCTTAATTGAGTTGCATTTCTCATTTGGGGCTCTCCACGATCTGTTCATCTAATATTTGGCGCACATTTTGCGTTTTCCACCATAACGTGAGAGTGGCGGATGTGGCGAACTGAGTGCCAACTACATCGAAATCTCGAGATACTAGTACACATTGAAAATGTGAAAAATTGGGTTATATGATTATAAACAATTTATTGAATTTTCTCCACTTTCCTGGCAATGGTAAACAAGTTGAACACTATAGGAAATCAATGCTCAAGCAAGGCGTCTTGTGTTTCTCAATTGCTATTGAAGATATGAGGTTAAAATTTTCAGTAGGTATTCAAGAGGTATTTAAGAGGACACATCCGCAAACACGAAATTCAACAAATAATATTTGTACTCTGTTTCTGCTAAGGCTTCCGCAATTCATTTTTGCAGAATATATCAAGGCTATGAAGATCGAAGACACAGCCAGATGGGAGCAACTTTCGGAAACTTTTAAACAGATTTTCGAAAATGGGAAACGTTGCATACCTAAGGAAAATTAGAATTAAGAGAGCTGGACATGAAGAAAATTAACGAAAAAACCTATTGAAAGTAACTGAAGATCCTCACGGCTGTCAGAAGAGTATTAGTGAAGCAACAGATATAAGTGAAAGATTTATCCAAAGAATATTAAAAAGGAATAAGTATCACGCTCACCATATTCATTTACATCGAGAATTATATGAGGTAGATTTTCAAAGAAAACCGAAAATTTACCGTCCAGTACATGCGCAATACAAAAAGGCACTTAGCATATTGCGCAGGTACTGGCCGATAAATTTACTTACACTGAATGCTTCAGATACAATCGATAGCAACTATTTTCCACACTTATTTTCCAAATATTTAAACATCACCAATTACATTTAATTTTTATTAAAATTATCTATACTTTTCCAACATTTGGAAAGCGATAAATTTCGCAGGTAATGCCAAGCGTTCCAGAAACCGCATTCGAGTTGGCGTAAGCGTGTTCTGCACGTGCACTCGTCTTTCTTAAGGAATAACAAAACGCACAAAATTTGTCTTCAAGGCAAATACTATACTTTCAAGAAATCACCTGAATACATTTGGCGAGCGTCTCTAGAACTTGCGCTCTTTCTTTACCGCCTTTGTTCGGAATAATCAAGTTATTTCACCTGAAATAACCGAAAAGATTCTAGGTAGACATTCGGGACGGGCGTGGAGGAAGCAGCAGCCCGCGTATGTGCGACTGAAACCCTGGGAAAGATCCTGGGAATTGTGAGAAAGTCGATATAATATAACGTTACATGCAATTCAAATATTCAGAAGCTAACGCCTACATGTTGATACGTGGACTCGTTTGTGTGGGTACACCAACTGATATATAAAATATTCAATACCTTTGATGTAATACATTATTCATCGATTCCTAGCTAAAGAGCGAGAGTATTTTGAGTTGAAACAACGCGTATCGCTTGAAGATTTGTTTGAAGTAGTGAAGTGTTGCGAAGAGCTTAAGCTCACATACGCTATTAAATACGAACTTTTACGCTGTAAATCTGTAAATTAATTACTATTTTAGCATATTTCCTTCCTATATGTTTATCTAATTACAGAAACAAGCAATAGAAAATAAGTGCCTTAAAAAGGTGGACAGGAAGATCTACGCAAGGTTTATACATTGCGTAGATCTCATGCCAATGTTTATAGTTTAATGTAATAATTGTGTACACTAGCGCTCATAAGTATTTGGACACCTCAAATTTCAGGGTAAATCATTAAATATTTAAATGGAAATATTGAAATATGTATTTAGTATTTAAGTATGCACAAATGTACAACTTTAATCATTAAAATTATTTATCTTACCTACATTTTAGATTCATCTCTGTGACCTTTACTTTTCATGAATGCGTCGCATAATCGGGGTATTCTTGCAATTAATATTTAACAATGTTTCCGGAGTTATTCGAGCCAATGCTGCCTGTAGTTTGTTCCACATGTCATCTGCTGAAGTTGAAGCAGTTTTTCTTACTTCCCGATCGAGTTCTTCACATAACTCGATGGGATGGCCATTTCGTGATTGTTAGTGTGCCTTCCTCTTCCAACTGTTCTAAACATTACTTGCATAATTTTGAAGTATGTTTTGGGTAATTGTCTTGTTGGAATACAAAATTCTGACCCAAAATTCTTGCACCGGAGGGTATTGCATTTTCCTCTAAGATGCGTTTGTATTGTTCTTTTCTCATTGTGCCTTGAATTTTTATAAGATCGCCTGCGGATGTACCAGCAAAACAACCCCAAATTATTGCCGAACCATCGCTGTGTTTGACAGTAGAGAGTGCTCTAGTGCACATTCACCCACAGATCTTACAAACACTCGTCTTCGCGAACCGAAAATCTCGAATTTGGATTCGTTGTTCCACAATACCTTGCTCCAATATTCTACCGTCCAATTTCGATATTCACGTGCCCATTGTAACCTCTTTTCCTATTAATTCGGGGAAGCAAGGACTTTCGCATCGCAAATCGTCCGTGAAGGCCGGCATTTTGCAGACGGCGTTTAACCGTGGACCCGCTAATTTGCTTCGGAGGTACAGTATTGATTTCTGCGGCGATTTCTGGAGCTGTTTTTCTTCTATTCCACTTGCCGAACACCATGATTGCAATATCTTGAGCTGATGTTCTCGCCCTTGTTCTACCACTTCTTACTTTATTTAGAAAACTGCCACTTTCACTGTATTTTTTGATGTTATAATCAACAGTAGAAGGATTTAAATGTAATTTTCTAGCAAATTGACGATTGCTTATGCCTAACTTATGTTGTGCTAGTATCAGAGGACACTAATTTCTTTCCTTTTCGACATGTTTTAAAATCTTAAACGAAATTATAAACACTATTCGTTAAGAGATGTTGTCGCTACTAACATGGAACAATAAATGGCCGTAATTTAAAAATATTACTTCGAATTGTTTTATTATAGCGTTATGATTCAGAATAAAATTACCAACTGTTACATTTTTCCTGGAATTTCAAGAAATACCCTCTTTGTTGACGCTACTACCTGTGCTTTTATGACGGTATTACCTCTCATACAAATAAAAGAAGTAAATAGACCGATATTATTTAATGAATTTAAGTGAATCTTACTGATTATTGGCATACTATTCAATAATGCTGGAATGTGTTTCCTAAATACATTCTTTGTATACAAAAATCTAAAATCCAAGGGTGCCCAAATACTAATGAGCGGTAGTGTATATGGACAGGTAAAAATGTAAAGATGCAAAAAGTAATAAAAGCGTATATTCCATGTTTGCAATTAATGTTAATGTACAAAAATATTAAATCAAGTTATCTCTTTTGCTTCCATATCAAAACCAAATCACATGTTCTATCCAAATGCCAATTATTTTTTTGGACATGTTTAATAAATGTTTTGGACTTCTTGCTGCTAACATATTGCTCTCTTTTTACACACACAAAACATTTAATCAAATTCAGTCAAAAGCCCAATTATGTAAATGCAAATTCAAGAAATAGAATGATTAAGATTAGCCATTATACAGATTGCATAGAAATTTGTGTTAAAGCTTTATGTAGTGGCGATTCTTTAGAAAACATTTTTCACACATTTTACTATTTTACCTAATTACGTTTTGAATTTCCAATCAGTTAAGTCACCAGTTATTTTGAAGAATTTGCTTTGCCAAAAGTAACGTTAGTATAGCTCATGGTATTGATGGAACCACTCACGGCAAAAGCTGTGTGTAAAGAGAAAGGGCACGCAGCGAAATGGTTTCTTGCATCAATTTTCTTGCAGAAATCAGTCTCTATTCAAGAAAATATTTTCTTGTGGTTAGAAAATCAAAAAAATCCAAGACAGAAAAATGTTTCTTCCAAATAAATCATTTAGTTTTAAGTTAAGAGAATATTCATATTACATTAACCGGTATCTTTTGAAATTGTTTATGGAACGTTGTACGTTAAAGGTTATAGCATTGTTTGAGTAAGTATGGCATCTGCTTCTGTCGCTACTTTCTAGAACGGCATGACTATATCTCTTGGCACTAGGTGGCACCATGAAATATTTCAGTGCTGTGTTTGAAGATTAGTGACGTAAACTGAGAGATGAACAGCAATGTGGCCAGGAACAAAAAGCGTTGGTGCTTTTCTCTTCTCACATTGTTTTTGCCGGGCTTGATTCCATCAATACTGTGAGCTATATATCAGCATTATCTTATTGTTTCTATGCACTTTTTCCACGTGTACTTCCAGATTAAAGTTCACTTTCGTTTGAACATTATTCTGTAGATAACCTACCCTTAGCCTTTTTAAAATCACAAGCAATGAGAATAATTTACTGCATTATGTACGGATGTGTACTGTTTTAAACAAGGTAAGTGCAATTAATAATGTGTATATAAATAATATGCATTTAAAGAATTCTAAGTAAATGAATGCTTTATTTTAAGAAAATGAAACTATTGATTTATGAACAATACCTAAACGCTTTCTTGAATTGTTTTGTGTTATAACAGCCATTTACTTATACTAAGAATCCCTTTCTTCAAATTTTCTGCAAGATTTTCTTGAATCAAGTTAACAAATGGCTTAAACAAAGAAATACAATTATTTCATTACATTAAGCGGAAAAAAAAGCTAAGAAAATATTTCTTTTGGCGGGCAGTCTTAATACTGCGTGCACGGACATGTTTCTGCATATCCTACATCATCAGCGCTTATCCGAGTGTTTTCCTACCTCACACCGCTAAATTGCCTCTCAGCTTATGTCACTAATCTCTAAAAACAGCAATAAAATAGCTGTGTAAATTAACAAAGCTGTAGTGAATCTTCAAGGTTTTATTCAATGTGATATGTATTAGAACGTCGGACATGATTGGTGTGCGTAGTTATTATCTAGGCTGGATATTGTTCAATTATAGAAGTGCTCGAAATTTTGGTTTCAACATTGAAGCTACTGGATTGGGTGGAGCTTGGATTAGCAAAAAAATACTGCAGAATAAAAGCACTTTCAAAGTTTAATCATAACAATATTTAATGAATCTGCGCTCCTTAGCATCTAACGACCACATCACCATTCTGGCGGGTTCTAAACCGTGATGGACTAAAAAAGAATAGAAAGGTTATAAAAGCTGGAGAAGGAAGAATAGGATTTTCGTTGGATCTGAATAACGATGTGGTATGTGAAAGACGGTATTGCCGTGATGGCTACTTTTTAAGCCAGACCTTCCTTGAATGCATGCCATCATTGATTAAATCGAAAAACCTTATAGACCTTACACGACTTGTACTTGATTCGCATGTTATTTATCTTGTAAATTCTGAAATCTAGTTTATATAGGACATACATCCACATGGCTTAAAACTCGCACAGGAGAACATGTAGTAGATAACAGGTCTACTTCCCGTCACATACCAAGAGTATCTTTCATCTGTCAGCAGGATTATCAAACAAGAGAAAGATACAGGAACAGTGGACATCAGAAGAAAGGAGAAATGTGGTCGTAAGATAAAAACGACAGCCAATGATGATCGACTTTTAGTGCGTAAAAGCAAAATGGATCCACGCAAAAGTTCAGTTGATTTAACCAGAGAGTCTGGTATCAATATTGACGTCACTACAGTGCAATCAAGATTTCTTGAAGTTGGTAGAAAGGCAAGTAAGTTGATTAAGAAGCAGCACCTAATTATTGTCATGATGAAGAAACGGCTAGCTTGGGCCAAAAAATACAAGCACTGGGCAACTGAAAACGTGCAGGAACCGCTTGTGCAGTTCGTGCGTTTAAGCGGTGATCCCATTTCTCCTACTCATTTGGAACGAAGAATTAAACATCGTATGAAGAAGGTGTTTGGGGTTGCTTCTCCTATCGTGGCACTGAACTATTTGTACCAATCACCTATCAATCTGTATGTTTTCAGAGCTGCACGAGATGTATCCTTCCAACACGTGGTTAAAGCTGTTGGGATGACGACCAAGATTTCAGAAAAATTTAAAAGAGTTAAATTTTTCTGAAACCTTGGTCGTCATCCCGACAGTTTTAAGCACGTGTTTGATCCTAACGACCGCCATACTCGTTGGTGTTTTATCATTCTAGATGGGATTTTATCCTTCCAACGATATTTTTCAGCATGATCTAGCCCCAGCCTATTGCTCTAAAAAAGTAAAGCACTTTTTTATACAGAACCAAGTCACGATACTGACATGACCAAGATCTCATTCCTATTGAAAACCTAGGGGCTATTTGCAAAAAACATTTGTCCAAAATAGATTGTTCAACGAAAACCAAAATGGCAAACAACACAAAATATCGGTATACTCCTCACCACACAAAATATTAATTAATTAATTCAGAACAGCCATTTCGAGGGCTCCTGGGTAACCTCATTATCAACCGAATGACCGAATAAATCAGATTTATGCCCAGGAGCGCTCGAAACGGCTGATCCGAATTAATTGATTATTTTGCGTGCCATACTACCCCACAGTCCTTGCTATCATTTTTAAAAACCAAAATAATGGAAAGTAACTCGTATCTGGTTTCATGATGAAGAGTTTAAAGGGAGCTATCAAAACGTCGTAAAATCTATGCTTACAAGAGTTAGTGCTGTTATTAACAATCAATATTAATCAAAATACAAGAATATATAACATGAAAGATGACAGCTCGTAGCTTTATTCATCTAGAAACAATTCGTTTAAAACTTTCGTTTTAACGAAAATAGGGACCTAGAAAAAAGCCTACTATCATCTTGCCTCATTGTTCCTGAGGTTTCTTTACGAAGAATGAAGATGAAGGATGGTGTTTATCTTTTAGAAAGAGTACAGTAGCCATTTCAAAACGGTAAAAATTGCGTAATTTAGCAAACCACATAATCTACTGGTATTATACGACTAATTTGTACACCACCAAAAGAAGGCAAATATTATGATACTCTGTAATTTTAGAATGTGCGTTTAAGAATATAATCCAATACTTATAACTTATAACATAAGCTCTATATACCATCTGTATATGCATCTACACATGGGTCACGCTAGCCACATGTACACTTACATTCATATTAGCGATTGAACACCTTTGAAACATCTTCATTTAAATTGGAATTAGTATTAATCGAATGTAATGGAATTAAATTACCTTATTGTTATTGCATACGCAAGAGAAGGAAGTAGAGATAAGTGCTGATTAAATAACTATATAGTAAAACAAAAAGGATTATTGTATTGTTTTTCGCAGTCGCTGAAGTGATTTCATTAACGCTATATAAAGGTTATTATAAATATAGTAAACATGTAATTCTGTATGTATCCTAGGGAATTTTAGGTTAAGTGGAATTCAAAAATAGGGAGTAGACAAATTTCGATAATTGCAGACACCCAATATAATTGAAAAATTACAATTATAATATTATTCAATCTGCATGTTTACATTGTATTTCATATTTATGTTTAGCATTGTAGATTTAAATTAGCTTGTGATATGAGTGGGTATATTTTGCATAACCAATAAGTGTAAATTATGCAAGTTAATGTATAGAAGGTTGTCCGTATTTAACATTAAATTATTAATATACAAGTTGTGTGAAGTTATCAGTATTACTCATTAGATGAACGATAATAATCACAATAAACACATCAGATTCACGTTTTCTCGCATCTTCGACACTGTTTCTTTTTATAAAATTTCCAATAAATACAACAATTTTTTGAATATTTTTATGCAATTAGTTTTGGAATAATAAAAACACAAGATTCTTAAAAACTGGGGTACAACAAATTGACAGTCTCTAAGACTTAGGAATTGTTAATGATCTGAACAATATGGTTGTTTCAAAAATCAGCTGGGAGACGTGAAGAATTTGAAATTCAACTTAACAAAACTTGGTAATAAATTAACTATCCCTTGGTAATAAATTAACTATCGCCTCTTACCCACTTGATAAATGCGTGCTTGCGGGAGTCATTCATCTTTCTCAGATAACTGGAAGCTTTCCGAGGTCGTGCCATTGCCTAAAAAGACTTCGCCGACACAATTTCAAGATCTGAGACCCGTTAGCATATTGCCATGTTTATCTAAAATATTAGAAAAAGTAGTTGCTTTTCAGGTTAGGGAGCATTTGGCGCCAAATGATATTATACCTGAGACACAATCAGGATTTAGATCTGGCAATAGCTGCGTAACCGCTTTGCTTCATGTATCTGATGACATTATATCGGCCTTGGATGACGGTCAGATGATTATAGCGGTGTCTTTAGATTTGGCATTTCATACCGTTAATCACGACTTGTTGATTTGTATACTGCACTATGTTTCTCAGAGACAGCGGTTACATTTTTCAGGAGTTATTTGGATCGGAGAAGGCAGGTGGTGTATGTGAATAGTTCTGTTGCAGATGAATTATTTGTTAAATCTGGTGTGCCGCAGGGATCGGTGTTGGGGCCGTTATTATATATTATATACACTTGCTATCTTGGTGACCACTTGAAGTTTTCTAAGTATCACCGTTATGCCGATGATACATTAATATATCTAGTATGCGATGCTGGGGATTTGCGGAAAGCGGTGGAATCTATGGAGGCTGACCTGGAGAGAATTGTTGCCATAGCTGAACAGCATTGCCTCAAGATAAATCCTTCCAAATCTACAGCGATAGTTTTTGCAAAAAGAGCTCATGCATTTGTGGCCGACACAGTTGCCATTAGAGGAGAAGATATTCCTCTGCGGGCGGCGGTCGGGGTGTTGGGTTTGCAAATGGACAGTGACCTGCGGTTTCGAGAACATGTGTCGGGTATCATTAAAAAATCCTATATCACCCTTAAAATGCTATACACTAACATACACTATTTTAATACAAAACTAAGAGCGGCGTTATGTGATGCCTTAGTACTTTCGCGTGCGGATTACTGTGACGTCGTATATGGACCTTGTCTAGACTTGGCATCCCGCCGTCGATTGCAGTTAATTTAGAACGCTTGTTTGAGATTTGTTTACAATATAAGAAAGTATCAACATATATCTACTGCACTGCGTTGGTCTGACTGGCTAAACATGGATTCGCGAAGAAAATTGCATGAGGCAGTGTTGTTCCACAAGATCATTTTGGAAAGGTCACCACCGTATTTATACAATAAGATTTCGTACAGAACCGATGTTCACAACATTAATGTACGATATAAACACTGCATTTGCGTAAAGAAATTCAAATTAGAACTTTATAGAAGATACTTTTCGTATAACATAGCCAACGTCTATAATGCGATAAAATAATTCTCTTGCAACAGAACTAAGTCTTGTGTGATCCGGACATTCAATTTATGTGATAATGTATTATTTTTATTATTTTTTTTATTTTTGTGACTAACTGTAAGATATGTTTTTTCAATTCTTTTCTTTTATTCACGTAGTTTTAGTTTATTTTGGTGAGAATTGAAAACCAGTCAACAGCATTATGCTGAAGACTGATATTCTCTCCCATTTGATCCTTATGTATTACGTTTATCTTTTTTTTTATTGTATTATTTCTTTCGCTTTTTTTGATCAATAAACTTATTATTATTATTATTATTATTATTATTATTATTATTATTATTATTATTTTATTTATTGATCTATTACTCAAGTCTTTCCCCAAGAAAAGTAAAATACATCAAGAAGCTCAATTTCTTTAAGAATGAAAGGTTGGGACATTAATTTTCTAAAAGATTGCTGGAAAGTAGAATAAACTTAAGAATCGAAACATTTACTTGTATCAAGACTGTCCGCCTCAATTCAAGACAATTACTGTTTATTGAAACAGTAATTGTCTTGAATTGAAACAGTTATTGTATTGTGGATAACTGTATCCACAATACAATAACTGTTTTAAATCAAAAGAAATATTTTTTAGCGTTGTTTTCACCGCTTAAGAGAGGTATATTTGTCCAAATCGGTAGATGAGCGGTTTTTCAATTCTTGATAAATTTTCTTAGCTCGTTTCTGATACAGATCAGTAGATGCTTTTCTTTTTAAACTATTGCTAACAGCTTGTCTGTGCAGAGTGGCATCAGCTTCATGATTATGGTCAATGTTTTCATCCAAGATTGTAGTGTTCGCTTCATCCATATATATCTTCGCGGAACAATTTTTATTAGTGCGCCTCCACTTAATACCTGATTTGGTAACACTACCGTACATTCGAAATTTAAAATTATTTTTCACAATTAAAACTTTTCCTTTTTGGCTAAGGATGGTCTCCATTGTCGACTAAAAGTGTGAGGATTTGCTAAGAAATTATAGGAAACAGTTTTGAACAAACCCAATCCTGATTGGTCAATTACAATTACATTTAGAAAGCCCAAGTGCAATCGTAATTGCAGTGGCGCACCTATGTCTACGGATTAACCATCCCTTATAATTGTGGGGATTACAGCAGGTGCTAGTGGCGCCTCTATGCCCTGCCCATATGAATAACACGACGTGAGCACTTTAACTCTTGAGCAATTTTAGTTTGAGAAATTCCTGTAGAACTCAAAATCACAATTTGTGCCCTCTTAGTTTCATTCCACTGCCGCCTTTTGGCCATAATAATTGTAAATTTTTATAGAAAAGTACGTCTGTTGCAAGCATTGAAGCAATACGCCTGTATAACCGACTTTGATTCTTAGAAACAACTGCATGCCATTTTAGAGTAATTCACACAATAACATTTTATTATTTTTTTCGCTTATGTTAAAACGAGGAATCTACAGATGCTCTGTTTTATTACCCACGGCTGTATAACCATCGCTACCTATCAGAACCTCTAATACTGAGAAAAAAAATATTAAATAATACTTTCACATCCATACACAAATACAACTATGTAATAAAACCTCAGGCTCAGAGAGAGAGGTCCCTCACGATTATAAAAGCCGCTGAAGAATTGAAAATGGGTCAGAAAAAGGATCATTGTGACATATGTTACCGGAATGAAATCGGCTGAATTTCTCATGGTGCTAATGACAGCGATTTTACTTGTATTTTTAATACTACACTACATACAAAGAAAGGATCTACTTGCAAAGTGTATAATTAACAATTATATTTGCTTATAAATTAGATAGTATCACTTTAGGTAGTTAATATAAACCGCGCTTTATCACGATTTGTAATATGTATGCAGGTTTTCACTATAATTGTCACATTATGATAAAAATCAGAAATACATAATACTTCCCCTTCATCGTAACGTTACTACAAGCGATTATCATTTACAGTTTTTTGCGTTCCTTTTTTATTACACTGGTACTATAGCAATTACTTCGATTTTCGTTGTTTCATTTGCCCTATTTACGATGCATATTTTCACGGCCGTATAAGACGATGTTTTTGCGATAACAGATCTACAGAAAGTAACGTTCCGCGAAGGCTACCATTCTGGTAGGAATGTGGGTGCTTACGTACTGATCGCTATGAGGACGATGCGAATACATCAATAAAATTATGTTAATTTCCGTGTGTACCTGGACTTCTTTAGGTCTCCAGAGTGTCGTTCTTGCTTCTCGCGGTTCTTCTTTTTTACTATCCGTCGTTTATTTATAAGCGTCAGACATGAAAACGGCAATTATGGTCTCTTGATCTGGCCGCAGGAAAGCGTTAGGTTACTTACACACGACTAGCAGATTCGCCGGCCGAAAAAATTCCGAGAATAGTTGTAATACGAGGATAGATTTACAAGTTTTTCAGAATCGTTGCTAGGTGGTTGCTTTTTTTCAAATACTTTATGTCGTTGCATTGGCAACTCTTTCATATCACTTGACTGCAAATGTCAAATCGATCTGTCAAATAGTCTGGTTTTAGCAAGCATTGAAACGAAGTACCTTTTTGAGTTTTCAATTGTGGTTAAAAACGAAGTTCGAACGGTCATCAAATTTTTCTATTTGGAAGGGATAACCGCAACGGAAATCAAATCAAGGTTAGATGCCGTTCTTGGGGATTCATCACCTTCATTTTCTACCGTGGGTTTCGGAATTCAAGCCTGGTCGCACGCATACAAATAATGAACGTTCAGGACGTCCGAAAACGGCTACCACGCCAGAAATTATGAGTAAAATCTATTACACGGTGTTGGCAGATTGCCGAATAAAAGTGCGTGAAATTGAGGAGGCCGTGGGCATCTCTTACGAATGAGTAGTTCATATTTTACATAGTTAATTGGGTTTAAAAAAGCTTTCTGCGATGTGGATGCTGCATTTGCTCAATTCGGAACAAAAACGCATTCGAGCTCAAACCTCAATTGATTGTTTAAAAGTGTTTGCGAGGAATCCAACGGATTTCAAGAGACGATTCGTGACCATGGATGAGACCTGGATTTATCACTACACACCAGAAACAAAAATGCAATCAAAACAGTAGATTGAACGCGGTGAATTGGTTCCGAAGAAGGCAAAGACCATTCACTCGGCTGGAAATGTGATGGCATCGGTTTTTTGGGACGCAAAAGGAATTTTGCTAATAGATTATCTTGAAAAAGGAAAAACTGTTACTGACCAATACTTTTAGACAAACTGAAAGTAGCAATTCAGGAAAAACGCCCGGGAATGGTCCAGAAAATGTGGCGTTTCACCACGACAATGCGCCCGCTCATTCGAGTGCAATCGCTCAGCAAAAATTGACAGAACTGAAGTTCGAAATCTTGCCGCATCCGTCGTATTCGCCTGATTTGACTCCGTCGGACTTCCACCTGTTCCCGAAACTCAAAACATTTCTGGGTGGAAAGAGATTTTGGTCAAATGAAAAACTGCTAGAGGGTATAAACGATTATTTTGGGAACCTCGAAGAAAGTCACTTCCGGGAGGGAATCGAGAAGCTAGAGAAACGTTGGACCAAGTGTGTTGAGCTTCGAGGGGATTATATTGAAAAATAAAATATAACTTGAATCCGATTTATTTTGGTTTCATTATCATTCCGGATACTTTTCAATCTATCCTCGTACACTCAAATTTATGAAGCTGTACACGCATCATAAATTTGCGTGTATTATAACTCCCGATCGGCAAAACCGTCGGTCGTGTGCAAGTAGCCTTACATGCGTGGATTGGTACCGTTGCGAAACGATGTTTGCTACTGGACGTCGCCCTACGTGTCGAAAGAATGACGTAAAATTATTTATATTTGGCGTGGGTAATGTAATTTCGCAAATGATCCGTATTTTATAATTAATTTAATGTCGTGAGCATGAAGTATATGCATAGATAGAAAGTTCTACCGTGTAGGTTGACGTAATCATTCCAATTTTAATTTCAAATTGCCTGGAATTTTAAATTCCGAAAATAACATTAGATTTCACTTATTACATACGTTGGACTCATAAATTCTCTTGAGGTAGTAAATTTCCTTCTCAATTTATTAAATTAGGTGTAGCGAGATATGAGGAATAGAAACATATGTGTACACTACCGCTCATAAGTATTTGGGCACCTCAAATCTCAGGGTAGATCATTAAATATTTAAATGGAAATATTAAAATTATTTATTTGACATAAATTTTAGATTCGTCTATGTGACCTCCTTTACTTTGAATGATGCTGTAAGGATGATTTGAATAACTATAGATCGTTACGCAACAAATAAAAATGAATTCTAAGGTTTTATTTAATAATTTTATACTACAATCAATATCTGCTATTTCAAGTAATACTATACAATTTTGGCGCTACGTTAATGCTAGGAAAAATAGTTCTGGTATTCCCAATTCTCTCTTAAAATCGGGTGATGTATTCTTCAATGACCCGTCGTCTATTGTAAATGGCTTTAAAGACTTTTTTCAATCAGTTTATTTGCCTAAATCTGAGTCTGCAGGACTTGATAGTTGGAGTTGATCACATTACTGAAAACGAGGTTTTTAATGCTTTAAAATCGCTGAAAGATAATAACACTTTGGGCAACGATGGTATACCTACCTTCATTTTAAAAGACTGTAGCGAAGTATTTATTCCTCCTTTATGTTATTTATTTAATCTATCTCTGATGACAGATACTTTTCCGAATCTTTGGAAAATTGCGAGGTTGGTACCAGTGCATAAGAAGGACAATAAGCAATTAATCGAAAGCTATAGACCGGTTGCTATTGTAAATAACTTTGCGAAGGTTTTTGAGAAATGTTTATATTCCCGCATTTATCCTCAGATTAAGCACGGATTTGTCACTAACCGTTTAACTGTAACAAATTTAGCGGTTATTTATCTCTAATAATCTGGATCAGAATAAATAGGTAGACGTTATCTATACAGATTTAAGTAAAACATTTGATCGCATTGACCATTCTATACTACTTATGAAACTAGATGCAATTGGTTTTTCTACATCTTTAATTCATTTCTTCTCGTCATACCTTACGAAAGAGAAACATTATGTAGCTCTCTCCGGATATGAATCTCAACATTTCTTCCCCACTTCTGGAGTGCCTCAAGGAACGAATCTGGGTCCTCTTTTGTTTACAATATACATAAACGACGTATGTAACATTCTTGTGGGTCACAACCTACTTTTCGCAGACGATTTAAAACTGTATAGCATTATCAATACCATTGATGACTGTATTCACTTGCAAAATCAATTAAACAAACTCCTGAATTGGTGTGACATTAATAGATTGAACATGAATGTCGATAAATGTGTGATCGTGAGTTACACACGTAAGATTCAGCTAATTCATCATGTCTACTATATAGATAACGATAGATTACAAAGGCAATCATTCTTTAAAGATCTCGGCGTTATTTTTGACTCAAAGCTATCCTTCGGTGATCATATTGCTTCTATAACCAGCTCAGCACTAAAAACATTGGGATTCATAGTTCCATTAGACGTATATTGCTTCGCTACTTTGCTTTTGTTCGCTCCAAATTGGAATACGCCTCTGTAGTTTGGTCACCTTTTTACAAGCAACATATATATTCTCTAGAACAAGTTCAACGGAGACTTCTAAAATACATACTTACACTACAAAGAATATGGTAGTCCACTAGATTTCCGTCGTAACGGAACTGATATGAAGGTTCTTAACAATAACATTGACGCTCTGGAGTTATTAAATTGGATTGATTTTCTTGTTCCTCGACCATCTGATAGATATTATAATACATTTTACTACCTAGAACTAATAGAATGCTAAAATTTTCTGTAAGAAGGTTATGCAACTTACAATTTAATATCTGATCATTCCACTGACATCCATTTCTCCCCGTTACCTACACTATTGAACAAATGCTCGTCCACAATGCACCTAGTATAATTCCATATTAGATTTTGTACCAGATTTAAGCTTATTTTGTTTTGAATAAGTTTTAGTATGTTTTATAATCCCATGTTAGGTTTTGTATTAGATTTAAGTTTGTTTTGTTTTGAATAGTTTTGATAGGAATTATTTAGTCTTGTATTACAATAGGTACTTTTATCATGTAGATTTAATTTTATATTGTCCTGTAATTGGATGTTATATCTGTTATATCATTATCATAAAGTATCATTATCATGATTGCGTCGCATAATCTTGCAATTAATTTTAACAATGTTCTAACTATTGCTTGCATAATTTTGAAGTGTGTTTTTCATTTTCTTGTGGGAATACAAAATCCTGACCCAAAATTCTTACACCGGAGGGTATTCCATTTTCCTCTAAGATGCGTTTGTAATGCTCTTTTCTCATTATGCCTTGAATTTTTACGAGAACACCTGCGGATGTACCAGCAAAGTAACCCGAAATCATTGCCGAACCACCGCCGTGTTTGACGGTAGAGACTGTGCATTGCTCTAGTACACGTTCACTCACAGATCTTCTTACAAACACTCGTCTTCACGAACCGAAAATCTCAAATTTGGATCCACAATACATTGCTCCAATCTTCTACCGTCCAATTTCGATGTTTACGTGCCATTGTAACCTCTTTTTCTTATAAATTTGGCAAAGCAAGGGCTTTCGCATCGCAATTCGTTCGTGAAGGCCGGCTTTTTGTAGACGGAGTTTAACCATGGACACGGTAATCAGCTTCGGATGCTGGATTGCAATATCTTGAGCTGATATCGCCCTTGGTCTACCACTTCTTACTTTATTTAGAAAACTGCCACTTTCACTGTACTTTTTGATGGTATAATCAACAGTAGATGGTTTTAAATGTAATTTTCTAGCAATTTGGCGATTGTCTATGGCTAAGTTATGTTGTGCTACTATCAGAGCACGCGTTTCAACACTAATTTCTTTCCTTTTCGGCATATTTTAAAATTTTTTGCGAAATTATAAACACTATTCGTTACGAAATGTTGTCGCCACTAACATGGAACGATAACTGACCGCAATTTAGAAATATTACTTCAAATTCAATAATGCTGTGTAGAGTGTACTTCCTAAATACATTCCTTGTATACACAAACCTAAAATCCAAATACCTATGAGCGGTAGTGTACGTACCCTATCGGTCATTATTACTGTAAAAACGTCTACAACAAAGTTGGGATAACAACAAAGTATGTAAGACGGAAATCCCCAATTATTATATATCGATCGGCTATTCTCACATTAACAAATACTCCGTACTTATATTATTATACTTTCGTATAATTTCCTTGCATTCGTACTCTACCTTTTCGAAATAAACTGCGTATATAGTCTATTTCGAATGTTATTAAAAGTTTCTCCCACATTTGGACAAGTTTTTAAATTACGAACGCTATTAACTATTGATATATAAACGGAATGGTTTCTATCATCATTTTCTATGGTTAATCATAATCTATCAGCGTGTGAAAGTCAATAACAACTCATACCCGTTCGCACCAACAGTAAATCAATTACAATAAAAGAAAACACCATCCCCAATTAGGGATAATGAAACCATCTAATACGGACATTATACCTAAACAAAAGCAAATTTACGACAAGCCACCTAATTTGCATCGTCGTTCTGGTTGCGCGTAATAAGCAAGTTGACTCTAGCGCCAGCAATACGCGTGAGAATAATATCCTTCGATATTAACCTCCAATATACAGTTGCAAATTGTTGATTTATATCCGGCTGAGTGGTAATGAATGGGGAACTGCTGTGAAACCAATTTTACGCAATACGCGTCTGCGCGTGTAACTATAATGTCAATAGGACGCTTTTAATTTCATTATCTAGCATTATGGATGAAATTATGTATGATAATACATATTGTGCACTTAAATATGATCAAAAGGCGCATAATTTCTTCCGTTCCACAATTATCAATTTAAAATTCGTACTGCATAATCGATTATTGCTCGAAATGTTATTTAAAGGCATGTTAGGATCACAGAGATAACCATACTAAGTTGTTTTTAATACTGAACTAGCATCTCGAGTCAACTGGCTCGCTGATCAATAGCTTTGTTGAGTAGAATTACTTTGGCACATCGATTTCATCTGGATTTCGACACGGTTTTTTGCTAGAAGACTTCTTGAAATGCGTAAATTAACCCTTCCCCTAACCCCCTCTTGTATAGTTAACGTTTTGTCAATATCCAAAGAAGCATCTCACTTAACCCTATTGTTTAAGACCCAATGTAAATTTGAAGCAACATAGCCCCAAAAATTAAACAAATCGGTAAAATTAAATAACACGGCATGGAATCAATGTACTTAACCGTAAACACTGGACTATCGTAAATACTATTTCCCAATAAAAGCAAAACCTACAAGGGAACATCCCGAACCCAAAAATTCAAAAAAAAAAATGAAACTTTGTGAACAAGTAGTCCGCACCTAAAGATATTCGAAAATATTTTTCTTATCGGCCCAATCTCGTTTTAAGAGAGTGAAACTACCCCTGAAAGTTTAGTAGATTTTCGTTTTCATTGCTTATCAATATCTTATAATAACTACAATTATTTACTTGTATTACCCTAGCAGTAACAGTTATAAAAATAGCGACGATACATGCTTTAGGGTGACATCATTCGTAGATATTGAACAAGTAATATGTTCGATTTTCTGACGCATTGTGATAGTATAATTTATCTAATGAGGTTCATATTGCGTTAGAATTTGATATATAAATTAGTAAATCATTTCAAAGATAATTGCAAGATAGATACAGTGCATTGAAAATTACATACGATAACAATGATATATGACTTATAATAATCTCTAATATGAGTAATAATTTACGTGTAATAGTTTCAATTTATTGATTTATTTGGATAAGAAAATGTATATAATGAAAAGGCACTTCTGTAATTCGTTAGTACTACATGTGAGCTTTAGAATATTAGGACGACAATGGCAGTCATAAATCCAGTAAATGTAGTTCGTTTACTTACGGTAACATTTAGTGTTGTAAATGATAACCGCCCCATGGGTTTCAGTGAAGAAAGTGAAATTCACGACCTATTAAGGTATATATTAATTAGATCTCGAGACGATACAACATTTGTGGTAGATAATGACGTAACACTAGAATTCTGCAGAATTTGTCGATGACAGATTTCCACCTTCACGGGAAAAATTGTAGAAGTTTTACAATTTGAAGAAGAAGAAGAATGTATACCTGAGGGAGAAGATATTATCTCTTTAGAATATAAGGAAAAAACCGTTGCCTTCTGGAAAAATGAAAAAAAACGACACTCATATGAAGCTGTAAAACATAGATTTAAGGGAGTAAAGTCTTCACATCAATTATACAGACAAGAAATCGCAGGCCAACTTGCATACATTTTTGTTTTCATAGGTTTTTTCCTTTTTAGATGGCATCATTACAAAAAGGAAAAACAAGAAGAGAGCAATTGTTAAAAATTTCTGAATACGTTTTTAATAAATTTGTTATTAACAGCCAAACGGGCGTCATAAATGACGACCTAGATCTCCGTAAATGGGCAACGTTCGTCACTGTTTTCTTGATCATGAACTTCGATGAAGTTACTAATTTTATCCCATATTTTGAAGGTTTGCTTGGGATATACATTTTGAATGGGCATCTTCTGCGAAATGCCAATAATTGCTCGTTAATTGTAAGGTATGACGATGCAAATTTCCCGGATTGCAAACGGGTCTACTAATTTTCTTTCTTCACGAGTTTCTTTATTATCGAATCTTAGACAATTTAAAAGAAATGTAAAAAAGAACCAGATATTGTGTTGTCAAACATGTAGTTTGCAAACAAATAATTGTCTTTTTTAGCAGCAGAAGGTATCAAAACTGCAAACAAGGCCTTCAGTTCGTCTTTCGTTATTTGCGACATATTAGCTTGACTATTGTAATTTGAGCTTGTCTGATGATTTTTTTGTTTGTATATGGTAATATAATATCATGTATGTGATGAGAGAAGAAATGTAAGAAATATTCATCTACAGTACTATAATCTTTAGCTTTTCCCTTAGGGCCTGCCACAAAATGTAGTATGTTTCTAGCAGCTGTTTTCTTGTTTCTTTGCGGTAACTCTGAGGACCACTTATGTCCATCTTTGCCTTTCAGGTTTTCCATTACATTGTTTTCCAGTGGGAAATGGTCAAATTGTTCCTCTTCATCATCTCTTTCGTTTTCCGCTATAATACTTTCCTGTGTCCGGCCTAGTGAAACGATTTCATTTTCATCCAGTATATATTCAGCAACTGACTTCACTGATTCGACCAACAAATTATCTTTCTCCCAATCACTGCCATTGTCTTCGAACGATTCTGGATCAGTTTCCTCTCCTTTCATAATTCGTTTCACCTCTTAACACCTTCTTAGAGGCCATGTTAACTGAAATAAATATATTCATCAGTGCCAAAATAATGAAAATATAAATAATTAAAAATAGTGATTTTCATTATGAGTACCAGAAAATATACTAAAACATTAACTTACCTTGAAAATATAACTCAACACTCAACAGATGCAAATGTTGAAATAAAATATAAAATGTACGTGAATACTGGGACGTTGCAAAATTTACGACGCAAACGAAAAATAACTATTAATACCATATGATTATTGAAGATCGCACTCACCACAACCTAGTCTCCAACTAGATAAGAATATACCCAAACGCTCAATGCGTTGGCTTAACCGAAAGTCACCTAAATCTATCGAAACATTTCAGTCGTCGTAAATGTGACAAATGTCCAGTAATCTATATTGAAAAAAAAAAAATTCAAACAGAATTAAAGTGTCGGATTGTAGAGTGCTAATAAAAATGAATGTCTTACCATGACCACCCAGATTCTTCCGACCTCTCGCCAATCGAACACGTGTGGGACATTGTGGGAAGAAATCTGAGTAACTGAGCGAATCCTCCGCAAACACTGGAAGCTTTCCGGCATGAATTGTAGGTTGCTTGGGACACCATACCCCAAGAAAACATCTACCACTTACTGGAATCAATGCCACGAAGAGTGAGAGAGCGTGAAATTAATGGGGGGGGGGAGTACCAACACACTTTTAATAAAAATAAAATTAAATTGTGTTAATCTTTTGTTCTTTTTCTTTGAAATTATAATCAATTATTACCTTTGGAACACGTTTCCGCGAAGTTTGGTCAAAAAATGCACACCTGTTCTTGGTGTTGCAATTTTCAAGTTATTTAAATAATTTAGTATATTATATTTATTCTAAATAAATCGTGTATAAGGGTTAAAATTATATTCAAGGTAAATATCATTTTCTTATTAAAGAATGTAAGTTGTAAGTTTGTTTTCTCCGTATACATATACATTACGTACAAAGATTATTAGTCCAACATATTACATACTGCAATTACGTTTATAATTTAATGTGTGTCTTTTCTGTATTAAAAGAAAATAAACGCCAATTTGTATATAACAGACACATATATCTAAACTATCCGCAAAAGTTATAAATAAACTATAATTAGCGCAACCGTTTACAATTATAGACTCTATAAAAATAGATACAAGACGGATTTAACGCATTCGATATGCATAATTTAAAGAAACAATGGTTTTAACTTTCACCAACATAAGCTATGTTTTAAATCCTTTATATTTTATTGGCATTAAAATCAATTTTACGTTTCTATTTTTACATCAAGGTATGCTGTTCAATAAATAAAAGTGTAATTTATTTTTCTTTCATTGTTTTTTTAATCTTAAAAGGTACCCTTCGCACAGAAGCTTCTTAACAACAAAGTTGATTGTCCTTGCTTGTATATGCTTTAACGTTCCTCGGTTTGGCGGTTTTAAAAGTCACGTGATTGTTTGTGTGCATGTTATTTGAGATCATTTTTTAATTAACAACAAATGGCAAGGCAAAAATTTAGATATATTGGTTAATAAACAAATTTCCATGTGATACTGTCTTTATGTAGAACATTGTATATAATGATTCAGGGTGTTTTATGAAGGAACTATAAATAGTTTAGGATATGATGGTAACAACTATTTTTGGTAAAAGGATTTATCCAAATATTTATCTAATTCATTGTTCTACAGCCGTATCTTAAAATGTTAATAATTTCTCCTGAAACCGTCTATAACAAATAAACATAATGGCAGCTCGGTTTATGACAGTATCTTGTTACGGAATTTTCGGGTTACGAAAGAAAATTTGGATGAATTTGTTTCCGAAACTGAAATGTGCTCCCGGATACGAAATGCGTGTTACAATAACTATATCATACAGATTTGGCAGAATTTCCGCGCGATTGGGTTTGAGGTGGCACGCCATTTTTCTCTTTTTTGTGCTGAACATTATATGTCTTTTACAGTTACCTTTGTTCCAGCACATTAAGGAATTTTGCAAACTCTACACAATACTTTAGTTCCACTATAGTTCAAATCCGGAAATTCACTGAAAAATTTAGTGACTTTGTTAGCCAATGGTCATTTATTTTCCTTGCGTACGTTAGACATGCTTACATACATATGTTTATCTCTGTAACTACGACTAACGCTGCGAAGGGTTGATGAGAATCTGTTGCAATAAGTCAATAATTTAATTTGCTGAGGTAGCCCGTGCCGATTCATCTGCATACATACGTCGCGTCGTAGGCGCGGCAACCTCTTTTCTAATGTTTAGAAATTCGGGTATATTGATTGATTAAAAAATTTCCCATATGATACGCACTTGTGTAACATCGTCTAATAATACAGGGTGTTTCTGAAGGAACTATAAATGTTTTAAGATATGACGCTAACTACTATTTTGAGTAAAAAAGTGTGTATAAACGTAAGTCCAATTCAGTCTCCAATGTTATGTAGCTATATCTTAAAATGTTTATAATTTCTCCTAAAAGACTATGTAACAACGTAAATATATTGCATCGTAACAAGTGGGGAATTTTGGTATCTAGAAATTCTTTTTTGTTGTTTATTGTTTACTACGTTTTCTATTGATTGGCTTTCAATGTCAATTCTCTCTCTTAGGGAACTTCAACATTCTCCCTCCTTGACACGAAAATAATATAATTTTTGTTCAATCATTCCTTCTATTATCACTCCATTCCATCGTTAATCTCCATTCTTACTATATTAAAGACTACAGAATAAAAATGTAATTGAATTCCTTTTACTCCGTTACAAAGTATATTATATTACTTGCAAATTCCTCCAGCAAAAAACAATCAGTAATTAAGGGTAAACATGTCATTAACTAGTAGAACGGGTAATGGATTGGAGAATAGTAATGGAAGAACATGTATAGTAGCACTTATTTATTATAAATAAAAACCAGTTTCTAAAAGCAGGTGCTGGCAGCAGCAAAACATATATTCTCGAAAATCACCTTCTAAACATAGAATATCGATTTGTTACAAGCGAACAAAGTTTATTCAAGCTAAGGCAGATAGATTATACAGATCTACAGATGTAGCGGCTTTTTATAATTAGTCTTGCAACAATAAAACAATTACTTTAATTGCAGTCAATATATTGACTCCACTAATGTAAATTCACCCAATAAAATAAATACATAATTTAGTTAAAGTAAACTACTGCGTTAATTTTCTTGTAATTGGTTTATAAAAAACATCATCTTGTATGACGCGATGTGTATTCTATCAAACTCGTATTTGCGGCAGTATTAATAATAAAGTAATAGACATTCTTATTTTACATGTTGTGTACACCCTTTGTGAGTCAGTATACTAAGCGGCGTCATGGTAAAGGGAAACGTTCTTTGTTGGTGAAACAGTTTTAGTTGTGCCTGCTTGTGTTTGCGATTTTTCAATGGCCGATTTGAAAGAACAGTGCATCTGTATCAAATGCTGTTTTAAACTCAGCAAGACTGCTGCAGAAACATACAAAATCTTAAAGGGAGCATTTAGGGACAATGCTTTGGGTCAATATAACAAATCCTCAAGCGCTCTTCAATGACGTCACGCTGTGTAGGTGATGTATCGCCATGCACGATATTAGCCTAAACGGTAAAGGATCGTTTTTTTGCTTTTCTTTTTAAATTTTAAAGGGCTTCCAGTTTAAAGAGGGTGCCAGTCGTCAACTGATCCCTTCTTCGCATCCCATTCGATTTTATTTTGGAAAAACGAACTTTCAAAGCAAAAACCAAACACGTAACCGAGCACCGTTTTATATTTAGACGAAACTAAGGTTGAAATGATACAGTAATTGCAATTTTATTCGAAATTTTGTTCAATTTCACGGGAAAGTTTACAGACATGCTATTTAACCAGGCTCTTTAATTTCCTATTATGTGGTGTTTTACCTAATCTATCATCAATTTTCCCATAATAATTTTTCAAGGAGGGTATTTGTAGAAAAAGTTATTATACTTGTTGTGGATATGACATTTACATATATCAGTATCTAAAATGGCTACGTTCGGTGATATAATTTAAAATATATTGTATTAAAACAGAACGTTTATAATATAACATAAGAATATAAAACTATTTGAACAATAAAATCTTCACGTTCTTTGTCAAATGTTAGGGAATTGAGTTGGAATAGCATCTCTTTTAAGCCTAGGATTTTTTAAACTTAGTTATAGTTTCACCGGTCCTTGAGCTGTTGAGAAATAAATAATATCTTCTTTTACAAACTGTTACTCACAAGCAAAACATACAAAACAGCCGACGCCATGTTAGATTAGGTTATCTCGTTTTTATCGTTTCAGAAAAGGTTTTATCGCTTATACAACACTAGAAAAATGATACTAAACTTACCCCTTACAAAGCTCCCCCACCCCCAACATAAAAATCTTAAATGTGGTGACACATCGTTGGGAAGGTATTTTCATTACGAATTCAGCAATACATCTTTAACCTTTGGTCAAGTTCTAGGGAGAAAAAATATCATGCTAAGCAAAAATTGTAAAATAAACTTTTATTAAAAAAATATATTCAAATTAGTGAATTAAATGGTCAAATTGTGCACCATTTTGTTGAAGGCAATAATATAGCCTATTTTCAAATTCTTTGCTGACCCTTTCAAATGTTTCTGGTGATATACGCCTGCACTCTTCAGTAATTCTAAGTTCCACATTATTCCCGATGCGTTCCTTGTTAAGTACAAAACGAGTTTCTAGAATTTTTTTAACGAAATCTAATACGTATCTGTGACACGTTTTCATCAGGATGTTTTTGATTAAATTCAGCAGCCGTTCTCCTTGCACAATTATCATTTTTGCCATACAAAAGAACTAGTTCCGTTCGCATTTCAAGGGTGTAAACCATATTGTCAAAAAGAATAAATATCTCAATGAGTATTTTTCTGTTATTTTGTGGTTGACAACTAATAAACATTGAAATAAATGAAAATAACTATGTACCTGCTCGATATTTCTTTACGAAAAATAAAACCACCTCTTTTTAAAAACAGTATAACAATGAGGTAAAATAAACCAATAATGATAATAATAAACCACTCTATTATTATAGAGCAACAGAATCACTTTCAACTTTATTACAATACAAAATTACACTTGTTTCAACACACACTGTCTTCTTCATATTATGAAGTATACTAAACTAATTTAGGATACAAACTCGCTTAAAACTAGGCTTCAATATAAATTACTTACTATATTACTTACGGTAATTAACTTTAATCTAAGTTCTAATGATTATGGTAATTAACCTTATGCGTATAACTTCAACAAAGGGGAACAGTTCTAATCCACTTGGTCTAATAAGTTTATAATTTTAGGATTCTTGCTTAGCATGATATTTTTTTCTGTTATAATTCCCAGAACTTGACCAAATGTCAAAGTAAAATATATTCTACTGAATTCGTAACGAAAATACCTTTCCAACGATGTGTCACAAATGGTATCTTCCCATTTAAGATTTTTAAGGGGGTAAGTTTAGTATCATGATATATTAATCAAAATAGTTCCCCCTCGAAACAAAAATTGACCTGTTTTTGCATTTTTTTATTTTATTTTTTCGGATGCAGGCCACCTGGCAGGTTTTCAAGTGAACGCACTGTATATATGTATATATAATTTTGCGGAGGAAAACAAGATAATAATCATCCTAGCAAAACTTCTAATATTACTACAATTACATTGTGAGTGCATTTACGTTCGTGATGTACTGAGTCAATTGCAGTTTATATTTCACGTGTTTAATTTCAGACCATTTCGTCTAATTTAATATATTTAATAGTAATAATAATATTAATAATTACAAGCAGACATAAAGTTGGACAGGTAAATTGGGGAAATAATGTAAACACTGGCGCATTTAATACCAGAAAGATAGGATATCACATCTGTTGAAGCCGGCTGTCGTAGTGTACCACCAGGCGTGTGGCAGTCTTCTTATTGGCCGAAGGCTCGTGGCCGCAGCTGTTTGCCTCCCACCACCAAAATCCTAGACTTAAAGCTTTAAGCTTTCAATTTGCGCTTCAGTTCGGTACGCGACTTCGTGTTTCGTCGAAGTCATAAGCAAACTATGCATGTCACAAAAGGACTTTAAAAGGGGAAAATTCATTATATCAACGTCTAGTCGCACATTAACTCCGTACTTCATTAGAAGAATCAAATAAATAGTTTCAATACATACTACAAGGACGTCTTAAATGGATTAGTGCTTGTTTTTTGAGTGTTTTTTTGTATATTTTTTTAAAAAAGAGACTGCCTTTTTTCGTGTTTGTGCAAAAATCTTGATGGGGATAACTAACGATCAAAACTGTAACTGCCAAGCAGATAAAACGAAGACGAAGATAAATAATCAAATCAAGAATACTAATCAAAAAAGCGACAAAGAGATCGTATTGTTCGCGCCTTTCAAGGGAAAAATGAAAGTGTTGAAGAAGATTAAGAAACGTATGGGTTTAGGTCAGTATGATATTATCTATTTTATCTGTTACATCTGAATAGTGTGAATTAATGTATGTGGCATGGTATTTCGTTATTATTTTAGTTTAATTAACATTCGCCTATACAATGCTGTGATTGTTTTATAGAAAGTTAATTTAAGAAAAAAAGAAAAAATCGTTTTCTTATATAATATAATTATACTGAATCTTTGGTATTTGTTTAATTAATTTATCGCTATAGTTTACAATGAAATTTTGCTGAAACGAAGAAAATAAAAAATTGCCATGTACACAGAGAAAACAAATATATATTCAGTCAACCAAATCGTAATTTAAAATGGCAGCAAAAATATATTTTTTTAATTTAAAAAAATAATTTTTTAACATCGTATTTGATCCAAACATATGATCTCAAACAAATAACCAAGTTTGATTTCAAAATATATCTGTTTGATTCAACAATACAATTATTTCTTTTAAAGAACTTCCTCAGTTTGAAACAAATATATCTTTCTTTGCCATTTATTTGACTTCACCTTTCCCAAAATGGGAACATACTAAACAATCTAATTCTTATTGAATTCATCATATTATTTGCATAAAATTTTTACATGTTTTAAAATATACATAGATGTAAACTTTTCTGATTGTTAATTATAAAAATTTTATGCAAATAATATGATTAATTCAATAAAAATTCGATTTTTTTGTATGTTTCCACTTTGGGAACATTCGCCATTAAAAGGTTAAAGAAATATGTATTTGCTTAACAAAATATTTCTGTGGTCTAAAGTATGCTGTTGCTTTGACAAATATGTTATTGTGTTGGTATTATTACTCCTCTCAAATGGTTGGTACGATAGATGCTTTCTCCTTTTTAGAGAAGAAAACATTCATTTATGAGCACATAGAGTAACAATCTGTTAAAAATACACAATCTTTTGAAAAACTTTATTAACATTGTGGATAAACTAACAAAAGTACATAAAGAATAAGCACAATGCCGAAAATTAATCTCCTTTTTGTAGTGACATGGTGTTTTTGTTCTTGTAAATAAACCTCAGCTCCCTAAAATACCATTAACTTCCTCCATTACGTTAAAACAAACAAAAACGGTGAACCTTAAATCTTACAAGTTTCTTCGAGATTACTCACATTTCCCAGGTTAGGTCTCGATGTCTCGAAGTTGTAACCTAATATAACAATATTAATAACACCAAAGTTAGGTATAGTGCGCCAATAACTTTAAACAAACTGTAGTATGTCCAAATTGTTATAATATATAGCTACAAAAATACGTTGACAAAAAAATTCGTACAAAGTTATTTCGATGAAGATGACATAACCACAAAATAATTTGTGTGTTGTGTGTATAGATACATAAAGATTAAAGTGATACTTGTACTACTTTTGTTTGCAAAGTATTTTACAAAACTTACTACCTCGGTAATCTCGTAGGAATCCTGAGAATCGCGAACAAGTGACAGGGATAACTATATGATTAGGTGCTAAAAGGGTGCTAGGTATTATGACAAAAAGGGAGGAGATAGAATAGCAGATACCTCAACGGACTTTGGATGCAAGCAATATCTTATCACTTGCCTTTGCTGAAATGCCTGTTATATCAAAAAAGGAGGAAATATACTAACAATTAGTTACAAAATATGAAAACGGGCAAATAAAAGTATTGTTAAATGTGCGGTGAATTGAATTTATACAGAAATGTTGACGTTAGTTATTCTGCTTACCTATTATTTTCTTCATTTACATCTCACCGCTTACGAACCACCATCTCACATAATCTAAACTAGGACTACGATTGCGATTGCCTGCGTTGACCCAACGGAAATTGCCGACGACAGGCGAAGCGCACGATTCTAACATATATTTGTTTGACTCAACAAAATTCTGTCAAATAAAAACGTTTGTACATTCAAACAAATTCAATCTTCTTCTTCTTCTTAATCTTAAGCCTTTTACCGTGAAGTGTAAGGCTACGAGTTGAGTTATTCATTTCACCGTTCTGCATATTTTTCTACATTCTTTTCTGTCTACTGTTTTTTCTTTTACTTCTTCCCATTTTATTTCTCTTCTCTCTAATTCCCTCAGTCCATGTTTTTCTCGGTCTTTCGCCCTTGTACTTTTGTTTCATAGACTACTTTTATGAGTTTATCTTCCTTCATGTGGCTAACATGTCCATACCATCTTAATTGTCCTTCTCCTATTTTTTCTTGTATCGATCCAATTTTTAGCTGTTGCCTAAATACCTCGTTTCATATTTTGTCCTTTCTTGTTTTACCTTGTATTTTCCTCAAGAAGATTTATGTTTTTCTGCCATTATCCGTGATTCACTACCATACAGTAACACTGATCTAAGTATCTTCTTTATTACTTCTGTTTTTATTTCCTTTTGGATCTCCCGCCTTCCTAAAAACGTTGATTTCACTGCATTAAATATTTTTCCAGCTTTACTAATTTTCTCGTTTATTTCTTTATCTATTTTACCATTTTCTTCTAAAATTGTTCCTAAATATTTATAGCTATCAACTTGTTCTGTTTTTGGTCCATTTAACTGTATATTATGTTTTTTACCTTTTGTTATTATCAAACTTTTAGTTTTGGTAGTATTTATTGTCATATTATTTTTTTTTAATTCCTCATTAGGAATATTGAAGTTAAATGACAAGTTTTTTTCTGAGTTTGCTAGAATTATTATGTCATCCGCATACATCAGTTCTGTTAAGCTTATCTCTTTCAACATCCAAAATCCTACCTTAAATTTTTTCATCCTTTCTTTCGCTTTCTTTATAGCATCATCTATTAGTATTGCGAACAAAAGTGGGCTGAGGACACATCCTTGTTTAACTCCTATTTCCGTTTTGAATCCTTTTGATTCCTCGTTATTAGTTCTGACATAATTTATATTGCTTCTATACATTTCACTTCTATTGTCTCCTTATCTATGCCTCTTTGTTTTAAGGTGTTCCAGATGTTTTCTCTTTTTATTCTACCAAATGCCTTTTCCAAATCTATATAGCATACATGTACCCTATTTTTTTCTATAATTTTTTCACTAAGTTGTCTTAATATGAATATTAGATCTTGAGTACCTCTTTCCTCTTTAAATCCATATAGTGTTTCTTCTAATTTTCTATCTAATTTATCTCTAAATCTTTTTTCTATTATTCTTGCTAATATTTTACCTGGTATGCTAGGTTTTTATAAAATGGCAAGATTATTCTTGTTTTCCAGTCCATGGCGATAATCTTGGATACAATTTGCAATATTCATAATTAGCCGGAGTTCTTCCGTTCCTTAGTGTCCCAGATATTTTATCATTTCTGACGTTACTTCGTCCTTTTCAGGAGCTTTACCTAACTTTAATTTACCTATTGCTTCCATCTTTTTGTTCCTTTCTAGCATCTTCATTTTTTCCATATATTATTATTAGTGTCCATATCTCTTCAGCCTTTAATTTTATTTTTACACTTTAATGTTCTTTCATTTACATAATCTTCTTTTACTACGTCTATAAGCTTATTTACAAAAAATATTTATTACAAATTCAATCTATTATTCTTGAAAAATGTGCTTTTACTCAAATAAACCTTTGTTGAATTAAATAAATAATTTCAAAGATATATATTTGTTTGATTCAAGAACTTTTTTTCTCTGTGTGCAGTTGAATTTCATTTTTAACATATGTATAATTAGTAAGATTGCTTCCAATATCTTGATAAATTCAGGTTCCTTCTTTTTTAGTATTATATTAATCTTTATTATGTCCCCTACATTTGCTTTCGTCTTGATATAAAATTTATTCCCTATGGAACCTTTACCATATAAAAAATACGTATTTATGACAAGAAATTTTATTTTCTCTGTAGTAGGGACAAGTTACTAAGTTGACTCAAACATTTTTATGAGGTTTTAGTAAATAACACTAAAGTATCGGCACATCACATAAGCTATTATTCGATTAATCGGGAATATAGAATTGGATTCTCATTGTCAATCGTAAGACGGAATGGTGTGAGAAAAAAATTTTAATTCTAACATGCCTGTTCTATCCCTACTCTCGAGAAGATATTTGCGAGGACCTACTTTTGCCGCCTATATACACCCTAAAACTAAAACATGCGAAATATACGGGAAACAAGGGAAACGATCTCTTGTCTTGGTAGCACGAAACGTAAAACATATGTCCGCTTTACCCCAATAAATCAATAAGACTTGAGTAGGCCAGTGGTTCATTCTCTTTAATTAATTTTAGGTTTTCTAATGTAATATTATGCCCGGTTTCGTATATGTGTTGTGCTATACTTGACGATTCAATTTTCCCGTATCAGTAGCATCTGATGTGCTCCTGGAATCTGGTGCCTATCGTTCGTTTCGTTTGTCCAATGTAATTTTATTTATTCCTGACCTTTATCTTTCGGATTGCCAAGAAACTTTAAAAACTTTACTAAAACCTTTCGATATTCTGTGAACAGGAAATTTCTCAAATTTCCTATCGCTAGTTTCTGTCGGGATTAAAGTCGTGAAATTTCCTACATAATGCTTATATAGAAAAGTAACCATTGTAAATAGCTACACTTTTTATGAATTAAAGTTCTTTATTGTACCTACTTGTACTCAAGGGGATTTTACCAATGTATTAATTAAGAAATCAATCGCGGTCATTTTGTGTTGTCCACAGTGGTTAGAATCTACTTCAGTTTTTTGTTGTTTCTAATTACTAAACTATCTAGGAACGAGAGTGTCCCGAAGAAAAAATGGCGAAAATGTCGTCAGATTCTAGCATAATATACGATGTCCTTTTTCATACATGTTTCAAATTATTCAATCAACTTGTATGGTGCGGAGTATACCGATACTTTAGTGTTATTTGCTATACTACCCTACAGTCCTTGCTATCATTATTGACGTTTTAATAAATGGAAATAGTACGTCTAACACATTCATTTATTTTTTTATGATTTAAAATCTAGAGTATATGATATAAAATTACTCATAAATGCATTAATTAATATCACGTCACTTAATTACATTGTAAATTCTTATAAGAAATTCCATACACTACAATTCCATGGTAATAAAATCGAAACTGATGAACGTGTATGTATATATCATCATCCATCGCAATAGTGTTTTTTAAATTTGAAACATTAAAATCTATTTGAAGTATAAACATACGATTATTTTTTCAAAGTAACATTTCCTAAAAGATCTTATAAATATTTCAATTAAAAACAGTCACGAACGCTAGAGGACCTCCAAAACAATATACATTGTATTGTATATGTTTAAAGGATCTGTTACAGCTGATTTAAATGTCAAACTAAAGACTTCCAATAAACATAATATTATACGTTCATTATTGCTTCCTGTTCTTTGTGTATCTTATTGTTGAGATTATATCTGACTACCTTTACTAATCTAATGGCTCGATACACTTACGCATGTTTATATTAGATTTGTAATAATGTATTATTGGAACATGTGTAAGGAAGATGTTATGCTTATAACGAGATATCATTTAAAACGTAGTAAACTATGTTTAATTTTCGAAGCATTGTTTTAAAGAATGTGTATGGTCGATTGAACATTACTGGGATTTGTTTAAAATAGAATTGATACACATTCGGCATATTCAGTGGAAAACAAAGTAGTATATCGGCACTAAACTGTTGTTACCCTTTTTCCAACTGTTTCTATTGTTTGTGTTCTATTGTGGAACATCTTTCTTTTTATCGATTTTGGTTTTCGTTTCTTTTCTATTCTTTTAATAATTCTGTATTACCCTTTTGATTATATTTTCTCCCAATTGATCCAGAAGAATTGGTCAATTTCTTTTATAGAAAAAAAAACATCGAACATATTTCAATTTTTAATATATCGGTTGCAAGGAAACATAAAACATAAGAGATAATGAAAATAATCTCTTGTTTTTCTTAGTATGAAATACATCAGATATTGATTTAAGTCCTAAAACAAACAAATAATGGACAAGGTTCTGTTCATCCCTACATTTGTATATATGAACATATAAAAATTTTAACTGATGAATATTTCGTACGCAACCATCTAAACAACCTGATCTAAATAGGAACGGCATTGTTTACATTTAACGTTCGAAAATGTTACCAGTCTTTGATTTAAATAAATTCCGCTGCTCTCTGATGTAACTTACATACGTTTGCTTTATTTGTTTATTTTTCTGGTTGCTCCTGTTTTATTTTTGTACATTCCCGAGTTTCCTAACCGATTAAATTATCTAAATAAATGCACGTAGCTACAGAAAAGGAAACACCAGCAACCCGAAAATTCAGATTTCTATGAAATTCTACAGACCGAAAGAGTACCTTTTGATATAAGAACAACATTATTTTTTTTAAGGGCTGAATCGCCCGATTTCGGGGTACAGCTTCGTCCTAAGATTTTCGGAAACTATAACGGATATATGTACATTTGTTTAGAATATAGTTTTAAGGAGATTGTATAGCATCAGATACAAATTATTTTCTGAAAAAATATATAACGGGGACCTCCCCCCATTTTTATTACAACGTTGCACCATTACCGTTGTTCTTTTGGGTACGTTTAAAATGTTTTTTGTTTTATATTTTGTATTAGATACTTTCTTGAAATGCCATATCCACCAATGTCCTGCTTTAAACATTTCATGTCCAATCTGTGATTTAGCTTCTAATGCCCACCGACGAAGATGTAAGTCCTTTTTACATTATTTTCAATTATTTTCCATCGCCAATATATATATATCAGCGCTACATGCCTTGAAGGCCCATGGCTTCCAAGTTTAAATTTCGTCCTTCATGTTTTCTACAGTCTTCACTATTTTCCTCCACTTTTGCCTATTCGCCGCTAAGCTTTTGCAGTCCGTTACCTCAGCTTTCTGTAAATCCTCCGAATCTACTCCTGGCCATCGTTTTCTTGACCTGCCTTTCTTTTTCCTTCCTCCCTCGCCTAATCTTATCATTCTTTTTGCTTTACAGTTCTGCTCCAGTCGTTTAACATGCCCCAGTCATCTTGTTCTTGTGTTCTTGTGTTATTACTGGTCTATTGAATTTGTCTCTTATTTCTTTATTAGTTCTTCTCCTCCAGTTTCCTTCGCTATCTTTTATACCGTCATACACGTTGATCCACATTTCACCAGGGTGCGAGAGATATTGTACGTAGCGCGACTTTCTAACATAATCTGAGGATACAGAAAAAGTACGCAGTAATTCTGTATTAGTACATTTTGTCAGAAGGCGTTGAATTATAATATTACGTGATTGAGCGGACAAACTTGCTAACTTTTGAACGACAGAAGCTAGCGTTTTTAGACAAAATAGATCGATTTATATTTTTTGTAAACTAACTTTTGCTGTTATCAGCATTTCAATTGTATTTCCGGTTTCAACTTTATTTTTCTAAATAGAACACCCTGTGTATTTTTACGTTTTTGGAAAGGTAATCGAAAGACGAATCCAACGATACCACATATGACGATATGCAACAATATAGGTTTTGGTAATCTGTTTTTGTTGTTACGCAGAGCTGGCTAGACTGACAAGAGTTCGTTGCCAAACAAAGTAATCTAACAATTGCCAAATTGTCAAATCTCAATTCCAAAAGCGTAAATTATTCTTGTTGTTTGCTGTATTATGTCCTGCATTTGTCATACGTTCCTTCTTTGTTCCCGTTATTATTTCTCTCATTTTAACCTGTTTTGGTAATTATTTCCTTAATTTATCGAACTTTATTGTAATTAACTGATTATGATAAATTTGTTTAAATGTGATTGATTGACAATATGTCTGCCTTTTAGGTTTTTTGTGTTATTACTTTTATGATGGCTTCGGCACGAACCATGCAAAATTGAGTCAATTTTGATACCATGTATATCGGGCAACAATTATCACTTTATTTGTTGGACTATAATTTGGTTAATTCCAGCAAATGGGATTTTCAGTGTATATGTGCACTGTTGACATTTAATTGGAAGATGGAAGTAATCTTAAGTTTTCTGAAAATAGCATTCATAAAGTTAATTACTTCAATTTTATAGTCTACTTATTAGATTGCGTATGGTTTTAGTGATCCTATCCTGGATATGTAAAAAAAAACACCTGGACAATCACACTTGTCGTTTCATTTCCTCTTACCAAATTATCTATCTCTTAATTTTCGTAGTAATTAACAAAACTCTTTTCGGTTTTCAAAATATTCGCCTGTGGTTGTCCAAATTTGTAAGAAACTTAAAACAATCTCTCTTGTTTATAAACATAATAGTTCCTAACTAATAAATAGGTTAAAAATAATTGTAAACCGTATTTTTCTAATTTAATTTTACTTTAATACGTTCTTCCCTACGACTCTCCTTGTATGAAAATGTACCTTCCATCTTTATGTTTGAGAACAGAGATGTCTGTGCATGGTAAGGGAGATATGGGATCCCCTCGTGTTTATTAAGTTGTCTATTGTATTCACCCTACATGCTTTATACCGATTCATACCAACGCAGATGTTCGTTGGATTTTCAAATTTCCTCGGTCGGAAACCGTATTGTAATGAGGGCAACCATTTCTATTTAATACACATGAATATCTCTACATACGCATATACTTTAGTTCAATAACATGTTATCCACATCTGGTCTAAATTCGATCAAAATTGTTATCGTGACGATAATAAACATGATATAGGTACGACAAATCAGAACTTTAAATTCGAAATTTATGTATTTACCAACAATAAATGGATTTCATTTCGTGAGAATCGCTTTTTAAAACATTTACTCCCGGTTTACACAACATTTTTTAATTATGAATTAAGTTAATCACAAATTAAGTGCCTTTTGAGCTGGTTTAATTCGCAATTGACTAATCAGATTTAAAATTATATTTTGGACGATTGGCAACACAAAAATATGTTAGAACGTGTTAACGACTATACTTAGATGATTATCTGTTCTACTTTAAAGAAATTCTTGTTAAAAGTGTGCAAATACTAGCAATTTCCTTGGTATTTTACTTTTTTTTTTAGTTAATATTGATAGATGTCGAAATGACATTTAGTCTTAATCACGAATTAATTTAGTCGATGATTAAAGTTGTTTGAATCGTGATTAGTGATGTAACAAAATTAAGTTAATCAGAGATTAACGTGCTAATCCATAGTTAATTCATTTTCTGTAAACCGGGGGCTAGATCTATAAATTTGATAGCCCTGACATATTTTCGAAAAACATCAAGGTTTGTCTGATAAAACGACTATGTTGCTATTTCTAACCAAATTTCAAATATTCGCATTTTTTGAAAATGTTTGGCAGATGGACGAATGCATGTGAACTATTATAACTGTAAAAATGTTTAACTTGGAGAATTGAAATTTTGCAAAACTATTGGCCGTATAGGGTAGTATTACAATCCGAATCAATTTATTGAAAACATTATACAGCGTGTCCGACAATTCCGATTAAAATTTCAAATGGAAAATATCTCAAAACTCAATTTTTTAAAATACTTTGTGCTTCTGTTTTTGTGGATAGCGATCTGCAAAGGTACCGCATGTTCTTGATATTACTTTATTGCATTCTCCATAAATAATAAACAAATTTAATTAATCTTCCTTCGTATAATTTAAACGTGCTGGCATTGTTTATAATTGAAAACTTTGTAACATTTCATCAATGTTGGATTGTTTCCTAATGGTCATTACTAACTTAGATATAGGAGATATTTTAAAAAACTACGTAAACTACATTCTTACACCGTCCATACATTGGTAGGTACTTTTTATAAAAAAATTGTGCTATAATATACATTTTCCTAAATATCTTGAAAAGTATCAATTTTAGATGCGTAACGAATATGACATTTTTTTGTACTTTTGTAAGAGCAAATTTGATAAGATCGATAAAAATAGGTAATTGTATTTAAAAAAATGGAGTTTTCACATTTTTTCATTTGAAATTTTAATCGTAATTGTCGGACACGCTGTATAATGTTTTCGAAAAATTGATTCGGATTGTAATACTACCCTATACGGTCAATAGTTCTGCAAAATTTCAATTTTCCAAGTTAAACACTTTCACAGTTATAATGGTTCACATGCACTCATCCATCTGTCAAAAATTTTCAAAAAATGCAAATATTTCAAATATGGTTAGAAATAGCAGCATAGTCGTTTCATCAAAAAAACCTTAAAATTCAATGAGTAATTCAAAAATGTAATCCGATATATCGATCAATGCAATTCCCGGTGAGACACCTGTATATTAAAAGAATATACCCAGGCAGTTAAGTAATAATATTGTTCCCTATTAACCTTAGAAACCTATTTTAATGTTTTTGTTATACACATAAAAAAAAAGAATTTATAAGCGATTCGGAATTTAGAAAATCTTACCTGTTTCATATTTTCAAAATTTTCCTAAAAATAAGAAAACATACAATACAGAAAATTAAATGAAGATTAAAGTTAAGTTGATATCAAACCAAAATTGAAATTAAGGATGAAGTTATCATCCACATAATAAAACTTTAATAATTTTTTTTAATTAATTGTGTAAATGTCCCTTCTGTTTAGAAGAAAACAGATTAATACGACATAATATTTTTTTGAATCAACTTAATTTTTAAAATTAATGTAACTAAATAGTGTATCTGAATAATCTGATTATTCTCCTAGTGATTTTGTTGTCCGGGAGATTGCACGCGTGATTTCTGCTTGAACAACTGTACTTTAATATAAAAAAATTATAAATAGTTTCTCTGTGTGTTACTCAAATCCCCACGTTTTCTAGCATACCCGGTGGCATACATATGCAAAATATTTGATAAATATCTATCAATTATGCACCTAAATGGATACTTGTTGAATGTGTGTGTCGGTGCACATGTTCCATTCTTTCATTGAGTCATCTTTATGTGATGGTATTCAATCCAATCATTTATTTAATTTGGAATTTACGATTTAGTTTATGTAATTTTGGAAAGCTTGTCTTAAATAATACATAGAAATTTAATAGTTCTGTAGATCTTAAGCAATAATAATATCTTCTAGCAAATTAAATTATTATTTCTAAGTGCATACATCACGTGATCTCGGTAATTCTTTCCCATCCATCACGTTAAAACATGCACTTTCACTAACAGTGCGCTTGTCAATGTTAATCCCTTAAAAATTAGATGTTTAATTGCATATTCGTAATTGAATTTTGTGAAAGTACCTATTTAGTAGTCGTAAATCTTCGCTAGTACTTTTTTTATTTTTTTAAATTTTTTGTAATAAAATCGCCAACCCAATGTATGTTTATATATGTTTTACTATTATAAAATTTGCGATGTTGATTTTTCAATATTTTGACATTACAAATTGATTAACAATGCTTGAACAATGATTTAACAAATATTATTGACTATTAACATGACTAAAGTGCGGTTGATTTTTTGCAACAAGAAAAGTATAGGTTGTACGAATATTGGTTAAGCAATCTTTGTGGTAAGTGACCACTAATAGGAGTTGTGTTATTTCTTAAAACGCTATCATTAAAACCAATAGATAGATGTGATTAAAAGAAAAGCAATACATAAATCTTAACATAAATATAGTGTAGTAATCATTTTATGGTAATAAAACACGATCATCTCTAAAGGAAAGAAATTGGGTATTTTTTGGCTAAATATGGATTTCTTGAGGTCATTCGAGCCTATTTTTCAGTATTACATATTTAATTCAAACTCTGTACACACTTCTTTTGCATTATTTTAAGTATAAAACAAATTTCTACAGTGGCTTAGCTAAATTATTGGAGTCCCCGCTGTAGAAGCTCCAAATGGGACCCCTAACTGCGATTACAAACGTGAATTCGTACGCATTATATTATAAATTAGATTTAACTACACATACATACGTAATACTTGGTTTTACAAATTTGAAGAACAATTGTATCAAACAATTGTTTGATTTAGCCTTTCATTTGTTTAAAAAGTTAGGCACTCACTTATAGTTGCAATAAGATCAACAGGATCAGAACAGATATTATTTAGGACTTATATCTTACCAAACTAAAATAATAAGTAATAGGCTTTTCAAAAGAAAAATTACTTGGTCTTACATGGATAATAAATTATACTTTTTATAAAATTAAAATAGCTATTATTTAGGTAACTAGGTTACTAATAGGCATTACAGTAGTAAACATAAAACAGTTTTAAAAGGACAATTTAAAGTAATAAAAACAAAGACTAACTTTTAACAAAGTTAAAAGTCAAAATTTTCTTCATGCCAGGAAAATAAAATATTTATTGAACAACAAAAACATTGATTGAACCCGAGATTAAAAGATTTTCTTTCGTGATTTCATATCAGCAAAGATATCAACGACTTCATTAATGTTAATCTGCCGTGATATTCCATGTTCTCCTGACAATTTAGAAAATGATCTTTCAGCTTTGGCCATTCAAACAAGAACGACTAAGCGCATACAGCAAGTAGTACATATATCAGGATAGGCAGAAGTCAATCAACAGTAAATTTGCGAGTTGTTTCACATCAACCATGTTTTTAATCTTAGATAAGAACTTCTAACTTATAAGCTTTATGATCTAAACAAAGGTGTCGTCAGAAAAGGTATTTGCAAATTTTTAATTTCACAGTTGATCATCTGTACAAGAAACCAAATAGAAGAGTTGATCATCGGTACAAGAAGCCAAAAAGAAGAACTTGATGCCCATGAATCGGTTGTATATATATGCATATATTGTAAATCATATTGTCATCTTATAACTTGATTTTGGGTCAGTGAATCTTTGATCTTCACAAACCTCACCAAAGTGACTTTTCACCTTGAAAACTGAGCCGATATTCCCATTTTGCGCAGATTTTTGCTGCTTTTTCAACTAGCAAATCGAAAAATCTTCAAAGGTCATTTATTCTGCTCTAGATATAAATAAAAATATTTATATTTTCTAAAATTTCACACTAAATTACCAAGAGTAAACCAAAGCTAATGGAGGATACGAAAGTTTTCTTCAGGCCAATAGCTTCATTTCTTTCTTTCAATTCTTTTTCGAAATAATTCTCTCACATGCAATTGCAGCAATAATACCTTCAAAATCTCTCTGATTGCTGTTCAGGAACTCCACCTTTGTCCTTGACTTTGGGACACCGCCTCTGAGTTCCCATATGAACGAAGATATCGTTAGATTATGGCAAGAATACGCTGTTCTTCGAATATTGATTATATAACAATTTATTCCTTTCAAGTCGAATAGTTACATGATTTATATTAACGACGTCTTATATTTAAGGTAAGTATATGGAAATTTAAAAGCAAATATTGAGATACCTCACAATAGGACAGTGATTTTCTTATTTTTTAAATTTCACATAATCTTCTTCCTGGTTTTGCCATATATCGCCCCTAGTGATCAAGGTTTACCATTTGATGTAGCTGGTAAAATGGACATCTAAACGTTGATTACCACAAACGATGCACTGTCAAAATCATAACAAGATTCTGCTTTTATTATGCAGCAGATTTCAAGAATTTATGTGTAAAGGTGTAACATCTAAATACAAATGTCTTGCAAAGAGTTTATTATACTGATTTAATAAAAACCTCGATTCTAAATTGCGACAACCGCATAGAGAACGTTTTATTTTTAGAAGAAGAATCGTTTACTTGGAATTAAATTAGAACCTTGAAATATATGCACATTTCCAATAAATAAATAATAGTCTTGTATTCATTTCACTTGTTTTAAAAAAACACATAGTTGTAGTAAAATCATCAAAATGAACTAAAAGAAATCATCAAAATTGCTAACTTTAACGGATTCTCTGAAGATGTGGTCTATAATATTATTACGAAGCATAAGAATAGATTAAGAGTTAGAAATATAAACACAATTGAACGTATTGACGGCGGTAATAAGAAATATGTTAAATTACCCTTTTATCCAAGTTATACGAAAAGTTTTGAAAAAATCTTCTCTAAAGTTGACCGCTAAATGTTTTTTGTTCAAACTATAAACTCAAAACTCTTTTAGGAGATTCTAAAGATCCAGTAGATAACGTGGATAAATCAGGAATTTACAAATTTTCACGTAAACGTGATCAAGTGTAGATTGGGCAGGCAAAAAGATCAATCACAGTTAGGTACAAACAGCATTTGGGTAATCTTAAATTCAGAAGGTTTGATAAATCTAGTGTCGCCCTACATACGCTGGAAAATAACATAAGGATTAATAATATAAAGTTAGTTCAGAACGTAAACAGCATTGTTCAATTAAATTGTTATGAAGGCGCCGAAATTTACAAAAACAAACATAACTTAATGAATTCAGATTTAGGACCACTAAATTCCAGCCTTTATCCTTTGTTACATCATGTATAAATGAAGTTAATTAACCATCACTTTTTGCATAATTTGGGATTTGCACATTTGGAGATTGCATATTTTAAAATTACTTACTTTAACCCATTTGCATCATTTGACGAAAAAATCCTGAAACAATGATTGCGGATTTTGCTGTCAAATGATGCAAATGGGTTAATATGCGTTTTACAGAAAAAGGTTATTCTTCTGCTTTCCTCAAAACGTCCAAAAACATGATTACAGACATGCACTTATTTATAAATTCAATATTATTGCAGCTGCTACTTTTATTTTTCAATTAAACAACAGTCACTCTTTATTTGTTTCTTTTATTTGTTATTTTACGATTATGTTTATGATAACACTTGGTTTATAAGTTTCAAACATCGGAACGCAATCAGGTACACAACTGTGTATTCGGTTTAAGTGCTCAACAATTTATAGTGTGGAGTAGACTGCTTTGTACTATCATTAAATTAATTTTAGGCTGTGTCGACTACTTAAAATTAACTTCCAAAATGCTCGTTAGAGAAGAACGTATCCGTCTGGTTAAGTGCCATGATATGGGACAAGTCTCACACAGATATGCCATTCATTTATTTAATCAAAAGTTTCCCAATACATCTGTATCGCATGTAGCTTTACGTAGACTCTTAAATAAGTTTGACGAAACTGGATCAGTAATGGATTTACGAAAACAACGTAAGGAGTCTGACGAAAATGCGACATTATTAGCAATGAATTCGGTGGGGGAAGCTCCGAGGAAACGCCCGCGAGAGTTAAATGCCCGTGGGAATTGAACGCTTCTAAAAGTTTGTTACAAAAAATGCATAAAGATAATAAAGTCTCGCCTGATAAACCCACAATAACCCATACACTTGGAGGCTGACTTCTGTTTAAGGGCTGGAGAGAAGTTCGTTGAAGATAGAAAAATTTTCTTTACTGACGAAGCATCACTTTCAACTAACGGTCACGTCATCAAAAGCGTGCGAAAAGTGTGAATTTCTTCAGACGTATAGTGACGGCTATAGCACAAAAAGTTTCAAAAACTAGTGGTGCATCTTTAATGAGCAATATAAGAAGAAAGCTACGTCAAGTAGGTAGATTAGGAGTGTACGAACCTTACCATAAATAAAACTTCATAAATATGTTGCTTATCATTTCAAATAAAGTTAATTGTTGCTGAAATATTGCGTTTAGTTTATAGATATTTTTTAATTTTGTGCCAAGAGTTACCGAGCATACTCTGAGTTAGGACTTACTTGTTGTTTATTTCAAAGAGTAATTGTTGTTTAATTTAAAAATAAAAGTATCAGCTGCCGTAATTGAATTTATAAGTAAGTGTATGTCTGTAGTCAAATCTAAATATGCTTTTAGACATTTTGAGGAAAGCAGAATTTTTTATAGGGAATAACTTTTTTCAGTAAAACCCATATTAATATTATTTTTCCTCTTTGTAACCCCATCCATGGACACGCGGTATGTTAAGGGTAAGCTAGTTTTAAATGCAGCGCACTTTTATCACAATTTCAAAATAAAGATACGTAACTTCGAAATGATTATTTGAAATTGAATATATTGATATCCTTCCACTAAGAATACATTTTTATATATGTAATTCGATTTGTTGTGAAGGTAAAGTAACAACTATTATAATTATTCCAAAGTGTCAACCATTTGGGTTATTTCATGTCAAGTGATCAAGTACCCACGCTCGACCATCTCAGATTTTTTTTCCAATTGTGTGAGTAGATTCCACAACCGACTAAAGGTAATTCCCCAAACTCTCAGCTCCTGATATGCAATACATGACCTGCAAGAGCCTCTTAAGTAATGGCTGGTAAAATGTCGCAAATGCTCCCCCACACTTCTTACCATTTTTATCAAGCTGTTATTCTGTAAGTAAGAGAGATATTTGCCTGGAAATTGCTGTGCTTGCTTAGTAGTTATGAGTGTCCCAAACTTCCAAATTTTAACAAAAACTCAACTAGTCCTCTTGCTTTTGCTACTCAAACTTGGCTGAAAATTTGCCGCAACAAAAAAAATCCTTATTTCTGGGAAGTCTATATTCCAGCGAAATCAATGTAGTCATCTTCTGTGTAACTAGTGAAAAAATAGTTTTTCACTGTAACCGTAACTTTTTCCCCCAACTTTGAGTGCTTGTGGTAAGAAAGGATTTTAATATTGTTCCTTAAACTTTTCAACACTCATACTCTACTCGATTTTAAACAGCTTCACTAATTTTCAGTAGAATATCTTGTTAGCCTACTCGATTGCATGGTGACAAAGATAGAGGAAAATTTTTAAGTGTGCGCGCATTACTTAAAAATTTTCCTTTGAAGCAATTACGTTGTCTCCTTTTTCTGGTCTTAGGTGAAAGGACGCCAACACAGAAACCAAGTAGGTTGTAGAGAAAACTGAGCGCTTTTAAATGGTTGTTGAGTCAAGAAGCTCTTAGGTTTTCCAGATGAGATATAAACGCTCAAAGATATGCTAAATTTGCATCAACATTTTTTGGGGTCATGTTCATCTTCAATTGTCTCAGAAACTATTTGTCAAAGAAACTTAAAATTTGAAACAGTTAAAAATAACTATTTTTTCACTAGTTACACAGAAGATGACTACATTGATTTCCCTGGAATATAGACTTCCCAGAAATTTTTTTGTCGCGACAAATTTTCAGCCAAGTTTGAGTACCAAAAGCAAGAGGACTGGTTGATTGTTTTTGTTAAAATTTGGAAGTTTGGGACATTGATAACTACAAAGCAAGCACAGCAATTTCCAGGCAAATATCTTTCTTACTTACCGAATGACAGCTTGACAAAAATGGCAAAAAGTGTCGGGGAGCATCCGCGACATTTTACCAGCCATCACTTAAGAGGCTCTGCAGGTCATGTATTGCATATCAGAAGCTAAGAATTCGGGGAATTACCTTTAGTCAGTTGTGGAACCTACTCACAAAATGTAAAAAAAACCTGAGATGGTCGAGCGTAGGGACTCACTTGACATGAAATAACCCTATATTGATATCCTTCAATTAAGAATACATTTTTATATGTGAAATTCGATTTGTTTTGGAGGTGAAGTAACAACTGTTATGACTATTCCAAAGCGTCAACCATTTTGTTGTAAGCAAATATCAATTTTAAACAGCATTGGACTATCGTAGATTTATTTGTGTCTAAAATCCGTAAAAAAAAATAAATACGAATCAATAGCATTTCAATAATGGACATATCTTCCAAAAAACAATTACACGTTAGTATTGATTATGCCTACATAAGAATTATGTTAGCGTGCTGTCTAGTTAGACGGTCGCTTGGTACGTTACTTAAATGTTAACTTCTTCGACACGACTCCTCCGTTCCCACGGTTGCGGTAGCTCTCACACACTTTCTATATCGTTATTTGTCCGTACATCTTCCATATGATATCCTATGCTTTCTATCTCTGTTCAGTGTTACCTGCCAGCCTACTAGCGCAAGGTAGACGGGATACAATAATAATCAACGTTCCGTTACTACCCAGTCGATCCGATTCGATAGTTTCGCAACTCGTTCACGTAGCCGTCGTCTTTTTCTGACTAATAGGATTGCCGTAAGGTTGTTTGCATAAATAGGCATATACACAGATTTAGTTTTGTTATTTGTTAGTTGTAGCGTATGTATACATATTATGTGGACATAAATATCTGTGTACGTTGAAACGTTTACTGGAATATAAAATTAGACTTTTTGATCTGTATAGTATATTAGTATTAGTTCAAAAATCCTATTTCACTAGTTTGAATAGCCATTGAATATGCATACCTTTAAAGGTCGTTTTCACGTCTATTTTTACCAAGTTTTCCCAGCTTTTAGTTCTTATGGTTTTTGAAAGTGAATACAGGCAATGAGACATTAATCCAATGCTTTTCTCCTTCAAATAATCAGTTGTTTGACTTGCTGTGTGCTAGCTGGCATTGCCAGGATGAAGAGTGATGCGACGTTGTCGATTATTTTTCCTTATTTCATGACTTCCGGCAAACAAATGTTGTATACCATTCAGCATTAACTGTTCTTCGATCCTCCAAAGCAATGGCTACATGTTCAGTACAACGAAAGAAACAAGCAATAATTTTCAACTTTTATCGGATTCGTTTCATCTGGGAACATCCAAACAGTTGATTGTTATATCCAAGTTTCGTCACCTGTTACGATGTGGTATACGGATTTTGAAGTTCCTCTATCGAATTTTTTGAGCATTTTCTTACATCAATTGGCCTTTCTTTCTATTTGGATCAAATTATGTGGAATCCATCACACCTAAACGTTCATGCAAAATCGAATGTCCTGCAGTCTTCGATATGCGTAAGGATGCTTCTATCTCACAGTAAGTCGCATGCCAATCCTCTTCGATCATGTTACGCACAACATCGATGTGTTTTGGAACAACAACCGATTTGGGTAGACCATCAGGAAATTCATCACTGACGGAAGCACGACCACAATGGAATTCTGCAAACCAGTTGTAAACAGTCTCTTCTGATGGTACTTCATTACCAAAAGCTGAACAAAGCGATTCGAAGCATTCTATTAGACCTTTACTAAGATCGTAAAAAATCATCCAACGAAAACTTTGACGCAAAATTTTCATTTTTACTCGGTCGATTTCTGTGCTGCCATTGCTTCAACAATAACATATGTAAAATTTTACGAGAATAGTAGTGAAATCGCAATAGCGCCATCTAGTGGCCGTCTGTAAAAACTTAAGACGTTATCCTCGTAAAAGCATTAGATTTACATAATTCAACCAAATTGGATCAACCGTTTTAAAATTCTTAAGTTCGGACTATATTTTACTTAAAGGAACAAAGTGTCTGTCAATTTCTCATTCACCCAAATGTTAGGCTTGACTCTAGTAAATATTTTAAATAATAATGTTTTATTGAACACACTCGACGTAGTGTGTTCAGTAGTTGCTCCAAATATTCTTTAACAAAGTGCAAATAGCAAAATGTAGTAGAAACAATAAAGACAATAAGAAAACATTCTCTTGGACATATGAAAAACATTACTTAAAAAAATGGAGGCCAAAGAGAAGATAGAGAGAAAATTGCTATAGGATAGCAAGGAAAGAAATATAAAATGCTGGAAGACTGTAGCAAAGGAAAGGAAAATATGGAATACTACTCCATAGTGCTCCTGTTTATTTTTTTGAAAATGTTCTAATTTTCCATTTTTCCATTTTATAACATTGACACTGTTCCCATACCACACCCATATGTCATCACTAAGGTTCGACAAACGAGTGCAACATCAGAGGCGCATCGCGCAAAAGTAGGTACGTGAGATACAGTATTATTAAAAAATAATATATTCTTACCTTTTATTGACGTCCTGATATCCACTTCGACAAAAGACTACTGCCCCAAGACGTCAATAAAAGGTAAGAATATATTATTTTTTAATAATACTGTATCTCAGGTATACCTGCTTTTGCGCGATATGCCTCTGACGTTGCACTCGTTTGTCGAACCTTAGTCATCACAATACACACAAATGTTTTGCGTAAACGTGCATTACAACATGTCTTTTGCACCTAATATATGACACCAATGGGTTTCTCCAATTTTAACTAAACCCGTTGACAGTTTATTGCTATCACCAGTTCCTCGGAACAGTCACCGTACACATTATGCAAGCTCAGCAAGCATGTTTATTTGACAAGAGGATGTTAAATGCTTTTGCAAGTATTTATTTCACTGCGATGCACTATGGTCGAGATACCTTTATGTTTGGCACATCAACTATCCACACCAGTAATGCTATCCTGATCGATTAGCTTTGAAAAATGTTTCAATCTTTGAGTATGTAGCGACATGAAAGAATTGAAAATTTGTGGTTTTTGTTTTATTGCATCTTATTTAATAGTAATTATTAAAGGATAGAGAAATAGAATCACACCACATTGTAACTAATATTTAAATTTTATTTTGTGTATAATAAGATATAGAAGTTTTTCAATTTTAAGAAATGATTCTAAAACTCTAAAGGGAATACATCTGTACTTAACAATTCATTGGGAATAGCAATTTCTGATGTTTATCTAAACATCAGAAATTGCTAAAACTAGGGCTAAATTTCAACAAAATTTGCTAATTGTAATAATTTTGAACATATTTTAATATGTTATCATCCAATAGAAATAGTGAAAGATGTTTAACAAAAAAAAAATCTGGCCATAAAACAACTTGAATCAGTCTTTTTCGAAACTATAAATTTTGAGTTAACACCTTCTTACACCAAGGGCTTCAATACATAACTTATAAAATCTATAAAACGAAGATGATCGATGTATCTCATTGTTTCGTATTCTAAAAACTTGCGTGATATTGCATAATATAAGAACAGATTCCAAATGTATGACCGTGGAACGATTTCGAGAATCACAGTTACGGACGCACTTTAAGTATCATCACTAGAGCAACGCAAACTGCACTGAAAGCCAGTGGCTGACGCATAAAAGTTTACACAAAATAAACACGGCCGGGACAATTCGGTATAACTGCGACTCGAAAGCCGATCTGTTGTGTATGCATCTACGCTGTCGTATACTACATCGTAGTTCTACGTTTGTTTTGAAAATGTTTCCTACGTCGCGAAAACGACCAAAGTTGGACACAACAAGAGAATTTATTGCAGAAATGCCTGATTTAAAGTATAATGGCGCTAAAATTCAATGTGTAGTGTGTAAAATAGATTTAATGTGTTGGTCGAAAAGTGATTGTCTACGGCACGTAAATAGTGCAGCGCATGTTTCAAAAATAAATTCCACACGAGATTATGACAAATTTAAATTTAATTTATGTGTTTATTGCATGTAATTTACCATTTCATTTACTAAGGAAGAAAGCATACGTCTCGTTTTGAAATGAATATTCGGACTTTAAGTTACCAAGTGAGAGAACATTACAAAGAGTTGTGCCGTCTGCTCGTGAACATGTCGAGAAAAGAATTAAATCGGAGTTGCAAGATAAAAAGCTGTGGTTATGTGTGGACGAAACAACAGATCGTAAAAAATATTCTGTGGTTAATGTAATGGTACGCACAATGGAACCACATCGACCGTCACCCTCAATTTTACTAGCTTCCAGACGAATTCAACAATGCACTGCCGAAGTAATTTCAATGTTGGTGTTAAATACATTGGAAAAGTTTGAACTTTCAACAAATCAACTGTTGATGTTTATGAGTGATGGTGCCGCAAACATGCCTGCTGTAGGTCGGTCTCTTACAAAACATTGTGCTAACTTGTTGCATACTACATGTAAAATTCATACTCTCAGTCTCGTAGCAGATAGTATCAGAAAATGTTATCCCGAGGTAGACGCTCTAATAGCACATACAAAAGCTGTGTTTGTAAAGTCCCCAAAACGTATTCGGGAATTTCATAGACTATGCCCCAGTGTTGCTGAACCACCACAACCTATTCTTACTCGTTGGGGAACATGGTTAGAGGCTGCATTTTATTATCTCAAATATTTTAAGAATGTAAAGAACGTGATTTTTGAATTCGCCCCAAAGGAAGCTGCGGCTGTCAAGGTAAGCCGCTTGAAATTTCAGGATAGTCAAGTTAAAACAGATTTGGTAAATTATTCAGAACAATTACGTGGGACTAGCGGATGCGATAGAAAAACTACAAAATTCTTCGGTGTCGTTAGTGGAATCTTTGTGAATAGTGCAACATGTTCACGCACAGCTATGCGCGATAGAAGACGCAAGAAATGTTTGTGTTTTAGAAAGGTTTGAAAGTGTTTTAGAGAAAGATTTTGATTTTGGCACATTAAGACAAATTTGTGAAGGTGCGTCAACAGAACCGTTAAGTTGTTCCAAAGATTATTTTACTTACGCAAATATAACGTCACTAGATGTAGAACGTTCGTTTTCGGCATACAAAAACACTTTTTCTTCACGCCGCACTCACTTTGCCGAAACAACTTTGGAAACATATCTAATGTTACAAATATTAAATAGACATTATCCACTTTGTGATTTCACGGAGGACTCTTAAAACGGTAAGTGTTTGAGCACGTATCACATTTAACTTATTTTGTGTAAACTTTTATGCGTCCGCCACTGGCTTTCAGCGCAGTTGTGTTGCTCTAATCATCACAAAATGGCAGAAACTTATTTTACAAACAGGATCTCTTGCGTCAATCACTCTGATTAATTCTGAATCGCATACACATATAGAAATCGTTTTTTTTTTTAATGGTCATCGTGTGTATATTTTTGTTTGACGCCTTATCCAGTTCTCGACACCAATTTACATTTAATTTCTGTGTAAACTACCTGGAATGGTTGGTACTGAATTAACGTTTGCTTACTTATTACAACTTATTAGTAAGAAAGAAGTAGATGTTTCTCAAGTATGTAGTTCTTCGCACAAGTGCACTTGTAAGTAATCTTCACTATAGTTGGTAGAAATTTTTGAAAACGTAAATATCATTTTCTATTAGATATACACAAAGAGAATATTCAAATGATGAGTAATACAATCTATTGTTCCTTTTAAAGAAATAATCAAAACTATTAGTAATGCATTCATTTGTAATATGCTAAGCGCTTAAATATTCACAAAATCTAGGTTATATAAGATAAAAATTTACCAATAGTCGGGATTTTTTTCGAAAATATTTGATTTCCAATCTATACGCATTTATAGGAACTCCTCTCGATTTGTAAACTAATTTCTATGTGAGCTTTAACATACCCATACTCTATAAATAACCTACGGATCTGAGGTGCATTTGTCGTCTGCAGCATGAAGTTGTTATGCCTTTTCCAGGTGATTTACAGTCAAGATTTACGGTTGAAAATGATCGTTAAGATGTTATAAATAGGTCTATATTACACATGTATAATTCCGCTTGTCTATTTTTGTGCAAGAACATCAACACGCTATCCGCTTAAACGAATGGAAGAGATTTGGAACACGTTTTGAGTTTGTATGTTTTGTTTAAGTAGCCATTTTAAATATGCTCTGTGTTTGATTTTTGCGAAACACAATAATCTCCATAATATGAATAAGCACTTAGGAAGGAGAAAGTGATGAAGAAATTTGATTAAATTTAACAAATATTTTTCGCATTTAGCGGAGAATGATGTACAAGTGGAAAATGTTCCAAGGCGCATATGACACGATTAGTGCCAAGGGTGAAGTAATGCATTCCGATGTTATCAAGCTTCTTATTGTAGGGTAACAATGTTGGCATGTCAAATGGGGGCTAGATTGGCTATCGCCCAAAAAAGAAGGTCTAATCAGATGGGTCGCTTCGGCCTCTTAGCGAACTTATAACTTGACCTATAAAATGATATAAAGCTAAGTAGCACATAACACGTATATTTTTCTATCTTAATATAGTTTAGGAAAATATTGCTTGGTGTAGTTTTATTCAATTGTTGTGTTTTGAATTCACGCTTTTGAAGAAAAGAAATGTGATAAGGCGTTTATTGATGTGTGACTAAAGCTAGGCAATATTTTAATTTGTTACATCACTAATTGAATAATCATAGTGACGAAACAATGTCAGAGTTATGAGGTAGCAACAGTACTACCGATTAAAAAAAAATGATGGCGAAATTACTGAGAAACATCTCTACTTGACATAGTGTAAAAAATTAATTAAACTGGTTTTACGTTAAAAGTACTAACAACCTGCTACGAGTGCAAAATATCAATAGGACTTTGGAACGGAGACCCTCAACACCATTATTCAATGTAGTACTAGAAAGAATAATTATAAAAGCACTCAACTGGATACAAAGAGGCTCATAATAAGAATTTTCAAGTAACAAAGCCTACGCATATAATGAAACTATTTACTGGGGTGGGTAAACTGCAGCTAGTATTCGTATGAGTATAGACCTACAAAATTTGCTAGAGGGGGAAAACTGCAGCTGGTACTCCTATAAGTATAGACCTAGAAAATTTGCTGAGGTGGGTAAAATGCAACTGGTGTCCCTTAAGTATAGACCTAAAAAATTTGCTGGGGTAGGTAAACTGCAGCTGGTGTCCCAATAAGTATAGACCTTGAAAATTTGCTGGGGTGGGTAAACTGCAGCTGGTATCCCTATAAGTATATTTCTATGTGTGTACTCGAAAACTGTTCCTTACCCAAAACCTTAAGCTAGTAATGACGCTACAATAACTGGAAATGCGAAGCAATTGAAAGTAATGTTGAGAATGAAATGGTAGACTGAACCAATTAAAAGTTTGGACTAAATACTAAGAACTGTATTATATAATTGCGAAACGCATTAAAAACATACAAGCAACATTAATGAGACGGGAAAAGAACATGATAAGGAACGGTAGAAAGGAAAAAACGTAGGATAGATATGCACGAGGAACAAATGAAGGAGACATACGACACTTACAAAAAATTGAAGACAGATGGTTTAAGACACAGAAAAATGAGGAAAAAACGGTAAAGAAAATAGCTTGGAGAAAACCAGACTATCAGAAATAGAGGAGCAGACCAAGGAAATGATGGTGAGAATTAATGCCGGTGAACTTAAGCGCAACATTATTTGGACTGCTCCAAAAACCACAAAAACCGGGTGCGTTGAGTTAGCCCCCACATTTTTGATTTTTTGAAGTCTGAAAACGCCCACATTCCGTTTTCGAGCTATTCAAAATTGAAAAGTGGCGCCAACTTGACGCTGCCCCCGCATTTTCACTTTTTAAAAGTTTGATCACGCTATCGTTTTCTGTTCATTTATGTCGTAAAGATTTTATTTTGTGCTTATTTTCTTTTCAAGAAACACGAGAAGCAAAATACACGGGATAGAGTGCTACTGCACGCCTTTATTTAGTAGCCACAGTACCAATTTTTCGGTTTTTTTTCTCTGTCGTAAAAATGTGGTTTTGTGCTTGTATCGTTTTCGAGATATTCTAAAATGAGGGCTACGAGGGCTCCTTTTTTTAGTAGCCACTGCACCAATCCTGTGCTTGATCGTTACCTACACTATAACAACGCGTGAGAGCTCTTCGATGACGTCACGCTGGGTTGGTGATGTTTCGCCACACGCGATATTAATTAACCTAAGCGGTAAAGGAATCGTTTTTTTTTGCATTTCTTTTTTAAGTTTTAAAGGGCTTCTGATACCAGTCAACTGAGCCCTTCTTCGCATCCCATTAGATTTTATTTTGGAAAAACGAAGTTTCAAAGCAAAACCAAACACATAACCCAGCACCGTTTTCGTGAAAGATGTATTTGTGGTTGATATTTAATCGACTAATTATTATTTGTAATTGTACATATATTTGGACGAAGCTAAGGTTAAAATGATACAGTAATTGCAATTTTATTCGAAATTTTGTTCAATTTCACGAGAAAATTTACAGACATGCTATTTAACCAAGGTCTTAAATTTCCTATTATGTGGTGTTTTACCTAATCTATCTTTCCAATTATGTGGTGTTTTACCTAATCTATCATTACTTATCGATCGTTTTTAAGTAGGGCATTTGTAAAACAAGTTATTATAATTGTTGCAATACGTTCACTACTGTGAATATGACATTTACATATATCAGCATCCAAATGGCGACGTTCGGTGATATAATTTAAAATATATTGTATTAAAACAGAACGCTTAACACATTTAAAAACATCTTTTCGTGTTCAAAAATAATTTTGTTAAATATAACGTAAGAATATAAAACTATTTGGGCAATAAAATCGCCACGTTTTTTGTCAAATATAACGGACTTAAGGAATTGAGTTGGAATAGCATTTGTTTAAGCCTGGGATTTTTTAAACTTACAGTTATAGTTTCACTGATCCTTGAATCTGTAGCTGTTGAAAAATAAATAATATCTTCTTTTAGAAAGTGTAACTCACAATCAAACCATACAAAACAGCCGACGCCACAGTTTTTAGGTCATTCCTTTTTTATCGTTTCAGAAAAGGTTTTATCGCTTATACAACACTAGAAAAACATTACAGGTATCACCAACAAAGTACGGAAATATCACTACACAGTATTTTTTTTAATTAAACCAATATAATTGGGATAAACCTATTCAAAACGCAAGAAACGATCTAAACGTGTAAATGATCGACGACCTACTTCAAAATGCGTCACAGTTCGCTGACATCAAAACGCTTAGGCCTTGTGTATATCGTAGGTAACGGCTTATACCGGTTTCGAGATATTTGAGATTGAGTGTTGGTTCGGCCTCATTGAATAACCACCGCACCAATTTTTCGGTTTTTGAAAATTTGATAATGGTAGTGTTTTCTGCTGATTTGTGTCGTAAAAATAATATATTTTCATAAGGACTAGTTTTTTTCATAAAACCATAATAAAAAAAAAAACTTTGCCTCTTGTGACACCTATCTCACGATAGCATATATGTACTTGTATCATCATTATTGTAGCGGCTTTGTGCTCTAAACATGAGTAAGCTCTGGCTTTACTGTACATTATTACTTGTTTGATGAATCATCAGTTTATTTACATATAGTTTTGTATGTGAAGTTTTCCTTGATCAGCTCTCTTTTATTTGCAATTATTCATTGGATTTCGTAAAATTTTTGAAATAAACCAGCATGCAAACGACGAACGTCGAAATTTCCAACCTCGTAAAACGTTTACCTAGACGTGTGTGCTTTACAGGTATCTAAATTTAAAGTGCCGATTTCGAAATTGAGGCTACGCTGCGCGGTCTAGCGCTAATTAAACATTATTTACAATTAATCCACTGGCATTTAGCCACGAGCTCGTCTGCAAGACGATGTGCATGGTCCGAGGAGTTGCCTGCTTGCTATATTTCACTAAGAATTCGCATAATTCACCTGGAGCGGCGGCATGTCAATGAACTGCCCGCCTCAGGTTTAAAGTACTGCACACTGTTTTCATTATTTCTCTTCTTTTTAAAGTGTATGTGAATTCGAGATTCATTCCTCGTTGTTGTTGCTGTTCTCGTATTATGGGAAATAACAGTGGATTGAATCAATTTCGCTATGCACGTAATAAGATTTTAATGACAAAAGAAGTAAAGGCTAAAACAATCCAACCTGTTAAATACATAGAATACCAATAGCGAGTAATCCTTTTTACTGTATTTATTCAAGAAATATTTGAAATCCAGTTGATGCTATTTGGAGATTATTGCTTCTGCGCGTTGTAGGTCACCTATTTTTTTAATACACAATTTTGTGAGATTTAGATCCTTCTTTCATTTCTACCTTTCAATTTTAGAAAATTTAAACATAAAGTTAAACCGTATTTAAAATGTATAATATGAACAAGGCTAAAAAACGACCCTTTGCTGGCACAGTAAATAAGTTTATCTGTGACTTTCCAGATTTGTTCTACGACGGTGTTAAAATAGTTTGTAAAGTGTGCGAGAAACATTTGATGTGCACGGACAAGGCGGACTGTAACAAACATCTAAATACCGAAGAATAGAGAAATAGAAAAAAAGGGCGAGCCAACGAGAACTGCCTTTATTTTCGATTCACTTATCATAATGTTAACCTACAATTTGTCACTTCACTTACTCGAAAAAGAACCGTTTCAGAACTTTTGGTATAAGTACAATTCCGAGTTGAGGTTGGTAACAACGAAAACGGCACATAAGCGTACGCGAAGACATTATTACATCATAAAACAATCTTATTCAGTTAATAAAGCGCTATATTTAAGTTTTTGTTTCATTTATGTGACCTCTTAGGAGCTTTGACATTGGAAGTTACCGTCTAGCGCGTGATGAATATTTACGAAATATACTCTTTTCTGATAGATACATGTGCAGCTATTAAGTCAGATTTGGTTGTCAACCGGTGCACTAGTGTAATTGCATAAGTAAAACGTCTTTCATATTCAGACAAAAAGAAATGGTAGAAACAATCTTGACTCTTGTCAAATTAGAAGGCGATTAGTTGAATTTGCGCGATTGTGTCTCGTATAACAAATGGGTAAAATATATGTATTGTTATTGTTTAATCTCGTGCTACAAGTAATAAGACCTTCTTGTTTTGGAGATATACCGGGTGGCCAAGTAAGAATGGCAGCCGGCTATATCTCAGAAACTAGTAATCACAAAACTTTCAAGAAAAATCTTTTTTAATAAGCATGGCCAAAAGAAAACGCTGGAAATGATTTTGAAGTTTGTAAGAGGAGTAATCGAAAGTACATGCATCAAATAAAGCTCTTTTAAACGAGGCCAACCAAGATGCTTAGGGTAGGTTAAGCCTATCAGGAGTAACCAACATTTAATTAAAAATGTAATTGACGTCTCCCCACCGCTTTACTTTAGAAGATACGACAAAATGTGTTCAACGCAAAAGAAAGGGAATTGGATTGGAAATAAAATGCATATATTTTCGATAACTCCTAATTAGACAAAACACAATGAAACCTTTAATTTTATACTTAATCGTGACCGTTACACCATCATCTGATCATCTTACAAACTTCAAAATCATTTTCAGTGTTTTCTTTCGGCCACGTTTATTAGAAAACATTTTACCCGAAAGCTCTGTGATCACTAGTTCCTGAGATATAGCCGGTTGCCATTCTTATTTGGCCACCCGATACAATCACGCGATAGTACAATTTAGAGAGAATCTTTGAAAAAATATCTGTAGGTTCATTGCATCCATTTAAAGTATGTATATTATTTTTGGATTCAATGTAGCGTACTATTTTCCTTTTACAATAGATTTGTCTTTCACTGTTTTATATTTTAGTTAATGTTGCTTGTAAACCACATTTCTATTAAATTCATCTCAAAATGTAAAATGTAACAAAATACTAAGTACAACAGTCTGTGGGTAGATTCGTCGCTATGCACACATCATTTTCTTCTCTTTTCAACGAAAATAGACACACACTTCTTTGTTATACATATGTTGAGTCTATTAAAAGCACAAACGCATTTCGGCGTCGTCTTATCTTCTCGTGCTCAGGGAGGGCCCGCGGGAGCCCATCTGTCGCCTCGTGGTCTCTTGGGACTGTTTACAGATGGCCTCCACGGAGTCCTATACATACTATCAAAATGCCCCATTGATGGCAGCAAGCGGTTTAGCCGGCCGGCGGTTCGTCACGTCATTCACAAGCCGTGCCCCATGGAGACACACGGTGGTTTGTTTATTTTTCCAATAAACAAGTATGTAACGCTACAAGCCTGAGAGAGGTGTCTGACGCTATATAAAGACTATTGACTGACTACGTAATACATATATGCATGTATGGGAATCGAAATTCTACGAACCTCTTATTAACATATTCAATGGACTATTACTACATTTGATCAATATTAAATAAGACGCTGTGTTTCCCACAAGTAAATCTGCATAATTTTAACGGAAACGCATAAAAAAGTAATAGACTGTATATCTAATAAATTAGATTGTACATGTTAATTACAATGTTGACTTCGTGTTAAAGTCACTGCGCTCTGTTTCCTCGCAACATTCCGTAAGTTTAAAGCCAATGACGCGAAGAAAAGACCTATTATAATTAACCAAAGTAAAGGTAGAATAAATTTAGCGATATAATTGAAATATTCAAACAATTATTACGCTTATTATCTTATTTTGCATTGAAAATGTTGATCGTTAGAAATTGGTTATTGGGTATGGACATCGAAAATTGGGGAAAACAATGGTAAAGTAGAAAGATTACAAATTCTACATCGCATTGTGGCCGAAATCACACCAAAAGTGCACTTTATTCCCAAAATCAAAGTTTTTTGCACGGGCATTTCGATGAAAGGGTTTTGAAGGAAATATTTAAGAGCTCTCATTCTCACAATATTTCTAATTTAACCCGGGCTTTAGTTACTTTTTAGAGCCAGACAAAGCGAAGAAAAGTACTTTATATTAAAACTACTGACTAGAATATTTGTTACTAGATGTGTAGCATATAAAATTTTTGTAAAAACTAATTGCTTGATTTTTGTTTTGTTTTGAGTTGATAGGCTTATTTGTACATGATGTTTAAGAAGCAAGAACACGTGTTCGTACAACTTTTTCGAGGATTTTAAAAATATGTACGTCGAAGTACGCGGAGATATGTATTTACAACACTTCTTAGGGATGGTACGTAGGTTATTGTGTGTAAATACCAAGAACCACTGTTAACCGCTTTGGAAAATATGAGGAATTATATAAGCGGTCTTCTGTTTACTTTTTTTACAAGTCTAGATCTACTTTATTACTTTGAAGTTTATAACCTTAACCTATTCAAGTAAATAATAGTGTAATAAGGTTATTTGACTTCATAAATATATATTTAGGATGTTTTTGTTCCATTTCATAAAGTTCCCTGTTCGACTGTGTCGGATTTGGCGTAAATTAGTGTACCTACTTCTACCAGTCTTTATGGTTCGAGTGCTCAACAGCCGGAAATAATACGTATTGCTAAATATTTTTACAATTTCAGCATAATATCGATTCTTTAATATTATTTATGGCTTGCTTCCTTTTAGTTCACTTGTGGTAATTGTTGAAACATTTGCTGTTCTTTTTGGAACTACCTGTCATCAAAGCCTCTTTGGTTGAGGAATGGTAATACAGGGAATTAACACCTTCTTGTACCAAGGGCTTCTATTCAAACCAAACCCAATTAAAGTTAAACCTCTACATCAAAACAATTTAGTACCGTAAAACACTTGATAAAACCTTTCAGAATTAACGATCTCTACAAATTACATTTTTTTTTTCACCGATACACCAATACATGAAGAAGTTGTTATTATTTGCAACTTAAAGCTACTATTTTTAGCTATTTTGCTACATAGTTGCCATTGAGATTAAGCAGCTCTTCATCGCTCTCAAACCGTTGTGATCCAAGCCATTTCTTCATGTTAGGGAAGCGGTATGCGAGCTGAATAACTCTTCTGAGCTTCTTCAAAGTTTCACGGTGGACTTCAACCTTTATTGTGCTCCCTAATTTCATAAAGTCTACAAGAAGGACGCTTTTGTTGTCTCAAAAGACAGTGACCATGGCGGCACTTTAAAGGTTTCCTCGTAGGCGAGTTATAGCGACCCCACAGCATCGACTGTCTTTTCGTCTCAACGTTGACATAGGCGACTCAAGTCTTATCACCTGTTACGATATGCCTGAGGAAATCTCCACCTTCAACATCGTAGCATGTCAGAAAAGTTAGTGCCGATCCCATTCTCTTTGTTTTATGGTCTTCGATAAGAAGTTTTGGCACCCACAGTGCACAAAATTTGTGGTAGCCTAAATGTTCAGTAACAACCTCGTACAAAAACTGTATGTGAAATTTGAGGGAAAATGGCACTCAGTTCTGTGATATTAATCGCCGTTTTTCACGAATTTTCTCTTCGACATTACCCAAAAGTTCGTCCGTCACATCATTTGGGAATCCCCAATCAAATGCCGCACAGATTCCATGAACAACAAGAGCATTTTCTTCTGCTTGTGTTAACACCGTTTGCCGTCCTGGTTTATTTGGATGAAGACCTTTAATTTTTCTGTAGTGTTACGTAAGGGACGCCGTATTCTTCACTTGGCAACTGCTTCTTTCACTGTATTATCGCCATAATTTTGGTAACTGCGACTACTGACTTTTCTTTTGTAATTCCAGAGCATTTTCAGGTCACCCCAGAAAAGAGAGGAAAAATTAAATTGAGAACGCCCCTGTGTCACAGCAACTAGGACCAATAATTTTGGGTTAGAATATTGTTAGGAAAATGAACCAAAGAAAAATGATAATTTTCTTGCTTTACCTCTAACACCTTTATTTGGTCTTGCAGAAAAAAACTAAAAACACATCCTCAAAGTCATCTTTCATCTTCTATCTAATGGTGTACTCGAAATTTTTATATGACGTTTCGGTTCTTTCTAAAGTTTCCTATTTCTTATCGTTGCCATATTGGATTTTGATACCGTTTTTTTCTGATTTCAACCATATATATAACATGTTAATAAAAGCTTTTGACATTATGGTTTAATTGACGAAGAAGGTATTTGCAGATTAAATAAGGTAGCCATGAAATTTCAAACTGTCAAACATTTCAATTATCATCCATTAATAATAGAAAAATATCATCCTACACCAACGATGAAAAACAAGATATGTTAAGTATATTTTATTGATCGAACCGAAATACAACAATAACGAGTGCAAGATATTTACAATTTTATTGTATCCAGAACGGCAACAGCTACATCGTATCATTTTTTTAGATCTTGTTAGAAACTTGGTCGGGAATAGATCGTTTTCCGAAATGAGAAGGCAACGTAATTGTAATAACGCTTATTAACATTATAATAAAAATTAATAACTCACTTTTGTTATCTGTTTTTGTGTGTAGGATAAAAATGGAAGCCGCTATTTGTAAAGTGTTAACTTTACTTATTTGACGAGATTATTCAGCCATTAAAGGGAAGAAGTATGTAGAATAAGCCATCATCATCACTTTAAAATATAAATCGGCACAACCCGTCAAGCGCATAAAAGCAAGTAACTGATTATACCAGCGTTTCAGCTGTGTCCTCTTCTCGTATTAAAACTAATCGCGACCACTTTAGTTCCCAAACAATCGAGATGCTTGACATAACCGAAAGAGCGTCAAGTGCAAACAAAAAATACATTCGAACTCCCAGCCTTGGTTCTCACGACCCAAGAGAACTATTCTAGCCATGAGGTACCGTTTGCATTCGACATTATTGTTCTTTAAGGTTACTCATTGATTCTTTCTTGGACTGTAGGTGTTTTGTTTTTACTTTTGCGTCATCAGTAGTTTATTAATTTGTATTTGTTTATTATTGGATTAAGTGAAATCAAGCTGATAATATAAATAATTCGGAGAAAGTGTTAGAATTTGGTTTAACATGTATATTTTCAGAAATATGTATCTGTCATATGCAGGCTGTTCCGTCGGGATCTGCAACTATCGAAATCTGGACAAGTATTACTTTTCGTATTCGTCTGTCGAAATCATCCCACAATAGTTCAATGGGATTCAAATGCGGAATCTGCGGGATCCAGGGCATGATTTGTAGAACGTTCTCGTTTGAAACATTAGATAATCTTTACAAATTCGTGTTGTATGCTTGAAGTCGTTATCAGGCGCAAACACGAAGTTCTCCCCAATTAACAGCAATTCGGATGTCACAACATTCTGTTCTAGTATTCGTCTATGACTTTTTTGCGCATAATAGTGTCGATTTTTGCTAAATCTCTGGTCCCCGCACTGCTAAAACAACCCCAAACCATCACTGAATTGCCACCGTATTTTACTGTGAGAACGACGCAATTGCGCAACATTATTTTGTCCTTCATTCATCAACACTTCGAACCTACCTTTCTCGTGTAATGTGGGAATAGCCTATCGCTTTTCTACAGTTATAGGCTTTCTTTTCGGCATTTTTTAAATATTACTTCCACAAACACTGCAACCGAACATCCCTATCGAAATTGGTTTACTAACAGACTGATCACAGCCAATATGATAAGCCAATATGATAAGAATTACTCCGTATTATAATGGGAGACTCACAAGTAAAATTTTACGACCCCCTAGACCCATTCCCTTTTTTGTAAACGTGTTTATATCGTTTGTAATGATTTTATTACCTGCTATTAGAATGAATTGAAATTTCTATCTATAATATTTATTCTATCCCTCCAAGCTTAACACACTTGGTCCAACGTTTCTCTAGCCTCTCGATTCCCTCCCCGAAGTGACTTTCTTCGAGGTTCCCAAAATAATCGTTTACAGCTTCTATCAGTTCTTCATTCCACCAAAATCTCTTTACCAAATGTTTACTTTTGGATCGTGGAAGTCACGCCAAATCAAGAGATTCAACGGATTGCGGGAAAGGGGATATTTGTAACTTTTCTCGTTGAAACATTAGATTTACAATCGTGTGTATGCTGCAATCTTTCAGGGCACACGGAGCTCGCATTAGCAATGGTGTCACAACATTCTTTCTGTTTCGTCCTGGACTTTTTTGCCTAACTTTCGATTTTGTCAAATGTTGTCACACATTGCAATAACAAGCTTTTCTTATTTCCACGTATTTTAGCAATGTGCAGACGACGCAATGCGCAACTTTTTGTCCTTCATTCTGCAACATTCAACCGACTTCTCGTAATGTGGATGCCACGCTTTTCTCATTTTGGTTTCTTGGATCTTAAGTATTATTCCCAACACTGCAACCGAACAGTCCCTTGAAATTGGTTTACTGAAAACTGATCACAGCAATATGATAGCCAATGATGATTTTCTTCGATTGACAATGGGAGACTCACATGCAGAAAATTTTAAAACCCAATTCATTCTGTAAAGTTTTATATCGTTTAAGTGATTATTTATTTACCGCACTATTAGACTGAATTTAGAAAATTCTGATCTATAAATTTTCTGACCGTCCAGTGCTTAACACCTGTCCTGAACGTGTTCTCACCTTGATTGCAGCCCGAAGTGAATTTCTCGAGCTAAAAAATCGTGTTAAGCGTATAAATTCCCCAAAATCGGCTTACACCTGTTTAGTTTGGAACTGGAAGTTTCCGCTGCCAAATAGACGAATACAGTGGGAAGGATTTCAACTTCAACTTCGTTTTTTGCGCGATTGCACTGCAAAGGGCGTTGCCTGGTGAAACCAACTATTTATCATCGATTTGACACTTGCAGTCAATTGATGTGAAAGAGTCGCCAACACAACGATATAAAGTATTTGGAAAAGAGCAACCCCCTAATAGCAGCGATTTTGGAAACCATATCGCCTCTACCTTCTGTTTGAATTGTGGACATTAGTTAAATTTGAGTGTTTAAGTATGCTTTTAGATATAAATTTCCATAAATATCATGATATTCTTCCAGCTTTTCAGTTCAAAGTACATAAAATTCTTACTGAAATTTGCTCCATTATATTAATCATGCATAGTCATAGGGTTATTACAGTAATTACTTTTAATCCACGTCTTATAAACGAAATTTAATGGAGTGAAGCTTCTAAAACATTACGGCGATTAAAATCTTGAGAAGAAAGCGTAGGACCATGTTGAGGTAACATCGAGTCGTTATTTACTTTGACTTACAGGAAGCTACGGACATTCGATTCCATCGTACTGTAGTGCTCTATGGGAAAATGTCCGAAACCATTAATATTCTAGGCGAGAACATAATAACATTTTAAACTGTTAACAATTGAACGTCGCCGTGCTAATTGCCGGGTTCCAGTATCGCCTGACTGACCGTACCTGACGGAAAACAATTGCGTAAGCTTCGACTACGTATTCACTCCGTTCTCAGATTCTATGTGTACATTAAGTCGCGTTAGGTTCTACGAAATTGTAAAATGTGAGGAACAACGAAGTTGGCCGTTGTTCATTGGTCCGCCATCATCGTGGATATCTATTACTGTACTAATTAAAATACTGATTACGTAACTTTTTATTATTTCTATCTTCTTTTTGTTGATTTACCTTATCGATGTTCATCTAACTGAATAAGATTGTTTTACGATGTAATAATGTAATTTTAGAAGCTTATTAACGGCCGTCGTAAATTATTTAGTCTTAAGTCCTGTATAAAATTTCATAAGGCCATATGATGAAATATATACATTATGTATACGGCACGTAATTAGTATACAGGCGTCCCCAAGAACGGATTCGAAATACACAGAGGGTTCAGTATTGAACACCAAGCTTTGCCAAAATCAGACACGAAAAGCGTCATTTTTCCACAGTTTAGGACTGGTTTGCAAAATTTAAGCGTGGACATCAACTGCTGTTGTTCCGGCAAACATCGATGCTGTACGAGAAATGATTGAAGCGGATCGACATGTGTTATATCGAGAGATAGAGGCATCCTCGGGCATTGGTAAAAGTCAAATACAAACGATTTTGTATGAGCATTTAGTAGCGAAGAGACTTTACAGTCGTTGGATTCCACACTGAAGCTCAAAAAATGGCTCGTGGATTGGTGGAAAGAAATGCTTAAAAAATTCAATCGCGATGCTTCTGCAAACATATACAGTATCGTAACAGGTGAAGAAACTTGGGTATATTCGTACGAACCAGAAACAACACAACAATTGACTGTTTGGGTGTTCCAAAGTGAACTAAAACCAAGAAAAGTTGTTCGATCGTTTTTTTCGTCCGTAAAACTGGGCCAGCTGCTACCGTTGCTCTTAAGGATCGAAAAACAGTAAACGCTGATTGGTATACAACAATTCGTTTGCCTAAAGTCTTCGCCGGAATCAGAAAAAACAACACATCGGCGCATCATCTTTCACCAAGACAACGCCAGCTCTCACACAAGCACATCGAGCAGTCGATTATTTAAAGGAGAATAACATTGAATTAATGACTCATTGTCCGTATTCGCCTGACTTATCACCTAATGACTTCGTGTTTCCTTTTGTCAAAAACAAAGTGCGTGGTGAGCGTTTTTCAACACCGGAAGAGGCCGTTGAAGCATTTAAAAGGCATGTTTCTAAGATACCCACTTCAGAGTGGAATAAATGATTCGACAACTGGTTTCTTCGAATGCAAAAGTGTTTAAAACTTAAAGGCGAATATTTTGAGAAACAATAAGGTGTTTTTTTCTATTAAATTTCTGTTTTTTTCTTTTTCCGGAAATTTTTAAGGTTCCCCGATATAACAAATTCAATAAAATGTAATTGTTCAGTTTTGGCTCGTTGTGAGTTCACCATAATAGTAAGGTCAATAAGATTGGTCAATTACTCACAAAAATTCGTTTAATCTAAAACATTTCTTTTTTCGACAAACACTTACTGTTTTTAAATTAAAATTCGTGCCTGAGGATGAGCATGAGCTCGAAACTGGTAGCACTGTTTTAGAAGAATAAACGAATTTTTGTGAGCAATTGGCCAATCTTATTGATTCTACTATTCAATAAAAAGTGTTGTATACGTTACAAACAAAATACATATTTAGCAACCAACAACCATTGCGTTGTATATCAGGTTTGGGAATAAAACTGCAAATATTTTTGTTATCAAAGTAAAAGTGCTTCATTTCATTTTTTCCCTCAGTATTATTCATGGGCACCATTTGCTTATTCTTCATTGCAGCGTTATCGATAGAACTTCGGGGTTTATTGCAGTACTTCGTTAACTACTTATTTATGCATGTACATGAAGTTACGTTTTCTGTAGGACGCTACCAATAAATTACTTCAGCTTAGTTTACTGTTGGACGCTCGATTCAACGATGACTAAAAATAGTTTCATTGTAATCGATTCACGAACAAGTGTCAATTGGAGTCTCAACCGCTCGGTAACCTTTGTGCCACTTAATACGTGAACAATTTCCATTGTTCTCGATAAATTTGTTTACCTCTCTACATGGTGGAAAGGAGATTAATAAATTACTCCTTGATTCCTTGTTTTAAACTTGCTATGGTTTTTTTCGTTAGATTAAACGTACAAAATGTGTCGCAACATCAAAATAAACTGGTTAATTGTATTATATACATTTTTGTAAGTAGTTATAATTAATCTCATAAATTCATTGGTCTCAAGTTGCTACCAATATTTCGGAAAACGCTACCTTGAATTTTATGTTTTGATGGGTTATATGTAAGTAGGCCGGGCACAAAGAGCTTCGCGCCAGGTTAGAAGTGAGGTCTCCTCGCCCACGACGTGACGTATGTATACAGCGAATGAAATTATTGATTTATTGCAACAGTTTTCTTAGTCGTAATTATAGAGACAGATATATGTATGACAGTGTTTAAAAAACAATTCCGATTATACGAGATTAAGACAAATGTGTGGTGGTGCATCTGCCTGTACTTTCCGTAGATGTTGAACGGTCTTTCTCGAAATATAAGAACATTTTTTCAGCACAGCGAACAACCTTCACCGACACAAATGTGAAAACATATCTTATGGTGCAAGTTTTTCAACAATCCTATCTGCACTGTTAAAAAGTTGCGTATATTTATTATATTACGCCCTCCGTCCGAAAATATGGTATACATTTGGAATTTATTTTTGTCCGAATTTGTGGTATACATTTACAATTTTAATTAATTACGAATAAAATTTAGTTGATGAGGGATCCAGCTTTCTCTACGGCTTCTAGGGAACACACTAAACTAGATGGTAAGCGTTCTTCACGCCGAAGTTTGGCCTTATTGATGTGGGGAATCTTATACGAATTTCCTCCTTCAAGCAACATCGTTGATTCCATACAGGTCTGCAATGTTAGAAAAACATTGTCAATGGTCTGTGTCTAAATCGTCAAAGGCTTTTTCAACACATTCGATCAATTCGTCAACTGTTTTTGGCGAAGCTTTATGTTGTAAAGATCGTATGGAATTGAAAAAGCCAAGATCCAAAACGTTTAAATCGGGAGTGTTTGGTGGTTGTGATTTAAACTGAATGGACCAGCCATCTGTAGAACCATCGTAGTCACAAGCGTGAGGTTTTGCATTATCCTGTTATATATATATGCTTATGACTTATGGGAAACTTTAACTTGATCGCCGGAATGACGTTCTCAAAAATCATTTTTCTACATTCTGCTGAATTGACGGACTCCACATTTTTTGTTACCAACGCTCCTTTAGGTCTGTTTTTCGAGTTTCACTTAACCAGTTCTTGATAAACAGGGCCATATACCAATTTTTTAATATTTAATTAATAAATAATTATAAAACGTTCGCTCTTGCAACTTCGGTAGGGTTCTTCTTCGTCTATCATAAGGTAATAAGAGCGCTTGTTTTGCGTTAAATAAAACCAAGCAAAACTTTAATCCCTCTAACTTGTTTTGATCTGTTAACAAAGATTTAACAGTGGAAGATATAGGCTTTATTTTCTTTCCTCGGTTGTAAATGTCGAACAATGTAAACTTTGGAATATCGACAATAAAAAACAGACTACGAATTGACCTTCGACGATTGAAAGGAACTTCCTTAACTTTAGCTAACTGTTCAGAATAATCTTTACGTTTCCGTCCACATTTACCTTTCTTTTTTGAAGTAACATCAGCACAAATTTTACCAGTCATTGTACTGTTTTTGAGCCACTTTCCAAATTCTAGACACGGACAAACGGGTTACCCCAAGTTCAGCTGCAACTGTATTTATACTCCCATGCTTCAGCTTCTGGCCTTCTTTCAACTGCAACAATTTTTGCAATACACCATGACGTTGCTCAACGGTTAATTGCTTGAACTTAGAATTCCTTTTCAGTAAGCTTACTTCATTATCTATAACAATATCTGCCATTTTGTGAACAGGGCGTGTGCAAAATTATTTTTGCATGAGATGACGTTTTAACTCTATTGACGTTTTTGACACAAACAAAATCGAACAGCAGCCAACTATGTATTAGTTGTTTGCCTAGCAGAATTGCCAACTAAGTATATTTAATTATAGTTCTTTACTAATATCTCATTAATTTTCAAAAAAATTTCAAATGTATACCATATTTTCGGACGGAGGGAGTATTATTTATTGTTACGGTATTAAGTACAACAGATTTTTGAAGAAATTTCTTTGTTTACTTTTTACGGTTATTACATCGCATATACAACAAATGCCGTTTTAAAACAAAAAAAAAACTAATAATTTATTTACCAAACATTTTTATTGCGTCAGCTTTTATTTTTTACACTGGAGTATTGATTTCAAAATATCACTTCTGTCGGCTGTGAGCCACACATACACTATTTATAATCCGCAGTCCATACGACTGATTCAATTCTGTTGCGAAGACCAATTGTGCCCGGTTTAGTTATAAAAGCCTACTTAATTAAACCAAATTACTTTTACCTGAAACCTGTATGTTACTTGATAATAAGAAAGATGTCCATGCTACCTTACTCAAATTAAATCATGCTGTTTATTCTAAGGATAGAATGCAGTTAAAATTACTTCAATTTTTTCATTGCGTTCATGTACCTAAATCTGTTATTCTAGGAAGAACGCAATTTACATAAATGTCTATGAGAGCGGCATAATTACCAAGTTGTTTCGTTATGCCCCGAAAATTACAAATTTCTATAATTACGGCTGGTTACATCATTAATTTCGTCGAAAATTACTACATAATATACCACAATAATACTACTACATCATTTGCGTTTCGCTGACATAAATAACAAAAACTTTTCTGGAAGATGATACACGCGAGAGGGAAGTGAATCTAGCGGACGTTGCGTACACAACACAAAAGCCGGAAGTGGGGTAATACTATAATTGCAACATATGTGTATATGAAAAGCAGCACGTGTTCACTGCATATGTTTTACACCCCCATAAAACCAGTTAATGTCCTGTCTAAGGCTGAGTAGACTTTGTGTGCGTCGCCCAACTTAATTTCTGCAAGTTATTGCACACATGCAATATTCAACTACCTCGCATTCTAATCTTACATAAAGATGAAATTTGTTTATAACGGCAGTATATTTTATTGTCTATGTCGTAATAGCTGCGTGCCTGTAAAGCAAATTTTAGAGAGTTCTGTGCGTTTCGACATTACCACCGATTTCGATGAGGTCGAGCTTTTACATTCTACATCAAAGAAGCTTGTCGATCACCTTAAACGTTGATGTGTTCCAATTCCGTATCGATTTATTTTCATACGAAGGATACCGTACAAACACGCGATTTCGAGAGTTATTCCATGTAAACATAGAATATTGACTACTTCTACAAGAGCATCATAGTTGTATACGGTTGTATACGGCAAGATTTTACATTGTTGAAGGAATATAAATTGACATACTTACCATCTTACAAAAACACCAAAACTAACAATATGTGAAGTTGTTGAGTGTGCACCTAGATTCTATTTTAAATTGAAAGATACACCTTAGGCAACTTTGCAAAGAACGGTAACTATCTTAGCTGCCCAATCGCCCACCGGCGGGGTGTAAAGCCCAACACTACCCTTCGCTGTTTAACCCAATAGCTCAGAAACTATGAGAGATATAAAAAAAAAAGTTAAGACAAGATTTAAACTGTTTTACATGCCCTTAACGATGACGTAAATGTTTTCTCTATAACGAATATTTATTTAGGGAAACAACCCCCCACCTCCTTATTTTTTTACAAATTTCAGAATTTTTATGCGACTCCGATAATCTGGACTAATTAAAACTGTGGTGATCCGGATTAGTAAATAATTCAGATTACTGAAACAGGACAGTTTTGAAAAGTGAAACATTTAATACAAAATAGTACATAAACAAAAAAATCTGTAAAACAGAAGCATGCATATTAAATTTTATATTATTTTGTGGAGTAATTTGTAATTTTTGTTTGCTTAATATTTTTTTTTTTTGTTCATTATAAAAGCCGTTTCTTTTAATCTTTGAAGTATATGAAGGATATTACTTTCGTCTGCCCACTTTATGCACACATTGAAACTTTTAATTACCTCGTCATTCTTAACAGTCTGGTTTGTATTATTTAACTCTGAACCTTCACTGTCACTACTATCATGGTGTTCTGTAGCGTCTATGGCTTCCAGTGGTAACAAATCTTCATCATTTCCAAGCCAGTTACGTATTCCCGCGTTCGTGATATTTTGCTCAGTGAGAACATTGAGCATATCCGAAACATCTGTTATCTCTTCAGCCAAGGAAAGCCGCAATTCACTCAGAGGAATTATGTCTTCAGCATCATATTCAGTGTCTGGGTCGTTAATTGCTACATGAGCCATAATTTTGCAAGACTTCAGGGGACACTTTTTCCCAAGCATTGTACATATAGTAAGCATACAGCGTCCCTCAAGTTCATGATTCTTAATAACTAAACAACGTTTTCTTCGTTATTAGACAAAATCTGGGTTAAAAGACTTTTCCGATAAAATTTGGCCAGTCTCATGGCATTTTGATCCAGAAGTTGCAAAAGTGCTGTACAATTAGGTGAAAGAAATAATGTTGTAAATTGTCCATCCTCACTAGTCAGCTCTTCTATAGTTCCATGGCTCGAGGAGTTATCGACGATTAACAGGACTCTTTCAGTTTAATTGAGACTTCTTAAATGACTTCTAACTTAACGAATAAATGAACAATGAAACCAATCTAAAACAATTGCCTTAATCATTCATGTACTGGCAGATGATTTGTATTCAACAGGTATGTTCAAATTTTTAAATACCCTTGGATTTTTTGCCTTTCCTATCACCAACAGCTTTAATTTTTGTCAGCATTGCAACATGCTAGAAATGTAACGCGTTCTTTGTTTATTTTTCGACCTGGTGCGATCTTTTCCTGAGCACGAACCAGCGTTTTTTCAGGCAACATTTTGCAATACAGATCAGATTCATCTGCATTGTATATTTGAGTAGGTGCGTGGTTTAATTGTTTAATCTTCGCTGCAAATGCACTTAACCATGCATACAAACGTGTTTCCATTTTTGGATATTCGGCTTTTCGTAATGCATTTCTGAGATCGGGAATAGCTTCTATATTTTTGTAGTATATAAAAATTCTGAAATTTGCAAAAAAATAAGGGGAAGGGAGTTGTTTCCCTAAATAAATATTCGTTATAGAGGAAATATTTACGTCATCGTTAATAGCATGTAAATAAAACAGTTTAAATCTTGTCTTAACTTTTTGTGATATCTCTCATGTTGTTCTTACACCAGATCGGTCTTTAAACCCACACAGTTTCATTTAAATTGGTGAGATGCACTTACCTGTGTTTCCTTGTTAGCGAGGCGTGCAATTTACCTCGGTCTTTGTTAAATGAATAGCAAGGTGGTCCAAGCTACACGAGGCAAACACCCCGAGACGTGCGACCAAAAACCAACTGGCGTTGGCTCGCCCGGGGTAGGCGGAAGCCGTCGCGAGGCAAGTTCACACTTTGCGAGGCACGCTTTGCAAGGCTGCCTCACGAGGCCGCGATGTAAATGCCACTCAAAAGTCGTACTCTTACCTCTATAGATTAAATAATATCAACATACAAAACAAAATGTCAAATAGTACGCAAAGTATAATTATTTTTACAGAATACTACAGAAGCTATTGAAGAAAACAGAATTTCAATGTGTATGTTTTCTAAGTTTTCTTAATTCGATGCCATTCGGCTATATTCGGTTCTGTTCAATTACAGTCGGCTAAATTCGGTTAAGTCCGGTTCCCCTCGGCTATATTATTTATAAACATTCATTTTTTTCTAAAATAAAAGTTCTAAGGTATGCATAGATTATTTATTCTGCATACACATTAAATTATTCTTAAAACAATGTATATTAATGCGAGGTATTGGAGATATTCCCCTTGGTAATTAAAGATTCTCACAGCTCTTGGTAACGGAAAGGTTAATCAGAAAATTTTCCAGCGTATTCCTCACTAAAAATCTGTTCCATAATTAATTACTGCATCGTCCGCATTATTCTATTCTCTCAACCGGTTTTAAAGCTGTCTAATCTTCATACAGAATGCATTTCCGATCTTAACTCACGGTAGTCAGCTCACACAAAGCAAACAAATCCGGACGGTTTCGTTACGGCATGCGGTGGCGTTCCGGTTGCCGATTCCGGAAATTCATACAGACTCACAAGTTCTTCCATTCATAACAAGTCGACCACCGTAAATACCATGCAGCAACTGTTGTTATTGGTGGAACAGCTTAGAAAAAAGTATGGTAGAACAACCAGTAGACCGTGCTTAATGACGATCTTTCTCTGTCTATTCGCTCCTTTTGCTTGGAAGGAAATATCTAATTTAATTTATGTAATATGTATCAATTAACATTGTATAACAATAAGCAACAGTAACACTTCAATAAGTTACTGGGCGATATTGTATTTTCAAAAATTTTGATTTTTTTGTTGATATTTCTCATTGTATCGTTTTCTGGACTTATTCCTCCTGGCACCAGAAACTCTTGACTAGGTTTCTTAAACCACTCACTAGAAAGTTGAATTTCGTGGAAGAAAATTATTTTTCGTATGAGTATTTTTTTGTTTGTTTATCCCTTTTACCCCGTTATAGATACCCCAGAATAACTTGAAATATTTATAAAAACATCTAGTACATGGCAGGTAACGTAGGTTATTACCCTTGAGGTTTGGATTTTTCAGCTAGTATATAACATAATAACCGTAAAAAGTAAACAAGGTAGTTTCTTCAAAAATCTGTTGCACTTAATACCATAACATTAAATACTAATATAATGAATAAACGTAACTTCTTAACTTGTAGAGAGGATTGTTGAAAAACTTGCACTATTAGGTATGTTTCCACATTTGTACCTATGGCTAGTGCTATCTGAAATGCACTGTATCTTTATCTCTATAATTACGACTAACGGTGCGAAGGGTTAAAGAGAAACTGCAACCTCACTTCTAACCTTGCGCGGAGCTCTCTGTGCCCGGCCTAATAATGAACCACGGATGCCTAACTGTTGTATAAATCATTACACGAATTCTCATACCCCTTTGGCACCTAATTAACAAACTATTTTTCTTCTCTTCTTGAAATGATATTACTCAAACCACACACGTGAAACAAGTACAATTTTAACCTTACCCCTCTCAGTGTTTTGTAGTAAAAGTATCACAATGGTATAAAAGTAATGAAAAAAGGAATTGACCGTGACAATATTGTAATTGATTGATTATCGGTCAGAAACATATCTTTTGATTACGCAACCAAGTTCAGCAACAAAATCCGAAAACTTAATCCGGTAATAATTCTTTTATGATTATTGCTTATTATGATTCGGTAAGATGTCATAAAAAAACGAGTTTTAAATTGACGTTTCGTGATTACCGCACCGCTTAATAGACGGTTTTCAGCTGCAGGCTGTCCTCGATTATGCTTTTCCCACGGATTTTTAATAAAATTAGTCATAATTTACCGGCGATTGTATACGCTGCGTATTTGATCGCGGGAAATGCGTATTTTCTCATCTTATTAACTTCCATACGAAATGATTACGGCGAGCGCTGATCCGTTATAAAATTGCCCGTGTATCTACTGTAATGTTCGCGATGGCGGGAGGAAAAGAGAATTGTAAAGAAAACTATGAACTTCCACGGGCTATTCATCATTCGTTACGCGCATTTGTCGGCGCGTTTTGATTATTTTCACACATTTTAGTGGCTCTTAAAACGGAATCGATTATCTGTTAAAATCTCTTGTATTTTGAAAGTGTTGTTTCGACGATTGATCATGAAAATTAGAATGAACTTCTCAGTAATTCTATAAATAAATCATTAAAATGTTTTCGATATGCTTTATTGTATCTTTAAGTGTTATTAATTCTATACAGAGAAAGATGTTAGGGCAGTAAACTTTGTAGTTTTAAAATAAGAACAAGTTATACAGTGAATTACAATACATTTATTCAATCTAACAAAATATGTGGCTTCTAGTTGCATCTAAGATAAAATATTGCTGTCACATATTTTACTACAAGTATTGTTATTTTTCTCGGTCTGAAGGATAGAGGAATCTCGCGATCATCAGATTAACATAACATATGTGAAAAACAACAATATACAGTCCTAAAGTTTAAATGAGAGAAGAAGGAACATATGACAAATGATATAATAACAATAAATAACAAGAATAACTTACGCTTTTGGAATGGAGATTTGACAGTTTAGCAATTGTTATGATCACTTTGCTTAGCAACGAGCTCTTTAGATCAGTCTGGCGTCACAAGAAACAATTTGGCGGTCTTTCCTAGCCAACTTTGCGTAACAACAAAAACAAATTACCAAAATCTATATTGCTGGATATCGTCATATTTCTAACCCATTTGCATCATTTGACAGCAAAATCATTCTTTGAGGATTTTTCCGTAAAATGATGCAAATGGGTTGTTAAGTATAACATATGTGGTATCGTTGGATTCGTCCTTCGATAACCTTTCCAAAAAGTAAAAATGTGTAGGATGTTCTATTTAAAAAAAGAAAGTTAACGTCACTTCCGTTGAAACCGGAAATACAATTGAAATGCTGATAACGGCAAAAATTAATTTACAAAAAATAGAAATCGACTTATTTTTTCTAAAAACGCGCTGTATAAGCCCAAAAACGAAAAATTCCCTCAGCGATGGAGTGCAAAAAAAAATTGTGGTAAATTCTTTTTTACTCTTTTTATGTTTTGTTTTATTTCTTCATATACTTAATGTATACTCTATGTAAACTAGAAAGAATCTTAATGTACCTAAAGTATTACATAAGTAACACATTAATGTATATTTTTGCATGCTTTTCTTATATCTGCAGTGTAGTTTTATGCAACAGAATGTGTATTGTCTGTATACGTATATCTTTTTTCCAAAACAATAACCACAACAAACCCCTACATTATGATTTGTTCCACTTAACAGCCGAGCGCATTGCATGCACATAGAGTAGTGTCTATTGAACCTTTAGGGAATTAGTATCTAAAATAGGACGGTGTGGAAATATGGACACTTGACGGGAAATCACCCCTGAATAATAATAGTATTACTTATGGCGTTAACATTAGACGCACAAACAACCCTCAAACATTACCGCCGCAATGTGTATTACACCCTCCAGAGTAGTTCTAGATCCTATTAGAGCTCTATTCATTATCTATTTCTAGTCCATACAGCTTCAGCTATGAATTTAATCCCGTTGTGTATTGAAATGTGCACCCACAACCCTATTTGGATTAAAAATTTGACTCACCACTTGGTCTATCGCATAGTCATAAGGTATCCAGTTGCTTTATTGCCACGCAATTTAAATCTATGATTCATGCAAGCAAAATAATAGGTTTTTACTATTCTAGGGAGATTTGACGTAATTTTTTTAAACATGTGGGCAGATTTCTTTCAACAATGTAGTTTTTTATCTTTATTTCTTGAACGCATAGCAATCTACCTTGTTAAATAAACTTATTATCTATTAACCGTCAAGATTACAACAAGATTTATAAAGACATTTCCGATATTGCCAATTATAAAATATGAAATTTCTCAGAGTTTCATTTAATTAACAAACATAATTCAGACGGGAAACATTTCCTCTTTCTTCAACTTCATCACACGGTAATTCCACAGTTGTTCATTTACTATTTGTATGGATGTATGTACATGTATGGGATATACTATACATGCGTACATATATAAATATTTCTGCATAATGAGTTATAATTGATTGTTAGTGCCTTAGACTTCTAATTAGAATACCTTGTATAACTAAGATATACGATGCATATTGCGTATACATAGTAAGAATGATAGGTAATCCGTGTAGAAATGTTGAAAACGAAGGAATTGCTTACACCATGCACAACGAATAAACGCATGTTTGCCGCAAATACCTCATTGCTGTGTATTTTGTGCTTCCTTCGGGAAGCTGAACCTTACAGGATCTTTAAAATGTGGTAGTCGTTCGGCGATGTATCCACTTTTACACCATGCGTATTTAAATAGATTGAAGAATCTTGGCGATGACAATTGATTATGAGTTGAAGATTGTAACTGAAGAAGTTTCTGGAATGATTATATAGAAATACTAAACCTAGATCACAAACAACCCATTAAGTATAAGATTAGTGTAATTTTGAGTTGTATATTTATTATCTGTTAAAATTCTAAAAAGGGAAACTATTTCGGTTTATTATTTAGGAAAGTAAAGTAATAATTTCCGTTAATAATATTAATAGTAAGTATTCTTACACAAGATACTTTTTCAAGATTTGAAGTTAAATATGCATTTGTCACTGGATACACATTTTTATTTCAGTATATAATAAAACCAGGAATGATTTTGATTTTATCTTTTAATTCCTTAAAATTAGAAATTTTGATCCACTTCAATGTCCGGAAAACTAACTTCTCAGCATTTTAAAGATTGGTTTACAGGTGTGTAGTTACAAAATACTTAAATACTGGAGCTGAAGGTATTTGGTTATTGGATTCCTGGAGTGGGCATTGTCCGAGTGATGTGCACAATTTAGTACCAACAAACAGAAAAGTAAATATTTTTACCATTCCAAAGGAAACAACTTCAATGGTACAACCTCTAGACGTTTACGTTTTTTTTAGAGCATGGAAAAACTTTGTGAGAACATTTTTGGCTGAGGTACTACTTATGGATTACGACATAATTCGACACCAAAGAAACAGTATTATTCAGTTACAATCTTTAACTCATAATCAATTGTTATCGCCAAGGTCCTTCAATCCATTTAAATGCGCATGGTATAAAAGTGGATACATTGCCGAATGCCCTTACCTGTGTTTCCTTGTGGGTGATATTTCTACATCTTGCAACATGGTCGATTAAATGAAGACTAATTATATATGTTCTCCATAAATGTAACAGATTGAAAGCTTCTGAAGCAATTTAACCGCAACTATCTCTATTCAATAAAAATCCGAAAATCAACTGAAAAAACTTGACTATAGCGTGCAAAAGAAAGATATGAGAAGTTATATGTAAAACCTTTTATAAACGAAAACTCGTCCATTTTACCATGATTGGTGTGAATTTACGATGCTCGAAGAGGCGGTCATCATCATTGCCTGTGTTTTCGTCCTCATTGTTGCTATCGTTAAGAAAAATGCGGTCTCTATTAAACGAGTTAGCGTTTCATTAATCCAAACATGAGCACGTTTCCGTGTCTGCCGACCGGACAGGTTGATAAATCTCGCTCATCTCAAATGCTCTCTCCTCGCTCTCTCACTGTGTGAGTGTTGCGAACCGACCGATCTGCCTCGGAGATTCCCACGTAACCGGCAATGTGAAGTTCTTTTCTTTTTCGCAGGATTCACTCCGACGATCGTACTATACTCATGCAATGGTACAGAGGTGAAGATTCCTTTTTAACTGCTCTCGGTGAAATTATATGTGTATACACTAAGCATACACCAAGTTTAAACAAACGTCTAAGCATCTGCAACAAGTTCATTACATATTTGGACGCAAGATAGAATTATTTCAGTCACCAATCACATCATTATTTGCTTCTTGATTAAGTATGAATAGGAAATAATAAAAGCCATAATATGATAACGTAACTTAGTTATAAGTACTAGAAAGGAATTAAAACAAATTTTAATGATACTGATGCAGAAAACGTAAGTGCAGGTCAAATACCCATAAAATGGATGAAAATAGTATAGGTAAAAGTGAATTTTCTGCTGAAAAAATAGTCTTTTTTTCTGTTGATGCTTCGCTTAGATCAAAAAGAATCAAGAGAACCAGAAACCCTATCTAAGAATATCATAAGCTTCTTTTAAAAAACTTTTATATTTAAAAGTACGCCATTCTTCTACTAACACTATCTAACACTGGAATTATAAGGATAGCTAATAATCTTCTTTAATTAAAAAAGTAATTATTTGTTTTTATGTAGAGTTAACTATCAGAACAATAAATTTATAGCAATATCATATGCTTATTACTCCAATGATTCACTTTAGATTTATCAGAGGTTGGAAACAACAGGCCTTAAGTTAACGAAATGGGGTTATTTAAGACATCATCATGGATAACAAAATCCACATGTTAACATTGTACTAGAAACAAAATATTTCTGCTGACCTACCCTCCTTGGCCATGGAAGTAGGACCGCTTGAGAAATATTAAATTTATAAGAATATTTATTAAATATAATTTTAATTTCGAAAATCTATAAAAGCATAATTGTTATTTGAGTAATACCCTATTGCTGGTTATAAAAATAATGCTTAGGGGTGTAATAAACTGATTATCCACCTGCAATGAATCACGCCTCTTGCCATTCGTACCTTCAATAACTATGTTTAGTTTGAATTGTGTCGTTCATTAGTATCATTGCAAATATAAATAAAAACAGTATTTTTACCGATTTTCAAAAGAACTTACGTTTCAAAGAGTTTTAATTTTATTCGTATGTGTCCATTTTTGCGGTCAATTATTCTCATAATGGGAAAAAAGAAGGATATAGCATTAGAGAAAAAAGCACAAATTTCTGCTCTTCTGGAGACGAAAGAATTCTCTCAACGGGAAGGTGCACAAAAAGAGGATGTATCACATCAAACTATTCTGATAATCACGAAATTAATTAAGGAGAATATTTCTAGTACAAATATGTAGTGGCAGAACATACTGCGCCGGCAAACGCAAAACAACTATAAGATATGATCGTCGTATAGTAAAAGTGGCTACAGAACATCGTTTTTTATCCACTGAAGGTTTTCATAAAATTCTTAGTGGAGAAGGTGTACAAATATCAGCCCGAAAAGTCCGTGGACGTCTTCATGAAGTAAGCTTGAAATGCAGACGTCCGGAAAAGAAGCCAAGACTAACATCTAAAATGAAAGTGACACGGTTTCAATGAGCTAAACAATACCATTGGAGATTGGGGAAAGGTAAATTTTATTTATCATCTGTATTTTTTGGTCAAATTAATCATAGTTCATTTTAATGGTTCTCTACATTGTTTACTTTTTCCTAGATCATTTATAGCGACAAATCACGGCTGGACATGCTAACGGAGAGCGTTATAAAGAAGCATGTGCAATCTAATGGTTTGGTCGTGTATTACGGCAGAAAGACCGGGACCACTATATTTCGTTAACGGAACAATGGAACAAAGGCAATATAAAAATTTATTTAATACCTTTTATTGGTTCATTGGATCCGACTCAAAGCCCATATACTTTTATGCAAGACAATGTGTCATAAGGCAAAGAGTGTAATGTGATACCTTGAATGTAAAAATCTGCGTGTACTACCTTGGCCAGGCAATTCACCAGACATAAACATAATTGAAAATGTGTAAAATATCTTGAAAAACATAGTAAGTACGCGAAACTCAAATACAGAGGAAGAATTACAACATATTGAACATGTATGGCATAATAGCGACGAAATTTAAAAAAAAAACAATAAAAAGCTGCGTTGGCAGTATGCCAAAAAGGATTGAGACAATAATCCAACAGAGGAGGAACAAGCAAATATTAGTAAATATATGTTCAAATTATATTTACTTGCATGTTATACGTAATTAAATAATAATATTGCTAACATTACCAACTGTTTTTTTAAATTTTATCCCAAAATCATGTTTTTAAGTTGTCCTAATTCGATGGCCAGGAACTGTAAATGTTACCTGTTCTTAGGGTCCCCCTTCTTGAATATAGACTTGATAGCCGCTATAGTCCAATCTACGTATGCATCCTGTATTCCAAGCTTCATTCAATATTTTGTGCAACAGTAGCAATACTACTGCTCCCATATACCGTACGAGCGAGCGTACTAAGATCACCCGATTTTACACGAACTCAGCGCATCTAAACGTGTGCTGTGTTGAATGTCACTGTGGAATGTCACTTGCTTGACAAAATTGCGTAAACGCAAATTCATTTGTGCACCTTGCCCACGTTATAAGCGGCGTATTCATTCACTTACATATGCAAACCATGACTTCGCTCTTGGATTTCCGAAAACATCTTGCTCGCGTTATAAACGGCATATTCGTTCACATACACATGTAAGACACGACTTTACTCGCATTTCCGAAAAATGCTGATTATGCTGGCTGATCATAGTACCCTCGCTTTTACGGTCATCTCGTCTTTAATATTATCGATTCTTGTCGCTTTCCCATTCTTAAGTTTTTTTATGGCTTGGTTAAGTTCATCTTCCGTTATATCGTGCCTCTCATAACCCTGGCTGTCGTCACTCTTTGCCCCAGCATTCAGCATGTTCGCAAAGTAGTTTTGCCATCTATTTGTTATCTGTTCATTTGTTGTTAGTAATTCACCATTTCCATCTTCTGTATATTATAAGTAATTTAGCGTTTCCTCTGCTATCTCGTTCCATCTGTTGATCAAATTCTTCCCATTGCCGTACTTTTACTTCTCCAGGCACAAATAAAAAAGGCAAAGAAGAATAGTAAAAAAACTGGTTCTTTTACTATTTTTCTCTGCCTTTTTTTTGTTATAATTATCTTCATTCCTACTGCACACTCCATCTGATTTTTTTCTTGTATTTCTCTCTTAATGTTATCGCTCCACCATCTCGTTCCCCTAACACTGTCATTTTTAGATATTCCACATATTTCCTCGTATACTGTGCACGTTGCATTCTTGTAAATTCTCCATAGTACTTCCAGTTGATTTTTAATTACGGATAAAAATGCTTTCTTCTCGGATTAGAAAGTAAAACCGTAGGCTCCGTGTCTATACGATGTTTGGCACGTTAAAAATACTTACCAAAGGTTGGAACCCCTGTATTCGGCAAAATTCTAGTAGAGTTGGCTACAATTGAAATTGTTCAATGAAGAGACCAAATGGATGAGTAACATTTTGTTTTTGGCACAGTTTTTGCCCATCTATTAAATATTTATATTAAAATCATATGACCTTGTACTTTATGTACTGGCAACGAAATTGTTTACATATCACACAGCCAAGTTAAGTGATTATCAATCTCCACTACTAATAAAAAAAACACAAATTAACAGTAAGTAGGAAGTTTTAATTCCTAATTGCCAAATAAAATGTAACTTTGCGCTCATTCATTAGCGCTTTTGTAGAACTTTTCAGGCTTACATTAGTTAACTGACCTACACAACTTATAAAAATAACTTTATTTATTTAGAGAAGAGGTTAAATTTAGATATAGTTTTACGTAAATCGTTAAATCATATTGCAGCTATAAAAGCGTTGTTTTACAGGTAATCTATTCAAAAAAAAACTATTTAAAAAAAATGGAAATTGTTTTTCCTCTTTTTTAATCCTTTTTTTCCAAAAAGATCAATACAATGAATGTAATTTGTACTTTCACCCATACTTAAATTACATATTATTTTTTCTATTTCTTTAACATGCAAGAGGAAGTGTGTTTTTATGTAAGTATCAAATTATTCCCAATAGAATAATTTCATCATAAATCTGAAACCTAAATTGAAAATTTTAAATTATAATTATGATAATTACATTTATATACCTATATAAGATGTATGGCAATTAAATAACGAGAAATTGTTTCGAACGCTCGAACTGACAACACTGGCGGGTATTCAACGACGTAGGTATAAACTTCCACAGTTTTACTAAATGCTTAGTAAGTTTCAACTCGGTCGAGTGCTTTGTGTGTGAAGTAGTAGGTTTGAAAGGTTGATGTTGAAACGTTGTATGTCGAAAAAATGTGCGATCAAAAATTCGAACAGAGAATTGTGATCAAATTTTGCAGGGGATGAAAGCTGTGTCTTCCAGTATGACCCTGAGACTCGTCAGCAAAGTAAACAGTGGGTTGAGATTGGACGAGAGCGTTCTCAAAAAGCAAGAATGCCGCGGTCACAAATGAAGACAATGCTCATTTGTTTCTTCGACATCAATGGCATTGTCCACAAAGAATTTGTTCCACAAGGCCAAACTGTTAATACGGCCTTCTATGTTGAAGTTTCGAAGCGGCTGTGTGCCAGGGTTGCGCGGATAAGGCCTAAACTGAAGAAATCAAGATGGATTCTTCATCACAGCAACACGCTCGCCTATTCGTCGCTTCTTGTTAGACAGTTTTTAGCGAAAGAAATAATTCCAACGCTGACTCACCCCCCGTACAGCCCAGATCTGGCACCACTGGACTTCTGGCTGTTCCCAACAATGACGGTTCGACTCCATAGAAAATATCCAGACGGAGACGACGACGGTTTTGCAAGGTCTAACTTCGGGCAACTTTGAGAGGTGTTTCCAGAAGTGAAAAGAGAGATGGAATAAGTGCGTGGCACTCCGGGGGAGTTACTGCGAAGAAATGAATGCGTGATTATGTTCAGTTTTTTATAATAAAGCTTTAATAAACAAATTATCGTTATTTAATTGCCACACCGATTGTAAAAGCTGTTCTGCACTTTTATTAACGCACTAAGTGTTACAGTCCAGGATACCTGCGCTGTCTTTAACGTCATACTTAAATCATATGTATCAATTCTTTTTTAAGTACTTCATTTTGTAAGTAGTTACTGAGACTTAACATTTTGAGTCAACAGTTAAGTACAGCAACGTCCGTATGTTTTGTTTGTTGCCATGATAACCAGGCAATACTTACACTAGAACCACACGCAGCATTTACATGTTCCGAAATTGACGAAACTGATTTTAAATATACATTACAGGTGGCTGTAATTGTGTTAAAAAGTACATAAGCTGCTGATTTCAATGATGTAAACTCTTCGGGTTTATTTGCAGAAATAACAAAGTTATAACCAAATTTGTACGACTTTGAACGAAACCGTGAATTAGTAAAACAGAAATAGTAGTATATCTTACAGTTAGAGATGCTTAAATTGTGCATCGATAACAATGAACAACTTTCTGAGCATTCGATGTAATTTATCCTTCATTCATTATTGACAGTAAGTAGTTAAATGCCTACAATTGTTTCGGTGTAAAACAAAGGAATATACGAATTGTTCTGATAACTTCGTTATTTCAGCAAATAAATCCAACAAGTTAACATCAATGACATCAGCAAATTACCCTCTTTCTGATGCAGTTAAAGGAAGTTTGTGTAAAAATCTCGATACGCGTAAATGCTATTTAGGCTTTAGTGCAATTCATTGAATTCTAGATGAAAATGTACACACAGAATATCAAAATAATACTTTGAAATGATAGTCGCTAAAGAAATACCAACAGGACACGCTTCAGGACTAGGACAGCGATTGCTTGTAAAGTTCTAGGATCTTAATAAATTGTAAATTAGCATACATTTGATGCACGCTGTAAATTTTACGAAAACAATGTAATCATTAACAGTTATTCATGTAATTATTTCCCATTCTTCTTTTTTAAAAAAAAAAATCATAGGAAATAAATGCAAAAGAGGAACTTTCGTAACTTACAAGTTGATAATTTCCTGGATCATTCAACATAAGGTCTATAAGTAGGCGGATAGGTGAATCTAAGAATTACTTTTCTTCGCATGTAATTATACCGATGAATCGATGCTTGGAAATTTACATTACATCGATGATAACAAAAGGAGATACGGTCAACAATGGAACAAGATACCAGCCATGTGTATATCCGTTTGTTGATTTACCGGAAACATTTAGAATGAGCACGTGCATGTGTCATATAGATAAACGGTAGCAGCGAACTACTTTCAAACACGGAGAGACAAGAGAACGAAAAAGATCTGATATAAATTATCATTGCTTGCAGAAGTTTGAAATATGTTAAGAATTTTATCATAAAAACGCTTATGTTGTCTATCAAATAATAATTTTTGTTCGTTTCTGAGCAGCTTTAGGTACAGGCTGACATACTATTAGATTGATATTTCTACAAGTATTAACTCCTCTTCGGCAATTATAACAAGGTATTCGTTGCAACTCATTCATTCTGCATTCTTTAAAGTGAAGGTGGATGGACTAACATCCAACATTATTCAAATTTCTAAATAATATGTCTGGTCTTCATTTTGTGGTAGTCTTACAGACAACATGTCCGTAGTTAAGGGTTAAAGAATTCCAACTCATTACAGCAAAGCTTTCGTGAAGCCATCATGGCAGACCAAAATGAAAGATCAATATATTTGAATCGTAAAAAAGGCTTAAGTGATAAGTAGAGTTGCTCAATTTGCGCCAACAGCCAGTGGCGGGCGCATAAAAGTTTACACAAAATAAGCATTAGATATATTTCCAGAGTTGTTTCGGCAAACCTACTGCAGCGCGAGGAAAAAGTGTGTTTATATGCAAAAAAGAAACGTTCTGCATCTAGTGACGTTATATTTGCGTAAGTAAAATAATCTTTCAAATAACTTAACGATTCTATTGACGCACCTTCACAAATGTGTCTTAATGTGCCAAAATCAGAATCTTTCTCTAAAACACTTTCAAACCTTTCTAGAACACAAACATTTTGCAGAGATTCCACTAACGACACCGAAGGATTTTGTAATTTTTCTATTGCCTCCACTAGTCCGAAGTAATTGTTCTGAATAGTTTTTAAATCCGTTTTAACCTGACCATCTTGAAGTTTCGACTGGCTTTCCTTGATAGACGCAGCTTCCTTTGGATCGAATTGCAAAACCACATTCTTGCTTAATATTCTCAAAATATTTATGATAATAAAACGCGGCCTGTAACCATGTCCCCCAACGTGTAAGAATAGGTTTTGGTGGCTCAGGCATACGGAGACACAGTCTGCGAAATTTGCGAATACGTTTTGACAAACACTGCTTTTGTATGCGCTATTAAAGCGTCTACCCCAGGATAACATTTTCTAATACTATCTGCCACACGACTGACAGCATGAATTTTACACGTAATATGTAACAAGTTAGCACAATGTTTTTTAAGAGACCGGCCTACAGAAAGCATGTTTGCGGCACCATCACTCATAAACATCAACAGTTGGTTTGTTGGAAGTTCAAACTTTTCCAATGTATTTAACACTAACTTTGAAATTACTTCGGCAGTACATTGTTGTACTCGTTGGAAGCTAATAGAATTGAAGGTGACGATTGATGTGGTTCCATTGTACGTACCATTACATTAACCACAGAATGTTTTTTTACGATCTGTTGTTTCGTCCACACACAACCACAGTGTTTTATCTTTCAACTCCGATTTAATTCTTTTTTCATGTTCACGAGCAGATGGCACAATTCTTTGTAACGATGCCCGACTTGGTAATTTGCAGTCCGAATATTTATTCAAAAGAAGACATATGCTTCCTTGTCAAGTAAATTAAACGGTAGATTACATGCTATAAAGGTAACACATAAATTAAATTTAAATTTGTCATAGTGTCGTATGCAATTTTTTCTTTAAGAATGCTGTTTACTATTTACGAGACGTAGACAATCCCTTTTGGACGAACACATTAAAGGGATATTACAAACTACACATTGAATTTCTGCTATAAATTCTGTAACTTTGTCCAACATTGGTCGTTTTCGCGACGTAGGCAACATTTTTAAAACAAACTACGAAATAGTATTTACGGCAACGTAAATGTATACACAACAGATCTGGCTGAAACCCGCAGTTATACTGAGGGTTGTATCGAACCTCCGCCACTGCCCGTTGGCGCTAGTGAGCAACTGTAGACTGATAAGAGACGCAAGTCTCTTCGTTACCACATAGAAGCCAACTTATTTTGAAGTTTAGTCTTTACCCAAGGCTATTGAAGGCTCGTACATAGACAAGAAATGTCCATTTGCTGGAAATACTCCTACCCAAGGTAGAATTTGAATAGGTGTAATTAAAAAGGTGAAGATGCAACGTACAATAGTCAAAAATTAGTGCTTCAAAAAGAGCTTAAAGTTTTTACAAATTAACGCTGGATTACTCTAAAACTTTATTGGTGAGGAATAAATAGATTTTCGTAAAAAATTGTATAAATAAAAACTAATATTAGAAATTGCAATTTAAGCCGTTGACCAATGCCATACTTTGTGACGAATGCCCTCAAACTCTACTTTATTTAGATTCTCAAACTGTACGAGGGACGTTTGACACAAGAGTGACTTTTCAATGGTTGGCAACACTTCCGCTACGGTGATTATATCGCTGGCTTCCACCATGTTTCTGATGCCTACTGTCAAATTTTTACACAAATCTGACAGATAAGTTATGTTTTATATTCATTTAAAGAAAACTGCTTTCGTTGTTGTGTAAATATGAAAAAAATAAAAGAATTTCGAGCGTTAATTAAACATTATTTTTTATGTGGAAAAACAATTGAAGCAACCGAAGAAAAGTTACATAAATATTATCGTAAATATACTCATTCCCATGAAATAATTTGTAAGTGGTTTTCTACTTTAAAAAATGGCCGGATGAGCATGGATGATACAGAACGTCCGGGACTGTCATTTACTGTAACTACTCCAGAAATGCTTAAAATCCATGCCGTTGTAATTAGTGATCGTAGATTGAAAGTCCGTGAGATAGCTGATGAAGCAAGTATTTCAACCGAACGGGTATGCAATATTTTGCACGAACGTTTAAATATGAGAAAGCTATCCGCATTTGCTTAATGCTGAGTAAATACGCGCTCGCATTAAAAATTCAGAAGAATGCTTGGCTATCTTCAAACATAAAGGGATTTTTCCGTCGATATGTCGTAATATATGAAACTTGAATATACCATTATACTCCAGAAACAAATACAGTCGAAACAATGGACATCTCCAGATGCAAAAGCCGTTTTTTCGGCCACAGTTTTTGGGGATTCCAAATGTGTTATCTTTATTGATTATTCACAAAAAAGAAAAACGGTAGCTGGTCAATATTATGCTGATTTGCAGACATGTTTGGATGCGCCGAACTTAACAAAAAATGACCGCGTTTCTTGAAAAAAAGTGTTGTTCCGCTGTCTCATTCGTCCGATGTTGCTACAACAAAATTAGTTGAATTGCGTTACGATTTCCTGCCTCATCCGCCATCATCACCAGATCTGGCTCCCAGTGCTTTCTTCTTATTTCCAAATTTTAGAAAATGGCGGTGGAAGGAGATTTCAAACAAATGAAGAAGTGATATTCGAGACAAATGCATATTTTGAAGAGTTTCCGAAAGATTACTAGAGCAACGCAAACTGCGCTGAAAGCCAGTGGCTGACGCATAAAAGTTTACACAAAATAAACACGGCCGGGACAATTCGAAGGCCGATCTGCTGTGTATGCATCTACGTTGTCGTATACTATATCGTAGTTCTACGTTTGTTTTGAAAATGTTTCCTACGTCGCGAAAACGACCAAAGTTGGACACAATGAGAGAATTTATTGCAGAAATGCGTGATTTAAAGTGTGATGGCGCTAAAATTCAATGTGTAGTGTGTAAAATAGATTTAATGTGTTGGTCGAAAAGTGATTGTCTACGGTACGTAAATAGTGCAGAGCATGTTTCAAAAAAAAATTCCACACGAGATTATGACAAATTTAAATTTAATTTATGTGTTTATTGCATGTAATTTACCATTTCATTTACTAAGGAAGAAAGCATACGTTTCGTTTTGGAATGAATATTCGGACTTTAAGTTACCAAGTGAGAGAACATTACAGAGAGTTGTGCCGTCTGCTCATGAGCATGTCGAGAAAAGAATTAAATCGGAGTTGCAAGATAAAAAACTGTGGTTATGTGTGGACGAAACAACAGATCGTAAAAAACATTCTGTGGTTAATGTAATGGTACGCACAATGGAACCACATCGACCGTCACCCTCAATTTTACTAGCTTCCAGACGAATACAACAATGCACTGCCGAAGTAATTTCAATGTTGGTGTTAAATACATTGGAAAAGTTTGAACTTTCAACAAATCAACTGTTGATGTTTATGAGTGATGGTGCCGCAAACATGCTTGCTGTAGGTCGATCTCTTACAAAACATTGTGCTAACTTGTTGCATATTACATGTAAAATTCATACTCTCAGTCTCGTAGCAGATAGTATCAGAAAATGTTATCCCGAGGTAGACGCTCTAATAGCACATACAAAAGCTGTGTTTGTAAAATCCCCAAAACGTATTCGGGAATTTCATAGACTATGCCCCGGTATTCCTGAACCACCACAACCGATTCTTACTCGTTGGGGAACATGGTTAGAGGCTACATTTTATTATCTTAAATATTTTGAGAATATAAAGACCGTGATTTTAGAATTCAACCCAAAGGAAGCTGCGGCCGTCAATGTAAGCCGCTTGAAATTTCAGAATAGTCAAGTTAAAACAGATTTGGAAATTATTCAGAACAATTACGTGGGACTAGCGGATGCGATAGAAAAACTACAAAATTCTTCGGTGTCGTTAGTGGAATCTTTGCAAATAGTGCAACATATTCACGCACAGCTATGCGCGATAGAAGACGCAAGAAATGTTTGTGTTTTAGAATGGTTTGAAAGTGTTTTAGATAAAGACTCTGATTTTGGCACATTAAGACAAATTTGTGAAGGTGCGTCCACAGAACCGTTAAGTTGTTCCAAAGATTATTTTACTTACGCAAATATAACGTCACTAGATGTAGAACCTTCGTTTTCGGCATACAAAAACACTTTTTCTTCACGCCGCACTCACTTTGCCGAAACAACTTTGGAAACATATCTAATGTTACAAATATTAAATAGACATTATCCACTTTGTGATTTCACGGAGGACTCTTAAAACGGTAAGTGTTTGAGCACGTATCACATTTAATTTATTTTGTGTAAACTTTTATGCGTCCGCCACTGGCTTTCGGCGCAGTTGCGTTGCTCTAATTAGATTACTCTTTGGATGGTTCGAAAAAATTGGAAACTAGCTTGGCCAAGTGTGTAGAGTTAAAAGAGGATTATGTTGAAAAATTAAATATATTTTTTTGAGTAAAATAACTTTTTTATTGAAAAGTCACTCTTCCATCAAACCGCTCTCGTATGTAGTTTAATTCTTTGAGAGCTTCCTCTATACCTACTCATTCTCAAGTCACTGGTATGTTGCACTACGTCATACATCAAGAAATGCTATTTTGAAATACATTTAAGAAAGAATCTTTATTTTGGCACCTTTTAGCTACTTCTTCAGCCTCCATACGTTACCAATCACTCTGTATAATGAAGGTTCCATAGAAGGTATTACCATTTTAATAACAACCACAGGAAGCGCGGATAAAAGAATGTACAAATCGGATTATTTCAAAATTCTCCATAACGATTCCTAATTTACGCCTATCTTTATAAAATTAACGCGCCATAATAAATAAATTCCATTTAATGCTCTTATCGCTGTCTGTAATATCTACTATCACATAAACAAAATTCGTTCTAATTAGATGTTTAATTGAATTATGCAACTCATGCGCTGATAAAAAACATATGTTCCCGATACATCTGCTGTTGCTCGTGCTAGGGAATTCGCAAAAGCTCAGCCCCTTTTCTTTCTATCCCTTTGTGCAAGCTACCTACGTACATCGAACGCTACCACATAGCTATACGCTATACGGAACTAACTAATCCAGGTGTACGCTCCGGCATTCGCAATATGTCGCACTTTTGAGGGAGAAACCGGAACGCATCTGTCTGGACAAATGCTGGGGTAAACTCGCTATGGCGAGGTATTTTGTCTGCATATACATACATACATATCTACATTATTGTTAGTCAGCTCCCTATGTAGATTTTATGAGAATGGTTGCTAAGCTAGGAATTAATCGCAGCCAGACTAATCTAATTTAACTATTTCGTTTTATTTGGAATGAATCAATTTCAATTAGTTCTAGAGATCGATAGACTAGTTCACATCTATCGACAACATTATACATATACCATTCCTCCAGCTATTATATTATTTTTGGAAGGTAACAAAACACAATTTCCAACTACCCACAGATTAAAAATTAAAATCTTGTGGAATAAATTTCTCTCTTACTAGTTTATGTGGATTTGTATATTACTATCCTTGTTTTTGGAACTCGTAAGTGTTAATTTGATCAGCACACGCAGTAGCAATAGATTTTCTTGCAAAAATCAGTGTCTATTCAGGAAAATATTTTTATTTCAAGACTATAAAATTGTATAACATAGGAAAATAATTTTCTTAAAATGTCATTTGGGTTAAATATTTTCTTAGGCGTAGAAAATCAAGAAAATCCAAGACAGAAAAATGTTCCCTCCAAGTAAATCATTTGCTTTTAAGCTAAGAAAATATTCATATTAAAGATACGAATGAAAAAATAGTCCAGATTTCACAAAGTTGTATTGAGAAATTAGACAACCAGTTTCGTGTTCAAAAAACGCATCATCAGGCCAGCTACAAGGATATCCAATAAAAGAAAAATTCCAATAATGGAAAAAAAAACCTAAAGTTAATAATTCAAATTAGGAGCAAGTGAATAAATTAATGAAAAAGTTTTTTTTATAGATTATAATATAATTAAATTATTTCTTTAATAATGTCATTAAGTAGGGATTATTTCTAGGTAGTTTAATAATTAATGAGTTAATATTTAAGTTTATTTATCCCTTTTTTATTATTAATATTTATTGTACATTAAAAAAAACTATAGTTAAATTAGTACACGTGGTATCTTTTAAAAATGTTTATGAAACATTATAAGTAAAGACCGGATTATATGCACAAAAAAACTATAAATATGCGCATATACTGGGTGTTAAAAAAAAGCGTTTAAATATTTAATATATTACGATCAAAAACAAGTAAAAAAGCCCTAATAAACGTGGGTCCGCAAAACAACCGTTTTCGAGATAAGTGCAATTGTTTTTTTTTGTATTTTTTAGCGTTTAGCGCTACAGAACTCGATAATCACAGATGTTCGAGATGTCCTTCCATTTCAATACAGGATGTACATCTTCTTAAGAAGGAACTCCGCATCCTTTCCAAAAAGCCCGGCTTTGCTTGAATTGTTTGACAACATTGTTCAATTCGCTATTGCTCGGCAAGATTATTTACTGGTGTTTCGTACACTAAACTTTTCAAGTAACCCCAAATACAAAAATCTAAGGGATTTAGGTCGGGAGATCTAGCAGGCCCCCTGGAATGGGACCCCCTCGACCTATCCATCTCCTATGAAATGTTTCGTTCAGGTGCTCCCTAACGACAAGCGTAAAATGCGGCGGTGCCCCATCTTGCATAAACCAAACATTCAATCTCCGATTTAGAGGGACATCGGGCAAGGTGTTTACCAGAAAGTTAAGGTATGCAGGACCTGCTAAACGTTGTGGCAAAACAACCGGTCCTAATAACCGATCTCCTAAAATGCCTAGCCAGATATTCAGACTGAAACGCTGTTGATGTCCGGATTCATGCGAGTTTTCGTACGACCAAACGGGATTATTGTGGCAGTTAGTGAAACCGGCTTCATCAGTGAAAAGGATGTTAGAAGAAAAATTCTGGTGTTCAGCAGATTTCCTTAAAAACCACTGACAGAATATCTTTCTTGCTCGGTAGTCAGGACGAGTAAGGGCTTGTACCCGTTGAATATGGTACGGATATAAAAGTTGTTGGTGGGGAATTCTCCAAACAAGAGGACTACTTACGCCTGCTTCAGCCGAAATTTTTCTCACACTAGTTTCGGGGTTTTCATCTACTATTGCCAAGATTTGTTCTTCAACCTCGGGCATACACACTGACCTTGGACGTCCGCTTTCGTAAGCGCGTTTTTTGAACTAACTCAACCGCTCAACCGCTGGTAAACGTTTCCAAACATCACACACATGCGAAGGCCGTTGTCGGCCATTTCAGCATTTGAATAAGGCATTGCAAATCAGAAACTAATTTCCCTTGCGTCGAAAATAAATTCAGCGAACTGATCAATAACGCAAATGTCATATGAAAACAAAAAGTTGTTTTTTTTTATTAAATCGCATTTATTTGGAACAGCGTATGCATAGCACTGCGAACTGATAATAAAATTTATGAAAACAATTGTTTTACTTTAGAGAAAGTCGTGGTTTCTATGACCAAAGCAACAAAAAAAAAAAAACACTAAACTGATAATGAAAATTGTGGCTTTCGTTGATTTTCAAAAAAGACAAATACACTTATCACGAAAACGGTTGATTTGCGGACCCATGTTCATTAGAACTTTTTTACTTGTTTTTGATCGTAATATATGCTCCTTAAATATTTAAACGTTTTTTGTTAATACCCTGTATATGCACGTTTTTTTTTTCGACAAAATATGCAAAAAACCGAAAATTCCAAATAAAAATGTAATTCAGGTTTATTAAAAACAAACATGTTGTACTAAGATAATATATTATAATGCAGGTAACACACATTTAAAATTGCACTAAAGTCTAAAAAGATCTTAAAATACATCTAAATATTAACAAACATGAATAATTTATTATTAATTTTTATTATAAGAGCACTTTATTACTAAATATTTCTCCAAATTTTCTACTAAAAATGATGTCGTTTATCTGTAAACATATGTTTATACACTGAAAATGTCCTTTCCACATCTACTGAAGTTATTGGCGCATTTTTTAGTCTACATATTGTTTCCGTACTTAATGTTTCTTTAAAATCACCTTTTAATATGTTAGCAACTTTTAACATACCGTATCCCGTATTTTTCGAAATCACATTTTCACATTTTTTATTTATGGTAAGTCCGATTTTACCCTGCACATTAGCACATGATTGTTGAAATTCGTCCACAAATTCAAGGGATTGTGTTAAACTCCATGTTGTATTCTCCAATGCTAAAATAGTTGCGATTCCGTAACACATCGAGAAGAATCCATAATCTCCGAAAGGACGGTTTTTATTTCTGCAAAATGATCCGCATAAAATATGGCAGCATTCAACCATGTCCCCCATCTTGTAGTTACAGGTTGAGGAGGAAGTGGTGTATCTGGCAGTCGGTCCTTGTACATCTGAATATGTAGCGGAGCCTTTAAAAACACTTTCTTCACATTACTAATTAATTCATTGACCAGAGGAAATTGGTTCCGTATTTCTTCAGCAACCCTGTTGAGGCCATAAGCAAGGCATGTGACATGAACTAGGTTGGGATGGAACACCTTCAAATTGTACGCTACTCGAACCATATATGGTGCCGCGTCTGACACTAGAAGTAATGCTTTCTCCAAAGGAACTGCTTCAGGCAAAAAAGATTACTTAATCCTTCTTGAATAAATCTTGAAATTGTTGCATTGTTTGTCCTTTCAAGCTGCTGTGAAGAAATTAAATATGATCTATTAGAGATATTTTCTTTCAAGATTCCAATCAGAAGGTGAGCTATGTAACGCCCAGCATTATCCGTTGTCTCATCGACTACTATATAAAAATTATTGTCTCCGATTAATTTTCTTATTTTGTTTACTGTGTCAGTATAAGTACTACCCACTTCACCTTTTCTTAAGGTACTTTCATCGGGAATATTATGTGTACAATATTTTTGAAGAAACGATTTAAAGTTTGTATTATTGAACTTATTAAGGGGAATATCAACACTAACTAAAGCGCGACATAACTCTTCATTAAATAGTTTCTGGTCGGTTTTCTTTCTTCCCAATTCAGTGCATTGTAAAATTGACTGGTTCTTTACTCTACAATTTTTGTTTGGCAGCATGTGAAGATGTCTTAAGATGTTGGTCTACTTGAAATTTTTTTTCACAGGGGATCTGAAGAGAATAATATAAAATTTCAACACTAATCTTGGAAATGCTGTATCAATAAATATTTCCACGTTAAAAGTATATCCCCAAATGTGTTACACACGTATCAAAAAATCCTTAATACCGATATACAGGGTGGTCAAGTTAAATTTTCTCAAGAATATTTCAAGAAATTCAACATTCTTTAAAACTTTCAACGCCCCCGTGTCTTTTTTTAACCACCGTGTATATGGACTTTTCAGTTAACAAACAGTAAGCTCTGGTTACAATTTGTAAAACGGATTTGAGGACACCTTGCATAAATTTTACTTAATACATTGTTATTTTACTCAAGATTACTAGTTCACTTAAGTCGCAAATTAAGCATTACCTACAATCACGAAATATTTGTATCTTTTTTTAATTTACATTACAATAAAAAAGCTTAAAAAAAGTACTTACTTTCTTTGAACTATTATCATTATTATTATTATTATTATTATTAAGATTGCATAATTTGAAAAACTTTAAAAGCAAATGACAGAAATTAACTTGTATCTGAGGTAAACACTTAATATTGTAATGAATATCAGTAAAAATTAATCTTCAAAGGTTTTCATTTTAAAATAAAGTTATTTTATATCTTACAAGCCTATTAGCCTATACAGTGAGGTCCTAAATTTCCAGCATTTCCGGTTTCACCGGAAGCGATGTCTACTTTCATATTTTAAATGGAACATCCTGTATATTTTTACGTTTTTATAAAGGAAATCTAAAAGCAAATCCAACGATACCAGATATGTTATACTTAAGAAATATGACGATATGCAGCAATAAAGGTTTTGGTAATCTGTTTTTGTTCTTACGCAAAATTGGCTAGGAGAGAGCGCCAAATTGTTTCTCGTAACGCCAGACTGATCTAAACAGATCGTTGCTAAGCAAGGTAATCATAACAATTGCCAATCTGTCCCAATCTCAATTCCAAAAGCGTAAATTATTCTTGTTATTTATTGTTATTATATCCAGCATTTGTCATACGTCATACGTTCATTCTTTGTGCTTGTTATTATTTTCTTTTATTTTAACTTGTTTTGTTAATTGTCCTTATTTCTTTACTTTATCGAAATTTATTGCAATTAATTAATTATGGTAAGTTTGTTTAAATATGTTAGTTTTTGATGGACAATATGTCTGCTTTTTAGGTTTTTTGTGATGTTACCTTTATGATGACTTCGGCACGAACCATGCAAAATTGCTGGGTCAATTTTAATATTACGTAAATCTGGCAACAATTATCACCTTATTTGCCACGTTTGCGCAACAAATTGTACAATAATTTAAATCATATTATCTTCTGTTAAAGCAGTCCGCTCTGTAAATTTTATACTATCTATGTTTACATAGCGCAAAGTTCAAATATTTCCGGCTGTACAATGGCAGTGTTCATTATGTTCCACTTCGTGGTTATTGTTGCCAAATTTACCGAATATTAAAATTAGGTACTTACTTGATGGTTATCTTACGTGGTCTATGCGGAAGCCATTGTAAAAATCAACAACATAAAAAACTGAAACTTAAGCTTATTGCCTATCAAAAATTAACAAATTTAAACAAACCTATCACAATTAATTAATTACAATTAAGTTCAATAAAGTAAAAGAGAGACAACAATGAACAAAACAAGTTAAAATGAGAGAAAACAATAACAATAAATAACAAGAATAATTTACGCTTTTGGAATTGAGACTTGACAGTTTGATAATTATTATGATGACTTTGCTTAGCAATAAGCTCTTTAGATCAGCTTGGCGTCACAAGAAACAATTTGGCGCTCTTTCCTAGCCAACTTTTCGTAACAACAAAAACATATAACCAAAACCTTCTTAAGTTAAAGTATGACATATGTGATATCGTTGGATTGGCCTTTCGATTACCTTTCAAAAACGTAAAAATATAAGGGCTGTTCCGCTTAAAAAAAGGTAGTTGACGTCACTTCCGGTGAAACCAGAAATACAGTTGAAATGCCGATAACGCCAAAAGTTAGTTCACAAAAAAGAGAAATCGACCTATTTTTTCTAAAAATGGATCTGAATAATAATCATGTAATATTTTATACCTTTCCCTTAAAACCAATGATATCATTTAATATTGAGACGTTATTTTAATGTTTGTTATTTTGTTTCAGCTTCGAGATCAAGTTCCAGTACCGGTGGCACAAACAATTTACCTCCATTACTCTTTCACAATGTCCATGGCGATAACATCCGTATATCCCGAGATGGAACCGTCGCCCGTCGAGTGGAGAGCTTCTGTAAGGGCATAGCGTTCAGTTCACGGCCAGTTAAACTCAACGAAAAAATTTGTATAAAATTTTTGGAAATTTCAAACAACTGGAGCGGCGTAATAAGATTTGGCTTCACCTACAATGATCCCAGTACCTTAAGATATGGATTACCAAAGTACGCCTGTCCCGATTTAACTAATAAACCTGGCTATTGGGCTAAGGCACTGCCGGAACGATTTTGTAGTCAAAGTACGATACTATTTTATTATGTTACCGCTGCTGGCGATGTTCACTTTGGCATTAATGGCGAGGAAAAGGGCATCTTTTTCAGCGGTGTCGAAACAAGAGGCCCTTTATGGGCCCTTATTGATGTATACGGCAACTCTACAGCTATAGAATTCGTCGATATCCGTCACCAATTAAATAACTCTCGAAGAAGTGGTTCCTCAAGCTGTGATAATACGCCAGATGAAGTAGATAGGATTATTTACCCCATGACAGCTGTAAGTATTCATCAGAGAGAAAATGAAGAACTCAGTTATCCGGCACTGAGACATCAACAACCCCAACTAAATTACCAATCAATGCCTTTGCACCGAACTAAAGGACGTAACATAAGATTAAATAGCAATCGTAGTGTCGCAACGCGCGTTGATACCGAATTTTGTCAAGGTTATGTTTTCACAGGAAGACCACTCCAAATCGGGGAACGCATAGTAATACAAGTGTTAGCAATGGAACCAATGTTTCAGGGATGTTTAAGTCTAGGCTTGACGTCTTGTGATCCCTCCACTCTGCAACCTTCCGATTTGCCAGATGATTCAAACTATTTGTTAGACAGACCGGAATATTGGGTGATAAGCAGAAATTTTGCTAGAAATTTGAACGTTGGAGATGAGATTAGCTTTTGTATAGCACCTAATGGAGAAGTACAAATTCGACGAAACGGAGCGGCGCCTTGTGTTATAATTCACGTTGACCAGACTTTGAAATTATGGGCTTTCTTTGATGTCTACGGCTCGACGAGGCGTATAAGAGTTTTAAGCTCATCCAGTGCAGCAACTCCTATTAGATATCCTGAAAACCGTATTATCACACCGTCAAACTCTGAATCAATGAACAGTCTCAACAGCCAATCGGAAATGCGCACAAGTTCAGTCGTACATTCGCAAAATAGTCAGAACAGAATGTGTTGTGTGGCACCGGCTGATATTCAAGTTCAACCCAGCGCGAATGGTGGCACTGTCCTATCAGTTATTCTACCTCCTAGCCATGCCAACTTAATCAATCAACAACAACCACCAGTATCTGTTCCTCATCATTCACATCATTCCTCGCAGAACTCTGTTCATAGTCAAAATTCTCATCCTAGTCATTTTTCAAATAATCATGGTCACTCCAGTCAACACGTCGTTGCTCCTGTACAGATGTCTATATCACCGTTGCCTCAAAACGTTGTTACGGCGATAGCGACCACATCCGGTGGAACTTCATCAGTAGCACCTACAGGAACCATGATGTCTACATGTAGTAACACATACATTGAGGTAGGTATTTCTATTTGTCTTTTAATAGCAATGAAATTGCAGTAAATCATTTTTATTTTTCTTTATAAAATGTTTATAAAAAAATCTATAACAGTTTCCCAGATCGCGGAAAAATATACTGTTCCATTTTTAAAAAATTGAAATAGCATGAATGAAACGGCAACAATTTCGACGGCCATCTTGTAGACTCCAGTTGATTTAAAAAAGTTTTCGATATATTGCCTGAAACTCCAAGAAATACTCAATCGAATGAAATTTGAATCACTACCCTAGAACGTAAGGCGTTTAAGATATCGGCTAAAGAAATAGCGACATCTCGCAAAAATCTCAAATTATGTCAATTATCTCAAAAACTAAGGCAGATAGATACAGGGAATATTGATGAAGGTTGCTAGGAATTGAAGAGAGATATCTAAAATCGTAAAAACATACAGTTGTTCCATTTAAAAATCTAAACTTGGATAAAATTTTATATTGTGCAGCATTTGTTTCTGAATATTTTCTATTTGAAAAATTTTTCTTTAAATTGCTCAGGAAGGGAATTATCTTCCGTCCACGCACTAGATGGACACGCTGTATATACACTATTTGGGCACCCTTGGATTTTAGATGTTTGTATATAAAGAATGTATTTAGGAAATATATATATTCCATCATTATAGAACAGTATGCTAATAATCAGTAAAATTCACTTAAATTCGTTAAGTAATATCAGTCTATTTACGTATTTCTTGAAATTCCACGAAAAATGTAACAGTTGGTAATTTTACTATGAATCATCAAGCTATAATAAAGCCATTTAAAGTAATATTTTTAAATTACGGTCGGTTATCGTTCCATGTTAGCAGCGACAACATCTCTTAACGAATAGCGTTTATAATTTCGTTTAAAATGTTAAAACATGCCGAAAAATAAAGAAATCGATGTTGAAACGCGTGCTCTGATAGTAGCACAACTTAACTTATGCTTAAGCAGTCGTCAAATTGATAGAAAATTACATTTAAATCCATTTATTGTTGATTATAACATCAAAAAATACAGTGAAAGTTACAGTTTTCTAAATAAAGTAAAAAGTGGTAGACCAAGGGCGACAACATCAGCTCAAGATATTGCAATCGTGGTATCCAGCAAGCGAAATAGAAAAAGAACAACTCTAGAAATCGCCGCAGAAATCAATTCTGTACTTCCGAAGCCGATTGACATGTCCATGGTTAAACGCTGTCCACCAGCCAAAAAGCCGGTCTTGACGGACGAATTGCGATGCGAAAGCCCTTGCTTCGCCAAATTAATAAGAAAAAGAGGTTACAATAGGCACGTGAACATCGAAATTGGACGATGGAGCAAGGTATTGTGAACAATCTCTACCGCCAAACACGGCGGTGGTTCGGTAATGATTTGGAGTTGTTTTGCTAGTACATCCGCAGGTGATCTCGTAAAAATTCAAGACATAATGAAGAAAGAGTAATACAAACGCATCTTACTAGAAAATGTAATACCCTCTGGTGTCATGTGGTGGATCAGAATTTTGTATTCCAACAAGACAATGACCCAAAACACACTTCAAAATTATGCAAGCAATATTTAAAACGGTTGGAAGAGAAAGGGACATTAACAGTCATGAAATGGCCACCTCAAAGCCTGGACTTGAATTCCATCGAGTTATTATGGGAAGAACTCAATCGGGAAGTAAGAAAAACTGCTCCAATGACATGGGCTCGAATAACTCCGGAAACATTGTTAAAATTAATTGAAAGAATGCCCCGATTATGCGACGTAATCATTAAAAGTAAAGGAGGTCACGTAGACGAATCTAAAATTTAGGTCAAATAAATAATTTTAATTGTTAAAGTTGTATATTTGTGAATACTTAAATACCAAATACATATTTTAACATTTCCATTTAAATATTTTATAATTTACCCTGAAATTTACGGTGCCCAAATACTTATGAGCGGTAGTGTATGTATGCTATTCGTCTGAACTGCCCCTTGAGATTTATTTTGTTTTATCTCTTTTATTGACTTTTACTTCTGAAAGGGAAATAAAGACAGTATTTATTTATTTATTTTATTTATAAAGTTCAATAAGTTTATATTAATATCTCATTTTCTTTTTCTTTTAGCCAATTGCTGCAACTACACCATATTCATCAACCCAAACTTGGGTGGAAGGTACTGGTGCAACTTTCGGAGCCGGAACTGAGTGTACTATTTGTTACGAGAATTCAATCGATGCTGTACTCTACATGTGTGGACATATGTGTATGTGTTATGAATGTGCCCTGCAACAGTGGCGTGGTAAAGGAGGTGGTCATTGTCCACTCTGCAGAGCAGTGATCCGAGATGTCATTCGAACCTATAAGTCTTGAGATTGGTAGATTTGTGCGGATAACAGAACGTTCTTCCCACTGTCACTATTATAAAATTGTCGAAGTATTTTTGAAGCTTCCTAATACCTACTGTTACACTAAAAGATAATAGTGCTTCCAAAAAGACAAAACTGCCTCTATTTAATGAAAATAAAACGGATTAATCACCGTAAATTAACCATGAAAAAGTATCTCAAGACTGATAGTAACCATGTTATGTGTAAGTGTATTGTCCAAGTTCTCTTTTTTCATCATGCTGCTATGATAATTGCATATATTTATGTATCCCAAACGATGAAAAAACTAGCAAAATAAAACTAAGTTTACCAAAGATGCGATGATTAACAATTTAAACGTGTGTAAATCCCTCATGAATAATTCATGTCTAATTCTAAGTAGTTTTATGTACACTTTCAAGTAAGAAGTGAAATATGTAAGCAAAGTGCGGCAAATTAGTCAGCCGTTCTGTGTTAATTATTTTATTTATTAGCTTAATACCGAGCGCATTCACAAAAGTGAACTTTAGTCAAGTTGTACAAAACTAAAAAAAAAAACGGTTAAAATTATTTATTTATTTGTATTCTTTAGTTTAGTGTGTTATGTTATTGTAATTCTGCGTAAATATTAAATACTGCAGTATCATTACAATCTACAACAATTTGTACATCATACACTAAAATGTCTTGAACTGAAAATAATTTTCCATTACCACCTATATCTATCAAATTTTGTTCTTACAATTAAATTTTTCTGCGGTATTTAATATTAACATTTTGATTTTTAAATTATTGCTATTATTATTATTATAATTACCTATTAAAGTTTTTAAACATTATCGTTTAAGTCATTATTATAATATGTATCATTTCTTCCCCTTTTTTTTGTGCTGAATCGTTTAATACTTTTTTATACAAAAGAAAATATAATTACTATATAAGATGTAAAATAAGAAAGTTAAAAGGGAGGAGCAATGTGGAGGGCATTTGATTGAATAAAGAATGTGTTGTTGTTGTAACATTCCTTCTATTATTACTTCACAGGCCAGTTTATAATTAGAATGAATCGTTTTATTCTGGTAAACCAAGAATAAACATTGAGAGAATGAGAAATCCTCTATTTTTTATACATGCATCGCTATACGCGCCACTTACCGCACTCAACCTACTATAATGATGATTACGATGTTGATTTCTATTAGGATTCGATGATCTCTAGCGTGGCATGTTGAAAAATTGGAGTATAAAAATATCGTAGAACATCTAGTCATAAGATTGTACTGATAATAGATTGTCGTATGTTAGTTTTATTCTGTTGTATGTAAATAAAGATGTTATCTATTTACACTTGACTTAATTTTTTTCAATATTCAATAGACCATACGAATTAATCTAATATTGCTTTTTACTGAGTTTAACAAACATTATCCAATTTTATTTTATTTTTACCCATACAATTATACTTCCAACCTATGATTTTCAAATCTTTAAAAATTAGTCGATCATTCAAATAAATTCATGTCACCAGTATTTAAGTAAAGTTTATAATTCAAGTTTCATTATGTTCCTATAACAAAACCTAATGTGGCTATGTTTCTTTTGAAGATTTGGGTAATTCTGCAGAAATTTAAGTAAGTTAAGCAAGCTAATTAACGCAGTAATTTACGGTTTTTGATTCCAATTAATCTGTATTTTTCCTGGCGTCCTATAGATTGCGTTTACCATACTACCCCACAGTCCCTGCTATCATTATTCATGAATCTATGCCCGCCGATAAATGTTTAACTCTCATTACAAATAAATTACAGGAGTTTGATATTTCTTTAAAAAATATAGGATCAATTACTACAAATGGAGCTTCATTAATGAAGAAAGTAGGAAAACTGATCGGTACAACCATCAGGAATGTCTAGCACATGATATACAATTGGCTGTAACCGAAGTATATAAGTTTATAGCAAAAATCATTTAGAAGAAATTGAGTGTGATAATGAGGAACTTGTTGAGTTAGCTGATGCAAATCATTCTGATGAGGAAGACGATGAAAATGATGGCGAAACTTTCCAAGTAATATAAAACGTATCTACTGACTCCCAATTACATTCTATACAGGATATACAATTAAATTCTCTGATAAAGTTACGAAAAGTTGTCAAAATCTTTCGCAAATCGCCAAAAGAAAATGATGCTACATTACAAAAACATGTAAAGGAAGAATTTCATCGTTAATAATGGATTCTAAAACACGTTGGAATAGCTTACTGATTATGCTAGAGCGTTTTTCGAAGATTATAAACTGTGTTAGAAAGAGTCTCATAGATTTGAAGTCAGATATCAGTTTTAAAAACGAAACAGACACTAACACTGAATTATCAGAAACTAGCGATTCTGATTCTAATTGGATGTTTAATGTCAGTTAACTCAATTCCTTCAACATCAGCTACGCTATCTATGAAAAATAAACTGCAGCTCTTATTAAAGGAACAAACCGAGACATCTTGTCAAGTACCGACTCTAATGCAAGACAAAAATAAAAATTTTACGCCAGTAGTTAAAAAAGAAGTAAATTATTTTGAAGAGCAAAAAATAAGAGGGAAATATTCACAAATGGTGTATGATTTTTGACTTATTGATTTTTTACTAACCTGTCGGCCAACAAGTGTGGAATCGGAAAGAGCCTTTTCCGCAGCTGGCTTAATTTGTAGCAAGATTAGTTCACAATTAGGGGATCCTCGTCTTGATAAACTATGCTTTTTACGCTCGTATTTTTAATAATAAACAAAAAGTTTGTACAGAATAGTTATTTGATTAGATTATCTACCTAATTTCTTCAGAACATAGTTATTTATTTAGATTTATTTACTCAGAATAAAAGCATTATTATACCTCCACTACAACCAACTTAAAAGAAGTTTTTGTTATTTCTAGTCATCTATACAAAATTCGCATGGTAGACAGCAACGTCTGTCCATGTGTCATCATTAAGAGCCACGCTTTCTCACGAATGTTATTACATTTACAGGGACTTTTCCAATAAATATAAACTTTTTGCTATCATTAAGCAAGAAGATGTGTGATTTTCTAATAATATTCTTAAAGGCAAATAATTATATCCGCATCCATTCTTTGCGAGCTACCTGTCTATCAATGGTCGCCATAAACCCTACAGCGTGAAGCGAGTGTTCCCAGTGCTTCCTCTTGTTTAGTGTCTTCCAATTTGATTTTATTATTAGTAGTAGTAGCTAATAGGCATGTTCCCAAGATCAAAACAAACTAAAGCACAGTTATTTTTATTATTTGCTACTATACTATTAAATCTCACAATCATTTTAATCAAAAATTTCAACAAAAACCAAATAGAACTAACGGTCCACATCTCCAAACACAACATCAATTGTTCCTGAAACAATATGCAAAGTTAATACACAACCATACATATGATTACATACATTAACAAATAGGTAATGTCAATTAAATTACTTGTGTGGAACAAACATTGGTTAAATCAGGGGTTCCCCTCTATCAATCCGCTGTTTACTCTTAACATGCCTGGGGCGCCGCGACGCACATTTAGGGAATCCCGGGCTTAGATTAATGTGGCTAGTAACGCTGGGTGGTGACGTAAACAGGAGGACGCGGACAGTGATTCGATCCCCCCTGTATTTTCCTTGCATATTGTGTACACTGTACGATGCAACGGAAATACACGAGGAAATCCAATCGTTTTCCGCGCCCTTCCGTTTACATCATCACCCACCGCTGACTGACCCACTGACTGTGGCTCTAACATATTATTAAGGAATCTGCAATGTCGTATGCAGTGTATTTACAACAAATATATGCACTTTGAACAAAAAATATGAAATAGTACAACATTCAATTTTGTTTTGAACTATGACATCATCACATTTCTTTAAATTACAATATTTTTTTGTATTATTGCATTGCTCTCTTAATTTTAACAACAATACGCCGGGGTTTATGGATCAGTAAATATAGAATAAACAAATTTATTTTGGTTGTACAAGATAACTCAAACTACAGCTAAAGAAAAGATGGTGAACATTCAGGACCCAGCATCTGCAGGAATTAACAAAATAATTGGTAGAGGTGAGCATTTTGAGACTTTTCATCATCACGTTTGCCAACCCGATCCGGTGGTCATCCCGATAGCTTCGCCAGTTATCAGCTCATAAAGTCTGTTCGACTCGACAAGTTCGTTTTGTCCGACAAGAAAATGGTCAAAGCCGTTCGGTCGTACTTCAAAAAACGCCAAAAGATTCGTTTATATTATGCTATGACTATGCTATGACTATGTTATGACTATGCTATGACAACACTATTTTAATTTTACAAATTACCTTTTTTCGTATAAAATTATCGATAATTCAAAGTAGTGGTTTTATTGCAAAATTTGAAAACATTACAATATTAGTCCGTGGACTTTTACTACTGGTATCAGTACTATAAATAATAATAATGTTACTTAGTAATAAAAGATAATAAAGCAGAGAAAATAGAAAATCTGCTGCTGCCTTAAATGCGAAATATTTGTCCTTCTAAGCAAACATATGAATTATATTTTCTTATTCTTTCTTTTTATATCGGCCCGCTAACCCTTTCGTTGTTAATTTTTAACATTCTTTATTGAAATTCAAACTTATTCTTTCCAAACTGTTGTTTTGAGAAGATGTAACAAACATAAATACCTTATTATTTATATATTTTTTAAATAGAAAAAAATAGGATGACTTCAAGTCCTATTTTTTTCTAATTTCTTTTCAGACATATGCCACTTTTGAAAAGCTCGTCTTGGCCCCCGCGGGGTCCTAAAACAAATAAAAAAAGCTTACGAAAGGTATAGACAGAAAAATCCTGTTGTATAGAAATTTGACAACTAGCCTAAATAGTGTACATATTGGTACTATTGACAATAAGAAAACAATCAGTATTTGTTAATAAATAAGTGTAGTTTCCGAAGAAATAATACCTACAGTGGCGGCTGGTAGCGATGTAAATGGTCAATTACAACGCTGCGATTTCCTCGTGTATTTCCGCTGTTTGCTTAGTGTAATGTGCAAGATATGCAAAGGAAATACACTAGAAAGTTGAAGCGTTATGATGCAGCTCCGCAACCACAGTACCCCCCCCCCCACATTCAAACACTAGTGCATTTTATTTAGTTGAGCTACATCAGAATCCATTTTTTTCTGTATATGGGCTAATTTATAAAAAGTTAGAACTTACCCACAATTGCTACTGCATCAGCCAGATAATGACCTTTGCCTATCAAATGATCCATTCCTGACAAGTGTATGAAACTTGGTGCTCTGATCTTACAACGATACGGAACAGAACTTCCATCTGATACTAAATATACAGCCATTTCACCTGTAGCGGAAGAAAACATATACGTAAAACGTAGGTAATTCAAAATAGAGGACGACTGATATTTCTCACCTTTAGGATGCTCCGTTGCTACGTATGCAGCCCCAGGAGGAACTTGAAACCCGCTACTAAAGTACTTAAAATGATGAATCAATGCTTCCATGGATGTCTGTAAATTAAATTTATAAAAATTATAGAAGATTATTTAAATTAAGACACGGCAGAGTTAAATCGCATTTCCTCAGATTTCATACAAGAAGTAAAACCCTCTACTGCGAAAGTAGGCTCTAGTAACACATTAAACGCTAATGAAAGTGGATTCAATCTAGAATTACATCCTGAGTTTTTTAAGAAAACCGAAAATCTACTAAACTTTCAGGGGTAGTTTCACCCGCTTAAAATAAGATTAGGCCGGTAAGGAAAATACTTTCGAACATCCTCGGCTGTTGACTACTTGTTCACAAAGTTTCAAATTTCTTTGAATTTTCGAGTTCTGGATGTTTCCTTGTTAGTCTGTTCAAATTACTTTTAACTGCTTCTAATCTCTACCTTCATTTCATGTCGTTTTGGCGGACAAACTTTGTGGTCGTCAGTTTTTACATCACCCTCCGGCATATTATTAATAAGTTGGTGCACCAATCTTATGGATTGCCTCATTTCGGCCACACGAATTAAATACCTAAAATTAAAAACTCATAAAATTATCTTTGACACTACACGAAAATAGAGAAATTTCAATGGACATCCAAATTGTGGTGTTGTTGCAAAAAATAAAAAATCTCGTGATTTAAAAAGAATTGAAGTTGTCCAAAAATATCTAGTGATTTGGTTTTAATCTTTAGGATTGCTTTTGTGGACAGTACCGATATTTCATTTAATTTACAAACAAAAATTTGACGTCCTAAATTGTACCTCCCGTCCCTAATAACATTTGAACAACAGAAGCTAGCGTTTTTACAAAAAGAACAAGTAGATTTCTATTTTTTCTGAACTAACTTTTGGTGTTACCGGCTATTCGATTGTGTATCACCGGAAGTATAACCAATTCTCTTATCATAAATGGAACAGCCTGTATGTATCTACATTTTGGGACGGTGATGGAAAGACGAATCCAACGATATCACCTACGTTATGCTTTAATTTAAGAATTGGTAAAGAAAAGGCCCCAAATTATCCCCTACCCCACCAAGTTCGTCCAAAGAGCTTGTTACTAGGGGGATACACAAACGATATCTATTTTTTTGTGTAATTTACCTGTCATAACAATCTCCATTGATACCAATAGGAACATCGAAATCCAACTCGTCATAAACTTCATATGGTTGGGTTTTCCTTAAGTCCCATTTGATTCCAGATCCTCTCAACATAACTCCGCTGAAATTATTACATAGTTGCATAATTTAACAGTTCATCAATTTATCTTACGAGAAACTTAAATTTATAGCATCTTCTGCCGTAACTACGCCAATATCTTTCGTTCTCATTACCCATAGTCTATTGTTTGTAAGAACATCCTCCAATTCATCAATGCGTTCCCCCAATTTGCTGATGTTGGTGTAGATATCAGCTAAGGTACCAATAGGTATATCCTGAAATAAGGAAGTATTTATAAAACTTCAAGTTTTCTGTAAATCGATAACTTTGCTTTCCTTATTTGAACTCACTTTATGAGTCACATATACTTTTTTTTTACTTCAAAATGGCATTTGCGAGAACCTAAAGCGATTTGAATACATTGAGAAACTGTTTTAGAAACAATTCGTTAAGTTTTTCGTTGAAGGTGTATAGGAGAAAATGTACTTACTAATGTAACCCCGCCTGGTCTAAAGTATGCCGCGTGCATTCTAGCACCACACACTCTTTCATATATTTCCATCAATTTGTCGCGTTCCTCGAACAGCCAAAAGAATGGAGATATTGCGCCAACATCGAGTATATGGCAAGCCAAAGCAAGCATATGATTCAACAATCTTGTCACTTCGGCCATCAAAGTTCTGATATATTTTCCTCGTCTAGGCACTTCTATATTAAGTAATTTTTCTACAGCCAAACAATACGGATGCTCATTACACATAGCTGACACATAGTCCAACCTGTCAAAGTACGGTAAATTCTGAAGATACGTTTTGTACTCCATTAGCTTCTCAGTCCCACGATGTAGAAAGCCTATGTGAGGAACTAAACGGATCACGATCTATGAGAAATTAAGAAAATTATCGCTGGAAAGAATCAACGGAAGACTTCTTACTTCTCCTTGCAAATGTGTCACCATTCGTAATACGCCATGAGCGGCAGGATGGGCTGGCCCAAAATTGATCACCATATTTTGGATTTCCGTTTCTTTCGGAATTATTTTTGCATTAAAAGGAGGTCTTGGGAATCTTTTGAAAACTCCTTCTGGATACATAACTGATTTGTCATACTCCAAAGCAAATTCTGCATCAGGACACCATCGTTTGGCGCCCCTGATGATTACTTTCAAGTCAAATTTATTGACTTTCCTAACTAATGCCCCAAAATAGATAAACATATTTGATTACCTTAGCGTTTGCTAAGAATGCTTACGATTTTAAGTCGCGAATGTCACAGTTTTTGAGAGATGTCAATCAGAAAGTTTTTTAACTACTACGTTTTGCATAGACGTAGTCTAAGGATGAATAAATATTAATAACTATAAATAATTATACTATACGGATAAGCGTAACTCATTTATTGCCGTTAATAAAGGAATAAAGAAAGTAATAGGGCTTAAGACTGTCGAAAATTTAATGGGATCTGTACATCGATCGTCAAATATTTAAATTCCGAAATAATAATTTCCATTTTGTTCCTCAAACCAAAAGAAAAATCAAAGGAACACATTTACTATCACTTGTAATTTTGTATCTGCTTTCATCCGCTAAAGAAATGAACCACAATCTTTATTCATTGACAAGTGCATGTTTGATGAACTTCTTTTTGTGCATGTAAACTTTGTAAAAAAAAATCCCGCTAAAATATGCCTGCAATTGGTACCTTGTCAACTACTTTTATACCACAAAAATTTGTGGTCTCAGCGCAGCAATATTAGAGTTATAGCTGATCTGAAACTGTTCTAGCAAGGGTTTTTAAAGAATTCCGGCCTTTCATCAACGTATACACTCTTTCACCACGAGTATTAGAAGACGTCGAAAAGTCTTGATGTAGAAAACTGATTATGGATTAACGATTACAGCTTAATAATACTATTTCTCTGATGCAAATCTATTTTGCAATTTGTAAGAATCATTGTATGAGAAAAAATTTTGATATTTTTTTTTAGTCTAAAACCAAACACATCTAGAAGTTGTAGCATTGCCCTTGCTTTTTAGGTACATTTAAAATGTTTACAGTTCTACCTTTTCCCACCAATTTATACCAAGTTCTGCAGCACAATCCCCAAGAATCAATCAAGAGAACACTGCTTGGTCCGATATTTGTGAAGGAAACATCTGTTAGCGAGGTTTTTGAAATGATTGGAAGGTGGGGTTTCCAGACATCGAACTAGAAATGTATGCATTTACACGATGATTACGCAACTCAAGCTCCAGACGTACTCGTAGATACCTTTAATACCAAAAATAATGGCGAAAACAAGCCAACTGTAGAGTGCAAAGATTGCGTAACCCTTTCAACAGTTTTCAGACCCTTTTCTTCATATTTTAAATGTTTGACTGTCTAGATTTGTTGTACACCACCGTTTTTTACGTAAAGGTAAATTTATTTTTAATAAATAGAAAAAAGAAAATATAAGAAAAATGGCGGGTACTGTACCCGGTTCTTTTCCGAAAATAGTTTCTATCACCATTGAATGTATGTAATATGCTTCAAATTATGTTTAAAAAATATAAATATCTGTTAGTTTCCTAGATATTTTGAAAAATGTTTAAATCGTGCAAGTTTTAGAGGTCACCATATCCCAAAATCGGGCCATTCAGCTGCTAAAATATTGTGTTGTTCTGAATTTTCTAGTTGCCGGTGATTTCTTGTTAGTATGAGTACATAAAATTCACGGAAGAAACAATATGAATAAAGAAGATACAAAAAAAGTAAACGTTTATTGATACAAGCAAAAAACACTTATTAGAAATTACAAAAGAGCTTAATGCGTACAATTGTACAAATTCCAAGGAACTGTCCACATCTGCAATAAACCGTTAACCGTGCCAACAGCCACCGTACCCATCCTAAAACATTCCTTTAAAAATTAAAAACCATACAAACTTTTATGAATATGCATACCGTCTGTTATTTAGTTCAATTTGTGTTAACACCGCTGTATCTATGTTATCTTTAATGGTAATATTAATCGGTTCACCGGTCAATAACTTAAATATCTCTATCACACCTCTGCTCCCACAACCAACCAATATCTTCTCGTGGAAAAGGATCCAACTTACTGATAGCAACGGATTTTCCAAGGATATTACTTTACATGGTGTATCCTAAAACAAATTATTTTACGTATACGACAATTCTATATATCTGTTTGCTACATTATAGTTACTTGGTCCAGAATATAAATTCTAATTTCTCCGTCGGTACCACAAGTGAAAAACATTTCTTTCCTATTTGGGGAAAATGAAACTTTGCTTATCTCGCCTTCATGTGAATTATAATATTTGTATACAGGATCAGAAATAGGAACATCGTTTGTACTTCCTACGAAAAATGAATATATTATTTGTTTTTACTTTGCTAAAATGAAAATTGAATTTGGCAAAATCATCCCAGTTACGTCGATCCCTTAATTGAATTGATTAACATGTAAATTAGGTACGCAAGACGTCTTAAATGGAAATAGGTTCTATTTGATAAAATTTCATCAAAAATTAGAGGAATATGTCACCTGTGAAAAGCCATGAAGTAAATCCTGGAGTAAGATAAACATACTCTGAATACACAGTACCAAAACTTGACTAATAACACTACTCGTTAAATAAAAGCCATTTTTAAAAGGTTGCATAGCAACTGGAAATTGTGTTTATTTTATTACGTTTTAGTAGCACATTTTGGCTTATATTGAATATACAGAGACTTTTAATGCACGTATTGTGCAAGGAAAATATTAAATTTAACACTAATTGTAAAGTCCAGAATTTCGTTTTAGATTAATATTGAAGGAGATTTTCAAAACAAAATGCTAAAATCCTTTCGAGCCTCAAGCCGTCACGTTGTATTTTGGGAACCCAATGTATAATAAGCGCAAGTTTTAAGTCGTGTTTTTAAAAAAGTTCTTCGTCGAACCCGAAACGAAATTTGAGATTGGTTTTGAGTTATTTAAAATTTTTGAAAATCATCGACGTGCACGATTCAGACGACACATGTCTCTCTCACAAGCGCTTACATTGGTTTCGATATTTCATTATGAAAAGAGAATTTAGGGAATGAAGCGTGGGTTGCGGTTGCATACATCATGCATTATATCACAAAACTGCCTTCGGGTAATCTTCACCGAGTTCTTGCTGTAGTTGTATTTTGTAAGGATGGTTTTTTTTTCTGTTTTTAATACACGTAGAGAAACTTCATTGTCTGCCGAGATACACCATGAGGATTTTCAGTCTATCTTAACAAAATACCAAGTTTCACATCTTCATTCATTTTCTTAGGGCGCCCTGCTTTTGAGAGCTATGCGACAGCCTCAGTTTCTCTACATTTGCTCTCGATTTAAAACTGTGAGTGAGTGTCTCAGCCGTTTCGGGACCTCCCCTTGACCTTTGCCATGCATCTGCATAGGTAAAGGTCAAGGAGGAGGTTCCAAATGGGCTGGACTGACCAAGGTCGAGCAACCCCCCAAGGTCCGGGAATGAAAGGGTCAAGGTCAATTTTCAAGTCCGGACCGAGCAACCCCCAAAACAAGGCAATGCAAAGGTCAACTTTAAGCCCAGGGTAATTTTTAGGTAAAGGGTTAATGAGGGGGTTTGTAAATGTGGAGCCGCCCCTCGGGTTTGATGATTGGTATAAAAGGCTTGCAGTAGTGAATAAGTTATATTAAAAGGGGTAACCTGGACAGAAATTATGTGGGAAAAGAAACCTGTGATTTTTATCATAAATAAAGAGAGTTGTCGACAACGTCAATTTTGATGAAGAAATTTTTCGAAAAATCTTGAACACAATCTTTTAAAAGTAAGGGAAATCTTTTGGAAATTTTGATACAAACCATTAGAAGTAGGTGAGTCGGCGATTTTTGGGGATAAAGTAAATTTATATACGGGGGACGTTTCTGCGAAAAGCTTATAAAATATACCATTACTAGGAGAGAGAATATATTTTTTAATAAAACCCATTCCAAAGGATAGGTTTTGGGTTTTTCGCAGATATAAATTTTGAAAAAACTGTAAGGTTCGGGGTAAAGAAGCAAGTTTGTCTTTTTGGAATATGAGTGGAATCATTTTTAATGGGATAGAAATTGAAAGATATTTTAAATTCGTGGGGGAGCATTTCGCTGTTCTATCTCATTTGCGGATATCTAGTGAATGTTTTCGATGGAGTTACTAGAAATTTAAAAATGGAAAAAAAAGGGAGAGGGTATATTTATCATGAAGGTTTTGAGTTGCTTCTTTTAGAAAATTTTGTAAAAATTCCTTTTAGCATTTAAAAATTTAAAAATATGAAGAATTTTTTAAAGAAATGGTTGATTTTTTATTTTGGAGGTAATATTAGCGCAGCAGTTTTAAAGTGCAGAAGTAGAGAAAAGTTGGTGGAGTGGTGCCCGAATTGCTTGCTAAAAAAAAGATTTGTTAACGTATGGATTAAAAAAAATTTATAATGATGTAGATTTTTAAGAAAAATTTGTTTGAGTTGCTAAAAAGATTTTTTGTTAATAAAATGCTAATTAATAAATGTTATTATGTTTTTTGGGGAAATCAGAATGGAAGTAAAATTGGTATGTATTTAAGTATTACTTTCCCATGTTTATCTTTCGAATAGTTGCTTTTTTCTGAACGCATTTTGGAAAAGTTATTTTTATTTAGGGGAACTATAGGAAACCAATCATATAAATCAAAAAGCGAGACGGAAAGGTAGGGGGATTTTGAATACTTAATAAAAAGCTTCCCGTTGAATTTCATATACCGGGGATATATTTTTTGGGGCGGCCCGGAAAAAAATTGAATTCCGCTTAAAGAGGTGCCCGGGGGAGGAATTTGTGGATGGGGCTTGTAAAGAACATGATATACTTATTCGTTTAAAGCGATTTATCTAAGCGCCACTTGGGATGAAACATTATATCAAAAGCCGTGAACAAATTAAAGTAAGGACGCGGGTTGGGGAAAAGACTTGCGGCTTCTGTAATTGGGGTTTGCAATAAAAGGGTAAAAACAAAAATTTTGTATGGTATAATGGGGAAAATATCGAAAAGGTGGTAAAAATTTAGGAGAAAAAAAAAATAGAATGGGAAAATCGGTAGGTAGGGGGCATTTCATTTTTACAGGCAATAAAGAAAGCGCGAAATGCTAAAAGACATATTGGAAAAGGGAAGGGCGTTTTAGAAAATGAAAAAAGTCGCATATCAAAATTTTTGATAAATCGGGTAAAAAAAATTTTGCCCCTCTTAAAGAATAATTGCCTACCAAAAAAAAGGGGGGTTTTTTTTACCATAATTTCCTTGTTCGCTGTTTGGTGCCTTAGGATCATTGGGTGGGGGTCTGCAGCAATTGCCAAAAGCGTGAACGCCGTAAAGCTAAAGGGAAAATTAGCGGAAGAAAAAACCCCATAATCTCGCCATGGACGAAGGCTGTTGGTTAAGGTTTTTATATATGAAAACCCTAAAAGGGCTGGTCGGTTTATCCATGGGGAAGTGGTTATAATTAGACCTTATAAAACCGGTTGGGGGTTTTTGACAGGCGGTGTGTGTCAAAAAAACGTTAAAACCACTACCTCGAAGACCCTTGACTGAGAACGTTTACAAAATATTTAAAGAAGGGGAAAAATGGGAAATTTTTTCGGGGGTATATTTAGTCGAGATGCATTACCGAGATTTAATACTAAAAAGGAAAAAAGGAATGTTAATTTAGATGATATGTAGGAGAGGGAACTCCTGGGTGGCAAAAATGAAAAAGATGATGAAATTAAATATTTATAGTTAGGGGGTTTTAAAGACCTCCTTTGAAAGTGGAAAAGTATTTATTTCAAGTGGGGGTGTTATAGAATATAATTAAAAAGATATCAAGAATTAATACCGTCAATTGTGGTCATCTTCTTTTTGTTCTTTTTGAAAGGAAAATTTAAATTGAAAAAATTTAATAATTAAAGGAAGATGGAACGTAATAGTAGTTAAAATATTGGAATGATTTGTTTTTTGTTTTATCGGGGAAGGGGATCTAAAGGGGAAATGCATGTTTAATCCTCCTATATATTTTAAGTGGGGGGAATTAAAATGTGCATTTAACTTGCAAATTTAAAATTTCCATTCCCAAATGTAACACCCCAAAAATAAGTATTTCTTTATCATAGTATAAAAACAAAAACCCTGGATCGATGTCTTATCCCGGAAGGTACCTATGAATAACTGATTTGGGAAATATATCGGGTTTAAAAGTACGAAGTAAGAGGGTGTTACGGATTTTTTTAAAATTACGGGGAAAATTTAATACGATGAGAGTATTTTTGAATCTACATGGAAATTGCTTACAGAAACCAATTAAATGGGGTCCGTTTTTCGGTTTTCACCCAGATCATTCCTAGAAACGCTCTCCCATTTGAGATTGTTGATATAAAAAAAAAAAGTGCCATAGATATTATGTGAAATGTAGGGGTGGTTCATAATAAAGGGGGAAACCTCGCTGTTTATATCTTTTTCCCAAAAACGTCGCACCCGCTTTAAGATAAAGAATTCCCGGGATAAAAAATTTATATGCCCTAAATATCCGTGTTGAGTCATTATTATTCGAGCGTAATGACGGGACTTTTAATCGAATTAAGAGGTAAAGAGTTGACGTTATTTTTACGACTTGGGGAGGAAGGTGTGAGTTAAACTTTTTGGCGGTAGTTAGATTAAAATAATATGAGGAAAAAGAGTGGGGGATCGGTAACTTTTATGGGCTAAGATTTTTAAATTTACACGAAGACGTAAAAAATTGCGGAAGATGGTTGGGAAAAAAATGGGGGGGGGGGCGTAATTTAATTTAAATGCGGAAATAAAAGATTTTTAAAGGTTTGGGGTTATCATATTATTATAAGTGATTTAAAAGGGGGGGGAAATTATATCGATGCAAAAATTTTGAAGCGATGATTGGGGTTTAAATTTTTAGTATCAGAAGAAATCTGCATGTTAATTTGACTTTAGGTGTTCGCATGATTAAAAAAGGGAAAATTCTAAATGTTCTAGTAAAGTGCGTGTAAAAAATTCATAACGAAATGGAATTTCACAATCTGTACTTTGGGGTCACCGAAAAGGGAAAATAATGATGAATCAAATCGTAACCCAAAAAAAGATAAAAAAAAAATACATTACCATCAAGTGGGAAATTGCTTATCAAAGGAAAGGGAAACGTTTAGTTAGTGCAAAAGAAAGAGTAGTACTACAGCTCTCTGATTCTAATGCGGCAGCTTTATGTTTAGAAATTAAGATATATTTTCAGCGGAGTGGAGATGATGAAGTTAAAAAACGTAGGTTAACATCAACTATGAAGGGTATTTTTCATTTTCCCCGAGTTACGTTAATAAATTGGGAATTGGGTTGGGACTTTGCCTGGAAAGGCTCCAGTAAGGGTAGTAAAGGAAATTTTAGCATCTGCATCCCTCTAAAAATCTGAGGGGTTTTTGCAGAGGATTTTAAAAAAATTGTCATGAACGTGTCACAGGAATTGGTTTTGAAAGATGCCGGATGAAAAACGACTTTAAATTTAATTCATTTACAACAGAAGTATAAAAAATTAAAAATTGATAGTATAGTAGGGCGATGCCCATGTTAAGTCGGAATGATCGGTCTCGCATTGAAAAAATTAACACTAAAAAAACGCAAGGAAAATGTTCTTTAGGGGTGGGAAATACATGAAAAATCCTGGGATTCCAGAGAAAATAAACTGTTGGGCTTTTAAAAACTGCCCAAAATTTGGAAACACCTCGATATATTATTCTGGGTTTTAAAAAGGGGAAAAAAAGGGAAAAAATAAATCAAAATATGAGAGGTTTGATCCGATTAGCGTTCGAGTAACGGCTTTTTTGAATGGTAAAAGAACCCTTCCGAGAACTTCGAGCAGTTTTCAAAGAAAATCGATTTGCAGTTTTTATATAATATGTACGCTAGTTTTCCAGTTGATGTATTCGGATATGACTACGCGAACCAAAATGTTGAAGTGAAAAATTTTTGTTTCCCTTTTAAGGGATTGACTGCAGTCATGGGAAGATGCAATACATAGAGGCGGCGTGGAGGTTAGAATCGAGTTTACGACGAAAGACAGTTTTCCAAAGGATACTAATTTATTTTTTAAATTTTTCTAAAAAAACTCTATGAATATTCCCCTTTTAAAACAAAGTTGTCCAAGAAGGTTTTGGACAGCAGTTGACTACTACACAATGAAAAAGAGGGGGGAACTTTTAACTTTAAGTGTGTTTGTGAGGTAAAGAGGTATACATAGCTTAGACGGGGAGGATCTAGTTTTAAATTTGTTTAATGGTAGTGAATATCGTACAATGGACCATCATTAAACAAAAATTTATATTTATAGATTTTAAATGGTATCGTTTTAATATTTTTAGTTTGTTTCCTAAGGAGTTAGTACGTGCGATAGCGATTTTAAGAAAAGTCATTTTGTTTTTAAAACCAGTTCTTGTTGGCCCTTGGCAATGAAGAAAAAACGAGGGCTAGTTTACGCCTTTACTCATCATCACTTTTAAAAAAGGGAAGATGTAACGGCGTTAAGTAAATTTTCGATGAAATCGTTAAGCTTTTGGTGCGCGGGTAGATTTTGTGTACGTAAAAGGAAAAAAATTTGATTTTTTGAATGTATTGTAGTAAAAAATATTATAGATTGGTGAAAGCTGAAAAAATTAAAAAGGGACCCAGTTTATTTTTTCAGTTGTAATTACGTAGTTTGTGCTCTAGAAACGTGGAACGTATGTAAAATTTTGTATTTGAAAAGGATCTAGGGAAAATTGTTTAGATTAAAAGTAACTATTAAAATTCGCTTTGCGTGGGTTTTTGTAATAAGTTCATAAGACCATTGGGGAGAAAGGGGGTTATGTTAAGTTTTACGATAGCGTTTTCTCTTTTTCGCGAGTAGAGGTAGGGTTTTGTATTTTTTCCCTGGTATATTTAATGCGAAAGGGTTTTAGAACTGCAGTTTTAAAATTTGTGTGGCCCCGCGGTTACCTGGCCCAAAAGGGGGGGAAATTTTAAATTTGGATAAATAAAGGGCTCACCGTTCGTTTTTGCAAACGAAACCCAAAAAGTAAAATAATGCAAAAAACCCCTAAAAAACTTTATTAGAAAAAGAGTAGTGAAAGAAGCATTACGAGACCATGTCCTACTGTACGTCCTTTTATGGGTTTTGATGATAATGAAAAGATAATTCGATGAAAATATGGTGTAACGGGGTTGATGGAACGTTGAAAGTGGGAAACGCAGATTTTAGATTTGATGGCAGAAATTAAAATTTGGGCGATTTACTTACAAGTTAAAAGGGGTTTTTTGGAAATTATTTTTTAAAAAAAAAACCGGGAAATTTTTCATATGCGGATGCAAGAATTACAATTCATCCTTAAATATACAAATGCTCTTTGGGGGTCGTTACAATCCAGACAGAAAGTTGCGGCCATAAAAGTGCTAAATACCACTTTTTAAAAAACCTATTAACAAGGAAAAAAACCTAAAGTTTGGGGGACTCGAACTTGGAAGAGGTCTGGGACCAAAAAAATTTCCCTCTGAAAAGACGGTTGTCCCGGGGCAATACTGAATATAAATACTGGACGATGCCAACAAATTGTGCGATAGGTAAAACTGCTTATTGCATGGGAAAAATGCTGGTCTACGGGACAGGGAAATAATCTTGGCGAAAATTTTGGGGAAAACTAAAGGGAACCCAAAAGTTTTTAAATAGAAATTTCAGTTTATTACGTTAAAGAGTTTTAAAGGGGCCTTGGTTTTTAAATTAGTTAAGTAGCGTGCCGATCGTACAACGATGACAATAGATAAATTTTGGGTAGACATATAAATAAACATATCAAAAAAAAACTTTTGATGGTGAGGATGTTCTTACGGATTTCCTAAAACATCCTAAAAAAAAAAGGTATTAAAAGTGCGCGCAGAGAACTTTCCCCGCGAAATATGTTATTCAAATATTCAGTGATGGTACATTAGTAGTGCGTCAAATGTTTATATGCAATCGAAATCAAAAAGTATATTATATATTAAAAAAACTATAGAAGGGAAAAATGTTAATTCCAGTTTCCCACAAGTCCTTAAAAATCCTTCTCATTGATGGTGAAGAAATTTGCTCGCGAAACCCCGTTCTTAAAAAAGGTGCAAAATTTTTTATTAAATCTTGGGCCAAAGCCCGTCCAAAACACGTAGCCCGTTATGTAGAATGGGGTCGAAGGAAATGTTCATCAGTTAAAGGGGGATGTGGTAAACGAAATACACAAACTTGCCCCAAAAAATTCTTCGACGGCGAGTTATAATAAAGGTTTACGCACCTTTTCAAATAATTTTGGTTGAGATGATACCTTACGCCAAGGAGAATAAGAATTTCAAATATATTTTCGTATGCATTAACGCTTTTCCAAGTTTCTTGGGGAAATTTCCCATAAAAATAAAACATCGAACGAGGGGGGCGAAAGGATGGAATCTATACTCTCAACGGGGAAAAAATGTTCCAGAATATTTAAAGCGATCAAGGAAAAAGAATTTTTTAATACGCATTTCAAAAAACTTTTGGATCGTTTCAATATTAATCACTATAGTACCTATTCTAATTTAAAAAATTCCCCTTTTAGAACGTTTCAAAAAAAGCTTAAAAAAGATTTTTTGGGAAGGAATTTAGTTTTAACGGTTTAAATTTCCGTTGGGTTTTATATATTGCACAAATTTTTGACAACTCAAAATACAGTGCACAGCACTACAGATACAAGCCCGCGCAGTTTAAACAAAAAAATGCTAAAAAATTTTGAAAGAGGTTTTTTCAATATTAAAAGGTTTTCTGATCCAAGCATTTTTAAATTTAAATTGGGAACCCCGTTCGTATAAGTAAATACAGGGGTGGATTTTCAAAAAAATATACCAAACGGGGCAAACGAAAAATTTCGTGGGGAAAAAACAAAAAACCCACCCAGAACATATTATTCAAGATTCTCAAAAAAGAAAATATTCTTGGAATTCTACGAAAAAGAAATTGATGAAAGTTAAATATCCCGATGTTACTTGGGTTTAAAAAATTTACGTCGAAAGAAGGAAAAGTTTTTGTAAGGGTCGGATCCTTATTCCACAATTCCTGGATATCTAAAGATAAAGTTTGCTTAATTAAAAAAAGGATAATTTTATTAATTTTTATTTAATAAATATACTATGTACATTGCATACAAATTTCTACTTTAAATAATAAAAAAATTAAGTATTAAAAAAAATTAATATTAATAAAAATTAGTGTAAAATTTATTCAAATTAAAAATATTAAAAATTTAAAATCCCGAGTTTACTTGGGGAAAAAAATTTTAAAGTCGAAAGAAAATAAAGTTTTTTTTAAATGGGTCGGGTTTTCCCTTTTTCGCCCACAAATTTTGGGTATCAAAAAATAAATTGACTTAATTTAAAAAAAGGACATATTTTTATAAAAATTTTTATTTAAAAAATATACTATGTACATTGCATTTTCAAATTTCACTTATAAATAATAAATAAATATAAGTATTACCAAAAATTAATATTTAAAAAAAAATTAGTGTTAAATTTATTCAAAGTTAACAATATCTAAAAATTTAATTTTTTTAAGTTTTCTCCCGCGTTTTCTCTTTATTTTCGATGCCCCAACTAAGGGATTACTTTTTTTAGGAAGGATATAACTTTTCATCTTTAGGAGAAAAAGCAACTTTATTCCGTAATTCCCCTATCATCGTATGCAAGTCAACCTAAACAAATACATTTTTCTCATAATGTTCCGTCACTTCCACTACATTCTTTAATCGAAAAACAATTCTTATCAAAAACATATTTCTTAACTCCTTTCGCCGTTTAACTGTCTTGTGAGGAATTTCACAAAAAAAGTTTTTAGCACCGTACCCTAGAAACATTCAAAAAACCACCGGTATTTTCCTTTTGCTTCCTAGTCTAGGTAAAACCCCGAGGTATTCCTTTAGTTTTTTTGGGAAAAAATTTGAAGTGTCAAAAAATTTAGTTTTTTTTTAATCATTATAAACGTTATAATTTTTCACGCATATAATTAAAGATCGTATCCCTATATAGCGCGAAACATCTGCATCATACAACGGCTTCAAAAAGCTATGAAAAAATCATAATTCCCCTTTCTAGTTTAAGAATATAAAACCCACGAAACAGGGTTTCATACTCTACACTACTTGTGCTAATTCGATGGCGGTTTTAAAAATTCGCAAATACCTTGCAAGATTTAAAAATTGGTTTTGCAATGTAAGCCCCTGCTCCGAGTCTTTTTTGAATAGTTTCCCAATGCGATACTAATTTTATATTTAAAATCGATTTTTAACATTTTTCCCTTTTTTTTCAAAATAACTATTTACCAAATTAAAAATGTTTGAAGAATTGTTGGTAGATTCTTTTTTTTGATCGGTTGAAGTCGATGACTTTTTTAACCACTTACTTTGCTTTAAAAAAATAAAAAAACCACCCCAACCCGCTAAATTTCAAACCCTTATTCAAAAATTGTTTTAAAGTTAAATAAGGGAAAAACTGTTTGATTTATCGCGGGGTTGAACAATTTGCTATATTTCGAATTTTTGGGGGAATAACATTTCGGGACAGAAAAGGGGGAAACATTGTGCCGGTCGTGAAGATTTGTGGGGTATTCTAAGTCTACTTCGAAAAAATATCCTATTCTCCATCATCGTCAGGCTTGTACGTCCCTTCTCTTAAAATTCCCCCTTTGTCAAACCTTTAAATTTACCCTTTTGGGGAGGGGGAACTCATTGCGTAACCCTACAAGTTCGTTGCATTTAAATATAATTTATTTTTTTTTTGGGAGAGTTTTTAAAACCCGGGAAGAATTCATTGTTAGCAATCTCCTTTCTTTTTCAACAATCTTACTCACCTCGTATACCCCCCTTAAAAAAAAAAACATATCCCATCAGTTAGTAATTCCAAATTTAAAATCTGTCGCGTAACATGGCACCCAGCTTAATCCCGGGGAAGTAAATAAAGTGTGGTCTAGTTTGTAATTATCCATACAAAAATTTGAAAATTTTCGAAAACTCGCAAGTAAAAACACTCCGATTGTACATAATATCACGTTAATTTCCCAGTGATTTACATCCAAATAAATTCCAAAACCTTTCTGCTCGATATAAAATCATCACATACTCGCTACCGATAGAATATCATGGAAATCGTCTTTTTCGGGGAAACGGGGGTAAGGAGAGGCGCTCATGAGAAAACGTAATTTTTTGGAAATTACCTTTCTGCCCTATTACTTCAAATTTTTTTCCCCGTCAAAATATCTTGCAACTTCTTTTCATGTTCTCGTCCAAATGATGAAAGTTTCTCCAAAAAGGAAATCATAAATCGAAACGAATCTAAAAATCTTTAAATTATAGAATACTTTCCCCTTCTCTTAACCATTACAATCAAATTTTATCCCTAAGGGACTTTTTTAGAAAACGACAGTTTTTCTTTATTTTGCGCAATGACATCATTTTTTTTTTTTTTTTTTCCAATAAGTGATTTTACAAACAAGGGGCATCGTAATTTGATAAATTATAAAAATAATTGGTATTTCGGGGTTTTTTATAATTTATATTACATACCATATGTCTGCACCCCGGAAAACCCCTCAAATGAATCATGGTCCCAAAAACTTTCTCTACAACTGACATATTTCTTTTTTGCAAAAATGACACCCTTTGCCCCTTTATAAATTCTACGCTCTTTATCATTTTAAAAGGGCGCATTTTTTACCACTTTCTTTAAATAATTTTTATACAAAAAAATTTTTCATCATCTCAACTGTTTTACGAAGCATGTGTGCATTCTTCCCCGGGAAAGTACTCGTTACTTAAATTTTTTTAAAAAAACATTTTATTAATACCGAAGAATGGTTGTTGAAACATTTTACGAAAAAAGGTTTTGCAGGTCTGGTTCTACAAATTTTAGGGTTTTAATAAAACCCCGAAATAGCGTATATAACAAAAAGGTTTTTAACTGCCTTTCAAATTTTCAAAATTTTTTATATTCTCGGCAATTGCTCACCATACTTTTTTCGGGTTTTCAAAATTAAACGGAATACTGCCTTAACCTGTTGCATCTTCATTTTCATTTTTCTGCCAATTTTTCTTCGCATGGAAAAAAAGTTTAAAAAAACCTTTACAAATATTTTCGATGGGGGGGGCCCGCGTGTGTTTCTGTGATGAAAACCAAACGGGACAAATTCTTAATCCAAAAGTAGTGAAAATTCCATCTTCCGCCTATTATAATAATTTGTGATTTTTTGTTCTTCGCTTCGGAAATGAAGGCCCCCCCCCCTATATCATGTCTCTACATACCTTAAAATATTTTCTAACCCTATACATTTAACTATTATTTTTTTCTTAAATTTTGTGATATCTTTTTAATTAAAGGGGGAAAAATTAAATCTGTAAAATCACCACAGTATCGTAATGTGGATAGGAAGAAAACCCTTTGGGGAAGTCCAACTGCTCCCTTAAAACTAAGTAAAGCCCAGGCGAAACTGCTTATCAGAATTTGAACATTTTTTACAGCTTTCTTTTCTTATTGTTTGGCGGTAAAAAACTACATAACTGGAAACCTCTTTGGATTGTATTTGTTCATATTTTCTTCCAGATAAAATATTTTTGAGGGTCCATCCCAAAACCATAAAAAGACTTCATAACATAATAAAATAATAATTTAAAATTTACCTGAATCACGTTTTTGAAATTCAATCATCTTTCTTTTTTTCATCCATATAATCTTCATACAAGACATATAAAACGCTTCAAAATTTTTTTTTTTTTTTTTCGGTTTAAGGGTTTTACGAATTTTCCTTGCTTAAAAAAATAGTATAATCCTATGTTCCAAATTTTTTTTTAAAAGCATTATGCCATATAAAATACTATCCTCAATGTATCACTTTTTTTTTTTTTTTTTTGCGAATTCCTTTTCATCGACATACATACGAGACGAAACAATATTTTATAAATTATTCCTTTTCCCAAAAGCGGGATATTCTTTTCACCCATCTCAAACACTACAAATGCTTTACTTTGGTATTTTACTTCGGGGTATTGCAGTGTAACAATTCCTTTCCACATGTACATCACACACTTTACACTTCACCAAAACCCTATTTCACGATTTTATTCTTTTCCCTCGACAAGAAGTTAAAAAATGCGATTTTTTTTGTCTCTACGAGTAAATTGCTTGCCAAAACAAATTCCCCACTCGAAAATTTCGATTTGCTCTAACAAAAAAATGAAAATGCCATTAAAAGTATTAGGGACATCTCATTTAAACCTCCATCCCCCCTTGAATTTTAATGGGGGACGACGCCCCACGGTTTTAAACCCAAGTAGTTGAAGGTCTTTACTGTTTCAAAGGGGAACAAAATTTTGGGGTTTCGTGAATTGAAAAATAGATATAAAAAAAAACATCTTATGTTTGACTATAAAATTAAAAATTCTAAAACGTTCCAAAGTTATTATGCAAAAATTTTAAATTTTAACTTTTAAAAATTACTTTAATAAAAACTAAATTATAATCAATAAACGTACGTTTCAAAATTTAAACAAAAAATTCTATATTTATATTTATCCCATACATAATTTGCACATGATTAAAATTTAAAAAATTTACAAAAACATAATTTTACTAATATTTGAGCTAATATTAAAGTACACATCAAAATCCAATCTTCTTCCCCTTCCGCTCTTCTCCCCACTAGACCCCCCAAAAAAATTTTTCCTCACTAACGCCCCCCATAAAAAATTTTTCCTCACTACCGTCTTCCATAAAAATTTGCCGCCTACCGTCCCCCAAAAAAATTTTTCCACACTACTTCCCCCTAAAAATTCTTTTACTAAAGTCCTCCATAAGAGATCCCTCCCCCTCTTCAACAATTTCCCTGTCACTGATACTATCACTGAGCTATCCCCATATCTTCATCACTGATACTATCCCCCCTAAGGGATTCATTTACTTCCTGCTCCAGATCAGTATCAAAAAAATTGGAGGAATTCCATTGAACTCACATCAACCATTTCAAAAAAAAAAAAGAAAAAATTCGCGCTTTTTCATTTTTTTCTTAATATAACCCATTTTTAAATCTTTTTTTTCCTTAATATCTTCTAATTCTCAAACTTCTAGTATCAACAAAACGTTCTATGTTTAATATACTATTGAAACCCCTCCCCTTTTCCTCGAGAATGGGCCCCATTCGGCTTGACCCGTAACATTGACCTTGACCTCAACATTGACCTTGATCTTAACATTGACCACGACCCCAAGATTGACCTTGACCTTGACCTCAACATTGACCTTGATCTTAACATTGACCACGACCCCAAGATTGACCTTGACCTTGACCTCAAAATTTTAATTGACCTCAACACTGACCTTGACCTCAACAATGACCTTGATTTTCCAACACTGACCTTACCTCGGGACCCACCTTGACATCGGCACCCACCCTTTCATTGACCCTTGACCTTGATCTCGGGCATTGGCCTTGGCCTTCGCATTGACCTTGTCCTTGGGGTTGCTCGGTCCTGACTTAAATTGACCTTGACCTTGCATTTCCCGTGACCTTGGGATTGCTCGACCTTTTTCAGTCTCAGCCGATTTGGGAACCCCCCCTTGACCTTGACCTATGCAGAGCATGTCAAGGTCAAGGAGGAGGTTCCAGAATCGGCTGAGACACTCTACTACTGTGGATTGGCTGACATATAAAACTGATTATTCTGTATATTTGATTGATATCTAACTTCGTTATAACACTCTTCTAGGGCCCTAGGAAAAAGAGCGCTATAAGCGAGAAAGCGCTATTACCGGGCAATCTTAAAAACGGCTAAAAATGAACAAAATTTATTTTAAAACGTCTTTACATATACTTATCACTATATCACTTTAAAAAAAAAAACCCGTTCACCCCATTATAAAAATTTTTGAGGGATTTAGCCAGAGGGGAGGGGGCGACATTTTACTTTTTCCAGTTTATGTTACGTCGGGTCTATTTTAATTTGATCCCACAAAATTTTTTGTAAAACGATAGAATGCCCGTTTTTAAAACTATCGAGCCCCTAGTTTAAAACGTAAATCGTCATTCCCAAACGGTGGGCCATTTTAGGGCCTTTTTTTGTAAAAATTGGGCCACTTACCGGGTGTTTGGGGCTCCTGACCCGGATGACCCCTTTTTAGGAATGTTTCTAACTCTTTATATTTCGGGTCGTATTTTTTTTTCGATGGTTCCCTCATGACCGAAACAAATTTCCCCCGCTTCTTTAAAAATTTTACGAAAAAAAAAAAAAATTTAAAGCACTGATGTTTTTTGCGCCGCAAATTTTTTTGTTTAAAATTGTTTTTTCATCTTTTATAAGATCACTTTTTTCTTTTAACGAAAACGATTTTCGCGACATGTTGCCAGGAGCTTGAAAAGTAAAAGACTGAAAGGAAACCTTGATTACGCATCCGCCAAACGAACAAGTAAAATTCTCGGAAAATTGTCTGGCCAAGATGTGCGGAACATCTTGAAGGTGAGTATTTCTTTGAAAATGAAATTGCTTCCAATTTAATAAATTTATTCGATAATTTTATCTATAAATTTAGCAAATAAAAAGTTTTCAAAGTGTACATTACACAAGTAAACAAATTCCTGTAATTTAATTTTAAAGCCATAACTAGAAAGATGTATAAAAGCTACACTCTAAAGGCTGTTCTGCGTAGAATTATGCATTCTGTAAATTTTTTTGGTAAAATTTTTCTTATTTTATTTTATCGTTGTACAAAATTAAGAAAAACATGGAAGAACATTTTTGCCAAACTCTACGAGTTTGTGTTTCCATCTCGTTATATGATAATTGATAATAACATATTGTAATGTTTCAAATTAAGGGAAAAATTAAAAATATATATATATTTTCCAGATTAATTAAATTAATTGTACGGTCTGAAGTCCGGGACTGTTCCTAGACACTCCATCGGCAATTTAATTTAAAATAGATATCAATTAATGAAATTTTACGAGTATTAAAAAAGAGAAATCTAACCTGGAATGGCATTCACGTGTCAAAAAGAATCTTCAACTTTCTAAGACTCTCGCATCACAACAACAAATCATTATTTAGGCGAAATATTCATGGCACGTTCACAATTACTTTTTAAAAAGATATTTTTGATTTACCACTCCTTAATGATTCCCATAAATACTCAAAATATTTCAAAATAATGGTATTTGGTATTGATCAATTGAACTGGTAATGAGAAAGTCGATTGTTTTGAAAATTTTACAGTTCCTCAAAATTGTAAAAATAATGGCTTATTACTAAAAGCAATTTGTTTTACACCCAATTACGTAAAAATAAATTAAATAAGCAATCAATGATCATCGCTGGAGAAAGATATCGCAAGATTAGTTACCTTTCAGCGGAACAGTTCCTAAAAGAGAACACTGTACTACTAATCCACCTTCTGCGCCAACAAGAAATATTTCTGGCAGATATGGCGAGAAGTCGAATGTAATAATTCCCCTAACAATCTTTTTTGATATTTGTTCTGATTCTACAAGCAGTTTTGGCTTTTTCATTAAAAGAGGAGATTTTACTTGATACCTGAAAAAATGTTCTGTTACCTTAATTAAATTTTAATATATGGACTCCAAAATGTTGATCATTAAACTCATTTTACCTACCCACGTTTACTTACTTATGCTTTAACGTAATCAATTCATCTGCTGGATCAAAATTCCATAAACATAGGTATCCATCTAAGCTCGATGTTGCCAACAATGGAGTTTTTGCAACATCCATGTCATTTATCCAAGCTATGTGCGTTACAATTTCTTCATGGGCATTTATCTTACAAATTTCATTTTCCCCATCGTCATGTTGAATATTCCATATTATTATATTGCCTTGAAGTAACAAATAAGATTTATTTATTGATATAAAGTCGCAAAATAAAAACTATACGTTAGAAAGTTTTTAGCAAAAGTTATTGCCAGCCTTTTGATTGTCTTCCGATTTCTTAATTTCCTGATTTATGTGGCTTGTTTGCACATCACAATAGAGATTAGGCGACCAATGAAAGCCATTTTTCACGGGTTTCTTGGCCAGTTTATCTGCCTTTTTTTTTCCCTTAAATTCTTTGGGAAAGTTTGGGGCCCCCTTTAAAGGAACTTTGGTTTAAATTGGGCTTTCCCAGCTCCCCCCCTAGATCCAAAGATCATGTCCATATTCTTATATCAGATCAGTTTTCCAAAATGTATCTAAAAAACCTTCAGTGTTTGGCCCTATTTATCAGTGAATATGTTTATGATTGCGCTTCGTATCGCTTTTTCGAGATTCTTTATGGCGGATAAATTTAAAAAGAAAAAATCTTTAAAAATTTAGTATAGAGCCCCCAATGGAAACTTTTTAGGTAGTAGTTAGGGTTTACTCCGCTTATGCCTTTTTCCCGGGTCCACTATTTTCGAGTGTTTTAATGTCCCACGCCCCAAGGGGGTTCTCTTTCTGTTTTTCGGGTTTTTGCCGGATGCCCCAAAACCCAGTACGGCTTTTAATGACCACCTTAGAAAGTTGATCAAAATTGCATTGTGTAGAGATCATGTCCTTTGCAACTTACAAGTATTCACAGTGGTCTTTATTAAATTCCCTGGGTTTTAAAATTTTCCGAAAGGGTACCTCGTTTAAATTGCCCCGTTTCCGGCATGAACGGGGGAACATTAAAAAATTTTAAAATTTCTTTAATAAAAAGGAAATTATAATTAAAATTTAATAAAAAACTTAAAAATTTGGGGTTAAAATTACAACATTGGAAAAAAAGCAGCGAAACAGGCCTGATTTTTAAATCTTTTTAAACACCTTTTTGTTGAAAATAAAGTGAGATATAAAAAACAAAAATCAAAAGGGAAAACCCCTTTTTTAAAGAATCGAAAAAATTTAAAATTTAAAGGGATCTAATGCGACGTTAGTCCCTTTATAGGCCCTTTCCTTAAAATTCTAAATTGCCGCATTCAACCCCCTTGGGCATGTCAGCAAAATTAAATTTTTCCAAGGAGCCGGGGGGAATATTCCCCCATTTTTTTCAATTTACTGAAATCCCCCTGTAGATTTGTGGTTGGCAGGTAGGTGTCTACGACCTGGGACCTTTTTTTTGAGTTTCCCCCAAAATGACTCAATGGGATTGGGGTCGGGACTGCTAAATGGCCTTTCCCCTTTTAAACGGAATTTTCAACGCATCCCAGATGGGTCAAAAACCCTGCCCGGCCAGTTGGGAACGCACCCCCCGGGTTTTTTGCATAAATAAAGAATTAGGGATCCACAAAAGAAGCAAATGGCTTTTGCGGGGTTCAGTGCGTTTGTTTTCCGGTAATAATCCGCTTTAATGGGACCTCATCAATAGGGACCAAGTCTTTTAAAAAAGCACCAAAGCAGTCCCCCCAAATCTTTGGGCAGAACCCCCATCAAAGGGGAACCCTTGGAGAAATGTTGTACTTTAAACCAAATTTTCTCTCCTTCCTTCGCCAGCCCACGCCCACGTCCTTCAGGAGTTTTTTAAACAAACCCCTCTTTTCGTCAGAGAATAATCCCAATCATTAACAGCCAAGGGTTTGACGATTTTTTGGAAAAACGCAACCCTTTGAATTTTTGTGCTCTTGGTATTTAATTTTTTTTTGCCGGTTTCCTTATCCCTTTTTTTCGGCTTCTGTCTGTTCAAACCGATATTAAAACATTACGCCCGCTGATTACGATTTTTTAAATTTTCTAGGGGTTCCCCCGGCTTTTAAGAGGGGATTGTCTCAGAAGAGGGCCCAACCCCTTTAAAATTGGTACAGGGGTTTTTTGCCCTTGCCCGGGCCCTTTAAATGGAGACCCTTTTTTTCGTTAAATCGCCCCTAACCATGCCGATTTATGGGGAATGATTTTTTTCCCAAAAAACACTGAAAACCATAACGCTTTGGGGTATTTCATCCAGTAGAATCGATGCCCGTACTGCCTCTTCCACCAATAAATTTCTTTGGTGATTAATTTTTCTATTTTGAAACACTTATGTGATAAAAACCCGAAACAAAAAATTTAAATTAAAAAACTTGCCCCTTAAATTTCAGTATTTTTTTGAGCGGATTTAAAATAAAATTTGGGCCCAAACGTGATTTAATTGAAAATTGAACTGAAAAGACAGTTAGAAATTTAAAAATTTTATTATCTCTGAATGTTTTTAAAAAATATTAGTGGTGCGTTAATTTTGTCCACGAGTTTATATACAAATAAACTGTTATTTTAAAGTTTTGACCTACCAGATTGAGTTCCAGCAGCTATTATAGAAGGCAATCTCGAATGAAATCTTTAAAACTTAATACGGAAATTTTGAAGCCGTCGTTTTGGTTTTTGGTGTATCAAAAATTTCTATCTTCCTGAAACCGCCGGGTTTAAAATTTTAAAAACAATAAGCCCAAAATTTTCTCCCCCTATAAACCGTATATAAAGAAATATTCCTGGATGAAGCACCACGTTTTATGAAGGGGTTTCAAGCACGGGCCAGTGTATTTCCCGTAGAAATTCCAAATAAAGAAACAAACTCTGCACACCTAAATATTTCCCCTAAAATCAGAGAAATATCACCCTTTAAAAAAAGTTTTAAAACTTAAAAATCATCTCCATTGCATTCTTGCACTCTTATTGTTTGAGTCAACTTTACAACGGCTTTCCCTTTTGGGTTCGCGAAAGTTCAAAATTTTTTAAATGAAACGGGGAATTTTTAAGAATCGTTAATTTTTCCCTAATACGCGGGGAAAATTTTTTTTGAAAAACCAATGGGAAAATTTTTATTCATTTTACATCGCAAAGCGCAAAGGGGGCAACGGGTTTCATCCGTTTGAAATCCCCAAATTTAAAATTTAAATTTCATAGCAACTTTTAAAAGCGAACTTATGCCTAACGCGAACATTCTAATAACTTCTCATAACTTTATTAAAATTAATTACTCGTCTAAGGCTACAAAAAGTTAAGTAAGAACGCAGTGGAAGATATTGTTTCAAGAATTTCAAAATGAAAGTGTTCGCGGATGCGGCATTGAGCAGTGCCCCCGAATTTATGGGGTTTAAAAAAGGTTTCAATGTTTTTATAAAGTAAATGACGTTTGTAAAATTTTATTTGGGGGTTTTGGGAGTACGGGCCCCTGGGTTTTTTCTTAGTCTTTTATTGTACAATTTTGTAACAAAAAAAAATGTCCATATTTTGGAAGGGTCATATTTGGGATTTTTGTGGGGATTTTTTTATCCTCACAACACCCCTTTTTGGGAGGGAAACATTTTTTTAGTTACCGGAAATCCACTTTTTTAGCTACCTTCAAAACGGACAGGCCATTAAGCTAAACGAAAAATAAAAATCCAGAAAACTCCAAAGTACGGTTTCCAAAAAGCCCCGCACATCTCAACTTTTCCCTGGGAAATTTTCCAAGAAAATTTTTATTTCCCCTTCCCCAAAAGTGGCCACTTTTTAAATTCATCTGTTTTGCTTTTCAAACTCTTGAACAAATGCAAAAAAAAACATGTCAACCCGCCCGAGATGACACTGACATGAATACACAAATGTAATTTTTAAAACCAAGTGAAATAAAACTGCATCTCATCTCTTTCTTAGGAATGAACATATTTCCCTATTTTCGTTTCTTCTATTAATCTTTGATATGTAGACATTTATCCTCCCACATTCTGTATGGTCTTCTTATTAATTACAAAGCAAAAGTTAGTACAATTGAATATTGTGCTAAAAAAGGGGAAAACTCAGGTAATTGAAATCTCACCAAATTAAAAAAATTTTGTGGGTTTATAGCCCGACTAATGTAAGAAAAAAGGGTGACTTCTTACCCTGCACAAAAAAGGGATTTAAACTTTTTTTCATGCTTTTAACTATCACGTAAATTTTTTCTCTATAAGGGAATATTTTTTTAGGAAACAACCCCCTTTCCCCTTTTTTTTTTCCCAAATTTAGATTTTTTTAATATACTAAAAAAATATAAAAGTCATCGGGCACAAAATATTCTTTTTTTGTTACAAAAATTTCATAACTAATTTTGCTGAAATTTACAGTAATGAAAAACACGCGGGTTTTGGTCATAAAATGATTTTTTTAAAAAAAATGTGAGAAATGGGGTTTTTTAAACTGACAACCTTTTTTTAAAAAAGTAAGTTAAAAAATACTTTCCCGTTTCCCGTATTGCGTTAAACATAGTAAAATGATGGGTAATCCGTGTAGAAATGGTGAAAACAAAGGGGAAATTTTCCCTTAAAACCAGGGCAAAGTAAAAAACAGGTTTTTGCCGAAAAATCCCCGTTGTTGTGTTTTTTTTTGTGCATCCTTGGGGAAGCAGAATTTTACACGGATTCGGCTGTAGTTTTCCTTAAAATGGGGTAGCCGTTCGGCGTTGAAATCCTTTTTTTTATACCTTTGCTTTTTTTAAATAGATTGAAAAACCCTTTGGCGATGAAAAATCGATTATGATTTTAAAAATTGAAAATTTTGGGGTGAATTTGCCGAAATCCAAAAAGTAGTACTCATTAAAAATTTCTCACGAAATTTGTCCATAAGTTGAAACTGTCATATTTTTCCTTTACTAAACACCCCCAAAAAATTGGGCCCCTTTTTTGGGCAAACATTTCTTTTTCACTAAATTTTTATAAGTTTTTTAAAAAATGGTTTTAACATATTTGGCACCCCTTTTTTCGTTTTACTTTTTCCAAAAAAAAAATTTCAAAATTTCCCCTACAATTTGTTTTTTTTTTTTTTGGAGCACAGGTATTTGCATCTCTTTTTTTCCGATTTTAACAATTTGTCGTTATTTTTGGGAAATTTTTTGAAATTTTTCCACTGTTTTTTCCGCCCTTTTTTGTCTTTTAAATTTTTTGATTTTTGGGGGCCCCTTTTTATGAAGGTGGAGGTTAGCTGTTATTTTTCCTCCCTTCTCAAATTTTTTGGAAAATTCCCTCACTTTGAGTTGAATTTAGGGAAAAACCTACTTTTTAATTTTCCGTTGCCTTTTTGGTTTTTTGGTTTTTTGGTTTGGGAAAAATTTTTCGAGATAGGGGCAAGGGTTTTAACTGCTAGCAGGTTTTTGAAGGGCGACGTCTCTAACAACTTTTTTTCCCCGTTTTAACGGAAAAAAAATTTTTAATTTTGGTGTTTTGATTTTTTTTTTTTGGGGGTTTTAAAAAACTGGAAAATTTTTTTACCTACCTTGGGCTAGATTTTTTTTTTAGAATTTTTGTTTTGTGAACCGTAGACGTTGCCCCTAGCAAATCGGTTTTTTTCTTAAGCTATTTTGAAAAAATTTTGGTTAACCCCAAACTATTTACCCCCTGTTTGATTAAATTTTAACACTATTTTTTAATGAAGAAAAGTTTTACATTTTTTGTAACCTGCTTTTGTTAGTGATTTTTTCCGTACTTTTTTTGGGTGATACCTGTATTTTTTTCCTGGGGTTGTTTTCCCCGATAAACCTTTTCTGAAACGATTTAAAGCGTAAGTCGGGGGGCCCCTTTTTTTAAAGAAAAGAAGATTATTATTTATTTTTTAAACGGGCCCCCAGATTCAAGGCCCGGGTGAAACTTTTTTAAACGGGAAATTTTAAAAAAATCATGGGCCTTTAAAAAGGTTTTTTTCCGAAAACCAATTTTTAGCTCCCCTTTTGTATTTGGGAAAAAAAAAACTTTTAAATTTTTTGTTCAAATTTATTTTTTATATTCCCCAAACCTTTTTTTTTAACAAAATTTTTTTAAACCCCCCTAGATGTTTTTTTAAAGGATGTGGGTTTTATCAAAAACCCCGGTTTTTTTTTAAATCCCCAAAATTTTTTTTTTAAAATTTTACAAAAATCGAACAACCCCAAAAGGGGAAAAACTGATATATGAAGTGTCATTATTCACAGCGTGAAAATATTGCATCAGATAAAAACCCCTTTGTTTTAAAAAAATACCCTCCCTTAAAAACATTGTGGGAAAATAATGGTAGGTTTGGGAAAAAACCCCACATAATAGGAAAAATTAAAGCCCCCTTTTTAAAATACCCCTTACTTTAAATTTTCCCTTAAAAAATTGAAAAAAAAATTTTAAACCCCAAAATTGAACGTTTTACTGTATCATTTAACCCTTTTTAGTTTCGCCCCCAAATCCCCTTTTTCAATTACAAAAAATAAATAATTTTTAAGTGAATTTAAACTTTCGCAAAACAAATCCCTTTCCTTTCAAACGAAAACAGCGCTTTTTTAGTGTTTTTTGATTTTTTGCTTTTTTGAAACTTCGTTTTTTCCCCAAAAAAAAAAATCAAAGGGGGAAATTGCGAAGAAGGGCCCCGTTAAAACAACTGGATCCCCTTTAAAAACCCCGGAAACCCCTTAAAAAACCTTGCAAAAAAAAAACGATTCCTTTTCCCCCGCAATGGCCCTAATTACCTCCTAGCGAAACATAAACCTAAAAAAAGCCGGGAGTCATCACAAGCGTTTAGATTTTGTTGCCCTCGGTGGTAAGGGTTATTATGACCTTCTCCTTCGTCGACGAGCAGGCTAGCACTCTAAATGAAGGTATCGCTATTTTAGAAATTACGGAGGAATTTTTTTTGGCGAACTTTTTTTTATTTTGGGTTTCCTTTTTTTTTAAAAATCTCGATATCAGAGGCCGGATTATTATTCTGTAACGAGCTGTGGGCCCGGGAATTTTTCTGTAATAAAAAAGATAGAAAGAGGGAAGTAAAAAGGTAACCTGGGACGTAAAGTTACTTGTAATCCTTTTTGTAATTTTAAAAAAAGTAGTTTAAAGCAGGTGGGGGTTTTTTCCCTGGGAATCCACGAAAAAGTGGCTACCTAAAAATTGGGGGCGAAAATTTAATTTAAAACCATTTTTAAAAAATGCTGCAAAAAATTTATTTACAATAGAAACTTTCCCCCGAAAAACAAAAAACGAAATGGACACGGGGAATTGGGAACGATTGGGAGGGAGCTTTCACAATTTTTAAAATTTTCAGAAGCCAAAGAAAAAAAACTTTTGTTACTCCCATTAAAGGGGGAAAGGGGCATTGATAATTTTTCCGAAAAATAGCCCCACCAAAAAAGCACAAAAAAAAAAACCTTTTGGGGAAAAATAGGGGAAAACCCCCTTGGGAACCCTTTTTTCGACCCAAAAAACCATTAGAGATATGGAAAATTATTTTTCATTTGAGGGAAGCAGCGGGGGAAAAAAGGGGCCGAAAAATTTATGGTTTTCCCTTTAAAGGGAAACTAGCAATAAATTGAACTTTGGAACCTATTTGGGACCCTGGGGGGTACAAAATCAATTCATTTTTTGATTAAAAGAAAAAACAATTTGAACCGTTTGCGGGAAAAAAAAAAATTTAAAGGTGGAAAATTGCTTCCTATTCCCCAAAGGCCCAATTTGGAATTATGGGCCCAAAGGGTTTGGGACCGAGATACAAGGAAAGGAGGCAACCAAAATCATCAGGCCCAATGAAAAAAAAAAAAGAAAAAGATGAAGATGGGATCCCAAAAGGGGGTTTTAAAACAAAAAAATTTAAAAATTAAATCCCTATGGGTTGCCGGGGGGTGAGCCCACACTTAGCAAATAAATTTTAAACATAAAAATTCTACTTGAAAATTTTTGCCCCAAAAGGGAAAGGGCCCATATCCAAAAAGTTGTTTTTTAAAATAAAAGCAAAAAGAAACTGCTAACAAATTTAGTAAAACAAAAATTAAAATTTGTAAAAATTAGAATTTTTTGCAAACATTAATAGAAAATTTTCTTACCAAAAATTTTTTAACTATTAAAGGGTCTGATTTTTCCCATGTAAAATTTGAGGTTTAAATAGGGGATCACCCGGGTTTAGATAATTTTGGGCCCCCGAAATATAACAAAAAGGTATTTTTCTTTAAAATTATATAAAACTAATGTAAAAAAGTAAATTATTTTTTACACAAATTAAGATATTGGGTAATTGTGGGCAATATAGAATTTTAAAGGTACCGTAGGGTGACAGATGGGAAGTTTTACGGGAAGACGCAGATAGGGCAAACACTAAAAGGGTATTTTTAAAAATTTGGAAACAAAAAATTTAAAATTAAAATTTGGGAAAGAAAATTTTTTACAACCCAATACTCTCAAATTTTCAAACAACTAAGGATAACCCAAAGTTTAAAAAAAAACTTTTAAAAAAGAAAACGCCAAGGTTTTTTTTTGACGTTTAAATTCTGGGGGAAAATTTTAAAAAAAATTTCAGGCCCGGGCTTAAAAAAGGACAAATATAAAAAAAATATTTAAAAAAGCACGTCAAGTCCCATTTTTTTATAAAAAAGAGAATAGAAAAGAATTAGATACTCCCAAGAAAAACGGATATTGGTTAAGGTTAAAAAAAAGTAAAGGGCTTTCTCCCCATAAATTTCCCAAAAACCAAAAACCGCCAAAAAAAATTAGGCTGTGTGGGATTAATAAGGTAAAGGGGAAAACCCCCATCTAAATTTTAATTTTAAAACCCAAATTCCCAAAATATTTATTAAATTATTCACAATATGGCAGTGGGGGAAAAATTTTTCTAAAATCGATTTTTCGCAGGCGTAAATTTCAAAATTGAATTAAAGCCGGAAAAATCGGGAAAAATTTTTAAACCCTTAAAAAACTCACAAAGGTTTATAACCCGCCCAAACGTTAAAGTAGGAAATTTTTCTGCGCCGGGAATATGGGAACTTTAAAAGAAAAATTTTTTTAAAAAATATACCGGGAGTGACTGTATTCCCCTTTGATGAAATCAAATTTAAATGGGCCTGACGACCCAAAAAGCACCAAAACCAAAAACAGAGAAAATTTTTTTGGCCCAAACCCTTTAAAAAAAAAAAAAACATGCGTGTTTAAATTTTTTAAAAAATGTTTCTTTTTTCTCAAAAAAAATAGAATTCGTGGATTTTTAAAAATTTACAAAGACGGGGGAAAATAAAATTTAAAAAAAAAAGAGGGTTCAAAAATTTTTTTACATGCCACGAACCCCAAAATAAAGATTTAAATTCGGAGTTTTTTTAGGATTTTTTTAAATTTTTATTTGGGGTTTTTTTTCAAAACCTAAGTTCAAAAATGTTCCCTTAAAAAAACCCCTTTTTAAAGGGTATTTCCCTTTAGAGGGCTAAGAAAGTGAAGCTGCCTTTAAAGCAATTAAAAAGGGAAGTGGGAAGCGGGAACAAACTTTCCTTTTACATTAAAGATACAAAATTGGGGCCCCTGGGTTTTTGGGAGTGGATCTTCTTTCCCCCTGGGGGGGGGCGGTTTGAGCCACATTTACCCGAAGGAGAGGAGAGGCCCCAAATTCCCTTTTTGCTTAAAAAAACCTTTAAGCCCAAAGGGAACAACGTTTTCGCCAAACGATAGAGAGGCCTACGCCTTTTAATCTTTTGGGAAACAAACGTTTTTTTCAATATGTGAGGCCGAAATTTTTCGCTGGGTTTCTGATAGTTAAAAAATTTACACAATTTTTTTAAACCAAGGAAAGGGTTCCAGCTTGTCGGCAATGAGGATGCACATTTTTTGCAAAAATTTTTACAAAGCCTTTGATTATAATATTTTTTATAGGGAAAACGAACTACAGGCAAGGGAGATCCCTTTTTTAGTTACCCGTCAACAGGGGTTTCGGGGAAAATCCATGGGGAAAAATTTGACATAAACGAAATTTAACCCGATTCAACAGATCCCCGTAAAAAGCAAAAAGGGGCTAGGAGAGGTTACAGGAAAAAAAAAGCGGTTAAAAAGGGTCATTCCGGGATTTAAAAAAAGGTCCCCAAAGTTTGATCCGAAATTTCGATTTGGAAATTTATCATCTGAATTTTTCTCTCCAAGGGAAAATTTTTTGATGCGAAATCAGAGGGTTTTTAAAACCAAGACGGGGGCGAAACCCAAAAATTTTAGAAGAGCACAATTTCCCCCCCCAATTTGGAATCACGCGAATTTAAAAGTTTTCCCCGTGGATACTGTTTGGGGGCCAGCATTGACAAGGATTTTAGAGAGTAAACCCTGAAAAATTTCAAAGGGAAAGCCAGCTGACCCCGACCAATCCAGTCCCATGCGCCCCCCACATCCGTGGGGGAAAAACCATCCGCAACCCCTTTTTAAAAAGTGCCTGCGGATTTCCGTTGGGTCGTTTCCTTTTGGACAATTTTTTTTTTTTTATTCTGGTCGATGCTTATTTTTAATGGCCCCGAAAATACAATTTAATGAATACCCTCAAAACGGGAACTCCCATAAGAATTTGTCCCTCCAAAATTTTTTTCGCCCCATGGATTGGGCCCCCACATTTTTTTGGATAGGTTTTCCCCAAATTTTAAAAACAGGAATTCCGAATTTCCTAAAAGGAAAGGGGAAATTTGAAAATTTAAAATTTTGGAGCACCCTTATTTTACCCCCCCTGTACAAAATTGGGCAGGCTGGGAAAGGTTTTGGGACAAACTAAAAAATTAAAATTAAGGGGTTTTGGGCACGAAAAAACTTAAATGACTTTTGACCCAAGGGCCCCATTTTGGGGTTTTTTTGTTTTTTTAACATTTTTCCGGGCGAAAACCCCCCATCCCAGGGCAGGGCATCCCCTTGTAGGGGTTAATGAACCGGCAGCTCGCACCAACCCGGTTTGGGTTTGATGTTGGGCCCAAAAAAGGGTGGGAAAAAGGGAAAAAGAACTATCCCGGGTGGGGCCCAACTTTAGATTTTAGGGATCGTGCTTTTCGGGGAGAGGGCTTTATTTTCAAGGGGAAAAAGGAAATGGAAATTGGGGGTTTTTATCAAACCCCAAAATGGACTAAATTTCTTATTTTATTAAAAAAATCGATTTATGGGCGAATTTGGAAAAGACCTAAGACCTTTTTAAAAAAAGTGGGACCCCTTTTGCCGGAAAAACATCCCCTCCAGAAAACAGACGGAAAACCCTTTTTCCACAGATGATTTTCAAAAAAAACCTGAAGGGAAACTACCGGAAAAATACAGGGTGAAACGGGGGGAAAGGGGGGGGAAACCTTGCCCCCCGTTTTAACACTGTTCCCCCCTTCCAATGGGGGTTTTCTTTGTCACAACCCAAAATTAATAACCCCCCACCAAATGACCCCCGACCCAAAAAGTGACAATTAAAACCCAAAAGGACAGAAAACCCCTCCAAAACCCCCAATTATCTTTTTTCGATTTAAAAAAAAATGATGTGGAACCCTTTTACCCCTCCTACCCCGCCAATAAGAAAACCCCCCACAATAAATTTCCCCAATTTTTAAGTAATTTTTTCAGTTTAACCCTTTGGTGGGGAAGAAGTTTTTTTTTCCCCTTTTTTTCCCAATAGGTTCCCGTGATTAAAAATGAACTTCCTTGTTAATGACTCCTGTTTTTTCGGAGGGGGTAAAAATGTAATAAAAAATAGAATAGGGGGAAGTAAAAGGGGAAAAGCCCCAATACGAAAGTTAATTTTTAATCCCTTTTTGTAATGTTAAATAAAGTAGTTTAAAGCAGTGTGGTGTTTTCCCTCGAATCCACGTAAGTGGCTACCTAACACTTGTTTTTGCAATTTTAAGGCGCTAAAACGTAGCAAGTATTTCTGTACATCAGCGTAGAAAACCGTATTATGTCATTTGACTTTTAATACAACAATTATTTACCTCAATTGATCTGGATAGTGTTGTATTTGTGGCATCTTCCTGGCTGCTAAATTCTGTAGTTTGGGCACTTGCAACGGTGTACACCCTGAGTGCATATTAATTATTGTATTATATTTAAAATGTATATTTTAATTGATATCACCTTTTAACCTTCCATACTGATTCAAAACCTACGCATTCACCCTCTTTTATAGAAAACATTTTTATATTTATATTAGCAACACTTTCGTTTCATTTAAATGTCAGGCTGTCAACGTAAGAGCAGCAATATATGTTTTTGTTTCGAGTTGACATTATGTATCCATAGAAACAGAAGTCGATCGATGACAAATATCTATCTTTTGATTTGATTTCGGAATCAGTGAGATATTTTATTTCCTAGAAGCTTTTAAACTAAAAAAATTGAGCCTCCTCAAAAATGTTATAAATATTACATGATTTGTAGAGGCGAATAAACTAATTTTTCAAAAACAAGAGCAAGTTGGTTGTAACAACTAAAAATAGGGTAACTGCTTTTTTCTGATAGGATTTTTTGTTGTACACGTTTGTTAATTTCTCCGGACCCAGATTTGTTTAGAAATAATTTCAGGAAGTATTTAGAAGAAATAAGTTTATTTGTACAAATGTTACATCATGTTTAATTTGCTAACTACAGAGATAGCGTCATAGTTCTTCATGTTTTCAATTTATTTTGTCACATCGTAATAATCTCGATTTAAACATTGAAGAAATAGGTACTTTAAATTATTAAAACGTTATTTATAATCATTTATTGGAAAAACTGAGAAGTATCGTAGCTAGCTTATTTAGAAAAGTGTCCACCTCGCTTCTCGAAATGCCAATGGATGCCGCTGCAGTTAAATAAGGTATAGAGCATCTACTGCAGTGCGTTCCCCATCCTGTTAAATAGTACTGCGTTAAACATATCAAGATTCAACTGTTTAATAAGTAAATACGAATGAATTTAAATACCTACTTTCAAATTTGTAATCGCAAATAGTTTTTGTTTCCAATGCTGTTACTACACGCGATCCAAACACATTTCTTGTATATAACATGGATCCGATCTGAGTAAGCGATGTTTTCGGCACGTTGCTTAATGTCATTGCTGTAAAATAGAGCATAAATAAATCAACCAGTATGTTTTGCGATAAGAAACAAACCAATAGATATTGGATTTCCTGGATTACTAATAACCTCCTCCTTACATTTTTCTGCTAACATCGCCATTTGAGACTTCAAATATTCATATGTAGATTCACAGTCATCTATAGCTTTAAGATATTGATTCTTGCCAATATTCAGCAATGTAATAACAACGTCTAATATGGGAGAAATTGACATATTCTCTACAAATCCATAATCGATGATAAAATTTTAAAAATTCCGCCATGGAATAAATTTACCTGAACAGATATCGATAAACTTGGAAAATATATCTTTATCAAAAGAAGCAACAATTGCACCTCCTACTGGAACACAAAGATTCTTATCTGTACTCTGCACAAATATATCAATTCGGCCTTTTCTAAAATATCACTAGTTAATTTTAGTTTTGGAATGTTTAACAACTTGAATACATGCTCGCTTTATTAATTTTTTCCATTAGATTTCGATTAGATAAACCATATGCATTATTAATTAAATGAAAAATATCATATTTCAAGCATATATTGGCGATGCTTTCAATATTATCGCATGCTCTTGGTGCAAAACACGATGTAGTAGTCATTACACAACAAATATTTTCGGCACCAATTTCTTTAATTTTCTGTTCAATGGCCTCAGGGGATGTAACATGCTCTTCACCAGTACATCGTGTATTAATAATAACTGGCGTGAATCCTACAGAAAGTCAATGTTTAATACTTCCTAGCAAAAAATTACCTAATTTAATAATTACCAGCAGATATTATTGATTTAAAGCAAGATTTTTGATCGATACGTGACCATATAACATAACGTGAAGTCGGTTTTAAACTACGAAAAGTTAACATGCTGAAAATTAAGCTCATTCCTGTTGCTACGGAGACAATGGTGCAGTCAAAACGTTTTTTAATTCCTATAAAAATTCGTTTGTATTACATTATATTGGTTGGTCGTGAGAGTTTTTAAACACTACAATTATAAATGTGGTTGCACAACTTCATCTAACTGTAGTATAGCTAAGCAAATATCCATTAATTTTAGTCAAAAATCGAAAAATTCAATTGCGTACAAATTTATTATAATTGCATGTAAGTTATGTTATACCAGAGAACGGCAAAGTTGTATGGCATGACGTCAGCCGCAGTAGAGCCGTATGCAAGGCATATGATGTAGGCGGTGATTATTTCAAGATCGAGGAATCAGTAAATGGTATGTAGCGTAGTGTTCGCATCGAGCTTTTTCATCAAATGATTCTACAGATATTTACTACATCTATTCTTTATTTCGTTATTGGGTTTTTAAAGTATTTATTTTCCATATTAAACACTTAACAACGACGATACAATAGGTATTTCGAAAGTCGAAATATAAAATTGAGAGACGCGTTCAATACATTAAACGACACATTTAATAGATTCCGGGTGATATTAGAAATAAACTGATTAAGTTAATATAGTGTTCAGCAGAAACCCCGATTTAAATACACTAAACCAATTGTCTGCACAAGAAATATAAAATTCAAATACAGCGGTGCCTTGGTTTACGAAATTATTTTTTTCCTAAAACATCTCGTAATCCGAAATTTCGTAACTTCAATCAAATGTTCTTATAAGAAATAAAGGAAATAGAGATAATCCGTTCCCATAACTAAAAAAATGTTCAGAAATTCATTTTATGTATTTTAAATACAATTGAATATATAATATATAATATAGAAAATAAAGTTACGTAGAAAAATCAATAAAAACTCAAGATTGAAATTACATACACTATTTTTAATAAGGACTCTTTCTAGCGTATGAAAGACAATGAGGGGAGGTGGCTTTTTCATATATATTACAAAATTAGCGACGCGACAGATAAGAAATTGTTTGACCGTAGAACTTTCGGCTTTGTTCTTTGAAAAAGATTTTACACAACGATAAAAGGATTTTCGGATAAAGTAAAAATAATATTAACTATTAATTCAAGTCAGATGCAAAGCAGTGGAATTGGAAAGTTAACCACGCAAACCATCGCATTACATTGTATATAACTTTCTCTTTCTAGTACACGAGTCGCGCCGAAATTCTGCCGAATTTGAAAAAGACAGCAAGAAATTTAGCTCTTGCCCGACTCATATCCTTTGTAGTGAAAATAAAGTCGGCGGCCAACAAGAGGGAGAATATAAAAAAAAATAAACAGTTTACGAACAAATTATAGGAAAGAATTGAAGAAGATTATCACATCGAAGAGATTGGGGACGAACGCAAAGTACCTCAGAGTTAAGGCTAATCTCTCCTTAACAGTTATACATTCTCTCATATTTGTGTCCTTTCTTTTCAAAAGCGGTTCCAACCATCTGTAACAGTTTCTTAAAGGTACTTTCTTCCATTCGTAAGTAGTTTTTGAAATCTTCAAGATCGTTGAGGCTAACTTCCTTCAACAGTACTAGATGAGAACATTTGTCTCGCTTTTTCAACCATTCCTTCATCCAGCGCTTGCGTTTTACGGGACGAGTAGTTCCGAGCGGAAAAATAATATCTATGCAAGCTTTTCTACGATTATTCATTTTTGGAAGCAAAAAGCCCACAAATAGGCGACTAAAACCTCAAAACCACATAGATTCACCTTTCTCGTTAGGCAGAAAAAGAGGTACTGAACAAATTTACTGACAACAGTATTGTCAGTAATATTGATCGTGTAAAGTGGAGCAATATTGAGACTGGGTAGCACGAGGATTGATGGTTGTATTATCAATACTGATATTGTCAATATTCTTGATCATGTAAGATCCGCATATCATGTTTACGATGCACGGCTCTGAGTCATATCCCTTACGATTTTGCCGTTCACTGGTTATTATTACTATTACTTGAGTTGGCATTTTTTAAATTTCGCGGATGAATTAAGTTAGAAGTTAACTTAAATCATCCGCGAAATTTAAAAAATGCCAACCTTTAGTTACTTATTACTAAGGTTCGACAAACGAGTGCAACGTCAGAGGCGTATCGCACAAAAGTAGGTACGTGAGATACAATATTATTAAAAAATAATATGTTGTTACCTTTTATTGACGTCCTAATATCCACGGCGACAAAATACTACTGCCCCGGTAAGCAGCGTAAAACTGCAACATACGCAACGCTTCCATTGTCGATTCACTTAGCCTTCGACGTTGGTCTGAAAACGTTTTCGTATATTTCGAAAATGATCGTTCTTCATCTAGCGAAGTAGGATTTGCGCAATTCAGATATTCCTTTATCTCTTCTGTGCACTCTTTATTTTCAGTAATAGACCGAACCTTTTGTAAATCGAGATTTTTATTAAAACTGCACGAAATTTTTGGGCGACATTCCTATAGGATCCGTCAAGCTTTCTAAAGCGGCTTGTAAATTATCAAAGTATTTATTGAGTCTCGTAAAGATAAGTGACTGTTTTATAACTGCGATATAGCTTGTGCAACTGCAGAATAGTTTATGGAAATTTCATCTATTTGTAATTGAACGTCCGAATTGGAAAAAAGTTGCAGACTCTCTCGAATCGCTGTAGATTCATTTGAATTAAATTTTAAAATCACATTCTTCACATTTGCGAAATATTTATGATAATAAAATACTGCCTGGAGCCATGTTCCCCATCGAGTTATTACAGGCTGAGATGGTAGTGGAAGTTTCGGACACAATCGTTTGAAAACGCGGGTATGTTTGGGAGATTTCACAAACACTATTTTGGTAGATGCTATTAAATTATTCACCATCGTATACTTCTTTCGAATGCTTTCTGCAACGAGATGATACGCGTGTATGAGACATGTTATGTGAAGAAGAGTCGGAAAGCATATTTTCAACATCCTACCAACTTTCAGCATTGTTGCAGCCCCATCAGTAACTAACATTGTGACTTGGGCTCCTGTGATACAAAATTCTCTTAGCGGAACTTTCATTATCTTCACAACGGTTTCAGCATCACCTTTTTCAATACTTTTACTGGTTAATAACAAGGAAGCTACTGGATCATTACGTTTTAAAGGACGCGCTACAACATAAATCACGCTGTGTTTCTGTGCATCAGTTGTTTCATCCCCACTTACGCAAATTTTCTTATTTTTCAACTCGTCTACTATACATTTTTTTACTGTACCCTGCAAATGTGGTAAATTGTATCACAATTGTCTATTAGTTAATAGTTTCCACGAGGGAACATATTTATTCCAAAAAAGACGAAAGTGTTCATTGTCTACTAGGTGTTGTGGGATGTTGCACACACTTAGCATAAAAATAAAATCAAACAGGAAATCCCAGTACGGAATATTGTTGCTTAAATTCTGTACATGACGTTTACTTTTAATATGTCTTCTACAGTGAAATGCATCGCAGGAAAACGGCTAATATATTCATTCACATGCGATGCTAAAAGTAAACCTCACTTACGACGATCCATGTTTTAAAAGACGCACACCGATAAACGGATAATTATCGAACGGCCATTCGCTTCCACGCCTATCGAATAACTAAACTCTCCAATGGCCTCGCATCGACCTAAATCCCCCCTCAGCGGCTCTGCCGTAGCACGCGTTTGTCGAACAACGTCTATAGTAGGTTGCTATTTGAAGATTCTTTCAACAGAGGTGTGCAGAAATAGTAAGACAAGAAGCTGCAAATACGCGCTCAACTATGCATTATACTATTTCAGCTACTCTAATCATTTATTTGTGAAATTATCTGAGAGATTCATTAATAAACAGCGTGTCCATCTAGTGCGTGGACAGAAGATAATTCCATTCCTGAGCAAATAGAGAAATATTCGGAGACAAGTGCTGCACAGTATAAAATTATGCCCAAATGTACGAGGTATTCAGTTTCCTCTACAAACAATCTTAAACTGATTATTTCAACTACAAACTGGTATTGACGACTAATGTTTGGCAACTGATGTTTTAATCATGCAAAAGAGAAGAAGAATGGAAAATCTTTAAGAAAATATTGAAGTTACCTAATACGTTAGCTAAAGTTTTACAACGTTGTAAAGGCCATCATCCGATTGTAACTTGATATATTATTCAACCTGGCATTACAAAATGTAAAGATTAATAAGAATTTTGTCAACCTCTTCTTAAATCTCAGATGCATATTAAACAATATTACCTTTAACAATGACAAGTTTACTTTTGGTACCTAAGAGAATTACCTAAGATATTACTAACCCATAGACTTTATTAGTTCGCTAACAAACGAATTTCCCAGTTGAGCAATTCTAACACCAACAGTACTGTTTAGCTCCTTATTCTTTAACATATTTAGGTAAGACACGGTAGTTCCATCAAAGATATTATAATTTCGTAAAGATACCAAGTCTAGAACAAGTATAATGCATTAGTACAATAAATCAAACTATTGTAATCAAAGTATAAGTAGAAAAATTAACCTCGACCATATATTTCTGTAGAAGGTTTTTGATTTCCACAAACCAGTTCCAATAGTAAACTCTCAATCATTTTTTCAGACCAGCCTTCATCAGGTATCTTTTTCTATGCATGGTGATGGTATTAGTTAGATGAAAATTGGATTTTTTTCTAATGCTTACATGTTGCAAAAGGGCATCTATTAATTTAGTTTTGGTATTTACAGCATCTTGCCCGTTTTGAATATAAGAATCTGGCAAAAAGTTGCATAAAATTGGATCCATTTTTGATAAAAAAAAATTGGACAATCTCTACGCTATTTTAATATTTACTATTAACACTCAAATTAGTGATAGAATGGAGATAGATGGAGATTGAAATTAATTTATCATATTATAAATGAAAACATAAATATAACCTTTAAATTAATCAAAGAGCATTCAATTTTTTCCTACAGCTCACTTGGATTTGTAATCATGCAGAAATCTGCAAATGATACACAAACGCCATCTACTAAGTGAAAGAGAAATTAAAGTTAATAATAAAATTAAATGTATATGCACCCATTTAACATTTCATACAATTTTATCCAGGTGCAGTATTCAATTATTCAATTCCTTTCAGATTTTGATGCTAACTGTTGCCGATTTGCTGATCCGATAATCTATTTAATAATTTTATCTACGCACAAACTTCTTATTTATTTCAATAATAATGCAAACACCGTACATATGTACTAACTGTGGTGCACCAGTGGCTGATTTATTTAAAGAATACAGCACATCTGTATTAAAATTAACAAAATGTGTAAGTATTTTGTAAGAAAAAATATGATGTAGGAAATCAGTAATTATTTCAGTTAAAATGTATGCAAATTGCGGATAAATATGTAGAGTATGATCCGGTGATAGTAATAATTGATCTACTGCTACTTAGTAAGGAGGCTTATAGGCATATATTGTACAATACACAGTTTAAAGTAAGTGGATGAAGTAAAACATTAACAATGCCTTCACAAAAGTTTATTTTCAGTTTCATTGGAAATTATCGATTATACTACATATTATTGAAGCTTACTATGAGTGGATACTTAAAACGCCTTCTTCTAATGTACTTAGTAAAAATACAGAAATTTTAGATAATATTAAGGAATTCACAATTAATGATTTGGTCTTCTATAAGATATATATATTGCTATTTTTACGTAAGTAGCTATAATAATTTCTTGATTGAAATTATGATAAGAAATGTAGTATAAGCATCATTACAGATCATCTACTCAATTCAGAGCAATAATTGAAAGTTTGTTCATGCCCATTAGCTGAGAGAACTAATTTGAAAAGTGTTATTATTATTATTATATTCAGGTCATGGCACAGATGCCTTTAATCACTGCGACCTTAATAGATCTATTGTAACAAAATGCCCTTATGTGTGTTAAAATAGTTGGAGGCTTTTAATAAACCGTAAGTGCAAGAAATGGCCTACTGAAATGTTGGTGTCGTGTGCAACAAATGGCAACATAGTTGTGGCTCGTACCCCTTTCTCGAGATTTTTTAGGGCGCAAGTTTAAAGCAGAAATCTTTGCTTGAAATATGTTTGTGTGGGATCCTGTAGGCATCTGTAGGTGGTAGTTAGGACCAGTAATGTCTATACCTGTTTCGACACCCTCTGTTCTCGAGCCGTCTGTGTACCATTCCAGGGGACACCTTTTGCATTGAGGCTCACTGAATGCCCACTCCGTACAGCTTTCTATGATCACCTTATAAGGCTGATCAAAAATGTATTGCATAAGGCTCGTGTCCTTTCCTTCAAGGATTCTGAGGTGCTCTCTAAGATCCCCAGGCTATAATCCCTTCGTTCTACTAGGAGTGAGGGCACTCGATATAGCTTGCGTCTGAATGTGGATGTGAAGCGGTGTTATTTCCAGCAGTACCTCCAGAGCTGCTGTGAGGCAAGTACACATCACACCTGTGATGAGACATACAAGTCTTTGAATATGTTGAAGCTGCTGTTGCGCAGTCCTCTGAATTGTTTTTCACCAAACCAAAGAGGCATAAGTGATCATGGGTCTGATTATTGCTGTATAGGACCAGAAGGTCATTTGTGGCTTAAGACCCCATTTCTTACCAAGCAGCCTTTGGCATACTAGTGATGCCGTAGTAGCTTTTTTTCTGTAAGTTGGAGATGTGGGAGTTCAATGTTAGTTATGCCCATTAGCTGTGAGAACCAATTTAAGAAGTATTTGTAAAATTTTCATAAATACAAATTGTTCAAAATTGAACATGTCAAAAGGAGGAACAAGTTTGAGTCATATAGAATAAAATGCAAGAAGCTGAAATCACTCGAGTGCCATTTGTTTGTCACCGGTTATAAAAAAATTCAAACATCACAGCAATCGTGTGACTTGTTCCGTGGTATTGCAAAACATTTATAAAGACAAATAAATGAACTATGTCAATTGAAAACTGGACACATATTTATAGGATTTTTTTGCTAAAAATACTCTTTCTTAAAAACTTTACACTGCTATATATTTCAAGAAATAAAGGCTACACAGCTGTAGTATATGATAAGTCTTATCTCATTGCTGTTATAAAAAGCAACGGCATCTTGAGCTATACACATAAGGAAAGAAAATGTCTAGCTATACGAAAAAGCGTACATGCGAATGGCTGATTCACCACAAGCGTCGGGGTTAGCAGCACTCGACGGCTCACGACGGTTGCCGATGTGGTTAGTTACGAGGTAGACTGCATTATGTGCGGACGATCTTAGTAAGAATTTCTAGAGTATTTATTTTTTTTTTCTTTTATTTCATCGGAATCTGTTTTTATTTTCGTCTTTAGAATGTCTTATTAGTTTCATCTAAGCTTCGTAGCAACAACGCGAAACTGTCATTTCCAGACAACCATGACTTCAAATTGTTACGTGCGCTCTTGCACACAGTAGATCTACATACCAACGTTGTTATAAGCGTAACGACCGCATCGAATCAATCGGATTCCACTGAATCCCCTCCTTGCTCTCTCGCTATACATATATAGATATAGTTAATTTCAGATTTTCCCAATGTGTATGTCGAATTTATTTTATTCGGTTAAAATCTATAAATAATAAATACTGAAACATTGCACAAAACCCTTACCATACTTCACTAGCACTAAAACTGAACTCAGTTTAGTGAAGTATGTCAGTATTCTAGTGCCACAGTGTTCGAGTAGGTGATTTAATAAACAAATATGTTTCAGAAGAATATTCACATTTCTTATTTAAATATCTTTTCCTTTCAGAAACATTTTCTTTTATAATGGTAATATATATACTCACGATAGCCTATAATGCTGTTTACAATATTAAAAAGCCCTATAATAAATTGCTGTTGGAAATTTGGAAGTGTAGAGCATTATCAAATTTTGGCATATTTCTTCTTTTACCATCGTTAATATGGGGCAGCCGTCAAATGTTAGAAAACAGCCTAACATTTGTTGTACTATTTACAACTTTATCAGAGTTATTTGCGTACGGAGGTAAGAATGAACGTGGTACTACCTACAAGGATGTTATATATTTTATTATTTCAGTGATAAATAATTACCCTAAAGGTTGGTCAGCATTTGCGATATGCACTTCACAATTCGCTAGCGTTAGCATACACTATTTTCTCAATTCTTATGTGAATTCGTATTTTTTTCCCAAAACACTATCGTATTTTAAGGATAACCGCGTATAAGATTTTCCTGTCGGCGAAGTTTTCCTTCAAGACTGCTATATTTACATGATTTGGGTTAAAATGTGGATTTCAACGGGCTTTACAGCATTACTATTTTCTCTTGACGGAGCCAATAGTTTTACGTCTAATAAACCAAAGCCTTCTATAATTTATTAATGCCTGTTTGTGAATGAATTGTTTTATTTGTATTGTATGTAAATTGCAACTAATGGTTCGTTTGTAATGATTTAAAGTCTAAACCTGTGATTATATTATTAATACCATGTATTTTGTAATGTTGAAAATAAATTGAGAATTTTGCGAACATTATAAATCCAACTTATCACTTAAGAGGTGTTTAAATATGGTAGTGTGAAATTAGTGCAAGAATTAAGGTGTAGTGCGAAAATTTGCACAATGCAAACTAAGACGATCGTTCAATAAACCAACATAACGGTTTACTGCAAAGTTTTAATATAGTGCGAAAGTAGGGAACTTCATTGTGACTGATTACCCTACTGTTAGTACAAATTCAGACTCCTGCCATGAAAGCCTACAGCTATTTATTACAGAGGAAATAACTTGAATAACGATTTAAAATTATTTTCCAGTAATATCAATATAATTTTAGCGCAATTTGAAACGTATATCTTCATTTATCACAAATAAATTCTCTAATAACAAAAAACAGCAGACGAGATGTGTAAATTGTGACATATTCAGACATGTAGATAGAATTATTGGGTAATTCTTTAAATTAATTAAGGACAATATGAGATCTTAAGGCGACTATGGAAAGTAACAGCTGCAAGCTGCGCGCCAACAAAATGCTTGCTAAGGAGGAGACCTTTACTAGAAATTGGAGAACATCTGAACTTGCAAAACTACAATCATACTTCAATGATATTAAGCTAATGATCCTGATGATATTCCAATTACCTCAAGAAAAACAAATGTATTACTGGAAAATGCAAAATCGTCAAATGCGTCAATGTCATCGAAACATTGACATATAAACAACTTTGTATATTTTTTGTTGCGTCAAAATGGATGCTAATATTTCTGCATATAGCAATGGGTATTGGAGTTGGGACGAAATATCTAATAATCTGATGTTCGTGAGGTGAGACCTTCCATATTCAGATTAATCACTACCGATTTTGTTGATATTAGTCGAGATTCAAGCCCAAAAAGCCCTTCTGCAATTAAAACAACGACTACTAGTATTGCCGGGACAAGTAAACCACAAGGACAATATGAAATCAAGTTTCACGAAATTACAGACAAATTGGAGAAGGTATCTCTATACCCTTGTAAAAATAATCTAAAGTTTTTCCCTCAAAATGTATTACAGCTGCTTACAACTCACTATCGTCCTTAAAACGACGTCCCCTTTGGGATCATCGTTTCATCTCCTGTGACAATGGACTCCAAAATCGGTTTCGGGTCGTCCCCGCAAGTGTTTAAAAACGAACGCGTACATTCGACCCGATGTTCACGTTAGAGAGCAGAAGAAAGATGCGGTACTCATCTTGTACTAATCTTATTCACACCCAAATGGTTATGGAGAATTCTGCAAATACTTGTTTTAGAAATGTTAGACATCACTGCTAATTCCCTCATTTTCAAACAGCGATCTGCTAATACAATTTCTTCAATAATTAAAATGTTTTGAGGCGTTATCAGTTTAATTGGCCGACCGGGGCGCTTATTATCTTCAAGGGATTCTTGCCCCAAAGGGAAACTCTGCCCACTTTTTTCCAGCGGAATAGGAAGGAGGTAAATCACCATAAACGCCGTATACACGTTGTTTAATGTGATTAGGCGTATGTCTTTCTTTTGTTAAAAATTTAATGACTGCGTGGTACTTAATTTTCGTTACCTGAGACATTTTCATGCACTAGTCACGTTGTCTAGCTGGCTGCTAAAAATTACTACTCTTCGAGCCGAAATATATATAGTGTAGGCCTTGCACGGAGTTTAAACACACTCAAACTTGTATAAGCCTGTCAGGCCGAGAATTTATGGCGCCTACCTCGTATAATGCAATTATTTAAATTGTTGCTTTCATTTCACCCGACTCTTAACGTACTTATTCAATGTATTGTTTATCAGTTGCGATACGACTAAAAGAAGCTGAGGTTAGGAGAAAATGCAGTCAAATTACAAACGCTGCACCCATTACTACGTCCCAAAACATTACATCTCGTTTACTTCTCCTGGAAGTGCTTTAACGCCAAATATAACAGAAGTAAATCTATTATTTCTAGATCGTTTTCCGCAGATACTTTCAAAGAAGATGCAAAGTAGATGAACCGGAAGTTGTTACTATACAAGATGTGAAAGATATAGCTTTGTATTTAGCAAATCCTAGAGATCTGACAGTAGAGTTTATTACATTCTTCCACATACCAACCGTGGATAGATTTCTGCGTGCTCTGATTTTATATTTCCAATATTTCTTAGACGTAAGTACTTCCAAAAGATGTTAACGATATAAATAAAAAAAAACTATGCAGAGAAACCTTGTAGATCTGGGAGTATACTCTAGAAAGACGTATAGAAGAATCGCGAAAATTAAGACAACCAGTTGTCATAGAACTTGAGAACATCATAAGAGATGACCTTGGAGATTTACGAAGTATGTTAGCCAGAGAATACCTATCGCTCATAGGCGGACTAGAAGATGCTTCAAAATTTCACCACATGAGTACCAGAAACAACGATTCATTATCCGATAAGGATAGGCGATTGTTTGAAATGTTAATGTGTATGTCTGCCAGGGTTGTGTGGATAGCATTGCAAAGAAAACATTTAACGTTAATAGGTATATAGAATTAATATTACAATTGCTATGTATACATGCTAATATGTACTAAATGTTTTTATTGGTATTAGAATTGGAAATGGGTAGAATCTTCCGTAGCGATTTTTTTAACATAATAGTACACCGTCGGCAAATAGGATCTTTTAAACGATCAGCAGCAGAAGATAGAGTTATGATGGGGCTTTCAAATAAATACGAGAAAAAGTTATTGCAAAGATCTCCCCTTGTTAAAGAATTAATGCTAGGAGAACATGATCATAGAATGCTTGGGGCCGGCTTAAAAAATTTTCAACCGTAAATCAAAATTATTGTAAAAAAATATTCTTATATGAACAATTTTTCTAGATCGGATGAGAGGAATGATTATTTGGAAGCAGCCTATGCGACCCCTGAAGAGTTACTATTGGGTATGGGCGTCACTGTAGGCGTTCTAGGAATTCCCAGAGATGAATACGACCCCGTACTTATGACTAGAGAAAGAACAAGTAAAACTTTTAATAAACCACCAATAGAAGTCCCTCCTTTCAAAATACCCCCAAAAGTATATCATGGGTAGGCTATTCTTATTTACACTGGCGAGCAAAAAATTTGAGGTCACGTTGAAATTGTGATGGATTTTTGGAATTTCCTGTTAACAGGTTCACTGATAAAGACCTGGGGGCCATTTCACTTCATTGTCATTAAAGCTTAATGTTAATCATTCTACAACAGTTTAATACCACTTTTTTTTAATATATCATCAGCCACAGCTATTATTCGGCTGGAAGTTAGCAGTGAATCTGTTAAAAGCTTATATTTGCACTAGTAAGCTAGTCTTGCTGCTTAGTCATTTGTTTTCCGAGAAATCTTATCTTTCATGAAATAGCGTACATTCGTTTTTGAAAATTCACATTTCGATGTCTGTGTATCAGCATTTAGCGTTGATTTCTCTGTGAAGTGTTGTAAAGTTTATTTAACAAGTCATAATCCCTTTAGATCCTCTCGTGTCAAGAATTATAGTATTGTTACAAGACGATAGACGACAACGTGAATCTGCAAGAACTATTGATAGGAGCCTTTGTACTATACAAAAGGTGCACTAACGCTATGAGGAGGTCTGCACCGAAATAGAAAATATAGAAGACCTAGAAATAGCTTCTTCTCAACTGCATTCTCTAATTCATAAAGCGTTTGATGCAAGCTGCCCCAGTACACAAAAGAGGCACAGGCGTAAAGTGCCTTGGTGGAAGAGGGAGCTTGAACTACTGCGAGCTAAGACTAGAAGGCTGTTTAACAAAGCCAAAAACACCAATGGGAGCTGAATAGATAAGCTCTAACTCAGTATAAATCCGAAATCAAGAAAGCCAAGAGAAGAAATTGGCACATCCACATTCAGAAGCAGGCTATATCCCTATGCCCTCACTCTTAATAGAACCAAGGGATTACAGCCTGGAGATCTTAGAGGATATCTCAGAATCCTTGAAACCCCAGCATAAATTATCTGATGAATATTGCAATGGACACGATCCATATGCAATACAATTTTGATCAGCCTTACAAGGTGATCATTGAAGTGGGCATCCGGTGAGCCTCATTGCAAAAAAGGTACCCTACATATTTCAAGCAGACATTTCTGCTCTAAACCTGTGCGCCATAAAGAACATCGATAAAGGGATACTAGACACAACTATAAATATATTCAGCGACAGTCAGGTAATTCTAAAGGCTATAAAGGCCTACACATATGAATTTGCTCTGATACACGAATGTGTATACAATCTAAGGCAATTGAGACGCAATAACCCAAGCCATGCCTTTCATTGGTCCTAACCCCTTCTACGGTCTCCAAAAGGGCCACATAAAACAAGCAATTAAGACATGGGAGGACAATCAAAAGGTCTCGTACTGGGAAAATGTTCCACGACAGAAACAGGCGAAAGCACTCATTTCAGGCTCGCCAAAGACAGCAAAAATAGCGCTATCGTTCAGCAAAAGGGATCTTAGATTACTGGCAGGATTTCTGACTGGCCATGTAGCCCTAAAATATCACTTATTTAAACTTGGTGAAGCTGAATATCAAATCTGTCGTCTATGCTAAGAAGATCTGGAAACGGCAGAACACATCCTATGTAAATGTGTTGCCATTTGTCGCACACGACACCAACATTTCAGCAAGCCCTTTCTTGCACTTACTGAATCGAAGGAAGCAGATCCTAGAGTAGTACCAAGGTTTATTAAAAGCCTCCAACTATTCAGACACACATAAGGGCATTTTGTTGAAATAGATCTATCGCGGTCGCAGTGATTAAAGGCATCCGTGCCATGGCTCGAATATAATAATAATTATTGCCTGGATTGTCTTCCAGAAGGATGGCTACAGGTCCACCATTGCAACGCCGGTATCGAATTGCAAAATTAGCTTTTGCCTGAAATCATCTGGAATGATGAGGACTAGAGCAGAGTACTGTTTTCAGATGAGTCGCGTTTTTGCCTTACTGGATTAGAGGGAGTAGACGAGGAGAAGACCCAAAGAAAGATGCGTTACAGTTTGTATTGACAAGAGTTCCATTTGGCGCTGAATCAGTTACGGTTTGGGCGAGAATCTCTACACGAACACGCACAGAGTTGGTCTTCATACAAAATGACTCCTTGACATCTCATAAGTACATTACGGAGGTTCATGCAAAATAATGATGAGGTCGGAATTAGGCGGTTCCATTGGCCAGTCCTTAGTCTTGTCATGAATCCCATTAAACATCCTTGGGATGAGTTGGAACAATTTCAATGGGATCAATGGGACCTCAAATCTTTTCTCGAGTATTATAATAGGTAAACAAACATGGCAGGCTCATCCTGTTACAATAAATCACGTGGTTTTTCGATCGATAAAACCAGTGAAATAAAGATTGCAGTGGAAGAACTCAATATATTTCTGTTCAAAAAGATAAAATTTTATTTAATGCATAAGGTCCTAGAAAAGGAAACAAATTCAAGCGTTTTTGTCGCTTGTTTGCTTTAAATACCGCATACTTATTAAATTGTTTGTATTTCTGGGTCGTATGCATCATCATTGCGGTTTTCCTAAGAGAAATAATTCGTCAACCAGAGAAAAGGCAACATTGAACAAACGTTACTTGGTTTCATGTAACTTTATCAATAACTTTATGATGGTGATTATCAAAATTGGGTTAACGTTTTATTTTTTGTAAGAGGCTAATAAGACCAATCATGTAAAAGTACGCTAAAATGCGTAGTTTTCAAGATATACAACTCCCTCAAATTATATGCTTCATCCAACATACCTTTTTAATCATGACTAATTGTAAAATGAAAAGAATGAACCTACCTCTTTTTCAGTATTAATCCATAGAATGCAACTTATTTTACACCCTCAAGATTCGAATGAAATGAAAATGTTTAAATATTTTCTAGAGATGAAGAAATCCCGCATACGTTTCCAGTAGAACCTTGTAAATACAAAGAAACAGAACAAACTAGATTGGCAAGAATAACCCAATGTAAAATGTGGCAAAAGCATGTCAAAAAGATTTTGGAGGGTGGTGCAACTCCTGAAGAAATGAGACCAAGTGGTTCCGGAAAACTAGCACATGAAACCAGCTCACAAATATGTTAGAATGAAATAAAAGTGAAGCTATGAGTGGGAAATCTTTTTTTTTATTGAGTATTTTCCTATTGCTACCGCGTGCATATTTGTCTAGGAAGTACTGTGTATTTACAGATGTTTCATTGACATGACATAAGGTAGGACGTATAAAGCGTTGGTAAATCGCAATCGACACTTTATTGTTTATTTCTTGGGTTGTACAGGGTGAGTCAACGATAGAGTAAAGTAAGTTTATGATTTATCGATAAAATTTGCGATAAAACTGTATATATCGTATGATATGTATGGTTAGTAAGTCCGCACATTTTAAAAATATATGAAAGTGTACAGGGTGTGATAAAAAGCAACCAAAAGTTGTATTTTCTTAAACGGGACACCTATATATGAATTAATTTTTTACTTCTACGGCTAATTCTAAAACTTTTTTGTTATGAATGTATATGTTATATTGAAACCTTGCAGTTTTCGAGATATTCAGATTTAACATAACAAATGTATAACAAAAAAGTTTTAGAATTAGGCGTAGAAGTAAAAAAATAATTCATATATAGGATGTCCCGTTTAAGAAAATACAACTTTTGGTTGCTCTACTTTTTTATCGCACCCTGTATTCTTTTACATATTTTTAAAATGGTCGGACTTACTAACCATATACGATATATACAGTTTTGTCGCAAATTTTACCGATAAATCATAATCTTACTTTACTCTATCGTTGACTCACCCTGTACATTCTTTTATTATATCGTTAACTATCTGCAATAACTTTTCAGAAGTGTTATTATTTTAAAGGACAAACCATTGCAAAAATTAAAGCTGGCACGTTCTATTCCAAATACAGTAATATTAAAAATATTAATACATACTAAAAAATAACCGGATGAGTTTTTTTAACAGTCTTATTTGAAAGACTTTTTATACAGGATGATTGGTACACTCTGCAGGACAACCAACGGTGATTTTTTCATCGTTTCTAAATAAAACAAAAATTCATCATTTCAGTATCTTCTAATTTCCTCGCCACAATCCAAATGATCTCGCTTTTTAGCGGGTTTTCTTCACAAATGGGTTTTAAAACTCGATGCAGGATTCCTTATATTTATTTATTTATTTAACAACGTGAAAGTATTGTAGAAATGAAACGAGCACTGTAAGTTTACAAGTACGTTCGATAGTTGGATTACTACAAAAATAAAGCAAGTTTTATAAACATTCTTTATTGGGCGTTTCTCAAATATTGCAACAATGCATTTTTATCCAAGAAGTGTTGTTTATTTGTAAGCGTTTCGTTAATTTCATACAGTGGTAATGTTTCAGTAGCTTTGGATCCAATTATTATTATATATGGATATCCCATTCTTAATGCGTCTACATGCCTTTTACCAATAGTTAAATGTTTACGATCGTCCACTAGAACATCATCGCTGTAACCATCCAATTCGCTAATACTGTCATATAATTCTTGATCAACACGTAACGTAGACACCTCTTCCTTGCTTCCACTCTAGAAATAAAATTGTTCATTTAGTCTTAAAAACTAATTATTTGGCACCTAAGAATATGTAATAATATCCGTCTTTTTTAAATACAATTTAATATTTTATATTAACCTCCACAGACCTGATGTATACTCTGATGTGCAATATAAATTGGCTTCATTACACACCCGACGTAATGTAATGTAATTTACAATTAAATATTTCTCACCAAAAACGTTGGAGCATACGAGACCGTCGCCCCCTGCGAACTAAATACAATGCAATAGATTCGAACAGAGAAAAGTAACCTGCGCAGAACTCATTTTGTACGAATATTTCCTAGGGCTCTGTACATTCGTTTATACAAATTATGCGGTATACGATACGCAGTAAAAAAATTGAAGAAAATACCAATGTGCGAGTATTGAAATAACCCTGACTTGTGGGATGGACAAATAGTTTACCAATGAGACTACTGGAAATGATCGACTAAATTCGGTTATATTCCTGAGTTTCACTGAGGTTTTAACTCTAAATAATAACTTTCAAAAAAATTACTTTAGTCACAATCAGTTAACCAGCAGTGCAATGAATAGGATGTACCATCGAAAACGATATCATTAATTTCTGATAACAAGAAGATTTAATTATCAATCTATTGATGAACAAACGAATCCTCTTTTCTGGCGTAATATTATCTTTCCAATCAACACTCAACCAACAGTTATTCATTTACACCTATCACAGAAAAGAATACCTTCCGGAAATACGTATTCGATCAATAGTTAAAGTCATTACCTTTGGTGATATAATAACAACTTTATAAGGCGCCAATATCATGGGCCAGCGAAGTTCTCGTTCTAGTGACAACACTTCCACCGTTGCGCCCAATATTCGAGAAACGCCAAGACCATAACATCCCATTTGTAAGAGCACTGGTTTGCCATTCTGAGCTAGGTATGTAGCATTCAATGGCTTGGAATATTTGTCTCCAAGTAAAAACGTGTGACCTATCTAAATTAGAAAAAAAAATCCAAAGCATAATTACAATAAAACTACTTGAACTATCCAATTTACTAATTACTGTTTCTAATATTATATTCATGAGTAAATTGCAAAAGAAAGTGGAACACATAAAGTTTGCATTTGTTACCTACAGTACACATATGCTTTATATTTTCAAACTGTGCGTGGTGTGTCATTAAAAAAAAAAAAAGTAACTTCAGCCCATTCCGCGAGAAGTATCGGTATATTCTAAAGGTACTATAGTTTAAGTCAAAACCCAAAACTTATTTGAAACTAATATACTTTGGCTTCCGTCAGGAACGTTCACTTTTTTATACCTAGTTTGAACGTTCCTGACATAAGGTCCCCATGATGTATAGGTTAGCACGGCCACCCAGCAAGCGGAAGATGCCACGTTCGATTCCATACCAACACGAGATTTCTCCAAGTATTTACGTTAGAAATTCCAAGGAAATTACAGATTTTCTTGTTTGGAACTTTTTGAAGAAAATTAGATATTAGTGTGCTACTTAGTTTTTGTACACAGCTTGCATTTTATACCAACAGGACAACTTACTTTTACATTTTCTATATCTAACTCTACGTTGAAAAAAAAAACACTTTAAGATTTTGTATGCAGTAAAATGAATATTTTTCATTACTTTTTTGTTTTGCCTATAAATATAAATCGCGTTGCTTTGCAAAATATTATCTTCTTGGACAATTGTTGGTTGTATATTGTTTTTAAAACATTTAAATTGTTTCTATAAGAATGGCTAGAATGTTTTATGAATTTTGACTTGTTCTACGCATTATATTGCAATATCGAATAAAACAAAAACAAACAGAAATTTTAATTGAAATAGATCGGTGTTTCAATTCGTCCCACGTCAAAATTTGCACTAATACATCAAATTTTACAGTAAAGAGTTCCAAGGGTGTTTTAAAAATTTTAGGAGTGCTTGTGAGAAACTAGCGCTTTCCATTTAAAGTACAATTTTTCTTGCTAAAACTGTAGGGCTGCTACAGTCGCTCAAAACTAGTTGCATGTAGGTAAAGGGAATCTTTCATATACATAACTTTATAATTATTATTGAAAATGCAACAACGTAAGACATTCCATTATAAATAAACAGATTTGACTAACATTACTAAACCACCACATTCATACTATTAATGATACCTGATAAATAATTACCAATGACGCATCCTATACAGATTTGGCGGATGAAAGTTGCGACAGCCATATCCCGTGTATGGAATAAATAGCCTCGCTGTGTGTAAAACTACTTATGAGCGAATAATGCATTCAATCGCTTTTTATTTTGATTTATATTACAATATTAGCGACCCGACAAATAAATTCTTTGATAGTAACTTGAAAGGGATTTTACAAGAATATAAAAGGATTTTCGTTTAAATTATGAATAATATTGACTATGAATTCAAGTCAGAGACGAAGCGGTGGAACAACCGCCCGGAATTTCTGCCAAATCTATATATCTTAATCTAATAAAAGTTTTAATACCTCTATACCAGTCTTAACGTCAATTTGATTTGATTTACATTGTGGACAAGAAGTGGTACCACTTATTTCAGCATTTCCCTTATAAGCACAACTGGAACATATTAATAACTTGTCTTCTCCAACATCTGCTATGTAATGAAATTCGTGTGACAAAAGTCCTCCAATATTTCCCGTTGCTCCAAATACTACGAAATTGAAATTCAATAAAAATATTAGTGTTTATAAACTTTAAAAGGAAATTTTATAACGAGATTGTAGATGATATTGAGAACTGCTCATACTGACTTCTTTGGGGTTTTGCCATGTGCAATTCGGTTGAGTCAACGTTTCGCTGTTTAGACTTAAAGGTAATAATGATCCCATGAATGTCTAACCAAAAATTAATATAGCCCGTGGTGGAATCGTTCCCGGCAAAAAACAAAGCGAGGCAAGGGAAAACGTAACCCATTGACATGTTCCTGTCTACCCGGCGCTATCAGCGTGGTTCTGTACACTGTCCTTTCCTCGCCATTGTTTTTCACCATTCGGGTTTATGTCATTCCTCTCCACAAACAGCGACAACAACTCGGAATGCAGATTCTCACCACCTATCGAGCAGCTCCTGGGCTGCTTAACGCAAGATGGCGTAGCGCCCAAGCTTTTTGATGCTGTTTATGGAGGGTAATAGCTAAGGATTGACAAACAAGTGCAACGTCAGAAGCGTATTGCGCAAAAGTAGGTACGTGAGATACAGTATTATTAAAAAATAATATATTCTTACTTTTTATTGACGTTCTGATGTCCACTGCGACAAAAACTGGCCCGGTAAGCTGCGGAAAACTGCAACATAAGCAACGCTTCCATTGTCGATTCACTTAGCCTTCGACGTTGGCCTGAAAACGTTTTCGTGTATTTCGAAAATGATTTGCGCCTTTCAGATATTCCTTTATCTCTTCTGTGCACTCTTTATTTTCAGCAATAGATCGAAACTTTTGTAAATCGGGATTTTCATTTAAAACTGCACGAAATTTTTGAGCGACATCTAGTCCGATAGGATCCGTCAAGCTTTCTAGAGCGGCTTGTAAATTATCTAAGGTATTTAATGAGTCTCGTAAAGATAAGTGACTGTTTTGTAACTGTGATATAGCTTGTACAACTGCAGAATAATTTATAGAAATTTCATCTATTTGTAATTGAACGTCCTAATTGGAAAAAAGTTGCTGACTCTGGAATCGCTGCAGATTCATTTGATTTAAATTTTAAAATCACATCCTTCATATTTGCAAAATATTTATGATAATAAAGTACTGCCTAGAGCCATGTTCCCCGTTCGGACACAATCGTTTGGAAACGCGGATATGTTTGGGAGATTTCACAAACACTTTTTTGGTAGATGCTATCAAATTATTCACCATCGGATACTTCTTTCGAATGGTTTCTGCAACGAGATGATACGCGTGTATCAAACATCTTATGTGAAGAAGAGTCAGAAAGCATATTTTCAACATCCTACCAACTTTCAGCATTGTTGCAGCTCCATCAGTAACTAACATTGTGACTTGGGCTCCTGTGATACAAAATTCTCTTAACGAATCTTTTATTATCTTCACAACGGTTTCAGCATCACCTTTTTTCAATCCTTTTACTGATTAATAACAAGGAAGCTGCTGGATCATTACGTTTTAAAGGACGCGCTACAACATGAATCACGCTGTGTTTCTGTGCATCAGTTGTTTTATCCACCATTGCGGAAATTTTGTTATTTTTCAACTCGTCTACTATACAGTTTTTTACTGTACCCTGCAAATGCGGTAAATTGTATCGCAATTGTTTATTGGTTGGTAATTTCCACATATTTATTCCAAAAAAGACGAAAGTGTTCATTGTCTACTAGGTGTTGTGGGATGTTGCACACACTTAGCAAAAAAATAAAATCATACAGAAATTCCCAATACGGAATATTGTTGCTTAAATTCTGTACATGACGTTTACTTTTAATGTCTTCTACAGTGAAATGTATCGCGACCTACCAACTGTACACTGCAAATTTTGCACTGAATGATAGTACCTGTATATTCCAACCCAGGGAAACGGCTAATATATTTATTCACATGCAATGCTAAAGGTAAACCTCGCTTACGACGATCCATGTTTTAAAAGACGCACACCGATAATTATCGAACGATCGTTCACTTTCACGCCTATCGAATGACTAAACTCTCCACTGGCTTCGCATCGACCTGAATTCCCTCTCGCCGGCTCTGCCGTAGAACGCGTAATAACACAAACATGAGAAGTGAGAAACAATGGCGAGGAAAGGACAATATATGGAACCACGCTGATGACGCTAGGTAGGCAAAAACATGTCCGTGGGTTGTTTTCCCTTTCCTTGCTTCGTTGTTTTTTACCGGGAATCATTCCACCAATTTTTGGTTATTGCTACTAGGCATTCGTTTATTGTGAATTGATTTGATGGTATATGATATACAATAGTGCACATCAAAAAGTAATCTCTTATATTTTTCAAAAAACAATTCAATGTAATTTTATTATACGTATACCATCAATGAAACTGATGACCACTCTGCCCTGCGCCCTTTTTGGCTAAGCAGGGCAGTACGGTATGTAATAAAATAAATATACTAAATAAACGTAATTACCTTATTTACGAATCACAATAGATTTAAAACAATATTAAAAGTTGTAGACTAGACAAATCCATGATATACAATTACAACCTCTAATTTCCTATAACTGTAAATTACCTTTAATAAAATTAATGCCAATTCTATCAAGAATGGCCTTATAACTTTTGCAAACTTCTGAATATGTCATTTCTGCAGTTTTTATATCAATATCGAAAGTATACAAATCCTTCATAATAAATTCTCTAGCTCTTAACAAACCAAACCTGCTCTTCATTTCATCTCGATATTTGCTAGTAATTTGATATAATCGTAGAGGAAAGTTTTTATAGGATAAAGGTGCAATAGAAGCTAGCAAATCTGTTATTGCTTCCTCATGAGTCTGCAATGTATAAGATATTTTTATTAGAAAATCAATTATTTTTAAAACTAACAAATCATTTACCTACAGGGCTTACGATATATAAATCCTTATGACGATCAGTTAATGTAAATAACTCAGCCGAATTATCAAGTCTCCCTACAATTTAATGATATAGCAACAGTAAATAACATTATATTATGGAATATATCAACCAGTCTTTTCCCAAAGTGCTGCTTGTGTTAATGTAGGCAGTATTAGCCTCTGGCTACCAATTATACGCATTTCTTCATCAATCAAGAACTTTAGCTTTTCTAAGGCTCTTACTCCCAATGGTAATAGATAAAAGTTTCCGGGACTTGCGAGTTTAATTATTCCTAAATCTAACATTAACTAAAATGCGCATATTATTGAATAGAAAGTAAAGAAATATGTTAAGTACCTTTTGGCTTCTCGATGTAATATCTTTATTTTTTATCACAGCGTTTTTCGGAATTTTATTTATTGGCTGAAAGATTCTACTTATTCTATTCATTATAGAGTTATATTTTTAATTAATTTAATTTGAAACCATAAAATTATTAAAATTAGGGTTATGAGTTACAACAAGCCACAAACATACAGTGATTTGAGTGATTTCAGCAGAATTATAGAGATGGGTCGGTATTGTAGGAACCTTAATACTACTACAGATTAGATAATCTTACAAATACAAAACTTTTTCTCAATGCTTTCATCTCCTGCCACCAATTTTCATCATGCCGTTTTGTTAATGGGGTTATCAAACTCCCTTACGTTTGTGAATTAGTTCGTTTTGTTTACTACTAGTGATGTGTGGCAATTTAGTATTTTCGTTCAATATTAGTTAATTTTAAAAACTTTTAATAATCTGTTAGTGTACCGTTTGTAATTTATGTAGTATTACGATTTAAAAGTTTTATTTATAATTTATTAATAATTTATAACAGAAATACTACCCTGAAGTATAATGTGTTTATTTCTATTCCAATGAAATGACTAAACAAAAATACAAGACATGAGTAATTTGTCATAGTATTAATGTACGTACGATTATTGTATAAATACGTAATATTTTCGTACTTTAAAAATATATTACTTCTATATGTAACATTATTGAAGCTATAGAATTTTGTATTCTCATTTTTTTGTAATTTCCTAAATTTTTTCAGTTTAAAAATAAATGAAAAATTTGCTACTTCATAATAATGTTCGGATACATACATATAACTATTATTAATCAAACAGTAGTAAGAATAAATCACTTTCCCCATAATTTGATGTCCGGCTTTGCAAATTGTTTTATTAAAAGTAATAATTTTTTTTTAACTCTGCCCTTCAGAGTTTTCTGAAGAACTGAGCATACTAATCAATACTAATTGCTTTCTGTTTTATCTTTGATGTATACCTGGGCACAGTATGTCCCTTAAATAATCATATTAATATAAATAAAACTATGAATTTAGGATCAAAACTACACAAATTATAAACACTACACAAAAAAGAATACTAAATGCACAACTAAAAGTTTTGCGAAATATTAAAAAAAGAATACCGATTGATATCCCTATTTATAAAATGGCGATGCCATAAAAATAATTTTTAGGAGCTCGCTACTGCAAATTCGATGATCACAGGTGGTGTGAAGAGGAAAGGGTACTCCCTATTATGCGGTAACGTCGATAAAAAAGGAAGCCAATCTGCCATGTTTGCCATCACATGACAGTTATCATATGATTAAACCTTTATAGAGGTTTGGGCTTGTACACCAAGTTTTTAAAACATAGAAACAGCAGAATGTCTGCAGCAGTAATACCATTTGTTGTTTTCACTGCTTTGTGGGGCTTTGTCGGCATTGTGTTACCATTTCTTGTACCCAAAGGGCCAAACAAGGGGTAAGATATTCATTACTAGTAAAATAATCTGTCTACACGGACAATTCTACTGTTTAGGGTTATCCAAGTTGTTCTAATGCTAACGGCGGCGACTTGCTGGTTGTTGTAAGTAAAATGCTTCTTGTATAAAGTAAGGAAATCATAATTTCATTTTAGCTGGCTTTGCTGTTATATGGCACAAATGAATCCACTAATTGGACCGAAACTAGAAGCACCGATTTTGAAACTTATGGCTCGTGAATGGGTATGATACTTTGCTTTATCATATACTATGTGATAATAAATTAATTGTCTTTTCAGGGAAATCCAATCGTAACGTAAAGAACATTCCTTATTTCTTAGCAGTGTGTATTACTATTAATTTCATATATGTACATACATGTTTAATTAATTAGATTTAGATTGTATTACTGTAAATTTTATTTTTACTTTTAATTAATTAATAACATTAATCATAATTATTATGTAAAACTTCCCAAATAAAATTAGTTATACAAATATAGTATATTATTTTCGAACTAAAAATATCAATCTGCATTATTTGAAAATATTTCCAATGAGATAACAATAAAAGTTAATAAATGAAAATTAGTTAATATTGAGTAGTATATAGTTAATGCTATACTCTTCATGCTGTTGCTTAAGTCTATTTTACATACCGCGATTTATTGGTCAATTAATTGAACAAGTTGATCGATTTTATCGTACCGTGTAAAACAGCAAAAATCGGTACGATTTCTTGAACAATTTATCGTACGATTAATTGAATTGAATAGAACAACTAACTTCCCTGTTTCAACACCAACCCAGTAACAGAAAAGTACCTACGGTTTGTTTAGTGTTTTTAAAGTGAAGTGGGAATAAATGTCGAAAATTTACGGTAATTATGATGTAATGAATAATTTAAATTAAGTAGCCGAAACCAAAGCAACCTAAGCTAATCTGTGCATAGACTAAAACTGCCAAAACATTTGACAAGGGCAGATTGCCAATCTACTTTTATAACCAGATGAAAATATTCTACTTAATAATTCTTCCGTTTAACTGTTAACGAAATTAAACGAGTATTCACGATTGTTAAAAAATTGTCCAATTTATTGTAGCAGCGTAGTTCTACCGATTTCTTGGTCAAGAACTTGTTCAATTAATTGACCAATAAATCACGACGTGTAAAACAGGCTTTATAAGAACTCAACATTAAGCCTGTTTTACACGCCGCGATATATTTATCAACGCAGCGCACCAGTGAATCAGTGTTGGGATATGATCTAAATAGAATGTCACTAAACAAGTTGGAAAAGTCACTAAAATAACAATACGCCTGCGAAATGTAAAAAGTATTTAGTGATGAGTTCGTTTATTGTGACAATAGATATACTATGGTACTACTACTGAAATTAGAGCCAACTAAAAGTTTCCGCAAGAATAATCAAGAAATAATTGTCGTCAAATTTGTCGTTAAAAGCTTAAAAATGTAAAAATTTAATTTGATCTCCCAGCACTGCACTAATTCTATACATTATAGGTAACGTTGTAAAACCTAGAGTTATTTTGGTTAATATGATGACCAAACTGTAAGACCAAAAACCAATTTAGCCACAGTTAAATAATATACAGATACGAAACTTCCCAAAATTATTTTAATTATGCTCGCCTGAAATCGCCATTTTATAAATGGGGTTATCGAACCTACATTTCGAATTATGTATTATTTAGTTTCACTGTGTTTGATATTTCGTAGGTCTGATTTATTTTTAAAACTAATTGAGCATTCAGTGTTCTTTTGAAGCGTAATATTCACAGTTTGTGTAATTATGAATTATGATCTTAAATTCATAGTCCTATTTATATGGCCACTTTAAGAGACAGTTTTCTTTGTCCAACCAAATAATATTTTGTTTGAGATTGTAATTTATAATGTCACCTCGTAAAGGGAGATACCATATCCAGTTATACAACAACAACAAAACCACAAAGAATTAGTATATTCGGTTCTTCAGAAGCTTCCAAAAGATAAGGTTATCCTGAAAAGTATTATTACTTCAAACAAAACAATTAATGTATGTTATTTCTCATATGTAAACATTAGTTTAACAACCCCGTTTACAAAATGGCGGCGTAGGTATAAGGTCGCGAAATTGGCCGCATGAATCAAAGGCGCTAATAGAGTTTCGTGTTTGATGGTTTAGTGGAAAAAAGTTTACACTAAATAAGTTTGACATTTGTCAAATTTTTCCTAACATTGAAAAATCTATTTTAGAAAATGTATAATGCAAAAAACATTAATATAATGAAAAGACAATGTACAAAGGAGTGAAATAGAGGGTATGTTATGTTTATAAATTACGATATTGTATAAGTTCCGATGTTTATATGTGTTTCAAATTCATATGTTGATTTATTAATTGATTTATAGTGCGTTATGGAGGATAGTTTAAGTGTAAAATCGAATGAATCTCTTGCCACTAGTGACGAATTTGATTTTGTGTCTGAAAAACCCGGAACAAGCAAAACTCCAACATTAAACATTGTTAGTGGTGGTTTTAAAGAACTCGAAAGAACCATGAGTGAGGTTATTAGAGAATCTGAGGGACAAATAAGTAGTTCCCTTGATGGTGACACGAAAAAGGTGGGACAATCCAGATTTTACAGTCATGTGGAACCTGGAACAGATCCATTAAGTATTTGTAATGAAATATCACCATCCGAAAAGCGGGACATGATGAAACCTGAACCAGACTATAGTGATGAAGAAGGTACCAATTTGCTTATATCTTATCTTATTCTACTAAACTTAAGTTGTATCAAACATTAGATGTTGTATTGTATTATGGATATTTTGTCACTTAGTTGTTGCGGGGATTGCATTGCGTTTACATATCATATTACCATCACAAATTAAAGCCGTATCGTTGATATATTGCAAAATATACTGGATATGAGTACATTCATTTGTTTTGGAAAGTAGGATATCATAACAGAATGATGGGGACAAAGATGTTCCTTGAAGCGATTGAAAGAAAGGTGAATGTATCTTGTTGATTCAGACTTGCAGGCATCGTTCTAGAAATTTTTCGACAATTATCTTCTGAAAAAATTTACCAGTAGCTATCTGAGACAATTCACAATGTAAAGTTTGTAGAGGATTCTTTTATGTCATTCGGTATCAATAGCCTTACTAATATCCAGAATTATTAATAATATTAAAGTAATTCTTATATCTTTACTTCAATACCACATTTACTTGAATTATTTTTTATCTTAGTATAGTAGATAAAAAGATTTCTTCTGTATAATAGTAGTGGTTTTCTAAATGAACTGTATACAGGATGTCTACCAAAGAAGTTAAAGTTCTCTAACTTCTTCGGCGCCTACCTAGCGCGTTGGTGAAAGGTAATTACTTCCCTAAGCAATTTAGAAAAAAAGTTATCAAATAAAAATTATTCAGGGCCAAGTTCTACACGACATAAAATGTTATTCAAATATACAGAGTGTACATTACTGCATTTCTCGCTACCTCTCTTCATCTCATGTTACCTTTCTTCAACATTTTGCATACCTATCTTGAATAGTTTTTGACAGTGGCGGCTGGTGGTGACGTAAATGGGAGGTTAATTACTATGCTTCGAGTTCCTCGTGTATTTCCGTTGTATAATACAATGTACACGATATGCAACGCCAAGTTTCCGGCCAATGATAGTTGCAAGGGACCTTTTTTGGTCTAAATTGAACAAACAATCTAGCAAAATAACCAAAATTGTATATTAATCAGTGGCGTACAATTTTTTTTTTAAGGAACACTAGACCCAGATCTCCGCCAATGAATTAAATAACTTATCTCTGGTAGTACCAAAATATAGAGCTCATTTAGCATTGATAATGCGACAAATTTCGAATTATTGTAATTAGTAATTTTAAAAATATCTAAAGAACGTTATTTTTTTCGAAAATATTCAGTTCCCTGTATTTTGAAAACTAAGGCTTCGAAGGCATATGTTAATTAAAACTTTCTTGTCTAAAATAACAAAAAATCGGCAGTGACATTTCCATAAATGAAATCTGGACCACCCTCTATAATTAATTCGGAACAATTGTTTTGGGAATTCACACTTTCGTAGGATTAAATAAACAAATTAAATCCGGTCGTGCGGTTGACAATGGCAGTCCATGAATTCTCGCAGTTCGGAATTAGTTATACAGGATGGTGCACCACATTCGCGTCGGTTTATATACGAAAAACGTCAAAATATTTTTGTTAAGAGCTATGTAGGTTCATTGGGAGCAAGTTTTAAAATTGTTTTGAAATATACAGGGTGACTCAAAAAGAAGTTACGCATCAAAGTTGTGAACATTTAAATGGAATACCCTGTATATTATTGCATAGTTTGATAGTGCGGGCTAAATAAAGGCAAGTTGCTGTTGTGTTTCCTATACCTAACTCAAGCCGTTTTTGAGAAATTTTGCTATTCTTGAAAATGTAGATCAACCCTGTATATTTTAAAACTTATATATTAAACATATTTTGCCTTGTACATTTTGTGTGGTCCGGAGTGTGCCGATACCTTCGCGTTTGCCATACTACCCCACAGTCCTTGCTCTCGTTAACTTTCAATGTTATTTTCCTTTTCCTGCTGGAAAAACTGTACATGCGATACAAATGAACTCGGTTATCTAGGGATTATTGAAGAAAGTTAACATGAGTTAAGGAGAGGGATCCAAAAACGCAGTAATTTAAAAAACCAAATTTGCATCATGTGCAACGCGAACTGAACACTCTGTATACTTTAATATAATTTTATATTGAGTGGGTCTTAATTTTTGTTTGAAAGCTTTTTCTCTAAATTGCTTAGGAAAAGAATTATCTTCCACACACGCATTAGATGGATACACTGTATGTTTAGTTAGTGAAAAAGGAATGTTCCAAGTGTTCCAACTGATAATGCTGCTTATTTCAAAAGGACAAATTGCTTACGTTTGTATATTGACACACATTCTCATTGATTAGTTATCTGAGTAAGTTTCTCTATATACCCAGGGTGTATTTAATGCCGAATTCTATTCTATATTTCATAAACGTACTATCTTTATCAAAATATGCGTAAGTACCCTAAGTTTGTTTTAAGTTTAACTATTATTACCATCAAATATAACTGAATTGTTTGATGTTATAATAGACAATATTAAAAAATCCGCATGTAAAAATAAAAAAGTGGAAAGAGTTGATTTCTCTGAATTAGTATGGCGCGATATTTGGGCTTTCATCCTAGGATGAATTCAGTAATTATTCTTTTAAGCAAGAATTTATTGTTTAAAAATTAATCGGATTTTGTAGGATGTAGTCGAAATATTGGTGCAACACAAAATAAAAATTAAAGTTATAACAGCAATGCGTAAAACATGTTCACAAAGTACAGAAAACAGTGAAAAATGTTATCGCCTTCATTTTAGCTTTGATCATACATGCTACACAATGTTTTAAAATCGATTAACGATTAACTAACCAATGTACATAGGAATTACATTTAGGAATGACTGATATGTTTACACGTACACGCCTGTAGTACAAAATTCCACTTCCTATTATCCGACTCCCGATATAAGTGTTATTTTTTAGCATTATTTTTTTATATAATTCCACCTTCATCCCTTTATCGCTAAATAACACCAAGAATTACACACATTTATGTAAAATAATTGATAATTTTGTATTATATGCAAGCTGTGCAAGAAGCCTTGCATAAGAGAGATATAGGATATTAGTATACACTACCGCTCATAAATGTTTGGGCACCTCAAATTTCAGAGTAAATCATTAAATATTTAAATGGAAATATTAAAATATGTATTTGGTATTTGAGTATTATTTATTTGACCTAAATTTTAGATTCGTCCATGTGATCTCCTTCACTTTTAATGATAGCGTCGCATAATCGGGGGCATTCATGCAATTAATTTTAACAATGTTCCCGGAGTTATTCGAGCCCACGCTGCCTGTAGTTTGTTCCACATGTCATCTGGTGAAGTTTTTCTTACTTCCCGATCGAGTTCTTCTCATAATAACTAACGATGGGATTCAAGTCCGGGCTTTGGGGTGGCAATTTCATGATTTTTAGTGTCCCTTCCTCTTCTAACTGTTCTAAATATTGCTTGCATAATTTTGAAGGGTGTTTTGGATCATTGTCTTATTGGAATACAAAATTCTGACCCAAAATTCTTACACCAGAAAGTATTGAATTTTCCTCTAAGATGCGGTTGCTTTGCTCTTTTCTCATCATGCCTTGAATTTTTACGAGATCACCTGCGGATGTAACAGCAAACCAACCCCAAATTGTTTGACGGTAGAGACTGTGCATTGCTCTAGTGCACATTCAGCTACAGATCTTCTTACAAACACTCGTCTTCGCGATCCGAAAATCTCGAATTTGGAACAGTTTTTCTTCTATTTTGCTTGCTGGACAATTGCCATATCTTTAGCTGATGTTGTCGCCCTTGTTCTACCACTTCTTACTTTATTTAGAAAACTGCCACTTTCACTGTATTTTTTGATGTTGTGATCAACAGTAGATGGATTTAAATGTAATTTTCTAGCAATTTGACGATTGCTTATGTGCTTATGCTAAGTTATGTTGTGCTACTATCAAAGCACGCATTTCAACACTAATTTATTTCCTTTTCGGCATGTTTTAAAATTTTAAACGAAATTATAAATACTATTCGATAAGAGATGTCGGTACTAACATGGAACGATAACTGACCGGTAATTTAAAAATATTACTTCAAATGGCTTTATTATAGCTTCACGATTCATAGTAACATTATCAACTGTTACATTTTTCCAGGAATTTCAAGAAATACGCTCTTTGTTGTCGCTACTACCTGCGCTTTTATGACGGTGTTACCTCTTATACAGATAAAAGAAGTACCGATATTATTTAATGAATTTAAGTGAATCTTACTGATTATTAGCATACTATACTATTAGATTATTAGGATACTACTCTGGAATGTATTTCCTAAATAATTTTTTTTTCTTACAAAAATCTAAAATCCAAGGGTGCCCAAATACTTATGAGTGGTAGTGTACGTAATTTTTAATTTTAGTAAGGTCTCAATAAATTATATGTACAGTTGTCGAAAAGCTGAATGACCGCTCATCTTAGCAACTGATCTCAGTCTATCACTGGGGAATACGCGGAGATTGTCGGTACGGAATCGGAATTTATGTATCGTGCTAGTTCCTCACTTCAATAATCGCAGCATGCATACAATAGGCAGTGCAGATACATCAATAGCTTGAAATATTTCATTGAATTTTTCAATCACGTAAGAATAACTTTTAATTCCACTTTTTACAGAAACACTAAGCTAGACTCACACAAACGACTATTAAATAGCAACTAAGCGTCCAACTTGGCTGAAATCGTTTAGAATTATCTTTTTATAAAGCCAAGCAACAAATAATTATATTTACATTTAATTAATACTTTAGTTTCAGATGTTGATCAAGATTGCACTATATTTAGCGGTGTGACATATCTGGGAGCAGCCTCGATAAATGCTCCGAAATCTGAAACAGAAATTCAACGAAATATGGCTTTTCTAAATGAGCAGACGATTGATCAAGGCATCAAGGTATCGGTATCTGTGCCGTGTTCATCACAAGGGCTTGTAGTGTAAGTACCATAACAGTGCTTATAAATAATATATTTTACTTCAATATTTAATATTTTATGTAGGTTATACGATGCAGCAGCACATTCTGTGATAGCGAGATATGAGATTCACCGTATATTGTTTTACGCTAGAGGCATTATGGATAGTAAAGAGGCTAGCTGTTTCGCTTTCACTTGGTCGCACGGAGACACACAAGAATCTGCCATATTTCAGTGCCATGTTTTTAGATGTGATATTTCAGAAGCCGTCAGCAGAGTATCTGGTGAATATAATTACAATTAAACTAGTTTATTTAACATATCATTAATGCTTTCTTTTCTATTCCAATGTAAGGTTTTTTTTTTCTCTGAAAGGTTTGGTGATTGTATTTAAATGTGAAAGTAAAAAGTTAAGGTTTAGAGGACATTTAGGGCAGGGTGTCGAACCCGGAGGGAAAGAAATACCAATACCGTGAGTGTTAGGTGCTAGCAAAAAGTATACATATATAAAGAGCCCACGCAATGTTAAAAATTCGCAATAGATTTTTGACGAGAGTAGCGGAGCGGTCTCGTCAAGAAGCTCAAGCGCTAGTGTCGCTAGGTTTCTTCCTCGTCAATCTAGAAAAGACATTAAGGAGAAAAGAATAAGAAGATATTTATTCCTATTTTTTATAATAAAATTAGTTTCAACGTTTCAAGCAGCAAGCTAAAACAGGAAATATTGTTTTAAACAATGTGACGCTATTCATCGTGGAATTTTAAACGAAAACAAACCAAAATAAGGGGTCTATTCGGTAACATTTCCGTTAAGTTTGCTCTCTGCTTACTTCATTGTAAAACCCTTGTTACACTCACGTAGCCGCCATTCAGTTTGTTAATTTTACAACTATCAAATTCTAATTTTGCAATAATTAGAGCTATAAATAATTTAGCTAGAGCCATCAGCATTCAAAGTAGAAACATTTCGTACTTCTTCTCTTCTATGCCATTGTCCCTCCTGCACCATTTCAATCAGATTTTCATTGTTATTGTCATTATAGAAAACTGCCTGCCACTTTAATTGTATTTTTTGATGTTATAATCAACAGCAGATGGATTTAAATGTAATTTTCTAGCAATTGACGATTGCTTATGCCTAAGTTATGTTGTGCTACTATCAGAACACCCGTTTCAACACTAATTTCTTTCCTTTTCGGCATGTTTTAAAATTTTGAGCGGAATTATAAACACTATTCATTAAGAGATGTTGTCGCTACTAACATGGAACGATAACTGACCGTAATTTAAAAATATTACTTAAAATGGCTGTATTATAGCTTAATTATTCATAGTAAACCAACTGTTACATTTTTCCTGGAATTTCAAGGAATACGCTCTTTGTTGTCGCTATTACCTGCGCTTTTATGACAGTATTACCTCTCGTACAGATACAAGAAGTAAATAGACCGATATTATTTAATGAATTTAAGTGAATCTTACTGATTATTAGCATACTATTCAATAATGCTAGAGTGTATTTCCTAAATACATTATTTGTATACAAAAATCTAAAATCCAGGGGTGCCCAAATACTTATGAGAACAGTAGTGTATACTCTTTGATGCTAGATATATTTGATGTAACTCCCTAATAGTATAGTGAAATGTTAACTTTGTCAGAGGCCTTCGACATATCTAAATAAATGACGTCAGCGTGCGACCCGCTATAAATTACCTTGTTGATGTGGTTAGTAAAATGTAATAAATTTGTGCAAGTTGAGTGTTTGGGAACAAATCCATGTTGACGAGGTGATATGACCGACGCGATATGTTGTAACAGTTAGTAATTGATTCAAAAACTTTACCAAATATCGATGTTTTTGACATAGACCTGTAATTACTGATGATATCTCTAAGTCTATTCTTATCTTTAAATCAGTAGAACAATTTTTTTATTGCATTATTTCTTGCTGTCAGGTTTGTTCGAAAGTCAGGTGCGCTTTATTGTAAAATACAAAAAATTAATCATTAATTCTTCTGATGTTATTATCTTCCATCTTTTACAGCTTTTCAAATTTTGTTGCGAACAAAACCCATAGAGTACAGAACTCTCAGAATTAGTTCATTAAATATTTATCAAGATGTAATTATGCGCATAGTTACCTATGATCTACTTAAGTAAAATATTTTCATCAATTCTTTCATTGAATTAACTTCTAAATTACACCGGAAATCGCTAGCAACTTTATAGTTGTTCAATTGTTGAGTGAAGCGTTGGGTTACGGAATACACCTCGTGCATCGATTACTATGAATATGTTACCACCGACGATGGCGTGCCTCCGCGGCGGTTGTTTCCCGAACGGGTGGCCTTTCAAAAGTTTGTTTCAAAATTAAATTATGATTACATGTTTATACATTTTGAATGATTTGATTCCGTGAATCAGACTGTATATAATTGTACTAAATTCTGCGTTAACAATCTTTACATTTTACGTTTTTTTTTTTTTAATTAATTAATTTTCACTAGTTAATAATAGTTCTAGATCGATAATAGATCGGTCGTCTAGGCGCTAGAGAGACAGGAAAGAGGGTGGTAAAGGAGCAAATTATAGGTAACTTGCGAAAAGAAAGGAGCGATATGGAGGCGCGCGATCGACCTAGAACGAAAAAGGGCTATTTTTCCTATAAAATAGGCGTAATTTCGTTCGAAACGGGAGCCCGCAAATATATTAATCGGAGTTCGGTAAATCAAGGTAGTGAAAAATAACACGCCGAGCGTGTCCATCTGGGCAAAACGTGAGATTTATTTTTATTATATATTCTAATTAATATTACCTGTTTTCTTATACTGCTATTTCCTGTTTTTATTGTTATATATAAAAAAACAATGTAAATTTTCTAATAACGACTAACTGGCTGACAAAGTTTAGGGGTTTACTGACAATTCCTTTATGTTTAAATAACAATGAAACAAAAGTGGAATAAATGAAAATGTTATAATTGTAATGCAACCTATTATACAGCGAATTTGTATTAAATAAATGATTCTTTATGATTATTCAATAAATTACTATTAATAACTTAATGTAACAAATGATTTGGTGAATGTTTGCAGCTTGCTTTGCCAAAGCATTTCAAAGGGTACCCCGTTCTATGAGCAGTTCTGTAGCGTCTACAGCAGAAATGACATCGTCAATTACCACAATGTCCGAATCCAGACACTTAATGTCCGTGTTCGAAGTTAGTTTAGAAATTAAAGAGGACGATGGAAAAGTTTGTATTTACATAAATTGCAGTGTAACTATTAGATTATTATCTTCCTTTGTAGGGTACTTTTTCCACAGTCCCGAAAGATAGGAGCGGTTTTAAATTAAAAATAAATCTGGAGAAGCAGTTGTGTTTAAGTATTCGGCAAGTATCTGATAATGGACCGCAGCTTTCTATTGAACGCTACTTCGGCGTCCTAGTTGCTGCAGGGAGACACGTGAGACATTCGGATATGCAGCTACTGGAAATGGTAATTTAATGCAATTAGTAATGCGTTTTCAAATGTAAAAGTACAAACTATAATTTTATTTTTTCGAATTAATTTCGAACTGTTGGATTATTACTAGAGCAAAGTAATCTCTGCGATACATAGGTGTTTCACCGGAGTAGCGGGCTGTGTGCAAAAATCGATTCTCGCTTTATCAGCGTCCGCTTGTTTATTCGTTATAAATATATAATTATTAGTGGACTTTTTTTTCCTCCAACTTCATAATGTATTCCTCAAACAGAGCCGCATTGGATCAATTATATAAATATTAATTGAAAATGTGTAATGTGAACAAGGCTAAAAAAACGATCCTTTGCTGGCACAGTAAATAAATTTATCTGTGACTTTCCGGATTTGTTCTACGACTGTGCTAAAATAGTTTGTAAAGTGAGCAAGAAACATTTGGTGTATTGGGACAAGGCGGACTGTAACAAACATGTAAATACCGAAGAACATAGAAATAGAAAAAAGGGTGCGCCAACGAGAACGGCCTTTATTTTCGATTTACTTGACATGGTGATAACTTGCAATTTGTCACTTTGCTTATTCGAAAAAGCACCACTTAAGAACTTTTGGTATAAGTACATACAACCCCGAGTTGAAGTTACCAACTACGAAAACGGCACGTAAGCATGTTTTATTTGCACGCGAAGACGTGAAAAAGAAAATCACGCCTACATTACAAATCAGTTGCTTTGGTTATGTGTCGACGAGACAACAGATTGTTAAAGAAATTCTACTCTAAATGTTAGTACGTGTACTGGACCCTCATAAACCGACATTTCCACTGTTACTAGCTAGCAAAAGACTGGAAAAATGTACTGGTGCAGCAATTGTGAGAGCGATACTTAATACGTTAGAAAACTTTCAAGTCTCACCACGTCAAGTGTTGATGTTTATAAATGATGGTGCTGCGACAATGCGTTCGGTATGCTGTTCTCTTCTTTAACACGGTTGCAAGTGTTTACATGTTACGTGTAAAGTGCATGCTTTACATCTTGTAGCAGAGACTATTCGACAATGTTCGCCCGAAGTAGATGCATTAATAGCAAGTACAAAAAAAGTGTTTCTCAAATTTCCAAAACGTCTTCGATCATTGCGTATGTGTAACTAGGTTAAGCCCGTCTGGCACTATACTATTTGTTCATCTACAAAGGTGTTTACGTTTAAAATTGGCGTGTTTTTCAATTATCATACGTACTAGATCTACCAACCCCTATTTAATAATTAATGTATATGTTGTAATGTTATAAAATTGAATAATTGTTTATCTAATTAAAAGAAAACACTCAGTCGTAGATCCGGGAGTACTACCTAGATGCTAGGCAGTTTAAAATAGAGTAAAATACAAATAATAATGTTTTACAAAAGATAACTTGTTAGAATTAAAAAAACCCACCTCAAACTTGTCGTTTAGGCGCCCTCTCTATGTTAACACGTCACGTAACAAAATCTCGTGTTCTTTTCAACGACAAAACTCGAATTACCATTGGTAATGAAATAAAATTTTAACGCTTCAACACTTGAAATTACTATGAAAATTAACCACTTAGTCAAATACGTCTTCTCTCAAACGCGACTTGAACTAACATGTTACCGATAGCATTTGTTCGTACCTTGATTATCCCTGTTCTGTTTGATCAGGTATACATTCAAATTGCAGTGATCTTCAAAATTTTCTTCTTTTACATTTCAGGACAAAACAGGACCTAATTATAATTCGAATAATACGATAGACCGAAATTGTACAATAATCTCAGCGGCCTGGGATCCCACAGAATCCGCTTTCGAGACTTTAAATACGGAATCGCCGAAAGATGTCAAACAGTACATGTCAGTTGCTGTCGATCTGGTCATACGGGGAATACAGGAACCTGTACGGTTTCAAATCGAAACTCCAGTTAGGATTTACAGTCAAGCCGAGAGGTTTTGGTATTTCCAAAAGAGATCTCTAATCCAACAGTTTTTTCTTAATTTGAAAGAGGTAAGTTTAAAGTGAAAATTTATTTCATAAACTTGAACTTTTGAAACGTTTTCAAAACAAATATCTGTAGGAATTTCTAGCGTTTGTTGTAGTTTTAATAGAAAACAGAATTGCTATAGTCCGTCTCAACCTTATTATGCAGTACAGGTCTTATCAACGTACTGTACATTGTTGCCAATTTGTTAGACCACATTAAATTTAGGTTATTTCCGGTTATTATTTGAGAGTTCATATATACAAAGCATATATGTAGTTTGAAGTCGTTTCGTCGCTCTGATAAGTGAAAATGCTTTCTTATTACTAAAATTGAACTCCGATTATCCGAGGTAACGTGGGGAATACCTGACTCGAATAACTGAAAACTCGGATAATCGGGACTTTATTTTCAATTGTATATTAAGAATCCTATTAGACATATATATCCTTTGAACAGTTTATTAAAGTTTTTTTATTCACACAAATTATCGAATGATAAAAGTGGTATGTGAAACATTGTACATATTTGACACTACAAAATTGAGAAGTAACCATCTATCCGCGTTTGCTTCATATTTGATCTCCTTTTTGCTGCTGCAATGTTTCTCCATCGGTTCAGAAGCAGCAGATCCGCGGTGGTTGCTGTTTTACATAAAGCAATGCTTTTTCCAAAACAGTGAAACCTTCTTTATGACAGGTAGGTTGTTCAACCACACATCCTTCTATGTCATCATCGTCATCAATTTCTTCGGCTTCCCGAAATGCGTCCGTTATTTCTTCAATGTCATCTGCTAAAACCCACTGTGCAACATCTTGTTTTGTGACGTTTCCACAACCTTTTAATGTTTGCATTAATTCGAACAAACTCTTTTCTTCTTCCACTGTTTCGCTGGCAAAACTTGAAGAGGGCATTCCATCATGGTCTCTCAATCTAGAAGCTAATTCATTCAATGGAAGATCTTCATTGTCATTATACTGTTCAAAATCAATAACTCTTGATCAAGATTTTTGAATAGTGAAAACATGCACAGAATCCCAAGCTTGGTTTACCCAGTATATAACATTTTTTAATGTAATCTTTCACAAAGAACAGATAGAAGAGATGTTCGAGTAACAAACGCCTATAATTTTTTTTAATGTTTTCCAAGACGCCTTGATCCGTCGACTGCATTATGCTGGTTACATTCGGAGGGAAAAACTTTGCCCACACGAAGATCTTCTCCTGGATGTGATGGTACATTATCCATTAATAATACTGCTTTGATCAGAAGTCCGTTCGTTTTCAAAAACCTGGTCACCGATGGCACAAACTCTTCCTTAAACCAGGTAGTGAATAAGTTCGTATCCATCCACGCACTTTTTTGGCTCTTGTAATACACTGGCAGGGCTTTGGGTGCGATGTCTTTTAAGGCTCTTGGACGCGCAGACTTCCCAACATGCCATTATGGTTAATCTCCCCTTACTTCGCTTATGTCCAAGAGCAGATTTTTCCTGTTGAGATGCCAATGTTTTTGATGGAAGCAATTTATAATTCAAACCACTTTCGTCGCATTAGTGCGTAACAAACGTATGTATATAACGCACTGCACTGCAGATTCACACGCCAATACAGTCTAGAGTCCTAATAAGGGGTTCTCCTAAGATCGGCGCAAATGACCAGGGATTCCCCGGCGATAAACTCGGTTACTGTGTAGCGCCGACCGACGCCCGTACCTCGAATAATAAGAATGTCCGAATCGGCTCGGTTAATCCGGACCTCGAATAAACACGACTCGGATAATCGGGGTTCTACTGTATTTTATTACTTAATGAAAAATAATAGAGCGTTTGGTTAAATATTTTATTGAATATTAATACATCCTTTTTATATATTACGTTAAGAACATGAATTAAATCAAACAAAAAAATATATGTATTTATGAAAACAAAATAATAATGGAAAAATATATTATTTTCAATTATACAAAAAATTATCACTTTCTTCTTCCGACGATGATGAATACGTAACATGAATTATAAATTGCTCGATATCATCTTGCAAATTATCCACTGTCTACATATCTTTTTCAACATTTTTCACATGCTAGATATAATTTTGCCAATTGTGAAGTACAGTATTGATTTCTCGAGCTGTTTTTCTTCTATTTCGCTTGCTGGACACCACGATTTCAATACCTTGAGCTAATGTTGTCTACCACCTCTTTCTTTATTTAGAAAACTGCCACCTTCACTGTATTTTTGATGTTATAATCAACAGTAGATGGATTTAAATGTAATTTTCTAGCAATTTGACGATTGCTTATGTCTAAATTATGTTGTGTTACTCAGAGCACGCGTTTCAACAGTAATTTCTTTCCTTTTCGTCGTGTTTAAAAATTTTAAACAAGCACTATTTGTTAAGAGACGTTTTCGCTACTAACATGGAACGATAACCGACCGTAATTTAAAAATATTACTTCAAATGTCTTTATTATAGCTTCATGATTCATAGTAAAATTACCAACTGTTACATTTTTCCTATAATTTCAAGAAATACCCTCTTTGTTGTCGCTACAATCTGCGCTCTTATAACGGCATTACCTTTTATACAGATAAAAGAAGTAAATAGACCGATATTATTTAATGAATTTAAGTGAATCTTACTGATTATTAACCTGGGCAAATATGCGGTAACAGCCAGAGGCGTGGCGAGCGCATAAAAGTTTACACATAAAATAGAAGGTACCGTTTTAAAAGTCTTCCGTGAAATCACAAACTGGGTAACATCTGTTAAATATTTCAATCATTAGATATGTTTCCACAGCTGTTTCAGTCAAGTGAGTACGACGTGCGGAATAAATGTTTTTTAATGCCGAAAACGACCGTTCGACATCTAGCGATGTCGATGTTATATTTGCATATTTGATGTTATATTTGCATATTTAAAATAACCTTAGAAATAACTTAATTTGCGGCCCCATCACTCATAAACATTAAAAGTTGCATAGTTGAAACTAGGTAATTTGCAGTCCGCATATTTATTCCAGAAGGAGACAAATGCTTCTTTTCCTACTAAACGAAACGATAGATTACATAAAATAAGAGTATCACATAAATCAAATGTAAATTTTTCTTGGTCTCGTATGCCACTTTTTGCAGAAGAATGCTGTTTGCTTTCGATGTGACATTGACAATGGCTTCTGGACCAACACATTAAAGGGATTTTACAAACTAGACATTGAATTTTAGCGCCATCTAAAATTAAGTCCTGCATGTCCACTATAAAGTTTTTAACTGTGTCTGCCATTGATCGTTTTCGCGACGTACCTAACTGCGACATTTTTAAAGCAAACATAAGCGTACAACTACGAAATAAGTTACGACAGCCTACATATACACAGAACTACTCGGATGCAGCATCGATTTAGTACTGACGCTGTGAACGCGTGAAATAAATAATCGCCGACTCTGCACCACATATCCACCACACTGACTGTTACCGCTGTTTGCCCAGACTACTGATTATTAGCATACTATTCAATAATGCTGGAATGTATTTCCTAAATACGTCCTTTGTATACAAAAATCTAAAATCGAAGGGTTTCCAGATACTTATGAGCGGTAGTGTAAATATTGAATGTATTATTCAATGTAGAAATGGAATTTTGCTTTTAAACGTTGTCACATAACATATATATCTCATATGAAATGAAACACTACACAGAAATAACCGATAAATCTATCGTAATGCGGTAACAATTTAGATATTGTTATGCTGATTCAAAAATAATATCTACTTGTGATAACCCATAAATAGTAAATAATAAAAACGTAATTCATGTTGTTTTCTTTACTATCAGTATTTTAGCAGTCGATGTTCTATATTACTCGTAGCTGATATGGTTTAAATGCAAGGAATTTAACGATAAACTTTTTAGAACAAATTATACGAAAATTATTATATTTTTATACCATACTTTTATACTATCAACAGGAAATTGTTAAATAAACATTAATTCTGTTTTGACAGAAATAAACATTTGTATATGTGTCTATATAAAAGGTAAGTTTCTAAAATTCTAACCGCATTCAGATTACATATAATTGCAAAACAAAAATTAGGATAAAAGTGGTTCAATATAACAAATACATTCATTTACATACATTCTACTAACGTTCATGTTATCTACATGACTTAGAAATTACCATTTAAAAAGTATGAGTTATATTTTAGTAAATTTATGTTTTTAACTGTGTAGGTTATAAATTTGGACCTCGCGGATGTCTACTACGAAGTTCTAAGCATGGAAACTTCTGGAGAGCTCGATAGAAATCGTTTGAATCTTACATTAAATTTGTCTAGTCTTATACAATCGCCTAGTATTACTTCTATTGATACTATAACTCCTAAGGATGAAAATATATCAGGTAAAGTACAATCCTTTTCTATTTTTAACTGGCGTATGTTGTTGCTTGAGTTGCTTTACTTATTTTGTTGAATTTTATGTATATTCCCGTATATTTAGTTTCATACTCTCGTAGCAATAATATAAGGTGAGTTCGAGAAATCGGTATGTATACTAGGAGCTGCAGAAATTCGAAATCACATTTGTTGACGGTATTAAGCGAAGATTTAAACTAAATTCATTCACTTTACTTGTTCGCCACGTTATTGTTTCTCATTGCAACTGCATTTATTTCAACAGTATTCTCAAACATTTTAACTTTATTATATCCATTACAAGTTTAAGAGATTAATTGTTCTTACTCAGATCAATAATAATTGTAATTTTCTGCTTACTTAACCTTCCGGCGGGCGTGCTGTCATAAATTTAATACGTAACACTGTGTGTTTTACATCCCACGTACATTTCCAAGAATCATTTTTTTATTTTTCGAAGCATCGTTCCGAGAACTTTAGCAATAACAAATACATTTATTCGTGGAAATTCCCTGGGAAAAATATACAATATTTTTTGCAATTGTCCGTATTGGACGTGGTAAAGAATATGGTCAATCTAATACGAAAAGTGCCTAAGTGCACTTTCCGCCGAAAATGAGTTTTTGACATTCATTTTTATCAAAAATTATGTAGACTTGTACATAAAACGTTATTTTTCCGAAACTCGGTGCGTAAAAAGTATGTATCTGTTATTTTCAAACCAAAAACTATTTTTGTTAGATGTAAAGTCAGCTTTTTGCTCCTCCTGTGAAATTGTCAATTTGAGACTTAGGTACTTTTCCCATTAGACCGACGATATGAAAGATGGTATCTGACACGATTAAACATCATACATTAAAAAACATTACGGAAAACACTTCACAGAAATCACTGTACTATACAGTGTGTCCCAAAAAGTATGCAACAAATGGGAAACTTTATTATTGGTTTCTGAAAAAATTTTATTCTTGATAAAAGTTGGTGCAAGCACTCAAACTTACAATGAATAAAACAGATTTACTAAAAGGTTAACAACAACTGCACTAACAGCGTTTCTTTGAAAACCATCCAAGAGTAAAGTACCCTTATTTTTAAGGATACGCAGAAATGTTATTATATAGAAAGATTTGTTTGTAATTTAGAGGTATACCCAAATGGAGAATTTCTATCAAGTACCGCTTCATTATAATATTTTGTCATTTTTTGTTGATTACTCCCTAACGATACGACGCTGACCCATTCAGACTTTCGAAACAACTTCCACGCATTATAAATCCTGTAACAACTCAGGAAACAAAATAACGGTTCTTTTTTATTTTCCATGGCCTGCCATTTTTAACCAAAGTTTCATGGATGACATACCATGTTATCTTGTGATATCTTCTTATCAGCCGTCGTTGGTAAAATTATTCTACATTAGATTATATACGATTAAATTATTTAACATTTTGGACCTATTTTTATTTAATCCGTGACAGTTGTTTCGCTTTTGAACGTTCTTAAAGCGGTGTGCAACAAAGCTCAATATAAAATTAACACCGAAATGAAAAACAGTTAAAAACAATGAATACAATTAGTGTTGTTGTCGTTACCATAGCAGCAATTTAATCAACACATAAACAAATTGTATCTAATTAACGGAGAAAGTCTAAATGGGTCAATGGCGTATGGCTAGGGAGTAATCAAAAAATAATTACAAAATATAATCAAGCGTTCTTGATCGAAATTTTGTATTTGGTATACCTCTAAATTACAAACAAATCTTCCTAATAAAATTTCGTATCTTTAGAAATGAGGGTACTTTACTTTAGGGAGATTTTCATTCATTATTAACCTTAGCGCAGATCTGTTATATTCATTGTAAGTTTGGAAACATGCACCATTATTTTTTTTGAGAAACCAATAATAAAAAGTTTTCCATTTGTTGCATACTTTTTTGGACACACATATATGCAAATATATCACAGACGGCACCATGTAAGGCCGTCTGTGACATATTTGCTGCATCATTAGTTCCCTCTATACCGAACTCACACACTACCGCTCATAGATATTTGAGCACCTCAAATTTCAGGGTAACTCATTAAATATTTAAATGGAAATATTAAAATATGTATTTGGTGTTTAAGTATACACAAATATACAACTTTAACAATTAAAAATTATTTATTTGACTTAAATTTTAGATTCGTCTATGTGACCTTTACTTTGAATGATTGCGTCGCATAATCGGGGTATTCTTGCAATTAATTTTAACAATGTTTCCGAAGTTATTCGAGCCTCTGCTGCCTGTAGTTTGTTTCAAACGTCATCTGCTGAAGTTGGGGCAGTTATTCTTACTTCCCGATCGAGTTCTTCCCATAATAACTCGATGGGATTCAAGTCCGGACTTTGGGATGGCAATTTTATGATTATTAGTGTCCCTTCCTCTTCCAACTGTTCTAGATATTGCTTGCATAATTCTGAAGTGTGTTTTGGGTCATTGTCTTGTGGGAATGCAAAATTGTTACATCAGAGGGTATTTTCCTCTAAAATGCGTTTGTATTGCTCTTTTCTCATTATGCCTTGAAAGCAAAACAACCCCAAACAATAACCGAACCACCGCCGTGTTTGACGGTAGAGACTATGCATTGCTCTAGCGCACGTTCACCTACAAATCTTCTTACAAACACTCGTCTTCGCGCTCAAATGGCTTGATTATAGCTTCATGATTCATAGCAAAATTACCAGCTGTTACATTTTCCTGGAATTTCAGGAAATACGTTCTTTGTTGTCGCTACTACCTGCGCTTTTATGACGGTATTACCTCTCATACAGATAAAAGAAGTAAATAGACCGATATTATTTAAGGAATTTAAGTGAATCTTACTGATTATTAGCATACTATTCAATAACGCTGGAATGTATTTCCTAAATGGATTCTTTGTATATAAACATAAAAAATCCCAAATACTTATGAGCGATAGTGTACGTCCTTTGTTAGTTGATCAAGTGCACCCTTCATATAACAAAGATATACGATGGCCGGATGTCACCACTAATGCACGTCGTTTTCATGAGTATGCAATTGAAATGAAGACGTAGAGTACGTTTGATGTCAACGCTCTTAACACCATCAAACTTTAAAAAAAATACATTTTTGGAAAAATAAATATTAAGAAAAGATCACAATGTTATAATTATTACCATCCCTCAAGTTTGATTCGATATTTTTAGACCAAACCCAATATATTACGTAAAAATTTCTTTTACGCTACTGAAACACAATTTAACAGCTATTTAAACTTTAATAGTAGGGATTTTATATTTTAAAAAAGTATTATTTCGTAGATGGTGACGAACCTTTGTTAAGTGGCACAGGTTTAGTATCTAAGGATTGTTCAGAAGATGTTTTAGAAAATTGGGCCGACGTTCTTCAAAAATGGAAAACTACTCAACAAAGGCCGAAACAATTAAGCAGTTTAGTAAAATTAGGCATTCCAGAAGCTTTAAGAGGTGAAGTTTGGCAAAGACTAGCCGGTAACGATGATATGCTACTGGAAAAATATCGCTTATTGATTACACAGGTAGTAATTGTAAGTTAAATTTATCCCGGAATGCTTCATTGTGCGTAATGCTCAATAGGAATCATCGTGCGAAAATGTTATTCAACGTGATATAGCTCGCACATTTCCAGCTCATGATTTCTTTAAGGAAGCTGGCGGTCTGGGTCAAGATTCCTTATACAGAGTTAGTAAAGCTTATGCCGTATACGACTCAGAAGTTGGCTATTGCCAAGGTCTAAGTTTTCTGGCTGCAACATTACTACTACACGTAAGTTCTTAAAGTTTGGACAACTTTGTGTTTCTTAGATGAATTAGCTCGCTAATTTACATCAATTAATTAATAGTGATAGCAAGGGCTGTAGAGTAGTGTGGGAAACAACACTAAAGTACCGACACACTCCGCACCGCACAAGTTACTAATGAACTAATCCGGAACAGTTGTTTCCCCATTATCAACCGTATAACCCGAACGATGTGAGAAAAAACTCTAATTCTAACATGCCTGTTGTATCCCTACTCGAGAAAATATCTACAAGTATCTACTTTTGCCGCTTATACATCCTAAAGTTAAGACGCGAAACATACTGAAAAATAGACGAAAGGGTCTCCTGTCATTGTAGCACGAAATGTAAAACATATGTTCGCCTTATTCTAATAAATCAAAACGACTTGACTAGGACAGCGGTCCGTTCTCTTTATTTATCAAATTTGTGTTCCTAAATAGTTTCGTCAGCGTCTAATTCCCGCGACGAAGTTACGTTCTTAATCAATTTCAGAATTTTCAGAATATTTGTCGTTTTGTTGATACATATTTTGGCATTCCAGAAAAATAATATTTATTGTCGAATATTAAGCGACTTAGTGAAATTAAAATATATATGAATCTCGTTTTTGAATTTAATATTTTGTAAATATTGAGTGATTTATTAAGATTGAAATATATATGAATCTTAACTTTTAGTTTAGTATTTTAACTTGTATTACTTAATAGTTGTTATTATTGTTGTTAACTTTTCCTAAACAAGAATCTTAATTTAGCTGTAGAAGTGAGTAACAATTTGCTTAAGTTGCGTCACTTGAATGTTATGTCGTTATTACCTAAAATTAATCAATTTCGTACGTTGGTTGAGTCTAATAATTCTGATGTTTTTTTGTTTAACTGAGACCTGGCTTCGCAGCGCTGTTGAAGATAATACAATACATATCAATAACTACAATTTGGTTCGCTGTGATAGGGAGACGAGAGTTGGTGGAATACTTATCTATACTAAAAACTATTTGACTTACACTGTTATTGAATTTCAAGATTCTACTGAGCAACTATGGGTAAAATTGCGAATTAATAAACACAAAATGACTATAGCTGTACTGTATTATATCCGCCATCTCTTATGGATTATAAAACATTTGGAAGATTCTCTTTCTCTTTGTTCATCTTATTCTGATTTTGTACTTTTTTGCGGGGATTTAATATAGATTTTTTAAAATTTGACTCTGCCTCTACGTGTTGCTTTTACGAATTCTTTAAACTTTTCTTGCTTAATCAACCTACACGTGTTGTTAACTACTTCAGTCAATTTATTGGATCAAATATGTATAAGTGAGGGCTCACCAATAAAAAACTCTGGTATTATAAATTGTGATGTTTCCGATCATGACTTGGTTTTTTGTGATGTGTTGGTGTTTAGGCAAAGGCTGCTTCCTGTTGTTCATACTTTTCGGGATTACAAAAATTTTAATATCGCTGATTTTAGTAGCAACTTAGAATCACTTAGATTGGACAGCATTTACTGATCTACTGATCTTGATTACAAAATTAATTTTTTAACTGGAAACCTGATACGTTTGTTCAATATACCGATTGGGAAAATATGAAATTAGCTATACGGTTATATGTACGGCGGGAGAGCGAAAAGGGGATTGAGTGGAATCCGATCAATTCGATGCGAGTCGCGCTAGTACGCTTGCAACAATGCTGTGGTGTAGACCTACTGTTTGCAAGAGCGCACGTAATAATTTGAAGTCGTAGTCGCCTGGAAATGAGACTTTCGCATATTTATTTTGTTGTTGTTACGAAGCTTACACGAAACTAATAAGAAATTCTGGCGACGAAAATAAAAATAGATTGTGATGAAATAAAAGAAAAAATAAATACTCTAGAAATTCTCTCTAAGATTGCCCGCACACACTGCAGTCTACCTCGTAACTAATCGCATCGGTAACCATCGTGAGCTGCCGCTAACCCCTCCGCTTGTGGTAAATTACCCATTCTCGCTTACCGTTATCCCATCCACGCTTCGTACAGCTAGACATTTTCTTTCCTAATATATATACGCTTCCTTTGTAACGTGGAAATTTTGTAAAAAGCCGTCCCCTTGGATCACTGATAATATAAGGCTCCTTATGAGTCTAAGAGATGCAGCCAAGACTAGATATCGATAGACACAGAATCCGTCACACTTAGACTATTATAAAACACTTCTTAATTTTACAAATTCTGCATTGCATAGGGAAAAGAGCTATGTAAGAGCTTACATTATTTGGGTCTGGATCGCAGAAGTAATAGTGTATCTGGTATTCCCCCTAACATTTGTGACGTAAATGAAAGTAATGAGTTTTTTGTCAACTCAATCCCGAACTCAAGCACACAACTAAAGAATATTAATTTGCCCCAAACAAGTTTATCATGTTTCTCTGTCAATGCTGTTGACGTTTCTACAATTGCAATTAATTAATAACATTAAATCTACATCAACCGGTTATGACGGCTTAAATATCACTATCATTAGGACGAATTGTCCGTATATATTACCATTTGTTACTCACATTAAAGAGCTCCATTCTAACATGTAGATTTCCTACCACGTGGAAACATGCCTTAGTTATTCCATTACTAAAAATTTCTGAACCAAAAGATTTTAAGGATCTTAGACCTATCTGCATCTTACCCACATATTAAAAATCTTGGAAAAAGTAATGTTTCCTCAAATTTTTGAATTTGTTAATGCAAATAATATTCTGCTAGAAGTACAGTCGGGATTCAGGAGCGATTACGGCTGTGAAATTGTCTTATTGAGTATAACTGATGATTTGATAGCTGCCAGCGTTCGGGGCTTTGTTATTATATTAGTATTGTTGGATTTTAGCAAGGCTTTCGATACTGTCAATCACAATATGTTGTATTCTGGAAAGCATTGGCTTTTGTTCTGATGCAACAGATTTAGTTGGCAGTTACTTGAGCGATGGCAAACAAAGTGATGTCTTGAATGGTTTATGGTCTACGCCTCTTCCTGTAGTCCTTGGTGTTCCTTAAGGCTCGACTCTTGGGCTCTTGTTGTTTTCCATATACACCAGCGATTTGTCAAGTCGCATTGGAAGTTCACAAATCCACATGTATTCAGTTGTATAAATCATTCAATCCTCATGAATGGCAACTTACAACAAACTTACTTAATTCTGATATAAATATAATCTACAATTTTTCTAAACAATATAACCTACATATTAATCCATCAAAGTCTCAAGTTATTTTATTCGGTAAACCAAAAATTTGCAAGGAACTTAAGAAATCCATAATAGTTGAAATCGGTTTCGTTTATGTGTTGTGCCACACTTGACGATTCAATCTTCCCGTATCTGTAGCACCTGACGTACTCATTGAATTTGGTGCCTATCGCTCGTTTCGTTTGACCAATATAGGCTTTATCACACAGGCACTACGTACAATTTTATAAATTCCCGACCTTTCTTTCATGTCCGGTTTATCTTTCGGATTGCCAAGAAGGATTTTGAGTGTATTTCGCGAACTTAAGCATACGTTCATATCTTGTCCACTAGTCCTTAGTCGATATTCTGTGGAAGGGAAGCTTCGCAAATTTCTTATCGCGAGTTTCTGCTGGGGTTGTGTGATGTGGAGTATACCGATACTTCAGTGTTAATTAATTAATGACTTAACTATTTTCGATAATTGTAATGTTCAATAGATTATTTAAATTACGTAATGTTAAAAGATATTATCCTGATTAATTAAGTATTAAATAATAACAAAGTTTGGTTTTAGATGCCAGAAGAACAAGCATTTGGGGTATTAGTAAAACTTATGTATAACTATGGTTTAAGAGATCTTTACAAGGACGGGTTCGACAATTTATATTTGCGACTGTATCAGTTAAATAAGTTGATGGAAGAACAACTAGGACCCCTATTTCAACACTTCAATTCTCATAATATTGAAACTCACATGTTTGCATCCCAATGGTTTTTAACTTTATTTACAGCTAGGTTTCCTCTATACTTTGTTTTTCACATTATTGATGTATTTCTTTTGCAAGGAATTGAAACTTTATTTCAAGTTGCTTTAGCGCTACTAACTGTGAGTAAATGCAGCATATTCGCGATGCTTTTATTATTTTTAATTGTATTTGTTGCAGATGTGTATGAAAGATTTACTCAGTTTAGATTTTGAGGGTATTCTAAAATATTTTAGAGTTACTTTACCGAAAAAATGCCGATCAGAAGAAACTGCCAAGCAAATTATGAAGAAAGCCTGTGTTATAAAAGTGAAAAAATTAAAAAAGTACGAAACTGAATTTATAGCTCTAAACGGTAAATATTTTATAACTTATACAGTTTGTTTAAAATTTATGTCTGCAAATGTGCACATACTGACGTGATGATTAGAGCTGGGTACTTTGACGTCAACACTCTTTATTAGTAATCTACTAAGAAATCTAGCTTCGCTGATAGACAAGTGGTGACAATTCACTAACATAACGTTTAATCAAATACTCACATACATTGATTGTGCCTATATTTTCTAGACTATTTTCCCAGCTCTAGTAATAATTATGCAATAAAGGTACACATTATAATCTTAACTGAAAAAAGAACTTGCAATTCTTTAGAAATAAAGAAATGAACGCTTTCTTTTATTGTACGAGGCACGTCCAGAAACTAAGTTCCGTTTGGTAATAAAAATAAAACGAGTACAGATACAGAAAAAATATTTATTGCAAAAAAACCTACAAACCTTAAACAATTTTTTCTACATATCTCGCACCATTTTGTAGGCACTTGTCATAGCGTGGCAGTTTTTGTATGCCTTCCTCATAAAACGCTGCCGCCTGTGTTGTCAACCATGTGGTAACATGTTCTTTGGGCCCTTCATCGTTGTTGAATGTTTTCAGGTGCAAAAAGAGGTGGAAGTCGCTAAGGGCGAGGTCAGGGTTGTACGGAGGGTGGTCAAACTGGGTCCAACCAAAATCCTGTAAGAGTTGCTGAGTTGTTCGCAGTGTGAGGTCGGTCATTGTCGTGAATCAAAGCAATACCATTTGTGAGCATTCCTCGGCGCTTATTCTGTATTGCGCGTAAACATTTGATTCTTTCATCTCGCGGTAAAAAATGCACCAGTAGAATCCCAAAAGACTGTGCTCATGATTTTTCGAGGTGTCAAGATTTGCTTGGCTTTAGTCTTTCCTGGTGATGAAGTATGCCTCCATTCCATTGATTGTCGTTTCGATTCAGGGATTTTATAAGCAACCCAAGTCTCATCCCCGGTCACTATCTTGCTTAGAAAATCATCATTGGTGTAACGTAAGAGTTTGCGGTACCCAACGAGCACACAGTTTTCGAAAATTTAATTTTTCAGAAACAATTTCGTGAAGAAGTGCTCTTGAAATTTGTGGAAATTTCGTAGAAAGATCAGATATTGTAATCTTACGAGTTCTTCAACTGCACGAACCAATTCTTCATTAACCAAACTTGCACGGCCACTTCGTTCGTTATCGTGCACTTGATCACGTCCTTCATTGAACTGTCGGACCCATCTCCTTACCATTCACCTTACCACTTATCGCATTTTCTCCGTAAACCTCGCAAATTTGTCGATGAATGTCGACTGCTTTAGTGTTCTTCGCATTTAGAAAACGAATTACAGATCTAATATCACAAGCGGCGGGATTTTCAATCAACTTCGCCATTCTAACCAAGCACTAGAAACTGTAAACAACAAACAGCGATCTCGAAATGGCGTCGTCTCCTCCTTGACTCAGAGCAACTATCGCGCATGCGCTGAATTACGATTGCAGCGTTGCCGGGACAATAAATACAAGCGGAACTTATTTCCTGGACGTGCCTCGTATAGTTTTTGCTTATGGTTTTTAAATAAAAATGAAAAAAAAAAGAAAAGTTGCTTATAATTGTGTACTCAAGCACTTTAGTAGTAGTAGAATATACATACATGCTACAGACACCTGGGATATTATCAATTTGGATTCAGAGGCAGCTGACAACGAGGAAAGCAGTGCTACCGAGATGGTTCAATTACAAATGACAATTCAAAGGTATGAAGAGGAAAAGCGGCTGATGCTAGACGAAATAGCTCAATTAAAGGAAATTTTAAAGAGGGAGGTTTTATCGGCAGAAGCGGAGAAAAAGAGCTGTCAGAACATTATCAACGAATACAAAATTGTGAGGCAAAGATTGGATAGCCAATTAAATGCCGCCAATACAAAACTGGATTTATTGAAGGTGAGTTTTTACTTTTTTCGTAATATATCTTACTTTTACTTCATATGTCTTAGGAAAAAATTGCTTCGTGTGAAAATTGTAGTCGAATATTTGAGGAAAATGATACGAAACAGATATTTGGTGGCGGTGATACAGGATATGCCAATTCATCCTCGATTGAAAGGATACGAGAATTAGAATTAGAACTTGCGCAAGTGAAATTAGCTCAGGTTGAAGCAGAGTGCAAAAACCAGGTAATTGAATTGAATATTTCAAAAATGTAAGAAAATCGAGAAAGTAAACGGCCTACCGTGATAAAATACATTATTTATTTAATCACTTCGCAACTAATGTCTGTCTCAACCTTATTATGCAGTACAGGTCTTATGAACATACTATACATTGTTGCCAATTTGTTAGACCACATTAAATGGTTATTTCCAATTACTAACAGTTGATATACGGACAAAGCATATGCGTAGCTGAAATTTTCGCCTTTCCTTCGTTTTTTATGTTGTGTTAAAATCTATAATTGTATAGGTTAAGTTCATTAAAATAACACTAATTTACTGAAAACACTTCTTATAATTACTGTTCTGAAAAGTAGTACTTTAATTGGAAAATCGCGAAGAAACTGACTGAAATACTGAATATTAACGTTTGACAGAACATAAATGAAAGATTAACAAACTGCTGTCATTACCGCCAACGTAAACATTGCAACATAGCCACCGGATATAGAGATAGCGTTATTGGCAAATCTTAAAAGATAGTAAGAGAAAAATATATCCCATTTAAACTTAATACTGCATACTGAGGTTGTGACGGACTATAGATACTTACAACAATGTTTCGAACCTCTCGCTTTGCACGCATATGATAGGGAACCCAGAATGGTCGTCTTTACTTATGAGCGATATGTAGTTGGTGAATTTTCAACCTATATCTATAATCTATTTAAAAATGCAAAATTACTATGTGGAATTTATTTCGCAAGTGGATATTTGATTGATATTAACCCCAGATTTATCTTTGCAGGACCTTACACACAAGCTACGTTCTACAGAGCAAGAATTAAGTAGTGCTAAGAATTCATGGCCACCATGGTTAAGTAAAACACTGACGTCCATTAAAGAAGTAGCAAATAAAAAGGATTTCGCGAACTTATACAATCCGCAGCATATTTCAAACACAACACCTACCTTCGTTTCGCACATAAGCACCGTAAGACGTGATAGCGTCCCTAGTAAAACCGATAATTATCTTTTCGATGTTCGACGCGAATCGGCACCCGTTATTAAAGACTCACAAAGTTGTAGTAATCTGAAAACACAAAATTGATATTGGTTTAATTTATTTCGCTAGATTTACGATCGTTTTTTATTTGTATATTTTTTTTTCAAGTACATACCTTCCTCACTCTTATTGTTACTTATGTCCAGTACTCGTAGATTATATTTATTTATATCCATCTGTTTTGTAAATTATTTATTTGGTACGGAATATCTCATCTATTTTGTAACTAACATTTAGGTAGGCTCATATTATTGTTTATTTCTGGTTTAATCTTCGTTAATTTTTCTATCTTGAATAATACCTCTTAAGAATGAACCAAATAGATACGCCAATAAGGGGCAGTTTGAGCGATTCTTGTGATATGTTTATTATTTTCAAATGTTGTTTGGATAATAGCAACAATCACTTGCTATATTTGTTGAAAATTTACAAAATCGAGATAAATTCTATCTACTTGAGCTAACCATTCATTCTAAATTAAATCAGAAATAAACAAAATTATACATAAGAAAACAATATTGAAGACGTTGTATATGAACAAGATGTAAATCATTAATCGTAAGCAGTACTAGGTAGAATGTGTGTAGTTGAGAGTGTCAATCGGATGTTTTAAATATGCTTTGCTAAACATTTTTATTTTTAACAAATAATATCAAGACATATCTACATCTAACACACACCATTGGAAGTAAATAATCTGCATGAATTAAAAGTGCAATCAATATATAGGGTGGCGCAATAAAAATTGTATACACTCCTAAACGTAACATTTTAAAATTATTCACATTTATACAGGGTGTTCCATAATTCCAGACTGAACCTAACTTATATTTCTTTAAACGGGACACCTTATATATTAATTTAAATTTCGGTTAAGCTCATCTGCCCCATACTCCCAATATGGGGTTTCATGACGTTCTACTGGGTATTTGAAAAGTTATGGTCAATTTTATTCTAAAAACATTACAAACTTAATAATTCGTATCTTGAGAAATAATGAATACTTAATCGTTTTAATACTGCCACGAGTTTAGGAATATACTCTTGCTTATCATATCAACTGTAATTTGTTTCCACGAGTGTCCCATTTATACAGGGTAAGTCAAAATGGAAATTTACGATTTGCTAATTTTTTTTTAATGAACACCCATGTATGTTATATCAAAAGTAGAAGGGGTACATTACGTACTCTCATTTCTATTAAGTATTCCCTATACCTAAATTCAACAGTCGAGGAGATATTTCAAATTATTACAGAAATTATTTCAATACTAGTTATCCGTGAAATTCGATATAAAGAAGTTGTAAATAATATAAATTAAAATTAAGTATAACATAATTCCAAAAAATAACATTTACAATTAAACAAATTTTATAACAAATGTTCAAAATGTCCATACCCATAACATCAATACAGCATTGTAAGCGTTTCTCAAATTAACGGCTTACATTCCTTAAAATATCTATATGAATACTATAAAATGCTTCTCTTATTCTGTTCTTCATATCATCTGGTGTTGTTGGAGGGTTTCGTTACGCTCGGCCTTTTATATAACCCCACATGAAGAAGTATATTTTTGTCAAAACTGGTGAATGAACTGACCATGCAATTGGTCCTCTTCTTCCTATCCATCTACCAGGAAAGTTGGCATTAAGATGAATGAATCCAGTATGATGTACTGGAGCTCCATCGTATAAATACCACATACTTTGTCAAATATTCAAAGGAATATCTTTCAGCAATAAAGGCAACTGATTTTCTAAAAAATCTAAATAAATTTGACCATTTACTCGTCCTTCAAAGAAACGTGGTCCTAAAAATGTTATTTCCAACTATACCACCCCAAACATTCAAAGACCCCCTAGTTTGACTTTTGGTCTCCATGATATAGGCGTAGTAATGGAAGTTATGTCTATTCACCGTTCCATTTCTATGAAACGTAGCTTCGTCTCCAAACAGAACAATATCAAAGAAATCTTCCTGGCCATAGATTTGTTGTTGAGCCCATTCAAAATATACTTATGTAGTATTCTTTGTACACATCTTCTACTAATATCTTGTTGGCGCGAAATTTCACGTTGGCTAATATGTGGGTTTTCTGTAACGGCTATCGACACATTAAATTCATTTTTTTCCGTAGTAACAGCTTTTGTTCTTTTGTGTTTCTCATACACTACTGAGCCTGTACGATTAAAACGCTCCACCAATCTTTCAAACGCTTTTCTGTCACGCTGTCTTCGTCCAAGATATCTTGGTAAATCCTTTTTGCAAGTAAGCAATTTTTCATACATTCACCTAAAACCCAAATCATAACTGTTAATTCACCAACAAAATAGTTCATATTTGCCTTATTAAAAATTAATACAAGTCAAACGATTGACATTTATCAACGGTGTCTAATAGTTCGCTACTTAAAAAGTTAATTGCATATATTTTACGGATAACTTAATATATTGACATAATTTCTATAAATCTCAATTTTTTTCTAATAATTTGAAATATCTTCTCAACTATTGAATTTAGGTATAGGAAATGCTTCATAGAAATAAGAGTAAGTAATGTATCCCTTCTACTTTTGATATAACATACATGGGTGTCCATTTGAAAAAAATGAGAAAACCGTACATTTCCATTTTGACTTACCCTGTATAAATGCGATACTCGTGGAAACAAATTACAGTTGATATCAAAGTAAGAGTATATTCCTAAACTCGTCGTAGTATTAAAACGATTAATTATTCACTAGTTATCATGATACGAGTTATTAAATTTGTCATGTTTTCAAATACCCGGTATAATGTAATGAAACCCTACATTGGGAGTGTGGGGGAGATGAGCTTAACCAAAATTGAAATTAATATATAGGTGTCCCATTTAAAAAAAAACATAAGTTAGGTTCACCCTGGAATTATGGAACATCCTGTATAAATGTAAATAATTTTAAAATTTTATGTTTGGGGGTGTCTACAATGTTTATTAGAAAGTTTTTTCGATGTCTCTCTTAATAGCAAATATATCGAGCTTTGCCACACTATTGCGCCATCCTGTATATAGACATGTACTGTTTTCCAAAACTAATTGCTAGTGTTAATATGAATTAAAACACCTGAAACATTTCAATTTCAATACTAGGTTACGTTATTTTATAGAAAACACATGTAATCCTGAAAGAAAATGGATCTGGTATTTCGTTTAAAGAAACAACATTTAAAACTAAATATCTTAGATACGACTTTTGTACAAAGTGGGCCAAATTGGTGGATATACCTGTGAAGGAGCATGACTAGACAAAAACGAAGTACATAGTCACGAGCCCATTTTTCAAGACAAATTAATTGATCAAAACAGATTTTTGATATTTCGAGCAAAAATCAAATTTTTATAAATTTCTGTTAATCGTTCTCGTCTTATTTATTTCTTAAATTAGAAACAAAAATTATCAACATATTCTGGAGATAACGTGACCCTACTTATTTTTCCGTTGACATTTGTCTTATAACCATAAACAGTTACGAGATATAACACAAACTTGTGTTTTTTTAAATGGAAACAATAGTAGGCTATGGTTTCATTAAAAAGGTTATTTTACCAGTTTTCATTGTACGGCGTGTCCCACTAAGTGCGAGGACCGGCGATATCTTGGAAACTACAATAGCTATAGTGATGGGAAAAAAATGTTCATGACTAAAGTGGCAAAAGGAAACTTAATGAAAATATTTAAAAATTCCAAACTTGACCGCTAGAGGGCGCGGTTGTTAGGATCAATAGAAAAATTTTAAATTAGCAGGTGAAAGTTCCAGAATTAACTACGATTTTAAACGCTTTATTAAAAAGCTTAGTTAATTAAAGACGTTTTGTCATATTGTGAATAATAAGTGTAGTAGGCGTTGCCGAATCATGTGAAACTAAACCTGCTATAACTTCTGTGGTTTTTACCCGAATTAAAGAAGTGTGGACTTGTTTGAAAGGGCATTCAGCGTTGTTTTAGACGTCGTAATTTGCGCCACCCGTTAATGTTCAAGAAACGTACCAGATGGCGTTATTCCCAACTGTCCCAATCATAGCTAATCCTGGAACTTTTATCAGCTACTTTCGAATTACTGTTGACCCCAACAACTGCGCCCCCTAGCGTTCATGTTTGGAATTTAGAAATATTTTAATTAAATTTCTCTTTATCACTTTAGTTATGAATTTTTTTTCCCATCATTATAGCTGTTGTAGTTTCTAAAATATCGCCGGTTCCCACTCTTAGTGGGACACGCTGTATATATACATAGTTTTACATATTTATATTAAAAAGTAACTGATATATTGTATGTTTTCTTAAATTTTAAAATAATAAGTGTGCCATGCATGAAATTGCCATGGCAACACGTACGTCAAGCAGTTTCTTCCTTTAATATTTGCGCAGTATTGCTTTTCGTTTTATAAATTACAGTTTTAAGAAATGCCACAGAAAATATCTACTGAGTATCTAAAATACTTTTTTTACATAATAATTTTATTAATTCCGTAAATACAAAAAGATATAGAATCCATCAACATAATGCAGAAAGAATATATTTCTAATACACCTTAATTTATCTCTGTGAAATATTTTAATTACATCAATTAATCAATTTTAAATGACATCAACAATAAATTTTAAAATACATCCATTAATAAATTTTATTGCCCAAATTGTCCACCATTTTCTAAGCAATTCTGACATCGCTTATAAACAGAATTAACAGCATTTATTATATGTATTCTACTTATCTGCCTGAAAGCTGCTGCAGTTCTTTCATTTGATGTTTGTGTAGTATCATTTTCTGTTCTATTAATTAGACTCTTTAAGAAACCCCACAGAAAAAAGTCTAGTGGATTAAGGTCTGGCGATCTAGCTGGCCATTTAACTGGTCCAAAAGTTCCGATCCATTTGTTTGGAAAATGGTGCTTTAGAAATTGCCTTGTAATCAAAGCGATATGAGCGGGAACACCATCTAATTGAAACCATGTGTCAATACGATTTTAAATTGGAATGCTTTCAATGAATTCAAATAAATGATTTGTTAAAAGTGACGTGTAATAATGTGCTGTTAAGTTATTTTCCTATGTGAAATAGTATAACTTGTGTCCTTTAATAAAACAACAGATGTTGAAACCAAATCTTCCTTGTCGACGAATAAGTCTCGTGGCATGTGGGTTTTCAATACTCTAAAAATGGCTGTTGTGTCTATTGTAAATACCATCACTAGTCACAGGAGCCTCATCACTCCAAATTTTCGTTGCACATCCCTAAATACCATCTGCAAAATTGCATTCGTCGCTCATAGTCGTTAGGATGAAGAAAATGATTCAGCCATATTTTATATGGACGATAATTATATTTCTTTATTTAAGATCCGTAGCGCTGTTCTTCGTGCTGTGCCGACATTTTCTTCAATTTCTCTTGAAGACGCATTACTATTTATCTCAACATATCCTAAAACAGTAGCAGCACTAGCTTCTTCATCAGGTTTATTATAATGTTTTGGCCTAGGCTTTTCAAATGACCCATACTCTCTGAGATTGTTCCTGAGTTTTTTAAATATCGTGATATTTGGCTGTCTGCGTTCTGGATATCTTTGAAAATACAATTCTAAAGCAGCGATAAGATTTTTTTCCACATTCAATGTAAGCTTCATACATATCTGCCTTTTAGTATGATTCGTACTTCACCATATTAAAGTCAAATAAATAAAATAAATAGCGAAAGCAAAATATCATAACTGTGAAAAAAAAACTATTGGAATTAATAGGTAAACGAAAATAATATTAATAAAATAGTTAAAACACAATAACAAAGATAGAAGTATGAATAGATTGAACACGTATAATGCTGTTAGAAAATCAACTGTGGCATATGTGCCCGTTGCTATAGCAATGTCATGCATGGCACACTTACTAATTTAAAATTTAATAGAACATAAAATATATCGGCTATTTTTCAAAATAAATATGTAAAACTATATATATATATATATAATGAAAGCTGATAAAATAACCTTTTTAATGAAACCATCGCCTACTATTGCTTCCGTTTAAAAAAACAAAAGTTTGCTTTATATCTCGTAACTGTTTAGATTATAAGACAAACATCAACGGAAAATGAAATAGGGTCACATTACCTGCAAAAAATATGAATAAATTTTTTTTCCTCGTTTGAGAAATAAGAGATAGAACGATTAACAGAAACGTATAAAAATTCAATTTCTGCTTATAACTGAAGAACCGTTTGAAATATCAACAATTTTGACCAATTAATTTAACTCAAAGAACGGGTCCGTGACCATACTTCGTTTTGGTCTAGCTATGCTCCTTCATATGTATACCCGTGAAATACGACTAGTTTGGCCCACCCTCTACAGTAAAAATGCAATGAAACATGGAGCAAATAACATTCAAAAAAGAACTCGTTTACCAAGCTTGTTTGTTGAATCAAATGTTCCTTGCTCCGGATGATTGTTTGTCCGGAATACCGTTGATTATTATAGTAAGTTCGGATAATCGACGCTTCGATAAAAAGAATTTCTTCTGCGAAACATGTAATCGACACTCTTTAACAAAACCTGCATTGGTTTCATTTTATAAAGATATAATTTTGTTCATACTTAAACTAAAAGTGTGCGGATTATACTTCTAACTGTCCACATTCATAAATGTTAATTCTCTGGAATGTTAAGTGCAGGTCTTTTTGTAACATTTGTGTGCTATATTTTAGTAAAACATAATTCTCAAATATTAGAATGTATAGCTTTTATTTTAATTAATTAGTTTTACTTTACTTAAGAATTTAAGGCTTATTTAATCTACCTTGAGTTTTCCAAAGATCTTACGAAAGAATCTCATGAATATTCTACAATATCTTCGTTAAAACTTGTTTTTGATAGCGTCAATTTCACAAACAAAAATTTTTAAAATTCGCGAACAATATCAGTTGGTAATTCCGGCAATAAGGATAATATTTGTTGCGTTTCAAAATACGTCTACTAACACCGATTTCGTCTGCAATTTTCCGGCTAAAGCAAGGTTCGCCCATTTCAATTAACGAACAAACCCTCACTTCTCTCTCCTCCTGCCCAGGATGCATTAGAGGGATTTGAGACCGATCGTCTATTTGTTGGCATTTACGGCAATTCCCAAAATACAATTTAATGATCTGTACCATCTCCGCGGTTGTATAACTTAACATAATGTATTCGAAATCCACGATCTCTTGTTAGAACCTTACGAGCGCACAGAAAGGCAAAGAGTGGATCTGATAGGCCTCTCACAGCTACTCCAATTGCTCGCGGTGGGGATAAATGCAAGGATGCCAGATCGCGCTACGTAGAATATATCTCGCAGCCCGGTGAAGCCTGAGCCAACATGTATAGCTCCTATATAACTTTGCCTGGTGTTGGTTTGAAAATATTGCCGATTTACACTATGCATAATTTTTAAAAACAACCTTTGGTGAATACGGCCTTGATTATCGGAACTACTAACTTAAATTTCCCGCGAAATTTAAAGATTTCTACTTGAGTTACTACCATCATTATTTCATGTATACTTCCATCTTGTAATACACATATATTGCTAAGCGTTTTTGTTGAGTTATTAATTAAATCTAGGTTTAAAAAATTATTATTATTTTAAAGATTATTACAAGCCTTTACAGAACGAAATAGCAATATAAACATTACAAGAAAAATTCTGCCAATTATCGATCTTCTTTAATCTAATATAAAACATTCTTAATTAATAAAATGGAGTCAATTGCAGGACTAATTATCAGATGCAATAAATGCGAATATTTTTTAGCTGTTACTCTACTCGTCACATTAGACAGATAGATTAAAATTTTCCTTCATGTTGAAAGTTTTAATTTTATCATCACTGGATATTTTTGCGGCTGTATGTATTTTCAAAAAAATTATGTATATATACCATTGTAAACGAAAAATAGATATATCCAGAATCTATATATATTTGTAGTACTACTTGTATGCCATATCTGTACCTTACAACAGTAAATACCATTATACTCTTTTTTCAAGTTATTTTCCGTCCTTATATTCAAAGTTGTAAAGTTTTCATGCCATTAATATATGTATCTGAACTGATAGTTTGCCTAATACATACCCAAATTATCCACGGTATACTTTCCCATGTTTGTTGACGTATGCATAAAATTAAACATTGGTTGTCTTTATATTCTTTGTATCATATTGATTAAGTTTGCTATAAATCGCCATCACATTAAAAAATATTCTAAACAATATCATGTTTATAAAAAAACTATTTCTATTTCAAAATAACTCTCTGTAAAATAATAATAAAAGGACCTCGCTAAGATTTAACGGTTCCTGATAGATATTCCATTCATAGTTTTAACTTGTACCTTCAGTAAACTACTATTACTTTTTTTGAACAAATATATTTTAATTCGTGAATATAAAATTACAAAGTAGAAATAAAATCATGTATAACAATTAAAATCGACTAGATATTCCACCTCCTCGACTATCCGAATGAGAATTCAAATTATCAAACACCTTTTCTACAAAATTACAGCTGCTGTACGGCTCCTTAATCACACTAAGGGATGCTAACTTTTGTAACTCTGTTATAACGGCGTCGCTAAATTTTGGATCATCTAAAAATTCAAACAATAAAATATATTCAACATTTATATTATGATGTTAAATAGTTTGAAATTCCCTATGTATTTTTTTAAATCGGCTTGGGCAAATTGTAAAATTTTGAATGCAATAAAATTCCGATATTGCTATATTGTTAAAAAAAAATTCTAGAATCCAGGGATTCCCAAACTTTATCAGTCCGCGGCGCACTTGTAGATTTAGTATTTTGTCCCGGCGCCCTTTTCAAAATATGTGTACAATGACATAAATCAGGCACAGGAATGAAAACAACGCTTAAGATAAATCGCACAATGTGAAGCTTCGCTTATTATTAAAAAATTGATCACAATAACCATCAAACAAAAATAGTTACAAATCTAAAAATATTGAGTAACTGTTGCAAACCTTACAACATAAATACAATTATACTTGTTTTATCAATTTTTGTTTCGCTTTATTCATAAGTTGTAAAGTTTGCATGTGCATTAAATAGTTGTCACAAAGGCTATACATGACAATATCCACTTTACTCCCATTTTGTTGACTCGGATTAAGATTTCATATTTTGAATTTGATTATCGCAAAACCTCCACTAAAACGTGAAAACAATATTTGTTTCATAAAAAAGATTCTATTCAATAACTCTCTCTATAATAATCAAAGTGACCTCGCTAAGTTTGACGGTCACGATAGATTATCCACAAATTTTAACTTGTCTTCCTAAAGTATATTCTGCAACATAATGACTTTTAATGTGATAAAATACAAAGGAAAGAAAGTCATGAACAACAATTAAATCGACTAGAGTATTATTCGCATCCGAGAGAATCAATTATAAAACCCACCTATTCTCAATTCATTTACTCCTTATCACACTAAATGCTAAGCTTTTTGTAACTCTGTAACGGCGCGCTAAATTTGGATCATCTAAAAGTTCAACAATAAAATATTCAACTTTATATTTGATGAAGAAGTTGAAGCATTCCCTTGTAAAATCGGCAGCAAATTGTAATATTTGAGCAATAAATCCAATTGCTATTGCAGCAAAAAGTGGGGTTCGGCAATGTACCTAGAGTTTTCACGACCTTCCTATTGTAGAAAAGTGTGAATTTCATGACGTAGCTTGCATGCACGGGATAAGACGTTGCCATCGTGAACTGCAGTAGTGTAGTAGGGTCGTGTGTTCAGCTCCCATGTCCAAGCATAGCTTTTTTGAAAAATCAAGCTTTCAGTGGCCTAGTTTTTATGTAGTTCACTACGTCTACGACACGTTCTAATACGAAATTAAATTGAGATCTCATCGATTTTGATGCAAGTGCTTCCCTATAGATGATGCAATGAGTCCACATAGCATGCGGTGCTTTGCTGCGAATAAGCGCCTGCAATCCTCCATAGCGACCAGACATTGATTGAGCTCAATCAGTACACGTACGGATGCACATTTCCCAATCCAAATAATTTTCGGTTAAACTTGTCGAGCATCTTAAATAAGTCTTGAGCCTTTGCGCTTCCAATGATGCTTTTGCAGAACAGGTCTTCAACAATAATATTATCATCTTTCTTTCATCTTTGTTACTTTCAATAGCCTCATCAAGTTGCAGACCAAATTCATTGATTACTTATATGATGGATATTAGTCGAAGACTAATAGTGTTGTTCCACAAGAGTACCTTTGAAATTAATTTTCCTGCCGATTTTCCAATCGTAATATTAGCAATATCAAGAGCAGCTGGTAGAATAAGCTCTGCTGCGATGGTGTGAGGTTTTTTGCACTTCACCACTCTGTACGCTACCTTAAAAGATGCTAGCAGTGCGTTGCTTGGTACTGTGGCTTGTTTAATAAACAAGCCCCAGTGTCGCTTTAGCTTACTTGGGGGCATACACTCGGTCGCTAGAACTTTTAAACAGAGCACACACTGCGGTCTCTCTTCATTGTTTACTTCTACTGAAGTATTTTCGATATTTCCGTTTCTGTGTTACCCCACCACTTGTCGATGCTTGATCACTCTCACTTGAACTGTCGACTTGCTTATTTAACAAAAATCTTTCAATTTTTCTACGACTTTACAAAAACACAAAGCGACACACTGAAACAAAGCGGGCTTCTCAAAACCGTTTACTTTTCTTCTCAGATGTTTACTTTTCGATTGTTATTTAGGAACTGGACTGATTCGCCGAAGTGGTGCCGTATTAATACTAACCGCCCCACCTACTTAGAACTTTCGCGAAACTTCGACAATGTCCGATGCTATATAAGTCTATTAGAAAGTTCTATAAACTTCACGAAAGTTCCATACTTTTCTGGAATATTATATGTGTTTCGAGAAAGTTCTATTAGCTTCGAAGCCGTTTCGAAATGTTCATTCTAGAATGTTCCAGACCGCTATGTCTGCCCGCATTCTCAGTGTCTCGTGGCGGCCATGTTTACTCTCTACGGCGTCCCGAAGCGCCGCGGCGCACACTTAGAGAACACAAACTGACCTTATACAACATGCTGGCCATTATTAGAATGACTGACAAAAATAACAATGAAGAAGAAAATAAGTTTTGGATTTAATATCTTCAATACAGTACAGGTCTCGCGTTGTAGGGTGACGAGTTCCGGCGCTGTCCGAAGGTACTGTCGGACATCGTTCGGGAACATTCAAGTTTGAATGCAACATGCAGTGGCGTAGCTCGACTTATTTTTTAAATTATTTTAGCATAATAAAAAACGACTATAAAATAAAGTCTTGTATTTCCACCGCGCATCTGAAGCGTTCGCCATCCTATAACGCGCTGTAATGAATTCCTGATATAATAATACTCATTAAAAAGTGCGGCCCGCCTTTTAAACGTTGTGGAGGAATATCTAATTAATGCGTTGTATTTAAAAGTTTTACTTTAAATATAATGTACGTACATTCCAAACCAATTGTACTATTATCTAAGTAGACAAATCTAGGATATTCAATTACTGTTGTTGTATCTTCTACACCATACACCCAATTTAATATAATCTGTGTTGCGACACAAACGTCGTTTATTCCTAAAACTATTCGCTTGGCACAAATATATCTGGTATCTGTTATAATGACCGGCAATATGCTATAAGGCATACTACTCTTAATATCTAATATATAACCATTATCGGTCATTTGTCGAGATCCAAATGCGGAATACATGCCACTGAAATAGTAGTTTTAGTAGATGTTTAATTTTCTTTGTTGATACTTACATTACAAGAGAAACATAGAGGTCGCTCAAATCAATAACAGCTATATTAGAAATAGTACCCTGGTGGAATTGCGACCAAACATTATATTCATTATAGGTGCTGCGAGTTATATTGGCTAAATTATAAATGTAATCCACACTTTCTTCTTTGGTGATGTTAAATTTTTCAATATTTTCTAAATTAGAAAATAAAACATCCCCTATATTTTGCGATTTTGGGTAAAAAATATTGTAGTTCTTAAAAGTCCTTTTTATGGTCTCTGCGTTTTTTATTGCTCCATGATTCCTAGCCATATTATATACTTCTGCAATCATAATAAAATAAATTATTGTTTATAAGACAGAAGATTATCACCTTTAGGCGGAAGTTCTGATAAACTCAACAGCAGATTAGCTACGTTTTGCAGAGTAATTAGTGTTCCAGCTTCTACTTGCTCAAATAATTTCTTTGCTTTGGCTTTTTTAATGGCTTGTGCCAATTGATTTGACATTAAAAACCCACGCCTAAGTAAATGCAAAATGTGAAAAATATAAAAGCGTAGTGAAAGTCTAATTATAATTAGACAAAAGATGCTCATATTTTGTTGAAAGGAAAGTATAGCAGTATCCAGATTTGCATTACATTAGGTTTGTTTCTGCAGCCGATTTGTGATATTTTGATCAGAGGGTAATTTGAGTTAATCTACGCATGCGCGAATTGAAACTGATTTGTAGAACAATCCCAATTAGAGAAGTACACATTAGATCATCTGTGCGAACAAAATTTATCATTGCCCTAGATATTTTGAACAAAATGGGTGCTCAAAAAACAAACAAAAAAAAACGATTTTAAACTTTTGTAATATATAGAATGCAATGGAAACAAAGATACAACAGTTTAGTACAGATACAATCATAAAAGGTGTTAAATTCGGTATTTTAAAATTATTTAATTAGAACTATATAAAATTTCTCTAAACACCTCTAACCTCCTCGGAAACAGTAAGGGTAAGCTGCTGAAGTACGGTACAGCCGTTACCACCGATATATAAGGCTTCACAGCTCCTCGCTGACATGACGCTATTTAGGCAATTACCTTAAGCGGTAAAAGAATCGTTTTTTTTTTAAGTTTTAAAGGATTTCCGGTTTAAAGAGGATGCCAACTGAGCCCTTCTTCGCATCCCATTCGATTTTATGTTGGAAAAAACGAACTTTCAAAGCAAAAAACCAAACACGTAACCGAGCACCGTTTTTCTGAAAGATGTATTTGTGGTTGATATTTAATCGACTAATTATTATTATTTGTTATTGTACATGCATTTGGACGAAACTAAGGTTGAAATGATACAGTAATTGGAATTTTGTTCGAAATTTTGTTCAATTTCACGAGAAAATTTAGAGATATGCTATTTAACCAATGTCTTTAATTTCCTATTATGACCTAAATATGACATTTACATATATCAGTATCCAAATGGCTATGTTCGGTGATATAATTTAAAATATATTGTATTAAAACAAAACGTTTATTATACACATTAAAAACATTGGAATTGAGTTGGAATAGCATCTTTTTTAAGCCTAGGATTTTTTAAACTTATAGTTATAGTTTCACCGATCCTTGAATCTGTAGCTGTTGAAAAATAAACAATATCTTCTTTTACAAACTGTAACTCACAAACCCTAGTATACATTGTTGGAGTGAAATTTTCCCTATGCAGTGCACAGACCCATTTTTATACATCTGAGGATCAGAGGGGAAATCGAATGTGTGAATTTTCGGTCCACTAGACAGCCGACGACGAACCCAGGATCGGCGAACACCTTCAAACAAAACAGCCGACGCAACAGTACTATAATTAGACCGCCCGAGTCACGCTTTTACGTTACAGAAAAGGTTTTATCGTTTATACAACACTAGAAAAACATTACAGGTATCACCAACAAAGTACGGAAATATCACTACACAGTATTTTTTAAAATAAAACCAATATAATGAACGTGTAAATGTTAAAATATAATATGGCTGATCGTTTACCTAAACTAAATACGTCACAGCCTGAAGACGTCAGAGCTGTTAGGCCTTGTTATATTTTGGAGGTAACGGATCTCCACGAACGCCAAATTACATCAAACTAATAGTCAAAGTTTGACGTTTAAACGGCACGAACACTATTTTTGTCCCTAACGATTTTAACTGATTTAAAAATCCTTGCAAAAACAAACCTATTACCTCCTCTGTTTCTGTTCCTTTTATTTATTTTTATTATGTATCATATACGTACGCTAACCTTGCTAGTTCTGCAGATGGTTTTAAAATCTCTTTCCATGATAAATGGCCGTATTTTTCATGTACTTGCGCTAAATTGGCTATAAGTTTTGGAAACGTTTGATTTGTATCCACAGTGTCAAAATCGAAGGATATGGCATTTTCACGAGTTTTATGGTTGTATATCAATATACTAGCCGTGCTACAATTTCGTTTATATAATAAAATCATCGTAAGAGCTTCAAATGCTAATTATTACGCATCCAATCCGGAAGTGTGTGGATTTGCAACTGCTAAACATATTGCTGCTGCTATAGCCGCATCCACGGCGTTACCATTTTGTTTTAATATAAATGTTCCAATCTCAGAACATTCTTTGCTGTCTGTTGCAACACTGCCGTGTGGTACTACCTACAATTATAATTACATTATTTATCAAGTGAAAATTTATATATTAAGAGATTTAGAATTATTATTTAGGATTTTATTCTATTAAAACTTTGTAATTGTTCGTTAAGGATTATAATTAATTAGTTACTTAAATTTAAAAAAATACCAACTCTGCTAATATCTGACCAGAATTAGAGGTTTCGCAACAAATTATTTGATCGAATTAGAAAAATATGGCGTACCTCCAAAAACGTAATAGTTAATGTTAGTTTCTTCTAAGATTGTTAAAAAATCATTTGTATACTTGTAGCTTTTATGCTATTGCTGCAAGGCAGCATCATATTAAATCAAAAATCACTATTGTTCTTACATCAACTCAGTCTATAAATTTTTAATTTTATTTAAATCTCAATTCAGGGGTAAGCTGTGACTGCTCCGATGTTGAATCTCTCTGACCCGCGAGGATGCAATACAACTGTATACGGTCCCGCGATACCTACTTGAAAGCTTACTTGAGCGTACGCAAAATTCTTAAGGTGAGTTTATAGTGGAGCTGCGATACTTGCTAAGAGCGGCGAGTTAACAAAACGGACCAATCGGTGAGCGTTGCCCGTTTCTGTAACACCCACCGATTAGTGCCCGTTCTGCTAAGTCGCCTTTCTTGTCGAGTATCGCTGCTCCACTATAAATGCACCCTTATAAGCAACGTATTGGGTGGTATGCTATATGGCGGGAGCACGTAGCGACTGAAATTACAATCGAATCAAACGTTGTAAAAGTTTATGTCTAAACCAAATATTCACATAACATAAAAGGGGTAACTGTGAACAGACTGTACGGAGCTACGGAATTATCAAAATACATTTTTATATTATCAAATGTATGTTGACAATGTAAAAACGTATTTTTATAATTTTCCCAACAATTCTAAAAAAGAATTAGATATAATAGATATTTTTTAAACTACAGGAATATATTACATTTTAAGAAATAACTATTTTTTGGTATTATATCTATTTTTTTATAATTTAATAAATTTTCAATACAGGAAACAACTCGCCTCGAAATCTAAATATTATCTAGATATCTCTCGAAATTTAAAAACTAATAAAATATCCTAGATAGAACCTTATCAGAATAAAAACTTTTTTTAAAAAAACCGCAGATAGAAGCCTGTCATTCCAAGGCGACGAACTATTGGGAATAAATAGCAGATCAAAGTTGAATCAATTCGAAGCAAATTATAATAGGCAATGAACTAATGACAATTGATTTATTTTAGATAATTTACATTACTCACTTGAAAATCTCCATAATATATTTGCAATATTAGAGCTATCGTTATAACGATGGATAAAAAAAGGAATGCGGTGGTTATAAATCTCGATCCTTCAAAAAAGTATTCGTTGCATCTGCGAAATGAAGACGACTTGGGACTAGCTTTTAGTGGTATATCTTCCTTTGGTTCCATATCTACAAATGGATAAAAACTTACGGTTAGTATTGATGTGAGGAATACGCGAAACCAAATGATTTAAAAAATCAAAATACAGCAGTGATCGACTAAAACGAACCCGCTTAAAGCGAACCACCGGTTGTTACGTACCAAAACCGAGGGTCCCGTTATATTTGCCATAAAAATAATATTAAAAAATACCTTTTATTGCGAACTCGCTTATGACGAACTTCCGTATAATACGAACCAATTTTAGAGTCTTCACAGAAATAGTTTCTGTTTAAAGCGAACTTGTTTAGATACTACATCAATACACAATATTCGGAAAGCCCGGCCAACACCGACAAGAAGCTTCCAAAATATAGATTAACCTTATTCTTGTGCGCTAATTTAACGGGAAGTGAAAAAAGAAAATTGCTAGTGATAGGCAAGTCACAAAATCCACAATGTTTCAGACACATCAAACAAATTCCTGTGAATTATAAATCAAATAAAAAAGCATGGATGACTGGCGATTTGTTTATAGAAGAACTGAGATTGTGGGATGAAGAGTTATTACTGATGAATAGAAAAATTATTCCATTGGTTAACATCTGCCCTGCACATCCTCCGGTGAAAGGTTTGCGTAATATTAAATTAGTGTTTATGCCACTAAACACTAGCTCCAAGCTTCAGCTAGGGAATAATACACGCAATTAAAAGCTGCCATCGAAATTTTTTGCTTATAAACTTAATTAACTCAATTGACAAAGGTAAACCTAGGTCTATAAATTTACTGGATGCAATAAATTTTAGTAATAAAGCATGGCAAAAAGTTACGGAGAAAACTATCAGTAATTGTTTTAAAAATGCTCGTTTCTGTACTTCTTTTGATGAGTTTGACTCTGATGACGAATTATCACTTTCACAATGGTTGAAGAAGCAAAAAACATCTTTAACAACTATTAATTTGTCTGTCGTTGATAATAAAGTCGTTAAAAATTGTTAAGCAGAAAATCAATTTTAACTAATTCGTTCATATAAATGATCAAGTTGCAATCGCCGAATTCTTAACTGACGACGACGTAATCAACAGCATACTCAATGAATCTGTAGACGATTGCAGTAGTGATGAAAGTAACACATGCGAAGATATGCCAATCCCTACTAATCAAGAAGCGCTACAATGTTAGGAAGCTTCGCTACTTTTTACAATCTCATAATACCCCTAAAGATGCTTTGGATATATTCGCCAACATCGAGGATAATATTGAACAAATTTGCGCTAGCGCGAAATTGAAATAGTCAAAAATTACAGACTTTTTTAATCAGTAACTAGTACTGTGTATACTTAAATACCAAATACATACTTTAATATTTCCATTTAAATATTTAATGATTTACCCTAAAATTTGAGGTGCCCAAATACTTATGAGTGGTAGTGTATGTATTAAGTCAGCTATACCCATCAAAGTCGTTGCCTTGAAGGACGATGTACCCCCTACATTGACACAAGCAGATCCACCACCATAACCAGAATGATTGTTCGTCAAGGTTTGGAAATTTGAACGTTATAACCGGAGAATACGTTATATACGAAACGGGGTTAATCGGCTAAATGCGTATTTGTCAGAAATATGGAACTATGTATTTCATAAATTATTTGTTGTTGTTGTATTATTGGGCGAAGGTTGCAGAATACATCTCTCACATCTAGGCATCGTTTACTGTGATCATTAGCCAACCCTACTAGAATTTTGCCGAATCCAGAGACGTCCCAACTTCCGGTAGGGATTTTTAACATTCCAAATATCGTGTTGATACGGAGCCTACGGTCTTACTTTGTTATTCTGGTCTGTATGTACATATTTTGAAGCAATTTTAGTAATTTCTATATAACATTGAAAGAAAGTTACATTGTAGGTACTATATTCTGACAAGACTTCTGGAAATTGTTAGTTCTGATATAATCGTTAGTTCTGATGTAATTGTTAGCGAAATAGTAGCACAAACAATTTCGCAAAAATTAGCAACCTACTTAGAATAGATGTAATTTTAAATCTCGATTGTTCAACAAGCTACACAGATGATGCGTGATTCATATTATGTATATAGGAGAATTTTACTTTTAGCATGGATATTTAAAGTTACCATCACACCCCACCAATTCTTTTTGCATATACAGGAGATGTAATTATTACATTGACATTCTTATATTGTTAGTATGACATTTTTTGAGTAGATGATTAACAAATCTTACCTAGCGAAGTACCGGGAATTATTATACCAAATAGCAATACACAAAATTAACCCTTTTTGTGGGTAGTTTAATCGAGATATACACGCATAAGTTTATTTACGTTCTTGCTACCTTCATATAAAAGAATGTGACTACCGTTGTAATAATAAGCACTACTACTTCACATCTACGGGAAAGGAAGCAACCTAAAAGAAATAGAAACTTTCGTAAGAGACAGATAAACAGAGAAATCCTGTTTACTGAGCGAGATACCTTTATTCAACGAAATCAGTGGAAGTGGAAGCGGTTATAAGATTCCTAAGCTTGAATGATTTAAATAAATGTTGATGCAAGAATTGGATTTAATTGTATATTGTACCTATAGGAATTCTTATACCTACATCATTTTTTATAATATATTTTAATTATTACTAATAATACGCGGAAGAACTGGGTTTATTAAAAATTTACTTGATATTGTGTAATTATACTTATTGCACTTTATAAAACATCTTCCTAAACGAAATTGTAGCATAAATTTTCTGTATGCTATGTCGTGAAAATACTATTACTACTACACTTTCCACAATGAAATTACTATAATTTCATAAATTTTTTTTTTCATTACCGCTTTATGGGTAATTTACCGTTAATTTTTATTTTCAGAAAATTCACTTATATTGAAAATAAAAAGCAGTAAACGTAGTAATAACAGGAATTTTATTTAATCGTCCATTCAATACATGAAAGAAATTTTGAAACATAATATATATATGAATATATATTTATATAACTATATATTTATAATTATGATGTTCGAAAAATTTCATATATATATAACATATCAAATAAACAAAAAATAATGCTTTTATTTTGAGTAGATAACAAATCTAAATAAATAACTATGTTCTAAGGAAATTGAGTAACTAGTCTAATCAAAACTATTCTGTACGAACCTGTTTATTATTACGTATTTTTTGAAAATACGAGCGCAGCATACGGGGTGTAGCAATTAAATAACCGGACTGGTGCTGCAAAACATTTTATTGATCATCAATTACATTACAAAGTTTATCCCCTTCAATGTACTCTCCTTGCCGATCCCTACAACACTCCATACGAATTTTCCACTGTCGAAAGCAGTGCTGGAAATCCGTTTCTGTCAGCTTGTTGAGAACCTCCGTCGCTTTCGCTTTCACCGCTTCCACACTGTCAAATCTTGTCCCCTTTGTTAGAAGTAAACATCACATAGGGAATTTATTATTTTAGGGCTGTTAGGAGACATTCCTGTATTGACTTTCTCTTCTTCGGATAATTCACTAACGGCATCTTTTAATTGTGAAAATATTTCTTCTAAGATGACAAAATGACTTAAAAGTGAATCTTCTCCTTTATACTTAATATCACTCAATTTTCTTCTTAGAAATAAGCGACTTCGAACTCCTTTCTTTTTAAAATTATCCTCTAAATTCTTGTACATTTTATATGCGCACTTCTTATCTGTCAGGTACTCTAAATGGCTGTCTGCTACACCACTTATTAAAATTGCTTGTGCCCCTGCTTCTTTCGTAAAGTTCTCTTCACTGTCGCTAAATGTTTCTTCCTCATTTGCTTTTATTACTCCACTTTCTCGTAATATACTTTTGATTCTAAACGACCACGCGTCAAAATTTTCACCGGCAAACGGCACGAGATTATATTTTTCTCTCGACAGCATTTCAACCATTTATTCGTTTCTAGTATCTTATTTCTTCACTAACGCGCACTTGGGCCCATAACCCTGTTGATAATAATTGGGTAAGCTCTGATTTTACCTTAGGAAATAAAAAAAAGTCACAGGGGGCCAGGTCGGGCGAGTACGGTGGGTGGTCCAACACGGTGATGCCGGATTTCGGAAAGAACGCCTTCACAGACAAGGTGGAATGGGCTAGCGCATTGTCTTGGTGGAGCATCCAGGATTTGCTCTTAGACAAATCGGGTCTTCGTCTTCTCACTCGTTCACAAAGGGTAGTTAGAACCTCGTGTTTCACAAGAGACTTGAGGTTAACACGTTGCTCGATCTGAACATTCTGCATTTTTCCGACGCGACGCTAGCGTAAGGATTTGAACGGACGATTGCTACAGCGAGACTGAGCGACGTACAACCGTACCCATCAAGCTCAGGGTGTGGGAAGCATCTACAAGCGCAGACATGTTCAAACCTGCCGCGGCGTGCTAGCTGTTTTCCGATAGTAGCACCGGTCTGGTTATTTAACTGCCACACCTCGTAGTTTATCAAGACTAGGATCCCCTATTTGTGATCTAATTTTGCTACAAATTAAGCCAGCTGCGGAAAAGGCTCTTTCCGACTCCACACTTGTTGACCGACAGGTCAGTAAGAAATTATACACCATTTGTGTGTATTTCCCTATTATTTTCTGCTCTTCAAAATAATTTATTTCTTTTTTAACTACTGATGTTAAATTTGACAAGATGTTTCGGTTTTTTCCTTTATTAAGAGCTGCAGTTTATCTCTCATAGATAGCATAGCTGATGTTGAAGGAACTGACTCAATTGACATTAAACATTCACAAAGTCTTCTGAATCAGAATCGTTAGTTTCTGATAATTCAGTGTAAGTGTCTGTTTCGTTTTTATCGTAAATGCGCTCAATCCTACAATTATCTTCGTTATTGCAGATTTGTTGGTCTTAGTAAAAATTCTGTAGTCTCCTTCATTTGAATTCTTGAAATTGTTACCAAAAAGAAATTGCAAAATCAGAATAAACAGTTCGTCGTTCCTTTATACGTCGTATCAATATGTTTTTATGTTCGTTACTTACAAATGTATTTTGCGTCGTTAGCTCATCAAGCATAAATTTCAATGTAACATCGGCGACATACAAATTAACATTTTCATAACATAGTGTTTCTAAAGCAACTTTTATTGGTTGTAATGCTGATATTATAGTAGAAAGTAAGTAAGCTCGTTATCAGTAAAACTGATATCTGACTTCAAATCTATGAGACTCTTTCTAACAAAGTTTATAATCGAAAAACGCAGCAACTAGCATAATCAGTAAGCTATTCCAACGTGTTTTAGAATCCATTATTAACGAAAGGTCTCGACCAAATTTTTCTTTTACATATTTTTGTAATAAATCATCGATTTGTGAAAGATTTTGGCTACTTTTCGTACCTATGTTATCAGAATTCAATTGTGTATCCTGTATAGAATGTAATCGGGAGTCAGTAGATACGCTTTGTACTATTTGGAAAGTTTCGCCATCATACTTATCGTTTTCGTCATCAGAATGATCTGTATCAGCTAACTCAACAAGTTCCTCATTATCACCCTCAATTTCTTCTAAATTATTTTTGCTATAAAGCACTTCGGTAATAGCCAACTGCATACCATGTGCGAGACATAACTGATGGTTTGCACAGATCAATTTTCCTACTTTCTTCATTATTGAAGCTCCATCTGTAGTAATTGATATTATATTTTTTAAAGAAATATCAAACTCTTGTAATTTATTTTTAACGAGAGAAACATTCATCGGCGGGCATAGATCCATGAATACGACATAATCCAAGGTTCCAAAAAAAAATCACATGATGAACATGTTCATGTATCGACGGTTCTTGACAGATGTCCCTAACGTTAAACTAAATGCTTTGAGTTTATGTTGTGATATTTCGTTGACTACTTGTTTCTTAATTGTATCTGCATATTCAAAGACTATTTTTTTAATTGTATTCGAAGATGTTGGAATGTTTGTATACCCACTTGCGATTAACAGCATTCGTAAATCTCGTGATGTACAAAATTTAGAGAATGGAATTCCTTCCTGTGCCGTATATTTTCATTCGGAGTAATACTATCATTAGTTTTTTTCTTTTTCTCTTTTCAATAAATTAATGATGTGCTGACTTCTGAGATGGCTGTGTAAACCGCTGGTACTTCCACCAGATGCTTTAATTTTCTTTAAACACCGTTTACATATAGCCACATCTTTTACTTGTGTACAGTTAAAATAGTACCACGGTGAAATTTTATCCATAACTACGAACAAAAGAAATATTTTAAATGACAATTAATTTTACTAGTTCCCACACTTTTTATAGTTTTCTTAAATTTACATATTTTAATTAAAAAACCCGTACAGCATGAGTAATACTTGCATTATGTAATCAATTATTCAAATAAATTTGCTATTACAATCTATTATAGTCTCTTATTATTTATGTTCTATGTCATTATTCTTATAAATTGTAACTTTTGCAATCAGCAATATCCTTATCTTCGGTTTTTTACTATGACCACTCACACTGTTTGCTGCACCCACTAGAATAAATTCAGAGCCGAAGAGAGCGGCGTGCCCCTTCCGGTATAGATACTGAACATGCCTAACCTGTTCACTGCACGCTACAACACGTTGTAAGCGGTACATGGCTACAAAAGCAATAATTCAAATGTGGTTTTTAAGGAGCGCCGAAAATTGTAAATGACATAAACACATGAGTTTTTTTTTACTTGTCATCTGCGTGATATAATAGTAAAAGTAACAAACTAAGGTGTAAAATAAAGTATTTTCGTTTAAGTAACGTAACACTTTTAATAAATTCTTTGAAAACCTAAAAAAATTATTTCTATCCTTATTGTGTTTGTATATGTATTTAATATTCTTTTCAATTACCGGTAAAAATTTTGAAAGAATTTTGGCGATTTAGCGGTATTATAAAGAAATCATACTTATAAATTGAAGAAAGGACAAAAAAGGAAATTCGACACGTAACAATGCAAATCTCAAATAAATTTCAGTCAAGAAATAAATATGCGTTGACATTAAATCACTTAGAATTAACAAAGGGGCCTTTTGTGTAGAGATGGAAAAATTCAGCTGTGAGTTCTAATAAGACTATTGTGGACATTTGATTAGACCATTAAGAAGGTCGACATTGAAAATGAAAATGTGATATAAGGATTTTTGTATTTAACCTTTTAGGTGAGTATTGTGGGCAATGACAATCAATAAAGAAGAAATTAATAAAAATCAAACATTTTTCAACAAACATTTATTAATACAACTTAAAGGTAAAACATTCGATCTTAAAAGTTAAAACGTTATACACTATTTAAATTCTACATAGCAAGAGATTACACGATGAAAACCTTATCAATACTGATAGTGTATGTGAAAAATCAAAAAAAAGGCAATTTTCACACAGAATAAATAGCATTTTAAAAACGACTACATTTTCTCTTAACGTACTTTTCCGTATATACGAATATATATTTTTTGGATTTTGAAGTTTAAGATAAAATTGCTATTCTATTGTGTGAAATTGTTCTATGTATACATTACATGCATATATATAGAAGAAAGTAAAACGTACACGCAGCTAACTTAATAATAATAAATTATTCTTGAACGATTCCCACATTTTTGCTCTGGTGCGCTTGCAAAACAGCAACAGCTTCCTCTATTTTGGCACGCAGGGATTCTTGGTCTTCAATCATATGAAGTAATTCTGATGTATCGATTTCCAATAACATCCCTGTTATTTTCCCAGCTAAGTCTGGAAACATTTTCTCCACGAACGGGAAAAGTCGTTGTCCAAGCATCTGTTTTTGATCTTCAGGGGTAGCCGAAGCTAAAGTAGTAGCGCTAAGAGGAACGTTATCTCCGCTATTATTCAAAGCCAAAGCTATTGGACGGATTATATGGTTAGAGTTGGCCGTATACTTGCTGTTGGGACGCGCGTGCGTGGTCGGCTGCTGCCCAGTAATTGGTCGAGCGGTTATCACGGAGTTCCGGACGCTATTATTTTGCACCGACGGTCTGGAGCTGACGCGATAAAGACTGTTCGCCACCGTCGGGTAAGTCCCATTGGGTCGAATCGCAGGAGAGGCCAACCAACGAGGAGTAGCTCTTATGTGGTTGACGTGGTTGTAGAATCTTGGTCCTTGCGGAACGGTTGGCATCAAAAACGGAGGTGTCGTAGGATAGATATTTGGTTGGATGCGTATTCGTTGTAGATGAGACGCCATGTAGGCTTTGCGATCTTCTTTCCTTTGTGCTAACGCCACGTAAAGCGGTTTACTTCCGATCATCTTCCCGTGCATTTCAACCAAGGCTTTGGTAGCTTCTTCTGGCGATGAGAAACACACAAATCCGAATCCTTTGCTACGTCCTTCTTCAGTCATCACTTTGGCCGAGGTTATGGTTCCGAAAGGCATGAATTCTTTCCTCAAACGATTATCGTCGATATCGTCGTCCAGATTTTTGACAAACAGATTGACACCTTGGTATCTATTATATCTTTCCAATTTCAATTGCTCGTAGTGCCGCTTCAACTCATTCTGACGTTCTGCTTTCTTCTGGGCTCGACACACATAAAAAATATGATTATTTATATCTTTTCCATGTAATTCTTTTACGGCCTTCTCCGCTTCTTGAGGATCCTCAAATGCGACAAAACCAAACCCTTTTGATGAACCCTCGGGATTCTTCATAATAGTACAGCTGGTAATTTTACCGTACTTCGAGAAGATATTTTTCAAATTTTCATCCGTCATATCACCAAAATTCTTCACGTAGATATTCGTAAATAGCTTAGCTTTCTCTCCTAGTTGTTTCTCTCGTTCCTTTTGCGGTATGAATTTGCCGACATATACCTTTTTTCCATTTAACAGCATGCCGTTTACTTTCTCTATTGCTTTGTTTGCTGCATCTTCTGTTTCAAAATGTATGAAACCGTATCCTTTTGATATCCCATTCTCGTCCAGCATCACTTTACAACTAAGTATATTACCAAATGCCGAAAATGTATCAAACATTGATTTATTGTCAATATTCTTATCCAAATTTTTAATGAAGAGATTTCCTACACCAGACTTTCTTAATGATGGATCTCTTTGCGACCACATAATTCGAATTGGTTTACCTTTTAGCAGGTCAAAGTTCATTGTATCCAAAGCTCTTTCTGCATCCAAGGGCTGTTGAAAATTAACATACGCGTAACCCAGAGAACGTCTTGTGACAATGTCTCTGCAGACCCTCAGTGACAACAAAGGTCCCGCACTTGAAAATTTATCGTATAGCATTGCTTCCGTAACATCTGGATGCAAATCTCCCACGTACAAAGAACCCATTGGATAATTATTATGATGGGTGAAATTCATATTGGGCAAGTATTTTTGAATTGGGTAATGCAAAAATTCACACTTATGAATGAATAAAATTGTAATTAATATTTGTCAATTCATACGTATGTTTTGATGTGGTCCTGGTAACAACAAACAAAATTATATAAGATTACTTAGATATTCAATGCCATTTGAGCCAAAACATCATAAATTGTGCAATTTGTCAAATCTGTCAATAATTTTTAATCATACCATCATGTAGCATAAAGTTAGGAGAGGCTAAATACATCGGAATCCACATTGTTACAAATTGTGATTTTGGATAATATTTTGAATGTTTATATATTCAAGCGCACTCCCAAAGCTGTAAATAATCGTCCGGCGCTTGCGCAGTATGCGAAAAATGCTCCAGCTAACACATTGCGCAGGTGCGGGCGATAAATTTACGGTTTTCCGAGTGTGTTGAAACAAAACTGTTCCCTTTCGTAATTCGGACAAACTTAACCGCAAATTTTAAACATTCGTGCCGCGTTGGGGCTTGTTTATATTATTTTATTCTTTAGAGTGCGTTAGTTTTTGAAGATCAATGCGCCTGTTGTGTGCTTTAATTGTGAGAAGTTTTCTATGAATCAAATTCAAGTAAACATTCGAGAATTGTGCATGAACAAATTGAAAAACAGGTAATTCTTGTGACTGGAAAGTATATCAGAATATGTGATTGGAGAATGAATGTATACCGTCATCCAGATGACAATAAAAAATATGAGAAAGATCTATAATTTTCAAGCATAGAAGGTATAATTTATAATATTCGTGTTTTTATATTCGAGAATTTAATGTGAAATTAGATAATTTATACATGAAAGAAAATTGCATTATATGAAAACAAAACCATTTAAAATTAAATTTCTTTTAATTAACTTAGAAACATAATAAATTTTATTCATCTATAAGAAATTGTGATACACTATTGTGATAGCTGGGATGTAATTCTTTTTCCAGTTCGGATCTGTCTAACCACTTAAACTCAAGCTCTTTTTTCGTAAACTCTCCTTTTTGATATCTTGCAAAATATATGAAAACCTAATAAATAAGCAAAAATTAATTTACTCATATGAAGTGAACTAATTTAAATACCTTAGCTCCTATAGAGCCATCTTTTTCCTGTACATTATGAGGGTATTTGTACTTATAAAACCCTATAGGTGCATTACCGTATATTTGTGCTTTTAAATCATTTCCACAAAATTCCGCAACCAGTCTATCTGCTGTCTAAATAAAGAAGAAGATACAAATAAAAGTAAAACAAAAAAACAGTCAAAATTGCAAAGTACCTGGCGTAAAGCTTCTCCGTCATTTCTAGCACCCTGCGGTAAAATATAATGATATTTATCCCCTAATTTTTGTTTCACAACTAATACTAAATGTTTATCTAACTTCCGGTTCAACGATTTCTGATCATTCTTCTTATCGGCTTCTAAAAATCCCAATAGTAACAAATAATTTTTACATGATTATTTAAATACTTACTTGTTATTCTGTCAGCAAATTCAAATTTATTCAATTCTTCAGTACTTGCATCTAGGAAATCTTGTGCTGTTTGCTTAACTACCATATCAACTTCAGCCATTCCCGTCTTTACCAATTCGGCTTGCTTCAGCTCTTTCTCCATACGGACTTCGAAGTCCGATTTATAGCTTCTCTCGTGCTCGACATTTTGCAAATATTTTAGATAACTTTTCTGTAGATCGGTTAACGCGGGTGTAATAACTGGCTTTCTTTCAATGCATACTGCCGTTAATAAATCCCATTTTTGAGAAGAGCTTGATGTGGAGCAATCTGTTAAAGGTACAAGACACGCAGATTATGAATACGTTTAGGTTATAGAGAATTGTAACGTACTTCTAAATAAAACTATTCGATTACATGGCTTAAATAAATGTTGCAACATTATTTTTTTCTAATTATTTTTCTTGTAGGTTAGGTTAGTCCAGATTGAGGTTATGTATGGGTGGGTATGTTGACAGAATTAATTTTTATACAGGCTAGAATACACGAATCAAAGTAAAAGAAACTTAAATTTGATTCAGTATCATGTTATATATTATAACAATTTTATACTGTTTATGTTGAAAGAAAACTAAAGCATATTATAATTTTGTTTATTTTCCAACAAGCCGTATTGGTCATATTTTATACTTGGGGCAATTATAATTTTACAAAATGTAAAATTAAGTTTGTTTCTAATACTCTGCAATGTAAAAAAAATGTTTTCCGATCATGTTTAATAAATTAATTGTGTAAAAATGAATTATAACACATACACATTAGGCTTGTTCCAACACTCAAAAAACCGTAAATTTACCCTCCAGTACATGTACAATGTAAGAAAAGAGCTGCAGTTAACATATTGCGCAGGTACTAGACGATGATGTTGTAGGAACAAAGCTACTGGCTTCTAAAAGTTTGGTAAACCTCTTTATTACTTCTTTTCTTGTTAAGAACGGGCATTTTTTAAATTTCGCGGATGATTTAAGTTGGTAGTTCCAGCAATAAATGACATATACCGTTACCACCGATATAGAAAGTTTAACAGCTCTTCGATGACGTCAAAGAATCGTTTTTTTGTTTTTTTTTAAGTTTTGAAGGGCTTCCGGTTTAAAGAGGATGCCAGTCGTCTACTGACCCCTTCTTCGCGTCCCATTCGGTTTTATTTTGGAAAAACGAACTTTGAAAGCAAAAACTAAAGGCGTAACCCAACACCGTTTTCGTGAAGATGTATTTGTGGTGGATATTTAATCGACTAATTATTATTATTTGTAATTGTACATGTATTTGGACGAAACTAAGGTTGAAATGATATAGTAATTGCAATTTTGTTTGAAATGTTGAATTTCACGAGAACATTTACGGACATGCTATTTAAGGGGCGGCTAAAAGATTACAGGGAGCGCTCAGTCGGTAACAAATTAGTTTTGCATAGGTTTTGTCGTTAATTAACTTCAAAATTAAGTGTTTGAAAACTGAAACTGTTCAGAATTCTTTTTTTGCAAGACCCTAATATCATCAATTAATTATTATTAATAACAGCAAAAATTGCAATAAATCTTATAAATAAGGTCTTGTACTCGACCTTGATATGTACATTACTGTGGCAAAAAATGACAATTAACTAAATATACTCGTTTTTACAAAACCTACGAAAAACTAAACAATTAATTATGACGACCATATTGAAAATGATTCATAATTTAACGCCAAAGTACCTTCAGCAACTGTCTGTAAAATGGCACCACTTACAAAACTTAATTTACAAGTGGATTTTTCTCATATAATACAATAATTATTATTTATATCCATTCTGCCTTTATTCTACGTTGTACAACTTAATACGCAAATGTCAATTTACAGACATATGTTTTATATTAAAGTTAAATATTTATTAAATTGAACACACAAGAACGATATGGTTTTATAAACCATTTATGACATTGTGTACCAAAAAAAGAGAGCTAAAAGCAAGACTGCCTTGGAAAATTCCTAACGTTTATTAAAGCACTTAATTTAAGGATTGCTGTAATTGTTACTTCATTATAATCATTATACATCACAGCAAGTATGTAATCTAAACTTACCTTTTTTATCTCCAAAAACTAAGAAGTAAACCTATAAATACTTTAGTACTCTGTATTAACTCTTTATTGCGGTAAATATTCATTACAAAAGATTAAACAAATACAGAAATATATATCTGTATGCAGTGATACGCAAAAGTATTCATCTACTCGCGTCTTTGATATGTAGGTTTAATATCATAAAACGGTTAGTTTATGAGTTTATTTTATACAGAAAACATCTTCAACAAAACATAAATTATATTCTACATATGAAATACTGCAAGAAATAAATACTATTAGGGTAACAATACTAACAACATAAACAGCATTAAGCTTGAGCAAGCAAAAGTATTCGTCCCTAACACATTACCCTAAATGCAAGGTACGAAAATAAAGTGTATCCTCTTAAAATTTATATTTCGTGACGTGGCCCCTTGTAGACGTTTTGTCATAGATTTCAATAGTTTTTCTGTAAACTCCGTGTTATCTTCTGCCATTCTTCAATAAATCGCGTTTTCAAGTCTTTTTTCTTTTTAGTTGGATACTTCCTAAGAAGACGTTTGATTTCTGCCCAAAGGTGCTCAATAGAGTATATGTTGGCACTTTGAAATGGTGTTTCCAATATATATGGGGTAGTACATATGATCTATTCCATTAATGACACCAGACGTGTGGTTCGGTTCGCTCAAAGAAGCATTTGTCTCCTTCTGGGATAAATATACAGACTGTAAGTTACTTAGTCGGACATCGATACGAAATGTAGTGCCATTTGCTCGTGAACATATAGAAAAAAGAATGAAAACGGAATTGAAAGATAAAAAACTGTGAGTGTGCGTGGACGAAACAACAGATCGTCAAAAACATTCTGTGGTTAATATAATGGTACGTACAATGGAACCACATCGACCGTCATCGTCCTTCTTACTTGCTTCCAAAAGAGTTATAAATTGTACTGCCGATGAGATTTTAAAGGTGGTGTTGAACTTATTGAACGAATTTGAAGTTTCAACTAAGCAACTTTTAATGTTTATGAGTGATGGTGCCGCAAACATGCGTTCTTTGGGTCGATCTCTTAAAGGGCACAGTGGTAACTTCTTACATGTAACGTGTAAAATCCATACTCTAAATCTTGCGGCACAAACGATTCCTACATGTTTCCCACTAGTAAATGCATTGATTGCTAGTACAAAGGCAGTGTTTCGAAAGTCCCCGAAACGTACCCGACTATTTCACAAACTGTGTCCTGATTTACCTGAACCACCACAGCCGATTGTTACACGTTGGGGAACATGGTTGCGTTTACAACAAATATTTTGATCAAGTAAAGAAGGTAGTTTTAAAATTCAATCCGACAGAAGCTGCAGTAATCAAGAAAAGCCAGGAAATATTTCAAGATAGTCAGGTTAAAAGAGATTTACAAACTATTCACAACAATTACTTCGGACTAGCGTAGGGAATAGAAAAATTACAAAATGTTTCGATGTCGCTAGTGGATTCTGTTCAAATTGTGAATGTTCACGCACAGTTATGCGCTGTAGAAGGCGAAACAAATTGATGTGTAATACGAAAATTTGAAAGTGTTTTAGAGAAAGACTCCGATTTTCTTATATTAAGACAATTTTGTGAAGGTGTGTGTGAAGATGCATTAAGTTGCTTCAAAGATTATTTTAAATATGCAAATATAACATCGCTAGATGTCGAACGGTCGTTTTCGACATAAAAAAACATTTATTCCGCACGTCGTACTCACTTGACTGAAACAGCTGTGGAAACATATCTAATGATTCAAGTATTTAACGGATGTTACCCAGTTTGTGATTTCACGGAAGACTTTTAAAACGGTAAGTGTTTCAGCACGTTTTATAATTTATTTCTTACCTTCTATTTTTGTGTAAACTTTTATGCACTCGCCACGCCTCTGGCTGTTACCGCATATTTGCCCAGGTTACTTATGTATATCATAGGTAACGCATACACGCCATTTTGTTAACGTAATACAGACAAATGTATTCTTTATTGCCGGAACTACCAACTTAAACCATCCGCGAAATTTAAAAAGTGCCCGCTCGAGCTATCAACAATTTTTTATTTAATTTTTTCAATTTATCGGCGCTATTTTTATTAAATAAAACACTTATTAACTTCTCCATAATATTTATTAACAGCAACAATTATTATTTTTTAATTATACATATAGATAGCAATATAACAATAAACAATAATTATGTAACAGTGGTTAAGTTTCGTTTACAACGAATTACAATCAATGAATACATATTCTTTTTTTTAATTTGTATACACTTAAAAAAAGCATTTTACAGAAATAAATTAGTAAGATCTGTCTTTGTATAATTATTTTATAGGAGTTTATCGCTTACTCATTTTAACAAAAAAATATAATCATTCTTCATTGCGTCACGAGGAACGCTTTGGAGCTTACAAAATGCGCCTTGTACATACAAATATGTGTTTTGTTCACTTTTTTGCTTTTCACAGCCTTCTAAAGTCTAGTAATGGTTTTTGTTTACTTTACAAGCAAAATTTATAACAATACACATGGAAATATATAAGAGGTAACATAGGCTCTTGTATAAATGAGGAAGTACATTGCAAAACGCAGTTTTTGAGTTGCTTTTTTTCTACAAATAGCATAGATTAACTGCGCGTATCCTACATTAAATATACTTTTGCCAATGCTACTACACTACAAAAAATTTTTGGGGAATTTTATACCAAAAATAGGAGGCAAATTTGTTACCTCCTATTTTTGGTGTAAATTTCCCCAAAGGGAAAATTTTAAACTATAGTGTAAATATTACCACACGTCAGTTTAAAATTACCCACCATTTCAAAAATGTTCACCTTACATTTAAAATTTCATTTTATTAAGTAGTATTCCCTGTAGTTTTTACACGTCATAGGGATTTCAACAGTGATAATTCTTTTCTATATATAGTTGAATATTACCGAAGTCATATTTAATATTACATTTTATTAGTTATTTTTTCCTGTGAATTTTACACTGCTAGGGAATCTTCCCCAGGATACATAACCTTCAGTGTATTTTATAAGGAATTTTTACTCCTTGAGCGTTATATTTCAGGGTAATTTTACCAAGGATTTATAACCTTACATGTACTTTTGCACGGGATTTTTACACATTAGAGTAATTTTAACGATAATATATCATCTTCAATGAATTTTTACTTTCTCTTAGGGGGATATTACACTATCGATGATCTTTATCAAAAATATTCTATAAAATAAATTTTTCATAATATTTTACAATGTAATGTAGTATTTTTTATCAAAGACATCGTTGATCTTGCATCTGGCCTGTATAAAATCTATATTGTCAAATATTTTATAAAAGTCGTTGACAAAGATCTTTGATAGAGTATACTACTTACTTGTAGTAAAAGAAAGTATTGAAATAGTTCTAAATTTTCGAAATTGAGCGTTTGTGATCCTGTAAAGGTCGATAAATGTTCTTAGGAAGACTATAAGTGTTTATATGAATATTTGTCAACACGATAAATCAAGACGCACATACCCATATACGCTGGTGGTTCAGTTTTCCTATTCCAATGAGACGCAGTACGAAGGCTCTGGTTAGAATTGATCAGCCAAAACTACGAAGGTAAGTCAAATATTATCTACACTTTCGCCATGACAAGCTTTGAAGGTTATCGTAGTGGCGGCCGCTTGTGCATGCGTTGAGTTGGCGCCTCTGTGGTCATGCGTGCGGAATTTAATCACGATCGCGTAATTTGTCTGCTAGCTACAACAGCATAAGCATGTCAGCTCCTCTATTAGTTTGCATTAAAGAGGAACAACGAGCAGTGATCCGATTTTTGTTGTCAGAGGGTGTGAAAGGTACTGAAATTCATCGGAGACTTTTGTCACAATACGGGGATAATGCTTTATCTCGTAAAAGCGTTTTTTTTTGGATCGAAATGTTTCAAAGTGGCCGAACGAGCGTAATATAAAAAGAGGGAGCTGGACGGCCGTCAACCTCGACCACCGACGACAACATTCAGCAGGCTCGGGAGATGGTTACAGCAAGTAGGCGAGTTACCATAGGTGAGGTTGCATCTTCTTTAAACATCAGTCACGGTTCTGCCTATCAAATTATCCACGACGAACTCAAATTTCATAAAGTGTGTGCGCGATGGGTACCACGAATGCTTACCGCAGAAAACAAAACCAAACGTTTAGACATCTGTCAACGCTTACTGGGTCGCTTCAACGTGGAAGGCGACGCATTTTTAAGCAGAATAGTGACTGATGTTTAAAGAAGATGCAATCTCACCTATGGTAACTGGCCTATTTGCTGTAACCATCTCTCGAGCTTGCTGAATGTTGTCCTTGGTGGTCGAGGTTGACGGCCGTCCAGCTCCCTCTTTTTATGTTACGCTCGTTCGGCCACTTTGAAACATTTCGATCCACAAAAAAACGCTTTTACGAGATAAAGCATTGTCCCCGTATTGTGACAAAAGTCTCCGGTGAATTTCAGCCCCTTTCACACCCTCTGACCACAAAAATCGGATCACTGCTCGTTGTTCCTCTTTGGTGCAAAGTAATAGCGGAGCTGCCATGCTTATGCTGTTGTAGCTAGCAGACAAATAACGCGATCGTGATTAAATTCCGCAGACATGGCCACAGAGGCGCCAACTCAACGCATGCGCAAGCGGCCGCCACTACGATAACCTTCAAAACTTGTTATGGCGAAAGTGTAGATAATATCTGACTTACCCTCGTATAACTTTAGTTCGTTGATTTTAGACTTTTTGAAATATTGTAGATAATGGCTCCAATAAATTTCTTCAGCATTTGCAAGTGCTTAGGTACTTCTGTCAAATAAAATAAATACTATGGAACACCTTAATAGTTTTCGTTAATGGGTTGATTTTGCTTGTTGTAGGTAAAGATAAAACGATAGAATACTATATACTTCTATATTGTTAAGTATGTTTTGCAATATGGTCAAGTATATTATATACATTATTTATTTTATTGTTATAATACACATATATTGAACCTGAATGAGAAGCAAAGGAAACATGCCTGAAAAATAATACACACAAACAGTTCCTTATTTGTCGTGCCCCTATTATTGTAACACAAAGGAGAAAACCATAAATAAAATAAAAAGCAACTGAATGCATCATCCCCATACTCATGGATCTTTTTAACACAATTTCTAAGCACGTAAATAGATATTTAATAAGTAAATATACTTACATATGTAGGTATGTACGTGTTAAACACGCGGCTGCCTAGTATATTTGTGTTTGACAGACAGAACATGTTAACTAAAGAATGTCAAAAATAATTATAATAAATAATTTAAGTATATCGCCCTCGTGTAACAAAGATTCCATAGTTTATCTTTACTATATAAAAAAACCATAAATGGAGGTAAAAATCAATTCTATAAGGGAAATTTACCTTAACAATAATTAATAAAAATACAGTCTCTTTCGCAACTACCACGCCAACACTTAATATATGAAAGTACGTGCTACAAATAACGGTCAAAAATGGAAGAAAAAAAATGTTTTTCATTAATTTTTTTTTACCTTTGTTTTGGGTGCGCTGGCGACTAAAGAGATACAACTATTTGTTCGTCACGCAATTCATCTTATTTACGAGCCAAGACACTTAGAACAATACGTTCCTTTAAAACTTACCTACGACACACACCACACAGGCAGATTTTATTGCAACGTAGACACAATCCATTGCATTAAATAGTCAATACCAGCAGTTCCCAAACGGTTTTATACAAAACTTCAAAAATTATTCTTTCATTTGTCTTTGCCTTGAAGAGATTGTTTCTCTATAATGTCCAAATATGTCGTGTTAGTTGCGAAAGATCCTGTATACTAGAATCAGTAATTAAAACCATTAAAATGTAAAATAAACCAAAAAATCGAGGATTTTTTATTTTAAGGGGTAAAATTAGTATTAAGGAGTGTTTTTTACCTCATTTTTAGGTTAAAACATTGTTTGCCTCAAATTTAGGGTAATATTCAACCATTTTTGCATTTTTACAATTACAGATTGCAGAGGTAAAATTCCTGAATTTTTTTACAGTGTATGTTGCGTAAAATGGGAGATACTAGTGCAGAAGTTCTTTTAATTTACCAGGGGTACATAAAAAAATAAATTATACGTCAATGGAAATTATGTTAAAAGCTGCGTTTTGCAATATACCTCCTCAAATGTAGTCGTTTTTATTACACTTTTTATATTGATGTTACTTTTTATACATGAACGATGAAATGATAAGATAAATTATTAAAACAGGCACTGTTTCGCCACCGCGAAATATATTAATTTGTTTTTTTTTGTGTTGGTTTGTTATTTAAATTCTTGCCGTGCCTGTATATATATTTCATTTGTATCGGTTTGACTGCGTACCCCTTGAGTTGGAATTGCTGCGTCTTCAGTTCTTCGGGGTGCGTGAAATGTGCTATTGAAATTTATCTTCAGAAAAATATCTCGTAACAGCATTTCGGTTACTGTTCGACGAAAACTTGGCATAACTTCGTTTAATTTCATTGCTAGCGCCCACAAAGTTGGTAGCATTGTCCGAATACAAGTTTAATATTTTTCCTCGACGCGCCATAACTTTCTTGAGGGTGTTTAGAAACGCTTCGCTGGTTAAATCATTTACAGTTTCAATATGGACTGCTTTCGTAGACATACAAACAAAAACTACAACATAAATCTTGTAGGCCATCTATAAGTCGCTAGTTCATATCCGGCTCGAAAGACCATAAATATGTTGAGAACTTAGCACGAAAATGAAAGTTGTTGAAATTAATTATTCACTCGCACGAAGCTCCGCTAGTTCACCACCCACGGGTTGTAAAGCCGTATAGGTATGATTGATAAACTTATTCGGCGACAGTTATTAAATGCATATCCGCACTAAATGAAACTAATTTTTGAACCTCTAAAACTTTAATAATGTAACATATATGTATAACAGCAAGCAAGTGACTGGTTCTTAAGTGTTTTGGAAGTTGAAATAAACAAAGTTGGTCTCGATCGTAGCACATTTCACGCACCCCGAAGAACTGAAGACGCAGCAATTCCAACTCAAGGGGTACGCAGTCAAACCGATACAAATGAAATATATATACAGACACGGCAAGAATTTAGATAACAAACCAACACAAAAAAAAACAAATTAACATATTTCGCGGTGGCGAAACAGGCACAAAAACTAAAAAAACACTGTATTACAATTAGGGCCTACGTTCTTTATAAATATGGTTTTACTTTAGTAATTGACTTACCCATTAAATGAAAATTAATAAGCAAAATATTTAATAAACATCACAACCATGTTTTCAAGAGATAAGCAAAGCGATCAAGCTTTGTTACAACTTCTTTTTCTTTTGTTTAATGAGCAACAGTGATTGCCTTTTGTTATTTTTTAAGATATAGGTACCAAATTTCATATAGGTAATAGTTCGATTAGTAGGTAAGCTTCATTAGCTCTAGATCTCTAAAAAGATTAGGCTGTTAAGGTTAATTGTGCTAGAAACTAAATTTTCATTGAAAACTACATACGTCTAAAGTAAGCATTTTTTCCTATAGAGAAGCGAATACGTTTATCTTTGGAGATTCATCTATTCGATTCTATCATTTCAAGATTACTTTACCGAAACGTCAATGTCAATGTCAAACGTCAATGTCAGATGTCAAATTACGTTTTGTTCTAATTTGACAAATACTAAATAAATAGCACAACATAGGGTAATATTTTAGTTAGTTAATAATTACAGTAATTAGTAATTCTAAATACTTTTCTAATATATAGACGTATAAATGGACACTTGTAGCAAATGTATATAAAATCACAATTTTCTAAGCGTCTTTCTAAGAAGTTCTAAACATTAATCTAAAGCTAAAGGTGTATACGTCGTAAGTTTACATTTCTTTTTTACGTGATTGTTTCTTGCATACTTAGCATATATATAGTATAAAATAGAATATGAATTTCAAGTACTGATACAAAAATTAAAGAAAGAAGCCTTAGATCAATATAGAATTGAAAGTTTTACCAAAAAAAGCGAGTAGTAAAAGTGTTTAAGATCCTTATTAATACCAAACAAAGTTGTCAACTGAAATAGTATTACCTATAGAGTTTTTATTTGAATTGTAATTTCTGATTTTGCCAATGTTATTAGCTATTTCCTTGATTACACCTATTCTTTTACTAATCTATAGTATTGGACGATGATTAGGAATTTGATTGTTTCATCCAGTCTAGAAGCAGGTTAAAACATAGTTTAATATGTCTTTTTCGATGTAAAATTAGCTCAGTGGTGTTTAAAAATTTCTTTTTGAGTAAAAAGCTCGATGATATGTTAGAATATACATAAAATGATGCATAAGTCTTTAATATTTGATGATTTTTGAGTGTCGTTTGTAATGAAAATAATTTTTACATTTTCCCAAATATGGTTTTTGCTCATTTGACACACGAATTTTTTGTTTCTGCTAATTACTATAAAAGAAGGAAAGTCTTATCTTTTAGGGAATTTTCAAGTCTTGCAGTTTAAATTTTTGATTCTATGTTAATAAGTAATCTTAATTCTACCCCTACGAGAGCAGATATAATTAGTTCAGTGCATAAACCTTTAAAATCATCAAGGGAGGGTATCCCCGTTTAAAACGCCATCATTTATTTTCTGAAATCTAACCTAGTCAACCTCTGTTTACTTCATCATCTAAAAATGTATTCTCGTAAAGCCCAATTCTCGCAATCAGTGTTTCCCACACTGATCCTCAAATGTTAAGCTAGCTATTTCTAGCTTGTTTTAACTAACTATTGAAGATTAGTACTTATAGGCCGTACGCCTTGACTATCAAGTGCTATTGGAAGTTCCTGTTGAATCCGTCTCTGTACTTTCGGAAGAAATTATGAATCTAGGCGTTGGAGGTTGTGGTAAAGCAGGACAATCTGACACCGGAGGTAAAACATTGTATTTGTAGGCCCCTGAAATGTTTCCGGCCGGTGCGTAGTGGGCTACGACTACGACTTTGCCGGATCTGGATCTAGCTTTACCGACACCAAAATATTTGGAGCCAGCCCATACGAGTTGCGTGAAATGGCCTTTGAGGGAAAAGAAATAAGTTTATTAATTGATAAATTTGTGTTTTGGTATTGGCGTTCAGTAATATATCAATAGAACGAAGTAATCGTCTCTGCGGTACATAGGCATTTCATCGGAGTAGTGAGCTGTGTGCAAAAATCGATTCTCGCTTTATAATTCTTGATTGGTCCTGTTAGTATTATTCGATTTATTACTTATTGTTTGGTATTGTAGGTACTTACTAAAGAAAGCGCACGCCTATGCCGCACAGAGACACCTCTCTTTAGATCAATTAAAATATCGATAGTGTGTTATACTGATTTAAAAATTACAAGATCTCTTTTTAAAATCCTAGGTCTGCTGTTTTTTGTTTAGTTTTGTAAATATTGTGAATGTTGTAGTAGAATGTTTTTTACTTTATAGAATATGTCTTTAGAAACCTTTTATTAAATGATCTTGGTGTGAATAAGAAATCATGAATTATTAATTTTCAAAATTAAATTATTATATCTTTACATTATTCGAATGTCATCTTCGAAAAACTCCCGAGAAATATTGTAATTTAGACGTTACTGTCATTAAATTGTCGACTTTCGTAAGCACTGTTCTTTAAAAATATCTTCAGATGAATGTTTTTTAGAGTAAACATTTTTTAATTGACAAATCTAATTTATATTACAAGGAAAAAATTATGATAGTAGGGACTGTGGGGTAGCATAGCAAACAGCAAAGGTATGGACACACTTCACACCACACAAAATGTTTAATAAATTCGGGGCATATGTTTTGGAGTTTCGTAACTTTTCCTTCGTGTTTGCAAAAATATCCTTGTATTTCTTTGTTTTTAGCTTGAACTTACCTGCGTTCACATTTGCGTGAAGGACATCAGGCTCCTTGCCATAATCGTACTGTCTAACAGCACTGTACCAATAGGAAGCAACTTCTTGACCTGTTTTATAAGAAAAGGTAGTATTAAAGATGTAATATTGTAAAATTTTTAATAATAATTTTGAAACCATTTCATGAAGATCTTCGTCCAAACTCTAACATAAATGCTACATTCTAAAATCTCTGTTAACTATCTCAAATTTTGTCGTTAAAGAGCAACTTTTTAATCGAAGGACAGAGGGACATATGCTTCAAAAGAAAATGCTATGGCATATAATGTTCGTGGCATTACTTTTGGTCTATTTTCTTGTTTGAACACGTACCTGAAACATCGTTTTGTAAGGTATTGGACGGTCGACAAAATAGATTTTGCCCAATATCTTTATCGTTTCGATAATAAAACCTGTTTGTATGTGCCAAGTGGTTGGCCCAAGTTTGGGCCAAATGACAAAGCTGAAACAAAAATATCCGATTAAATCAGAAAAAAGATGCTTAATATTAATGATTTTGCAAAAAAAAAATTATATGTTGTATAAAAATTGAAATAAAATACTTTCCATTGGCAAAAACTACAATTGTTAATATAAAAACACATAGCTAACAGTAAATTATACTATCTAAAATATCAAACATGCACTTGCTAGCTTTTGAGCTTATAACAGGTTATTTTCCTTCATTTTCATGGCGAAATGTGACCTAAAGTACGCACATTTCCTGAATAAAATGAAGTAACATTATCTGAACAATTATCACCTCTGAAAATGCAATTTCCCATTATTTTCAACGTAGAAAAACCCATAACTTTCATCCTAGTATACCTATTTACTACATACCCTACCGCTCATAAGTATTTGGGCACTCTTAGATTTTAGATTTGCGTATACAAAGAATCTATTTAGGAAATACATTCCAGCATTATTGAATAGTATGCTAATAATCAGTAAGATTCACTTAAATTCATTAAATAATATCGGTCTATTTACTTCTTTTATCTATATGGGAAGTAATACTGTCATAAAAGCCCAGGTAGTAGCGACAACAAAGAGCGTATTTCTTGAAATTCCACGAAAAATGTAACAGTTTGTAATTTTACTATAAATTATGAAGCTATAGTAAAGCCACTTGAAGTAATATTTTGAAATTGGGGTCAGTTATCGTTCGATGTTAGTAGTGACAACACCTCTTAACGAATAGTATTTATAATTTCGTTTAAAATTTTAAGACATGCCGAAAAGGATAGAAACTAGTGTTGAAACACGTGCTCTGATAGTAGCACAACATAACTTAGGCATAAGCAATCGTTAAATTGCCAGAAAACTACATTTAAATCCATCTACTCAAGATATTGCAATCGTGGTGTCAACAAACGAAATAATACGACTTGTGATGCGAAAGCCCTTGCTTCGCCAAATTAATAAGAGAAAGAGGTTACAATGGGCACGTGAACATCGAAATTGGACGGTAGAAGATTGGAGCAAGGTATTGTGGACCGACGAATCCAAATTCGAGATTTTCGGTTCTCGAAGACTAGTGTTTGTAAGAAGATCTGAAGGTGAACGTGCACTAGAGCAATGCAGCAGTCTCTAGCGTCAAATACGGCGGTGGTTCAGTAATGATTTGGGGTTGTTTTGCTGATACATCAACGTGATCTCGTAAATATTCAAAGCATAATGAGAAAAGAGCAATACAAAACGTATCTTAGAGGAAAATGAATTACCCTCTGGTGTAAGAATTTTGGGTCAGAAGAAGAAGGAAGAGGAAGGGACACTAACAATCATGAAATTGCCACCCCAAAGCCCGGACTTGAATCCATCGCATCGAGTTATTATGAGAAGAACTCGTTCGGGAAGTAAGAAAAACTGCTTCAACTTCAGCAGATGACATGTGGAACAAACTACAGGCAGCATGGGCTCGAATAACTCCGGAAACATTGTTAAAATTAATTGCAAGAATGCCCCAATTATGCGACGCAATCATCAAAAGTAAAGGATGTCACATACACGAATCTAAAATTTAGGTCAAATAAATAATTTTAATCGTTAGAGTTGTATATTTGTGTATACGCAAATACCAAATACATATTTTAATATTTCAATTTAAATGTTTAATGATTTACCTTGAAATTTGAGGTGCCCAAATACTTATGAGCGGTAGCCCTTAACTACCTCTTAAAATCGTTCTATAATTTGGATTTGCCACGTTTCTTATCTAGAAGCATTTGACGTGTCATTAATATCGTGCGTATGCTAGAAACCGGGCACGCCGCCGTTAATTTGGAGCTGTTTGTACTGTTCGCTTTGAAAACAGCGGTAATTTATCACAATATTTATACTGCCGTTTATCTTTGGCGTATGGCTATTAAGAGGATAAAAGGAATTTGCCGTAATATACCTAGATTACGTCACGTTTTCGCGTAACATTTAAGGGCAAAAAAGCTTGGTGATAAATCAAAACTTCACTAATGTTAATATCATTTGGTTGTTATGGTAAAAAGCCTTACCTCCGAAGACATAGTTAGTGCTGGAGAAGAATGCCTTTGGCGATAAACGTTGTGCCAGCATAAACAGTCCGTAATGAAATCGCTGTCTTGCCATGCTGTTCGGAGGTCGGAAATATCTAATACCATACTAACGGGACGGTTTGTTAAAATCTGTAATGGATGAGGACAATTTAACAGTTACAATTACTAAATACAAGAACTGGAAGTACTGTTGCTTCTCAGAGGTTATCAACATTGTAGTACCAGATCTGATTTACAGTGGGGTAAAATAAAAAAAAAACAGTTGGTAATGTTGACAATATTACTATTTAATTACATATAACATGCAAGCAATTATAATTTTAATATACATTTACTAATATTTGCTTGTTCTTTCTCTGTGCTTTATTATTTCCTCAATCCATTTTGGCATACTGCCAATGCAACTGTTTATTGTTTTTTTAACTTCGTCCGTATTATGCCACACATCTTCAATATGTTGTTGTAATTCTTCCTTTGTAGTTGAGTTTCATGTACTTACGATATTTTTTTTACATTTTTTACATTCTAGGCATTTTCAGTTATATTTTAAAGAGTATTATTTTTATTTGTGTGCGTCTATTTTCCCGGTCAATTATTATCATAATGAGAAAGAAGAAGGATATAACCACAGAGAAAAAAGCTTGAATTTCTGATCTTTTAAAGACGGGAGAGTTCTCTTAACGTGAAGTTGCACAAAAAGTGGGTGTATCACATCAAAATGTTCTGAGAATCGCGAAATTAATTAAGGAGAATATTCCTAGTACAAGTAGTGGCAGAACATACTATGCCTATGAAAAATGGTTTATATCAACTAGCGTCCACAAGATGGCCATCGAAATCGTTGCCATGTTTGATTTACGCTATTATTTTTTTTTTAATATGTATAATTTTCTAAAATCTGAGGGAAATTATTTAGAAATTTTTTATAAACATTTCTGTATAATTAAAATGTGTCGTTCTTTATACATACATAATTTGGACATAATTTTATTTTGCACAGAACCTCCTTTTGAATATTTTTTCATTTGAAAAAGTTTTCAAATGAATTGCTGAGGAAAGGAATTGTCTTCCATCCACGCACTTGGTGGACTCGCTGTAGAGTGTAAATGTTAATAGCCATAGCCATAAAAATACAGTAGATACCTCATACCATCAAATTACATTCTTAATAAACTACTTCTAAAGTGTTTTATACAAGAACACACTTTTTCCTCAAAACAATTTTAACTACATACTTATATACACCACATTTGCTTATATTTATTAAAAATAAAAAAAAAACAAATTCTCCCAAGAATACAAAGCAAAAATACTAGACTGGAAACATGGTACTACTGCTAGTATGTCGAACGAATGCAAATCTTCTCCATTCTATACATATAAGCAGAAAACGACCACAACTCTGAACTAGACACAAATTGCCGTCGTAGCTTAGCCCCAAATCGATGAAAATACCTTCCCTATCCACTAACATTATTCGCGTATAAAATATGTAGTTTTGATAGAATTACATTTCATAGTGGAACCTTTTATTGTACTACACGTGGAGATATTTTTGGCAATGTTAGGTCGATATTGAACTTGAAAAAGAAACTCGTAGTTTAATAATACGGTAAAATGTTACAGAGAGTCACGATTATTTGTTGTCGTTTCGTGTTCCTTGAAAAAAAAAAAACAGTGTTGTCAACAATTTATGTACATACGCACAAGCTTTATAATTTAATGAGGACGATACTTCAAAAAGCTTTATGGGAGGTTACTCTAAAATTCTTAGCAATTGAGTAAAGTAGAAGTTTATTTTACTTATTGTTAGAACATCTCCGAAAATGTTCTCACATGTCCAATATGGCTGCAATTTTCAAAAGTAAGTCATGTTGAGGCTTGAAACTTTGCAGACTACGCTTGTAATTTTGGCTAACTTTTTAAGAATACCCCATTGTGCATTGTCAAAATTGCAGATTTTACGTTTGCATCCATAAAAACAGTTAACGAAACATAGTATTATAAATTATAATGAATAACACTCACAAGGAAACACAGGTAAGTGCATCTCATCGATTTAAATGAAACTTTGTCGATCTAGTGTAAGAATAACGGTAACTATCTTAACTACCCAATCTACCAACAGCGAAGGTTAGTGTTGAGCTTGGGGTGTTTTACACCCCTCCAATGGGCGATTGGCCGGCTAAGATAGTTAGCGTTGTTCTTTACATTTGATCGGTTTATAAACCCACAAAGTTTCATTTAAATCGGTGAGATACCTATTTTAAAATTGTTGATTGGATTTTGACTTAAAGTCTACAAAAACATAATCACATAAATATATCTTTCAAAGCATAACAACAAATTTCAATATACGGTTTAGATTTTCAAAAAGTTTCCATTGAAATTATTAGCCAGCTTTCAACAGGAGCACTTTGCGCAATTAAAAGCTTCCATTACTCCTGAAATAACATCCAGGTAGGTATGTTGTACCTATACACCTACCTATGTATGTACGTCAGAGGAAAGCGTTCGCAATTAACTTCGTTTCACGATGTAATTTTGCGATAATTGCTTCTGGAACTGACAGAGAGAAGCAATTCCATTTCCTCCGTGTTCGTCTTTTTTTTTCAGTGTTCGCTTTCGCGTGCTTTTGTTTTTCGACCGCCCGCGATGCGAATACTAAAATCAATAACGACATCTGTCATCTCGGCCGGCGGAGAAAGACTTCTACATCTCGCCAATTGGAAGGAATATGAATAGGAAAATTATTGTTTTGTATATCCATCAATCTTCGTCCGTCGAGACGTTGCGTTGTGATGATCGATGGGAATGAGGGGAAGGAGAAGTAAAGTGGAAATGGTAAACGAAAGGACAATTGTAAATTTCGTCAAATTTACGAAAATTCATATTTGGATCTAAATTTTTAGTTTATCCCCAAAAAGGCATAAATTTGTTGTAGATGTCAGAAAAATTCTTCCGTAATGTGTTAGATATTGCAAAAATTAATATCTTTAAGAGAATTCTTTTAATATGAAATCGTATCAAAATCCAATCCTGCTATCTTTGGATTGGATATTAATTTTTGCAATATCTACCTAACAATCTACCTAAACCGTTTCGCACGTCCCAATATCTTTAAGAAAGCGTAACTTTTCTTGTCTCGATTAAATGCTGAACTACACAGAATATAGGTTTCTTTTTTTTACATTTCTTCATTCGTTCCTTTTAGTTTTAAACGACCCAAGGCGACTCTGTGTGAGTGATTCATATTGAAGAAGAAGGAGGTAATAATGGCCTTAATCTTACAAAAACTCTTTAATGATAATTCGCTACCGGTTTCGAGCAAAATTTAGCTCATCTTCAGGCATGAGTTAATATAATGCAGATATTTTTTTTTTAGTTTTTTAGTTTTGTTCGTAAGAAAAGTTTTTAACTTTCTTACGAACTTTATTCTACTTTGGAACTCGTATTTTTTTTAGTTTTTTTCAACCGTATTATCGTCAAAATATCCTTTTCAAATAGAAACAAGTGCCGGAGTAATAATAAATTCGTAATTATTATTTATTGTTCAAATCTAATTTAAATTTTTAATGAAAATAATTCATTTTAGAATTCAATTTTGGTGTATCTCGAAAAAGAGAATAGTTGTTTCAAAAACGTTAGACATCACTGCTAGTTCCTTCACTTTCAAACGGCGATCTGCTAATACCATTTCTTCAATAATTGAAAAGTTTTGAGGCGTTATCAGTTCAATTGGCCGACCGAGGCGCTCACCATCTTCAAGGGATTCTTGAACCAAACGGAAACGTTTTGCCCACTTTTTTACAGTGGAATATGAAGGAGATCAATCTCCATAAACGCCGTCTAAACGTGGTTTAATGTGATTAGGCGTATGCCCTTCTTTTGTTAAAAGTTTAATGACCGCGCGGTACTCAATTTTCGTTACCTGAGACATTTTCATGCACTAGTCACATTGTCGGGCTGGCTACTAAAAACTACTACTCTTCGAGTCGTAATATATATAGTGTAGACCTCGCACATGTGCAACTATGACGCAACGGAGTTTGAACACGCTAGAACCTGTGTAAGCCTGTAAGGCCGAGAATTTATGGAGCCCACCTCGAGTGAAAGGGATGGAAGAGATAGTTTTAAATATTTCATCAAAAACAGCAAAGAGTATATCATCTGTCGACAAAAGGAATCCGAAAATGTTAGCTTTAAAAAACAAGCAAGAGTCCGCTAGTTCAAGAGAACGCCAATTTTTTAAACAAGAACTATACAAATACATTAATCGACTTGTATAAAGCCGAAAGCTAGGAAACTTTTAGGATGCAATCCAGATGTCATACAACTTTACACGACCTACTACAAAAGTATTATCATGTCAAAAAGTTTCAAAGTTCCCAACGCCACCCTCAAGAGGCATTTATCATTCTCAATCCCTTCTCAACGATTCTCCCCCAATCAATTCCACCACCATCCAACCCCATCACTAACACGTACACCGAATACATCTTCGAATCCATTTCCCATAATAAATCGCGTACTTCCTGTTTGCCAGATGATACCAACCCAGCTTCGTGCGCGACCTTGACATTTCAAGACGTTTTTCGCGAAAGTATCGGCGCGCGAAATGCAGATTTGTTTGAGTCCATTCGACTTCGCGACGTTTTGAAGAGCGTGAGTTGAAAAATTGGGGTAATGACTTTCAAAGGATCTTAGGACAGACTTGGAGAGCTTGGATATAAAGTAGAGCTTAAAATCAGGGACTTCCTGTGGCATAAATGTGTTTTTAATACCTATTTTTTTTTTTTATGGGGATAATGGGAAGATAATTAGTATAGGTACCAATTGTTATAACTGTTTATATTGTATTGGATAGGTCCAATACAAGATAAAGTATTAAATGCAGACAAGGTATAGATACATGTATAATAATTTGCCTATTTTTCAAATTACAAGTTATTTGATAGGGCAATGTATCCGGTTCTTAGTCCTACTCTAATGCTCAGCCTTTTTCACCATTATATTCCTAGTAATAGCGGTTAGAATAAAATACACTGATTTGACCAATTCTAAACCTTTATGCAATCTTTGATTGATCGTTACGCACACAATCAAAGTAGTGACATCTCAAACTACGGAATAATTCAACTTCAAATCCAGCGTGGCGATCAATACGTATGAACCTGTACTTTGCGCCATTTTTTTGCGTGTAGTGTTCACAATATAAGTGGGTATGTTAATATTTATTGCCTATTTTCGTTATATGTTACCAAGTTTCTTAATGTACACTGCTTTTTCTACTACCTACTACAAGCAGAAAACATTTTCAATAATATAATTACACAAAAATATGAGAGCTGACTACTGGGGTTTGCTTTAAGTTGTTTAAACCAATGGACAGCCACCTTCGGCTGACTACTGGGTATTTGGTCAATTTGGTTTATACAGTTGAAATTCGTACTGCCATTAGATACCACTGAACGCAATTACGTAAGTCCATTCCAGTCATTGTATGTGGTGATTTTAGCAATAGTCGGCCGCCTATAGCGCTGTGGCTGACTTTTGGTATTAGTGAGTCCAGTACTCTGCCTTGAAATGATTATATCTGCAGATATTCAATTGCTGATTTTATACAGTGACTTTTCATACACTTTTGTAAATAATCGACCGGGAAAGAAATGGTATAAATCATTCTTGAAGGGAAATCCAGTTTTATGCCATAGAACTCCAAAAGCCATATCCAAAGGACGAGCGGTGGTAACAGAAGAAAGTATTAAAAAAAGTGGTTTGTTAACTTAAAAAACTATATCTAGATTCTGTAGGAGCGAGTGATGTTTTAGATGACCCTGAGAGAATCTTTAATGGAGGTGAAATGAGTTTTGTCCTTTGCCCAAAAACAGGGAAAGTTATAACATCCAAAGGATTTAAAAATGTATATAAAATAACGCAAAGGAAAGAAAAGGAAGCTGTTACGGTTCTACTCTTTTTTTCTGCCAATGGTAAAATTTTGCCCCCTTGCGTTGATTTTCCGTACGTCAGATCACCAAAAGATGTTGTTAACAGCATGCTTAATGATGAATGGCTGGATGAAAGCGGATATATTCTATGATTACATAACAAAAGGGTTAAACAAGTGGATTGATGATCATAATGTAAAAAAGCCGATTCTTGTTTTTGTTGATGGCCACAAAAGCCATTTAACCATGAATTTGAGCCAATATTGTCATGCATTCCCTTCCACCAAACTCCACTCATATAATGCAACCTGACGACGTTAGTGTTTTCAAACCTCTTAAATCAGAATGAAGGAACACAGTACACGACTGGGCAACGCGATCTGAAAATATTAGCAGTGTTGTCCTTTATTACAGAAAGTTTTAGGTAAAGAAAATTTAGTAATGACTACTAAGAATGGCTTTCGGAAATGTGGACTGTTCCCGCCGCAGTAGATTACACAAAATATTTGAGAAACAAAAAGAAGAAGAAAAGGAAAAAAAGAAAGCTGATATTTTAAAAAGAAAGCTACAAAGAAAAGAAGCCAAAGAAGAAAGAAAAAAAGAGTCTCGTAAAAGAAAAATAGAAAGGATAACTCACAATAATATAAAAAGAAGACGAATGCAAAATATATCTTCCACCGTTACTAGAACAAAATGCGCTTAATGTAAAAAACATTGGTTGCGATAATTATCCAGCATGGTATCACTTGAAGTGTACGAAGTTTACCGGAAAACGCTATGAAGAAGTAGTAAACTTTTCTTTTAAATGTAAACAGTGCAATACTAATTAGAAAAGACGGCAATATTTCAATGGAAATGTAAAGACCGACTATAGGGCCTTTAGGGGGTGACTACTGGATTGATGAGGCCGAGCACTGGCGAAAAGTTCCTTGTTTTCATTAACATTTCATTATTTATATTTGTACAAGTTTATTGGTATTATTCTATGTTCATATCAAAGTTTATTAAATAACATTGCATTTAGTATCATTCTTTTTTTTTTGTATGGCCCTTCCTACCCAGAATACATTATACACAAGTTAGGTTTTGAGTTAAAAGGATGACTACTGGGCATTTTACTCTATTTCTTTTTGTTCCTGGGTAATGATAAAGGTTAATCTGCTTGCTTATTATGTGTGACATGCCAATATATCATATATTTACTTCTAGTACTCATAATTATATCACGCAAGCTTTTTACAAGATGAAGTTACAAGATAACTGAACCCACGTGGATAAAATATGTAATAAGTAATAACTGATATGGTGTTATAATAAATTATATCAAATCACGCACACTTATTAAAAAAAAGCATTTGTTCTTGGCTTGCATAAAGATGAGAAATTGGTATTAGACAACTGCTTTAAAATGTTGACAATTTATTCTAACTTGCTCTGAATGGGACACATTCCTTCTTTGCAATCCGTTGAAAGTTAAAACTAAATAAAAGTATACTATTACATTTTTCATTTCAGAGAATTAAAAAAAAAATTAAATAAATTACGTATTATTATATGTAAATTTCCAAACATACTTGTATACCTTCGATAGCTCAGTTGGTAGAGCGGTGGACTGTAGTTGAAATTACATTAAGTAGTCATCCATAGGTCGCTGGTTCAAATCCGGCTCGAAGGATTTTTGTTTTTATTTTTTTTTGTATATTTATTCATCATTATATTAATTATAAATAAAATGTTTACATCTAAAAGAAAGCTAATATTATTCTAAACGAAAATGAAGACATCTACGGCTTTTACAACTAGCTGGATCTATAATGCAATATTTCGACTGCAATGAAGACGTTTTCTAATTCAATTTGCGAAACGGTACTCAACAGATGAAACGCAAAAAAAAATAAAGGAATCGGGGAAATACCAATTAAGTGGATTTAGGTCAATTGATCCTCCTGTAGCTAATCAAGTTCGTGAAAATAAGTTATCCTTTATTAGTTCCTCGATGAAAAAACAAAGGCAGACTTAAATTGCTACTATTTGTGATGACCCATTGTATTTATTTCATGATTTAGCTTCATTTGGGAAATAAAAATAATCTCTAAGACAGTTGTAATGAAAGCTATGTTATGGAGTTAATTCCTAGAAGAAAAAACATTTTTTTGTATTTGCGTGACATTAAAAGCAACAGCTAATCTTTATACATATGCAACGTTTTTAAAAATGATTTCTTTCTTCGAAAAATGTCGATTTATCGCCGTAGATACTTTTGGTGGAAGTGCTGGTATTTTAATTATTAATACTTGACAAGCATCTTTGAGTATGTTGGAATGAAAATTAACTTTATTCTTAGATTGTTTCTTCTTGTATTTTTGAATATTAACTAGTATTTAAAGTTTCTTTTATTAAGATTTGACTTGGATTCTGCTTCAGTGTGATGTGATCTTTGCCAACATACAGTGGGTGAATTAGGTTTATATTTAATAACTATAAGAGGTCCATTACTGACCTGATTTAATTTTAATTTGGAGACCATAGTGTGGAAACGTTATACAAATAACCAAACCCATGATTATAATAAAGAAAAATATATATTTGCATTTCTTGACAGCTTAATATCTTAACGATAACAATAAACAGGTGATAATATTAATCGCGACCACATAAAACAGAGCGTGTTATATTTGATCATGACCGTATAAACAAATTGTGTCTTTCTTAATTCCGTTTACTTTTTGCTAAGTTTTAAATGAGTTATTCCATGTCAAGTGATCAAATTCTCACGCTCGACCATCTCAGATTTTTTTCAAATTTTGTGAGTAGGTTCCACAACTGACTAAAGGTAATTCTCCAAATTCTTAGCTCCTGATACGTTATACATGACCTGCAAGAGCCTCTGAAGTGATGACTGGCAAAATGTCGCGGATGCTCCCCGACACTTTTTGCCATTTTTGTCAAGCTGTTGTCATTCTGTAAGTAAGAAAGATAATTGCCTGGAAATTGCTGTGCTTGCTTTGTAGTTATCAGTGTCTCAAACTTCCAAATTTTAACAAAAACAGTGAACTCTTGCTGGATTGCATGATGAAAAAGACGGAGAAAAAGTTTTAAGTAATGCGTGCAGTCCTTTCAAGCAGTTACTTTGTCTCCTTTTTTTAGTCTTATAAGAAAAGGCCCCAACACAAAAACCAAGTATGTTGTAGAGAAAAACAAACTCTTTTAAATGGTTGTTGAGTCAAGAAGCTCTTAGGTTTTTCAGTTGAGATATAGGCGCTCAAAGATATGCTAAATTTGCATAAATATTTTTTGAGGTCATGTTCATCTTCAAGTATCTCAGAAACTATTTGTCAAAGAAGCTTAAAATTTGAAACAGTTAAAAACAACTATTTTTTCACTAGTTACACAGAAGATGAGTTTTCTGAATTGATTTCCCGGGAATACAGACTTCCCAGAAATTAGGATTTTTTTATCGCGTTAAATTTTCTGCCAAGTTTGAGGACCAAAAGAAAGAGTACTAATTGACTGTCTTTGTTAAAATTTGGAAGTTTGGGACACTGATAACCACTAAGCAAGCATATACATTTCCAGGTAAATATCTCTCTTACTTACAGAATAACAGTTTGACAAAAATGGCAAAAAAGTTCCGTGAGCATCTGCGACATTTTACCAGTCATCACTTACAAGGCCCTTGCAGGTCATGTATTGCATATCAGGAGCTAAGAATTTGGGGAATTACCTTTAGTCAGTTGTGGAACGTATTAACAAAATTTGAAAAAAATCTGAAATGGTCGAGCGTGGGGACTTGATCACTTGACATGGAATAACCCAAATAGCAAAATGAAAGAAGACAGATTTTCTTTGACCGAAAGCCAATAATTCAATATCAACTATGTTTTATTAAATTATTATCCATCCCTTTGATAAATTTTTAATTGTAAATCTAAAAGATTAATTTTGACCTTCAGTTCAAGTAATTCGCCAATTTTTCGTAATCCAAACGTTAATTCCATGCAATAAAAATGCAAATGAAGGTAAATTTTTTGGCGAAAAACATCTAATCGATATCCCTTAAATAATATACAATTACAATTCACTTAGTAACACAGTAAATTTCGGAAAATATTACGTACATTCGACGTGGAAATATATGCTAACTAAACCCATTTTATTCGCGTCGAAAACAATGCTTATTCTAATTTTGAACATCATTTCGTTTCATCTATCCTTATTTATACGGCCTGCACAACCGCAATTTGCATTCCAATGAAGTAAGAGGGAATCTAATTGGTCATGAATTTAACACGCCATTTCCGGCGTGCCTCGAGCTTTAAAATGTAGGCAATTATCTAGAAATTGATCTATGTTTCGTCTTTTAAATCTTTTTACGTCATAGGCATGACGTATGTAGTCATGATATTTAGGCATTAAGTGAAGGTTGTTTTCTTTGTCGTGCGTTTGCTTGTTACCTTGGCTTTGAGGAGATTGTAAATTTGATTGTGAAAACGATTAAATTAACACTGCACGCGATATTTACATCACGTGAACTTCACCGTTTGACCATCTGGAACCTGAAATATTCATCAGATTAACTTGCGACTGAATTGGGGGTATGTTGCTATGAAAACAGGATTTGGTTTTATCAGATTTTTTTTTTTGAAAAACTATGCTATAGAAGCTGGTTTTAATTTTTTGTAAAGCAAAAATAACACGTCGTAACTTTAGATGATTGGTGGTTTTGAAAGGAAAAATAAGTTGTATTCAATCAATATGTGAAAACATGCAGGTATCTGTATCTTACATGCTGGTAATGCGCAGCTTTACCATTCATTTGTTGTTAAATAAGATTAATATATCAACAATTAAGAATAAAATCCAAATTTCAATCAAATCTGAACTTCTAATGAGATTTTAAACAAGGTTACCTTTAAAAAAGTGCCTTACTCTGCCCAATTTCCTGTTTTATTAGTTTTTAATCACCCTGTAGGTTTAATGAATATTCTGATTATTATAAAAGATTTTCTAAAATAAGCAGAACGTTTCCAAAGAATATTTTTCATGTAAAAATGAAAAATAAAACATTACAATCTACGTATAGTTAGGTGTATCCCTGGACACACTGTATATCGCGAATTGGAATACCTCAAGATTCTGTATTAGGCCCATTGTTCTTCCTTATCTCCGTTAATGACGTAATCAAAAGTATTTCATCTGATTGTTTGTTATATGTCGATGACAACAAATTTTTTCGTAGGATCGAAAGTATCCAGGATTGCGAAATATTACGATCCTCTTGAAAGATGGAGTTTAGCTAATACTATCTTTCGAAAGAACCAGAAAAGTACTATTGAAAATTTGACGTTTCGACACGACACTGGAAAGCACTCTCGATCCTTACAGAATAGCCCCTCAGGTTCGATTTCTTACCGGGACAAACTTTTTTAAGTATTTAATTACGTCGGAAATTTCAAGAAAATTACAGATTTTCATAATTCACCATCGAAAGCCAAAATATATTAACGGAGAATTACGTTTATACGGGATGTTTTAAAACAACATTGAAGGTTTTAAGGGCATGTAGTACGGTCAAAAATAGGGTAAAAGTCTTCGTAAACATATGTCCGTAAATCAACCATTTACGAGATAACAAGGAGTATTCCCGATGCATGAAATACTCAACGATAACGCATCCCCGTAAACATATACTTATCGGCTGTTTTTTTTGACAGTTCAATTTGAAGTTTTGTGCAATTTGCAGCAATTACAATGGTTGCGTATTCAAGTGCTGAAATGGAACGACGGGATTTTGAATGTCTTCTTAAGTTGCAATCTTTTTCAACTTAAAATACACCTTAATAAAAACCACGAAAGCAAATTTATTCCGCTATTGCAATAAAATGGCTGTTATCTCGTGTTAATTTGGAGGCATGTTTATTAAGACTTTTTACCTTATTTTCGACCGTACTACATGTCCTTAAAACCTTTAAACGTTGTTTTAAAACACCCTGCATAGAACTTCCGGATGTTAATTTACATGTTTATGACATATGAACTCACTCTCTAAAAATGCTACTGTTTGTTCGTAGAAATTTGGATCTAAGCTTAAACACCCGATACGCATTTGTAGGAGATCGGGCCAAGTCAACGGTTTCAAACATTTTTGAGATTCAAAATAATTATATGTTAAGTTTATGCACGTATTTTCCTTTTTTTTTATAACTCGCTGTTATGTGTTGTTATAAATTGACAAAGATATTGAATCTTTGGTCAAATTCATTTTTAACTTTAATCCGTTGTTGGATGCAAAGAAACAACGGTGTAGAATGGTAACATGTACGCATAAGGGAATCTAATTAAGATATTCTCTTTTGTACATTTTGTCGAATTAATTGCTGCAAATGCCTCTATAGAACTAAACAACTCATATTTCACCATACACAGACGCGTTTCGCCGTTTTCGGCCCCTCAGTGTGTCCTGCGGAAGGTAATGGTATTTCAATATTTTAAATCGTATATATACGAAGTAGATGGTAACATGCACGCATGAGGGAATCTAATTAAGATATTCTCTTTTGTACATTTTGTCGAATTAATTGCTGCAAACGTTTGCTTTGTTAGTTCACAAAACTCGACTTCTTCCTAATGAATTTGAAATCAAAATACTAAGCAGTGTTATCGTCCAAAATTCTTCTATTGCAATTTTATTCAAAGAAACTACGTTTTCTCTAAAATATTTTTATTCAACTTTAACCGTAACATTAATACGGTCTCCCCGGTGGTTCGTTTTCTCTAAGAATTTTTTTCGATATTATATCTGGTTGCACTGGTATCCATCTCCTATCGTAGACTTTTCTGCAAACTTCTTCAGTAGATTCTTCTTCCTTTGGTTTTTCCAGTTCTACGATAAACGGTTTAATGGTACCCAGATCTGCTATGTCCAGTCTATGCCGTCTCCAAACAATGCACGTTTTAGGCGGTTGCTTAATTCGCGGATAGTAAGGATTTCTAGTTCCGACAGTAAAGAAATGGCGAGTGTTTTCCACGGCCCTCTTAAAATATTCGCAGCGGCACGCTTCCATGGATCGATGAGAATTTTGAAACTTCTTCGGGATGAATAATTCCTTTCCCTTCGATAATTCGGACGTACCCTAACCACACGCGATCGCGAAATTGACGTTTAACTTTTGACTGCTTTTGACATTTGACGGAAAGTTAATTTGTGAGAAGTGGCGTGTGTTTCCATCGTATTTGGTTAATTGTTCAGATTCAGGAGAATGTTTTTAAAGTTCTGTGGTCTTAAACGAATTGCAATTGATATGAAAATGGTATAATTTGCAGACCCGATATATTGAATTTTTTTAATGCTTTATTTATCCCCAGCACTTCTTTTAGCCTTTAAATTTTATTTACAAAATTAAAATCGGTTGAGAAATAACAGTGATAAACGTTTATAATAATAATAATAATAATAATAATAATAGGTTTATTGTCCAACAGCATAGGCCAAATTAAGGACAAAGAAAAAACGTAACAAACAATGTATGATCATAAATGTTAAATTCTAAATTCTACACCCTAAATTCTACACCCAACCCGATTACATCTATTTCTTTGATAAATAAGCATCACATAGCTCTCGTACACTAGAATTAAAAATATCACAATCCATACAAATGTAATTGTAGCACCTACACATGAAACCAACGGGAGACCTAAGCGCTAAATTTGTTCTAGCGATTGGAATTTGAAATGTTGAGGTATGACGAGCTGATGAACGCGGAACTAAAAAGTTTAGACTGTACAAAACATCTGAACATCGGATTCTGGCATGTATTACCCCATGCAATACCCGTAATGCGAAGAGCGACCGCCTGCACTACAAAGAGATCACATTAAACCTATCAAGATAATAGTCTTGCGGTAGACCTCTAGGTGGATACACACCATCCGACCTAAAAGCCAGATACTTGAGCAGCTTGCGCTGAACGTTCTCTATAGCTAATGTATGTGTACCTCATATACTGGGTTCCAAATAATGCTTCCGTACTCAAGTTTTGAACGTACCAATGTGTTATATAACGTGATAAATGTTGTGAGATCGTAGAATTTACTGCATGCTCGTAGAATAAAACCCAACATTCTATTAGCACTAGATATGATTTTGAATAGGTGTTCACGAAATGATAGACCACAATCAAATACTGTGCCCAAATCCCTCACAGTGTGACAGCGCTGAAGGGTGGTATCATCCACAAGATATCCATACGTAATTGGGGATAGTTTACGTGTAAATGAAATCGCATTACATTTAGATATATTCAAATCTAATTTATTTGCAACACTCCATTCATAGATATTATCCACATTTCTTTGTAACATCTCGCAATCCGCAATCGATGATATGTTTGCGAATAGCTTAAGATCGTCTTGCAATATAACTGGCACCAGTTTTTGCACGTTGCTCTTGATTGTTAATGTATTTAGGAACTGTTTTCTTTATCCTAGCCTTAATCTTTAGCTTCTTAGTTTTAATATAGCTCAGAGTAGATCTTGCTACATAAAGCTTGTGAGCCAATTTTCGTACAGAAACTGATTGGGTGACAGAAACTGACTGGGTGACTTCTTAAATGCTTTCGCAATCACTCGTTGGATATTAATGGTACCTACTGTTGTAGGCCGACCAGGTATCGTCTTGTAATTGGATGTTCCCGTATTCTCAAATCTTCTAATCGGATTATATACAGTGTATCTCGATATTCCCTCACAGAAATGACGTACGGTGCTTCTTTTATCGCGATTAACAACATTTACGTAATAGTGCACGACCCGTTTTGCAATAATTTCATTTTGACGCATTGGTTATTTTGTCAGAAATGTTACAATTTATCCGTCCAAATATTATTAATTCATTTAATACACACACTAGTAAAAAATTACCAAATTTTTGTTCCTCTATTTATTAGACATCCTTTACTTGGCGCAAAGTTGAAATATTTCCGGCTGTACAAGGGCAGTGTTCATTATGTTCCACTTCGTAGTAATTGTTGCCAAATTTATCGAATATTAATTATATACTTGATGGTTATCTTACGTGGTAATAAATTTAAACAAACCTATACCACAATTAATTAATTACAGTAAAGTTCGATAAAGTAAAGGAGAAATAACAATAAACAAAATAAGTTAGAATGACAAAATAATAACGAGCACAATCAACGAAAGTATGACAAATGCAGATTATAATAAATAAATAACAAGAATAATTTACGCTTTTGAAATTGAGATTTGACAGTTTGGCAATTGTTATGATTACCTTGCTTAGCAACGAGCTTTTTAGATCAGTCTGGCGTCACCAGAAATAATTTGACGCTTTTTTCTAGCTAACTTTGCGTAAGAGTAAAACAGATTACCTTTATTGCTGCATATCGTTATATTTTTTAAGTTACAGTATAACATATGTGGTATCGTTGGATTCGCCTTTCGATTACTTTTCCAAAAACGTAAAAATATACAGAGTGTTCTCTACTGTTTCCAAAAACGCTAGCTTCTGTCGTTCAAAATTGAACATGGTGGCAGAGGGAGGGAGACACTTTAGGATCGCACTGTATAGGCTATTCTGTTTAAGATAAGGAGGTTGACATCACTTCCAGTGACTCCGTAAATGCAGCTGAACTGCCGATAACACCAAAAGTTAGTTGATAAAAAATAAAAATCAACCTGTTCTTTTTAAGGCTAGCTTCTTTCGTTCAAAAGTTGGTAAGAGGACAATATTTCAGGACTTTACTGTATAAATTACTAAGTGAATTCAGGAAAATTGTGACAATGATAAAAGAACTTTGTCTTATCGTTTCCTATTATTTTATAATAATTAATAAAAATTATTTGGTATCTTAGTATCTTTTATATTTTCTGTTTGTAATTGATTAAGAAAAATGATAACAATAATTAATTTAATGCGTCTACCTTTTGTAGAAGATGTGGCCGATTGTCCAGCTGCTGCTCGCTTACTGTATCCTCGCGATTGGAAGACCTGGTTGCCTGTTCGATGGATTCCGGTCGGTTAGCGTGCACGATTCTCAACGCTTGCATCCGCCGTCTTAGATTCTGTAAAGTTCTCGCCTCCTCTCGTCGTCTGCTCGGCTGATAAGTGGAGGCCGATGGCAGGACCGCGAATTGCGGCTCCTGCTGAACAGAAGCGTTGAGAAGTCGTTTGCTCGCCGGTACCCTGGACCGATAGTCGGTCAGCATCTGGATATTGGAGGCCGTCGGGCAGATGGACGTGTGGGATGCGATCCTCGGAAGATCCATCTCGTCGGTCGATCTTCGTCCTCTTCGGTGGTGATTTCTTCGGCGGATTCTTCCACAAAAGAGGATAGCGGCGACGAAGGAAAGAAACGCATTAAATGATGATCGCTCATCAGTGAGGCGGATGTTTCAAAAGCTCCTTCTATTTCTTCTTCTTCTTCAGACGTCGTCGATGGATGGCACAGCATCCCGCTGCCGCCGTCGTCGACGTTGGGGCCTCGTCGCTAGTCGACTGACGCAATGCCGCTATTTCTCGATTCCGACTTGACTCTGATCTTTCGTTAGGCGATGTGGGAAGCCGGTCGCTTTCATGTGCGACGCGAGCGGTGGGCGAAAGCGCGATTCCCGTACAGTTTCGACTGGTCGATACGTGTGAAAATTCGCGATGCTGCTGCGCAATTGCGAAGAGCATGAAACGGTCCATTTTTCAGCGTAAAGTCCGTGTTAAGATTCGGAATTTGCGCGCTTACGCTTAATTACTAATTTAGTGAAAGAGATAATAGTGAACAATACACAGCTCGGAAAGTTTATAATCCTAAGTTTTATACTGTCCTCTTATTAATGATGTTTGCAAAAAAAGACTTCGAAAGCTTGCAAAAGGAAGGTATCATCAATTCAAAATCTATAATAATAGCCTTTTTACAAGAGTTTTACCAAGTTGCTTTTGTAACAAAGAATCTTTGTCATCAGAAGCCTATAATATAAAATCTTACTTTTGATTGAGATTAGTTTCTTAAGATATGATCCTTTTCAAACTTGATGTGTTGCTGATTACGCCGTCAAATTCTTCAAATAAGTATTCATAAACGAACTTATTTACAATTAAAGAAAATCAGGAAAAATAATTTTAAGTCGAATGTACACTACCGCTCATAAGTATTTGGGCACCCTTAGATTTTAGATTTTTGTATACAAAGAATGTATTTAGGAAATACATTCCAGCATTATTGAATAGTATGCTAATAATCAGTAAGATTCACTTAAATTCCTAAAATAATGTCGGTCTATTTACTTCTTTTATCTAGCAACAACAAGGAGCGTATTTCTTGAAATTCCAGGAAAAATGTAACAGTTGGTTATTTTACTATGAATCGTCAAGCTATAACAAAGCCATTTAATGTAATATTTTTTAAATTACGGTAAGTTATCGTTCCATGTTATGCAAGCAATATTTAGAACAGTTGGAAGAGGAAGGGACTCTAACAATCATGAAATGGCCACCCCAAAGCCCGGACTTGAATCCCATCGAGTTATTATGGGAAGAACTCGATCGGGAAGTAAGGGAAACTGCTCCAACTTTAGCAGATCACATGTGGAACAAACTACAGGCAGCATGGGCTCAAATAACTCTGGAAACATTTTTAAAATTAATTGTAAAAATGCCCCGATTATGCGACGCAATTATTAAAAGTAAAGGGGTTCACACAGACGAATCTAAAATTTAGATCAAATAAATAATTTTAATTGTTAGAGTTGTATATTTGTGTATACTTAAATACCAAATACATATTTTAATATTTCCATTTAAATATTTCATGATTTACCCTGAAATTTGAAGTGCCCAAATACTTATGAGCGGCAGTATAGATGTGTTTCAGAATTTCAATAACAGATAGTATCTCCGTTACTCGAAGACCTAAGAATGGCGCCAATAGGTTCTTTTGAATCCATGTTGAAAATCTTCTTGGTTTGTAGATATCACTTCTTGAGGAATCCCCACCTTTTTTCAAATCAATTTATTCTTTAGACTCGTTTATTCATTCCAACTATGAGTAAGGTAGTTTAATTTGCTTGCTAGAGGCGTTGTTGTACTTTATTTTGCATTTTGTTCGCTTGTCTTTTATAGTTATGTAATAGACACAAATAAATAATTTCTGTAACATTATTCAAGATATTGTTTCTGTGCATGTGCCAATTTTATTTTTTATTATATTTGCTCATTCTTCTCATAACGAATAAGGAACTGTTTTAATTTGGGCTTGATTAACTTTCGGCAAAATTCGTTAACTGATCATTTCAATATTAATTCTAACATATGTACTGTTAATTATTTTTGGTAATCTAAAGCAAGTTTTGATAAACAAGATAAGCTAATAATTCCAAAGTTACTGTTAATTTGACAAATAAACTGACAGATGTAATTTAGGTTGCGTACTTTTGTTAAATTTGAAAAATTAAATCCAATATCTTCTATTAAATTGTTAATTTTAAATTTGTGTAAAACATTGTTCCGGGAAAGATATTACTCCTGTCCTTATGCGGCGGTACTTAAGGTTGCGAAAGGAAATGCAAGTGTCTAAAGGCAGATTTACGGTGAACAGCAATGTGCTAATACAACTTCTATTTGTTTCGGTGTTTATGATCTGTTTAGTTTTTATATTCTTTATTTAACAATACAACAGGTGTACATTATAAGATGCCATAGTGTTCTTGTTACTGCTTATTTTATTCTGTCTGTTCTATATCCTATAATATAAAATAAGGCAACCCACACTACTCCAAGGTATTCCCTGCATATAACCCCTTACACCATTGATTTGACGGAAGATTTTGAGGATGATTTTCTATGATTATTGTACAATAAATATTGTGGTATTGCGTTTGTGTAAATGCTGTACATAAGATTATTGTAAATGTATTATAATGATAGTATTTCTTGAATAATTCTTAATGTTGATGATGAATGATACCCACGTAGATGTCAAGGTATATAGTATTGAACACATAAATTGTAGAATACAATACAAGCATTAAATGTCGGTTCCAAAGGAATTTCACATTTTGCTTTTGTATACCTTCAGACCTCAGCACTAACATTTATGTCTAGCGCGGGCACTTTTTAAATTTCGCCGATGATTTAAGTTGGTAGTTCCGGCAATAAATGACATACCGTTACTACCGCCAATAACAAGCTTGTGGCGGTATTTTGCTTATACTAACAAAGACAACGTCACAAATAACGATAACAAGTTTATTTTGTTTAATTACGAACGATTACTTAAGATACTTTAAGGTACAACGTCAAACAGTAGAAAGTACTAGAGAGAGTTTTTGATGTTACAACGTGCATATTTATATGATTGTTGTTCTCATTGTTACCACTACACTGCATACTTCGTTTCTTGCCAACCTCCTTTTTCCTCCTCACGTATAAGCTCACCAGCTTTGACGTATTTTGACATAGGCCATATAAATGTGTTTACATACTGAGACCGTCACTGCGTTTTGCATTGGTTTTTCCAAATTATATTGGTTTTATTTTAAAAAATACTGTGTAGTGATATTTCCGTACTTTGTTGGTGATATCTGCAATGTTTTTCTAGTGTTGTATAAGCGATAAAACCTTTTCTGAACCGATAAAAACGAGGTAACCTAACTTAAGATCTCGTCGGTTGTTTAGGTAAAACACATAATATGAATAAAGACCCTGGTTAAATAGTATGTCTGTAAATTTTCTCGTGAAATTGAACAAAATTGCTATTACTGTGTCATTTCAACTATAGTTTTTTCGAAATACATGAACAATTACAAATAATAACAATTAGTCGATTAAATATCAACCACAAATACATCTTTCACGAAAACGGTGCTCGGTTAGATGTTTGGTTTTTGCTTTCAAACTAAGTTTTTCCAAAATAAAATCGAATGCGATGCGGACTTAGTTGACGACTGGCATCCTCTTTAAATCGGAAGCCCTTCCAAAACTTCGTTCGAGCCCTAATCCTTAAAATGAGCTGTTTGTTAAATATCTTTAGTTTTCATCATTAATGAAATAGTTTCAGTCTATACTTCTGGTTATAAAAATATCGAAAGTTGTAAAGGACTTAATAATTTAATTGCGATTTTGTCACAATGAAAAAGGGTAATGTAACTTTTTCAAAATCATTTCAAGTTTACATATTACGCTTACTATAAGCTCGGCAGAGTGAAACATCTTATTGATGAATTTCAACTCTTGTGTCTAAAATATACTTATTCTTTTTTCTTTCAATTTGGTAAAATTTTGAATTGAGCTACATAAACATGTTAAATAATTACAAGCTCTTGAGTGTAATTTTAGAGATATTAAGAGAATCAAAGAAAACCTTGCACATTCCTATTATAGAGAAAGAAAACTAGAAACTGACAAAAATACCAATTTTATTATCACAAATAATGTGGTGTTATAAATAAAGTTATAAGTAAAACAAGGAGAATACTGTATTTTCGTATTTTATTATAATACAAAAAGGTACAGATGCTTTTTGGGAATTATTTTAAAAATTAACTTTTTACATTATGACCTTGGTCTTTCCTTCTTTTCTTTATACAAGGCTAACAGCGATACATTTGCTACTTTAACAACCTGTAAAAAAAAAAGAGAATACACTATACAATTCATCAATCAACTAGTAGACGGTTATGAAGTTACAAAATGATAGCCCAGTAGAAATTTTTTAATTTCGCAGACAATTTAAGTTGGTAGTACCAGTAATATTCCTTAATTCCTTGGCATATTACATGCGAATGAAATCTGTATTGCCGGAAGTACCAACTTAAATTGCCTGCGAATTAAAAAGAATTTCTGCTTGGATAAAATCAGATTATAATAAAGTAATCAAAGAACAATCATTGGATTGGCTCTAGATAATAAAATCATCAGTAGCAGAATATAAAACTCAAAATCAATAATATAAGATGATAAGATCCAGGAGGCTCACCTTAAATCTAACTCCGGGAATATCACCAACAGCATGACCTTTCCTACCGAAACCGGCAACTAAAACCTCATCGTTTTCTTCAATATGGTTTAAACAACCATCCCTTGGTACAAATGCTGTTATTTTCTTTCCGTTCTTGATTAATTGTACCCTTACACACTTGCGGATAGCAGAGTTAGGTTGTTTGGCTTCTACACCACTAAAAAAAATAAAATAATAAAATCCCACAGATGAATGTAAAAAAAAGTGACAATACTGTAGCATATAAAAACGTGCTTATAGCTCCAGAGAAAATAGATGATTTTAGTTAATATTTCGCACAGAATTCTCCTGTGATTGGGATTTCAACAATACTCCATTCACATAGATATCCTGCGTGTCATATTACCCATGTTTGCAATCCTATTTACAATTAATCATGTTCAAATGTACTAAATAAGCAGAAGTAAAGCTTTTGTAGAGCACATATCAGAGCGCAAGGTCTATGGAAAAAGACCTCCCAATGGTTCAGAGCTCTTTCAATTTAATATTGCACTTTATAACCTAAATACTGCCATGCACGTAAGCAAATTATTGACAGTAGTCTCAAAGTGCTTTCGCAAATTGCCTACCAAATAACAAGAAATCGTACTCACACTTTTTCTAGAACAATTCCTTTTGCATGGGAAGCACCACCAAAAGGATTAGCCTTCCATCTCGTACCCAAATGGGCTTTTTTGTAATCCTTGTCGGCCCATCGTTGTTCTCTACGATGGTTAACGTGTTTTCTAGCAGTACGCAAACCACGGGGCTTACCTTGAATTTTAAAAAATAATTAAAAGAATAAACAAAAACTACAGAAAATAATGATCAAAATGAAGTAATTAGATAAAAATGATTGTTGGAAATTATTATTAGTGTCAGAAATAGCTAATATAAAGTAGATGATCCTAGATAAAAAATTTAACTATGCAGATTTAGGTTGTTTGAAATTTGATTACGTACATATTCAAGTCACTTGGAGATAAAACACTGTTATAAAATTGAGTAAGCACGGAAATGAGTAAGAAAATTAGTTTATAACAATTTAATATCCAAAAAATATTATTTTTATTTATTTATTTACTAATAAGCTGAACTCACCCATCTTCACGCCACAAAAAGCACACCGGAAAAGAGAACGAATGTGATGAAAGGTGACCAACTACAAATTCAGTAAAGCACCAAAAGAGATCTACCAACACAAAAAGTAAAATGTTCTAAATTCAAATGAAACAAACAGCAAGGGAATGTGGTCTTCGTTATAATGTAATTGATTAAGATTCATAATTGTAAATAAAAGGCTTTTATAAATTCCAATTTGCTATAAATTCATTTTAAATTGATTTCCTTTTTATATGTTTTGATTAGAATAAATTGCTTTGGTTGGCGGCATACAAAAATTGATCGCGAAGCGAGATGAAAGATATTTGACAGCAAGAAGCGCACTTTTTGTATATTTTTTTAAGTATCGAGTTTTGAGGCTGTTTAGCTTTTTTTGTGCTTCTACCTCGGACCAAGCTTTTGTACACAGCTGTTCTTACGCCTTTGAAAATCGCTTAGATACGAAATCGCCCCGCAATTAATTGAAGTTAACGCCGAAATTGGGTTAGAGAGGTGTTTGTTTATTTTTTAAAATTTTGACAGCAAAATAATCAACCGCGGTCGAAAAAAAATCGGCCTTATTATTTTCTCCTTTTATTTTTACTTTTTGATTACTAAAAATAAATCGTGTGCTTGCATCTACACACGTCTACACCTATATTATCTTGTGTGTGTTCGGTTGTTTTTAAAATGCGTTGTCTTTTAGGATTGCTTTCAAATACAATGGATGAAAGGAGACACAACAGTTATAGTACATTGGAGCCTGATGTTATCATAACCGATGGAGTAAGTTTGTTTTGATGTTAAATTGATAGGCGGACGTGTAGAGTAGCTATAAATGTTTGTCTTGCTTTTTTTTCCTTTGAGGGCCTATTGTTTATTTTTGATTTATGAACTTGAGACACACTTGAATGAATGTATGTGTACATCCTATTTAAAATTACAGTCAATTCAATTACGAGTTACAAAATACACGCTTTCCAATATTTATTTTTATGAAAATTTAGTTGGGGACATATATGGTCGCTGTTTTATTTCTTTATACATCTAGCTTTGTGTCATAGAAAATCACTTAAAATATACTTTACTCTTTCAAAGGCTTTTATTCCATTCTATTTCTAGTCATAAAAATATAGTCAACGCATTTATGAGCTTGTTAAAAGAAGGCTAATTAAGCTATTTTTCTAATTCAGGCATATTTGAAACGTATGGCATGGTGTAATACTTAGATGGTACACTTTTACTGTGTTTTGATTTTCATTGTTGGCAATAATAAAAGTGTATACAGGAGGAGTCGGAATAAATGCAACGAATCGAGTTAGCATATAGGGAAAACCATTTTGAGCAAAAAAGTTGGTATTACGCTATGGCCAACACTGCGTTTGTTCTACCTGTAATGACTCATCCTGGATAATTTTTAAAGACACTAAGCGTATTCTAGCGACGAACTATAATGAATGATTCGTTAAATTTTACGAAAAATGCCGCTTTAAAAGTCCGATGTCTAATATGAATCGTCATTGACATCGGAATATACCGCTCAATATAGGATCATATTTCCCAGTATTCTCCAATCAATTTTATTTAGGAAGAGAACGAAAATAATTATCACTCACAATAAGATTAAGAATATAAGTTCACAACCTGCACAAGCTGTATATTATGAAAAAAAGAAGGTGCTGCAATTCGAATGTTTTTTCATAAAAGTACCGATGAAATAGCCGGACTAGCGTTCCAGAATAATATATATTTCTAATTCTTATTCTTCATTATTATTTGAGAATGATTTTTATTTTACGTGAAATCCAACACAAAACCTGTGATTGATTTAATAGTAATGTTCCTTTTATAAAAATCGCTGACGGATGAACATACTTTTTATTCTTCTTGCCTGTTATTTATGGCTAAAGCGTAACAAACTAAACAATAAGGAATCGAGTGGACGTTCGGTTATTATCGGTTGATCGGTGTGCGTGTACTATTTATAATGTTCGAGAAACTAGTGGACGTATCGATGGCCACTGCGGTAATGTGCGACTGCCATGGTACGCTGCGCAGTACTGCAATATAAGCAATGCTTCCATTGTCGATTCGGTCAGGCTTCGACGACGGTCTGAAAATGTTCTCGTATACTTTTCAAATTATCGTTCAGCATCTAATGAAGTAAGATTAGCGAAATTCTAATACCTCTGTATCTCTTCTGTGCAGTCTTGAATTCCAAATATAGATCGAACCTTTTCTAAATCCGGATTTTAATTTAAAACTACGAAATTTTTGCACGACATATAGTCCTATAGGATCCATCAAGCTTTCTAGAACGGTTGCTAAATTGTTGATGTTATTTAACGAGTCTTGTATAGATAAGTGAGTATTTTCTAAATGCGAAATAGTTTGTGTCACTACAGAATAGTTTATGGAAATGTTATCTACTTCTTTTTAAACGTCCGAGGAAAAAAGTTGCCGATTCTCGCGAATCGCTTGAGAATTAGAAGAATTAAGTTTGAAAATGACATCTTTCACTTGAGAATAATATTTGCGATGGTAAGATACTGCCTCGATCCATGTTCCCCATCGCATCAATACAGGCTGAGGTGGTAGCGGAATTTGCGGATACAATTGCTTGAATACGCGGATATGTTTGGGAGACTTCACAAACACTTTTTTGGTAGATGATATTAAATCATTCACCCTAGTATACTTGCTTCGAATTGTTACTGCTACGAGATGACATGCGTGTATGAGGCATGTTATGCGAAGAAAAGTCGGAAAACATATTTTTAACATCCTACCAGCTTTCAGCATTGTTGCGGCTCCGTCAGAAACTAACCTGGTGATTTGGGCTCCTACGATACAAAATTCTCTTAACGTATTTTTTATTATGTTTACAACGGTTTCGGCATCAGTTCTTTCAATCCTTTTACTGGCTAACAACAAGGAAGCTGCTGGACCATTACGTTTTAAAGGACGCGCCACAATATGAATCACGCTGTGTTTCTGAGCATCGGTAGTTTCGTCCACAGTGAGCCAGATTTTTTGATTTCTCAACTCGTCTTTTATACAGTCTTTTACTATACTTTGCACATGTGGTAAATTGTACCGCAATTGTCTTTTTGTTGGTAGCTTCCATGATGGACGAAAGTTTTCATTATCTACTAGGTGTTGTGGGATGTTGCACGTGCTCAACATGAAAATAAAGTCATACAAAAATTGCCAGTACGGAATATTGTTTCTTAAATTCAATGCATGACGTTTACTTTTAATATGACTTCTACACTCAAGTGTCGTGCGACCTAGCAACCCCATACCGCAAAATTTGCAACGAATATGCGAACCTGTAAATTCCAAACCAGGGAAACGCCAAATATATTTCTTCACATGCGATGCAAGAGGTACACCAGGCTTACGTCCCATGTTTTCGAAAACACAATGAGAATCCGATAAATAACCGAACGACCAAACTCCTCAATGTCTACCGCATACACCCCCCCTCGTACAGGCGTCTCTGTGGATGCAACCGTTTGTCACGCATTATTTATAGCAACTAAATTGTTGATTCATCAGTTTTACGTATTCATCATTAGAGCGGGCACTTTTTAAATTTCGCAGATGATTTAAGTTGATAGTTCCGGCAATAAAGAATATATTTGTCTGTATTACATTAAGAAATTGGCGTATATGTCATTTATTGCCGGAATTACCAACTTAAGTCATCTGCGAAATTTAAAAAGTGCCCGCTCTATTCATCACTATCAATGATGAATGCGCATAAGGTTTAACATCGCTTGCAATCTATCTGCCGATACTACCTCGTGTCTAGCCAATCGTTCAAGTTTACTTTGTCCCATTGTACTTAACTGCAGTAAGCCTCTTACAGAATTACTGGTTTGAATTGTAGCATTCATTTTATATAAATCCGTTATTATTACGAATGGTAACTCATCTAATACAATATCGTTTATTACAATTATTGTTAATTTATCCATTTTACAACAAAATATTGCCCTAACCTATACCACTTATAAACAGAACGATATAACAGAAGACGTGTTTGAACGTTACCACTGAGACAAGGCCTAAGCGCTTTTCGATGACGTCACGCTGTTTAGGTGATGTATCGCCATGCGCGATATTAGCCTAAACGGTAAAGGAATCGTTTTTTTGCATTCCGTTCTTAGGGTTTGAAGGGCTTCCGGTTTAAAGAGAATGCCAATCGTCAACTGACCCCTTCTGTGCATCTCATTCGATTTTATTTTGGAAAATTGAAGTTTCAAAGCAAAAACCAAACACGTAACCGAGCACCGTTTTCGTGAAAGATGTATTTGTGGTTCATATTTAATCGATTAATTATTATTACTATTTGTAATTGTACATATATTTGAACGAAACTAAAGTTGGAATGATACAGCCATTACAATTTTATTCGAAAATTTGCACAATTTCACGAGAAAATTTACAGACATACTATTTAACCAGGGTCTTTAATTTCATATTATGTGGTGTTTCACCTAATCTGTCATTACTTTTCCCACGATAATTTTTAAGTAGGGTATTTGTAGAACAAGTTATTATAATTGTTGCAATACGTTCACTGCTGTGAATATGACATTTACATACATATATCACTATTCAAATGGCTGTGTTCGGTGATATAATTTAAAATTTATTGTATTAAAACAGAACGTTTATGATACAAAATTTAAAAACATCTCTTCGTGTATAAAAATAATTTTGTTAAATATAACGTAAGAATATGAAGCTATTTGAACAATAATATCTTCACGTTTTTTGTCAAATACAACGGACAGTTAGAGAATTGAGTTGCGATAGCATCTTTCTTAAGCCAAGGATTTTTTAAACTTGCAGTTATAGTTTCACTGGTCCTTGAATCTGTCTTTTACAAAGTGTAACTCACAAACAAAACATACAAAACAGCCGACGCCATAGTACTATAAATAGGCCGCCCGAGTCACGCTTTTAGGTTACCCCGTTTTTATCATTCCAGAAAAGATTTTATCCCTTATACAACACTAGAAAAACATTACAAGTATCACCAACAAAGTACGGAAATATCACTACACAGTATTTTTTAAAATAAAACCAATATAATTTGTATAAATCAATTCAAAACGCACAGACTGTCTAAACGTATAAACGCGTTTATGGCTGATCGTTCACCTAAGACAATATACGTTAGAGCAGGTAGGCCTTGTTATCCCGGGGGTAACGGTTTGGACGGTTTAAACAATTTATGCTATCGCGAAGTCAGACTATGACGTAATTTTCTCAATAATTGTTTAAAGACATAGTTCGTCGCTAAAATATCCTTTTTGATTGTTCCCAGAGTATGAATTATTATTTAAAGGCTAATATATTAAAACAAATATTTTTCAGCATATTTTAAACGACAAATTATCCTTAGAAAAGGGCGATATTTTAGAAGATCGAGAAGATCCTTTATTATTAGGTCCGGAAATCTCAATTATCCCGGTTATAAGAAAATCTGGAAAAATACGTGTCCGCAATTTTCTCGAAGAAGAAAGACGCATGATAATACATAGGGAACGGTCACCAAGAGGTAACGTTCGAATAGTAACCCCGGATGAAGCTGTGAAAGCGGAAAATGAAAATTCGTACTCCAAAAGGAAATCCTTACCTCTTGAGAAGTGTCAGATATGTAAAAAGTTCTTCAGGCGAATGAAAACGCATCTTTTAAAACATGAAGAGAAACAAAGAGACCCCAACGATCCCTTAACCTGTAAACTCTGCATGAAAGCCTTTAACACATACAGCAACCTTAGTATTCACATGAGAACTCATACTGGTGATAAACCATATATTTGCGATATCTGTAATAAATCATTCTCGCAGAGTTGTAACTTGGTTAACCATCTAAGGATACATACAGGAGAAAGACCTTACAAATGCCCGCATTGCGATAGGGCTTTCACACAATCAGGCAATCTTACCAACCATATACGCTTACATACAGACGAAAAACCTTTTAAATGTCACTTTTGCGATCGAGCTTTCACACAATCGGGGAATTTAAACTCGCACATAAGAAACAATCACAAATTCGATGATTCTAGAAGCTTCAGTGATTTCCATTAAGTACGAAGCAAAATTATCAAGCAAGAGATAAGACAAAAATATGCGTACCTATACGAGTAAATACATTGGGTTGATCTAATTTTCTGCCCGAACTGTTGAAGTACCTATATTGAGTACTGTTCTGTTGATTTTTGAGATTTTAGTATTCAAATTTTGTACGATACATCGTTTGCGCATTAGAAAATTAAGCTCGACAGGTGTTTTAAGTTGGCAACACATAATAAAAGCACATATTTTTTTAACTCTAAGAAAAACTGATAATTTTAAGAAAATTAAATTAATTAGTAAAGTAGATGAGAAATATGTTTTGCCAACATAAAATACAAAAACAATGAATACACAGTGTTGTATAAGCTATAATTTTCCAAAGTGCAAACGCACTAGAAGCGACAAACCTTTCTAATTTTCTAACCATTGTGTTTACTGGTATATCGATATTCTAGCTTGTAAGTTTTCGATTTTATGGCTAATTTTAAGGGAAAATATGCTTCCTTACTAATTACTACTTCCCTTTACCCATTTTTTATTGTATTCTTTTAAGTTCCCGGTACGTTTAAGCAATCTTTCGATGTAATAAGATTTAAATGATGAAAACTGTGTGATTCTTTAGAGATATCTTTACGATATTTATATTTATATATACAGGGTTCTTCCATAATGCATCGGTCTTCTGCTTCTTAGTTGCTATTGAAGATATCAGGTTAAAATTTTCAGGGAGTATATAAGAGGATAATATGCACATTCTAGAATTATTTTCAATTATACAGGCCGTTCCAAAGAAGAGTATCGAATCGCGTTTCGGCCAAATGTTCTTTCACTTAGGGAATAGCTGGTAGTCACTGGGTGCCAAGTCCGGATTATAGGGTGGGTGGGTGATGATGTTCCATTTAAACTGTTGCAGGAGAGCGACGGTTTGACGGGCGACGTGTGGGCGAGCGTTGTCGTGAAGAGTGCTTACGCCCTTGCTCAACATTCCTCTTATCCGGTTCTGAATTGCCCGTCTGAGTTTTTCCAGTGTTTCACAGTTCCTGGAGGCATAAAGTCGACCAACAATACCCCCTTTCGATCCCAAAACACAGTTGCCATGACTTTACCGCCAGACTGTGTTTGTTTGAACTTTCGCGGATAGGGCGAAGAGGAATGCCGCCACTCGCGTGATTGTTGTTTGGTCTCAGGTGTAAAGTGGAACGCCCAGGTTTCGTCACCCGTGACAATCGAGTTCCAAAAAGTTTTCCTTTTCACTTTCATAGCGGCGAAGAAATTCACGGGATGAATCAACTCGTTGCCGCTTGTGGTCTTCCGTCAGCATTCGTGGAACCCATCTTGCATACATCTTCCGATACTGCAGCTTTTCCGTTAAAATCCTGTTAATGGTGCTTCGGGAAACCTCGAACCAAAATGCAGAAATCATCCATATTGATCCGCCGATTTTCACGCATGGCTTGCTCAACCTTTGCGATTGTCTCGTCGGAAATTGACGGTCTCCCGCTCCTTTGTTCGTCGTGAATGTTCGTACGATCGGCTGCAAATTCTCTACATCATTTGCGAATGTTTTTGACATCCATGCACGACTCTCTATACACTTCCGTCAATTGGTGATGAATTTCAATCGGTTGAACACCTTTTGCGCTCAAAAAACGAATAACTGCACGAACTTCGCACTTGGCGGTACTCATCAACGGGTAGAGCATTCTCAACGGCTACCAAGCCAAGACTGAGCGTCCCAGCGAGGGGCGACCACGTTTGTTTGGGAGCGGGGGAAGCAACAATCACAACAGTGTGGCCAACAGCCGCACGAACAGTTTCTCTCCGTCCCCAACGCTTTGGAGATCTTACTTTTGGGACTACCCTCGTATTTGGTCAGACCTGTCACTTATATCTGTTGCTTCACTAATACTCTTCTGACTGCTGCGAGGATCTTCAGTTACTTTCAATAAAACTTTTAATTCATTTTCTTCATGTGCAGCTCTCTTAATTCTAACCTTCTTTGGGTATGCAATGTTTCCCGTTTCCGAAAATCTGTTTAAAAGTTTCCGAATGCTGCACTCATCTGGCTGTCTTCGTTCCGAATAGCGTTGATGAGATATTCTACTTGTTAAAAAACAGTTGCTGTGTGCTTCACCCAGCACAAAGGTCATGTCAACAAGTTCGTTTTTACTGAAATTCATCATTAATGAAAAAAACGTTGTTAGTGCAGAAACGTACAACATCTGACAGATATTTTTAAAATTACAGCAGCGAGTGTTTGTAGCAAACCGCCGGCTACCACAAAAAATTTTATATTACAGTCATTTTTTGTAATCTTAGATAAATGTTATTAAATATCTCTAAAACGACGGCAGATAGGTGTAAGGAACCCTTATACTAATTGATATGGAATTTAATTTTCTGTAATATGGAAACATAATATACAAGATGTTCCATTCGAAATGATTGAGAAAAATAGCCGTGAAGTTGTCCACATTGAAAAAATAATGTTGAACGCCCTGTATAATATTGCAGCATGAAATAAAAATGAATTGCCGAAGCCTTAGCAGAAACAGAGTACAAATATTATTTGTTGAACTTCGTGTTTGCGATTGTGGCGATTTTTCAAATAAAAGTATTAAATAGCTAATTTTTTTCTTTTTAATATTGTAACTCTGCAACCTATGATTGGATGTCGCTAATATTTTCAACATCGATAGGCATAAAAAACTGCAAAAATATACGGGGAATTTCATTTAAAAAATGAGCTGACCATCGATACTCTTCTTTGGAACGGCCTGTATAATTGAAAATAATTTTAGAATGTGCATATTATCTTCTTAAATACTTACTGAAAATTTTAATCTTGTATCTTCAATAGCAACTAAGAAACAGAAGACCGACGCATTATTGCAGGACCCTGTATATAGATAAGTTATGTCTGTATATAAACATATATATTTTCTCCAAGTTACTCTTACGAATATCGATATTTACGATATCTCGTTAGTTATTAAGTGTACAATTCTGTTAAAACAGAATTTAAATCATGAATTTATTAAATTTAAAAAGACAAGGAACAAGTAGTCAGTTGTGAATCAATGTATGTCTATTTTTGAAATTCCTTTATCAATAAGTATTGTTTGAGTTTAAGGCAGTGAAGGATTAAGTTAAAATTGTTCATCTTCAACGATTATTTCTTTCCATTTTCCATTTGTAAAATACCGTGTGCGAAAGTTGAGAACGATAATCGAAAAAGTAGCGGTAGTAGTTTTTTATCGGGAACAATTTTCACTTGATCTACCTCCACTGAGTTCTTGCATATCAACAAAACAAGTTTAGCGTGTTCAAATAATGTGTTTTATGCCAGGTACTTGAATCATAAACGAATAACAAAGAAGATGAAAGAAATAAGGCGGAAATTATAAAAAAAGTTCCTCATAGTTAGAACAGAGAAAAATATAGAAGATATAGATTTTTGTACCAAATTTTAACATATTTTCGATTACTCCCAATGTACGGTTTTATTTGAGCAAAGATTCATTATTTTGCTTAAAAAAAAACTAAAGTACACCGCAATACATGCAGTACAAAACCCTTAAGTAAAATAATGTAATAAGAAATACTTTTAATAGATACAAAAAAAACGATATCTGTGTATTACTACATTAAAAATGACTGATTTTTTTTATAATTATTTTTTATAAATAATTATTTTTTATAAGTAATACGTACTCAACATTTTGTCATTTTGACATTAAATTTTGATATTCAAGTTGCAATATATATTTTTTTTGATATTGAATTTTGTGTAATATGTGCCAATTTTGCTTGCTGACGCTGTTTTATGTTAAATAACTGCTGTGTTCGCCTGATTTTTTATTACTATTAGTATTATGTTTTGTAATATGTACTTGGATGCGAATCTCTTTTGTAGCTTGAAGAAAATTCCGTTTCTTCAAATTACAGAACAGATTCGGTATCCTTTTTTTTTCAAGGAGAGAGATATAGACACTTTAGATACTTACTGATCTGATATTTTTTTAAAATAAAATTGTTTGATCTCAAAATTTGTACGTTTTCTATCATTCTTTTTATAGTTATTATTATTTGTATAAATATATTTTGTGAACGTGTAATGATTCTACATATACTTAAATAAAATTATTTATTGTATATTTTTTTGCCTTAAAGAAATATGAATAGAAATGGGGATCAAGTATTTAGCTTCGTAACTGATACGAAGGTTGTGAAACAAAGAATTACGCTATCGAATGGGCCATATAGAGAATTAAGCAGACTCGTATTTTAGTTATCGGTTCCACTCCGATTTACAAAGGACAAATGTGTATTCGTTAGTAAATGTTTTCTTAGAGACTGCGACGAACGGCGTAAAGCTTTAACGTGAGCCGCTGCCTATCGCGACCGGACACCGGCTAGGACAGCATTCACTACTCTCCCTCAAGGAAATGAGGGTGTGACGTGTAACTTAAGTAAAGTGGGAATTAAAAGATCTATTTGTCTCTCTACAAAACTCTAGAGTTTGGATAACAATCTCGTATTTGATATAATTTCTACTGATTTTGCTTTTGGTTATTAGATCTGCGTTTTATTTAAATTTAGCATGTGGGGCTGTGATAGACACATTTGTAACCCCCGAATGATTGACAGGATTATGTTTCAAAGGTACCTTACAGATGAATTTAGTAACGAAATAATGTATCACATCGTCAGTATGGAATAATAAATGTTATAGATACCTAATTTTATTTTTTCCTTCATATTAACGTATTTTATCTAAAAGGCGATTCCATTGATATAAACACTATGTATTGAAATTCAGAGGGCCACCTAGAACCTATATCAGTATATTTAATCTATGTAAAGAATAGATTGCTGTTGAATTGACATGACAAGACTGTAATGGATCTACTGTGTGTCTTTGATTGGAATACCGAAAAAAATCCCTCTAAAATATACTCCTCTCTATTGATCCATTGTCAAGCGCTTTTGCACCATACAAAATTAATAAGCGGCGCCATATTATAAACAACAGAAGTAGAGAAATTGCGTGAAATTTTATTTGCTTCAGAAGTTGTACGCAATGACTATTTAGAAATAAAGATTTTTTAGTGTTCACTCAAATACACTTCTACTAACGTCAAATACTGAAGTGGTTGATTACACTATGCTGGTTGCAAAATGCAACAAGGTGGGCACCCGGGGGGGTTAACCTAATTCGATTATGTTGAATCCAATGGTGCCGTTTTTAAAAGTTAGCTCGGGTGACTGCAGCTGCTTGTCATATGCGCAGACTTCAAGCTGTCCAAAACCGAGCACTCCGTATGGCTCTGGATGCTCCTCGATTCGTCAAGAACGAAACCCTCCACGCCGACACTGGAACGGAAACGCTTCAAACCTTCATACGAAAACTAGCCAGCACCATCTTCGACAGAGTACAGGACCATCCGAACCCACTACTTGCCGAATCGCCGTTCAACTACGATCCTGAAATCCCATGGTGCTACAGATGACCCGCGATGTTCCTAGATCAAATTCCGCCGTAACGCGATTACGACATCCACCCCCTTGCGGTGGGATCCCAGAATCAGAGGACAGAAAATTTTCACTCCAGCGGAAGGTGGATTGAGTAGCTGGAAGCTGGGGTGAAAATCCAATAACCACGGAAGAGGCAAAGGATAGTTCCTGGAACCCTGTAACCATCATAGTCTACAGCTCAGAGCTCAGTCTGTTTTCAGAAGTTAAAGCAAATAACCCAAACGGAAGTGAATAGTGAAAAGTTCGAGATTGTTCATTGTATTGGCTTGTAAAATCAATTAATTTGAAATACCAAAACAACATTATTGAGATTCCACTTGTGCCGATCGAAAAGGTTTTGCTACCACTACTCCACATCAAACTAGGAATTGTTAAAAATGTCATAAAAGCATTGAACTCAGAAGGAAATGCATTCAACGAATTGCATCGTATTTTTACACGGTTAAGTGGGATAAAAATAAAAGAAGGTAGATGTCTGAATCTGAATCTTGATCTATTGAAATATCATTTTGTGTCATATTTATTTTACAAGAATATAGGGTTAGCGACAAGGTTCTCGGAATTCATCGATGCGAAAATTGAAGCGTACTAATTGAAGACATGCTCACTGCTTTTCACCGTTTAAATGTTATCATTAAAAATTAATTTTTTGCATTACCATGTAGAAAAATTCACCGAACAATCACTAAACGAATCCGATGAGCATGGCGAGCGTTTTCATCAAGTGACCGCGAGGTTCGAACATTGACATAACGGCAAAAAGCTACATGCTCTTTTGGATGACATTTGTTGGAATTTACAAGAAGAAGATGACGATACAGAAGAATCAGGGCAATCAAAGAATGAAAAATGAAAAAAATGTTTTTTTTGCAAAAAAGTGATGAAAAACCGACTGAATCGATTCAATTTTTTTCAAATAAAAATTACGTTTTTTTGGTGTCTTTGGGCCTAACATTTTTAAATTGAAATTGCTCGAAAACACGAACTAACTTTTAAAAACGGTTAGCACCATTGGATTCAGCATACTCGAATTAGGTTCACCCCCCGGGTGTCCAGCTTGTTGCAAAAAGTCTCCAATTCAAGCACAGTGTTATCAGGACTCGGTGACGTCACAAACAGGCTGATCAAAAGCGCCCGCGTTTCGCTCACGTTTGCAATGACAGATTGTTTCTTCAATCTTAGTGATGGAAGTAGAATGGTAATATCAGTTTATCGTATACCAAAATCTTCGTTTTTAATGTGCTTTCTCTTATTAAATTGAAAAGCGCGTAAGTTTTCTATTGTGTGTGTAATCCTGTCAAATATATTCCGTTAGTGTTTCTGTGTCTCAATCACATTTACACAATAAAAACAGCTCTTTTATAAACCTATCGCTTGTTTTGTCGAAATAGACCCAGAACCTAAAGCATGGTACCATAATTTATATTTGCCGCCGAAGATTGACTTGAAAATACGCTAATGTAAAGTAAACTTACATAAAATTTATCTCTTTAGAAACTATTAATGAGGTGAATTGAGTAAGTGATCGAATAGAATTTAAAAATAATACGTCATTTTTATATCATTTTTTATTTTATTTTTAGGTACTCCAGAAGTACAATTTGTATCACACGGACATACATACTGTGGTGTAAAAGCATAGTTCATATTATATATTTGTAATATATACTTCTATAATAGCAAACGCAATATATAAATTAATATATCGAGCTATAATTATAAAAAAAAAGAATAAAAAACAAAGGATAAAAAAAAATCGTAGATAACAACTTATAATATTCATCATACACGTAATTAAATACAAAATACGTAATTTATTTTTTGCTTTTCTTTTAGAAAAAAAAAGTAGTAAAACCTATACACAAAATATTTGACTACTGCACACATTTTTTATATAACGATAAATCCGATATACAGGATGTCAGAAATTAAATTCAAGCCGTCGAAAACATTATTTCGGAGATAAATGTGAAAGAAACATCGAATTTTCGTTTTAACGAATTAAATCATAATATCAGCTTAATTTCAAACATCCTATATGTTAATTTAAATTTAAAACTCTGATAATTTCGAACACACTACCTCAAATAATTACAATTGCTTAACAGACTAACAGATCTTACGCAGGTTCTTCTTTTATTAAATTTATACCGGAAAAACATATACATTACGTTAGAAATACCCTTCTATTCTCGAATGCACAGTTAATTACACTGTGCTAGTTCCAAAATGCAACCCGGGGGGTAAACCTAATTCGAGTACGCTAACTCCAATGGTGCCAACCGTTTTTAAAAGTTAGCTTCCGCTTTCGTGCAATTTCAATTCAAAAATTTTAAGCCCAAAGAATCTTCTGGAATTTTCTGGAAAATCTGATCAATGATCGAAGAGCTTTCTGGAACCTTCGAGAATCTTCCATGGACCGCTTATGGACCATTCGTGAACCTTCTAGAAATTTCCATCCCCGCTACTGCCACTTGGTCAAATGGGTATATAAGCGGCGCTGAGAGCTCAGTTTCCAGAAGTCAAAGTGTCAACATCTCCATATTAAAGCAAATAACCCAAACCGAAGTAAATAGCGAAAAGCACTACTAAAGTCTTTTATTCTCTTAACAAGGCACTTATTAGGAAAAAGGACATTTTTAAAGATACAAAATACGAGTTTTTAACAGTGTACACGTACCAGTTCTTACTTGTGGGTGTGAACATGGACTATGTGTCATAGAAACAGAAGCAGAATACAAGCGTGCGAGATAAAGTATTAAAGAGGTACAGAAAGAGTGACTAGAAGCGACAGAAATACTCAACGACTCAATACTAGAGCGGTGCAAAGTGGGACAATAATTGACACAGTGGAGAGGAGGCAGTTGCAGCGGCTGGGACATATGGTAAGGATGGATGACCAAAAAATAGTTAAGCAAATCTGGAAGGCAGGCAGTGACAAGTAATGTAAAAGGAGAAGGCCGCGCAGAACATGGAATGACAAATTGGGAAAACTGCCGAGGAAAAAGAATGTCTAATGGAAAGAGGTGGAAGCTTCAGCGTTGGACCGAACAAGATGGAGGAAATTCAACTCTCAACACCTCTACACCACAAGGTAGATGAGGATGGATTAAGTAAGTATCAAATGTGTATAGACATAGTCGAAAAAGCCAGGGCAAGTGGCATCTCCAAGTATATTTCGGAATGTAGTTGTGAATGATCGTAGGCAGATCATCCAAGACATCTGTAACATTGTGGGATGATCTTATAGCAAATGTCAGCGGATTTTGTCGGAAGAATTGAGCATGAGAAGGATAGCAGCAAAGTTCGTGCCACGACTAGAAACGTCACATGGATGTCTGTATATAAAATATTGAAAGAACAGTTTCGAACTGAACCAGATTTTCTTAGTAAGGTCGCCACAGATAGCAACCATTCAGTTTAAGGATATGATCCTGAAACCAAACAACAATCATTACAATAGGAGAGTCCATCTTCACTCGGCCAACGAAAGCTGGTCAAGCCAAAAGCAACATCAATTCTTTACTGATCTGTTTCTTCGATATTGATTGGATTATCCGCAAAGAGTTCGTATCTTCTGATCAGGCAACTAATGCAGAGTTTTATAGTGACGCTCTAAGGCGGCCAAGGGAGAATATGAGAAGGAAACGCCAGTCGGTAGAGGTCACATATCGCTTTCATGGTACAGCGGTTTTTTATGAAAAGCAACCACCGTACTCGCCTGACTTGGCACCTTGCGGCGCGTTCCTCTTTCCAAAGATCAAAATCCAGTTGAAGGGAGGAAGATTTGACACAATAAAGATCGAAGTTGAATCATAGACGATGCTGAACTCACTAACAAAGCAAGACTTCCAGAATGCATTCCGTTCGTGGCAGAGGGGCTGGGATGGATATTTGCACTCCCAAGGGAACTACTTTGAAGGCGATGAGGTGAATGAAATCCTGGTATTCTTCAATTTTATTTATCGTTACATTTTGGAAACTTTTGGGTACCACCTCGTACATCTCCTGTGATTTGGACGGAAATATAAAAGCTTTATAACTTTTGTGTTGATACAAACTTCAATAATGCATACATCTGCAATTTCGTCCAAATCGCGATTGTTCATTGCATTGGCTTTTAAAATCAATTAATTTGAAATATCAAAAATGGATAAATGTAATTGAATACCTTTTGTTGTGTGTGGAAAATTTGTAATTAAGACCAATCGGCGTAAAATAAGTACTGAAACCGCTCATACAAAATGTTTTTACTGATGTGTATTGAACGCTATCTCTTGTTTATACAACATGCTCTTTGAATTTGAATAAATGGACAAAAACCGGAGCCGCTATGCCATTTAGTGTTCCGATGATTTGGATAGATCTAAGAGAACATGATCCAGCTGAATGTTATGCATGCGTGAATTATACTGACGGTATGAACAGAAGAAAAAGTGGTTCTCTGAAATATATTCCAACAACATATACTCAATTGCTGCTGCCGCATTCAAATACAATTCCTACAATAGCAATTTCAACAGAACAATCTGAGCCATCAGCATTAGAAACCATAAAAACCGAAGAATGTCATTAAAAATTCATTTTTTGCATTCCCATGCAGAAAAATTCGCCGAACAATCACCAAACGAATCCGATAAGCATGGCGAGCGTTTTCATCAAGTGACGACGAAGTTCGAACATTGGTACAGCGGCAAAAAGCTATATGCTCTTTTGGGTGACATTTGTTGGAATTTACAAGAAGAAGACGACGATACAGAAGAATCGGGGCAATCAGAGAATGAAAAATGAAAAAAATTAGAAAATGTTTTTTTTTGCAAAAAAATGAAAAATCGATTGAATCGATTCAAATTTTCAAATAGTTTCTATTCGATGTGTATTCATCGATACGATGCATATTCGATCGATTCCCGTCGATTTAAATTCAATAAATGGTCAAAAAATGATAAAAATTACGTCTTTGGGCTTAAAATTTTTAAATTGAAATTGTTCGAAAACGCGAACTAACTTTTAAAAACGGTTAGCACCATTGGATTCTGCATACTCGAATTAGGTGCCTAGCTTGTTGCAAAAAAAGTCAATTCGAGCACAGTGTTATCAATCAAAGAATATACAGATTGTTCCACTTTTAAGTTACCCTACGTGTTTACTTAGAGTGAAACATTCTGTATACAAAAAAATTATTAATGCAATACGTAATACAAGTAACAATACAAGTAAAATTCGTCATACGTCTTTAAAAAGTACACACATTTGATTTGGGCTTAATATCAATAGAAATAGACACAGATTATAGACGATTTCGATATCATCTATAAGATTATGGTACATGTAATGTTATAAATGGCACAATTCACTTACACGAACAAATTTTGCGTAATGATCCCCGTGAAAAATGTTATTAATTATTTGCACATACCGGCTCTATACCAAATTTGATTTAATAGTACATACAAATCTAATATGTCACAGGGAAAGCTGTACCACTACCACATTCTTTTCTCTGTTGGATACATAGCTATTAAATCAGTTTTGGTTGACAACCGGCAGAAGTTATTTCGCTAAAAGAGCTTAAAAAGGACATTTTTTTGAAAAGTAGTAAAAAAAGCAAATCTAAACACGTTGATCTGTTCTGCATTATGCCTTCAAATAGTGAAGATGAGTTAAAGGTGCGTTTACATCGATAAGGGCGGCGATACTCGATCCGTAACCATAATTATAAAGGTATAATGCATACCAATTGGTTAAGTAATCGTAACCATGGTTACCAATTGAGTATCGCCGCTCTTATCGTTTATCGCAGCTCCAATGTATGCGCACGCAACGAAAGGTTGGGAAAAGCAAACGGACTTATTTATACAGTACAGACTCTTTAATCCGAACTCACCTTAATTCAAACATCCAGTAATCCGAACTAACGTAGACCAAATCGATGGTCCTCTATAATTCGAACAAAGTGCGGTTTAACGAACGTCGTTCGGACTGTAGAGTCGGCTGACAAAATAAAAGTACCGCTAGAAACAACGCGTGGTTAGCTTTATGTGGGTAATTCCCCGACCGTTTCGGGGAAATCCCTTTTGTGAGCCGAAAGTATCGTTCTTAGTTGGAATATCACTACCGTGCAGGCATGTCGCAGAAAAGAAAACACAACACGTTAACCCTATTGCAAAAAGTAGAAATTCTAAATAAATTAGATGAAGGTGAATCGGCATTCCATTTATCTAAAATTTATAACGTCGGAAAATCTACTATTACGGATATTAAGAAACATAAAGAGAACATTTTTAATTTTGTCGCTTCTACTTCTGAAAACGGACCTGGAGGAAGAAAAACTCTGAAATCATGTGAACATTCTAATATGGAAAGCGCCCTTCATACCTGGTTTTTACAACAGCGTGCTAGAGGTACCTCGATTCCTGGAGACATGCTATGTGAAAAGGCTAGGTTTTTTTCTGTGAAGCTATGTATTAAGGACTTTAACGCCAGTTGTGGGTGTTTGTAGAAGATCAAAAAGAGATATGGAATTCGCCAATTGTATCGGGAGAAAAGCTGTCTAGTGATTTTAGTGTAGTAGAACCTTTTAAATTAAAATTCTTAAAAACAATTGAGAGATTAGGCCTAACTTCTGATCAAATTTACAACGCGGATGAGTGGACTTTTTTGGAGGGTGTTGTTCAAAAAAACGTTGGTTAATAAATCTGAAGCATCGGCACCCGGAAGAAAATCAAGTAAAGAAAGGATAACTTTCATGCCATGTGCAAACGCATCAGGAAGTCACAAACTACCGTTATTTGTTTTGGGTAAGTCAAAAACGCCACGTGCTTTTCGTAACTGCCAGTTACCAGTTATTTATAAGGGAGCAACAAAAGCTTGAGTGACAAAGGATCTGTTAAAAGACTGGTTTTATTCGCACTTTGTGCCGTCGGTAGAAAACAAAATGGTGGAATAGGGATTACCTAAGAAAGCTGTGTTACTTTTGGATAATGCTCCTGGCTATCCCGATGCTTTAGAATTAATGAGTGATAAACAAATTTCCGTCATGTACCTTCCACCAAATTGTATACCGATTCTGCGCCCATGGATCAACATGTGATTCAGGCAATTAAACTTAATTATCGCAAGAAACTTCTCCCACAAATTGTTGAATCTAATGATGACATTACACAAATCTTAAAGGCAATAAATTTAAAAGACATGGTATTTTTGCTCGACGAAGCCTGGCAAAGAGTAAAAACTGATCTGTTGAGAAACTTCTGGAAAAATATTTGTCCTAACTTAACTACTGAACAAAAAGATATCGAGTTAGCTATGAACGATGACCAGACTGAAGAAGACTATAATGATGATGATTTACCTTTAAGCGCATTCCTTCCATCTCTTAAAATTCAAACTGCTGAAATCAAGGACATGTTTGGGAAAATTAGTGAAGCTGTATCAGACTAGGATGTACAGGAATGGGTACATGGGGAAAATGAAAATGGAGCATTTCTCACTGAAGAAGAAATAATTGATGAAGTCGCTTCTGATTCAGAAAACGAAGAGAATGTTGATAATCAAGAAAGCGATGGAGAAAAGCCAACAGTTAAGCTTGTGGTGCATGAAGAAGCTGTGAAATGTTTCGCCACGTGTTTAAGATGGGCTTGTAATTTAGCTCCTCAACAAGTAACATTGCTCCGCACGCTGCAGTCAGAATGCATTAAAAAAGAAATTGCTACCAAAAAACAAATACGTATCACCGATTTCTTTTTTGATCATTAAAATGTATATTTTAATTTATGTATTTTTTAATTTGCTTTTCTTTTTTATTTCTAATAAATGTCTTTCAATATAACTTTTTTGTTTTATTGTTAGCTTTTTTTACTTCTCAGTAACACATAAAACCGAATATGTATTCACTATCCAGTAATCCGAAAATATTGCCAATCTGAACTTATCTGTTTAAACCCGTGTTTTAATTAGTTCAGATTAAAGAGTTTGTACTGTATTTATATTTTTTTTTTGTCGAAGGTAACTCAATCCAAATACGTCTTCAGAGAAAGTCCAACTATGGTAGATAGGTACCGTAAAGTTGAGTGGCTTTTGCCACCAGGGTTGACTTTGACCATTTTTCAATATTTGTTTTGTTTATGCACAATTACGTTATTTGTTTTATTTATGCACAATTACGTTATAATAATACTTATTGGCAAAATTTGATTTTTTATTGTTTATAGATTATAGTTGACCAATAAATTAAATTATTATAACGTAATTGTGCATAAATAAAACAAATATTGAAAAATGGCCAAAGTCAACCCTGGTGGCTAAAGCCATCCAACTTTACGGTACCCAATTTGTTGAAAATTTTCTCAAAACAGCTCACGGTGTAATAATTATATTTTTGTGTACGAACTTAATGGTACTCTTACAAAAATATATTTACTTAAATATTTACAAAAAAAATAATTTAAAGGCATACGAAAAATGTGCTTTTATTTACATGTCTGTATTTTTCTTGGATGTACTGGTAAAATCGATATAAACTTATAATAATTTCTTTTTTAATTTTCCGTTTTATGTCTTGCAATCAGTTCCAATTATGACAGTAATTATTAAATAATTCCTCGTCCTTTTTGTGTTCTTTGGGAATTAATTTTGATGTAATTTTACTTTAAACCTTACATTAAAAATATAAAATCACAGTATCAAGTGCAAGATTTCCAATTATGGATTTGTTGTTTTTATTAATATTCCTTAAGTAATACACACATGTTCAACATCTATAGAATGAGAGTGTTTACGTCTTATAGGTAGTACACGATATTTTTTTAGAATTATATTACGTAATCCTATAACTAATATGAATTAATGCTCTTGTCTTCATCATTATTATTATTATTACTATTAAGAAGTATGTAAGCGTTACACTTAGTGTTTCTAAGAGTTCATACTTAAATACAGACTTCTAAAATTGTTTCTGAGGAAAATAGATATAGAGTAGAAAATAAATTATTTATATTCGTTTTTTTCTTCTTACTCGTCATTTTAAAAGCTATAAAAAATAACTCTTTCGTCTTCTGCGAGTTTCGAAATAGCGCCGAGGTATTAAACAGTTCCAAGCGGTTGCAAGCAAGTTTCAAACGATTAATGTTAATCATAACGGATGATTAGAACTGTTTAAAACTCGATCTTTTACCATTTCATTGATTCTCCTGGTCATTTTCCAATTGCTCGTTTTTTAAAATATAAGAACCAATTGTTCGGTCGATAATATCGATTTGTCCCTTATCAATTAAGACCTTAAGATAGTTTAATTCTTCATTTTTTTCCTTTATTAAGCAATTAGGTTGGTCACAATATTACTTTAGACATTGGTTTTCTCGAAGTGCGTCCATTTCACTAATCTATTTGAAATGTAATTGTAGTAGATAATATTTTCTCTAATTTCCAATGTAGCTTGAAGAAGAAAGAACTACATATTATTTTTCTATAGTAGAGCTGAAGGTTGGACAGCGAATCTAAAGATCTAACATTTAATTTACTACAATGTGTAGTTAAAGACTGAATCACCAAGGCGAACTAGATGAATGGCATTATCTTAATTTAAAATTATAATCAAAACAGAAGCAATATAGTCATTAGTAAAATAATCATTTAAAACTAAATGGCAGTAAAATTAATTAATTATTTTCAAACCAGTCCTTGTATATATTTCTTCTAGCTTCAAAAGGTTAAAATTACATCTACTTTAAAAGCTAACATTCAGTTCTTCTTTGTTTATCTTTTAAAATTTGTTTCTTTTACTATTAAATTTTTAAGAAGCGAAACTTTTTACTAATAAAATTCCATTTTCACTAAAGTTATGCTTAGATTAACTACTTTATTCTTCAATAAGGTTAGAGAAATAAATTATGTCATTTGTAAAGTGAAGTATAAAGTATTACATATACAGCATCTTGTGGAATATGCTCCTACTTTTGATTTTTCAAGAGTCATTTTTTTATAGAAAATTATGATAAAATCTTACCTTTATTAATGACCCTAAAACACAATAACAAGGTTTTCTTTGTATATATCTAATTAACGGGCCACTATTGCTGTCTTCGTTATAAACGGTCCTATAAAATTAAATAAAATGGCAAAGTAGTAGTGGTTTTGCTGCTGGTTAATATGCAGAATTACTACTTTTTTTTTTAATTGAACACCTTGTATATTTTTCGAGTATCCTGGTAATCCCGGTAGGGATCAAACATTGTACTGACACTGGACGAACGGTTTTTTTTCCTTGTCCAAGAAGACAGCATACTCCGATTTTTATCCGTAATAAATAATAACCAACCGTCCCGGCCAGTTTTGAACCCGCGTCACAAGTACACTAACCGTTCGACCACCAAGGCGGTCACTACTATAGTAGTATTTTAGAACCAAATATAACGAATATAAAATAATAATCCCATTAATTTTTATTAGCTTGTACATTGTAATATCTTGAATATTTTTGTCACATATTCTAAGCTTTCAAATGCATTGTATATTTTATCATAAATTTAACAATGCATGATCATGTAAAGAATGACTATTTCGAAAAATCAAAAATAAAAACGTTTGTAAAGATGTATAACCTATTTTGTAAAATTCATATCAAAATCCGTATAAATCAATCTAAAGCTACTAGGTTTTAGTTTAATTTCATTGAATAATGCGTATTTCATTCAAAATTTCAGCTAGCAACTTCTTAAAATGCGTTAAGAATAACGAGATATTTCAAAATACAAATGACAAACAATAGAATAGATAAAAATTGTTTACGAATGTAATTAATTTATTTATCTCAAGTGTAGGTAAATACGGTTATACCTTTGATAAGCATCATTTGCTTAATACTTAAACGTAGCTTATATTTAGTTAGGCCATCTAGTTTAGTAACTTTTTCGCTAAAACATGTTTCTTCTTCCACAATTATTTTAATTATACAATAATATTGGTTGATAGTTGATGAATTACATCAAATACTTTTCGGACAAAATACATCGATTACTTAGTAATTGTTATGTGTATGTAGCGTGTATAACATCTATGCAAAAGGATACATCAACATCGTACTCATTGTGTTTCATCATCATGTATTCGCTTGCTTTCATTCAAATTTCTTCGGAAGAGAGTGAATATAATAACGATTAATAGTCACATGTAATCTCGTTGAAAACGTACTGCTTCAGTCATTTTTTTCTTATGTGTTTTAATTTATTTTGGTATTTTTCTTTTAAAGTATACAAATTGTAAAAGAAGTTCAGGATGTAGTTAAAGAATGAAATGGTACATTATGTGAGCATGAAACCTTGTCCAAATTTCACTTTTGTCATCTCAATATTATTGTACACTTGCCCATGAAAATTATGATCGGCCCCGTTCAACTTCAATCGGAATAATCTAGCAGAGTTCGAGTATTCGTTCGGACCAGATCAAGAGTACAGAGCACGTGGAGGGGTAGTGAGGAGTAGAGCAAGAGTGGAACTCAACCCATACTCTTAAACGTATGGATGGAGTAACTCTACGACATTCCCGAATGCAAAAGAGCGCGAGTAGGGTATTTGGAGTAAATTGAGTTACTCCGAACGAATACCCGAACTCGCCTTCTGAACGCTTCCCCCTCCATGGAAATATAAGGTATCAGTCTCAGTTGTTAGATGGCGCATATTATGTTAGGTTGTCAACTTTGTCAAATTTGACAATTGCCAAGTAACTGTTGGCATATTTACAGTTAAAATTATCCACCAATATTAGTATCTTCATAGAATCGCAATTAATTAACGTTTGGAGTAGTGTATAGAATTTTATACGTACGTCAATTTTCATTTCCAGATGATGATGCGCGAGGTAAGTGGCACAGCGTTGCCGAAAGCAGTGCTAAACCACTATTTGTAGTACTTTTTTAGTGCTGCAATACCCCCTAAAATTGATTTTAGAAAACGAGAGGGTATTTTTGTACTCGTGCGGAGAGATATACACGTTGGCCCAGGTCTCACCAGGGTGCGTGATATATTGTACCTAGCGCGATCCGGCATACTTGCATTTATCCCCACCGGCCAATCCTCGTCGCGCGCAACTACCGTAGCTCTGAGAAGCCTATCTGACGCACTCTTTGTCCATCTATGCGCTCGCAAGGTTCTAACAAGTAATCGTGGATTTCGGATACTTTATGTTAGATTATACAACCGCACAGAAGGTACAAATCATGGTATTTGCCGGAAATTCCTACCAAAGCACGGCCGGTCTATTTGCCATAGAGTACATGGATCGTCCTATTCCTCCGCATTTGACGATTGAAAGGATCGTCAAAACGTTTAGGAAATTTGGCTGCGTGGTCGGGAATTGCCGTGAATGCGCTTTCATAGCGGGCAAACGTTGCAACAATGTCCATATATTTTAGCGGTTCACCTTACTACGGAACTTACTAACGCGGTATAGCTATGAGGGAGCACATTCATTCAAATTACGCGCGCAGAGATTAGTGCCATCAAACAATTGAGACTGGAACTAATGAAAATTATCCCCCCACCAAACTCCTCAGGCGTTTTACTTTTTTTAGCGTTGATCTTGATCATGATGCTCCTTACATGACGCATTATTGTGCCCATGATTATGCACGACGCAGGCATACTTTATATTTTTGAATTCTGTGTCATGTAGATATTGTGTAAATGCCTACTGTATTTATTCTAATAGGCCCCGCGGTGTTTAATCGTTCAGGGCAATTTTCTTTGCGGTATTTAAGAGGTACGGCGTGTATTTTCAATCAAACCAAATCCTCATTTTCATTCTTATAAACGCCACGAAAAGTAACTAAGAAACATAAATTTAATACAAATATCTAGGTTCATCGAACTGTCCTCATCGGAGTTCAGTTTTTCACATACGGAAGTTGTGGCATCTTTTATATCGCTTCTACAAAAAACTTCATTGGCTTCTATTTCTTCTGTACCTTCTTTTATCTGTTCTTGAAGTCTTACAATGAATCAATTCATCTTCAGTTGCTTCCGGGTATATTTTTAGAGCACATGCTTTAAATAATTTAATTATTATTAAAGGAGGTAGTTTCCATGCATCAGCAATCCATTTATTTAATATTAATCCTTTGGCCGGAACTTTTAGGTTTCCTCCGTGTGTATATTCTTTTTGTTCAGATTCTAACATTCAATTGTCGTCGAACTCCGTAATCTTCTCTTTAAAAGGCTTGTTCCAAGAAATATCGGGTACTTGGATATATTTGGTACATCTACAAGGAATAACCGCAACATCTACGTTATATTGCTTCAACTCGTTAGTGGTTTCCGCACTAATATGTCTACCCTATGCTAAGAGACGTCTTTGAAATGAAAATTTTCTAAAAGCGGATTTGGGCCAGTTGATTGTAAGGTCCCGATTTATCCAAACATTTTTGCAACTTCTTACAATAATGCCGGTCGTTTCTTGCAACTTTTTTACTTCTTGTATTGTTTTTTTAAAGGCTGCCTATGGTTTCAGTTTCGTTCTATCTACTTTTGCCGCCAATACGATGTTAGCATGTTCTTTTCTTTTTCATGGTCAATCAATTGCATTGGTACGGATTTAAACGCAGTTGGAACAGCGGTTGTAATTGAAACCATATCGAAAAAAACGCGGGTTTTCTTGCAACAATTAAATCGTCTCTTATAATTTTCATGGATTTCCGTATGCTAGATATATACATAATCTAACATATAATTTTCTTGTTTAGATTGTCGGGATCCTTTTGTGGCAAAGCGGTTCTGCAACGCAAAGACAAATTGTTTCTGTCTATAAATTTCTGTAACCAACCGTTACTGGCTACAAGATAATTCTCGCGCTTTTTCTTGTCGTCGTGATACCTTTAATGATTTTTGTCTTTGTGCCAAAATACAGTCGAAAACTGCTCTATCTAATTTACCTGAGATACACTTTCGACTAACTCCATGTATTCTTTTTATAATTACCTACCTCAATTAGTCGAATAAGTATGTAGAAAGTAGCTAGAGTCGCTTCTTGCTTTCGCCAGTCACGCAGCCTATTCTCATTCAAATTCTTCATTTGTCCACTTAACAACAGTCAACTTAAATTCAAAATTATAACTATTGTCTTTTTCTTGCCCCTATCTCTAAATAATTATAGTGCGACTTAGTCTCGATACAACACGACACTACACTATTTCATCATACCGGATGGAGCCGGAAAAAGTTTCGAGCGTAAGTACGTAGGTACCTAAGCCTGGTTATAATTTTCTGCGTACATTCGTTGCCGCCGATATAACAAGGCCTAACTGCTCTGACGTCAGCAGGCTGTGACGTATATTATCTTAGGTGGACGATCAGCCGTAAATGCATTTACACGTTCAGACCGTCTCTGCGTTTTGAATTGGTTTATCCAAATTATATTGGTTTTATTTAAAAAAATGTGCAGTGATATTTTACGCAACACAGATATCGTCACTTGAAAATATACAAAGAAAATTCTACATTTACTTTAAACATTTCATGTACAATCCCTACAGCAACAACGCCAACAGGCTGATATTAGATTTTTACATATGTTACACAACAAAATCGATCATCTTCTGGAAAAACTATCCTACTCGATTATCAACAACTTTTTACTATCCCTTTCTCAGAACCAACGTATAGAATGTGCTCCTACTTTAATAATATTTCTGATAGTGTTGATATTAATTATTCTGATCTTTGGGCCGTTTTAAATAATGTTTAGTAGTTACTTGCATGTATAGTATAGTAATTTAATTTAGTTTAATTTCCTCTTTTGTTGTAGCTTATTAATACATATTATCTTAATTTATCACAATGTGATGGTTATCTTTGTGTATATTTTTTTTGTCCTGTTATTAGACTCGTCTGTTGGACAATAAATGAATTATTATTAAAAAAATAATAATTAGACGATTAAATATCAACCACAAATACATCTTTCACGAAAACGGTGTCCGGTTACGCGTTTAGTTTTTGCTTTGGAACTTTCTTCCAAAATAAAATCGAATGGAATGCGAAAAAGGGCTCAATTGACGACTGGCATCCTCTTTAAACAGGAAGCCTTTCAAAACTTAAAAAAATAAATGCAAAAAAACGATTCCTTTACTGCTTAGGCTACTATCGTGCATGACGATGCATCACCTAAACAGCGTGACGTCATCGAAGAGCGCTTCGGACTTGTCATATCGGCGGTAACAGTATATTGCATAAAGATGTAGCGTTTTTCATTCGGTATCTATTAAAATGCGGCGGCTATTGGAATGACGGTGCTTATTAGAATAAATACGGTATATGGTTCCTACATAACTTTGTCCGGTGTTGGTTTAAACAATATTAAAATTAAATTTTTATTTCACGGACAATTTAAGTTGGTAGTTCCGGTAATAAAGGATATATACGCTTATTCTTGCGTACTCCATGCAGATTTGATCTTTATTGCCTTAATTGTTAACCTAAATAGCCCCTGAATTTTAAAAGTTTCTGCTACAGTTTCATATCTAAAACAAAATCCTTATAAAACATATGTAACTCCAATTGAAGCTTAAAACAAATGACTTCATACTTTAACTACATCACCTTAAATAAAATTTTAAAGAAAACAATACCTATTAATTTATTAAATCATATTTAGAATATATTTCATGTAAATAAATTAATAAATACATAATTAGAAAAAGAAAAAAAACATGACAAAAAAATCAATAAATCAAGGTAAGAAGTATTTTTAATTTTTTTTGTAATAGAAATCTTGTAAAATCTGACTAATAAAAGATTTTCTCTTATAATATACAATAGACATCGCAATCAATAGAGTGTCTGGTAAATTTGGAGAAATGCATCGAAAAAGAATTCATAAAATTCAAAATTTAGTATTTAATAGTAATCGTAAAAGCGATCACCCATCCACCATACACAGACGCGCGTTTCGCAGTTTACTGCTCTTCAGTGTGTCTTGTGGAAGGTAATGGCATTTCAATATTTTAAATTGCATATATACGAAGTAGATGCTTACATGTACGCATGCGGAAATGAAATTAAGATATCCTCATTTGCACATTTTTCTTGCGTTTGCAGCTACTAACTCGACAAAAATGTGCAAATGAGGATTTTTTAATTAGATTTCCTCATGCGTACATTGTTGTATACGAAATATGCACGTTCAATAGATGTCGCTCAATGTACTCGGCCGGCAACCAAGCAAGTCACACTGAGCATATAAGGCAGAACGGATACGACATAGCCCTCTTTCAAAGCTCACAGCACCAGCACCTCTCCTAGCCGTTGTGGCTCTATGTGTTACATCACGTTTTATGTAATAAACAAACTCCAAACAGTTAACTAGTGTTTGATATCAACAATGCATCATGGCGCAGTCAGTGAAACAGTAAGTTAATAACAAGAAAAAAAGTGGGAAGAGAAAAATATAAGTAAAAAAAATAATAAAATATTGACCAAGTAAATAAATCAGCTTTTTCTGATGACTGGAAATTAGTAGTAGAAAATAAAAATTTATTTCAAGGCCTGGGAAGAATTACAATAGAACCATATGACTTTATATTAAAAGAGAACTACACACCAACTGTAGCACCCTGTTGTCATATACCCTTTCAATTGATAAAACCCTTGAAAATAGAACTAGATAAAATGGTGAAAGATAAAATCATTTTACCAGTCAGTGAACCTACAGATTGTTCAAAAAAACAAATAATGAAATTCGAATTTGTTTAGATCCAAAAGCACTAAATAGCGCAATCAAACGAGAACATTTCCAAATCCAACATTTGACGATTTGACGCATGACTTAGGATCAAAATATTTCACGGTTTTTGATGCAAATAAAGGTTTTTGGCGAATAGGTCTCTCTGAGCAAGCTTCCAAATTAACGAAGCTTTGCAAAATTTTTTAAAAGATTGGGAAATTACACATCGAAGAAGCACTCCTCATTTTCCACAATCCAATGGTTTTATCGAACGACACGTTCAAACTGTGAAAAGACTTCTAGACAAGGCTTTAGAAGAGAATAAAGACATGTACGTAGTGTTATTAGAATGTAGATCGACACTAGTTAATCATACTATGCCATCTCCAGCAGAAATTCTCTTTGGAAGAAAAATCAAATGTAACATCCCGATTTCTGATAAACTACCGAGACCAAAATCACACAATTATAATCACGTGTTACGAAAGAAACAACAAAACCAAAAGAAATGTTTTGATAAAAATGCTAATATTTTACCACCTTTGCATGAAAATGAAAGAGTACTTATACAGAGGAAGATAAATTGTGGAAAGCAGGAAACATTAAAAATTGATAAAAATAGGCTTCGATAGTATTTGGTATCATATGATAACAATGACAAAACATTTTATAGAAATAGATTTTTAAGAAAATGTGATAATGATAACACTCTTAATAATGACTTTAAAAAGATCTTCATATAAGTCATTACTACACAAAAAATATGCCGAACATGCATGCTACAAATACAGAAGTTAGTAATAATAATGTGAATGATTCGAACATTCCTACTGAAGCCAGTCTAATTGAACGTGAATTGCTACCTTCAACTAGACCAAAGCGAAGTAATCGTCAACCACCGGCATATCTCAAAGATTACATTTTATACTGAATGAATATGTTAGTATGTGGTTAGCAAATAATACATTATTAATATTTGGTTAAGTATTTTGTAAAAAGGGGAAGATGTTGTATATGAAATATGCACGTTCAATAGATGTCGCTAAGTGTACTCGGCCGGCAAGCAAGCAAGTCACACTGAGCATACAAGGCAGAACGGATACCACATAGCCCTCTTTCAAAGCTCATAGCACCAGCACCTCTCCTAGCCCTTATGGCTCTATGTGTTACACCACGTTTTATGTAATAAACATACTCCAAACAGTTAACTAGTGTTTGATATCAACAACACAACATACATGTAAACATCTATTTCGTAATATAATGGCGACGATCCTTGAATAACAAAATCAAATAAAATTGAGAAGTGTATTCTGTTGTTTAACAGCAATTATTTAAAGTTTCTACATGTTATAAAAAGAAAATGTCCTGTTGCTATTACTATTTCTCCCAATTTTACCGAACTCTCCAATATTTTGATAAAGTTTAGAATACTATGTGTTTAAATATCTTTTTGTTTCATTATACAATGAAAAATAAAATGAAACGGATTCGTATATTTATATATGTATAAAAATTAATATCACAACAAAAAAAGAAGTACATGTATAATTAAAAACACATACAGTTCGTTGCACTGGTTCTTTTAAATATATTTATCTATACATAACTCATATTTCCCCTAAGATTTAAAATATTCACCTAATATATTACTCTATACTAGTGCGACTGCTTACTCTCTACGCACACAGAAAATCTAATTTTCTCCTTCGTACCATAAAGTAATAATCGAACTTGCATTACAACAAAAAATGCAAACAACTTTTGTTACTTTTCGTTTTAGAATTTAAATACAATTACTTTTTTTCCTTTTTCAATTCACACCTCATCTCACGACGCTATGACTAAAAGTGACGATTGCACTGTTACTTTGACGTGTCTTCCTCATCCTCTTCGGAACGGAAATATTGCTCTATTTGGTGATATTGATGTTTCAGCGATGATACATTTCGCGAGAGCATCGCGAGCATACCGTTATGCTACTGCGCCTGCTTCTTAGTGCCTCGCGGCTTGATAGATTCCGAACGCGCCCACATCTCATCCTCGGTGATGTAATCGTCGAAATTCTGGAAGAAATCGATGATCTTGTCGTTCCTCTTGAACGAATATGCGCTGAAAATTAAAAGGTGGTAAGTGAAACAAGAAACGGGTTTAATTTAGTTAAACATTAAAATTCTAATCTCCACTTACCATTTCTTAAACCTCTTCATATTTTCAACGATGTTATACTGCTGCCATCTCTTGGAGAAATTAATCAGACCGTTCGGTAAAAGATTACTATTCCCTATATGCACGAAAGTTAAATCTTGAAGAACTAAACCTCTGCAAAAAAAAACAGATATAAACAATAAATTTTCAGAACAGATTAACTTCGAAATAAGTTAACTTACATGTACGGTATGCAAGGCGGATTCGTTTCAGCTAAAGCTTGCCGATATGCCCTGAAACTGGATGAACTATCGATCAAAGCGCAGTATTCCTTTAGACCTTCTTGAACGTGTTTCTGCCACTCCAAGCGGCGAATTGGGGCCGAATCTAGAGCCGAGAGCAGCGCCAGATATGAGTTGAAGTTGTTGATTTTCCGTAGATGCTTCATGATTTTGATGAACTTCAAGAAGTACCGTTCCCTGTCTTTGGCGTCGGCTAGTAAAATTTTCGTTCTAGCCCTGTATATTAAAAGAATTTTAGTTTAATTAGTTAAAACATCTTTTAATTTTTAAAAACAAACAAAAATATCTTACCAATACGACATCTTGTTGAAATGTTCCGTAAATCGCGTAAGATTTGGCGACCTCTCCTCATTCTGTTCTTGAGCCCAAATTAACACTTCCGGAATCTCGATTTTCATGAACAGTTCGGCATCCAAAAATGTCATTTGTTCGGCGATTTGTTCCGACTTGAAGTCTAAGAGATTATAGGTGGATGGAATCTTCGTGCACGGAAATTCGGTAACAGGGCCTCTTATGCTCAACAATTTCACGTTGTGTCTTTCGAGATGCTTCACTCTTAACGCCTTCGCTAGTGTGATCTCGCCGTAGGATATTAATTGCTGGACGAAATCCATAAGCATTTGTTGCGTGGCACTATCTAGGTCGGAGGGACTAGAAATTAAAAAAAAAATTATAAACCAACTTGACGAACTGGAGTACCTCAGGGTAGGAGAAACAAAATTTGAGTCCAATGCTTTTTGTAAATTTAAAAATACAATCAGAATATTAAAAATTAATAATGAGAATGGGTACTTACGTAAAGTCGCTAACTACCCTAATGATTAACGCAAAAGCTTCTTTCGGCTTCTTATCGGGTTGTGAATAGAAATAGTTAAATCTTCTTATAAGCTTCGTAATTAAATCGTATGGTGTTATAAATGTTCGATAGGTTGTCAAAAAGGCTTCTTGGTAAGCAAATACTAAAAGTCAGAATAAATTAAATTAAAACACAGATCAAACGACATTTCAAAATTGTGAAGATAAATAATTCTAATAGATAGAGATTACTACCAGCATGCTTATTACGTATTATAATTGAGCGTTTTAAAAAATCTATTGTACAAGAAAGTAAAGAGCAGGGCGCTTAATACATTTTGTTTAAATAATAGATCCAGATGATACAGAAAGAAGTAGTATTATAAATTTGTTACTACATACCACCTTCTTTTTCCTCTAAATGAGACCGCAGAAGATTTTATAAGCAAAATACAACTATATTAGACAGACTTCTTTATTCTTTAAATAATGTTTTAGCAACGTGTAAAGTCTGTATAAATTGGTTTTTGTTTTTATACAGGGTGGCGTACCACAAAATATTTTTGTTAAGAGCTATGTAGGTTCATTGGGAGGAAGTTTTAAAATTGTTTTGAAATATACAGAGTGACTCAAAAAGAAGTTACACACCAAAGTTGCGAAAATTTAAATGGAATACCCTGTATATTATTGCATATTTTGATAGTGCGGGCTAAATAAAGGCAAGTTACTATTATGTTTTCTATACCTAACTCAAGCCGTTTTTAAGACATTTACCTATTCTTGAAAATGTAGGCCAACATTTAAGAGGCGCGCCTGTCTTACATATTTAAGCTGGAATTTTCCAAATGCATTTAATTTTAGTCGGAGCATTAGACTTGATAAAATAAAAATGATCCCTAAAAATTATACAGAGTGAACGAAAATATACTTTTGATTTGGACTATCATTAAAGTCAAATAAATTTCTTATATTAAATGGAACATCCTGTATTCATTATGGCATTTAGATTCTAATTTTTACTATTTCTTTTACGAAAGTAGGCTTTGATGGAACTGACGTTATTATTACTGCGCACAAATAGATGATATTTATCAGTCTAACCCTTCAACTAGTTTTTCTTTCATGCTCATTAAAAAGAGACATAACTATAAATAGCAAATACATACTTTTATTGAACAAATAACGAACTTAAATGTAAAAAAAAAAACAAATGTTTTATCAAGTGTTCAAAATGATGTCCATCATTTTCAATGCATAAGCGAACTCTTTCTTGAAATGACTGTTTCACTTTAAATAAATTATCTGGCGTTATAGAAGGAAACACTGCTCTTATTCGGTCTTTCATATTATTGGATGTGGTTGGCGGTCTATCATAAACAATGGTTTTTATATATTCCCATAAGAAAAAATCGGGACTCGTTAGGTCTGGGGACCTTGCTAGCCAATTCTGTGGACCTCCGCGTCCTATCTATCTGTTGAGATATTGCCTATCTAATTCGTTCCTAACATTTACTTGGAAGTGCGCGGGAGCACCGTCTAATCTTTCGGATATTAAGCGGAATATTTTCTAAAATTACAGGTAAATTGTCTCTTATAAATCCAAGACACAATGCGTCATTTAAGTGGCCATCAAAAAAAGTATGGACCTACAACACGCGTTCTAATTATTCCACACCAAACATTAACAGACCATCTGTGCTTACGATCGAGGGTTCTAAAAAAATTGAGATTTTCATTCACAAGACTTCATAATGATAGTCCAAATCAAAAGTATATTTATAATTTTTAGGGATAATTTTTATTCTATCATCAAGTGTAATGCTTCGACTAAAAGTAAATACAATTAGAAATTTCTAGCTTAAATATGTAAGACAGGCGCGCCTCTTAAATCTTGGTCTACATTTTCAAGAATAGTTAAATGTCTCAAAAGCGGCTTGAGTTAGGTAACGGAAACATAAGAGTAACTTGCCTTTATTTAGCTCCCACTATCAAAATATGCAATAATATACAGGATATTCCATTTAAATTTTCACAACTTTGGTGTGTAACTTCTTTTTGAGTCATTCTGTATATTTCAAAACAATTTTAAAACTTGTTCCCAATGAACCCACATGGCTCTTAACAAAAATATTTTACCGTTTTTCGTATACCGTAAACCGACGCGAATGTGGTGCGCCACCTTGTATATTGTCTTGTAGATGTTTAAAGTAAATTACAGAGTAAAACGAATGTGAAGTGATTCAATTATTTAATAGTTCAATTTGTCATTCTAAAATGTGTATGTTCAGAGTTGTACATGTCTAGTTTATTTTGTCTTTCAATGTAATAATGTATTAATATTACTGATACTTGACCTTCTATAAATAATAGAAACTGCATTAAAAGTAAACTAAATTACTTTATACCGTGCGGGAAAGAAAAATGCCAGCGTCATAATGTTATATGCAGAGTTGAAATACGCAATTTTTGACTGAATGAATAGTTGAACTAGACAATACCATCAATAAAAGTGTTCATTACTTTTTCCCAAAAAATATTTTAGTTCAGTTAAATGACAGTTTGACTTTCGCGCAAGGTATGTAATATGTGTCTATACGTTACCACCGATACAAGAAGGCCTAACAACTCTGACATCAACAGGCTGTGACGTATATTGGTTTCGGTAAATGATCAGCCATATTTATCGTTTTGACATTTACACATTCAGACCGTCTCTCACGTTTTGTTTATTCAAATTATATTGGTTTTATTTAAAAAAATACTGTGTAGTGATATTTCCGTACTTTGTTGGTGACACCTGCAATGTTTTTGTGTTGTATAAGCGATAAAACCTTTTCTGAAGCGATGCAAACGAGGTACCTAATCTAAAATGGTGTCGGTTGTGTAGTGATATTTCCGTACTTTATTGGTGATACCTGCAGTGATTTTCTAGTGTTATAAAAACGAGATAACCTAACCTAAGCTGGTGTCGGTTGTTTTGTTTGTGAGTTATCCTTTGTAAATAAAGGAAGATATTAATATATTTAGCTTGCGTCGGTAATTATGAAACTATAATTTTTCGGACGTAATTAATTACTGAAAAAAACCGTCCACAGCAAGGAATCGAACCCCACATCTGCTGCTTGCCGGGTAAACGTGATAACCGCTACACCATGCGTACTGTGGAAGATTCGTTTGCTCTTTAAGCCTAGATGTTACTTATCTACAAATACATCGTAGTATTTCGACAGACAATTTTAATTTTTAGATGCCAAGTACATCAAATGTAATTAATATATTTGGCTTCCGGAAGCCAAACATCTACGCTTAAAGAGCGAACGAATCATCCACAGTCCGCATTGTGTAGTGGCTATCACGCCTACCCGGCAAATAGGAGATGTGGGGTTCGATTCCTCGCTGTGGACAGTTTTTTTTCAGTAATTAATTACGTCGGAAAAATTCCAAGGAAAAATTATAGTTTCAAAAGAAGATATTATTTATTCTTCAACAGCTACAGATTCAAGGACCGGTGAAACTATAACTGTAAGTTTAAAAAATCCTAGGCTTAAAGAAGATGCTATTCCACCTCAATTCCCTAACTGTCCGTTGTATTTGAGCGTGAAGATTTTATTGTTCAAATAGTTTTATATTCTTACGTTATATTTAACAAAATTATTTTTGAACACGAAGAGATGTTTTTAAAGATGTGGGTATCATAAACGTTCTGTTTTAATACAATATATTTTAAATTATATCACCGAATATAGCCATTTGGATACTGATATATGTAAATATTATATTCACAGCAGTGAACGTATTGCAACAATTATAATAACTTGTTCTACAAATACCCTACTTAAAAATGATTGTGGGAAAAGTAATGATAGATTAGATAAAACACCACATAATAGGAAATTAAAGATCTTGGTTAAATAGCATGTCTGCAAATTTTCTCGTGAAAATGAACAAAATTTCAAACAAAAATGCAATTACTGTATTATTTCAACCTTAGTTTCCTCCAAATACATGTACAATTACAAATAATAATAATTAGTCGATTAAATATCAACCACAAATACATCTTTTACGAAAACGGAGCTCGGCTACGTGTTTGGTTTTTGCTTTGAAACTTCGTTTTTCCAAAATAAAATCAAATGGGATGTGAAGAAGAGCTCAGTTGACGACTGGTATCCTCTTTAAACGGGAAGCTCTTCAAAACTTAAAAAAGAGATGCAAAAAAAAAACGATTCCGTTACCGCTTAGACTAATATCGTGCATGGCGATACATCACCTAAACAGCGTGACGTCATCGAAGAGCGCTGAGTCCTTGTTGTCTCGGTGGTAACGGTCTATCTCATTCACAGCATTCAAAATCTTTTGCGAAAACCGCATACTCACCGCCATTTTTCGTAGCTTTCGTGGCCTGTATAATCAACGCGTCAATACAACCCCCTCGAATATCCGGTCCATCATCTTCCGGACTTTTGAAGACCAAAAATTTCTCAATATCAGCGGTCTTCTCCATGAAATCCATGTCACAACTAACGTCAGTCGTGGCCGGACTTTCTTCTACAGTCTTATTGTTAGTGGTGTGCTCCAATAGGTCCGGTAAAGACTTCATGGGGGACTTAGATTCTACGGTAGGAGGAGCTTGAGGCGTGGGAGGCGGGGACGATTTGGACGAGCTGGATTTGGAACGTTTCGGTGGTAATGCGGGCGGTGTTCCCGAATGGCTTATCGGGGTTGAGATGGAATTCGGTGAACGTAGTGGTGATGGTATAGGGCTGAAAACAAAATACTGTTTACTCGAACATAAGAAAAGAATAAAATATTTCCGGACAAAGCAAAACGGTTATATAATCTAATCCTAATACGAGGGTAGATTGACAAGTTTCCGGAATCGCTGCTAGGGCTGTCGTGTTGGTAACTTTTTCGTATCAACTGACTGCAAATGTCAAATCGTTCTGTCAAATAGTCTGGTTTCGGCAAGCATTGAAGTCATGTACCTTTTTGTGTTTTCAATTATGGATAAAAACGAAGTCGAGCGGTCATCAAATTTTTCTATTTGGAAGGGAAAACCGCAACGGAAATCAAATCAAGGTTATATGCCGTTCTTGGGAATTCATCACCTTTATTTTCCACTGTGACCAAATGTGTTGAATTTCAAGAAGATTATATTGAAAAATAAGATATAACTTGAATCCGATTTATTTTGTTTTCCGGAAACTTTTCAATCTACCCTCGTATATAGTTCTTCCTAAGCATTTATGCACACTTTTTGAGATGCGTTATTTCGTCTATTTTTCAATTGAATTAAAAAAAAATAACTCCAATTCAATGTGACGTCACGACTTGATATAAATTACATCCACCCCGTTCGTATTTTAAATTTCTTCCCAATTTTTCACATGGTATATTACAAATGCCCCAGGGCTTCATCTTAGCACCCATACTGTTCGTCAAGCATTACTTTGTCTAAAGAACTTACCTTGAATCACCAGATGAGTATGGAATTGTCAGGTTCTGAACCTGCGTATGGGATGAACGACTAGAACTTTGAGAAGATGTATGCGAAAACGAGCAGGACTGCGTAGTGGGCAGACCCGGCTTGGGCGACTGCGACCAAAGGCCTTGTATGTGAACGGAATGTCTCATGAACTCGCTGTCGTTGGAGTGCGAACAATTGCCAAACATTTCCATGTACGCCATGACTAAAAAAGAAAATAAAAGAATGTAAGTTGAAGAAATGAAAATTTTTACTGAAAAATCATTTCATCTTTCGAAAATATGAAGATAAATAACATCTAGAAAGGCTATTAAGGCAAATTAAAGCGGAATGACGTATGCATGTAGTGATAAAAACGTAAAATTCAAGGTAAATCTAATTTCCTGTTTTGCCGGAACTAATTATGAAGATACAAGATTTTAATGAAAGGATAGGCTAAATCTAATTTAAAATTGCGTTGAAAGTTATTTATAGGATAAAAAAAGCAATTGATCTTTAAGGAGGTATGTATTCAAGCTTAAAGATAATTTTGTTGTTTGTCAGCATAATTTGGAAGGAATAGATGCGACGAAAATAAACTAAGCAAGTGTGAAAAAGAAAATATCCCAGTGTCAATCGATAATTTTATTGCTAACACAGCTTTAGGTTTTAATACTAACTAAACCAAGAAAAAAGAACATCTTAATTTGTATGTATCCAACTTCCAACAAAAGTAATATTTTAAACAGTGTTTCTCAAATCTTCTCAAATCTATAATTAATCATTTCAGAATAAAAATCATAAATGAATCAATATTGAATTTGATTACCATAATTAAGCCGGGCACAATCGGTCTTCGCAACAGAATCGGATCAGTCGCATGGGCCGCGGATTATGAAGAGTGTATGTGTGACTCACAGCCGACATAAGTGATGTTTTGAAATCAATACCCCAGTGTAAAAAATAACAGCTGACGCAATAAAAATGTTTGGTAAATAAAGCGAATATATGCACACTTTGAAGTGTTTTTATTGTAAAAAGTAAACATAGTTTCTTCAAAAATCTGTTGTACTTAATACCCTAACAATAAATAATAATATAATAAATAAACGTAACTTCTTAACAGTGTGGATAGGATTGCTGAAAATTTGCACCATAAGGTATGTTTTCACATTTGTCTCGATGAAGGTTCGCTGTGATGAAAAAGTGTTCTTATATTTCGAGAAAGATTGTTCAACATCTATGGAAGTAACACAGGCATAATTAAAATAATCCTTAGAGTTAATGAATCTGCAGATGCACCACCACACATTTGTCTTAATCTAGTATAATCGGAATGTTGTTTTTAAACATCCTCGAACTTTGCTATAACGCGACCGTTTTTTGCGTCGTTTATATTAACTTCGTCCACGATTCGCACTGATTCTACTAACGACAACCCAGTATCTTGCAATTTTTCTATTGCGTCTAGTAGTCGTTTATAATTATTGCTAATACTTTTTAAATCTGTTTCAACAGAAGTATCTAGAAATCCTTTATGGCTTTCCTTAGTAGCTGTAGCTTCGTCAGGCTCGAATTGTAAAACCACAAATTTTACTTCTTGGAAATGTTCAGAATAATAAAAAGCCCCTTGCAACCATGTTCCCCAACGCGTAAGAATCGACCGTGGTGGTTCGCGAATACCGGTACAAAGCCTGTGAAATGCTCGAATCTGTTTTGGAGATTTGAGAAATACTTCTTTTGTATTTGCAATTAATGCATCCACCTCCGGGTAACATTCTCGAATAGTTTGTGCCACAAGATGTAAAGCATGAACTTTGCACGTAACATGTAAAAGTCCCTCACGCTTTTCTTTAAGAGAACGGCCTGCACTTCATATTGTCGCTGCTCCATCGCTCATAAACATCAACAGTTGACTAGTTGATACTTGAAATTGTTGTAACGCATCGAGCACTACGCTCGTAATTGCTTCGCCAGTACACTTTTTTGGTCTTTTGCTAGCTAATAAGATTGCAAATTTCGGCTTAATAGAATCTAGTACTCGTACTGTAATATTCAAAATAGAATTTTGTTACAATCTGCCGTCTCATCAAGACTCATCAAGCTGTTTATTTTTTAATTCTCCATTGATCCTGTTTTCGATATGTTTACGTATACTTTGTAGCTCTTTCCGCAACACTGTCTGTGATGGTAAGTTCCACTCGCGATTGTATGTACGCCAAAACTGTCGAAACGATTCTTTATCGAGTATGCAAAGCGATAGACCACAGAAAATAAACATCAAAAGTAAATCCAACATAAATTGAGTTTGAGGTGGCACGCCATTTTTCTCCTCTTTGTGCTGTACACTATTTATATGTCTTTTACAGTCGTCTTTGTTCCAGCACGGCAAAGGTATTTTGCAAACTCTACACAATACTTTAGTTCCATTGTAGTTCAAATCGGGAAATTCACTGATAAATTTGGTGACTGTATTAGCCAACGATCGTTTATTTTCCTTGCGTACGTTAAACATACTCACATACATATATTTATCTCTATAATTACGACTAACGCTGTGAAGGGTTGATGAGAAACTGTTACAATAAATCAATAATTTCATTCGCTGAGGTAGCGCGTGCCGATTCATCTACATACATACGTCGCGTCGTGGGCGCGGCAACCTCACTTCTAACCTGGCGCGAAGCTCTCTGTGCCCGGCCTAACCATAATATTATCATTAAGCTGTTTTTGAAAAACCCCGTTTTAAAACAAAGCTTTCGCATAGAATCTGCAACGTTATGTTCACTGGAAAGAAACACACAAAAACCAAACCAAAAACCAGCAAATCTTTAAAAAATGATTTGAAAGAGCTTTGTTATACCGTGTAGGAGTATCGGGAATTACAATATCCACTCTATAAATTCTAAATAAATTTATAAAAGCATTGTGTTTGTTTGGTACATTGTAATTCGCCTTGTAATAGTTGTTTTACACACGCGGTATAAGTACAAAACAAATGACACGTGTATTTAAACACGAGTGAAATAAATTAATTTTGTTTTGTTTATAAATGTCGATAAAGCATGATATTCAGATAAAAATTCTGAGCGAAACACCAAATAAAAAAAAAAACAAGAATAACAGTGGAAAACTCATAAAATAAAACTATTGAGCAGTGTAAAATATGAGTTAGAAGAGAGACGGTAGTACACAAGGAAAACTATTTGCTTGCTTACCCGAGTAAGCCACTGATTGGAACACTAGAAAGAGTATAGAATTAAAATCACGTCACCTGTTATCATCGGAAGGGACAAAACTGCATTTTTTTGCTAGTTTGTTGAACATACTACATAATGTACCTATGTGGCATTGGAAAATGTGGAACTTACTGTGTTTCTTTTTCGGAGGCAAAGGCGGCGGCTGACCGCTGTCATCGGCCGTTGTGTTGACGCTGGACGAGGAACTAGTAGTGATGCTATGATGTGATTGATGCATTTGGCACGTTACCAAAACTTCACCACCTAGGAACATTAGCAGATTATAAGGTTTTTGAATAAATTGATGTTTCAAAAAAAGCTGAGTCTACGTAAACTTGTTTGAATTCAGCGTCATTTTTTAGGATTCTAAAGAATCAAATTGCAAACTGTATTCGGGTAAACGTACAACAACTAAAGCTTAGGCGATTTACATTTACATGCATATAATTGCTTTGTTCTTGATTTTCATTACATGTTCTTTATTAAAACTGTTTAATAAATCTGATATACACTATCGCTCATAAGTATTTGGGAACCTCAAATTTCAGGGTAAATCATTAAATACTTAAATGGAAATATTAAAATATGTATTTGGTATAGGTACACAAATATACAACTTTATCAGTTAAAATTATTTATTTCACCTAAATTTTAGATTCATCTATGTGACCGCCTTTAATTTTAATGATTGCGTCGCATAATCTTCTTCTTCTTCCTGCAATTAATTTTAACAATGTTTCTGGAGTTATTCGAGCCCATGCTGCCTGTAGTTTGTTCCACATGTCATCTGCTGAAGTTGGAGCAGTTTTTCTTATTTCCCGATCGAGTTCTTCCGATAATAATTCGATGGAATTCAAGTCCGAGCTTTGGGGTGGCCATTTCATGATTGTTAAGTGTTCCTCTTTCAACTGTTCTAAATATTGCTCGCATAATTTTGAAATGTGTTTTCGGTCATTGCCTTGTCGGAATACAAAATTCTGACTCAAAATTCTTACGCCAGAGGGTATTGCATTTTCCTCTAAGATTATGCCTTGAATTTTTACGAGATTACCTGCAGATGTACCAGTAAAACAACCCCAAATCATTACCGAACCACCGCCGTGTTTGACAGTAGAGACTGTGAATTGCTTTAGTACACGTTCACCTTCAGATCTTCTTACAAACACTCGCCTTCGCGAACCGAAAATCTCGAATTTGGATACGTCGGTCCACAATACCTTGCTTCAATCTTCTACCGCCCAATTTCGATGTTCACCTCTTTTTCTTATTAATTTGGCGAAGCAAGGGCTTTCGCGTCGCAATTCGTCCGTGAAGGTCGGCTTTTTGCAGACGGCGCTTAACCGTGGACACGTTAATCGACTTCGGAAGTACAGTATTGATTTCTGCGGTGACTTCTGGAGCTGTTTTTCTTCTATTTCGCTTGCTGGACACCATGATTGCAATATCTTGAGCTGATGTTGTCGCCCTTGGTCTACCACTTCTTACTTAATTAGAAAACTGCAACTTTCACTGTATTTTTGAATGTTATAATCAACAGTAGATGGATTTAAATGTAATTTTCTAGCAATTTGACCATTGCTTATGCCTAGGTTATGTTGTGCTACTATCAGAGCACGCGTTTCAACACTAATTTCTTTCCTGTTCGGCATGTTTTAAAATCTTAAACGAAATTATAAACACTATTCGTTAAGAGATGTTGTCATGTACTAACACGGAACGATAACTGATCGTAATTTAAAAATATTACTTCAAATGGCTTTATTATAGCTTCATGATTCACAGTAAAATTACCAACTGTTACATTTTTCCTGGAATTACAAGAAATACGTTCTTTGTTGTCGCTACTACCTGCGCTTTTATGATGATATTACCTCTCATACAGATAAAAGAAGTAAATACACTAATATTATTTAATGAATTTAAGTGAATCTTACTGATTGTTAGCATACTATTCAATAATGCTGGAATGTATTTCCTAAATACATTCTTTGAATACAAAAATCTAAAATCCAAGGGTGCCCAAATACTTATTGAACGGTAGTGTATAATATGTGTGAAAATTAAAAATTATTACTTAACATTATTAAGGCGTTGAAAAAATAATTCAATTATTTTACCGAATTCTAATTTTTTTCACCTTGACAACCACAAATCATATTTATTAAAGTACTTTCAAGTCTAAATTTAAATCTGACATCATAAAGGATCAATCGTGTCCCAGTTTTGTGGTTTTCAGACTGAGGTTACTGCTGTTGGTGAATATATGACAGCAATTGATTTTTATGACAGATGACAGCACTCATCAATAAAAAAAAGTTTCTTAGCATTTTTGTCGGGCGTTCGATGGCCAGATATTACTTCTGAATTATAAAATGTTCCTATTTCATTTCTGAAATCAAATTTTTTTCTCGGAGAAAAAGTTAACTTATTTTATTTTGCCTGGTTGTTAGACAAACTAAATCGCATTCACCAACTGCTTGATGTTCATTAATTTCAAACTTTTCCAAGCAAGCGCACAATATAATTTTCTATCTCGGTAACCCAGTTTCGTAAATATTTGCAACAAATTTGACGATTTTATAAGATAAGCATTTCAAGGATGTCCAATTTATTTACTTTCGAGCGAATGTAGGTGTTATCAGATAATTTACTATCACTTACCCAAAGTGGAATCAGGTACATTATCATACGGTGATGGCTGTCTTTCGTGTTTCCGCCTGGTCTTTTGCGGAATGGCCGGAGGAACAGACTCATCGATTGCAGACTTATCGACATCGTCTCCGGTGGTGATGCTAGGCGAATGGTTCGAGGAGAAATCCGAAGAAGAGGACAGGAAGGTCTTCTGCGTAAGCGTCCTCATATTCATGAGCGTTAGCTGGTTCTCCAGAAAGCTCCTTTGGTTCTCCAAGAAGCTATCGGCGTTCATCTCCGTAACTGAACTCGTGGCCTGCTTCGAGGAGCTGTAACATTGTTGCGAACTCCACTGGGAGCTTACCGTGCTCTGCTGCGAGCTGCGCTTCGAATAGCTAGAGCTTCGTAGCGATTGCACCGACATGAAGCCCGAATCTGTATTGGATAGGCGGTGAAAATCGTTAGATTGGTTTAGGAATAGGCTTAAGTTGTGGTGGGGGGAATTTATGAAGGAATCGTCATCCGGCCATGGATGATTTAAACCATTAGTTGCTGAAATTATCAAAAATATAAGACGCTATACCATCATTTCCATCTTTGTTAGTAACTTTTATAAGATAAATTTTTTTCTCTAACGGTTAAAGTGTAGTAGAAAATCTTCAAACAAATCATGTGTTGTTGCCACCCTAATTAAAAAAAAAGCGTTGCAAATTTCAAGCTCACAATTATAGAAATTAAAATCCATTGAGTAATAAATTATCAATAGGATCAAATGATAACTAAGAAAAATTAGTAAAAAATAATATATCTATAAAGTTGCTTACAGGTTAAATCAGACAAATCGCTTTCTAATACTGCTTCATTATCAACACTATGATCCATCAACGCGTTGAGCTCTTCCTCATCATCTCTAGAGTGATTCAAAACAGAATCTAGGCTACCGGTTGCTGACAATAAGGAACTAGAGTCTTCAGGAGATCTGGACCTCAACGACATCCTGTAATCAAAAGACTAATTAGTTTTGCATACATCCAAACTGAAATGAATCAATTTGGTACCTTTCCAAACTCGATCCAAAGATCGAATTATCCGAATTGAACGCCCTGTAATTATGCTCCAGATTCTTCTTCTTAGGTGGTAGCGGCGGAGGAGTTATAAAGTTATCCGATTCTTTTCTATACATCCTAGTAAAATATTTGGTTTTAAAAACACTTCTTCTTTGGTATCATATCTACTTACCCATGGGGTAATGGTGGTTTAGGAGGTGGACTTGAATCCCTTAGAATAGATTCAGTACTATGACTATTTCTTACTATTCTAGAATTAGCCGACGATTGTTCCAATTTCTGTAGATCTCTTGGTGTTAGCGGAATATCAGGTAATGAATTTCTTTGAGCGGGCATATCTAAGTTGGTAGAACCGTGCGATGGCCTTGGGGTCGTCATGTATGTTAAGTTAGGCTGAGTGGTTAGTTTGCTTTCGACTTCTTTGATTAAGATCTAAAATCAAATGGTTTTGGAATATTTGGAAATGATTTTTTGTTGAGTCCAATTACCTTAACAGCATCATCTAAATGACTTAAAACTTCTTCAACATTCTGCTCATCTAAAGCGGAGCATTGATCATCAATGAGAGCGTCATCGCAAAGCTTGATCAGTTTAGCTACCCTCTGATACATTCTATTCGTAGCTGCTTTAATCATTTTGGTGCTATCTGGTGACACTATGGATCTTTGGACTATTAAATTGATGGCCCATATCGTGTCCAAGACTATGGTACCATTTCCGGGTAACATTTCCAACTTCTTCTTAGAGACGACATCGCGAAAATGTTTTAAAGCTATCGATAGCTGAAGGATGGAGATTTTTAAAAAGGTTCGATGCAATTTTTTCGAATTTTACCTGTTTATATTGATGATCAAGTTCCTCTACCGGTCCCTTATTGTACATGGCTCTGTTGTTTACCACATTCGCCTCCTTGATGGTCCTACCACCTTTCGGGCTTTGCGATCGAACACCTTGGTTAATTGGACTGCGCATCTGCGAAATCTTTTCAAGGACGTCGTCCTTGAATGAACGGGCCCTTTTCGCAAGCTTCGTGCTTTTAAAGGAGGGCTTATGGCCTCCTGGACCAGATCCGGCCAATGGACTTGAAGTTGAATTTTCACTTTCTGGAAAAAAAGAAAAAAAAATTTTACACAATAAGTTTATGTAGATTTATCGTGTGAATGTGGATGTTTTTATAGATTTGCAGCATTAAAGGCACTTAAGTTCTAAGGTCTTGTGATGGACTAATCAAGGAAGTAGTGGGTATGTTTTTCATCGGAAAATCTTGAGAAGATTCTATCACTACGTAGAAAACATATTTCTAAGCGGCACGAAATACAGGCAGCATTGGTGAGGTATAACAATAATAATGCAGGGTGGCTCGGAAGGAACGGACCAAACTCCAGAAGTGTATTGTATATATGAAAATAATGTAAAAGAACTCATATGTTCCATTTTGTTTTCAAGTTATAGCGTAATTAAAAGATTTTAACTAGCGTTCTTGTAAATGGTCCAAACGTTTGCTTGTTTTTGAGTTAATACGTTTTAAATAAAATAAAAATATCCTTGCATTGACTACCCATGTAAAGTCAGATACGTTCGACATTAAAAGCTTTTTCGCTTTTTATCACAAATGACATTCCACTAGACTATTGTTTATGGGGCTGGTTTAAAAATTAAATTTACAAAGTAAAGGTCGACAGTCGGGATGTACAAATTCGACGTATTAGCAATATTGCAGCTGATATTAAAGAATGACATGGAGTAACCAGGAAAGCAACAGGCACCCTTCATAGACGAAGCATAAAGGTCAATGGGGGTATTTTTGAATATTTATTAAAAGAAAGCTATGATTAAATAAATGTTAATGTATGAAATTTTGCTTATTTGTAATTACGCTATAACTTGAAAACAAATGAAAATCGAATAAGAACATATGAGTTTTTTACATTATTTTCACATGTACAATACACTACTGGAGTTTGGTCCGTTGCTTCTGACTCACCCTGTATAGTGAAGCTTCCAAAAGGCATTCAAACGGTAATAATCTTAAAGTAACAGTTTCTGTTGGTCCTTAATTTTGGGCATCTCACAATACAGTAGTGATCGGCTATAACGAACCTGCTTAAAGCGAACTACCGGTTGTTGCGTACCAAAACCGAGGGTCTCGTTATATTTGCCCTAAAAATAATATTAAAAACTACCTTTTATTGTGAACCCGCAGTTTTAGAGTCTTAACAGAAATGGTTTCTGTTTAAAGCGAACTTGTTTAGATACTACATCAATACACAATATTCGGAAAGCCCATGCAAAACAGATAAGAACGTCAAGCACATTCATATGTATATTGAATCGAATGTTTGCTTTTTATATTTTTGATCTATCTGCACATTAAGACAAACGTTTTTTTAAGAAGAGGAAATACATACACAAGAGTTCGATAATTAAATCCGTTCTTTTAAATCAAACGCAGCATAAAAGGAATAAATGTTCTATTAGTTAATACATACACGTTGCCTTGTGCATATGTATTATTCTGGTTTAAGTTTTTGTCACACATCATTGCACATCTGTTTTTGCATTTATGTGTTCATTTGCAATTTAGAAGTCCCAAGAAGTTAGCACGTAAAAATGGAGAACTCGAGAGGAAACTTATCGCAAAAACGTAAACGATCTTTTACGTTACGTGATAAATAGGAAATGATCCGCGAAATAGAAAATGGAAAAACCCAAAGTATCGTCCGTCATGAACATAATCTCTCTAAATCTACTGCAGGAACCGTTAAATAAAACTAAAATTAAAGAACCTTTTGAGCATGGTAGCGTAATATTTAAAAAAATCAAAAAAGAACAAAGAAACAATAATGTGCCCATAAGCGGTTCAGTTTTACAAATACAAGCTATAGAATTTGGAAAAAGATTAAATGATGAACAGTTTATTTGTAGTAGAAGCTGGATTGAAAAATTTAGAAGTAGACATGATATTCATAGTTGCAAAATTGTTAGAGAAGCCGATGATATTAATACGGATGTTGTGCCATATTGCTTAAATAATAAGTGGCCTGAAATTAGAAGACAGTATAAGAATTAGTGTTTATGCCACCAAACACTAGCTCCAAGCTTCAGCCTACGCACCAGGGAATAATACACGCATTTAAAAGCTGCTATCGACATTTTTTGTTTATAAACATAATTAATTTAATTGAAGGTAAATCTAGGTCTAGAAATTTACTGGATGCAAAAAATTTTAGTCATAAAGCATGGCAAAAAGTTACGGAGAAAACTATCAATAATTGTTTCAAACATGCTGGTTACTGCACTTCTTTTGATGAGTTTGACTCTGATGACGAATTATTACTTTTACAATGGTTGAAGAAGCAAAAATCATCTTTAACAACTATTGATTTATCTGTCGTTGATAATGAAGTTGTAAAAAGTGTTATGCAGAATATCAATTATAACAAATTCGTTCATGTAGGCAATCGCCGAATTCTTAACTGACGATGACATAACTAACAGCGTACTCAATGAATCTGTAGACGATTCCAGTAGTGATGAAAGTAAATCCCTTCTAATCAAGAAGCGCTACAATGTGTAAGGAAACTTCACTTCTCTTTACAGTCTCAACACCCCTAAAGATGCTTTGAATATATTTGCCAACATTGAGGATACTATTGAACAAACTTGCGCTAGCACGAAATTGTAACAGTAAAAAATTACACTCTTTTAATCAGTACATGTAATATTGAAATATATGTATGCAGTATTTTTCAAAATTTGTACTCTTGTGTAAATAAATATCGTTTGAATGATGTAGTTATTACTAATTTGTTAACTTATCCAATGCATTTAATCCGTTTTGGTTATTACGAACTCAGCATATAACGAACTGAATTTCTCGGTCCCTTGTGGTTCGTTACATCCGGACACTACTGTACACCCAAAACTAAATTTGATCAACATATACTGAATATATATTTTATTAACAAACTCGTTTGAATTAAACATCTCACTTAATTTGTAAAGCAAATGTATTTGGATATGAATAAATGATTTGAGTTACTAAATATTTTATATATGTAGATCTGAAGATGTCGTGGATTTATGATTGTTTTACGGATTATTGTTACACGTTTCTTCTTGTTTATAAGCGCTAAAAAACATATATACAGAATGTAAGTAAGCATCATGTATTTATACTTTTGTTTCAAGCAAAAATATTCGAAATATTACTTACGAGTTACATTGTAAAGGAAAAATACATTGTTGTTGGCCGGAAAAAGAATTGAATTTTGCATTTTTGACATTGTTTATGCAATAACAATACTAATGTTCTTTAAATAAAAGATCACTTGAGCTGAAAATATAAATAGAAACAACGATTTTAAGCAATTTCTTTGAGTGTAGAACTCGTTTAAGTATAATAGAATCTTAACAAATAAATAAATCAATACTAAAATGTTATTTACTGTCTAGCAATATATGTCATATTTTTTATTATTCATGAGTAATTCACCACCTTTAAAAAAACCGAGATATTACACCTACGATTGACGTCATATTAAAGTGAAAACTACAAGCTATCACTCACGTCTTATCTAAAGAAACACATAATGAAATAAAATATCATCAACCTTTATATCCTGTTTCCGAAATGCACACAGTGACTTGCAATTGAATTAGCTGTATTATAAGCATTTTCATGAAAAACTGTGCGATTAATTAGTTTATCATATGTAAATCGCAAAAGATATGAAGTAAACGTCGATAAAGATTATTTCTAAAACATCAAAACCAGAACCCCACGAAGAAATAGATTTCATAATGGGGTTAATTCAATGACAATGGACTGTAACTAGAGAAATATTAAATAGTGCTGCATATACACATACAGAGAATGTAGTAACAAGTGGTTTTTCTAAGATCTTTGAGTTGTTACAATATTAGAGTAAGAATTTTGTTTTTAATTGGTCATATCTTTGTACTTCGAACTTATGCAAACAAAAAAACAAACCAATTCGGTTATTTTTAAAACGTCATTAACATTGATGACTGAATAAACGACAAAGGAAATAATGAAATATACATACAATATATGATTGAAATGTTCAGATTTTGAAATGGCATTTGACTTGTGTCATAAATCTTCAACGTAGTCAGGAATCCAAATGTAAAGTTTTGAATGATTTTTTTGAATCGTTTCTTAAAGGTTATAAGTTATAAATCGATTCCAACCCAGGTTTCATTTAAAAACACACTATTGGAAAATAGGGAAAGGAAATAAACAAGTTCTAATGTATTTTTTTTTCAAATTGTGTGATTGTTTATTTTTTAAAGACTATGCAATATAATGTTCCAAAAAAGGTATAAACAAATCTACAAATAATAATGTCTTAAAAATCGTTGAAGATATGGCTAAGTTCAATTTTAACGACAAAAACTTTCAATTCAGATGAAAAATTCCGATATCTCTTTCGTACGTTGCACATTAACGCAATTGCTATTTGCAATCTCAGAAAAGGCTGTATTTATTCAAAGGAACGCTTCCAGACTAAACAATACGCGATGTATACTCCTGAAAAGCTGTTTTTGAGTGCATGTGCGGACTTCTGCGCTAATGAATACTTGACACTTTCCAAGAACTCCGCAAAAACACTTCTACATGATTCTTAACGAAACAGAAGAGGGAAATGAAATGCGTATCTGGAAACGCTGAAAAGGTAGCTGCATGTAAACAGAAAGTTCTATGCGGTAGTAGCGACAGTATTTTGATATGAAAAGGCTACGAGCATTGTTCAGAAGTGCTACATCTTCATCCTCTTGTTTAATAGGACTACATTATAGACAAAAAAAGTTGCAGAGATTTTTTTCATAGAAAAGCGAATATTATAAATTCGCATAACAGGAATGCCAATCAATTTTTCCGTTAGCCTAGCTTTTCCCTGTTACGTAAAAATCAATGGAATGTTGATCTGAATTTAATTCACTTCTGCAGATACAATTACATCACTCTAAGATATTGCGAAACAGGGCAATTAATAAATACGAACGTCGAACGTGTAATTAAACATCGAGATAATATATTCCGCTAATGAGTTCTACATTATGATTCAGATCACGTTCTGAAGTGTTGTGTATAAGGAGTGCTTTTTCTATATATTTTTTTTCATTAGACGAGTGCTTAATATGTAGTAATTGGACGTCATTCGCTTATGGTGGAGGCCAAAAGTGTCAGAACAATGGGACGTTATGTGGATGGAATGATAAACCTTATATTTTTAACTTTATTGTTTGATATAATTCAACTGTCCAAGTTTAAAAAAATATTTTGCTAACATACTTCTATGGCATCTGTAGATCATTTTGTTAAATACTCTTCCTTTATTTAGTTTAGATTTGATTTTACTTCTTCTTAGATTTTAAGTACAAGTGTTCAGCACGTTTTATTTTCCTTTTAACATGTGTGCATATTGTATGCGACCGTTGCATTGTTTTCTGTGTGGTCCAGAGGATAAGATTTGTATCTTTTGTTCTCATTCGAGCTTCGCGAAAGTTATTTGAACATATTCTTAGGACTTAAGAAATCATATATAACCCGTATTGTTCTACTTCCTCTATTTTAACTATATGGACCTCTGGTGTTATGTATGTATGTAACTATATACTGTTATGTATGTAACTATATACTAAGGGATGAAGCTGCATCTTCAATATACACACACAGACTCTACTCTCAACCGTCCTAGCAGTAAGACGTAACTATTAATACATGTATATACTTTATCATTAGAAAGTTAGAATAAAACTAGTGATAGTAACCTCGATGATTTCATTTGATGAACACACACACGAACCAATTTATTTTCATAACAATTTGGACATGAAGACGAAATAAATTTTTTAATTGCCTAAAAGAAAATTAAGAATAAAAGAAGGTCAATTTGAAAAGAAAAAATGAAAATCAAGTGAACAATTGAAGACCAATTCCAAAAAAAGAAATCTACCAGCCATAAATTACACGTTGGGTCGCAGTGTAATAATTCTACAATATTTTATATGTTCTTAACCCGTGATTATTTAAAAGAGAATCTACTCATACTTTGAAAAAAACATGTTTATTAAGAAATTACTGCACCTAAGAATCCAAAAAGTATATTTTAAATATGTAGCAATAAATAATTATTTATTTCCGACAACACCTTCGGGGTACATTAAAACCATTACGCTGATTCCAGAGAGCCGTTATTTCCCTTACCGTGCTTCTGCAATATCCTCTGCAAATGAGCAAATTTCCTTGTTCAGTTATAATTCTAAGTCAACCAGTACTTTTAACTTTAATTTCGATGGTTCTTGTTTGTGTGTAGTGTTTAACAATATTTCCCACAGAAGGTTTTGCTATTCCCAATTCAGTGATGATTTGCTTTAATGGTTTTCCTCAATAAAACTGGGACACAATAATTTCAAGCAATTTTTGTGAAGCAGAGACATCTCTAATTTGATAACATTTTTCCGCCATCCCAACATTTAATTGTCTTATTGTCTATATTTTTATAATTTCAATTAAAGAATACAGTGTCAAACGTTGATAGATGTCCAAAAAGATGTTTCTTTCGATTTTACAGCCAATTTCGAAATACATAGAAACAGTTCACTAAAACCCTGCTGCTGATGATGATGATAGGTTGGCTATCGAAACGTGCGTCCAGTACGAATTAAGTGTTGTGGTAAGGGTTTTAGTGAACTGTTTCAGTGTTCCAGTGCCACAGTTTTAGAGTACCCGTTTAGTTTTATCGAAATACATACTTTAAAGTATCTTAAAAATATGGTGAATTTTTTAAAGAAATCATTAACTATCCTAACATACGAGGGTAGATTCATGTCAATTGACTGCAGATGTCAAATCGATCTGTCAAATAGTCTGATTTTGGAAATCATTGAAGTCAAGTAGCTTTTTATGTTTTCAGTTATGGATAAAAACGAAGTTCGAGCGGTCATCAAATTTTTCTATTTGGAAGGGAACTGCAACGGAAATCAAATCAAGATTAGATGCCGTTCTTAGGGATTCATCGCCTTCATTTTCCACCGTGAGTTTTTGGGTTTCGGAATTCAATCACGGCCGCACGCACAGTGATGAACCACGTTCAGGACGTCGGAAAACGGCTACCACGCCAGAAATTGTGGATAAAATCTATGACATGGTTTTGGCAGATCGCCGAATAAAAGTGCGTGAAATTGAGGAAGCCGTGGGCACCTCTTACGAATGAATAGTTCATATTTTACATAGTGAACTGGGTTTAAAAAAGCTTTCTGCAAGATGCGTGCCGTATTTGCTCAATTCGGAGGAAAAACGCATTCGAGCTCGAACCTCAGCCGATTGTTTGGATGTGTTTACGAGGAATCCGACGGATTTTAAAAGACGATTCGTGACCATGGATGAGACCTGGATTCATCACTACACACCAGAAACAAAAATGCAATCAAAACTGTGGATTGAACGCGGCGAATCGGTTTCGAAGAAGGCAAGAGTATTCACTTGGCTGAAAAGGTTACTGGCCAATATTACACAACACTTTTGGACAAATTGAAAGCAGCAATTCAGGAAAAACGCCTGGGAATGGACAAGAAAAAAGTGTTGTTGCACCACGACAATGCGCCCGTTCATTCAAGTGCAATCGCTCAGCAAAAATTGACAGAATTGAAGTTCGAAATCCTTCCGCAAGTGTGTTAACCTTTGAGGAGATTAATTGAAAAATAAAATATAACTTGAATCCGATTTATTTTGTTTTCATTGCCATTCTGGAAACTTTTCAATCTACCCTCGTATGGTTGCTAGGACTTCTATTATATTCAACTTACTAAAAGCGTTTGCTATAGTTTGAAGTTATTTGGTTGTACTCAGGAGGAATTTGCATAGTTTTGCAAAAAGAAAGTCCATGCAATACGTAAGAAACGTGAAAGAACACTGTAAGGAGCCAGTCTTCTGTTTGGTACAATTTTTGGCTTAATTCTGGGAATGCTTTTCAAAGAAAACGATTCGACAACTCAATGTAAAGAAAACTTCAACCATATTTTGGCCATATGAAAAAAAATTCTTAGTAGAGCAACTTGAGTGGAAAAGTTTGATAAGCATTGTTTTGATTTTGCCAATTTCTTTCCCCCTATTTAATCGTGGTGTTTAGTTCTAATAATTTTATAAACAAGTAATTTACTCCAAGGTCTTGGGAGGAGGTTTATTCTTAATTTTTTTGTTAAGGAAATATCGACAAAACTGGCGACTTTAATTTAATTGCTATCGTGATGTCTGTATATTAAATGCCATCAGAGGTTTAATTATTACTAATAGATCCAAAACCTTAAAACATTTTGGAACACATGCATCAAATAATCATATTATCTTCGAAAAAAATACGTAGATACTTCTATGGGTGCTGAACGACATATCTTAGATATCATTAAAAATCATTTTAAAATTAATTTTTAGTTGCCACTTAAATGATAATTTGTTTTGTTTGTTGTTATATATAGTATAACATAGCACCATTAGCCAATAAATCAAAATTTATTATAATTAAAGAATATTCTTTGTAAGAAGTTCTTTGCATCAGAAGCTCAAATATTACTTTTCTGTAAATAATAGGAAATCAAAAGGATTTATTGATTTTAATAATTATAAATCTTGAGAGTTTTCACTTAAAAAAGCTTTTTATCGTAATCTTAATTAAGCTATAATTTATAAAAATTAGAAAATATTCTAAAAATTACGAAAAATATCAGAAAATGTTTTTCGAGTCTTAAGGTTGTTTACTACGCTAAAAGTAATAGTTATTAGAAAGCTTTACTATGATTCCAACCTTTTGGTGGTCGCGATTTGCTTAAAAAAAATTAATGTTTTTATTACTTATTCCAGTAACTTGCTTCTGCGTTCTGTAGGCTTTATTTATACCATAATCCACTTTAGAAGAGCAACTCAATAAAAACCAGCAAACTTATGCAAAAAAAGATAAATCAACGTCCTCAATAGTTTGATCGGCACCGTATATTCAACAAATCCATGCTTGAGCAATTACACAAATCGCTACTGGCTATGCAACGTACGTTCTCTGTTTACATAGTTGTTTACATTCGCTTTCATCCAACTCCGGCGGCGTACAGGTACTTACACTACCGCACATAAGTATTTGGGCACCCCTGGATTTTAGATTTTTGTATACAAAGAATGTATTTAGGAAATACATTCCGGCATTATTGAATAGTATGCTAATAATCAGTAAGATTCGCTTAAATTCGTTAAATAATATCGGTCTATTTACACATGAGAGATAATACCGTCATAAAAGCGCAGGTAGTAGTGACAACAACGCGTATTTCTTAAAATTCCACGAAAAATGTAACAGTTGATAATTTCACTATGAATCATGAAGCTATAATAAAGCCATTTGAAGTAATATTTGTAAATTACGTTACAGTTATCGTTCCATGTTAGTAGCGACAACATCCCTTAAGGAATAGTGTTTATAATTTTAAAACATGTCGAAAAAGAAAGAAATTGGTGTTGAAACGCGTAGTCTGATAGTAGCACAACAAAACCTAGGCATAAACAATCAACAAATTGCTAGAAAATTACATTTAAATCCATCTACTGTTGATTCTAATACAAAAAAATACAGTGAATGTGGCAGTTTTCTAAATAAAGTACGAAGTGGTAGACCAAAGGCGACAACATCAGCTCGAGATATTGCAATGGTGGTATCCAGTAAGCGAAATAGCAGAAAAACAGCTCCAGTAATCCTCGCAGAAATCAATACTGTACTTCCGAAGCCGATTAGCGTGTCCACGGTTAAACGCCGTCTGTAAAAAGGTGGCCTTCACGGACGAATTGCAATGCGAAAGTCCTTGCTTCGCTAAATTAATAAAAGAAAAGAAGTGAACATCGAAATTGGATGATACAAGAACAAGGTATTATGGGCCGACGAAACCAAATAGATAGAGATTTTCGGTTCGCGAAGACGAATGTTTGTAAGAAGATGTGTAGGTGAACGCGCACTAGAGCAATGCACAGTCTACCGTCAAACACGGCGATGGTTCGGTAACGGTTTGGGGTTGTTTTGCTGGTACACCCGCAGGTGATTTCGAAAAAATTCAAGGCATATAAAATGTAATACCCTCTGGTGTAAGAATTTTGGGTCAGAATTTTGTATTCCAACAAGACAATGACCCAAAACACACTTCAAAATTATGCAAGCAAAGTTTAGAACAGTTGGAAGAGGAAGGGACACTAATAATCATGAAATGGCCACCCCAAAACCAAGATTTGAATCCTATTGAGTTATTATGGGAAGAACTCGATCGGGAAGCAAGAAAAGCTGTTCCAACTTCAGCAGACGACATGTGGAACAAGCTATAGGCAGCATGGGCCCGAATAACTCCGGAAACATTGTTAAAATTAATTGCAAGGATGCTCCGATTATGCGGCCCAAGCATTAAAAGTAAAGGAGGTCATATACACGAATCTAAAATTTAGGTCAGATAAATAATTTCAATTGTTAAAGTTGTATATTTGTGTATACTTAAACACCAAATACTTATTTTAATATTTAATGATTTACCTTGAAATTTGAGGTGCCCAAATACTTATGAGCGGTAGTGTAGATTGAAGGATATAACTAACTCGATTTGCTGTACACGAAACGGTCTAAACGGAGAAGGCTTTGACAGGATTGACGTCGTTGAAAATATCGAAGCGTTTGATGGCGAGACTTTATTTGGTTGTACGACGAGGTAAATTGCGGTCACAACACTACGCAAAACAAACAGTTACGTAAGTTAAATCGAAATCATCTTTATGGCGTCCAGAATGATAAAAAGCATAAAATGAATTATGAATGTAAAATGTTTCGTTCAGCTAACTTTATAACGATTTAATTTAATAATACGGGTACTTGTAGATAAAAATAAGTGGTTGTTATGAAGATTAGAGAGAAATAAAAGAGGTTGTAATTCATTTGAGAGGCGCTCAAATTGCCAAAAGCACTCTGTACGAGATGATTGCTATTCCATTAAAACCAAACTTGTAACGTGTGCAGCGGAAACTGAACATCCTGTATACTTGAATATAATTTTGTTATGCAGCACTCGTCTCCGAATATTTTGGTCCTTTTTGTACTTGCTATTAAAATTTGAAAACAATTCTCTAATCGCACATATTTTAATTACATTTATGAAAAAAGCATTGCATTTTCTTCGCTATCACCCTTCTGTAGAGTTATGTATTTAAATTTGTTAAAATGTTGTTATTTAGTACATTTTTGAGGTAATCGATGCATGAAACTGCTTCTAATGAAATGGATAACATGCTAATGTATTTCTCTTTTGAAAGTTTTAAACCTCATCATTTTAGGGGTAATTGTGAATTTGGTTATCTAACAAAAGTTTTTCTAGTTAAATTAACCGGAACACTAGGAAACTGTGAACTTACATCAAACGATACTAAAATTTATTTATCTGTAAGCTCAATGTTTATAGTTTTTGCAATGAACGCGTAAGAATCTTTAATAGCCAAATCGGGAATCTGTATAGGTAATTGGTTCAATTTGTCAGATAACCATTATTGGGTTCTTTTAATTTCCAATGCTTGGAAATTTCAAAATCAAATAGTATAAAATTAGTTGAGCCACTAAAAACCCTTTAAATTTTGCATCAGGCTTTGAATATTTAATGCTTTTAAAAATTGGCTTGCTTGCAAATAAAGTATAACCTGCGATAATTGGTTATCTGGTTCAATTTGGCAGATAAGACATGGAAATTTACAAAAACAAACATAACTTAAAGAATTCAGATTTAGGACCACTAAATTCCAGCCTTTAAATTTTTGCGTAATTTAGGATTTGCATATTTTAAAACTGTCCGTTTTAAAATTGTTTACTTTTGATTTGCGTAAATTGAAATTACTATACACGCAGAGAAATGGTTTCTTGCATCAAGAAAATAGATTTTCTTGCAAAATCAGTCTCTGATTTTCTTGAAATTTAATTTGAATTAAATAAATATTTTTTTAGGATTAGAAAATCAAGAAAATCCAAGACAAAAAAATGTTTCTTCCAAGTAAATCATTTAGTTTTATGTTAAGAAAATATTGGGAAAAATGATCCAGATCTCACAAAGTTCTATTCAGAAATTAGGGGACCGGTTTCGTGTTCAAAAAACATATCAGGCCAGCTACAAGGATATCCAATAAAAGAAAAATTATAATAACGGAAAAAAAGATAAAGTTAGTAATTAAAAATTAGGAGCAAGTGAATGAACTAATTTTTAAAGTTTTTTTTTTTTATATTTACAGCATAATTAAATTTCTTCAATAATGTAATTAAATAGGGATTATTTTTATGTAGTTGAATAATTAATAAGATCATATTTTAGTTTATCTCTTTTATTATTATTATTATTTATTATATATTTAAAAAAACTATAGTTAAATCAGTACACGTGGTAAATAATAATAAAAACAAAAGAAAATATTACATTAACCGGTATCTTTTGAAAATGTTTATGAAACGTTGTACATTAAAGGTTATATCATTATATGGGTAAGTGGCATCTGTATTCCGGTTTCTACTATCTAGGACGGCATGACTATAACTACTGGAACTAGATGGCGTCAAGAAATATTTCAGTTGCTGTTTTTGAATATTAGTGGTATAAATTGAGAGAGATAAAAGCAATGTCGGCAGGAGCAATAAGCTTTAATGCTTTTTTCTTCTCATATTTATTTTTGCCGGTAATGATCCCATCAATACCAGGAGCAATTTATTAGCATATTATCTTGGTTACTGTTTCTAAGCACTTTTTTCACGTGTACTTCTACAGTAAGTTCACTTTTGTTTGAACGTTATTTTGTAGATAACCTCTCTATTTTCGTCTTTTTTAGAATCACAAGCAATGATTAGTAAAGTTCGATGTTCTATCTATTTAGAGGAAGATTAAACATAGTAATATGGTTTCAAAAAAGTAATTGCTTTATATTCTTATTTACCGAAACGAAGTAGTAAAAAAAATCAAATGGATCAAATTAATTTACATTTAATTAAATTGACACTTTCTTCGGTTATTTTCATTAATGGAACAAACAGGAAGTTACTTCCATTCATTATATCTTACATATTTTCAGATCAAAGTCCAAATTCCCCTCATAACGAAAGTAAAGATAGTTTAAAACATGTTCTAAATTCCAATATTTTATTATGTTCTTAAAATATTGCCTTAAATCATTTCTTAGAAGGATTTTAAAGACAGCTACAAATTTATTACCTAAACATTGAGGTAATACATTCTTTTTTTATAAACAGAAATGACTCAAAGTCCATGTTAAACACAAATATTTCAGTAACATTATTAAGAAAATTACTATGAAAACTATTTCTTCCTTTCCTGTATACATACAAACTTAATATAGCAATAACCAGTAATAATCGTGTATTAGAAAGAATTTTTATCTTCAAGTAAATATAAATAAAAGATAATTTCTGGTTTTAAAGATAAAGTGCCAGTAATATTGAATTACAGCGCAGTCACAGCGTGCGTTTAAGTAGAATAAATAAGAAAATGTTGGTGTTAGTTTAAAATATTCTAAAAAAAATTGACATCAACATTTAAAGCAAGCCTTGAATATGAGTAAGAAATAATGCAATAAACATTTCCGATCAATAACAAAACATCAAAAGAATTTCAAGCAGCAGGCGGCCAAGATTTCGCATGGCAAAAATTTCATCACCGCCGTAAAGCACACATGTCAATAGCTAAGCCTGTATCATGATCATGACTAATAATAACCGCCGCTTATCCTAAACCATATAAGGGATTTCCAAAAAGAAATGTTAGAAGATAACGAAATAGTGTGAAATAAATTACTGCCAATAAAAATTACCTTAAATGACAAATGCGGCGATTCTTAAAACCTTTTCCAATATACACTCAATACTAGAATAAACAAAACAATATCACACGAAATGAAAGATAATATCAGGATTAAAACAAAACACTGTTCGTAAACACTAAAAACAAATGCTGTCGCTTGTTTCCGACGCCAATGTACCAATAAAATAACGAGACGATTGTTGTAGCTTATTATCCGAATAAAAAAATCGTATATCAAATACTTTTTGTCACCGCAGTGTGCCGTGGAATCCGAGAAAACGTGAAGAACGTAACGCACGACGTATACACGCACAGCTGTCTGCGATCCGTAGGCGACGAAATGAACAAGTTATACGCGCGACCAGCGCCTACTCAATATTCTCTTGGACTACTGTCTACTGTCACTTTAAAACAATCCCGAGAGTGGTGTTGCTTGGTTAATATGTTCCCGTACAACGATAAGTCGTGGTGGGGGAAAGATCTAGACGACTGCTTAGCTCATACACTTCGGATACCAAGCCGCAAAGAATTCCACCATGCCCGGTTATCCTATTCGTCAGCTGTTTGTTTTACCGCAGCATGTTAGATTGTTTCCGACCTGAACGGCTTTAGTAGATAAATCCCGAAATAAAAACGATGTGGAAGAACAAAAACCAGACACGGGTTGGATCGTCTTGGATGAGAAGCACTGGATAGTATTTTTTTGTTTGAATAGTTGAGATTCCTTGAAAACTTTGAAGGGATATAATTGCCTTTGTTGATGTAAACGCAAGGAGATATAAAGAGCGAGTGTTACACAAAAATCAAAAGAATACCTAAATACAGTTCCTGGCCATCGAATTAGGACCACTTAAAGATATTATGATTTTGGGGTAAAATTTAAAGAAACCATTGGTAATGTTGGCAATATTATTATTTAATTACATATAACATGCAAGTAAGTATAATTTGAACATATATTTCTTGTTCCTCCTCTGTGTTTTATTAGTTCCTCCATCCTTTTTGGCATGCCAATGCAGCTTTTTAGTTTTTTTTTTAATTTCGTCGCTATTATGCCATACATCTTCAATATGTTGTTGTAATTCTTCCTTTGTAGTTGAGTTCCGGGTACTTACGATGTTTTTCAAGACATTCCACACATTTTCAATAGGGTTTATGTTTGTTGAATTGCCTGGCCAAGGTAGTACACGCAGATTTTTAGATTCATGGTATCGCATTACATTTTTTGTCTTATGACACGGTGTATTGTCTTGAATGAAAGATATGGTCCTTGAGTCGGATTCAATGAACCAACTCTCCACTAAGAATTTTATAGCGACGAAATTAAAGAAACAGTCGAGGAAATAATAAATAATAGTAAATATATGTTCAAATTATACTTACTTGCATGTTACATGTAATTAAATAATAATATTGCCAAGATTACCAACTGCTTTTTTAATTTTGCCCCAAAATCATAATATTTTTAATTGGTCCTAATTCGATGGCCAGCGAATGTAAGGTTTCCTAATTTCTTAGCTTACAAACTGTAAAAGTTTAGCGATTATTGCTATTACCTTTTTCTAAAGGGTTGCTTTTAATCAATTGAATGCGGCAATTAATTTGATTACCTTGAAAGGTATTCAAATTATAGATGAACTCGGAAAAAAAACGAACTCAAATTTCGCGAAGTGTTCGTTTTAAGCAAGCATCCACTATAAAAGACGTTAATTTTTTTATGATATATTTGAAAAAATACGTTTTTGTTTCTAATAAACCAAATTTACTTTCCACACATCACTTTTATCAGAAGAAAATAATAGTGTATACATTTCATAATTCAAGTTTTCCTCAAAGTCTGGATCTTTCCATTTTATATAACTCCTAAAAGGTAATTTTGTGTATGCAAAAAGATTTATATCATCATAATGTTTCTGGCCTTTCTATAGTAAAAAAGGCACAATTTCTATAATTTCTAGATGTTATATCTGATTTAGAGCCATGATTAACTAACTCTTCTTATCGTAATGATTTTTAAAATTTCCTATGGGCCATTTTAACAGATATCCACTTCTTTACATACGTGTTAAAACTCTTGTTGTCCGACTACGCTATTGAAAAATACACTTTATGCAAATGAGATTGCACCACATTTAAAATATTCGCTAATGCTTTCAAGAAACTTTTCTAGAAATGAAATTATTACCGTATGAAATCAGTCGGTCTACTTGATTGCTTTTTCCCGAAACTGTTATTCCCGAAACTGTGGCATAATCTTCTCTGGCATCTTTCTCTGATGAGATATCATTTTATAACTTCATGATTTAATCTAATATGTGTCCCTTTGATTTTTTGTTTTGGAAACACTTGTATTTTACTTTCCTTCCATCACTGTTTTAAATATCTTTTTATATGTATATTCATTTGTCCTGTAAATGGTATTTCTGTTGGACAATAAAGGTTATTATTATTATTATTATTATAAGAACAATAAGCATTATTTGGTGCTACAATTATGGTTAAATTTTAGTTCAGTTTACGGATCATGCATCGCTTGCAACTCTAATCATTCTGCTGTGTTGCGTTGGTGGAGAACATACACATAAGGAAAGAAAATGTCTAGCTATACGAAAAAGCGTACATGCGACAACGGTAAACGCGAACGAGTGATTCACCACAAGCGGAGGGGTTGGCGGCAGCCGACGATGTGGTTAGTTCCGAGGTAGACTGCATTATGTGCGTACGATCTTAGTAAGAATTTCTAGAGTATTTATTTTTCTTTCCTTTTATTTCATTCAATTAGTCAGTCAGGCAGTCAGTGTGCTGTAACAGCCCTGAAGATGTCCCATAAGAGTGTGGACGAAACGTCGGCCAAAGCTACAACAACACGGTTCCAATCCGGAAACCAAGAGTATAGTATTATTGACGACCGCGGAAGCCTACGGACCAAATCCAGGAGTAATTACTATTCAGTAATAATGTTAAATAAATTGATTTCTTCGTTAATTGCAATTTATTTTACATTTTATACGTAGTTTTGTTTTAAGCCCGATAGTACTTAAAACTATAAAGAATAATACGAACAATTAAATACTAATCAAATTTTTGGTATGATTTGAAAGATTTATTAATGGCATTAACATTCGAAAATGATCTCGGGCATATGGTCACCACGTCTGTTCTTGATGACGGCCAATTTTGGGTTACTTTTTCGAGTGCTGCTGGCCGTATGTCACGTATAACACGAACAATGTTGGCTTCCAAGGCGTCAATTGTTGCTGGATTATTGACATAAGCCAGTGACTTTACCATATATTTTACGTAGACCCATAGGTAATAATCGAGAGGTGTCATGGTGTCAAATCGCAAGACTTTGGAGACCAATTGACAGGTCCATTCCTCGAAATTAACTGCACAGAAGGACGATTATGTGGGCCATAAAAATCACAAAGTAGATAACTGATTTTCAAAATAAATTTAAATAATTTGGTAGCGTTGTTCAAGTGTTAGTGATGAGTAGAGCGGGCCAAGAGAGCCCGCGGCAGGTTAGAAATGAGTTAGATATGTATGTACACAGATGAGTCGCCACGGTCTTCAATTTATTGATTTATTGCAACAGTCTCTCGTCAACCCTTCGCAGCGTTAGTCGTACTTATTATAGATGAATATAATTTATATATGTAACTATGTCTAACGTACGCAAGGAAAATAATCGGCCGTTAGCTAGTAAAGTGACTAAATTTATCAGTGAATGTCCGGATTTAAACTACAATGGAACCATATAATATATGGAATATTGTGTAGAGTTTGTAAAATACTGTTAATGTGCTGGAACAAATGCGTCTGTAAAAGACATATTAATAGTGTATAGCACAAAAATAAGAAAAATGACGTGCCACCTCAAACCCAATTTCAGTTGGATTTACTTTTAATGATCATTGTATGTGGTCCACCGCTTCGCGTACTCGATAAAGAAGCGTTTCGGCAGTTTTGGCGTACATACAATCCCGAGCCGAACTTACCATCACGGACAGCGTTACGGAGAGATCTACCACGTATAGGTAAGGATATCGAAAATAGGATCAAAGCAGAATTAAAAGATAAAGAGCTGTGGCTATGTCTTGATGAGACGACAGATTGCAAAAAAAATCTATTTTGAATATTATAGTACGAGTACTAGATCCTGTTAAACCGAAATTTGCAATTTTATTAGCTAGCAAAGACTAAAAACGTGTACTGGTGTAGCAATTACGGTCGTAGTGCTCGATACGTTACAACAATTCCAAGTGTCAACTAATCAACTGTTGATGTTCATGAGCGATGGTGCAGCGACAATGTGTAGTGTAGGCCGTTCTCTTAAAGAAAAGTGTGAGCGACTTTTACATGTTACGTGTAAAGTCCATGCTTTACATCTTGTGGCACAAACTATTCGAGAATGTTACCCGGAGGTAGATGCATTAATAGCAAATACAAAAAAAGTGTTTCTCAAAAGTCCTAAACGGATTGGAGCATTCCACAGGTTTTGTCCTGGTATTCGCGAATCACCACAGCCTATTTTTAGGCGTTGGGGAACGTGGTTCCAAACCGCTTTTTTATTATTCTCAACATTTCCAAGAAGACAATCTTTTAAGTACATTTTTTCATCGCGGCGAACATCCTTCACCGAGGCAAATGTGGAAACATACCTGATCGTGCAACTTTTTCAACAAGCCTATCCCGCTTTATTAAGAAGCTCCGTTTATTTTTTATATTATTATTTATTGTTACGTTATTAAGTACAACAGATTTTTAAATAACTACTTTGGTTACTTTTAGAGTTATTACCTTATTACATCACATTTACAACACATCCCGTTTTCAAACAAAAAAAAATAATGACAATAAAAACACCTCAGCGTGTGCATGTATTCGCTCTATTTACCAAACATTATTATTGCGTCGGCTTCAATTTTTTACTCTGCTGTATATCACATGTCTGCTGTGAGTCACATATACGCTATTTATAATAAGCGGCCCATGCATCTAACTCCGATTCTGTTGCGGGGACCGATTTGGCCGCCTGCTCTAGTGATGAATGTGATGACTTGCCAGTATACTGATCATAAATGTCAAAAAGTGAACGCAGTATGACAGCTCGTTTGACAGTTAACTTTTTCGCAAGTTCTATCTAAACAACACCCTATTTAAACTATTTTCAATAAATATAACTTTTTGTAACAAAGTCCTAAGTGGCGCATTTCATTGGCAGACAGTGTCTTCACAGTACTTTCAACTGCTATATTATGAAACAGATAATGAGTATAAAGTTGCATACGTTGCATTTAATTTAATTTATAGTTTAGAACAAAAAAAATGTAAATAAATTAATCCATATCTTGGAACGATTACGTGTTATTTACTTCTAAAATAAATAATCCCATGAGTAACTGTGTATAGAATTCCAATTCTAATCGATCATGCTCACTTTTTTTTTTTTTAATTGAAGGTTGTGTTGAATTAATCTCTATACATGAACATAAACCGATATTCCTTTGGGAATGTCTGGCGTATGCGTATACAATACATACTCGCGATTGTGGCCGTCAAGGTAAGAACCTTACATCGCGGTTACCCGAGAAACTAGAGCCTTGAAATCGAACTGTTTACGATCGAGCGGTGCACATAATAATGCGATCTGCGTTTGGCAGATGATATTTCGCAATTGGTTAGACATGACATCGATTTAAATCAGGTGGAAAACAATCGTTAGCCTGTCGTGGAAGAATTGCTTTCTGCAGGTTGTTTTACACCGGGCGCATGAAGCAAACATTGTACACTAAGAAAACAATATACCGGGTGGAAATAAAAATTGTTCAGATAAAGCTTTTAGTACTTTGAGTAAGCTATCTAAATCTGTACAAATCTGGTAAAAAAATAATTAAATTTTAGTAGATATTACTAGTTTTATACTTTTTTTAAACGGTAAAGCCTGTATACTTTTACACCAGTTAATAGAAAGTAATTTTTGCTTTAAAAAAGTATAAGGATTTTTCCTTCTAAACTTGATAGTTTTTGGGATATTAAAGAAAAAAGAAAAAAATTTAAAGTAAAAATTATCTTCTATTAACTCTTGTAAAAATATATAGAGTGTGCCATTTAAAAAAAGTATAAGCCTAGTAATATCTACGAAAATTTAATTCTTTTTTTACTAGATTTGTATAGATTTAGATATCTTATTAGAAGTGCTAACAACTTTATCTGAACAATTTTATTTGTATCTATAATAACTTCGGAGAAAAACGGTGTTTCCAATTTTTATTTCCACCCTGTATGTAACTTAAAATGTAAGTTAAAACAACAAAAATGGCTGCTCTTAGGTCCCTTGAAAAACCATTCATGAAAATATTTACCCTTTAGGATAATTGATAATAAATAAGGAGCGAGAAGAACATTATCTTGTCCATTTCATGTCGTCTTTACGAAATTTCATTGAAATTAATAGGTAAATATACAAATTTAATAAAATATGTTGAAATTTCTAAAGCTTTCGCTTTTTTACGATTAGTTTTACAAATTATTTCCACGGTAGTAGTTGGTAATTTATATTTTTTGAATATTTGCTTTTTTTGCAAGATCTTTAAGTTTATAACTCTCTTAAAAAAATATGTAGAAGTTCTTCTAAAATAAATCTCTTTAGAGTAGGGTACATAATAAAAGTACTATTATAATTATTATTATAAAACAAAAATAAAATTCTTGTATAAAAATTATTCATTAAAGGAAATTCCTACCAAAAACAACTAATAATTAATATTTGGTAGTATGACCTCTATTGTTAATGACTACATGCATTTGGCGTAGTATAGAGTCTACTGTTGTGATTCCTTTACGAAAAGGGACCGCCAAACATTTTGAATCGTACTCCATAATTCTCAGATATTTGACAGTTTAACATCTGATTCACCTCTTTTAAAGTATGTTAATATTATCCTATTCTAATGAATTCTTAAATTTTTTGGGTATGTTTCAGATCATTACCACAAACTGGCAATTATCCATTTTTATTTGAATATAATGATCAGATCAGGAAAAATACTCCCACAGCATTAATGAAGTACCTCTACCACGTTTAACATCCTTCTGGTGTATTATGGAAGAAATTCAGTGTTTATAAGTTGTCGAAAGTACAGTTTGTCGATTTTGTTACAGAAAACTTAATTTTCCATTCTTAGCTCCTAAGATATAGAGCCATTTAGTTGCCTATTTGTTTTAATTTCACATAAGATAGGCAGCAAAAGTTCACTATACAAAGCAGTGTAACTTCCGTTTTCAAGCACTGCAACTATTTTGCATGTACAGGTGTTTCACGAGGAACTGCATCGATCAGTGTATAAAAAAGTGTACATTGGACAATTCTGAAAACTTGGCAATACACTAAAACCGACATGTACTATTGAACCAAAATATTTTTAATAATCTGACATTTCCGGTTATACCGGAAGTAGCCGTCAACTTTGTTATTTTAAATGGAACCCCCTACATATTATTACATGTTTAAATTCTTAATTCAATGTTGAGGTTGGTTTGATAAAAGAACTATATTGTTATTTCTAACCATATTTGAAATATTTGCATTTTTTGAACATTTTTGACGGATGGACGAGTGCATGTGAATTTTTGTAAAGGTGCCTCCCTTGGAAAATTGAAATTGTGCAATGTTGTGTATGCATTTCCACCAGTCTCTTTTAAGCGGACAAATTTGAGGCGACTGAAGGTGTCCACTTAAGAGACTACACTGTAATTATTTTATTATAGACTTGGCCTACGTACGTACGATCTAATGGAACCAAACATGCCACAATGAACTCACGAAAGATCTAGCTATTCTCTGGTGCCGGTCCCGTAATCGTAGAAATCACCCCGTATTGGGAGAGTTCCACAAGCTTTCCCGTACATAGTAATGTATCTGGCAGAGTAAGAGAGTAAGATTCATTTATTTTGAGACGACTGAATAATAATAATAATAATAATAATGTTTATTGTCCAACAGGTAAACCCAATTACAGGACAAATATATACATTGTGAACAGAATACATATTGATTTAAAAACATGACATAACTATACAAAAAACTATTATGTTTCGTGTATCATGGCGCCAACTCTCCGGTGAAAATATCACTAAATATCTTCTCAGCGTTCCTGATCATGTGATAGATTGGCGACCGCAAACGAAGATTGGTCCTCGGTGTCGGCATAGTAAAGGTTGGAGCATAACGAGATGCTATTCGAGGTACGTTGAATCCTATGTGGGAGACCAGCTGCATACAGTCGATCCTATCATTTAATAATTTGTGTAAAAATCGGGCGCTATGGTAATCACGACGGGATGACAATGAACGAAATTGATGCGATTCGAGAAGGGTGTTGTAAGAAGTATGCCAAGGCGGATATTCGCCATTAACTTTGAACGACAAGAATTTGAGGAATCGACGCTGAACACGTTCAATTGGAGCTTGATGGGACATATAGAAAGGATACCAAACAATAGAGGCATACTCCAATTTCGAGAGTACAAATGCAAAATAAAGGGATTTTAGCACTAGTGCGTCATTGAAGTATTTGGACGTTCTCATAAGAAAAGCCATCATTTTAGAGGCAGATGAACAAATTTGTTCAATATGTATGTTAAACGATAAAGTTGGATCAAAAGTGACACCTAGATCTTTAAGATTGGTAATCTTGTCGCTGAAAATATCGTTGATTTGATAAGTGGAGATATATGGATTTGTTTTTCTCGTGAAGCACATAAAATTACATTTACTAGAATTTAATGTCAGTGTATTGGATTTTGACCACTCGGTCAGTATATTAATGCTCGTCTGAAGACTCTCGATATCTTGTTGGCAGTTAATATTACAAAACAGTTTAACATCGTCGGCATAAGCGAGGACATGGCAAGATAAGGATGTTAAGAGGTCGTTTATGTATAGAATGAACATCAATGGACCAAGATTGGATCCTTGTGAGATACCGCTGCTAGATACAAATTCAAACGAATTAAATCCATTATAAAATACATAGTTAGTTCTTTTTACCAAGTAAGATTTAATTAACAAGGAGAAGTTGGGAGCTAAACCAAACGAGTCCAGTTTATATAGAAGTAATTCATGACTGAGAGTATCAAATGCATGTGAGAAGTCGGTAAAGATAACGTCAACTTGTCCGCAGTCATCTAAAGTTTCGCTTATAAATTGTGTGAAACAGGCCAGGTTTGTTACTGTCGAGCGTCCCTTCACAAAGCCGTGTTGGCAAGTTGCGATATGTGAGCGAGTATTCCTGTATATCGTAGTATATATAATATGTTCAAAAATCTTCGCAAAGTTATTAAGTATGAAGTATAACTCAGAAACCATTTATTTAATCGAAAAACAATGTAGATAAAAATTTTCATCATCAATCATATGAAGGGAGGAAGTATATTGTATGGTCTACATTTAATGTTATAAGTGCCATCAATATCTTTCGAGTGTTAAGTTAGTTTCTTCAAATGGAAACCTGTGTTTTTAATAAGTATGATATCCACGAAAAAACAAAAAACTTTTATCTGAAACTCTTTTCATTTGACAACTATTTACGGATATAAACATTAATAAAATAATTAAAACAAACAGAAGGAAGCAAGTAGGCTTGCTTTCTTCCCCCTTATATGATAAAATCTTTATCTACATTTCAGTCGTCTCAAGATAAATGAATCACTCGGTATATAAATCATTACTAACGGGTTTAAATGGATATGTTTTGTGGTGATTGAGTACTAATTTAAATTTTTTTCTGCTAAAAAGATTGACACCAAAAATAAATTAATTCCCTCAGATTTACTCATTTCGACAAAATTCAGGCCGTATATAATCTCCCATAACAACGCGACAAGTGTAAAAGACACGGACCGATACTCGAGCTACTATCGGACGCAAACAAGACGCGATAGAGGAACACGGTTGCTGTGCACAAAAGCGCCGTTCATTCATATGCCTTCTCGTCGCCGTTCGCCGTGCCGGGGTATCAAATTGCCGAGACCAGACGGAACCGCCTCGAAAAAGCGGTGAGGCGCGTGCGATCTCGCATTTATTTTGTCTGCGACGAGCTGAAAGAGGCGCCCGCTGGTTACGAAGTTGACGAGATAACGCTGCCTGATGGCGTATTCGACATGGAAGAAGAGGTGAAGAGAGCAGCAGCAGTAGGGAAGGCGACGAACGGCTCATTTTCCCTTTTATAAATAGAAACGCGCAATAACGGACACAACGACCGTCCTTTACGTTCGTATGTATGTAAGTACATGTGTACATACGAAAGCGATAATATACATAATTGGAGATGGAAGAGACACGAGAAGAATTTATTTACCACAGGGAAGATAGTAATGGTATAGCTTACAAAGCTTGATGTGATGATGTGAAGCGATCAAAAGGTGCTGCTTGAAACGCGATTATTAAACTTATTCAATAATATTTCTGGTATGCAACTTACGGATAGTCTACAGGTGTCTCACCCGGAACTGCAACGATCGATATATGAAAGAATATACACTGGAAATTTCTGAAAACTTGGCAGTACACTAAAGCCGATATGTACTATTGAACCAAAATATTCTTAATAATCTGACACTTCCGAGTACACCGGAAGTACCTGTCAACATTGCTAGTTTAAATGGAACATCCTATATATGATTACATCTTTAAATCCCTAATTTGATTTTAAATTGTGTTTGATAAAACAACTATGTTGCTATTTCCAATTATATTTGAAATATTTGCATTTTTTTAAAATTTTAGACAGATGGACGAGTTAATGTAAACTTTTATATCTATGAAGGTGTTTAACTTGGAAAATTGAAATTTTATAGAACTGTTGACTGTAAAAGATAAGATTAGAAACCGAATTAATTTTCCGAAAACATTAAACAGCGTATCCGAAAATTACGGTGAAACATTCAAATGCAAAAAGGGTTGAAAATTTTTTAAATACAACTTGTTACACTTTAATTTGCGATCCGATGCAAGCTGTGAGTTGCATTGTTTTACTAAATCCTTGTTTCACTCCTCATAGCTCGCACCATCATTATCAAAAATATTACCATTAATCATGAACTGTTTAAAATAATATTTGAACTTATTTTATAATACTAGTGTTCTCATGGTTGTAAAGGAATTCAAAAGGAACTCATGATTTCGAAGAGTGCTTATATTTGCTCCTTATAAATTCAATCGATGCAAAAATTTATTTAAGAAAATTTTTGTACTGTAACTATCCAGAGAGTTAATTTGTATTTTGGTCTGGCATACACAACTTTATATCCATATTTGGAGTTCTCACTAAGTTATTTGGCGAAGAAATGTTGAGAATCTTTAGAAGACAACATTACAGAAAAATAATTGGTTTTTATAAAATCGTTTCCATTTAAGCAATCAATATCAGAAATGACCATAATGAGCTAGCGCGTTCGTCAGCTTAAAATCGAATCGAGGAAAGCAGAAAGAAACTAGAATATAAATTGAAAAGACCATAATAGTTCATTTAAAGATAGTTTTCGAGATGACTCAGATCAAAAAGCCAGAATCTTCTAACTTTTACTGATTTATTGCAATCCAGAGCTTTTTTTTTGTAATTTTACAATCGGTTCTACGTGTCGGTTTTCATTTAGAGAGGTACTAAAAGATATTTTGCAAGCTCTCGAGTTTGTTTTTGCGTTCAAGCATTTATTTGTATCGATAAATCCTAAAAAAATATTTTGTCGAACAAAAATGAACCTTTGAAAGCCAGTACCTTGCAACATGTTAAAAATGAAAATCAGGTTTAAACAAAAATGTTAGATTTAACTAAGAAATGTTCTTATTTCACTATTTTCACCGCATTCTAGAGCAATTCATCAGAACAGCTTCATTTACTATTTATAGACATCAATTTGGCGAATCAGAAACCAAGTCACGTAATCCTAATATATACAGGATTTACGTAATCTCGTATGAAAATATACAATAGTAATTACTATATCTGTCCTTAGCATCATTTTTCCCAAGAACATTGTGCGGTAAAGCGTATGTAAGCTTCAAGGGAGGGAATTATGACAAAGAAAGTGTGTTATTAAAAGAAAACTTTGCGAATTACGATAAGGATATTCTTGGAGACCAGACATCAATATCTAACCGCAGAAACCTTGATAAATGTAACGCGTTCAGTGCCAATAAAGTCTGGCTCTTTATCTTTGATGTAATCCAAATGAAATTCTAGAAAATCACCAAGTATAACAATTGATTCTGTAACTATGCATGCTTTATTTAGAATTATATGTATTATGTACCATGAGTAGAGCGGGCCAAATTGCGCCATCTAACAGAATCAGAATCAGGCGCAACGGCCGCTTATTGTAAATAGCGTATATGTGAGTCACAGCAGATATGTGATATTTCGAAATTAATACACAAGAGTAAAAAAATAAAAGCTGACGCAATAATAATGTTTAGTAATTAGAGGTGTTTTTATTTTCATTATGATTTTTTATTTGATTGAAAACGGTATGCGTTGTAAATGGGATGTAATAAGGAAATAACTGAGAAACTGAACGCTTTTTTTATTCTGTTGTACTTAATAATGTAACTGTAAATAAAGATATAATAAATAAATTCTATCCTTCTTAATATTGCGGATAGGCTTGTTTAAAAAGTTGCACCATCAGATAAGTTTCCACATTTGCCTCGGTGAAGGATGTTCGCCGAGACGAAAAAATGTTCTTATATTTCGAAAACGACCGTTCCACGTCTACCGAAGTAAGACAAGCGTAATTAAAATAATCTTTAGACTTAGTCAAGGAATCTGCAGATGCCCCATCGCACATTTGTCTTAATCTCGTGTAGTCCGGATTCTTTTTTAAACCACTATCGAACTTAGCTAAAACTCGTCCACTTGTTGCATCGTTTATACTGTGTAACAATGTACTAACTTCGTCCACGACTTGCACTGATTCTACCAACGACAATCCAGAATTTTGCAAATTTTCTATCGCGTCTACTAACCCTTTGTAATTGTTGCTAATATTCTTTAGATGTGTTTCAACAGAAATATCGAGAAATCCCTTCTGGCTCATCCTAATAGCTCTAGCTTCGGCAGGGACGAATTGCAAAATAACGGATTTGACTTCTTGAAAATGTTCATTATAATAAAAAGCGGCTTTTAACCACGTTCCCCAACGCGTAAGAATGGGCTGTGGTGGTTCTCGAATACCAGGGCATAACCTGTGGAATGCCCTAGTCCTCTTAGGACTTTTGAGAAACACTTTTTTTGTGTTTGCTATTAATGCATCCACCTCCGGGTAACACTCTCGAATAGTTTGTGCCACAAGATGTAAAGCATGGACTTTACACGTAACATGTAAAAGTCCTTCACACTTTTCTTTAAGGGAACGGCCTACACTACACATTGTTGCTGCACCATCGCTCATGAACAACAACAGTTGACTGGTTGACACTTGAAATTTTTGTAACGTTTCGAGAACTACGGCCGTAATTGCTTTACTAGTACACTGTTTTAATCTTCTGCTGGCTAATAGAATTGCAAAATTTGGTTTAATAGGATCTAATACGCGCACTATTATATTCAAAATAGAATTTTTTTTGCAATCTGTCGTCTCATCAAGACATAGCCACAGCTGTTTATCTTTTAATTCGGCTTTAATTCGATTTTCAATGTCCTCACGTATTCGTGGAATATCTCTCCGTAACGCTGTCCGAGATGGTAGTATCCACTCGGTATTGTATGTACCCCAGAATTTTCGAAATGCTTTTTTATCAAGTATACGAAGTGGTAGACCACATATCATAAACGTTAAAAGCAATTCTAATTGAAATTGACGTTGTTGTGACACACCATTTCTTTTATTTCTGTGGTGTGCGCTATTTATATGTCTTTCACAATCACGTTTGCTCCAGCACAGTAGTTTCTTTTTACAAACTTTACAGAAAATTGTACTCCCATTGTAGTGTAAATCCACAAATTCACTAAGAAATTTATTAACTTTCGTAGGTAATGGCCGTTTATTTTTAATAGTTACGTTAGACATAATCACTAAAGCGAGCACACCGACGCTTGTTTCTAGTATGCCACGAAGTGGTGCAAACGTAACATCTGCAGACTCGTCATTTGTTGATGAATAGAGCGCGTCATCCGTAAATGAATAAGCGCGCTGTTAGTTCGTAGCCGTCGATGAATGAACTTTTTTTTTGTAGTGGCCCACTGTGAACAACGCCCTATTTATCAACGAACACCCAAACTGCAGGTGTTATATTCGCGCGTCTTCACGACGTAATAGACAGTGGTTTTGGTCCTCGTCCTAATAATTACATATTTAAATTACCTATGTTTACATACATATATGCGCCCGGCAGCCTGATTGCGAACCTGGCGCGTGGCGCTCTTGGCCCGCTCTATTTATCATAAATAGATTATCTTTCCTCGGAAAGTTTAGTAACAATATCAGTTTGTTATGTTGTTTAGGTAGGATTGCAATGTACAGATAAAAAATGAATGTATCTGTTTCACGATTATCAAGCATCTATGCTTTTCCTTTTTTTGCTAATAAATGCTTATAAAAATGGGATTTTCTTTCCAGTAATTAAAAGAAAAACACAGCAGTATACATATATATAGAAGGTTCTATTTTTTAAGTTTCAGGGTAATAACATTCTTCTTTATTTCTCTGAGATCATTTTTGTGTTTTTTCACGAGTTAGTAATTTATTTAAGTGAAAAAAATCCATATTCCGATTTTTTAAACCTTTTTTGGTTATTTTTTAAAAACATTCACTTATAAATTATACATATCGAAAGTTCAGCGAGAGTGTTATTCAAAATCGAAAATGGATTTGAAAAAATTTGAGATTTTGGAACCATTTAGGAGTGTTCAATTCTCTTCCTTATTTCTCCAGTTGCAGCAAATACCAAAAACCGATGTAAATTAGGAACAGTTACAAGAATGTTCTTTTCTAATACGAATTAAGTTGTTGGACATTTAAAAAGAAAGCTTTGTACAATTTAGAAACTTTCTGGATGGTAAAATATGAAAAACGATATTATCATTTCAAAAATTTAACGCTTCTAAACATTACTGAAGGACAACTAGGTATCAAAGAATGAATATTCCTGACATAAGGTCCCCGTGTAGTGATTAGCACGACCGTCCGGCAAGCCGGAGATTTTAGGTTCGATTTTTTACCGAGACGAGATTTTTTTTATTACAATAGTAGTATTAACATTTTAAAATAATCAATTTTTGTTTTAGAATTACAGTGGTACCTCGGTTTACGGAATTAATTGGTTCCAAAAAACATTTCGTAATTTTAAATTTCGTAACTAGGATCAAATTTTCTTTTAAGAAATATAGGAAATAGAAATAATCCACTCCCATAACTAAAAATAAAAATAGCTTAACACAGAAAATAAAGTTACATAGAGAAATTAATAAAAACTTATATGATTAAAATTAAAAAGAAACAACTTTACTTGCATACGTTTAATAAGGACTCTTTTTGGTGTATGAAAGATGGTGAGGGTGAGGTGTCAAAGAAGAAATTCTTTGATAATAATTGTAGCACTTTTGACTTCGTTCTATGAGAGAGATTTTACACAAAGAAAAACAGGATTTTCAAATAAAGTAAGAATATTAACTATGAATTCAACTAAGATGCGAAGGGGTGGAATAGTGGGAAGTTAACCACAAAACGATCGCATCACGTTATATATAACCATCATTTTCAAGCATTTACACGAGTCGCGCGGAAGTTCCGCCGAATCTGCATATGTTGTAAGTCGCGTTTCGTATTCGGGAGCACCATTCCGTTTCGGAAACAAAAATCAATCCAAATTTTCTTTCGTAACCTGAAAATTCCGCAACAAGACACTGCCGTAAACCGAAGTAAATACCAGTGTATTAAAAAAAAAACGATACTAAAATCTGTCGTTTGGTTGAAGTAGATATAAAGGTTGTGATATTGTCGCAAGTTTGTCCGTCTAAAATATTATAATGGAATTGTTAAAGAAGGAGAGTGGAATATATAAGTTGAAAGAGGTTAGTGTTACACAAAGTGGAAAAAGGTATGTATTTCAATCATTCGTACAATAGCTTTCGGCTTTTTGACATTTGAATTGTCAAAATGTATCTTATTTCCAGTTTTAGTAAAAGGTAAACTTTTATAAATTAAAAATCCTGGGACAGATCGATTTTTGTTTTGAATATATATGGTTTCGTTTTTCAAACAATTTATAATATACTAGAGACATTACTCCAGTATTTTATTTTCATGTCTAAGTTTTCAGTCAATATATGAAAAAAACACGTTCTTTCGATATGCATTACTGTGTATACAGGGTCCTGCAGTAATGCGTCGGTCTTCTTCTGTTACTCAGTTGCTATTGAAGATATGAGGTTAAAATTTTCAGTAAGTATTTAAAAGGACAATATGCATATTCTAAAATTATTTTCAATTATACAGGTGTCCCAAAAAAGAGTATCGCTTGTCCTCTCATTTTTGTAATGGAACAGCCTGTATAATTTTGCAGTCTCTATTCATGTTGAAAATATTAGCGACATCCAATCATAGGTTGCCGAGTTACGATATTAAAAAGAAAAAATTGTCTATTTCATACTTCTACTTGAAAAATCGCCACATTTGCAAACACAAGTTCAACGAAAAATATTTGTACTCTGTTTCTGCTAAGGCTTGGGCAATTCATTTTTGTAAATTTCGTGCTGCAATATGGACAACTTCAGGGCTATTTTTCTGAATCATTTCAAACGGAACAGCCTGTATATTATGTTTCCATATTATAGAAAATTAAATTCCACATCAATTAGTACAAGGGTTCCTTATACCTATCTGCCATCATTTTAGATATATTTAATAACATTTATTTAAGCTTACAAGAAATTATTGTAATTTAATTTTTGTTGTGGTCGGCGGTGTTTTGCTACAAACACTCGCTGCTGTAATTTTTAAAATATCTGTCAGTTGATATTGCATGTTGGTGTAACTAACAACGTTTTTGTCATTAATGATGAATTTCAGTAAAAACGAATTTGTTGACATGACTTTTGCGCTGGGTGGAACACAGAAACTATTTTTTAGCAAGTAGAACATGTCGTCAACGCTATCTGGAACGAAGACAGCCAGATGAGAGCAGCTTTCGGAAACTTTCAAACAGATTTTTGGAAATGGGAAACGCTGCATACGCATACCCAAGAAGGTTAGAATTAAGAGAGCTGCACATGAAGAAAATGAATTAAAAGTTCTATCGAAAGTAATTGAATATCCTCACAGCAGTCAGAAGAGTATTAGTGAAGCAACAGATATAAGTGAAAGATCTGTCCAAAGACTATTAAAAAGGAATAAGTATCACGATTACCATATTCATTTACATCAAGAATTATACGAGGTAGATTTTCAAAGGATAGGATTTTGCAACTGGGCCAGGCAAAAGACATGAGGAAATACAGAATTTTTTAATAAAGTTTTATTTGCCGACGAAGCAACTTTTCATAAAACTGGTTTAGTGAACAGGCACAATTTTCATTATTATTCTCCAGGAAATCCACATATTGGAGCATAAATGTATGGGGAGGAATTGTAGGTCAACACATTGTCTGTCCCTATTTTGTTGAGAGAAATCTAATTGAACTAATAGACTTAGATTGTCTTCAGAATTACTTGCCAGGTTTGCTAGCCCACCTTCCCTTGGAAGTAAATAAAGAAATGTGGTTGCAGCATGACGGTGCACCAGCTCACTGCATACAGGAAGTGAGAAATTATTTAAATCAGGTTTATCTTGAGAAAGTGATTGGCGGAAATTATACCATCAGCTGGCCAGGTCGATCACCTTATTTAACCAAAATAGACTATTTTTTGTGGGGTTTATTTATTTAATTAATTGTCCAACAGATTTTATCCATAGAAGGACAAACAAAAACTAATTATACATGTTACTTACATATAAGCACATTCAAGTAAACACTAAATATAATTAATACTAATTAAATAAATTTGCAATAATCAGTGAAGCATACGATCAGTAAATATTGATGTTATGACAACAGGAAGGTTGCTATTCTTATTATTTCGTCTATTGGGGCGAAGTGAATATTACAGTGAGAAGAAACTAAGTTAAAGCAACGCGACACAGATACAATAGGGGAATTCAAAGAGGAGTAAGACGAGCAAACGGAACATAAAAAGTGTGGTTATATCTACTAGAACTAGAGTAACGAGACACAATAAAAGGAAGCTGTGACAAGAAATCGGGAGAATCAATATTGTCGTGTATTAGGTTATATACAAATTTGATTGAGTGTAACTGTCGTCTCACCTCTAAGGAAACCATATCAAATCTTTATATCTGGTAGTCAAAACCTCTACATGGATAAGTGCCTTCCTCTTTAAAATATAACTATTTGAGAAACTTTCTCTGGACTCTTTCCACTGCTGTTTTATATGTGGAATAAAGGGGATTCCAAATAAGAGAACCATACTCTAGTTTTGCTCTTACAAATGTTATATATAATAATTTAATTGTACTTGTATCAAAGTGCGTGGAAGTCCTAATTAGAAAGCCCAAAGTTTTCATTGAGTTGACGTTTACAAGTAAGTCATTTCAGGTACACCAATTAGCAACCACATACAATTGGTCATACACTTTTTTCAAGTTTCTGTATTGCATGTAGCAATCTTCTCTCTTCGTTACCTTGGCTATGGTTGCCCATGCATCGAGATTGTGTTTAAGAGCTAAAACATCATCTGGAACTTGGAACTTTTCAAAGCTGTCCTGTGTAATTAAATAGCGTTTTTCTGTGAAGCACCTGTCGAATATGCCAATAAAATATTCATGAAGCTCATCATACATCTCAATAGCAGAGTTTGTATCAAATAGTAAGTTTATTTCTTGCTGTAGTATATGTTTAAACATGTCTATATCTTCTGCAGATAAGTTTCTAATAATTCGCCATTTTTTTTCAGGTTTCTTTACAGGGCAAGTATAAGTGACGGTCTGGCATAAGTGACCACGACCAGAGAGATGCATGTTTGGTAGTCTCCTTGTAGTTGTTTGCTATGATTACGTTCGTGAATATATTATCAATGAGTGTACTTGTGTTTTGTGTTACTCTGGAATGCTCTGAAAAGATTTGTTTCAAATTAAAACTATTAAAAATGTCTAAAACACTCTGGGTAGTTTATTATGTAGAAGGATTGGTCTTTAAAGAACTACAAACAACAGCACAAAATATGCGCGAAAGAATTGTCAACGCCTTTCGAAGTGTAACAACGGACATGTTTCATAGGGTCCAAAACAATTTCTGGATAGAATAGATAAATGTTTGGAAAAGAATGGGCAACATTTCGAATATTCGTTGTAATTTTTTCGTTTTCTTTTATACTTACTTTTCATCCTTAGTTCGTAATTCTATTTGTTATTCAGTTTGCGTTATTTAAAAAGGTCTTGTAGGGCCCTATTATATTTTCTCTTTTTGTGTTTACTTTTAGTGTTGTACATTATGCTGGTTGCGTGTTCTGATTTTCATTAAATTTATTTATTATTATTTACCGACTTTTTAAATAAAATATATTTGTTTTATTTAATTAAAGGTGTTTCATTAAATATCCCTAAAACGACGGCAGATAGGTATATGGAACTCTTATACTAATTGATGTGGAATTTAATTTTCTATAATATGGAAACGTAATATACAAGGTGTTCCATTTGAAATGATTGAGAAAAAGCAGTGAAGTGCATATTGAAAAAATAATTTTGAACGTCCTGTATAATAAAATTACAGCACGAAACCTGCAAAAATGAATTGCTGAAGCCTTAGCAGAAACAGAGTACAAATATTTTTCGTTGAACTTCGTGTTTGCGAATGCGGCGATTTTTCAAGTAGAAGTATGAAATAGACAATTTTTTCTTTTTAATATCGTACCTCGGCAACCTATGATTGATGTCGCTAATATTTTCAACATGAATAGAGACCATCGATAGGTGGTATAAAAAAGTGCAAAAATATACGAGGTGTTCCATTTAAAAAATGAGCTGATATACAGAGTGTTCCATTAAAAAAATGAGCTGATATACAGGGTGTTCCGTTAAAAAAAATGAGCTGACAAGCGATACCCTTTTTTGGGACACCTGTATAATTGAAAATAATTTTAGAATATGCATATTGTCCTCTTAACCCATTTGAACCTACCGTTCCTTTATAGGAACGTAATGCATCGTAATCTTCCTTGGCCGATATTATAAGTTTAAAGAGTTTCCGAAAGATTGTGCTAATTTTATTTGATAGTACAAAGTAAAGATAACCTGTAGACACTAGTTTCATCCATGTGTCAAATGCCGTTTGTTTTCAATGTAGTTCAAATTAAGTGTCAATCGTTATTTCAAGAATGATTGTGGAAGTAAGTATTATTCCTAATCATAAGATATTACAAACCTGAGGTGATATATCGAAAAAACCGTTAATAGTTTTGCCAAGACGTGAAATTTCCGATATACTAGTTTTATACAATACGAATAATTTTGAAAATGTTGACGTTCCTTTTACGGAACGGTAGGATTATATAGGAGTACCAAAATTTGTTTCAGTTGGCGACGACCGTTGACGCTCGATGAACTTTTGGACGAATTAGAAAATGCCAATCGGGTCCCTATCCCTCCTAACGGCATCGTGCTTTTCCCTCCTGACAATTGTAATGACGACGTTACAGATGAAGATTCAGGAGATGAAGATATCGTCGTCATTGGTAATTTACCGGGAAGTCAATTGCGAACTCAGGCTGAACTAAGTTTCGATGATGACGGAGATTGGGAATCGGAGGATGAGTTGCCCCTGGCAACATTTACTCATCGGAAAAAAGTGCCGTTACACGTTCAGCCCAAAACATATTCCAAAAAAAAGGTCATATGGACCGAAGACAATTTAAATCTTCGTGCTTCTAATTAGTGTGACATTGAGAAACCCATGAATGAATGTAGATCACCCGTAGACCTGTTTCAATTATTTTTTGACAAAGATGTCCACATGCTAGTAAATTTTAGCAACACATATGGATTTCTATATCGAATAAATCAAAACCTCGTTTAAATACATATAATCCTACCGTTCCTTTAAAAGAACATCCTACAAACCCACAAAAGATTGTTTTGAAAAATAAATTATTGTTTTTTCAGTAAATAATATGTACTTTTTATCAAAAACGCATATTCAAAATGAACTTTTAAGAAAAATAAACTTTCAGGACTAAATGGGTTAAATACTTACTGAAAGTTTTAATCTCATATCTTCAATAGCAACTGAGAAACAGAAGACCGACGCATTATTGCAGGACCCTGTACAGGAAATTATTTGAAATTAAAAATTTGTTTCAAGATTAGACATGAACATTATTTGTTTAACTAAAAATAAATTTAAACATTACTTTACATAAAAACACACTATATAATCCAAATATGCACCTACAAATTCTAAAAATAAAATTTATCTATACATACTAAACTAGCACACTATCTCTAAATACGTATATACTACCTTACAATCCATATGCTTCCCGTTATTTCTATCTACACACGCTTAACAACCCCCCAAAGGAAAAGAAACCCGCCACCGTAGAAGAGAACCACTTCATCAGCAAACACATCTGTTCCTAGTACTTCGACCCTGCTCGCGTCTAGGGTGTACGGTTTACACGCCTCGCATCAGGGTGGTATCTGGATATTTAATTAGTTAAAACGCCCTTCAAAAAACGCGGAGCTGATAAGACGAAACAGATGCCGATGTCTCACTAAACTTCTACGGTTTGAAATGTAGAATACGGATATAGACACGTGTATACAGAAAAATGGAATCTGTTGTCAATGTGTACGTTTTGCTTATCTGACCGTGATAAGTAAATAATATCAACGTACATACGTCCGCTTACGCTTTGTTTGAATAACTGAGTAAACTTTAGATGACTCAGGGAAATGAAAAGATTGATAGGAATGCGTGCAGTGATTGTAAAATTAATATGGTGCCAATATCGAAAATAAAAGAAAAGGTTGTTCTGGGGAAACACGATTGAGTAGTAATGGGACAAAAGTAAACCTTGACGATACGAAAGTGAGCCTTGTTTATGAAAGATATTTCGCACGTATATACAAATGCGGTTTCTTAAAGGAGAAAATTCCTCATTTTAAGCAGATTAAATTTATAAAAGAGGGTTAAATAAAAAAAATTGATCAAAGACCTACACATACATGTATATGCCTCTGATATCTTACCGGCTTACTTTAGCTTACACAGTTCGAAATTTTTTAGTTATCCTAGATATAATATTGTATGTCAGTTATACAGGCTGTTTCGTTAATAATTGTCCATACAGTAACTGCAGAATCCTTGACCCAGCCTAAAACATGATGATGATTCAGCCTAAAACACTTAGATAAACTATTCCTCCTAACCGAAATACAGGATGTTTTATTTAAAAATGATTTTAGCCCACTGTTATAATTCTAATATTTTTGGTCCTTACTTGGCAAAAAGTGTACAGGTAGCCCTTGGTTTACGACGGTTCCATTTACGCCAATTCACAATAACGCCACATGCCTGCGTCTTGAAATTCCCCTGTTCGATTAAGTACGTACTGCTACGACGTATGCACATTTATTAAATGCAGTATTACAATTGAATCCGTTTATGTTTTCTCTTTAATTATTTACGTAAATTATTGATAAAGTAAAAGTACTATGTCTCCTAAAAGAAGCGCAGAAAAGTTATCTGAACATGGTGTTAAAACGGCACGCAAATCTATAACACTTGAAAAAAAGATGGAAGTGATTCGAAGAGTTGAAGATAGACAACGCGTCCTAATGTCGGTAAAAGTATGAACTTAGCTCCATCGACGATTACCACCGTAATGAAAAATGCACACAATGCAGAATAAAAGAGTCTGCGCAACAATCTACGGCGATAAATGCAACACAAGTCAGTTATAGAGGTAACATTTTTGAAAAAATTGAAAAATTATCGTTATGGGTAGATGAGAAAGCAAAGACAATTTTTGGTGATCTTAAGAAGACAGATGGAAGCGAAGGGATGGTTTATTAGATTTAAATCTCGAAGTAAGTGTCGTAGTGTCAAATTATGTGGTGAGGCGGTAAGTGCAGATGTTGCGGCAGCGGCTGCTTTTCCAAAAGAGTTCCAAGACTGTGTAGAACAAGGCAATTATCCTCCTGACCTCATTTTTAATGTTGATGAAATTCGGCTTTATTGGAAAAAATTGCCATCACCAATCTTCATTTCCCAGGAAGAACGTTCCGCTTCAGGTTTTAAAGCTGCGAAAGATAGAGTCACTCTTTTGTTGGGAGCTAATGCTTCCGGAACTTTGAGGTTTAAACCAATGTTGGTGTACCATTCACAAACACCACGTGCTCTCAAGGGTCCAAACAAAGAGATGTTGCCAGCCTATTGGAAATGGAACAAGAAAGCTTGGGTCACACAAAACGTTTCTAAAGATTGGTACACAGATTATTTTTATCCAACCGTGCTTCGCTTTTGTAAAGAAAATGATTTACCACCTAAGGCAATTCTTCTCCTTGGACAATCGACAACGAATTAAGTCGTCAACATTCAGCGGAGGAGAAAGAAAACGAAGAACCTCTAAGAGTTATCAAAACGGCTGATCTAGAGCGTATTCTTTCAACCATAGAAACTGTGACTGATGAACTCTGTGAGATTGATCACGATTGGGAACGAAGTTCGAATGTAAAAAGGAGTGTTATCGCATCTATTCGACCATATTCTGAACTACTTAAAGAATGAAAAAGAAAATCTAAACAGTTAACACTCGATAATTTAAAAAAAATATATATAAGAGATCCGAAACCGGGAATTTCAACATAAAAGCTAATAATACGTTTTTTTTGATAAAATATTGTTTCGTTTTTGTTATTGAGAATTTTATTTTATTTTTACAATTACATATACATTTATTAGTTTAATTATACATATTATAATATTTTATAAACTTGAAATATAATAATGTTATACATACCTGCATATGCCTATTTTTTGACGAGGTGGAACCTAACTCTATACCTCCCATTATAATTGGGTTCAATTTATGCCGATTCGGTTTACGCCGGTTTTTTTAGAAACCGAACTACGGCGTAAACCGAGGGCTACCTGTATACTTGTTAAGGCACTTTAAATTACGGTAGAATATAGTTTCCCCCTATTATCAGAGGCGTACGGTAGTGATAAAGACTTACTACTAAATTAGTATGAACCTCTCATATCTAATTTGATCTTATGTATAAGAACAAAGCAGCACTTAGAGCAATTATCATTAAAACATTGCGATTAGTAGACTCTGAGGCTATTGATAAAGGTGTAGTAGCTGATCGTACGTATTCATGAGGTGTAGTTAGTTACTGTAATAGTTTTTAAAAATCTACTCATAATTTAAGTAGACATGACAGAATTCAAAAACGTGATGAAATCAACGGAGGCCACTTTGAAAAATTTATTATAATGATTATTGTTCAAACAGACTTTTTTGAAACGTAAATACGTTTATCTTTAATCGTTTTATTCTACTTGAATTTTTTAGTAAAACACCTTGTATCTCGGCTAGGAGGAATATTTTATCCAAGTATTTTGGATTAAATCGTCCTATTTTGAGTCAAGAATTCAGTTTTTATTCTTTGCTAGGCTTCGTCGAGCAAAAATACCACGTCTTTTAAATTTATTACCTTTTACCTAAGATTTGTGCAATGTCATCATTATATTCAGCAATTTGTGAAAGAAGTTTCTAGCGATAATTAAGTTTAATAGCTTGAATCATATGTTGATCCATGGGTTGTACAATTTGGTGGAAGGTACATGACGGAAATTTGTTTATCATCACTGATTAATTCTAAAGCATCGGGATGGCCAAGAGCATTATCCAAAAGTAACACAGCTTTCTTAGGTAATCCCAATCCCTCCAATTTGTTTTCTACCGACGGCACAAAGTGCGAATAAAACCAGTCTTTAAACAGATCTTAATTTTCTTCCGGGTGCCGATGCTTCAGATTTATTAACCAACGTTTTTTTTAGGCAACAACCTCCAAAAAAGCCCACTCTCATCCGGGTTGTAAATTTGATCAGAAGTTAGGCCTAATCTGTCAATTGTTTTTAAGAATTTTAGTTTAAAGGGTTCTACTACGCTAAAATGACTAGACAGCTTTTCTCCCAAAACACTTCATTGGCGAATTCCATATCTCTTTTTGAACTTCTGCAACCACCCACAACTGGCGTTAAAGTCCTTAATACGTAGCTTCACAGAAAAAAACCTAGCCTTTTCACATAGCATGTCTCCAGAAATCGGGGTACCTCTAGCACGCTGTTGTAAAAATCAGGTATAAAGGGCGCTTTCCATATCAGGATGTTCACATGATTTTAGAGTTTTTCTTCCTCCGGGGTTCGTTTTCAGAAGGACACAAATTAAAAATGTTCTCTTTTCTTAATATCCGTAATGATAGATTTTCCGACGTTATAAATTTTAGATAATTGGGATGCCGATTCACCTTCATCTAATTTATTTAGAATTTCTACTTTTTGCAATAGGGTTAACGTGTGGTGTTTTCTTTTTTGCGACATGTTTGCATGGTAGTGATATTCCAATTAGGAACGATATTTTCGGCTCACAAAAGGGATTTCCCCGAAACAGCTGGGGAATTACCTATATAAAGCTAACCACGCGTTGCTTCTAGCGGTACTTTTATTTGGCAGCCGACTCTATAATCCGAATGACGTTCGTTAAACCGCACTTTGTTCGAATTATAGTTATTCGGACCATTGATTTGGGCTACGTTAGTTCGGATTACTGAATGTTCGAAGTAAGGTGAGTTCGGATTAAAGAGTCTGTACTGTAGAGATGAATTTGATTAAATGTTCTTTTTAATACAAACATAAATCAATAACTACAGCAAATATTTGAAAATATTTGCAAAATATATAAGATCGAGAAATTTAGTCACCTACTCTTTGCATAAGATTCTGAACATATACACGAATTGACATCGTCATTGACATCGGAATATATCACTCAATTGTGATGGATTTAAAAGTAAAGTTCCTTTTATAAAAATCGCTGACGAATTAACATGCTTTTTATTCTTTTCTCCTGTTATTTATACCAACTAAACCGTTGATTTGAGAAGGCAACGATTCAGTAAGGAGACGTCAGCTGATGGAAGCATTGAAAGAACTCAAGGGACCACGGAAGTTAATTAACTTGGTAAAAATGACTCTGGACAATACATCCAGTAATGTTAAAAGACAGAACATATGCAATGCTAGAAAAAGTAATCCGCGATAGCAAGTTGAAGCGCGAAGGAGACTTAATGGTTAAGAGCCACCAGATAGTTGGGTACGCCGACGACTTAGCCATTATGGCAAGAAATGGCTTGACTTCAATAAATAATATAAGGGTTATTCCATGTCAAGTGATCAAGTCCCCACCTCAGATTTTTTTCAAATTTTGTGAGTTTAGCTCCTGATATGCAATATATGACCTGCAAGAGCCTCTTAAGTGATGACTGGTAAAATGTCGCAGACGCTCACGGACACTTTTTGCCATTTTTGTCAAGCTGTTATTATGTAAGTAAGAGATATATTTGCCTGGAAATTCTGTGCTCGCTTGGTACTTATCAGTGTCTCAAACTTCCAAATTTTAACAAAAACAGTCAACTAGTCCTCTTGCTTTTGGTCCTCAAATTTGGCTGAAAATTTGTCGCGACAAAAAAAATCCTAATTTCTGGGAAGTCTGTATTCAAGGGAAATAAATGCAGAAAGCTCATCTTCTATGTAACTAATGAAAAAATAGTTGTTTTTAACTGTTTCAAATTTTAAGCTTCTTTGACAAATAGTTTCTGAGATACTTGAAGATGAACATGAACCCAAAAAAATATTGATGCAAATTTAGTATATCTTTGAGCGTCTATATCTCAACTGGAAAACCTAAGAGCTTCTCGACTCAACAACCATTTAAAAGAGCTTGTTGTTCTCTACAACATACCTGGTTTCTGTGTTGGGCTCTTTTCTTATAAGACTAAAAAAAAGGAGGCAAAGCAACTGCTTGAAAAGACTGCGCGCATTACTTAAAACTTTTTCTCCGTCTTTGTCATCATGCAATCCAGTAAGCCAATAAGATATTCTACTGAAAATTAGTAAAGCTAATGAGTAAAGTATGAGTGCTGAAGAGCTTAAGGAACAATATTAAAAACCCTTCTTACCACATGCTCAAAGTTGGGGGAAAATGCAGTTTCGAGAATGTTGAATCGGTCATGTCTGTATCTTTTGCGCTGGATCTGAGTTTTCATTGCCATGTTTATTACTTAATAAAACATTCAACATCTGATATTTCTAAATTCTGTACGATTAATCGTGAAGAAACGTACGAATGCAGTTCCGATTTCAGCAACAGTTAAATAGAATTACATCGACGTTGTTTTAATTACATCCTTAACTTACCTTCCATATAGTTCGTAGTTCTACGTTTGTTTTAAAAATGTTGCCTACGCGAAAACGACCAATCTTGGACAAAGTTACAGAATTTATAGCAGAAATGCCTGACCTAAATTATGATGGCGTTAAAATTCAATGTGTAGTTTGTAATATCCCTTTAATGTGTTGGTCCAAAAGGGATTGTCTACGTCATGTAAATAGCATTCTTCAAAAAAAATTGCACACGACACTGTGACAAATTTAAATTTAATTTATGTGTTACCTTTATTGCATGTAATCTACCGTTTAATTTACTAGACAAGGAAGCATATGTCTTCTTTTGGAATAAATATTCGGACTGCAAATTACCAAGTCGGGCAACGTTACAAAGAATTGTGCCATCTGCTCGTGAACATGAAAAAAGAATTAAATCGGTGTTGAAAGATAAAAAACTGTGGTTATGTGTGGACGAAACAACAGATCGTAAAAAACATTCTGTGGTTAATGTCATGGTACGTACAATGGAACCACATTAATCATCACCTTCAATTCTATTAGCTTCCAACGGTCGTTTATTTTCCTTGCGTACGTTAGACATACTTACATCTTTATAATTATGTGTAACGCTGCGAAAAGTTGAGGAGAAACTGTTGCAATAAATCAATAATTTTATTCGCTGAGGTAGCTCATGCCAATGCATACATACGTCGCGTAGTGGGCCGCGCAACCTTATTTCTAATCTGGCGCGAAGCGCCCTGTGCCAGAGCTACTTATTACTACAGCATTTGATAAACAATATGGTAGAATCCATCATATAGCTCTGGGTCTCAATGATCAATTAATAGAGAAAATGAAAGGCACGAAACAAAGACGCACGCCTTATTTGTTATGTACACTTCCTGGATGATAATATTATCATTGAAGACCTTCTGTTCTGCAAAAGCGCGAAGCCTCAAGACTTGTTTGAGATGCTTGACAAGTTTATAATCGAAAATGATTTGGATTGGGAAAAGTGCATCAGTATGTGTACTGATGGAGCTCGATCAATGTCTGGTCGCTATGGAGGATTGTAGGCGCTTATTCGCAGCAAAGCATCGCATGCTATGTGGACCCATCCATCGGGAGGCACTTGCATCAAAGTAGATGAGCTCTCAATTGAATTTCGTATTAGATCGTGTCGTACACTTAGTAAACTACATAAAAACTAGGCCACTATGCATGGACATGGGAGCTGAACACACAGCCCTGCTATGCTACTGCAGTTCCCGATGGCTTTCACGTCTTATCCCATGCATTCGAGCTACGTCACGAAATTCACATTTTTCTACAAGGGGAAGGTCATGAAAACTCCAGGTACTTTGCCGAACCCGACTTTTTGCTGAGACTTGCGTATTTATGCGATATATTTGACAAGCACATTTTGAAACTTTTGGAGAAGGTTGCGGCGTTTAGGAAAAAGCTGCAGTTGTGGATAAGAAAAATCAATTAGGTCAATATGGTTTCCCTGAATTGCACAAATACGTTGTTTCACAAGACTTGCTGTCACTTTTCAAGGAACACCTCTCAAAGCTCACTGGCTGGTTTGCAAAATACTTTGAGGAAGACAGTGTCGAGAAATTTGCGTGAAGCCAAGATCCTTGCCGTGCTCAAGCTCCACCAGAATTCACTTCGAAGGAAGAAGAGAGTCTAATTGAATTCTCTTGCGACAACAGCATGAAAACAAAATTTGCTTCTTTCGATTTAGTGGAGTTTTGGATATCGAAGCCGAATTTTCAGCTGTAGCTGTAATAAAAAGCAAATATCGGCCAAAAATCGATGTGGAGCGAGAAATGAGAGTGACAGTGTCAAACCTTATTCGGCGTTTTGAAAAAATGTGTAGCGATCAGCAAGCTCGTCCGTCACATTAACTTACTTGTTGAAGGTTTTCGACGTTTATTTCATATTTTTTTTGTATTTTCATATTTCAGTTTGGTGGTCCTTGTGATTCAATTTTAATAAATGTGAGCTTCACATTGTGAGATTCATCTTAAGAGTTGTTTTCATTTCTGCGTCTGATTTATGTAATTGTACACATACTTGGAAAAGGGCGCTGGGACAAAATACTAAACCTGTAAGTGCGCCGCGGACTGATAAAGTTTGGGAACCCCTGCCTTAATCTGTTTACGCAGTGGCATTATTGAACAATCCTCGCACAAGACTGAAGAATGTTATTGAATATATTGTTATGTACGCGATGTCAATGAATCCTCTTCTTTGGATATGACGTCGCGTTTATATTCGACAGCAAAGGAGCAAAGTAACCATACAATACGTAAGAGTTATAAATAGACATCCCGTGTAAATCTTCTTCAATTGTTTCGAGAACAGAAACTCAACCGGAAGACGATGACATGTATACGATTATTATAATTGACTTGCTACTAACGCCAATGATAACATTCCCTACAGTCGGAAAACTACTGACTAATTGTCTCTAAACGATTTTCGCATCGATCGATGACTAATTAACGAATGAACGAACCGTATTGGAGTGTTTACGTGACTGTCAGGCACGAAGGTCAAACTCAGTATTTTGTTATGTTATGTGCTTATGTGTTATGTGCTAGTGGCCATTGCTTGTAAGTTCTATATTTAGAAGCAAAATATAGTCTTTATTTATCGACTTGGAGCTATAAATACAGCGACGAGAGAAAGAGAACAAAAAACTAGAAAGAAATACTAATCAATTAGCTCACGATGTTGGCTTAGATTTTTTTGTTTGGGAAATTTTGATTTGTCAAAAGATTATATTTACTTTTTTTAAATCAGTAGATTTAATGTTGTCATCATGGCAATTTGAGGCCCGAGAAGTACTATTCTTTAGGTAGCAATGTTTGATGTTGGACCAAAAATGGTAAAACTTCCTTTAGAACAAGCGTCATTAACCTTTTTAGGACAGTGGGCCACTTTCAAAAGAAATATTTTTAGGCGAGCCACACGGCCCAAAACAAAACCTTATTTAGTAACAATTTGATTAAAATTTTATAAGATAATAATTAAAATAACTCATTTTATTGCAAAGTAAACATTAAAATTCGACTTTTTCTGTTGTATAATTTTTGATAATTCATTCAAGTCGGCATCAGTTTGTGATACAATGTTTTGTAATTTGTCATCGGTCAACCCTGTCCTGCACTTTGACTTAATAACTAAGCCGGGCAAAATAGGTCTTCCCAACAGAATCGGAGCAGCCGCACAGATCGCGGATTGTAAATAAAGCGTGACAAACGGTTGCACCCGCAGAGGCGCCGTGAAAGGAGCTGTGTTTACTATGTACGTACATACAAGGAATCGAGTGGACGTTCGGTTGATCAGTGTGCGTGTACTATTTATAATGTTCGAGAAACTAGTGGAACCGTCCGGGGCGTACCGCGCAAAAGTAGACACAGTATTAATAAGCAAGCGTAGTACTGCAACATAAGCAATCCTTCCATTGTTGATTCGGTCAGGCCTCGACGACGGTCTGAAAAAGTTCTCGTATATTTTTCAAATGATCGTTCAGCATCCAATGAAGTAAGATTTGCGAAATTCAAATACCTCTGTATCTCTTCTGTGCAGTCTTGCATTCCAGATATAGATCAAACCTTTTCTAAATCCGGATTTTTATTTAAAACAGCACGAAATTTTTGCGCGACATCTAGTCCTATAGGATCCGTCAAGCTTTCTAGAGCGGCTGCTAAATTGTTGATGTTATTTAACGAGTCTTGTATAGGTAAGTGAGTATTTTCTAACTGCGAAATAGTTTGTGTCACTACAGAATAGTTTATGGAAATGTCATCTATTTCTCTTTGAACGTCCGAGTCGGAAAAAAGTTGCTGACTCTCGCGAACCGCTTGAGAATTAGAAGAATTAAGTTTGAAAATTACATCTTTCACTTGGGAATAATATTTGCGATAGTAAGATACTGCCTCGATCCATGTTGCCCATGGCGTCAATACAAGCTGAGGTGGTAGCGGAATTTGCGGATACAATTGCTTGAATACGCGGATACATATGTTTGGGAGATTTCACAAACACCTTTTTGGTAGATGATATTACCCCAGGATACTTGCTTCGAATTGTTTCTGCTACGAGGTGACATGCGTGTATGAGGCATGTTATGTGAAGAAGAGTGGAAAAGCTTACTTTTAACATCCTACCAGCTTTCAGCATTGTTGCGGCTCCGTCAGAAACTAACATGGTGATTTGGGCTCCTACGATACAAAATTCTCTTAACATATTTTTTATTATGTTTACAACGATTTCGGCATCAGTTCTTTCAATCCTTTTACTAGCTAAAACAAGGAAGCTGCTGTCTTTTATACAGTCTTTTACTGTACTTTGCACATGTAAATTGTACCCCAATTGTCTTTTTGTTGGTAGCTTCCAGGATGGAACATATTTATCCCAAAAAAGACGAAAGCTTTCATTATCTACTAGGTGTTGTGGGATGTTGCACGTGCTCAACATGAAAATAAAGTCATACAAAAATTGCCAGTACGGAATATTGTTTCTTAAATTCAATACATGACGTTTACTTTTAATATGACTTCTACATTGAAATGTCGTGCGACCTAGCAACCCTATACCGCAAAATTTGCAACGAATGTGCGAACCTGTAGATTCCAAACCAGTGAAACGCCGAATATATTTCTTCACATGCGATGCAAGAGGTACACCAGGCTTACGTCTCATGTTTTCGAAAACAAACAATGAGAATCCGCTAAATAACCGAGCTACCCAACTCCTCAATGTCTAACGCATTACTGAACTCTGCATCCACATACGTACATACACCCCCCCCATACAGGCGTCTCTGCGGGTGCAACCGTTTGTCACGCTTTAATTATTACATTACATATACAACAACCTGGCGCGAAGCTCTCTGTGCCCGGCCTATTAACATTCATTCTTGAAGATGTTCGCATAAATATGTGTTTCCAAAAATGCAAGTCACTGATTTTGCAAAGTTTCTTAAGTTCGGAAATTTATTTCCTGGTAGACTTGAATAAAATAATGTCAAATTATTTTTGTACATATTGTTTGCCTGTAAATCAATTAATTCTGACTGTAAATTATCATCAAATTCTAAAGGATTTTGGAATATTTTTATGTCACGTTCTTGGGCAAAAAATTTTGAAATCGAAAACAAAAATTATCGTCTAATAATTTTAAAGAACTAATATAAACATCGTTAGAAATACAGTGTCTGTCATTTTTTGGTAACATCGATTGCAAAGAAAGAAAATTATAATAATTATTCTTCTTAATTTGTGGAATAAACAATTTTATTTTTAGCTGAAAGCTTTTAATTTCTGTAAATAACTCATTAATTAATGTTCGTTTGCCTTGTAAAGTTATATAAAGTATTCAACAAGAAAAGCTAACTCGCTTGTCCATTGAAAATTTTATAATTCTGCTATAGTTTTTCCTTTGCCTGTCAAAAATTTTTCAATTTTGTTTTTCAAATCAAAAACCTTTTTAAAATTTTTCCACGACTATCTTCATATTCGCATATCGTTGTCGAAAATCAATAATCGATTTACTCCTTAAAAAGCTATGCTGTTCTCCACTTAATCTAAATTTAACCTGCCGATAAATTTTTGTGTGTAAAATTTACTCAAATATTCTAACAATTACCGACAAGACAAAAATTGGTCGATAATTCGTCATTAACTTTACATTACCTGATTTGGAAATATACGTAAACTTCTAGTTTAAATAATGTGTAATAGATAAGATGGCTTTGTATGTATAAATCATGAAATCATGACAAGACGATTACATGAGGTTACTATTACCAAACTTTAAAAAATCGAAATATTAGTGTGGTGCTCGTTAAAACGCCAGCGGGATAAGCACAAAGCGAAATTTTTACGGCACAAATCAACGTAGAGATTTTCAAAATTTAAAAAATCGGAAATAAGGTTTCCTTTATTTACTTTTAACGGTTTCCAGGTTATCTTTCCTACGTCCTTATGTTGTTTTACAAAATGATCAATGAATAAGCGATTCCTTTTTGACAACTTTGGAGCTTTCTCATTGATTTTTCAACAATCTTTTCACATGTGTAACGTCCCTCAAGTCCAGAAAAAAGCATTTCTTACACGAACGGTTGAGTCAGTATCAGAATTTCGCGACGAATAAACTCGAAATTTATTCATGAATCACGAACGGGACACCTACGCTAGCCGAACTGAATGCCAAGACATTTAGTAAATAAATAATAAGTCAGAAATTAAGAGGTGGCCCTTTAGGCAGCGAAACTGCGGAACTTTCTAGTAAAGTATGCATGTGTTATATGGGCGTAATATCTTTCGTAATAAAAATAATCTAAAATCGGGAAAAAACAGAAAAATTGCTGCTTGGTGTTTTTTGCATCAAGAAAATATTTTGAAAACTATAAAAATGTATAATATAAGAAAATAATTTTCTTGAAATGTTAATCGTATTAAATTAATATTTTCTTAGGGTTAGAAAATCAAGAAAGTCCAATACAAAAAAATGTTTCTTCCAGGTAAATCATTTAGTATTAAGAAAATATTCATATTAAAGGTGGGAATGAAAAAAATGGTCCAGATCTCATAAAGTTCTATTGAGAAATTAGGTGACCGGTTTCATGTTCAAAAAGCACATCAGGCCTACAAGGATATCCAATAAAAGAAAAATTACAATAATGGAAAAAAACTAAAGTTAATAATTGAAATTAGGAGCAAGTAAATGATCTAATGAATTTTTTTTTTTAATATATTACAGTACAATTAAATCACTTACGTTATCAAAATACCCTTCTACCAGAATCTGGTGTCAGGTTTACAATCTACAATTTGCTATTAACAATTACTAATTATTGCCGTAAATGAAATCCGCCCATTCTTTCTTATTTCTAGTTATCCTCTTCGCTTCCTCTCATGTACACTACCGGCCATAAGTCTTTACCCACCTGCATAATTGGCGATTATTCAAATAAACGATATTTTATCGCTATGAAAATATTTGTATTATTAAACTGTAAATATGAGATAGATTATAGTTCCTCTGTAATGTTCTGTGTGTACGTAATGAGATGGTTAAAATTAAGATATCGCAAATATCCTTTTTGCGGCCAGGACATGTTTAGGTAGACGGATTAGATCAAGACCGCTTTCTCGAAAATGTTTATTACGACCGTCATAAAATATGATAATTGATAATAGACGATACAACAAGTTTCAATATAAGGAAAAGTTTACTTTGCGTTTAGTTCTCATATTGCAAGCAGTAAATAGCCTACAAGATTTTAAATCAGAGATAGAAAGGCGTACTCAAATAGTGATATACCACTACATCGGGAAAAGTAACCGAGAAATTGCTAGGTTACTGAAATTAGACCGTAGAATCGTGGATTATAATGTTAAAAAGTTTCAAACGAGTGGTAGTGCATCCGATAAACAGCGACCAGGACGACCAAAAATAACACCCGCAGAAGATCGCGCAATGGTAATCACGAGCAAACGAAATAGACAAAAAACGGCGCCAGAAATTGCTGCCGAAATGAATGTCGCGCCCAGACCAAGTTAGCGTCACCACAGTAAAGAGACGTTTACGCCAAGCTGGTTTGTACGGAAGAATTGCTATGCGGAAACCTTTACGGTTAGCATGGGCAAGATAGCACAAAGGCCGGACGCTTGAAGATTGGAAGAAAGTGCTCTGGACCGACGAGTCTAAATTTCTCACCTTTGGTTCAAACAGGAAAACCTTTGTCCGTAGTTCGAAAGGGGAACGAGCACTTGAATCCTGTATTGTACCAATAATAAAACATGGAGGAGGATCAGTCATGGTTTGGGGGTGTTTTGGCGGTACTTCCACGGGTGATTTGATAATAATAGATGGTATCCTTAGAAAAGAAGGCTGTAGGGAGATTTTGAAGAGGAATGCCATTCCATCTGGAACACGAATAATCGGCGAAAACTTCGTGTTCCAGCACGATAACGATCCGAAACACACTGCTAAGATACGACGTGAGTATTTGGAACAATTGGAACAGAGAGAGAAAATTCTCGTAATGAAATGGCCGCCCCAAAGTCCGGATCTCAATCCGATCGAGCTTTTGTGGGATAAGCTCGACCGAGAGGTTCGAAAATCTGCTCCAACATCGACAATTGTACTTTGGGCGCAACTGCAGGATGCATGGAGGAAAATAGAGTCATTAACACTGGCGAAGCTGTTGGAAAGAATGCCGAGATTGTGTGCGGCTGTATTAAATGCGAAAGGTGGTCATATTGACGAATCGCGAATTTAAGTTAATTTATGATTATCTTTGTCAGCGAGTTGACAAATACATTGATTTTAACACTGTTTAAGTTATTGCTATCAATACAGAATAAAGTTTTATTTTATAATTAGTAATTCACTTGTATTACTTCGTTCCTGGTATTTCTGGGCCTTCCTTTTTTCTTCTGCTTTCGCGCCCTAGCTTCCCAAATTTGTTTAACCAGCATATGGCTATTCATCCTTTGGAGGTGAACCCCCCAGCTTGTCTTTTTTGGATGAAGTCTAGGACTGGCTCACATTCTAGTTCTTCTCTTATTACTCTATTTCTTATCTTGTCCCTCTTCGTAACTCCTTTCACTCTTCTGAGGTATTTCACCTCTACTGCTTGTATTCTGCTTTTCTGTTTCTGGTTCGGTACCCACTACTTCTTTAATAATGTATTTAAATAGGGATTATTTTTATGTAGTTTAATAATTTATCCCTTTTTTATTACTATTTATTATAATTTTCAGTCTGATCTATTGATTTTTCTAATCAGATGGTCCCGGTTTTGAATTTTCTCATTGTAGACAAGGCACTTAGCACGTCCCCAAACAAGGAAAACGAAATGAGACCATATCTTCCAATCCACGCATTCGGAAAAGTATGGTTTAAAAATTCTCTCAAGGTTAAACGATAGTGGGCCGGACAATTATCACTTTGAAAAAAAAATTGATCGCCTTTCACTTACAAATGGTGGCAATCCTATATCAGCTCTCTCATATCATTTTGTTGATGTTAATGTATTGTTGGGCGAAGTGTTGGGTTACGAAATACACCTCGCACTTTTAGGCATCGATTACTATGATCATTAGCCAACCCTACTAGAATTTTGCCGAATCCGGAGGTATTGACACGGGGCCTACGGTTTTACTTCCTTATCTAAAGAGAAGACATTCTCCAATTTTTATCCACAATTATGAACCAACCGTTGCGGTCGGGATATGAACCCGCGCCATTCGAATCGAAAGGCAAGTATGGTAAACATTCGACCACCGAGACGGTCGATCGTTTTGTAAGAATTAAAAATAAGTTTATCCATTAGAACTCTCCAGTAACAGAAAAAACTTTTTCGCGCCGCGATCACACTGAATAGCACACAGACAAGACTCGACAAATGTCAAAAAATTAGAATACTAAATTACTCATCGTCTAGAATCTAGGAGATGGGATATGACAGCGAGATAGAAAAGTGACGGTTCCTGTTCTCTTATAGCGCAATACTGATTTGTTGCTTTGTCATAGTTTATGTTGAATTTCTTGGTATTATTAACAGTTTGTGTAACAAGGGAGGAACTATTCCAAAGAACATAAAGTAAAGAAGGTTTTAAAGTAATTTTAAAATTCAAATTGTTTCATTCAACAAGAAAAAGTCACCACATATTAGAAAATTATCTCGTTAAGTGGGATATGTAAGCATTAAACTTCCATAAAAAATCATTTTTAGCGTGATCTCACATAAATAAGAAGAGTTATTAACATTTAATAGTGAATTTTTGCCGGAAAATCGAAATTTACCAAAAATTAAAATATCTTCAAATCCATTAGACTTTGGACTAAGGCAAATATAGTTAATGTGGTTCCTAATGACTTCATCTATCGATTGTTCAAAACTTTACATCGATCTTCCAAGCATCCTGTATATTAAAAAAAAACTTTAGTTAAATTAGTACACGTAGTAAATACTATGTAATGAAAAGAAAAAAAATATTACATTAACCGGTATCTTTTGAAAATGTTTATGAATGGTTATAAGATTATATTGTATGGGTGGCATCTGTATTCCGGCTTCTACAATTTAGGACGGCATGACTATAACTACTGGAACTAGGTGGAGCCAGGAAATATTTCAGTTGCTGTTTTTGAAGATTAGTGGCATAAATTGAGAGATGTAAGAACAATGTGGCCAGGAGCAAGAAGCTTTAATGTTTTTTTTCTTCTCATATTATTTTTGCCGGCAGTGATTCCATCAATACCAGGATCTATAATTAGCATCTCTTGGTTATTGTTTCTAGGCACTTTTTCATATGTACTTCTACATTAAGTTCACTTTTGTTTGGACATTATTCTGTATATAACCTCTACTTTAGCCTTTTTAAAATTACAAGCAATGTGAATAATTTACTGCATTATGTACGCATATGTCGTACTGTTTTAAACAAGGTAAGGGCAATTAAAAATTTGCATGTAAATAACATACATTGCAAGGATACTAAGTAAAAAATGCTTTATTTTAAGAAAATGAAACTATTGATTTATGAACAATACCTAAACGCTTTCTAGAATTAAGAACTATTTACTATCCCTAAGAAAATATTGTTGTGTGTTATAATGGCCATTTACTTAATACTAAGAATCGCTTTCTTCAAATTTTCTGCAAGATTTTCTTGAATCATGTTAACAAATGTCTTAAACGAAGAAATACAATTATTTAATTACAAGTGTATACTTCTCTTAAGCGGAGAAAGAAACACTAAGAAAATATTTCTTTTGATTTAAATCAGTTATTGTATTGCTGATAATTGGGACAGTAGTTGTCTTGAATTAAGGCGGACAGCTTTGATACAAGTTCCCTGCGTGTATCTTTGCCAGTATCTTTTCCTTTAATTTCGATGGTTCCAGTTTGTGTGTAGCGTTTTACAAAATTTCCCGCTAAAGATTTTGCTATCCTTAATTTAGTGTCGATTTGCTTTAATGATTTTCCTCAACAAAACTGGGACGCAATAATTTTGCGCAAATTTTGTGAAGTAGGGGCACTTCAAATGATTAAAAAAATTATTCGCTAAGACCTTAAGAATAGATTACCAACAATGTTTCTGTACAAAAGTCGTATATTTTTGTAATTCCAATTAAAGTACAATTAAAGAATATAGTGTTGGTATTTGTCAGACGTTGATAGATGTTCAAAAAGATGTTTCGTTCGATTTCATAACCAGTTTCGAAATAGTGCCTCAAAAATATGCAGAATTAAAAAAAAATTATTAACTATCTCAACATATAGTTGCTAGGGCTCGTATACTGCATGCGATTATATTTAGTATCTTCTTAAGAACTATCTGACATACCAAGTAGAAGGATGAAACGAATTCTCTTGAAGTAATACATTTTCTTCTTTTAAGCGCTTAAACTACATCACACAGTTTTAACAAAACGGTTTGAAAGAATGTAGAAATATATCATCATACGTAACGTATTACTACATATATACATGTTTACAATATTAATCTATGCTGGCGATATTACGCAAAAGGTAAACAAGATAGTATCCCGTCAAATACCAGTGTTTTCTCAGCATGAATGTTGCTTTTCTAAAAATTTATATGTAAATGCATGCATATTACTAAACGTAAGTGCTAATACATGGTGCCTCACGAGGAACTGTATCGATCAATATAAAGTAGAAATAAGTTTTTTCGTTTAAATGTTTAATCGTACGTAATTGTCGGACACGCTGTATAATATCTTCGAAAAATTCATTCGGTTTCTAATCTTACCCTATACGGGGAAAATGTTAATTTTCTATGTTAAACACGTTCACAGTTATGAAAACTCACATGCATTCGTCCATCTGTCAAAGATGTTAAAAAAATGGAAATATTTCAAATACGGTTAGAAATAACAACATAATAGTTTTACCAAACAAACCTTAAAATTCAACAAAGAATTCAAAAATGTAATAATATATAGGATGTTCTATTTAAAATAAAATTGATAGCTACTTCCGGTATAATCGAAAGTCTTCGATAATTATAAATATTTTAGATAGATAGATAGATAGATAGATAGTTTTTTACTCGTTATTGCAATATGATCCGTCGAATATGTCAACTGTATAAAACAAAAAGTATAAAATGTATAAAGCGAAAACACAGTGCAAATAAATAATACATTATTGGCAAGGTGAAGATACCGTTTGCAACGAGCACTTATCGACAAGATGCACGAGCTGGTAGGTGAAATATACTACGGATACATCGTTTCTGCAATTTGAAGATTCTGTGAGTTACCCCAAAAGATTGTACCGTATTTTAGTCTTGAATATACGTAAGCATAGTAAGCACAGAGTCCTGCCTCAATGTTAACAGAACAAGATATTGTTTTCAGTGCATAACTGTAAGATGATAAATTTGTTGCCAAAGAATCCAGGTGGGATTTCCAATTCAATTGGCAATCAATTGTTATGCCAAGAAACTTTGCAGATTCAACGGTTGTAGGTACCGAATTTTTGTAAGCCAAATATTTTTGGCCATGCTTAAAATATCCAAAATGTAAAACATTTGTTTTTTCTGTATTTAGTTTTAAATTATTTTCATAGAACCACGAATCAAATTTGGTTAAGGTTTTTGTAATTTCCTCGTCTAATTGGTTGTTTGTTCTTATAATAACAGTCGTATCGTCCGCATATAATACGATTTTATGCTTTGAAACTTCGGGAAATTCATTTACGTATATCAAAAAGAGCAGGGGACCCAATATGGAGCCTTGGGGAACTCGTCTCTTTATCACTTGCCAACTCGAATACACTCTTCTGTGCATTGTATAGTCATAACTAAAGCTGGCCACGAGCGGTACCAGGTAGGGTCGACCAGGCCTCGCGTTCCACTAGAGTTATTCTGCTAATAGAGATGTTTGCTGCCGCAAATAATTTCGCTCATCTTTTAAATAAAAATTAAATAACACGTGCTCAAACACTTACCATTTCAAGAGTCCTCCGTGAAATCACAAAGTGAATAATGTCTGTTAAATATCTGCAACATTAGATATGTTTCAACTGTTGTTTCGGCAAAACTAGTACGGCATGAGGAAAAAATGCGTTTATATGCAGAGAACGAACGTTCTACATCTAGTGACGTAATATTTGCGTAAGTAAAATAATCTTTCAAATAACTTAACGATTCTGTTGACGCACCTTCACAAATGTGTCTTAATGTGCCAAAATCAGAATTTTTCTCAAAAACACTTTCAAATTTTTCTAGAACAGAAACATTTTTTGCGTCTTCAATCGCGCATAGCTGTGCGTGAACATGTTGCACTATTTGTAGAGATTCTTCTAACTGCACCGCAGGATTTTGTAATTTTTCTATTGCATCTGCTAGCCCGAAGTAATTGTCGTGAATGATTTTTAAATCCATTTTAACCTGACTATCTTGAAATTTCGACTGGCTTTTCTGGATAGCGGCAGCTTCCTTTGTATCGAATTGTAAAACCACGTTCTTAATATTGTCAAAATATTTATGATAATAAAACGCGGCCTGCAACCATGTTCCTCAACGAGTTAGAATAGGTTCTGGTGGCTCTGGTATACGGGGGCACAGTCTGTGAAATTCGCGAATACGTTTCGGTGATTTGACAAATACTGCTTTGGTATGCGCTATTAAAGCGTCTACCTCAGGATAACATTTTCTGATACTATCCGCCACAAGATTGAGAGCATGAATTTTACACGTAATATGTAACAAATTAGCAGAATGCTATTTAAGAGACCGGCCTACAGAAAGCATGTTTGCAGCACCATCACTCACTAACATCAAGAGTTGGTTTGTTGAAAGTTCAAACTTGTCCAATGTATTTAACACTAACTTTGAAATTACTTCGGCAGTACACTGTTGTATTCGTTTGGAGACTAATAGAATTGAAGGTGCCGATTGATGAGGTTCCAATTTGCGTGCCATTACATTAAGAACAGAATGTTTCTTCCGATCTGCTGTTTCGTCGACACATAACCACAATTTTTGATCTTTCAACTCCGATTTTATTTTTTGTTCAATATGTTCGCGCGCAGATGGCATAATTCTTCGTAACGATGTTCGACTTGGTAATTTGCACTCCGAATAGTTATTCCAAAAGCAGATAAATGGTTCCTTATCTAGTAAATTAAACGGTATATTACATGCGATAAACGTAACGCATAAATTAAATATAAATTTTTCATTGTCTCGTGCACAATTTCTTTTTGAGATATGCTTTTCACTATTTACGTGTCGTAGACAATGTTGTCTGGACCAACATATTAACGGGATTTTACAGATTACACATTTAATTTTAGCACCTTCATATATTAAGTCTGGAATTTCTGCAATAAATTTTCGAAGTTTGTCCGACCGCGGTCGTTTTGCTGACAAAATCATAATTTTTCTAGGACAGATAAACAATTGCGCAAATGACCGGCAGCGAAAATGTCCGTACTGCTCCGCAGACGAAGTAATACTACCGTTCCTCTCGGTCCGAACTGATTCTACGCCGATGCGCGGTACCGCTCGTGGCCAGCATTAGTCATAACCCTCAACCCTCTGTAGGCGGTTGCTTAAATAGGATGTAATCAGACAAAGGGCATTTCCTCTTATGTCTGTGCATTCCAATTTTTCGTATAAAATATCAAAATTTATGCTATCAAACGCCTTAGTCAAGTCCATGAGCAATGCAGTTAGTTCAATAGTACACGTAGGATTTAGTATACTACTAAGTTTTCAAAATTTTCCAACGTATACTTTTTCATATATCAATAGATGCGGTTCCTCGTGAGGCACCTGTATACCAACTCCAAGAAAGTGTCCAATTAATTTAACAAGTTCTTGGCTAAAAATTCGGTAGAAATATGCCGTTTTACATTCTACAATAAACCGGACAAGTTTTTAACGATCGTAAATACTCGTTTAGTTCTAGGTTTAGTATTTCTATATAATCTTTCCGGAAACTTCTTCAGTTACAATCTTCAACTCGTAATCAATTGTCAAGGTTCTTCATTCTATTTAAATACGCATGATATAAAAGTGGATACATCGCCGAACGGCCACCACATTTTAAAGATCCTTTGTGTGTTTTGTGCTTCCCGAAAAATGCACATAATACATTTGCGGCAAGCCTGCGTTTATTCGCTGTGCATGGTGTAGGCAATTCCTTCGATTTCAACATTTCTACACGGATTACCTATCATTCTTACTATGTTTACGTAATACGCAACGTAATGTATTTCTTAACTTACTTTTTAAACAGATGTTAGTAAACTCTATATTCACATTTTATTAATAAAATCATTTGATATCCACCGGCATGTTTTCTTCATTACTGTAAATATAGCACGTCAGTTATGAATTTGTTTACACAAATAAGAATATTTCGCGGCAGATGTAATATAAATATATACATGTAAACTCTACGTAGCTTCTATATTTATGTAATATAAAAATTCTGAAATTCGCAAAAAAATAAGGGGGTGGGAGATTATTTTCCTAAACAAATATTCGTTATAGAGAAAATATTTACGTCATCGTTAAGAGCATGTAAAATAGTTTAAATCTTGTCTTAACTTTTTTTTTATATCTCTCACAGTTTCTAAGCTATTGACTCAAACAGCGAAGGGTAGTGTTGAGTTTGGGGTGTTTTACACCCCTCCAGAGGATGATTGGGCAACTGAAATAGTTACCGTTGTTCTTACACTAGATCAGCCTATAAACCCACAAAGTTTCATTTAAATCGGTGAGATGCACTTAGCTGTGTTTCCTTGTAAATGATAGAATTGATTAGCATATCGCTCTTCTGCCCAAACGTTGCGGGTTCGAATCCAGACCTGGACAATTGATTTTTTAATGCAGTCAAAAATTCCAAGGTAATTTGTTATTGAGATCGCTGATATTCAATAGTTTTAGTAAATTCAAGGTATATTTTATAATTTGGAAGAGAGATCTCAAGTTAAATTAGAAATTTATCATTGATATTAACAGGGTCGTCGAATATCATTTTTCGTCTAATCAATTCTGACATGACAATTTAAATCGCCTCAATCTGACATTGAGATTGCCGTGAAAACAAAAACAGCGAAAGTCATCGATTCGATCAATCATTATTTGTTTTTGGCATTTTTAAACTTTCCGACGACCAACAAAAAAAGGTGCAATTTTTGTGATTTTTTCCTGCCAGCTGAAATTAATCCAGTGTATTGTGTGCTTTACTGCATTCGGCGGTATATTTCCTGAGCGTATCTCTTCAAACGATCCAGGAACCGAAACGTCTATAGGAGCACATATTGCTAGAGAAAACGTCTATTTTGGCACGTGTTTTACTACTTTCCAATGTCAATGGCCTAAGAGACACACACATATAGTTCAGAGTTGAGAAACGGTGGAATAAGGTAAAGTAGTGTTTGAATTTCAAGATAATCTTGGTTATTTGCTATCACAGAAGGCACACCTTTTATAGAGGTTGGGTGATGAAATTTACGTTGAAAATGTTTGCACTCTTTTAACTGCAGTTGCAATTCTACTAACTTTTTTATAATATCTATTAAATGATATAAAAACCTATACATTAAGCAAAACGGAATGGTAGAAATATCGATTTTCAAGAATAGCTACCCCCTATCAATACGTCAAAATTGTCAAAATCAAATATGGATATTCACAATAATGTGTTACATAAGTATTTATTGCGGCTAAAAAAGGAAAGATTATAAAAATGTCTATTTTGACGCTTAAATCTTGTGTCTTTGCTCCTGTCAGTTTATAATGAAAAACATGGAAATGCTCAGGCATTAAAGCGAAGGGAAAAGGATGAGAGGATATCGAAATTAGAAGAATTTTGGTTTCATTTTGTAGTTTACATCAAAGCTAAGTCATTCCATGAAAAATTTTGAAGGTTCCAAAGGCCATGTTTTCAATCTCTTTCGTATTTTTGAGTCATTCTATGTCAAGTGGACCAATTTTCAGAATCAGCCACGCTCGACCATCTCAGATTTAAATAAAATTTTGCATAAATGTTGCCTATTATAGGAAACTAAGCTGTGCAAAAATTGACATTGTAAAAGTAAAAATTGGAGGCCCTATGGACCCTTGAATCAAGGGTGTCAAATTGTCCCGCGAACCGTACAGCATTTTCAGCCAACTTTCAGAGGCTGTATACACAAGTGTATTAGTAGTAAGACAAGGAGATTTGGGGATATTGCAGATATGTTTAACCTTTGCAAACCTATGAAGCCTTTGCAAACCTATGAAATTTCAGCCATGTGGCATTATTAGTCTTCATGCTATTGAAGCTCAAAGTCAAGAAAAAATTTTGCGCGATAAATTTGTAGCCATTATGGCAGGCTTGTATCACCAAGAGCTGTCCTTTGATAAACCTTCAGAGAATATGCCTGTGATAAAGCCTGCCAAGTCACAGCACTTCATCTTGAATACTTAATAAAATATGATTGTTTAAAGTTACCAAAAATTTACGCATAAAATGTTGACAGTTTTTAAGACCCTGTATCTCAAATTTGACAACTCCAATGTTCTTGTCTTAACTACCATTTGAAAGAGCAAAAATTGTTCTATCAGAAAATGTTACTTCTGTTTTAGAGACACATCAACCAAGTGTTCAAAATAACAAAAAATTCTAGCATTTATGCAAACTGTTGTAACATACCTAGGCTTACTTTAATAGCTTTTGTTTTTAGCTGAAGCATAAGTTATTTCCTAAAACTCTGCAGGATAAACATATTAACAAAAAAAAAAATGTTTTTATGTTTCTTTTGTTAAAAAAGTGCACAAGCTGACAGTGACAGTTTTCTCATTGCTGATGTTAACAAAAAGTGCTGTTGAACCTTTTTGAATTGAACATTTTTTTCAGTGTTGTCCTGCAACTCACAATGTTGACCCATGGTGATATGTGTAGCTTTTCTTTCAACTCTCTGTTAAAGTCATTATAATCAGCACAATTGCCAAACTTCTGGGTGGTAGAAGCCTGTGCTCCGAGTTCTTTTGGATCAAAACCACCTGCCAGTGCAATTTGGTTTATTTGACTACTCGCAGCGTTTTGCATTTGACTAATTTTGCGTTTTGCAGTCTCGTGCATTGCACTTACTGATCTTTTGAAATTTCAAGGGTGAAACACCAATTGAAGTCAAACTAGCATTAAGTTTTTCTGAAGCTTCAGAATGGTCCTCATCATCATCTGTTGTTGTTGAAGATGACAACAATGCAGTGGTTTTGAATTTACAGTCCTTCAGACATGTTGGGCACCAGGAACAAATACTTTCTTTGTGAGCACTTTCAGCTGCATCATCATCCAGAGGTCTTAATTCCTGTTTTGTGTTATGACCGTACTGCGGATCGGGACCGCTTCTATCATCGACATTTGAGACAGAGCGGGGTATCGTGCCCCGCTCTGCAACTTTAGTTATTTTTATATTTATTATTTATTTAACATGTAAGAAGCTAACTAAACTTAAAAAAACCCAATTTTTTCTTAAGCTCACAAAAAATGTGGTATACTTATAGGGGCCCACCACATGGTGACGTTACTAAATGAATAAGATGTGGTATATTTGTATGAGTAAAGTGGGACCAAATAGGATAACCCTAGAATTTATGAATCTATTTCCTTCCGTAAGGAGTTGAGGACTATTTGATGCATAATTCGAATTACTTTCTTCTAACCACAGGAGGATCGTTCGTTACTAATATCAGAAATCACTATCTAATCTCTTTTCGATGAATTTTAGAAACATGGGTGACGCTACCATAGTAGCGAAGCAAAACGAAGAAGAATGCTCGGCTGTCCAAAAAGCAGCGGATGCTACCCGAAATAGAAGCGAAGAAGTGAAAAGTACGCCTTTCAATAATGTAGAATCTCCAAAATCTTCGGAATCCGAAACAGTGTGCAGGCGAAGCGACATCGAAAACAAACCAGAGGGAAAACAGAGCAACCTTACGAACGATATGTTCTACATTGAAGTTATAGACCAGGACAAGAAAGAAACGGCACCCGATAGGCCGACTGCAAGTCCTCCAATGCCTAGAAGGGTTAACAAGCTCAGAGACCACAACAGTACCATATTCCCGGTTGGCTGTATGGGTTGCAGGTAAGAAAAGTCAATCAAAACAACTAGATTCCTAATTTTCTTTCCGAAAAATCAAGAGAAGATCCCCCGAGTGACCATATAACGAGTCCAAGGCGATTCCTAGACCCTATTGAGGCAAAGGACCATGTTGGACACATCGATAGTACCCCTAAGAAAAGACCTGTAAGTGCAAAGCCAAATACTGTCGCCAGGAATCCCTTAACTGGAGTGGGCGTAACTGATGACGACGTCAAGAAGCCCTTTGGTCGACGGAGAGGTAGATTATTCAAAAATCTGAAGAATAAATCTGAAACATCAATCTTATCACTTTATTTCACGATCACAGCTGATGGAAACCCGCTACTTGGTGAAGGATACGAAACCAAGAACGTAACACCGAGCTGCACGAGGATACCTCCAGGAGGATATTCGCAAGGATTGTGGTAACTTCGTTCATAAGTATGGTCTGTGTGGTGTGTTGAAAAAAATAAATTTAGCGTGGAGTATGTTTTTTGTGACTGAAAAGTGCAAATGTTGTTTAAAACTTTCTGTTTTGCTTTTTTTGTAACTATATTTTCTATATGAAATATATGCAAGATATCAAATAAATAATCGAATTATTTTTACTACTGTATAAAAACAAAAGAAAAGAGAAAATGTTGCGTAAAGTTTTTGGTCGCGAATTTCAGTTCGAAAAAGTCGAGGTGCTCAACACATCCTTTAACATTCGTGAATAATCGTTTTGGATTATGGGTGTTTGAAGTTTTCGACAGACAAAATCGGTGAAAAAACAATAAGGGACTAAGGGGTTATATATAGGAAATTGTCCATTGAATCGATAGCGACCAAGCGTAGTCCTTTAGCTTTTTTAGTTTGGGAAGTATGCTGTTTTGAAGTGTGAAAATGGGAAAAACTCTGAGACGTTTTAGCATCCGAACTAAAGCTGAGAGCTGAATTTTCTTTGGTTATAAGACGCTCATCAACATCTTTCCAAGGCACCCATTATTTATCCTTTACGTCTTCCAGTTATCGAGTTCCTATTCATGTTAAAAACATTAGTGACATCCAATGATAGAAAAGAAAAAAATTGACTATTTCATACATTTACTTGAAAAATCGCCACATTCGCAAACACGAAGTTCAACAAATAATATTTGTACTCTCTTTCTGCTAAGGCTTCGGCAATTCATTTCTGTAAGTTTCGTGCTGCAATATTATACAGGGCGTTCAAAATTATTTTTTCAATATGGACAACTTCACGGCTATTTTTCTCAATCATTTCAAATGGAACACCCTACATATTGTTTCCATATTACAGAAAATTAAATTCCATATAAATTAGTACAAGGGCTCCTTACACCTATCTGCCGTCGCTTTAGAGATTTCTAATAACATTTATTTAAGCTTACAAAAAATTACTCCAATTTAAAATTTTTACACACTAACAACGTTTTTGCCATTAATGATGAATTTCGGTAAAAACGAACTTGTTGATGACTTTTGTGCTGGGCGAAGCACACAGAAACTGTTTTTTAACAAGTAGAATATCTCATCAACGCTATTTGGAACGAAGACAGCCAGATGAGACAGATTTTCGAAAATGGGAAACGTTGCATACCCAAAGAAGGTTAGAATTAAGAGAGCTACACAGAAAATGAATTTAAAGTTATATAGAAAGTAATTGAAGAGCAACAGATATAAGTGAAAGATCTGTCCAAAGAATATTAAAAAGTAATAAGTATTACGCTTACCATATTCATTTACATCAAGAATTATATGAGGTAGACTTTCAAAGAAGGATAGAATTTTGCAACTGGGTCAGGCAAAAGACACGGGTTTTCATAAAACTGGTTTAGTGAACAGACACAATTGTCATTATTATTCTCCAGAAAATCCACATGTTGTAAGAGAAGTTGATTATCAGCATCGATGGAGCATAAATGTATGGAGAGGTATTATAGGTCAACACATCGTCGGTGCCTATTTTTTTAAGAGAATTCTAACTGAACCAATATACTTAGATTTTCTTCAGAATCACTTGCCAGTTTTGCTAGCCCACCTTCCCTTGGAAATAAATCAAGAAATGTGGTTGCAGCATAACGGTGCACCAGCTCACTGCATACAGGAAGTGAGAAATTATTTAAATCAGGTTTATCCTGAGAAAGTGATTGGCGGAAATTATACCATCAACTGGCCAGCTCGATCACCTAATTTAACCAAAATAGACTATTAAAGAAAATACCAACTATAGCACAAAATATGCGCGAAAGAATTATTAACGCCTTTCGAAGTGTAACAGCGGACATGCTTCATAGGGCCCAAAGAGAATTTCTGGGTAGAATAGATAAATGTTCGGAAAAGGATGGGCAACATTTCGAATTGTAATTTTTTCCTGTTTTTTTTTTTTATTTACTTTTCATCCTAAGTTCGTAATTCTATTTGTTATTCGGTTTGCGTTATTTGAAAAGGTCTTGTAGGGCTCTATTATTTTCTGTTTTTGTGTTTATTTTTAGTGTTGTACATTATGGTGGTTGCGTGTTCTGGTTGTCATTAAATTTATTTATTATTATTGGCCGACTTTTTGAATAAAACAAATTTTTTTATTTGATTAAAAGTGTTTTGTTAAATATCATTAAAACGACGGCAGATAGATGTAAGGAATCCTTATACTAATTGAAGTTGAATTTAATTTTCTATAATATGGAAACACAATATGCACAGTGTTCCATTTGAAATGATTGGGAAAATAGCCGTGAAGTTGTCCATATTGAAAAAATAATTTTGAACGCCCTGTACAATATTACAGCATGAAACTTATAAAAATGAATTGCCCAAGCCTTAGTAGAAACAGAGTACAAATATTATTTGTTGAACTTTGTGTTTGCGAATGTGGCGATTTTTCAAATAGAAGTATGAAATAGCCAATATTGTAACTCGGCAACCTATGATCGGATGTCGCTAATATTTTCTGCATAAATAGGGACCATCGATAGGCATAAAAAACTGCAAAAATGTTTGGGGTGTTCATAAAAAAAAATGAGCTGACCATCGATACTCTTTTTTTGGGACAGCCTGTATAATTGAAAATAATTTTAGAATGTGCATATTGTCCTCTTAAATACTTACTGAAAATTTTAATCTTATATCATTAATAGTAACTAAGAAACAGAAAACCGACGCATTATTGCAGGACCTTGCATGTACTTCAAGACAGCTCTAACTGTTTTAGAGAAATCAGTGTTTGAAATTTGGAAGATGTAACAGTTGTGGATGGTAAAATATCCAAATCATGGTCAATTATATATCAAATCAAAATAATATTTTGTATTTCAACGTAAAACAAAGAAAAAGGTTTATTACTTCGATTATCCTATCCTTTCCAGAGTTACAAGCGTTTAAAATTGAGACAACGCTAAATTTAACAAATGACCACTAAGACGTCCCAATAGGACTACAGATAGCCGAGATAACATTCACGTTCTTTTCTAGAATTGGTCGATAGCACTAAACATTTTTATGATATGGGCGTTTGAATTGTGGAATATTATAAACAAATAAATAAAAGTCTTTAAATTGGGTTCTATTTGAAGCAAAAACGCAATGTTCAATATTCTCACCATTCTTAAAATCTGGTCCTTCATTTAAACTGGTAACAGAAAGCAACACAGTCCATCTCTTTGGATCATAACGTCTTTTTCTCTTTGGGCACACTCTATACTTCCTCTTCCTATGCTTCGGTTCTATGGGAAACTCGTCAAAATGCAGCATCTTCGACACTTTATTTGCAGAAACTGAAATCACTACAGCACCAATTCTAACATTTCGATTCACTTTGAATAGTCCGGAGCTGTCCGTGTCGAAACTGTTTAGGTATTATTAGCAAAAAAGATCGAAACAAGATGTTACGTTTTCATCGCGAAGCTTACTATTCTCTAGCTAACGAGCGCTAGAGAAAAAAAAGAGTGAAGACACATACGCAAATATATCTCCAACAGCGATCGGTTGCCAAAACATAAATTTGACCTAGGAGGAAAGAATAACAGATGGATCCTATAAACACAAATGTCGTATACAATACGTATATACGGCCCACTTTATTCCGATTTTACAGGAGCGGCTAACAAAACATACACATATGTACTACGCTCACATATTATTTGCGTTGACAGCAAAACAGTGGCCAGTAAATAACTGAATTGAAATCCTTCATTCATGAATTCTGAATTGATAATTGCTATAGAGACCAGTTTCAATTGTTGGTGAAACAAAAGGCACAATTGCTACGTGTTGGGCGTTCAATAATAAAAGATATTCTGACGAGATCATGGCGCTATTTTCGAAAATGAACTCAGAGTCTCGTTTATTGTATTATTGGCACGATTATCTCATGAATGCATCGTCTCGTAGAAGGAGATTCAATTAAAAAATTTTGTTTTTTTTAGATGTCGAATCACTGAAAAGATATGCAACTACAATTCCAGTTGACAATGTCCAGTATAGTTGACAATGACCGGCGTCTAGTTTCTAAAAAAATATCTCCTAGTATGCAAATGTTAGCAATTCGTATGAAAAGTGGTTATTTGGCCTATAGTTAATTGGAACAATCAAAGCAGATAAATATTTCCATAGAGATAATGCATGAAATTATAAAATCATAAGGTATAGTCACTATATAATAAACAGTAAGAGGTTCTTTGAGGAATCTTGGTCGCACTCTCTAAAATCAGCATCTTTGTTAGTTGTCACCAACACATACTTGATTCAGATTTCATGTTCACCCATACCATTCCAAAATGGCAAAAAGTGGTGGAGATTTTTAAGAAATTTGTCCCACTAAATTTGTATAATTTAGCGTCAAGGTGTTCCAGTCACTATTTCTCAAATTCATCGTAGAGAAACCTGAATAAAATCTATGACTCTACACGCAGAGAAACGTTTACTTGTATCACAGCTGTTCGCTTTAATTCAAGACAATTACTGTTTTAATTTTCTGCAATACAATAAAATGTTTTAAATGAAAAAAAATATTTTCTTAGTATTTCTTTCTCCGCTTAAGATAAGTATATACTTGTAATGAAATAATTGTATGTCTTTGCTTAAGACATTTGTTTACTTGATTCAAGAAAATCTTGAAATAGCCATTATAACACAAAACAATATTTTCTTAAGGATAGTTTTCTTAATTCCACAATGCGTTTAGGTATTGCTCGTAAATCAATAGTTTTATTTTCTTAAAATAAAGCATTCTTTATTTAGAATTCTTGAAATGCATATTATTTATATGCACATTATTAATTGCGCTTACCTTGTTTAAAACAATACGACATACACAGAGACGGATTACCCGTAAGGCAAACTAGGCACGTGCCTATTGGCCCCGGACCTCAGGGGGCTGCTGGATTGTCTTGCAGAAAGATGGCAACAGGTCCGCCATTGCAACGCCGGCATCGAATTGTAAGATTCGCTTTTGCCCGATATCACTTGGCATAGAATAATGAGGACTGGAGCAAGGTACTGTTTTCAGATAAGTCGCGTTTTTGCCTCAATGGGTCAGACGGACGTCGGCGAGTATGGAGAAGACCAAGAGAAAGATATGCTGCAGTTTGTATTGACGCGCTACTTCCATTTGGCGGTGGGTCGGTTATGGTTTGGGCAGGAATCTCTGCACATGCACGCACAGAGTTAGTCTTCATACAGAATGGCTCCTTAACAGCTGACAGGTACATTACGGGAGTTCTAGAAGATCATGTCATGCCTTTCATGCTCACCGTGGGCGAGCATGGCATTTTCATGCAAGATAATGCAAGACCTCACGTAGCGAGAGTTGTTAGAGAATATCTGGATGAGGTGGGCATTAGAAGATTTGATTGGCCAGCACTCAGTCCAGACATCAATCTCATTAAACATATCTGGGATGAGTTGGGACGACGTATCCGAAGCCATATACCAGCTTCAAGAACTGCCCAGGAGCTGAGGGCGCTTTTATTGCAGGAGTGGAATAACATCGACCAGAATGTGATCCGTCATTTAATTAAGAGTATGCCTCGTCGACTTCAAGCAGTCAGTAACGCAAGAGGAGGGAATACATGTTATTAAAAAATAAGTTTTCTTATCAATGTTAGTTCTTTTTTTACAATTGTAAACGTAAATGTGTTCTACAGAATAAATCGTTAAAATCAAAAGAATGCTTTCCGATTCAATATTGACTATAAAACTTAGCTTTCAAAAGACAGTACAATGAATTATAAATTTCAAATATAAACATACAACAGACAATAACAAAAAAACAAAGTGACCTAAATTTTTTGCTCGCCAGTGTATATAATAATTAATAATAAAAAAAGGGATAAATAAACTTAAATATTAACTCATTAATTATTAAACTACATAAAAATAATCCCTATTTAATTACATTATTAAAGAGATAATTTAATTAACGTAGGAATAAAAAACAATGGTCCAATTTCCCACAAAATTCTATTAAAGATATCAGGCGACCGGTTTCGTGTTTTTACCAATACATCCTCAGGTCAGCTAAGAGCATATTCAAATAAAAGGAAACGTAATAGAATAAACATAATGCAAGCTATCAAACAAACAGTGAAAAGGAGATCAAAGAATTAATGTTCTCTTTTTTTTAAATATGAGTATAAGTTTGCAATATAAAAACATCTTCACTATAGATTGTAATTAGATTTCAGTCTAGTAACTAAATTATTAGGTAAGGTAATGAAAGGGAGAAGAAAAATTATCTTCAAATTCTACTGACAATTATATATGTATAAGCAGTAGGAGGTGATGTCAAATATTAAATTTAAAACTGTGTAAACTACATTCATGAGACAACAAAATTTTGACTGTGTAAAATTGACTTAAATCGAAGTACAAAATTATAAACAAAATTGTAAAAAGGACACGTACACAATAAGTTAAAAACTGATTTATTATAATAAAACTAGATGTGACAAATTGTAATTTTTTTTTTGTATGATATGTAATAATCCTTAAATATTAATAATAAATAAGGAGACATCTGTAGTTGGTAGGAAGAACCAACCCAGAAAAATTATCGCAATATACCCTAGCCTTAAACCACATACAACAGAAATCAATAACCCAGGCATTAATTAGGGATTATTGAATAATCCCTAATTAATAATTTAATTATCCAATAATTTAATAATACTGTAACCTTAAAAGAAAAAACTTTTTCACTAGCTCATTCACTTGTTCCTAATTTTAATTATGAACGTTAGGTTTTTTTTCCATTATTGTAATTTTGCTTTTATTGGATATCCTTGTACCTGGCCTGATGTGTTTTTTTGAATACGAAACTGGTAGCCTAATTTCTCACTAGAACTTTGTGTAATCTGCACCATTTTTTTATTCCTACCTTTAATATGAATATTTTCTTAACTTAAAACTAAATGATTTACTTGGAAGAAACATTTTTCTGTCTTGGATTTTCTAACCCTAAGAAAATATTTATTTAATCCATATAAAATTTCAAGAAAATTATTTTCTTGTATTATACATTTTTATTGTTTTGAAATAAATATATTTTCCTGAATAGAGACTGATTTTTGTAAGAAAATCTATTTTCTTGATGCAAGAAACCATTTCTCTGTGTGTAAACGAGTCGTCTTCGAAATTTGAGATAATTAACTGTAAGTTCACTATAAATAACTAATTCTGTATTCTGGATATCACCATGTAACTTCGAAACCAATCGTGCCATCGTCTGACAAGCCTACTATGATTTTCTTGAAAAGAGAGAGCGGCATTCCATTATCAGATATTTAATGTCCGTTGTGGTTTCCGAATATATACCCTAAAAAGGCTTTGGAAATGAGATACACCTTTCAAAATTATTTTAAAGAATCCAACACCATGAGTAACAAAAAGTTTTGACACATACCGTAAAACACAAGAAAATATATTGGATATTATGTTCATGCATATTTCTAAATAGAAAAATGAATTGAATTTGTGACTAATTTCGTTTTTTGGTCTAGTAACGTACCACTAATGGACTAATGTTGCCTTTACTTCAAGCAGCCAAAATCAATATTTTTACTTTCACATTTCTGGTGGTAATAAGTATCGCATAACTTGTTTTTGTTATATCTTGTTCAAGCAATATTGTTCCTACAAGAATTTATATGATCAGTGTATTTAGTTTAGAATAACTTCCCAATTTAAACTAACTAATAATAGAAATCATAATTTCTTTTGTAATTTGAAGCAAACCTGTTTCAAAAGCCACCCCAAATAATACAAAATTATTCCCAAATAACGCAGCATATAACCAATTGAAAGATCTAAGAAGTTATGCACAGTAATGTGCCATAACTTCTTAATGCTTCTAATCCTTACAACACTAAATACTCTGCGGATGTTCTAAATTTAAATCAATAAAAACATCAACACCGAGACATCCTGCGACTATCCTAAGCGAAAGTGTTCTCCGATTTTCCGATGGAGAATAAAAAAGCTTCGAACTTTGCACGCACCACTAATGCGACCGTTTAAATTTAGCATACGCGTTTGGCCCGCGTCCAGCAGCGGAGACCCATTAAGTCCGCCGTTGGCTTGACGATTTCTCGACTACTACTTTCTCGCAAAACCAACATATTGGGATCTTGGGTGGCAACATTCCGTCGAACACAAACTATTACGATTGCAATGTGACTATGCGGATTATAATCGCAATGCCATATGTTCTATAACATTGGCAGATGGTAGGAACGAAAAAATAAAACGTTATGGTGGAAGAATAAGAAAAAAAGACGAAATCCAGAGCATATGAATATATGACAACAAAAATTGCGTCATCGTCATACAACGACAAGTTGCGAAGAAATCCGGTACAAGGTCCTTTTGCGGGTAAGGTTTGAAGGTAAGGAGTGAGCAAAAAAAACATGTTTTACAATGTTGTTTTAGGTGTAAGACATTATAAGTGTACAATATATTTAAGCTTTCGAAGAACTTAATGCAATAGGTACAAATGTAATGCTTTTTATTAAAGATTAGTTGTAGTATGTCATGGACGACTTTACTGTTTAAAAAATGCTACTCTTTGATATACAGTCCTTAGCCATGGAAACAGGACCGCTTAAGAAATATTAAATTTATAAGAATATTTATGAAATATAATTTTAATTTCGAAAATCTATGAAAGCATAATTGTTGTTTGAGATTATGGCCACAGATAATTGCTGGTTATAAAAATAATGCTTAGGGGTGCAATAAACCGATTATCCACCTGCTATGAATCACGCCTCTAGCCATTCGTACGTGTTTAGTGTGAATTGCGTGGCTCATTAGTTCGTTAGTATCATTGCAAATATAAATTAAAACAGTATTTTTACCGATTTTCCAAAGACCTTATACTTCAAAGAGTTTGAATTTTATTTGTGCGCATCTATTTTCACGGTCAATTATTATCATAATGGGAAAGAAGAGAGATATAACCACAGAGAAAAAAGCACGAATTTCTGCTCCTCTAGAGACGGAAGAGTTCTCTCAACGTGAAGTTACATAGAAAGAGGGTGTATCACATCAAACTGTTCTGAGAATCGCGAAATTAATTAAAGAGAATATTCCTAGTACAAGTAGTGGTAGAGCGTACTGTGCCGGCAAACGCAAAACAACTGTAAGAGATGATCGTCGTATGGTAAAAGTAGCTGCAGAACATCGTTCTTATCCACTAAAGGTGTTCATAAAATTCTGAGTGGAGAATGTATACAAATACCAGCCTGAACAGTCTGTAGACGTCTTCATGAAGCAGGCTTGAAATGCAGTCGTCCGGCAAAGAAGCCAAGACTAACATCTAAAATGAAAGTGACACGATTTCAATGGGCTAAAGAATACAAAAAATATACAGTTGAAGATTGGGGAAAAGTAAGTTTCATTTATCATCTGTATTTTTGGTCAAATTCATCTACATAGTTTGACCCCCATCTCCAATGGTTTGGTCGTGTATTACGACAGAAAGACCGGGGCCACTACATTAAGTTAACGGAACAATGGAACAAAAACAATATAAAAAAGTTTTACAAAACTATTTAATACCTTACATTGGTTCATTGGATCCGACTCAAGGACCATATACTTTCGTGCAAGGCAATGCACCGTGTCATAAGGCAAGAAGTATAATGCGATATCTTGAATCTAAACAACTGCGTGTACTATCTTAACCAGGCAATTCGTCAGACATAAATTCAATTGAAAATGTGTGGAATATCTTGAAAAACATCATAAGTACACGAAACTCAACAACATATTGAAGATGTATAGCATAATAGCGACGAAATTTAAAAAAACGATAAAAAGCTGCATTGGCAGTATGCCAAACAGGATCGAGGAAATAATAAAACACAAAGGAGGAACAAGCAAATATTAGTAAATATATGTACAAATTATGCTTACTTGCAACATTACCAACTGTTTTTTTCAAATTTTACCCCAAAATCATATCTTTATGTCGTCCTAATTCTCGAATGTTTATAAACAATTACCAAATTTTAATAAATATGTTCAAGTTATACTTATATTTACATGTCATATGTAATTAAATAATAATATTGCCAACATTACCAACTGTTTTTTTTAATTATACCCCAAAATCATAATATTTTTAAGTGGGCCTAATTCGATGGCCAAGGACTGTACATAACCTCAAAATTTGTAACATTCCAATTTGGCATATTATTTGCATGTAATTGACTAGTAACTTACTTTTTAAACTTGTCAAAATATTCAGACTTTCAAATTTAAAATAGCTTTTACTACACTAAACATAAATCACTCGTGGTGAAGTCTTACTTTTGCAGTGGGCAAAAGATTGATGGACAATGGCTGTATTCTCTTGCAGACCGTTTGGAAGAATTTCGAAATGAATTTCCAAATTTTCTTTTCAGAGAACCAGAGAGTGTGGTGTAGAAATCTACTTGGTTCTTACCATACTAACTTCAAAATTGCCTACACTTGTTTCCATATCGCTTAACTCAGGGATTCCCTAAATCTACGCCGCGGCGGCCCGGCCCGTAGAGAGCAAACAGCGGACTGATAGAGTTTGGGAACCCTTGGCTTGTTCAGTAATTCTGGAAGTTACTATTCTTCAAAAACAAAATGTAATCGATGATTCCTATAAATAATTTCAGCAATAGTCTTGGCAAAACCTTTGTTTTTGAGAGAGACATGGTTTTATCCAAATGGTTTCGTCAATTCACAAAGCATGATACAATATATACCTTGCCTTTCCTTAACCAATTTAATAAAGAAGAAATCACGCTTGGTTATTTTCAACACGATCCTTATTGGAAAAAATAAACTTTACATTTACAGGATATGACGCAATATGACGGCTGTCAAATATGAACGCATACAACAATGTAGACATTATACAGAGGCCGTTCTCCTTTCACAAAATAAAGTGATTATGAATTGAAATGATTAGAAAGCTCAACTGAAATTGAAGCGATTAGGTATTTGAAAAAGGAACACATATTTTATTTTTCGAAATCTATCATTAAAAGTTGACTTTTACATATTTGTCAAATGAGATCAATCACATTTTTTTCTACAGGACGTTACATACAAGACGTTTGCCGGTTATAACTCGTCTTAGGACATGTTTTAGAGGTCATACGTATGCTAATTTCATAGCATATCCCAACCATCTTATTCTCTGAATCCGTATTACCTTTAATATCATAATTTAATATTATTAATTCTTCTCCGCTTGTGTCCTTCCTTTATGCCTCCCCTGATCTTCGTTAACACTTTCTTTTACCATATATCCACCAAGTTCTTTTCTTGTTGATTTAGCTTCCACAATTCACTTCCGTAAAGTACTAATGACCTTATTTTCTGGTACAACTAGATCTTTACTTTTCTCAAGTCATGCGATCTGAATATGTTCCTTAATGCTGCTAAACTTCTGGTTCGCTTTGTAATTCGTTCCTGGCTTTTCATTCCTTCCTCTCCCGTATTGGTTACCAGAAACCCAAAATAATTACAGTTGTTGACCTTTTTAAAGCTATATTGTATTTTAGCTTCTGTGTCCAATTATGGCTTTTCATCATGTCTTTCATTCCGACTTCTTCCCGATTTATTTCCACTTCCATGTATTTCGTTTTCTCTACATTAATCTAACTGTTTCTGGCATGGTTTAACTGTAAAACAACTTATTTTTAATGAATATAAACATCGCAGAACAATGGAATGAAGAACGAGGAGTAGAAGAAGAACAGGAAGAAATCACAATGGAGGAAATAGAAGTCCTTAGAGATGTCAAGGTAGGCGCAAGAAGAGGGAAAGAAGGGATATGCAAGAATTAGCGCAATATAGAAGAGAGTGGAAACAGTAGATAAGAGAGAGTACGATTCCAAATCCGATGCCCTGAGGAGCATAAGGACATAGTGAAAGAAGAAGAAGAAGAAGAATATAAACATAAATAGTAAAAAAAGCTTAAAGTCCGAAATATAAGCATTTTCAACAACAACCGATACCAAAATAATATCTTCACTATAGTATAGAAAACTCCTATTAATATGCCTACAGTAAATTTTTCAAAATCATCTTGTGATGTTACCCCATTTAACCTTTTTTCCAATACACAATTTGTCCGGTCCAGGTACCTGGATATCGCATAGTTTCAAGAACAACTTTTTTGTGGTAATAGAGAAACAAAGATGTGAGAAATGCCTTGAATGAAGAGTTGGACATATTCAGTAGTTTTTGTAAAATATTAATTACTTGCCATAATAAAATGGTGAAAATGATGACATGATTAAGAGATAATAAAATCATATTTTATTTTAACAAAATCCATTAGTACAAACCGCATACAGAGAGAGAACCGTGCAAACTAGGTAATTATTATGTTTCTTCCTAAATCATTTAGTTTTAAGTTAAAAAAATATTCTTTAACCGGTATCTTTTGAAAATGTTTATGAAATGTTGTACGTTAAAGGTTATATTACTTTCTAGGACAGCGCTATATCTCTTGGCACTAGGTGGCGCCAAGAAATATTTCAGTGCTGCTTTTGAAGATTAGCGGCATAAACTGAGAGATGAACAGCAATGTGGGCAGGAGCAAAAGAGTTAGTTCATTTCTCTTCTCACATTATTTTTGCCGGGACTGATTCCATCAATACCATGAGCTATATATCAGCATTATCTTAGTTATTGTTTCTAGGCACTTTTTTCATGTCTACTTCTACATTCAAGTTCACTTTTGTTTGAACATTGTTGTATAAATAATCTACTTTAGCCTTTTAAAAATCACAAGCAATGAGAATGATTTACTGCATCATGTACGGATATGTCGTACTGTTTTAAACAAGGTAAGTGCAATTTATACTGTGGATATAAATAATATGCATTTCAAGAATTCTAAGTAAATAAATGCTTTATTTTAAGAAAATGAAACTATTGATTTATGAACAATACCTAAACACTTTCTTGAATTAAGAAAACTATTTCCTATCCTTAAGAAAATATTATTTTGTGTTATAACAGCCATTTGCTTATACTAAAAATCCCTTTCTTCAAATTTTCTGCAAGATTTTCTTGAATCAAGTTAACAAATGTTTTAAACAAAGAAATGCTACAAGTATATACTTCTCTTAAGCGGAGAAAAAAGCGCTAAGAAAATATTTCTTTTGATTTGCTTCAAACAACCATTACATTTACGTACACATGGCGAATCTAAAGATTCTGAATATTTAAACACCATCAAATTTAAGGCAAAATATTCCTTCTATAAAGTCTTGGTATTAAATCAATGGAAAATGATTAATTAAAATGTTTGAAAAAACACAATGTTACGTAAAAATAGATAACCATGATTTAACTTTAAGTACATAATGCTACTAATTCTAAAATCGATTTAAATCCGTAATTATAATCTTAGAGAGTATCACCCTATGATTTTTTTATTAGATAAAGGTAAAAAAGTACATTTTATAAATGAACCTTCAAACAAAATCACAAAAATTATGTTCATAATTTTATACATTACGCACGTAAGGAAAACATAATATGAATTAAATTACTCCCGGTATAATAAAATTGTTTTCCGTTTAACAAGAGCTATTATATTCTAAATTTAATCGGAAAGTGGGGAATATATTAACATGTTGCTAAATATTTATCCAAATAATTCTCAATTACGTTTTAAAGAAATATTTTAGTAAATTTTGTTAAAAGAGCGTCAAAAAACATCTATTTAATCATTAACAAATTCCTTGATATTTTTGTAATATACACAGTGATTAATTTTTCATTAAGCAATAAACAACGCCATAGTAACAACAACACAACGTACATACGTAGGCTTGGGAATGTGACTGGGTGAGAAAAAAAAGATAATTGAATGTCAGTACGTATGTACATCCCTTAGTTTTACGAAAGCAGAGCAAACCGATATGTTAGGATCTTATTATTTATCAATCATTTTAAAATTTACATCCATTTTTAGTAAAGAATAGACCCTAAGAGAGATAGGAATATAAATCTCTGAGTAACGCATAAGAAAATAATGAAATAAAACACATTTGGCGATTTTTAGAGCAAATTCAACTTGTTCTAACCAAACGTTGTAATTTGTGTGTTATTGTTATTATAATATTTAGAATTTAGATTTACTGTATAAGAAGCAGAAATACAAACGAAAATAAAATATATCGGATCTGTTTTTTCTTTAACTTTTTTAATAGGAGTTGTAATTCTAAGGAAGATAAAGCTTGTACAATAAAAAATCAATTGTTCTGTATTGTATATAAAACTCTCGTTTACTAAATACCACATCCATCAATTTTATTTAATGGCAAAATATTGATTTTATGTTTCTTTCCTCGTACCCTTTAAACAGAAATAGGTAGGAACGAGCATAATCTAATGGCTGGCTCGTATTTCTTAAGGGTTACGGTAGGTCGTGGCCCGTTTTAGGTCATATCGCGTCCGGAACAAAATTTCACCTATATAGAAAACGCATCCTTATACAACGATTAAGCTATTAAATGCCAGCTTTTATCTGATCCATCGGAATAATTAATACCGCGGAACAATGGAAATGAGATAAGGATTAGAAAGAAATAATACGCGCAGATTAAATAGATTAGATACTATTTACGAGCTGTAAAAAAGGCGCTCTTCATCCTTCTCACGCGGTTAATTAATCATAATTTAAGATCGTGAATTAAGGACGAATTAATTAAAGGAATAACTCGCATATAGCCACAGAATTTAATTAAAGAATAAGATGGAATTGTCAAAGCGATATCCTTAAGAAAACTAAAAGTGAAAGTCGATCTTTTGTTTAATAAACGTTAGGTAACGATCTCACTAATCGAATTAGCCGTCTAAAATCGCTCCTTTAACTCACCTGATTGGGCATATTTCCCGGTTTTTGGTGTTGATGTCATAGTTCGGCGATTAGCACCCCGGCATCTTCTTCTTCCTCCTTTCTCCTCTTATTGCACACTAGCGAATTTATTACATAGAATTCGAATCGAAAGACGGAGAGGTAGGCTATCTTACATGTTTATTTAATTACGGGAGGAGGCTCGTAGTAGATCACACGTACCGATAACATCTCTCCCATAGAAACCCCGGAAAATAACAACAACACAACACGACGACCACAAACACTCCGTACCCTGAGTCCGATTTCGTTCCCAAGCAAGTAGAGTGCTGTCATCTACAACGTTTGACACAAAAACAATCGATCGATATTCTTGTAAGCCACATCGGTCGGTAATATCGGTCTTGCTCAATATTCGTTTCTTTCTTGGTGATAAGCAGATAAGATAGAGGTTATACAAAAACCGTCAGCCTTCGTCAGCTTAACCAGGCTTAACAAAGAATTTATTGTAAATTCAACTTTAATATATGAAAATTTATCTTTCGAAGTAATATTTAGACATTTTATGTAATATAATTCATAATAAATAAAAAAAAACAACTGACTTTTTGATGTACGAGTTTAATCAAACGTAACAATATTTTTAATTTTTCCTTACATTTTACACTAATTTACAGTAAATAAACATTTTGGTTGTTGAAAAATTGGACAAGTTCATCTTCGATTTTATCGTAACGTGTAAAACAGCAAAAATGGGTCCGATTTCTTGAACAATTTATTCTACCATTAACTGAATTGAATAGAACATGCTCTATTTCTCCCACGATTTTCCGACGATTTCTCACTAACTTTGCTATTTTAATACCAACATAGTAACAGAAAAATACCAACAAATTTTGTTTTAGTGTTTTTAAAGTGAAGTTAAATTTCGAAAATTTGCGGGGATTGATGTAATGGATAATTTGAATTAACTAATCGAAACTAAAATAACCTAACCTATAGCTGTGCCTATACCAAAACTACCAAAATATTGATCAAAAGTAGATGGCCAATCTATTTTTATACGCAGATGAAAATTTCCTATTTAATAATTCTCCCATCCAACTATTAACAAAACTAAACATGTATTTACAATCGTTAAAAACTTGACCAATTTATTGTAGAATGTAAAACAGCATATTTCTACCAATTTCTTGTAGTGTTGACAACAAATCCGATTTATCCGGATATTCGGATATCCGAATATTCGAATATCCAGATATTCGAACATCCGGATATTCGAATATCCGGATTTTGAATGCAATACAAAATCCGTATATTCGAATATCCGGATTTATTGCCCAATTTATCCGTTTTATTCGTAAATCCGGATTTTCGAATATCTGGATTTATTATCGGATTTATTCGTTTTATTGGAAGTAACTAGAAACCGGATAAATCCGGATCTGGATATTCGAATATCTGGATTCTGAATGCAATATACGTTTTCATTTGTCGCAGTGACTTTTTAGCTTTTATATTGGTTAACTTTCAAACTTGAAACCTGAAAATTATCCGGATCTAATATTTAATATTCTAAGGCACAATTTTTTACTATTGTACATATATTGTTCTTTTTAAAACGCGAATTAATACTTATTAATTATCTCAACAACTACTACTAAGTTAAATCAAGAATTGAAAAGAGTGTGTAATTATTTTATTTTGTAAAAATAAATTATTATTTTATAGAAATAAATTTAAACTTAAATACATTTCTAAACTTAAACTGAAATACACTTTTATACACTAATATTATTATAAATTATTATTTAAAAATACCAACTGGTCAACAGTTGAACCTTTCAAGCAACTTCTTTTTGCGGTTATCTATAAAATAAAATGCGTAAATGAAACAAAAATTTATTATATTGTGACCTTTTTATCGAATTAATTGTAGTTTTACGACGCCAGAAACCAATCTTCCATTTTTCCATATGCGATGTATATATATATTTTTAAACGTTTTTCTTGACACGCTTTTTTCAGAAACCAATCTATCGTGTAAAAACTGGTCTAGGTGTATATTGTAAATTACTTCTCGAATAATGAATCCGGATATTCGAATATTAGTTTATTCGGATTTTTTGAATTCACGAGTATTCGAATAAGAATTCGTACATTCGAATAAAATCCGGTTATTCGAATAAAATCCGGATATTCGAATAAAATCCGTTAATCCGGATATCCGTTTTCCCGAAATTCGAATATCCGGATTGAAGAAATTGACGGATTTTGCCAACACTAATTTCTTGGCCAAGAACTTGTTCAATTATTAGGCCAATAAATCGGCGTGTAACGCGGGAGAAATCAATTTAAAAAGTTTACGTTCTTTTATTACTATGGTGAAAAATATCAATCCTTTTTTTCCTTTATTTGTGAAAATTCTCAAGTACAAAAAAATAAGCAACCAACTGCTAACCAGCTGCATAAAACCTGCTAATAAAATAAATATATAATAAACAATATAACCTCCTAAGATAATAAATTGTAATATGTTGGTTTGTTAATATATAGTAAGATGTAACCTTGACGTAAAAATAAAAAAATCAAATTTACAAACAGCTTATTAACAAGTTTTAAGGAGCTTATCTCGACAACTTAAGTTTGTAAATTGCGGTAAATTTTGAAACGTTCATGACGTAACGTTGCCACCGTTTACGATATTTCCTTCTTTTTATTTTACTCTACTATAAGGGTATATGAATATATTGCAAGCATGAAACACACCTATATAATTATTAACATGAATAATTTATCGATTTCTTTATATTTAGAATTATTAAACGCCACATTAACACGAATAAAAAGGGTAGATGCAATGAAATCATGAAATGAATTGAAATGAATTAGAACAAGATTCGGCAACGTTGACAGTGGTTGACAGTAGATCTGTCACACGATTGTCAAATTTATAAAATCCATGTAATTATTAAATATTGATGTTTTGTCTTACAATAGCATAATGTTTTACCAAACAATGCGTAAGTATCGATTAAAATTAATATAATAGTAGCACAATCAACCGCGTGTTATCCCTTTCAGGTTTTTGTTAATATTCTAAGGTGCAATAATGAGATGATATAAGGGTAAATAATGGGCAATTCGGGTTTAAAGCAACACCTCGAAAATGCGAAGAAGACGGGCGTGCTTAAGATATCAAGCAATCTGAACGATTTTCCGCCCGGATTCTTACAATTAGAAAGCAATCTTCGCACTCTAGATCTCTCGGACAATAAGTTTGTAACGTTACCTAACGAAATCAGCCGGTTTATACATTTAAAACATCTCAACTTATATAAGAATAAATTAAACAAAATACCTGATTGTATTGGTGCTCTAACGAAGTTAGAAACTTTTAATTTATCGCATAATAATCTTACGTACTTGCCAAGAACCATTACTAACCTAATCAATTTGAAGAATGTGTATCTGAGCGATAACCACTTCAAAGATTTCCCTATCGTATTTTGCGGTTTGAAACATTTGGATCTGCTGGATTTATCACGAAATGAAATCAGGGCTGTTCCTTCGGAGATAAGTGGGTTACATGTGTCTGAGTTGAATTTGAATCAAAATCAAATCTCGGAAATATCACTTCATGTTATTAATTGCCCACGATTAAGGACATTACGATTGGAGGAAAACTGTTTGCAGCTCAATGCCGTACATTCCAGGTAAGAATATAAGAGTTCAAATTAATATTTTATGCAGGACATCTTTAAAATATGAGTACTTAGCTTAACTTTTCAAACATTGTAATTTTGTTCCTTCTTGTCATTTAACTAATACCTTTTTGCTTATTTTGTTCTGTAGATAAATGCGTTTTCATAAACTTCGCAGCCATTTTTTGCTTTAACATATGTCATAAGCATATTACAGTAGTCTATTGACAAACAAGAACCTAGGGAGATCGGCTGTCGCATGTATGTAACGCGGAAAAATGCTTTTAAAAAGTTTTTACTTTTAAAAAATAACAAAGATACATTTTTCTAGTACTGACATTAACAAATAATTAAATTCGTAAAAATTATTTGAATATATGTATTTCAGGACACTTTACTTTAACTTGATGTTTGTTGCTTTACTTTTTATTTGCAGATATCAACAAAAAATGTTTACAAAACGCTCACATACTGTCCACAATAGAATGGTTATCATTATGATTTGATTGAAATAATAATAATACTCTTTATTAAACTCGTTACAGTTTTCATCACAATAAAAGCAAAATCAAAACAATAATATGTTATTTAGTAGAAACTTCTTTGTCGCTGATCTAAATTGTTTAATTTTTACTTCAGGGGGTAACATGTTGAACATTTGACGTGTATGGATGTTCTCTCTAATTTCTAGATTCATAACGTTTGATTCTTTTTCGTATAATTTATTCCATACGTGTGTTGATGGCGGAATCATGATTTTTAAATCCCGAAAGAGTGGTGTATACGATGTCACTTGCGAAACATTGAATAAATCATGTTTTGTATGTTTCCTAATTTCTTTTTCTAATTACAGAATTCTAACTGATACAAAAATATCAAACTTTGCTTTGGAAGGGAATCTATTCGAGATGAAACAATTGACTGAGGTTGTCGGATATGATGCCTACATGGAAAGATATACAGCGGTGAAGAAAAAATTATTTTAGACGTAATTATGATAGCATGCAAATTATGTTGGATGGTAATTTGATATATTTTTTAGACTTCCTTAAATCAACAAATAAAAGTAGGACAATGAGTTTTTTTTCTAAATATTAATAGTCCTAAATATCTATCGAAGGTACAAGCTATTTATCACTTACCTTAATTTCTTACCGAGTTGCTTTAATTTATTTCTAAAACCAATTTAGACAAAAGTATTTTTTTTGATATTTTAAAGATGGTTTACAAATATATTAAACAACCATCCCGTTATATACAGTAACTGTGCTCAAGCTCAAGTCATCTTTCGTAAAAGTATAATTACATGTAGATGTGTGTGAAAAAAAAAATTATACATAATACAATACAATTAAATGTGAAAAACGTGTTATTAGATTTTTATAAAAAAATTAAATGTGTCAAAAAATATTTTGTATAAATCCTTAAAAAGAAAAGTCTAATCTATATACAGATTGCATATCCAAATTTTAGGCAAATTTTAGCTGTGTTATTATCAGAAAGAAAGTGGAGACTAGGTATCGATATGTTTTGACAACAAAAAACATTGCATTTCTGTTTTGAAAACAATAATTTTTTAAGTGATAATTACACATGTTTCATCTATTAAAACAATTACCTTATTGGACGATAATCTTAAGTGTTAAATTTCTTTGCAAGTGTTAAAGTTGTTTATTATTTTTGTTATATACCGTGTGCGAAAGAAACTATTTATTGTCTCAAAACTGGAAAGAACTAATATTAATATATTTTAATATTTCGTAGTGTTTCCTTCAATTTGAGTTACTATTTTGCAGTACTTAAGCATTTATCTCCTGCTTTTATAGCCAACCAACTTCTTCAGTTGTTTTTAGTTTTTTGTCAAACAATCGCTTCTTCATCCCGTGTCTGATTTTCTTCAATCCATCGTTCAACACATTTAGGAATATGCTATATAACCTTCTCAGCAAACCTACAGCAAATAGAAATCAGATCAAACCACAGGCTAGTAATAGCAAACATGCAAAATGAGGAAATAGAGAAAGAAAAAGATGACGAATATACAAGAATAAAAATACATAATCTCAGAAATGAAGAAACAAGGAGAGAGATTGATAATATGATAATACACTTAGCAAAATTGAAAAAACAAAAGACCAGTGGATTACAGAGGAAAGATGGAAAATACTGAAAGAAACTCTCATTCAAAAAAAAAAGAGATAAAAATAAAAAAAAAACTGAATTATTAAAGATATGGGAAAGCCACTATGCTGACAAATTTAAACAAAGACGAAAAACTCCAAATGAAGAAGCTGAAGGAGTGAATAAAGACATCAAAGAGAATGAAATAGAAGAAATAACGTATGAAGAAGTCAAGAATGCGCTCAGAAACATTAAAGTGGGAAAAGCAGGTGGAGAAGATAATGTCGCCCCAGAGATGATGAAATGGATGAGTAAGGAAGGTATAAGATGGATGCATAGAATATGCAATAAAGCGTGGAAAATTGAAAAAATCCCCGAAGATTGGGAAAAAAATCTAATCCTCCCAATACATAAAAAAGGAGATTCGACACAATGTGAGAATTTCAAAGCGATCTGTCTATCTTCCGTAGGATTTAAAATTTACACCCGAATTTTAGAGAAAAAACTAGAGGACGAGCAAGCTGCATTTAGTACAAACAAACAAACAAATGACAATATAAGTATTATAAGAAATATAATCGAAAGAGCTATAGACAGTGGGAAACGACTTCACCTGGCTTTCATTGACCTAAAGGCTGCTTTTAATATGGTAGAGAGAAAATCAGTTTGGAGATGCTTACATGAGTTGCAAGTAAATAACAAATTAATAAATGTAGTCAGAAGTACCTACCAGAAAGTGAATGGGAAAGTGCAGATTGTGGGGTTAAGATCGGAAACTTTCCAAATGGACAGAGGAGTGAAGCAAGGGGATAATATGAGCTCACTATTATTTTTCAATTTGATGGATAGAATAATGAAAAACACTAGAAGAAAAACTGAAAAAAACACAATTGGATACAGAAACCTTACTCCCATAAATCTGGATGGTCTGATGTACGCCGATGCCATAAAACTGATTGTTGATAGTAAAAGAAGAATACAGTCAATAATAGACATATGGACAAATGAATTAGAAAGTAAAATAATGATAACAAATGACGCAACATTAACAGAAGAAGAGAGAACAATAACATGCAATCAACAAAAACTAGAGGTAGTAACGGTCTACGAATACTTAGGCTGCGTCATCTCAAATGATGAAAAACTTGATCTGGAAATAGCAAAAAAAAAACAGAGGGCTACAAATATATACCATGTATTGAATAAAACAATAGTCAGTAAAAAGGAAATAGACATAAACATAAGAAATATTATATGCAAGTGAGACTTGGGTACCCCTGAAAAGACACCACCAACAAATAAATACTATGGAAATGAAATACCTCAGAAGGATAGCCGGGAAAACAAAATACGACAGAATAAGGAACATACAAATAAAACAGATGACAAAGCAAGAACCAATTAGAATCAAACTAGAAAATAGACAATTAAATTGGTTTGGTCACATAACAAGAATGGATGAAGGTAGATTGGTGCGAAGGGTGATTGAGGCAGGAAGGATGGGGAGAAGAAAGCGGGGCAGGCCAAGAAAGACATGGATTGAAGGAATAAAAGAAATTGGTGCAGGACGCGGAAAAACCCTGAGTGAGATGAAAATATGTGCAAAGGACCGGAAGGGGTGGAAAATATGAATAAGGGAGACGAGTAATATGCAATTCGATCCGACGCTCTAAAGGGCATAAGGAATACGGAGAAGAGGAAGAAGGAATATGCTTAGAATCATTGTCCGGTTGAAATCGCCAAGTAAGAGCTTGTCATCTAGATTTGGCAACGTAATATTAGTCAAAATTTGATGTATAAAAACACACACCATAATTCTTCGAGGAGTGCATGCCCTGCCGTTTGAATCAAATAAATTAATCTTAAATTCATGGTTTTAATTAAATAGGCACAGTTACGTGATTAAATTTGCTGTTTCTTTTATTTGAACTCATTACACCTCAGTATTTATTTGTTTGCCTAAAGAACGCAACTTAATAATCAACACTTTGAATTAGAGCTATACTTTTTATGGAACAGTTTAATCTTTATAAGTATCGAATAGGTCGCAAATAATTTTCCTCTTGTCTAATACGTCGCATGTTCTTCCCATTATTTATTTTCTATTAAAGAAAAAAAAATCTTTAAAAATCCTACGAATTACACAAAAAATATAACAATCCTTATCATTCATTTCAATTTTCAAGGAATGATAAAAAAAAATCACCTACTGGATCTATTAATAATGCAAAGAACTGAAAAATCTATAATTTAGCAACTAATTTACATATCAGAAACTCGTATTGTAATATTCATCCTTCGCACACAGTATATTTTTTCATTTTATGAGATAGTTCGTTAGATTTTGCATTCGAATTTGCATTACTGTCTTATAGTTTTCCATGTTCCATAAGTTATTGTGTTATTAATTAATTACTGGTTAAATAAGTGGTCCAAATTATTAAGTATGAGACAAAAAAAAAAGAGTTCGTCTTAGAGTGAAATACTTTAATTAAGCCATACAATTTAAACAATTAAAATTAATAGTAATAATCGTCATAGTAGTATTCAAGTTATGCTTTCGGTGTTTTTACATAAGTGTCGTTGCATGAATATCGTTTATATTAAATGGGAGTGATGAGGATATGAGACTCGAAAATTAAAAAATTGTGGAAGAAACTTATGAGACAATCAGTGTTGAGTCAACCACACCTGACGTAAGGTGTGTGCTAATTATTACATACCTATGGCTACATATATTCTATAATGATAATCGTAATTAATATTTAAAAAAATATATAATATATATCGATAAGAATATTACTATAAATACATAATATATGGTGTTCGATGTTTTAAATCTAGTCAATTCTTTCCATGAAACAATTTAAAAGCAAAGAAATTAAAGTCCTACTGTATACTTCCAATATTCAGCTACTCTACAACGTTTTATCGGCTTGGTGTAATTTGAATCAACCAACCAGAGAATGCGAATCGCAAGAACACTTGGGATATGCTTGTTATTTAACATACCAAGGAAATTTGTGATTCAGTTGACATTATAAAATGCATTCTAAATCGGTATTGGTATTTATTTTTGGTACATGTGGTAACAATGTTATCGAAAGAAATATTAACAATAAATTATTTTATATTCGATTTTATTGAAGTACTGCATACAATATGTATATTTTTGATATAATAGATATTATTTATTTATTTACATTTTATAAGGCATAACCAATGCATGATATATCTTTAATTGTCACATCTCGAAATTATATACAGGTATTAAAAAGGAAATTATATATGTATAGGTTGTTGAACAAAATTTCGGCATGTACAGGTTATAATCCCAGTATGGTATGAAGCCCGGGGTTCCCTAAGTGTGCTCCGCGGCGCCCCGGGCCTGTAGAGAGTAAACAGCGGACTGATAGAGTTTGGGAGCCCCTGTATTAAGCAGTACTTTGGCTCTATGTTGTACAGAGTTACAATGTAAGTTTATACCTGTCACAGCAAAGTTTTTGTAAAAAAAAAGTTTTCAATTTTTTGGAGTGATTTCTTTATGATTAACAATAGTACGATAATTTCCTAGCATTCACTAGGTAATTATGATTTTTTCGTAGTTTTTCGCAATTCGCAAATAACATTTTTTCTCTTGTATCGTATTAGCCCCGATTGATCCTACTGCGTTTTAATCTATATTAAAAATAGGCGTGGCGTCGCTACAACGTCCAATGAAATTGTTAATAATAACACTGTGCTCGAATTGGAGACTTTTTTTGCAACAAGCTGGGGTCCCGGGGGAGTGAGCCTAATTCGAGTATGCTGAATCCAATGGTGCAAACCGTTTTTAAAAGTTAGCTTACGTTTTTGAGCAATTTCAATTAAAAAAATGTAGACCCCTAAATAACTAAATCGATGGAAATCGATCGAATACACATCGAATGGAAACTATTTGAAAAAAATTGAATCGATTCATAATTTTTTTGCAAAAAAAAAACATTTTTCTAGATTTTGTTTCATTCTCTGGTTGCCCTGATTCTTCATCACCTTATTTTACGCCGAGTGGTCTTAATTACAAATTTTCCACACACCTAATAAAAAGTATTGAACAATCTCGAACTTTTCACTGTTCACTTCGGTTTGGGTTATTTACTAATATTTAGACGTTAACACTTTGACTTCTGGAAAACAGACTAAGCTTTCAGCGGTTATATCGCCGCTTATATACCCAGTTGACCAAATGGCAGTAGCGGGGATGGAAGTTTCTAGAAGGTTCACATGAACGGTCCATGGAAGGTTCTCGAAAGCCCAGAAAGATATTCGGCCATTGATCAGATTTTCCAGAAAATTCCAAAATGTTCCAGAAGGTTCTTTGGGCCTAAAATTTTTAAATTGAAATTGCTCGTAAACGCGAGCTAACTTAAAAATGGTTGGCACCATTGGATTCAGCGTACTAGAATAAGGTTTACCCCCTGGGTGCCCAGCTTGTTGCATTTTGCAGCTAGCACAGTGTAGCTATACGTCTGAAGGCTCATTTAGACGGTGCTTCTTTTCACGCAACTAAGGGCAAGGTGAGGAAAAGCAAGGCGCATTCGGCAAATATAGATGCAGAATAAGATGTATTACAAAACTAACAACCGCAGTAACAAGCAGGTTGATTAATGCAAATTTCTCATTTTACTGTTTCAACATAGTCTAAGTGTCAGTTCCACATATGCCTTTTTAATGCATGCTGCAAGTTTAATGTGCAGCATACTTCGCTGCATGCTATTGTTGTATAGAATAAGGATCCGTCTAAATAAGCCTTAATTTGGAGTTAAAGTGTCCCTATGTATCTCTTGGTTGATTCAAAATGTAATCAATATAATAATTCCTTAAGATACTTCACTAATCAACACTGGCTGTTTTCAAATTATGCTAATTACCAAGATAAGTATATCTGCACAGGATTTATGTACCATCTCTAGTAAGATGCCTACGCTTAATCTATATCATATTATTTGTTATCCTATTATTGTTATTTTATATTTATTAATGTTTATATTATATTTAATTGTACACAAATACAATAACAAAGAGGACATATTTATGTCCTATACAATTATTCTTACATGAATTTTTTACGTCTAGCACACTCAAACGTTTCATGCCTCAAGTGTACTTCTTATTATATATTTATATCATATCTCATCTCTTACAATAAAGGATAAAATGAAATACAAGATGTATGGTAGCACATTTACTATTTCTACTTATTTATAAAATATATAAGATTCAGACAGACGTGGATCGTGTTTTATTGTTATCATCCTCAATACACTCATCCTCAACACACTCAATACACTTATTATTGCACACTTCGTTATTAATAAGCCGGGCACAATTGGTCATCGCAACAGAATCGAATCAGTCGCATAGGCCGCGTATTATAAATAAAGAGTGTATGTGTGATTCACACCCGACAGAAGTGATATTTTGAAGTCAATACCCGACATTGAGGAGTTTGGTAGTTCGGTTATTTATCGGATTCTCACTGTATGTTTTCGAAAACATGCATCGCATGTGAAGTAAACGTCATGTATTGAATTTAAGAAACAATATTCCGTACTAGCAATTTTTGTATGACTTTATTTTCATGTTGAGCACACACTACACCTAGTAGACAATGAAAACTTTCGCTTTTTTTGCGATAAATATGTTCCGTCATGGAGGCTACCAACAAAAAGACAATTGGAGTACAATTTACTACATGTGCAAAGTACAGTAAAAGACGGGTTGAGAAACCCAAAAATCTGGCTCACTGGACGAAACTACTGATGCTCAGAAACACAGCGTGATTCATATTGTGGCGCGTTCTTTAAAACGTAATGGTCCGGCAGCTTCCTTGTTGTTAGCCAGTAAAAGGATTGAAAGAACTGATGCCGAAACCGTTGTAAACATAATAAAAAATATGTTAAGAGAATTTTGTATCGTAGGAGCCCAAATCACCATGTTAGTTTCTGACGGAGCCGCAACAATGCTGAAAGCTGGTAGGATGTTAAAAGTATGCTTTCCGACTCTTCGCAAATCTTACTTCATTAGATGCTGAACGATCATTTGAAGAGTATACGAGAACATTTTCAGACCGTCGTCGAAACCTGACCGAATCGACAATGGAAGCATTGCTTATATTGCAGTACTACGCGGCGTACCATGGCAGTCGCACATTACCGCAGTGGTTATTGATACGTCAATTAAAGGGTAGCAATCTATTATTTTTTCCACTAGTTTCTCGAACATTATAAATAGTACACGCACACCGATCAACCGATAATAACCGAATGTCCACTCGATTCCTTGTATGTACATAGTAAACACAGCTCCTTTCACGGCGCCCCTACGGGTGCAACCGTTTGTCACACTTTAGTAATAATCTTAAAAGGTAAACATTTGCCTCAGTGAAGGTTGTTCGCTGTGATGAAAAAATTATTAAATATGTTTGGAGAAAGACCGTTCCACATCTACGGTTGCTTCCGTAGGCATAATTAAAATAATCCTTAAAGTTAGTCAGTTAATGAATCTGCAGATGCACCACCGCCCATTTGTCTTAATCTCGTGTAATTGGAATTTCTTTTAAAACACTGCCGAACTTTGCAATAACGCGATCAATTTTGGCGTCGTTTATACCACGTAGCAATGTATTAACATCGTCCACGATTTGCACTGATTCTACTAACGAGAACCCAGTATTTTGCAATTTTTCTATTGCGTCTAGTAATCGTTTATAATTGTGTTTCAACAGAAGTATCTAGAAATCCTTTCGGACTCTCCTTAATAGCTATTAGCTTCGTCAGGGCCGAATTGTAAAATCACAGAAAGAACGCGCCACAATATGAATTGCAACCATGTTCCCCAACACGTAAGAATCAGCTGTGGTGGTTCGCCAATACCGGGACAAAGCCTATGAAATGCTCGAATCCGAGATTTCAGAAATACTCGAACAGTTTGTGCCACTGCACACTGCAACAACCGGGCTTACCGGGGCAGTAGTACTTTGTCGCAGTGGCATCAGGACGTCAATAAAAGGTAACAATATATTATTTTTCAATAATACTGTATCTCACGTACCCACTTTTGCGCGATACGCCTCTGACGTTGCACTCGTTTGTCGAACCTTAGTAATAATCCCTCACACTTTTCTTTCCTACACTATACATTGTCGTTTCTTCATCTTTCATAAACATCAACAGTTGATTAGTTGATACTCAAAATTGTTGTAATGTATCGAGCACTACACCCGTAATTGCTTCGCCAGTACACTGTTTTAGTCTTTTGCTAGCTAATAAGATTGCAAATTTTGGTTCAACAGGATACTCTCGTACTATATTCGTACTATAATATTCAAAATAGATTTTTTTTTACAATCTGTCGTCTCATCACAGCTGTTTATCTTTTAAGTCTGCTTTGATCCTATTTTCGATATCTGCCTATACTTGGTAGCTCTTTCCGTAACGCTGTCCGGGATGGTAAGTTCCGCTTGGGATTGCATGTACGCCAAAACTAACGAAACGGTTCTTTATCGAGTAAGCGAAGCGGTAGACCCCAAAGAGTAAACATCAAAAGTAAATCCAACTTAAATTAGGTTTGAGGTGGCACTCCATCTTTTTAATTTTGTATTGTACACTATTTATATGTCTTCTACAATCGCCTTTATTCCAGCACATTAAAGGTATTTTGCAAACTCTACACAATACTTTAGTTCCATTATAGTTCAAATCCGGTAATTCACTGATAAATTTAGCGACTTTATTCGCCAACGGTCGTTTATTTTCCTTGTGTACGTTTGACATACTTACATGCATATATTTATCTCTATAATTACGATTAACGCTGCGAAGGGTTGATGAGAAACTGTTGCAATAAATCAATAATTCCATTTGCTGAGGTAGCCCGTGCCGAATCATCTGCATACATACGTCGCGTCGTGGACGCGGAAGCCTCACTTCTAATCTGGTGCGAAGCCATCTGTGCCCGGCCTAGTTATTAATTGGTAGTGATTAAATTGGAGAATTTGAGATTTTTTGTTGAAATAGAAAAAATCGGAAAAACAAATTAAAAAGCAATACGTATTTTATGTAAACGAAAGGGCAAAATAATTAGTAAAAAATAAATAGTGTAAGATTGGGATTAAAACAAGTTTTGAAAAAGGTAAGTGGTAATGGTATTTATTTATAGGTTGAAATAAGACAAGACGTTATTAACACGAAACTGTTGAGATACTTTTGTTCATTGCGTCAAATGGATTTTTTTTTAATTTCGCGGCTGTTTTAATTACCGGAACTATTAATTTAAATTATCTGCGAAATTTAAAAAATGCCTACTGGGAAACGAAGATTGAATTAATAGTAGCACTTACTGGTACTTCAAGAATAAATCAATTCATTAATAAATCTTTAACCCACTCTGCGCAATAACAAAGCTGAAAACGGTGTTTTATTTATCGATTACAGTTCTTAATAAAGTTGACTTGCATTGACAAATGAATTCTTGAAATGCACAATGTTGTTGCTGGTTGTGCATGAAATAAGACCATGATATGAATTATGCATGCGTTGTGAATGCAAATGGAATAAATTTTACAGTTACAAGTATATTCGTGGTAATATCACTGTGGAAGCCCTGTTTTACGTTTTAACGAAGTTTAGCGTTGAATTTCTGATTTTATTTATGCTTGTTCAAACAAATTCGCAATTAATTTTTTTTGCTATTTTGCTGTTATCGTTACGCAAATATTTTCGAATATACAAAAATATGTAGCGCTGTGAAAACCTGCAAAGCAAACAGTAAACATACTTGCAGATGTTGCAATTCGTTATGCAATTGCAGCGCGTATTGTACTCAATTCTAGCGTTCATAATTATAAATAAAAACGAGTAAAATAGAAGGACACGCCGTCTATTTTTGCATTGGTCTATCTGTTCCATTTTCGCGCTTTGTTACGATAATAAACAACTCTGTTGATGCCTGAAATTAAAATAGGAACTTGTAAGACGATAATACTTCAAATAGTCTTACAACGATCCGAGGGAAAATGTAAAAATACTCGAATTTTGCTCGATCGTGTTTAAACTAGATTAGCGAAAGCACTTCGAGTAAAAAAAAATGCGTAGTTTGTTGTACACGCCCAAAAACGATAAGATACGAACGTACTAGCTGGCGGTTATAAATTACATAAATATTGTGCGGTATCTCATAGAAATATCTTAAGTAATTCTTGTTTTCATATAAGGTTGAATTTAGGCTAAACATGCGTTGTTTATGTGGCGTTCAACGAATTTAAGCGCTGTAAAATGCTTGAATGGATTGGCTGAATGGCACCATACAGTCTACCTGAGCTTCTTGAATAATTTTTAATTGGAAAATAATTTGATATAAAAAAGTTAAAATTTAAAAATAAAAAGACTACCAATGTAATGAAGAAAAGTATAATTTAATGCATGATCTTGACGAAAATTATAAATTTTCAACCTATCACACTTTCAATGCATTATATTTTCTAAAAATCTGTATGTTTAAGTCAAATGCATTGTAATCTACTTTTTCATATTAAAAACCATTCCCTTATATTTAATTAAAAGCTTCTAGAATATCCAGCGACCGTTATTTTTCGAGCCATCTGTCAATCGCTGAACGCGTCGAGGTGTGTTTTGTTTTCATTTAGCCGAATAGCAACAAGATTTGCCGGGTGTGATTTCAACCTGTCAAATACGAATCGTTCCCATTCTTCATCTCTTTCTTACTCCACACTTGATGCGTCAATTGGACAAAGATAGCTACATATTTACCGTCGGCCGTACGTGAAGGATATTGACGACGGGTGGTATTGTTTATGGCAGTCTGCTGTTGTGTTCTGTATTACGCAAAAAGCGATTTTCCTCGAAATAATTCGAATTTCGGCGCACCACATCAGGAATTCACCGTTTCTCAGAGGTAATATCACTTATTAATTGAATTTAGTATGACTTTAGCGTTGTCAAATTCAATATCTCTTTTTGTATTCTTAACCCAGATGGTCTCTCTCGTTATGTGTATGTCTACAGATTATAGATGCAGTGTTTATGTTTACTTTTCGCATAATACATTTTGTTTATACGCTTTATTTTGATTCGAATCTTCGGTTAAATAAACAATACCGGCTTTTTGATATAGGTGCGATTTTGTATTTTTTAGATTATTTACGTCTCATAACTCCTGGGTTCTTTTATTAGTGCCCGCGGTTGAATTCGAACGCAAGATACATAGTTCCCCAAACAAAAAAAGAAGTAAAATGGCACAAGTCATATGGCATGGTGTTTTTTTATGAAGACTCGCCAGTAAACTTAATTGTCAATAATTAGTACGTTTAGCGTAATATAGGTTCTTATTCAACTTTACACGAATTTTGTTCATTATTGAAAGTGTTTATGCTAAAAGTGAAATTTTAAACAGAGAAAAGTATGAAATTCTAAAAATTATGAATGAGGTGCCCTGTTTTCTCTAAGGTATGATAAGGTTATTTCATAATTGTAAATAATAACTAAATTACTGTAGCTTGTGCAATTATGCATGCAAAATTAACATAATTATTAACTAGAAATATTATGAAATTAAACTCTTGTATAAAAAAGATATTTCTAGAATAAATGATGGAAGATTGATAAATGCTTTGAAGCATATATTATCAAAGTTACCAAATCTGCCTCAATTTAATAGAAAATCTAGCAGCAAATATTTTTAAACTACCAAAAATATCCACAAAAAAGAAACTTACGATGGGAAAAGCATGTTTTTCGAGTTACATAAATAGATTTTTCAGGAAGTTGGTTAAAAATAGCTCGCTATTATTTTTTGTAAGAGTTTTCATGCTGTTCGATATGTCAAATAAATGTTAGAATTTATTAGAATGAAGTAAAATTTCATAAATATGTCTTAATTTTGTTTGGGGAAAATATTCTTTATTTATTGTAGATTAAATTATCTAAAATTTTTGGGTGCTGGTTGATTTTATAGATAAAAGAAATAAGATTTTTCCATTAATTATAGAACAGATAAAAATTCAGGATTTAAGTAGTTGAGATATACAGGGTTTCCATAAAATTTTGTGAGGTAAATTTAAATTAATTTTTTTATGTACCTAGGAAGAGTTTTTGTGTTCTGAAGAAATTGCAAATAACTAATGATTTTATTACTTGGTAAACACTTTATTATTTTTATCTTGTTATAGTTTTAAGTGTTTACATGAATTTGTGACTTATTATTTGTTTTGAAGATAAAGATCTTATCTTCCGTCCGTTAATTGAAAGTAAATCACTTTCAGAATGCGAAGTATATACAGGGTTATCTAAAATACACCGTCATTAAAAATTTTGGTCAGTGAAATATAGTTTAGCATCTGCTAGTTTTAATGCGTCTAACCATGCTTATGAACCTTTAATTTTAATTTTTTAGAAAAAAATCATCGCTTATGAAGGTTTTGCTTACGTTAGAAAGTTTTTAGTGACAACCAGAGTATTATTAAGCTTATAGGATGATTAAAAGTAACAATTATTTATACATTCGTTGCCTGGTGTAGAGGACCCTGTATATTACTTCACATGTGACGCGGAATCATGAAAGGAGGTTAAGGACCAAATGTATTTTTCCGAGGAAATTGTTTGTAGAGTGTATAGTGGGGTTGTGGTCCGCCCCTGTAGTCTTACTTGCGCGCACGCGTCAAATCGTGAGATCAGCCAATGAACACTGCTGTGCTTCAGCTGATTTGCATAGCATTATTAAGGATTCCACAAACCAACGCGGCTGCGGTAGCGATAGCAATGGCGATAGCGATCAAAGTAACATATGGATATAAATATGGTCACGGTTAATACAACGTTGCACCAGCCGCGAGTTGGACCGTGAGCATGTTTATATCCATATGTTACTTTGATCGCTATCGTCATCGCTATCGCTACCGCAGCCGCGTTGGTTTGTGGAATCCTTTAGTTGATTATGTTTTTGTCTCCCAATTTATGCTTTGTGATTTGTATTGAGTTTTAACCCATTTGCATCATTTGACGGAAAAATCCGCAAACAATGATTGCGGATTTTTCTGTCAAATGATGCAAATGGGTTAAAGATCAGCCATTAATACTCACACTATTATTGTGATAATAAATAGAATTGCATATTTACTATGGATATATTAGATAAACGTTGAAATGCAGTCCTTCAATACATTATATTTTTCTGCTGCAAAGTTTGGATGCCAGTGATGAAGACTTGTAGTATTTAAACGAACGTTTATTTCTTTATCAGAGTCATTCAAAAACCCAAAATCGAGTGTTTGGTTCTTAACTCCTTTTCTTGATTCCGCGTCATATACAGAATGGTGCACCACATTCGCGTCGGTTTATATACGAAAAACGGCAATATATTTTCGAAATATTTGTTATCAGCTATGTAGGCTCATTGGGAGCAAGTTTTAAAATTGTTTTGAAATATACAGGATGACTCAAAAAGAAGTTACACAGCAAAGTTGTGGAAATTTAAATGGAATACCTTGTATATTATTGCATATTTGGATAGTGCCGACTAAATGAAGGCAAGTTACTGTTGTTTCCTACACCTAACTCAAGCCGTTTTTGAGACATTTAACTATTCTTGAAAATGTAGACCAAAATTTAAAAGGCGCGCCTGTCTTACGTATTTAAGCTAGATATTTCAAATTGCATTTACTTTTAGTCGAAGCATTAGGCTTGATGATAAAATAAAAATTATCCCTAAAAATTATATAGAGTGGACGAAAATATACTTTTGATTTGGACTATCATTAAAGTCAAATAGCTTACGTATATTAAACGGAACATCCTGTATTCATTATCATATTTAGATTCTAATGTTAACCATTTATAAAATTGTATTAAGGTTTCCCATACTTATATCTTATATTTTCTTAGTAATTTAGCATTTTCACTTTCGAATATTCGTTTCTTGACGAAAGTGACGGAGCTGACGTTATTACTACTGCTCACAAATAGATGATATTTATCAGTCTAACCCTTCAACTGGTTTTTCTTTCATGCTTATTAAAAAGAGGCATAACTATAAATAGCAAGAGGCATAACTATAAATAACAAATACATACTTTTATTGAATAAATAACGAACTTAAATGTAATAAAAAACTAATGCTTTATCAAGAGTTCAAAATGATGTCCATCATTTTCTATGTATAAGCGGACTCCTTCTTGAAACTTTAAATAAATTATCTGGCGTTATAGAACGAAACGCTGCTCTTATTCGGTCTTTTATATTATCGGATGTGGTTGGTGGTAGAGCACTACACGGGCCTACTTTTCACGGCCCGTTCCGCCCGTGGCCGTCACAGTATGGAGTGGGCCCGCCCGTTGCGTTCATTACCTCGGTACAAGGCCCGCCCGTTAGAAAATTTAGGCCCGTTTGGCTCGTCTAAATTATTTTAGCCTGTTTAAATAATTATATCTGTACTGTCTATTTCTAAACATTTTTACATTTCCTCTAACCAAAAGAAAACGTAACATAACATTGGATACATTGAAATTGTTAATACAAAGGATAACGTAAAAACAAAAGAGCATTTACTGCATTCGTTATATCCATTGGATGTATTTCATAAAACATTCTCGCCCCGTCAGACCCGTACAAATTCAGGCCCGGCTCGCAATGAAGAGACGAGGCCCCTCTGCGGGCCCGAGCAGGCCGGGCTTTTTTAAGCCCGTGCAGTGTTCTAGTTGGCGGTATATCACAAACAATATTTTTGATATATCCCCATAAGAAGAAATCGGGACTCGTTAGGTCTGCTGAGATATTGCCTACCTAAGTCGTTCCTAACATTTACTTGGAAGTGGGCGGGAGCACTGTTTAGTTACAACCACATTCTCTTTTGGATATTAAGCGGAATATTTTCTAAAAGTACAAGTAAATTGTCTCATAAATCCAAGAAACATGACGCCATTTAAGTGGCCATCAAAAAAGTATGAACCTACAATACGAGTTCTAATTATTCCACCCTAAACATTAACAGACCATCTGTGCTGACGATCGAGGGTTCTAAAAAATAGAGATTTTCATCATTGAAATGAAAATTATGTCTTAACTAATCCATTATTATGCAAAGTTGACTCATCTGAAAAGATTACAAAATCTGAGAAATGTTCATCTCCTAACTTTTCTAGAATCCATAAACAAAATTCCAGTCGTCGGTCGTAATCTACTTCCAAAAGTTCCTGATGCAATTGTATATGGTACGGATAAAATTTGTTTCTTTATGATTCTTCCGATGCTTCGTCTGCTTATTGCTGTAGTTTCATTTGTCGATATGTATGCGAAGTTTCAATTAGAGATTCCATAACTAAAAATTCATTTTCTTCTTTTCGGGTAATTGGTTTTTGTCGCTCCATGACGCACTTCCTATTCTTCGGAAAACTTGCAGCAAATTTCCTAACGAACGCTTGTCAGGATGACGTCTGTCAGGAAATTTTTGAGCGTAAACCGTTGATGCTAGCAAGCAATTTTCTAAACACTTCCTAATTACAAAAATCATATCAATTCTTTTTTCTTGGAAGTAAGTTAAGTCTTTTGAACAATCTCAAAGAACGATAATGGTTTAACTAACTACTGTCAAATAATGTTCGTTTATGAGTGGTAATTACGTCAGTTCCGTTAAAGTCTACTTTCGTAAAATAAATGGCAAGAAATGAATATTCGGAATGGAAAATGCTAAATTATTAGGAAAGTATAAGATATAAGTATAGGAAACCTTAATACAATTTTATAAATGGTTCAAATTAGATGCTAAATACGATAATGAATACAGGATGTTCCATTTAATATAAGAAAGTTATTTGACTTTAATGATAGTCCAAATCAAAAGTATATTTTCGTCCACTCTGTATAATTTTTAGGGATAATTTTTATTTTATCATCAAGCCTAATGCTTCGACTAAAAGTAAATACAATTTGAAATATCTAGCTTAAATACGTAAGACTTTTTTACAATTCGTTAGTTCATAAATGCAAGATTGGGAGACACTGTTCCAAACTAAACGAAATTCCCTCCTTTTTCCTACAAAATTTTCAAATTGTATCATTAAAATATTTTTGTTAATTTGTGTGCTCTAATTAATGGTAATCTAATACTTCATCGTATTCGTATGATTCCAGGATAAGGAAGTTATCACATTAAATCCATCTCAAAAGAAACAATGGCGTCCGATTCACTAGATGTCGAGATCGAAAAGGAACTCGGTCTGGTCGAGAAGGTGGTCCCACCGTCTGGCGCGTCGACGAATCACGAGATCACCTCGAAAAAGAAACAGAAGAAGGTGAGTCGCCAAAGTAGCAGGGAGAACGTAGTGACGAACACCTTCTTTAACGGGCCACGTAGTTGGAAGAACAGTCGCCGATCGCGCAATGGCTACGGTAGGGGATTACCGAAGAAAGGCGGTGCAGGTGGCAAGGGCGTATGGGGAGCGCCCGGATCTGAATTGCTGGAAACCTATGAAGACGTGAATGATCCCAATTATGATTACGAAAATCTAAATAACGGAGATATCGAATTAAAAGTTGTAGTGCCTGAGATTTCCGATGAGGAAATACGTAAGAAAATCGAGCCGATCGTATTGGAGTATTTCGAGAACGGCGACACGCACGAGGCGGCCGTCTCCGTCGAAGATAGCATTCCTTATAAACGTCGCGATACCTTCGTGCAATTAGCGATCGAGATCGCAATGGATCACAAACCGTCGCATCGTGAGATGACTTCCGTGCTCATCTCCGATCTGTTCGGGCACGTCCTTGTAGAATCGGACATCACCAAAGCATTAGAGAACCTCCTAGTGAACGTGAACGATCTAATCTTAGATATTCCTGACGCTCCGACTGTGTTAAGTAACTTCATAGCGCGCGCCATCGCCGACGATTGCATCCCGCCGAAATTCCTTGTTACCGCCAAGGAGAAAAGCGATAACCAATACTATGTGGAAGCGATACATCGCGCCGAAACCCTCCTGAGCATCAAGCACGGATTGGTTCGCCTGCACAACGTTTGGGGCGTTGGTGGCGCTTTGAGACCCGTCAAGTATTTAACTCGCCAGATGTCGCTGCTCCTCCAAGAATTTATCTCGTCGGGTGATATCGAGGAAGCGAGCCGTTGCCTAAGATCTCTCGAAGTACCTCATTTCCACCACGAATTAGTCTACGAAGCCATTGTAATGGCTTTAGAAGCGAACAACGCCCATAAAGAGGAAGCCCTCTGCAAACTTTTGAAGGCTTTCGACGCCGCCGTTCTTGTGACGCCCGATCAGATGGAGAGAGGCTTCTTAAGGGTATTCGACGATCTCCCCGATATCTCCATGGACGTACCGCTTGCTTATATAATTTTGGATCGGTTCGTCGATCGTTGTTACAAGGAGGGCTTCCTAACTGAGAACGTTACCAAAAAACTGCCATCTAGAGGACGTAAACGCTTCGTATCCGAAGGCGACCAGCATTTCATCAAGAACAACCGAATTTTGTAATTTCCCATCGTTTTTTCCAACTTATGTTTTTTTGCTTCTTGAAAATAATGATGTAAACGACGGAAATTGGTTTAATGAAAACTGGAAACTTGCAAATCGGCCATATATTAAATAACACATACAGTATGTACTGGTAGAAGCTCACGTCATTCAAATAATTCATTATTTGATACATTACAAGCACTAGGTGCATATAATAATAATGATAAAAAGAGATATAAAAAATAACTATGTTAATTCTTTTTGTATTTGTTCTTCTATGAATAAAGATTATTTGAAGTTGAAGGATTAGTTTTTGAATGTAATACGTAGGGTACGTAAAGGAATTGGTGGATTTGGATTCTGTAAATGATACTCTATTTCTCTTGATTAATTATACGTATTTTGAATTTCTTTTTTGGCGTTCTTCCTCTTTATTATTGTAATTTCTTCCTTTGTATAAATAAAGTATTTTTCGAATATAAAATTGAAAATTTGAATCTGCTTTTTTATTTCGCTAGATTTCACCATAATACCACAAAACCTTTTGCATTTAAGACAAATAATACATTTGGTTTGTTTAAAGTAATAATATTTTTCATATATTTACTTTTTGGAATCTTCTAAAAAACTGAACATACTTGTTTCTTGTTGTGTACTTATTGTATCACACCGAATACAGCACTCCATGTCTCCCCACGAAGTACCGTTATTAAAATTTAATAAAATGCTCTTTGAAGTCTATAAAAATAAGCAAAACTAAAACGAACATTTTAGGAATATAAATAAAACTATAAATTTAGGATCGTAATAACACAAACTGTAAACACTACTCTTAAAGAGGATTAAAAGCATAACTAAATGTTTCTGAAATAAATCACTACCCTTAGGAAAGTCTTAAAAAAATGAAGCAAAATAATATATAATTCGAACGTACACTACCGCTCATAAGTATTTGGGCAACCTTGGATTTTAGATTTTTGTATGCAAAAAATGTATTTAGGAAATAAATTCCAGTATTATAGAAAAGTATGCTAATAATCAGTAAGATTCACGTAAATTCATTAAATAATATCTGTCTATTTACTTCTTTTATTTGTATGAGAGGTAATACCGTCATATAAGCGTAGGTAGTAGCGACAATTAAGAGCGTATTTCTTGAAGTTCCAGAAAAAATGTAACAGTCAGTAACTTTACTATGTATCATGAAGCTATAATAAAGCCATTTGAAGTAATATTTTTAAATTACGGTCAGTTATCGTTCCATGTTAGTAGCGACATCTCTTAACGAATGGTGTTTATAATTTCGTTTAAAATTTTACAATAAAATATGCCGAAAAGGAAAGAAATTAGTGTTGAAACGCGTGCTTTGATCAAATTCAATCAAATTACATTTAAATTCATCTACTGTTGATTCTAACATCAAAAAATACAGTGAAAGTGACAGTTTTCTAAATAAAGTACAGTGGTAGACCAAGGGCGACAGCATTAGTTCAAAATATTGCAATTATGGTGTCTAGCAAGCGAAATAGAAGAAAATCGTCGCAGAAATCAATACTGCACTTCCAAAACCGATTAGCGCGTCCACGGTTAAACGCCGTCTGTAAAAAACCGGCCTTTACGGACGAATTGCAGTGCGAAAGCCCTTGTTTCGCCAAATTAACAAAAAGAGGTTACAATGGGCACGTGGACATCGAAATTGGACGGTAGAAGATTGAAGCAAGGTATTGTGCACCGACGAATCCAAATTCAAGATTTTCGGTTCGCGAAGACGAGTGTCAGTGTGCACAGTCTCTACCGTCAAACACGGTGGTGGTTCGGTAATAATTTGGGGTTGTTTTGCTGGTACATTCGCAGGTGATCTCCTAAAAATTCAGGGAATAATGAGAAAAGAGCAATACAAACGCATCTTAAAGGAAAATGCAATACCCTCTGGTGTAAGAATTTTATATTCCAATAAGACAATGACCCAAAACACACTTCAAAATTATGCAAGCAATATTTAGAATAGTTGGAAGAGGAGGGGGCACTAACAATCATGAAATGGCCACCCCAAAACTCGGACTTGAATCCCATCGAGTTATTATGGGAAGAACTCGATCGGGAAGCAAGAAAAACTGCTCCAACTTCAGCTGATGACAATAACTCCGGAAACATTGTTAAAATTAATTGCAAGAATGCCCCGATTATGCGACGCAATCATTAAAAGTAAAGGTCACACAGACGAATCTATAATTTAGGTCAAATAAATAATTTTAATTGTTAAAGTTGTATATTTGCATATACTTAAATACGAAATACATATTTTAATATTTCCATTTAAATATTTAATGATTTACCTTGAAATTTGAGGTGCCCAAATACTTATGAGCGGTAGTGTATACAAAAATAAATAAACATCATTTAATAACCCCATTTATAGAATGGCGATTTCACGAACGCGTCTTGAAAATCATTTTCGGGAGTTTAGTATCTGTATATTATCTAATCTGTGACTAAATATTCCCCATTTTATAATTTATTTAAAAACAGCTGGATTAAATGTCAAGATCTAATTAACACTTTGTTTAACGTATTTTTCAAGAGTTTCTAGGAGACTCTATAATAAACTCATATGTTGAAAACAACACGAGTTTATTAACACTTTTTGTTTGCTGGTGCAAGCCAAAAGATACATTAGTGTTTGAACCTAACCATTTGATGCACTCAGTATTAGTAGAGTTCTACATACCCTCTGGTATCCGCCAAATTTTTGCAGATGACCATCATTCTTACTATAGTGTATGCGAATACGGATCGGATATAGTGTGTATGCGACTGCGTATAAAATGTGGTGTATCTGTATCTGCACTTAATCATTTTTTATTTATAACTACGTATATCAAATGAAATGCGGATGTCAATACAGATACGGATCATACGAGGCGAGGATATGGTTCAGAGGCGAATAGAAAAAAGTATCCGTGCAGGGTTCTACAAATTAGATATATACTGCAAAAATTTTGATCCATTTGAATTTTTCTACTTAAAGAAAAAATGTTTTGAAATATAATCTTAAGGTTGGGAGTAAATTTAAGAAGAACAGATAAAATTCAAGAAGAAAAAAAACAAATTGATTTATTGAATTACATTAGATTATTTGGGAATTTAGAAAATCAAAAGGGTTTCATGAATAATACAAAAGCAATAATAACAAAATTTTACAGTGCTTATTGTAACTAGTACCGAGTATTTCCACATCAGGCCTTTCTGACAGCTTGCATACGTCTCAGCATGGAGTTAATTAAATTTTGAACATCATTTTTCTCCAATTGTTCCCATTCTGCCTGAAGCGCCGCAACAAGTTCAGCCAAGTAGTTTGGACAGGGTACACGTGCTCGAATCTGCATTCCTAGTCTGTCCCAGAAATGTTCTATTGGATTGAAGTTGGGACTGCAAGCTGGCCAATTCATACGCACAATCTCGGCCTCGCCTAAATATTCGTTGACGATCCGAGCACGGTATAGACGCGTTATCGGCCATAAAAATGAAATTAGGCCCTATAAATGGAGCAAAAGGTACCACGTGCTCTCCTAAAATGGTGTTTATGTACTTTGCAGCCGTCATAGAATCCCCATCAACCACCACCAATTCAGTCCGGGCTTCGCTACTTACGCCAGCCCAAACCATAACGCAGCCTCCCCGGTAGCCAATTCTTTCCATAATATTGGATTGAGCAAGTCACTCCCTCTGTCTTCTTCAATTTTTTTCGCAGTCATCTGGTGATCTTAGCCAAAATCTGGACTCATCCGAGAATAATGTTACTTCACTCGGTGTAATTCTAGTTTTCGTGATCTTGTGCACAATACTTAGGATCAGAATTAGCCAGTACTGGAGACCTAAGGGGAGAAGTTAAGAGACAAATGATGACAGTCTCACAAATAGTAGGACAACTGAAGGATCTGGTCGGGAAAAATAAATATCTTACGATTGAGAGCAAAGTACGAATTTATAAAATTGCAGTGAGACCAGTACTAACCTATGCAGCAGAGACGAGAACGGACACGTCGAGGATAACCCAAATGATGGAAGAGACATACATGGGAAAACACTATTAGACCGAGTAAGAAATGAGGAACTCCGTCAGATGAGTAACATACAAAACGTAACAAAGTGGGTCAGAAGAAGAAAGGGATGGAACAAACATGGGGACAGGTGAGATGACAATAGCATTTTAAAAAGAGCGAAACTTTGGAACCCCGTGGGAAGAAAATCCCAAGGAAGGCCGCTGAAGAGATGGAAGGAGTGCTGGACATCTACATCAGGGGAGGCAGAATAGGATAAAACAGGCATAAGCCTACTTATGTATATAGAAATATATAAGAAAGAAGAAGTGCAAAAGCTAGTCGAATTCTACGATATTCCATAGATAGCTGTGGATAATGGGCTGGTCTTCTAGACATTAAATTAGCTTCGGCTAGTCGTCGATGAACTGTCCACTTGCTTACATACGCATTTCTTATTTCGCTCAGTCGATTTGTCACCACAACCGGTCAGATGCCTATTCCTCAAAACTGAAGAAACCACAAATTGATCGTCTCGTTCGGATACGGCTCTTATACATAATCCTGGTCTCCTAGTATGGTTTCATTAAAACGGTGAACAGCTTTTTGTACCGCTGAACGAGTAACGCTTAGTAACTAGACAGGATAATATTAGCTACGGCCATCTTGAACTAAAGCTACTGCCCTGGCTGGATCCGTTGGAGTTGAAGACATTTCTTAGAAAGAAAACTGGAGAAGTTTCCCACTTCAAACACTTTTTAACTTAAAAATGACACGACACCATTTAGCTGCCAAAACGACACCATTTAGCTGTTAAAACGGCACCACGTAGCCTCTCAAAACGGCACCATTTAGCTGTCAAAACGGCACCATTTAGCTGCCAAAACGACACCATTTAGCTGCCAAAACGACACCATTTAGCTGTCAAAACGGCACCATTTAGGTGTCAAAACGGCACCATTTAGGTGTCAAAACGGTACCATTTAGCTGTCAAAACGACACCATTTAGCTGTCAAAACGACACCATTTAGCTGTCAAAACGACACCATTTAGCTGTCAAAACGACGCCATTTAGCTGTCAAAACGACACCATTTAGCTGTCAAAACGACACCATTTAGCTGTCAAAACATCATTCTTCTTGTTGGCAAAATGCAAAACCAAGTCAGCAAGCTGATACATGTTAATACGAATGTCAATCTAAAATTATATTTCAATTTTCGATTTCTTGTAATCCTTTCCTTTTACTATTAAAGATGTAATAGAATAATAATGCATGAATAAAACACTAATTTTTTCAACAACATAATGTATATATATTTGATAAAATAATATGTATATGTAACAAAGTAGTAATAATAGAATAATTATAATTAATAATAATAATAGTATAGAATGATAGTAAAGGACATCACAAGACGGGACAGGAAACAATATGAAATATAATAGTAATTTCCACGATAAAACAGACACAATCTTATCTATTCTTGCTTTTACTTTTCATTTTTAAAATAAAAAGCCCACTTAAGTCATATTTAAAATACGATGAATGTAAAGAGAAAAACAGCAAAACCAACAATAATGCATCAGACATTTTGCACGTCTCTTCATCAAAAAGGACTAATCAACTGTAATCTCATCGAGTAACTGTTTCGCGTGAGTATGACTAACGTACACGTAATATAGTAACCTACTTTTAATCTATTCAATTGCTTTACTATTATCTATTTAACTATTATTTAAAAATATCCCGAATGGCTGGCAGATCGCCGGATATTTTTAAATTCATTTTGCCCCGACACTCTTACTTGGCTACTTCGTATATTTACAATACTGTACATTTAGTTTTAATTTTTTCTTTTTATTATTTACAGTACGCACAGGAACACTTAATCATTTAAGGATCTATTCACATTATCACATTGTATCAATTTTAAATTTTGGTGCTTTAGTATATACACTTCCGTTTAAAATTTTTTTTACAACGTATTTTATATATTTTACTAACGTGCAATAAAATTTTTACACAGTTTGTAAAATAAATTAATGTTAATAATTTCCATGTATAAAAACAAAATAAAAAAAGTTTCAATACACACTTTAATGGAATCTTTTTCCTCTTTAATACACTTGATTTGCTTCTTTCGTTTTGTGCTTAAAAAGTATTAATTAATCGTATAAAAAATTTATCGCTTATAAATATATAAATAATTTAAAACCATTCCAAAAAACAAAATGGCGGGAGATAATATGTCAAAAATGTTACAATAACGGTATCCTCGTAAGAAACGCATCATTCTCTTCAGCATTGTAGATATAATAACGATCGTAATAACTAGTAATCACCACAGAAGCACATTAATTTTCACTTACTATACTATACTATTGTCATTTTTTGTGCGGGCTAAAAACGACGCGACCTTCATTTTCTCGGCAATCATTACTCTTGCGTTCAATATAATCTCCTAATCGTACCTAAGTCTCTAGATTTCATTGCTAACAAACAAGGTTTCCTTTCCACATGGTCTTGCTAATGACAATGTTCCGTCACGTCCACGATTACAGACTTCTTCCATCCGAACAGAAAATATCCAACAGCTGCGCCTGCCACCACAGCAATGCATAACCATACGTTATACGTCATGAAGATCAACATGAGAAAGTAGGACAGTACCACTTGTATTATGTGCAGCAACGTTTGCAGGAAATGCATAGGACTCAACATGGAAGGCCTAGAAATGCAGATAAAATAATTCAGTTGCTAATGGGAGTTATAAATTTGGTTTTGTATGTGATAGTGGAAAAAATAATAAGTGTTCATTTTCTATATTTCAAAAGATTTTATTGATGGCACAAGGTGTTTTGCGTCACTGGATTAAAACTTGCATGGACCTAAAGAACTCTTAATTTGATGATTAAAAAGCTACTTTTTCCTTTCTAAACTGCTCATTTTCCAATAAAAATTATTTTAAGCGATTAATCACGTGACAAAGACTTTTTGAAGACTACAGCATTGTACAGTACGTTTCATTTTAAAAAGTATTAAAATTCGAATTTTCTCTATAAAGCAATTGTTTTCTTTTAATTGCAGCTTTATTGGCATCAAATATGCTACTGTTTGCAAGTGTACATTGCAGGTCGATTTCTATTTTTTATGTTGAAGCTAATCGAAAGACGAATCCAACGATACCACGATATATTATACTTTAACTTAAGAAATATTACGACAAGGTTTTGGTAATCTGTTGTTACGCAAAGTTGGCTAGGAAAGAGCGCCAAATTGTTTCTTATAACGCCAGACTGATGTAAAGAGCTTGTTGCTAAGCAAAGTAATCATAACAATTGCCGAACTGCTAAATCTCAATTTCAAAGGCGTAAATTATTTTTGTTGTTTATTGTTATTATATCCTGCATTTGTTATACGTTCCTTCTTTGTTCTCGTTATTATTTTCTCTCGTTTTAACCAGTTTTGTTAATTGTTGTTATTTCTTTACTTCATCGAACTTTATTGCAATTAATTAATTATGGCAAATTTGTTTAAATATGTTAGTTTTGATAGACAATATGTCTGTTTTTTGGCTTTTTATGTTGTTACTTTTATGATGGCTTCGGCACGAACCAAAATTGCTGGGTCAATTTTAATATTTATAATTATATAAATTGTACAATAATAATAATTTAAATCATGTTATCTTCTGTTAAAGCAGTTCGCCCTGTAAATTTTATACTATCCATCCTTACTTAGCGCAAAGTTCAAATACTTCCGGCTGTACAAAGGCAGTACAATATCATTATGTTCCACTTCGTGGTAGTTGTTGCCAAATTCACCGGATATTAAAATTAGGTACTTGATGTTTATCTTACGTGGTCCATGCAGAGGCCATTGTAAAATCAGCAACATAAAAAACTGAAACTTAAGCACATTGTCTGTCAAAAATTAATAAATTTGAACAATTAATAGTAAAGGAGAAACAATAATTAACAAAACAAGTTAAAATGACATAAAATAGTAACGGGCACACAGAAGGAAGGTATGACAAATGCAGGTTATAATTTACGCTTGAAATTGAGATTTGACAGTTTGGCAATTGTTATGATTACTTTGTTTAGCAACGAGCTCTTTGGATCAATCTGGCGTCACAAGAAACAATTTGGCACTCTTTCCTAGCCAACTTTGTGTAACAACAAAAACAGATTATCTTTCTTAAGGTATAACATATGTGGTATCGTTGGAATTGCCTTTCGATTGCCCTTCCAAAAACGTAAAAATATACAGGATGCTTTATTTAAAATAAGAAAGTTGACATCACTTCCGGTGACACCGGAAATACAATTGAATTGCCGATAACGGCAAAAGTTAGTTCGCAAAAAATATAAATCGACCTATTTTTTCTAAGAGCACTAGCTTCTGTTGTTCAAAAGTGAACAGTTTTGTTTTCAATACATACACTTATTATTTTTTCCATGCCCTGTATATTAAGATTTATGTAAGAAACAGAAGCTACATTTGCAAAAATTATTAAATTGAATTAAAAAAATAAACAATAAAACGAAAAAAAAACCTAAAAAGAAAAAAAGAACTAAAAACAAATCAGTTATGCTTAAACATCGCAAAATTGTGAGAACAAAAGAAAGTCTACACAGCCGACTATATTGTTTGATATTTTCAGTATGCAATGCACCCGAAACATTTGACGAACATTTTTCGATTTATAGCCGGCTGCGTCAAACATGTTATTCGCAGAATGTTAGTAGGAAATTAATAAAAAACTAATAAAGGAATTAAACGTGTGAATGCTTGGCATTTTAGAAATTCATATATAGACCGACACTTACGGCTGCTTGTGGATGACTTCACCGACCATACTGCGTTGTTGAAATGAAACATAATCAGTTAATACAAAAATGTTAAAGCGATCTATTTTTATTGCATTTTGTAGAACATCGAAAGTGCTTTGAACACTTTTCACCAGAAAGATAGAACATTTTAAAATCTAAGTAATACAATAATATAAAAACAAGAATTGAAATACTCACTGTACGACTTGATTATCATCAGAAACTACCCTTTTTTGCGCCGTTAGTGTAACTGCCCTGTACTGTAGTGAGTTGTACGTTCTCCAAAAGAGATATTCCCTACGGTAAAATTGAAAATTCGTCAAAAATAATAAATTATAGCGAAGTTAACCCCTGGTTTTTGTAAATTTTAGCTTACCTATAGTATTTTAATCCTTCGTAAAGAGCTGCCATGAAAAATATACCAACCATGGAGCCTATAAGACCACCTGTTGTCGTGAAACTCCAACTCGAGAAGAGTACCGTTTCTGTCGTACCAAAATGGAACTGAAATTAAACCAAAATACTGTATAATTCCATCCCAAAAGTGACACATAAAATGCATATTTCTGTTTGTTTTTCAAAATGCAAAAATAGGATGATTAATACTTTATAATTGTTATATTTTTGTAGAATATTCATTGTTTTTTCAATTTTTAAATATTTTATTAAATAAAATGATGGCATTTTTAAAGACAAATTCAATTATATCTGGCTATACTTCTTTTTTTATTACATTTACAAAAAAAGCATCCAATAGGCGTAGAACCGTTACCACCGAGACTACAAGGTCACAGCGCTCTTCGATGACGTCATGCTGTTTAGGTGATGTATCGCCATGCACGATATCAGCCTAAGCGGTAATGGAATCGTTTTTTAGCATTTCTTAAGTTTTGAAGCGCTTCCGATTTAAAGAGGATGTCAGTCGCCAACTGAGCTCTTCTTCGCATCCCATTCGATTTTATTTTGGAAAAACGAAGTTTCAAAGCAAAAACCAAACACGTAACCGAGCACCGTTTTCGTGAAAGATGTATTTGTGGGTGATATTTAATCGACTAATTATTATTATTTGTAATTGTACATGTATTTGGATGAAACTAAGGATGAAATGGTACAGTGATTGCAATTGTGTTCGAAATTTTGTTCAATTTCACGAGAAAATTTACAGATATGCTATTTAACCAGGGTCTTTAATTTCCTATTATGTGGTGTTTTACCTAATCTATCATCACTTTTCCCACAATCATTTTTTTGTCAAATAGTTGGAATAACATCTTTTTTAAGCCTAGGATTTTTTAAACTTACAGTTACAGTTTCACCGGTCCTTGCATCTGTAGCTGTTGAAAAATAAATAATACCTGCTTTTACAAAGTGTAACTTACGAACCCTAGTATACATTGTTGGAGTAAAATTTTCCCTATGCAGTGCACAGACCTATTTTTTACAGATCTGAGGATCAGAGGGGAAACCGAATGTGTGAACTTTCGGTCCATTCTTATAATTACCGCGGCACTCAGGTACACAACAGGTGTACGGCATTGTTATAAACATGTAACACACAAAACACCTTTAGACAGCCGACGGCACAGAAAACCTGTGAAAGGTCGGCGAACACCTGCAAACATAACAGCCGACGCCACAGTACTATAAATAGACCGCCCGAGTCACTTTTATTGTTTCAGAAAAGGTTTTATTGCTTATACAACAAAGTATGGAAATATCACTACACGGTGTTTTTTTTTAAATAAAACCAATATAATTTGGATAAACCAATTCAAAACGCAAGAAATGGTCTGAACGTGTAAACGTTATGACGACAATATGGTTGATCGTTCACGTAAAACAATATGTCACAGCTTGCTGACGTCAGAGCAGTTAGGCGTTCTTATATATCGGGGGTAACGGTAGATCACAATCTTACATTTTTGTGTTATATTTGACTTTTATGATGTTAAATAAATTGCTGAAGATTGTTTTATTTAAGTAGGGCTATAATGAAAAAATATTCAAATGCTCCTTCCTTAAAGCTTGACCAGGCATTATGGATTATTTAGCCACAAAAAAATAGTTACGTACTATTCGACTTAATCTATCTTATTCTAATTTAATCAACTTTATGAAGAGGAAAATTAACATACAGCCATACTCATTGCATGTGTCATAGCATCGCTACCGGTACCATGGTCGTGATTATGATCTGCCCTTGTAGTTGCATCCATTTTCTCGTGGATCATATCCATGTGGTGACCGTGGTGTCCAGAATGGTCCATTGTTATGTCTGAAAATGCAAAAAAAAAATTCTAAACCATATTCAAGTTTTGTTTAAAATAATTTCGGGCATTGTAATGGTAGCATCATTTTGCTCAGTTTTAAAAGTTTCTCTAATTTCTGCTTTATCTTTTAATGATACTAAGCGACAGAGAACCCCAGCAGTTTTTAGAAACATGTTGAAAGACACTTATAATGAAAAAAATTACTATTTAAATACTTAGTTTGTAAAAATGCGATTTTAACATACACATAACATAATCTATATAATTTCAACCTAAAATTGAGTTATTACTTATTACGTACTTACATAAACTGTTCTTAAATATATTATTGTTCTTATTATTTCTTTTATCTATATCCTAACCATTTTATGTATTAAAACCTTCTACAAAAAGATTTCTTAGTAATAGTAAACAGCGGTTGTGGTAGCGTGTTTTTACTAATTTTAAAGATGCTTTTCCTACTCATGTTCTTCAGAGTTCTCCTTCAATATCTATGCCAAAAATAGGGTGATGATTATAGTACAAACAGCATTTATTAATTGACTGATCGTTAGCATTTTTCTTGGAATATAAGACCACATTTGGAGATATTTTGCAGAAATATGGGAGAATTGCGAAGAACTTCAGACAGTGGAATACAGCATTCTTCCAATTAGTAAAAACGCTCAACCACATCAGTTTTTTTACTACAGTGTAAAAATAGTCTTGAAAATGATGAACGCTACATCGAAACGTCAGTGGAATTACACAGACCAGGCAAACAAAAACAAAATGCAAAATTTCATTTACAAAGTGTTTTAATTTGAGTCTTGAAAATCCAACTACTGATGTTTGTAGCTTTTGCGAGTGTATTAAATATCAAATTAAGACAGAAACCTTCCAGTCTGAAAAAGAATACTAATTCGGAATTGAAACATCCATAACGAAGGATCCATTTAAAACAGATATGGAATTTTTCGAAATTGCTAATTCCGGATTCTTTTTACTCTCACCAAATTGGTTTACATGTTTTTATTGCTGAAAACGTCGCTCCTGCTGATGAGGAGGACACTGCATTTGTGTAGAGGAAGCAGCCAATGTTCAAATTTAAATGAAACTTACTATTTATAAGTTATTTACTTCAACATTTCATATTTTTTGATAATAAAGTCTTTTTTTGGTTTGCAAGGATTGCTTAAATTCTCCAAGATAGTCTGTAATTTCCTTAGAATTTCCGACGTAATTAAATACTTGAAACAATTTCGTCCCGGTAAGGAATCGACCTGACACATTCCACTTGCAGATTGGCGTGTTAATCATTACACTACGGGGACCTTATGTCAGGAACGTTCACTTTTTTAATACCTAGTTGTTATTTTATCCGCAAATATACCATGATATTTCGACAGATAATTTTAATTTTTACACGCCAAGTACACTAATTAATTAATATATTTTGGCTTCCGTCGGTGAATAATGAAGATCTATAATTTCCTTGGAATTTCAGACATAATTAAATACTTGAAAAAATCTAGTCTCGGTAAGGAATCGAACCTGACAACTTTCCGCTTGCCAAACGGGCGTGCTAACCACTACACCACGGGGACCTTACTCCTCAAGTATTTAATTACATTGGAAATTTCAAGGAAACTACAGATTTTCATTCTTCTCCAAGATATTTTTAACCTCAAAATGCACTATGCCCACATCTTTTTTTCAAAGTGACACATGCCCAGGTAATAATTTCATTAAAAGATAAGGGTTATGATTTATAGAAAAGGAATATCTGAATAGTCTTTGAACATTATAACATATTAAAAATAAATCTAAGCCAGAAATTACATATTTCTGTTATAACAGTTTTTAATATTTTATTTTCAAAAAATGATTTGGACACTTTGGAAATAAGTTCCACGTATAATTTTGTTCTTACTAAGTTAAGTATGACGGTTGACATACCATTTTTATTTTGCGAATAATTTACATTGAATTCTTTGTTAGACACTCATTAAATTTAGTATATCTAGCATTATTTTAATAGGAGCACAACGATTACATTTCAATATTAATCTCATTGCTCCGTCTTGACTTTTACGAAGCTTTTGAACTTGATTTTGAGTAAATTCACTTTTACTTATTGAATTTACTAATTAATAATTTCCTAATTATTCTCTAAACTGGTATAATGAAAAACTTTAATATATTAGAAAATTATTTAAAAAAGTGCTAGATCTGTTGTAACCTTCAAATTAAAGCGTGTTTCAGAATTTTCATTAAAGCTTCAGGAAACCTTATACGCAGAGAAATGATCTTTTGCATCAAAAAAATATTTTAATCCTTTAGTTTTAACTTAAGACAATATTCAAATTAAAGGTAGGAATGAAAAAATGGTCCAGATCTTACAAAGTTCTATTGAGAAATTAGGCGACCGGTTTCGTCGTCAAAAAACACATTAGGCCAGCTATAAGGATATCCAATATAAGAAAATTACAATAATGGAAACAAAACTAAAAATTAATAATTAAAATTAGGAGCAAGTGAATGACCTAATGAAAGAGTTTTTTTTTATATATTACAGTATAATTAAATTATTTCTTTAATAATGTAATTAAATAGGGATTATTTTTATGTAGTTCGTACGTTAAAGGTTATATCATTGTATGGGTAAGTGGTATTTGTATTCCGGTTTCTAATATCTAGGACGGCATGACTATAACTACTGAAACTAGTTGGCGCCTGGAAATATTTTAGTTGCTGTTTCTGAAGATTAGTGGTATAAATTGAGAGATGTAAGAGCAATGCCGTCAGGAGTAAGAAGCTGTAATGCTTTTTTCTTCTCATATTGTTTTTGCCGGTAGTGCTTCTATCAATACCAGGAGTTATTTTATTAGCATTATTTTGGTTATTGTTTTTAAGCACATTTTTCATGTGTACTTCTATTAAGTTCACTTTTGTTTGAACATTATTCTGTAGATAACCTCTATTTTAACCTTTTTAAAGTCACAAGCAATGTGAATAATTTACTGCATTATGTACGGATATGTTGTACTGTTTTAAACAAGGTAAGCGCAATTGATAACGTGCATAAAAATAATATGAATTTCAAGAATTCTATTTTAAGAAAATTAAATTATTGATTTATGAACAATACCTAAACATTTTCTGGAATTAAGAAAACTATTTACTATTCTAGAAAATATTGTTTTGTGTTATAACGGCCATTTACTTATACCAAGAATGCCGTTCTTCAAATATTGTGCAAGATTTTCTTGAATCAAGCTAACAAATGTCTTAAACAAACAAATGCAATTATTTCATTACAAGTATATACTTCTACGCTAAGAAAATATTTATTTTGATTTAAAACAGTTATTGTATTGCGAATAATTGAAATGGTAATTGTCTTGAATTAAGGCGGACAGCTTGGATACAAGTAAATGTTCCTCTGCGTGTACGGACCTCTCAGAAGCAATATATTTAATTATTATCGTAAATTATGAAACATTCTGTATAGTAATGAACATTGCCCTTATCACATGATTGACAAAAACCCCTTTTATTTAATGGATTTTTTAGTGGTTCAAAAATCATGCTACATGTTAATTATGATAGTAAGCCTGTTATTATTTTTCCCATCAAATTTTTAATTCTTTCTTAGGTAAGTGATTTTAAAGATTTATTAACGTAATTAGAACATCTTTTAACTTCAATGAAAAACAATGTATTTAGATATATGTGTACTCAATCGCTACAGCCAACCGAATGAAATATGAACATAAACATATTTACGGAAGATGCAAATAATTTTATAGAAATCTATCTTATCGACAACTAATCCGGGAAAAAGGCTACATCGGAAATACGCAGAATTTTCGAAGAATAACCGCGTATTCTTGAAATGCTGGCAATATTAATAATAAAGGTAAATTGTTTAAGTAGCCATTTTGAAAAGTGCTATGTATTCAGTTAAATTGTAACTTATTTACGTGTATACGAAGTATTTTAAAAATTCAAGGCCTATATTAAGGCACAAATCATTTTTAACAAACCAAATGTTCATAGGAAACATCTTTTGTCCATGAAGCAATATTACTTAACGTATATTTTACGTATATTTTACGTAGTTGGTTTTCCCAAATTAGGTACCTCAACTATGAAAGATCCCGTCATAGAAGTTTCGTGAAAGTTTCAACATATCTTAGTGAAATAAAAAAGAATATAAAAATAAAAAGTATTACTATAGTATATAGTACACTTGCACAAAATAGTATGGCATGGTTCATACGTATACATTTTATATTACTCGAAAAGTACTTTGTTGCGTAATTTTAAAAAATAAGCTCATGTTTGGAACAGAAATAATTTTTAAAATAAATTATAAACATTTGAAGTTGCTATACAAGCTCATTTTGAATTGGAAGGAACGCAATACAAGTGAAATTGTTACAACTTAGATTTTATAAATAATACATCGTACATACGAAAACTATTAATGTAAAATTTGTGCTAAATCATGATTTATTGTTAGTTTCTAACAAGTTAAATCAACAAATATGCATATAAAAATGTTTTACACAATACTATACGAAGTTAGTAGTAATATATATACATGTCCAAGTTACCGTTCGAGTTTGCGACGATACTTCTTAATAACGAAGTCTACAAATTTAAATTAAAAATAATCAAATAAATAATAAAAAATAAACAAAAAAAAAGAAAATTCTCACCTGATCTTCACTTCTAGTCAAAATAAATTCAATTCAGTTAATGTGTAAAAGAAATAACAGTTTTTGATCGATTTAATAAATAATAAAGGAAATACTCCTACGATCCGGCCGTCTTGATTTTTTTTGACGTTAACGCCGTACGCGTTTCGATTGTTCCACTTCTAATAAATCGCGACCGTTGTTGGTCGCAGTTAACTTGGATCTATTGAAGGCAATCGCGGTGTTAGCAAGTTTTGATCGTGTATTATCTTTTGCGGTTGACGCGCTACTTGCGGTGGTATGGGGAAAACAATGGGTGTGTTGTTACACTAATACAGGGATAAAAACAACTAAAAATGAAGATAATATGCCTACAGGTGATACTGGGCATTTAACTTTTCTTTTCAAAAAAGTATTCACGTCTAGAATATTATTGGCGATTTCAAGTGTCAATTTTTTATCAAAAAAGGTGGTCAAAATGGTATGATAGTTGGAAAAGAAAACACTTTTTTCGTTAAATTTTTTCCAGGAATCCTGTACCACATGGACGTTGAAGTATTCAGTAAAGAAGCTGAAACCAAAAATGTTCAAATAAATTATTAGTATTTTGCATTTCGAATAGTTTTTGTTACTTTTTTAACATTTTTTTGCGATCGTAGCTTAGGAATTAAGAATCTTTTTCAGAAAAAAAATGTATATATCTTGAAAACTTTAGAGACTAAAATAGAATATAATAAAATAAATAAAAGCGAGGACTGTGGGATAGTATGGCAAACAACAATATTCTCGGCACACTCCGCACCACACAAATTATTAATTAACTCGGAAAGGCCGTTTTGAAGACACGTGGGTCTTCATCTTCAGCCGCCTACCGATTAATGTGAGAGAACCTATATTAAATTTAACGAACTCGCTCTATCCCTTGATTGATTGATTGATTTTCCTACCAAAGCAGGGCTGGTCTTTACATCCCTAACACTGAAGCTTAGTAGCTTATTGTATTATTCCTGCTTCGGTTTTGTTTTACTCGAACAGGTTAGTTCCCGCAATCAGGTTTAAGAGCCTATGTAGCAAATCTTTCTTCATTGGTAGTTCAATTGTGCTTCGCATAGCGAATCTGCGTTGGGCTAACGCTGCACATTCGAAAATAATATGAGGGTCTGTTTCCTCCTCCTCATTGCAAAGTCTACATAAGGGCTCATCTTTGTAGATCCCCATGTTATGTAAGTCGCTCTATCCCTACTCTTCAAGAAAAAATATATACAAGTACCTACTTTAGCCCCTTAGATTAAAAAGCAAGTTAAAATAAGGAGAAAGGGCGGAAAAGGATCTTGTCACCACGAAACGCAAGACATGTGGCCATCCCACCTTAATAAAAATAAAAATCAAGTGAGACAACGGTTATGTTCTTTCTATCCGTCAAATTTGAGTTCTTTCCGCCTATACCTCTCAACTAAATACTGGATATATGCAGAATATACGAAAGGATCGACGTCTCTTGTTATAGCACTACCATAAATCAAATAACCTCTTTACTGTAATAAATCGAAAAGACAGGAAAAGTGTAATCGTCCCTTCTCTTTATTGATTAGGTTTGCATTCTTATTTATGTAAATAGTCTCATAGACGTCCAGTTCAAGCGGCGAAATCACGTTTTTAAAAACGTGATTATAACCATATAAACTTTATTTGAAGAAATTTTCTCCAAAATGCTTTCCCAAAGAGATCAGCGACCCCGAAGATCCCCAAGTAAACTTTTTTCAGCGATTGCCCCATATTATCAGGAAATCTTGCAAGCGAAAATGGATTTTAAAGGGGAAGAATACTACTAAATGATAGCATATGTAGACATTGACAAAACAATTCGCTGTTCTTAGAACATAACGTCAAATATCATTGAAAACCGTCTATTTGGCAATCAGCACCAAAAAATCTACAAGAAATAATGTCATTCAGATGTAAACGAAAAAGTCAAATTTTGTTGAATTGTATTATTAGATATTATTATTGGTCTATCATTTTACGATAAATTAATCTCGTGCAGATGTGCTGGGTGGTATCACGTGGTTAAAACTATCGGGATGACGACCAAAGTTTCAGCAAAAATGTAACTCTTTTAAGTTTCACCAATATTTCGCTTTTAGTCTCAAAAATAAAACATTTTTTTCTTCTTCAATAGTATCAAGAAAATTTAAATTCGAAGTGTCCCTTTTGAAATATAGCCTCTGGAAAATGAGCCAAAATTGATGAATGATATTTTTGCATGGAGTTTGAACATGGATAACTCCGTATTTCTTTGAGCAGTCAAGACGCCACTTACATAGCTTTATAACATGCTGACAGACTACACATGAGGAAAGAGTCAGTTTCACAAAGTCATTCTATCAGCAGACACAAGCTGCTAAAATATGACGCAAATTTGTCACAAGATTTATGAGCAGCAAAAATCTGCAATATGTTCCAGCTCGTACCCTACAACTAACCACTTTTTTTAAATTAAACAATTAGGGTAAGGCGGGGTAATTAAACAAGTTTTCACAGACCAAATTTGTACTTTAAATAACTTCTTTATTAATAAATATAGCAACATTTTTAACAAAAATTTGTTTCGTTGTACAGTTGGGTATATAATAATAAATTCATTTATTTGACCCTGCAACAAGTTCGTGTTAATTCGATTTTATTAACAGTCAAACACGATAACAGAGATAGAATAACAAGCTCACCGTGTCATAGGAAATATGCTACTATCCCAAAAAGGTAGTTGGTGTTAATTGAGTTGATCAGCTAATATCGCTCAAATAATGAATTTGACAAGAAACACCTCTTCTCAGGACTACCTTGAAGACGACCGTAGATATACTGCTGAAACGATTATATCAATCCCACAAACGATGGAAATAGCTTAAGCAATAACTCAAATGGTAATCCATCGTCAAGAATATCATATCAAGAGTTGATTTGAACTAGAAACAGCCATTTTTTTCTATTTTTCACGGTTTGAAATTTAAATTGTTTATTGTTAGAAGAAAATGAACCTTTACATAATATTTCGATTTATTTTGAATTACAACTTAAAAAGTAAGAGAGGTACAGCGATGTGGGGTTGGTATAGTAATCGATTCTACGATTTCGGTTTCATTCAGAAACAAATGAAATCGAAATAAAGAAAGCAGACAAGGGATCCTAAAATAAAGGACGTGAAAACAAAATTTTTATTTTTGGTGGTATATGCCTTAATTTCTCAGTTTTCAAGGAGTATTTATATTTAGCAAGCACAAAAACACTATTTTCTAACACAATCAACATTAAACGTATTCAAAAAAATTTATCACATTTCAGAAAGAAAACCTTTTAATAAAAAAATAAAAAATACAGGAACATTTTTAAACGATTCCCATATATTAGTTCAAAAGATAATAAATAATACAATCATACGTGTTCTTTGTAGTACAACAACATGACTTTTGCCATAGTTATTCCTATTTAACGTCCGTGCAATCTTTTATGGTAATGTAGCGTTAGCATATCGGCCAAACTCTTTGTGATTTCAACGCTCGGTTCAGGTACAACCCCCTTTTAAAATATGCACATAAATTGAATTAAAAAATATACGTTCTTGGTCGGTGTTAAATTGCGTTTTACACATTTTTTTTTAACAAATAATAATATGTAATAATTGAAAAAAAACTCGTACAGTTGAAGATAACGCCATCTGGTTCATTTCTTTGAATATTAACGGGTGGCACAAATTGCGACGTTTAAAACAGCGTTGACTGTCCTTTCAAGTAAGTCCACGTTTCTTTAATTCGGGCAAAAACTGCAGAAGTTATAGCAGGTTTAGTTTTGCATGATTCGGCAACGCCTACTACAATTATTATTCACAATATATCAAAATGTCTTCAACCAAAGTGGTGCGTAATTAACTAGGCTTTTTAATAAAGCATTTAAAATCATAGTTAATCCTGGAACGTTTACCAGCTAATTTAAAATTTACTGTTAAAACAAGCAACTACGCCCCCTAGCGGTCATGTTTGGAATTTAAAAATATTTTCATTGCATTTCCCTTTGCCACTTTAGTTATGAAAAATTTTTTCCCATCACTATAGTTATCGTAGTTTCCAAGATATCGCTGGTCCTCACTCTAAATGGGACACGCTGTATAATCTGGAGAGTTAAACCACTGGAATATACAATAAATAACCGAGTAATATTGTTATTTATAACGGATTACCATAGTATTTTATTTACGAATTAAATCAGTCGAAATGGTGGAGGTGCCGGTACGTGCCATAAATATTGACAAATATTGGTAAGTATTACATTTATTGTTGATTATGGTATATAAATTATATTTCTACGAACTATAAAACGTTTATTTACATTATTATTGCTTTATTATTTAAAGATTGTACTGTAATAAGTATAACATCACAGGAAGACGAAAATTATATGTTGTCTTATCGGAATTTCAGCGAAATAAAGATGAGGATTATTTCTAAATTGTGACAGCTACTATTTATTTAAGCATTATCTACAGCGCAACTAATTGAACTAATGCCGATATTGAGTTAAAAAAATATCGTATATTTTCTTTATACTAATAAGATACTGTGAGCGTGTTTTTTTTTCTAAAATATTTTACTATTACCCCATTTTCGTTTTTAATTGTTCCAGTTATTCTACAAATGACACGTATTTAGGTTAATTATCTATAGGTAGTCCGTTTTGCTTTAAGTATTTTTAAAATAATAAATATTATATTCTATATTTGATCTCATTAGTTGTAAATATTCTAAAAAGAGGTCGCTATTTACACGCATATTCACGAGCTAGCATTTTTTTGTTTTTGATCAGTGATATTTAATAAAATTCATTATAACTGCAACGCGATGGCATCACATTCAAAGAAAAAAATTATGTAAGTAGGGAAATAGTAAGACATTATTCAGTAAAGTACTAGCACTTTAGCTATTTCTAATGTTACTACTTTATAATATTTTTCTAATGCGGCAGCAATTCGATTTTTATACAGCTAATAACAACCCCTATTCGAGGGTGCAAAAATCATAATTACTTGCCTTATTCTCCCCTACTAGTGTTCTGTAACATCATATTAGATTCTGTACTAGATACAGTTTGAACTTCCCGCCTTTATTCAAACGTCTTTTGTATGTAAAAGCAGTAAAATTGCTAACGCAAGGAAATGAAATACTTGAAACTAAACTTTTTGAGGTTATAAATTATTTCTTTAATAATCTAATTAAATAGGTATTACTTTTATGTAGTTTAACAATTAATGAGTTAATATTTAAGTTTATTTATCCCTTTTTTATTATTATTTATTATACATTAAAAAAAAAACTATAGTTAAATTAGTACACGTGGTAAATAGTATTAAAAAGAAATAAAAATACATTAATCGGTATCTTTTGAAAATGTTCAAGAAACGTTGTATCGGTAAATAGCATCTGTATTCCGGTTTATATTATCTAGGACGGTATGACTATAACTACTGGAACTAGGTGGCGCCAGGAAATATTTCAGTTGCTGTTTTTGAAGATTAGTGGAATAAACTGAGAGATGTAAGAGCAATGTCGCCAGGGGCAAGAAGCTTTAATGCTTTAATATTTTGTTTCTGCCGGTAATGATTCCATCAACACCAGGGGCTATTTATTGGCATTATCTTGGTTATTGTTTCTATGCACTTTTTTCATGTGTACTTCTACATTAAGTTCATTTTTGTTTGAACATTATTCTGTAGATAACCTCTACCTTAGTCTTTTTAAAATCACAAGCAATGTGAATAATTTACTGCATTATGTACGGATATGTCGCACTGTTTTAATCAAGGTAAGCGCAATTAATAATGTGCATATAAATAATATGCATTTCAAGAATTCTATTTTAAGAAAATTAAACTATTGATTTATGAACAATACCTAAACATTTTCTGGAATTAAGAAAATTATTTACTATCCTTAAGAAAATATTGTTTTGTGTTATAACGGCCATTTACTTATACTAAGAATGCCGTTCTTCAAATTTTCTGCAAGATTTTCTTGAATCAAGTTAACAAATGTCTTAAACAAACAAATACAATTATTTCATTACAAGTATATACTTCTCTTAAGCGGAGAAAGAAACGCTAACCTTTTAATTTAAAACAGTTATTCTATTACGGATAATTGAAACAGTAATTGTCTTGAATTAAAGCGGACAGCTTTGATACAAGTAAATGTTTCTCTGCGTGTAGGATGGAATTTTGTGATTTAGTAGACCAAAGAGGCCCAACATAGAAAACAGTCAAAGTTTCTAGGGAAAAAAGCATAATATATTCACAATCAAAACGTCTTACAGCACATCAGTTTCATATTCTTGCATTTCAAAAATAATCTGCATAATCTTCCATAGATATTTTGATGATTGATAGTTAATTAGTTACAACCAGAAGTACAATAAGTTATATTTTTATTTTATTCTAATTTATACCAATTAAAGTTAAAAAAAAAGAATTTAGATTTAGTTGCCCAAAAATAATGTACTGCCATCCTAAGCAAGAACGTCGTATCTACACTTTTGGAGTAAATTAAATTATAACCATAAGATTCAAGCAATAGGGCAACTCTTTTGCTTTATTTACGTATCATCAATCTAAGTGTGTGATATATGCTTACGAAACTTGACGTATCCCTATAAAACAACTGCTCCTAAGCACAAATAACTAAAATATCTCAAAAGTGTATGGAAATATCAGATACGATGTCCTTGTTTAGAACGGCAGTGTAGTTACTTTATATCCAACGGCTTGCTGAAAATTATAAATATTGTTTACAGTGTGATATGCTGTTATGTTAGACAGATTTTACTGCTGCAAATAACACTGGGCAACAAAATTTCGAATAGTTTCGGCTTCCGAGATTAAAATAGTCATTTCTTAATGAACTCAATGCGATGAACACGATTATGACTAAGAAAAAGCGGAATTGGCTACGGTTTCATTGTAACGAGTACGCACTTTAGAGAAAAATGTAAATTTGTAAATATTATAATACATGTTAAGAATACCTGATAGCCCGAGCAGGCTCGTCAAAAACTGACAGAAACCCCGGTGGGCATAGCATATACGGTAGTTAAAGCAACTACTAAACAATGGAAAAATGAGAAATCTCATGACTGGTGGAAGAGTATCCCGGGTCAGAGACAGGCCAAGCAATTTCTGATTGGACACAGGCCTAAATTTACAGCAGACCTACTAAGCAGGGACAGAAAGTCTGTTAGAACAATAGTAGGCCTGCTAACAGGACACTGTATGCTCAAGAAGCATATAAGCAACTTAGGCCTGTCAGAGAAAACAGCGTGTGTATTCTGCCAGGCGGAAGAAGAAACTGCCGTCCACGTGCTGTGCGATTGTACAGCACTAGTAGAAATACGGCTTTTAAAAGTGGGATCGGAATATCCAAGACTGTTAGGTTTTATGAAAAAGGCAAAGCTAGCGTAATTGAACTAATGATAGAGGAACCACAATAGATCTGAAAAGGTCGCAGTGGAATAGGTCAAGAATCACCTCAATATTAAATCTAATCTAATCTAAGAATACCTGAATCTATTTAGCACTTTCGCTTTCTTTTGGCCTGTCGTCTGTAATTGACGAGGGGAGTATCTCTGATGAGTGTCCAACAATAATCAACCAGCATTGACGCCCTGGTATTGTTTCTCCATCTTAGCTAAGTCTTTAACGTTCGCCGTGCTCATCACCGACTTGCCCGCAGTTATTCGGGAAGAAATTCAAGTGGGAGTGGATCTTTAAGGACATATTTCAATCGAATTCATGAAACAAAGTCAACATGTCCTCAATCAGTTCCTTGTAGTTTTCGGCCTTCTCATTTCCAAGGAAGTCTTCTGTCACTTGATAGGATGCATCCCTAACCTGTATTTTTTTACTTTGAAGAAGTTTCTCAAAGTTGGGATCTCTGAAGACTTGTTTAATCTCCTCACAAAAATACTCTCTTTAATTTTGGATTCGCTAAGTCAAGAGAATTTTTCATACAGGCACTTGAACGCTGGTCCATTCTTACCTATAGCTTTTACCAAGGTTTTTATGAGGTCGAGCTTGATATATAAAGGATGAATGATGAATTTGTGTTCTACCAAGATTAATTACGCGATAGCACCTACACAACGTAAATATCTTTGCAATGAAAGCCAATCAATTTTTTTCAAAGTAATATTAGTGTTTGGCAAGTTAAATTTATTTAGAATTGGGTGTTTTCACCTAAGGAACAATTTCATTGTTGCTCAGTGTAATTAATTGAACTTAACAGTAGAAAATTTATAACACTGAAACAAGGAATTTGTATAACAAAGTAACTAAAAATTAACACTAAACTAGTGGATACTGTAGCAGAAAAGAATAAACAGTGCTCCACACTGTAATATCTCAACTTCGTCAGTTCTATCAGTATAATTGGGGGGAATCCCCAAACGGAGTTATTTGTTGAATATTAGACTTAACAAATTAATAGTCTATAACTTTTCTCTCGATAGATAGGTAAAGTCACAAGTTGAAGTTAATTTCTTCCAAAAATTTTAGTCCTTTCACCAAAATCCTTGTAGTTAATTCTTTATTTAGATGAAAATTCTTTATTTTGCAAAAATAATTCAGAATAAAAAAAAATGTTTGTCAAAACTTACTTTCCAATGACCAACGATAAAAATCGAACAGGAAACGTACAAATAGAAGACAAAATGCAATGGCAAGTATCCTACGCGATCTATGGCGGCCAAAAAACGTCATTCCAAATTACAAAGTCACGTTATCTTGCCTATAGCCCATTGAAAAAATAGATTATTGCGTTAAATCTAATTTCAACTCGTTGCTTTTTTTGCTTTCAAATTCGACGCGGTTAAATCGACTTAAGCGTGAATAATACGAAAGAAAAAAAAGTAACGGATAACAAACCATTAAAAAGAATTGAAAGCGAATCGAAGCAAGCGATCTCTTAAGATAAAGTAGATTATCGAGTGTGCTATGAATTCGCGTCGTATATTTCACTATGTTTCTATTTATTGACACGGAGCTTTTGCACACGGCACCAACATCGAAAAACCATCGCCTTTACACATAGATATACTACAATTCAAATTGGAGCGTTTTGATAGGTGCAAAAAGGTATTTTTGCGCACGGCACCAATCTTATAGGAACCGGATCGGAAAGTACCTAGCGCAAAACATTGGTGCCGTGCGCAGCCCGCCATTATATGGTACCTTGGTAACACGAATAATCAGTTTATCTTGTGTTTCATTGTTCGGTATAGGCGGTCGAAAATGCCTTCGAATCACGGTGATTACGTTTTGCGGAGCGCGCTTGTGTCGTTGTGCGGCGACGATGATAAGACAGAGAACGTACTTCAGGTGTTCCTTGGTTTTTTGCGCAAATAACCGAGTACCTATGTATAAGCGACGTTCGCGATGCTATATAGAGGAAAAAATAACATGGAAAGATTCGTATATACGTGAAATCTTGGCTGCAGGATATGTTTGTGGTTTTAATTAGCAGAATATTTTTTCGTATAGTACTTACGGCGTCAGATGTTAATGGATAGAACTAATTTGCTTTTATTGATGTTTTCATGCAAACCAAATGATTTTATCTGTTACTGAAATCATGATTTGCAAAAATTAAACAAATTTGAAGACGAATTTTAACAAAAAAAAAGGATGTAAGGAAAGTTTTCCAATCTAAAGGAACGGATTTTAATAAAACTAGAATATCTAAATCTAAATGGAACTACGTAAAGAATAGGGTGATTTTCCTGGAGTTTGGCCCGGAATCTAAAGTAATTGATAAACGGAAATGCTATCATCGAAATACCAAAAAATTTTTGAAATTGAATTTTATTTTTGTGTACACAGGGTATTTCACGAACCCCGTTAGTTAGAAGTTTTAATGAGGTTATTATGGATGGAACTCCGAAATTTTCGAATAGGTAGTTATAGCATCCGACCTATTCATTTAAAATATTTCCGTCTACGAAACACCCGGTTGAAACGGAAGTGGTTCCCAACTTTCTTATTTTTTTATCGGCTTAATCGCTTGTACATAATCGCACGTAAATAATAATTTAAAAATGTCCAACTGCTTTCGCGATATTTACGATCGTATTGAGACCATTTGCACCGCTCTTGTTGAAATTAAATATTTGAGAATGTCGTGAAGATTAAGGTATTTACTTTTGCAGGAACGAAATGGAAGGTCATGCGTACCACATCTTATCGTTATCGTTACTGAATTTTATACAGGGTGTTCATAAACTCTTTCCAAATATAAATATTTTCAAGATATTAACGATTATTTCTTTGAATTGCATATAATGGGTTAATGTTTTGCAGTAGTGTGCCATGAAATTAAGTGACATTATAATATCTGAATATCTAACATCAATAACTGTTAAGTAGTTGTCAAACAGCGTGACCTTTCAAGTCAAGTCAAGTTGATAAAAATATACCATTGTATTTAAAATAAGAAAGTTTCGTAGGCGAATGAATAGGTCCGATGTCATAACTACCTATTCCAAAATTTCAGAGTTCCAATCATAAAAGCATCATCAAAACTTCTAACTAGTGAATTTCGTGAAATAGCCTGTATAAATAATTGATACAAAAAAAATAAATTGATTAAAAAAAATCTAGTGAGATCTTGAAATTTTGCAAGTTTATTAATGTTACTTTAAATTTTGATAATGTTATCAATTTAAGATATTATTCAAATCCCGGCTGCTGACAATCTTATGTTTTTGAATCCTCTTCTTTCTTTGTATTCCATTTTATTTCCGTGTAGTACGCTCGCTCCAAATTTATATGTTCAAAAATTCGCGATTTCTGATGTGATTAAATTTTTGACAAATTTCAACCCCGGTAGGAACTTGAACCTAACATCCATCGTTCCCCGGACAGGCGTGCTAAGCACTACACCACATGGTCTTTGTTAGGTTCGATTCCTTAGCGGGGTTGACAGTTTTCAAAAATTGAATTATGTCGGAAAAATCAAGGAAATTACGGATTTTGACATTTCACCGGCGGAAGCCAATATACAGTGAGGTCCTAAAGTGTCCCCCCCCATGCTAACTTTTGAACGATAGAAACTAGCGTTTTTAGAAAAAATAGGTCGATTTTTATTTTTTATGAGCTAACTTTTGCCATTATCGGCTTTTCAATTGTATTTCCGGTTTCACCGGAAATGATGTCATCTTTCTTATTTTAAATAGAATATCATATATATTTTTACGTTTTTGGAAAGGTAATCGAAAGGCGAATCCAACGATACCACATATGTTATACTTCAATTTAAGAAATTATAAACAAGAAGAATAATTTACGCTTTTGGAATTGAGATTTGACAGTTTAACAATTGTTATGATTACTTTGCTTAGCAACAAGCTCTTTAGATCAATCTGGTGTTACAAGAAACAATTTGGCACATTTTCCTAGCCAACTTTGTGTAACAACAAAAACAGATTACCAAAACCTTTATTGCTGCATATTGTCATATTTCATAAGTTGAAGTATAACGTATGGGGTATCGTTGGATTCGCCTTTCGATTACCTTTCTAAAAACGTAAAACTATACAGGATGTTCTATTAAAAAAAAGGAAGTTAACGTTACTTCCGGTGAAGCCGAAAATATAGTTGAAATGCCAATAACAGCAGAAGTTAGTTCTCAAAAAATAGAAATCGACTTATTTCTTTCTAAAAAACGTTAGCTTGTGTTGTTCAAAAGTTAGCAGCGGGGGACTTTAGGATCGCCTTGCCAAAATTGAAAATGTTCACTTTGTACAGGGAAGATATCAATAAATTAATAATTCCAATTTGATTACCCTGACTTAAGCGGGAGAGGGTAACTTAGAGAGGAGAGGGTAACCAAGGTAATGCTATTCCATGTAAGTGTCCCACAAAAGATATTCAAATATTTACACAAATTTGGTTAACAATTTAGAACTTCAAGAATCCACGGTTGCCGAATAAAGGTCTCCTCAGATTTGCGACAATGTTGCGACAACTGCAACTGCATAAAGGTATTACATTATGTATTTTAAATGCCGTTTTTCACACCGCAAGGGGACTGCAACTTCGCATCAGCAACAACTGCAGCTGCGCGTCGCGGATTTCTTCTTGAGAAGTGCAGCTAAATCAGAGTTCCCGAACATTTGTTTACTGTTTGTGTGCTTGCTTACTGTCGGAAGAACGTTACTTAAATTTAACGTAAAAAGAATGAATTGTTACTTATATAAGATAACCTTTCTTTTACGCTAATAGACCTAGGAAGTATTGTATATTTTTTCAAATACGGCTCAGCTAAATTCAGTAATTCATTAAATTTATGTCTGCTCATACGGAAATATCCATAACATTTTTTGATCTTCTTCTGGTTTTGACATAAGGGTAACAAATTCGACCTCTATACCTCCCGATAAACAAATTTGATAACACCTTTTCTATCTTTTGCGTTTTTTAGAGCGTCTTCGTCGTTACTAGATGATGAACTAAACATGATTAGGTGCCGATGAAACGTTTAAGAACGGCTGCTACATAATTACCTATTTTTAAAATTTATATGAAGCGTAGTGTGAATATGCAATCTGCTCTGCTGCAGTTGTCGCGATGTCATCGCAGGTCTGAGGAGACCTTAATTTTGGAAACGCAAAATTGTTTTACAATTTTTAATGTCAAGCAATGGAATCTAAATACGATGATAACATTTTAGACTCATGCATCGCCATTACCGTTTCCTCTTACAAATCATCCTGCAGACGCAAAAGAGAAAAAAATGTTTTTCCCACTTGTAGTGCAAGTGTGGATGTATTTTTCATTCAAGTTTCATTAAAATCTACACCGATAACTTGAGATTGCATCATTACATTATCAATCAATATAGGTGCTGTCAAACGCATTCCCGTTTCGGAATTGAAAATGTATTGAAAATTCATGTAATACTTTATTGATTTCTCAAATTTTGATCTAAATTGACATGTGATTATTTACTTAAATTTTTCTTTCCCAACTTGTAATTTGTTCTTTGAAATATAGCATGGATATACAGAGTGAGTCGGGAAGAACGGACCAAACTCTAGGAGTGTATTGCACACGTGAAAATAATGTAAAAAAATGCATATGTTCTTATTTAATGTCTTTCTTTAATATCGGCTATAGTATTTCTGATACGTCGAATTTTAAATTGAAAATTTCAGTAGATCTTGAAAATGTTGCTTGATCTGACGAGCGAAATGTGCAGGAGCATCATGCTGATAACACTTGTATTCTGATGTTTACGGGAACATTTTCTAGTAGTCTTTGTAATTAATTTTGTTAAAAATGTAAGTAGTGCTTTTCTGCGAGATTATTCAAACTGAAAGGGCCAATTTAATAACTATGGACCATACCACACCACACGTTTACCAAAAACTTGTGCAGAAAATTACTTTCGATTGTTGTGCGGGGATTTCCGTCTGACCATACATGAGAGTTCCGAGTGTTATTAATGCCGCAACGGCTGGATGTTTTTTTGTTGTACATGGGTAGTTAATGCAAGGATATTTTTATTTTATTTAAGACGTATTAATTCGAAAATAAGTGAAAATTTGAACCATTTACACTAGTTTTAATTGCGCTTTAACTTGAAAACAAATGATAATTGGATAAGAACATATAAGTTTTTTGCATTATTTTCACCTGAACAATACACTTCTGAAGTTTAGTTCGTTCCTCCCGACTCACCCTGCATAGAGACCGCTAAAAAGTTTGCACCATTTAATATGTGAAAGTTTTATTTAACGTTTTATATTTACACTTAATGCTTCTTAAAATATACAGGGTGTTTGGCACAACGATGTACAGTTTTGAACAGCAGATAGGCGGGGTCTTTAGGAACTATATTAACCACATTTACCTTAGTCCAAAGTCTAATGGATTTTAAGATATTTGAACTTTTAGTAAATTTTGATTTTCTGGCAAAAAATCGCCATTAAGCATTAATAACTCTTCTTATTTTTGTGGGATCACGCTGTTTCTCTATGGAAGTTGAATGCATCTTCCTTTGAAAAGAGACAATTAATTCAAGTCTGAAGTTATTGAAAAAAATATAGGCCTAGATATCTCACTTAACGAGATAGAAAATTTATAATTCTCAAGTTTGTGGTGATTTTTTTTCTTTTTAAATAAAACAATTCGAATGTTAAAATTACTTTAAAAACTTCTTTATTTTGTGCCCTTTCGAATAATAGGGTATGCCTTAGATGGTCATTGATATTAGAAATTGATTATCACCCAAGAATATTTCTTTAAAAAGTGCCTTAGATCAAAAGTTTAAAAATTATACGGAAATATTATCTTCTCTACTATTTTTAAGATCTAGATATGGCATTCAAAAGTTTTCACATGCATATTATTGATATAATTTTCGTTTTAACTTAAATCGAAAATATTTTCTTCCAATTGATGTGTCAATCTTTTTAGCGGCCATGCGGTATCACGGTATAACGGTTTTCATCAAATTATCAAGAAATTTACAACATATAAACTGATACAGGATTTGCGGTTTAATACGTGGAAATAAGTTAATATCTCATTTTGCCCTTGAAATTCCTTTACTAATCATTGGTACTCTATAAATTAAGAATTTGCGAACTCTAGTAATAAAATTAGACAGAAAAGTGCTTTAAATAGTTGCTTAAACTTAGTCACTCCTTTGGTTTAAGAATGAAATTAATTTGAAAATAAAAATAGCATTACTGATAAAGTATTTAAAAAAATAAGAATTAGTGTCAAAATTATTTATTTTTCTCTAAAAAAATTAGAATAGGTTCTATATTGCGTCCTTCTTTAATAGTTTCATATAAAAAAAGAATCATCGGTCATGCTAAATAATGATTTCATTAAATTAAAGAATGTCGTATATTGCTTCTACCACCAATAAGACAAAGTAGCACGAAAACCATTACTCGGTAATTCCGTTACGCACCAACAGGTTTATTACTGTTTCATTATTTTAAACAAACCAACCAAATGTCTACTGAAGCTGGATTACAATCTAAAATTCTCAGAAACAACAACCATTCAGTACGCAAGAAGTCAATTTAAGGCAAGCTTTCTGTCGGATCAAATGGCCTCTTTTCTCCAAAGTAATAAAAAAAATCCGTATTGCTTAGCGGTATTTTAATTAATTATAAATTATAAAACGTAAAGTGCATCAAGGTTATGCTTTTGTATGTTACAGCAGAGAAGAAAAGAACAAATTGATGTACAAAAAGTTTTATATGATACAGATTACGTCTGATATAATTTTACGTGTGAGATAAAAGGCAATAAAGTGCAAAAAATGATGTTCAAATATTGGAATAAATAAATCAACATTGATATGCTATAATAATTCAATTTTATCTATGCATTACACTCCATATCTCTTCAGTTTTTTTTTTTTTTGCAAATGTAAGATAAATCTACTTGATCGTAACATGCTTTACGTTAAATTTAATATAATGCTACAATTTCCCGTCAACAATATATATATTGCTCATCTGTAGCCTTAATATTAGGTATATCGAGCTTCCAAAAAATCCCGAATGTTTTGTGAATAGCAAAATAGGGGACTCAAAAAACTACAATCATATTTGAAAGAGAATTTGATTATATTCGGATATTAAATGCAAAAAATTAATTTCCAAAAATGTCATAGAGTTTATCAAATTCAAAATACAACCAGTTAAAATAAGCAATGAAATTATAGTAATTATCTGGGTAATAAAATTTGCGACAATGATAAAGCTACAGAAAATAACCTGTTTTCAATATTACTAATCTAACGAGGCAGATTTGATATCAAATAACACGACATGCTCAGACAGTCTCCATGTAAACATTCTAAAATAAATGTAAAGCGATTATATAATTAATTTTAAAGATTACACTTTATAAATAACTTAATTAATTTTGTCTGCATCTTAAGACAATAAATCTTCGGTAATAACTTTTTTCTGATGTGAATTACTATTTACATTTTTCAAGCAGAAATTTAAAAATTCGCGGACAATTTAAGATAGCAGTTCCGGCAATAAAGAGCAAATTCACATTGTAGGCAATTAAGTGATCTATCAAAAATAAAAATAAAAATCGGGAGTTATCATTTTTAAAAAATTATCGATAATGTCATTATTTGAAAATTAGAAGTGAGATAAATTTAAAATTGATGCAAAAATATTTATTTACGAAAAATAAAATTGACCTGTCCAAGTATTTCTTCGAAAAACAAATTGCTTCAAATTTAATTATGTACTTTATTCCATAATTTTGCCGCGCAGTGTATATATGTTAAAAACATGTTTTGTATATTTGACGAAAATTATGTACAGATAAAAAGTATTGGCAAAGGTAATAAACAGAAATGATTGCTAAACCACAAAACAAGAAAAATATTCATATACACTACCGCTCATAGATATTTGGGCACCTCAAATAATCGGGGCATTTTTGCAATTAATTTTAGTAATGTTTCCGGAGTTATTCGAGCCCATGCTGCCTGTAGTTTGTTCCACATGTCATCTGCTGAAGTTGGAGCAGTTTTTCTTACTTTACGATCGAGTTCTTCCCATAATAACTCGATGGGATTCAAGTCCGGGCTTTGGGGATGGCCATTTCATGATTGTTAGTGTCCCTTCCTCTTCCAACTGTTTTAAATATTGTTTGCATAATTTTGAAGTGTGTTTTGGATCATTGTCTTGTTGGAATACAAAATTCTGACCCAAAATTGTTACACCAGAGGGCATTGCATTTTCCTCTAAGACACTTTTGTATTGCTCTTTTCTCATTATGCCTTGAATTTTTACGAGATCACCTGCGGATGTACCAGCAAAACAACCCCAAATCATCACCGAACCACCACCGTGTTTGACGGCGGACACCACGATTGCAATAGCTTGAGCTGATGTTGTCGCCCTTGATCTACCATTTCTTACTTTATTTAAAAAACTGCCACTTTCACTATATTTTTTGATGTTACTACCAACAGTAGATAGATTTAAATGTAATTTTCTAGCAATTTGACGATTACTTATGCCTAAGTTATGTTGTTTCGCGTTTCAACACTAATTTCTTTTTTTTAAACGAAATTATAAACACTGTTCGTTAAGAGATATCGCTATTAACATGGAACGATAACTGACCGTAATTTTAAAATATTACTTCAAATGGCTATATTATAACTTCATGATTCATAGTAAAATTACCAACTGTTACATTTTTCGTGGAATTTCAAGAAATATGCTCTTTACTGTCGCTACTATCTGCGCTTTTATGACGGTATTACCTCTCATACAGATAAAAGAAGTAAATAAACCGGTATTACTTAATGAATTTAAGCGAATCTTACTGATTATTAACATACTATTCAATAATGCTGGGATGCATTTCTTAAATACATTCTTTGTATACAAAAATCTAAAATCCAAGGCTGTCCAAATATTTATGAGCGGTAGTGTACAAATGTAGGAGACATTTCAAGAACTTTGAAGACTATCCTAATAAACAAATTTTCAAACTTGGTAAATATAAATATTATAATGAATATAGTTTTAACTTTGAGTCACTTTTCACTATAAAATAGTATTACCCAAAAACTAATTCTAAAATATTGTTTATTACTCTTATTAGAACAATGATTAACGTCGTATTACAAATTGAATTAGCATTATCAAAATTACAAAGTCTAACTTTAGAAACCACATGACCACTAGTATAGGCAACCTAATTAACGCTATTTTTCGAGATTTATTAAAGATCTGTAATGTAATAGAATCAGTGCACCTATTAGTGTTGCATAGTAAAAATAAGCATAAGCAGATTTGAGATAACTCTATTAGCTATCTAAGAAAACTTACAGTAGAGAGATGAACACCCTTAACATCCGTTTTTATGGCATTTTAATAATAATAATAAATTTCTTTATTTCATCATACACTTAGAGATACAATGGTTACAGGAAAGAAAAGAAAAAACAATTAGCTATTATGGAACCTTAAGGAGATTCAGCTGAATAATCTAAGTTATCCTCTGTTTTTAAGCCCAACCCTTAATAAAATAGAGAAGAAAAAAGTATTATAACGCTGAAAGACATGCCTACATAACATTTTATGTCTATTCTTAGATAGCAATTTAATCTGAATGTATTTCCTAGTATTAATCCGATGTAAACATTCACGGTATAACATCATCTTTTCTTATAATTTCTTTCACTACAAGTATTATTAAAATATCAAAGTTATAATATAAAAAGTGGTACACTATAAAAAAGATAATTTATCAAGTTGCAAATTCAAAACATTTTTGCAATGCAAATTGATTTACGTAAACGTGTGGTTGAATATTTTCTAACAGACAGCATTACGTGTAACTGACAAAGAAAAACGCTGCAAACTTCAACAACATTTTACAAACGATTGGGGAATATCAAAACATTTTCTTGTTAAGAAATTACTGCTTGGCGAACGATATTGTAAAGTGGAAAAGTCTTAGTAAATACTTGAAATTATTGTCTGCTTAAGTTAGCTGATAATTGTTCAGTAACTCCTTTATTTAGCTCTGTAATTATCAAAGGATTATTTTCATTTTTCTAACGTTGTTCAATAAACGTTAATAATTGTGGACGGTTGTAAATATCTCAAAACAATAACAGCAATAGTGTAAGGCAATAACATAGAACAAATATGTTTTCAATTAATGGGTCAAATGATAAGGCACTGTTTGCTCACCAGCACGATTGTTAACAGAGAACAATTAATATACGTACGTTTAACGATTTGAAGGCTGACATATGTTACACAATACCCCATCTAACCTAATTCCCCTCATAATAAACCGCAATATAAATTCTTTATTTGTTAAACGTTGTCTTGATTTAATAAAGCTATTTGTAAGTAAATTGTGTTTTTTTTTCAACGGAATTTGATCCAAAGAAAATCTTAAAAATACAACTACATATTATGTAAAATATAAGCTAACCTTAGTTCTTCTTACACGTAATCTTCGGAAAGACAAATGGATGCGTAAATAAGATCAGTTTCGCGTTTCCTTGTGGTTTTCAGAGAACAGAAAGGCCACTGCTTAATCTAGTTCTTTTGGAAGAAAGCATAACAGGTAAGATCCTCGTACAACCTTTCACTTTTACAACTGCAACTCAATGAAATGCACAGCCGATAGGGATTGCGGTAACGCTTCGAACATCTTTGTTCAATTTAAATACCGCGGTTAGTTGCTGCAAGCGAGAAAACTATATTCTTGTGCAGCAAATAGGAAATGGATAGATATCATCTGTCAAAAGACAATTAGGAACTGTCAAATGATGAAACTGGCGATCGTTTGAGCTAGCGACTATATGAACTAATTAATTTTTCTTAAAATTTTTCCAAAAATGGTTGAATTTATTAATTTTCAATACACAAATGAAAATAAAATAGTATCATGTTTTATAATCTTTATTAAAATGTGATGGATTATACACATGTTTAAGTCCAGTTGGATATGCAACTATAGTTTTAGGAGTGTGTATTTAGTTACATATGCAAAGGATATAAACAAGTAAAATATGTTTCTGCTATTAATTTATAGATTGCATATATAATTTTAAATAAAATTCAACTTACAATGAACTTTTGCATCATTTCTTCCATTTCACTTGATTACAAATACGTATATGTGTCCAATAGGTAATTTAACAATGAAATCGCTTCCTTAAGAAAATCCAATATAGGCATTATGTAATAAATTCCACAACTAATTCCGTTGACAAGAAATTTGTGAAACTTCCCTTCCACAGAATACCCAAAGGTATTAGTAAAGTTTTTAGGACACAAGATATAAACCGGATATAAAGGAAAGGCTGGGAATTTATAAAATTGCATGGTGACTATGATTAATCGAACAAATGAAATGAGCAATAGGGACCAGATTCAAGGAACACATTGCAAGCTACAGATACGGGAAAATTGAATCGTGAAGTGTAGCACAACTCAAACGAAATCGGTCATATTAAATTAGAAAATCTAAAATTAAGAACGTACTTCGCCGAAGGAATTAGACGCTTACGGAACTATTTATATAAAAATGAATACAAATTTACTGAATAAAGACTAAAGACCGCTCGACTCTTATTGATCTATTAGGGTAAAGTGCATATTTTAAGTTTCGTGCTGTTCAGGCAAGGGACCTTTTCTGTATATTTAATTTTTAGGGTGTATAGGCGGCAAAAGTAGGTGTTTGTAAATATCTTTTCGAGAGTAGGGATAAAACAGACAGGTCACACAGTTGACAATGAGAATCCATGAATTCCCGAAACGGCTGTACCGAATTAATAACTTGTGAGGTGCGAAGTGCGCCGATACTTCAGTGTTATTTGCCATACTCCACAGTCTTTGCTATCATTAGCAAAAAATAATTTAAAACAAACTCCACATAACTTCCGTAAAAAAAAACATACTCATTTAATTACATAAAAACATACTAATCCTATCACAATCAAATATAGATAAAGAAAAGCAAATATAATGGAAGTATTACAAAAAATTCTGGTTAACATAATTTTTGAACAAAAGTTACCTACAATTTGACAGTATTTGCAATCAACGAACATTTGGATTAATTTTCTTTTTGTTTCCAATTATCTAGACGGTTGGTTGAACCAAGACTAGGTATCAGGTCTTATTCAAGTGCCTATTTCTAGAAGAAACCAATAAGTACATTACAATATCAAATAATGTTAATGAATGCAAGAAGAATACAATGATTAATTCATACATCTTTCTGTTATACTCCATTTACACATAGATAATTAGCTTGTATATACAAATTTTAATTTAAATATACATACATAATATTTGAGTTAATTTATATGTGAGAAGGTTACAGGTTCGAATCTTCACTTTCTTCTTCTTGGACTTTCGAGGCACTTAGTTTTGTATGTATTCTGATCAATCTGTTTTTCAGCTCTTCATAGTCTAATCGTACTGGAATAGATGTGAATGGATTCTAAAATAACACTTCACCATAACACTTTTCCTGTTTAAGAATGATACGATTACTTACAACTACAGATGTTCCTGATAAATGTAGTTTTGATTCCACTGTTTGTAAATATTCCTCGTAATAGTTTAAAAATGACTGGTTGATGATATTCTGCAAAGATTCTGGCACATTTAATCCACCATCATTTTCAACCATTCCACAAACTGCCACCCTTAGCGTTTGATAGGTAATAATCTCATTATAACGATCCGAATCGCCAGGAATCATTTCCTGAACATATTTCTTATGTGAATTACATACAGATTGAGAGTTGGTCCTATGGTCGCACCTATCTTGATCGGATATATTTGGAGTGGGGGAGAGGATATTCGTTCATTACTGGAACATGTATTATGTCACGGCTCTTAACTGTCAATTGCTTAAAGTTGACGTTTTGGTTTTGATGTATTACCTTTTTTATATTACACCTATACCGATTGTACGTCACATAATGGACAGCTTTTCGTTGCAAAGAAATTTGTGATAAAATCGTATCATATAGAGAAATTACCCGTTTAATTGGAACTAAATTTGAAAAAACTATTGGTTTTGAAACAATATTCCATACAACTAGAAATTTTGAAAATTATGGTTGTTTATATCCGTGCAAACACAAAAAAGGTGCAGAATTACAAAATTAAGAACGGAATCTTTTAGTTTGTGCTGCAGTAGAAGGACAACCACAATTATCTTCTCGCAAAATAACTTGTTAAACATTTCGGATTTTATTGTTCGTAAAATATTACAAAGAAGTACTGGTCATTCAAATTAAACAAGACCAATGAAATTTTTTCCGATGACAAATATCGAAGATTGGAATTTTGTGAAAAAGTTATGGATCTTTGTAATAATGATGAAAATTTTATTGAAAATGTATTGTTTTCTGATGAAATCTCATTTGCCATACATGGACGTCATAACCCATCCGTGTAACGATACTGGTTTCGAAATAATAAACATCTTATTAATGATGCACAAACGCAATATCCCAAAAGAGTAAATGTTTGGGCAGACATCCTTGGTAGTTATATAATTGGACCCCTTTTTTATAGATGGAACATTAACTATAAATAGATACTTGCAACTTTTACAGAATATCATAATACCTTCCATACAAAACCTAGAAGATATTGTTAGAGAGAATATGGTTTCAACAGGATGAATGTCCTGCTCATAGTGCTCCAATTGTGCGAAAATATTTGGGAGACATTTTCAATGATAGATTGTTAACTACATCGAGCACTATTTGCTGGCCCCCACGATTCCCTGACTTATCTCCTAGCAATTTTTTTTTTGGGGTTACTTCAATTTACAGTTTTCGAAATAATAGAGCCACTAATATAGCAAAGCTACAAGCTTAGATTGTCAATTGCATAACAAACATTCCACTTGAAATATTATTAAACGTAAGAAGAGGCTTTTATGATCGATTGGGATTTTGCTCATCTGAATTTGGAGGTTGTTTCGAAAATTTATTAAATTAGTCATATTTTACATATTGTATTTACGAACAAACAAATGTTTCTTAGCCGTTTTTATACAAACGATTGCCATTGGCAATTGTGTGGGAAAATGGATGGAAATGAAATGTAATGTAGATTAGATTTATTCTTGAGGTGGTTCTCCACTGCGACCTTTTCAGATCTATTGTGATTCCTCTATCATTAGCTCAATTGCATTAGCTTTGCCTTTTCACCAGACCTAGCAGCCTTGTGAGTGATTCCTCTGCGTAGGTTTTGGCTTTTGGATATTCCGATCCCACTTCTAAGAGCCGTATTCCTGCTAGTGCTGTACAATCGCACGGCAGTCTTTTCTTCCACCTGGCAGAATCTACATGCTGTTTCCTCTGTCAGGCCTAAGTTGCTCATGTTTCTTGAGCATGCAGTGTCCTGTTAACAGGCCTACTATTGTCCTAACAGACTTTCTGTCCCTGTTTAGTAGATCTGCTGTAAATGTAGGCCTGTGTCCAATCAAAAATTGCTTGGCCTGTGTCTGACCTGGAATATTCTTCTACTAGTCTTGAGATTTCTCATTTTTCCATTGTTTAGTAGTTGCTTTAACTACCGTATATGCTATGTCCACCGAATGTTTTGGGTTTCTACCAGCATTTAACGAGCCTGCTCGGGCTAATTCGTCTACCTTAACATTCCTTCGATGACCTTTGTGTTCTGGCACCCAGACTAGGGTCACCTTAGATCGGCTGTCCAGCCTGTTGAGGGCATTCATGCATTCCCACACTAGTTTCAACTGTACCTGTGTTGAGTCCAGTGCTTTTATTGGTGTTTTTTGGCCACTGACTGTAACTCTTTCTTGTTTACACCAGTTATCTACTGTATTTAGGGCATTTTGCATTCTTTCTGATGTTAGCCCAGTAAATTTGCCTATTGCTAGATCGTCAGCATATCCTAGGCAATAGAGGCCTTCTTTGGACAGCTTCGTTATTGGTTCGTCAACGAAGAACGCCCGTAAAAGGGGGACAGTATACCTCCTTCAGGGCACCCCCACTATCAATGGATAAGGGCGGCCCTTATCCATTGACAGAGTCGTGAGGGGACTCCCTTTTTCTTGATTGCCTCTACTGGGGAATTCGTGGTGGGGTTGTTAAACGCCCCTTCGATATCCAGAAAGGCAGTCATTGGCATCTCCTCATTCTCTATTGACTTAGAGATTAGCCTATTTAGGTTATCCAGCATTGAGTCTGTTGACCTTTCTGGTTGGTATGCGTATTGACAAGCGCTGAGTGGTTGCTTTGTCAGCGTTTCACCTCTAACATACCTGCCCACCAGCCGCTCCAGTGTCTTTAATAGAAAGGAGGACAGGCTGATGGGTCTGCATGATTTTGGTGTTAGGTTGGAGACCTTTCCTACTTTGGATAAAAATATGACCTTAGTCATATGCCACTGAGTTGGCATGTATCCCTAATTCTATTTGGTCTAGTCACTTTTGTGGCCAATTTCTAGTCCTCTCGGCCTGGCCTGTTCGGTCTTCATTTTTCTCTGCGACTCTTGTGACTCTATTAGAATTGTTGCGGCTGGAAAATGGATCTTTATGAGTTACTGTAAATTTTTCTCCTTGGTTTCGGTGTAGGTGTTATCTTCGTTTTTGATAAGACCTACCTCGTTTTCAGAACAACCATCCTTTACTAAGATTTTGTGGATTCTGGAGCATGCAAGGGTAGTATCGACCTCCTCGCAAAATCTCCTCCACGATATCTTCTTAGCTGTACATAATGTATGACAAGTTGTAAAAATAAAGGCAAATAGCTATTCGTACTACAGTTACATAAGTATTTAGCCTGGCAGATCTAGCGCAATGCAGTGTTTAAACAGTGTACAGTTTATTGATAATGCTATGCCTTGAATCAATACAATATTAGGCGACAATAATAATACAGTCGCGAATAGTTCATTGCATGCTCGTTACTTATCTTTTATATTTTTTATGTTACCAACCTATATAAAACTAAACTTTGTATTACAAAGACCGCTAAATTTAAAATTTGTCACTGTACACAACACAGATGAAATGATTTTATACAAGTTTCTTTTGTTGTAAAGAAAATATATCCATTGTGTAATACACGCAGAATCGGTATACAGCCATGACATAATGCATGTTTGAGTAATGTAATAAATGAATATTTCCTCCCCTGCTTCGAACGTATCCGATCAAGATAGGTGCGACCATAGGACCAACTCTCAATCTGTATAGATGATAATAAAGAATTGCTAATTTACCTTGTCAAACCCAGGTTCATTATAATACGGCTTCTCATTAAGTAAACTTTGTATTGTAAGCAATAAACTTGATATTTGTTGCGCTGGACTCCAAGCTGGACCATTCCATGTTCTAAAAATAAGCATCCATAACACTAGCACAAAACCAAAAAAAAAAAAAACCATACACACCCTAAAATACTAACACAAATCTTCCCTGTTTCATATAAATTCGGATTAAAGCGTACTCTCCCACCATCCGTTGTTAATAACCTCATTCTTGGTGGTTGGATTGGGTAATCATTGGGACATTTTAGCACGAAATAAAAAAATCCACCCTGATAAGGTGTATTCATCGGGCCGATGATCAACGCGTAGATAAATTTGAGATTCTTTTCGTCTCCCACAGCAAAAATTCCCGGGGGTGTATCAGTGTAAAGTGTCATCAGATCTTTTTTAATACGGGCCATTGCTGTATTGCTCAGACTATCCGCCTCGAAATCGCTCATGGGATCCCAGTACAAGAAATTATTTTCATCACCTTTGCTCATCTTTCACAATCTAAATCAAAAGTAAATGATTAATGCATGTTTTGGGTGTAACTTTATCAAATTACAAGGGTGATCTGTTTATTTACTTACTTACTCGCGTTACATTATTTACCGCTCGAAATGTCACAAAAATGTATTTATAAAAAATTATTTTAACACATTGCACAACAAAAAATTATAAACGATAAGACATGACATCAAAACCATTGAAATGATTGAAATCTATCATTATTGATCAATCTAGTTCTCATATTTTATACAACAACAAAGGCTATCATTCATTGATGTTGATACACATACATTTCTTTCTCCAGTATGAATAAAAACCACCCGCGATAATATCTTGAAATAAAACCTTAAAATTTGTACCCTCCTCACTTGTAAATGTAACGTACACAAAACGAAGGAGATGAACTCAAACTAAACCTTTGCCACATAAGAACACTTTCTTCTATACGTTTAAAGTGGCTTCAAAAATCAACATTGCACATGTTGAATTTTCTGGGAATTACGTGAATGAATAATGAGTAATGGGTATCTCAGCAAGCCGAGTACAGGATCGTCTCTTGGATTATGTTTCAAGGTTTTCAAAAGAGATGAAAAAAAAATTATTTGGTAAAATAAAAGGTTCTTAAAACAAAAAAATTTTAATGCATAATGTCAGAGAGTCGAAAGTTATAGAGTTGGCATTTTTTTACATTTCACGGATGATTTAAGTTGGTACTTCCGGCAATAAAGGACATATTCGCTAATTTCTTAACATAGACGAATATGTCCTTCATTGCCGGAATTACAAACTTAAATCATCCGTGAAATTTAAAAAACTCTAGTTATAATTAGAGCGCACTTTTTAAATTTCGCAGATGGTATAAGTTGGTAGTTACGGCAATAAATGATATATTTGTCTGTGTTACGTTAAGAAATTGGCGTATATGTCATTTATTGCCGGAACTACCAATTTAAATCATCCGCGAAATTTAAAAGGTGTCCGCTCTAGTTATAATAGATACTGGAGTATGGTACGTGGATGCTATTGGCTAATTATTAAGGTTCGACAAACGAGTGCAACGTCAGAGGCGTATCGCGCAAAAGTAGGTGAGATACAATATTGTTAAAAAATAATATATTCTTACCTTTTATTAACGTCTTGGGGCAGTAGTATTTTGTCGCAGTGGACATCAAGACGTCAATAAAAGGTAAGAATATATTATTTTTTAATAATACTACTTACTTTTGCGCGATACGCCTCTGACGTTGCACTCGTTTGTCGAACTTTACTAATTATAAAATTTTTTTGATACGTTTATGTTATACCCTAACGCCGGCTCTGTACATTTTTTACCAATATAATGGAAGAACATAAATATAAATTCATTTCATAAGCTATACGATACTGCAACAACGATAAGACTTAAGTTGTTGATAATTCCGTTCCGTTGACTATTGTTTTGTTTCAATAAAGTTATTTACTATTTCGGAAATACATAATTTAATAATATTCCTTTACGTTAGTAACTACTGCATTATTTATTTAAATTTGATATTTATTTCATTTCAGTCAAAAATACATTAATTACAACAAATATAAATATTTTGTTTGCTTTCATTTATTGTTTCGTTGGGTGGTTGTCAATATTTTCAAGTAATGGATATGCAGAAACTTCTTTATATTTCCACTTTAGTAATTAGCACAGCAACACATACTCCTTTTCTACTCCACTATCCATGGGAATCTGGGAATGTGAACATCTTTAGGTTTGTTAGCTCGGCTTACACTAACCATTCCACCAATGTAAAAATAAGCATTTGTTGGACTTTTGTACAATTGCACGAAAGTTGTTCCTTGGGATCCCTGCAGCTGCACTGGTGCAGTTGGAATCTACATTTCTTACACGCAGTGTATATACTGTGATGTAAGATGAGAAAGTCGTTGGATCGTGTCTGCTTGGTGTAATCTACACGACCATACACCTACTTGCACTGACTGCTCTAGTGACGTCATTTTACACTACACTGAGTAAACCTTTTATAAACTTTCATGCCGGAACTACCAACTTAAATTGTCCAGGAATTTAAAAATATATTTTGAAATAAATCATTTCATGAAAATATGACCAATAAATTGATAGTGTTGTATAATTTAAAATAAGTACCAACAGCTAACTTCATGTTGACTGCACTTGGCGGGAAAGAGATGTACAAGAGTATGTAATGGCGGAATAAACGTTACAAAACGATCGGTCGTTTTATTAGTTTTAGTATTTTTAATAACTCGACATCCTAGAAAGTACAACAACAGATAATATCTTTGTTCCAATATAAAATCAGAAAACAGTCTAATACTTGTAATTACCATAGACGCCCGGGGAAGCCCATCTAGGTTGTCTAGAAAAAAAACTCGCCTGCTTTATGAACGAATAGTTTGAAACATTCTTATACAAATAATCAATTTAAACGTGAAAATCTGTACCCATTAAAAGGATATTAGTTACCGAGAAGTATTAAATCGAGCAAAAATAATTTTTTTCTTTGCTTACTATTTGACATAAACGTAGCTTTTTAAGGGAGTCATACAATTTTGTGCCACGATATTTACTGAAGTAAGTGCAATGGGGAGGTATAAGTAAGTAAAGCCTTAATGGTTTACATTTTTGGTATTTAATAATACAAGCTAGTTTAATAAAAAAAAAAAGAACTAATATGACAATATAGCCTCGGAATTAAAAAAAAAAGTCCTAGGATAGGTGAAGTGCATCTAGTATCCCTAAGTATAAATAAAGGGCTGCAACTAACATATCACACAGGTTCTAGACCGTAAATTTACGTTTTTTTGTATCGATATTTAAAATTAAACGAATTATTAAAGGCAATTAAAATTTGTATGTGACAGAAAATCGGCAGATATACTGGGTGACCCAGGAGGAACGGAGCAAACTCCCGAAGTGTATTACACACGTAAAAAAGCTAATATGTTCTTATTCGATTTGTTTTCAGGTTATAGCGTAATTACAAAGAAACAAAATTTCATATATGAACATTTTTTTTTCATAGAGTAAATGTTCAAAAATATCGCCATTGACTTCAATTTATGCTTCGTCTATGAAGGGCGCCAGTTGCTCTCCTGATTGCTTCGTTTTTCCTTAATATCGGCTGCAGTATTTCTAATACGATTTAGTGCATCAGAACAAAATTATTGATGATCTTGAGTCTCGAAAGGATTGATTCAGATAGCCGGTTATATGTGATAAAAAGCGAAAAAAACTTTTAATGTCGAACGTAATTGACTTTTTATTTTACATGGATAGTCCATGTAAGGAAAATTTGGACCATTTACAAAAACGCTATTTATTTTTTTCCTAATTAAGCTTTAACTTCAAAATAAATGAAAATTGGATAATAAATGAGCTTTTTTAGATTGTCTTCATGTGTACAATACACTGGACTTTGGTCCGTTCCTCCTGTATACATAATAACCAGCTTTAATTGAGGATATATTAGAATGCTTCTAACTAGAGCGAAGTTGATTTAAGTTGCGATTTGTACTTGTACACCTATCGTAATATTATTTTTCCTCCTCTGAATTAAATTAGCATCATTGATATGGAATTAAAATGCAAGTTGAAATTTATAACTGCAAAGAAATGAAATCCAATTTCTTTCCGTTATTTTTTTTAATTTATTGAAAACCTGTCTATAATACAAATAATATTTATATCAAAGCACAAGCCTTCCTCAACCTTGCTTCTGCGCCAATTCCTTGGCTTTAGCCTTTTCTAACTTAGCAATACGAGCAGCAGATTTCGATCCAAGGACACCACCGCCCCAGTGACGTCTGATTTCATCGGCACGGTCGTTGAAGTTGGTCTTGATTACTTCAACGATCTTATTGAAGTTAGCACGGTCTCCAGAGTCGACCTGTGTGAGAGCAATTGCCGAACAAGTCTTTCTTCTAACTAGAAGGCCTAGCCTCGAGCGTCCTTTAATGATGCAGTATGGTACGCCCATTTTCCTACAGAGGGCGGGTAGGAAAAGTACAAGCTGTTAAAGAGAAAAGATTACTCATTAAAATTGTCTTTCTATTATTTTTTTTTGTTTGAATCAGACAACAATTGAAAAATAGTTTTTAGCTCAGATGTCAAATTCTGCATTTCGATGCAATCATAAAAATTATATTTGCATAGATCAGGTGAAGAAATTCTTTCCATCATAGCACAAAAGCGTTTCAAATTATAGAATTTAATTTAGATTGTAGTAATCTTAGAAAAACAAATAAAGAGAACTACTAACAATTGTTGAAAAAAATAAAGTTTAATCACCTCAATTGGATCAACATCATGTGCTATCACAACAAGTTGAGCTTTCTTCTGTTCCACTAATTTCGTTACGGTATTGGTACCAGCGCGTACAGTGTTAGCCCTTTTTGGTGGAGCTTCTTCTTTTTTGGCTGCTTTCGCTTCAGCCGATGCCTTCAATCTGTTCTTCTTCTGCAGTGCTGTTTCCGGCCTGTATTTTTCGAGCAGCTTAAACAATTGTGTTGCTAATAAAAAAAAATGCAACAATCAATTGACGATAATTGATATCGAAACGCATCATGTAGCATTTAGTAAAAAATTATTATCAGTTAAGTATTTTGGTGGTATAGGTTTTGTCTTCATTTAAATAGTTAGGTTAGCAAATACTAAGTCATCATAAAAATCTTAATAAAAACTTCTTACCTGTTTGTTTATCTAGCGTTTGTGTAAATTGGTTTATCGGCGGTGGAACTTTTAACCTTTTTTGTAAAACAGCTTTTTGTCGTTGGATACGAATATATTTCGGCCATCTTACGAACCTCGATAAATCTCTAACTGGTTGGATATCTTGGCCTAAAATTAAAAATTACAAACCTTGATATCAACTAAAATAAAATTCTTAACTACAAGTTATCATTTGAAACAATATCAGAATTAAAAAGCTCGTATGTTTGTAAGTCACCATTGTAACTCTGACAAAACAAAAACTCATCATTTATTTGATTTACTTCAAAGTTATTACTGTTGAAATACAAAAAAAAGCATACCAATTCCAAAGTTACGTGGTCTTTTCTCAAATAACGGATTAACTTCTTTCTTAACCTCAACTTTCTTCACGGCTAAAGGAGCTGCTGCTACCTTCTTCCCCGTCTTCTTCTTGGGCTACAAAAAGTGACAAACGTATATCACAAATTGTACAGAAACCTTAGTAGATGTTAGTAGAACACTCTAGGCCTCAGTTAAAAATCTTGGTGGTAATTATGTATCTTTCATAACCACAAATCAGATAGCAAATACAAAATTCATCATATAAACTACATTCACTATGAATTTTAAATAATTATCCTTTATGAGCAAACGTAAATTATGGAAAACCAGTAAAATTCAAGTCATAAAACCGAAACACGTTGTATCAATAGCGATACGAATATAAACAATCATTAACTTAGTGAAATAAGACCCTTTTCGAGTAAAATTAACGGCAATTTCTAAAAAAATATTAACACAATTTAATAGAAATATGCACTTACTTTCTTTTGAACCATTTTACAATAGTATCACTGAAATGATGATCAAAATTATTGTTTATTTTCTACGAGAACATCCACGGTACCGATTCGATGAGAGGGGACCGCACGAAGAGGAACATATTGCGGGAACTACTGCCAACCTTAAAATATTTACGCGCGAAATTCAAAACGCAACAATTTCGAAAATGTTTTCTAATAAACGTTTAACGTTTTATCGATAAGACTAGCGTATTCCATATTCATTTCATACCAAAATAAAATTACAGGGGTGAGATCACTTTCTTCGCTAATGGGAAAATTTGCATAGAATATCATTTGAATAATATTAAAGTGAAATATCGACCTGAATATATATGTAGACTAAGTGTTTGGTGAAAAATACAATTTTATTATGTGTAATTAAACAGTATAAAGGTATGTGTGCTTGGAAAAATAATTAATTTACTCTTAAAGGGATTAACATTGTTGCTTTTTAGAAAATGTTAGATTCTTATAGTAATTTATCTTTTTTTGTTGGTATGGATGTATAAAAATAAATAGCATCTCTATTTTGCTATACATATTTATTTAATCTATCTTTTTGAATGTCTTTGATCCATGAAAGCATTAATTTAATTTTAAAAATAATTGAGAAGGTACCAACACTTTCATAAAAATCTGTGACAACTCTTATGAGCTCATTTTGACGTTTTTTCAATTCGACATATTTTTTAAGAGTTTACAAAAGACATGTTTATAATGGGTAATGTCGCTTATCCCAGATTTTTATGCAAGTGATAGTATATTGCAAAATACAGTTTTTGAGATGTGTGTTTTTCCACAAATAGCATAGATTAATTGCATTTTGGATCATTTGTCAAAAACTGGGTTTTGGAATGTGTCTACTTTTTCAAGCACCGCTCGATCGGTAATTTGAAAATTAAAGATCACATTTTTTGAATTTTTCCCAAAATTCAGTGGTAGTTTTCTTGGGACTCTTGGGGTTCTTTGGGACACTCTGATAAGCTTTTTATGTCTTATAAATTTTTAGATTTTTTAGTATATCATAGATAATGTATAGTACATTTTCAAGTGAAAATGGACTCATAGAATCGATTAGAGATTACGCTTTTGGAATTAAGCCTTAAAGAAATCCGAAAAATTTCTGAAATATTTTCGAATCAGCTTGGAAAATGCTTTAAAGTAAGCTCTTGGGAAATGATTTAATCTATCTGAAAAACGAAAAAAAAAATGAATTTGGGCAGTTGTATTTCCCCAAATTATTTGATATTTCGTTAACAAATGGCAATTTTATTAATTTTATATTTAATGCAAAAATTTTGGTAAAAATTCTACGAACATTAGGGTTCTTTTTAGAATACAAGTTTAAGATGACAAATACATATGTTCTGTTAATTAAATAAAGCAATTTGTTAACCTTTTATTATATTCCGCAGTATTAGTAGTAGGATCCAATTTTTCCTCTTTAAAAAAGGGTATTCATGAAAGAAAACAATTTATTAGAATTAATTATCTATAAAGGCATTATATTAGTGCGTTGACATGGAGTTGTATTAAAATAATTACCGAAAATAACAATGATTTAGAACAACATAGGAATTTCCTGGTAAGACTTGTTCTAAAGTAATCGTTTTTGCAGTCACGCGATCTTCATATAAAAGTAGCTAACACGGACTGATACCTCCACATCATAAAATAGGGTGCAGATTGTTGGAAATCACGAAAGGGTATGTAGATTAATGTATTCTAACGCATTCCTTTTCAACGTTTCAACACTGAAACCTTGAAATTTAAACGCCTTTCATTGTACAATACTGAAGTAATGGAAATTTTTAAAAAATGATAGTCGATAAGGTAGTTCTCTATCATGCGTTCGAAATTCCCCGTTTCAATGGGATTGGTTCGTACCAACCTTTAAATATTGTACGAAAAAAAAAAGGCGTACCACGCGCAGTGCCGTTCAGAAAGTGGGCCGCAGCGTCAGGACAATATTCGACTTAACAACAATTAATAACAATAGCAACATCTGGTGGCACACGAACATGCAAATATGACGTTTCGTTATATCGATTGCAGGATGTCAAATTAGAATTTAGCGCTCGAAAATTTCAACCACACCACACTTCGTAAATTTCTAGTTCGACGGTGACGGTGAAAATGTTACCGTCTACAAAGAACCATTCCATAGAGTCAATACAGGATATGCCGTGAAATGGAACATTGCACTTGTCTGTAAGTAACACATTAGGCGTATATTTTTATCATTTCGTTCCCTATCGAGCATATTTTTTCGAATTATAAAATTATTTTTGGAGACCCTTTGAAACTATATTTTGTTTTAGAAATCCCGAAGCTTTATCAGGAGTACTAAAAACCATATACTTGGTACGTAATAATAATTTTATTCGGCTTTTTTTTCCAATTACTTAGTTATTTAAGTATTTTCAAGGTTCTAATCAGATTTTCCGCTAATTAATCAACGTCAAAAGATTGTATTTTATTTTCATATTTTACGCTTTTTATGTATGCGCGAAATTTGCGTGACCCGCTAAAATGATTTTGCGGGACCTCGAAGTTAATTGCTTGATCGTTCAATTCGGAAAATCTAAATTATAGCTCTTATGTTGTATTTTTGATTTATTGTTAGTCCTTTTTTTCTTTTCGCATTTCAAGATAAAAATGATTACGAGATATAAGTAGAGTCGACTTTTTTCCTATAGAAAATTATACGCTTGTTATTTTTATTACTTTTGTCGATTTTAATGTTCTAGAATGCTAAAGGGAAGATTTTAGTAGGTATAATAGATTTCTCTATTGTATTATGTAAGTGTATATACAGGATATGTCACGATGAGCGTCAGTTAAAAGTATATGGGGAAGAGAGCAAAATAGAAATTTGAAAATTTACATACATAAATTATCTTTCAAAACTAGCTCAGCCAAAATATTTTCAATTGCCGGTATCTCTCTCTTATGCCGGAAATAGCCATCAACTTCTCTATTTTAAATGGAACACTACCATTTTTACGTCAAATTTGGATTTTGTGTTAAATTTTAAAATTATTTTATGCAATATACCCTATCCATAAAATTCACTCTTAAAGAGATATTGCAACTTTTCGAAAAAGTTTGACAGATGTGGTGCATTACAGACTTTCAAATAACTTACAGTTGTAATACGCCAAAAAAAATATTCTGCTTGCTGGTAATGTTCATGGAACGATGTTTCCACAGTAACAGATAAATTTACTAAATTATACAGGGTAGGGGCAATATCAGAGGTATTTAGACTGAGAAATCTCGATTTTTTAAATAGCAACTCCTAATTTTCTAAGCGGTATTAGATTATACGTCAAAAAATAAAGTAAAGATGTATAGCAGGTGCTATTGCTCAAGTTAATAGTTTAAGAGATATTTTGTAAAAACCTCCTTAATCTTAACTATCGCACTGTTTAATATCAATTTCAGTTTGCCATGGCTAAATAATTGAAGATAGCTGTCAAATGTACTGTCAACAGTAATAAACACCTAATAAAATCATAATTGTACGTATTTCTTAGTTTAAAGAAAATGTCTCGCTTATGATTTTCAAATGAAAATTATTTAAATTTAATTATAATTTACCGTGAATGCAATGACATTATTAATAGAACGTGCCGAATTTTCATGGAGAGATATCATGATATACCAAAACCTACTCGAAGCATTAAAAAACTATAAAGATTTTGGTTCGTTTACGAAAACACCAAAGAGAACTAAACCTCTAGTAGATGGTGAGCATTCGGAAACTACGTCATTGGGTTGTTTTACTGCATACTCGACTAATTCGATCTATGATGCAGAACAAGCGCTTAGACAGTGGTCGCCAACCTTTTCAATGTGTTGAGCTACTTTGATAATTTTGGAACAAACAGTGAGCTACCTAGCCGCAAGCGACGTAAGCCAACCTAAATGAAATAATGCACAGTTATATTCGACATACATGTATTTATTTTATTAATACATACTAATACAAATAAACTAATAACTAATACATACTACATAACTAAATCCATGCTTACCAATCGTAGGTGTTTGAAAAATAAACAAAATTTGTATGCAGCCACAATGGCATGTTACATACGATTGAATAAAAGTGAATAAAAATAACAAAAAAGTAACGCACTATTTTAAACAAAAACATGTGCAGATAAAAAATGCATGTTCAGTGAGAAGGCTGACACTCAGACTCATCGATAATTTTTTTAATGTTTGCAGTATGGTTTGATACGGCCATTCGAATACAATTAACCAAATGTTCATCTGTAAGTCGATTGCGGAATTTGTTCTTAATTAACTTCATATTGGAGAAAGAAGATTCACACAAATAGATTGAACTAAATAACGTTTTCACTTTCAAGGCAACACGACATAGAACTGAATATTTGTCTTTGCTTACTAAAGGCCAGATACATTCTGTATTTAAGACTAACGATTTTAAAGCTGAATCATTTTGAAACGCAATCACTTCCATTTCTGTTGCAGCGATGTTTTCGCCAAAGTTCTGCGTAACACAAGTTGCAAACTGTTGGATATCAATTTCTATGAAGGGCGAAACAACAAATTGCGCCACTAAATCAATTTCGTTGAAATCCTTAAAACGATTTTTGAAGTTATCCTTCAAGTTAGAAACTATTTCTACATGATATTTTCTGTCATAGTGTTCCAATGGATTTTCAGATATCTTTTCTGAAAGAATAGGAAAATGCTTGGTATGGCGGTTGATTAGGTTTTGTTCCCAAAACTCAAGCTTTTTGATAAATGCTTGTATATCAGAAATCATTTCCACTAGTTCTTTGTCTCTTCCCTAAAGCTGCAAATTAAGTTAATTTAATGTTTCTGTAATGTCTACAAGAAAACCAAAATCTCTAAGCCAGATTGAATTTTCCAGTTCCAGAATCGGTTCATCGCGTTGTTTGAAAAATTGAACCATGGCAGATAGTACATCATTAAAATGTTTCAGCACTCGTCCTCTACTTAACCATCGGACTTCAGAGTGAAGAAGTAGCTTCCCGTATTGATAGTCAATTTCATTGGCCAAGGTTTTAAATAATCTTCTTTGTAATGCTGGAGCTCTAATTTTGTTCACAATTTTTACTACCAATTTCTTAAGGTTGTTCAGTTTTAGAAAATTTCCACAGAATGCTTGCTGATGGATAATGGAAGTTGATGGCTACTTCCGGTATAAGAGATACCGACAGTTGAAAATATTTTGGCTGAGCTAGTTTTAAAGGATAATTTATGTATGGAAATTTTCAAATTTCTATTTTACTCTCTTCCCCATATACTTTTAACCGACGCTTATCGTGACATACCCTGTGTATGCCTAGCGATCCAAAATGATTACCCTTGCCGCTACTATTCGAAAATTGTCACCTTCAAAAATGCAATTTCATTGCGGCGTACAGTTGCGGCCAATAAAAATTCTTACAGTTTGAGAAACAAAAAAAAATGGATTTGTTGTGTTATTGGGCGAGGAGTCAGGTTACGGAATATATCTCGTTCTTCACTGTGATCATTAGCCAATTTTACTAGAATTTTGCTGAATACAGAGGTGTTTTAACCTCTGGTACCGACTTTGAATGTGTCAAGAAAAATGTAGTGTCACGGGACCTATGGTTTTACTCCCTTATCCGAGAAGAAGGCATACTCTGATTTTTATTCGTAATTAAAAATCAACCGTCCCGGCCGGATTTAAACCAAATTAATAATCAATTATATTTTGAAAACGTCACTATTATTTTTTTTTCTCAACATGGATAAAATGAGCTGTTTCAGAGTGTTTGTAATTAGAAGTCTAATAAACACAAAAATGTATCATTCATAGCGTTTTTGTTACACTGCATAATGCTTGAATCTTAATTCAATGGGATTTAATGGGGTAAATTTTGGAAAGGATTGTATACAGAATAATAACGTTTATTAGCCAAATAAGAACAAATATAATATAATGAATAAAGAAACAGATCAAATAAATTAAATTTGCTTTCTAACTCTGTTCTTAACTGGGAGAAATTCTATTTCTTCCTCTTATGTGGAGCTTCGTCTTCCCTATAGAGAAATCAACAAAAATCACCTATCATTGCTGGGTCCCATTGCCCTTGGTATCATTTTTCCATATTACTTACGTCCCAATGAAGCCTTTCGTATTGTTCATCGCTGACTCCAAAATTTTTTCAGGAAAGAAACGAAGATGTGAATGTAAAAAGTGAACCGTCAGTGAAATTCGACATCCTAAGTGTTTGTAGTAGTATTATTATATCATATTATTGATACTTGTTGTTATCAAGAAATCCTTCAACAATTGATTTAAATGAAATCCACGCAGCCAATTCTGTCTTGTTTAGTTTCTCAAGAAATGTTATATCTTTCAGTAGTTTTCTTATCTGTGAATCGACAAATATGCCTTCTCTAATTTTAGCGTCACTAAGTTTGGGAAATTTTTGTTTTAAATATTTGAACGATTCTGTTAAGATAAACGCTATTTCTATTAATAAAACTCCTTGTTCTAATAACAACTTTAATAGACAACGACAAAACAATTGTGAGTATACAGCACACGAGAAGAGAAAATAAGGTGGAAGAGAGAGAGAGAGTCCGAAAGGAACAGGTGTATATATATATTGTGCCGCCGGCATTGCAGTTTCCCACTCCTACTAATGCCAGCGCCATCTCATGTCTATATGCACCAGATAGAGCACAAAAGTAATATATACAACATATATTTAACACACCTCCTTACTTTTATGCTCTGTACAACCAAGTATACAAAGACAAAAAACATTTCTTTTACATGATTCATATATAAACTACAATACAACGTTTTAATTCCTATTCTAAATTTAACCTCGTTCTTAATTTTGTAAATTGCAATTTGCCTAGAGCCTTAGTTAGAATATCTGCTAGGTTTTCCTGTGACACTATTTTGTTTACCTTTATGACGTTTTTCGTCTGGTGTTCGTGTACATAATGGTATTGAACTTCAATATGTTTTGAATTTTTAGTGTAATTACCATTTTTGGCTATAGCAACAGCACCCGAATTATCTTCATAAATTTGGACTGGTTGAGACAGATTAATATCGAAGGTTTTTAAAATTGCTCTTATTAATATTATTTCTGTGGTTGCTTCTGACAAAGCAACATACTCAGCAGCAGTGGAAGACTTTGTAATTGAATTCTGTTTACGAGATTTCCAAAAAATTGGGTTTCCATGCAACCTTATCACATATCCACTTGTTGATTTTCTGTCATTAATGTCGCCCGCCCAGTCCGAGTCTACAAAACAATCTAACACATTGCAATTTTCGTTGTTATTATAAATTAAATTTATGTCTCTACTAAGATATAAATACTTCAACACTCTTAAAGCATATTTAAAGTGAGTTTCTTCATAACTATTTTGGAACCTGCTTAAATAATTTACGCTGTATGCAATATCGGGTCTGGTAGCTGAACTTATGTATAATAGGGCACCTATAATGCTTCTATATTTTATACTATTGTTTGGGGGTTTCCCTTGCTGTAGTTTTAAATTCACCTCCATGGGTGTTGAGTATAACTTTGCATTGATAATATCATACCTGTCTGCTAAAGACTCTATATATGTTCTTTGATTTAATAGCATGGTATTGTCTGACTCTTTCTTATATTCAATCTCAATACCAACATAATTTTTTATTTTTCCTAGGTCTTTCATTTTAAACCGCATTGACAATTTTTGTTTTCCGTCATCAACCTTCGTCTTATCACTACTACAAATTAAGAGATCATCAACAAACAATAATACATATATAGACTTACCCCTATCTTTTCTATAATATAAACAATAATCATAATCGTTTCTAGAAAATCCTAGGTCGCTCACAAACTTATGGAAACACTCGTACCATAACCGCGGACTTTCTTTTAAGCCGTATAAGGATTTATACAATTTGTAAACTTTTCATAACATATAAATCATTCGAATTCTCTGCAACTGCTACTAAATTCTTTGAACTGTTATAGATTTTACAGCATTTACCTTCAGATACAATTCTGTTATTTTCAGTTATTTTACTGTAACTCAAAAGATTAGCCTTCATACTCTTTACATAATATACATTTTTATAGTGATTTCTGACGTTTTGTTAAAAATCCGAAAGCTTGCTACAATAGTGCCCACCTTGGTTGCCTGAAGCGTACGACCATCTCCAAGCTTTACCTCTGTTGGTTTTTTTAAGGTTACAAATTCATTAAAATATAGATCAGTATTGACGATATGGTCTGTGCACCCGCTATCAAGCAACCAAGTTATATTACCTTCGTACTGTTCAGTGTCTCCATATGAATTGTTAACGTCAACCATGAACACACTACTGCTCCTGCTTCCATTACTCTGCCCACATCCTCTGCCTCGAGAAGCATCACGATGGTTTGACCCACGGCGAGCTTGATTGTTACCTCTGAAATTGCCTCTTCCTCGTCCTCGTTGTTGATACGAGTTTGGACCTCCTTGATTAGGTGTGTTGACACGGCAGTTCCTCTGTATGTGTCCCATTTCTCCGCACTTATAGCATTTCACTGCAGCCATTTGATTGAGTCCCCTCTGGTATGAGCTGTTTGCTGTTAGGAACACGTTGGACCTTGATGCTGCTCCATTCCCAATTAAATTGGTGGGATCCAATGCCTTCATCCTGATTTTTTGTTTAAGGTATTCGCACGTCTTCTCTTTTGCTGGTAATACATCAATTAAATCACCAATATAATTATAGGACACCGGTAACGCTCTCAGCATGTAATTGAGTTTTTCTTCTTCTTTAATCGTAGCTCCTGCAGCCTTTAAATTATTAAATCCCTTTTCAAACATGGCGAAAAAGGCATCCACACTGGAAAAATTCTCCAACCTAATAGTTTCAATTTCATTTCGATGCAGAATCTGCAGAGCTGTTGACTGGGTATCGTACATTTCATCAAATTTCTGCATGATTTCCAGCGGCGTCTCTAATTCGCTCACAAACTCAAACTGCGTATTCGTGATCGCACTGTATATATAATTATGCGCTTTTACCTCCATGGTTTTCCATTCCTCTTCTTTATCCTTTTCGGTCTTCGTTCTGACGACTACTTCCTTGCACTTCTTGTACTCGAGGAATTTATATATACGCTTCTTCCAATGTTTGTAGTCGGAACCATCGAATATAGGGATTACTACATCCTCACATTTCACTGTCGACTGCATTTTATATTTTTCTTCACACGCACGTGGTTGACAAATTGACACGAATTTATTGACGAATAAACTGACTAACTCCTCGTTCACTTATTGATACTCACAAAACAACGAGCTCGAACTACGGTCTGCTACCATGTTAAGATAAACGCTATTTCTATTAATAAAACTCCTTGTTCTAATAACAACTTTAATAGACAACGACAAAACAATTGTGAGTATACAGCACACGAGAAGAGAAAATAAGGTGGAAGAGAGAGAGAGAGTCCGAAAGGAACAGGTGTATATATATATTGTGCCGCCGGCATTGCAGTTTCCCACTCCTACTAATGCCAGCGCCATCTCATGTCTATATGCACCAGATAGAGCACAAAAGTAATATATACAACATATATTTAACAGATTCATTTCTTTTATCAAAATTTTTTACGAATTGCTTCATCAGTCCTACTTTTATATAAAGTGGCAGAAGGATTACCAGATTTGGATCGACTAATGGTTCATATTTAACATTGTGAGTTCCTGGATTAAGTTGTTTTCTTGAAGGCCATTGTTTTATGTCATAATACTGGTGGCCAACCCAACTATCCTACTAACATAGAAACCAGCGATACATAGTGAACCCATTTTATATTGGCACCATCAGAATCTCTGACCATTTGGAGAAACTGATGAAAAAAATGAATTAATATTTTATTGTAGCATCATCAGAATCTGCGACTATTTGAATTTTACCATCAGTATTCGCCTCTGATTTGTCAAAAGTGACGATTTCAATCACTAACAATCAACATTAACAACTTTAATTAAAGGAAAAATTAGAGAATTTCTTTGTTAATAGAATGTGTTAAAATCTTTTCAGTGGCCGCGACTGTACCTACATTGTATAGAAGGGATAGATAATGCAAACATGTTTGATCTATGTACGGTTAACAATGGGAATCCATGAATGCATGTTCCGAATTAAACAATTTGACACTCTATGGAATTTTGAAGATGATCTGTTGATATTTGCGTTAAAAATGTTAGATATGTTTAGATTAGATTTACTTTTACTTCCTTAATTTAATCCCAAATTCCTGCATGATAACTCCAAATCGGAACGAAAGTTCTCTTTCATAAGTGGAACAATCTATATGTAAGAAATTTTATAGGAATATTTCAAAACGCAAATGTTTACTAATACAAAAATGTAAATTTTTGAAATATGACCACAATCTCAAAATGGCACTTTAAACTAATTATCCCTTGCAGTTTTTAGAAGGGCAAAATTTTCGTGAAACATGCAAGACCTTCCTAAGCGAGAGCCGCGGTATGGGCTTCGCGGAGGTGAAGAAGGCGATCGCCTGCCTTCTCGTCCTCAAACCGACGGCGGTCGAGGTAGTGAGCGTATCGCATGCCGATTCCGTGAAGGCCGCGCTCAAGATCCAGGCGGAGATCGCGCAAGAAGCGGAAACGGATGCCTCCTCAAAGTACCTACACATTTACTACGGCGAGCCGTTGTGCATAAGACCGTTGGACCCGACCGCTTCATCCCCGGACATGAACGACGGGCCGAAAACGTGTCCGTGCAAGCCATTTTGCCAGGCCGCGAAGAAAACAGATGATGCCGATCGTCACAACGAGAACGGTAAGAATGAGAAGCCCTATTCCCTAATGTAAGTGAACGATCACATCGTGAGAATAGTGGATATGGTTCTTATGACTCATGACATACAAATTTTTGTATTCTTCAAAGTTATCTTCTCTTACAAACTGACAGAAATTTTTTAAAATCAACACAGTAAAACATAAATGCGTGGCGATATTATACATTTTTCGAACAGATACCGAAAAACTATAGAAATAGTGATTTGTTATTTGAAAATTTAATATTTTTTCAATTACGGTACAATTTATTCGATTGGTGGTACCTCTTTCTAATCATAAGATCAGACAGTTTATTGCATACGATTAAACGATATTAAAACGCAAGTTTTTGTTTGCATTCAAATGAGGAACATTCATGCAAGACTCAACAAAATCCAATTCAATTAGTTTTACAAGAATTAAGATTTTTCTGTCGTTCCTTTTGGTCTGTTTAGGACAGGTGTTTTTTTGTGTAATTACATTAGTATTTATCTGTCTGCACAAAATCTTTAAAGTTCATAAAACATACGATGCTTTAATTGATGATATTTATTGAATGAAATTTTTGTTTGTATAGTTGTATTCCTAATTTCTAGTACTTCAATCATACAGTCAAAAACATGAAGGGTGCATTTAAAAAAAAAATGGTACGGGGGAGATTTATTGGAGAGTGGTTTAATAGTGGTAGATTTAATAATGTATATCTTTTAGAATTCTGCAAACCATTTTCGACGACACCTTGCTCGATCTTATATCTCTACAAATAAGGAAGATATCGCTTGTAATATTGAATCTGGAACAACCGGTATATAATAAAATTTGGCACTTTCAACAGGGACTAGAACTGCAAGTCCTTGATATAGCAAAACGATCTTCTATTACGACCGATTTTAGTTTCAGTGTGTGGTCTTTAATAAGTTTAAAGTTGGTAAAATTGTTAAATTTAGTTTTCATAAATAATTAACTAAAAGATTTTAATTATCCTTAAAACCTACTGAATTGCTAGTATCGTTTATAACTTTGCAATGTCATTAATTTCCTGTCGCTATTGTTCCAGCAGCCGCCAGTCACATGCAAACTGCCAGTACGGAGGACGATGAGGTGCTGCTGCGCATGGAGGATTATAAAGGCACTCCTAGCAGTGCGACAATGAGCAAACGGTCGAACATATCGCGCCTCAAAAACGAGACAAGTGAAGTGGCAAGTGTAGTACCATCCGTAGTTTCTAACAGGCCGCCTTCAGTGGCATCCTCTAAAGTTCAATCCGCGTCGCCGTCAGTCCCAAGCGGTACGTTCAGTCCGTCCATTTTTTCGCAGCCTTCGCCAAAGTTGACCACGCCGTCCCCGTCGTTGGTGATGCTGCAGGAAGTGGAAGATCCATGTGTGCCGGTGCATCCGACAAGCTCGGTACGTTTTGACATCGACGGTCGCGTTCTGCAGCCCATAATCAGCTGCCATGAGGCGAAAATCATTAGGAATGTTGAGGCGGTTCCTAGCTATTCGACGAACGTGCCAGCCGGTAGGTCCTGTTCGAGTGGCTCTCTGCCCGTGACGAACCGTATCTATAATACGCGTGACGAGCATGGTAATCTCAAAAATCCATGCAATACCGGAAATTCTATCTATCACAGCTATTCCGGTAATCCAGGCAATCCTGGTAATTCGGGTAATCCCGGAAATTCCAACAATCATAACAATCCTGAAAATCGCCAATCCCAAAAAACCAGGCAATCGCGCAAATCCTGGAAATAACAATAATGCTGGAAATACGGGGAATTCCAGTAATCCCTGAAAATACGGCAATTCTTGGAATCGCGGCAGGTACGATAATGCTGGAAATCCCGGGAATTTCAGTATTTCCAGCAGTCACAGTAATTCAAGCAGTCCCGAAAATTCTGGGATTCCCAGCTGTCACAGTAATTGAGGCAATGCTGGACATCCTACGATTGCCGGTATTCCCAGCTATTACAATAATCCAGGTAATCCTGGAAATCCCGGAATTCCCAGTTGTCATAATAGTCTGGGAAATTCTAATAATTCTGTTAATCCTGGTAATCCCGGTAAATACGACAATCCTGGTAATTTCGATATTCTGGTAATCCAGGCAATCCTGGTATTCCTAGCAGTCACAGTAATTCAAGCAGTCCCGAAAATTCTGGGATTCCCAGCTGTCACAGTAATTGAGGCAATGCTGGACATCCTGCGATTGCCGGTACTCCCAGCTATTACAATAATCCAGGTAATCCTGAAAATCCCGGAATTCCCAGTTGTCATAATAGTCTGGGAAATTCTAATAATTCTGTTAATCCTGGTAATCCCGGCAAATACGACAATCCTGGTAATTCCGATATTCTGGTAATCCAGGCAATCCTGGCATTCCTAGCAGTCACAGTAATTCAAGGAGTCCCGAAAATCCTGGGATTCCCGCTGTCACAGTAATTGAGGCAATCCTGAACATCCTGGGATTGCCGGTATTCGACACGACTCTGTGAAAAGCAACACTCTCCCAACCCCATATTTTTCCCTATCTTCAGCAGCTCGTAGACTCATTTTTCGTGTAGGATAAGGCCCGTTCCCACGTATGTGTACTTTCTTTGACCCGTAAGTTCCATATCCGTATTATATTATTTTGACGACCAATCCGCTGGCCTAGAATAACACGACTCTACAATACGTTCTTTCCCAAATTCACTTACGCCGATAACGTGCTCTTTGTCGATGATGTGGCATTACTGCATAAGTACAATAGATTACAAAGGTGTGAGAACATTTGAAGACTTGAGAGGGAAAGTTACTATCTTCGCGGACCTCATTTTTAGGAAATGATTTACATTAATCTTGTTGCAGGAAATCTCATTAGTGCCAGCAATTACAGCAGACCAGGAACTCCCAGAAATCCAGAAAATCCCATTGATCCCGGAAATTCCTGTAGTCGGATTCTACCGCGTTCCTGCAATCCCAACTCGTACAGTCAGAATCATTTGTGTGCCAGTCAAAGTCGCGTGTGCAATCCTGTCATTAACCTGGACGAAACCGGGCCTTGCGGCGAAAAATCTCCGTGCAACACAGTCGTTCCATGCAGCGAGGTGACGCCGTGCGGTCACGTCTTTGACGAAGGAGAGACGCTATCGCCGACCCGTATGCCTTCGAAGTCGATACTAGCGAAGGCGTCCAAGTTCGGCTCTTCGATCGGCCTCCAGATTGAAGATTGTCTACGTAAGAACGTCGACATCTCTACTGCCACCGCTCAAGCTTCAGTTCTAGTATCTGTTGCCGATAGTTCGGTTTCTACGCGTACCCTGCAAGCTCAGTATCAGCTCGATTATGGGAAAATCAAGCGCGAACTGAGATGGGGATGTCCTTCCGTTAAAATGATGCTGCTCCAAGCTTTAAGATGGGTAAGTTTTAACTTTTCTACAGGTATGAAAATCACGTATTTACTTTCATCGTTAAAAACTTTAAACCTTATTTATTCCATCAATATCATCAATAACATTGTTTTATACAATTCTTTTAACATCGATCAATTGCAAATAATTCGTTTTATTTCTTTGGCTACGCGAAATTTATTTCGGGATTTATCATACATTCTAAATATTTTTCAGAGATTAACACAACCTAACGAACAACGCAGAAACGAAGTTATGTCAGACTACGCTAGGCACGACCTTCTCAGTCTTCATGGTTCTCCTAAGAATCATACTATCCTCGTAGAGGATTTCTTATGCACCAATAGCATTAAGCTCGGTCCGCAACACCAGGTTGAGACTTTGGAAACAGGTTAATCCATATCGTGCTAAATTTAGTATTGTTTTTCAGGAAGGTATGGCAAGAATGGTTAACGCTATTGCATCGTTGACCTTGGGAAGGGATTATCTTTGTCAGGATGAGAAGTTATTGACGAAAATCATAATACCACTCCTGATGGATGTGCATCCTCTGAAGAAACTGCTACTGCAAAGTACCGCCGAGTTCTTATGGGTCGCCTTGCAGAAGTTGAGCTTGAGGAACAATATGAGGCTGATAATGATACAGGCTGGTTCGTATTTGTTCTACAAATTTCCTTCCTTTTTCATTTAAGTCTATATACGTATGTACAATATAGATTAAGAAGGTATTTGTCTGTATTACATAGTCACCACCAAAACTTTAGTAATTTAGAAAGACCACAGAGCAAAAATAGAAATGTTGTAGTTTTGAGACTACAGATTTTCTTAAATTTAATCTTGAATCCACTCTCTATAGGTTTGGTGGAATACCTTATGTCGTACCTCTCGCAACATCGTAATCTTATGTCCGACTATTGTTTGGAATACTGTTTAGCGTTGTTCATGAATTTGTGCCTACATAATGAGGCGATTGTTAGAATAAAAAAGAAGGCTAGAGATGTTATTCATTTCGTAAGCGACTTCCTATCGAACGATCACAACTCTTGTCTTTCCTACATCAACGGCGCCATGTATAGTCTATTTATGGAGCCGGATATTCGCAAAGAAGCGAAACATGCCCACTTGGATACCAAACTCGCCGATAAATCGAAGGTAAGTGTCTTCAATCAATTAAAAACGGATCAAGCACAAATTACTGTGTTTAGTCGGTTGATGAAGAGATCAGACAACAAATGGAGGTCATTTTAGACCTATTGGACAGCAACAAATCAGCGTATGGCTGCTATAAATGCGATTGCATCGATCAGTGCGACGAGATTGACCACTTAGAAAACGAAATCGAAGAAGGCGACATCACCTCTGGCATCCCGAACGGAGAAACCCTGCTGAATCTGTATCGTATTGTCACTGAATCGACTGGTGCGTATCGCTAACCTTTCGGTCGGGAATTCTTCATCATATTTCCAAAATTCTATTACAGAGCCTGATATTATACCGTTGACCTGCATGTGTCGCCCAGCTACACCCTCAAAGAAGATATCTGCCGCGGAAAAATGTCCCCATTCCTACGATGAGAGCTCTTTGGAAGTGGATACGAAACCTGAACATGAGAAGAAGCACAAGAGCAAATGCTTTGCCAGGTCCAAAAAGGCTAAAGTGCAAGAAATTAGTACCGAAAATGCTTTGGACTGTCCGAAAACTGATACTGTTTGTTGCCCTGTAGAAGGTACGTTTGAATATATAAAGATTTCATATTCTTTCATTTAGCGTAGGTAATGTATCCATTTAGTGCGTGGAAAAAAGGTTTCCGATAAAAAATTATTTAAGGACAAGTCCCGCATAACAAAATTATAATCAAGAATGCAGAGTGTTTTATTTCCGCTGCACACGATATAACTTTACTATTTTAAATGAAATACCGTCTTTTTGCATGCCTCTCTTCAATTCATGTAAATTTCTTCAACATTTCTTATACCTACCTAGCTTAGTGTTTGACACAGTTAAAATTGAAATGCCAAAGTTTGTTTAACGCCCGATATTTTAACTTCTTTAACTCGCTGTAGAAGATTCTCACTAGCGACAGACTTGGTATTCTTGTCCACCTTCATCATGAACGTTGGTTCGGCCATCTTTAAATTTCCTACGCCATTCTCGCACATCATCACTTATAAAGCTTGCACCGTACACGCGACTCATTCTGTGATGAATTTCTTTCTGTTGCGTTATTCCCTTGTACCCATTTCCGATTAACAGCATTCGTAAACCTTGACGTACAAAATTTAGCGAATGGAATTCCGTCTTGTGTCATCATTCGCGCTAGTACGGTAGAGAAAGATTTGTTAGTTATTTCCTTGAAATATTAAGTAATTTTTGATCGGGAATCCTCATCAGTTTTTTTCTTTTCCATAAGTTAATGTTGTGTTGACTTCTGAAGTGGTTGTGTAAACCGTTGGTATTTCCATCGGATGCTTTAATTTCCTTTAAACACCGTTTACATACAGCCACATCTTTTACTTGTGTACGGTTAAAATAGTACCACAGTGAAATTTTATCCATAAACTTGGAACAAAAGAAATATTTCAAATGACAATATAATTTAACTAAAGATCATCTCAACCTCGGTGTGCAGTACACGTCTTATGGGAATTTGATTCACGGTTGCCAAATCGTCCAATCATATGTTACATTACTATTTCCGGTTCATTATTTGACATTTAATGCGATCAAAATATAACCTACATAGAGGTTCTATGACTGCTAAAGTTTATATAAAATCAGTTTAAAAGTCAACATCAAAAAGATAATAGGAAAGAACTGGTGATAGTTAAAACAAAAATATATGTTAACATTTTGTGAATACATTACACTGGGGAACAATTTGTAACACAATTTCTGTTGAGTTTGGTTTTTGAGCTGTTTTATAGTTAATTAGGCATGCTGGTTTCAAAACTGTAGTTAGTTTTCTTCTACCACGTCAAGTTTTATCTCTACACCTTATGAGAATGTGACCACTCTCCGCGAAATCGAGCATGAAAAGAATGCTTGGTTGGCATTCAAAAACATTGTTAAAGACTATCTTGGAAATACACGAGCACAGAATTACGCCAAAATTGTCCAGCAACTCTTGGAGAGTTTCAAACTGCTAAGTTGCAACATGAGCACCAAATTGCATTTTTTACATGGCCATCTTGCTAACTTCCCGGAACTAAAAGTTTGTAAGTATCATATGTATGCTGATGATGTGCAGCTTTATCACTCATTCGACGTTGACCGGGTTGATGCTAGTATTGCACAAATAAATGAGGACCTTCAAAGAGTATTTGACATTTCTCTGGCACACGGACTTACCATTAACACTAGTAAAACAGCAGTCATCGTGTTTGGTCGACCTAAAGCGCGGGAAAGGGTTTTCAATAGGATTAATTTAACCCTGAATGGGAAAAACTAGATGTTGTTAAAGTTATCAAGAACTTGGGCCTCACAATTGATTGTGATTTAAGATTTAGGCAACATGTGGCGGGGGTTGTAGGGGCCTCATTCGGAAAACTTAAAGTGTTGTATTGTAGTAAGGATTCTCTGGCTGTGGAACTGCGTAAGACCCTTTGTGAGTCTCTTATTTTATCTAGATTTAATTATTGCGATGTTATTTATGGTCCCTGTTTAGACTCGGAGGATATTCGCAGAATACAAAAACTTCAGAATGCTTGTCTAAGGTTTATCTATGGCATCAGAAGAAGGCAGCATATCTCCCATACATTAGCTTGGGCGGGTTGGCTTAATATGGGGTTGCGAAGAAAACTGCACCTTGCTTGTTTTTGTTACAATTTAATGAAGTATAAGATACCCCCCTATCTGCATCGAAGGCTGACCTTTAGAACTGACGTTCATAATATTAACGTTAGATACAAGGGTACGCTTACACCTCCTTTATATAATACTGCTCTTTTCACGCGGTCTTTTTCCTATAACATTGCTATTCTTTACAATTCTATCCCTCCGAACTTCAAATCCTTGTCCGTTGCAGGATTTAAGCGTAAGTACAAGGAATATTTACTTCTTGGTCAGCAATGATTTTATTCTCACTAGACGTGCGTTATTTTGCTTTTTTCTTTCCCGGATGATTATTGGGGATGAGTGATCTTTCGGTGTTGCTTAGGCTCGGCATATTAGGACTATTGTATGTTTTCAGGTCTCTATATTGATTGAGGTTATACTTTATCGGATTGCGTTGTTGCAGACATGACATGATTTTTGTATTACTGTCTATTTATACCGATGAACTTATGTACTATAATGATATATGTTCTGCACTTATGTCGATATTTTTTTTACAGTTGACGGATCAGAAGGAAGAGCATCGCTAAGATGATTCTGATCCCTTTAAGCAGAATTAATGTAGTAATATTTAGCGTTTTATGTATACTCCTATATGATATTTTTTTTTCTTTTCTGCTTAATAAAACATTATTATTATTATTATTAAAAAATCTTGGTGCAGTCAGTGATGAGCAGGGCGAGCCATTTCGCCAGGACGTGAAGGTCATGGAGACACGTTATCAAGGTAGATGGGATGTACGTACATCCCATCTACCTTGATAACGTACATATGATAGCTGACTATTGTTGGAGCATCAAACGAGAATGTCCACAGATTAAACATTCCAGACAAAGCTATAAGCGAAAATTTTTGCCTTAATATGTAATTACCGTTCGATAAAAAACAACTATTTCTATGAACACAATTTAACTTGCAGTAACTATTATAGCCTTTGTATGAATAAAATTATTCTTTATAAACAGTATATTTGATAAGTTTTTACTTTATTTTCCTTTATATGCACAATTTGTATGACTTTTGAGGGTATCCTGTAGCTTAAAAAGTTGACGTGATTGACAAAAACTGCGGTTATTTTTGGATCCAGAGGCCAAAAGTTAGGTGAAAACAAGTCACAGATTTAAGACAACGAAATTGCTGTTCCCCAGTGTTATCACTCAATCAAAACTTGTGGAAAATATTGAAATATACACAGAGATACAGATTTAATATTGACGTTATGTCAAATATTTAATAACTGAACTATGCTTTATAAAAAGGAGAGCTTAAACCAAGATTTACTCAAAAAGTTCCCAATGCTTATTAAATTACTTGATTAAAGTTTGCTGCAATTGTTACCTCATTGGCCATTGCAGCAAATACGTAATGTGAAACACAAGAACCTTCTTATTATTTCCAAAAATTTTAAAAATAAACCTACAAATATTTTAATACTCTTTATTGAGGTAAATATTCATTACAAAAGATCAAATAATTATATATATTCTTCTGTACGTATGCCCCAATTATAAGGTGGTGCGCATGTATACTTACATTATCTCCTTGACAGTATCTAGCCAAACGAATTGTGTTTTCAATGCACAAGTCGACTATAACAAGTTTTCAACACAATAACCTAAAACATAAGCAAGTGCAATGTGCCAATTTAGCGCAAGTCTTTTCCAGTACAACCAACATAATTTAAAATTTACTGTTGACATTTCTATCCATTTAACCTTACGTTCATAGTTATCCCTTTTCCGTTATATTATTTGCTCGGAACTTCTCTCGATGACATGCATTGCTTCGTCCAACTCTTTAAGAAAGGAATAGCAATTGTATATGTAGAGGATCCTATTTTTTAGTCATTTGAGGAATCGATTTGATTTTCTGATGATGACGAATTTGTTACATTAATAATAAACTCTTCAATATCGTCTTGCAAATTATCCGCTGTCTACATATCATTTTCAATATTTTGCACATGTTTGATGTAGTTTTGCCCATTATCAACTGTGACAGTGCTATAAGCTCTTCGAATTAGATCTTCAATATCTTTCAGGTATTATTCATTTTTATGTGCTGCTTAACTTGTGCCCATACCATTTCAATAGGATTTAACTCACCATGGTAAGGTGGTAATCGAAGAACTTCATGTCCTTTTTCTTTTGCAAACACATCTATCCTGTTTTTATCATACTGTAGTTTAACTTGTGATACACAAACCAGTAAGTCCCTTTTTAGCATATCGTTAGTGGTTGGTATATGTTTCTCACGAAACAATTCAATAATTTGGTTTTTCTTCCATGCTGTTGTTGGAATCTTTTCTAATTTTCTACAATGATAAGGAGCATTATCCAGAACAATTATTTAGTTCTGTGGTATATTTGGAAGTAATTTCTTAATAAACCAATCTTCATGTTTCTGAATCCATCTCATGATGAACGTCAGCAGTGTTTTTCTTGCACAGAAATGTATATTCAGCACCTGAAACAAAACCATTATCATTACCAGCATGAACTAATGCAAAACAAGGCCCAAGACCAGTCGGTGATTGGAAACCAGTGCTTAGTCCTTGTATAAAAGCTTGTCGACTGTTTCGATTAGTAGTGTCTATCCATTTTTTATTTACTGCATGCCCTACGTTCACCCATGATTCATCTGTATATATTACAGTTCGACCTGATATAATATAAAATTACAAGTACATTAACAATTTGTATAAATAAGCAAATGAAAAGTATAAGATGTCAAGAAGTAAACTGTACCTTCTTCTCTAAATTTCTTAATGTCACATAAGTATTTGTGCCTCGACCGAATAGTGTCATCTCGTTCAATGAGTATACTTTTCCGTCCTACGTTTTTAAATTCAAAACCCATATCATGTAACAATCTATGTAAAGTTGATCGTGTGAAGTCAGGGAGATCATCATCGCTATTGATAGCAGCACGAATTGTATTTGAAGTAGGTGGCATGTTTTGTATAAAAAAACCATGCACTTTACGTCGAATAAGTGCTTGTGTGTTTTCATTGTATATATGTAATCGATCATTTACTTGTATGCTCTTCCTTTTCTTGTATTTTTTTGGACTTGATAATAAACCTTTTTATTGCTTCTGTTTTATATAATATATTATACGTTCTGAGCAACCTAAAGCTTTACTTGCTTCTTGAGTAGCAGCACTTACATTCATAGATTTATTAAAATAATTGAACACGTTGGCAATCATATGTTTTTCCTTAAGACTAATGTTTGCTCTCTTACGCCGTCTTCTTTCTATAGGCTCCATTATTGCAATGAAAACTATAACAAAACGTTCTAAAAAGAACGACTTATACAACTATTCAACTGAAAATATCTAAAACTCCGATGATTATGAGTATTATGACTCTAGGACAGTTAACAGTGTAAATATCAATAGATATTTCACAGAAATACAAGCGCGATATCGCAACATTGCAACTGGAAATAAAGGTAGCGTTATTGGTAGACTACTGGGATAGAAAGAGATACACTGTTGCTATTAAATCCCATATTGCATAAGCAGGTTGAGACGCTTTATAGTTCCTACACTTTCTTAGTTTTCTTCAATTTACATATTTTAATTAAAAAACTCGTACAGCACGAGTAATACTTGCATTATGTAATCAATTATTCAAATAAATTTACTATTACAATCTATTATAGTATTTTATTGTTACAGCAATATTTATGTTCTACGTTATTATTCTTACAAATTGTAATTTTTGTAATCAATGATATTCTTCGGTTTTTACTATAACCACTCGCACTGTTCGCTGCACCCACTAGAATGAATTCCATTATGGATACTGAACACGTCTAAGCCTGCTCATTGCACGCTACAACACATTGTAAGCGCTACATGGCTACAAAGGCAATACTTCAGGTGCGGTTTTTAAGGAGCGCCAAGAATTGTAAAAGACATAAACACATGAGTTTTTGTTTTTACTTACCATCTGATATAATAAGTAACAAACTAAGGTGTAAAATAAAGTATTTTCGTTTAATTAACGTAAGGCTTTTATTAAATGCTTTGAAAACCTAAAAAATTATTATTTTTATACCTATTCTGTTTGTATATGTATTTAATATTCTTTCCAATTACCGGTAAAAGATCGCAAATTACCGGTAAACATTCTTAAAGAATTTTCGAAATTTTCCGGTGAACCGGTGCAATCCCTAATTGACACTGCTCCAGATATCGATAGTTGAAACCCCCGGTGGGCACCCTGTCGAGTCTCAGTTTATAACTTCATTAAATTTGTTTTCCTTGGATATAGCCACGAATGTTTAACGTTACATTTTCTATTTTTTAATAGATGAAAGTATACCAGTAAAAGAGTCTAGCCCTTCAAAGGCGTCAATCGGAACAAAGTGTAATGCACCCAGTTGCACGGAAGTGGACCACACTCTTGGTGTCTGCAAGAAATGTTTGAAGGCGAAACAACGAAGCACGACAAGTGTTCGTAGATCTCCGTCCAGCGCCTCTCAATTAGGCAATGTTAAATGCAAATGCTCCAAGAAGGCAACCAGTGCTCAACGAGTGCAATTGCCACTTGAGCCAACGCCGCAACTAGAACCTGAGCCGGAACCTGAAGAGCAACCAGTAGTTACCTCTAGGATGTCGAATTGGTCGACCGTTAAGCAAGAACCTACCACTACTAATATGGTTATGTACTCTTCGGCTTGTCAACAGTGCTGTCCGACGGAGATAGCTCAGTACAATCGTCAAAAAATGTTCGCGGCGACGGCGCAACAGGCGGTATCGCAGAACATCGTGACGAAGTCGGCGCGTTCTCAACAGGGGTTAACAGTGCAGACGCATTCTCAGCAGCCGCTAACTCACCAGTCGTGTTCTCAACAGGGATTAACTCAGCGGTCGTGTTCTGAATTAACGCGCTCGTGTTCCCAGCTGACGCGGCAAAATACAGTTAGCGAGATAGTCGAGGTCAAGGTCGATCCAGAATTGAATACGGTGATAAAAAGGAGCGTGATCAACGTGTCACCATCCCACCAGCAGGACACGGTGAGCCGCAGCGTAGTGGTCAAAAAGAGCAGCATGGCGCGACCGATCTCGCAGCAGAGCTACGGTGCGTGGCGGTCGGGTTTCGAGCCTACCTCTGGCAACGTTACAGAAGTGGAGCAGCAGGTTGTAGTGACTGATATCGCGGTACGTATCAGGCTTTTTGATTTTAATAACTTAACAAAAGTTGGCAGAGCAAAGCGCGCATTTTAATTTCCAAAATAGAGATGCTACACTAGCTTAAGTTAGAACTGTGCCAATAATTCAAATAACTAATGTACTCGAGAATACTTTGAGTCTATTCTCGAATCAATCACGTATTCGAATACAACGAAAACCTTAAGAAAACGATTACATTTTCGTGGTATTCAACAACTCCCCACTATTAATTTAATGGAAATCTTTTAAACATCGTTGTCGTTGAAGTCTATTCACTAATTTTGGAAACGTCTCCTTGCAGACACAATCCGAACATTTCACTTCGCATGTCTCCATTCAATTGTCGGAACCTTCCATTCATGAACCTGTACCCTGCTCGTCTCAACATGTAGAATGTTCTACCGCCGAACAACCATTTGTCGAATCGCATACCAGTCCTCTCATGATGCCGATCCCAATAATGCAACCCATAGGAGAGGAAGAAGAAGCGATCGGCGCTACGATCGAAGAGAGCAATTTCGAATCGGTAAAGAACCTCATCGACAAGGAAGAAAGTGAAGATCACGCGCAAAGTTGTAGGCCTGCATGCGGGGCGAAACCGCGGAAACCGCGAGGTCCGAAGGATTTGGGGCAATCTAGGGAGTCGAGGACGCCGAGCAAATTATTCGATAGCAACCGAACGAATTACGTAGCGCCGTCCTCTAGCCACATCAGGGTGAAGACCCAATACAGAAACAACGGTCAATTCGCCCCGTACAATGTCTCGTGCGACCCGTGTCGCATGTACCAGGCGTACAACCCGTGTTGCAGGGAGACACCGTATTGCTACAATACGAACGCGTACTATAAGACACCAAATCAGTGTTGCCCTTGCCCGAGAGAACCGTCGCGAATGTCCTATAGAGCCACTGTAAGCGCCGTTAGTCAGAAAAACAAGTACAGTTGCGAGTGCTACAACAACGTGAAGCAGTTCGTACAATCGACTGATGTAAGCCAATGCAATGGGCAGATTAACAGGAGCAGAAAGTAAGTACTAAGTGAACGTCATTGAACTTCGAAATTCAGTTATAAATCCAAATTAAAAATTATTTACGTTCTGTGCCTTATATTTTTCTTTATTAAAACGATATTTGAATAATTCCCAGAGTACAATAGGTCTCTCAATGACGATCTCCACATTCAAGAGAGTATTCATAATTCTCTAAAGATGTCATAGTTTTTAAGGGTTTATAAGTATCTTTCAATAAAATAAATTTGATTGATCAAATCATCAACTAATTCACTGATTATTTCTTGAACGTTAAAACTGGGATTTTCGGTCAAAACATTGCAATCAATAGAGGCATAATTTTTTAGACTTACACCACGTACTACAGGAAGAAGTTGGGCCAGTGGAATTTCGTCTTTCTCATCGAAATCCGTTTCTTGCTGGTTATTTTCCCAGAATCCTGCTTTTGCAAAATATTTTGAAATTGTAGCTGGCGAAACGTCTTTCCAAGCTGTTGATATCCAAATTAAAGGGCTGGTTAAATTAATACTTTTTTCTGCATGTTCAAAAGAACTTTCGAGGTTTGTGAATGTTAGAAGCCTTCTGATTAAAAATTTTCTATTGCTCATCTTAAACTTATGGGTAATCCCTTGATCCAATGGCTGACAATGGTAGGTGGTGTTTGGAGGCAGGAAACTGATGTTCACATTTCGTGTTCGCGTTATCTAGAAATAATAAGACTTTTCTGTTTTCTTTTCTCACGTTTTCGTCAATTTTTTTTAGCCAGGAAGTCATAATCTCTGTTGTCATCCAAGCTTTTTTATTAGATACTCATTCTAAGGGCAGTTTGTCGATATGAAATCCTTTAAAGCATCGAGGGTTTTTATTTTTCCTAATGGTTAATGGGGTTTCCTTGTCACCTTCCATATTTGCGCAAAATAAAATTGTCAATCTTTGTTTTGCAATTTTTTTACCGGCACATTTATTGTTTTTTAGAGCGAGCGTTTTGTTGGGCATTGCAAGATAAAAAAGTTCGGTTTTGTCAGCATTGTACACATTTTTTGCTGAATAGTTCTTCAATATTACTTGTAGCTTTAGTTTCCAGGCTTCAACACTGTCCAAGTCAACATCAGCCGATTCACCACAAATTGTTTTAAAGACTATATTGCATCTTTTACAAAATTTTTCTAGTCATCCATTTGAAGCTTGAAAGCCCGTCAGTTTTAAATTTTCGGCTACTTCCAAAGCTTTTTTTTTTATTAAAGGTCCAGATATAAGGAGATTTTTATTTTTGACTATAGAGAACCAATTGTAAACTACTTCGTCAATCGCCGATCCTTCGGTTTTGGGAAACTTTCTTTTCTGCTCTAAATTGGAACCTTCTTCAACGCGCTCCTTTAAGTCGGATTTATTTTTTATAATTTCATTAACTTGTGTTTTTCCAACACCAAACTTTTCAGCCAACTTTCTAGCACTGGTACTGAACTGTTCACTTTCCACAATAATATTAATTTTGTCTTTAAGAGACAAACGCTTTCTTTTGATGTGCTCGAAGTGAATCGACCGAAAATTTATAAACAACTAAATACATACAATCACACTATTAGGTACATAATTCCCCAAAATCTTAGAAATGTGCAATAAAGTAAATCTGCTCACAATCGTTCTATTTATATTAAATTGAATGAATAAACGTCAATTACGGGAAGGCAGCATGTCTTTGAGATGGGTAAGCCGAATACCGTTTTTTTTACCGAATTGACCGATAATAAAAGGTAAAATTGCTGGTATTTTCGCAAGAAAATTTAATGGAAGTGGCCGTGGCCGTTTTATGGAGGTGTCCGCTATTAGGAAGGCCATTATTACGGGTATTCCATATAATTGGTTTTGTAAATTTGAAAAACTGGCCGTTTTTAGAGGTGACCGCTTTTAAGAGGCGGCCGAAAATAGGGGTTTTACTGTATGTTTCTTTTTCAAACAAACATATTTTATTGGGAGTAGGGGATTGAATATTGACTATAGATGTGGCCAAAAGATTTTTTTAGGTTTAACACTATTATCTATCCATCTTTACTCATCTTTATTTACCTTTTCTTCCAGCGGCTTTTACCAACCATAATCGTTAACCTTTCACCTTATCCTGTGAATAAGCATCCCTCATTCATTTCTAATTCCAATGTGATAAAAAGAAAAATCAAATTTAGGTAAATAGAAATCATCTTTTTCATGAGTAAAAAAACGATATCGATTATTCATTTTGTAAACAGTGAAAATCCATCTGAGGAACAAAGAAATGAAAGTGAAGTTTCCACACCGGAGAGAGAATTGAAAAATTTGGAGCAAGCTCTACTTTCAGATTCCGACAATCTTTGCGAGTTTGGTAAGTAATTTTTTTTCAAGAGTTTGATCTATTTACTTTATTATATCGTGTGGAATTTGTTGTTTTTCAGAAATGCTACGTGGTTCCAAAGTTATAGATTGTGAGTGTTACTCTATGGTCTTCCAATCCCGTCCAAAACTACCACGAACGCCATAATTTTGTTCAGCCAAACTAGTCTATATGTAATAATAACTTGTGCATTTGATCCAGACAATAGTAGAAAATAAAAAGCAATTCGATATAACATAAAGACGACAGCTAAACGAACCTTTTTGTAAATAAGTACATCCTATAGTTTTATTTTCTTGCTTTTTTACAGAAGCAGCTATTTTGGGAGTAGTAATACGTCTTGAAGTGATATTCTTTTTCGTATTTAGGTTTAAAACTTGCGATGAATAACAACTCATTTGGTATTACGTTAATAGTGTATTTCATTTGACAGCATTAGAACGTACTCGCACTGCACTTCTAGTTTGAAAATTCTCGAGCGGGCGGTGTTAATGGAACATATTATTCCTGCGCCGAACGATTTTAATTATCAAGTTTTATTGGGAAGGGTTAAGTACGTCGGTTATAATTGCCATTGTATTTGTAAAAACCGGTTTTTGCTTCTCTAGTAGGAGCGATAAAATTTGCTCCCAGTACAACTCTGACTGCTCTGACCTTACCGATGGAACATAAATTATTGCTCTAAATTTTCTAATGGATTGTGCAATTTGTGCTCCAAGTCCTCTAGAATTACCAATGGAATACGCTATAAGAAATTGCCAACTGGGAAGAGATGTTTTATCATCAGTGTTTCGCACATCAACATTCTCTTTAGGAAGTCCGTTTCCTTAAGTTTTTGCAAACGTTGAAGTTTATATGGTCAAGTTTTAGTACCTTTTTATCCAACTCTAGGTGGGATGCCATTTTTCGGATTGACATTTGCGATTCCTTTGAATCAGTTCGTACAGAGCTAAAATCTGGTTTAAAAATAAGTTAGGATCGTGGGTTTTCTTCTTCCTAGAAATTGATGCAGTCTCTCGAAATTTGTTATACCAGGCGTTTGTGGTATTTGCCTTGTTTAAAACAGTACGACACATCCGTATATAATGCAGTAAATTATTCACATTGCTTGGGATTTTAAAAAGGCTAAAGTAGAGGTTTATCTACAGAATAATGTTCAAACAAAAATGAAGTACACATGAAAAAAGTGCCTTGAAACAATAACCAAGATAATGCTAATAAATAGCTCCTGGTATTGATGGAACCACCATCGGCTAAAACAATATGAGAAGAGAAAAGCATTAAGGCTTCTTGCACCTGGCGACATTGCTTTTACATCTCTCAGTTTATGCCCTTAATCTTCAAAAGCGTCATTACACCTTTCTGTAGGAAGTATCGCTCTATCACATGAAGAGCAAGTAAAACCTTTCTTAAGTTGGAGTTGCAGTTCAGATAATAAAAACAATTTATGAGGTTGAATATTTTATTAGAAACAGTAAATTGTGTATCCAAAAGAAAATTAAAAAAAAACAAACTTTGTTTTTACTAATAGATAAATAGTAAATAGATCAAAGTAACTATATACAAATCTAATAATATCTATCATTTAATCACTATCAAAGCCATATATCGTTCGTAAAAGTATACAACAATATATAAATACAGTCTTGAGTTTTTAATAAAATCGAGTCATTTTTGTTTACTAATTTAACAGTGCTTTTGTTATATCTTATTCTAGTATAAAAATTACAAAATATATTGCTCAAGTTTCTTTAGCCTTTTGCTGCAGCTATTCTCATTTTATACCTTCTTAAGAATTCTTTGGCTTGTTTATCACCTTGTCTATATTCCAGAGCTTTTAAAGCGTCAGTTTCTGCAATGGAAGAAGAAATATTAATCAAGAGAGTACTTTAACTAACTTGTGATCTATTACCTAACGTTTTAGGCCTTCGTAATTCCAAAGTCATCTGTGGTTGGGAGTTTATAGAACCGGCTCCATTTGGGATGTCTTTGAAGTGGACCAATGCTTCTCCAATGTATTGATTGTTATACCCAAGCATGTCGTAGTCTTTGCAACTGAATAGTACTAGGCCATCAGTTATATTTCTTTGTTCAGGAGATAGTTTTCTAAGAACAGAGGTTTGGTGGTTAGTTTGAATTGAACCAAAAGCTAGATACAAATTAACTTACAAAGTAAAGCTTTCATCAAACAATGGAAATAGGGTTTTGTGTTGTGTTTGCGTCTTTGGTTTTGCAACATTCGTAAATCTTTCTTCTGGCAGTAAGTGAACTCGTACAAAGGAATCACTTGAACCTGCAAAAAGGTCACTATTGAGTTAATGATTCTCCAACGAAAAAGAAAAGTTACCATTAGAGTCCATTGGCACTAAATTTTTCGCATTTAAGATCTCCAATTTTAAGTCATTCTCTTCGAATTTCATCTTAACAGTTAACTGGCCCAAAGACGATTCTTCAGAGTTTTGGTGTTCCTTCCATAGATCTACGTGCACCTGTGAAATTTTCAATAATAATAATTTTGGACTGTTTCCGATCAAAATCGTATAATAAACATTACCTGGTGAATGAGATCTGGTGTCTCTAATCCGTTCAAATGAAGCAGCCTTTCGGTATTCTTCAAATCTTCGCATTCACAGTTATTGTTAAGCTTAAATGAAGACTTCATTAATTTTAGCGTTTCTAAGAGATTTGCGAAAAACGATGGTGGTCTTCTTTTTTCCAAATTAGCCTGGATCAAATCCTGTAGAATGTCATTCAGATAACCCCATATAATGTCCAAGATTCTATTGAAGTTCTCCTCATTGAGTTGATCATGTAGAGTATGAAGATTGTTGTCTAAGTACATCATGACCCTATCTACGCTGTTACAGTCTTGATGGAACAATTCTGCACCTTCGACTAAAAGTCTTTTCATTGATGGACACATCTGGAATTTATACAAATTATATTTGCTTCAAAAAATGTCTTTTGGATATTACCTTAGTAGCGACAACGTCTAACAAATTAAAGATCTCGTTTTTGACGGTATCAACTGAGTTAGCTATCACCGTCTCTAAGGTTTGCTTGCATCTTTGGGCCTCTAGGGGACTGTTTCGATCAGATAATCGGTTAAGGATGTCCTCCATGCCTAACTCGCTGGTGAAAGGGACAAGAGACTGCAAGACGTAATCAATATTATTAATTGCTAAACACCATTCTTGGGTCACTTCAAATTTCTTTTCGTAAATGTCTTGTCTATCGCCCATACCCTCTACAGCTCTGGCCATTTGAGAAGCATAATGAACTAAACAGCGACATATGTCCTGTAATGCAAAAGCAAACTTAACATTTTTATTTGTGATTTCAATTTTTGTATACTTACATCAATTATTTTAGCGATAAATGTATAACACCCTTCAACATCAGGCCAATTTAGTTCTTTCCAAAAGATTTTGATCTGGAAACAAAAGTTACATACAATATTTTCATTCATTCATCTTCAATTTAGATCTGATGAAATACCTGGTAAAAAATGCTTATGGAATCTATAGCTGATGAACTGTATTTCACAGTATTATCAACCGGGATGAGTTGGTCTAATTTCACAGCCTTGTCAATTCTTTGCAACGCCTTATAGAAGGCTATATTCAACCATTGGGCGACGCCACCGTAGAACCAAATGTGGAAATCTTTAATTTCAAAGGATTCGTAGTCCAACGGACAAAGACCATTGCCGAGGCTGAAATAGAAGCTTTTTTATGTAATATCGATTACATAAGATATTTAATTGCAATTACTTACACAACAAACCGCTGGATGTACAAATACAGTTCAAAAAGTGTCGTACCAATGGTTAAAGGTTGACTAGTATCAACTTGGTTGTAATTCAAATAACCTATGTGCGGCATTTTAGCCATTGTTGTACAGACCTCTTCAATATCCGGTCTTACCAATCCAGTAAGTCTTCTTTGGTAAATGCTATACAAAGTTTTGGCATATTGGAAATTAATTTGCCTAAAGACAATTAAAAATAAATCAACCCATTGTTAGCCTATTAATATAATTTGATTAACTTACTCTTGGAACATTTTATCATAATATTCAATTGCCTTTTGCAAGTCTGTCCTCACCAACTGAACAATTTTCACTAAACATTTTAATTTGGCATCATCACTATCATCTTGTACAGCATTATTTTCTAACAAATGCTCGAACCAGTCTTTAGTACCTTTCTCTACAGCCTCTACAAGGCCTTTATGAACGTTTTCGTTAGAATCCAAAAGGGATATTGTGCCTAACAGGCTCAATACACGATTAATTTGCTTCATAGAGTTCTTTTCTTTAAAGTTCGTCTTTCGGATTTTTCGTATCATGCTGTAACACGACGGTAGAAGTCTATGGGTGGCATTCCAGAAGAGTTTCTGATCTTCTTCTGATAGTAAACCAGTTTGGATGGGTTTGACTAATTTCTCGAGGATATTTGCGAATAGATCGTAACTTAAAGGATGCGTTTTGTGGATGTTTGTGTAGACAATCCATTGAGCTAGAGCTGTGTCGATGGGACACAATCCTGACTGGGCGGTGTGTTGTGTGATCAAAGATTCTGCTTGTGGGCTGAAGGTACCACACCACCAATGAGGTGCAACCTATTTTTAAAGAAATAATCATCTTTTTTGTATCACCAGATAGATTTAGAAGCTTACCTTGGACGTTTCGAGCTCGTGTAACAAAAGAATTCGCAGCAAATGCTTATGTTCTTGCGCGGCAACCTGCTTATTCTTCTCAGAACTGAACCCTAATCTTAATTTGATAACCCCACGTCTAGTTACTCTGTTCTTTTTATCTAGACTGTACCACATCTTCATGCCAGCAGCTGGAATTGCCTAGAAAATGAATTTTAAGTCACTTATACTATACATTTCTAACAATTAAGAACACCTACACTTAAAGGAACTTGAGCTTTCCCAATTAACTCATTGTTATGTTGGCCGGTTGTGGCAGTGACAGCAATCTCTTTGACCAATCTCCTTATGCCTTTAACACCTTTGACATCTAAAAATTTGCCGAATTTTTCACCAACGGTTTCAGCTGGATCAAAATCCCATACTTCAATGCATAGAGTATCGTCAGCAGCATTTTCTGATATTGGCCTAAAATATCAATCAAATTTGGAATTCAGAAAGATGAATTTCGTTATAAATTGCTACAACATACAATGCAAAATGCTCTTCCCACACTGGATTTAGGGTTGTCGGCTTAACTGAGGAGTTATATCTATGTGATGTGTTTGAAGCTAGGTATAGCGTTACGTAAGGATCCGCTAGACCATTAGGATCTTTAGGCGCTAGATCTTTAGCTTCTATAACCTCCACGTTCAGTAGCATATCTGGCGGCTCTTTCCTAGATGCGATTTCAAATAGTTCCTGGTGTTTCTCATTGCTGATTTTGAAGGCATCTTGAATATAGGAGAATAGAGCAGTTTCACCGGTATCAAAACTAACATTGCAATGGCCTACGTTGTGAATTATAACATATAATAATTCTGTGTATAGTTCTTCAATCTGTAGAGAAAAAGATGCTAATTAAAATTGAATTCGAACAGCTATTTTGGGAAAATTTTAAGGATAGGTACAAAAGTTATGGCCATCTTTTGATAATGTTATTTAACTATTAAAGAAGTTAATTTAAATATTTATCAGATACGCTCGTAAAAGTTGGAATAATTTTGAGTGAGTGTTAATTTATCCATCTATTTTTAGAATAACACACAAAATCTTAGATGCACTACCTTTATTAAATAATAATATACCAAATGCATTTATTGTAGGGGTGCTCCAAGTTTGATTCATAATGAATTTGATGTAATTATTTAGTTAACGAGGTATATAATTAGATGTTAGTGATTTCCAATATCAAATACAATAGGAAATGTGAAAATGATGGGACTTAATTCTCTCTTTGCCCACCTATTGAGCATTAAAAAGCATCATGTTTAATTAAAAAAGTTTAAACAAAAAATAAAAACAACCGAGAGCCGTTGTTAAAGAAGTAAGCAAAGCTCTATGTTGTTCAGAGCCTAGTGTTTATAACATGCCGAAAGAACAGCAACAAGGTCTTTTATCTAATCCAAAGAGTAAGAAGTGGAAGGATGCACAAATAAATTATCGACTAAATACATATGACGGTAACATATAAGCACTTATTCCACGTCAAGTCAATGTCTTCTTTAGACAGAACATACCACCTACTCTAAACGTAGGTTGCTGTTATTAAAAATGATGAAGACCTTCCTAATTTTACACGGGCAACCCTACACCGGCTATTGCATGATATTGGCTTTGAATTTAACAAAGCAGGGCGGAAGAATATTCTCATGCAGCGAGATGATATTATCAGATGGCGGTACAAATACTTACGTGACATCAAGAAATTTAAAGAACAAAGTATTTATATATTTGATTATTGCTTTCTCTGCTTTAAGGAAGAAACATAAGAAACACGATACCGACGAATCATGGGTGAATGTTGGACATAGAGTAGGTAAAGCATGGAATGATACCAGTATTCAAAGTATTCGACAGACCCACCTTAAGGAACTCACTTACTGGTTTAAAATCACCCAGTGGTCTTGGTCCTCGTTTTGCATTAGTTCGTGCAGGTTGCGAGAAAGGTTTTATTACTGGTGTTGAACTTACATTTCTTTGTAAGAAAAATACCGCAGATGCCCACCAAGAAATGGATGCGGATAAGTACGAAGAGTGGTTCATTAAGCAATTGCTTCCAAATTTACCACAAAATTCGATAATTGTGCTCGACAATGCTTCGTACCATACCAGAAAGTTGGAAAAGATACCAACAGCATAGCGAAAGGGGCAAGTCATTGAGTGGCTTAACGAGAAGCAGATACCAATGGAAGATGGCATGTTAAAAAGAGATTTATTGGTTAGTGTGTCATAACTTAACCTTCACTATGATAAAAATAAAGTTAATGAAATTGCAAAGGAAACGGGCCATGAAGTTCTGCGTTTACCTCTCTACCACTGTGAATTAAACCCAATTGAAATGATGTGGGCACAACTCAAGCACTACATTAAAATGAACAATACAACATTTAAAGTGAAAGATATGTCTGAATTAATTGCACAGTCTTATAATAAAATTACAGCTCACAATTGGCAAAATTATATCGAGCATGTGAAAAATGTTGAAAAAGATATGTGGATAGTGGATAACTTGCAAGATGATATCGAGCAGTTTACAATTCATGTCACGTATTCATCATTGGAAGAAGAAAGTGATAATTTTTTGAGTAATTGAAAATAATATATTTTTCCATTATTGTTTTCTTTTCATAGGTACATATAATTTTTTATTGTTTGATTTAATTTATGTTTTTAAGGTAATATATTTCTCCGTATTCAACACGGTGTGAACACGGAGAAATCAAAAGTAATGATAATAAATGAAAAACCAACAGAAGGACGAGACACAAATCAAATTAAATGCAAAGGAGAGGTTCTAGAACAAGTAACGACTTATGAATATCTGGGGAGCGTGATGACAAGTGATGGAAAAATGGATGCGGAAATAGCAAATAGAGGAAATAAGTCAACGAAAATCTATTACTCACTGAATAAAACAATATTAGGACACAAAGAAATAGAGACATTAGTAAAGAAGAAGATCCACGACGCTATAACAGTACCAACAATAATATATGCTTGCGAGAATTGGGTAATAAACAAAAACAGGAGGCAAAACTCAACGCTATTGAAATGAAGCATGTTAGACGAATAGCTGGAAAGACCAAATGGGATAGACTAAGAAATGAGGGGATCAGGAAGATGATAGATCAGAAACCGATAATGGCAGAGATACGAGAAAAACAAATGAATTGGTATGAACCCAGATAGGCTGGCGAAAAAAGTGATGGAAATGGGAAAATCAAGGAAGACACGAAGAGGTAGACCTAGGAAAACATGAATAAACCAGATAGAGGAAATAGGAAGAGAAAAAGGAAAAGTCCTTGATGAAATGAAGATTTTGGCAAGAGATAGGAAAGCATGGAAGATATGGTTAAAGGAAGAACCGGAATCCCACTTCGACGCCTGAAAAGGCACAAGGAGAAAAGAAGAAGAAGAAGAACATAATATATAAAAAAGGATATATTAATATTTAATAAAATATAAAATCAAACGCTTTATTATTTTTCATTAAGTAATAAAATAATATAATAGTCCAAGTTTATGTATCAATTTCAGTAATAAGAAGCATTTTCACTTATCAGAGCAACGAAACGACTTCAAACTACATATACCGCGTTAGTAAGTTACGTAGTAAAGTGAACCGCTAAAATATATGGACAGTGTTGCAACGTTTGCCCACTATGAAAGTATAAGGTGGGAAGTCGGGTGAAACGAATCTATCAGTAAGAATTCAATCGCCGTCAAGAGAGGATCGCGCTAGACTCTAACCATGCATTATGCCCGTGGTTTATTTCTTTAATTGATCATCCTTGCCTCTCTCGATCTTTTCTTCTTGGTTACTTTTGATTTGCTTTGTTTGTGTCTCGAAATTATACTGTAGAATAGTTGTCTTTTTAATTGTGTTCTTATAAACTAAATCGTTAAATGGTACTACGATGGAGGCAGTAGTTTATTATAATAATACGTTCAACTGAATTTTTACATATATATATATATATGATTCATTTTACCATAAAATTCCATTAATTAAATTTAGAAAACATGTAAGTATTTGTTATGTGTTTTTTATCATTTGAACATTTAATATATTGGGTATTTGGCAATGAAAAAATGTAATCTAGTTATTTTATAATCAGAGGTTCTATTTAGTTTTGGAATTCGTCATTTTCCATCAATAGGATAAAAATCAAATAAGATGTATCACGTATTTCTTGTGCCGAGCTGTTACGTCGATTACATATGCTAGGCGACTGAGTTGCGAGTATGCGCTTGTCCAGAGGCACTTAGTACAAGCGCCAACGTTATTCGCTATATGTATGGGACTCGCACCTATAAATGAATCCTTACCTATCCTAGTATGCTTTGTCCGTATGAACTGTCAAATAATAACGGAAAATAATCTAAACTTAATGTGGTTTAACAAATTGGCAGCAATGTACAGTATGTTCATAAGACCTGTATTGCATAATAAGGTTGAGACGGACTATAGAAGAGTTAGATAAACGTCTGAGTTATTTCCATAGTTGTTAGCTGGGTAGTAGTCAATTATTTAAGATGATTCATTAGCAAGTTTTCATTTAGGTAATACATAGTTACATTCGTAGTTTCAATTTATCCTTTATTTAAATATACCTCCTCAAACATTTTCTTTATAATTTTTAGTTTTTCTTTTGTTTTCAATAAAGCTAAATGATACTGTTGTTTGGACATTTTATTACCAGTTCTTAGTGACATTGACATCTTCAGAGTAATTGCTTTTATTCAGAGCAAACAATAAATATAATTTCAAAGTAAGAAACCGTTATCTATGTGGTTGTACTGAAGGTGACCGTAGCATTACTACAGAGACGTCGTATTATTTTTAATGTTATTTTTATGGCTGATAAAGTCGAACAAAAGAGCTTAGACGTTGTAAATATTACTAGATCAATTATCACTGACTTCAACATGTTTAACTTTTGTTGTTTTTTGGTTAAAATTCACATAAAAGCTTACTAATGCATAGAATACATTGACAGAATATCTCCTATTTAAAATCATGTTGAATTTTTGCATTCGAAAAACTATTTTTAATCCAATTTCTTTAGAAAAGAGCATACAAAAGTTACGAAATGTGTTAAAATTAGTTGATTTCCGATATAAATAAATCCAATTCACTTTTCTCTCAAAATACATATGCACAAGGACGAGATTATTGTGGGAGGATCAACAGGTTAGGCTTCTTCGAACTTACAGTCATGCTGATCAAGTTCAAGTAATTCCTCTGTTGCATCTCCTCCTTTTTCAAGCCGCGAAAAGTCAGTTGAGAAAGCGATTTTCTGCGGATCATTTTCATAGGAAGATCCTTGTTCAAGCTCAAATCCGATGCGCTATGCTTTTGCATCCGCCGAAACATTTTCAGACGTTCACTTGGATACTTTCAAAAGATGAAAAAAGCAGGCGATTTATTTTGACATTTGCGCACTTCGTGTGGAATGTAAGAGAGTTTTTTGGGACAGATCGTAGGTGGCGGTATGCAGCTTTTGCTCTGTGTTCCACACGGACGGATGATGAAATTAAAGGTGGACAAAATTTTTTAAAAATTACAAGCCCCCGCAGTGAAATCAAAAAACTGCCCGCACTTGTAAGAAGCCAGATTGGAACTGTTCATATGAAACGTATAGTTGCCGCGCGGTATCTGCCAAAAAGTTATTTCGGTCATATATTGAGTGTTCCAATAATCCGTGTTAGCCTAGTCAGGGAAATGTTTTATACCTTGCGAAAGGAGCCGACCAGCAAGGTTACGAAACTCGCGGAATGATGACAAAATCTTTTGGGACACGACCCAAATCCTTAACGCGAAGATGATTGATACAGACTGCAAGAAACAAGGATTGATGCAACGCACCAATGTAGAAACGTCACAAAAACACAGCCAGCCAGACAAAAGCATTCTTAACCCTTTACGAGGACTATATTTAAATATAGCGCTTGATATTTACTTTTAGGCGTCTTTTTCCATTGATTCTGTTTTGTTTTGAATAGGTGTCTAAAAGTTACGAGCTAAAAATAAGGCAAGACATCGCGACGATATTCTGTAGTTTATTTTGGGAGATATTTTTCTTCTATATGTGAAGGCAGGTATGGTTGGTGTTCGTAAGAAGATCGTTATTTTAAGATCATCCTTTTTCTTTGTTGCTTAAATAAATATTTACGAGAATTATTCACCGTTTCCACTAAATAAATAAAGGTAAATAATATGGCAACATTGGTGTAAATGAAAAACTGCAATAGGTGAGACTTTCAGGGCCAAAATCGATAAATATAAAATTTCTTTGTTTCAACAAGACTGCAATGCATATTACAAACGTTTTTCTTTTTCTTTTAAAAAATTTATTTTAAAAGACGTGTATTAAAATAATGATGGAAATCCAATGTGCTAACCATGCCAAGGATCAAATGACACCAGTTGTAGTAAAGCGACAATGAAATCCAATAACAATTTTTTTAATTTGCACAAGATTTTCATTAAGATTTTCAAAAAACAACGTAACGAAAAGAGTGTGGTAAGAGTTTTGATATAAAAATTAAATCAATTTATTTTTAAGAAAGATGTAGACGTAGGGCTAGTTTAAACGTTTAAAAAATTCAGCGGTTGACGATGAACAAAACGACAAAACGTAATCTGCTCCGTTAGGACTGTACTGAATCTAATTTTCTTAAATAAAAAAAGGTTTATAAGCAAATAAGACATACAACGTCTTCATCTTTAGAACCACCTGAGAATTCTTTATTTTTGCATTTCTGTAAAGGTAAACTGCTACTGTTATAACGTGCTGAAAGTTACGTAAATGAAATAAACGATGGTGCACCAAGAGTATTCTTTCCTGATTATAAATCAGTTTCAATTTGTGTGCTATCAAAAAAGAAACAAAGCCTTTGTGATGTTATCTTCAATTTGATATTTTGCCGGCATTAGTTTTTGAGAAGTTTTTGAAATGATTAAATTGAGAAAAGATCATGGAGGTATTACTATGGTCTTTTTTGAATTTAATTGTTGTATTAAAGTAATATTCACAAGCGATGATGAGCACGAAAGCTGTTTGTAAATAATACTCATTATTATGCCTTGTGAAGTACCTGCAATGCACATTTCACTTTTTAAACCGAAATACCGATTAGTTTTTATTCTCTAAATGAAAATCCTCTCTATTTGAAAGTCTATTTAAATGTTTTGCTTTTAATGCATAAATCTGTAGAATGAATGTTGTGCGTATCATATACGATCTACTCAATAGGTAAGAGATTGTTTTATACGGGTTTTTTTACGGGGTGCTGCAAAAGGCAAGAAATAAATATATTTAAGTATATCGGATGTCCAGGATAACATGAAGTACAAAACCTTAATATTTGCTTTATTATAAAAAATGCAATCATCAAATTTTCAGCATAGGAGTAGTTAGTAACGTTAGTAACTTCAAAAATGGTATTAGAAAAATTCTAGGCTCATTGGGTTCTTTGCGCTTGTACCCAATTTTTGTTTTTCTTATGGGCGCTATGTTGGACTTTTACATTTTTGAAATGGTCATAAAAAATGCGTTTCAACCATGTATAACATCCCCACGTTCAATGAAGAAAAACTATGAAAAATAGTAAAATTACGATTTGACCGTAGTAGGCTGTGATCTAACGTATATGCTTGCTAAACAACTATAAGCGGTCGAACCATTTAAAAGTGGTTCACAAGAACACTGATATAAATTTGACGACTTAGCATCACTAAAACTAAAATAAGAGTAATATGAAACATATTAATACTATTTAACAAAATCCTAGAATTAAGGCTGAAGTAGGTGTTTAAACAAGCCACCATTCTCTCGTATGCATAATCTACAACGTTTAACGACTGCCTCACACGATTGCCTGATTGTGTCTGGACCAATTTCATTTACACCTGCTACCCGACGTAGTTCTTCTACGGTTTCATAGGATCTTGAGTACACCAAATTTTTAAAAAAACCCCACAAAAAAACGAGAGGCGTGAGATCCAGCGATCTAGCGGGCCACCTTACTGGTCCTCAATTTCTAATCCACTTAACAAGGTATTCGTTATTTAAAAAGTTTGTCACTATTCGAGCATTGTGTGCAGGTGCTCCGTCTTGCTGGAAAAACGTATTTTGCAAAGTAGCAAGCGGCAGTTCCATAATCCGTTCTACTACATTTGTTTACAAGCGGCTTAAATATCTAGCCAAGTTTAATTTTCATTATAAAAGATAGGGCCAAGAATGTGGGTGCCAATAACACCCATTCATACATTAAACCCCCACTTCACTTGTTGCCTGACTCCATGAATGAGATGTAGATTTTCATTGGACCAAAAAACAGTATTTTTGGGATTAAATAATCCGTAGTTGGTGAAGTGGCTCTCGTCCGACAATTTGGAATTTCATTATGTTTTCTGACGAACCATTGACAAAATTCCATTCTTCTCATTTCGTCACCGTTTTGAAGCCGTTGGCAGGGTCGCTCACGATAGGGATGGTATTTGTAACGTTTTAAAATGCTACTGGCTGTTGATCGGGCAACGCCTATGGTATTTCAATTTTGCGTAAAGAAGTACGGGATTTTTCAACTACGGCTTGCAGGACCATATTTTCTTTATTCTCGTTTGTGTGCTTATTCCTTTTCGATTTAACGAAACTTCCGTGATTTATTACATTTTCACGTAATCGCCGAAATATGCTTCTACCTGGCTGAAGTCGTTCTGGGCATTTATTGAAATACATTTCTGCGTCCATCTCATCATTTCTCCAACAGAGAATAAAACACTCCAACATATATTTATCTCTGTTCGAAAAACGATCCATTTTAAAATCACTGACTTCTACATCACAAAGACTGTTTGACAGCTAGAAAATTCAGAACCGTTGCGATTGTTTAATAAATGCATGGATAGGCGCCAGGCTTCTACGGCCAAATCGTAATTATGCTATTTTTGATAGATTTTCTTCATTGAACATAGGGATGTTATACATAGTTGAAAAGCATTTTTATGACCATTTCATAAATGTAAAAATCCAATATGGCGCCCATAAGAAAAACAAAAGTTGGGTACAAGCGCAAAGAACCCAATGAGTCTAGAACTCTTCTAAGGGCATTTTTGAAGTCCTCATTACTAACTACCTCTATGCAGAAAATTTGTTGACTGTATTTTTTATAATAAAGAAAATATTAAGGTTTTTCGAAAACGCACACTTTTGGTTTTCACCCTGTATCTCAGTAACGGAATGGATTTAAAAAAATGTAATCCCGGGATTGTACTTAGCCGTATAAGTGCGCAACTTTTCCCCGTTTAACTGACCTTGTATCTCTAACGGTTTCCAATATACCCATGTACTTCATGTGGACACCCGGTATATGTTGTTCTGAATGTAAGTGCAAGCATTGCAGGGTGCTAAAAATAATTGTTGGTGCTACTCCATAACGTTAATAATTCGTAATTTTCAAGTTAATTCTGCTATTTTCGCAACGCCCTGTATCCGCATCCGGCGTCTGCACTTTACTACACAAAAATGCGATGAATGGAAGGAATACCTCCGTCTCGGGAACCTCTCATCACATACGATTTATTTTTATTTTGTGTAGCAGCGTGTTTGCGTGGCATGCACAAGTAAACGCTACGCTTTCGAAAGTGACGCTCCCATGTTATAATTAGGTGGATAGCCTAGTGAGATGCTGGCTTATATAAGTTCACGGATAACAGCTCGAGAATCTCGAGATAGCTGCAGGCTGACGTACGGCGTCGGAATGGCCAATTAAACGTATTGTTGATGTTTTTGGAGGCTGCAACTCGTGTTATGGTTTGTATATGTATACATATATGAATATGGACGTGAAAAGTATCTAACACGAATAGATTATAATGTTTGCGGTGCTCATTACATCGTTTACATTTTGTCATCTTCAAAGGATTCCAGGAAATTATTGAAAATTATATTGGAATACAACGCATTGAAATAAAAATAAATTATACTTTTGATACAAGAAGAAATTCTATATCCAATGGTTTCTCTTGCCAAAAATTTACCGGAGTTACCTTGGATCTTTTTGCCAGAGCAGAAAGGTCAATGTTCAAGGGGAACCCAAAAACAAATACAAAATACTATTAGTTGCTCACAATGTTTTGTTGATCAGCTATTGTTGCCAATATAAATAAGTGTAAAGCGAAAGTCTATCAATCAGCTTTAAAAACGATACAATTGACGACTACTTAATTGCATCTTTTTAGAAAACAATACGCTTTTAGCGATTTCAGTAGGATTTTTGTTGAGCTTTCGTAGGAAAAATTTTTACCATATATATTCCGGAATGACTGCTAGTGGGTTGCTGTTTTCTAAATACTTTATGTCGTTGTGCCGGCAACTTTTTCATATCAATTGACTGCAAATGTCAAATCGATCTGTCAAATAGTCTGGTTTTGACAAGCATTGAAGTCAAGTACCTTTTTGTGTTTTCAATTATGGATAAAAACGAAGTTCGAGCGGTCATCAAATTTTTCTATTTGGAAGGGAAAACCGCAACAGAAACCAAATCAAAGTTAGATGCCGTTGTTGGGGATTCATCACCTTCATTTTCCACCGTGAGTTTTTGTGTTTTGGAATTCAAGCGCGTTTGCACGCATAGAAGTGATGAACCACGTTCAGGACGTCCGAAAACGGCTACTACGCCAGAAATTGTGGATAAAATCCATGACATGGTTTTGGCAGATCGCCGAATAAAAGTGCGTGAAATTGAGGAAGCCGTGGGCATCTCTTATGAGCGAGTAGTTCATATTTTATATAATGAATTGGATTTAAAAAAGCTTTCTGCAAGATGGGTGCCTTTTTTGCTCAATTCCGCGCAAAAACGCATTCAAGCTCGAACCTCAGCCGATTGTTTGGAAGTGTTTACGAAGAATCCAACGGATTTCAAGAGACGATTCGTGACCATGGATGAGACCTGGATTCATTACTACACACCAGAAACAAAAATGCAATCAAAACAGCGGATTGAACGCGGCGAATCGGTTCCGAAGAATGCAAAGCCCATTTACTCGATTGTAAAGGTGATGTCATCGGTCTTTTCGGACGCAAAAGGAATTTTGCTAATTGATTATCTTGAAAAAGGAAAAACTGTTGCTGGCCAATATTACACAACACTTTTGGACAAACTGAAAGCAGCAATTCAGGAAAAATGCCCGGGGATAGTCAAGGAAAATGTGTTGTTTTACCACGACAATGCGCACGCTCATTCAGGTGCAATCGTTGAGCAAAAATTGACAGGATTGACGTCCAAAATCTTTCCGCATCCGCGTATTCGCTCGATTTGGCTCCGTCGGACTTCTACCTCTTCTCGAAACTCAAAACATTTCTTGGTCGAAAGAGATTTTGGTCGAATGATGAACTGATAGAGGCTGTAAACGATTATTTTGGAAACCTCGAAGAAAGTCGCTTCCGGGAAGGAATTGAGAAGCTAGAATAACGTTGGACCAAGTGTGTTGAGCTTCGAGGGGATTATATTGAAAAATAGAATATAACTTGAATCCGATTTATTTTGTTTCCATTATCATCCCGGAAACTTTTCAATTTACCCACGTACAAGAACAACAATTATCAAAATACTTTTCGTAGAAATATCCTGAATATCATATAGAAACGTCAAATACTGACTTTTTGCTTTTCGGAAAACACTTGATTGTTAAACATTCTAAAATAATTGGTGTAATATTTATTACTCCAATTACATGAAACAAAAAATACTTACATTTAAAGCACATGAAATGAATTGAGATTTGTCTTCTGGCTCAGAATCTGAGGACGATGGTGATTCCGTTTCAGCTTCCGCATCGTCTTCAATGGTTTTGACTTTTTCTTCATCTTCTTCCTCTTCAACAAGTTTGGCGTGTTCCTCTTTCTCTTTTATCACATCTTGAGCCTCTTTATGCTCTTGTTCTTTGGCAGCTTCTGTTTGTTCTCGAAATAGCGAACCGAATTTTTCAAAGAATCCACCGTCAATCTCTTGAACTCTATAAAAAAGGATTTCTAATAATTATTTTGTAAAAAAATAATGAATATGTATTTTTTTTATTTTAAAGCTGAAGATGTATATAATCTTTATTGCTATATAGATAAATAATGAAATGTTTTTTTACTTTATCATATGTAATACTTACGTATTACATAATTTATTCTAATTAAAGAGCACATTCTTTGTAAGAAACATTATCTTAGTGTTGTTATCGTATAATACAGTTTTTCGATTGTATAACATGAGTTGCACTTATTTTAATGGCTCTCAGAATCGTTATGATAAAGTGAACAATTATTTGAGCAACTGTAATGATATGAAATGTTTGTTATATATTTATTATCTTTCAAAATTCTAGAAAGGGAAACTATTTCGGTTTGTTATTTAGAAAAGTAAGGTAATAATTTCTGTTAATAGTATTCATAGTAAGTATTCTTACACAAGATACTTTTTCAAAATTTAGTTAGTTAAATGTGCATTTGTCACTGGAGATACATTTCAGTATACAATGAAACCAGACATGATTTTGATTTATCTTTTAATTCTTTAAAGTTAGAAATTTTGATCCACTTCAATGTCCGGAAAACTAACTTCTCGGCGTTTTAAAGATTGGTTTACAGATGTGTACTTACCAAATACTTAAATACGGGAAGTGAAGATATTTGGTTATTGGATTCCTGGAGTGGGCATTGTCCGAGGGATGTGCAAAATTTAGCACCAACGAACAAAAAAGTAAATATTTTTTCAATTCCAAAGAAAACAACGTCAATGGTACAACTTTTAGACGTTTAGAATATGGAAAAATTTTGTGTGAACATTTTCAGATGAAGTACTACTTATGGATTACGACATAATTCTACACCAAAGAAACAGTAATATTCAGTTACAATCTTTAACTCATAATCAATTGTCATTGCAAACATTCTTCAATCCATTTAAATACGCATGATATAAAAGTGGATACATCGCCGAACGGCTACCACATTTTAAAGATTCAACTTCCCGAAGGATGCACAAAATACAGAACAATGAGATATTTGCGGCAAGCCTGCGTACATAACAATTCTGAAATTTGTAAAAAAATAAGGGGGTTAGGGATTGTTTCCCTAAATAAATATTCGTTACAGAGAAAATATTAACGTCATCGTTAAGAGCGTGTAAAACAGTTTAAATCTTGTCTTTGTTTTTATATCTCTCCTAGTTTCTGAGCTATTGAGTCAAACAGCGAAGGGTAGTGTTAAGCATGGGGTGCTTTACACTCCGCCAGTGGTCAAAAAAATTTTCATTTAAATCGGTGAGATGCACTTACCTATGTTTACTTGTGAGTTTAAAAAATAAACGTTACAGACATACCAAATCTTTTGCAATTGATTCTAAAAGTCATTTTCTCTCTAGAGATAACTGCAATAACTATCCAGATGTTGCTAAATAATGAAAGTTAGCTGTGGATGTGTGAAATCGTTTCAGAATCTTTAATTTTGGGACAGAAATTTTAGACATTTAAGTTACAAGTCAATATGTTATTTTGTCGAAAATATTTAAATAACACGCAGTGATATTAGCAAAACAGTACACGATTTTTAGTTCTCATAACTTGCTTTTAAGTGCCAACTAGTCCAAAAAACTGCTTCCGTATACTGTAGATGCTCTTGTATTGTTATTATTAGAAGGAAGCTGCAGGTTTGGCAAGTGAACGAAGATGTTTTTTTTTATTATTTAGCACAATTAGTGCCTGTGCAAAAGATAATTGCAACGACATACAGTGATTTCCATGAAACTTGCACTAAATGAGAATGTTTTGTATTGTATCATGTTATTAATTTGGCGATATAAGAAAATTAAATAAGCTTGAATGTGTTCAAATTAAATTTGACGTGCTGTCATTTATTTGGGTATGGACTACATTTTTAAAGATAGTCGAAATCAAAACGCAATTTTTAGGAAAACATAAAGGACTTCCGATGAATTTTGTCATCATCTGAACAGGATATAGTATTTCCTTTCAAAATAATCAAAAATAGGGAAATGGAAAAGTTTTCCATTTGGTGTAAACTTTGTAGCCGTCATTATACAGTGGTAGAGTAGAGTCGCCAAATGTGGAATAGCAGCCTAAAGTGGAATAGCTGCATTTCTCAAACACCACTGGCGTCATCTGTGTTTTGGTAGCATAAGTATAAAGGCTTGTATCTGTAAAGATTCGGTATCCACATGGGGAATCTTCTGGTGAAATCTTAACCTCAAAAAATAGCAAACCATACGTTCGTCAGACCACGACATTTTTAAGGACAGTGAAAAAGAGTTTTGTTCTGGATTTGTCTGAACCTCTTGAATAGTGAGAAATATCAGGTAAGGTAGCATAGATGTTAGGCTTTCATGTTGTACATATAGCGTGCCAGTTATACGTTGTTGTTTTTTTGTTCAATTCATTCGAATATTTTATGGGATGTGTCCTATTGTGGAATACAAGATAGGATCCAATTGTGGAATATTCCACATTAGGGTACTATATCATGAATACCTACATGACCATTGGTATGTATAGATATCTATTTTAATTTCAGAAAAATGCCCAAAAAAGAAACCAAGGAACATGTCTGGAAGGAGGAGGACATGAATTCAGCAGTAAATGCCGTTCTCGGCAAGAAAATGGGGTATCTAGCTGCGTCGAAACAATTTCAAGTTCCACGTTCGAGTTTATTCCGTTACTGTGCTCAAAAAAAAGAAAGTGGACAAGCAGTTAAGAAAAACAAACTTGGGAGAAAACCCGTTCTGACAGTAGCTCTTGAGAATGAATTAGTCAGTCATCTTTAGTTATGGAGCGAACATTCTTTGGATTGACAAGACAAGACGTACGCTACGTAGCATTTCAACTGGCAAAACTCAATAACCTGCCAAATCCGTTTTCTATCTTACAACAAACGGCAGGCAAGAAATGGTTGAGACTATTTTTGAAGCGCCATGAAAAGACAATCAGTGTTAGAAAGCCAACCGGCACATCAGTAGCTAGGGCAGTTGGTTTCAACAAGCGAAAGGTAAATGATTTTTTCAATCTTCTGGAAAACTTGATGGAAGAACACAACTTTGCTCCGGACCGTATATTTAACGTGGACGAGACTGGATTGTGCATCGTACAATCGAAATGTCCATCTGTTCTTGCACTGAGAGGTAAACGTCAGATTGGAACCATAACATCAGCAGAACGGGGATCTTTGCTAACTGCCGTATTATGCATGAGTGCAAGCGGAACTTTTGTTCCGCCGATGTTAATCTTTCCACGGAAGAACGCCAATGTCCAACTTGAGAAAGGTGCACCACCAGGATCTATTTTTCGTTATCATCCTTCAGGATGGATACAGATGGATCTATTTACAGACTGGTTCAGACACTTTATCGAGAAAGTCCACCCAACCAAAGATAGTCCTGTTCTGCTCATTCTAGACGGTCATCACACACACACCAGAAACTTGAATGTCATACTAGCTGCTAAGGAAAACTATGTAACCATATTGTGCCTCCCACCCCACACAACCCACAAAATACAGCCCCTGGATAAGTCTGTTATGGGGCTGTTAAAGCTGTTTTACAATGAAGAAATAAGAATTTTCTTGAGAACACAGCAACGTGCTGTCACACATTTTGATGTGAGTGATTTATTCGGGAAGGCATATCTAAAGGTGCAATCAGGTGAAAGAGCTGTGAAAGGATTTGCAACTACTGGCTTGTATCCTGTTCGGCGAGATATATTTAAAGAAGAAGACTTTTTGGAAGCTGAAGAAGACACACAAAGAAATCGGGAAATTACAGATAATGAAGCAAGAGATCAGAACGTAGACGAAAATATTGACCAACTGAATCTATCCACAATTTCAGTTAAACCAGACGAAGTTATACCAATACCAAAATTGAGAAAGAAAACTGGAAATAGGGGAAGGAAGCCAGGAAAGGCCAAGGTCATAACATCAACACCCAACAAGGATGAGTTGATGCAGTCGTTAGACAAAAAAGTAGTTGATGAGAAAAAGGAACAAGTGAAACGAAAAATATTAGATGAGAGTGAAGCTGGTCCGAGAAAGAATGATGAGAAAAATAGCCAAGTAATACGAAAAATCAGAGATGGAAATAAAGTTGGTTCAAACAAGAAATATGTAGAAAATGACCGAGTGAAACGAGAAGTAAAAAATGAGATTAAGGCTGGTCCATGCAAGAAGAAGAAAAAAAGAGGTTCTTCCTCAAGTTCTGAAAGGTCTTCTTTCAGTATCGAGGATTCATCTACTGACGAAGAGAACTTTCCTTTAGACAGTCCGTCAGATGATGCGCAATGCATTTTTTGCGACGCCATGTTCTCAAAGGATAGGCGAGGTGAAATTTGGATAAGGTGTGTTATGTGCCAATGTTGGGCGCACGAAGAGTGTGCAGGACCGGAAGGTGATGTTTACTTGTGCGATTATTGTAAATGAGGCGTTTAAGTTTCATGTTCGTTTCAAATAATAATTTCAAAAATATATTTTCAGTTTTTGAAAATTTTGTTTCTAGATCTATTTATTTGCTATTCCACTTTAGGCCCCTGAGTATTCCACATTGGGATACCAAAAGTCTCATGACGAAAAATGTACTTTTCTCTAAAATATAATCCTAACTTTTTGACGGTAGTTCAAATTGATCCAAATCAAAAACGGTATTATCCACAAATAGTTTATTGTTACACCTTTGATTAACAAACTAATCTAAATTGTTTATTATACCAAATATATTCATAAACAAAAATGGTATTCCACATTTGGCGACTCTACTCTACGTAGATTCTTTTCTGCTTTCAGTGTTAAGAAGGTTTATGCAAGCAAAAATACTTTTGATTAAATTGTGTATCATTTATTTTACAATAAGCAGATAAAATTACGAAGTGCTTTAGATAATACTAATTCCAGAGGTATTTTTCTTATGAGTCATGAACATGAAAAGGTTTACAATTTGTATATCTACCAGTATGATGTGATTTGCTAAAAGAATTCTGATATCCTTATTATATAACAAGTAAAAAAAAGTTTGTAACACTTATAAATTTCCTATGCAAATAAACTTAAGGTAACTAAATTCATCAATAGCGTGATGTGAGCCTTCTTTTCCAATTCCGGATTCTTTGATTCCACCGAAAGGTGCGGTGTCTGGTATAAATATAGAATCATTAACCCAAACTAATCCACTCTGCAGCAATTTACTAACTCTGAATATCTGCGAGACGTCTTGCGAGAAGAAATATGAGCCCAGACCTTTTTCGGTGTCGTTAGCCATAGTGACTCCTTCTTCTTCAGTTTTAAATTTTATGACAGAGGCTACAGGCCCAAAGATTTCATCTCTGTAGATTTGCATGTCGGTGGTGACGCCAGTTACTAGAGTTGGTTCGTAGAAAAGCTCCCCAACTTCTGTAGCCGGTTGTCCACCTACTACTATCTTAGCACCTTTAGTTTTGGCGTCTTCTACTATACCGCAGAGCCTTTTGAACTGAGTAGCGTTGATGAGAGGTCCAATATTTTGCCCTGCTTTCACGGTCTTTATCGCGACGCCTAATTTATCGACGAATTCATCGTAAACATCTTCTTGGACTAAAAATCTGTTCGGAGCAATGCAAGCTTGACCGCAATTTATAAATTTGGACCTGAGACTCATTTGCACAGTGTTATCTATGTCGGCGGATTTGAAGACCAAGAAAGGCGAGTTACCGCCTAGTTCCAAAGAAATTCTCTTGATGTGAGGCCCGCATTGTTGATATAGAATCTTTCCAACAACTGTCGAACCAGTAAACGAGATACCAGCCACTAATCTGCTTTCACAGAGCACCTTACCAATTTGTGAGGCATTAGAACGGTCGCAGGTGATTACATTGATGACTCCTTTTGGTATACCAGCGTCATGAGCTAATTGCACAGCCGCTAATATCGATAGGGGAGTGTCCTCTGGCGGTTTGAGCACGCAAGTGCATCCTGCAGCTATGGCCGTGGCGATTTTCTTCGCGCTCAACATTAGAGGGAAATTCCAAGGTGTTATTAAACCAACGACGCCTAATGGTTGTCTTTCTACTAGTAATTTTTTACCTGGAACTGGACTGGAGATTATCTCACCTTGTATCCTTTTAGCTTCTTCGGCAAAGAAGTCAATTCCAGATAGTAGGCCCTTCACCTCCATTTCGGCTTCTAATGCTAACTTGCCGTTCTCTTCGTGGAGAATTTTAGCAAGTTCCTCGGCATTTTCTTCAATCAATTTGGACCATTTCTTTAGCAACGTGGAACGTTGTTGTCCACTAACATCTTGCCATGTTTTGAAGGCTTCACTGGCCGCGTTGACTGCCAATTCGGCATCTGTGGCATCCATATGCGGCACATTTCCAATAAGTTCTCCATTTGCCGGGTTCTTAATGGCGAAAGTTGCTTTACTTGTTGCTGACACCCATTCGCCGTTAATGATACATTTGTTTTTCAATAAACCCATAACTTGTTTTTATTTTATATATAGAAATCTAAAGAGAACACTTATACTTAAGCGTTGAGAATTGACATTAGAATGAAGTAGCCGGCAAGAGTAGAATTCTATTTATACTATGACTATAATAATTGAATTACGTCTTATGAGATAACTCCCGCTTTACAACTGATTAACAGTGATAATGACTTGCACGACTGGCCGAGGTCAAATTTAAAGTAAGGCTTTTAGGCTGGCCGTGAATTGTCGAATATTTTTATAATTCATGAACAAAATTATTTTGCATATTGCCTAATTTAATGTTGCATACACATAAAAATACTAATAATAATATTATTAATAGCTTTTTTAAGTGATTAAATAACTGATAACAAGCATTAAGGCAAGATATTCCAAACATATTTTACAAACTTATGAACCATATAATACATATGTACGTGCAAATTTTCATGGAGATCATCTTTGGATTTCATACTGTATTTAGTAAAAAAAAATATATTTTCAGTAAAAATACACAGATTTTGTGTTTTATATAGCATTTTGAAGATTGATAAATTTTAATAAACGCAGACATTTGACTCAAACGTAATGATAACAGAATGGTATTATGATATTTTCGTCTTGTCATTGCATCTTTTTTCTCATATTTTAATAAATTTAATAGCTCGCAAACATAACTACAAATATCATACTTATTGGAATAATAGTGATTTCACAGTTATTTTACTTCCTGTGTTTTTACTTAAGCGGTCTCAGAACATAACATGAGATCTATTAGAGTCCTGTCATTCTCAGGACGTATGAAAGATTAATGATACTATCGGTAATATCAGATTTGATCATATCTATATCTCTCAGAGATAAATGCTAAATATAACCGGGAATCTATGTAACTGATTACACGGTTGTTTCAGATATTAAATTGAATTCAATTCCTTTCTGTTAAATTTTCAATATGTTGCGCAATAATTATAGGGTTGCTTTCAATTAGATTTACAATCGAAATAGTATCCAAATTTTATTGTCTATTAAAAAGATGCAAGCCATATACTATTTGTAAGTCAGAAATTGGATCGTCAAACCAAATTTACACTTCTGACCATAAGTATTTGGGCACTCTTGGATTTTAGATTTTTATATACAAAGTATGTACTTAGGAAATACATTCCAGCATTATTGAATAATATGCTAATATCAGTAAGATTCACTTAAATTCATTAAACAATATCGGCCTATTTACTTCTTTTATCTGCATGAGAGGTAATACCGTCATAAAAGCGCAGGTAGAAGCCACAACAATGAGGGTATTTCTTGAAATTCCACGAAAAATGTAACAGTTGGTAATTTTACTATGAATCATGAAGCTATAATAAAGCCATTTGAAGTAATACTTTTAAATTATGGTCAGTTATCCTTCCATGCCAGTAGCGACAACACCTCTTAACGAATAGTGTTTATAATTTCATTTAAAATTTGAAAACATGCCGAAAAGAAAAGAAATTATCATAGTGTTGAGCGTGTTCTGATAGTAGCACAACATAACTTAGGCATAAGCCATCGTCAAATTGCTAGAAAATTACATTTAAATCCATCTACTGTTGATTATAACATCAAAAAATACAGTGAAAGTGGTAGTCCTCTAAATAAAGTACGACAACATCAGCTCAAGATATTGCAATCGTGGTGTCCAACAAGCGAAATAGAAGAAAAACAGCTCCAGAAATCGCCGCAGAAATCAATACTGTGTTTCCGAAACCGATTAGCGTCCACGGTTAAACGCCGTCTTCAAAAAGCCGGCCTTCACGGACGAATTGCGATGCAAAAACCCTCGCTTCGCCAAATTGATAAGAAAAAGAGGTTACAATGGGCATCGAAATTGGAGATTGGAGCAAGTTATTGTGGACCGACAAATCAAAATTCGAGATTTTCGGTTCGCAAAGACGAGTGTTTGTAAGAAGATCTGTAGGTGAACGTGTACTAGAACAATACGCAGTCTCTACTGTCAAACACGGCGATGGTTTCTTTAATGATTTGGGGTTGTTTTGTTGGTACATCCGCATGTGGTCTTGTAAAAATTCAAGGTATAGTGAGAAAAAAGCAATACAAACGCATCTTAAAGGAAAATCCAATACCCTCTGGTGTAAAAATGTTGGGTCAGAATTTTGTTTTCTAATTGGAAGAGGAAAGGACACTAACAATCATGAAATGGCCACCCCAAAGCCCGGACTTGAATCCCATCGAGTTATTGTGGTAAGAACTCGATTGGGAAGTAAGAAAAACTGTTCCAATTTCAGCGGCTGACATGTGGAACAAACTACAGGTAGTATAGGTTCGAATAACTCCGGAAACCTTGTTAAAATTAATTGCAAGAATGCCCCGATTATGCGACGCAATCATTAAAAGTAAAGGAGCTTAAATACCAAATGTCATGAAACCCAACCTTCTCCAGTGCTATACGCGTTCTCTAACTTGTGCGAGGCCGAGCGTTGTCATGATGCAGAATTGGCACTTTGTCTGAACGAACCCTACGCAGTCGTCGCTTCAGATTTATTAGGGTGTTAACGTATTCTTCGGAGTTGACAGTACAGCCACGTTCTAAAAATTCAATATGAACGATGCCATCGCAATCCCAGAAAACGGTAATCATGACTTTCCCGGCAGATGGAGCTGCTTTGAATTTTTTCGGTTGTGGCGAACCCTTATGTCTATACTCTATGGACTGACGTTTCATTTCAGGGTCGTAATGATGTGCCCACGACTCGTCGCTACACCCTCCGCAGTAAGAAATTCGATGACAGCTCGTTGTTTTAACCGCACGTCCATGACGGTCGCCATTTTTAGAACTGTCGTGCGCAAACGCGATGTTGCTGAGAATCTTCACTAGGGAGACTTATGTACCAAGAGTTAAGGTAAATGGCAAACCACTTTTGACACTGTCTGGCCCATCATTATAAAAGTTATGGCCATGGAGGCATTAGTTATCAATACGCCCTCGTATCTGTTTGAACGTTTCCCATGCATGATTTGCGGTAAATTGTTCAATATTTATAATTCTTTCCTTTATTCAATTATTTATTACTTTGTGGTACTGTCTCCTTATTTCTTCATCAATTAATTTATATGTTCTTATGGTTTCGAAATGTATTTTTCTCTCCTTATACGTTCGTGTGGCGCCAGGAAATATTTCAGTGCTGTTTTTGAAGATCAGTGGTGTACACTGAGAGATGTAACAGCAATATGGGTAGGAGCAAAAACCGTTAGTGCTTTTTCTTTTCTCACATTGCTTTTGCCGGTAGTGATTCCATCAATATCATGAGCTATTTATTTAGCATTGTCTTGGTTATTCTTTTTAGGCACTTTTTTCATGTGTACTTCTACGTTAAAGTTCACTTTTGTTTGAAAATTATTCTGTAGATAACTTCTACCTTAGCCTTTTAAAATCACAAGTAACTGACATGACTGCATTATGCACGGATATGTCGTACTGTTTTAAACAAGGTAAGTGCAATTAACAATATGAATATAAATAATATACATTTCACGAATTCTAAGTAAATAAATGCTTTTTTAAGAAAATGAAACTGTTGATTTATGAACAAGACCTAAACGCATTCTGGAATTAATTAATTAAGAAAACTATTTACTATCCTCACGAAAATATTATTTTGTGTTATAACGGCCATTTACTTATATTAAGAATCCCTTTTTTAAAATTTTCTGCAAGATTTTCTTGAATCAAGTTAACAAATGTATTAAATAAAGAAATACAATTATTTCATTTCAAGTATATACTTCTCTTAAACGGAGAAAAAAGCGCTAAGAAAATATTTCTTTTGATTATATTTAAATAGTTATTGTATTGCGGATAATTGAAACAGTAAATTGTCTTGAATTGAAGCGGACAGTCTTGATACAAGTAAACATTCCTCTGTGTGTTCTAAGTCACAATTTAATAAAATGTTTAACATTAACTGCCATAATGAAGAAAGGATTATATTACGATATCAAAAATGTGATTAAAACACCATTTAATTCTGCTGACATCGTATATTTCCTATTTACTTCATAATAAATAAGAGAAGTACATCATCTCAGTATCTAAAATCTAAAACATTACAATAGCATCTCATTTAAAACTCGAGTCTACAAAATATGCTTAACATGCTCTAACAGTTAAAATCTGTATAAATAGCACTCAATAGTAATTTGTTAATTCAAAATCTGTTGCAATAGGATGGCATCTTGATTAATGCAGTTGACCGTACTTTAAAGTCATGCCATACGAGCTAAAAATAGGCGATTTAAGGTACTTTATCAAGTGTTTTTGGGTTTCTGAACGATTGATATCGATCATGGAAGACATCAGTATCACATCTACGATTAACATTGTTGATAAAAATTTATTGATTGATTACCAATATGTTTTGAGCTGGGGTTGTTAAGATTTGGTAACAAAAATCGGCTTAAATATTTCTCATTACATTTTAGAATTAGAAACCAATATTTTTACCAACCCCACTCTTATTACGATTTAATTAATATATGGTAAATATTTGCAAATTTGATCTTAGTTTGTTTTATGATCAAGCTGCTCTTTCCGAATACACGGAAAAAACTGGAGCAACTCCCATCATATATCAAAGTCAAAAAAGACAATAAAAATAAAAATAATGCTTTTACACAATGAAATCGACTTATACGTTGTTTGACAAGTGAAATTCATTAATTTAATGGTACAAAGTATATATTTTAACGTCTTTTAAGATATGATTTATGTAAATAATGCGAGGGTGTTCTTTTTTATGCCTATAAAATAAAATTACATACACAAAAATAAAACAAAAACAAGAAATTATACATTAAATGTCTTCATATACAGAATGTTTTCGGACAAACCGGAAATACTTGAATACGGATTATTTTGAGTCTAATTCCCAATAGACTTTCCCAAAACACCCTGTGTAGTTTCACCTTAAATATCTACTCAATAGACCGTGTTGGTAATGACATCTTTTTATATTTAATTGAATTTTTTAATACCTGATTATAGCAATTGAAGAACGTAATAAAATCCCGTATGTGAAAAAAAACGAAAAGACCTATAACAGTATTTCAACTCCTGGTAATTGGCTGACTTTGACATTTTATATTAACATTTCCTTTTTAGTATTTTAGTTAGTTGTAGTGTTTAATATGTGATCTTACAAGTGATCAGTTAGCAACGACACCTGCTTATTGTTAACAAGAGCTTTGTTTGGTATCATCTATACATTTTTTTGTAATAAAGCGTTTGTTATTGTTTAGTGCAATACACACTATTGGTATGTTCAAAAGTACTATATATCCTGTGATCATTATGGCTTTCATCATTTGATTATCATATAAGTGTGTGCATGGTATAAAGTTAACTTCAATTTGTTCGTTTTCAACCGTTGTTAAACACATTAAAAGATGAACTACTTTTTGACTACACTTTTGTGCACTTTGTAGTGTATATATATACACCAGTTCATGATAGCAAACAAAGCTAAGCTCTTATAAAGGCCTTTTTTTTTTAAGAAAGATAAACACAATATTCACGGCGCACTCCGCACCACACAAATTATTAATTAACTCGGGAAGGCCTTTTCGAAGACACGTGGGTCATCATCATCAAGCCAAGTACCAATCGGTACTTGGCTTGATGATGATGATATTGCGTTTACCATACTACCGCACAGTCCTTGCTATCATTATTTAAAAAGAAAGATTTTTGACGGATTTGAGCATACTTTCTCCTAATAAAATGTCATGATTATCAATTATTTCATATCTTACGAATTAAAAAAATAATAAATAAGTTAACTTGTCATAATTCACATGCAAGGTATTAAAATTAATTTGAAATTACTTTATTAATTATTGAAATAAATTTCATTGTTTTATTCTGCATGTCATAAACGAAGCTAAATCTTCAAATTAACTTTGAAAGAGCTGTCTTTCAAATTTTTTATGGATATTATAAACTTCCTGTTAGAGTAGATATTTAAAATGAATGTTTGTGCTAAGTCATAGAGATATCAACAAAAATATAACGTTATCTCACACAAGTTAGACATGTATAATCCAAAAACAATTACACACGACTTAAAATTAGCTTATATACATTATTGTCTAGTATAAAGTGTTTAATCTTTCGAATAATATCCCAGATTACATCATCATAAATAAAATAATTTTTTTTTAGGTTCAATAAAATATTTAAAGGATTTTAAAAACATCAATGAAGTAATTTCTGCAAACAGCATGATTCTCTTACTTAAATTCTAAAATTGAACCTCATTAAACATGAGAATAAAGGTTTAAAATTGAAAAATTATAAGTTTCCTACACATAAATATTTTATGTAAGTATACTCATCGATACCATGATGGGAACCTTCTCTTCCAATCCCAGATTCTTTAACGCCTCCAAATGGAGCCTCTACGCAAGATATCAAACCTTCGTTGATGCCCACCATGCCGACCTCTAATGCTTTACCAACTCTGAAGATCTGCGACACGTCTTCCGAATAAAAGTATCCAGCTAGGCCTCTTTCGGTGTTGTTAGCAATTTCAACGGCTTCATCCTCTGTTTCGAATTTGATTATCGTAGCTATAGGACCGAAGACTTCTTCCTTGTAGACTAACATATCTTCTTTGATATTGGTTATGAGTGTGGGTTCATAGAACAATTCTCCCAATCCGTTAGCTGGTGTTCCTCCAACAACTACTTTAGCACCTTTACTTTTCGCATCTTCCACAATGGAGTCAATTTTTTTGAATTGGGCAATGTTAATTAGGGGACCATTGGTTACACCAGGCTGGAAACCATCTCCCAATTTAATATTCTTGATTTCGGCAGCAAATTTATTTATGAAATCATCGTAAATTTTCTCTTGGACTAAAAATCGGTTTGCCGAAACACAGGTTTGCCCGCAGTTTCTAAACTTTGAAGCCATGGCCCCTCGTACAGCATGATCAACATTAGCTGAGTTAAAAACAATGAAAGGGGCATTTCCCCCTAATTCTAATGCTACTCTTTTAACGTGCCTTGAGCATTGTTCATAAAGAAGCTTACCAACTTGCGTCGAGCCAGTGAAAGATATTCCTGCAATTTGAGGGCTTTCACAAAGTAATTTTCCAACTGCTGGAGCATTCGTGCGGTCACAAGTAACGACGTTGATAACTCCATTTGGAATACCAGCTTCTTGTGCTAGGTGTGCGAGTGTTAAAGCAGTTAGAGGTGTGTCTTCCGCTGGTTTTATAACGCAGGTGCATCCCGCAGCTAATGCAGCTGCAGCTTTTCTAGTTATCATAGCGTGGGGAAAATTCCAAGGTGTAATTAATCCAACAACACCAATTGGTTGTTTTTCTACGATGATTTTTCTATTTTGAACTGGGCTTGGGATTGTTTCACCTCTAATTCTTCTAGCTTCTTCAGAAAACCATTCCACAAACGAGTTTCCATATACAACTTCGGCATTGGATTCTATTAGAGGCTTACCACTCTCAGTTGTCATAATTTTAGCAATACTTTCACTGTTTGCGTTTAGTAGATCGTACCATTTTCTTAAAATTTGTGCTCTTTCCTTAGCAGTTGTTTTATGCCATTTCTTAAAAGCTTCGCTAGCTGCATCTATTGCTTTTTGTACATCGTTGACGTCCATATCAGGTACTGTACCGACGATTTGTCCGTTCGCTGGGTTTCTTACATCGAAAGTTTTTTGATTGGAAGCCGTATCCCATTCTCCATTGATAAAAGCCTTGGTGTTTAGCAAATGCATGGTTCTCGCCGCCATGTAAAGATTATTAACGGATCGAAATCTAGATACTAAATAACTCATTTTAAAAATGTTCATTATGTTTTAATATCACTTGCCAAATCTTTTCTATAGGTTATCTTCGGGCCTCCGGGCCGTATTGATTAGGACAGCACTTATATTTGAAGTTAGCCTTGAGCAGTTAAATAACAATACCGGCACATGATTTTTGGGAATGCTGTATTGCGTAGTATTCAATTGATTATAATTTACATAATTAAATTATCAACATAATTTAACATATGATCCAATATAAATCAGAAAGACTTGTAAGATATGCAACTTATCCTACACAAGTACCTGTGAGAAATCTTTGAATTAACAGAGCAGCGCCACAACGCGGTCAGTAATAGAATTAAAAGCCTTGAGACTTCAAAGTTTAGCCGTTGGTATTATCTGCAATCCGGTATTTTTAGGAAAAAAAGTGGCGTTTTAAATAGTTTAAATAGATTTCCTTCAGAATAAATAGAATTTATTAATAATTTTATTTCAAAGTAAATAAATAAATCCATTCATATAGCTTAGATATAGATTTTCTAGGTACGCTCTTTTTCTGTTCTTTTATTGTGCGTTAGTCATAGTAAATTACATGTTAGCTCAAAGTAATTACCAATGTGTATTGTACTTTGTTACAATATAGTTTAAATCACAAACCGTGAATCCTGTTTATAGTTTTACCACATAGTATTCAACTTACAATCCGGAACATGAGCATTTCATGCACAATACAAGGCGTAAAATTATTTGGCATTGAATATTATTACGCTATATTGGATATTTATTTAAAAAAATGAATATTATTTACTGAGCAAAGTGCATAATTATATGATTAAAATTAGAGATGATTATAATAATTGCAAAGCAATATTGTAATTCTCTTATCTAATAAATTCCGATATTAGATAAACAAACCACAATAAAATCTAAAGTAATTTTGGCAAATGATGTAATAGTTTATCTAACCAAATAATAATTTATAGTAGATACCTTTTGGGACAATAGAATTGTCAGGATATGTGGTTAAGGTTCAGAATAATCAGAATTATACAATAATAGTAACGTAAGAGGAAAAAAGATCGGAAATGCCAAGTATTTACGTACGAAGTTTTCGGCAAGAAACTGAGATGGACTTGAATAGGAATGAAGTTTCCAAGTTGCGTTGAAATTCAAAGTAAGGCGATTACGTGTAGAAAATGGGGATTTTAACGTAATAAGTAATAATTGATAGCAATCGTAAGCGAAAGTATAAAAATTAACGATGTCTTTATGTATTCCTTTGGTGTCATTTAAGAAATTTTGAAAGAAAGTTGAAAGTAAAAGTATTCGTAAAACATGTAATTTCAAACAGCAGAAATTTCTAATAAATGGTGCTTAATTTCTCTTCAAAAATAAAGCATAAGAAGCGTGAGTTTTGAGCATTTTTACACACTATATTGAATAACTAAGGAGGTAGGAAAGAACTTTGGTCTGGTTGTCACAAATTCTTTATTACAAAATTCGAATTATCACACCTATTTCATGCCAAAAACCACATCCTCGTGCAAGAATTGTGATTATTAATTAAGAAAATAAATTTTCTTGCAAAAATCAGTTTCTATTCAAGAAAAATATAAGAAAATAATGTTGGATAAAATAAATATCTTCTTAGGGTTAGAAAATCAAGAAAATCCAAGACAGAAAAATGTTTCCTCCAAGTAAATCATTTAGTTTTAAGTTAAGAAAGTATTCGTATTAAAGGTAGGAATGAAAAAAATGGTTCAGATTTCACAAAATTCTATTGAGAAATTAGGCGATTGGTTTCGTGTTCAAAAAATACATCATCAGAGCAGCTATAAGGATATCCAATAAAAGAAAAATTACAATAATGGAAAAAATCTAGTTAGTAATTAAAATTAGGAGTAAGTGAATGAACTAACGAAAAAGTTTTTTTTATATGTTACAGTATAATTAAATTATTTCTTTAATAATGTAATTAAATAGGGATCATTTTTATGTAGTTTAATAATTAATGAGTTAATAATTAAGTTTATTTATCCCTTTTTTATTATTACTTATTATGTATTTAAAAAAAACTATAGTTAAATTAGTACACATGGTAGATACATAGTAATAAAAAAAAATAAATTAACTGGTATCTTTTGAAAATGTTTATGAAACGTTGTATGTTAAAGGTTATATCACTGTATGAGTAAGTATGGCATCTGTATTCCGGTTTCTATCGCTACTATCTAGGACGGCATGACTATATCTCTTGGAAGTAGGTGGCGTCAGGAAATATTTCAGTGCTGTTTTTGAAGATTAGTGGCATAAACTGAGAGATGAACAACAATTGCCCACATGGCAAAAAGCGTTACTGCTTTTTTCTTCCCGCATTGTTTTTGCCCTGTTCCTAGGTACTTCTTTCATATGTACTTCTACATTAAGTTCACTTTTGTTTGAACATTATTCTGTAGATAACTTCTATCTTAGCCTTTTTAAAATCACAAGCAATGAGAATAACTGATTACTGCATTATGTACTACGGATATGTCGTACTGTTTTAAACAAGATAAGTGCAATTAATAATGTGGATATAAATAATGTGCATTTCAAGAATTCTAAGTAAATAAATTCTTTATCTTAAGAAAATGAAACTATTGACTTATGAACAATATCTAAACGCTTTCTGGAATTAAGAAAACTATTTACTATCCTTAAGAAAATATTGTTTTGTGTTATAACGGTCATTTACTTATATTAAGAATCCCTTTTTTAAAATTTGTTCTTGAATCAAGTTAACAAATGTCTTAAACAAATACAATTATTTTATTAGAAGTATATGCTTCTCTTAAGTAGAGAAAAAGACGATAAGAAAATATTTCTTTTGATTTAAAACAGTTATTGTATTGCGGCTAATTGAACCAGTAATTGTCTTGAACTGAGGCGGACAGTTTTGATTCAAGTAAACGTTTGTCTGCTAAATGTAATCTTTATAAGATTACATTTAGCAGTGCAAAATACATCCAAGGTCCACATGAAGACTTGAAGAAGTGTTATACAAACAAAATTTAAAATTAATAAGATCAAACATAGGATGTGCTTTTTGGCATTAAATCGGTAGCAGTTCGAGTTTTATAATGAAAAGTTTGTGAGAACTAGACGCTTTTTTTACATTTTTGGTTAACAGTTTGCTCACACAGAATCGCCATGGATTATTCTACTATATTAATGCATTTAGATCAATTTTGCTGCATTTAGATTGATTTTGTTCAAAAGGTACACTGGAAGTCGCTTATTGTGGCATCTTTAAGGTCGTTTGCGCCTCCTATCCAAATAATGTAAAAATCTAACGGTTATACAGTTATCGTTTAGTACGATATATCGCTTATAGCGTAACTCCTAAAACGAAACACACGGCTTACAAAGGCGACCACGTGCGATTTTAAAAATTTTCGCAGAATTAACGAAGAAGTTTCCTTTACCTCAAAGAGTTCAGATAAAAATAGGGCTAGCTCCAGTAAGCATTCGGGTATTGAAGATGCATTGTAGAGCGGTTTAAGCAATAAAGAACCCTTAACACCCCCCTTAGCGGGCTAATATTGCAAAACAACGCGACTGCTTTTGCTACAAAAAGAAAAGACATTGAAATCTGGAGTGCATGGATACAGTGTTTCAGAAAAAGACACAACATCGTATTTCGTATTTTAAAAGTTTGGGACGAGTTTGAGTCTATTCCGAAGGACGTGCTAGATACCTGGACACAAGCAGTATTCCCAGAAATTACAAAAGGTTGCACAGACTACGAAATTTTTAACGCTCATGTGAAACGAGCTTCTTAAACCGACCCCAAATCGCACAATGCATTTCAAAGGGGAGAAGTATAGCGGTGGAAAATTACCTAAAGGGAGGATAACAATAATGGTTGCGGCTAATATGAGTGGAACAGAAAAAGGAAAACTTTTAGTAATCGGAAAGTATGCAAAGTGAACTACAAGAGTAATAAAAGAGCATAAATGACGAGAGTTATTTAGAGCTTGGCTAAAGGAATGGGACAATCAATTGTGATTAAAAAAAAAGGAAAATTTTACTGTTTGATGCCAATTCTACCGCTCATGATGACATCCCTTTAAAGACTATAAAGTTAGCGTTTTTATCTCCTAGCACTACAGCTGCTTTACAACCGATGGATCAAGGGGCAATAAAATTTCTAAAACCAATTCACAGGAAACAAATTGTTTTCAAATTAATTCCCGATAACGAAATTAGTGCTGCATAAACAAAATTTAACATATTAGATGCAATTTTAATGTTGGACAAGGCATGGACTGAGGTTTCATCACGAGCAATTGCGAATTGTTTCAAAGGGTCTAGCCACAATTCGACGCCACAAAAAGCATAGAATCTTTTGTTGAATGAGCTGGGCAACTCGATTTACCAATTCCTATCCTAAATTTGAGGACATTGACAACGAGGTCTATCAGGACGAGTACTGAAAAGATAAGAAAATTGCAGTTAAGGCGATTGCAACTGCAGAAACGACCGTTAAAGGTTTTTTTATCCCCACTACATATTTTCTGATCGTATTTTCGTTTACAGGGAATTCCATTGTTGAATTTGATCCAGAAGAGACATATGAGAACGCCGATATAGAAAAAGTAGTACCGTCTTTGAGTGATACTTGCGCTGCTTTAAAGACGCTGTTTACATTTATTCCCAAGCCACTAAGGGATCGAAGGAAATGAAAACGCAGATAAGCTGGCCAAAGAAGCAGCGAATATGCCTTTCATTGGTTCTAACCCCTTCCCTAGAAGAGCCACATAACACAAGCAATTAAGACATGGGAGGACAATGAAAATGCCTCGTACTAGGAAAATGTTCCAGGACAAAAACAGGCGAAAACACTCATATCAGGCTCACCAAAGACAGCAAAAATAGCGCTATCGTTCAGCAAAAGGCATCTTAGATTATTGGCAGGACTTCTGACAGGCCACGTAGCCCTAAAATCTCATTTATTTAAACTAGGTAAAGCTGAGGATCAAATCTATCGTCTATGTCAAGAAGATCTGGAGACGGCAGAACACATCCCATGTAAATGCATTAGTTGCACACGACATCAACATTTCAGTAGGCCATTTCTTGCACTTACTGAACTGACGGAAGGAGATCCTAGAGTAGTACTAAGGTTTATTAAAAGCCTCCAACTTTTTTAACACACACAAGGGCCATTTTGTAACAATAGATCTATCCAGGTCGCAGTGAGTAAAGGCGTCTGTGCCATGGCACGAATATAATAATAAATAATAATAATAATAAAGGGAATATTTTCATGTTTGAAAATAAGTTACGACTAATAAAACTAAATAAAAATATTAAAAAAAATTCAAAAAACAAAATATTATTTTCAAATATAACTTATATACATATGTACAATATGTAGTATTTTATTATTAATTAATTAATACACATCGTTAATTTTTTGAGGAACATCAGATATGACATCTATCGGATACAAAGGCGAATAAGTCACAGTCAAGATTTGTTGAAAACAAGTTTAAGTGCTTAATACTATTTTTAAAACTTGTAAATCTTACCTCTTTACTTTATTTTTATCAACTTTTTTCAAATCTTCATGGAAAAGTCCATTTATAAAATGTACAATCATGGAGTCTTCAGGATACATTTTCAAAAATGTCTCAAATTGTCAACTTTATTTCACTAACACTGTAACATTTCACCTGATATCTTACACCTACGATATCGAAGAAGGAACTAAATGAGATACTTACGAAATATATCTTATATATATAGAGGAAATTCCCGATCGCTTGGTCAATGGAATTACGATTTGCAAAGGCAGATAATGTTCTTACGAAGGTGGTGGTTTGTAAAGACGGTTCCACTTGCGGTCAGTTTTCTAAGATAAATTAAGTGATAAAGTGAAAATCACGTAGGTAATTTTTAATGCAAATGCACTACATTTTTTATGATTGCGTTTGTGTTACGCATAGTTTCCTGAAATGATCCTTTTTATGGTTCTTAAATTACTAATTTAGACGGAAATTAATCACCGGGAGATTATTTGTTTATTTACGTTGGCAATTCTCTTTGAAATACGTTGAAATTTCTCTTAAAATTCGTTTGGTTTTGTTATATTATAAGTAACTTGCTTAGTACTTTTAATTTTTCCACAAAGACGTTTTGATTGCAACCTTCAGCAAAGTCCATCTTTAAGAAGGAGTATAAAAAGGGTGTAAACCATAACCGACATTCCGACGTTATCAAACATGTTATGCATAATAGAAGTGGGAACATTGGTATGTTGCAAGCGCAATATTTGAACTTAATACAGGATAAAAAAACCATTTTATTTCCGGGTAAAGTACAGCAAATAGCGCTGCTGCTCTATGGTCAAAATCGACAAAAATCAAAAATCCAAAAATTGAAAGCTAAGACTAAGAATATGCTATGAAATATATGTTTTCTAATAGTGAATTAACCGAGTTTTCATACTACCGGTCTATATTGTTCATTCGTAATTACTAGAGTAACCAAAACTTGCGGACTCGCATAGGCGTCGGTATTACGGGTTAATATAAGAATACGAAAAATTCATAAACAAAACTTATTTGCTAATTATTCAACAAATTAGAGGCATCAGGATGTGAACTACTGTAAACTTGCATCATTGCATATGTTTCCACAGTTACTTCTTTAAACCTTGTGCGTCGACAAGAACAAATATTCTTATACATAGAAAACGATCTCTCCACATCTAAGGAAGTTACATTTGCATGTAGAAATTGTTTTTCAAAATCACTTAAAAGTTCACTATTCTTACACTTATTACAAACGGCCTCTAAAGTATTAAAATCGGGATTTTTCCTTAAAACATCTGCCAACTTTTGACTAGCGTATAATCCTGGCGTATCATTTAATGTGTATAATTTATTTTTTACACTCTCCACTATGTCTAATGATTCTTGCAATGACAATTCAGTACATTGTAGTTTTCTGATGGCATCTAGTAATACTGTATAATTGGTACATATTGTTGTTAAATCTCCTAAAAGTTGAGGAATTTGAAATTCTCTTTGACTTTCTCTAATTGCTTTGGATTCATTCCGATTAAATCGCATTATAACTGATTGAATTTGTTGAAAATGGATCAAATAGTAAGAAGCTGCTGTTAGCCAAGTACCCCATCGCGTTAAAATTGGTTCAGGAGGTTCGGGGAATACCTGGACAAAATTTACGAAATTCTTTTAAACGTTTAGGAGATTTAAGAAACACTGCTTTAGTACTTCCAATCATCCGATCAACGTTTCCGTAATGTTGTCGAACAACTTCACCAACTAAATGCAAAGCATGCAGCACGCAGGTTATATGTATTAAGTTAGGAAATATATGTTTCAAGGATCGCCCAACACTTAACATCGTTGCTGCACTATCTGTCACAATCATCACAACTTGATCTTGGGCAATTTTAAATTTTTTCAAAGCGTTCATTATCACTTTTTGAATATTTTCCGCGGTACATTGTTGAACACGTTTGCAAGCTAACAAATATCGAGATGCTGTGTTCTCACTAGATAAAACGCGAGCTATTAGATTCACAATACTGTTTTTCTTTATATCGGTCGTCTCATCCACGGTAATCCATATTTTTTTGGAACATAAATCACGTTTACATACATTTTCTAGCATCTCTTTCATTCGCGGCAAATGATTCTGTAATTGTGTTTGTGAGGGTAATGGGTACTTTGGAACGTATTGTCGCCAAAACGTTTTAAAAGCTGCTTTTCTCACCAACGACAACGGAAGATTACAAGAGGTAAACATAATTAATAAATGTACGAGGAATAGCGTATAAGGTATTTCAGTTCTTGCATTTCTTATATGCTTAATACCATTGACATGCCTCTGGCAATCAGTTCTGTCCAATGCAGCCAAACGAACATTGCATATTAAGCAAAAAACTGCACTACCGTCATATTTTAAATGGGGAAAAAGTGACACATACTTATGTACATTAGTAGCAAATCTATTAGGAGGCATTGTTTTCTTAGTTATGTAAATATTAGTTCTATATGAAACGATACACTAATTATGTATTTGGTATAATACTACAACACACAAAAACACCAGCTATATTTTCAAAAGCGACACGTAAGTACATAACCTTGACCGTTCGACTAATTTCTGCAACAGCTCAACCGGTACTAAAACGAAATCTCTCTCAGCGCGGTTTAACATGATGTATATTCAAGGTCGACACTACATGCCTGCTTCTCCACCGGTTTAGTTTATTTATGAATTTTTCGTATTCTTATATTAACCCGTAATACCGACGCCTATGCGAGTCCGCAAATTTAGGTTACTCTAGTAATTACTTATGTGAAGTTACAGGCCTGCAAAGCATTAGGAAATTCTGAAATACACCGTTTACGGAAGCCGAATTTGGAAGGCGAATTTGCTGCTTGATGTTATCGAAATACTAACATTAATACATCATTAGAAATTGCATTTAATGAGCTTTAAAGAACAACTTCGGTTTTTGAAATAGTTTACATAGATATGGTATAAATAGACAACCGATCAAGTATGCTCGACGAAGTAATTTTAAAATTTTAGCTAAGGTTTTAACTATCAGGAGGGATTTTCCGAGTACATCTTTTTCACCTACAATAGGCAACAATGTTCTTTATGAGGTAGTGAAAATAAAACTTGCGCGTTCAATAAGTTAGTGGAAGTAGTTATGAAGGTAATTGATGTTTCTTTCCAAGCCTTAATTGCACATCTCAAATTACCGTAGTTGGCGAAGTCTTGATACAGAGATTCTATATTATCTTACAAAGTTTGGCATGCGCTCAAAAGATGTATTTGTAAAACCCCAAAATGCTACATATCGTAGCCTTAGTAAAAAAAGCTCGTAACTCCATTTTTTATCAACAATGAGATTTGATTGCCATCTAATAATAACTGAAAACAGGTTTTTAGAATTATTTTTTCCCAAAAATCATTCAAATTATTCGATAGCCTCTAAAAGAGAAACAAAAGTTTACATTGTGATAATACAAAAACCAAACAGTTCTCTTGATCCCCTGTAAATTTCCTTTTAATGGAGTTATACACTTTTCTCTCTAAGGCAACGATATGTAGAGTAAACACCAACATGTATTTCATGTTATATGTCTTTAATGCCAAGGAAGCATTATTTATTATATAACTTACATCCTAAAAAGTAAATGCTTTTCTGAAATAAAGCAATTAGTAGGTAAACTATACCGGTTCTGGGCCACTTCAAGGTCGCGCTTTTAATCCGCGGGTAATTTGGCAGAATCGAAGCCAAAGGCACTTTTGATTAGCGGTTCGCGCTTTTAATCAGCGGGTAATTTCGCGGAATCGAAGTTTGATTAGCGGGTCGCGCTTTTAATCCGTGGGTAATTTCGCGGAATCGAATTTCATCCGCGGAAAATTTCGCAATGACGCGGTTCTTGAAATTTTCTACAGGTGCCTGTTGCAAGGGGCCGTTGTGAACGGCTTTTGAACGGCTTGTGAACGGCTTTTGAACGACTACTGAACAGCTTCTGAACGGCTACTGAACAGCTTCTGAACGGCTTTTGAACAGCTTTTGAACGGCTCTTGAACGGCTTCCGCTAATCAAAAAGTGTCTTTGACTTCGATTCCGCGAAATTACCCGCAGATTAAAAGCGCGAGCCGCTAATCAAAAGTGCCTTTGACTTCGATTCCACCAAATTACCCGCGGATTAAAAGCGCGACCTTGAAGTGGCCCAGAACCGGTATAGTTTACTTACTGCAATTCTATAGCACACAGACAATAAAAGATAATTACGGTTTCTAATAAGATGAGCATGAGAAGTATTAGCAGAAAATTCAGATAAGTGTTCGAAAAAAAAACATAGAATTTCTAGAATGTAGGCTCCATAAAAAATTAACATTCTATGTGATCTGAAAGTATCCCTACATGACTTAAGCCAAGAAAGACTAAAAATAATTCTTATAGCCCGTTTCTGTAGTAGAAAAATACGGTTTACGTCAGAGCCGGAACCCTAATGAATTATACCATGTCATCTTAGAGTAGAAATTAGAAAAGTAAAATGTTCTTAAAACACTCAAACTATAAGATCTTGTTGAAAAGAGCATAACAAACTTTAGATAATTCATTAGAGGGGTTGTCAATGTGGTCATTCCATTTTAAGTTTTCATCAACAAAAATACCCAAAGGTAGGCATAAAGATGTAAATTCAATAATGCTGTCACTTAAAACGAAGTAATTTACATTGTATTTGAGCTTATTATGGAATAGGGTACATTTCGTCGTGCTACTGTTAATTAACAAGTTGTTAAATGATAACCGTTGATAAAGATGGGAGTATACTGTATTAGAAATATGAAACAGGTCCTTCAGGTTACTGGAGGTCAACATAACATTAATGTCATCGGCGTAAAGAGTCAGGTTATCACGAATATTCCAAAAAAACAATGAAAATTGAAAAAGTGTAGGGTCCAAAACAGATCCTTGGGGAACACTTTTGTTGATGATGCATATCGGGAAAAAAGTTTTATTGATAACAATTTTTGTTGACGATTTTGTACCAATTATATCGTTCCATTTTATAAAGAAGAATATCGTGGTTAACATTATCAAAAGCTTTTGATCATTCAGTATAGCAATAAATCAACATAACAATACAAGGTATATTAGAGCAACATTGGTTGAAATTTGTTTTAAAAACCGAAAAAGAGCTGTATTGATGGAACAATTTGGGAGAAAGCCATGTTGATTTTTACAAAATAATTCAAATTTACTGAAAAATTGTAGATTCATAAATTTTAGAGAATGTAGACAAAATGATGATAGGACGATAGTTGTCCAAGTTAGTTTGATGATCATTTTTATGCAAAGGTTTAACACTAGCTAGTTTTAAAGCGGTAGGAAATATACTTTTACTAACGGAAAAGTTTATTAAATATATAAGTTAAAGAAGCTTCTCTTGACGAGAAAAGCAGAAATGGAGTCATGACCAAATGTTCTAGAGTTATCTAATTTGTAAATAGCATATAAACAAGTGCATGAAATAAGCACTCGTAAATACCACAAAAACATCTCAAAACCATTTATTTTGTTCGTTTCCATTCCTTTACGAGCTATGGAATTTTAGTGTGGGGTTATTCCAGCCACATTCAGAAAGTTTTCAAAATACAAAGGAGATGTGAGCGATTAAAATTGCGGGTCTTGATTATATAGGCGATTGTGGGATGTTTAAGCGTTCCAGATATTGACGACACCTTGCGTATACATCTTGGATTGTATTAGTTTTATCAAAGAAAATCTTAGCAATTACAATCTAAATAATGACTACCACAGTTGGTCGACAAGGTTTATCTTGGACATTGGAATATCTCACCATCGCTTGAATAGAAGTAGAGATGGGGTGAATTATTTTGCTATTTAATGTTAAAACATTTTATCAACCAACATTAGAAATCTTTTCACTGAAAAGAGTTATAAAAATACCTAACAGCAGCGCTCAGGCGCAACTCCATCTTGCGTTAAGCAGTCCACGAACTGCTCGAGAGGTGGTTTAGCATCTGTATTCCGGTTTCTGTCGCTACTTTCTAGGACGGCATGACTATATTTCTTGGCACTAGGTGGCGCCGGGAAAAGTTTCAGTGCTGTTTTTGAAGATCAGTGGCATAAACTGTAACAGCAACATGGGTAGGAGCAAAAAGCGTTAGTGAATTTTTCTGCTCACATTGTTTTTGCCGGGAGTGATTCCATCAATACCATGAGGTATATCAGTATTATTTATTGTTTCTAGACACCCTTTTCATGTGTATACCTAACAGCAGTTAGGTATTTTTTATACAGCCTTAGCAAAGGCCTTTTATTTTGTCCAGGAGCTTTTAAAGAAGAATTTTGAAGATTCACTTACTTTCATGTAGATCCATCTTGCTTTTTGCTTTCGGACGAGCGTAAACACCGTGTGTGTACTAGCTTGAATAAAGATGAATAAGACGTACGCTAATTCTTAATATAAAAAATATGATTAAACATTTTGCAATGGTGTTAAAATTGTGTTAATTGTGCAAGTTACTGTTTCTTCAAATATTATTATTCTTTTAACATCAGGAAGAAATAACTGCTGTCTTTGAACTAAACTGAATGATCGTTTAGCGTCACTTTGCTCCTTTGTTCCCGATAGCATTTGTCAAATCAGGATATACATCTCGAATTACAACAGTTCAATTAAATTTTAATTGAAATTTCTTTCTCTAAATATAATCTATTGTAATTAGGGTTACTAGAGGTCCGAATTTCCCTGGAAATTCGGTTGGGGATAATGCGTTCATCGGAGTATGATGCAGCCGTCCGGAGAAATTCGCCCAGCTTTTTCGTTTGATTACTGTTACAAATTTAGTTTTCTAAGGGAATTATACACGTTTGCTATTTTGTGTTATATTACTTGTTAGGTTACTTACAGAAGTAAGTGTGAAGGAAGGTGTAAGTATAAGGTAAAGTCTTGGAGGTTCATATTTTTAGTCATTGTATGGTATCTAATAATATAAGCGATAGTTTAACTTTTGAAGAAAAATCTGAAAACATCATAGCGTCCGGATTTTTAAAGGAAAATATTCTGAGATGGACAAACTGCTTCCGGTAACCGTAATTGCCGTGGACAATCTGCCATGCGAAAATGCAACTTAAAGAGTGACTCTATGATCTTCGACATTACCGGCAACCCTTGAATGTAAGCTTTTACTATCGGAATTAACCAATTATTACCGAATAATTTTTAATTTGCGAGATTATGATAAAGAGACAACAGAGTTTATTCTGTTTTTGTAGGAAAACATTACATTAAAGACGAACCTTTTGGGCGTGAAGAAAATGGAGAGAAGAAGAGTTATTTAGCCGTTTCCCGGGATTATCATTGAAGGGAGATAACTGTAACTAATAAAATGCCAGACACAGGGAAAGGAAAACCCGAGGCTATATAAATGCTAGGAAACACCGAGAAAGAGATCAGGATTTTGAAGTGGATCGAGTGGAACAGGTGTTAATGACAGTTACCTTGGATGTGGAAATTTGTGAGATTACAGTATATTGTAATCGATACATTGATAAGTTTCTGGAATACAACTGCAATTATTTGGATTTTTTAAAAAATATTAAGACGTGCTAGATGAGTTTATACAAAATGTTAATTTGTTTTTATGGTACGAGAATTATTCGCATGTATGTAAATTAAACCTTAAAAGTAGGTTAAACAAATCCACTAGAAAAATAAATTTATTATACAATTACGCATTTGTTTTTAACATACTAGCTTTATAAGGTTTTTATACGCAAATTGTTTAGAAACTAGAACGATTTATTTCATTTTACCTTGAGTATTACATTTAAAATTATTAGTGTTAGAAAGTAACAATATTCAATCATTGTTACAACAGCAATTTGTTTAAGAACATACTCTTAAGTTAAAGTAATTTATTTTATGTAACTATAATTACTAAATCTACTGGTTAACGCTTGAAATTGACGTTTGAAATGCAGTAAAATGTACGTTTCAATGAACACAATGACGAAAATGGATATTTTTAGATATGAAAACCCAAGTCAATTACCTCACGGATTCATTGTGTTTTTCAAGTTCAATGTTAACGCGACCATAAGCTAGAAGGAAATAGCAACATTCACTTCATTAAGTATGCTAACTCGTTTTGCAAGGATTTTACTTTGTTATCTCTGTTGCACTAGTCTACATAACGTGCTTGCTATAATAATGCCGTTTAAACGCAGGTTTACGTCATTTTTTCTAGTTTGTCGACTTGTATAGAAAGTTGCAATCGGGTCAGACATAAGATCCGGTTGTGTTCTTTTAAAAGATAATAAATTCGAATATTTTTGTATTGCATTAAGGCAATTTAAAAACAGTATTTTAGATTTAGTTATTTACGTATATGTATGTGTATTGCGCGGAAAAGTTTTTGTAGGGTGGAGGGCATTTTCGTGCAGTATATAGTTTTAAGATTAGATTCTAGGCATTTGATGGAATAAACTATTTCCTTTAATTGATTTCAAGGTTTGAGTTGATGGAAAGCAGTGAAGTTTGAACTCCACTTTGCGGATTGTCATTGCGTTACCCTTGTTTCGGCTCTATACACGCAGAAATTTCTTGATAAAAGAAATTTCTTGCAAAAATTCGAATCTTATTTGTGTTAAATAAATATTTTCTTGGGGTTAGAAAATCAAAAAAATCCAAGCCAGAAAAATGTTTCTTCCAAGTAAATCATTTGGTTTTAAGTTAAGAAGATATTTATATTACAACAACCGGTGTCTTTTCAAAATGAAACGTTGTACGTTAAAAGTTATATCATTGTATGAGTAAGTATGGCATCGGTATTCCGGTTTCTGTCGCTACTTTCTGGGTCGGCGTGACTATATTTCTTGGCACTAGGTGGCGTCAGGAAATATTTCAGTGCTATTTTTGAAGATTAATTGGCGTAAACTGAGAGGTGAACAGCAATGTGGGCACGAGCAAAAAGCGTTAGTACTTTTCTCTTCTAACATTATTTTTGCCGGGAGTGATTCTATCAATACCATGAACTATAGATAAGCATTATCTTGGTTATTGTTTCTAGGCACTTTTGCGTGAACATTATTCTGTAGATAACCTACCTTAGCCTTTTTAAAGTCACAAGCAGTGAGAATAATTTATTGCGTTATGTACGGATATGTCGCACTGTTTTAAACAAAGTAAGTGCAATTAATAATGTGGATATGAATAATATGCATTTCAAGAATTCTAAGTAAATAAATGGTTTATTTTAAGAAAATGAAACAGTTTATGAACAATACCTAAATGCTTTCTTGAATTACGAAAACTACTTACTCTCCTTAAGAAAATATTGTTTTGTGTTATAACGGCCATTTATTTATACTAAGAATCCCTTTACTCAATTCTCAAAGATTTTCTTGAATCAATTTAACAAAGGTTTTAAAAAATGAAATATAATTATTTAATTACAAGTATATACTTGTTTTAAGTGGAGAAAAAAACGCTAAGAACATATTTCTTTTGTAATTTTAATTTCAATGGTAAATAAAGGCTATTATTATTATTATTATTATTACTATTATTAAATATTTTCATATGAAAACTTAGTTAATCAATAAAAGGGTTTGTAGATTAAACAATAATACAAAAGATTCATCTTTCACTAAGAAGTAGCTTTAAAGTTAAAAAATTTATTTTTGGAATTTTCAGTAACTGTTTACAGAACCAAAATACCTAGAGCAAGTTATATACAAACATATTTTAGTGATTAATCTGTAATTGCAATTAGACATGGTTATTCTTGGTATTAGCATTACGCATTTTTTCAATCTGACTTGCTTATTCATACAATGTATGTTTGTTTAGCTTGTGAGATCCTACGTAATGCACTGGTTATCCGATGCATTTCCTTATTAGATTAGTTTCACAAACGTGTAATGCTTTTAATATCAGATGTACAATGGTATAAAAGTAAACCTGGACCATATGCAGTAAACCTGTACGAAAGTGAGCCTTGTGCATACTGCCGATACTACCTCGTCACTTGCCAATCGTCCAAGTTTACTTTTGTCCCATCTTGATTACACTTCAGGTAATCTCAAACCGCCTACTATTCATCAGACTTCATGGTTTGGTAGTATAATGAAGCTAGAAGTTAAAGAGAAGTGACAAGTTGTTTTGTAATATTTTTTCTGATTGCAAATTAATCTAATACGAGTTAGATTAGCTGACGCAATAGACCAATTACAAAATAGATCGTTATCATTATTGGAGTCTCTGCAAATTATGGACGGAGTGCATACACAGCTACTAACTATACATGACGCAAAATATTATCGCGTTTTAGAAAAGTTCAGTTAGAGAGTGTGCCACAGGAAGATCCCGATTTTAGCACACTAAAACAAATTTGTGATGGTGTATCGAATAATCCACTGACTAAGTACAAAGAGTATTTTAGTCATGCATGTATAACATCGGTAGATGTTCAACGCTCAACGAGACAACTGTGGAAACACATCTAATGGTGTCAACTTTTTGCCATTCTTATCCATATGATGTTAATACTGATAATGGTGCTTCTAGTTTTACTGTTCCGTAGCCAAGGCTGCTTAAAAGGGTGAGTGTTTCACTACTTTTCATATATTATAATTATGTATTAGTTCTGTTATTTTTTTTCTATTTTCTTACTATTGCTTTTGTATACTAGGCAGGTACGGCTATGGCACGGCTCCCTGTTACCGGGCTCTACATAACACGAACAATAAATTGGTGCCATTGTGTATGTGTGTGTGTGTGTGTAATTATCCTTTAAAATTAGCTCAGCCAAAATATTTTCAACTGCCGATATCTCTCTCTTATATTGGAAGTAGCCATCAACTTCACTATTTTAAATAGAACCCTAACATTTTTATGTCAAATTTGGATCCTGAGTTAAATTTTAAAATTATTTTATGCAACATACCTTATCCCCAGAATTCACTTTTAAAGAGATATTGCAACTATTCGAAAAAGTTTGACAGATGTGGTGCATCGCAAGTTTAATAATAACTTATAAATTGTAATACACCAAAAAAATTATTCTGCTTTCTGATAATGTTCATGAAACTGTTTATCAGAGATATTCAAACTGAGAAATCTCGGTTTTTTTAAATACCAACTCCTAATTTTCTAAGCGGTATTAGATTGTACGTCAAAAAATAAAGCCAAAATGTATAGCAAGTACTAAAGTTAATAGTTTAGGAGATATTTTGTAAAAACCTCCTTAATCTTAAATATCGCACTGTTTAATATCAGTTTCAGTTTGCTATTGCTAAATAATTGAAGGCAGCTGTCAAATGTACTGTCAACAGTAATAAACACAGTTGTAATACAATTATTCATAATTGCACGTATTTCTTAGTTTACTGAAAATGTCTCGCTTAGGATTTTCAAATGAAAATTATTTAAATTTAGTTATAATTTACCGCGAATCTAATGGCATTATCTTGATATACCAAAACCTACTCGAACCATTAAAAAACTGTAAAGATTTTTGTTCGTTTACGAAAACACCAAAAAGAACCAAACCTCTAGCAGATGACTAGCATTCGGAAACTAAGACATCGGGTTATTTTACTGCATACCCGACTAATTCGATCCATGATGCAGAACAGGCGCTTAGAACATCGTCTAAAACAATTCACAGAATTTTGGTAAAACAAAAATATTAGATTAATGAACATTAAACGTCGAACAGAATTCTGTGAATGGTTTTTGGTTCGAACACAAGAAGATGATGCATTTTTGGATAATATTATTTGTAGCGATGAAGCGAAATTTTGCAGAAACGGAACGCATAATTGTACAAATTTTCATTTTTGGGCTTCAGAAAAACCGCACGTGGTAAGAGAACGAAATTTTCAAGTTTCTTGGAGTGTATTCTGCGCTTTGAAGAAGAATAGAATTCTGTCTGTTTTCTTTTATGAATACAATTTAAATGGATTGCGTTATTAGGAAATTTTACATAACGTTATCCGCGAACCATTACGTCTTCGACCGGAAGAAGAAACGCGGAATATATGGTATTAAATGGACGGGGCTTCCCCACACAACACACGTGGCATATCGACTATTTTTACTGAAATGTTTGACGATCGATGGATCGCTAAAAACAGTTCTTTAAGTATCCACCACGATCTCCAGATTTAACCCCACTAGATTTTTTCTTGCGGGGTTATATTAAAAACGTTCTATACAGAGATTCAGTTGGTACAAAAGATGACATAATTGACAGAATAAGAAGAACCTCCAACAAACTGGCTGCAAGATCTACTCAACGTGATACTCATCAAGAATTAATGGAGAGTAACAGCGTGCATGGAACAAAATAGTGGAGTTTTCGAGTATTTATAATAATAATGGAATACGTATTCAATTTTATTTTGTAATTTTTTGAATTTTTGAAAGTTCTATTTTTCGAATAATTGAGAGTGAATCAAGTTGACTAATTAGTACTGAAAACCACTACTGTGTTTACTACTGTTGACACTTCATTTGACAGCTGCCTTCAAATATATAACCGTGGCAAACTGAATTTGACATTAAACAAAACGAAATTTAAAATTAAGGAGGTTTTTACAAAATATCTCCTAAACTATTAACTTTAGCAAGAGCACTTGCTACACATTTTCGCTTTAGTTTATGACGTAGAATCTAATACCGCTTAGAAAATTAGGAGTTGCTGTTAAAAAAAACCGAGATTTCCCAGTTTAAATACCTCTGATATTGTCCTCTCCCTACTGGCGTACCCTGTATAATTTAGCAAATTTATCTCTTGCTATGGAAACATCGTTTCATGAACATTACCAGAAAGCAAAATAATCTTTTGGCGTATTACAATTTGCAAGTTATTTTAAAACTTGTGATGCACGACATCTGTCAATTTTTTTCGAAAAGTTGCGGTATCTCTTTAAGAGTCAATTCTAGGGATAGGGTATGTTGCATAAAATAATGGCAAAAATGGCAGTGTTCCATTTAAAATAGGGAAGTTGATGGCCGGTATAAGAGAGAGATACCGGCAGCTGAAAATATTCTGGCTGAGCTAGTTTTAAAGGATAATTTCTGTATGTAAATTTTCAAATTTCTATTTTGGTCTCTTCCTCATATACTTTTAACCGACGCTCATTGTGGCATACCCTGTATATCTTGTAAGATAAATAGTCATTTACTTTTTTTTTCTGAGAACTAACAAAACCTTTGTAAATAACCCTGCAATTTGCTTTTTGGTTCATGTTGATTACTTAACTAACTGTTGATAACTGAAAATAAATGATCAGATTGTACATTGTAATATGTAATACGGAAATCGAAGCCTCGTATTTGATCTCTCATTTACGTCACCACCAGCCGCGATCTTATTCCATGTAACTATTGTTGAATAAGGAAGTAAACAACTGCTTTATACTTTTGTGTGTTTAATAAATTTTTGTCGTGTTATTGTATATTATTGGCGCGTTTGTTCCTGTCATCTATGAATATCTTTTTTGAAATATTCCATGCATTGAAGAGATAAGCTAAAGCAAACCGGATACTTGATTTATCCATTTCCTTGTATATATATACAAAAGTATTACTAAAAATAAATGTTTTTGACTCCTTTAGCAATTGTTTTTTCGGAATTTTAACAAATCCCAACAACTGTCATTTTAGTAAGCTGTTCTAGACTTTTGGTTTGTGTTGTATAAAACAATATTTAGCAGCGTGTTTAAAATTTATTAGAAATGATATCATTATGAGTAAAATTTGGTAATTTATATTAAGATAACGGATATTACGCTTTAGTAGCCTTATTTTGATTAAGAAGCGCTATGATTATAAATATAACGCATAAAAGAAATAAAAAAAAGTACAGCAACATTGAATGTGAGTGCCTACATCTGTATGTATAGTGTTAAAGGCCAATGTAAAATGATTACTTCACACAAAGTCTATTGTTCCTTGCAACACCTTCTTTACGCAATGATATTTTTGTTGATGTGACGAAAATATTAAATCGTAATTGTTACTTCTATACAGTATAATTTTAATTGAATAAAATTGATATCTTTAAAAACACATAAGTATACAAAAATTGACAAAAACTATAACAAGAAATTAAAATCAGATATTTACCTTCTTTCATGTTCCAAATGGTTCTCACTTTTCTGCGTTTGGAACTTCTCGAAAGCCCTTATCATCGAATCTTCGCTAAATTCCATTATCTATTTGTATTTTTGTTTTTCAATTTAATCACTTTTTAAGTTCCAAATTTTCACACAACTTAAAATATCACAGGAGTAGTTTCACAAGGTATTTTCAAGTATCGCAGCACGTTGAATATACTTCTGCTAAGTAAAGCTGATTCATAAACAGTCAAGGATTTCGAAGTACGGTGGTAACCGGTACCACCTCTGCCGGTTTCGTAGTTGGGAATCTACCTTTTCAATTAGAGAACAAATTATGGTTACTAGTTTGGTGAGATGTGTTTTTGGATCAAACACAAGTTGTAATATCGATCTATATAGAGAATATTACATTATGAGTGTAACGTAATATAATATTTATGGTCTAATGAGTCTGTTAAATGTGTTTCAATTGCTAATAGGATTATTTTTAGATGATGTTGGTGGATATACAACGTCATCGAAAAGTATAAAACGTTAAACATTAACTCTATTAAATATTTTGTCATATTAGTTTTAATTTTATAATAAATATATTTTATACGATTTTTTTATGAATTTCTTTTAACCTACACCAGAAGAGTTCAGAAAATCTTTACAAATAATTTGTAATTAAAAACAAATGCTCTTATTTTCTTCAGTTCAATTAAAGTATGTCGTAAAATCCGGAAGTATTGAATTTCAAACAAATAAATAAGTTTTGGGAAACCCTTAATTTTTCTACTTTTAGATCTTTTTCTAAGATTTCGTTAAATTTTACCAATTTGAATTGTGACGATTCGTTAATTCTTTAGATGGTTACCCCCATTTATTGCCAAAATTTTCTTCTACAGAACCTTTACTATTAGTAATAGGAAAAAACATCTTATACAAAAATCATAGATATTCATTACTAAGGTTCGACAAACGAGTGCAACGTCAGAGGCGTATCGCGCAAAAGTAGGTACGTGAGATACAGTATTATTAAAAAATAATGTATTCTTACCTTTTATTGACGTCTTGGTGTCTACTGCGACAAAATACTACTGCCCCGGTAAGCCGCGTAAAACTGCTAAGCAACGCTTCCATTGTCGATTCACTTAGCCTTCGACGTTGGTCTGAAAACGTTTTCGTGTATTTCGAAAATGATTGTTCTGCACTCTTTATTTCCAGTAATAGACCGAACCTTTTTAAATCCTAGTCCTATAGGATCCGTCAAGCTTTCCAGAGTGGCTTGTAAATTATCTAAGGTATTTAATGAGTCTCGTAAAGATAAGTGACTGTTTTGTAACAGCGATATAGTTTGTACAACTGCAGAATAGTTTATGGAAACTTCATTTATTTGTAATTGAACGTCCGAATTGGAAAAAAGTTGCTGACTCCCTCGAATCGCTGCAGATTCATTTGATTTAAATTTTAAAATCACACCCTTCACGTTTGCGAAATATTTATGATAATAAAATACTGCCTGGAGCCATGTTTCCCATCGAGTTATTACAGGCTGAGGTGATAGTGGAAGTTTCCGACACAATATGTTTGGGAGATTTCACAAACACTTTTTTGGTAGATGCTATTAAATTATTCACCATCGGATACTTCCTTCGAATGGTTTCTACAACGAGATGATACGCGTGTATGAGACATGTTATGTGAAGAAGAGTCGGAAAGCATATTTTCAACATCCTACCAACTTTCAGTATTGTTGCAGCTCCATTAGTAACTAACATTGTGACTTGGGCTCCTGTGATACAAAATTCTCTTAACGAATCTTTTATCTTCACAACGGTTTCAGCATAACTTTTTTCAATCCTTTTACTGGTTAATAACAAGGAAGCTGCTGGATCATTGCGTTTCAAAGGACGCACTACAACATGAATCACGATGTGTTTCTGTGTATCAGTTGTTTCATCCACACTTACGCAAATTTACTTATTTTTCAACTCGTCTACTATACAGTTTTTTACTGTACCCTGCAAATGTGGTAAATTGTATCGCAATTGTCTATTGATTGGTAGTTTCCACGAGGGAACATATTTATTCCAAAAAAGACGAAAGTGTTCATTATCTACTAGGTGTTGCATGATGTTGCACACACTTAGCATAAAAGTAAAATCATACAAAAATTCCCAGTGCGGAATATTGTTGCTTACATTCAGTACATGACGTTTACTTTTAATATGTCTTCTACAATGAAATGTATCGCGACCTATTAACCGTATATTTAACCGTAAATTTTGCACTGAAAGATAGTACCTATAAATTCCAATCCTGGGAAACGGCTAATATATTTATTCACATGCGATGCTAAAGGTAAATCTCGTTTACGATGATCCATGTTTTAAAAGACGCACACCGATAAACCGATAATTATCGAACGACCATTCACTTTCACGCCTATCGAATGACTAAACTCTCCACTGGCTTCGCATCCACCTAAATCTCCTTTCGGCGCTTCTGCCGTAGCACGTCTTTGTCGCACATTATTCATTAGTAGCACACGCTAAAATTATTTTGACATATACAGGGTGAACCAAAAAAAAGTTACATATCAAAGTTATGTTTCTTTTTTAATAGAACAGCCTGTATATCAGCACATATGTCGTTTATACTCGAGAATCTAAGGTCTTTGTATAGAATTACTTATACTTAAGCTCAATTGTTTTCGAAATATTTGCGAAAAATGGTATTTGCAACGGTCTGCATAAATAAAATCTGTAGCTTGCTTATAATATTTGACATTTTGCTTTCCACATTGGGTATTAAGTGGCCTATAGAGCTAGGGATATTTCTACTTAGAACAAGACAACTTCTTGATCATAGGCCATCTCTGACAACGCAGTGAAGATTTGATTCTTTGGGTGCGTTTGATGCAATATCTGTTGATTTTGTCGCTGTCACCGGTAGGGTTTTAGAAAGTACGGAATCAATCAGTATAATTATCGTCATAAATCGAAATGAAGAGGCAGGCATTTCTAGTATACCTACAAATGCAAACTGAATAACAGTTACACCAGAATAAGTAAAATTTTACGCTAAGGTAACACCAGAACATACTAGTCGACGAAGGAACACACGGCCCTTATTTACGACAGAAATTAGAAGAACAAGAAGAAAAACAGAAAGCAAAAAGATCGCAATAAAGCTATAATTCAGAGAAAAAGTGGGTAGCAAAATGAAAATCACATATTAAGAGTTCGTGATGGTGATAGTGATATTTCGTTGAATAACAGTCAGAGTGGAACTATTAGTAATCATGATATTTTAGAAAATGGTTGCGTCTTAATAAAATATACAATAAAAACACAATTCTTAAAAAAAGTTATTAAAAAAAATTCATATTTCCCCAAAAAGAAGATATCGATATCGTTGACGTTAGTGACGTCGTCAGAATATTACCAAATTTTCAAAAAAATGGTGTTACTAAATTAGATCTTGATTTTAATTGTAAGAAAGGTCTTTATGTCTCACTATAGACTGTCTCACTCCGAACCATATATGGTGTAATGTGGGACAAAGTGGCAAATTTAGCGAAGTTGCTATGTTTTGCGTTTGTTATGAACCTGAAGTGAAAATGGACCTGTGACAAATGATGTTCGAGAGCACTTTTATTTGGCGTTGTAGAGGAAAACTAGAAACACATTCTCAATGCCACTTTCGATCTTCTATCTATCTTTTTTTTTCTGATTTCAACCATGTATAACATGTTGACAGAAGTTTTCGATATTATGCAACGAAGAATACATTTTAAGATTGGTTAAGATAGCCATGAAACTTCAAACTGTTAAACAGTAATAGAAAAATATTGTACACCACCGAAGGAGATACGAAATATGTTAAGTATTCTTTATTCATCGAACCGAAATACAACAATAGTGAGTACAAGATATTTACAATTGTATCCAGAACGACAACAGCCACATCGTATCATTTTTTTTAGATCTTGATAGAAATTTGGGCGACAATGGAACGCGTACCGAGCTACGTAGTGATTATATGAACAGGAATTTGAATAAAAATCAACGGGATATTTTTTGTTAGCTTTGTTTTTTGATGTATACTGATACCCTATCCTTTTTTTAGATTTTTAGTAAAGACTACTAAATAATTTCAAAAAAATAAATATGTAATGTACTCCACTTATAACAAACACCAGAAAGATGGCTACATTGGTTTTTGGTGAGAAAATACACGCAGAGAATCGTTTACTTGTATTAAAGCTGTTCGTCTTAATTCAAGACAATTATTATTTCAATTATCCGCAATAAAATAATTGTTCTAAATCAAAAGAAATCTTAGCGTTTCTTTCTCCGCTTAAGAGAAGTATACACTTGTAATGCAATAATTTTATATTTCTTTGTTTAAGATATTTGTTAACTTTATTCAAGAAAATCTTGCAGAGAATTTGAAGAACACCACTATTAGTATAAGTAAATGGCCATTATAACACAAAACAATATTTTCTTAAAGATAGTAAATAGTTTTCTTAATTCCAGAAAGCATTTAGGTATTGTTCATAAATCAATAGTTTCATTTTCTTAAAATAAAGCATTTTTTACTTAGAATTCTTGAAATGCATATTATTTATACGCACATTATTAATTGCGCTTACCTTGTTTAAAACAGTACGACATATCCGTACATAATGCAGTAAATTGCTCACATTGCTTGCGATTTTAAAAAGGCTAAAAGTAAAAGGTTATTTACAGAATACCGTTCAAACAAAAGTGAACTTAATGTAGAAGTACATATGAAAAAATGTGCTTAGATACAATAACTAAGGTAATGCTAATAAAATAGCTCTGGTATTGATGGAATCACTACTGGTAAAAACAACGTAACAAGAAAAAAATTAAAGATTCTTGCTGCTGGCCATATTGCTTTTACATCTCTTAATTTATGCCATTAATCTTCTAAAACAGCAACTGAAATATTTACTATTCACATTGCTTGTGATTTTAAAAAGGCTAAGGTAGAGGTTATCTACAGAATAATGTTCAAACAAAAATGAACTTAATGTAGAAGTACACATGAAAAAGTGCCTAGAAACAATAACCAAGATAAAGCTAATAAATAGCCTCTGGTGTTGGTGGAATCGTTACCGGCAAAATAATATATTAAAGCATTAAAGCTTCTTGCTCTTGGCGACATTGCTCTTACATCTCTTAATTTATGCCACTAATCTTCAAAAACAGCAACTGAAATATATCCTGGTGCCACCTAGTTCCAGTAGTTATAGTCATGCTGTCCTGGATGGTAGAAATCGGAATATAGATGCCACTTACCCATACAATGATATAACTTGACAACGTTTCATAAACATTTTCAAAAGATACCGGTTAATGTAATATATTTTTTCTTTTTGTTATTATTTACCGCGTGTACTAATTTAACTATAGTTTTTTAAAATATATAATAAATAATAATAAAAAAAGGGATAAATAAACTTAAATATCAACTCATTACACATTATTAAAGAAATAATTTAATTATACTGTAATATATAAAAAAGAACTTTTTCATTAGCTCATTCACTTGCTTCTAATTTTAATTATTAATTTTAGTTTTTTTTCTATTATTGTAATTTTTCGTAAATTGGACATCCTTGTAGTGTTTTTTGAAAACGAAACCGGTCGCCTAATTTCTCAATAGAACTTTGTGAGATCTGCACCATTTTTTCATTCCTACCTTTAATATGAATATTTTCTTAACTTAAAATTAAATTTTCCCGATTTTCTAACCTTAAGAAAATATTTATTTAATCCAAATAAACTTTCAAGAAAATCATTTTCTTATGGTTTTGAAATAAAAATTTTCTGGAATAGAGGCTGATTTTTGCAAGAAAACCTATTTTCTTGATGCAACAAACCATTTCATGGTAGTAAACATGCATGTAGTAAACATCAGAAAGACAGCTACATCGGATTTTCGGAAGAAAATAGGGATTGTTATTTTAAAAAATTGACGATGATGTCAGAGGTCCGAAACATTTTACTGTGCAAAAGAGAAAAAAAAAAATAGAAAAAGGTTCTCTAAAAAAACAAAAATCTCAGCATATTTCTTAAAGCTTGTTTGTTATTATGTGACAAAGCGCAATATTAAGCGATTTAAAGTAATTGATTTTTAAATGTTTCTATTTATAATAACCTTTTTCCAATTCCTATTAATAAAATGCTCATTTTCTATATTAAATCTCATTATTAAAACAATAGTTTAATCAAAGGGAAGAATAAAATGTTTACAGCAGCACCTTATTCACATTGATAACATTAAAATTCGCACTATCTTTGAAATTTTCGTTGCTATGGATGGTTTGTTTATAAAACATTAAACACTCCACGAAAATTCTTCAATTTGCCGATTTAAGAGTCTGAAAGTGTGTTTGAAATGGCAAATAACCAGGAAGAAAGCATACCACAAGATGTTCTGAACAAGGCTGCGATTGCAGTATCCAATTTATTGCCAGAAAAATCAAAATTAATTTACGAAAAGGAGTAAAAACATTTTGTGAATGGAAGACAATAAGAAACGTGAAAACTGTTAACGAGGAAATACTGCTAGCCTATTTCTTAGAAAAATCAAAGTAAGTAAAGGTGTCCACCTTATGGTGTCGTTTCTCAATGCCCAGAGCAACGCTATCCACAAATGAAAATATTGATATTTCCAAGTAAGTAAACCTAAATATTCTAAATTAGATTTAACTATTATGGAGTTTTGCAGGTTTTCAAAGCTTATCGCTTTTATAAAAAGACAAACTTCAGGTTACGAACCAAATAACCAACATTTGAAAAAACAGATTTCTACAAATTTTTATCCGAGGCCCTTAATGAAATGTAGTTATGTATGAAGGTAAGAATTTTTATAATCATCCTTGAAATACGTTTTCAATTTTTCATTCTTTATAGGTAGTCTTAATTGGGAGTGTAGCTGACGGATGTAGAATTGACGAACTACACAAAATTCGAGTTGATGATATTGAAGAGAAAGAAACTGTTCTAATAATTTCCCTTCCGGACACTAAAACAAATAAGAAACGCACATTCACAATTATCAATGAAGACTGTCACATTAATTTAATAGAAATTTACAAGAAGTACAAAAATTTACGTCCACAAAATGTATCATACAGAAAATTGTTTCTCTGTTATCCAAATCAAAAGTGCCCAAAACAACCTCTCGGTATCAACACTTTTGCACAAATACCACAAATGATAGCGAAATATTTGAAGTTACTAAATTATGATCTTTATACCGGGCACTGTTTTCGACGGACTTCCGCAAATTTACCAGCCAATGCAGGAGCTGACTTATTAACTCTTAAAAGGCACGGAGGGTGGAAGTCTTCTACAGTGACAGTCAGAGTCAACTTTCTTTCTTTAAGCGTTCATTGCATTAGTAATAGTACAGTTAACATTTATGTAAATGACTTACCTAAGCAATAAAATGTTTTGGAAATTCAAGGGAATTGGAAAAGATATTGTATGATATACGTGGATAAAGATATTTTATCCACTCAAAAACATTATCTAAACTATTTTTTCGTGGATGAAATTCGTTTATATTCACTTATATCATAAATAACTATTTTAGTGTTTTTCTATCAAAAGATATTAAAACAGCCGTCTCATTTTTTAAAATTATTTTAAATATCCTATAATTGCAACACGGATTAATACTGTGGCGCCATCTAGAATCAAGTAAGGAAGAAGAAAGTGCTACAGAAATCTATTTCCTTGCCTTGTATTCTTTTTAAAACTATTATAAAGATGGAGTTTACTTAATCGAATACATACTTACCTATTAAATTTTATAATTTATAATTGCAACTCTTAAATAGTTTAAAATTTATTTTATAATTCATAACAGATTATAGGAGAATACGATTTTTCTCCATATTTAGACGGTGACATCTGCTAAGAAAACGTTAAACTGCATAAGCGTGAGGATAAAAGTGGATACTGCTCTTCAAATATTTAAAAGAAATAAAACAACAAAAGCGATTCATAACGTGTAATTATTTATGTAAATTGTAATAAAAAAAAAATTAGAAGCTTTATTAATGCTCCTCGGTAAACTAAAAGCATGTAATAAATCAATATCTATTGGCACCAAATATCAACTGTTACTTTAATGCTTATGTTATTTTTTGATTAAAAGCGTTTAGGCAAAATAGAATTAAAGCTATTATCTTCCGTCTAACTTACATTTTAGCCATTGCACTAACCGGTACTATACTCTACGGTGGATATCTCGAAATCTAGTAAGCGTAGATTCAATTTTGCGTCAATTCCAAAAACAAAATAACTCACGGTATTTTCATTCTCCACCACCAAACCATCGCGAACTACGTTTTATATTAAATACGAACCGTATTTCAGGCAGATGGAAATATTTTGCTACTTTGCAGTACTATTTTTAAGTCACCTATAGGTATATATAGGTCAGGGCGGCTTAAGAAATCCGACAAATCGATATACACGAATATATCTTAACCGTCAATCTCTTAAGAACAGACTAAACAAAACTTTTGCTAGGTATGTTCTTTTCTTAATTGGACGTTTCTTGAAATTAATTAGGGCGGAAACGTATAAATTTACATGTTTAACACATTACACGTCCGTACATCTTTTAATTGAATAAAATTTGTGGTAAATACAAATACGTATGATGTTAGCTGTTTAATAGCTGAAATATTTTCAAGGTTGGAGCTGAATTTCAATGAAAAATAATAATAATTTCAGACTATTTTCAGTACACTTTACTCAAACTATTTGATTTCATATCACCAGTGTCAGTATATGTCATCAGTATGGTGTAAGCATGTTCTTTAATTCTATGGTTTTGGTTATTTATGAATTCTACTAGTTACTGAAGGTTAAACAAAAGGATACGGAAATTATGATAATTACACTTAGTCAAAAAGAATTTCTGAATAAGTTATAATTATTGTTATGCTAAATACTTTTATAAAGCGAGGTTGGTAAGTTATTGACGAGCTATAATTATTTGAGTGTCAGATGAATAATAATATAAATCCTTATTTACCAAGTGCTGCTTACAAGGGAACATCGCGAACCTGAAAATTCAAAAAAAATTGAAACTTTGTGAACAGGTAGTCCACACCCAAGGGTGTTCGAAAATATTTTCCTTATCGCCCTAATTTCGTTTTAAGAGGATGAAACTACCCTTGCAAGTTTAGTAGATTTTCGGTTTTCTTAAAATAACTTGGCAATGGTCGGAACAAATACATTACAACTATATATCAAAATAATCGTCTCATCGAGCTCTATCACATATATGAAAATAGCACCCTAGTTCCATTAAAAAAATTTATGGAGAGTATTCAGATCCCAAGTTATATATGTTACGGAGCTCTTCGAACAGTATAAAAAACTATATTTTAATTTATGTAATATAATTATTAGTAAAAGATAAAAACAGCATCCTATTAAAAAAAATTATGGTGCCCTCCCCCACACTTTCGATAAGGAGCGTATTCAAATCCCACGTTATGTGTGTTACGGAGCTCTTCGAACAGTACAAAAATTATATTTTATTTTATATAATATAGGTATAAAAAAAAGAAATAGGGAGAATTATATTTTATACGTTAATATATAAGATTGAATGACATAAAATACATTACATGGCATACTTCCTAAAATATAACTTATGTACACATGTATGTATGTGCGTATATACAAATAATTACTTAATCTGTATAGTAATGTCCCTCTTCATAAAAATGCTTAAAACATAAAAAACGGTTGCACCAGGAACACCGTATTATAACACGGAAATAGCACATCGCAATGGAACTTGAAAATCTTTTGTGAAGGCAAAATATACAGGATTATCGAAATGATCTGCGGGGTTCTCAATATAACCGCTTTTGTACCAGGCATAAGCAAATAAATCATGATGTTTTGTAGAAGATAATTGGTTATGCACGAAAAACTGTAATTTAATAATGTTGTTACGTGAATGCCGAAAAATTTCCTATACAAATTTTTCCAAACACGAAATCCATAGACGTCTAATGATTGTATCGTGCCAGTTGTTTTCTTTGGTATTGTAAGGATGTTCACGTTCTTGTCGGCCGATATATAATTTCTTAAGGTAGATGGGCAATGACCAGTCTATGAATCTAGCAATAAAACTGTTTGATGTCCAGTATTTGGAAGATATACCTTAGTGAACCATTCCGTAAATAATGCTGTTGTATCATTAGCCAAAAAATTAATGCTAATATAGCTCATGGTGTTCGGCGGAATTATTTCCGGCAAAAAACAAGGCGAGGGAAGAGGGACAGCGTAAACCAGCGAACATGTTTCTGCCGACCCGGCGTCATCAGCGCGGTTCCGTACGTGTCCTCCCTCGCTATTGTTTTTCACCTCTCAAGTATATGTTGCCCTTCTCCACGAACAGAATCACGATATATCTCCCCACGCCACCTAGCGTCGAGAAACATAGACATGCCGTCTAGAGAATAGCGACAACAACTCGGGATGCAGACTCCTACGACCTATCGAACAGTTTCTGGGCTGCTTAACGCAAGATGGCATGGCGCCTAAGACGCCGCGCGTCCACACCTTTAAACGGTTCCTAAAGGCTTACCATGATGTATTAAAATACACATGAAAAGATTGCCTAGTAACAATAACCAAAAAATTAATGCTAATATAGCTCATGGTATTGGTGGAATCATTTCCGGCAAAAAACAAAGTGAGGGAAAAGGGACAGCGTAAGCCCGCGAACATGTTTCTGCCTACCCGGCGTCATCAGCGCGGTTCCGTACGTGCCCTTCTTCCTCACTATTGTTTTTCACCTCTCGAGTATGTGTTACCATTCTCCACGAACAGAATCACGATATATCTCTCCACACGCAGCGTCTTAGGCGCCATGCCATCTTGCGTTAAGCAGCCCAGGAGCTGCTCGATAGGTGGTAGGAGTCTGCATCCCGAGTTGTTGTCGCTATTCTCTAGACGGCATGTCTATGTTTCTCGACGCTAGGTGGCGTGGGGAGATATATCGTGATTCTGTTCGTGGAGAATGGTAACATATACTCGAGAGGTGAAAAACAATAGTGAGGGAGAAGGATACGTACGGAACCGCGCTGATGACGCCGGGTTGGCACGAACATGTTCGCGGTTTTACGCTGCCCTTTTCCCTCACTTTGTTTTTTTGCCGGAAATGATTCCACCAATACCATGAGCTATATTAGCATTAATTTTTTGGTTATTGTTACTAGGCAATCCTTTCATGGGTACTGTTGTATCCTGTTACATAGATATTTGCTGCTCCATATATTAATGCGTCCAAATGTACCACTTTGTTCTTCTAAAACCATAAATAGCGGTGATAACAAGCGTCCAGACGCGGTTATTGTGGGACGTATGGTATAGCTGTGGGTTGTCGCGAATATAGACTGTACAATATTTTCAACTGCTTTCGATTCTTGTGGAGCCAACGTGCGACCAGAGTGTTATTCTACATTAAGTCCACTTTCATCAGCGTTGAATGTGTTACCAGAGCCTAATTTCGTAATATAGGGTTTTGCGTCAGAAAATTGAACATATTACTTGTTCAATATCTGCTAATGATGTCACCCTAAAACATGTATCGTCGCTATTCTTATAACTGTTACTGCTAAGGTAGTACAAGTAAATAATTGTAGTTATTATAATATATTGATAAACAATGCACTTGTTTTTCTAATTGAAATAAAAAAAGTTTATGTAAACATAACATTATTTTGCTCATGGATTCACAGTCATTTAAGGCGGCGTATTACAGGGCAAGTTTTATCTTTTACTAATAATTATATTACATAAAATAAAATATAGTTTTTTATACTGTTCGAAGAGTTTCGTAACATATATAACTTGGGATCTGAATACTCTCCATAAATTTTTTTAATGGAACTAGGGTGCTATTTTCATATACATGATAGAACTCGATGAGACGATTATTTTGATATAGAGTTGTGATGTATTTGTTCCAGCCATTGCCGAGTTATTTTAAGAAAACCGAAAATCTACTAAATCTTCAGGGGTAGTTTCACCCTATTAAAACGAGATTGGGTTGATGAAAATACTTTCGAACATCCTTGGGTGTGGACTACATGTTCACAAAGTTTCAATTTTTTTTGAATTTTCGGGTTCGGGATGTTCCCTTGTTAGTGAAGTAAGTTAATAATGCTCCAGTTTATGCAATATTAGATGATATTTAAGAATTAATGTTAACACACTCCTTCATATCAGTTGGCAATTTATTAAATTCCTTAAATCTTTTATGAAATATACTATATTTTTTAATTCTAAGTTCGTAACACGAAGACGTTAGACGAAAATTATGAATACTTCTTATTTAATAACTTTCATTAACATTTTAATTGTCATTAACCATAATTCCCGATATATTTTACAACCTTAATGTAATAACCCTTACCATTATATGATTGTTTACAACTTACCTTTTTGAGTTCCTTAGAGTTTTCCTGTACTTCCACTTCTTAAACCAAGCAGTGACTTTATTCATTCTCTTCATTGGCATCATCATTATGCTTGATTTGACCGGCACCTTTTTATTGTTACAACTTTTTCTGAAAATAGATCGATTCTGCATAAAAAAAGTAACTCTGTTCATTCAGCTTATATACTATTCGTTAATCTTGTTTCGCAAATATACCACAAACATCTGATGATGATCTTCAAAGCGCTTATACTTTAAAAGAGCAAATTCAAGTAGTTATTCTGCTCTGAGTCATGTAATAACCATTGAGTAACTTAAGATTGTGGTATAGTAAGATTTCTTTTTTTTTCTAATTATATATTCCAACGTGCTGTATGTATGAACCTGTAATCTAATGTAAGGGCCCAAAGTACCGTATTATTTTGTTCGGCGAGGCATAACAATGGTGAATCATCAAGTGCAATGACTGTCTATTGCTCTGTGTTTTGTCGCGTATGTGCGAAAGAAGTGACTATTGTTTGTTTTCGTGTATTGTGGGTGGAATATTTAAAAAAGTTGTAAAAGAACTGTAAATGCTTAGAGGCTATTGTTTGGTAACTGTTGAAATACCTGCAGATTTAATATGTTGTATACAATTTTGTAATTTCTAATATGTAGATTAGGTTTTGAAGTATTAAAGTAATCTCGGTGCTTCAACTTTTAACCACAATTCTGCGGCTCATTTCGTATCTGCTCTCTATCTTCAACTATCAGCTTTGTCTCACGTAGGAAAACCCGCATTGTTTACATCTCAACTAAGAGATAAAATATGGGCTTTTTATAGCAGTATGATTAATAGAATGGAGATAGGATTTGCCTGCATATGTCTTTTGGTGTTTAATATGCAGTATGCTGTGTAACTAGCCACAATTTGAATGAAAAACAGCCAATTAGTCTCATAATAATTTATTTCGATGACTTGCTGGTGAAAGATTAATATTGTTTATTAAAAAAAAATAATTATCTAGAATGGTAATGGTCTATAAGATGACTCGACATTATTTATATTTTCTTACAAAAATCAATTTCTATTCAAGAAAATATTTTTATTTCAAGACTATAAAAACTCCAAAAACAAAGAGGTAATGGATGAAATAAGAGAAAACAATGAAAAAATGATAGTGATGGGAGACTGGAATGCCAGAATAGGAAGAGATAAGGAAAAGGGTGTCATGGGAAAATATGGAGAAAAAACATTGAATAGAAATGGCAGAAGTATGAAGTATGAAAATGAATTATTAATACGGAATTCATTTTGGGATCAAAAAATTGAAGACAGATATACTTTTGTGGACATAGAAAGAAACGCGAGGAGCATTATTGACTTTATAACCTTTTCCGCAAACCTACAGCATGAAATGAAGGACATCATGACAATCCCCGAAACAGAAATCGGATTAAACCACAGGCTAGTAATAGCAAACATGCAATGTGAGGAAATAGAAAAAGAAAAAGATGAGGAATACACAAGAATAAAAATACATAACCTCAGAAATGAAGAAACAAGGAGAGCAAATTTGAGAAAAAAAAGGACCAGTGGAATGCAGAGGAAAGATGGAAAGTACTGAAAGGAACTCTCATTCAAAAAATGTTTTATTCGCATTTTTTAAAGCAGAACATGCAAACCTTCCTAAAAAATAGGGGTTGCCATTTAAAAAGATTGAATTTTCTTTAGTTGAATATATTAGTTTTTGGCCTAGGTCTTTGGAACACTCTGTATAATATTGTTGATATGTATTTATAGCAGCAAAGAGTATTTTATGTTGCTAATGAAAATCCTATAAATAAACAATAAAAGATATTGATGTTTCAGTTAAACTCTATGTTTGTAAAATTTTTCACAAAAAATGTAATATCTCGAAGGTGGTACATACTACACCTATGATATTGTATATCGTTGCACTTGTCTTTGAAAGGTATCTCTAAGGAATCCATTTAAAATAAGTATGCCATTTAAAATAAGTAATTTGATATCCGTTTCCGGCTTAATCAAGGGTGCCATGAAGTTGAAAATATTTCTAAGAGATACATAAATATTTCTAAGAGATCACCCACCAAAATTTCAAAAATATAGTTTAATTATTTCCAGTGATACTTTTAATGGGCCATCGTCGTGAATGACCCTGTATAAGTCTTAACACAATTATAATAGATATTTATTATTATAAATATAAGTTTGAGATCAACTTATTTCATTTGCCTCAATACATTGTTTGTTTAATTTCGCAAGTGTTTTAGGTTGGTAAAATAATCAAAAATCGTTAAAATTGGTTGTATTAAATATGTACGCCAAAAGTATATTTTAAATGAAAAAATCAGAATAATCTGTTTTCACTGTTTTCAATTCTCCTACATTTACACACTGGAAATATGCAGTACATGTATTGTATAAGTAATTATAGATTATGTAAAAAATCATTCAACCAGGTTTATATAGGTACTAAATTGCACGTTATCAAGGATATATTGATGGATGTGGTAACAATAGAAAACTATCGAAATCTAAATTTAAATCTAGTGGACGAAAGGTGCTTCAATCTTTATACTTTTTTTGCATAATGTTTTAACTATGACAAAGTGTTTTCAAGAAAATCTCTGGTGGTTTTAACTTCTTGGTATCGAAATGGAGCTCTGTGGTATCATATCATGTAACATATTGTAGTGGTTTTGTTTCTATCCATCTACAATATGGATATATATAAATAACGGATATTTTTTGCTGTTCTTAGAATCCAAATAACTGCATTGCGTTTTAGGAAGTGAACCGCAAATATTATAAGCAATAAATCGCTAACCATTATAAAAGTAGCATATTTTGACATTGACATTTACGAATTTTAATATTGACAAATTTGAACGTTGGTATTATAAAACTTTCCTTAACTTACCTTTGCATCTCTTTTTGGAACAGATCTATCGTCACCAAAGCACATTTCTCCAGATCACTACTCAACTTACTTTTACGATTCAAGTTCCTTTTCCTTCGAATGCACTTTTGACGCACAAATGGTCTCCTTCTAACTAAACTATTAGTGTCTTTCGAACAGCAACTTTCGCACTGTTCGTTTTCGCGCAATTTTAACATCTCCAAACTTCGCAATATAAATTTCTCGTACATGTTTGATGAATCTTCGATTAAGTGAATATTTATATCAGAATTTTAAAATAAGTACCGTCTCTGTTCTTTTTTATTGTTGCTTATTAATAATCGATAAAAACTGTATCACATGTTGGTGCTTCCCGCAAGTTTTCGTTAGCTTCGAAAAGCTTTCTAAAGAGTCTGATGAATGTAATTGGAAGTGGAGAGACTAATAGGGCAGCCGGTTGTTGTTGAACGTTTGATGCCCCACCAACTTGATATTCCCGGTGATTGCGATGAGCTTTTCCGGTTTAGGCAAGCGCGTACTGTGATTTCCACATATTAGCGATATTTTTTGTGCTGTTTCGTATGGGTATTTACGTATAATAATTCATTGGCATTGATATAGCGTTGGCTGATGGAATTTGAGATTACTTAATTGAATGCAATAGATTGTAACCCGCGTAAGAAATTTTGTATTTACGTAGTGTACGTGGAGTTAATGTATGTACAGTTAGGGAATTAAGTATCGAGACGATTCGAAAACTACGCGCAGGTTTGGAGGGCGACCCTGTTACGAGGCTATGTCATCCTCATAACAGGTAGACGAGATTGACGAGAACGATAGACGTAGACGCAAGGAATAGTTCCTCTTTGTCCCAACGATTTATATATTTAGGGTAATGATACAAAGCTGAGCCACAGATAGTAACTTCAACCGACAAACCTGAGCCACCGTCGTAAAGCTGAACCAGTATATTGGTTCAGGTTTGTTTTTTAATGTAAAAGTGTAGGTCTCAGCTTTAGGGGGCCCTACTATTAATTTTAAAATGGCTCAGTTTGGTAATGTATAACTAAAATTGAGTTCGGGTGCCTTCCGATAGATGGCGCTGTTCGCAACTTTTTTGTATATCGTATATGAATCGCTATCAATCCTGAGGCAAAAAATGTGGCAACACTGTATGACGCAGATATTCAATTTCAATTTTAAAACATGTTTTGTTGATTGCGAAACGTTACCAAAATGTCCAAAAGAACATAACAAATCCTTCAGTTAGGTAAGAGAAGAAACTTAAATGTAAGAGAATTGTACAAACTTATTGTATCTGTAAGTTCTATTCTTAATTTGCTACGTTATATATGGGTATTTATAATATAATTACATTCATAACCTCTGAACATTGTATAAACATAAGTTAGGAAACAATTACGCCGATTCTGATCCCACCAAGTATCTATTTGTTTAAATATTTAATTAATTAAAAATATGCTCTGTGTTCATCTTGTGATATACATATTTCCTATGTGCATAATTAATCTGAATATAACTTTGATTTGAGTATATAGTGTATCTTAGAGGAAAAAGCATAGAAGAATAATACACCTAGAGTATGGGTAGAAGTTAATTTCTTTCCTGAGCAATTTAGAGTAAAAGTTTTCAAATAAAAAATATTTGGCAGCAAGTTTTGCATCACGCAAAAATTATGCCCAAGTATAAAAGGTGTTCAGCATACGCTACACATGATATAAGTTTGGTTTTTGAAATGGAATATTCTGTATATTATTACGTTTTTAGACGCTCCTCTTCAGTCTATGTCATCTTTTTTGAATATCCCCTCCACCTACTCCTTTTACTTTTTGAGATAATTGAAGTAGTTTGATATTATTGCGAAATTCTGCTCTTTCTTTAACGACCAATATCTTAAACACCCTACACGCTGGAACGGTGATTCAAATTTTATTCATTTGAGTATTTCTTGGAGTTTTCGGCATGGTATCGAAGGTTTTTTTTCTATCAACCAAATTCTATAAGAAGGTCATCGATATCGTTGCCAAGTTTGATTTAGGCTATTTCAATTTTGATAAATGCAACAGCCTGTATGTTTTCCAGAATCTGAAAATTTTTTATAAACATTTTCCTACATCTAAAGTGTGTCGTTCTTTAGTAAATTGAATATGAAGCTATACAAATAAGATTTAATGAGAAGACATAGAGTGTTGCCACCAAATACTATAAACTTTTGTTTCTCTAAAGGTATTCATTAAAACTAATCCAACATTTCATTGTGTAAGTTAACAAGCACATATCAATATTAAGTAGCGAAATTTTAATCTATTGTACGTTGCTAACTTCAACGAAAACCAATTGGTATTTGACAAAAACTCCGTTTTCCCATTCAATTACCAGTTACACTACCGCTCAGAATTATTTGGGCACCCTTGGATTTTAAATTTTTTGTAAACAAAGAATGTATTTAGGCAATACATTCCAGCATTAGTGAATAGTATGCTAATAATCAGTAAGATTCACTTAAATTCATTAAATAATATCGGTCTATTTAGGTAATACCGTCTTAAAAGCGTAGGTAGTAGCGATAACAAGCAGCGTATTTCTTGAAATTCTAGGAAAAATGCGCAATTTTACTATGAATCATGAAGCTATAATATAGCCATTTGAAGTAATATTTTTAAATTACGGTCAGTTATCGTTCCATGTTAGTAACGACATCTCCTAATGAATAGTGTTTATAATTTCGTTTAATATTTTAAAACTTGCCGAAAAGGAAAGAAATTAATGTTGAAACGCGTGCTCTAATAATAGGACAACATAACTTAGGCATAAGCAATCGTTAAATTGCCAGAAAATTACATTTAAATCCATCTATTGTTGATTATAACATCAAAAAATACAGTGAAAGTGGCAGTTTTCTAAGTACGAAGTGGTAGACCAAGACCGACAACATCAGCTCAAGATATTGCAACCGTGGTGTGCAGCAAGCGAAATAGAAGAAAAACAGCTCCAGAAATCGCCGCAGATATCAGTACTATACTTCCGAAGCCGATTAGCGTGTCCATGGTTAAACGCCGTCTGCAAAAACCCGGCCTTAACGGACGAATTGCGATGCGAAAGCCCTTGCTTCGCCAAATTAATAAGAAAAGTAGGTTACAATGAGCACGTGAACATCGTAATTGAACGGTAGAAGATTGGAGCAAGGTATTGTGGTTCGAGATTTTCGGTTTGCGAAGACGACTGTTTGTAAGAAGATCTGTAGCTGAACGGTCACTCATTAAATATTTATAATGAGTTACTCTGAAATTTGAAGTGCCTATGAGCGGTAGTGTATATCGACGTAGACAATAGAAATTTAATTGACGACAATTGGATTCGGTCATATTGCGTGGCCCATATCTTTGTTTCAATTAAATTCCTTGTATAATTGCGATTGCGTGCGTCTAACCGGTTACTTAGGCTTGTACTTACCCAATAATCTAACGACGCATGGGAACGCAATTCCTGAAATTTTAGACGTCTAAATCATTATATGATTAAGACTTAGAATTCTATTGTTCGGAAAACTTTCTTACATATACTTTTGTTCGATCTTGGAAGTTATGTGACCAATTATTGTCATGTGCACTAATCAAATTGGTACTGCATAGTCAATTGATCTGTTAGAAAGTTGTGCTTTCAAATGTTAATTTAAATATGGTTGGTGGTTTTGCGTACTTAAAAACGATAGCGTTTTATTTTTTTTAACTGAATAAGAAAATAATATGCGTAAACAAACGAAATCCAAGTGTGAATAGATATGAAATACTCATACAATGATAAGAGCGAAACGCTCTACCTATCGGTAATAAAAACGGATGTTTGCATTCTACCGCAAAATCGGAACAAGTTATCAAACATACAACATTCGTTACTATCCCTTTCTATATTATACGATGATTATCATTCATCGTACATTAGTTTCATAAACACGAACTTCTAATTAACGAAGAAAGTATAGGTGGCCAAATTGAATCTTTCATGGGTATACCTATGAAGGAGCATAGCTAGACCAAAGCGAAGTACAGAGTTTTTCGAGACAAATTAATTGGTAAAAACAGATTTTTGATATTTTAAGCGGTTCTTGAGTTATAAGCAGAAATTGAATTTTTGTACGTTTCTGTTAATCGTTCTATCTCTTTTATTTCTTAAATGAGGACAAAATATTAAAATGTTTTGCAGGTAATGTGACCCTATTTAATTTTCCGTTGACTTATGTCTTATAACCTTAAACAGTTACGAGATATAAAACAAACTTTCGTTTTTTTAAATGGAAGCAATAGTGGGCGATGGTTTCATTAAAAAGCTATTTTATCAGCTTTTATTATATATATAGTTTTACATATTTATTTTGAAAAATAGCCGATATATTTTGTTCTCTGAAATTTGAAATATTGGTAAGTGTGCCATGCTATAGCCCTTGCTATAGCAACGTGCACGTATGTCAAAGTTGATTTTCTAATAGCATTATACGTGTTCAAGCTATTCATATTTATATCTTTGTTATTGTGCTTTAACTATTTTATTAATTTTACTTTCGTTTACGTTTCTATTTCAATAGTTTTTTTTCATAGTTATATTATTTTGCTTTCGCTATTTGTTTTATTTATTTGACTTTAATATGGTGAAGTACGAATCGTACGAAAGGGCAGATATGTATGAAACTTACATTGAATGTGGAAAATCCTATCGCTGCTTCAGAATTATATTTTCAAATATATCCAGAACGCAGATAGCCACATATCACTTTATTTAAAAAACTTACGGACAATCTCATAGAGTATGGGTCATTTGAAAAGCCTAAGCCAAAACATTATAATGAACATGATGAAGAAGCTAGTGGTGCTACTGTTTTAGGATATGCTGAGATAAATAGTAATGCGACTTCAAGAGAAATTGAAGAAAATGTCGACACTTGACGAAGAAGTATCGTCCATATGAAATACGGACGAATCATTTTCTTCATCCTAACGATTGTGAGCGAGGAATACAATTTTGCAGATGGTATTTATGCATGTGCAATGAAAATCCTCTCTTAGAAGATAATGTAATTTGGGGTGATGAGGCTCGTGTGACTAGTGATGGTATTTACAATAGACACGACAGACATGTTTGGAGTATTGAAAACCCACATGCCACGAGACTTATTCGTCGACAAGGAAGATTTGGTTTCAATATCTGTTGTTTTATTAAAGGACACAAGTTATGCTATTTTACATATGAAAATAACTTAACAGCACATTATTACACGACACTTCTAACAAATCATTTATTTGAATTTATTGAGAGCATTCCAATTCAAAATCGTATTGACACATGGTTTCAATTAGATGGTGCTCCTGCCCATAACGCTTTGATTACGAAGCAATTTCTAAACCACCATTTTCCAAACAAATAGATCGGAACTTTTGGACCAGTTAAATGGCCAGCTAGATCGCCTGACCTTAATCCACTAGACTTTATTCTGTGGGGTTTCTTAAAGAGTCTAATTCATAAAACAGAAAGTAATACTGCACAAAATGAAAGAACTGCGGCAGTTTACAGGCAGATAAGTAGAATACAAATAAATAATAAATGCTGCTAATTCTGTTTATAAGCGATGTCAGAAATGCTTAGAAAATGGTGGACAACAATTTGAGCATTTGTAAAATTTATTAATGAATGTATTTTAAAATTTATTATTGGTGTCATTTAAGATTGATTAATTGATGTAATTAAAATATTTTACAGAGATAAATTGAGATTATAGAAGTAATAGAAATATATTCTTTCTGCATTATGTTGATGAATTCTTTTTGTATTTATGGAATTAATAAAATTATTATGTAAAAAAAGTATTTTAGATACTCAGTAGATATTTTCTGTGGCATTTCTTAAAACTGCAATTTATAAAACGGAAAGCAATACTGCACAAATATTAAAGGAAGAAACTGCTTGACGTAGGGGAGAGTGTGGAGGAACGGGGCACTTTTTGATAATTAATTATTCACTAAAATTTGGGTGGGATATATCGTCTTTATTCACCTTATGGTTAAACATATTTATATTAAGAATGTCTTACATTAATATTACAAATAAGAGATATACAACATTTACAGTAGTAAGCTGCACGATGTCCCATTCTACCTGCACGCAGGAGGAATGGGATATGATGCTTCATGAAAAAAAAACTTTTTATTGTACTATATGTTAGCGTAAATTCGGAAACTGTAATAATAAATCAATTTCAAATTTATAGAAACCACGTACTCGTCGCCTTTCTTGTAATTTCTGCTGTGCAGGTAATTTAACAATAATATCATTTTTAGGTACTAAACTAATGTCTTCCTCTTCAGGAAATGTAAAAGTATTAATACTTGTAGGTCTTTTTCGTAGAAAATTTATTGCAAAACAGTCTTCGTTATTTAGGTCTTTATCTATTCTATCTATGTAATAAATTAATGATTTTTTTGTCGCAAATTTAACAACAACAAAATCTCCAGTTTTAGGAGTGTTCACTTCAAAATCGATATCATAATCGTAATTCATTGAAAGATCATCATCAGTAGAATTATCAGAAAAATTTTGTGGTAGCCTTCTTAAGTGCCAATGGTCTTCTTTTTAATATGTCAACATCAGTTTTTTTCTGGTGTATCGGCAAGTCTTACCTCGTTTTCTACCTCTGGAAACAGCCAATCTAGGAGCAGCTTTAGGATAAGGTTGCACATCCTGCGGTGTAAGATCATTGTTCTTTTCGAGAACTGAAGTAGACAGAGTATTTAAAACTGCAGTATTACTTGCTTCACACGCTACAACAAAAATATTATTTGCTGGTGGATTTGGACGATCTGGCCAAATTCCTGTTTTATCAAAGCCTTCAATAATATAATACTTTACTCATTATTGAGATGAACGCCTGAGTTTGTCATCATCCAGTCGTTACATGTTTGCTTATAACGTTGTTTCAATGGTTCGTACACCGAAACATCTAGCGGTTGTAAGCGGTGATTGCAATGTGGTGGAAATGTAATTAATATTATTTTGTTTGATTTGGTTTCATCGATAACTTCGCCATTGATGTGGCTTTCGTGATTGTCCAGAAACAGTACTATAGAGGGATCTACACTACAGTTGACATGAGAAATGAAATGTCGTAGTGCTAGAATCAAATTTTGAGAAGTCATCCACCCACTTGGGTGGGTTGGGCCAAGACTTCCAGCAGGAGTGTTATGAAGCATGAATTCTCTAAATTTTTTTCTTGGGAATAAAAATACTGGTGGTGCGGTATTTCCGGCAGCATTGATAAAACAACATAATGTCACGAGTGCTCCCCTTTCTGCCGATGTCACCTGCCCAACTTGCTTCGTACCTTTTGGAGTGATTACCCTGGGTGGATTGTGGACAGTTGTTAATGCCGTTTCGTCTACGTTCCAGATTTGTTCTGCAGTAAATGTATGTCTATTATATATGTTTCGAACGTTTTCATAAAATGTTTCGACATTTCTTTTATTAAAGCTCATTGATCTGCTTAAACTTATACTTTCTGGTGTTCTAATTAACAAATCTTTTTGACGTGACATAAATCCTATGAACCATTCTTTACCGGCAATTTGTCTTTCTTTCCAACCCGTTGGTAAAGCATTTATGTCTTTAAGAGCTGTTGCATAATTATAAGCTAATTTTCTAGCTTGAACCGTAATGCATTCTTGAATATTGCATTAAATATTCAGCGAGCAACTCTTCCTGTGTTATAGAAAAAACTTGTCTAATTGCTGTGTTAGGTTTGTATACATATTTTTTCTTTATTGTCATGTTTAGCTCTTTTAACATGGCGGCATAATGCTGATTTAAAAATTCCACATCTTTCAGCGATAGATCGTATCGAATTACCTTTCTTTACCTCCTTAATAGCCTCCCATAACTCTTCTTCTGTTTTTCTAACTCTTTCCGTTTTTCTTTTCCAAAATCGTGGCATATTTGTTAATTCTGCAATATATAGAAAGTTAAGGTTAACAATAAACACATATAATCAAATTTCAAGCAAACAATGCAGGAGGTATGGGACATGTTCCATTCCTCCTAAGCCTGCGTGTCCCAAACCTCCTGTAGGTCACCTTATAAATGAAAGCGTTTCTAGTATTTTGTAGGTTAGGTCTAGAGAGATGTATTACTTACCATAATTTACTACAATGTTCATATGTTGTTTTATTTGTAGCAGAAGTTTATTATTCTTTAGAAATTATGCAATATTACTGAAAGTTTAAGATCAAGCATACTTACTTATGACTTATGACAGCGAAAATTACTCTCCAGTTTGTAACTTAGAAATATATGCACTGAAGCCATTTATAAATTAATACAGCTTTAGTCTACTTTGGCGCTATCTATTGAAATTAGTTTCAATTTTGTATTATTTTGCTACATCTAAAATTTCTTGACTGGTCCATTCCTCCACACTCTCTCCTACGTGTCGCCATGGCAATTTAATGTATGGCACACTTATTATTTTAAAATATAAGGAAACATGCAATATATCAGTTATTTTTTAATATAAATATGTAAAACTTATATATAATGAAAACTGGTAAAAAAAACCTTTTTAATGAAACCATAGCCTACTATTGTTTCAATTTAAAAAAAACACAGGTTTGTGTCATATCTCGTAACTGTTTATGGTTATAAGATAAATGTCAACGGAAAAATAACTAGGGTCACGTTATCTACAGAAAATGTTAATAACATTTTTTTCTAATTTAAGAAATAAATAAGATAGAACGATTAACAGAAATTGATAAAAAATTGAATTTCGCTCATAACTCGAGAACCGCTCGAAATATCAAAAATCTGTTTTGACCAATTAATTTGTTTTGAAAAACGGGCCCGTGACTATGTACTTCGTTTTTATCTAGCTATGCTCCTTCACTGGTATAGCCATCAAATACGACCAATTTGGTTCACCTTGTACACATTAAAATGATATTGATTAAGTAAAGAAGGGTGTACAGTTGTAACCAATTCTGGTTATCTAAATTAGAATGATTCTAAAAACATCGTTGTAACATCAAAACAAGTCGGATTAAAAAAATTGTTTATTGTTGGGTATATCTTATTATAACATTGATATGACATGAATACATATAACTTTGTATTTAAAATAGAGCTAAAACAGGTGTTGTATATAACATTAGCCATTCACTTTCTTAATTTTTTGTGTTTCTTTTAAATATATATGTATGTATTAAGCAAAATAATGTATATTTCAATATCATATATATTTTTATGTTTATGTATAATATATTGCTTCGATTTTCAATTAACACGGTAGCATAGGTTTCTTTTTATTGTTGTGGATCATATTTCTTCATTCTTTTCATCTGAATTCTTTCTAATGTCTGCTTAGGTGAAGAAACGTTATTATTTTAAAATTTTAGATAAGTGTTTTGAGGAATTTTTTTTCATAATTATACAGAGGTGCTATGTTTCCTTTCAACACCGTCCGTATTTATCCACATAATCACCTCCCATTTCTTGTTATTATACGTTAATTACGTACCGAAAAATATATTAGAAAAATTGACAGCGTGCACGTCATTAAAATTTAAAAATATACAATGTTTCCTTGATCAAATCTAAATATTTATTTTACATGTACATATTTTTGTTTGCCGTCCAAAAAATTCCAAAGATATCAATTAGAACTAATTAGAAGTGGTGTAATAATGGGGGAAAATAAAGTTTTGCAATAAGAAATCTTAATGATAATTTCTTGTTTGGTCAGCATAATAATAACTACATTTCCAAAAATATTTATTCCATACAAGCAAGTGAAATTTATGAATTTTTGTTCTGACTAGGGATTGCGGTATACCGGTTTACCGGTAAATTGCGAAAATTCTTTCAAAATTTTACCGGTAATTTGCGATCTTTTGCCTAGTAAAATTATATTGTCATTTAAAATATTTCTCTTGTTCGTTGTTATGGATAAAATTTCACCGCGTACTATTGTAACCGTACACAAGTAAAGGATGTGGCTGTAAGTAAACGGTGATTAAAGAAAATTAAAACTTCTGGTGGAAGTACCAGCGGTTTACACCGCTATCTTAGAAGTCAGCACAATATTCGTTTATTGAAAAGAGAAAAAGGAAAACCTAACGATAGTATCACTCAGAATTAAAATATTAATCTCAAAACTGACGTGGATTCCCGATCAAAAATTACTTGATATTTCAAGAAAACAATTGACGAATCTTTTCTTGTCGTACTGGCGCGAATGACGTCGAATTCACTAAATTTTGTACATCACAAGATTTACGAATGCTGTTAATCGTAAATGTGTATACAAACATTTCAACATCTTCGAATACAATTAAAAAAGTAGTTTTTGAATATACAGTTAAGAAACAAGTAGTCAACGAAATATAACAACAACTCAAAGCATTTAGTTTAACGGTAGATGAGTGGACATCTGTTAATGAACATTAACCTTTATACATGTGATTTTTTTTGGAACCTTGGATTATGTCGTATTCATGAATCTATGCCCGGCGATAAATGTTTAATTCTCATTAAAAATAAATTACAGGAGTTTGATAACAAAGATATGAAAAGTAGTCACAATCTTTCGTAAATCGCCAACAAAAAATGATGATATATTACAAAAACATGTAAAAGAAGAGAACTTTCGTTAATAATGGATTCTAAAACACGTTGAAATAGCTTACTGATTATGCTAGAGCGTTTTTGGAAGATTAGAAAGAGTCTCATAGATTTGAAGTCAGATATCAGTTTTACTGATAACGAGCTTACTTTGCTTTCTAATACAATATCGGCGTTACAACCAATAAAAGTTGCTTTAGAGACACTATGTTGTGAAAATGCTAATTTGTATGTCGCCGATGTTACGTTGAAGTTTATGCTTGATGAGCTAACGACGCAAAACACATTTTTAAGTAACGAAAAACACATCGATAGGACGTATGTTCTGATGTTTTGCAATGTCTTTATGGAAACAATTTCAAGAATTCAAATGGAGAAGACTACGGAATTTTTACTAAGACCAACAAATCTACAAACGAACGAACGAAGATAATCGTAGAATTAATTGAGCCCATTTACGATAAAAAACGAAGCAGACACTAACACTGAATTGTCAGAAACTAATGATTCTGATTTCGAAGACTTTGGATATATAATGTCATTGAGTCAGTTCCTCCAACAGCAGCTATGCTATCTATGAAAGATAAACTGCACCTCTTAATAAAGGAAAAAACCGAGACATCTTGTCAAGTACCGACTTTAATGCAAGGTAAAATAAAAATTTAACACAAGTAGTTAAAAAAGAAATAAATTATTTTGAAGAGCAAACAATAAGAGGGAAACACACAAAGGTGTTTAACCTGTCGGCCAACGAGTGTGGAATCGGAAATAGCTTTTTTCGCAGCTGGCTTAATTTGTAGCAAGATTAGATCACAATTAGGGAATCCTAATCTTGAAAAACCATGCTATTTGCGCTCGTATTAAAAGAAAAAGAAACTAATAATAAGTAAAAAGTTGGTACAGAATAAAAGCATTATTTTTTGTTTATTTGATGTTTTATATATATGTTTTCAATAAAATTTTATTAATTATGTTTGTTTGTAATGCGCGACTAAGAACGTTTATAAATAAAATTCCTGTAATTACTATATATATTTTTTTATTTTCAATATAAGTAAATTTTCTGAAAATAAAAATTACCGGTAAATTACCGGTAAACCGGTAATGAAAAAACTTTTTATCGAATTACCGGTAAATTTGCAATCTCTAGTTCTGACCTGCATTTGTTTTATCCAGGCTTTTGTAAAACATCTACATGTATTAAGTTCCTGTTTGGACATTAGCGTTTTTAACACCATGTACACAAATCTGCACAAATTTACAAGCACAAGTTGCGCAATTTACATTTTATTATAAATACATGCCTCAACACTACAAAATCAAATTGATATCTTTGAATTAGTCGGCCAAGATTTCATATTAATATATTTACAATGTGTGCAATACATATATTACCATCATTTTCTTGTATTTTTTTAGAGGTTGAACCTACAAGTTTCTTTAGCTTTTCAAAGGAGACAAAATGTCATCCAACTGTGTTGAATGTTTTAAAAGAAGGGTTAGATATGTCCAATTAAGTACAACGTAAAATCTATTCTAGCTATTTTCCTTTCTGTCATAAATAAAATTTTCTCAACTGCGTTTTATATCTCTGTCTAACATTTACTAATCCTTATTCATTAGTTTAAGAGAAAATTTTATAGTTAGCATCCTAATAATATAGTAACAAGTTATCTGTCGCGAACTATACCTATAGATATCTTTTTTTTTATTCATAGTTTACTGTAGTGTCGAAATACTGCTTACTTTTTTCCTTATCTAACTACATTGCACCCAGGAAGTTCACAATGCAACGATGGAATGACTATTTTGGCACACAAGTCTTATTATTTATGTATAAGTCTAAGTTGGCAAGAAGAGATAGTGATTGTACAATGTAGCTTCCTTTTTTTTTTAATAAATTACTATTCAATCTACCAGGTTTATCCATTTCTAATGACGTTTTGGAGATTAAAATTTTTTAACTTCATTTCTTCTTTGTTATAGTTAATGGGCGGACATTTCATACTAATCTATGAGTTAAAATATATTTACATAAACCTTGTATCCATACGCACAGCATTGTTCTTGAAAAGTGAATTCAATAGCAAAATTGATGGTGGAAAATGGTAAATGATATGAACAATCTGTATACATACACATATGGATACATAATTTCTTTTAAACGTTAGTTCTGACATATTAGGTAAATTCTCTTTATCATGTACAGTCCTTGGCCATCGAATTAGGACCACTTAAAAATATTATGATTTTGGGGTAGGCTTTAAAAAACAGTTCCTAATGTTAGCAATATCATTATTTAATTACATATAACATGCAGCATGTAATTTGAACATACATTTACTAATATTTTCTTGTTCCTCCTCTGTGTTTTATTATTTCCACAATCCTTTTTGGCATACTGCCAACGCAGCTTTTTATTGTTTCTTTAATTTCGTCGCTATTATTCCATACACCTTCAATATGTTGTTGTAATTCTTCCTTTGTAGTTGAATTTCGTGTACTTACGATGTTTTTCAAGACATTCCACATATTTTCAATTATATTTCAAAGAATTTTAATTTTGTGTGTGTCTATTTTCGCGGTCATTTATTATTATTATTATTATTATTATGGGAAAGATGAAAGATATAACTACAGAGAAGAAAGCACGAATTTCTGCTTTTCTAGAGACGGGAGGATCTCTCAACGTGAAGTTGCACAAAAAGAGGGTGTATCACATCAAAATGTTCCGAGAATCGCGAAATTAATTAAGAATATTCCTAGTACAAGTAGTGGCAGAATATATTGTGCCGGGCAAACGCAAAACAACCGTAATAGATCAAAAGTATATGGCTAATGGTGAAAAATCGAGGCCAATAATAATAATAATAATAATTTAATAATAACTGTAAGAGATGATCGTCCTATAGTAAAAGTGGCTACAGAACAACGTTTTTTATCCACTAAAGGTGTTCGTAAAATTCTTGATGGACAAGGTACACAAATATCAGCGCGAACAATCCGTAAACGTCTTCATGAAGCAGGCTTGAAATGCAGACGTCCGGAAAAGAAGCCAAGATTAACATCTAAAATGAAAGTGACACGATTTCAATGGGCTAAAGAAGTTTCATTTATCATTTGTATTTTTGGTCAAATTCATCCTCGTAGTTTTACTTTTTCCTAGATTATTTATAGCGACGAATCACGGCTAGAAGTGCTAACGGAGAGAAGCCAATTTGTTCGTCGACGTCCTTCAGAGAAAAGAGAATAAAGAAGCATGTCCAATCAAGTCCCCATCAAAATCCCCCCATCTCTAATGGTTTGGTCGTGTATTACGACAGAAAGACCGGGACCACTATATTTCGTTAACGGAACAATGGAACAAAAACAATATAAAGAAGTTTTACAAAACTATTTAATACTTTGCATGGGTTCATTGGATCCGATTTAAGGACCTTATACTTTCATACAAGACAATGCACCGCGTCATAAGGCAAAAAGTGTAATGCGGTACCTTGAATCTAAAGATCTGCGTGTACTACCTTGGCCAGGCAATTCACAGACATGAACCCCAAATTAAAAATGTTGGAATGTCTTGAAAAACATCGTAAGTACACAAAACTCACTACAAAGGAAGAATGTACCATATGGAAGATGTATGGCATAAATACGATGAAATTAAAAAAATATAATAAAAAGCTGCATTGGCAGTATGCCAAAAAGGTTTGAGGAAAAATCGTAGAACACAGAGGAGGAACAAGCAAATATTGTAAATATATAATATTTCCAACATTACCAACAGTTTTTTTTTTTATTTTCCCCAAATCATATTTTTAAGTGGGCCAGGGACTGTAGTTTTTTAACTCGTCTTATTGCAAAAATGAACCTTAAAAAAAAAACAAATCAATTTTTGACATATTTTTTTTTTTTTGAATCAAACTGTTTTAGTTATTTAGGAATAAAATTCCATTTGTAATAGAAAAGAAATGATGTCGATATACTTTGTAAACATATCGAAGTGAGCAAGATCATCCAAACAAAATAGTTTAAATTTGGCAATATCATGAACTTGTTACAAATAAAAACATTGAATAGTATAGCCAATTGTAAAATATAAAAAAATTGCTGTTCCCAATTCATGATGATATCTTGAAACTCACATGAATCTTCTCAGTAAAGTTGGGCTTTACGTGAGAAATATTTAAATTTCTATCATTTTATATTTAACGTACTTAATTATCATCTCATCAAGTATTTTATTGATGATAGTTGGAAAATTCTCGATATTAAATTTGGAGTAGTTGGCATCAGATTCTTTTTTTAAATAAAATTGCAACCACAGAAGCTTTAGGTATATTATACTAAACCCCATAATAACGATTAAAAATTAAAGGAGTATCAATATATTATTCTTAGTTGTAATTTCTTGGGTCTGAAGATGAGGGTTCTCTTTCAATGTATATTGTATTTACAAAGTGATATTTCTTTAAAAAGAATCACTAAATATAAATGGTAGTGGGTGCTTCTTTAAAATATCCAATAAGAATTAAAACTAGTCACAACACTGTTGAACTCCAGGAAAAATAGTACTTTTTTCATTTCTCGTAATTGTTTTCTCGGTAAGTTTCTTATGTGAACTTGTTCAACTTCCTACCGTTCGTCATGATCTCGGAACTTTTCTTATTTCATCACTAACGACTTCCTTCAACATTCCCCAGAGTTCCTCTTTGTCCAAAAGGATATATTTGTCATCTTTCTCTTCAGGTGTAAAAGTTACTTGCTTCTCGTCATCGTTTTTTAGGTTTCTCACTAAAAATTTTACGGAAAAACTTGCTTATCGGTGTTAATATGCTTTGGTGGAGATACGTTCATATCTACTATCAACTCTTTCTGTTGAGGATCACTGTTGGGTTCGGTAGGAATTGGAGTGATGTTACAATCTCCAATGGTTTAGATTTTTATCTTTTTTGGTCTTTTTCTCATTTATCATCGGTTTAATCTTGATAAATTTTTAAGTTGATTTTGGTTGAATTCTCTTTGTCCTCAGAAGTGCTATTGGCTGTATCCATTTTGTAATTGCAAAATTATCTCATCGGCACTTTGAAACCTAACTTCAATTGTATTATTGGGGGCATCGTGAGTGCCATTGATTTAAGAGGGACGGCAGTTGGCTCAATAATCCATTGCGTCTTCACATTTTCTTCACTCCTATTTATATTCTGATTAATATTGATGCTATAGGTGACTATAGTCAAGTTTTGAGTTTTCTTAGGGGAATAACTTATATTCTTATCTATACCTTCAATAGCATGGTCATCTTTTTTAGACCAGCACATCTTGAGTCGTAAAACGCGTTCTCTGGCGCGGTTCCGTTAGATCCAAACCATGTAATGAGATCATCGTCCGTAATTCCTTTCAATAATTGCTCTTATTTTTGGTATGGAAGAAAGTTTCTGCCGCCAAATCTTCACGAGATGCTGGATAGACCCTGGCGTAAGCTGGTCTTAGTGAAGAATAACAAAGACGCTTCTGGCGAGGTATTGGACGCAAATTGGGCAGTTGTTGGTGATATTGGCGAAGATGAACCAGATGTTGTTGCTGTGGTAACCGTGTTGCATCTCCAAGATGTTTTCTCGTAATTCCAGGAGAGTTGGTGGGGCTGAAGCTAATTCGAAACCGGAAAATAACGATATTTCCATTCGTAACACTCCTGAGGATTCGGTTCCTTTCCATCTGGAAACAATTTAAGAATCAGTTAGGTATAGTTAAATCTTTAGAAAGAAATTAAAAAAAAATTAAAGACATGTTGAGCAAAGATGGTTTTTACATTCAGTTTAAGTCGCTATTTCAAGCTGATACCTGATGTTAGTTTCAGTTTTCAGGCAATTCATAAATTAAGAAAAAAACAATATCGCGCAGCATAATACTGAAACACGTCTTTATCTTCAGCATTGGAAGCTTTCCTTCAATTTCCTCCACAGAACTGCGATCCGGCAATATTTCCTGAACAACAGCTGACCATAGATCCAATAAAGGTGTTCTACTTTTCGTCAAATAAGTAGAATATGTTGTTTTCCCCTACAAATGATAAAAAAAGTTAATCAAAGCGAGTTGAAAATGGTAAACAACTCACTTGAACTGTAGCACATCCAGCACCAGTGGCGTACACGAACACCTTAGTGGGTAAGCTTGGCAAGTGAAGTAATTGTGGCTGCTTCTCTGGTCTCAGCTCGAGAGTATCAGTTAATTCCATACCGGAAGTGGCTAGTGATACAGTTAGAGCACGATGTTTGTCTTTGGCGAGGAATCATACATCGTGTAAGGCTTTCACAACCGGGTATAAAAGTTCCAAATGCCTGTCTAACATATGGGATCGGTAAAAAAGATATTTGGTGACTGATTCAGCAAATCTCAGGTCTCTGATCAGACAGAAGGTCATTAGGGCGTAAATTGAGGCTTTGTAGTCTTCCATTGTTGCTGTAACATTAAAATAAAAATGTTTCTTTTTCTGTATTATTAAATTGTGCTCAATAGCAAATCAAGATATAGACGAAATTGTTGAAAGTGTATTATTAAAAGCGATTTACATAATCCCGAGCACGGAAGAAAGAAATGAATCTTATAGATGTAATACTTACAAACCACAGGTTCCTTTAACGCTTTTCCTACTTCAGATTCGTATAACCAATCTGCAGCGTCCTTTTAGGTATTGGGTGTGGCCAACCGAATTCACCATCTTCCGTAGTTGAAGCGTTTCTTAATTTTTCGATAGCCCACGTAGCTGTGGCACTCCTCACTAATACCAAAGCCAAAGCAACAGTTGCGATAGTCGTGGACGACTCAATCTTTGGTAATCCATTCTCCAAAAATATCTTCGCCTTTTGCAAAGTTTCAGAATCCGCATCCGACTCAATTCCAATCTCAAAGAGGGTAATAATAGTTTCTGCCGTTATCTCTACGATATGTTCGAAAGATAAAGTTTCATTATCTTTAATTTTATTCTCGGGGATTTTGTTATCATTTTCATTTGAGGTTAGCTTCACGTCAGCTGGTAAGGGAAGGAAACTACCATCGTCTTCTTGGCGTAATTGTTACCCATCGTTTGATGCCTTGGATGAGGTCCGGGTCTATGTTGAAGTAGTTTTGTACCTTTGTTAGCATTTCTAAGATTGCGGACTGTTGACTTGTGACTTCCGAGCATCTGGTGTTCGCTGAAGGAGTTATCTGGTTTTCTGTATGATAGAATCGTCTGGATCTGTAATGGAAATAACACAAACATAATTTGTTGATTTGCCAAAGGAGTGCCTCTGGGGTTATTCAAAAGTAAGCCCTCAGGACCCTCGTAGACTTCTTGCTGATGGTAGTTTGAAGAAAGTCGTTTCTTGTTGCCCAAAATACAAGATTACGAAAACAGATGTTGACGATGAAGCTACTTTGTACACTTTTTTGGTGAATGAATAATAACTGAAATAGCATTTTGATCTTTAAAGTGGAATTTTAGCTATTTTGTATTGATATTTCGCTATCTTATTTTTATATAAAACCGAAGGCAATGTCACTAAAAACATTCTTATAAATGCACCTATTGGCGCCGTTATATATGGAGAGGAACAACTACCTATTTTGTAATGAACGCCACGGAGGTAGCTGCATTAAAATGTTTCTTATGCATCCTTTTTTTAAAAAAAAATTCAATTTTTTGTTCTTTCTTTTGTTTCCAGTTTAACGGAATCCGTAAAGTTATGCCCATAACTTACTTTTGAATAACCCTATATGCATGATTGGGATAACAGGAACAATTGCTTAACTTACGTGTCCGGTAGATTCTGCATCGCCGACTGCTTCAAAGTTTCGTTAGCCTTCGAGCCCAAATGCTGCAGGCTTAGCAAAGTTGTGAGCGGACGATAACGCCTGTGAAAGTCCGCCGTTCTGATCATTGTTGGCGATGACCGAAGCGCTAGCCCGCCGGAAACCAACAGTTCGCCCCACTCCGACCCTGGAACGACGGACTTCGGAGTTTCGAGGTGTAACACTTGGGAATAACCCCTTCGTCGTTGAAATTCCAAACTCTAATGTGTATGGAAAGTCGAAACAGATAGATTGTAATTGTGGGGACAAAAATTGGGGTCACGAGTGTGGAGCGATGTAAGGTGAGGATGTCTTCGATTATGGTCGAGTGGAAAAACACATGGGAAAAAATTTGTTTGGGATTGTTGTATCTTGACTTATTATTTGTGGTATTACCTAGTACATTGTTACAAAGTTGCTATTTAAAACTCATTCGCTATTTCTAAGCTGAAATTGATTTTGTATTTTAAACTACTAAGGCAGGACAATTAGACCTTTTCCAGAAATTGTTGTTATCGGTTTTTGATTTCTTTTGTTTGTATAGATTGGGAGCTTCCTATATTTTTTGGAAATTATAACATCATTTTTTTTTTTGAAAACGTGAAATTGATTCATTTAATAGGTTGATACTAGATAGTAAAATTCACATCTGCTTCTAAAACAGAACTACAAATATTAATAAGAGTAAGCGATCCTGATATCGATATTAAAAGAACAGCCACTGAACCAAATACGAATGCTTCTTTCTTATCTAAAGATTAGATCAGAAGTAGCAACTGCATGTTTTCAAACTTTATATTCAATTTGTACAAGTTCTCCCACACCTAAAACAATCTAATTGTAGATCCATACCAAGGGAAACTGCAAGAAATCTTAAACAAATGATGTTAATATTTCATTCCATCCGAAGCAATTTTCGGAACCTTTGAGTAGGTTTCTTTGGAGACTGATTGATCGGATTAGTATTTTTAGCAAATTGCTTAAATGACGAATGTTCCCACCTCTGGTGGTATATTTCCCTAAATTTGGCTGAGGTATGTAAACGATATCTTCGCGGTCTTTGATACCAAGAAAAGTACTCCGTTCTTGGATAGTGAAAGTAGGTACAATAAAGAGCTTAAATTCATAAAAAATTTAGCTATTTACGAAGCATATTCCTAAAGTAAGGACTGTTTGGTCATTTAAAAAAAAGCTCGTGAGAAAAGGTTTTTATTGCCAGTATTAGTTTAATACTACATTTCTACCTTACTTCTCCACATAATCGCAAGTCAGTTCTAAACACTTTTCGTAACGCTGCACCAGCTTTTTTAACACTCTTGCATAGAAGTTCGCCGCCTGGGAATTGAAGTGTTGACAACGGCAGTCTTGAGTTGCTCGTCGTTTTCAAACAGTTGTCCACCAAGCCACTTTTTCAAATGCAAGAAGAGGAAGTAGTCGCTAGGTGCAAGGTCGGGACTGTTATAGAGGGTGGTCAAAAAGTTCCCAACGAAAATCTTGAATCTTCTTCTTCCATGAAATTGACCAAAATGAACGCCCTTTTCATCCCAAGAAACGGTAGCCATCATTTTTCGACTCAAGTTCGGAGATTGCTTAAACTTTTTTCGTTTAGATGAACTTGAATGGCGCCACTGCATTGATTGTTGTTTCGATTCTGTGTTGGTGTACGATATCCACGTCTCGTCGCCCGTAACAATTTGGGAAAAGAAATCATCTCCATCTTGTCGATAGCGATCCAAAACGCTCGTCCACTGCACATTCTTTGCTCTTTGTGCTGGTCAGTGAGCATTTTCGGTACGGATCAAGAGAACAACTGCAGTGGCTTAGTAAATAGACAATAGATGGCGCTGCATGCGTGAAACTGTGTTCAGACCTGCCAATATTTAAATATAAGCGGACGGCCCTTACTTTAGGAATATGCCTCGTACAATGGTTACTCTTCTATAGATGTCGACCGCATACTTAAGAAAGTCCAACATAGGCATTATGTAAGGAATTCCACAACACTAATCCCGGTAGAAACCCGCGACAAAGAAATTTGTGAAACTTCCCTTCCACAGAATATCGGAAGGTATTAGTAAAGTTTTTAGAGGAGAAAATATGAACGTATGTTTCAGTTGACGTAATATACTCAAAAACCTTCTTGGCAATCCGAAAGATAAACCGGACATGGGACTTTGTAAAACTGCATGTAATGACTGTGATGAAGCATTGGTCAAACGAAACGAGCGATAGGTACTAGATCAATGAACATATCAGGTGCTACAGGTACGGGAAGACAGAAGCGTCTAGTATAGCAACACATAAACGAAACCAGGCATAATATTAAATTAGAAAACTTGAAAGTGATTGAGAACGCGGGAATTAGACGCGTATGAAACTGTTTTACGTATTAAGGATCACAAATCTGTTGAACACAGAGAATGCACCGTTATATTACTTTTGTCTTTTTATTTTATTTATTAGGGTAAAACGGTCATGTGGTTTATGTAACGTGCTGCAATGACAAGAAGCCTTTCGTGTGTAACAACTACTTCCCTTTGAAATATATGCAGTATAATAAAATTGTTATGACTTCCCATTTTGTTATCATTTGAAAAGCCGAGTTTAGATTCGTTATGCAGAGGTAGTTTTAAATCAAATGATGATTTCGATGTTCCCGTCGTTCTAGAGAGGGTTCATTGTCTGGAGGGTATTTGTTATGTACTTAAGTATGTAATAGGTTTGGGGAATTAGAAACTGTCGTTTAAAGAGAAGTATTCATTTTTTATAGGTGTCCGTTAACAGAGGTTTGTAATGTATATTTATTTGAAATCTTTTTCTCTAAATTACGCAGGGAAGAAAAAATTATATTTTCACCCCGACAATAAGACATGCTATATATAAGTGATTTAAATTAAAAAACCACACAAAAATATGTTAATATTCTTTATATTCTAGTTACTATACTTATCTATAATAACCTCAGTATTATTTTAAATTACTTTCTGTGTATATGTATATTTACAATACGTTACATGTGTAAAGCCCCATCTTAATCTATTTTAGCGTAAAACCCAAATAGCATATAATAGAAGCTTTCCCAAAAGGGGACTATTCTGTGTACGTCGCACGTATGTATACATTCGCGTCTTTGATAGATGTGCATCAACGCTCTTAATCTTTACAAATTAAACTTGGGTCTCCCGCAACAGCAAGTTTCTCTATCCGATATCGGACGCCATTACCATCAATCAGACCGTCGAAGCGTGTCACGGGCGGTCAAAAGACGCCGGGTGGAGGAGGGAATCTTGTATACAATAACAAAGAAAACAGCACAGTGTGTATGGTATGGATAGATGGATAGATAGAAAACCAAACCGGGAAAAAATTTGGTTTCGTATATCCGGTGTATACGCCGCTGCTCCCGTAGGACATACATAAATCCGAATTGGGTCCATCCATCAGTTTTAATTTGTTATCTTCGACGTCGCGAAATTCCCTACCTTCTCCGTTCATTTCCTATCCCCAAATCCTCCGTATACATCCTTCGCAAGACCACGTAACAAGATCTATGTCATTATCTATCGAGCGTCAAAAATTTATTGCCCCCCTCGCATCTCGTCCAACAGATGGCGCTACAGGCGATAGTAGTTCGTTGCAGCCGTTCGCGATAGCCTTTTTCGGATTTTGCGCGAGGGGAAAGGGGGATGGTTTTGCCGGGATCCCCCCGGCTTTTAATTTTCTCGTCCCTAGCGGATGTTCTGTATTTCAAAGCTGTCTTGCTCTGCGTCTTCGATTCCTTCGAATTCGTTTTTTAATTTTCCGCTGTAGGGGATCTCACGTCGTCGTTCTCTTTAATTTTGATTGATTTCTTTGCTGCCCTGCAAGTTAATACTTTACAGGAACAGGATATTGAGAAAAAATGAATAACATTTTTTCCCGGGATTGTCTGTAGGAGATTCGATGGATCTAGCAGTTTAATTATTTGAAAAAGTATGCACAAAAAATAGAGAATACAAATAGATAAAAAAAGTGACAATTAATAATGAATCAAGCCCATCTAAACATTGCATTTTCCTGTAACTTGCATATAAACCATAACCATTGGTGGAATACTAGCAATCAAAAAAAAGAAACTGTATGTGTTGTATTTTGGGAAATATAAAGAACAAATAAACAATTCCTCCTATAATCCAAAGAAATATCAAGGAAAAGTATTGATCTACTTAGACTTCGATTATCTCCAAATATAATCGAGTCTTTGGGGAAAGATACGGGGGGGAAATTTGGGAAATCTCATTTCCGAGGTAATTTTGCACACCGCTGATGAAAATGATGATACCAGATCAACCCTCTATGGAAGCTTTCGTTGTAACAAAATATCTCTTTTTGTAGCTTGAGTGGCTCTAAAACGTCCATTTCCATCATTAATATTTCATGATTGTATTAGGTTCCGCGTTCATTTATCGGAAGAGTTTAAATTGTTGACTATCCTTGGTGTAAAAATTGTATTTTGCCAAAGAAGCAGTAGACCCCGTTTATAACTAGAGACGGGATTTTAGGCAAAATTTTGTTTTTGATTCAAGGCAAATTAAAAATAATACAAAATCTATATGTTTCTCGACAAATCAAAGCGATCTAGCTATGTTTTATTTGCCTAGTTGCCTATTTGGACTTTTAAACAGCCTAAATCGTGGTTTTTCGCCTATTTTGTCCTAAAATCATATTTATTTGGTCTAAACTGTTTTTTTTTTAAATTTTAAATAAATATGGTTTTTTACACAGCTGCTCTTCTTAAATGTAAATTTTAGTTTACAGCTAAAATGATAAACTAATACAACGATGGTTTTCCCGTCTATTGTGTGAGGAGGCAAAGTTTGGATTTGCCTGCCGTAAAATTTATATTACTATACCCCTATTGAAGATACTATCCTCAATTATTCGGCTTATCTTCGCTCTTCGGGTTCATTTACCTGCACCCAACGTTTTTATTTTACGGGAATCCCTATCGGCTTGTTTACGCCCTGTAATTTAAACCATACAAGCAAAATTTCTTCTCCCTGTTAACGTGATTATGAATACACGATGCCCATTCATAGTTTATACAATGGACTTCTTGATATTGCAGTTTAGATTTTATATTTATTCTCTTAATGTTTTCTCTGGAGCGTATATTGTGGTGTTCCTATAGCGAGGTGGACTATTGACGAATCAGTATATAGTGAAAGACGTACTTTGAATTTGCATTTATACGTAGCTTGCAACGAATATTTTTCGGTAGTTTCTGTCGGTTTGTGCTTGTTTATCTACAAGTGTATTATGTATTTCCATCTACAACAATGCCAAAATCCAAGGAATCACATAGCGATAAAGTTCAAAAATGGCTGAAGCAATTGGAGGCACTACTGTCTTTCAGTTGAATCCAAGCAACAGTGAAGAGTTGTTTTGTAAAGCGTGCGGAAAAATGGTAAAGGACGTTTTTGTTTTCTTCCTAACTTGCTTCAAAAATATTATTGTAGTTAACTTGCAAAAAGAAAAATCATTTGAGAGCAACATGCTACTGCTCCTGGACATCCAGGCAAATCTTAAGAAAACCGTTGAGGAACCAAATGTTAATAGAACACCAAAAATTCAAGAGAAAATCGACGTTTTTAATCGAGATTTATGCGACGCTTTTATGTCTGCAAATATTCCTCTGGACAGATTAAACTATTCAAAACTGCGAAATTTCTCACTAAATACTGCAACAAGAATGTGGCAAGCGTGAAAACCTTAAGAACAACATATGTAACAAATGTTACAATGAGGTAATTAATATAATAAATAATAATTTAAAAAATGTATTTTCATACTTGAGTGTCATTAAGATTTCGTTTACACCTATAATATTTTTATTAATTTTTTAGACTATTAATACTATTCGCGAAGAAGTTGGTTAACAACGATATTTGGATATCTATAGATGAGACGACTGACTCTAAAGGTTGTATTATGGCAAATATGATTGTGGGTAAGCTTTGTTCTGAAACACCAGGAAAACCGTATTTCTGGCTACAAAGCAACTTGAAAGAACAAATTGCAATACAATGGCAAGATTCGTGAACCAGCTTTAGGTAAGATATATTATGCAAAAAACTACTTTAATAATATTGTAATATTTAATGCTAGATATTTAAGTTAAAGGCAACTCTCGTATTTTAGGTATTTTTGTGGCCAACAGATGGAATTAAGTACGAAAAAGTCAAGCTTTTAGTCATGCATGGTGCTTCTTATGTCTCAAATGTGGTACAAATTTTGAAGATTTTTTATAAAATCTTAATCATTTAACATGTTTTGCACATGGACTCAATTTGGTGTGTGAATGTCTAAGAAATCAATATGCCAATGTTAATGGTTTAATTTCAAATACCAAGAGAGTCTTTTTAAAAGCTCCACTGCGTGTGGCAGTGTATAAAGAAAATCTGCCAGATCTCCCTTTACCTCCCGAACCTGTCTTAACACGTTGGGGAACTTGGTTAGAGGCGGTAGTTTTTTATGCTAATAATTTCGAAGCAATAAAATCAGTAAGTACTTTTTTAGCAAAATTTTTAAATAAGATTGTTTTTATTTAACGCTTTATGTTTTAGGTTGTAATATCGTTTGACAAAGATTCAGCTAACTGTATTGAGCAAGCGCAAGAATACTTTTCCAATCCAAATGTCAAAAAACGATCTTTTATACATCAAGTCGCATATAAATTTCTCATTGATAACAATCAAAAAGATTAGAAACATTCGGCCTTCCTCTTACAGATTCTGTTGCAGTAATTAATAATGCCGAAGCAGCTCTCAAGAATGCCCCAGGAAAGTTGGCAAAATAATTTTGTCAAGTTTAACCAAGTGATTTCGAAAAATTCAGGTTTCAAAAACGGTTAAAGAGTTTGCCGAGCTGCTCAGTGGCGAAGCAGTTGAAGCTAACCGCTCCATAACCACAGCTGACTGGTCCATATTTAAGTTTTGTCCTACAACCTCGTGTGACGTAGAACGTTCATTTTCTTCGTACAAAAATGCTGTTTACACGGCGGTTAATTAATTTATTTATTATTTTAAACCAAATGAATCTACACATTTAGTTATTAGTTAAAATTTGTATGTTTTATTTCTTTTTATGCTGAAATGTATCTAAATTACATTAAATATCGTCTTCTTTTCATGTTTTTTTTAAATAAAATGATTTTTGTGTTTACCGTTTTTTTAAGTATTTGCCTAAGATGCCTAAATCACAGTTTTTCGTCCTAAATACATAGTTTTTAAGGCCTAAAAAAGGGCATTTTTAGCTGTTTTTTACGTCCTAAAATCCCGTCTGTAGTTATAAACTAATCGAAAGAGTTATGAAATTAAAATTTTGATGGAAATTCAGAGTATTTCAACTAAAATCCGATAGTCGTCATTATTATTAAAATCAAAAGCTCGCATTTTTTCTATAGATAGCGTTGCTGATTTTGTATTTCGAAATTGCCCTAACTTACCTGAATTCAGCGTGACTACCCCAAACCCGAAGCAAACCCTAAATGTTGAATCTTGATCTTCTTATCGATTCGCCATTTCAGCAACGTGTTGTTATTAGGAAGATGTCCTTTACCCAATGATATTCGCTCCTTTCCCAAGAGAACCAGAAACGTGTGCCATTGATCCTTGGACAGAATATCGGGTGCCTTGCACTTGTTAGTTGGATTCCGTAATCTAATGAATTTGAAAAGAAATAGTCATTAGAAAATCTTTGCTATTCAAGACACGGTTACAAAAGTAAATAAAGTCTTATTGTATTCTTCTATAGATGGATATTCTATTTTAATTGTACCATACCGATTTCCTTTTGTCATTCAACAAAGATGAAAGGATGAATGAGGAATAAATGAAATGCGAATTTTCTGGAGGAAAAATGAGAATAAGAACGTTTTACAAGCGACAAAAGAATAAAATAAGGAACTGAACTCCGTATCATTTATATTCTTTTGCAGCACAATTACTTCATCGTGTGACGACAAAGAGAATGCTTAAGGGCACCGAAAAAAACAAAGAAAGGGTAGCTTATTTTAACGAGAATGATATGTATGTAAATTGCTTTTGTAGAAGCTCTGTGTGCTTCCGTGCACATTATATTGCTATCAAAATTAAATCAGCTAAATGAACAATTTAGGTAAACTAGAGAATTTATATGGAAAGATCCAAAGTTGAGATAGTTTACTATATAAAAATTTGAAGGAATTCACAATATTGAAGAATTTATATCAAGAAAAAGAACAAAAATTAATCCACTGTAGGGAATTGACAATTTTTACGATATACAGTACGTATTTTGGGACAAAAAATGTTTTTTATAATAATCGTATTCGCAGTCTATTGAGGAATGTGGGTTTGTTGAATTGCTATGCTCAGTTTCTAAAACACACTTAATATCTGTTCATTAAAAAGAATCTAAAAAAAAATTGAGAAACTATGTTTACTTTGTATTTTGTACTTTGATGAATATTTTAGAACCATTAAAAGATTTTTTCCTGAAACAATACTGCAGTTATAAAGAAGGTAGTTAATGTCGGAAAATAACAAAAAAGTTTTATTTGAAAGGTACATTATGAAAGATAACTAAGGAAAGGACAATGAAGACATAAACAATTGTAACACGAAAACTATAAAACAGGTTACTTTTATAGTATGGAAATGAGTGGAGTGTAGCTAGGGATCCTTAATAATGTAAAAATATACAGGGTGTTTCATTTACAAAAGTGAATTTTATGGTGCCACCTTTTTTTATAAAACATCCAGCATATCGAGATATATTTTCTAAAGATGTACAATTAACATTGTATTACATCTCCAACGTATCAAATTGCTATCTAGCATACAGTCCGAGTGATAAAAGTCTGATGTACTATGGTTGCACTCTGTATAAACTGGAGAAAGCTGAAGATCAAATCTGTTGTCTACGCATTCAAAGACAGCACACCGTAATTGTGTAGGAGGCAAAATATTATTTTCAGTAACGTATTGTCTTAGTTGTTCCTTCATAATTCTCTCAGCAACTTTAGAAAGAACCAGGAGAATGTTTACCGATCGGAGATCACCGCAGTCTCCTGGATTACGTTTCTTTGGGAGGGGTACAACCAGAGACCGTTTCCAGTAATCAGGGAAGCAACCGTTTTCCAAACAATAATTGACTATATGTACAATATAAGGTATTATATGGGGTGTACACAACTGAATAAAGCCAATATTAAGACCATCCCAACCACTAGCTGTGCTTTTAATAGAAAATATGATTCTGTGCACTGTATTTTCACCAATAGAAGCAAGCTGAAATGTATTATCGTTAAGTTTTGGAGTGCAATATAAGTTAATAAAAAAAAATTGTTAATTTGATGAGGGTCTTGTAAATGATTGGGTAATAATTGTTGCTTTTAAATAATTAATAAATTCCTGCTACGAGTTAAGTATTGTGGCAAGGGTTTTAGTGAACTGTTTCAGTGTTCCAGTGCTACGATTTAGAGTACCCGATAAGTCTAAGTATACAAAAAAAATTTTATTGACAACAAAATAGGTCCATCTTCTATTGATCAGCGGGTCAAACTATTTCAAATTGCAACCAAAATCTAACAACATTTATATTATTTTATTAATAAAATTAAACCCAACTATCGAACACAAATGTTGTTCTAAACATATTAAATAGAAAAAAAAATTGAATACATTTCTAAATTCAATTCTACAAGTAAATTGAATTATAAGGGATTAATACTGCGGGGCTGCGTTAATAACAATAATAATGTTATTCCCGACGTCAGTCTTGGATGTCACTGTATACCTTTATCTAAAGATAAAAAAAAAGTTGTTCCTTTAACTTCAACACACAACCCAGCGACAAAGAAGAAATTAAATTGTTCCCTCATTTACCATCCCTTTGACACCTCGAGAACCTTGACGAGCTTCCCTTAAGGAAAGGGAAAAGGAGGGGACGCCCTTTTTTTTGCTAAGAGAATGTTCGCCGCACTTACCGTGTTTACCTCTGCCTATCCAGGTTATCGTGTTATCCGAATCGCCGATGGTAATCCGATACATCTTGTCGGCGGTGGCGGATCGGTTCTCGGTGAGCGCGACGTGAACTGGCCCGGCCGCTTTTCCGTCTTCTCTCAAACGATGACGTTGTCCTTGTTACGCGGCGCCCTCACCATTCTTTACTTGTAGCTGTCCGCGGTTTTGATATAATCATGTTCTCTGTAATGTTGAAGTAGATTTTGTCGTGGGATTAATTTCGCTTTTTGGAGCGCGAATATCCGGTTGCAAGGCAACACAGAAGGGTTATAGATTATCCCCCTAAACGGATCAACGACACGTCCGACCTTTTTTCGAGGCGATGGAAATGCTCACAAAGGCTTAATATCGGAAACGTTTTTAGAGATAAAACGAACCATATAAGGCGGAAAATATTTATTTAAGAGATAAATTCTAACCGATAGTTCTTTTTTACATATATAGAGATAATTTGTTTGTAATAAATAAACTTGTTTTAGATAATTATTTTCGTACTGAAATCTATTATATTACTAACAAAAATGATCTATTTGTCCAGGAAATATTCTTTGAATGATTATCGTTTTATCATGTGAGAAATAAAAAACTTTCAGAAAGAGAATCGAGACAAAAATTTTTACAGATACATCCAAAAATTGGGTTTTAGTTTTTTAATTCCCTTTCCGTCAACGATGTAAATTTTATGAAGGTTACATTTATTATCAGAATTTTAACAATAAATTAAATAAATGTGTATTATGTCAAATATCGAAATAAAACTGTTTGTACGTTAATTTTGTGGTATTATGTTGTTGTTGTCTTTATTGGCTAATCGGAAAATAAACAACATATCATGGGAAATTTGATAAAATTAAAAAATGGGAGATTTCCATCTTTTTCGCCCAATTTCAGCGCCCTCTACGAAATTAACAAAAGAATTTTTCAGACAAAAGTTACTTACTTTTTGGCATAGAATTGCAGTATATAATAAAAAAGTAGGGGGTTCGTAAAAAAGTAAGAGGCTGTGACGTATATTGTCTTAGGTAAACGATCAGCCATAAACGCATTCACACGTTCAGACCTTTTTCTGCGTTTTGAATTGGTTTATCCAAATTATATCGGTTTTATTAAAAGAAATATTGGTAGTGATTTTTTCCGTACTTGTTGGTGATACCTGTAAGTTTTTCAATGTTGTAAAAAGCGATAAAAACCTTTTCTGAACGATAAAAACGGGATAACTAAAAACCTCCTTTTTGTATGGTGGAGTTCTTGAAAAATATTATTTATCTTTCAACAGCTACATATTCAAGGACCGGTGAAACTATAACTGTAATTTTTAAAAAATCCTATAGCTTAAAACAGATTTATTCCAACTCAATTCCCTAACGGGCCTTGTATTTGAAAAAAAAAACCTGAAGAATTTTATTTCAAATAGTTTTATATTCTTACGTTATATTTAACAAAACTATCTTTAAACACGAAGAGATGTTTTTAAATGTGTGTAATAAACGTTCTGTTTTAATACAATATATTTTAAATTATATCACCGAACATACCCTTTAGATACTGATATATGTAAATGTCATATTCGCAGCAGTGAACGTATTGCAACAATTATAATTAATTTCTGTCCAAACTACAGATTTCGAACAATATTGTCAATCATTCTGTTCAGCTAAGTTGTTAGGAGTAACTCTGGCTTCGTCGCTGAAATGGGATCTTCATTGTCAATCTTTAACTTCAAAACTAATGGGCATAATTTTAAAATTAAGGCATTTAAAACAATCTTTGAGCATTGACTCATTAAGAATTGTTTATTTTTCGGAATTTCAATCCCGCTTACAGTATGGAATTTTTCTTGGGGTTCCCGCCCTTTTACCCAACCAAACTTCTTCTAGCAGAAAGCTGCAATGAGGTGTATTGCTGGTATCAGTCAGTTAACATCTTGTAGAAATTATTTTATATCTTTAAATTCTGACTGTATTTGAATTATATATTCTAGAAGCCTTCTGTTATATTCATAAACTAACAATATATACTAACAATGCACGCATATTATGACATAAGAGATCCTAAGATACATCTCATGGGAGGGATAACCTAAAACTTACATTCAGATTGTGTTAATGTCCTTGGAATCAAAAATCTATAATCGTTTTCCAGACAAACTGGAAAGTTATAATTTAAATAAAATTTAAAATAACAGTAAAATTCTTTTGGTTACTGTCCAAATGTTTTTATTCAAATTTAAGGGAATTTTTCGGATTGCCCCATTATTTGATTTTGATATGTGTTAGTCACCTTTGACTTATTACCTTTATTAATTTTTTTGTTTGTGTTTTTTAGTTATTGTTATTTTCCCTTTTGTTTTTGTTAAATTTTTTTTTTTTCCGACCTTTATTTCAAAACTTTGGTCATTGAAAAATAAAGTTTATTATTATTTATTATTATATTATTATTAAACTTGTTTTCCCAAAAACCCTACTTAAAATGATTGTGGAAAAAGTAATGATAGATTAGGTAAAACCCCATAAGGGAAAAATAATTAAGTAAAACACCACATAATAGGAAATTAAAGACCCTTTTCTCGTGAAATTGAACAAAATTTCAAATAAAATTGCAATCACAGTATCATTTCAACCTTAGTTTCGTCTAAATACATGTACAATTACAAATAATAATAATTAGCCGATTAAATATCAACCACAAACATATCTTTCATGAAAACGGTGCTCGGTTATGTGTTTGGATTTTGCTTTGAAACTTCGTTTTTCCAAAATAAAATCGAATGGCATGCGAAGAAGGGCTCAGTTGATGACTGGCATCCTCTTTAAACCGGAAGCCTTTCAAAACTTAAAAAGGAAATGCAAAAAAACAATTCCTTTACCGCTTAGGCTAATATCGTGCATGGCGATACATCACCTAAACAGCGTGACGCCATCGAAGAGCGGTCAGCCTTCTAGTTTCGATGGTAACGGTATGCTCCTTTGAAGAAATTATAAAAATTATAATTAGTTATAAAACGGCATTGTAGCTTATTTGTTCTCTAAATGTTTTCTAATGTGTTTTGTAGATGGCGTCTTATATTATTTTGCTTTTCTGATTGGAATTGGACAGAATTAGTTTCTTTCTTCAGAGAATTTATTACAAGTTCCTCTGTATATAGAAGAAAAGAAACACTAAAAGCAGCAACAGATACGCTTCTGCAATATCCAAAAATTTAGTAACAATATAAAATTAATATTGAAAGAATCAAATAACATCTCACCATTGGCACAGAAATAAGCACTTTCTGTATCAGTTCGTATAATTCCTTCAGGAAGAACATTTACAGTGGCCGATCGAACGACAGCTCCAGCTAACGTTGTGTTGTTGATTCCATCAGAACCCTCGCAAGAAATACTACTGTAACCATTGACTTCCACTGTGAAAAGAGAAGATTACAGAATATTCTACAGATACATTCAAAATTCCTTTCCGTCAACGGTGCAAATTTTATGGAGGTTACATTTATTATCAGAATTTTAGCAACATAATTTCACACCTCATATAACGTAAAAAGCATAAAAAAATATCTTTCTCCAAACATAATTCATCTAAAGAACAATATTAAAAAAGAGGAATTTCATGCGAGAGATCGTAAAAATTCCAGATGCTGTATTCCTTAGACAATTTTTTGCGCCTTCTAAATACATATATCTTGACGTCGCTACTAGGGCGTCGCATGCGACGCTGTGGCATCGGCGGCTGAAGGAGGATTAACCTCCCACGTATGTCCCGCAAATCTCTTCCTTATGAGAAAGATATGCTAGTCGTAGGTGCTATACGTATATTTTCTGCAGATAAAGGTGTTTTCCTTTTCCCCTTGCCATTCCAGACGTTGATCCCAGTCGACATCAAGTCGAATACCGGATTTTGTGCTATCTTCTGTTTGCGATTGTGACGTGGTGGGTGTTTGACGTCTTATTTTCTTGCCCAAATAAAACCAACGAAAGTGGATATTTCTTTATTATGTCGACATAACAAGAACATTTAAATATAGTTCTCCCCGGAAAATATCATAATAAATAGGTATTAAATAAACTCCTGGACAAAGTTAATGCACCAGCAAGACTTCTCATTATTGCTTAATTATTTCTTCGAAGTCATTAAACATTACTGACAAACAATTGCAATTGTTTGACAGATGTCAAGTAACATACATCCTGCAATTGCTCGTCAATAGACACTTGACGCTGTTTACAGTGATTTGTAACAGGCAATAAATCCAGATTTTTTTTAAATGAGTCAATGTCATTCAGTGAATGCATTTTTTCCAGTGCACTTACAGCAGAAGAAATAAATCGACCACGCAGCAGAAGATGAAGCAGTTAAAGCGGTAACTCTAGTTAACGAAGGACGTTGCCATGTGTCTAATTTGTTAGGAGTTATTGTAGAACCCCAGGACAAGGTTGTAAATAGTCTCCAGATGCAAGAGATGAGCCATATTTTATGTAAGTCGTCTTAAGAAACAGCCATTCTAGTTTGGAGCTAACAAGGAAACATAGGTAAGTACATCTCATCGATTTAAATGAAACTTTGTGGGCACCCCAAGCTCAACACTACCTTTCACTGTTTGACTCAATAGCTCAGAAACTATGAGAGATATCAAAAAAAGTTAAGACAAGGTTTAATGTCCTTAATGAAGGCGCAATTATTTTCCCTATAACGAATATTTATTTAGAGAAACAACCCCCCACCCAGGTTGTTTCTCTAAATAAATATTCGTTATAGAGAAAATATTTACACCATTGCTAAGAGTATGTAAAACAGTTTAAATCTTGTCTTAACTTTTTTTTTTATATCTCTCACACTTTCTGGGCTATTGAGTCAAACAGCGAAGGGTAGTGTTGAGCTTGGGGTGCTTTACATTCCGCCAGTGGGCGATTGGACCGCTAAGATACTTACCGTTGTTCTTACACTAGATCGGTCTATAAACCACAAAGTTTTATTTAAATCGGTGAAATGCACTTACCTGTGCTTCCTTGTAAGCAGAGCCATAGCAGCAGCTTGAAATATAGCCATTTCTGAGCGAACGGTCAAGAGAAGGCTTGGTAAACGAAGATCAAACAATAAAAGATCAGCTATTCCACCACTGGTTACTAGGCAACATAGAGTTACTAGACTGCGTCTTGCAAGGGAGCACGTAAATTGGACTGTTGATGACTGGAAAGGAGTTTTATTTTCAGACGGAACAAGAATGCTGACTGTAATATTTCTATGAGGATCCGGTTTTTTGGTGAATCAATAATGCTTTGGGGAGGATGGTCGCACAGATTACGTATAGGAACCTAATCGGCGGCCGATATGGCGAATGTCGGGGCACCAATTCGAATCGTAACTGGACTAGTTTTGCTGTCACGATTGCCGATGAATGGGCCAGGGCGTTGTTATGTTGGTAAAGAATTTTTTGCTTCGATAGGTGAGGCCTTTTTCTTTTTAGTTCAATGTCTAATCGGTCCCGTGATTGTCCTTCCCTTCTCCAAATAATCAATTAAGATTATGCCCTGCGAATGACAAAAAAACATTGCCATTTCCGGAAAAAAAAATTTTGCCGACTGACCTTTGCTTTCTGGCATATATATATCTACAGTCACATAACGCCACACGAATTCACTCGTATTGCACTTAAACATGTCCAAACAATGCTTTGAAGTTCATCATCCGATTCCGTTTTTGATCAATCTTCAGCAGATGCGGCACTCATCTCGCAGATAGCTTTCTCATACTCAATTTTTCGTGAAGGATGTTTTCACGCGTCCAATTGAGATGTTTACCATATTAGCAATCTTTCTAATCATTACCCGGTGGTCTGCCAACACGATATCATGAACTTTATTGATCGTTCCGTTCGTAGTCGACTCATTGGGACGAGATGGTCGCTCCTCATCAAAGACGGACGTTCCTCCACATTTAAATTCATTAAACCAGTATCTGATGGTAGTCATTGAAGGTGCATGGTTCTTATAAAATGCATCCAACTTCTCTTTGATTTCTGCACACGTTTTTCCATTCAAAAAAAGAAATCGAATCACTGACCGGTATTGTTCTTTCTCCATGATTCCACAAATACATAAACTTTCCGCAGCTCTCTAAACAACACTTCTTTATGAATCTCTTCGAAATTTTGACAGACGTTGACTAAAGAATAGTTCTCACAGTCGGTAATGAAGATTTTGACACAATGCGCGATCTGTCTTCAAATGCAGGTACTTCTCATACCATCCTCGTACAATGAAGAATTAAAGTATATACCGCAGCTGTTCTTTATTTTTTAACAGTAATAGGTAACAGTTTAAGTTTCCATGTAGGTTTGTATAATGATAGTCACAATTTTCTTGAGGTTTCTTGTATTGAGTTGTTTAGTATGTTTTCAAACTTTTGATCTACACTTTTCTTCAAATTTGATACTACTTATTAAAACGTCAATTTTAAACCATAAATCGATATATCGTTGCAAAGTAATGGGATCTATTAAATTGAAATGAGTTTGTTTGGAAAAAAAATTATATTTAGGAAATCAAAAAGGAAAGGTAAATATTACTATCATTATTAATAACCTAATGAAAAACAATTTAAATATCAAATAAAGTTGTAATTTTGGTATATATTTTCTTCCAGCCGGCACTGCCACCAAAATTACGGTTTGTGTTATTTACTTTTCTAAGGATTGTTATGACAATGGAAGGTTACTAAAAACATTGTAAATTATGCAAGTAGCATATTATTTCTTAATTCCTTAAAGTACTAGAATAAACTCTGCATTGTTTGCTTGAGATTTGAATTTTTTACCTGTCATGTTCTTAAGCCCGGGAGTCGTCACTAAAAGCCTTACAACGAGGGATGTAGCGCCGTGAGGGCCTAATCTCAATCTTTCCGTGACGTACAGTAAGCCGTTGCTGAGGAACTGTGCGCCTTCGCTCAAAGCCAACAAAGCAGTAACCTGTAATATATCAAAGAAAAGATATAAGGATTTCAGAATAAGTATACGCGGATTCTATAGCTTACATCCATGCAGGTGTTTATGTTATTTCCGATCTTGATGTCCACTTCCAGAGATTCCCGGACTCTCATCGAGACGGGAAGTCGGAATTCAGCCTGCAGCGGTCTGAAAACTTGTACTGCCGCTGGGGAAGAGAATCTCAGACCGGTAGTGGAAACGGTTAGTGCCCACAATGACCACTTCCCGGCTTCCTGTGGCGCGAAGATAGTTAAGCCGGTTGAAGCTATTTCCGATCTGTTTCGAAGGAAATACCAGATAGATATTAGCTGTGTAAATCTATTGGAATAGTTTCTATTGAAATTTTTGCGAAAGCAAGTACAAGTGTTATGCTATAAATCCTTTATGTATGATATTACAATGTATAAATGTGGAATTATTACTAGATTACGGATTCTAAGCGTTTTGCTTATGGGTTGAATTTGTAAGCAGAAGTAAACACATTGTTATTAGATCTTTTTAATGTAATTGTTTAAGTATAAGGTTAATTCTGCTTGTTTTCCTTATTCTTCTACCCATTGACTTAAATTATTTATTAGTGCTTGTATTTATTAGTCTCTTGGTGTCCAAATCTTTAGGAGACAATCTTCACATATACCTTTGCTACATCGCGCCAGATTATAAGTGAGGTTGCCGCGCCCACGACGTGACGTATGTAAGCAGATGAATCGGCACAGACTACCTCAGCGAATGAAATTATTGATTTATTGCAACAATTTCTCATCAACATATGTATGTAAGTATGTTTAACGCACGCAAGGAAAATAAACGGCCATTGGTTAATAAAGTAACTAAATTTATCAGTGAATTTTCGGATTTGAACTATAATGGAACTAAAGTATTGTTGTAGAGTTTGCAAAATACCTTTAATGCGTTGGAACAAAGGCGACTGTAAAATACATATAAATAGTGTACAGGACAAAAATGAGAACAGTGATGTGTTATTTTTGGCGTACATACAATCCCGAGTGGAACTTACCATCATGGACAGTACGTAAAGATATTGAAAATGGGATCAAAGCGGAATTAAAAGATAAATAGCTGTGGCTATGTCTTGATGGCACGACAGATTGTAAAAAAAATTCTATTTTGAATAGTATGAGTACTAGATCCTGTTAAACCGAAATTTGCAATCTTATTAGTTAACAAAAGACTAAAAAAGTGTACTAACGAAGAAATTACGGGCGTAGTGTTCGTTACAACAATTTCAAGTGTCAACTAGTCAACTGTTGATGTTTATGAGCGACGGAGCAGCGACAATGTGTATGTGAATCAGTGCAAACCGCGTACGAAGTTAATACGTTGCTACATGGTGTAAGCGACGCAAGAAACGCGGGTTATAGCAAAGTTTGACACTGTTTAAAAAAAAATTCCGATTATATAGGATTAAGACAAATGTAACTAATTCTAAGAATTATTTTAATTATGCCTGTGTTACTTCCGTAGGTGTTGAATGGTGTTTCTCGAAATATAAGAACATGTTTTCATCACAGCGAACAATCTTCACCGAGACAAATGTGGAAACATATCCGATGGTGCAAGTTTTTCAACAATCCTATCCACACTGTTAAGAAGTTACGTTTATTTACTGTTTTATTATTTATTGTTACGGTATTAAGCACAACAGATTTTTGAAGAAACTACCTTGTTTATTTTTTATGGTTATTACATTACATATTATAACCTTCCCAAAAAAGGTTGTTTCACTGTGCCTCCAGCTGGGACAGGGCTCAGGGCGAGGTCCATCAAAGTTGAGACATATGATATGCACAAATAAGGGCGCCAGAAGCTTTTTTAAGAAAAGCGCCAAAAACGTTGTTGCACCTCTCCTTGATGTGTGGAAATATTTATGAGACGTGCATTTTTTTATTTGAACAAAAAGAAAAGATCATATAACAATAAAAAATAATCAAATTTTAGTTATGTGTGGTTTTTCATATAAAAATTAAAATAGTATTGTTGTTACTCTAGATGTTCTTGTTTAAAAACCTGGCTCCTGGGCGTCGTTCCCGGGCAGGTGGAGTAGCTCTTTTCTGACACACGGTACCGCTTCTTAGGTCGTAACTTGGTAAGGGTCTGCCACCACAGTTGGAATAATTGTTACTGGGTTTATAAGTACCTAGAAGTATAGTGCAAAAAAAAAACAGCAAAAACGGAAGCTAAGGTGAGCGAAATCAGGGAAAGAATGAAATGAAAACTTATTTGTGTTCAATGAATATCGAAAAGGAAAGAAAAGGAAGTAAAATCAAAAATCAAACCAAGAGAGAATGAGAACAAATTTATTTTACTACTAATTTATAGTGTTCAGTAATTCGCAAAAAAAACATATTTTAAAACATATAGAATCTAAAGATTTAACATTCAAATAAAGAAAGAAAAGAAGGATCTTCAGTAATTTACAAAAAAAAAAATTGTTAAATATATAAAGCTTTTAAAATAAGCCGTTTATTGTAAAATAATACGGAAGTAATTTTCCAGCAATTTAACATCAAGAAAAAATTAGAAGAGAGAAGCCACCTTGATTCGTGCATGAGGCTCGATGAAAAGAAACACGTGCGATAAGGTAAAGACGGAATTCGCGAAAAGTGATAAGACAAAACTTACAAAATTTATGCTTTAATAAAATTTTATCACGAATTAAGATATGTTAAGAAAAGATCGCTCAAAAGTACTCACCCATTTGAGGTAATTAAGCACATTCACTAAGGTACGCCTCACATCTGATCCTTATCAAAGCTCGTGAATAAAAGGGACGAACGAAAATTTCATTCGGTCGAAAGTATGTGTCAAAATCGTACGCAACAAAAAAACTTAAAAGAAAAATTCAATGTAGCAACAAATCGAAATAAATATTCGTGCGCATACAGCGCCGTTCAAAATAAACAGACCAAGTAACAATAAAGTTGTTATAATATACAGCAAATGCCGTTTTCAAAAAAAAAAAAAAACTAATAATGGCAATAAAAACATTTCAACGTATGTTTTACACCGGCGTATTGATTTCAAAATATCACTTCTGTCGACTGTGAGTCACAGATACACTCCTTATTTATAATACTCGGCCCATGCGACTGATCCGATTCTGTTGCGAAGACCGATTGTGCCCGGCTTAGAAATAGATATTCAAGTGTTCAAACTTTTTGAAATATTCTTCCTCCTTACACAAATCTTCCAATTTTTTGCAATATGCTCGATTAATTTTTTTTCTTTTTTATTTCCAAGCATTTCGATCTATCCAAACTTGGCAGAGTTAGTTACGCGATCGCATACCAGACGGATTTTATTCCTCCGCCAAGCGTCTCGGTTATCGGCGACCATTAAAACTTTTCATCCGACGTGCTGCGTCCTATCTATCCATCCACTGGCGTCTGTTTCCCTTCCACTTAATTGCGACTGCTATTACGATCCGAACGAGCGAACTGCCATCGGTTCTCGTTTTATTTGCACGGATCTCCTGTACTTTTTTCCGCGGCTAGCCGAGATTCGGGTTTTAACCCGTTCGCGCTCGTAGGAGTGAAGAGCTTCGGTTCTGTTCTAATGGATTGATCCTTCGTTCTTCGTTTTGCCAGCGTGGCCACGTTCTCTATCGCTTATATTAATGGATTTTTTAATTAAAAGACCGAAGCGGCCGCGCGCTTGATTGATACTTTTCGTATAATGCGGGAATCCGGGGGAAAAGTTTTGAGCGATGGCGCGATGGGTTTTCGGTGGATGGACGGAGCGAGTGCGGCTAAGTACTCGAATCGGATGGATATCCTCGGCGTAGCGATTTAAACTTCGATAATTATAGGGTTAGGAGCGCCATTAGATACTTGAAGGGAATGCCAATTTTGAATGATTTATATGAACGCTTTTAAAGGAAGAGTATAAATCTTTTGTAATAATTAATAATAGTTCGTTTGATCAGAGCAATACAAAAATTACTGTGATTATACAGCAAAGTTTAAGTAATTCAGTTACTACACAATTTGCTAGACGAATTAGAAGATAAAATAAAAGAAACAGAAATTGAATAGGCAACAAAAGTCTGTGAGAAACCTTAATATGTTCGTATGCTTTCTATTGAATTTGATGCAAGAACGAGGTAATATCTATAAAAAGTAAGAAACAGTTAGTAAAATTTGTACCAACATTTATAGAATTATGAACTCACCGATTTAAATTAAACTTTGTAGGTTTACAGACCGATCTAGTGTAAGAACAACGGTAACTATCTTAGCTGCCCAATCGCCCACTGGGCTGTAAAGCGCCCTAAGCTCAACACTACCCTTCACTGTAGGACTCAATAGCTCAGAAATTATGAGAGATATCAAAAAAAAGTTAAGACAAGATTTAAACTTTTTTACATGCTCTTATCGTTGACGTAAATATTTAGTCAATAACGAATATTTATTTAGGGAAACAACCCCCACCCCCTTATTCTTTTGCAAATTTCTGAATTTCTATACTACTATTGCGTATACATATGTAGCAAGAATGAGAAATGTTGTTTAACGGATAAATAACTATCGAAGACAACTCTTAGGTCTTTTGTGGTCTCGCTTCTTTGCAGCTGGTGACCACTTAAACTGTACGTGGTAGTAAGCCTTTTATTTTGTGAGTATGTTACATACGTGCATTTTGTTTGATTTAACGCGATACTATTTTCTTGGCGCTTTTGCAGATTAACTATATAATTGATGCAATCAATTCTTGCGTATACCTTTACATCATCTGCATAAGCAAGGGTATTACAGGTCAACGCTTCCAGCAGATCATCGAGGAAAAGCATAAAGAGCAAAGGCCCTATATTGGAATCTGGCCTTATAGCATATTCACATGAGCTGAAGCCATTGTAGAAAACATAACATGACCGCTTTTTTAAATAGGATTCTATCAGATCTCGATGGCGGGGTGGCATGTCAAAAGAACTTAATTTAATGAGCATAATATTATGGTCGATTCATACATCTGAGTAAGAATCCAACAGCTACGGAAGATTACAAGGATTACTAAATGAGAAAGAAAAGGAAATGAAATTATTAGACAAATGAAAGATCAAAAACAGAACAGAATCACTAACATGGAAATAAAACATTTCAATTAGCTCCGACATAAATTAGCAATAAAATTTACCCACCCTGTATACATTAAGCTAAAACTCAAATGTTAATATAGCCAACTTCTTCGGCGAGAATATCGGTCAGGTCGTCCTACCTAACGAAACACATAAATCATCGTTTTCATCCGCTAGCGCCGCTAGTGGTGGCGTTACCGTCGGCACCGAAACACACAAACACGTTATAAGTGAACCGTTTGGCTGCGAGAGGAACGAATTCTGCAATGGACACCGTTGTTGCGATGATCCCGGAACGTTCTCCTGCCCCTTTACGAATGCACTTGGGAAACGGGAAAATGAGGGCGGACGAGACGGGGCCTTTGCGAAGACTTATGAGGGTTGGCGGTCTCGTAAATTCGAATACTGTCCATTTGGCGTTTTCTGGTCACGCGTTAAAGTTAGCCGAGCGCGTTTCCGGAGAACCGCGCTCTCTAAAATTTACAGCACGTTTCGCTGTTGTGCATTAATTCCGCAATTGCGTAATATACATGTTGTTTGTATGTATAATACTTCGGTACACAGGAAATATATACGACAAAACAGAAAAGTAGGAAGATTAACTGTACTTGCTTCGTTTTTTAATATTAAAAAGACCTAAAACTGAACCTTGTGGTACTCTGAAAGTAGCATTAGGGATTACAACAAATTCAACTAACTTGTAATTCGTGAAATTTACTGAGATAAATTATATATTTATCTGTTGTTCATCAAGAGATTTTGTTTCTTTTATGCAGTATTTATTTCATTTTCAATAAAACTATAACCAATGTCAGGGATAAATTACAGTAAATTATGTCGTATCAAAGAAAAATGAAAATAAATACAAACAAAACAAAAGTAATGACGTTTGCAAACACTGATGGAAAAGAGATGAATATAAAAATAAATAACGTGAAACTCAGACAAGTGAATGTATATAAATACTTAGGAGTAAAGATACACAACAGGGATGACATAGAACAAGAAATAAACGAAGAATAAGCAGCGCTACACATGTACATATACCACACACTAAAGAACAGTTTTATAGGAAAGCAAGAACTAAGCAGGAAAACCAGGCTGTCAGTGTTTAAATCAATATATGTACCTATATTAACATTTGGAAGTGAAAGCTGGGTGCTAACGAAGGCACAAAGTTGAAGGAGTCACAGGAATTAATAAAATAAGGAATGAAGACATAAGACGAGAACTAGGTGTAGAGTCAAGAAACGAAAGGATTCAAAAACAACAACTGAGATGGTTTGGGCATTTAGTACGTATGAATGAGGAGAGACCAGTGAAGAGGATATGGGAGGCAAGAGTGAACAGTAATAGAAGAAGTAGAAGACCAAAGAAAACTTGGAGCCAACAAATGGCAGACATAATAAAAGGAAAGGGAACAGACTGGAAAACATCGAAGAAGCTAGACAAGGATAGGGAAAAATGGATTAAATTTGTAAACAACTAGAAAAGCAAAAATGGAAGAAAAAGAAAAAATAAGAGAAGAAAAACAACACTTTTACACCCACTGGGCACAAGAGGGGTTTTGATTATATATACCTACGTATGTCGTATGAAAATAATTTTAATAATAATAACACTTTGGAAGGAAGTATTACGACCGTACAACGTCAGGAAGTAATAAATTGATGAAGCGTATGCGGTATGTGGTGATTTGAAGAAAAGAGGAGATTCCTTTATTTTATAACTCAATATTTCGTTCTTTATTTAGAATTTCGCGGCGGCGCCTCTGGGATATGAAACACTCTCGAAGCACATAGAATATTTCAGAAAAGTATGGAACTTTCGTTTATAGAACTTTCTAGTAGATTTATATAGCATACTATCGGACATTGTCGAAGTTTCGCGGAAGTTCCAAGTAGGTGAGGCGGCTACTTTAAATATGGCACCACGTCGGCGAACTAGTTCAGTTCCTAAATAACAATCGAAGAGTAAACATCTGAGAAGAAAAGCAAACAGTTTTAAGACGCTCATTACCAGAAGAGCACCCGTTTTGTTTGAGTTTTCGTTTTGAGTGTCGCTTTGTGTTTTCGTAAAGTCGTAGGGAAATGGAAACATTTTTATTAAATAAGCAAGTCGACAGTTCAAGTGAGGATCGAGCATCGACAAGTGGTGGGGTAGCAAAGAAATGGAAATATCGTAAATACGATGACAACTATTTCAATTTTGGCTTTACTTCAGTAGAAGTAAGCAATGAAGAGAGACCGCAGTGTGTGCTCTGTTTAAAAGGTCTAGCGACCGAGTGTATGCTACCAAGTAAGTTTAAGCGAAATCTCGAGACTAATCACTCTAACATGGTTGAATTCTTTAGTAGCAAGTTGCTAAACAAGCCTCAGACCAAGCAACGCATTGCTAGCATCTTTTAAGGTCGCCTATAGAGTGGCCAAGTGCAAAACCCTTACACCATTATAGAAGAGCTTATTCTACCGGTTGCTCTTGGCTCGGAGAATCGGCGGGGGAAAATGAATTTCAAAGATACCTTTGTCCAACAATACTATTAGTCGAAGAATCCATCATACAGCTCTGGATCTCAATGATCAATTAATAGAGAAAATGAAAGGTACGGAATTTGGTCTGCAACTTGATGAGGCTACAGACAGTAACAAAGGTGTACACCTTATTTGCGCTCCCTGTATGATAATATTATCGTTGAAGACCTTCTCTTCTGCAAAAGCATCATTGGAAGCGCAAAGGCTCAAGACTTATTTGAGATGCTTGACAAGTTTTGCACTTTTCACTACTTGTCAAAAGAACATAGCAGTTTATATTGTGGTTTCCCTGCCGAAAACCCGTTTGTATATAGAATTATTGTCGATTCAACCTTAGCATCACTGTTTTGCCCCGCTTTCCCCTAAAACTTTTTAAATTTTTATTGACAGTAGCAACCGAAAATATTACTCGCTTTAGCAACAAGATGTTACTAACAATAAGTCTGGCAGCATATTGCTGCCAGACTTGACACCTTGAAGCTGATGACAACTGTGCAACGGGTAGCTCGCAACCTGAAGCTTAAATAATCGAGTTATCTCGTTTTAATGATATTAATCCCATTTAAGTAATTTTTCACAAGCAGACAAATTGATATTAACCCTTTGACGATACTTTTCATTGTACACAGTCGTACACTTTATGCATTCCTTTCAGGCAGCGTAATATATAACCGAAGAAGATCTATTAAAGACGTTGAGTGCGCGTTGTTTAGCGATACATTTTTCGAAAAGATTATTTCTTATTTATTGCATCATAAATTTCGGTATATCGTACGCAGGAGCCGGTGCGAAACAATACATCGCAGCAGCAACGCCCCTCACATTCTAAAATACGATGCCATGATCCGCCTTTGTTACGGATAAAATATACTTTGCACACAGCACACACAACCGCGAGGTTTAAGCGACTTTCGAAACAAACTGAAGTTCTCAGTTTATACTATCCTCCGTTCTACCGGCATCATTTTTGCCCGTCAATAACGAAGGTCTAGGGTTGTGTGTCCCGAACTCTCCTTAGACGGGAGAAACTTTTCGGGACCTCAGTTTCCGTATTGCATTTATATTCAATTTTGTATCGAAGATGCGAAGTATTCAGTTTTGAATAGCTACTCCAGCAGCACAGTCGAGACGTTCTTGATTACTTTCAACTTGGTTCCTGTCTAAACTATGCACGGATGTGTTGATATACAGACATGTCTGTTTGAATGTATTTTCCTTTTGATAAAGAACTTGATGTGTATATTGAGAATTGTACTTTTTAGAAAGCGATAAATTTGAAATTCATTCCATGAATTGTTTTCCTTGACATTGGAACCTTATGAAACAATTTTATTTTTCAATATAATATCTTAGAAGGTTATGTATATACAATAAGAACAAACAAGTGGGGGCTATAGAACATGGATGTCAATAGTAATGTATTTATTCTACCATAGTATTCTTTTTTGTATGTAAATTTTTGTTTTGTTAACAGCCAATTTCACAATTACAGGTATTATTTTTGAAGGTTTTGTAAAATGCCAAAAAGAAAAGTTACTTGCTTAGTTTATTTCAATTTGCCAATTTTTTTAACAAGTTCAGGAAGATGTTTAAAAGTATTGAAATGTTTTGTTTCAGGGGTTTTTGTTAAAAATTTGGATTTCTGCAAGTTGATTAAATTTTCGGGGTTCGGGAGTGTTCTTTGATACTCTTTCGGGAATTTTTATGAATTTTTGAAATTAATAAATGGAAATTAACGAATGTAAACATTGAAAATGAATGTTTATATGTAACATTTACTGGAATCTGCCTATTTCAACCTCCAACCTTTTCTTCTAATTTGAATTTATTTTCTAATTTCTATCTCGAACATTTTAAATTGGGACCGCAGTCAAAATACCAGTTAACACCAAGAACGTTTAATCAGGATTAATTAATTTACTAGCGTCCCTCATCTGCTTTATTTTAATCGCGATGGCGATTGTTTCTTTCCACAGCAGATTTTGATGATATCTACCCAAATATAATCTCACAAGGAATTTTGAGGAATAAAGTTATTTTTAGACGTAGCAAGAGAGAATGAATGTGGTGACGCTACTAGATGACTTAATTAGACGACTCTGTAATAGGAAATACCCACAACAACACAAAAATACTGACGTAAATGAAGATACCTTAATGAAACATATTTAATGTAAATTTGAAATAGCTTTTAATTTACCCTGTAGTTTGTTTTAAGAGAATTTTACATTAATTTTGAAGAGTTGCGAAATTAGGAGAATGAAAAGAAGAATGGTTTTGTCTTGGATCCACTAAGATCGTCGTTATCTGGACTTAGATTATTTATTTTACTTCCACACTTCAAGGCCAGCCGGCCTAGGGGAAGAATTGTGGCTTTCCAAAATAGCCTTTACCCGCCAGAGGGTCTTTCATTACTATCAGGTGGCTATCCCGAGTACCCTATACGTTTGAAACTGACAGTTGATATTTTCGAAGTAAATATTGAACATAGTAGTACAGTAAAGTTCTATTACAAACATTTTTTGTTGATGTTTCTTGTTGGCGGTATGTGCTGGATATTACAAACGTATTTTCCATAAATGTGCAATATTTTCGAAAATATTGGAAATAAGTATTACGTTATTGGTACCATTTTGAAGGTAATTTAACAAGGAAATTGCTGGCAATATTAAAAAGTAAAGGTTCTATTTAGAGAAATCGAAAAAAAGCGTTTGGATATCGATAAATGTTGCACGACATATTTACCACCCCGTATAGATATTTTTACATTATGCCACTTTCAAATGTAAAAATTTATAGCAAAAGAGTAACTTGCGACACTATATCTGTTATCCCACTATGTCTAAAAATGTCATAGTCCTGTAACTGTCAAAATTTTAACAAAATTGGCAATATAGCCAAAAGTAATCATCGAAAGTGTACAGAACTATACATCAGTGTAAAGGTAATTTAAGTGGTTATCAAAAGGATCAATAAAAAATATAGCAATGTATTTAAAATAAAAATGTCAAAGGCGGTTGCCGAAATTTGAAACACCCTGTATATTTCTAGATAATTTTACAAAATGCGCTGTGGTATACTATATACGTACAAAATATCTCATTTCTCCATCTTTGGTAGTTGTCACCCTAAACTCCGCCGACATACTAATGGCGCACCCGGTATATCTTTATTCGAAACTTTGCCTATATTTTACGCGACATCCTCATTAATTTAAGTCACCATTTGTTGGCCGATAATCGTCCCAGCCATTGTGGGATTAAACTAAAGTCGAGTAAACGTCGCACGCACCGAGAGAGCTCTTTTAATTCCCGTTTCCGTTCGCCCCGTTTCCTCTCCTTCAAACTGGACATCAATTCCGAATTACACGGATTTCGGGTTTCTGGTCCCTCGTCCGACGTAATTCCAACCGATAAATTCAATTTGATTCGTTCCGTACGGTACCCGTAAATCAACCTTCGACACAATGGACGTTTTTTTCTTTCGGATCCCGCACATACAATCTCCGATCCCAATCGCGCTTCTAGGCGACATAAATCCGCGATCTCTCAGCGACATCTGACGTCGAGGGACGCGAGAGAACAATACCGGATCGTGCACGCGTACCGAAAATATACGCAATAAATAAAGTGGAGGGTTGTGAGATGTGGGAAAGAAATTTGATGGGATTGTGGTGATAATTGGAAAGATCTTGTGTAGGTTGCGTGCTGGAAAATGATTTATTTGATGATTTGGATCGATTCAGGGTGTTTGCAAAAAAACTTAAGTCAAAGACGATGTATTACTGAATATAATTTATTTGTGTAGGTAAAAGGTAAAGATTTACCATATTCTAAAGTAACTTGATGTTCAACCCTTGTACCCTTGCAAAAATAATCTAAAGTTTTACCTTCAAAATGTTGTATTACAGCTGCTTGCATCTCACTATCGTCGTTAAAACGACGTCCCTTAAGGTCTTTCTTTAAATGACAAAATAAATAATAATTAATTGGAACCATGTCCGGACGATACGGCAGATGTTCAAATTCTTGAAAGCCGCATTCGCGGATGGACTTGTGAAATGGTGGCAGTATAGACACCTTTTGTAAATTTTCTTCGACGTTTTGCACAAATATTGTGGGGCGCCCATCATCTTCAAGGGAATCGTGCCCCAAACGGAAACATTTTGTCTACAGTGGAATATGAAGGAGATGAATCACCATAAACGTCGTCTAAACGTTGTTTAATGTGATTAGGCGTATGCCCTTCTTTTGTTTAAAATTAAATGACCGCGCGGTACTCAATTTTCGTTACCTGAGACATTTTCATGCATTAATCACGTTGTTTGGCTGGCTACTAAAAACTGTTACTCTTCGAGCCGTAATATATATATAGTGTAGGAATATGTGCAACTAAGACTTAACGGAGTTTGAACACGCTTGAACCTGTATAAGCCTGTCAGGCCAAAAATTTATAGCGCCTACCTCGTACGTGTGTCCAAAAGTAGGCATCGCATGGAATTTTTCTTTGTTATGGACTTTTATAAAATTGTAGTAATGCAAAGGATTTGAGCACCTTTTAAAACCAACTTGACACCCATTAAACGCAATTTATCTTCTACCGTATACAGGGTGGGTATTTAAAATTGAAAGAGACTCAAGAGTAAAGTATCCTTATTTTTCAAAGTAGAGGACAATGTTATTAAGAAAAATTGTTCAGAATTAACAGCTATACTCAAATATGAAATGAGAACCTCTTATTTCAAAATAAAAATGTTTTTCTTCCTGGATCATCCTTTATCCATTCCACATTTACAGCTAATCTGCTTAAAGTATTCGTAATTGATATAACTAATAGAAAGCGGGAATTCGTGGAACTCCTTAGGTGTTTTGAGTTTTTATTAAGAATTAATGAAATTTACGTGAAAATTTCACGTATTTTTGATGCATTTTGTTCATCTGCTCGGTCATTTAGGGCATGAATGGAAACTACTCTAGAAATTATACTTTAAGATAAGTAAAACACCAAATTATAACATTTTTTCGTTAAAGGATTGTTATTTGATGGTATTCAAATTTATGAAGGAATAAGTGGTAGTTTTGTGGAGAAAATGGTTTATCTTTCAACAAGACATATAACAGTATTGAAGTATAACGCAGAAATGCGTTAAATCTGTTATCACATTTCAGAGTGTTGTAAGATAACGATTCTTCGCGAAACATCACTAATAGCGTTAATTATAAAACGTTTGGGTATCGATTGTTCGGTAATAACGTTATCAAGATGGTCTTGATTATGGAAGGGTCACTCTAGGTAAACCTTGAATTTCAAGTAACCCCACAGGAAAAAATCTAGTGGGATGGTCCAGAGATCGAGCTGGCCCTGGATAGTTAGAAAAACGTCCGATCCACTTACCGTCGAACGTTTACTCCAAGACATTTCGTACTTGTAAGATACTATGTATGGTGCTCCGTTTTGTTGGAACCATAATGGTCGTCGTACGTTTAAAGGCACATCCTTTAACATGTCACCAAGTTCATTTAGTAGGAACTGGAGGTATCCCTGTGAGTTGAGGTTCTCGCCAAAGAAAAATGGGCCAATTATTTTATTATTCAAAATACCACACCAGACATTAGATTTAAATTAATATTAGTCCCTACACTCCTCTCCACAGAGTTTTCTTGGGCCCACCACCTCCAGTTTTGAGAACACACGGTGACGTTTGACGTAAAAGTGGCTTCGCCTGACCATAAAATTTGATTTGGAAACATTCTATTATCTTCTCGCTCACCTTCAAGCCATGCACAAACGTCAAATTGGGGAACAAAATTCCTATCCTTTAGAGTGCTTATAAATCTGGGTCAATACCTAAAAAACGAATGAAGATCCCTCTTTTATAGCACCAACAACCCCCCCCCCCCCCCCCCTTCCCCCGCAGTTTCTGGCAGAAGCTCTGTAGTGTCTCCAGAATGTGGAAGACTCTTTTCCAAGTAGATTCCTAGGCGACAGTTCAACCGCGGGCGGAAGAGGGGTAGATGTATAATTGTTACAGACACACCGGAGAAAATGGAACTATTCCAACGAGGAAAATCCTTGTTTCATTGTCATTATCATCGCTCAGTGAACGTGAAGGTGTCGTTTATGAAGCGTCAGGGAAATCTCCTTCTAGTTGCTCACATTCGTCTAAAGATGAAGTTTACGAAAATTGTGAAGTGAATGAAGAGGATTTCGTTGTGGTGGAATTTCCATAGAAAAAAAAAACATCGTTGCGTTATATTGGTATGGGTGTGAAAGTGAACCAATGTTCGAGTATGAAATCCAGTTCATTCGGAATAGTTTTCATTTACCCAATAGTAGAAGTTAAGTCTGTTGCTCCGTTTGAAGACATTTGCAAAAATATTCACCTGCGTTCAGTCAGGAGAGGGAAATATTTTGCGGATTTATGAATATACGATAATCATAGATAGTCCATTCTGTATTTCAAGCATCCTATGTTATTTTTGAACTTAGTTTACTGTATTTATTTGATATTTAAATAAATTTTATACAATTTGCAATATTTGTAATCACTATCCCCATAAAGTGTTCAATGTTACCCCACCTATAGTGATATTTTGTACAATATGCACTTTTGCGGTTTTTGTGTCTCAAAGTAATAGCAAAAAACATAGAAGCAAAATTTTTCATGCTTAATTAGATAGTTTGTACCTTAAGCACTTGAATGATGCTTATTCCATAGTAATAAATAACATAGTAAGTCTGCTAAAAAATTTTAACTAAAAATTGTCCAGTGCGTTCTCGGCCTCCCCTATTTAGTTGCTCAAAGTATTTTTGATACTTGACATCATCAGGTACTTTAAGCGGTCGGCCTTTAGATTTTAACGACGGTAGAACTGTAGATTTTTATTATTAAAAAAGGGATCACCTACGTGTAATTGAAGCATTTCCACAGCCAGAGTTGATCAAATGGTGCTCCACCGACCAGACTTTCTGGAGGTCTCCTCCTATTCGATGGTCCAGCTCCAGATCCTCGTTGCCTGTAGGAAATGGCAGACATACCATTGCCACTTCGTTTCGTGCATTGCCTTTGGAAGAAAGACACTCCAGCTTCAAGAAAATCCACTTCACCCGTGACTGTCATTGGATATCGTTCTTCTCTGCAAGAAAAAAGCATTAATGAATCTTATAACATAGAACCAATTTCAATATTAATTTAGTGCTCCTTTATTGATAGAATAGGTAATTGTGACAAGGAAAAAAGAACTCACGAGATTCGTGGGTCGAACCTTATGTCGTTATTTCCAGCAGATCTTCCACCCAAGAGGCAGACCAAGGAGTTGGGTTCTGCAACTATTTCCAAATCAACGGGTTGGTTGGGTAACCACCATTCTCGATCCTCGATATTCACATACACCTATCAAAAGAGATTTCTATTTCTCTCGTTTTTCAATACAAACTCAGTTGGAAGTAATTTTCTTTATACCATTCAGGTATTTTTAAAATTTTGGTCAGATTATCTATTTAACGGACTATGTAACGCAGATGGAAACTATTTTTAAACCCTGTAGCACTTGTTAATGTCAATAAACAAAATAAAAGGGCTGCGAATTATTAACAAAAAAAGAACAAATGCGGTTAAACAAAGCGAACATAATTGCCGCTCGCCTATAACTCCAAATTCCAATTTACCTGCCGATGCAAGAGCTTGACATCAAAGCTGATGACGTCGCTGACTGGTTCCCCTTGTGGTGTGACGTAGTAGACGAGTAATTGACTTACGGGAGCCATAACCGACCTGACGGTGAAGCTGGAACAAGATTAGTTTAGTTAGAATGGATCAAAGGAATCAAGCATGATGATGACACCATTATTTGAGCCCAACGTTTCATAAAGGATTTTATACATATATACTATAATTCATTTTGTGTTTAGTTATAAATTGAATCAGAGGAAAGAATTTCTGATTGTAAACTTTAGCAAAATCTGAAAGTTTTTCTATAGAGTTTCGCCAAATAAAGACCACTTAATTGAAGAAATTGCCACTACTCCTTCTATTTAAGTTTATAGTGATGGAGCAGTATTATAGGTCGTCAAATTGTAAAAGCTTCATCCTTAAGATTTGAATACCGTGAACCTGCTAGAATTGTTTTTAATTTTTAAAGTACGTACCCGATACTTTAAAATATTCAACAATGGGTTTCTTCTGGTTCAATTGGGAAACAAATCTCAGAAAGTTTTTCAATCAACTTTTCCAGTTATCAAGGTACAGTCAAAAAAATTTGTAAAGATGGATTTTGAACTAGAAGAAAGTGCATTTTTGAAAATAAACAGAAACTTTCTGAAATTTGATTCACTAGACAAAGCAAATTAGATTATTAGATGCATTGTTTGTAGAGAAAGTAGGAGGAATCGAAGAGAAGTTGGAGGGGATCGAGGTTTGTTTTCAAAACAAGAAAAACTAGTGGGCAACTGCACCGATACGAATCAAAATTTACTTAAAATAGACCTGTGATGCAAATTTAATTAACGATTAAAATTTAATTCACGTGGGTTAACTGGCTGTAAGTTATAAAAAAAGAGTAATATTTTTGTGGTAATAAGTCTTGATAAGCAATTCAGGAAACATGTTTTTATCACATAAAACCCCGTCCGACGGAAGTGATATTTTGAAATCAGTACCCCAGTGTAAAAAATAAAAAATGACGCAATAAAAATGTTTGGTACATAAAGCGAATATATGCACACGTTGAAGTATGTTTATTGCCATTATTATTTTTCTTTGTTTCAAAACGGCATTTGTTGTATATGTAATGTAATAACAGTAAAAAGTAAACAAAGTAGTTTCTTAAAAAATCTGTTGTACTTAATACCGTAACAATAAATAATAATATAATAAATTAACGTAACCTAACATAATTAAAATAATCCTTAGTTACTTAATGAATCTGCAGATGCACCACCACACATTTGTCTTAATCTCCTATAATCAAAATTTTTTTTTAAACACTGTTGAACTTTGCTATAATGCGACCGTCCACGATTTACACTGATTCTACTAACGACAACCCAGTATTTTGCAATTTTTCTATTGCGTCTAGTAAACAGCCGTTTATTTTCGTTGCATACGTTTGGCATACTTACAAACATGTATTTATTTTATAATTACGACTAACGCTGCGAAGATTTGATGAGAAACTGTTGCAATAAATCAATAATTTCATTCGCTGAGGTAGCTCATACGTCGCGTCGTGGATGCGGCAACATCACTTCTAACCTGGCGGGAAGCTCTCTGTGCCCGACTTATTTACGACCGGTATCACTCGATTCTCTTCGATTCGTAATATAGAACTAAGAGCGGTGGTTTAGAACTCAATTTGAATAATCTTTTATGACGTTAAACTTAGTTGGAGGAAGCATTTAGTTAATATAACAAACAAGGCTTTGAGATCGTTTAATATGAGGTCGTGTGGGTTTGAATTAATTGGCACAACACGTCAATTCTCAGTGATCTCGTGGTTCGGAATTAGCACAATAGGTAAACGATTCTAACTAACATGACGGCGAGGTTGAGGGAGGCGAAATATCGAGTTCCGTACGGAATATCTGTTACGTGTACGTAACAATTACCTTCGAATTAGCGTCAATGCCGGATTAACAATCGGGGGGAACGGTGCCACTATAGACATTAACAAACGAAATAATTTCGGTTTCGCCTCGGTAATGGTAGTTTCTCTTACAATTATGGCGGCTCGTAAACCGTTGGAATTGACGGTTGGGTGTTAAACTTTACTACCATGGGGCGGTGGTTAATTTCAGGCAATGCTGGCTCATATAGTTAGTTGTTGTTAGTGCGGTTGTCGATATGAGATGTTTTATGTATAGGGTTAATTAAATTTGATCGATATGTTTTATTGTCTGAATAATACGATATAACATAAAAGCGAGTTTGTTTACATGAAAGCTTTTAGTTAAGGTATTTGTAGATAATTGACTACAGATTGAATATTGCACTTTCGAATTCTACAACAATTCTTTTAAAACAAGATATCCTTCTAAACTTTTTCACTGACAAGAAATTGGTTTTCTCCAAATATGTTACTTTAATTTAGGCAAATTAGAATAACATTTATCGTATACGCGCAGAGCCCAGCTCAAATACCTTCCCGATTTTGAATGATCATTGCTCGAAATGGGAGGAGAGTATGTAGTGGGGGATGATCTCGTATGACAGCGTCACATATGCTATTTTGAGTGCATAGCATCGGACGTTTGTTGTTGAGGAGTTTATTCGTAATGGCGTATCTACTGTGATAACAGCCTAGAAAGCATTTGTATCCAGTTTCGATTCGTGTTTGGGTGTTAAATTTTACGCAGATAAATTTTGCATTGAAAAAGAAATCGCTTAGATGACCTCAGACTGTAATGACATCGGCAAATGTAATTGCTGTGGAAGCGCTAAACCGTTCAGCACTGAAATATACCTCTGACAAGGAAACACAGGTAAGTGTATCTCACCGATTTAAATGAAACTTTGTGGGTTTATAGACCGATCTAGTGTAAGAACAACGGTAACTATCTTAGCTGCCCAATCGCCCATTGGCAGGGTGTAAAGCACCCCAAGCTCAACACTACCGTTCGCTGTTTGACTCAATAGCTCAGAAACGATAAGATACATCAAAAAAAGTTAAAACAAGGTTTGCTTCACATGCTCTTAACGATGACGTAAATATTTTCTCTATAACGAACATTTCTTGCAAATTTCAGAATTTTTATATACTACATACTGAAGAAAACATGCAGGTGGTTATCAAATGATTTTATTAAAAAGTAAGTTAAGAAATATATTATGATGCGTATTGCGTATACTTAGTAAGAATGATCGGTAATCCGTGTACAAATATTCAAAATGAAGGACTTGCTTACACCATGCACAACGAATAAACGAGGCTTGCCGCGAATACCTCATTGTTGTGTATTTTGTGCATCCTTCGTGAAGCAGAATCTTACAGGATCTTTAAAATGGGGTAGCCGTTCGGCGATGTATCCACTTTTGTACCATGCGTATTTAAATAGATTGAAGAACCTTGGCGATGACAATTGATTATGAGTTAAAGATTGTAACTGAATAATACTGTTTCTTTGGTGTAGAACTGCAAATACTGTTATACATTTGATCGGGTGGGGTCTGTCAGGACAAAATGCCATCTGCTAACTATGAAATTTTGAAAAACGGTTTTCTGTAGGGAAAGCTGTTGCTATTGAAATACTTGAAAGGTGCTGTGACGGTAGAGATTTTGAATGAAATAATAAAGAAAATCATTAAACATTTTCATTTTGCCGTGGACTCACAGACCACACCTGACGGACGGAGGGTTAAGTGTTTCTCCCCTTCATAGTGAATTTCGGCATGTAGATAAAATAATATAATAATAATAATATATTTGTTCCTTCATTACATCGCAATGTGTAGAACACGTCAAATAATTAGTAAAAGTTTACATATAAAAATTAACTTGTCACATAAACAGTTTATGTTAAAAATGTCATTGATGGTATATATGGAATTTTCTGTTAGTACGAGTAGACGGCGAAGATCTGTTTTAAACTTGTGGATGTTTAGTGTTTTTATAGATACTGGTAAGTGGTTATATACTTTCACAATTTGATGTGTGACACTTTTTGAAACTAAAACTTTAGTCGTTTGCGGCAACAGTATATTGGAATTTGTGTAACCGCGTGTAGTATACCCATGATAATCTGTTGGTCTTTTAAAAACTCATAGTTTTCTTTGGCGAAACAAGCACACTCGTACACGAACAGTCCGGGCAAGGTAAGTATATTGTGTCTTTTGAAGCTGTCTCTACAGGATTCACCCCTTTTCAGATGGCAGATACTTCGTATGCACGATTTCTGTAATAAAAAAATTCGAGCAGCGTCGACGGAGTTTCCCCAAAAAACAACGCCGTAACGAACCCTGGAATGCACGTATGCGTAATAGGCAGACAAACTGGCTTGCGACGTTACGTACTGTGATATCATTCGTAACGTATAATTAAAGGTGGAGATCTTGGATGCCAGACGAGACACGTGAGATTTCCAGTTGAGTAGGCAATCCATCTGTAGCCCCAGGAGAGGGGCTTCCTCGTCAGTGGTGAGTATGCTGTTGTTATATATAAATCGCAGAGGATGTTTGAAGTAGCTGAAGTGCATAACGGATGTCTTAAGTATGTTCAGTTGTAAGCTATTTTGACTGAACCAGTTGTCAAAAGCGGCCAGTGTCCTAAAGAAAATATTTTGTGCGTACATTACTTTTTCCACTAACAAGCAAACTGACAGAATTGTGACTCCGATTTCGATGAAACTTGGTATATTGGTAGACGATCAAAAAGTAAAGGACACGTATTTTTTTTTAGCGGCCCATATTCACCTTAAGGGGGTGCAAGGTGCGTTTGAAATTACCCCCCAAAAACGCATTTTTCATCATAACTTCGGAGCCGCGCAAACTATCGGGATGAATTAAAAACCAAAATGTTCTACTTCAAAGGGGCTTTCAAACGGACCATAGATGAATGCTCCCCTCTCCCCCTTAGTGGGGTAGGGAGAGAAAAATTTCACATCTTTTCCACCACCCGAAGCCAAATTATACGCAGCTTACTAACATTATGACGCACTTTAATATATTTTTGTACTGTATTATATACTCCCAAGTTCTCTATTTTTTTCGGAATTTATAGTCACTAGAAATAAATGGAAGCGCAGAATCTTTCACTGTCTAATAGATCGTTCATGATAGATGCCAAATGCACACAAATAGTAAACGAAAGACCAATCAAATAGGTATAATAACGGAATATATGTATGCGCGCGGTCGCGCTTTATAAAAAATATTTCCTCTATTATACGTAACCGAGAAAAAAAATGCAAAAAAAGGTAACTTTTATTTTTAAATGTAGTATGTGGAAAAAAATTATGACCTGTTTAGGGCGAAAATTGTAGCCAGGGTGGTGAAAAAGAAGTGAAATTTTTCTCCCCCTACCCCATTAAGGGAAGGGGGGAACGAGAACATTCACCTATGGTCCGTTTGAAAGCCCCTTGGAAGTAGAATATTTTGATTTTTAATTCATCCCGATAGTTTGCGCTGCTCCAAAGTTATGATGAAAAATGCGTTTTTGGGGGTAATTTCAGACGCACCCTACACCCTCTTAAGGTGAATATGGGCCGTTAAAAAAAAATACGTGTCCTTTACTTTTTGATGGTTTATCAATATACCAAGTTACATCGAAATCGGAGAGGCACAGTTCTGTCAGTTTGCTTGTTATACATTATTATCGCTGTGACTAGTATACATACCGTATAAGAATATTTATGAGAGTTTTAATAAAGTATTAAAATCAAAGGTTGAACCTTTTCTTCTGTATACACCGCACACATTTCTCAAGCAAAGACGCATATAAAATAAGGAACACATTAGTGCATTAGAAATAAAATACAAATTATTACATGGGCATACATGGCAGTGCAATTTGATATCGCACTTTTGTTTTTGTTCAAGGGAAATGCTTCATTGTTTTGGTGAACATGTGTAATATCTGTCAAAATGTGCTTTAGCACCGGTCCCAAATTATAGATCGCACATTAACTGGCATCTTCTTGCATTACAAAGTATGATATAGTATTTCAGTTTAATATATTTTAAAATTCGACATTCTTTGACTAATTTCAGTTATAAACCGACACAACATCCCTAACAATATATTCTCTTGAATTCAATTTCGTTAATAAAATTCTCTAAAACCGCACAGTTCCTTTAACCGTAGTCACGATCTTCTGGTTGCCGCCAATTTGCGAAACTCATTAAGTAAATGGTGGAAGGATTAAATGCGCCATAATGCGGGAAAGTACCGTCGCACCACGGTCGCTAGTCTCAGTGTGCAGCGGTAATTCCCAGATGAACTTCGTATTTCATTATCGGGCCTGAGAGATACGAAGCGCCACTACCTTGTGATTCCGACTTTCCGCAACGGTTGCACCGAATTAATAAGACCTACGTAGAGGGCGTTGCAGTCCTTAAATTATAGTCCGAAGGATACAAAGGTTGGGGACGGAGGAAAGAAGATATAGCGAAATAGCGAAGTTGTGTGGAATAAAATTATGAAGTAATGGTGTGTTGCAACAGCTTAAGATCTTGACGGTTCCGTTATATGAGGTCTAAATGAAGGGATAAATAATTTCACAAGTTTACTCGTTGTCCCAAACAATATAGGTCTGATTAGAATTTTATGAAATTGTTTAGAAATTTAATAATTCTTAGATTGTAATTTGGTTTCACCTGGGAACACCATTGTTCCTACTTGTGACGGAAATATTGTGTTTTATTTAATTAACATTTGTAAAATATGGTACAACATTAAAAAGTTGCAATCGTCATTACATATTTTCAATGTGTTTCTACGTTATTTCAATATACGGCCTGTCCTACTAAGAGTGGAGACCGGCGATATCTTGGAAACTACAATAGATATAATGATGGAAAAAAAAATTTCCTAACTGAAGTGGTAAACAGAAGTTTACTTAAAATATTTTTAAATTCCAAACATGAGCGCTAGTGGGCGTGTTAGGATCAACAGTAAATTTGAAATTAGTCGGTAATAGTTCCAGGATTAACTATGATTTTAAGTGCTTTAAGTTATAATAGGTTTAGTTTTACATGATTCGGCAACGCCTACTACATTTATTGCTCACCCTAGCAAGTGCGTCCCCTAGTGGTCATACTTCGAATTTGAAAATATTTTCATTGGATTTCCCTTTGCCACTTTAGTATTGGAAATTTTTTTCCCATCACTATAGCTATTGCAGTTTCCAAGATATTGCCGGTCCGCACTCTTAGTGGGACACGCTGTATATTTTGCAGTTTTTTTTTCAAAAGTTGTTTATTCATTTTAAATAGAAGCGAATCACACTATATATATGTGTCATTGCTTTCGTTAAAATCTGGGACAACTCATATGTTCTCATTTTGACGTTTTTTGAGTGTTATGACAATGACTTTACTGCACAACACTTGTCGATTTACGATTGATACTAAACGACGATTTGACATTAAATTATTTAATTATCATATTTTATAAAGGACATGTTTAAAATGGATAATGTTATAATGGTATCGCTGGTCCCAAGTTTTTATGACAGCAATGGCACATGCATGCGTGTCCGTTCGTCCACTCATCTTCGTCACGAGATTTTCCGGGCTCGTCTTCTATCTCGGACTAATGGTATTGAGAGACACCCATTCTTCGTTTTTCGTATCTTCTATGGTTTGTTTAAGATGTTTGCTCTTTTAGAAGTATCGGTTTTATTTTCTTTTCATGTGCTTCATATTGTAAATTTTTGGTTTCTTTTGGAATTGGATTGTATTTCATTATTGCACTTGCTGTATTTGTGTGTTGTGAATTTTTCTATTCTTATGTCTGATTTTCTCTTTGTCTCGTATGTGTGCATTTCTTTATTCTTCTTTATTTCTATGGTGGTCTTAATTTTATTATTGTTTATTTTATGTAAGATTATTACTTCATTTAGTGGAGTTGTTCTTTCTATGTCTAGGTCGTTTATCTTTTCGTGAACTGTTTTTGTTCTAGTTCTTTTGTTTAACCAGTATAATGTTTTTAAAACTCTATTTTGTTGGAGTTGGATTTTATTCAATTTTTCTGTAGTGTTTCCCTACGTCATTATGAAGTAATTTATTTTAGATATAAACATTGTATGGTAAAATTGTTTATTTTAATTTATCTGTGAGATAGCTCTGTATTTTTATTACTGCTGCGATTGTCCTGCTGCGTAACTAATTCCTCAACATGCGCACCCCATTTTAAATTATTGGTCAATTGTAGTCCTAGATATTTAATGCGCAATTGTGCACACTTTTTGGCATTTTGAGCTGTCTTTTCTGTGGTTCTTCTAGGAATTACATCAGCATTCTGGAGTCTATATCGAAATTCTTCAATGTTTTGTGGGATACAAGTCCACTATTTCTAATCCAACTGTTTGGAAATTCTTGACTTAAGCAATTGTCGCATTGTAAGCCGGTGCGCCGTCTTGTTGCCACCATAAATGCTGCAGCTGATTTAATGCATTATTGTTATCTAAGAAATAAAATATGTATGTGCGAAGAAGGTTTAAGAATCATTCCCTATTTAATGTTTCTTCACACATAATTGATAATTACGAGAAGATTTCCCAAAATGGATATTTAAATGTTTAATCCAAGACGATGTTGTAGCCTATTTTGTCTGGGATTCTGTACTGTCCAATAATGCTCCGTTTTTCTGTTAAAGATTCCTGAATTGGTAAATTTTGATTCATCTGAACAGATGATTTTGTTTAAAAAATATTGCTGCAGTTGATGATGGTCAGAAAGAACCGAAACGTCAAATTTCGACTACACCATTAGATAGATGATCGAAAGCGACCATGAGAATGTGTTTTTAGTTTTTCTCTGCAAGGCCAAATAAAGATGCTAGAGGTAAAAGATGAAGATGAGCTTTTTCTTTTTTCTTTTAATTTCGAACGTCATTTGTAACAGGTTAATTTTCTTTGTCGAATTTAAACCTGCTCTCTATTTCGAATCATAAGCGAGATTCCCATGGTGAGAGAAAATGAATCAGCCTGTATAAGAGCAAAAATAACACCATTTAGTAAAAATATTTTCTTTATGCTCTTTACTAGCTTCAAAATAAACAACAAGATTTTTAAATTGGAAAGAGAAAGGGAGAAAAACTAAGGCGTGGGAATTTTACCATTTTGATTAAAGATTTTAATCGGGTTGGATTTAATTTCTTTACAAATTTAATTTCTCTCACGAATTTAGCGAAACGAAAAAAAGGAAGAATTCAGAGAAGCAAAACGAAACGAAACAAATCGAGCAATAATAGTTTTCAGCTGAGCACTAAAGCACAATTTCCGCTTAAATGGAAACAATCGCACGACGTATTAAAATTCTCCAATTAAACCATCGCTTCCCCTTCTTTTTCCTATCCTTCCTCATCCCTTAAAGCTTCCAGCTTTTGCATTTTCGTTCTGTTGAATACCAAGAGCGAAATCGGTATTGCAGTGCTGATGGGTCCCTTACCTCCTTATAAGAAATTCCCATACACTACCTCCAGTTTCCATCCCATCCTTACCTCCTACAATTTCCTCAATTTCAAGACGATACAGAATTTCTTATTGCGCGAAAGTCTCGCATTTCTCGTCGTAACTATGCGCTCCTAGTGGCGTTCGCTCGAACTTCGCGGAGAGGTCAAATTTACGAGCAGACTGTGCCTTATTTGCATATGATTCGGAGGAGCTAGATCGTACCGACATCTAACGGCGTTCTATTCTCAACACGTTTTGCACACGGTAAGAATGCGCTAGATAGGTATTATTTAGTTGACGTCGTAGTCGTAGTCGTCTGTGTGCTTTGTAGCGATTAATTTTGGCACGTTTTATTGGTGTTGGTGTTGTATGTGTGCCATGTGGGTATTATTATCGCATATTAGCCGTTTTTGTAAATGAAATTTTGTTAGAAAGATACAAAGAAGGCTTCTTTGACTGTATGGGAATAAATCGAATTTTATTATTTAATTTTACTTTTGCAATTAGCTTGAGTTTGACTAGTTTTTATTAAAAAAATAAAAAAGAAGTATTTGTTTGTTGGATCTGGAAAAAAGAGATTTGCGTTAATATATTTAAATATATTTAAAATTTAGAAACATTTCGGTTGAAAAATTTGACTTACTGTTTTATTAACTTTGCATGTGAACCAGAAAGATTTCGGTGTTCCTGTAGAAAGCATCAAAAGATCAAGAAAGGATGGAGTGTGAAGATCAAGGCGTTAAGAAAACCTTCACCAAAAGATGGTAGATAAACGTGTTTTGATAAGCGCGGAATACTTTGGCATTTCTGAAATGCCAAAAACGGTGTGCCCTTGTTCTAAAGTACATGCCTCTAGTAGTTACCATAACCAATATTTAATGAAACTTGTGCTGTTTGTACAGTATTAAGCTAAACTCGAAATCGCAGGCATCGGAGGCAAGTTGTTACAACTATCAACGAGGTACGCGGTTACCGTTAGAGAATCAAAGATAAGGAATTATCTTTAGACGGTTCTGAAGATGAGGATGCTGTAGTCTTATTTGGTAAATTTTTTCACAAGGGAACATCCCGAACATGAAAATTCAAAAAAAATTTCAAACTTTGTGAATAAGTAGTCCACACCCAAGGATGTTTGAAAGTATTTTCCTTATCGGTCCAATTTCTTTTTAAGAGGGCGAAACTACCCCTGAAAGTTTAGTAGATTTTCGGTTTTCTTACAATAACTCGGCAATGGCCGGAACAAATACATCACAACTATGTATCAAAATAATCGTCTCATCGAGCTCTATCACATATATGAAAACAGCACCCTAGCTCTATTAAAAAAAATATGCTGCCCTCCCCCACCCTTTCGATAAGGAGCGTATTCAAATCCCATATTATATGCTACGGAGTTCTTCGAACAGTATGAAAATTATATTTTATTTTATGTAATGTAGTTGTTAATAAAAGATTAAGCTTGCCCTGCAATACGTCGCCTTAAATAACTGCGAACCCATGTGCAAAATAGACATATTACGTTAACACTGACTTTTTTTATTTCAATTAGAAAAACAAGTGCATTGTTTATCGATATATTATAATAACTACAATTATTTACCTGTACTACCCTAGCAGTAACAGTTATAAGAATAACGACAATACATGCTTTAGGGTGACATCATTCGTACATATTGAACAAGTAATATGTTCGATTTTCTGACGCATTGTGATAGTATAATTTATCTAATGAGCTTCATATTCGTTACAATTTGATATATAAATTAGTAAATCATTTCAAAGATAATTGCAAGACAAATACAGTGCATTGAAAGTTACATACGATAACAATGATAATTAGAATAAGATAATCGTTCGTCGCGCCATAGGCGTGCGGTTTCTTCAATATTTATAATACCGAAAAATAAGTAATAAAGCGAACAATAATAAAAAAACTAATCAAGAATTATAATATCTATAAGGTTGTGAAACACTCACCCTCTTAAGCAGCGTAATCAAGTAGGCTGATGGATTGCATTGGAATTACTGAACATGAGAAGTAGAAGCACTATCATCAGAATCGTAAAAAAATGTCTCGTGCAACCGTGTTCGCAGTGGTAAAAAAATGTGTTTATATTTGGAGAAAGATCGTTTGACATCTACCGATGTAATACTTGTACGATTAAAATAATCTTTGAACCCAATTAATGGGTCGAAGTACCATTGGAAATTTGTTGTAATGTGATAAAATTGGAATCTTTCTCTAACACACTCTCCAACTTTTTTAAAACGCGAATATTTTTTGCGTCATCTATAGTGCGTAGCAGAGTATGTATGTACTTCGTCCACTATTTGCAGTGACTTCACTAACGACAACGCTCTATTTTGTAATTGTTCCAGTGCGTCATGTAAGCATTTACAGTAGCTATGAATACTTTGTAAATCTGTTTCAACAGAAGTATCTTGAAATTTTGACTGGCTTTCCTTAATAGCTGCAGCTTCGGCAGGATTGAATTGTAGAATAACAGCTTTTACTTTTCTGAAATGTTCGGCATAATAAAAAGCTACCTGTAACCAGGTTCCCCAACGTGTAAGAAACCGCTGTGGTGGTTCACGAATACCGAGACACTGCGTGAAATGTTCGAAGACGTTTTGGAGATTTGAGAAATACTTTTTTTGTACTTGATATTAATGCATCTACCTCGGGATAACATTGTCTAATAGTTTGTGCCACAAGATGTAAAGCATGCACTTTACAAGATACATGTACGGCCTACCGCACGCATTGTCGCTGCACCATCGCTCATAAACATCAACACTTGACGTGTTGAGACTTGAAATTTTTTAACGTAGTAAGTAGCACAGTCGTAATTGCTGCACTAGTACACCCTTGTAATCTTTTACTAGCTAGTAACAGTGGAAATGTCGGTTTATGTTGATCCAGTACACGAACTATAACATGTATAATAGAATTTTTTTTACAATCTGTTGTCACGTCAACACACAACCAAGGCAAGCGATTTTTTGATGTAGATATGATTTTATTTTTCACCTCTTTGCGTACAGATAAAACATGCTTACGTGGTGTTGCCGTAATTGGCTACTTCAACTCCGGGTTGTATTTGTTCCAAAAGTTCTTAAACGATTTCTTATCCAGTATGTTAAGTGACAAATTACATGTTATCATCATGACAAGTAAATCAAAAATAAAGTAATTTCTATTTGACGCGGCGTTTTTTCTATTTCTGTGTTTTATACTATTTACATGCTTCCTACAGTCGTTCTTTTGCCAGCACATCAAAGTTTTCTCGCACACTTTACAAACTATTTTAGCACCGTCGTACAACAAATCTGGAAACTCACAGATAAAGTTGTTTACTTTATCAGCAAAGGGTCGTTGTTTAGCCTTGCGCACACTGGACATTTTTAATTAAAAATTTCCTTGAATAACTAGTATTCCGCTTGCCTGATTTAATTCTCACACACACGCCGCGCTAATGGTGATGAATGTGTACGAATTTGAATTGCTTTGCCACCCGGCAGATGTTTACGTATCGCATCAGATAGACGCGCGCCGAGTTCCGTTGGCTGCTCTAGCTGTTACGGCTATGCTGGGACGACACGATTATCTTACCTTAATGATAATACTCTCTAATGTGGGTAATAATTTACGTGTAATAGTTTCAATTTATTGATTTATTTAAATAAGAAAATGTATATAATGAAAAGTCACTTTTGTAATTCGTTAGTACTACATGTAAGCTTTAGAATATTAGCACGACAATGGCTGTCATGAAGCCAGTAAATGTAGTTCGTTTATTTATGGTAACATTTAGTGTTGTAAATGATAACCGCCCCTTGGATTTCAACAATAAAGAAGGTGAAATTCACGACCTATTCAGGGATATATTAATTAGATCTCTAGGCGATACAACATTTGTGGTAGATAATGACGTAACACTAGAATTCTTGCAAGAATTTGGATCACATTCTGCAGAATTTGTCGATGACCGATTTCCACCTCACGAAAAGAATTATTACTTTTACAATTTGAAGAAGAAGAATAATATGTACCTGACGGAGAAGATATTGTCTCTTTAGAGTATAAAGAAAAAACCGTTGCTTTCTGGAAGAATGGAAAAATCGACGCTCATATGAAGCTGTAAAAGATAGATTTAAGAGAGTAAAGTCTTCACATCAATCATACAGGTAAGAAATCGCAGACCAACTTCCATAAATTTTTTTCTTTTTCCTTTTTAGATGGGCGCATCATCACAAAAAAGAGGCACAAGAAGAGAGCAATTGTTAAAAATGTCTGAATACGTTTTTAATAAATTTGTTATTAACAGCGAAGCAGGCGCCAAAATTCACGACCTAGATCTCCGTAAATGGGTTTTGGAAGCCAATGAAAAAATAGGGTTAACAAATTTCAAAGCTTCTCCACACTGGTTATGGTTATGGTTATGGTTATGTTACAAAAATTTTGTTGAATCAACAACTGCCTTTCTCTTACTGTAACACGATTATTTTGAATTGCCAATAACGAAATTATATTATTGTAAAACTTTTTGAAAATTCAATATATTTTTAAATCGAAATTTCTCATACACCTACGTGATAACATCTACCATAAAAGAGCTATATTTTTACTCGCAAAGAATTTCAATTTCTCTCCTATAGAGATGATAGAAGTGCTGATTTTTCGCATGATGGAATTTCCACGGATTCGGAAAATTCCCAACCTTTCCAAACCGGAAAATAGACCGCCCGGGCCTTGGGAAGTTCACGCAAATTTCTATGCGCATAATAATTATAGGATTCACCTTTCGAGTTCGTTTTCCGGGTTGATTCTCACGATTTCACGCTCGTAAATATTGAAATTATTATCTTCTGAGTAGAAATAGATAAAGATCCCGTAGTTTCGTGGGAAAAGGTTATAGAAGCTTGAATATTATTAAGTTGCTAAATTGCAATTTATCGCCGGATTAAAATTAAAATTTAAATAATCAAAGTTTTCATTTTGATGTGCGCGAAAGTGTCAATAAACTTTTTAAGTTTGAAATTGCGCCACCAACGTAATGTTTAAATAATGAATTCGCTAATAAAACTACTAGTTTAACGGTGCTACTTCTATATGGCTTGGAGTTTTTAGTGGTAGTAAAACAGGTAATAAAATGTTTTAGGTTTCATTTCGGCTTTTAAAGGCTACACGCAGCGCGGACAGGCTAAACATGAAGGGGATAATTTTAAATTCACCCAGGCATATAAAACCTAATGAAACGTATTTCTTTGTGCGTTAAAACTTTGACGAGAATTTAGATAAAAAATTGTATTTGTATGAGTTTATGTAATGCGAATTCTATTATAACTACGACGGAGAAAAAAATGACTTGAGTTGATTAATTTTACACGTCAAAATAACAGTGTGGAAGATGAAGCCAACTAAGTGAATCTGACAAGATTAATTATATTAGCTTTCGTGATAGAAATAATAAAACAAGTATTCATCTTGAGAAGCGAGTACAAGAAATAAAGCAGTATGTTTGATATATTTTGGCTACCGTCGGTGAATTATCAAAGTCTGTAATTTCGTTGGAGTTTCCGGCGTAATTAAACACTTGAAAAAATCTCGTCTCGGTAAGGAATCGGAACTGACACCTTCCGCTTGCCGGACGGGCGTGTTAATCACTACACCAAGGGGACTTTATGTTAGGAACGTTCACTTTTCAATACCTACTTGTTATTTTATCTGCAAATATACCATGATATCCTTTACTGAGACGAGATTTCATCAAGTATTTAATTATCTCGGAAATTCCAAGGAAATTACAGATTTTCATAATTTAATAATAATAATAATAATGATAAATAGAGTTTATTTTATGATAAAAATCACCACATAACAAGTCATAATAGACCTTACACATGTAGAAAACTACAATTATCAATTCATGTTTAAATAATAATAATAATAAACTTTATTGCCCAACAGAGAAAATGCAAATTACTGGACAAGTAATTAATTAAACAAATTATAAAACAAGTACAAAAAACAAGTAAGAGTAACAAGTTACAAAAAATTATTAAAGTAAAGAGAGAATATATGAGATTAAAGTTTGTACAAGTCATATAAATAGGTGATTTTAAAAGAGCATTTGTTCGAGGAAACGGTAGATAAAACGTATTCGAAAACCGGACACCAAAGCGTGGGATTATAAATTGTAATCTTTGAAGTAGTGCAGAGCAGTCAATGCAGCTATTACACAATTTCCAGAGAAACACCAGACCGGAGGATATGCGCCGAAAGTTAAAAGAGGGTAAATTAAATCGGAACGACAGTAACATATGATCAACGCCTCTCGGTGGGTACACTTCGTCTTGCCGGAACCAGAGGAGTTTAGCAAATCTGTGTTGGACCAATTCCAATTGGCGTTTATGCGTTAAATAGTAAGGGCACCATATGATGGACGCGTATTCCAGACGGGATCTAACAAGAGCGTAGTACAAAGATTTCAAGGCTACCTCATTGATAAATTCTCTGCAATTTCGCACAATAAAGCCAAGAGATCTTCTAGCCGCATGGGAGATACTGATAATGTGTTGCGCAAAAGTGAGTTTGCTATCAAACAAAATTAATTAATTCGACACGATCGATGTTAACTTGATTAAGCTCATAGTTGAAAGTAATTGGCGTAGATGCACGTGTGAATGAAATAACTTTACATTTGCTGATATTCAGAGGTAGATTATTTGATGTACACCATTTAGGAATATTTGTAAGATCGCTTTGCAAGAAGTAACAATCCTCGGGACTGGACACCTTACGATATAGCTTCAAATCGTCAGCGAATAGTAATGCATTCGACGATACACATGTACTTATATCGTTAATGAATAAGTTGAAAATCAAAGGTCCAAGATTAGACCCTTGAGGGACTTCCGAAGAGGTAATGTATTGACGAGAGCAGAAACCATTATAAAAAACATATTGAAGTCTATTGAACAAATATGATTGAAACAGGTGCACAAGCGAATCACTAAACCCAAAAGACATAAGCTTATAGGGAATTAAAGAATGGTCAAGGCGGTCAAATGCTTTGGAAAAATCGGTATATAGGACATCAACTTGCACGCGAGAATCTATAGCATGAGATAAAAACTGAGTAAACTGACATAGATTAGTTACAGTAGATCTTTTCTCAGTAAAGCTGTGTTGGCAAGAAGAAATGCTGTTTTTAACGCAAGGATAAAGTAAGGATCATGTATGTATATGAACATGTTATAAAAATGCATAAATAAATGAGTAAAAATAAAAACAGGTACAAAACAAACAAATTTCCAAATAGTGTGTTAGTCTTATTCTTATTGCCTGTTCAAAGATTTTTGAAAACGCGGGCAATATACTTATAGGCCTATAATTTTCACAGAAATTTATGTCGTCTTGTTTGTGAATGGGAAGGACTTTCAATTGCTTCGGAAATACTCCCTGTTGGACGCATTTATTGAAAATTATCGCCAATGGCCTACTTATTACATCCTTCACTTGTTTTAAAAGGTATACTGAGACATCATATACATCCACAGTGCGTTTTGTTTTCAGATGTTGCAAGATTTTGTCTATCTCTTCAGGGGTTATTGGATTGAAAAAGAACGAGCGTTCATTGTTCAACTTAACGTTCTGAAGGAGTTTCTATACCGATGTATGCTTATGCTACTTGCTATTGTTTCTCCAACATTATTGAAGTACTTATTCATATCTGTAGTCGACATTTTAAATATCACATTTATTTTGGTAGATGTTAGATTGTTAATGATATCCCATATAGCTTTGGTTTTATTGATGGATCTTCCAAGAATTTACTCACGGAAGCCAAAATATATAAATTAATTAGTATAGTTGGCATATAAGAATTAAAACTCTCTGTCAAAATATCACCACAGATATTAAAAAATGAACGTTCCTGACATAAGGTCTCCGTGGTGTAGTGGTTACCACGCCCGTCCGGCAAGCGGGAAATGTCAGGTTCGATTCCTAACCGGGACAAGATTTTTTCAAGTATACCACAAATCGACAGTTTTAGGAGCAGGAGCTTATGATCTACAGAATCAAACGCTTGCGTCAAATCAAAAAACAGGCCACCAACTTGAGCTACGCTGTCCAGAAGACTGTAGATGTGGTCGAAAGGGTCAAAAAGAGCATCTTGTGTAGATCTGAAGTCAGTAATACCAAATTGATTCGAGGCTATTATTCTGAATCTATTCACAAAAGACATTATTCACAACATTACCTTTTCAAATATTTTTGAAAAACAAGACAAGATGGATATTGGCCTATAATGTGACACAGTTTGTTTATCCTCTTTTTGTAAACCGGTATTACTTTGGATATCTTCAATAATGCAGGAAACATGCTGTTTGAAAATGAATGGTTAACCATCATTGACAATGGTACTGAAATAAGCTAAGGGACATACCTTAGAATTCGGCAAGGAATTTTGTCAACACCCAAAGATGTCTTACTTGTAATGAACATAATAACATTGAACATTTCATATTTGTTGCTTGGTTACAAATACATTGTTTTATTATGACGTTGTATTGGATGAATATTCGAAATATTTTCAAATTGATCCATAAATAAATTACACAAAACCGAAGGATCTATAATCAACTCGTTTTGTTGCAAAAATATGCTGAGCTATCATGGATTTAGTTCTTGTCTTCACTGAATTTTATAAGTCTTTAATTGCAGATCCTGTATTAAAATTCGTTGGACTGTTGTATGAGAGCTTCATTTGTTGTAAACGATGATACCGAACCTTTGGTCAATAACTACAACAAATTCTTGGTATTTCTATTAGGTTATCACTTACGTTGTTACTAGATACATTATTGCTTTTAAAAAATGATCCAACTTTTCTTTTTGCATCCAAAATTAAGGATGAACTTACGTAATAAATTGTCAAATTGGATCATTTCTGCAGTTTGAATCTAATCCATATTATGAAAACGATTGATACCAGCTGCTATTTTCCATATTCACGTTTCTACAGAATTCTAACGTGTTCTAAACAAAGTAATACCATTACCTGTATACAGAGATTTCTCATTTTTTCCATCCTATTGCACACAAAACCTTAATACGCTCAATATAACGTCGTTTCACGAAATAAACACCTTAACGTTTTCTCTCTATTCACAGAATTACATCAACACACAGTCCTACAATTTCCAGTCGTCGCGTCGCACCAAGTCTATTACCAACATCTTCCATATGTTCCCATCATCGCGTCGCTTACTCGTAGAGCCGCAATATCAAGATACCGCAGCCTTTCAACGCAAACTTAGATTTATATACGAAGAAATAGACGCGCTTTCAGACACGTACCTCGTGAATACGAGCAGTCAACCTACGCAAATACACAAGAAGAAATCTCCAGGGTTTTTTCTCTTTCCAATACGTCTGCTTTTTTCGCGTTTCGTCCTAAAGTCTTAATAGATGGCGCTCCATATCAAATAAAAGGACGAAGTATATATGTATGTATCTGAATATGGCCGTGATGAGATTATTTTTATTTTGAAACACTTTTCTTTTGTTTGCGTAGAAAAGGAACATCTGCGGCTAGACGATTAGGACTTTTTCTTTTCGCAATGGCAACGTAAGAATTATAGCTCATTTATCTACGACGCAAGTTTAGTGAGGTGGTGTTTGATGCTGTGCCTCAGATTTGTAGCCTTTAGGTGATAGATATTGAATTTATGATACAAAAAACAGAGAAGAAAAGCAAGATGTCTGAAATTATTTTCTTTCCTTTACAGACAGTTAGATAATATGATGAGAACTGCCCGTATTGAAATAAATACAAAATTTGGAATGTATGTAATTAACTAAAAAAATAAATAGTTGTTAACCATCTGTTATTCTGAACTACAGAGTGTTGGATTTTGATTTAAGGAATTCAAGCATCAACAAAATTTTGAAGTAGGATAGTATGCTGTTATTTCAAAGACAAAGGAGAGACCAATGAAAGTTTTTCTTTATAAATTGTATTACCTGCAGTTTATTGCATATACAAGGTGTTAAAAAGTGTCACAAACGTAGATGGGGGGATTGTATGGTTCAAAATGTGTAGAAAAGTCTTACTGGATATGGCTTCGTAAATGGACGGTTTTGAGAGAAATTACAGATTTTCATAATTCACCGACCGGAAGCCAAAATACAGGATGACACCGGGAACTGCATCGATCGATGTATGAAAGAGTATTCATTGGAAAATTCTGAAAACTTGATAATACACTACAGTCTACACGAACTATTAAACTAAAATATTTTTAATAATCTGACACATCCGGAAATACATATATATATTGGTGGGTACTTTTTTATAAAAAAATTGTGCTATAATACACATTTTCCTAAATATCTTGAAAAGCATCAATTTTAGATGCGTAATGAATATGACATTTTTTTGTATTTTTGTAAGAGTAATTTGGCTAAGGTAGAGTGGGGCAGGTCTGGACGGTTTTGGTCAATTTGCTTTAACAAGCTACTATGAGGGATTTCTCAGTAACTATTCTAAACAGTAGATCCCTTAAAATTTTGAGTAGCCATACTTATATATAATCCTAGTAAAATGTTAGTACTATTTCTGTAAAAACGATTTTTAGAAAAAGTAACATTTATCCGCATCTACCCCAGGGTGGGGCAGTTTTGGACAACGCTGGGGTACATTCGGACAAGTTAAAAAGTATAAAATTAACTCAACAATATTTTATTTAATATTCAGGTAATCAAAGCTAAACATTAAACTTAAGAAATGCAGCCAAGCGGGATGTTTCTGGAACAGATAAAGGCTTGGGCAATTTCGATTCTATATCACATCTTGAAACTACGGAAATGTCAACGACAGTAGGAAAATGGATACGTCTTTTTGAATGGCGTAGGTATTTAACTGTAAATTCACCGTATTCACAGAATCCTATAACCTACATAGTGAATTATTTTCTTTTTTGTTGGAAATTTTACTAGAACATAATCCCCACACGCGATCCGCTCAGCATCAGAAGAGAAAGAAAAATAGCAAACCTTAAAATTACCTGATATTTAACCAAAGTTTAAATTACCCAACAGTTTCTTATATTCTGCATTTTCAGGTAGTTCCATCTCAGTCTTACAGTCAGATGAACACGCTTCAGATTTGTGTTTCTTGAGACTTTGTTTGGAATCGGAGTCAGATGAAGAAGAATCTGTTTCCTTGACCATACGTTTCCTGTATTTTTTTTTAACTAGGCATGTTATTTCTTCTTCCCATGTTATCATCAATAATAGTAATAATAATAGTATATTGCCCAACAGATAAAATCCAATTATAGGGCAAGTATATTACAACATATGTATGTATGTATACTCTAACTCTACTATAGATTAAAACTAAAAGCATAATATTATCTATAACAGACAGTATTACTTAAATGTAATGAAAAGTGGGAGTACATTTTCTTAGAAGTGAGTCAATGAGTAGGTTCTTTTTGGTTCCACATTTTTATAATTTTATTTTCCGGTTTGCTCCATTTCCTCAATTCTGAGTTTCTCTGGAGTGCTCGTATAAATTCTCGATTTGCCCAATCGTGACTTTCTATTAGTTTTTCTCGGTGTGGTTTTAGGAAATGGCTTAATATCTGCCGGTTTCACCAATGTATTTGAAAGTATAATTACGAGTGAACGTGTGGCCCGATCAATAATTTCATGTAGTAATGAGCGTATCGTGGAAGTGATTGTGACCGTGTCATCTTCAATATTGTTGGAGGAAGAAATTCGTGTTTTCTGTCTTTTTATATTGGTGTCGGGTGCGTCAATATCAGCTTGAGATTGGGAAATGCCAGTATCAAATATTGCCAAACAGCTACTACTTTCGTGATTATTCGCAATTTGAGGATCTGGGCGGTCTGTAGCATAGGCATCGAAGTAATTATCATCAGTATAAACAAGTCTATTTATAGGCCATAATCCTGTCGAACTAAATCCACTAATAATATTCTTCGGCGTACAGCTTTGTAAAACCGGTTCAACTATTAGTCTGGCAACTTCATATATCGTGATTTGTTTTCCGGGATTGCCAAGAATATAGTCATTAAACGTCTTTGTTTAAATGGCCCGTAGACTGCCTTGCCGAGAGGTTGCATTTTATGAGTGCAATGGGGCGGAAACGACAGTAACACGATTCCATTTTCTCTTGCATAATAAATTGCCTCCACATGTGTTTCATGGTTGTCTAGAAGCAGTAGGATGGGACTTTTTGGGCTACTACTGATGTGTTTTTTTATATGCTCTAATAATTTGACAAATACTGCTACCGTCATCCAGCCAGATTTTGTACCAAAGACCACCGATCCAGGCACTAAACTATACAAAAAATGATCCTTTATTCGAACACGGGGGTAAATATAAAGCGGGGGAATTGTATTGCCTGAGGCAGAAATAGTAGCGCAAATTGTTATCGCTGTTCCTCTTTCTGCAGATGCACACTGACCAACCACTCGTTTTCCAGTTTCTGCAATAACTCTTGGTGCTTGTATTACGGTGGAAACACCTGTCTCATCAGTATTCCAGATGCGGCTAGGTTCGAAACTGTATGTCTTTTGTACTTCTTCATAGTTATTGAAAAATACCTCAACATTATGCTTATTAAAAGCTGATGCTCTCGCTAGACTAGTATTCTCAGGTTTGCGTAAAGAAAGTCTCGGATGCCGATTCATGGATGACCTCATCCATTTGATACTCGCCGTTTGATTTACTTTTACAAAGTAGATTTTTTTATATCAAATGCATTTGCTGCAGTTCTAATTGACATGGTTTTGCTTAACACATTTGAAACGGCAATTTTAATTATTTCTTCAGAAACTTCAGGTGTATTTCTCTTTTTGACATATTTTCGAACCATCCTAAAAGTAAACCCGTACACTTAAAAGTTTAATAAACAATAAAGCTAGATATTTTAGAATCTTCTGAAAATGTCCCATTTACAGTGTCCGAATGTACCCCTACTTCCACTGTCCGGATTTACCCCACCTGCTCAAAATACATTCTACGCCTACGTAAGTCCAAACCACTTTACCGGTATCGTGTACAATGAGCTTATGTTACGCATAGACATACATTACTTTCCATGTAATACTTTCTTTAATGAGTCACTTTCACTTGTTTGCGAATATCTTAAACAAAACTCAATATAACACTATGGCAACTTTTACACAGGTTTAAGTTCACGACTGTTACTAACACCTCTGTCGACATCCTCCTAAATGTTACAGAAGGCGACAAATTAAAAATTCCCGGAGGTGCCCCATGTACGACCCTGCCCCACTCTACCCTAGTTGTATTTTAAAAAAAATGAATTTTGACACATTTTCCATTTGAAATTTTAATCGTAATTGTCGGACACGCTGTATAATGTTTTCGAAAAACTGATTCGGATTGTAATACTACCCTATACGGTCAATAGTTCTGCAAAATCTCAATTTTCCAAGTTAAACACTTTCACAGTTATAATAGTTCACATGCACTCGTCCATCTGTCAAAAATTTTCAAAAAATGCAGATATTTCAAGTTAGAAATAGCAACATAGTCGTTTTATCAAACAAACTTTAAAATTGAATGAATAATTCAAAAATGTAATAATATGAAGGTGGTCTCAGAGGTACTTGACCTGACCCATAGATGGCGATTGTTGTTTGAAAATAATTACTATGGTCGAAAGTACCAATCTTATAAAGCTTAAGTTTGAAGACGCTACGCTGTTTAGTATACGTTTGACAGCCATCAATAATGAACGGTGTCAGTGAATTTCTAATCATTGATAAAATTGGTCATCGGTATGTGATACAATACTTTCATTTGAAAGATCTCAGTCCAACAAATATAAAAGCTGAGCTAGATTCTGCTATGGGGGAGTTTAGTCCATCGTTTACAACAATAAAATACTAGGTGACGGAGTTTAAACGCGGCCGTACGAGGCGCCAAGACGAACATCGCAGGTGACGATCAAATGAGGTGACCACGCCAGAAATGTTAAAAAAATACACAAAATAGTATTGGATGACCGTCGGGTGAAAGTGCGTCAGCTAGCAGACATGGTACGCATTTAAAAAAGTGCTGTACATCGGATAGTGAAAATTTGGACGTGAGAAAGCTATGCGTAAGATGGGTGCCGCATTTGCTTACAAATGAACAAAAACATCGTCGTGCTGATGTTTCAGCCGAGTGTTTGACGATGTTTCGCAGCAATAAAACGGAGTTTTTGCGTAGATTCATAACCATGGATGAAACATGGGTCCATCATTTCACACATGAGATGAAAGCACAGTCGAAACAATGGACTGAAAGAGGAGAATCGGCTTCAAAGAAGGCGAAGAGAGTTCCGTATGCTGGCAAAGTTATGTCGTCGGTGTTTTGGGATTCACGTGGGGTAATTTTCATTGATTATCTCCAAAAAGGGAAAACGATTAACGGAGAATATTATGCGAACTTGTTGCAACGTTTGAGTGATGAAATCAAGACAAAACGGTCGCATTTGGCGAAAAAGAAAGTATTGTTTCATCACGATAATTCACCACTTCACACATCCGTTATCGCGGTGGCCAAAATCCATGAGTTACGGTTCGAATTGCTTCCTCACGCACCTTATTCGCCTGATTTAGCCCTCTTGGACTATTTTCTGTTTCCTAACCTGAAAAAATGGCTCGGTGGTTAAAGATTTGCCAACAATGAAGAGGTGGAGTCTGCGGTGGTCGGCTATTTTGCGGAGCTCGACGTTTCTCACTATAAATAGGGTAACGAAGCTATTGAACGTCGCTGGGAAAAGTGTATCGAGCTAAAAGAAGACTATGTTGAAAAATAAATGTTGGTTTTTCCAAATATTTTGTGCCTTCTTTGTTAGGCCGGATACACCTGGGACCACCCTCGTATATAGGGTGTTTCATTTAAAATAACAAAGTTGACAGATATTTCTGGTATAACCGGACGTGTCAAATTATTAAAAATATTTCAGTTCAATAGTACATTTCGGCTGTAATGTACTGCCAAGTTTTCAGAATTTTCCAATGAACACTCTTTCATATATGGATCAATGCAGTTCCTGGCGAAACACCTGCATATTAATTAATTATTGTACTTGGCATGCAAGAATTAAAAAATTGCCTGTCAAAATATCATGGTATATTTGCAGATAAAATAACAACCAGGTATTAAAAAAGTGAAGGACGAGATTTTTTCAAGTATTTAATTATGTCGGAAATTCCAAGGAAATTACAGACTTTCATAATTTACTAACGTAGGTCAAAATATATAAATAAATTGTAACAATCCGGACGTCCTTGTATGACAATTTTCGCATTCGTTGGGTTATAACTCAAAAAAGTAAGCAACAAAACTTTCAAACCTGACATTCACTTTGTTACATAAATCAATTTAACAGCAAGTCTTTGTTCTAAATTACTTATACTTTCAGATAATTTTACAATAACAAAGTGTAATACCACCAATTAAGTTCCCTGTTTGAGCTCCTTTAAACGATTAACTCCTACAACTTCTTTATAACGTTTCATTTATCTACCTTGGCATCTTATCTCCTTACTTCATAAAAAAATAAAACAATAACCTCAAGGAAATTTCACAGCAAAAAACCACCAACCACCACCCAGCTTAATTGAAACCAAATTGCTGCATTCTCTTTGTTAAGACGTCGCCCGACGTCCCCGTTCTAATCGAATAAGAAGCGAAATAGGTACAGTGACCGTAAATGCGGCGTCGTGACGCAGAGCGTCGCTAACGTCGTCGTCGCCGGTGCCGAATTCGGTAGCAACTCGTCGCTCCCCTAATGCAAAAGAAAGAAACGACGGAAGGAAAAAGGAGGGGACACACGTTGTGCTTAAAGTCGTTTAGTTCTGCGTCAGAAGAAAAACTTTGCTAAGTAAATCAATTACTAAATAAATTAAATTCTTAAATTCGATTGCGACACACTGAGAGAAAAAGTTAGGAAAAATTGGAAGTGGAGGGAGTAGAGAAGGAATGTAAAAGTTTATAATTTATGGATTAAGGAGTTCTATTTCTGAACTACTTGAAAGACCTCAAAGACAAACATGAGATGAAAGAATTGTATGTGGATTAGAAAATGGTACGACGTCTTTAATGAATAGTTGTTTGGAAGTTATTTTGACAAAATATTTCTAATGAAACAATTGATTCTAAGTGCAAGGTGAAGGAATAGTTACGAGATTCTTTGGTAGTAACTTTACTACTGGTAATATAAAGGAATTTCGATGCAAAAATCGTAGATATGCTTAAGTAACTATCATAATATAAAATTATTTTGACACATACAGCGTGAATCAAAGAGGCTACGCATCAAGGATATGTTTGTCGTTTCCCTAAAAAGATGCATTAATATTACAATACTTTGCTTTTGTATGTCTACATCAATAGAATGAATGTTTCCAGTAGCATAAAATCTTAGCTTGTTAAAGACTCAAACACTCATTTACTTGCTTTGAGATATTTGTAGATCGCAGAAAATGTTCTTTTCAAATTATATCACATTCTGACGCCGTTTTTGGTGGCTTCCGAACGGTTAGAGCAATCGAAGTAGGGATTGCAAATTTACCGACTTTTTTCAATACCGGTAATTCGGTAATTTTTATTATAACAGGAATTTTATTTATAAACTTAAAGCGCATTACAAACAAATGCATTTTATTGAAAACATATCCATAAAACTTCTAGTAAACAAAAAATAATGCTTCTATTCGAGTAAATAACAAATCTAAATAAGTAACTATGTTCTAAAGGAATTAAGTAACTAGTCTAATCAAATAACTATACTGTATAAACTTTTTGTTTATTATTAGGTATTTTTTGAAAATACGAGCGCATAAAGCATAGTTTATCGAGACTAGGATCTCCTAATTGTGATTTAATGTTGCTACAAATTAAGCCAGCTGCGGAAAAGGCTCTTTCCGATTCCACACTTGTTGGCCGACGGGTTAGTAAAAAATCATACACCATTTGTACGTATTTCCCTCTTATTTTTTGCTCTTCAAAATAATTTATTTCTTTTTTAATTATTGTTATTAAATTTTCATTTTTACCTTGCGTTAGAGTTGGTACTTGGCAAGACGTTTCAGTTTTTTCCTCTATAGAGCTGCAGTTTATCTCTCATAGCGTAGCTGATGTTGAAGGAACTGACTCAACTGACATTAAACATCGAAAGTTTTCGGAATCAAAATCATTAGTTTCTGATAGTTCAGTGTTACTGTCTGTTTCGTTTTTATCGTAAATGCGCTCAATTAATCCTACGATTATCTTCGTTATTGTAGATTTGGTGGTCTTAGTAAAAACTCCGTAGCCTTCTTGATTTGAATTCTTGAAATTGTTACCATAAAGAAATTGCAAAACAGAATAAACAGTGCGTTATTCCTTTATACGTCGTATCAATGTGCTTTTAAGTTCGTTACTTAAAAATGTGTTTTGCGTCGTTAGCTCATCAAGCATAAATTTCAATGTAACATCGGCGACAAACAAATTAACATTTTCACAACTTTGTGTTTCTAAAGCAACTTTTATTGGTTGTAATGCTGATATTGTACGAGGTGCATTCAAGTTATAATACCTCCGATTTTTTTTTCTCAGAACTGCAGACAGAAACATGCGGTTTGTTTTAAAATAAGCGGGTGCTCTTTGTCAATGCGTGACAGAGATGGCAACACTGTACGGCACACAGAACCTTTAGCGGCAGCGGCGAGAGTGAGAACTGTTTTTGATACTTCAAATGGCGACGTTTTCATTACAAGATTAGCGTGTAATCATTCGTTTTCTCCATTTGTATGGTGTGACACCGATACAAATTCATCGTCATTTGAGTGAGACATGTGGTGATGGTGTCATGGATGTGTCTAACGTGCGTTTGTGGGTGCGACAGTTCAAAGAAGGCAGAACGTCGTGTGACAACAAACCAAGACAATCTCGGTGTCGCACAAGCCGGTCTGACGACATGATCGAGCGAGTGGAGGAAGTCGCTTTGGGGGATCGCCGAATGAGTGTAGAACAGATCGCCTCCAAAGTTGGCATTTTCGTGAAATCTACGCACACAATCCTGCATGACGACCTGAAAATGCGAAAAGTGTTCTCCAGCTGGGTGCCACGAATGCTAACAGACCAAGTGATTTCTCATGCTCCCTACTCACCTGACCTGGCCCCTAGCGATTTTCGGTTGTTTCCAACGATGAAAGACACTCTCCGTGGCCGCACATTCACCAGCCGTGCCGCTATTGTATCAGCAATTTTCCAGTGGTCAAAACAGACTCCTAAAGAAGCATTCGCAGCGACCATGGAATCATGGCGTCGACGTTGTGAAAAATGTGTACGGCTGCAGGGAGATTACGTCAAGAAGTGACACAAGTTTCATAGTTTTCGTGTGATTAGTTAGTGAGAAAAAAATCGGAGGTGTTATAACTTGAATGCACCTCGTATTAGAAAGCAAGTTATCAGTAAAACTGATATATGACTTCAAATCTATGAGACTCTTTCTAACACAGTTTATAATCTTCGAAAAACGCTCTAGCATAATCAGTAAGCTATTGCAACATGTTTTAGAATCCGTTAATAACGAAAGTTCTCGACCAAATTCTTCTTTACATGTTTTTGTAATATATCATCATTTTTGTTGACGATTTGCGAAAGATTTTGACTACTTGTCGTACATTTGTTATCAGAGAATTTAATTGTATATCCTGTATAGAATGTAATTGGGAGTCAGTAGATACGCTTTGTACTATTTGGAAAGTTTCGCCATCATTTTCATCGTCTTCGTTATCAGAATGATCTGTATCAGCTAACTCAACAAGTTCCACATTATCACATTCAATTTCTACTATATTGTTTTTGCTGTAAAGCGCTTTGGTTACAGCCAATTGTATACTACGTGCGAGACATAACTGATGGTTTGTGCTGATCAGTTTCCTACTTTCGTTTAAGTAACGTAAGACTTTTACTAAATGCTTTAAAAACCTAAAAAAATAATTATTTCTATACTTATTCTGTTTGTACATATTCTTTCCAATTACCGGTAAAAGAATGCAAATTACGAATTTTCGCAATTTGCCGGTAAACCGGTATACCGGTATTGCGATCCCTAAATCGAGGCATGTAATGTTTTTTTTTGGTCTACGTCGAAAGCAGCCTCCTTTGGTATATGACTCAATGCGATAATTGGTGCAAAAAACACGGTTGATTGAGGCAACAAACCCCGTTCATTGGAGCAACAAACTCAATTTAGTTAGGCAATAAACACCGTTTATTGGGGCAATAAACACGGTTAATTGAGGCAACAAACACCGTTCATTGGTGTATCAAACGCAGTTTATTGAGGCAATAAACACTGTTTATTGACCAAGCGAAGTAGCAGAGGTTGCAGGTATATCGTACGGAACGGCACGTACGATACACACCAGCCTTTGCTACTTCGCGCACTTTCGTTCGGAGATCAGTGAGAATCATGGCGCGGACTTTTTCAATGATATTATCAGTAACCAGAAATGTGCCAGAAATGGTTCACTTAAGAAATGTCAACTTTTTTGGTGTAATATGAATCATTAGCAAATGAAGCATCGTTTTCATATTGCAGAAGAATTAATACAAGATTCTCGATATACAGGCTGACCGACGGGAACCTGACGTTCTTGGGATGGCTAGTACTCTGCCGGTAGAAGGAGTAGGGAGCCGAATTACCAAGCATTAATCTCGCCATTCGATATCGTTTCAGTAGCTATGGAGAGGTGGACGGTTGAACATCGCATGTTTGCGCATGACTCATTTGTGCAGAATGGCGGGTCTGTTATTACCGTGCAGCGACTTTCTCGTGTGCATTCTCATTGTCTTCCAAAAGCACTTGCATTCGAAAAGCAAACTCCTGCCGCTGCGCATAATCTCTTTCCTCAAATTTCTGAGCAACACACATCTTGTAAGGGTGAAATTGTAGGTCTTTCTGTAAAATTGTTCACACAGATTCACGGCTTATTCTTAGTTCGCGCGCGTGTTTACGTGCAGAGCGCCCAGGGCTACGCGGCTCTCAGGATGTTTTCTGGTGTTCTTGCTGTCTTAGTCGGACCTGGTGGCTTCTTTTTCACAATAGATCCTGTTACCCGTAGATTATTATCCCAACTGAGAATCGTGTTGCGGCTGGGAGCGGTACCACGACGCCCACGGTTGAAACGCACACGAGAAAGTCGTTGCACGGTAATAACAGACCCGCCATTCTGCACAAATGAGTCATGCGCAAACATGCGATGTTCAACCGTCCACCGCTCCATAGCTACTGAAACAGAATCGAATGGCGAGATTAATGCTTGGTAATTCGGCTCCCTACTCCTTCTACCGGCAAAGTACTAGCCATCCCAAAAACGCCAGGTACAGGGCAGGTACAGGGTCGCTCACCCTGTACAAGCCTTTTATGTGACTCACAATGTTGGCCACTTTAAGTAGTTCTACGTTGGCATTAATTGTCGGTTAAATTTATCTTGTACCATGTTTCATTATATTCGTAGTTTAAGGTTTAACCATGGATGTTGCTAATGAAGTGCAACTCCAGCCTAAAAACCGGTGCGGTTATATGTTTACGTGTCAGGCGTACTCCTGTGCGATTTTCAAGAATGATTATTGATCATTAACAACTTATGTGACGTTGTAGATATGTTAATGTCCCCTGGGACGACTAGAAGAAAGATCAATAAGTTTAATTCGCGGGCTTAAAGAAGAGATAGGTGCCCTTTGTTTCCACACTAGCAACCTTATTGCAAAATAATAATGAAATATTCAAGTGGACCACTTAATTTGATTAGCAATGTAGATAAGTACAGAAATGTCATAAAAATAACAAATTCCAACAAGAAATAAGAATGTTCCATTCTGTTATTCGAGGATATCTCGTTCGCAACAAAAATATTACTTGCGTTTATAACTTTTATCAAAATTGTTATAATATAACACACGACATGCAATTCTTTTTATGTACCTACATTCGCAGGAAACGTTCATGACATGAGAAGGAAGCTAATTCATACACACATACATACAAACTACATGGCGACATTCATATTTACACAATTCCGTGCTATAAACAAATGCAAGCTCAAACGTGTGACACACAACCTAGTTATCAAGCGAAATGCGGATTTAGGCGCCAATTGAACAAAAGAGATATCTGCGTGTCTAGTTTATCGCTTTTGACGGTGTATGTGGAATTTACAACGAAGAGAACAATGTAAAATATTGTTAGATTAGCGTGGACGCATTCTGTAGATGTACTTCGTTTCAAACGATCTATACTGATAAAGGGAATTTATTATTATGAGTTCTTTTCAATTTAGTTTTTGCAGAAAATCACAAATTTTTGATTAGATACGTATGATGTACGGTGCATTTTTTTTTGAAATAATAAAACAAAGAAAAAACAATGAAAAGATAATCTATTAGAATCTGTTTCAAAATCCTACTGACAGCGCCATTTATATTTTTGTAATTAAAACTATTACATTACGTTAAACAAATTTATTTTCTGTGTACATAAGTAGATACATTAATAAACCAATTTGTTTTTAGATTACACAACTATATCTCTAAATTCTGCTCTAAGCGTTCAATACTAAATTCTCTACTTCAATTTTCAACCTGACAAAAATTGTCAGCTGCAACATATGGTGTTCTACGTCTTAGTTCCAAGACTTACCTGAAATTAAGCCTGCACACTGCACCGACGGAAGCAGATGTCGCTGGTGGTAGTGGGTCTTCGTAACGACGTTGAGCCCAGTCTGTGACTTGACCATCCGTGGTTATTACGTAGTGTAGGTCCCTCTCGCAAGGGCACGTCGATAAGATTACTACATGAGCCTCTTCTTCGGGCTGAGGAAATGGGGTAGAAGCAGAAAAAATAAACAGAAATTTATCGATATAAATGGAGGGTATAAATAAATAATTTTTGTAAAAATCACATTAGATGTCGAATGGTCGATTACAGTTCCTTCAATTGTTCTCACAGGCAACTAGATATACACAAATGTAAAAGAAAGGAAATCTCAATACTTGCATTATAGAAATAGAATGTTGGTATAAAATTCACAGTGTACAGGGTGAACCATTTAACTAGTAGATACAAGTACACAGAGCTGTTGATTTTTCATTGCGCATATTTCATTTTCGTCAGGGATAAACCATTAAAAAAAAATCAAAAACAAATTTAATATGTTGCTCTCTTTGGTGAAATAGATTGCTGCAGTTTGAAAAACAAAACAATAGTGAATGAAAGTTAGTTCAATTTTTAAATTGAGCGTTATGTACTTTGTTGCATACAGAACCACCTTGATCCCTTCTTAATACGGTACTAGGTTGGACCTACAAATACACGTGTTAGGAATGAAGAAACAAATATAAAAAAAAAATTATTTATTTTTCTACTTGTAGTAAGATACACTTTTCCTCGCGTGCCTTCCAATTCATTAACTCCTTAAAAAAATACGTTTTTTCAAATGCTTCAAAATAAGCTTCTATCGCACGAGGAAACACAGGTAAGTGCATCTCACCGATTTAAATTAAACTTTGTGGGTTTATAGACCGATTTAGTGTAAGAACAAGGGTAACTATTTTAGCTACCCAATCGCCCACTGGTGGAGTGTAAAGCAACCTACGCTCAACACCACTCTTAGCTGTTTCATTCAATAATCCAGAAACTATAAGAGATATAAAAAAAAGTTAAGATAAAATTTAAACTGTTTTACATGCCTTTAACGATGGCGTAAATACGTTCCTTATATAAAAAAAATCTGTTTAGGGAGAAAACCCCCAACCCCTTATTTTTTTGCAAATTTCAGAATTTTTATATGCTACAAAAATAAAGAGGCTACGTAGAATATACACACATTCGTATATTACATCTGCGTCGAAATATTCTTACTTGAGTAAACAAAAAATCATAACTGATATAACATAGGTTGTTATAAATTGATTTTATTAACACACAACGAATAAACCGCAAATACCTCATTGTTGTATATTTTGTGCATCCTCCGGGAAGTAGAATCTTACAGGATCTTTAAAATGTGGTAGCCGTTCGGCGATGTATCCACTTTTATACCATGCGTATTTAAATAGATTGAAGAACCTTGGCGATAACAATTGATTATGAGTTGAAGATTGTAACTTAATACCGTTTCTTTGGTGTAGTAGTAGTGCTTCATCTGAAAATGTTCTCACAACATTTTTCCATATTCTAAAACTGTAAACGTAAAAGGTTGTACCATTGAAGTTGTTTTCTTTGGAATTGTAAAAATATTTACTTTTTTGATCGTTGACTAACCTTGAATTCGTACGATGCCGTTACATAAACACTTTGTTTATGTTAACCTTCACAGGAATCTGCTAGCTCTAACCTCGAACCTTTCCTTCTTTGAAATTATAGTTTAATTTCGCTATCGAATACTTTTAATGGAGACCGTAGTCAAAAACACTAGTTAACTTGTTTACTTCCACAGCTAATTTTGATGATTTAAATCCAAATATAAATTTTCTGCTGCCTTTCGATGAAAGGAAGTTATTTGTAAAAATAGCATAGAAGAATGCATGCGGTAACGCTACCAGCTGACAAAAATTATGCGAATCTTTGATCTAAATTCTGACTGGCAAGGTTTAAACGTGAAATTCTACTAACGATTTACTTAATAACGTTCGGACAAAGATTTAATTTATGAAATGATGATTGAAATACCTCTGAGTATACCCTGTTGTCTGTTCTAGATGAATTTTACAATAATTTTGACAATTTACGAGATTAGGAGAATAAAAACAAGAGTAGATTTGTCAGTGTTCCACTACGATCGTCATTATCTGGACTTACATTTTGAATATAATGTCTTCACTTCAAGGCCAGTTGGCGTGGGGGAAAATGGTGACTTGGAAAATTACATTTTTTTACTCGCAAGAAGGACTTTTGATTACCAACGGGTGGCTAACCTTAATACCCTATACGTTCTGAGATTGACAGTTGATGTTGTCGTTGTAAATATTGAACATTACAATACATATGTAAATTCTACGTAGTTTCTATATTTTTGTAGTATATAAAAATTTGGAAATTTGCAAAAAAATAAGGGGGTGGGGGTTGTTTCCCTAAATAAATATTCATTATAGAGAAAGTATTTACGTCGTCGTTAAAAGCATGTAAAACAGTTTAAATCTTGTCTTAACTTTTTTTTATATCTCTCATAGTTTCTGAGTTGAGTTAAATAGCGAAGATAGTTACCGTTGTTCTTACACTAGATCGGTCTATAAACCCACAAAGTTTCATTTAAATCGGTGAGATGCACTTACCTGTGTTTTCTTCTCAGTAATGATCGTTTCGTTTGAGCATATGGAATTCAAAGCTGATCTCATCCGTATTTCTTCTGGAAACGTCAATTTTATATACACCAAAACGGACTTCTTTTAAGAGTATTTGTATTACAGTTTCCTACATTATCAAAAGGGGGTGAAAACTTTATCAATTCAATTCAAAACTTATTTATCTACAATATACGCCTCGGTTGTAGAATAGGGTCCCGAAAGAAGGGAAGAAAAAACTTTCAATGTTTATTGTCGACACTCGAATAACCAAAAGAAAAAGTTTCCGGGGCTAAATTAACTTAACATCCGCAGATAGGAACTTTTTCGTGGGCTCTCCTCCGAAAAACTCTCATCCTGATTGGCTATCGCGTTTCCTTGCGGAAAACTCCTCTCTAATCCACCGGAAGCGGGCGGAAAGTGCGCGTTTATCGTTATCGTTTATACGCAAAAGAAGACGACTTTCTGAAGCTGGTCCCTGGTTCTCGGAAACCGTGAGTGAGTTGAGAACGTGATTTACTTCAAATTGAAAAAAGCAGTCGTCTTTTTTGAATGTTATGAGCGTTTTACGATCTGAAAGTAGGTTGAATGCGAGATTGAGCAAAAGACTTACCTGTAGGGTGTGTTCTACCCCTTCGATGAGCAAATAACAGTCGGTAGTCGAGTTCCATTTGTGTATCGGCTCCCTGGCGAGGACGTAGTGACTTTCGATCTCTTTACTCTCCACGGAGACCAGCTCGGCCTGCAAAAGACGGTGCGGAGAATTCGATTTAAAACAACATGGCACGTGATATGTTTCTTAATCGAACGTCGGTCGCCGTTGCTCGCTGTGAAGGACCCCAACAAAAAAGAATGGAGAAAACGGGAAGGTTGAAAAATAATTTAAATTTAATGTCTCGCTTGAATATCGTTAGCATGTATTCGTATAGGAATAGAGTCTTTTTATTATTTATACGAAGCTCAAGCGTGATTAGAATTTCAATGAAGGAGCTAAAATAAGGGACAAATTCTTGCGATATCAAAAAAATAATGTTGAATATTGACAACATGAAAACTGTTCATTACCCAAATAACTTCTATAAATACTTCAATAAAGATGATGGCGAGTTAGTGTATGGTGTAACTCCCAACTCCTCAGTTTCTCTAGAGAACCCCACACATTCACAAATTATGATCCGTTGCTGTTGTACGTGCACGACATCAGTGCAGATTTTAGGAAGTATATAATACATCTTATTTGATCATTTTTATAAATACTTGAATGTAGTATTGCCGTATATAAAACAAAGAAATCGTCCTCAATTTTAAAGGAGAAATAATGAATCCCAAAGATAAGTAGAACCCTCATTATATTATTATTATTAACATTACTATCTCTATAATATACGAATATACATTAATACATTTATTTACAAAAACGTCAATTAGAGTCTATGAAAAAGACGTAACAAAAGTAGTAAAAAGATAAATATTACAAGTCTTCTAAGTTATCATTTAAAAAATTATGGGAGCTATAATTATAGCTATCATAATTTTTTTAATGACAAGACCTATTGTAATAGGACTTGTCCACCAACAGTGATCGAAGCCTTTGTTGAAATATTTTAATATTAACAGATTCTTAATGGAGTTTGGTAATCGTTTGAAACATTTACAAGCATTATAAATTAAACTTTTTTGATAAACTCCGGTGTTATGATTGTTTGGCTTGAAATTGTCCTTAAATTGAGTATCGTCATGATGATCAATCGAAGTGAGGTAATGTCTCTGTACCGCATAGGCGTGCGCTTCCTTCAGTAAGTAAAATACCAAAAAATAAGTAATAAATCGAATAATATATCTAAAAAATGAAACACTCATCCTCCTAAGCAGCGTTATTAAGTAGGTTAGCGGGCTGCATCGGAATTACTGAACATTAAAAGTAGAAGCACTGTTATCAGTATTATCACCCACTGGATAAGAATCGTAAAAAGTTGACTGCATTAGATATGTTTCCACAGTTGTCTCGTTGAACGATGTTCGCCGTGGTGAAAAAATGTGTTTATGTTTTGAAAAAGATCGTGCGACATCTACGGATGTAATACATGCATGAATAAAACACTCTTAGAATTCAGTTAATAGATTAGTTGATGTACCATCACAAATTTATTTTAATGTGATAAATGAGAATATTTTCTAAAACGTAGCAGTGTATGTATCACGTCCACTATTTGCAATGCCTCCACTAACGACAATGTTCTATTTTGTAATTGTTCCATTGCGTCATGTAATCCTTGATAGTTGTTACGAATAGTTTGTAACTCTGTTTTAACGGAAACATCTTGACGCTTTATCTGGTTCTCCTTAATAGGTGCAGCTTCAGCAGGATTGAATTGTAGAATAACAGCTTTTACTTGTTTGAAATATTCTGCATAATGAAGAGCTGCCTGCAACTGTTGTAGTTCACGAATACTGGGCCATTGTGAAATGATCGAAGACGATGATAAAGAGGCTTTTAATGCATCTACCTCAGGTGAACATTGTCGAATAGTTTCTGCCACAAGATGTATACATGCACCTTACACGCAACATGTAAATACATTCAACCGTGTTCAAGAAGAGAACGGCCTACTGAACGCATTGTCGCGGCACCATCGCTCATAAACATCGACACTTAACGTGGTGAGACTTGAAAGTTGTGTAACGTACTAACAATAAGTATCACCCTCACAATTGCTGCATCAATACACTTTTCCAGTCTTTTGCTAGCTAGTAGCAGTGGAAATGTCAGCTGATGAGGGTTCAGTACACATACTATAACATTTAGAATAGAATTTCTTTTACAATCTGTTGTCCTGTCAACACATAACCAAAGCAATTGATTTTTTTAATGTAGATTTGATTTTCTTTTCCACGTCTTCGCGTGCAAATAAAACATATTTATGTGCCGTTTTCGTAGTTGGCAACTGCAACACGGGGTTGTACTTATACCAAAAGTTCTGAAACGGTTCTTTTTCAGGTAAACGAAGTAACAAACCACAAGTTATCATCATGACAACTAAATCGAAAATAAAGGCAGTTCTCGTTGGCACGCCTTTTTTTCTATTTCTGTGTTCTTCGCTATTTGTTTTCGATTTTTTTTTATCTTAAGTGTGTGCAACATCCCACAACATCTAGTATCTAATGAACACTTTCGTCTTTTTTGGGCTAAGTACGTTCCCTCATGGAAACTGCCAACATCTATGCAATTACGATACAATTTGCCACGTGTGCAAGGTACAGTAAAGGAATGTATAAAGGACGAGTTGAGAAATAAGAATATGTGTGGATGAAACAACTGGTGCTCAGAAACACAGCGTCATTCGTGTTGTAGCGCGTCCTTTAAAACGTGGTGGTCCACCAGCTTCATTGTTGTTATCCACTAAAAGGATTCTGAAAACTAAGGCAGAAACCGTTGTCAAGATAATAAAGGATTCGTTGAGAGAATTTTGTATCACAGGAACCTAAGTCACAATGTTCGTTACTGACGGAGCCGCAACAATGCTGAGAGTTGGTAGGATGTTGAAAATATGCTTTCCGACACTTCTTCACATAACATGCCTCATACACGCATGTCATCTCGTAGCAGAAACCATTCGAAAGAAGTATCCGATGGTGGATAAGTTAATAGCATCTACCAAAAAACTGTTCATCAAATCTCCCAAACACATGCGTGTATTCAGACAATTGTGTCCGAAATTACCACCACCACCTCAGCTTGTAATAACGCGATGGGGAACATGGCTCCAGGTAGTATCTTACTATCAGAAATATTTTTCACAAGTGGTGTAATTTTAACGAAAAATCCCGATTTACAAAGGTTCGGTCTATAACTGAAAATCAAGAGTGCCCAGATGAGGAAAAGGAATATCTGACATTTACAAATCTTATTTCACTGGATGTCGAACGATCATTTTCGAAGTATACGACAACGTATTCACAACACCGTCGATGGCTGAATGAATTGACAATGGAAGCGTTGCTGATGTTGCAATTCTACGCAGCTTACCAGGGCGGTTGCCAATTGCCACAGTGGACATCAAGACGACAGGAAAAGGTAACAATATTATTTTTGACTAATATTGTATATTACGTACCTACTTTTATGCGGTGCGCCACTGCCGGTACCACCTTTTTAACAAACTCTACTTATTACCCAATTGTAATAATTAAGTAATAATTACTTTTAAGTTAAAGATGAAAGAATCAATTGAAGAAAGGATAAGGTTTAAGTTGTAAATAATTATGCATGTATTGTATGTTGTATTTGCTTAACATTTTAGGGACTTCCCCCTCCTCCTCCCGTGGTCGGTAACCATGATCAACTCAACTGGATACGAACGTGTTCAACGGATAATTGAGATAATAAACAAGCGAATGCATTCGGTAATATTACAGGTTACACGGACGCTGTGTTCTGTTTGTTTTGTTTTACCCCTTGTATTAATCCATCAACGTCATCTACACGGCAGCGTGTAAATCTAAATTCGGAGTTTTGATGTGGACTTTTGTTATATTTTAATTCTGCTGGAAACAATTTGATGAGCTTTTAACAATATTAACCCATGTTTGCTAATTATATTTAAAATGTGTTACGTCAGAAAAGCAACGTTGTTTACTATACGGTAAGCTATAATTAATCAAAAAATGTATCAAGCTATAAGGATATTAACCACTAGAGCTTTGCAAATGATTTTCCGGACATGAAACATGATATTTTTCGAATTAAATCCAAAGGGGAGATATTTATAGAATTTACTTAGACGTGAAAGAAAAGTTTTCAGGGTGAAATGAAATTTATATTCCAAACTCGAGTTTGTTAGACGTTTCTCAAACTCCATCAAAATCAGAAATTGAATACATATGTAAAAAATTTTACTTTGTATATTTAATGTCAATGTATTTAATGAAGTGCATTAAAGTAACATTTTTGGGATGTTGTTGAAGAGTTTGCCCGCTAGAAATGTAGGTTACGGTTATGTGTCGTTGCACCCGCGAAGAATGCCACCGCTGACATAGAAACGTCGGCAAATATTCGGGTTTCAAGTGCTGCAACATAGCGCCGACACATTTCGGAAGTGTGTACTAAAGCACTACATTTCCTGTACTCGCAATTGTTCGTTGCCGTGTCACAAAAGTTTGAATACGACAACCTCCTGTGGTCCGTGCTTGTTAGAGACGTAAAAGCTCCAGGGGCATAATAGAAAATAGATACAAATTTATTCACAGGGAAATTGTATCTCCAAATTGTTATAGCTTTTTAATGGTTTCATTGAATTTAGTGTAAATGTTGAATAAATATGTCTGATATTTGATTCTCCAACAGGCAACAATTTTTCATTCAAGAGCTTTCGTTTGATTATTAAATCAAAGTCAATATTTTTGTTGAATCATTGTTGTGTAAAAATGACAGACTTGATACAGATGCGCTGTTCTCTCAAATCGGCCATTGAAAAATCGCAAACACAAGCAGATAGAACTAACACCAACAAAGAACGTTTCCATTTACCATGACGCCGCATACAAGGAAAAACAGGTAAGTGCATCTCATCGATTTAAATGAAACATTGTGGCGGGGTGTAAAGCACCTCAAGTTCAATACTACCCTTCGCTGTTTGACTCAATAACTCAGAAACTATGAGATATCAAAAGTTAAGACAAGGTTTAAACTGTTTTATATGCTCTTAACGATGACGTAAATATTTTCCCTCTAACAAATATTTGTTTAGGGAAACACCCCCACTTCCCTATTTTTTTGAAAATTTCAGAATTTTTATATACTTATATACTAAATAAGTGTTCGTTATAGGTAAAATATTTACGTCATCGTTAAGAGAATGTAAAGCAGTTTAAATCTTGTCTTAACTTTTTTTTGATATCTCTCATAGTTTCTGAGCTATTGAGTCAAATGGCGAAGGGTAGTGTTGAGCTTGGGGTGCTTTGCGCCCTATCAGTGGGCGATTGAGCAGCTAAGATAGTTACCGCTGTTCTTACACCAGATCGGCAGAGTTTCATTTAAATAGGTGAGGTGCACTTATCCGTGTTTCCTTGTTAGTGTTTTTCATCGAGACTGGCGAGTGGCCTGTGTCTTTTGTGACTTTAGTTGGGTATTCGACTGCGTCGATCATATTAGGCCTTTGTCTATATTATATTCGTATAGTCTTTGTGGTGTAGCATATAACTGGTTCTTTTCAATTTGTTGGTATCAAACATAAAGAAAATGGACATGTTTTACATAATAGATAGTGTTAAGTTAGGTATTCCGCAGGGTTATGTGTTGGATACTGTACTGTTTTTACTATACTCTAACGACTTAAGTATTAATATTTCAGATGCATTTTTGATTATGTATGTAGATGATAACTCTTTTTTTTTCTTATTTCTGATAAAAATAAGAATAATTCGATAAGTAATTGGTGTAGTACAAATTTGCTGTACTTGAATGCAAATAAAACCTAAATGGTTCGTTTTCATAGTAGGCAGAAGAGTAGCTCTAACATGGAGGCGACTGTTGGTCCTCAAGTACTCAATTTGTTTGTCTAATTTCCGATAAAAATTTAAATTGGAAATACCATTGCAATGTGTTTGGTACGTAGGCTTCCGTGATCGTCAATAACACTTGGTTTCCGGGTTGGAACCGCGTTGTTGTCGTCTTCTGCCTGCGGCAAAAAGAATGCTGCATGTGTTCAATCATAGTGTCTCAATTGTTTCGGACCGACCGGTATATTAAAACGTTTAGTATGTTGTATTAAATTCTGTTGTGCTTTTGAACTGGTTCTTAGAGATCAGGATGGCAGCGAAAAAACCGAATTTTGTGGTATATTTAGGGAATTAATCGACTTTTCTGCTAATTTGGATCTGCATCAACTTACTAACGAAGTGGTAATTTGATATGGTACAGTGGAGGCTATAGTAAGAGAGCAACTTGGAATGAGAGTCGTGTGCGCGAAGTTTATGTCTCACATGCTGACACAAAAACAAATGAACTTGCATAAGGAAGTTACCTCCGAGTGATTTGAGGGTTTCACATTTGAACCTTGACAATTAGCTGTTTGAATATGATCCAGAAATAAAACAAAAGTTCTCTGAGTGGCACACACTCAAGTCTCCACCGTCGAAGAAGATGCGTGCTGTCAAATCGAACGTGAAGATCATGTTGTTAACATTCTTCGACAATTAAAGTATGATGTGCCATGAATTCGTACCACTGGGACAAGCGGTTAATGCTGAGTACTGCGTACAGGTTCTGATTCGTTTGCGTCGAAAGGCACGACTGCTACGACCTTAAAAACTTCCATTTTGGTTAGAATCTGCATCACACAAACGCCTCCAGCCATGTTTGCAGTTCAAGAGTTCCTGGCACTCCGGCTATTTCCTACTATCAAAATCAATTGTAAATGAAGTCTGTGGGACTCCCTGGAATTTTTTTATACAACTTCGGAAGAACTCTAGTTAATACTAAGCATCTCCTAATTCAACCAGATAAACCTATTCACACAAAATACCATTGATTTTTTACGGCTTTTATTCGCAAATTATTGGCTAAAACGTACAGAAAACAGATTCGAGTCTTCGATTTGGAGCTCTTTGAATGATAGGGGCGAATTTATTAGATTGGCACGTCGAGCACTCGATATCTTCCCCTTCTCCTTTCACCGCGTTCCCAATTCCGTTCAGGCAAATAACCGGCCCTGTTTGGACTGACGTGATTTGTTTCTTCTACCGGTAAAATTGGGTTCTACCGGGAATTTGTTTGGTTAAGCTTATTTGAAAGGAAGAAAGAGAACGGTTTTGATTGAAATACTCCTTTTTTTTCGCTTTATAATGTTAGGGACTATGATTCTAAATCCTTGTGAACTGTGGTATGTCAGATTGATAAATTGTATCGGGTATTGTTCTTTTATCGTTAACATTGAGTTTTCAAGTTGCCTAATTATCTACGTATTCTGTGTGTTGTGATGGATGCTAAATAAGCTTGGCAGGAAAGTGTGCAAATTAGCCTAATAATCTTTGTTGTGTATGTGGGAAATTTAACCACGCTTACCAAAAATGCTATGAATTATATTTTCAGTAGTCAATTCTGTCATGATTCTTCTTCCTGTACCTCAAATAGAGTCAGGTTTTTCAAATACCTTGTTAAGCTTATGAATAAAAGTGGCCTTAGGGTGTTATCTTTGAAGTAAAAACTATGTAGCTGCTAAATAGAAACGTTAATGTGTGATAGACAAATTGAAAAATGTACGTAGAAACCATTATCAATGGAATGCAACGGATTGTATAACTGAATTCTGTGAAGATAGAATTGCGGTAAGAAAGAAATAACTACGTATCTACACAAAAATATGTATGATTTACCAAAGATTCAATTGTTTGGAATCAAATAAATATTTGCTTATGTACATGCAAGCAAATATGTCAACGTTTTGACAAAGTACATTTATTCTCTAACGAAGATAAAATTAGCAAACCTAGCCGGAGGACGATTTTGTGGTTCCACTAGTTCAATGTGCTCTGTGACAGCTCGCGGAGGTGTTGCTATAAAGGGGTAACACGTCAGACGCTGATCGAACACGAGTCCCACGGTATCTCACTTCCCTCCATTTCTAGCCCTTCTGGGTGCAATTCCCTTTTTCGGGTAAGCTACATTTTTATCGCTAATAACCAAGAGCCTCCACTCGATGAACCAGTCCACCAAATCGTCCAGCGATCGCTGGAGGCGCTTCAGCATCAGTCCCTCGATATAAATCGCGATATCGTCCGCATACATTGATAACTGTACGGAATATCGCTATAATGAATAGTTCCGGCGCCAACAAGGAACTCTGCGGGACACCGGGCACAATGGGTCGTTTCGATGACAATGTTCGACCATTCCGGACAGAAAAAGTTCTTGCCCTCAGGTAAGATCCAACCAGGGGGACGAGATTCTCCCCAATGCCGATCCTTCTCATTCTGCGTAAGAAACCCTGTTATTAAACGGTGTCAAATGATCTAGAAACATCCAAGAACATCGCCCCAACCGTCCCCTCCGCTCTCCGAGAGACGAAACAACTGGAAATTGGCCGAGAAGAAAAAACAAGGGAAAATAATACTGAGAATAAAGAACGAAAATATAAGAAATGTAAGATATAATAACAATAAATAAGAAGAAGAATTTTCGCTCTTAGAATTGAGATTTGACAGTTTGACAATTGTTATGATTACGTTGCCTAGCAACGAACCTGGCGACACAGTAGACAGTTTAGTTCTCCTTCTTGGCCAACTTTGCAAAACAATAAAAATGAATTACCAATACCTTTATTGCTGCATAGACTGATATTTATTCAGTTAAAGTATAACATATGCGGTATCGTTGGATTCGTTTCTCCATTGTTGTTTCCAAAACTTAAAAATGTATAGAGTGTGGCGCTGAAGATAAGAGAGTTGACGTAAAATTTTTATTTCATTTTTGTTTCGAGAATAAATGTACTTTCGCAAATCGTTGACTCACCCTATACAATGAACTTGCTTACTATATCCAACTGAAATTTATTTACTCTTTAAGTATTTTTTTCTGATCAATGATAATATATCCGATATATCCACATTAATTATAAACAAAAGTAGGCATTTACCACACTGTGGTTTTGAATGGCGTCTCATTGTAATCAATTTTACAGCTAACGCGTTTGATTTATCGTCGATATTTCAATATTTATGGTGTCGCAACTCATCGATACGGCACGAGCTATGGTATTTTCGCAATCCATCATCTCCACAGTCGACGATGATGAAAAATGGATCGGCGAATGACATCCGAACCGTGTAGAAGAGGTAGATATGTATATGGTAGATTGGTGTTGCATCGGGAAGCGAGAATCGACTGACACATGTACTGGAAAGGCGATTGGGAAGTGCGGAAGTGGAAGGAAGCTGAACATATGTATTGTAGATGAAGTGCTCTAAAATCAATGGCGTACACTTAATAAGTTTATATAGAGTATAATCGTTAAACAGGAGAAACGTAATGTTAACAAGTATGTTGTATAACGTTCACTTACATTAACATTATCCTCACAACAGTGATGGCTAGTTTGACTACTTCAATAAGGTTCACAAGTTTCTGACTTTCTCATGCATTGGGGTAGGGAAACGAATTTTATATAATGTTAATGCAGTACTTGGGAACACAATAATATTTGTAACAGGAGGGATCATCGTAAAATAAGGTTCTCATATTTTTAAAAAATAGATAGCATTCTTTATTTCCTTAATATTACACATCGTTTTAAAGGTAAAAACTTAAGCTGTTTTTCGACATAATCGCCATTTCTATCCAAGCATTTTTGCAGACGGTGTTCCAACTTCTGTATCCCCATGTCGTAAAATTCTGCCGCCAGTCCTTTCAAGAATCTTTTCAATTGTGGTGTTGGAAATCTCAGGAATCCGAAGAGCGAATTGACGAATGATGACCCTCCGATCTTCAAGCAATATGCTCTCGACCTTTACAACGATTTCCTCTGAAACTGATAGTCTTCCGCTCCGCTCTTCATCGTGAATTTCGGTTCGACCTCCAGTGAATTCCCTACACCATTTGTGAACGTGTTGAACAGCTATACACTTTTCTCCATAAACTTCGGTTAATTGACGATGAATGTCTATAGGTGAAACCCCTTTCGCGTTTAAAAAACGTATCACAGCGCGAATTTCGCACCTGGCGATAGCGGCGATCGGGAGTTCCATCACTGAGCGACGTAGTGAGACGGGGGTGGTACGTATATAGAGTGGGAGAGCTGCTGCACACGCCAATGTTGTCGGATTTCGCCTAACACGTCTTATTGCTGCTGTAGGGCTTTGGGAACCTTATTTTACGATCATCCCTCGTATCTTCTGTTCTTCCATTGCTAAGTCCATTTTTAATGTCAAAAGTGATAATATAAATGCACTGTTGTAAGTTGATTGATTTTTCTGTCTGGATGAAGTTAGAAAAAGGCTGACTAAAAGCGTGCGCATATCACCGACATTTGATGGAAGTTTGTCATATATAAAAATTCTTCATTTTTCATATACTTTATCATAGTAAAAAAGGAGCAAATTCTCGATAGTTCGAAATCCGTTTGATAATATGAAAATTGAGGCAAAGGAGTTCCATTAAAAGCTTGATTAAATTTTCCTAGAGTAAAAACGGAAAGTGCTACTGATTGTGTTCAATTTGAAAAAAGTGTAAAATATATAAAATTTTCAAACTTTAAATCATTCCGACACCTTTAGATCTGTTAAAGCTGGAGATAAAAATTGGGAGTAAGATGTAAATACTGAAAAAATTTACCATACAACAGAAATCCAGGAAAATGAAGTGGGTTGTAGAAAGCCGGTTTTTTGAAAATTTTAACTTAAGCTAATTGAACCATGGCCAACTCGATGAAAATATTTTCAAAATGATTGCTTTTCCATATATTAAATGAAATGGTGCCTTTTAATTGCTTGGTGCCTTTTTATTGGATTTCTTCTAATGAGGTTGCTGTACTCTCAAAGGCCCTAACCTTGCCCCTACGCCTAAACTTATTTCTACTGAAGACATAATTGCTGGCAATGAGTCTGCTCTTGCCGGTCTTCCTTCTGAAACCGCTGATCACATTCGCTTCGAAACACCCAAAATCCTCGTGCGCACCAAACCTTCGAAATCAAACCATCCTAAGTCAGAAACCCTGGCTTTAAGAAACTGGAAATCCGACCGTAAAATTGCTGACAAGGGAAATACTACAGTGATCTTGGGCAGTGAAGAGTATGAGCAAAAAGTTCTTTCGTTGTTGCAAGACGGCACCTATCAACTTCTTAAACGTGATCCTACTTCTCGAATTGAGCGTTCCATCATTAATTCCACTAAAACGTGATCTATCACTTCTCCCTAGTGATTCTTCAGCCCCTAAGTTATACGGTCTCCTTAAAATTCACGAACCCAATATCCCATTACGTCCTATTGTCAGCACTATCAATAGCCCTACCTACGAATGATCGAAGTACCTTTCCAACCTTCTAAAACTTTACGCTGGACTCAGCGACTCTTTTATTCAAAATTCCCAACATTTCGTCCAACGACTGAAAGAGTGTATGGTTGATCCTGGTCATTTAATTGTCAGCTTTGATGTCGTATACTTATTTACCAAACTTCCCATACCGGATACAGTATTCGTTATTAGAGAGTTCCTAATCTCCAATGCCCAACCGGATGATCTGGCTAACTTGGTTGAAGTTTGTGTTTCTTCTACCTATTTCCAGTTTCATGGTAAATACTACGAGCAAGTCTCAGGCGCAACTATGGGATCTCCTCTGTCTCCTGTCGTTGCCAATATCTTTATGGAAGCGCTCGAACAACAAGCTCTATTATTTTACAACTTTAAGCCAAAGTATTGGTATAGGAATTTTTAAACAATTTCCTATCGTTTCTGAATTCCCAACATGATTCCACATGCTTCACCATGGAGATCGAATCAACGGTTGCCTTCTTTTCCTAGATGTTCTCGTATATCGGCGTCCTGATGGTGCGCTGGGACATTCCGTTTACCGAAAACTCACGCACATAGTAGATATCTCAATGGCCTCTCACTCCATCGTCCAGCCCATAAACGCGGTGTTATCAATTCTCTTATCCAAAGGGCCATTTCCATATCTCAACCCAATTCGCTTCCTTAATAACTGAACCACATCACTGAAACTCTGATCCGCAATAATTGTTCTAGGAGAGATATTCAAATTCATTAACCGCTACACCAACCCTCCTCCATAGCAACTCTCCTCATGTAACCTTAATTTCCGTAAGCAAGAGTATCTACCCTACATTCATGGTGTCACCGATCGCATCAGCAAGATTCTCTTCAGGAACAACATAATAGCCATCTTCAAGCTTAATCTCAAGCTCCCAGACTACTTTCCCAATCAATTGGACCGCAATCATTTGGAAGCCCCTGGTGTCTACCAGATTCTATGTTCATGCGGTTGGTCAGCACTCGTATTACTGAGCACAAGCGTTGTACGCGGTTGTTGCGTGTAGCCGCGTTGGTTGTGCATAGCCTGGAAACTGGCCACCAAATTCAATATAATTCTAGTAGAAAATCTGTGTAGCAAGAGAGATTTTCAAACATCCTAACAATTGATATGGAAAAAATGGCTACCACTTACATTACACGTGGAAATCCTAACTGACTATATCTCCTAGCAACCACCACGCTTCGTTGATCCATAACATGTTTGCTCCATTGACCCGAAGCGAGGCCTAATAAACCCCTTCGAAAGGGATACTTCCCATAAAATAGTTTTGAGGAATTTTTAAGTATCTAGGGAAATAATCTTGCAATCATGGTCAGTAGCACCCTTTTACTAATAACTGTAGATGTGGTGATGCAATGTCAAAACAGTTGGTGATTTATTTTATATCCTTAAAATTGCTACAATTCAGTTGTAAATTCTGACGCACAATCTCGCTGAGTATCCAGTAAGATTGTTTTATAGCTCCATCAAGCAACTATCGTAAAATTATATTAGATTACAGAATGCGCAGTTTGCGACGTGAAAAGAAGAAAGAACAAGCGTAGAAATAACATACCTATTTACAAACTATTGTGATTAATACGCTCTCCTTATAGATGTCGCTGTTGTCGATGTTATCGTCTGACGTAAAATTCAATATCCCGAGTTTCTCCAAACTTTGTATGTATATGTAAATGTACCACGTGTACAAGTGTGAGTATGTAGGTACATGAATAATTGTTATGTAACCATTTTCTATTTAACATTGGTATTTGTTAGAATTCGCAAAGCAGATCGATTCCTAGCGTTAATCGTGTGATTTACTCGAGTGTTCTCTCGACGCTTGATGGTTTTGTTTCGCCCCAATAACAAGATTTGTTACCGGGTTTGATTCGTAGATGTTTCTGAGTGATGAGTAATTATCTTGTATCTTACAGAAATTATGGGATTGTTTATATATGCCTACAAAATTGAAATGTTGTATTTTAAATTTTTATTTAGCGTGGCTAGGGATGGCTTCGCTTGTATAAGGAACGTGCTACACCAAATATGGACAAAGTTCTTCTATATATTTGTTGTATATAATTGAAGTACCTATTATGAATACAAGGTTTAAATTCTTGTTTTACTTTTCTTTTTTTCGTCTTTGGTTTTCAATATTTTCTTTCTATCACTGTGATTTGCTATTTGAAAAAGGATTGTAAAGGATTTTCAAAATAAAACCTATATCAAAATGGATTTCCTTACTTTGAATTCTAACTAAAAAGATCAACTGATTTTCATCTCATTGATTTGATTGGTAACACCACGTTTCTGATATAATTCCTAACGTGTCATCGTCAATTTATAGAGCAGCCGTTATTTAACGTAAAACACATTTGGGCAGTTTGGTCAGTGTTAAAGTAAGCAGCACTAGGGAAATTTATGTAATTAGTCTGTCAAAACGTAAAAATTAATTTTTTCAATTAAATTCAATAAAATTGGGGCTTTAAATTTGAAAATTAAATCTAAAATGCCTCTCAGTTATAAAATACTCCAAATTGTAGATGTAACTTACACAATTTTTTGGAAATTCTTTAACCCATAACGACTTAAAACAAAAAATAAAAACATTTCCTATACCTGCAAAGCTATGACGTCACTATCGGCCAATATCGCCGGAACGACGAAGGTGCCTTCCCCGTTGGAGATCTCGATGTCCTGACTGTAGATGGCTGTTGTGTTGTCGTAGACTTTGACACGAACCCTGACCGACTTTTCGGTACTCATCGCTTCGACCTAGAAACGAGAGAGCCGAAAAATTGGGGTTGAAAATAAAATAAAAGGGGGAATTTAGGAGGAGAAGAAGGTCTAGCAGTCTATGATTCGGTCATTAGGAATCTATGGGGTGGAATATCGTTATCCTTTGTCTTGTATTTTCCTTTTTTTTGTAAAGGAGAAGCAAGAATGAATTTAGTTGCAGTGATGGAATAAGAAAAAGGAGTATCTTAAATTGTCTCTTATACTGAAAAATTATATCGCCCTATTTATGACTATCTTCAATTACAGCTACATAGTAACATTTTCAGTTAATTTGAAAGGTTTATTCATCAAAAATGCAACCTTTAACTGTCAGAAGTAGGATCACTATTATTGAATCTGCAATATTTTTTTGAAACGTAACTCTAATGGGTAAATTCCATTAGAACATATTTATTTCTTCTAAATTAATGCAGGAACATACCTTTCCACTAAACGGTAATCCAGGTTTGTACCTCCTACGCATCTCCCTGCCAAAACGCAACTCCACATAATGCTCTTCAGCGGCAGCAACATCTGGAACGCCTCCACCGATTCCAGGAGCTATATCGATAGGAGCTGTGAATTCTGTTGAATCCACCTCAACATGTAACAGCCATCTTCCAGAGCTGACGTATTCGGAGAGCGGTAAAGTGAAGGCTTTCACTCCTAAAAGAGTTTTTTGTATACTGATTAGAACAGGGAATATGCGATTTGTGGCTTGGTACCTTCGTCTAATGGTATTTGGTCCCATAGAGCTACCTTAGTACCAGCCGGGTCTTTAACGCTGACTGTACCGATGGCATCAGTGACGATTTGCAGGTCATGGTCAAGAGCTAGCACCCAGAAAGAAACTGTAAAGAGAAGTTGGAAAATGCCAATTATAAAAACTTATTTGTAAGAACGTAGTGAATTTATACTTGATTAAATGTTCTGTTTCAACTTAAACCTCAAAATGATGAAAGCACTAATAAGAGATCGTTGTCTTCATGTGATTGTAATTCTTTGTAGAGAAATTACAGAAGACGAGAAACGTGTTTTCACACACAGAATCTAATTTTTCCTGCACTGTATTGGAATCAAATTTAACTCTGTCGGAAATAAAAAAGTTATTCGTATGATTTATTTCGAACTCGTCAGACACGGAAATGAAAAAAACTTCCCATTTTCCTCACCCATTTCGGCCAATCGGCCGTCGAAAATCGATCCTCTACTACTGTCTGACTTACCCGAAGTTGGTTGGCCTCATTTAACGCCAATGAGAAAGAAAATATCTAGCAGAAAGGAGAAGGATGTAAGGCAAAGTGGAAAAATTATCGAAAAATACTGGTGGCAAGAAGGTGTAGTTCGTTCCTGGGGGAAGAGCGGAGAAGCCGTGAGAAAAACAAAAGAAATTTGTAGACCTCCTTACTTAGGTTTTTCCTTCGGGTTCGCCTCTCTTCCTCCTAACTTTTAACCGAAGTTTTATTAAGTTGAGAAGGAGCCCTGGATGAACTTTAATAACCTATCCACGCCGTTGCCGATATGATGATGACGTTATCACACCTTAAGCGCTGAGATTTTTGTATGCGTAAGGGAGAAATTAAAGTTGGTAAATTGAGGTTTAACTAACTCTCTAACTGGATCAATTATGAAGGGGATGTTGGAGATGGAGTGGTGGAAATATTTTTTTGGTTTTTCTTAGTAAAGGGGAGTAAAGTATTAATGTTTGGAAAATGCTTGCTTTAGAGTAGAAAAATTCAACTAAACAGACCTTTCGTAATGGAAGCAATATTTCTGGCCAAATTGTGTCATTATTTCCAATTTAGAGCTTAACTTTTCAAGTACTAATAAGGACTTACTCAGTGTAGTCCACACAAGTAAAGCAACAGTTACCACATTTGCATCATTACTCTATCTAGAATAAAGAATTTTTCACCTGTTTCTCCTGGCCTGTATGCATGTTTCGCCGGTCTAATGATGACATCTCTAACTGGGCCAACTAAACGCATTTGAGATGAAGTTTGTAAGGCGCATGGCTTTGTGGTGGTGCAGTTAACCAACGTTTGAAGCACATAACTACCAGTGGCGTCCGGTGGTACGTCCAATGGTAGGATGCCATGTCCTGAAACAAGTAGGGTGATTGAAATATAGACGTTATATATACTAATTAATGTTGTCAATTTATTGCAATAATGAGTTTGCAAACAAAACCTTTTCATTTTAATTTAAGGAAATTGAGGGGTCAATTGATCAAAAGCATTAAAGTAAAATCCGCTTCACTTAGATTATCTGTTAAGTTAAGTATGCTGATTAGAAACCCAAATTTTGAAGCTGATTTGTATTTAAGGAAGATGCGAGACGACTGGAAAGTACGTTTTTACTTTAATTGCAAATCAAAGAATAGCTTTTTCTACAAGCTCAAAATAATTATGGAAATACATATCTTCTTCTTCTTCTTCTATCTTTCGGTAGGCTAGGGGCCTGTTTGGTTTTTAAGCCTCGTGTGCCTCGGATATTTTTGTCCAACATTCGCGCCATCTCTTAAGTGATCTATCGGTAGATCTCCTCCCAATTGGTTTGAGATCTTTTGCCTTTATTCTTGAGATATGTTCTTTCCATGCTTTCCTTCTCCTTCTGGTCCATTTTCTTATATCTTGTATATTATTTTGTTCTAGTAGTTCTTCATTCCGTACACGGTCTCTTAGGGTTTTGTCGTTTATCATTGTGATTGTTCTCATTTCTACCGTACGCACCCCATCTGTGTGGTTCTTGCCGTATCTGGTCTTGTCTCTATCCCATGAGTCATTACTGGTCGTACCGCTGTTTAGTAGATTCTTATTTTACTTCAAACATCCTGAGATACGTGCAGCTTTTGAGTTTGCGTTTAAGCTTCTTTTCCAAGTTTTTCATCGTTTGTTAGTTCTACTCCGAGGTATCTAAGTTCGCTAACCTATTCAATTATTTTACCGTCGACTTCTAACTTGTATCGTATTGGTTTCTTGGAAATTCATGTTCAATTCTTTGGCGGTGGTATTGAATTTATGGAGCAGTCGCTCTAGGTTGTCTTCAGTCTCTGCCATCAACACCGTGACCTCCGCGTAGCAAATCGTACGAACGTCAGTGCGAACTTTTTTACTCATATTGTGTCCTACTTTGATTTGTGTGGAACAGTTTAAGTTAATACTCATTATGAGTTTTTGCCACTGAGTGTTTATTTCTTTTTCTCTTAGGATATCGCAGACGTCTTTTAATTTCACCCTGTCAAGCGCTTTGGTCATATCTACGAAACACATGAATACAGGCTTGTTGTTAAACTGTAGGGCCTTCTCTACTATTTGTCTTATAGTGGCGTTAGTGGTGGATGGGTTTTTTTCTCAAGCCTTGTTGCTCTTCACGGATTGGGACTGATTCACTGATTTCCGCCATCAATTTTGTAAAAACTTTCAATGTGGTGTTAATTAGAGATATTCCTCTATAGTTTTCTGGCTTGTACTTGTCGCCTTTCTTGATTGGTATCGTTATACTCTGTTTCCAATCCCCTGGGATTATTCCCTGTTTCACTATGTATGTTTATGAAAGCTCTCCTCCACGTTTTACCATTTCGTTGTTGATTTGATCTGGTCCTTCTGCTTTTTTATTTTTTAAGTTAGATGTTATTTTCCGTACTTTATCTTCAGTTATTATGATTTCTTCTGTATCGTCTAGTTTTATATCTTCTTCATGTGTATCAGTTTGATGTATTTCTCCCTCTGATAGTAGATTTGCGAAATATTTTTGCACTGCATTGTGTGCATTGTTTGCACTGTACCTTTTATTTCCATCTTATTTCTTCTGAATACATATAAAGAGTGTAAAATATAAAAAGAAACCCTGGTCAACAGCAAGTTTGTTAAATGTTTTAAATATGAAATTTTGAATTTTTTCTATTGGTCTCATTTTCTGATAACCAATTCATTCTATCTATTTTTAACATAGCTATTATTATTTGTTGATTTACAAGTAATTCATGAGCTTCAGGAGCTTTACATCAATAAACTGTGTATGAAACTGATCGATATCCGATATGGAATTTTGTTGTTTCTCCATATTAGTTTATGTGAAAAATACAAAAGTATTGAAGCGAAACCGTAAATGATAAGAATTGTCTTTATGAAATAACATGTTCTCTTTGATGTATTTTGAATTATTTTCTTTAAAACTTATTTCCATTTGTTTAATTTGTAAATGTTGGGTTATTATGTTTACCACTGTTATTAAAGAGATATGATTGTATAGTATACAACTGAGAAAATTTTGTTTTCTTATTAAAAGATCATTTTTACGGCCACAGATTCATGAGTACCATTTAGACACTTTTTCGGCAGTTTAAAAAGGGTAAATTACAAATAACAATGCTACACTAACCTCAAAGTTTGACATTTACGCGTTCTCTCTCTAGTAACGCGTCATGCAATAAAACCCCGCGTTCTTTTGAATAATCAAGTAGAATTTGAACACTACTACACACACAATTTGCTTCGAAAATTAGCCAAGAGAGAGATTGTCGTGGCGTCTTTTCGCTCTTTTGTTACCAATAGTATTTGTCAAAAATCACGATCCATTGCGTTATACTTCCACATAGACAATGTTGATTACAAATTTAATTGATTACAAAAAAAATCAATTAAAATTTCTTTTCTTTAAACATACAACGCTACAGCTTGTAATATGCTATAGGAGTTCGCGATTTAACAAAACCTAAAGATTTGCCATTAGCAAGTATCGACAACCGTATAATATGGACATTCATTACCGGACTTGACGACTTATTGTAACGCCTGCCTCCCTCTCTGAACCAGGTATATCGACTTTCGATAATTTTCAACTTTTGTAAAATGCGGAAAATGTTATTAATTATTCTCTCAATAAACTTGATTTATGTTTGTAAATGTAATAAAACTGAAAAAGATAATCATTAATTGCTTTCTTTATTTTCTGTAAAATATTCTTATTCTCAATAGCAACGGAACTTCTATATCAGCGGCTTTAGCAAAATATGTAAGTAGTTGCATCTCTCGCTACTAGATAGCGTTAGGTATTTATTCATTTATATAGAAAAATAATATTGAGACTTTAATAATAAAATTTGTCGCGAAAAGTCTGTATAATACAAAACGGTCAAAAATTACGTGTTCTCCGGTGGAGTATCGGGATACCCACCAGCGACCAACCGTAGCCATCTGCGGGGTGAGAGGGTTCCATTAGGACAGCCCGGACCGTCTGTGAAGTGGTTTGGTTGGAGTTTTGTCCATGACAGCCTTAGTCGTCTGCAGTGCAAAGGAAGGTACGGAAATGGGACAGGAGAGAACTCGTGCAGAATGAAATTCTGCAGGGCTTTAGCTCAAGTTGTAGAACGATCGGTAAGTAAGAAAATGTAAATTAAGAAAAATTGAAAAATAATTTAAAGAATTAGCACAAAATTATTTTACTAATACTTTTAATCTCTTCTTAACTTAAGAATCTTGAGATTCGTGCGGAAGATCAACTTACGATCAATCATAAGTTAAAAACTAATAATTTAGGACGTGAAGCAGATAGAGCGAATACGAGTTATTTAGCCGTTTTCTCGGGATTCTCGTTGGCTATATATATAATAGCTGCAATGCTGCATTGCATAAATACTTGCACCTTCTTTCGATATTTAAAAACAGATAAGGAGTCCAATTTTTTCTGGTAAAAGAATCTTTTAAAGGTTTGATACTTCAACTTGTCTCAGAAAAAATCGAACTAAATTTAGTGACGATTTGATGATTCCAACGAATCAGCTTGGTAAAACGACATATTCCCGCTACTCCAACAAAACTGCATATCGCCAAAATCGAATGTTGATCGATGAATGTATCAATTTGTATAAATATCCCGACCGGATCGCAAGCAGGTTTATGCAGGTTTATCGTTTTATTACCTCGACGTGGTGGCTATGTAACTCCGGCTCGTAAAAAAAAATCGGGAAATAAACTGCCGAATGGAACGGCGCAATTTTTCCATGAGTCTGGTCCAAATTGGATGTTGGCTTGTTAGTTTTTAACGCAAATTTGAATTGCGTATCGTTGTAATATTTTACGTTTCCGCACGTACATGGAATAGTGCGCTTTGTTATTGTTGTTTGTCACTTTTTTGGGGCTAACGCAATTAATACTAGTCTTATATGTAGAGTAATAAAAAATAGGCATGAATAATCGTATTTTACGGCGAATGCTACAATTTGGCGATGATGGTGATGGCGTATACAGAAAATTGTTATTATACATAGTACAAGTAACATTGTTTATTTTTATTGTACAAAATTTTACAGCTGCGAGGTTTTTCGCATGATATATGATTTTTGCTACTGTTAGTCTAATGCTTTCATCAGATGAATATTACTCCAGGCTCCTATTCTCCATTATAAGAGAAGGCAACAGTCTATCAATAGAAGGGGTAGATGCTATCACACAAGTATTTTCTAAGCAATTAGAAATCATGGTTCCCTCTTGAAACAAAAATTGACCAGTCTTTGCATTTTTTAGTAATTTTATTAGTTTCAGATGTAGGCCGCATGGGAAGTTTTCAAATGGACACACTGTATAATTTGTCAACAGTCTTGCGACAGTTTACCTTCAAACTGTTTATCACGTGTCGAAAATTCGGCAATTCATGCGATATACGAGTACGTTATTACTAACCTGGGAAAATATGCGGTAACAGCCAGAGGCGTGGCGAGCCCATAAAAGTTTACACATAAAATAGAAGGTAAGAAATAAATTATAAAACGTGCTGAAACACTTACCGTTTTAAAAGTCTTCCGTGAAATCACAAACTGGATAACATCTGTTAAATATTTGAATCAATATGTTTCCGCAGCTGTTTCAGTCAAGTGAGTACAACGTGCGGAATAAATGTTTTTAATGCCGAAAACGACCGTTCGACATCTAGCGATGTTATATTTGCATATTTAAAATAATCTTTGAAACAACTTAATGCATCTTCACGCGCACCTTCACAAATTTGTCTTAATATAAGAAAATCGGTGTCTTTCTCTAAAACACTTTCAAATTTTCGTATTACACACCAATTTGTTTCGCCTTCTACAGCGCATAACTGTTTTTTTCTTCCGCTAGTCCGAAGTAATTGTTGTGAATAGTTTGTAAATCTCTTTTAACCTGACTATCTTGAAATATTTCCTGGTTTTTCTTGATTGCTGCAGCTTCTGTCGGATTGAATTTTAAAACTACCTTCTTTACTTGATCAAAATATTTGTTGCAGTAAAACGCAGCCTGCAACCATGTTCCCCAACGTGTAACAATCGGCTGTGGTGGTTCAGGTAAATCAGGACACAGTTCGTGAAATAATCAGGTACGTCTCGGGGACTTTAGAAACACTGCCTTTGTACTAGCAATCAATGCATCTACTAGTGGGAAACATGTAGGAATCGTTTGTGCTGTAAGATTTAGAGTATGGATTTTACACGTTACATGTAAGAAGTTACCACTGTATTCTTTAAGAGATCGGCCCGAAGAACGCATGTTTGCGGCACCATCACTCATAAACATAAAAAGTTGCTTAGTTGAAACTTCAAATTTGTTCAATGAGTTCAACACCACCTTTAAAATCTCATCGGTAGTACAATTTATAACTCTTTTGGAAGCAAGTAAGAAGGAGGATGACGGTCGATGTGGTTCCATTGTACGCACCATTGCATTAACCACAGAATGTTTTTGATGATCTATTGTTTCGTCCACACACAACCACAGTTTTTTATCTTTCAATTCCATTTTCATTCTTTTTTCTATATGTTCACGAGCAAATGGCACTACATTTCGTATCGATGTCCGACTGGGTAATTTATAGGCCGCATATTTATTCCAGAAGGAGACAAATGCTTCTTTGTCTAGTAAACGAAACGATAGATTACATAAAATAAGAATAACACATACATCAAATGTAAATTCTTTTTGGTCTCATATGCCACTTTTCGCAGAAGAATGGTGTTTGCTTTCGATGTGACGTTGACAATGGCTTCTGGACCAACACATTAAATGGATTTTACAAACTAGACATTGAATTTTAGCGCCATCAAAAATTAAGTCCGACATGTCCACTATAAAGTTTTTAACTGTGCCTGTCATTGGTCGTTTTCGCGACGTTCCTAACTGCGACATTTTTAAAGCAAGCATAAGCGTACAATTACGAAATAAGTTACGACAGCCTACGTATACACCGAACTACTCGCATACAGCATCGATTTAATACTGGCGCTGTGAACGCGTGAAATAAATAATCGCCGACTCCGCACCACATATCTACTACACTGACTGTTACCGCTGTTTGCCCAGACTAGTTATAACATTATTTGTTGATAGATTTTTAAGTCACTCGCATAAGCCAACACGTTGCAGTTCAAGAATAAAATATTAATTGAGATACTAAATAAGAATGGTCCTAGGTTTGAAGCTTGAGGCACACCGGTGTGACTTTGAAATAGTTTGGAAGAAACGCTGTTGTGGTAGACATATCATCGAGTTAATAAGATAAACGATGAATCAAGCCATTCGACAACATAAAGTATCCAGGTCTTTAAATTAATGGTCAATGCTGCTTTGGCAATCAATGAAGAAAAATGAGAAGCGCCATTATCGTCTTCATTATATTGGCGTCTAATACTAGCTTCTGCATTCTATTAACTTAGCTGAATTTCTCAATAATCTTGGATTTTCTTGGTAGTAAACACTGAGTCATCGCTAAAGAAATGTTCTTTTAATGACGATCGTCTTCCAAATATCCTAAAATTCGTGCACAAAAATCCAAACGATATCTCCCGTCATTAACGTATGAATAATATTTGGTTTAAATTTACGTTTGCTTCATTCTAATTAGTTTAATACTTAAATTTGAATCACGAGAAATTGACCGAATACTTTGCTTAGGAATAATGATAGCACGGACTGTGGGATAGTATGGTAAACGACACGGAGCATCGGCACACTCCTCACCACACAAAATATTAGTTAAAAAAAATATTAATTCAGAACAGCCGTTCGGAGGGCTCCTGGGCAACCTCATTATTAACCGAATGACCGAATAAGTCTGGCAGATTTAAGGTTTCCTTGAACAGTCAAAACTACATCTAATTCTTTATTATTGTTGATATTTCCTCTGTGTTTTTTAAGCTTTTTGAAAAAACTTCGCGTATATTCTTTAAAATCTTTCGTAACACTAGTGATGGTCACATGAGATGTACGTGCCAAAAATCATTTTAATTAATGAAATCGTCAATGAAATTACTCTGGAAAGAATAACGAAAAATTTGTGTTTTTTAGAACAAAAGAATGTACAGGTTTAAGATTATCTCTGACAAAAATCTTGTATTAAAATGGCTTCTAAGAAAGTTACTGCTCAACTCAAAGTAATACTAAATTAGAACACGCCATGACGTCATCTATATTTATCCCGCGGCTTCTTAGAACTTCAAAACTTCGCGAACATAAATTATTAGACTGGTATTCATCTACCGCATCTATTAGGTTAAGCCTCGAAATGTCACGTGTAATTTTTCCAAGCACCGCACCGGCGAAATTTCCATGGCAAATAGACCCGCCCAACTTTCCAGAATCTGTTTTATGCACCTACGGACTTTTCAAAAAGGCGGAGCAACAAATAAAAGTTTTACAGCCAGCTTAAAACTTTACCTATAAATATGGAAAACTGCATCTTGGCCAAAGGTCCCATACAGCTTCGACAAATGAAAATTTTAATAATCGCTCCACTCTCGAAGGTAAGATTCGTTCGGAGTATGGTCATAAAAATAAAATGAAATATGGTAGCGTGAACGTTCAGGTTGGAATATTTTTGAGGGTAAGGAGGGAATGAGTGAAACTGTTAGTATGGGAAGTTTAGCAGCAAGTTCAATTTTTTTCTACGGTGTTAGGTATCGTTAATGGTAGAAAGTTTGCATGTATGTACAAAGAATTACTGTGTGATTTTAAAAGAAATATAAATTTGTCTCCGCAGCAAAATGTCAAGTTTATTAAAACTTATATGTACATTCCGCGGCTAAATCACCGCATCTTCAGTAAGACAAACTAATATTAAATATGCTATACTATAAAATGCACCGGTACACACAAACATATGTCTGCAAAACAACATCAAAGAAAGGGTTTAAGGGCAGAAATCCCAATAAAACCGAGAAAGATGCATGTATATAAAACTGTTTTAATATTACATTAATTCTAACAGGATGTTATTGTTAATTGAAGACAAATCATTATTCAACAAATGATTTTAGTGTTTTTTTTTAATAAAAATTGCCTCCAACATATTTAAGTCATGGTAACTACTTTGCTTCTATGTCGCTGTTCTTGAAAATGTAAGCGATATTTAAAAAATGTAAAGCTAATGCGGATCTTTCGACATTTCTGTTTCTAACGTGTAGTTTGCATTTTAAAATTTCTTTGGGTCTGTCTAATATAACAAAGTTCACACTTATCACAACTAATTTTATAGACACCAGATCTTTTGTTTTTGTCTATTACACCAAGCTTATTTGAACCTAGAAGGTGTTTCAAAGTATAATGGTATGAGAAAGCGGGCATCAAATTGATTTTTTTAAAAAGGTTTGTAAATTTGTTAGAAATTGGATACCTTTATAGTAAAGTTAGTAATTTGACCTTAACAACTTATAATCTAGATCTGAAGTTGAAATTTGAAGAGATATGTACACCCTAATCGAAAGAACGTTAAACAAAAGGAAAGACGATTAATAAGAAAGTTCAATAGATTAAAAGAAGAAAATACCTAACGGCCAGCGGAGACAAGGTTAAAAGAAACGTTGGTCCACAACAAAACCTCCCTAAAATTTACAAATAAAGAACTCGAAATGGTTTACGACAAGACAAGTTTCCACTCGTTGACGTGCTGAACGAGCTGGATGGAGCGACGGCATATCATACTCTCGAATCCCACAAAGAGTTAAAAATTTAATAAATTGACAAAATTCAATTTTTTTTTTACAATTCTCCCTGAAATAAAACATTTCATTTTATTTAAAGCATAATTAGCAAAAGGAATCAGCTACCTCTACTAATAAGTGAGAACTAAATTGTTCCAAATCAAACAATCACCTACTGTCAAATTTATTACCGTTCCATTTTGAGTAAATCATAATACACATTAGCTATTCTTCTCTTTTTTATCACTAGACTAAAGACACTGTGATTATCGAAACTATCCAATGCACACATTTCGTTTTTCTTCTACATTTGAACCGATTCTGAATATTTCAAAATAGTTCACCAATGCAAGCTGGTGGTACAGCTGTATATGATATTAATTTGTCTTACTTGCAGCAGCGGTATGAACGGTTCTGAATCGGTTTAACCGTAGAAGAAAAACAAAGCCCTTATGCCTTACATTTAAATTCATAGCAATTGGGTGTTTATTGGTAATATAGTTTCCTGCAAATAAAATTTGAGAAAGTAGTCTCATCTATGTCTAATGTAATCTTCAAAAGGGACGTATTGTAAGCCTACGCGAAGGCGGTGTTTCCATATGGTAAATAGAATGGATTGGTCAGATAGTAGTACTCTAATGGAGCACAAACGGAGCCAGTGGGTTAAAGAAGATACCCATTCATGGAAAGTTACGGATCGCAGCTTTGTACGACGTCGATTAGGACTAGCAGAAAGACTGTCAGTGCTACACCTACCATTAATATCTCTACCCGGTCAACGAGAAAATTGCAATCGGTAATGAAAAGGTGATTGTGGATGCAAATTCAGGTTTTGTTTGAATCTTAAATTATGGACGGATATTAATACGCAGCAGATGTGGAGAAGGAGAATGCGTAAACTGTATCTGTACTAGGCTAGGATTTCCTTGAAAGAGTGCCCCAAACAATGCTAGACCATATATGGAATAAAAATGTCCGGAATTTGATGAACTACAACGGTATCTAGGATCCCCAAGAAATTGAAATAATCTATTCAATTGCTTATCTAGTAGTGTCGTCTCGAAGTTCTCCGTATACGATTCATACGTTTGAAAATAATTTCCGGAAGTGCTTTTTGCCGCCTAATTTAATTGTTTCCCTGGATACCTAGAGGTCTAGTACAGAACACGGAGCTTAAAAAACGCCTCCTTCCTAGAAACTCTTTCCAACGAATTATTTATTTACCAACCACCATGGGAACTTATTTCTTAGACAACAATGGAACACTAAATTATATTGACCTATTTCCTATCTCTATCTTGCTGCTTGAAGTCGAAAATAAAATTCGTCCTGCAGCAAACGTGCTCGCTGTTCTTGTTCAAAAAACCCCATTCACAATGTATGCTTTAGTGGAGTCATAAAAATTTAATCCTACTTCGAAATCCCCACTTCCTGGAATAAGTTCGCGAGACAGACAGCTCTTTTGGGATCGCGACAACCGTAACAAAGTTTACTGCCGTCGCGCTGCGTCGTCTTCGCCGCCAGCTCACGAACCAAATTGCAAGATCGGCAAACTGTCGTAGTGGAAATAGACACTAGGTAGTTAGTTGAAATTATTCGTAAGTATGAAAGGAAGGTGGATCTGGACCAGGTTTCCGCTGGATTTAAAGATAATATTTGCACCTTTACTATTACAAAGGAGACGGTAGACTATAGCAGAAGCTATTCATTATGGGCATGTCTAATTAATTCCATTTTATACTTGAAGTTAGTATAGAGCGAATTCTAGGGAGGTAACACTTTATTATTTGTGGAACATTCCTAGAAACCTCTGGAAGATTGTATATTAAATCACCATTTTGGAACTACTGCTAGTATTTAAGATAAGCTTCATTTTGGCGCTTTAAAATGGGACAACTACTAGGGAAAGCTAAAAAAATTATTTGTTTTTTCCTGCTTACTCACAAGGAAACACAGGTAAGCGCATCTCACCGATTTAAATGAAACTTTGTGGGTTTATAGACGGATCTAGTGTAAAAACAACGCTAACTATGTTAGCTACCCAATCGCCTACTAGCGGGGTGTAAAGCACCTCAAGCTCAATACTACCCTTCGCTGCTTGACTCAATAGTTCAGAAACTATGAGAGATATAAAAAAAAAGTTAAGACAATGACGTAAATATTTTCTTCACAACGAACATTTATTTAGGGAAACAACTCCTACCCCCTTATTCTTTTGCCAATTTCAGAATTTTTGTATACCACAAAAATATAGAAGCCAAGTAGAATTTACATATATACAGCTTGTCCCAGGATTGATGTTACAAGTGTGAGGAACTAAAAATTTTGGAATCTTGATTTGACCTTTTGGAACTAAGCCCTGCTTGGTTTGAAACTTATTTCTAGTTTACTTTCGATTTTCTGAAATCAAGTATGCCTTAGCAGTTGAACAAAACCTATTTTCGTTTCAGGTAAAGTTCCTTTTTCGTCCACAGTATGCTAAAATGTTACTAAGAAAAATTGTTCAGAATGAAAAGTTATGGCGTCATGCAAATTTTCTGAATGAGAGCCCTACTTTGATAAAATCCATTATTTGTCAACTTCGTTTCAGATAAAGTACCTTTTCCGTTCACAATACGCCAAAGTTTTACTAAGAAAAGTTGTGCAAGAAGATCTACCTACTTTGACTAAACCGTCATTTTTTAGATTAAACAAAATAAATTGTATTTACTAACAAATTAAATTTCCTCGATTTGTATTTCGTGTGCGGCGTTTCGTACATTTCTTTCAGTATTTCTCTACTGTTAGGTATGACTTGAGAGTAAACCAGGTCTTTGAGGCCAACCCATAAAAAAATTTAATCTAAAAAATGACGGTTTAATCAAAGTATATATTTGAGTTTTTTTGAAATTTGTGTAGAGCCATGACTTGTCATTCTTAACAACTTTTCTTAGTAAAACTTTTGTGTACTGTGAACGAGAAAGCCACAAATAATGGATTTTATTAAAGTAGGCCGATCATTCAGACGTATAACGGCATAACTTTTCATTATGAATAACTTTTCTTAGTAACATTTTAGCATATTGCGAACGAAATAGGTACTTTACCCGAAACGAAAATAGTTTTTACTCAACTGTCAAGGCCTATTTGTTTTTAAAAAACTGAAAGTAAACTAAAGATAAGACTCAAACCAAGCAGGGCTTAGTTCCAAAATGCCAAATTGAGATTCAAAGATTTTTAGTTCCGCACACCTCTTGTAACATCAATCCTGGGAGACGCTGTATTGTTGTTGTTGTTCGTTATTGATATTTGCAAGCATTGTTTTAAACTCACAAATGAAAAATCTAATGCGGAACGATCACACAACCTACTAATCAAGTTCAACATTTAAGAATCAGCCTCAACAAATTTACAGAAATCCACACACCATGTACGCCAACTACAGTAACAAGAACAATACTAATGACTCAAACCAATGCGAATGTTACAGAGTAAATTTTAGTAATTCGATTGTGGTGGCAACGCCGGGGCTAACAAAATCAAGGCAAACCTGAGGTTACTAACACTTCTAGTTTACGCTTTACATTTGGAGCATCGCTAGTACTACATTACGTACGCCCGCCTAGCTAACGATAATTGAACCGTACCTTGTTTCAATGATTACAGTGACAAATAGATAGATATGTCAAGAACAAGCTCGTCCTAGCTACGTACATGTATATAATAACGTTACGTACTTGCTGTCATACGTATGCAGAAACTCCAGCATGTTGTGCAATTATGTATTGATTCGTTAAAGCGTGGTGTGAGAGATGACGGTATTATTAGTTCCCTATTTCAAAATTTGCTACTGGTGACACGCTGGGTGAAATATTGTCTGTGCATATTGATGTAATTTACATGTTTTTTTAATGGAACTACTAGTATATGATTAAGCTACAATAAGTGAATCAACTAGATGGTATTAAAGTGTTATGTTTTCTAAAAAGTGTTACAGTAGTTTCCTTTAAATTGGCAATAAATTTGTTATGTAAAAACATTGAAAATAGACTGGTTCGCGTGTGTTCATGAAATAAAACCATCGAAGTTACTATCATTAATTTTATTCTAACTTTCTAATGATAAAGTATATACATGTATTAATAGTTACGTCTTACTGCTAGGACGGTTGAGAGTAGAGTCTGTGCGTGTATACTAAAGATGCAGCTTCATCCCTTAGTATATAGTTAAAATAGAGGAAGTAGAACAATACGGGTTATACATGATTTCTTAAGTCCTAGGAATATGTTCAAATAGCTTTCTGAGAAAAGGAGCGAAGCTCGAACGAGAACAAAAGATACAAATCTTATCCCCTGGACCACACAGAACACAATGCAATGGTCGCATACAATATGCACACATGTTAAAAGGCGAATAGAACGTGCTGAACACTTGTACTTAAAATCTAAGAAGAAGTAAAATAAAATCTAAACTAAACAAAGGAAGGGTATTTAACAAATTTCCGCAGACGTATTCGGAAGGTACTTAACATGGGATACATTCTCACTTCCGCTGTTTGATAAATGATTCGCAAATAGGTTTTTCATCATGTACTCTTAAAAAAATCACGTTCTAATTTGTATAGTGTAGACTAGTAAAAATGCGAACGCCGTTAGATCAAAAAAAGGGAAATACGGCTTGTATGGTGTACGGAAAAACAATAAAAATTTGCTGAAAGGAAGTCAAAACATTTCTAATTGATCTGGAGCGCTATAGGTACCTTGAATGCGTATCTTCCAAAAGACGATTTGACTACCTTTATAACATTAATTCATATTTATTTCTTTATATTTTAATGTGTATCCTAGTTAATTTGTTACATATTTAATAAGTCATGTAAAAAAATAGGATGTAGGTAATGTTGTATTAGTTTTTTCGTCGAACATTTGAAATGTTTTTTTTTTGTTATATATGTGTTTATTTGAAAAAATACTGTTTTTCTAGTTAGTTATTTAATCAATTTATTTAAACGCATCTATCGTACCTAGAATAGCATTGTAGGCATGCAGAACAAGGTCAATTACATCATTGGCACGGTATCACTGGAGTGGAAGCCATAGTAGATCTCTGAATATCTTACAAATTTATTCGATCAAATTTGCACATTATTAAATTTTGAATGTCTGTAGAATATTCTTCATGTTTAGTCATTATCTTGTAACAAAAAACTCAATTCAGTGCTATGAGAGAATTGTTTACGTTTTTATTTTGGGCAAAAGAACTTGATTTTGTTTTATTTTCTTTTTGTAAAAGCATCACCGTTAGCGTAAGATTACCTTTATTTATTTTAATGGAAACACTCACTTTGCGATTTATCAAATTTCTGTCATAAGTTATTGTCGTCGTCTTTATTGGCTAACCGGAAAACAAAATATCATGGAACTTTGATAAAATGCAAAATGGAGGTTTCCATTAAAATAAATAGGGATAATCTTTTTCACCAATGATAGCGCCATCTACGAAATTAACAAAAGAATGTTTCAGACAAAAGTTAATTGCTTTTTAGCGTAAAATTGTAATATGTAATAAAAAATAGGGATGAACATTAACAAAAGTAAAGCTTCCGTATTTTCACCGATTACAGCACCATCTACGTTAAAACAAATATCGTCATTTTGTGGCCCCGAATGATGCGAATAAACAATGGTATGACGAACTTTTTCTCAGGATTTATACCTCTCGAGATATTCCTCTGTTAAGGTTAAAATGGGACACCCCCTATACAAAAATTAACCCAAACAGTCCGTAGACGTCTTCATGAAGCAGGCTTGAAATACAGACGTCCGGAAAAGAAGCCAAGGCTAACATCTAAAATGAAAGTGATACGATTTCAATGGGCTAAAGAATATAAAAAATATACAGTTGAAGATTGGGGAAAGTAAGTTTCATCTGTCATCTGTATTTTTGATCAAATTCATCCTCATAGTTCGTTTAAGGGTTCTCTACATTTTTTACTTTTTCCTAGATTATTTATAGCGACGAATCACGGCTAGAAGTGCTAACGGAGAGAAGCCAATTTGTTCGTCGACGTCCTTCAGAGCGTTATGAAGAAGTATGTACGATCAAATCTATTAAACACCCCCCATCTCTAATGGTTTTGGTTGTGCATTACGATAGAAGGACCGGGACCACTATATTTGGTTAACGGAACAATGGAACAAAAACAATATAAAAAAGTTTTACAAAACTATTTAATACCTTATATTGGTTCATTGGATCTGACTCAAGGACCATAATATACGTTCATGCAAGACAATGCACCGTGTCATAAGGCAAGTGCACCAGACATAAACCCAATTGAAAATGTGAAGAATGTCTTGAAAAACATCGCAAGTACACGAAACTCAATTACAAGGGAAGAATTACAACAACATATTGAAGATGTATGGCATAATAATGACGAAATTAAAAAAAACAAACAAAAAACTGCATTGGCAGTATGCCAAAAAGGATTGAGGAAATAATAAAACGCAGAGGAGAAGCAAGTAAATATTAGTAAACATATGTTCAAATTATACTTACTTACATGTTATATGTAATTAAATGATAATATTGCCAACATTGCCAACTGTTTTTTTTTTAATTTTGCTCCAAAATCATAACACAGGCCAACGGTAAAAAAAATTAATTTTACCTAATTGTTACGTTTTTGGATGTGCTGAGTCCGAAAATAATAATAAAAAAGTTGTGTCACCCACCAATTTTTCACATTTTAATATTCAAAACGCGAAAAATTATTTTTTTATCATTCAAATGTAACGTATAACGTAATACGTTGGCAGTAAAATCAAATGTTATTAGGTTGGCAGTTCTGATAAGTGGGTCAGTTGTTTGTTTTCTTCCAATCAATATAACCTCACCTTTCAGTGTTTGGCTCATGTGCTCATGTACTCATGTACTCATGTACTCATGTACTCATGTACTCATGTACTCATGTATTCATGTACTCATTTATTAATCTGTGCTCTAAGTATGGCTAGCCGTGGTTGTAAAAACTGTCCTAACACTTTTTGTTATACATATATGTGGTGAGTTTGTAGTTAAAAAACATCAAAGAAACATTACTGACTTTGCAAAAAAATATACTTTGCATATTTTGGTGTAAAAATCGACGATCAAGAGAAATGTTGGGCTACTCACAAGTACCATGGTATGGAGAGAGCAAAAAAATCAAAAATGATTGTTATTTTTGCAGCGTTGTTGTTTCTGGGAATAACTCAAAAAATAAGAAAGTAGTTGTTTACCCTAACCTTAATTCAGTTATTCGGCCGGTAGGACATGGACCGGGACTTCCTGTCCCTGAGCCATCTCAGTCTATTGATGACGTTTTACAGTCCAGTGAACCTTAATCTGATGAAAGTCGACCGGGTGATGATGAGTTCTACTGGTCTTCAGAAAATTTAAAACCGCAGTTGTTTACGCAAGCTGAGTTAAATGATTTAGTGAGGGATTTATGATTGACTAAGAAAAAAGCAAAATTGCTTGGTTCTAGGCTGAAAGAAAAACATTTATTGACATCTGGAACATCTATTTACCAATACAGAACAAGAGATTAACAGTTTGCTCAGTTTTTCAAGCAGGAAGAGGATTTGGTTTACTCCCATGATGTTGGTAGTCTAATGAACGAATTTGGCATTGAGTACAAGAAGGCAGATTGGAAGCTTTTTATAGACTCATCAAAAACCTCGTTTGAAAGCTGTTCTTTTACACAATGGAAATACTTATGCTTCACTGCCTGTTGCTCATTCAACCTATATGATGGAAACTTACAAAAATCTTGACATAATTTTACAAAAAATTAACTATCCGGCTCACGATTGGATGCTATGTAACAAAAGGGATTTACAAAGTTTTCATGGTTTATATGTGAGTGGGGCAGCAGAGCAAGGGATCGAAATTGGTCCACAAAACAGTAAGAAAAACACCTGGCGAGAAGAACATATTGCATGAGTCATTAGTAGATCGAAAACAGATTCTTCTACCACCTCTACACATAAAGTTAAGCTTAACGAAACAATTTGTAAAAGCCTTGCCTAAAGATGGTGAACGTTTTAAATATTTGTGTGAAAGATTTCCACATTTATCAGAAGCCAAACTGAAAGAAAGTGTTTTCGTTGGGCCTGATATTCGTAAAATGATGTTCGATTCCAACTTTGAAGCAAGGATGACTACAAAGGAAAACGAAGCTTGGATATTATTTAAGCAAGTTGTAACTAAGTTTTTGGGCAATGTGAAAGAACCAAACCATGAGCCTATCGTAACTAATATGATTGACAAGTTAAAAAATCCAATATGTTTGATGAGCCTTAAAGTCCACTTCTTGCACAACCATCTTGATTTTTTTTCTGAGGCGATGTGAGTGAAGAACAGGGGGAACGGTTCCATCAGAACATAGAGATGATGGAGAAACGGTACCAGGGACGGTGGAATATCAACATGATGTGTGATTACTGTTGGTCACCTCATTGAGAACAGCAAAATGCATCGCATTAGGGAAAGGAAATACAAAAAATAATCACCTAAAATATTTGTATTGAAGTGATATATGTTGTCGTAGATAACAATTGTAGCCTAATTAAATAAAAGTAGGGTTTAAGTTAAATGTTTTTATTTTGTATATATCTAATTTTCCCCATGTTAAACTATAATTGGTGTCATATTGTGAGAGAACTGTGGGTGATACAAAAAACTGATACCAGATATGGTTTCAGCACCCAAAGATACATAAAATTTGGATGTATTTGTTTAAAAAGTTTTTACAAATATTTTTTTTTGTTGGCCTGTGTAATATTTTATATTTAAGTAAGTGGTGCTATTTTTAAATCAGCATCTAGCTTCTAGTATACTCTAGATGTGTAGGATAAATTTGAGAAACACCTACGCGAGCATATTTCAACGAAATTCAATTACCTATTCATGCCGACGTCATAAATACATAGAACACCCAGCAAGCGCAAACAAAAAGGGGGACCTTTCCCCTCGAAAACCCAATATACGCGCAAAAACCGAATCAAACGAACTTTATTTCGTACAGCACCATAAGCGTTACGCTGTAGAGAAGGGATCACATCTTTCATCCCAAAAACAACCCCGCTACACCTTCTATTATTTAGCGTACCGTCACAAGCGTAGGGTTTAGCGCACTGGTCCCCCAATTTTCGTTTACGCGCAAACATATGTAACCAATTTGCTTTCCGTTTCGTAAGGGGTACGCATAGTCGTTTTATGTACGTCATTAATTTATTTTGCGAGACGCGTTACGCCAAGGGGGCGTGCTACACTCAAAACCTGACGTTTCCCTTCTAGTCCAAAATGTTTTGCCTTTGCCGATGTAAAATTTCCCTTCACAAAAGAGTAGAAGGGAAGTCTGCGGTTCCATGCCGTAAATAACTGCGCAAACATGAACTGCATACGTTTCGCGTAGAGGAATTGCGTCCCGTACTAAGCATAAAGGGAACCGGAGCGGTAGTTTGTGTGTATTCGCTTGAAATGGTTCTATCAACGTTTCTGCGTATGTATGGGGTCGTAAAATGTATACGTTTTAACATTTTGACGTTCTAAAAGTTAAAATTGGAGTGGTTTATTATCTATCTCGTTCTTGCAAGTCGGGAGATGAAAAGGATGTCGAAATAAATATTTTTGAATTAAGAATTGAGAGGAGGGTATGTATTTTATAAATCCTCATTCTAATGAGGTACTAGAAGAGCATGAATGAGTTTGTGCTGCAACAAAGATGTCTAGTTACCAATGTCTCTTCTATGTCTTCTTTACAGCTTCTTTCTTAATTTAACTAATTTTTTTTTTAAAGTGAATGTTGCTGCTAATGAAATTGCTAAGGAACCTATTCATTGCGCAGTTAATGTTGAATGATGCTCTAGACATTTGCTTATTTAGTTAGAATGATATTTGTTAGTGAAGTGTTCAGGTGTTGAGTTCTGTAGGATTTTAGGTGGTAGTTAGGACCACTAATGCCTATACCTGTTCCAACACCTTCTATTCTCAAGCCGTCCGTGTCCAGGGCGCCTCTTTGGCATTGAGACACACCGGATGCCCACTCAGTTCGGCTTTCAATGATCACCTTATAAGGCTGATCAAAATTGTGTTGCATAGGGATCGTGTCCTTTGCAATATGCATCAGATAATTTATGTTGGGATCTTCAAAGATTTTGAGATGCCCTCTAAGATCCCCAGGCGGTAATCCCTTGGTTCTACTAAGAGTGTGGGCACTCGACATAGCCTGCTTCTGAATGTGGATATAAAGCGGCGTTATTCCCAGCAGGATTGCTGTGGGACAGGTATGCATCACACATGTGATGTTCAGACATGCAAGTCTCTGAATATGTTGGAACTGCTGTTGCACAGTTTTCTGAATTGTTTTTGACCACCAAACCAAAGAGGCGTAGGTGATCATGACCCTGATTATTGCTGTACATGACCAGAAGATCATTTAAGGCTTAAGACCCCAGTTCTTAACAAGCAGTAAGTTCTGTAAGTTAGAGATGTCAGAGTTCCGTGTTAGTTTTTTGTCGAACGTAATTCCCAAGTATTTAACTTCATCCCTGAAGCTAATGGTTTTCCCTTCGAGGTAATGTCAAGTTGGGACCTTTCCCGTTGTCAACAGTAGAAATGTTACCACTCTGAATGAAATAACTTATTCTCTATTTCTTGTTAGTCATAACGTTTTCGGTATGCAAACTTTCCTGCATAGTTGCATGTTTAACTTATTAAAGAAGAGCTCGCTTTAAATATAGGAAACTGTCCATAAAAACTTCTACAAGAGCTATTTTATCAGATTCTGAAAGAATATCCAGGATGTTTCATTTAAAAGATGAACTAACATAGACCAAATTTGGCAACTATTTCGATGGCCATCAAGTTAATATAAACGTTTTTCATTCATACTGCTGAAAACTCTAAGAAATATTTATTCGAATAAAATGTGAAACATCATTCCAAACATGTAAGGCGTTTAAGACATTGGCATTTTACAAAAATTTAAAATTACATCAAGTATCTCAAAAACTATATTAGATAGTTATAGGGAATGTTAAAGAAAGTCGACATGAATTGAAGAGGAGCATCCGGAAGTGTAATAATGTACGAGCTATCATACATTATTATATTTGGCTATAAAAAGCCAAACTTGTATCATATACAGAATAAGATGGGCGTTAATGACATTTAAACCCTATAAATCACTTGGAAGAGATGGTGTCTTCCCTATGCTATTGCAAAGGGGTATAGATGCTCTCATTCCAATAGTTGCAAATTTATACAAAGCTAGCTACAGCTTCGGCTATAGATCATTATTGTGGAGAGACATAAATGTGGTATTTATACCTAAAGGAGGAAGGCGATCATCCGCAGACACAAAAACGTATAGACCCATTAGTCTCTCCTCTTTCCTGCTCGAAGGAATAGAAAAAGTATTAGATCAATAACTAAGGAATGAAGTCCTTCCAACAAATCGGCTTCATCCTAACCAGCATGCTTATCAGAAGGCAAAATCAACAATAACAGCCCTCCAATTTATTACAAGCAAACTGGAAGCGGTACTTATGGCAAAAGATATAACTCTGTGCATTCTTGGACATAGAGGGTGCTTTTGACAACACCTCCTTCGAAAGCATTGAAAGAGCAACTTCTGCCAAAGGTTTTCACCAGTCATCTACAAAATGGATTAAAGCCATGCTCCAAAGTCGTAGAATAAGTGCTACGTTGGGGTCTGAAACTACAACAATTAGAGCCAACAGAGATTGCCCACAAGGAGGATTCCTGTCATCTCTACTCTGGTGTCTTGTTGTAGATGATCTACAGAACTTAACTTCTAACGGATATGAGGTGCAAGGCTACGCTAACGACCTGGTAATCATGATCCGTGGAAAATATAAGAATATCATACCGCAATTTATGCAAAGAGCTCTCAATGACACCTATAAACGGTGTCAAAATCATAATCTGCGCATAAACCCGCAAACATTACAATCGTTCCTTTTACAAGGAGAAGAAAAATCATCCTCTATCGAAGGGAAAACCATTGGCTTCAGCGATGAAGTCAAATACTTGGGAGTTACGTTCTACAAAAAACTAACATGGAACTCCCACATCTCCAACTTACAGAAAAAAGTTAGTACAGCATCATTAGTACGCCGAAGGCTGCTTGATAAGAACTGGGGTTTTGAGTCTTAAGCCTCAAATGGCCTTCTGGTTATACTCAGAAGACTGTGCAACAGGAGATCCTTATTCAATACAATTTTGATCAGCCTTAGAAGGTGATCGTTGAAAGCCGTACTGAGTGGGCATCCGGTGAGTGTCAATGCAAAAGAGGTACCCTGGAATGGTATACCGACGGCTCGAGAATAGAAGGTGTCGGAACCGATATAGGCATTAGTGTTTCTCTCTACTGGTCCTAACTGCCACCTCAAAATGCCTGCAGGACCCCACACCAACAGATTTATATGCAGCTCTAAAATATCATTTATTTAAACTATATAGGTAAAGCTGAAGATCAAATCTGCCGTCTATGCCAAGAGCATTTGGAGACGGTAGAACACATCCTATGTAAATGTGTTGCCATTAGTTGCACACGACACCAACGTTTCAGTGGGCCATTTCTAGTACTTACTGAACTGAAGGAAGCAGATCCTAGAGTAGTACTAAGGTTTATTAAAATGCTGCAACTATTCTAACACACATAAAGGCATTTTGTTACAATGGATCTATCAAGGTCGCAGTGATTAATTATATCCAGCGGATATTGAACATCCTGTGTACTTGAATATAATCAACGCTTCAATAATTAAGACCATTATAATTAACATTTGCATATCCATCAGTCGGTTCTAACAACCTAAACTTCGTATAACTGAACGTCCAGTTAGGAAACGACCGAAATGCCAATTCGAAATGCTGCTACTACGATCGTTACCTACCGTTCGTTCGGTAGCCTGGCAGTCTTCCCTTTATAAATTCATCGTACCGTTCACGAGTAGAAAGTTGCCAGACATCCTCCAATTGGAGAACCCTTACACCCCTATCGGGGTGAAGGGTATACGATGGATGTATGTGGCGTCCTCTACAATCTATTATTATATTCTCCGCGTGTGTAACCAAAATTTCCACTAACACGCTCCCATGGAGCTTATTAGACATGTATTGGAGTTTCCAAACGACAGACAGGTTATACATACGAAATTATTAATAATCAAAGGTTGCTGGGTGTACCTGTGTAATATGGAATAATGTCTCACATAGGAGATAACGTGTCGGAAAATGTAGCGGTTTCGTCATGTATTTTTTAGCGAGGGTGCATACGTTATGAAGGCAAAATTTGATAGTTTTTGTGGGGAAAATATTGAGTAGGGTTTTATTTGAAAGATGAATTTATGCTATGTAAGTAATTTAGATCACAAGATCAAGAGGTTATGCAACGACAGTTGAAAACTGAAAAGTTACTACACCCAAGATGAACCAAACAACGTACAGGTCTATACTATTGGTTTCCGGGTTGGGACCGCGTCGTTGTCGTAGCTTCTGCCGACGTTTTGTTCGCACTCTTACAGGACATCTTCAGGGCTGTTACTGCACATTGACCGGGGGCTATTCATTCCGGAGGGGTTTATATAGGGATTGTTTCCACGTGTGATGTAAGGGGTAGCCATCTTCGCGATTTAAATTATTGGGATGTTTAAAGATCTCTATTCATTCACGGATTTTTCTACTATAATAATAAGGGTTGCGAGACAAGATGCGGGTGGAGGATTTGGTAGCCAGCCGCAACAACCGCGTACAACCCTCGTGCTCAGTAACACGAGTGCTGACCGACCGCTTCGTTTCACCGATACACCAGGGGCTTCTAGATGATTGCGGTCTTTGATGGGAAAGTAGTCTGAGAGTTTGAAATTGGGTTTGAAGATGGTTTTTATGTTGTTCCAGAAGAGAATCTTGCTGATGCGATCCCCGACACCTTGAATGTAGGGTAGATACGTTTGTTTACGTAAATTAAGGTTAGATGAGGGGAGTTGCTGTGGAGAAGGGTTGGTGTAACGGTTAATGGTAGTTTAGATATCTTTCCTAGAATAATTCTTGCGGATTAGAGTTTCAATGATTAGGTTCAGATATGGAAACGGCCCTTTGAGAAGATATTATAAACGGCCTTAGACGTACCTTCATGATAACGTTCAAGGTTTTCTAGGCACCAGTTGACCCTTGCTTTTTTCAGCTGTTACACAATGTGGTATCCAACGACAACACACTTTTCTCACATTTAAATGTGTGTGAAGAATTGTCTGAATTGCAGTCATTCCAATGCCAAGAGTTGCCCGAATTTCACTGTAGGTCACCCAACGATCTTCTTCAATCATATGACGAACGGCATCATTGTGACTTGAAGTTGCTGCTGAAACAGGACGACCTTCACGATTTTCATTCTCAATAGATGATCTTCCCCGTTGGAATTCTTTGAACCAGTTAAACACGGTCGTCCGACTTGGGGCTTCTCCAGGAAACGCATTTTGCAAACGAGTAAATGATTCATTAAAGGTTAAACCTGAACGAAAATCATACAAAATCATTGCACGAAAATGTTCTCGGGTCACACTGACCGTTTAACTTTTCAAAAAATTCTGTAAGTTTTTTGAAAAAAGACATCGAATTCAAATAAACTGCGACTTATTCACAAACACTTGCTACATTAAACTAACCTCAAATTTTTTGACAATTACTATCAGTGTTGCCGTATTCACAAATATACAGTGCGCTCCTCGTATCTGTACCAACACTTTGGCTTAAGGTTGTAAGATAATCGGGCTTGTTCGAACGCTTCCATAAAAATGTTGGCGACGGCAGGAGACAGAGGAGATCCCATAATTGTGCTTGAAACTTGCTCAAAGTATTTACCATGAAACTGGAAATAGGTAGAAGAAAGGCAAGCTTCAACCAAGTCAGACAGATCATCTGGTTGATCAATGGAGATGAAGAACTCTCTAATAATGGATACTTAGTGATACTGGGATCTTTGGTGGATAAGAATTCGACATCAAAGCTGATGAGTAAATCACCAGCCTTTTCGGCCCAGAAAATCTGCATATTTATAAGCAAATTTTTTTGCATATATTTCGGCCTATTTACAATGTAACTTACGTAACAATTTTGAAAGTATTTGAAAGTAGCTTTTAATGAAACTTTTACTTATTGCAAGTTAGGTATTAAAGGTATTCCTACACTGTTGCGGAGTTTTTGATAGATATTAGAAAGAGCAGTAAATTTTATTTGTATCCCTTATAGTTTAGTTATTGTACACCAACTTTTAGTATTTTAAAGTGATTCTTTCATGTAGTTGTGACATTATTTTATTATTACACGCCATCTTTTTTCCATGATAATTTTATACATGGCCTAAGTTACTTTGCTAGATACACACCTTTCACTGTTGGAAGAATTTATGAAATCAGCTACCTAGATTATCCTGGTTAAATCTGCATACATATCTAACATTTTTTCTCTTTGTTATATTAGAACAGATTATTTCAATGTACACTACTCTGTCGAATAACGTCGTTTAACCTATAAGTGCTGGCACTAACTACATGAACTGAAGCACTGTCCGAGTACTAAGAAAAATAGCGGTCGGGAATCTGCTACCATGCATGGACATATTCCCACTTTGGCCTTTCGAAAAGCGACCACTTCGCGTCCAATATATGAGCGCGTAAAAGAATCCAAAGCTAATTCCTTTAAAACGCCAATTATACAGTAGAAACTCTTTAAAGCATCCATCAAATTCGAAGAGTTGATTCTATATATCCAACTGCTAAAATCCATCAAGCAATATGAATAATTACTCTTAAGCAAGTGCGCTTCTTCCTGAGATGGAAAAGTCTTGTTTCGCAAACGGAATTGAGATCCGGCAACCGGAGACGAAAAGCTGAAAGCCTAGCCGTACGCAAATACCAGTTCAGAAGGCGAGCTCTTTGTAAAGCAGGGTAAAATTGACGCTTCGACTAACAATTGCCATTGTGCTATCGTCTGTATATATATAGGGTTCGTAAAAAAATCACTGGATACCGTTCAGGAGAACGGCAGAAAATTATGAAATGGAATTCTTCTCTTAGGAATATTTTTTTTTTCCAAGAATGTTTTATTTCAGAATTAAGTTGTGAAGGTGGATTTAATTGAGCAATCTTGTAATGTGCATTAACTTTTTGCAATATAATTTAAGGTGCTTAAATGAAAAAAAGGACACCAATTAATTCTGACGTTCTTAGGAAAAAAAGTACGAAGAAGAAGCTTTCGTTATACAATCTTCTACCATCATTAGAAGTTTGTCGGTATTTCTTAGACGAACCCTGTATATTAGAAAAGTAGAATTGGTTCCATTGAGTGAGAACTCGAGAGTCTTCGTTCGGGCTGTTTGGAGAAGAAGTAGGGGAATAATGGATAGGACGACAAAGATTTATCTTCTCCTACTCAAGGTAAAGGCTTTAGGAATCGTTTTAGAAAGCTATTAATGAATTGATTGCAAGCAGAACAGTTTTGTGTCCCTTTGAAATTTAAAAGCTTGAATATTGAATATTGTGCTAAATTTTCCCTTTCTGGTAAGTTTGAATATTGTTGCAATTGAATCGAATAAAGCTCCTTTCTCAGATTTTTAAACTTGAGTAAATCTACTCATCAAAACCGAATTTTATAATTATTAACCTTCATATTGAATATTCCCTTCTAAATCATTATTTTTTATCTGTATGTATATACACATAAGGAAAGAAAATGCCTAGCTATACGAAAAAGCGTATATGCGACAACGGTAACCGTGAATGGGTGATTCACCACAAGCGCAGGGGTTAGCGGCAGTCGACGGCTCACGGTTACCGATGTGGTTAGTTACGAGGTAGACTGCATTATGTACAGACGATCCTAGTAGTGACGGGAAAATTCGTTATTTTAAAATAACAGTTTCAACCGTTATTGTTATTTTGAAATAACGGTTGCAAAATAACAGGTTAGCGTTATTTCGTAGTCTACAGTTCTAGACGATAACGCATTATGATTCCACATAGCACATGTGCAATTGCTGTTCTTGCAGTACGCTAAAATTTAAATTAAAAAGTTTTTTGTAATATAAATATTATTTTATTGCGTTTTATTGCAGGTAAGTTATAAACTGGCTAATAGGGTAAAATAAATATGACAATATATACGACTGGCTGCGCTTTATCTCGTAAGAGTAATTATTTATTTATAATTGTAATTAGAATGATGTTATTTTGTTCCATATAATATAACGGTTTTATTTTTAGTTTCTATGAATAAATTTTTTATATAACATCGTTCTTTTATTTTACATTTGATAATTTCAATGCATACAATTATTTAGAAAATATTTCTATAGTAAACGTCCGACTCGAACTTGACTACCGCCGTAATTACCGCCCGAGAGAATATGTAGGTACGTGACAAGTTATTTTTCTAGGGGAGTTGTAACTATTATCTATGATAAACAGAGGCCTCGATCAGACAGTCGTCTGATAACACCATACAGTTGAGTACGCCGGAACGGCGGTCAAAACAATCCGAAAGCAACCGTGCTATACCTGTATTTTCCCAGCGAGATAACAGTTACAACAGTTATTGAATCCATCCGCTCAATCCCCTCCTCGATCTTTCGCCGTACATATATAGATATAGCTAATTTCACATTTTCTCGATGTGTATAGAAACCATTCTGCTTCTGTTGGGATAAAAGCGGTTGTTTATTTAATTTTTTCACTCGACATTTTGTTGTAGTTATACGCGAGAGACTTCACAAACGAATCTCACCGTTATAATTTTTATGTCGATGGGTATAAAAATTAAACCGTCGTCACGAATGGGTTTATATTTTGCAAAGAAAAAGAAAATAGTAGGGAGTGATATAAAAACAGTACTGCATTTATTTAAATCGCTTCTGTTTTGATGTTGTTTTCCTTTTCTAGCTAAAGAAAACAAGATTGCACTATTGATAAGGTGAAAAAGTGATCGGTATAACCATTAATTAATTGGAAAAGTAATAGGGTTTATAGAATTTGCTGCATGTTGTAGTTCGACAAGCAACAATTTACTTTCCATGTTCTAATTGTGAAATGCTTGTTGAAACTGCAAAGTCATTGGAAGCTACTTGTAGTACATTGAGACTTCTACTTCTGCTTCCAGTCTGACTTGTATCGGAGTACTTTCTCTCTTTTGGATAATGCCCCAAGCAATCTTCTAACAAAATAGATCTTTAACCACATTAAACTTTCTCGAGGAAAACCCACGACAGTATCGTCGGACTTTCACTCATTGAGAATGGAATTTCGTTGGACGAAGAGTATAAACGATTTTAGGGATAATGTTAATGATGAATTGAATGAAATTTTTCCAGACAGTATATAACTAAATATTTTGACACAGTGCCAAGAAGAAGGGAGGTAGTCATAAACACTAACACGTTATTGAATAGCTTTGAATTCTTACATGCAAATGGTGTGTTAACTAAATTGTTTTATGGTATTGAATAAAACTGTAAAATTTCATTCATAACGCATCCACTTCTTTCAAATGAATTGGGTCACTTTGACTTGAAAAGTATTGAAAGGTAAAATCCAACTTGACAAAAGGAAATACCTACGTCTTTCGGTGATATATTAATTCATCATCATAGTCTTCTTGCTACCCTAATGCGTCGAGGTTGCCTTCTCTTGGATAAATCTTCTCTACTTTGTCCTGTCTTTTACCATCTCCTTCACGTTGTTCCAGTATTTTCTTGTGTTGTTCAGTACCACCTTAACAGTGTTATTCCATTTTAAATTTAATTATTTTTTACGACTGCACGCCAGTTTTAGTAATCTTTGATCATCGGCTAGCAAAACCTCCAGCCAACCGAGGGTTTTCTTTTTGTTGGGTTATCGTTATGCACTGAATCCACTGAAGGGTAGAGCTTTTGCTGCGTGGGTGTATCCACATGTCCTATTCAACCCGAGGACAGGACTAGCGCCGATTTACCGCCGTTCAATCACGGCAGCGCCCAGATAAGTGGACTTATCGTTCTTTTTTGTTTGTTTCGGTTCACAAATTTTGTCCAAATTCTAACTTGTTTATTTTTTTCCATTTAACTTATTTTATTTAAGTAATTCTCATTTACGTATGGATATACTCTAGAAATCTTTTATTACTACTATAATCCTAATTAGAAATTTACTAAATTTTAGTAATTTACGTTCTTCGAAACGTACGTAAACGAACATTTTACCGCGAGTTATTCTAACGGATATTTTCATTTTTTTTTTTGTATATTTTATCTGAGTAATTTTAACGAATTGCGTTTCTATATATGTTAAATCGAACGTAGTGGCCACCAATTTCGATTCCTTAGTTAAATTTTGTTCAGTTTCGTGCAAATATTTCATTTTTATTGAGTATTATTCTCTTGTATTTACATTATAGAAGTTGTAGTAATAATATTATTTTCCCTGTCCCTCGTCCACCTCGCGTTTTTTGAGTTAGTTGTGAACTCACCTCTATTCGTACCAGAGGACACAGCAGGAGAGCTACGTTCAGGTAGGTCTGCAGTTTCCTTGAGTGTAGTTGTTCTTTTCCTCTTCCCACTATTTATTTTGCGCTACAATATCTTCATTTCTTTTCCTATCGATTCTTTTCACTCCTAGAACTTTTCTGTGTTATTTCATTTCAATTCCGTGCAATCTCCGTTCTTGTTCTTTCGTTAAAACCCAGTCTTCCTCTCCGTGTAAAAGTACTAGGAAATAAATGGTTTTATACACAGATATTTTTGTTCTTCATGATATTTGTCTGTGTTCAAGGAATTTGCTGCCCGAATTTTCTCATTTAATTCATTTTTATTTTATTATGGTTCCTAGGTATTTGACCGCTATTTTGATTTCTTGTTCTGATTTACTTATTGTCATACATTTAGATTTTTCTATATTCAAATAAAATTGTTTTACATAAAATATTAAAAATGAATCCTTAAAAATATACCTACCTAGTTTTCCAGCATATAATAAAAACACCGTATCCCTCTTCCTTCTTTTCCTTTTTACCCTACTCCTCATACATTTTTTAAAGGTGGCAAAATGATAAGCAACCCCTCCTGAACATAAATTTTACGACCGTAGGGCCGCTTCAAATGAAGCCGTTTTGTGAGGTAGCTACCTATATAACTTGAAGAGAGAAAATTTGAGAACTCCCGATTGGTTGGAGGTAGTGAAGCGAAAAAGTTAAAGAAGAATGTCATCTTTACGCGTAAAAACGAAGTGATATGGTACTTTTTAACGATTGTACGAGGATAGTCCTGAAGGAGTCGTATAGCAGAAGAGAGATGGGTCTATAACAATAAAAGAAAACAGGCAGAAATGGGAATAGTAACGTTTCTTATTATATTCCTTCCTTTTTACCTTTTGGGAAACGTATTATTTTATTTATTTCTTTCGAATTTACAGTGAATATTTAGATTTAGTTCATTAAATAATTGAGTTAATGAAATTGAATTCAATCTAAAGTGGATTACGTCAATTTATTCCATTCTCACTATTTGTTTTTCTTGGAAAAAAATTCTAATCTCAATCATCCAAAGTAAACAAAACAATAACAGATAAAAGCAAAGTAACAAAAAAATATTGAAACTAGAAACGTATGAGATCAAAAGAAAAAGCGCTGTGTCTTCGTGTTCGACCGACTTTTAGTCGGTGTCAAATGGATCGGAAAGCAAAACAAATGAAGCGAGGAAATTTGAAAAACGTCATGGCGCCGGACGTTCACATTGCCAGAAGGCAAAAGAAACTAGATTCCATCTTTCTCTTTCTCCACCGCTTCTCTTTGCTTCTCCAATAAGCAATCAGCAGTCAAATTCTTCTAAATGAAAAGATGGCGTTTTATATCCTAGCGGGTTGCTTGCAGGCTTCCCGAAGATGTTGCTAGCGATTTTAGGGAAAGGAAAAATATTTAAAGGATGGTCAAAATCCGTGTTTGTAACTTGGAAGGTTTAGAAGAATTGGTTGTACAAGGTTATTGACCTGTTATTGATAAAGCTTCTGATATGCTGTAGGATTTTTCGCTTCGAATATATTTCATTAAAGACACTTCTACCAATCAAACTTGCTCTATTTTCAATGGAAAGCTTTACTAAGAAGTATTTGGGCTATAGTGGATAATCAATTTTTTCCTTTTGAATGAAAGGATAAGGGGGATTGTTTGTAAACAACATTGAGAATAGCGCGGTGGGGACGAGCGCTATGTGGATGAAAATATCAAATTGCTGTTTATCATACAGCCCGAATAATACAAGACGGACGTACTATTGCTTAACTCTATATATTATTCAATTGAGAGATTATTCAAGATTATTCAATATGTGGTAGATACAACCATAAATTTATAACAAAAATATACAATAGATTTGACAGCAATTATACCCAGAGGATTAGCACGATGTTGTCAAGTCTCAGCAACAATTTACCTACCAAAAACACTTAAAATTTCTTATTCACCACAATTTTAATGTAAACATCTACTTAAACAATTTAACTTGCGCATTAAAACGTCCCAGTGAATATTTGTTTTCCTATACATCTACTTATGCATGCATCCGCGTAAAGTATTAATTCAAAGAAAGATTGCTCAGTTATGCCGCTCAAATCTTAAACAGATACTCACCCTTAATTTCAACAACTGTTTCGACAGGTATCTGACCGCTTTCGAGTCCTTGGTCGGGGATGAGCCTGAGGGTGACGTTCAGCGGTTGCGAACTTGAGGGTCCGTGCAGGGTAATTAAGACGGCGGTCGTCTTTCCGGGTACTGCTAGCTCCGGAGCTACTACGGAAAATCCCCTGTAACAAATAAAACAATTAAAGCCAATGGAGGCGGCGGTTTTGGTACATACGGTGAGTATAGCGTTCTATGTGGGATACTAGGGCTATTGGAGCGGTTAGAGAAAGAGAGATTGTGGTAGAGAGGAAGGAGGAGGAGGATTATAAGATGGGGGTTAGTTTGCAAGTTATGTGTTTAAGTGTTTCTTGCGATTTAGTTATGAGGAAGTGGAAATAGAACAGAGATAGGTTCTATATCAAAAGAAGAATCACTTTTGAAACTGAACGGGTGATGAGTATTTAGAAAAAAAAGTGTTTGTGGATTAATAATTTGTATCCATTCTACATGCTGTGTATCCATTCTACATGCTGTAGACCCCCAACATGACGTGGCAGTGGTCTATAGGGCCGAGCTCTCTTTTTTTGATTCTCTCTGTCTGTCCTCGAGATTTTAATTAGTACGTATATCCATAACCAGCTATAATTCCGTAAACGAGAACATAAATCATCTTTGCTCAATAAACAATCTAAGCGTAATTTTCAAATTGAAATTAACTTAATTCATTAAACACATACAGTCTCTGGTCATCGAATTAGGACCACTTAAAAATATTATGATTTTAGGGGTCGGGCTAATAGAAGAAATAAAGAATTTGAAAAACGGTAAAGTCCCAAGACAAGACAGAATAACAACTGAGATGATTAAAAATGTAGGAGATTTTGGACTACAAGTATTGCTGAATATCCTTAACAAGATTTGGAATGAGGAACAAGTACCATCAGATTGGAAAGTAGGACTCACAGTACCCTTATATATGAAAGGTGACAGCAAGGACTGCAACAACTATAGAGGAATCACGCCACTTAGCACTGGTTATCTATGAAAAAATAGTAGAACGAAAATTAAGACAAATAGTCGAACCTAACCTGGAAAACTCTCAGAATGGGTTTATAAAGGGATGATGTACTCAGGACCACATCTTCACCTTAAAGGAAGTAATTAATAAAAAACTATCAAGAGGGAAAAAAGCTTATGCAGCCGTCATGGACATGGAAAAAAGCTTTTGATAGTGTTACACGACCCAAAATGTGGAAAAGTCTTACAAATAGAAAAGTTAATGAAAAATTAATAAGGATAATTAAATCATTATACAGAGAAACAAAGAACTGTGTGATCAATAAAAACTTGAAGTCCAAATATTTCACAATCACGGATAGTTTAAGGTAGGGGGGTGGACTGAGCCCGCTGCTGTTCATTGTGTTTATGGATGATTTAATTAAAGAAACCAAAGCGAAAGTGAAACCACTACATATAGGCTACAGAAATCTACAGAGTGTCGACATAACGGAGTCTGCCTTTGCGGATGACGTGATAATACTGACGGACAGTGAAACTGAACTACCAAACAGCCTGGCAATTTGGAACGAGATCTTGAATAAATATGGAATGCAAATGAACACAAAAAAGTAGGTAATGCAAATTGCACGAGACCAGCATGAAATGCACATCCAAATCGAAAGCACAGTAATCGAGCTAGTGAAGGATTTTGAACATTTAGGGGTAACAATTGAAGGGACAGGACAACACGAAATTGAGATAAATAAGAGAATTGCCAGCTAACAAACTGTACCATGCTATAAATAGGCAAATTATAAGCAAGAAAGAAGTCACAGAACAGGTAAAAATTACCCAGAAACCAAGGGTATAGTGTAATTGACGACCGCGGAAGACTACGTATCAAATGTTTCTGGTCCTTACAATATTTGAGTTTCTCTTTTGATAAAAGAAAATAGATTATAAACGGTTATTTTTCAAAGTGTGGAAATAACAAGCGCCTTTAGTGACATCTGTAGGTTCGTTCTTGCAACTGACTCCTCTACTATCGTAACACAACACACAATACGCTATCTTTCCCCTAAACAAAACCCATTTTATGTCGTACGAGTTGCGCTCGATGTTGTCATCGACCATCTTTAAAGGTTTTAGCGAAACGGCAGCTCTTTTCGACCGCAAGCCTGTTAGAAACGCCCGAGGACAACTCGTAGCAATTAGTGAAGCATCTCAGACGTCACTTGCAGCACCGCACCTCTCGCGACGATCTCTATCCTCCTTTAACTTTCGAAGAAGACAATTTTAGAGCAAGGAGGCGGAGTGATAATAAAAAGCAGATGAGGACGAGATGTTCGTCGTAGTCGAGAAATTGTCACGGAAACGAATTAGCAATAAGGAAATTGTAAACGCGGAGCAATCTAAAGCCGAAAGACGCTTTTCATCCAGTAGGCGTTTGTTCGTTGTTTATGAATTCGCGACTAACAATTAAGCGGCTGCAAATTCTGCTTCGTATTTTGTATAGGGCGTTGTAAATGAATTCGTTGCGATCTACTGTTAGGATGTGTCAAAATGGGATAAATTCTAAGGCTGAATTTTCTTATTCTATCGATATTGTTGTTTTAGTATTTAGGGCTAGTAGCGTGGAATTTGAGTTCAATACAAAATAAAGAGGGAACAGATCATTAGTGTTCAGCAGAATTAGAGCGGGAAAAACTGTCAAAATGGTCAACTGGTGCTCAGAATGAAATTACAAGAAGAGGCTATTTTCGGGATGTTTTATATTAGCAGGTCATCCGAATCCGTCAATTCTCGTAGCGACGTTGAATACTTGAGTAGTATCTACTCATTTTTGATTCATTTTTATAATAATGCTAATATTACCAAAAACAGAAAACTTTTAAATTCCGACTTTTTAGAAGAAAACATACTAATACCCCCCATTAACTTCTTGCCACCTTATTCCCGCTCCCCGCCCCCGTATCAATATTCCCCAGACTTCTAATTATCGGTAACATTTATTGGGTGCATAACCTCAACATTTATTTCCCGCTATATTTTGGGGAAAAATAGGGGTTGCTTTTAGAAAAGGCGATTACAACACCACAGCTCAAAACCAGTAGACTGTAAAGTTGAACAAAATTGTAGAAGAAATGGTTTTCAGAAAAATGTTTATCCGAAAAGCATATTATTTAAAGTACACTTTATTACTACACTGGCAATCCAGATGAAATTAACATAAAATAGTAAATTTGGGAAAGCGTATATGTTGGCGCTCTTCATAATGCTCGTTCTTGGGAAAGATGCTATAAAGGTACTACTATATCTAGAATTAAACCGTAGGACCAAAAGAGACATCCGGCTAAGTATGGAAAGGCAGTCAATATTTACAAGTCTACGAGGTGTGGCAATTAAATAACCGGACTGGTGCTACAAAACATTTTATTGATCACCAATTACATTACAAAGTTTATCCCCTTCAATGTACTCTCCTTGCAGCGCTGGAAGACCGTTTCTGTCAGCTAGTTGAGAACCTCCGTCGCTTTCGCTTTCACCGCTTCCACACTGTCAAATCTTGTTCCCTTAAACTCAGATTTTACCTTAGGAAATAAAAAAAAGTCACAGGGGGCCAGGTCGGGCGAGTATGGTGGGTGGCCCAACACGGTGATGCCGGATTTCGCAAAGAACGCCTTCACAAACAAGGCGGAATGAACTGGTGCATCCAGGATTTGCTCTTCCATAAATAGGGCCTTCTTCTTCTCACTCGTTCACGAAGGGTAGTTAGAATCTCGACGTAATAATGTTGATTGACTGTCTGACTTTCGGGGACCCAGTGGACGTAGACAATTCCACGCGTATCAAAAAACACAATCATCATAGCCTTGAATTTAGACTTGCTCATTTTCGTTTTTTTTTGTCGTGGTGAGCTTGGGCTCTTCCAATGCATCGATTGGCGCTTTGTTTCAGGATCGTAGGTAAAAAACCACGATTCATCACAAGTAATCACTCTGTTTAACGATTCTGGATCATCATCAATGTTGTTTAAAAGGTCAGCACAAATGTTCATTCACGATTCCTTTTGCTCTGGAGTGAGAAGTTTTGGCACCACTTTTGCGCAAACTTTTTCCATGTTGAATGATTCGTGCAAAATCTGACGGACAGTTTCTTTGTTAATTTCTGAGATTTCAGCAAGAGCTCGGACACTCAAACGACGATTTTCGCGGATCTATTTACAAATTTTCTGAATGTTGTCGTTCGTTTTTGATGTTGAGGGTTGTCCAAGCCGCGGACCCTCTTCGGTCGTTTCACGTCTCTCCTTAAACCTTTTACATAACTCAAAAACTTGTGTGCGCGATAAACACCCACATCCGTAAACTTCCACAACATGGCATGAGCTTCTGTAGCAGTTTTTCCCAGTTTCAACTTGAGGTTAACTCGTTGCTCGATCTGAACACTGCATTTTTCCGACGCGACGCTAGCGCAAGGACTTGAACAGACGATTGCTATAGCGAGACTGAGCGACGTACAACCGTGTCCATCGAGCTCAGGGTGGGGGAAGCATCTGCAAGCATAGACATGTTCAAACCTGCCGTGGCGTGCTCGCTGTTTGCCGATAGTAGCACCAGTCGGGTTATTTAATTGCCACATCTCGTATACAAAAATCGTTTACAGATGGTTTCTACTTTTTTCTTTTAATACGATCTAGTATTAAGGAATCACGTGTGTAGGTTGTGTACCAAATTAAAGATGCATACTCCAGTTTACTTAACACAAAAGAGTGGTACAGCGATTTTACGAATGATATATCCCTGAAATATTTTGAGACACGCATAATAAATCCCAATGATTTAAATGCCTTTGCACAAATACTCTCAATGTGTGATTTAAAGGTAAGGCCTGAATCATAGACAACTTTTAGATTCCTAAATTCGATTACAGCGGAAAGTCTATTTCCGCAGACAAAGTAAGATGAGGTGAGTGAAGAAATCGAACGAGTATAACTGATCACACAACGCAGCTGACATATCCAGATTGTACTGAAGCTTGTCTATATCCGAATCAGAAGTGATTTGTAAATATATTTTAGTATCATCGGCATATCCAAGGATAGGGCAGTCAAGTTGGAGCAGCAAATGATTTATAAATAATATGAAAAGCAAAGGATCTAGGTTCGATCCTTGGGGGACACCGGAAGAAAGTATGAATTCATTGGAAGAGAAACAATTGTAGCTTACATAACATTTTATATTTCTCAGGTATGGTCGAAGAGGACTGACGATCGTGGGGATCCGTTAGAATAAACGCTTTTGAAAGTTCTGTGTAAATTACGTCGATATGTCCACGTCTGTTTAAAACTTCGCATATACAGGTCTTGTAAAGCGAATACGCACAGCAAAACAATGTGGGCGTTACGTCGAGCAAGTGCATACATACTTACACGCGGAGGAGAGGGCACGACGGCGCGATTGACTTGGGATCTACAATCGCTAAGCGGGAGCGGGCGACTTACTATTTTTTGCTGTATGCATTCGCTTTACAACACCTGTATACTGAGACAGTGAACTTCAATTGGTAACAGTAGGCCTATCCGACATAAAGGAGGGCGTACTCGTATACATACCAGAACACAGAAATTTCTCAAATAATTTAGCAAAGTTTGATATTTCAGATATGGATCTGTCGCTAGAAGGTAATATAGGATCGCTCTTTTTCTGGTAATCCTCCATTTATTGAGAAACATGCAATTATATTCTAGATAAAAGCAAAAAGTGTAAATAAAAATGGTGTGATAGAAGGTTTTCAATAATTTAATTATCAATTAAACAAATGACCAAGAGATTTGATGATTTGGGACAACTCCCCACCATTACAAAAACATTTTAACATAAATTCATAAAGAATCCCATTGACGTACCTAATTTCAATAATAATATTCCTACTTATCAAAATCAAACCATCTAAAATTTCTCAATATAATTCGTTAAAAATATAAATACGACTTTGTTCCTAAGAATCTTGCGGTAAAACTGATCCAATTGGCAGCGGTTGTACATATACACGCACAGACACATACACAAGGAAAAGGACCGATTCAAGGAGAAAAGGCGATTTCTAACTCTTCGGTGGAAAACGAGACCCGCTTCCGTTGTGAGATTTAAATCCGCTGGGCCAGTACAACAGGGAACCGTTTGGGCATTTGGGGAATTTGCTCGATTTTCCTTTGACGAATTTGTATTGCGAAGGCGGCTGGAACTCAAGAAGGACGCTAATTTAATACGATCATTTCCACAAAATAACCGGTAATTGGATTAGGGAATTTTCGAGTTGGGTTTGAGCCTTTGTATGCTGTATATAGAGTGTTATAATCAAGAAGATAATATCCTGGAAAAAAGGAGAATTCTTTCATGTACATATATGTATATTGCAATTTAACTTCTATATAAATGGGCGTTATACTAAATAAAGTATATGTAGAGTAGATATAATGTGTTTATAAAAATTAAAAAATTAATTATTTAATTTTTTTCAATTTCGGAGTCCAACGTGCTACCACCTTATCCACTTCTAAATTTTGCTAACTTGGTGCAGCCTGCGATTATCCATCGTCATCGGTAGTCCACCGCCGGCTTCCCCATGAGGTGATTAGGGAAAGTTTGGTCTAGCCTTGGTTGGTACATGTCTAACTTCATGAACCCGCAGGCCCCAGAAGGACCCCAAGATGACTTGTTTTTGCATATTGCGGGTAAGTATGTTTATGGTTTTTAGGTTACAATTTTATTCATTTTAGGTGTTCTTGGAATACGGCTTTATTCCTTCCATGGAACCTATTGTCACAAGGACAAAGTAAATGGTGAAGTCTTCGCAGGTAGAATTATTTCAAGTGGTAGTATAAAACCTTCAGGGCATACCTATCTTTTCTACAGCGACTATCTTTGATACTGATATTCAGAACCTTCTTTTGGTATCCCTTGGTATGGAATACGTCAACTTGGATCGCAATTATATTCTTCTGTTTCAAAAATGTCACGACTTTGGACAGTTAATGGTTTTTCTGATGTTTATAAAAGCGGCTGTAAGGGGACTTGCTCATAGGCTCAGATAACAATGATTTATTGAGTTCATGCTGCAGTCTGCTTTGCTTAATATTATTACCACTGACTGCAATTGGCTTGCAGGACAGGCTCGTGTTGTAACCTCAGATGAAAATGTGAGTCAGTTGGAAAATGGCTTTACATGTAAATAAAGGGCACAGTTAAGTTTGAGGACTTTTTCAAATGTTTAGGATCAGTTTCGGAAGTGTTCATTGTATTATTCATACTCTTGGCTATCGCAAGTTGTTGTTTGGTGGCTTCCAGGCAGCTTGCTCATAAAGAGAAGAATTCGTGGTTAGTTGAACCACTGCAGTATTTGATACGCAATAAAGAATGAGATAATGTATTTTTACATTAAATTGTGTGGAGTTGTCAATACTTTATCACTAAATCAAACAGTGTATTAGATACCTGTTCAAAAATTAGTATACTAAAACCTCTGTTAACGGACACCTCTCAATAACGAATACCTCTCTAAGGACAGTTACCAATTTCCTAAACTCATTACATTCTAAAGTACATAACAAACACCTCTGGGTGACGAACCCTCTCTAGAACGAAGCGGATATCGAAATCAACAAATTTATCCCATATTTGGTTTAAAACCTACTTCTGCGTAACGAATCTAAATTCGGACATTGGTCAAAGTGTAGAAACTCAGTGGCGATTTAACTGATTAATGGATTGTGTTCGCGAGTTCCAAGAAGTTAGTACTGTTGAAGAGGAAATTTCAATAACTACTAGTGTCACTTGTTCATTCTAAACTGAAGGACCTGAATTTCATCACTTTCGGTTCAAATTTTTATGGCTCTCTTGCATCTGGGCATCAACGAGCTAGGAGGTTAAGCTAGGAGCGAGCGCCCTAAAACTAAAAAAAAAGCTCAACCCGCTTGCTCTATCTGTTTCGATGCTAGGGCGTCTCAAAGTTAAGAAAAGGCCTTTACATGAGGAAATTAGGTTGCGACAAAACATTATTGAGATCCCACTTGTGCCGATCGAAAAGGTTTTGTTACCACCGTTCCACATCAAATTAGGAATTGTTAAAAATTTCGTAAAAGTATTGAACCCACACGGAAATGCATTTAACGAATTGCGTCGTATTTTTCCACGGTTAAGTGGGATGCAAATAAAAGAAGGTGGATTTCTGAATCTGAATGTTTATTGAAATTTCATTTTGTATTACAGGAATATTTAATAGACCGGACATTCGTCGTTTGATGAGGAACAAACGATTAGAAAATGCACTCATTGACGTGGAGCTTGTGGCAAGGGATTGTGTGAAAGCGGTTATTGACAATGTTCTCGGAATTCATCGATCCGAAAATTGGCGCATACTAAATGAAGACATACTCACTGCTTTTCACCGTTTAAATGTTCGAATGTCATTAAAAATTCATTTTTTTGCATTCAAAATTCACCGAACAATCACCAAACGAATCCGATGAGCATGGCGAGCGTTTTCATCAAGCGACGGTGAGGCTTGAGCATTGGTGCAGCGGTTAAAAAGCTACATGCTCTTTTTGGTGACATTTGTTGGAATTTTCAAGAGGAAGATGACGATACAGAAGAATCAGGGCAATCAGAGAATTAAAAATGAAAAAACAGGGAAAATGTTTTTTTGCAAAAAAATGATGACAAATCAACTGAATCGATTCAATTTAAATAGTTTCTATTCTTCCATATTTCAATTCAATAAATGGTGAAAAAGTGATAAAAATTCCTTTTTTTGGGGGCCTAAAATCTTTAAATTGAAATTGCTCGAAAACGCGAGCTAACCTTTAAAAACGGTTAGCACCGTTGGATTCAACATACTCGAATTAGGTTCACCCCCTTAGTACCCAATTTGTTGAAAAAGAAGTCTTCAATTCGAGCACAGTGTAATAAGTGAGTACTGAACACGGTTTATTACTAGGTCAAGTATTCAGTTGAGTATCTCTCATTTATTATGGTCGAATATTTTCCATTTGATATGTATTGCTTTAATAATAGGGCTCGAAAATTATCAACTTTAATTCGAAAGCAAATTGTAATATCTGCTAATCACGCACAATCCGTTTAGATTAAAACATTGTTTACACCACTCCATTTATTTCATAAATTTATACGTAATATATGTACGTCCAACAGCTACATACATGTAGTTGCATATTCGCCAACTAATCACAAATAGAAAAATAAATTTTTAATAGCAAGGCACGAGCATGCCGAACACAATAACGTCAATAATGCGAATAACAGCAACGACACAGTAATAACATTATAACGCGTGTCCATGTGCTACATTTATATAGATTTAATCCGGCTTCTAACTCTATAATTGGGGAAGGGAAGAGCGAGGGGGTAATGAATAAATCGCTTTTAATGAAAGTGCCCCGAATAATTGCACGATGTACGAAATTTAACGCTAGAGAGAGTTGCACTCGCACAATTTCAGCATTATCGAAAATTTATTAGTGCCTAATATAATTATTCACGTATTTTGGCGGAGGTGCCGGTTCGAAAAATCGCTTTTTACTAGGGTTGATAGATATTAATCTAAAAATGGACATGCCATTAGATACAGGTTGTTTACTGTAACGCTAGTCAAAGACGCGTTCTACTAATAATGACTATAAATGAAGTTATGGACAGATGTGCTCCAAAAAGCTTTAAAAATTGCTTAAATAATAATAATAATAATTGTAATAATAATAATAAGCTTTATTGACCAACAGAAAATTCCAATTACTGGAGAAGTAGTTAATTAAGCAAATTACAAAACGAGTACAAAAAATAAGTAAGAGTAACAGGTTATAAAAAATTATTAAAGTAAAAAGCAATGACTGTCTTTATGTATGTAAAGAATCGTGAAAAATATTACATTGCAAAGAAATGAGATTAAAGTTTGTACAAACCATATAAATAGATGATTTTACAAGAGCATTTGTTCGAGGAAAAGATAAACGTATTTGAATACTGCACCAGAGCATGGGCTTATAAATTGTAATCTTTGAAGTAGTACCGAGCAGTCAATGCGGCCATTACACAATTTCCAGAGAAATACCAAACTGGAGGATACGCGCCGAAAGTTAAGAGAAGGTAATTTAAATTGGGAGAACAGTAATATATGATCAACGTCTCTCGGTGGGTACATTCCGTCTTGCCGGAGCCAGAGGAGTTTAGCAAATCTGCGTTGGACTAATTCCAATTGGCGTTTATGCGTTATATGGTGGGCGCGTATTCCAGACGGGACCTAACAAGAGCGTAGTATAAAGATTTCAAGGCTACTTCATTGGTAAACTGCCTGCAATTTCGCACTATAAAACCAAGAGATCTTCTAGCTGCATGGGAGATGCTGATAATGTATTGCGCAAAAGTGATTTTGCTATCAAACAAGATCCCTAGATCCTTAATTAGTTCGACACGTTCGATGTTAACTTGATTAAGCTCGTAGTTGAAAGTAATTGGTGTAGATGCACGTGTGAATAAAATAACTTTACATTTGCTGATATTCAGAGGTAGATTATTTGATGTACACCATTGAGAGATATTTATAAGATCGCTTTGCAAGAAGTAGCAATCCTCGAGGCTGGACACCTTACGATACAGCTTCATGTCGTCAGCGAACGGTAATGCATTCGACAATGCACATGTACTTATATCGTTAATAAATAAGTTGAAGATCAAATGTCCAAGATTAGACCCTTGAGGGACTCCCGAAGAAGCAACGTATTGACGAGAGTAGAAGCCACTATAAAAGATATAAAAATATTGAAATCTATTGAATATGATTGAAACAGGTGCACAAGCGAATCGCTAAGCCTAAAAGACATAAGTTTGTATGGAATTAAAGAATGGTCAAGGTAAATTGACATGGATTGGTTACAGTAGATCCTTTCACGGTGAAGGCATGTTGGCAAGAAGAAATGCTGTTTTTAACGCAATGGTAAATAGCAGTGTATAAGCATTATTTAAACCATTTGGCAAAATTTAATAAGATAGTTATTGGGCGATAGTTGGATATGTCAGCCGCGTTTCCGGATTTTAATATGTGTACAATGCGTGCAACTTTTCATATATCGGGAAAAAGTGAAGTTTTCAGGACTAAATTAATGATTTTGAAGAGAGGATGTACCAATAGGAGTTTACAATCTTTAATAAAAAACGAGGGAATTTGATAATGTCCAGAGCTGCGACTATTCTTTGGCTTATTTATGCAAAGCAAAATGGAATTCTCAGAAAATTCAGTAATGTTTATGCAAAATGAACGACTAAACTATATTTCCAGAAATGCGACTCCTTTGCTTTTTATGGCGAATAAATTACCAGAAATTCATTGGATTGTTAACAATATCACGTTGAACGTTATTAAGGCAGTTGGAGTAGGCCTCTGTTGTTTTCTAAAATACTGCGAGGTTCTCTAAACTGCCGCAACGAAGCAGCACGACCGAAACCTCGGTACTTACGGAGGAAATTAGATTTCAATTTGATGTTATTTATTATTTCAGGTGTGTACCATTTAGGATAAGTTCGTTTTCTAGGGAAAATATGGGAACATAGATATCAAGCAAAGAATAAATGGTTGTGTGAAACATGTTACATGCAGTAGCCACATTGGAGCAGCTTTCTAAGAAGGACCAATCCACATCGCACACGGCTTGATATAAACATGAAAAATTCGCTTTTCTAAAGTTATACGTCCATGAAGTTCGACGGTAAGGCAAAGCCAGTAGATACATCTATCAAAAGAGCGAGATGGTAAGTATCTTCGGACACTAGAGGCGAAAGTTGTGTTGAACTAAGTCACAGAAGTTAAGCAAATTATTAATTATATTGGACTTGAAATCATTAATACCGTTAGTGCAGAAATAAGCGCAGTTGAAATCCCTAACAGGTAAAATATTGGAGAAGTTGGAAAGAAACTGTTCAAATTCATCGAAAAACGTCTCGAACTCTTGATAAGCTAGATCAGGAGGTACATATATATAACAGGAATACGTATAACACATCACATTTAGAGCTAAATTTAAAACCAATAATGTCTGTGAATAGAAAATTACTTAATTCATTTGTAAGATCCAAAGTAGTAGCGTTGTAGTCGTTCCTGTAAGCCAACAGTATTCCTCTGCGTCAATATCTACCAATAGCTTCAAATTTTAGATCACAGCGAAGAACAGCATACGTTGAGGGAGACAAATCGTCACTAGGGATATCATCAGAGAACCACGTTTCAGACATACAACATCAATAAAAGATGAAGAAACTTCTAACATTTTGGTAATAAATCTTATGCATTTGATCTTTAGTTTCTCCCCATTGGCATTGCGCTGTTCCATCTCAGACCGTAACGTTTTATAGTGCCGGGCCTGACGTGGTGTTTGATCACTGGAAACTCTCACATTCTCAAAACCAATAGAGTTTCGAAGTTTACTTAAATTTCTAATGCCGTACGAATAGACTTTGGGGTGTTAAGTACAACCTTGATGGATCTTGCGCTGGAGCGCGTTGGGTTAATTCTATCCAACCGAAAAAGAGAAGTTGTTGCTATAAGATAATTTTCCCAAAATAGTTGCAACAGCACCATAATCATTGGTATTCACGCCGGACCCAGAGTCGTCCTCCTTCACACCGTAAAGAATAACACTCCTGTTTTCGCGTTCACGCACCTCCCGAACTAGGTCCTCGAAGGTATCTTCGGAGAAGACTTAAGACTTAATCCCAGACTTCTCAAGTTTGTAGAGCAGAAGATAGTGGTTCATACAATCGAATGCCTTAGAAAGATCTGTTAGCATACTCAAGTAAGGCACTCCATTAACAGCATTATAGTATAGACGACTTATGAAACCACTTTTTAGTTTCATAAGTTGATTTGTATGATAACGCTGTGTCAGTATATGGAGTAAAATCGTGTTGAGTCTCATTTAGCAATCGGAAACGATGGAAATAGTTTATTATCCTAATATTAACTATAGTTTCATATAGCTTAGAAAAAATAATAAAATGCAAATAGGGCGATAATTGCTAATATCATTGGTTGCTGTAGAAACAAAAGAATCATTCATATCCCTCTTTATGCCTTAACACATCACTATATTTTTGTTCACATTGAAGTAAGGCTTTTTTAAATATAGGATACGATTTTCCTTATTTTGCTTTTGCTTAAAGTGCCTTTTTTTTGACATTTATTGTACTTTTCTTCATACCTTTGATCTCAAAGCAAGATGGAATTATATAAAGTCTGGGAAACTACCTTTCTCCTAATGCAAACACCAGTCATCCATTTCGCAAATCCTTCCGATGAACATGAAATGCCAGAATCGTTTACACCGACGAGAGTTCTAGTTCTGTTTCATAAGCTACGTGACTTCCAGCTTATTGAGGATCTTATTTCTGCAAGAGTAATACGAAAACGGTATACCATTTTCCACTCTATATCATTTAAACTCTCTCGAGTAAATCGGGTCTTGTAAAGCGCATTTACGTCGATTTCAACCAAACTATTCATTCGGAGATTAAAACGTGCGATAACGTTAGTTCTCTCGTATAAATAAAGCGGTAGTTGACTAGTTCTGAGGTGTTGTATGTTAGGTAAAATTGAATAATCTGAATTAACGTTAACTGCTTACTATTTTATGAGATAATATCTGAAAAATTTGAATCTCACTTATTTTTGCAGGAATAAGAGATTACAATTGTTGTTAATCGTTGAAATGGTGACTTAACTTTTGATTTTGTGATATTAATAACTACGTACAGCTAGATAAATGTAGAATTTATTAAATTGCAAATATTCAACTTGTTTTGGAATGTATCACCAAAATAGACTTTGAAACGTTTTGGGCGGTTGGTAAAGGTGTAAAGTTCATAGAATCGTTTTCAGGACATCCATCTTCCTCTCTTCCAGGCATGATTACTAAGGTTCGACAAACGAGTGCAACGTCAAAGGCGTATCGCGCGAAAGTAGGTACGTGAGATACAGTATTATTAAAAAGTAATATATTCTTACCTGTTATTGACGTTTTGATGTCCACTGCAACAAAACACTACTGCCCCAAGACGTCAAGACGTCAATAAAAGGTAACAATATATTATTTTTTAATAATACTGTATCTCACGTACCTACTTTTGCGCGATACGCCTCTGACGTTGCACTCGTTCGTCGAACCTATACAAACAAATATTTCGCCGTGTCGGCCCCTCGTCATCGATTCTATTCTCATGGACCCGTCAGACTCCCCACAAAAATAGTTGTATCAACTATTATTAACACATAATTATACATAATATATATATAATAAGGTGTGACTGTCGATAACACGTAACCTCTCTTGTGTGCTCGGTTATATATCAGTCATGGGGATTCAACATGAAGATTTTACTGTTCAAATAGTTTTATCTTCTTACGTTATATTTAACAACATTATTTTTGGACACGAGGAGATGTTTTTAAATTTAATAATAAAATGTAAACATGTAATAAGTGTAATAAAGGTTTTAATACAATATATTTTAAATTATATCACTGAACGTAGCCATTTTGGAAACTGATATATGTAAATGTCATATTCACAGCAGTGAACGTATTGCAACAATTATAATAACATGTTCTGCAAATACCCTACTTAAAAATGAATGTGGGAAAAGTAATGATAGATTAGGTAAAACACCACATAATAGGAAAGATAGATTAAGTAAAATACCACATATTAGGAAATTAAAGACCCTGGTTAAATAGCATGTCTGTAAATTTTCTCGTGAAATTGAACAAAATTTCAAATAAAATTGCAATTACTGTATCATTTCAACCTTAGTTTCGTCCAAATAGATGCACAATTACAAATAATAATATATATTAGTCGATTAAATATCAACCACAAAAACATCTTTCACGAAAACGGTGCTCGGTTACGTGTTTGGTGTTTGCTTTGAAACTTCGTTTTTTCCAAAATAAAATTGAATGGGTTGCGAAGAAGGGCTCAGTTGACGACTGACATTCTCTTTAAACCGAAAGCCCTTTAAAGACTTAAAAAGGAAATGCAAAAAAACGATTCCTTTACCGCTTAGGCTAATATCGTTTCCACATTAAAGAAATCCTGGCAAAACCAGAGTTTTCAACAAACTGTGCGAGACCGGAATGCTTCCCAGCACTAACATAACATCTGACCGAGCTACTCGACAAGGTTTAGAAGAAGTAGAAAACATTCTGGATTTAGTAGAAGAAGCAACGACCAGTTCACGAAGAATTGGTACTTAATTGGGCATTCCACAAAAAAGAGTCGTAGACACACTTCACGAGCAAGGTTTATATCATTACCACATTCAACGCACACAGCACCTACAATCGGAAGATTGTGTTAAGTGTATGGAGTTTTGTCGGTGGATAATAATGATCATCGTATTGTAACGCGCATAATTTTTACGGATGAAGCAACATTCACCCATGACGGCACTTACAACACTCGGAACTCACATGTATGGTAAGACGAAAATACCCACGCCACAGTCGAAACTAATTTTCAGTACAAGTTTCCGGTAAACGTGTGGTGTGGTGTGGTCCATAGTTATTTAATCGGCCCTCTCAATTTGGAGAATCGCCTCACAGGAAAGCACTACTTAATTTTTTTACAAAATGCATTACAAGGACTACTGGAGGATGTTTCTCCAGACATTATCCAATGTATTATCAGCATGATGGAGCTCCTGCATATTTTGCTCGTCAGGTCATGCAGCATTTGGGCGATAGGTTTTCAGGGTTCCGGTGGTCCTATTAGTTGGCCTCTAAGATCTCTAGACCTCACCCTACTGGATTATTGTTTATGGAGTGGTTCAGGAATGAAGTTTACAAGGTAAAAGCCGATACTCAGGATGTAGTAATTCGACGTATTAAAAATACTGCAGTCGATATTAAAGAAAGACATGAAGCAATCAGGAGAGCAAACCCTTCGTATACGAAGCATAAAATGTTTAGAGGTCAATGGCGATATTTTTGAACATTCGTCCGTAGGTGCGAGAGAGACGGGAAAGAGGGTCAACATTGAGCAAATTGTATGGGACTTGCGAAAGAGAGGGAACCAGGTGAAGGCTTGCGATCGAGCGAGATCGAAAGAGGGCTGTTTTTCCTATAAAATAGGCGTACTTTCGTTCGAAACGGGGGTCCGCAAGTTTACTAACCAGTCTTCGGTAATTCGAAAATTTGACGCCGTAGTAAAAAAGAAACGCCGAACCCGTCGCCGTTGTTTGGGCAAGACGTGAGATTTATGATACCATATTGCAGAGTAGACAAATAAATATCTTTTGATTATCACAAGCCTGGGTATCGATTAGTAAGAGAGTGGGCTGGCACCGCATGCATACAGAATACATATTGCGATCCAACGGCAGTACTGTTTAGAACTTAATAGAGAGCGCATGGTATTATTGCAAGTGGAATTATCGTTAATTATTATTAATTAATTGTAAACCAGTGGTCTTGTGGCACTGAAGCATTCCTATGTCAACTTTTTTGTCTTCAATAGAGCGTCCTGTATATTTTTATGTTCTTAGAAAAGTGATTAAAAGATGAAATGAATAGATTAATTGTTTAAAATACACAATGAGCTCATTTTTGGAAGCAGTAAATTTATGAACTCATATTCGTTAGGACTTTCTGTTTTTTTTCACGAATGCTATACATAATTAGAATATTCTACGTCTGTTTCTACACCTTGTATAAATAGATAAAATCCACTTTAAACAAATTAGAATTTAGAAACACTTGTAAACACATTCAATTTCCGATTGGTTCACTCTAATAATTAACGCCTAAATGTTTAGCAAACCAGCGGAAATCTTCAAGTGTGCCAAGCACAGCTAAAACCGCAGACTTCGTCTTTGTATCTGTTGCGAGAAGGAGACAGCGCCTTAGAGCGAATTGGAACGATAAGGAAAGAATACCATCGTTCATATATAGATAGATGTTCCATTTGGTAGATTAGAAAAACAAGCTGCCCGTCCTTTCGACCAACAGTAATGCACTTACGATGGTTTACACAAATTAACCGTAACGAATCAATATCTGATTAGATTGGAGTGAAGAAGTAAAGGAAAACAGCTGAAGGTTGAAATTGATTGATTGAGGTTCAGAATCAGTTTGAATTTGGTTATTTCATGAAGGGATTTAAAAAATAATGATAGTTCTGAAATAAAATATATGATTTTCTATATTTTTATTAGTGTCGTACAGAGTTTAGCATGAAAACTACCAAACTCGCGGCTGAACGGCATTTTTAACATTTAAGTGTCTATCAGAATGATTGATAAGATATATAGCAATCTATTTAAAATCAAAAAGTTGAAGGCCGTTACGGAAATTTGGAACACTCTGTATATTTGTAAATAATTTTTCAAAATAGGTTGTGATATTGTGTATACGTATAGAAAATCTCATTTCTCTATCTTTGGTAATTTTTACGCTAAATTCCGTCATCAGACTAATGCCACACCCGGTACACAGTATGTTAAAAATACCGCTGTCATTGCCTCCACGACGAATACCGTTCAGCCACGAGCGCTCCGGCAACATTGCAGTTCCTTCCGTTTGTTGATAAAAAATGTTGTTAATTTGGAAAAAAAAATGGTTTCATACAAAGTCTTGTCAAAGAAATTAAGTTAACTTCTCTATCCATTTGGTTATCTAACAAAAGATTTTCTAAATATTCCAAAGTTAAATCAACCGAAACACTAGGAAATAGTGAACTTACGTCAAACTAGACTAAAATTTCTTTGTCAGTAAGTTCAATGTCTTTAATTCTTTCAATGAACGCGTAAGAATTTTTAATAGCCAAATCGGAAAACTGTACGAGTAGCTGGTTCAATTTGTCAGATAACCATTTGGAAAGTAAGTACAGCCTTGGATAAAATTATTAGGCACCCTCGCATATGGTTTGTATCTTAACTTTCACCAGTAAATAAATGAAACGGATGGTATAAATGTAATATTTTATTTAAGAAAAAGTAAAATTCAATATCATGTTGATCCTCTTGGGAGTTTATTACAGCAGTTATCCTTTTCAGTAAACTAGCAACAAGTTTCTTGCAAGTAGAAGCTGATATTTTATTCCATTCCTCTATTACCGCTCTTTCTAACTTTTGTTTGGATGTACATTTTCGAGTACGTACCTTCTGCTTTAAAATGACCCACAAATGTTCTTACACCCTCACATTACTGTCGTAACTAACAGCGCAAAACACAATAAGCTCTATTAACTTCCAAACATGCGATATAACTCGGTAATTCCTCGAGGAATATTTAGATATATTATTTATAATTCCCCGAATGATTAAATAACTGCATAGATGGCATCAGTTTTCTAATATAACGAAATATAAGGGATGCCTAATAATTTTGTCCAAGGTTGTACGTTGGACTGTTGATGTTCGAAACAATGGGAAACAATACATTCTAGGTAGTACCGTTAGTCTAAATCGTAAATTATCGCTAATGACAGCCTTACATCCTAACATGGTCTTTTTGGTTTCTGTAATCATTTTAGACAAAGGATTTTTTGATAATTTTAAATAAGAACTTTGTCACAAAGTGGAGTTGACTCGATTAAAATAATCCTCTTTGTCTAAGATGACTACAGTGTAGCGGCTTACATAGCCCAGATCCCCGGGGAAACGACAACATAGCTTCTCTTCGCTCTATTTTATCTAGGTAATTATTTTTCGTATTTAATGAAACTTCCTCCTACAAACACACCAAATTAAATATCACTTTTAATAAATCGTCAAGTCTGTTAGAGAACGTGCATACTTTAAGGTTACAGATACTCATTAATGCCAGTTTGTTAGACACTAGATCGTGAATTCTAGTAGAATATTGCAGATTAATGCAACTATGTATATTAAAAGAAAAATCAATTAAGCAAAATATAATCTAATTGTAATTATTGCAACCATGAAAAATGTATTGTAGTAGGTTGTGGTTCAAAATAAAAAAGATATTGTCAATAACAGATGAGCGAAGAGTATCAGTACTGTATAAATTTAATTTTAAGTTCAAGTTTGATTCAAGTTCGGTTATTTGAATAAACGCGGGGTTTCTTACGTGGCGCGCTGTTCCGTAACACTCATAACTAACTTGGATATCTCCAATAATATTTACAAAAAAAAAACTACATAAGCTACATTTTCATTGCTGTATACACGTTTCTTTGAAAGAACATTTTTTTCTAAGAGCAATTTAATAGGAAAGAGAGATAGGTAGTTGTATTAAAAAACAAATCAAGTTTTGACACTTTTTCCATTTGAAAGTTTAATCATAATTGTCGAACACGCTGTATAATGTTCTCAAAATATTTATTTCGTTTCTAATCCTACCCTACCCGGTCAAGACTTCTGCAAAATTTGAATCTCTCAAGTTAAACACTTTCACAGTTATAAAAGTTTACATGCACTCGTCCATCTGTCACAAATTTTCAAAAAATCCAAATATTTCAAATATGGTTAGCAATAGCAAATAGTTGTTTCATCACGCGCACCTTAAAATTGAACTAGGAATTCATAAATGTAACCGGAAGTTCTAGATAATTGAAAATATTTTAGTTATATAATAGTATATGTAGGCTTTAGTATATTGCTAAGTTTTCTGAATTTTCACATATCGATTGATGCGGTTTCTCGTGAGACAGCCTCTATTTAAAACGAGTTCCAAATTTGAAAAAACAATGTTGCTACACAAAAATTGCTAGCGTGTCAATTATTTTCTACAACCAAATAGTTTACCTCAACACTCGATCCGAATTCTGTTGTAAAGGGCAAGGCAATCTTTGTAAAATCCCCATTCACCCTATTGTAATACCAATAGGAAAAACCGCGAAAACAATAGACTAGTTGCCAGCAACTCTACTGTTAGCTAGAGTTACAATACCCTTATTGTGTGCTCGTATATACATATATACATCACGCTGTCACCTTACCGAAAGGCCTTCATTAATTCGAACTTTCAATGGATGCACTAGCGTGTGTGCAGTGTACCATGTATCATTTAACCACGGCAATAATGGTCTTTTCCATGGGCAGTCGTAGTCCGTTCCGTGCGATGTACTTATATACGGGTAGCATAAGTCACTATATCTATATGTATGGTTGATATCCGCCATAAATTTCGGCCTTTTCTGCTAATTGACAAACACGTGGCGCGTAGGCCTGGGTGATGTGGTGGAAGGGGATCATCTGGCGGCGCGTAAATCGCACCTGAATACGTCCGGAACCCTATCGATGCGATTCAATTAGTTCGACGGTAAATCAAATTCTCGGCAACGGGATCTAGTCAATTTGGTAGCAATGGTATACTGCCACAGCAGAGGCTTTATTGGCAACATTGATGTATTGTTTCTGTAGAGAAACAAGGAGTTGTTTTGGGAAAAATATGTAGCTGGCAATTGAAAAATAAATTGTTTTAATTATAAAGACATTGTATATTGGTTAAAGGCAGCTAAAAAATAGAAAATGGAATGGAGGCTACACGGTCCTGTGTAGATTGGTTGTAAAAATTATACTGGCTGCATGGAAAGAATATCAAACGTAGTAGCCTATATAAAGGTCTGTGCAGTTAGAAGGAATTATATCAGGAAAAGTACGTTGTAATTTTGACTTGCTTTGTAACGTGTCAAATTCTACTTTGTAAATGTAATTGAATTTCTGACTGTTAAGGGTTGTCTTGTGTTTACAACAGATAGCGCTACGTTATCTTTTGTAGCCTTCAAAATTTATAAATTTGGTAATTTCGATTATAAAGGTTGGTTATTGAATAATTTTCATCACGTTTTTCTTCTCTTCCTTCTCCGTATTCCTTATGCCCTTTAGAGCGTCGGATCGAATTGCATATTACTCGTCTCCCTTATCCATGTTTTCTATCCCTTCCGGTCCCTTGCACATATTTTGATCTCACGCAAGGTTTTTCCGCGTCCTGCACCTATTTCTTTTATTCCTTCAATCCATGCCTTTCTTGGCCTGCCCTGCTTTCTCCTCCCCATCCTTCCCGCGTCAATCACCCTTGGCACCAATCTATCTTGATTCGTTCTTGTTATGTGACCAAACCAATTTCATTGCCTGTTTTCTAGTTTGACTCTAATTGGTTCTTGCTTTGTCATCTGTCTTATTTGTATGTTCCTTATTCTGTCGTAGTTTGTTTTCCCGGCTATCCTTCTGAGGTATTTCATTTCCATAGTATTTATTCGTTGGTGGTGTGTTTCCAGAGGTATCCAAGTCTCACTTGCATATAATATTGATTGTAGAGTGATGGTATTGTATACCTTAGTTTTTATGTTTATGTCTATTTCCTTTTTACTGAGTATTGCTTTATTCAATGCATGGTATATATTTGTAGTATTCTATTTTCTTTTTGCTATTTTCAGATCAAGTTTTCCGCCATTTGAGATGACACTGCCTGAATATTCGTAGACCGTTATTACCTCTAGTTTTTGTTGATTGCATGTTATTGTTCTTTATTCTTCTGTTAATATTGCATCATTTATTATCATTATTTTACTTTTTTCTATATTTACTTCCATCTTCAGTTGTTCTAATTCATTTGTCCATATGTCTATTATTGACTGTATTTTTCTTTTACTATCAGCAATCAGTATTATGTCATCGGCGTACATCAGACCATCCAGATTTATGGGAGTAAGGTTTCTGTATCCAATTGTGGTTTTTTCAGTTTTTCTTCTAGTGTTTTTCATTATTCTATCCATCAATATGATAAATAATAGTGAGCTCATATTATTCCCTTGCTTCACTCCTCTGTCCATTTGAAAAGTTCCCGATCTTAGGCCCACAATCTGCACTTTTCCATTCACCTTCTGTTAAGTACTTCTTATTACATTTATTAATTTTTGTTTACTTGCAGCTCATGTAAGCATCTCCAAACTCATTTTCTTTCTACCATATCAAAAGCTGCCTTTAGGTCAATGAAAGCCAGGTAAAGTCGTTTCCGACTGTCTATAGCTCTTTCAATTATATTTCTAATAATACTTATATTGTTATATGTTTGCTTGTTTGTACTAAATGCAGCTTGCTCGTGCTCTAGTTTTCCTTCTATATTTGTCCTTAATTTTTTCTCTAAAATTCGGGTATAAATTTTAAATCCTACGGAGGATAAACAGATCGCTCTGAAATTCTCACAATGTGTCGAATCTCCCTTTTTAGGTATAGGAACGATTAGATTATTTTCCCAATCTTTGAGGATTTTTTCCGTTTTCCACGCTTCATTGCATATTCTATGCATCCATCTTATACCTTCCTTACTCATCCATTTCATCATCTCCTCCTTTATCCACTTTAATATTTCTAAGCGCATTTTCGGCTTCTTCATATGTTATTTCTTCTATTTCATTCTCTTCGATTTCTTCATCCACTTCTACACCATCTTCATTTGCAGTTTTTTGTCTTTGTTTAAGTTTGCCAGCATAGTGGCTTTCCGATATCTTTATCACATTTTTCTTTTCCTTTATTTTTTTGTTTTGGTTCTTTTTTTGTAACTAAATTTACCTAAGTTCATTGCAACAGAATGCACGACGTCGATTAGTAATTAACATCGCTCTTTCTGGAGTCGACCGTGAACTAAGAAGGTACGTTTGCAAAAGTCTGCTGAGGCGGTTAGCCTCTGCCTAAATAGGATTTAAAAGATTTTTACAGCTATCACAATTAAGTACTGTGTTTGGTTCTAATTCATTTTTTTTATAACCATCACCGACATTATCGGATATAGTCAATTATATTTTACGACGGCACGCCAGTGTTAGTAACCTTCGATCATCGGCTAGCAAACCCTCCATCCAACCGAGATAATTAATTATTTTAATCATATTTCATTAGGTTTATGCTTATAGATCGTTATTTTCTACATTTAGGTTTTTTTTTTTGTACAGTAAGCTTCAGTTGAGCATAGCTCAGATAAGTGGACTTACCGTTTTGTTTGTTTCGTTTCACAACCAGTTACCACTGCGACGACGTTTCTCAACAATAGCTGACATTACGCTCTTACTGATTGAATCTGTATTAAGCTGTTCAACATTTTTCAGAGGCTTATTTCAATGTTCGATTTCCGTATAAGCGAAGCTCTACTATAAATCCTTTTTTTTCAGATCATTTTCAAAGTGATTATAACACGAGCCTAGTGCCTAGTATTAGTATGACAGTTAATTACAAAGAAGTCAAACATGACAAATGAACATCGCACAAACAATTCCACAGCACTTTACACTTTTGTACTGTTTATTTTGGCGAATATCGTACTTGAATGTTAGTCCTGCTCCATCTATCATATTTATACATCTCTGTGGACTTTGACAAACGCTTTTACCTAGTTTAGCTATAAACTGGTGACCTCAATTTAAGTACAACCATATGTGCCACATACATATATCCATTGAAATTACATTAAAAAAAAGAACAGAGAAAATCCTAAATCAACAGCATTGAAACAATACTATATGCATACTTAATAAAGAACTAATATTTGCTATAGCGGAAAAATCTATTTGCATATCCCATTTTCCGCAAACAACGAATTAATAGGAAAAGGTAAAGTGCGTATGTAGGTCACAGGCCTTTTAGCGTATCAAAAATGGTGCATAGTTACATTTTTTTTTCGGTGAATAGGTGGCGCCACCTGCAGTCGTTGTCATTGTACATACTATATATTCTATGGAAAACGAGCGCTAGCCTAGTAAAGTAGTTTCCTTTTTTTCAGTAAACCATGCGCTATTAGAGAGTAATTAAATCCTATTCGGTTCGATTGAACAAGCTTTAGGCGAAATAGATTCACACCCTTTTTAATAAAACGTTGGCTATTTCAAGCATGCAATTTTCTAATCAGAAACACTAAATTCGATACTAAAATGCAGCTCTTCTCATCTGTACAAGAATAACAATTATACATTGTCACATTTTTGATATGCTTTCGATATACTTTATCTTTCTTAAATATATTTTTATTCAAAACGAATTTGACTAATCTACTGATTAGTGTGAAGTATACCGATACTTTTCGTGTCTGTTATGCTATCCCATAACCAGAAAAATGCAGACCTGTGTTATTGGTTTTGGAGGTTTGTTTTTAGCTTTTTTGGGAGCTGTCTCTCTACAAATACTATTTGACTATTTGTAGATTAAACAAAATTAAAGGAAGCGACGAAAACTAATAACTATAACGGGGTAATTTATATTGTGTGGTATCGCTTTACGTTGACGAACAACGCAGGCCTTACACATCGGTTAGAGGCATGTACAAATATACATATACATAACTCCAATACTGCATTACACAAACGCCGGATGATGATATATGTATGTGAACTGCCACGCGTTTACGTAACATCGGGATACTACTGCGCGTTGCCTTAATAGGTAATTATGATCGCTTGTCATATTCGTGTCCCTTCGGCCGGTACACACACTCGGTTGGATAACCGAATTACGAGGTTCGAATTAGCGACATGTCCGGATGCGCAAATTGAATCGGGTATTACTGAATAGATCGCTAAATGTTGAATACCACCTTACTTAGAGGTGTATTGTGACAAATATCTACGCACGGTGATTATACACAATGCAAAGCTTCATTTGTTGGGAATCCCCCAGAGATCCATATTAGGACCGTTACAGCTTTTCCCGAATGAGACGCTAAAATTAATATATTGTAGTTTAGTCCAATCCGTGTTGAATTATGATCTCGTGTGGTATGCCTCAGTTGCTATTTTAAAATGCAAAATACCAAAGGATCGTTAAGTTACTATCACCAAACAATACCTCGATGGATGAGATATATGGGTCTGTTGAGGTTCTCACTATAAAAAAAATGTATACTGAATAATTATTTTAAGTTTCGCGAATTTGGCGAGGTGGACCACGCATATGGAACAAGATCTAGCGCAAATCGGGATTTAAAAATCACTAAATCCTATAACAAATACGGTGATCGCATGAGAAACTCGGTAGTTCCTAGGATCTTAAATATGTTACCAAATTATTGTAGAGGACTCACCACAACGAATAGTCTAAAATCAAATATTAAAGCTTGGTTAATGGAGACGAATGTTTAGTTGTGATATATCGCCTGTTTCTTATCTTGTTTTGGGAGTGACCCGCCACTAAGTTTATGGTTTTGGCTTTGATTACTGCATAGAGAGAAAGATTTTGTTTTCTCGCTTTGGCGCTGAACTGTTACTCAGCTGCTGACAAGCTATCGCTTAGCGGCTTAGTATACGAGCTTTATTTTTATTGAAGTGAAATATCTCTTTAGTTTTAGCATGTTGTCAATTACTGATTAATGAGAATAAGTTGTAATGTAGTGAGAATAAGTTGTAAAAGGAATATAATGAGATAAGATTTATATACAAGTTTTGTGGGCGGTTGCTGGTGCTGGCGCTCGCCGGCCAGTTTCCGGAGATCCGGTCCTCGCTGGCGAGTGGTAGCACCATAACCTGCATGTGGTGCAGTGGTGGCGATGGGGAATGAAAAAAAATATTATTACTATTATTACTACTATTATTATTATTATTATTATTATTATTATTATTATTATTATTATTATTATTTTATTATTATTATTATTATTATTTTTATTATTATATTACAATATATACTTGTAAATGGCGGAAAAGATATTTTTACATTGTTCTTTTTTACAAAATTCGTAAATCTTTTGCTTTTCGTAATAATAAAGATAACAACAGAAGAAAAAACACAATGGCCCTACGACGGATCGAAACCTAACGTTCCTTTCGTATTACGGAAAGCACGTCCACATCTTCGCCGCAGTTGCCGAACCTGAATAACCGGAGCCACCTCCTACGATGACCAACACCCACGCCCCAACGGAAACGAAGGAGATTTTTCCTCCGACACAAGTGAAAGTGAAGTGTCGGTGACACGTGTAAACGCAATCGACTAGTGCAAATCGTGACGTTATGCGTTGATGGTGTATCGAAACGGGATAGCGAGACCGCATGTGTTTATTCCCTAAAACTAGATCACAGACTCGAATTGTTAATACGTAGTATAGGAAAATTCAAATAGCAAACATGTAAACAAAACGACCAAACAAATTGTTGTTATTGTTTTAATTTACTAAAATATAAAAAATAATGTGTATTTATAACCGGACTATAAGCGCTACTGTTTTTCGTATTTTCTTGCCGACCGTCATCGCTACGCTGGAATTTTTCCCCGGTCTGGCATCCTCACCGGATGACGTTCCCGGTAACCGAGGACGTCGCTGGCAGGCGCCCGTTATCGTATACCTTTTATTAGATATAATTAATCACAAAATCTAAATAAATAGATATCGAATGCAGTGAAGAGCTACTCTGTTATGCGAATTAGATACAAACATTATTCAATGTAATGAAAGTACGTTCGACATAAGCAGAATTTCAAGAATGTGCCTTTTTGTTCACAAGAAAACGTATTTAGTCCTATTAAATTAATTAAACTGCCGTAATGATAATGTCACCTATAATACAAGATAGCTTCGTCCATCATTTAAGCAATATACTGCACCGCAATTACTCTAGTACTGTAGCAATGTTGTCATCATCCGCGTATATAACCGACTAGCAGATTTAGCTTCCAATTTCGCAGATGAGATCGTAAATAATAATGTCAGTGTAGTATTAGCTTTAGTAAAGCCTCTTAGTTGTAATGCCTACTAGACAAGTAATTAATATCACGATGTACCTTTGATGTCAACTTAGACAAGATGCTTTCCGATATTATTCAGAGTTGTGATCATGACGATGTATGATGTCAAAAAATCCTATAAATCTGATCAGTACATAAACCACTATGGGATAACCCGGTAATAAAAGATTAGCTAACAAAATGTTAACAAAGAAAAACAGAGTTTTAATTCGAGATAATACCCATACAAACACAAATCTCTATAAATAATGTCTTCGAAGGCTTACAATTTTCTCAGTTTAGTTCAAACTACCATTGTATCATCACGTATATGGTTAAGTGTTTATTTATAAGTGTTAAGTGCTTAAATCATCTTTCAATACGAAACAAAAATCAAGTTTGGTGCTTTCAAAATGCGTGGGGTTCGTGTATGTAATATAAAACATATAATTTATGTTTAAACCTCACAATTTGAGGTTAGCTTTCTTTTTCAAATTTAATTCTTGTAAAACGTAAACTGCCGAAAGAGTGTCTAGGGATACTCCCGGACCTACAGACCGTAAAATTAATTAATTTACAACAATATAGAGTATATCCTACCAATTACTTATAGAAGAGAAACTCCTGGAAAGACTCACTAATTACAAGCATTTATTCTACTTCAAGTTCGTAACGTCTCCGAGCTTCTAAAGTCTAACATTCGCTCAAGTCTCTCCGCTTTGTTCTTCCCTTTTTTCCATGTGGCAAGGCACTTCGACGTCAAATTTCTCAATTTGTTATCGGATTTTGTACGAAGTTCGCTTTGCGGTGCTCTAATTAAAGTGATTTTTGATCCTAGCTGGCGGCAAACTTCACGAAGGAGACGAATCTGGGACATTTTTCCTTCGGTTAAACGATAATGAGAATAATCTTTCTCTAGCGGTTGAAGTCGTGATGTCATATCATTAAAAGGACAGTTTCATTTAAGCTGGTAGGATTTTTTTTTCAAGTTAGAGAGAACGATGATTCAAGGAAGAATTGTGTCATTAAAGAAGGTTTATAGTCGCTAGGTATGTTCGATGTTTTTCATATTACTTACTAACCAGAAGTATATAGATAATTTGTCTTTTTCGTTCAAATACGCTTATTGTTAACTTTGTAAGTTTTTACTGAAACAGTTCACTAAAACCCTTACCACAATACTTAACTCGTACTGGACGTACGTTTCGATAGCCAAGCTATCAAACCAAAAATTGTTCTAGCTAAGAAAGTTACTGAAAAAACTTAAGGTACAGACATTGTGCATGAGAAAAGCACGCATTTGGAGGTGTTCTTGGTTGCTACTTTTTTGTTAATGAACTAGAAAGGTTTAAACTCATACACTTAGTTATTTACGAATGAATAATGAGCGTTTTGAAAAAATACCTAGTCTAACAGAACCAAGAATTAGGAAACAAGACACAAATCTGAAGCAGATTTTGATTGAATTCCCCTTTAATTTCAACCGCAAAAATTTAATGCATAGACAGATGAATACGTGGTTGTTGTTGTTGGGATAACGACAAAGATAAAAAAAATAACTTCTAAATTTCAGTCAATATTTCGCTTTATTAGGGCCATACTACAATTCAAATTAACAAATATCAGATTATGAAGATATAATAATTACAATACATAATAATAATAAAATTAAGTTATAAGTAGAGCAACGCAAACTGCGCTGAAAGTCAGTGGCTGACGCATAAAAGTTTACACAAAATAAACACGGCCGGGACAATTCGGTATAAGCGTCAGTATAACTGCGACTCGAAAGCCGATCTGTTGTGTATGCATCTACGCTGTCGTATACTACTACGTAGTTCTACGTTTGTTTTGAAAATGTTTCCTACGTCGCGAAAACGACCAAAGTTGGACACAATAAGAGAATTTATTGTAGAAATGCCTGATTTAAAGTGTGATGGCGCTAAAATTCAATGTTAGTGTGTAAAATAGATTTAATGTGTTGGTCGAAAAGTGATTGTCTACGGCACGTAAATAGTGCAGGGCATGTTTCAAAAAAAATTCCACACGAGATTATGACAAATTTAAATTTAATTTATGTGTTTATTGCATGTAATTTACCATTTCATTTACTAAGGAAGAAAGCATACGTCTCGTTTTGGAATGAATATTCGGACTTTAAGTTACCAAGAGAGAGAACATTACAGAGAGTTGTGCCGTCTGCTCGTGAGCATGTCGAGAAAAGAATTAAATGGTTAAGTTATTTGAAAGATTATTTTACTTACGCAAATATAACGTCACTAGATGTAAAACGTTCGTTTTCGGCATACAAAAACACTTTTTCTTTACGCCGCACTCACTTTGCCGAAACAACTCTGGAAACATATCTAATGTTACAAATATTAAATAGACATTATCCATTTTGTGATTTCACGGAGGACTCTTAAAACGGTAAGTGTTTGAGCACGTATCACATTTAATTTATTTTGTGTAAACTTTTATGCGTCCGCCACTGGCTTTCAGCGCAGTTGCGTTGCTCTAGTTATAAGTTATAACTTATAACTATACAATAATAAGTAAATAGCCAAGCTTCTGAATTTGAAGATTTAACGAAGTGCATGTTGGGAATTTCGATTGACGAATGGGAAAATTAATACATATACCAATATAAAAATTCAAGAGGACGACACTTTTTGAAAACACGTACCAGCGAAGTTTGAAAGAAGGTACTGTGATGCTATAAACAAGGAGAAAAATTAATTTATCGAAATGCATTAATTAAATTTACGGACTGTGGTTCCGGGAGTGTCCCCTAGAGACTCTTCCGGGAGTTTAAATACGAATTAACCCCGGCTATTTACGTTTTACAAGAATTAAATGTGAAAACAGAAAACTAACCTCAAATTGTGATATTTCAATATAAACGCTATGTTTATATTTTACCTACACAAACCTCGCGTATTTTGAAATTGCAAAACTTGACTCTCACTTCGTAATTAACGTTGAATTTAATCACTGGACACTTGTAAAAGAACACATAGAAAAATACATGTAGGTACAACGGCTACTTGATTTACGCTGAGAAGATTATAAGCGTCCCTTGACTTCTTTGTTGGCGATAGCGGTTGTATTATCATGGCCAAATAGGATATGTCTTCCAAATTTCAAATTCATATTAAATTTCAAGTAACTTTCTCCATTCTAAAAATAGATTAATCTTAGAATATATGCCATTAAGGTTCCCCACTTTGAAATTGAATGAATATTAAATTTTACCAACGGGCATGGCCACTTCTTGACCAGAAATATTTAATTTATGGCATTGGGACAGATATACGGTTGAATTTATTCTTCAAAATGTTGTAGGAAGATATTCCATTAAATTGAAAGATTTAGGATATGAAGCAAATGAACAGTAGACAAGTTACTTAGCCGTTCCACCATGATTGTCGCTGTAAGATAACATTAGCTCCTAACACCCACCTTCGCCACGTAGATAGTCAGCTTTAAAAGGAGTTGGAGACACTGAGAGAGAAGCCAAAGGCAACATTACAATAAAGAGATTGAAAGTGATAAATTAAAATAAAATATATTATATTGTTGAAAATATTACAAATTGAAAAGTGAAAAACAAGAATTAGATATGACCAACATTATTAAACAGAAATTATTTGTAAACGTTACTAAAAAATGTTTGTAATTTTTAAAAAACTTTAAACCACTGAATCACGAAGTGGAAATCCTGCTTTACCTGTTGTTTAATTGCTTATTTGTATTTAAATAAAATTAGATTGCTGATTAATGTGAACCATTACAACTTCTATGGTACATTCAGCAATTTGGTGGAGGTAAAAATTAATGTCATAGATCATCTTTTTAAGCCAGTTAAGTTGTTGACATGTTGTTGCACCGCATTATAGGAGTGCCGTACGAAGATTGTCGCAGTTTTCGCTTCGCGTTATATGGAAACCGCGTTAGAAGAGTACCGCGTGTATTGCTGTGTTGCTTTCGCTCTCTGTCTTCATCCAAGGCGGTGAAACTAGGTTCCCGTGTGTTAGATTAACGGTATCCAGAGCGCTACTAATGGCGATCCTCATGGTCGTAGCTGTAGCCCCTTTTCCAAATGTTTTTTTTTTAAGAATCATACGTTTAACAGTTTTTTTTTTAAGATGGAAACACAAACTCTTAGAGTTTGGCAAAAATGCTTTTCCATGTTTGCCTCTCTTAGTTTAGTCATTCTATATCACTATTAGATATGTAAACTTATGGCTTGGTAATGAAATGATAGGAATTTGTTTAGGTGTTGGCGACGTTGGAATAGTTAATAATTGACAAATTATTGTTTGAAGTTCTTATCTATAAAAACAGTTACTGTTTTTGAGTTATTTGAAATGTTAAAAAAACAATTGTCGCATGGTATGCCGTATTAGTAAATTTTCTGTAACTTTTCTGTATACCTAAGCACAAGCATATCTAGGCATGACACGTGATCGTAATATAGGTGGGTAGGTAATAGAAGTGGTGTATATACATGACGTTTCGATTTCGATATAGAAATAATGATTAATTCCTTCGTTTGAAATGTTAGCTTAACTACAATCTATAATAATGTAAGTTTTTCATTCTGCGTTTAACATAGTATGCTGATAATGTGTAGCTATCGTCATATGTAGCTGTTGTCACGTAACTTTCCAGGTAGTATTTTATTATTTGAAAGTTGTATCTGTAACATGTCCATAAAATGTGCTTTATTACTATGAGTTATAAATGTTATAATTAGAGTTGGCCACGCGCATCAACGGGCAGCGGCGTTGTTTCGATTAGGCCTCGGGTTCCACTAGAGCTATTGTGTGTAGATGTTTGCTATCGTAAATACTTTCGCGTAGTTGTTAAATAAATATTGCGTGCTCAAACACTTACCATTTTAAGAGTCCTCCGTGAAATCGCAAAGTGAATAATGTCTGTTAAATATCTGCAACATTAGATATGTTTCAACAGTTGTTTCGACAGACCGAGTGCGGCGCGAGGAAAAAATGTGTTTATATGCAGAGAACGAACGTTCTACATCTAGTGACGTTATATTTGCATAATTAAAATATACTCTGAAACAACTTAACGGTTCTGTTGACGCACCTTCACAAATGTGTCTTAATGTGCCAAGATCAGAATCTTTCTCTAAAACACTTTCATATTTTTCTAGAACACAAAAATTTTTTGCGTCTTCTATCGCGCATAGCTGTGCGTGAACATGTTTCACTATTTGCACAGATTCCACTAACGATACCGAAGGATCTTGTAACTTTTCTATTGCCTCCGCTAGTCCGAAGTAATTGTTGTGAATAATTTTTAAATCCGTTTTAACCCGACTATCTTGAAATTTCGACTGGCTCTTCTTGATAGCGGCAGCTTCCTTTGGATCGAATTGTAAAACCACGTTCTTAATATTCTCATAATATTTATGATAATAAAACGCAGCATTTAACAAAGTTCTCCAACGTGTAAGAATAGGTTCCGGTGGCTCAGGTATACGGGGGCACAGTCTGTGAAATTCGCGAATACGTTTCGGGGATTTGACAAACACTACTTTTGTATGCGCTATTAAAGCGTCTACCTTAGGATAACATTTTCTGATACCATCTGCCACAAGATTGAGTGCATGAATTTTACACGTAATGTGACATTACGACTTTGCGATTTCACGGAGGAGTCTTAAAATGTTAAGTGTTTGAGCACGCATTATTTTATTTTTATTTAACAACTACGTGTAAGTATTTACAGCAGCAAACATCTATACACAATAGGTCTAGTGGAACCCGAGGCCCAATCGAAACAACGCCGCGCCGCTGCCCGTTGGCGCGCGTGGCCAACTCTAGTTATAATAAATGATTAGATTTAACGCGATTTTAGTCTTTAAAATAATCAAATTAGCAGAGAAGAATTTATTTTTCCAAATAACTGGCGAATGCTTATAATTAAATTAAATACACTGCGCGCCAAAATTATGGAATAAATTCACTAAATTCCAAGCAATTTCTTTTTCCAAGAAATGCTTGAACACTCCAATTTATCTTTCAAAAATAAACATGTTTGCTTTTATTTTAAGTTTCCCCCACTTCTGGCTTTTAAGTAATGACATCATCGACAGTTTTTTAAATGGGAACGCCTGTTGTTTTTTATTTGGATAGATCATTGGACTGTATAAGTGATACCATCAAAATTTTAATACCTCTCATAACAGAATTTTCGAATAAAAGTCATTTAAAGGATGGAAAATTTGTATAAAAAAGTATATGATTTGATTTTTTTTAGTTTCTTTTGGTTTCCTTTGGTAGTTTGTTATATTGTTTCATTGATTTACTTGTTGCAAATTTTATGTATTACTACCACTACTGGTAATTTTCTCTGTTTTTATATGTAAATGTTTTCTTGTTTTGTAGGCGCGTGCTAGACATTTTTATTAGAATTAACTTGAGTTAAATAGACATTCATTAACTCGTCAAAAGTGTATCAGAAGAAAATAAGATGCAAGTCAACAAAGAAAAATATTCGAAATACATTCTTGTCGAACATTTATTCCATAAAACACGATTCCATGTTTGTAAACTGTAACTAAAATTCGAGTTTTCAATTGTACGTTTTGCTACTGGGCGACCTCGCTCCTGCCTCGTACTCCAGGAACAACCTCCGGTCCCCGTCTCATACCAATAGCTTGCCGTGTCGTATGGACTTTCCAATTGAACCGAACTCAACTGACCCATTTCCAAGCGAACAAAGGGGAATGGGATCTACTGTTAACTGACAGACAGTGCGGCGGCACAGGTTACGGTCCGCTGAACAAATCCCACTATCACAAAATTGTATTATTGACGTGTGTTTGTAAGTGTTCACGTCCAGAGTATTGCGCCCTTACTTCTCCATATCTTTCTGAAGTCATGGAATGCATACAACGTAGCGACTTCTACCTGCGAGGGGACTACAGATGTATATCTATGTTGTATATTCGTTTGGAAATGTGTAATTCCGCATGGAAATTTAATTAGCATTACACAGATATTCGATGATTAAAGGTTACACTGGGAATATAACTTTGAAATTCACAAGGTTGCAACGTCCCAAATTAATTGGTGCACTGATATTATTTTGCAACAGTAGATATACGCTTTATTGTGTAATACGAACTTTAACGACAAATACTCTAGATTCTGAAATTAGCTCCTTTATACTGCTTAGCTTTATCTAGGACACGTTCGTATTGTGGTCGATTTTGGTGTAAATGAACGTATATAATAGCAACGATTAGCAGCGTTGTTATTTACAGAACACTAACACCTAGATTGCACAACAAAAAACTAACTGGGACGAATACCGCACCAAAATCGAAAATGAAATTAACCTGCAAGGAAGCCTTCAAACCCCGAACGAAATCAACGAATCGCTATAAATACTGAACAACCTTCTTATAGAGGCAGCCCAACTTGCCACGCCAGTAATAAAGCCATAAGACAAAATTCACAACATTCCGCTCGAAATTAAAAATTTAATAGCAGAAAAAAGAAAAGCCAGGTTAAGGTGGCACCAAACTCATGCCCCAACAGACAAAACCACACTAAACAGAATAAGTAATAAACTGAAAACCAAAATCAAAGAAACCCAGGAAAGATCCTTCACATACTATATCACTAACCTAAATTACCATGACAACTCGATATGGAAACCAATCAAAAGCTCAAAAAAAGCCCAAAACTCACGTACCCCCTACACAACATAACTTCTTCTTATCGACTCATCAGCCTGCTGCCAATCTTATCTAAAGTCCTGGAAAGACTCCTGCTGCGAAGAATATACTCTGACCCTTACACAGAGGACTCGATACCCTCCCACCAATTTGGCTTCCGAAAAGAGCATTCCACCATACAGCAAATCCACAGAATAACTTAAAAGATAAACCAAGTTTTGGAAGAGAAAGAATACTGCACAGCTGATTTCTTAGATGTGAGCCAATCCTTCGACAAGGTTTGACACAAAGGGCTGCTATATAAAATCAAAAAATGTTTTGCTATCACATACCTAAATTTACTGAAGTCATACTTGAGTGGCAGAGAATTCAGAACAAGAATAAATGAAACAATATCTAACAACATTCCTTTAAAATCAGGTGTCCCGCAGGTCAGTGTGATTGTGCCATTGCTCTACGTTCTATATACAGCGGATTTGCCAACTAACAACGAAGCCACTACGGGTACCTTTGCCGATGACACGGTGATACTCGCTAGCCATAAAAATCCAGACACAGCATCTGAAACTCTCCAAAGGCAACTAAATAAAATCAATACCTGGCTAGATAAGTGGAAAATAAAAATAAATGAAAGCAAGTGTACTCAAGTGACCTTTACACTGAGAAAGGAAAAATGCCCACCAGTTTTTCTCAACAACAACTAACTACCAAAATCCACAAGTACAAAATACCTAGGAAAGCATCTCGACTCTAAACTTACATGGAAAAATCATAACACCAAAAAGCGTCAACAAATTGACTTGAAAATGAAAGACATAAACTGGCTCGTTGGAAGGAAATCCAAACTGCCATTAGGAAATAAATGTCTTCTTTATAGAATTATAATTAATCCTATCTGGATGTATGGAACTGAGCTCTGGGGATGCTCGAGCAAGTGAAATATAGCGATTATTCAACGAAGTCAATCAAAAATACTACGTACAATAGCAGATGCAGCGTGGTATCTAACCTGACACTTCACAACGACATAAAAATCCCATCATAAGGGACGTCATCTCAAAGCAAAGCTCTAAACACCACATCAGACTGGAAAACCATGCCAATACGTTGCTCCACCCGCTTGCTCCACCCGCAAGAAGACTAAGAAGAAAATGGCAAGTAGACCTTGCAAATGGTTAAAGAGGACTCCTCTTAGAAATAGCCTCATCACGTCGTAAGAGCATGCCAGGCTCTCAAGCCACCACATTAGCCTATAGAACTAGTTGTTTTGATTGCTAATAAACCATTATAATAATTAAAAAAAAATAATAAATCGACGTATTATAATTAGAGAACTTTTTCAAATGTTGAGCGGAGGATAGAAGTGTTGCGTCTTTTATAATCTTAGCTATCACAGAACTTAGTGGTTTCTAAGAGTGCTTGCTGATGAGTAGAGAGTCTCATAACTCACAACAGAAAGGTAGTATATGTGGGAATCCAAATCTCAGAATCTTAACCTTCAGCGGGAAAAAACATTTTTGATTGTAAAAGCAGAACATCTTGTCTTCTGCTTTTACATTTGAAAGAGCGTGCGATCAAGATCGATGCTGAATGATGTCCAAAATGTTTGCATGCCATCATGCACGCAGAGAAACGTTTAGTTGTATCAAAGCTGCCCGCCTTAATTCAAGACAATTACTGTTTCAATTATCTGCAATACAATAACTGTTTTAAATCAAAAAAAAATATTTTCTTAGCGTCTCTCTCCCCGCTTAAGAGAAGCATACACTAGTAATGAAATAATTGCATTCCTTTGTTCAAGACATTTGTTAACTTGATTCAAGAAAATCTTGCAGAAATTTGAAGAAAGCGATTCTTAGTATAAGTAAATGGCCATTATAACACAATATTAAGGATAGTAAATAGTTTTCTTAATTCAAGAAAGCGTTTAGGTATTGTTCATAAATCAATAGTTTCATTTTCTTAAAATAAAGCACTTTTTACTTAGAATCCTTGAAATGCATATTATTTATATACACATTATTAATGCAGTAAATTATTCACATTGCCTGTGATTTTAAAAAGGCTACAAGTAGAGGTTATCTCCAGAATAATGTTCAAACAAAAGTCAACTTAATGTAGAAGCACACATGAAAAACGTGCTTAGAAACAATAACCAAGATTAAATAGTTCCTGGTATTGATGGAATCTCTACCGGCAAAAACAATATGAAAAGAAAAAAGGCATTAAAGCTTCTTGCTCCTGGTCACATTGCTCTTACATCTCTCAGTTTATGCCACTATTCTTCAAAAACAGCAACTGAAATATTTCCTGCTGACACGTAATGCCAATAGTTATAGTCATGCCGTCCTAGAGAGTAGCGAATATAGAAACCGGAATGTAGATGGCGTACTTACCCATGAAATGATATAATCTTTAACGTACGACATTTCATAAACATTTTCAAAAGATACCGGCTGATGTAATATACTTTTTCTTTTTATTACTATTTACCGCGTGTACTAATTCAACCATGGTTTTTTTAAATATATAATAAATAATGATAATAAAAAAGGGATAAATAAACTTAATATTAACTCATTAATTATTAAACGACATAAAAGCCCCACAAGTGGGGTTACAAGCTATATGTATTATCTGGCATTGACGGATTCGCCTACAACTTCGAAATTTATACAGGCAAGGAAAACGATTCGAAACTTCGATTTCAGAACGAAACCGATCTGGGGTCAAGCGCAAATGTAGTGGTTCGACTTTGCAGGATAGTGCCAAACAACAAAAATTACAACATTTATTTTGATAATTTTTATACGTCTCTGCCCCTTATTGTCAATCTTGTTCAAAGAGGTGTTATTTCCATGGGAACTGTCTGCATCCTATACTTAATTTTTGGCTTTGAGATAATTGCCATCACAACATTTAGTGAAATGCATAAGAGAATTGTCTTGTCACACTCAAATCACACATCGATGGGATATTCATCCTATAATCTACAATTTACAAGTGTATTTACCTTGCTGTCGAGAATCTCTGACCTATATAACGCTAAATACGTTTACTAAAGTGGATCATATCGATGCAATTCCTCAATGCTCGACTTTATGACTTATCGTCTCCAATCTAGTTCGTTAAGTTCTCCGTTTCGCAGCAGCTAGCTAACTGCGAGAGAAGTTTTTGCGCGCACAAAAAGGGTGAAGCTAATTGCACTCAACGCGGTCGTGTGAAGTGGCGTTATGCACATCTAGTCGGTAAGCTATGGTACTAACGCTTCGAGGTTGGGGTTGGAGTCGAGTGGATAACAAACCATGATGTGTTCAGGATAAGGTCCTTCAGATGATTGTCGCGGGAAAAATATGACATCGAAATGGTGGTAAGAGATGTCGTAGATAATATACAAGATTGGTAAAGGCATTAATAAAGCTAGTTTCATAAGACAGTTCTTAGGAAAACTAGATTAAGAGCGATAGATGTTAGACAATTAGTGAAACGAAAGAATTTCGTACTGTAAATACAGGATGTTCCTAAGTAATAACAAATATTTTTCAGACAGCGATTCCTTCAGCTTTTATAAACTGATCACATTGAGACCGTTACAAGAGGTTAAAGTTTTTGAAAAAGTGCTAGGCATTTGCTTTAAATATTTCAAGCATTAATATTGTTAATCGATTTGAAGGTAAGCTGAGAATCAGACGGTAGAATACTTAAAAATGCATATTTGGCAGGTATGCCTTAAGCAGAGTGACAGAATACATGATTTATGCATGAGGATGACCACAAACTTAGCCGCCAAGCTGCCCGGGATTAAAACCATTGCATTTTTTCCTTTGACATCCTAAATCCTTAGTTGATGGTAGTTCAGTAGAGAACATTGATGGTTTTTTTGGAAATTGGATTGTGGTATCAAGCGAATCAGTCAATGACGAGTAGATTGGATTCTGACATTTTGTTTTGAGAAGTCCATATCGAGTATTTATTGTAGATTCATATTTCAATGTTGTTCCTCTTTTCTTGGGACATTTGGTTGTAATAAAGATTATTTAATTATCCTATTACTTATATGGACATTTTCTTTTGTAAATGAGCTTTGTTAAATAACTTACAAGGACGGTGTTAGCGTTAAAGCTCTAATCTTCATCTTCTCTAATCTTTTATAAAATATACTACACCCCTGCAGTAGAACCCTCAAAATTGTCTTCTATTTCGGACTTCAATAAAGCAACATATTTTTCATATAAAATTTTTAATTTCTTTTGGAAGTGTATTTTGCTTCTTGTTGTAAATGTTTGTTCGCATATTTGTGTTACAAATCTTTTTGTTTTTACATTTAATTTTGTTATATGTTTCTGTAGTCTTTTTGTTTTCATTTGTTTTAACTCTACATAACCAAACGTAGCAGATTAGCTACATCATTTTAAAAACCTATTGTAAACGCGTGTGTCAATAATTTCTGCTATATGTATTATCTGGCATTGACCGATTCGCCTATGACTTCGAAATTTATACAGGCAAAGAAAATGATTCGAAATTTCGACTTCAGAACGAAATAGATTTAGGGTCAAGCGCAAATATAGTGGTTCGACTTTGCAGGATAGTGACAAACAACAAAAATTGCAAAATTTATTTTGAACATTTTTATACGTCTCTGCCTCTTATTGTCAATCTTGCGCAAAAAGGTGTTCTGAAACAGAATTCCGAATTGCGAGCTACCGAGTGAAACGGACACGAAGAAACAACCACGAGGCACAACTTCTGAAAATGTGGCATATATTGAAGGCGTCAAAGTGGCTACTATTTTATGGAAGGATAATAAGTGCGTTACTTTTTTGTCTTCATTTGCAGGAAAAGATCCGGAATTTACTTTATCCAGATTTGATTGAAAACTCAAACGCAGAATACCAATTTCCTGTCCGCATGTAGTGCGTGAATATAATAAGCACATGGGAGGAGTGGACCTTCTAGATAGTCTGGTAGGTCGTTACAAAATTCAAATTTGAACAAAGAAGTGGTACATGCGCTTATCCTATCATCTTCTTGACATGACAGTTATAAACAGTTGGCTGTTATACAAAAGAGTAAAAGCAAAGCAACAAGAACCAGCCATCGGTTTAGCGGATTTCCGAATCGAAATGCAGTGCAGTTTGCTTGCGCAATGTTCAATGCACCAATTCACCAATGGGAGGACGCTCTTCTAAATCGCTGGTAGAAAGTCAGATACAAATTAAAAAAACAACATTCCGCGACAACATCTTATATCCCTGCACAATATGTAAGAAGTGACGCTGTTGGGCACTGGCCACTCTATGACGACAAAAGGCAGATATGTAAGTTGCCAACATGCAAGGCCTTTTCCTGGCTCAAGTGCAGCAAATGTGGGGTACATCTATGTCTCAACAAAAATAATAATTGTTTCTATGAATTTCATAAATAATTATTACTAATAAATATAACTGATACTAATAAAAACAAGTATTTCTTATCCTTTTCCATTTGTCAATGAATAATACAGTATTCATGTTTTGATCAAGTAATGGACCGATGTAGCTGATTTGCTACAACCATTTTTTTCTAAACTACAACAAAACCAAACATTTAGCATTTTTTTTATTATTTTTCCCATGTTTCTTAACATTCAACAAATGAAAAAAAAAAATTTCACGTCAATAGAAGAAATATGGTCATGGAGGGTTAATTTCATCTCCATCAATTTATCGTTCATGTGCTATAGGAAGTCCACTCTCTAATATTGCTTTCTGTCTATTCCACTGATTTTTGAATAAAGAATTTTTTTTCTTGTTATTCTATATAGCGCATATGAGGAGGAACAAACGTAGATGTAGCGATTTAGCCGATTTTAGAACATCTGCATTCCGCTTTAAGTTATCCTAAGCTTCTTGTAATTCCTCCTTGCAGGATACCACAATTAGCATTCTTTTTGCTTTTAAATCATTGGCTCCTACGAGGGATGATCGTAAAATAAGGTTCCCAAAGCCCTACAGCAGCAATAAGACGTGGTATATACGTACTATTCCCGCCTCGCTTCGCCGCTCAGTGTTGACTAAGCAGCCGTCCGAGATGGAACTCCCGATCGCAACTACCGCCAGGTGCGAAATTCGTGCTGTGATACGTTTTTTAAACGCGAAAGGGGTTTCACCTATAGACATTCATCGTCAATTAACCGAAGATTATGGAGAAAAGTGTATAGCTGTTCAACACGTCCGCAAATGGTGTAGGGAATTCACTGGCGGTCAGACGGAAATTCACGATGAAGAGCGGAAGACCATTACTTTCAGAGGGAACCGTCGAAAAGGTCGAGAGCATACTGCTTGAAGATCGGAGGGTCACCGTTCGTCAACTCGCTCTTCGGATTCCTGAGATTTCCAACACCACAATTGAAAAGATTCTTGAAAGGACTGGCGGCAGAATTTTACGACATGGGGATACAGAAGTTGGAGCACCGTCTGCAAAAATGCTTGGATAGAAATGGCGATTATGTCGAAAAATAGCTTATGTGTAATGTTAAGGAAATAAAGAATGCTGTCTATTTTTTAAAAATATGGAAACCTTATTTTACGATCATCCCTCGTATTATTTGTAATTATTTACTGCATATGTCCTAAAGATCTACAGAAGCGGACATTTGCATGCAGAAAGTTTTTGCTACCTATTTAGAAATACCCTAAATGATTTAATCAGTTTAGGGAATAGCAAACAAAGAAAGTAACTAAAACCACGGCCGTCCACAAACGCCACTTCATGGAACATTTTCCCATTTCCATCTCCAAATGACACAAATTTATTCTCGGACGTCACACTTGTCACCTGGCTGCTCTCGATAAGCCCTCCCTAGATCTCCCGAGCACTTCCATCCGCACTCGGATGAAAACCCGGATAAATGGGCGCCTGCATTACATTGCATAGGTGCGACCGACGTACATACATACTTTGTGGCTGACGGCCTTAAATTTAGTTAGCGGCGTCACCGCGGCGAATCAACCCGGATGCAACGTCAGAAAAACTGATGACTCTCTTCATTTCAGTGTGTGGATGTAGATTTTTGTTGGTACCGAGTTTGAGTTATAAATTTTACGCGTCGGCCGCTGCTAAAATGTAGCTAGATAGACGTGAAACCTCTGAGAAGCGAATATAGGAAGGGAACGCGAGTTTAAAGTGTTATTTTGGAAAATAAATCTTTAGGTTTGTCACAGAATGTTGTGAAAAAGATAAATGTATGCCATTAAAAAAAGGAGTGAAATGATCTCTTTCGATGGTAACTGTGATATTATCTTTAGAACACGTCCACAGCGTATCCGTAAAATAATAGGGGGGACAATATTTTAGAACGGATGTACTAAATAATCACATTTTTACGGCCATTTAGTAGATTCCTTTGGTACCAATACATTCAAAGATATACTTTAATTGATTAGTCACGTGAGAAAATTGTTATAAACTGTTCCCTTTTTTCTAAATGGAAAGTAAAAGTATTTACACTTTTTGTTTATTAACTAAACAGTCAAGAATGTAAAAGTTGTATAGATTACATACATAGAGAATTTATTTTAACACTATTATATTTGTCCATAGATCAAATGTTGTACATTAAAAGTCTGTATATTTTGTATTGTATTTAGAATGAACTTTCAACATTAATAGAGTGTCTCTGGATTGACAGTGTAATCATAATATGAAAATAACTTTATACGCGGTAAAAACCACCTAATAAACCAAATCTACTCTATGTAACATAGAGGCTGTCCAACCTTCACGAATTGTGTAAAATTATATCTATTGTGTAAATAGTACAGAGCCAACATTTTCTGATTACATAATTGACCTTATAAAGCATCTTTAAAAAATATTTCCGTACATACAAGGTGATTCATAAGCAGCGGAACAGGTACCTACATTGTTATTTTAAATGGAACTCTCTGTGTATTATTACGTTTTTCGTTTCCTCATCTAGAAATATACCGTTATAATACGAGTTTCGTATGTCTCTTTCTAATAGATTTCGAGATATTTATTATTTTGTTTTTAATCGCCCAAATTTAAATAGTATCTATTTCCTTAAAAAATCCACAATGCAATTACATTCCGGTGGAAATTTTTCGCGAAATTAAACAGCATGCTTGCCTCTATCTAGACGCTGTATTAAATTGCTTTAGAAGTGTACAGAATGTTCACCAAATATTGTCAAATTCAAACACCAAATTTTCTAAATAGCTCCATTTACTTTTTTCTGTATCTACACTGATACACACTCACAAGATGACACATTTTACAAAACTGACTTATATACTTTCTGATGATATGTGATCCTGGTGAAAATAAATAGTGTGTAATGAAGAATCAATCACTCTGTATATGGAGAACGTTTTGGACCGCGTTATATACATTCAGAGCTTGAAAATTTTCCAATTCCACTTTCAATGTACCCAAAATAGCGTCGTCGCCCTTGGCGTAGCTGAATCATAATTTCAAATTGGCATTAAGGGAATCTCCATAAATTTAAACGAACGAACACCGGAAAAAATGACGGAATTTCGTTTTCCTTTGACAATACGCCAAGCGAACTGGCTGGAGTTTCGGTTAATATCGCTTCGTTATTATTCCTTTCCGACGATACAGCTCGTTCCGACAATAAAATTAATGCGGAATTTGCATAAGCAATTTTATCTTCATTAGGACGTTAAGTCTTAGATGGCGGAGGATACCTATAATGTCTATCTAGATTCGAGGCTTTAGGAAATACATCTTGAACAGCTACAAAGCTTCTGTAGGTAATTTGGCGTTATTGTCACGATTAATTCTCAAGATTTCTCTTCGTAATTTACATTTGTGAATAAATTTGTTACTATATGTTATCGTAATATTACTGCATACCAATTTGTTGAAATTATTATTCAGCTTCAAAGAAAGTCTTATAATCTTCAACCTTCGTATCAGGTGGTAAATAAATATTAGCGATATAAAATATAAAGGAAGCCGGTCTGCAATTCCATAAAACTATATCAACCGATGGAACCAAAGAGGTTATATGGGACACGTTCGCTAAACTAGCTTGACTGTTGTTTGTAAATGCAATGAGTGAGCCACCACTAGTTGACTTATCTACAATGTAAAACCTTCCGTCGGCTCTAAAAATTCTGTACTCAAGTATTTCTGAATTATTGATGCTGTCATCCAATCGTAATTTCAGTGAATAAAATTATATCGGCTTCCATAGTAGCACCCAAATAGGTTTGATAATATAGGTGTAAAGTTGTATTACTGCTGGACGATTCTGGTTTTCCGGCCTCCTACCGCGACTCACAAGCTTGGGAAAACCATTTATGTATTTAATATTAAGGTCAGCTTCACCAACTTTCTAGATTGGAGCTCCTGTCTAATTTTGCGGTATGGTCTCAATTGTAAAGCTGTTTTGTCTTTATTTAATTATATAACTAGGTACATAAAAAGCGTGATACTTCCGGTACACGCTCTCCTGTTATCCCTCCCAAGCTCCAGATAACATCTTGACGCTCCTATTTTTTCCCATATAGATCCACCCTTCATCTATTTTATCTTTATGAGCCCGTAACGCTCCCGACAAAGATAGTTTTATCAGTTATTATTATATATAACTGCCTTGAATCTGTCAACCGTCTTAATTTTTTGTAGGTTACGTGATGCTTTAAATGCAAAATCACAATCAGGTAAACAAACCTTGAACGGCCGTTTGAAATTTGTGCGTGTGGAATCAAACTTCCCCAGCCTAACACTGCGAAAGCTTTCGGTAGAAATATCCAACGATCGAAGAAAATCACCAACCAACTCGATATCAATTTGGCAATTAAGTCACTTCTGCTGCTTTAAGGGTTTTCAGGAACATTGTACAATATTCTATTATTTGCTCGGCGCTGCCTTTCAGCAATCTTTTAACAATGTTTTTCACGTCAGGTGAGCTAGCTTAGATCGCTGGAGCTGCTAAGGGAACCTTAGATGCAAGACCACCTTTGATAATTCGGAGCTCATTCTCAAAAGCACGCACTGCAACTGTTAATTCATGCAACTTAGTGAGTTGTAGTTTGAGATCTGAACAAGTAGAGCCTCGGCTCTAGACAATCTCCGGAACAAGGGCCTCAAGGCATGCCATACAGGAGCTCATTTTAACTTTTAATTTGAAAAAAGTAGATAACAGAGGATAAAAGAAATAAAGGAAGAGGAAAGGAACAGGGACACACTTCACATAAACGGGCTTATATTGGCGATTAACAGAAGATAACAAGAGGGCCGCGGAAAAACAAATAGGAAAAAGAAAAAGATTCAGTATAAGAATCTACAATATTAACCTTGTACATATAGTATTAGTCCGCAATATAATGCAAATTATATTGAAGACGGAAAAAAGAAGTGAGGAGAGAGAAAACCACAGGGCAAAAGGTATGTAGCACGATCAGGAATACTCAGTCAATGGATGCAAATATTACAATTAACGAGTAAAATCTCAGAAGTAACAAATAAATCCCAAATAAAAAATGAAATTTAAACTCTGTATAATTAGCCTTCATTCATTCAGTTTTCCTAACTCTAAAATCTGATTTATCACCACTCTAAAGGTCGATATTCATAGATGTCAATGTAAACTCAACCCGCCAAATAAATACAACTTTCATTATAAAGTCGTATCCACCAAAGAAACATTTCTTTTGTTCCTTTTTTCCACCCCCAAACGACAATCTTTTTTCAAGTGCCGCAGATACATATCCGGCATCTTCCCTCGGATTTACCCTCGGAATCTCACCGCAAACCATCCCCTAACACTCTATAAATATTTATACGGGATCTGCAATAGGTACGGCATATCTGCCATCATCCCCCAACCTCTTTCGGTTGACATTGAAGCCTACATCGTTGCTTATTTCTTTCGTACATCCTGCGCCAAGAATACAGTGGAAATTCGGCGCGGAATATACGTTTTCCGGTCCTATTCCTCGTTCCGGGCTCCGGAATCAGCTCTTTTCCTAACCCCCACCATGGCGCATTATCATACGCACATATCAATTCGGCGCGCTGTGGAAGATGAAGCCGCCAGGCCGCAATTGAATGAACGACAAAGAAGCGTAACGACTCCGGGCGTAGCGTAACCGGAATTGTCCGGAGTTCCGGGGCAAATTCGAAATCCGCGACTCGCATAACCGTTTCCGGTTCCGGGAAAAGGGGGAAGTGAGACTAAGAGGAAAAACGGATGGAGGTCGTGAAGTTGGTTGCGGTGGACGCCTTTTTTGGGGGGGTATCGAGGGTAGGGAGCTTTTAAGATAAGAGGGTCAGTGTTAAATGGGACGGTAGGCCGCAAGCGGGTTTTGTGAAACAAAAAAATCAGCGCGGTTGTCGATTCTTTTGTTTCGCAAAAAAGTTTGGAAATCTGAAATATTGTTTCACATTAAAAATAATTATATTATGACAAAAAAATTAATTCCCAAAGTGATTTTTTATCGTTATTCAGGGATTCAAGTTAGAACATTATTATTTATGCTTTTTTGTCGGAAATATCTTCTTTGTTCGTTTTTCTATTTTTTTCCCATTTAAAATTAAAGTATTTCCTTTTTTGCAAAAAAGGAAATGTAATTTTGTAATATTCTACCTTCCTGCAATGCAGCTAGAGTTAGAGACACATATTTCGCCTCCGTATCCGCTAATGACATCACTTAAAAGCGTCTTATTCTCTTGGAAAGTTCTCGCACCAATTACACACGCCATTCGTAGCGTTAACGAACACATTCTCAACAGTTCCCAGCAGTTTCCAGTCGGTAGCAGGTAGCGGCCGAACAACAATAAAAATCCACTCCACACTCTTAACTCCTAATGAAATTTTTCCTTCGCTGGCCGTGCTTCCGATAAGAGCGTAGAGAAGCAATTAAAACTGGGAGGTAGCAGAGAGATATATAACAAAAGGAAAAGTTCTCTTTTTTCTTGCCGAAGTTTTTCTCTGCGTTCCGTGCGCGCGTCCGACACGCTATATGGCGCTAAAGTAGTGAGTAAAGAGGGCCGCAGCGGCAGAAGACGTGAATTGAAACTATAACGTTAATCTAGTGGAGTTCAAAGGAAAAGGGACTGTATAAAAGAGAAATCGTTATAATTTATTTTCTTTTCTCCACGGAAACTGTCTGCAGAATCTTATTTTCCACGTTCTCATGTTCGGATGGAAAGAAATAAACTTGTATCTTTCCTTTTAACGATGAAAACGTGGAAGTTCCTAGAGATAGATGAGTTTCTCAAACGAAGAACGAGCAAAGAAAAAGAACTGAAATTACTTTTAACGAATTAAACTAACTAGGTTATTTTAGACCTGGTTGCACTATCTGATTAGTGGGTACTTGGATTTAGAGCAGACCGAAATTAAAACACAACTTGCTATGCTGTTGACACCGCCGAAAATAAAACGAAATTTGTGTTAATTCCATCATTTGACTCTACATGGCGCCAGATTGTTATGAATATTTGCAAGTGGTGAAAACTGTAGTGGTCGAGAATTATAGAGTGGTAATCGGCGTTCATTTTGTTTTGTTGACGTGATCAATTCAGATATTAATGTAAAAAAATGTTTTGTAACGAAGAAGAAAAGTTTGAAGAAACCGCCATAATAATAAGTTTATTTATTTATATGAATACAGAGAAAGGATATCAACAGACACGTAGTCCGGCATGACATCCATAATAATACATTAATAATAAATCGTAGAAGAATGCTTTAAGCAAAAAAATATCTTTATGACATTACATGCAAACTATAAATATTGTGTGTCTAGATTGGGCTCTAAAGGTGTTCTGTAACATTGGTACTGTCTGACAAAATACACGTACAATAAAAAGAATTACAAGAAACATTACATATGTTTATATACTCATTTAAAATATAAATACACTATACAGGACCGTATCCAACATATCTCCCCTTATTTCGCTATTTTTCTGCGGAGTAACGTTCAGGTGGCCTGGATATCCTGGATGTTCTTCTTAAAGTGGTTAAGTCTTCATCGGGTTCCAACGACATTGTAGGTGTAGGCCCATTCGGGATTCGGGGTGTAACTGAAGGTGCAATATTTTCGGCCGTATATATAGGTGCAGCCTTATTTAACGCAATATTATTACTAAAAGATCTTAACTGACTTGCATGGCGCTGACATATTTGATTTTCCGAGCTAATTTCATAAACAACATTACTGATTTTACTTATGATTAGACCAAATTTCCATTTATTATCTTTACTATAATCACGAAAAGATACTTTTTCACCAAAATTAAATATCTTATGTTTAACACTGTTATTATAATTCTCACTTTGTTTAGATACTTTGTGAGATATATTAAGAACTATAAGATCTAATCTTGTTTTCAAATTTCGTTTAAACATAAGCATTACTTACGGGACGTTCCCCTGCGGTTGCTTTACTTTAAATTAATAGAATCACTGAAAGATATTTTATCAGCTAAAATTTCACATTTTTCTTTCTTTAAAAATATATTTTATTCGCGACATATTTTAAAGAATTGATTTAATTTACGGAAATGATCTTCTATGTTAGGAGAAGCTATTCTAATATCGCCACAGAAAACCTGCCAACCTTCAATCTTATTAAATATTAAATCCACGTGATGTTGCCACAATGATGGTGCATTAGCGACACCATACATTAATCGATTCACTTTATACAATCCTTTAGATGTATTTATTGCTAGCAACTTAGATGTTTCTGTGGAAACAGGCATATGCACGAATGCTTCGCATGTATCAAATTTTACCGTTCGAAAATTTGGATAAAATTTCTTCGATATTAGGTATAGGATAAATATCTGGTTCAATAAATTTGTTTAAACTAATACGATAATTGCCACATAAACGAACGCCATCTGTATGTTTAATAATAGGTACAGTTGGTGTAGCCCACTCACAAAACTAGTTATTGTAATGAATCCTAAATTTTCAAATCTATCTAATTCGGCTTCTACTTTAGATTTAATAGCATACGGCACTGATCGTGCTTTACAAATGACCGATTTAGAATTAAGTTTCACAAATAATTCACCTTGGGTTGAAATTTAGAACTTGCATTACAATTTTTAATTTTAATGCAATCTAATTTTAGCTTATTCAACCAACTACGACCCATAATCGTATCTAATTCGTTTTCAATTATGTACAAATCATCTATATTTCTGATTTCTATATTCTACTTTAACTTTGACGAAACCTAATACAGGTTTTTGTGTTTTATCGTATGTTTGCACATTTTTGTATTGGCAAATTAAGATTAAGTGACTTTTCTGACATTAATGAATAAGTTGAACCTGTGTCAACTTCTATACTAACAAGTTTATTTTGAATAGTAACATTAGCTATAATTTTAGAAGTTGGGTTACTTTTTAAACTATCTATCATTAATACTTCGGCAACTTCTACATTGCAGTTATCTTGAGCTGTGACCAATTTATTAGATGCAACCGGTATATTATGATTTATACCGCAAACTTTTGCTAAATGACCTATTTTGGAACATTTGTTGCATTTGGTATTAATGAACCCACATTTAGGAGCTATATGATTTCTCTTACCGCAACGATAGCACACGACTTCAGAATTGTTATTAAAACTACGACTAGCACTTCCAAAATCATTTTTTTATGAGATTTATCAATGTTTTTCGAACTACAATTAACTGCATTGCGGTGCAGCGCAGTTAGAAAATATTATTTTAAAAGAAAATATATTCACTGTATAACATTATATCTACAATAATTCATACTCTCCTGTAAAGTTATTCAGAGAGATTTGTGTATGTCTGCTCTGTGCGGAAAATGGAATGGAAAGTAGATGCCAATTTTAAATTATTCATCGTGGGGAACATCGGGTACCCCAAGCCGCGCATATTGAATTAGAAAGCACTAGAGATATTGTCTTTTTCAAGCTGGCATGGAGATAGATTGACTAGTTAAATTCAACGTACGTAAATGGAAATATTTACCGGTAGTGTTAAACTGATCATTTTGAAGGTCACATACAAGCTGTCTCACCAGGAACTGCATCGATCGATATATGAAACAGTACACATTGGAAAATTCTGAAAACTTGGCACTACATTGCAACCGAAATATACTATTGAACTAAAATATTTTTAATAATCTGACACGTCCAGTTATACTAGAAAGGAAACAATCCAGCATTGATGAAATGTCATAATTATAAACAATGTCGGCACATTTAAATTACACGAATGAAGGTTATTTAAATTTGTTTAGTATTTATGGAGAATGCAATAAAGTGTTATCAAGGACATTCGGTACTTTTGCTGCTCGGTATCCACAAAAGCAGAAGCCGTCACCAAACACAGTTAAACAAATGATACGGTATTTTAAATATTTCATATCCGCCAAGACAAAAGTTTAAGAGCATAGACCTATTGCTGATGATGCAAACATGGAAATTAATGTAGCATACCTCATAGTAAACGTCCTTGAACTTCCAGGCACTTTTCGCACCTCCGAATTAATTCTTCATGAGTAGCCGTTCTAATTGATTCTTTGCTCAAACTTTCAAATGAATGCCTTACTCTGAGTATACATTCCTCCTTAGTAATTAGTGATGTATAACATACTCGATTCTTTATTGTCCTCCACATAAAAAATCTAAGACTGACAAATCCAGGGACCGAGGAGGTCCTATCGTTCACTATCCACTGATCATAAAACACTTCTTGAAAGAGATTTCTAACCAAATAACTCGCTCGGCCAGCGGCAAGCTTTCTAAATGGGTATTTTCAAAATTTTGTAAAATATTCTAGTAACCATCTGTTACAAAGAAACAACGTGCATATTTTATGGTTAACAAATCACTTATTTGATATTTACCGTTTAAATTTTCTTCATAGAAATGAACTGCCACCACACCATCATTTCTTGCTGCGCAAAAAACGTTGAATTGCCAGCTCTCCTGGAAGTTCTGCTTTCTAAATACGCGGAGATTTGAATCGCACCAGAATTGAGAATTGTGTCGGTTAAACAGACCATTTTGTGTAAATTTAGTTCGTCCGTCTAGATAATGTTGTCAAAAAATAATTTGTTCTCTTGAGACCATGTTAAAATAAATTCACAAAAGTTCACTCTTTTTGGGAAATCAATTTCTTTTAGATGCTGAACCATAGAAAACAGGTATGGGTGAAACTTATACTTGCGGAGCATTCTATGTATTGAGCACTTAGATAACCCTGATTCCAGCGCAGCTTGTCTTAAAGACATTGTTGGATATGTTGTGAAGTATCCCAAAATGACGGATTCCATGTTGGCATCATCAACAATAGGTTTATGATTTTGAACTTTTGCCTTAACGGATCCGAAGTTTTTAAAATTCTGTATTATTCGTTTAACTGCGTTTGGTGACGGTTCCTGGTTTTGTAGATATCGAGCGGCAAAGGTACCGCATGCTCTTGACATCAACTTATTGCATTCTCCATAAATAACAAACAGATTTAAATAATTTTCGTTCGTATAATTTAAATGTGCCGGCATTGTTTGTAATCGAAAACTTTGTGACATTTCATCAATGCTGGATTGTTTCCTAATGGTCATGACTAGAGTAACCTAAAGTTGCGGACTCGCATAGGCGTCGGTATTACGGGTTAATATAAGAATACGAAAAATTCATAAATAAACTAAACCGGTAGAGAAGCAGGCATGTGGTGTCGACCTTGAATATAAATCATGTTAAACCGCGCTGAGAGATTTCGTTTTAGTACCGGTTGAGCTGTTGCAGAGATTAGTCGAACGGTCAAGGTTATGTACTTACGTGTCGCTTTTGAAAATATAGCTGGTGTTTTTTTGTGTGTTGTAGTATTATACCAAGTACATAATTAGTGTATCGTTTCATATAGAACTAATATTTACATACCTAAGAAAACAATGCCTCGTAATAGATTTGCTACTAATGTACATAAGTATGTGTCACTTTTTCCCCATTTAAAATATGACGGTAGTGCAGTTTTTTGCTTAATATGCAATGTTCGTTTGGCTGCATTGGACAGAACTGATCGCCAGAGGCATGTCAATGGTATTAAGCATATGAGAAATGCAAGAACTGAAATACCTTATACACTATTCCTCATACATTTATTAATTATGTTTACCTCTTGTAATCTTCCGTTGTCGTTGGTGAGAAAAGCAGCTTTTAAAACGTTTTGGCGACAATACGTTCCAAAACACAATTACAGAATCATTTGCGGCGAATGAAAGAGATGCTAGAAAATGTGTGTAAACGTGATTTGTGTTCCAAAAAAATATGGATTACCGTGGATGAGACGACCGATATAAAGAAAAACAGTATTGTGAATGTAATAGCTCGCGTTTTATCTAGCGAGAACACAGCATCTCGATATTTGTTAGCTTGCAAATGTGTTCAACAATGTACCGCGGAAAATATTCAAAAAGTGATAATGAACGCTTTGAAAAAATTTAAAATTGCCCAAGATCAAGTTGTGATGATTGTGACAGATAGTACAGCAACGATGTTAAGTGTTGGGCGATCCTTAAAACATATATTTCCTAACTTAATACATATAACCTGCGTGCTGCATGCTTTGCATTTAGTTGGTGAAGTTGTTCGACAACATTACGGAAACGTTGATCGGATGATTGGAAGTACTAAAGCAGTGTTTCGTAAATCTCCTAAACGTTTAAAAGAATTTCGTAAATTTTGTCCAGGTATTCCAGAACCTCCTGAACCAATTTTAACGCGATAGGGTACTTGGCTAACAGCAGCTTCTTACTATTTGATCCATTTTCAACAAATTCAATCAGTTATAATGCGACTTAATCGGAATGAATCCAAAGCAATTAGAGAAAGTCAAAGAGAATTTCAAATTCCTCAACCTTTAGAAGATTTAATAACAATATGTACCAATTATACAGTATTACTAGATGCCATCAGAAAACTACAATGTACTGAATTGTCATTGCAGGAATCATTAGACATAGTGGAGAGTGTAAAAAATAAATTACACACATTAAATGATACGCCAGATTATGCGCTAGTCAAAAGTTGGCAGATGTTTTAAGGAAAAATCCCGATTTTAATACTTTAGAGGCCGTTTATAATAAGTGTAAGAATGGTGAACTTTTAAGTGATTTTGAAAAACAGTTTCTACATGCAAATGTAACTTCCTTAGATGTGGAGAGATCGTTTTCTATGTATAAGAATATTTTTTCTTGTCGACGCACAAGCTTTAAAAAAGTAACTGTGGAAACATATGCAATGATGCAAGTTTACAGTAGTTCACATCCTGATGCCTCTAATTTGTTGAATAATTAGCAAGTAAGTTTATTTATGAATTTTTCGTATTCTTATATTAACCCGTAATACCGACGCTTATGCGAGTCGGCAAGTTTTGATACTCTAGTCGTGACTAACGTAGATATACGGAATATTAAAAAAAACTATGTAAGCTACATTATTGCACCATACATTGGTAAGTACTTTTTTATAAAAAAATTGTGCTATAATATACATGTTCCTAAATATCTTGAAAAGTATCAATTTTAGATGCGTAATGAATATGCCATTGTTTTGTATTTTTGTAAGAGCAATTTGATAAGACAGATAAAAATAGGTAGTTGTTGTTCATCGGATGTGCAGATTATGAAAAATGTTTTAGTTGAATAATGCATGTAGGCTATAGTATATTACCAAGTTTTCAGAATTTTCCAATGTATACTCTTTCATATATCGATCGATCCAGTTCCCGGTGAGACAGCCTGTATATGAAAATTACTTTTTCGGTGATCCCAAGATTGTTTGTACTAAAACCGTTAAACACCAATAATCTGCTGTTCTTCCACCGTCAATTTTGCATCGTCAGTTGTTCTTTTGCAGATAAAAATCTATCCACAATTTTGTTACTGTGGTTCAACTGCTTGTGGGAGCTGCATCCTTAAAAGAACGATTTTTTACTGCAACTAGTACCTCACCATACCCTACGATCCCAGCTAGCCTTACTGACGTTTAAAAATTATTACCGTGAAAGATCGTTTTGCTACGCCCACCACTCTTTTTTCGCTCTTTCTCGGCTCCAACGCATTTTAAATTAAAAAACTTAAATCGTACGTTAGGAAAAAACCATCCTTCCTCATGGTCCTTTTAGAAGCCAAAAAAAATCGCTGTAAAAAATTTCGAAAGGCGCTAACATCCGAACGCGATGGGTGGAGATAACCGAAAACTAGGAACTGGGACAGGGAAAAAATCGTCAGAGGAACCGAAAAGGTTAAAGATTTTCCCCGATTCTCCGACTGCTGAATAAATTGCATTTTCTTTTGTACTTTTGTAGATACCAGTTATGTGAAAGCGTGAAAGGAAGCCGTTAGTGTAAGAAGGATGGAGTACGAAGGCAAGGATGGTCGCGATTTGAATTTTATCGGAAATCGCGGGAGGTTTGCAGTTACGGAACGTGTCATCGGGGTAATAAGTCTCCCGCGTTGGAATTTGCTTTCGCATGTCTGTATGCAAATAGCTTTTATTTCAACGGTATGGCCTGATTTCGCGAATAAGAGTAAAAAAACAAGGAACTGAACTAAATTATTGCCTGGCGACTACGAGGAATAGTAAGAATGGGGAAAATCTATCCATAGGAAGCTAAGAATCTGTAATTATTTTGATAATCCATTTGGTTTTGTTCTATCATACGTTTTAATAAAGATGTTCATATTAGCAAATTTACTCTTTTCAAAACAAATAGTTAACCGCTATGATGATAATGATTATCAAAATTGTATAAATAAAATAAATTAAATGTAACATAATACATTAACATACATAACAAACATATTTAGACAGTAGAAAATTATTTCGAACACAAGAATATCTGAAGGTATTAATAATATTCAATATTCTTGGTTTCCGGGTTGGAACTGCGTTGTTGTCGTAGTTTCTGCCAACGTTTCACTGACTGGGGACTATTCGTTTCGGAGGGGTTCATATAGGGCCAAATTGGATTTGGTTCTTGAACACGGAATCTGGTAGACGCTAGATGATTCTGGTCTTTGATGGGAAAGTAGTCTGAGAGTATGAAATTGGGTTTGAAGATAATTTTTCCTGAAGAGAATTTAGCTGATGGGATCGGTGACACCTTGAATGTAGGTTAGATACGCTTGCTTACGGAAATTAGGGTTATATGATGGAAGTTGTTGTGGTGAATGGTTGATGTAGCGGTTAATTGTAGTTTGAATACCTTTCCTAGAATAACTATTGAGGATCAGAGTTTCGGTGATGTGGTTCAGTTCTTGAGGAAGAGAATTGGGTTCAGATATGGGAGGGACTTTTGGATAACAGAATCGATAACACTGCGTTTTTGGGCTGGATGATGGTGTGAGGGACCATTGAAATATCTATCCGTGTTCATGGGTTTTCGGTAAACGGAATGTCCGAGCGCAGCGACAGGACGCCGGTGTACGAGGATATCTAGGAAAGGAAGGCAACCGTCCGATTCTACCTTCATCGTGAAACGTATGGAATCATGTTGGAAATTCAGAAACGATAGAAGATTGTTTAAAGATTCGTGTCCATGAGGTCAGATGACAAAGCTGTCACCAATGTACCTGTACTGACACTTTGGCTTAAGGTTGTAAGATAATAGGGCTTGTTGTTCGAATGCTTTCATAAATATGTTGGCGACAACAGGAGATAGAGGAGATCTCATAGTTGCGCCTGAGACTAGCTAGTGGTATTTATCATGAAACTGGTAGAAGAAAGACAAGCTGAACCAAGTCAGCTAGATCATCCGGTTTGTCATTGGAGAAGAAAAACTCTCTAATAATGGATACTATATCCGGTAGACAGGAGACAGAGGAGATCCCATGGCTTTCCCATCAAAGACCGCAATCATCTGGGAGCCCCTGAGTGTATAGATAGGTGAAACAAAGCAACTGCTTAGCACTCATGTCACTGAGGACGAGGGTTGTACGCGGTTGTTGCGGGTAGCCGGGTTCACGCTGGCTGAACATATGTAGACTGGAAATTGGCCACCAAATCCAATTTAACTCTATCGGCGTCTTGTCTCGCAACCCTAACTATTATAATAGAAAAAATCGTGAATCTATAGACGATTTTAAGCATCCCAACAATTTACGTAGAAATCTCAACTGATTAAATCTCCTAGCAACCGCCACGCTTCATAAGTTCATATCTTTTCCACTCCATTGACCCAAAACAAGCCTTATATAATGCCCTTCGGAATTAGTAGTCCCCGTTCAGCATGCAGCAACAGCCCTGAAAATGTCCCAGAAGAGTGTAGCAGAAGTCATGACAACGACGCGGTTCCAACCTGGAATCCAAGAGTACAATGTTATTGAGGACCGCGGAAGCCTACGTATCAGTATTAATAATATATATTTAATTATATTATTATTATAATATATTATTATTATAATATATTATCATATGAGGGATTATGACAGTTATTATTAACCTGGGCAAATATGTGGTAGCAGCCAGAGGTGTGGTAAGCACATAAAAGTTTACACATAAAATAGAAGGTAAGAAATAAATTATAAAACGTGCTGAAACACTTACCGTTTTAAAAGTCTTCCGTGAAATCACAAACTGGGTAACGTCTGTTAAATATTTGTATTAGATATGTTTCCACAGCTGTTTCAGTCAAGTGAGTACGACGTGCGGAACAAACGTTTTTTAATGCCAAAAACGATCGTTCGACATCTAGCGATGTTATGTTTGCATATTTAAAATAATCTTTGAAACAACTTAATGCATCTTCACACGCACCTTCACAAATTTGTCTTAATATAAGAAAATCGGAGACTTTCTCTAAAACACTTTCAAATTTTCGTATTACACACCAAATTGTTTCGCCTTCTACAGCGCATAACTGTGCGTCATTCACAATTTGAGCAGAATCCACTAGCAGCGACATCGAAACATTTTGTAAGTTTTCTATTTCCTCCGCTAGTCCGAAGTAATTGTTGTGAACAGTTTGTAAATCTTTTTTAACCTGACTATCTTGAAATATTTCCTGGCTTTTCTTGATTGCTGCAGCTTCTGTGGGATTGAATTTTAAAACTACCTTCTTTACTTGATCAAAATATTTGTTGTAGTAAAATGCAGCCTACAACCATGTTCCCCAACGTGTAACAATCGGCTGTGGTGGTTCAGGCAACTCAGAACACAGTTTGTGAAATACATAGTTCAGAAACACTGCCTTTGTACTAGCAATCAATGCATTTACTAGTGGAAAACATGTAGGAATCGTTTGTGCCGCAAGATTTAGAGTATGGATTTTACACGTTACATGTAAGAAGTTACGACTGTGTTCTTTAAGAGATCGGCCCAAAGAACGCATATTTGCGGCACCATCACTCACAAACATTTAAAGTTGCTTAGTTGAAACTTCAAATTTGTTCAATGAGTTCAACATCACCTTTAAAATCTCATCGGCAGTAGAATTTATAACTATTTTGAAAGCAAGTAAGAAGGAGGATGACGGTCGATGCGGTTCCATTGTACGTACCATTACATTAACCACAGAATGTTTTTGACGATCTGTTGTCTCGTCCACAGACAACCACAGTTTTTTATCTTTCAATTCCGTTCTCATTCTTTTTTCTATATGTTCACGAGCAAATGGCACTACATTTCGTATCGATGTCCGGCTAGGTAATTTATAGGCCGCATATTTATTCCAGAAGGAGACAAATGCTTCTTTGTCTAGTAAACGAAACAATAGATTTACATAAAATAAGAATAACACATACATCAAATGTAAATTCTTCTTGGTCTCATATGCCACTTTTCGCAGAAGAATGCTGTTTGCTTTCGATGTGACGTTGACAATGGCTTCTGGACCAACACATTAAATGGATTTTACAAACTAGACATTGAATTTTAGCGCCATAAAAAATTAAGTCCGACATGTCCACTATAAAGTTTTTAACTGTGCCTCCCATTGGTCGTTTTCGCGACGTTCCTAACTGCGACATTTTTAAAGTAAGCATAAGCGTACAATTACGAAATAAGTTACGACAGCCTACGTATACACCGAACTACTCGCATACAGCATCGATTTAATACTGACGCTGTGAACGCGTGAAATAAATAATCGCCTACTCCGCACCATATATCTACTACACTGACTGTTACCGCTGTTTGCCCAGACTACTTATTATTCACGAAGATGACGTTTGAGCCAACAAGCTGTATCATCTAAGTGAATAATTGCCATAATCGTGAATGTGATACTATGCTTTTTGTATACCTTAAACAAATAAATCAGAGTCAAATTTGGCTCTATACAACGTATTTAATTAATTCTTATTTTTCATTAAGTGAACCATAAGAATAATAAGGTTTATTAACATTTGTGCAGTTAGTAGTACTTAAAGATGGAATGGTAATGTCCACTGTTAAATTTTGATTGGTAGTTTTAGTGCTTAAGGTATTAGTTTACAAAGATCATAAAATTTTCTCACATGAATCTTCATACACCGAGAAAAATGTAAAAATACTCCAAAATTATAGTAAAAGAGGTACCAAAGATTGTAGGTAAATTACCATATACTTAGTAGTAAAATTGTCGTTAAAGTAAAGAACTTGAAGAAAGAGATTCTTAGTTTAAGTAAATGGCCATTATAGCTATTATTTACTTAGAATTCTTGAAATGCATATTATTTATATCCATATTATTAATTGCACTTACCTTGTTTAAAACAGTACGACTTATCCGCACATAATGCAGCAAATTATTCTCATGCTTGTTATGGTATGATATTAAAAAAAAGTGAACTTAATGTAGAAGTACACATCATAAAAGTACATAGGAAACAATAACTAAGATAATGCTAATATATAGGTTCTGGTATTGATGGAATCACTACTGGTGAAAACATTTTTATGTAGTATAATGAGATATTATTTAAGTATATTTATCCCTTTTTTATTACTATTATTTCTTATATATTAAAAAAACCGTAGTTAAATTAGTACACGTGGTAAATAGTAATAAAAAGAAAAAAAAATATTACATTAACCGATATCTTTTGAAAGTGTTTATGAAATGTTGTACGTTAAATGTTATATAAGTAACTACAAATATATAAATATTTAGTTTTTTTCATTACAATATGTCACTCATTGCCATATAGCGTGTTTGTAAAATTACCAAAACTAGAGCTATAAAAAAATAGCCTGAGTTACGTTTATTGTAGTAAGATCTACGTATATGTTTGTTGCGAGAACCATAATGGGGTGGATTCTATCACAACACGTTAACTACAAATATAATGTATGCTTTACCACTACATTTCTCTCAGTGTAGAATTATCTATGTAGCTTTCTACCACTGCACGGCTAATATATTTAGCGAATTTCCTGAACAGCTAAATTGGTTTTGACAAGTAGGATCGCGACAGTCATTAAAAAACCGCTCTGCATCATTCTGTATAATTTAATTAAATTAATCTTCAATCAGATGTCTCTATGGACGTCGTTTGAGTTCAGCGATCAAATTGGAACAAGCCTACATCTCGTGAAGTTCAAATAAATAGCGCAACAGCGAGCATATCCATGTATTACTAACCACATACATTCCCAGATGTTCGCTTACACGTTAGATGGGGGAAAAGCAAGCCATTTTCCTAGCGCATTCCGGTCACATATGTTTAAGCACTTCGGACACCATAAAAAGAGCATTAGGACGTAGGAAAAGACGGTCCCTTCCATTTTCGCCGTCTAATGTTAAAGGCAATGAAAGGCGTTCGCCTAACTGGACGTTACCGCGCCGGTTCACAGCTTTAAATGGCACGTCGTAACGAGAAAATGTGGTTTTTTCGGAGGAGCCGAAGGAAGAGGGTTCGAGGAACGACAAAAAGCATTCTTGCAATTTTCACTTTCTATGAAGGGGAGAGAGTGGACCACATAACTTTCACACATACGTATGCGTTACATGTATCCAGTTAGGAGGGGTTACTCTGCGCTTTAGCGCGAACAAAATGTGTTTTTGTTGTACATTTTTGCTTCGGTTCGCACAAAAGGGACGCCGACAATCTAATTGCGGCCAGCACCGAACGTCCTGTGAAGGTATGTTGGGGATGATGTAAGAGGGTGGGAGAACAGCTAAGCTTCTGAGCGAAATGGAATCCTTTGTTATTCAAACGATGTTATTGATTAAAACATATTACATTGTCACAGATTATACAGATATGAAGCTCTGGAAATCAAATTTTTTAGGCGTATGTGTTAACGGGCTTGTTGTTAGTAGTGTTCATAACGAAAACATAACTAAATTGTTAGTGGTGGCTTTCATTTTTGCGTTTGTTTCAGTATTTATTACAGCAGGAGCTTATTTTTTAGGAGTATCTACACTTACTTAGTCCTAAACCTTTCTACCTTTAGGTGTAAGGCCGTAGGGGTTGAGTTCTGCATTTCTGCTTCCATCCTCTCCTATCTTGTGTTAGGTTTCGTATTTCTGCCCATGCCATTCATTTTTTCTCTACTTCTTTTCTGATTCCGTCTATCCATCTAGTTCTTGGTCTGCCCCTGTTATTTTTTCCGTGCATTCTCGTTTCAAACACCCGCTTTGTAAGCCTTTGGTCCGACATTCGACACACATACCCGAACCATGTGAGTTGTCCTTCTACAATTTTTTCGTTAATTGGTTCTGTTTGAAGGTTTTGCCTAAATGTTTCATTTCTTATTCTGTCCGTCTTTTTTTTGTTTTCTATTTTTCTCTGGAACCTCATTTCCATACCATTAATTCGAGATTGTTGTCTTTCCGTCAATGACCATGTCTCACTACTGTATATGATCGTTGGCCTAACTACTTTTTTTACCTGTTAATCTGTTTTTATCTTTTTTGTACCTCCCTTTTTCCTAGGAATGTTGTTTTCATTGTATTAAATATGTTTGCGGCTCTTTCTTATCTTTCATTTATTTCCCTGTGCTGTTTATCATTTTCTTCTATAATCGCTCCTAAGTATTTAAAGAACTCTACTTTTTCTATTTGCTTTCCGACCGATCTTATTTCATGTGTTTTCTTCGAACCAGAAATATTGTATGTCTTCTAAAGTTGGTTCTATTTTAGCTCTTATTCTTTTCTCCGTTACTCTGGCAAGTACTTTCCCTGGAACACTTGATAGAGATATGCCTCTGTAATTATTGCAGTTGCTCTTGTCACCCCTCTTATATATTAGTAGGATAATGTCTGTTTTCCAGTCCTTTGGTACTTTTGCTCTCTTTATTATGTCGTTCATTAGTTTTTCAAGCCTATCAGTTCCTTCTCTTCCCATGTATTTTATCATTTCTGGGGTGATGTTGTTCTTTGCCTGATTTAATTATTTTCATTGCCTCCTCTAATTCTTCTTGTCCTATGAGTTCTATTTTTTGTTCCTCATTTGATTCTTCTTCCTCCTGGTTTTGTCTGTCCATGTACGTTAGTTCCTTAAAATACTCTCTACATAGGTAAATCCATTATCTACACTAAGAAACTAAATCTAGATTAAAAATCATCTTAAAACTTTTACATGTTTGTTACAAATTCACTTAGAAAAACACTCATTACGTATCCGTACTTCTTATTACTGCTAGTTACAATTTGTTAGAATCAGCATTGCCAACGCGATCCAGTTAGTAAGTCAGTAGTCTTGGAGAAAGAATGACGCAGTTATTTTAAAGTTACTCGCCATATTATGTTTACTCAATTCTAAACACAATGTAAGACAGTCATTAATTTTATACCAAGTAGTGGAATTTGTAAAAGTAAATGTAAACTATGTAGAGTAATATCTAGGGACCTTTTTGTTACCAACCTTAGGCTTTTGTAAAGTGTACATAATGCAATTGTGCACGACAGTGTCGCATGATACTATTGCAACATTGTGCAAACCAATTTCTTACACAACATTTGATCCATTTTTGCAATAAATGTTGAAATACTTTGCTGACGTAAAAGCTCATAAAATCTAATGAATCCATCACTAAATAAGATTTTATTCATCTAAATTTAGTGGAATTTCCACTAAGTTGGCAACACTAGGTGACAGAATGTAAACATATATTGCTCCCGACAGTATAACGTAAAATTAGCCTCAATTCATGCTTTACTAACAATTTCTTTCAATGCAATTTTTAAATTTTTATCTAAAAGAGTTTTGTATCTCAATTACACTGTATTTTAACCCAATTTCTTCCTTCCATACACTTATCTTCGCCAAAATATTGCGCGAATTTCACGTAAATATACATACATTACCTTCCCAGGTACGTTATAACCGACGTAGCCACCTTGTAACTAAATTATGAGCGCTCATTTCGACCGTATGGCGTTCGCTTCGAATGCGAAACGCGGAACTGGAACGGGCTCCCTCTAACGACGCGTTCATGTATTATGGATGTACGGAACGGTCGAATACGGGGATCCGCAGTTTCCGACTTCGCATCTTCTAACGAGAAAGGCGATATTTCGTCGGGCGTCGCCTGAAGGTAGCCGAAGAAAAAGGGATGCAAAATAGGGAATTGGGAATGTAGATTTTGGTCGGCTGAAATGGAGATGCGCGAAAAATATGAGGGAAGAAACAGGGGTGAGAATGAAATGAGTGTCTTTTTCGGCGCTGTTAGTGTGGTAATTTGTAAGATAAGGAAATGTTAGAGATTGTAGATAGAATTGCGTTATATGGCCGCTTGCGTGCAAAACTAAATTTTGCATCCTATGCAGATATAACTGTAAGTTGAAAGGTTTAACCATAAACGGTAAAAAATTATTTGTAAACTTTTCTTAATAATAATAAATCGATATTTCCTTGATTTTACCTATCTAACTTTAGAAATCTCATTAGACGATAAGCGAGTGCAATAGAAAGGAATCGCGAAACAAACTATATCTTTGAAGGACTTAAATCTTTATTCCAAAAGATTAATCTTGCTTTCCAAAATTTGATATGTATTGGATAATGATTACCCCATAAAAAGTTTCATCACCTTCAGTTCGTGCGAACCAACTTTACCGTTTTTATTTTTTTATTTTTACTGTTTATCTTCCGACAAAATTCATTTACTTAAAGCGTTCCAATAAAAATAAGAACCTTCGGATTCTTATCTTCTTCATTTCTTTTACGATTTTCTCGCCTTCCCTGAGAGACTTCGAACCTTTTAACCTGGTATCCTAAAGACTGCGCCACTAAAAGGAAAGCAATTATCAAAAAACTCCTTGCAAAATGCCCGGCTCGCGTTTCCGGATTCGGATTTACGTATCGCTCTTCGCAATTAGTATTCAATCGATGAAATCCAACAGAACCGTTTTATCCTCCGTCCCTTACCTCTCCTCTTAGTCGTTGTAGTCCCCCCATACCTCGAACCATCTAATCTTGATCTCGAAACGGTAAGACGGGAAATGAAATCGATACCTTGTGCTCGAATTTGCGTTCGAATTCGTCGTAGGATCCCCATAACAACTTTCAACCCCTACCTAGTAAAAAAAAATTACTTCGACTTAGGAGTTAGTTGTCTGCCTGGGTTGCCGAAGATCTCGGAGTGGTAGCGTGAAAAAATGTTCTTTGATGGCAAAAAAGACGGCGATTAAACCCGTTAAAACGGGCCCGGCAAAAATAAAAGTTATCGAATTCGTATTTCGTAGACTGGAAAAATTTAGTAGACGGGTGAAAACGTTCCTCTTTCATTATTTTCTTTATTTATTTTCCCTTTTTTGTCGTTAATTTTTGTTTATTTGTGGTGGAAATATCCTGGATTCCTAAAAAACCCTTACTGTTTTCATGTATCTTTCTGCTTCAAAAAAATTTCCAACGCTTAATTAAACATTCTTTGCCAGACTTAAATGATAATTAAAAAATAAAAAAATAATAACAAATAATAATAATATAATAAAATAATAATAATAATAATCTTTTATCCATAGCAAATAAATAAAAAATAATAAATCCGTTTATTCCAAAATGCAATAGCATAGAATATTCATCTTAATGTAAAAAAATAGTATAAACAAACACATACATGTAATATATATTTATAAATATATATATATATAATTTGAAATATCTTTCTCGGGGGTTTTTGGGAAAATTGTTAAATTTTCTAATTTTAAATTAATTAACGATTCTTTAGGCTCGGGGGTATCCCTGGATACCCTTACGGCAATTTTAACGAATTTTCCAACTCAGCAAAATGAAATTACTAAATTTTTAAGATTTTAAAAAGTAACTAAACCTTGAACTTTTGAACGATGCCAATGTATATAAACTTCTCTGTTTATATAACCACCACAAAGAACTGCTGTTCTGGAAATTTACCCTTTTTCTCTTAAATAAAGACTTGATTTCACAATCGTGCACTTTATATGGGGATCAGAGTTAAGACACACTTTGATTCGAAAAAGGCCGAAAAAGATTGATAAAAATTTGCGTCGTTCATCTTTCTTTTTATTTAAAATCGCGAAAGACCGACGATTATTTTTTTCACAGCTAATTTTGATAATTTAACCCAATAGAAACCTTTACAATGAATTTCGACCCAATAAAGATTATTTCTGCAAACAGCATGCGCGAACGAATGCGTGACTTAACCAGGAGGTTGTATGCTGTTGTTTCCCTTTGTGATCCAAAAGGGTCACCAACAAGCTTTAAAAACGTGAAAATCCACTGTTAATTTACGGAAACCTTTCAGATGAAGATTTATTGATGAATATTATTTTTGTTGTACCTTTCAATTTACCCTGTTGCTTATTCCAGACGATTTCTACATTAATTTGGACGAAAAAAAGGAATAGGGAAACTTAACCGGACGAGTTAGAATTTTGTCCATGCTAACCCCACACTCGTCGTTATCTGGACTTATATTTTAAATATAATGTCCTCGCTCCAAGGCCAGTTTGGCCCGAGGGGAGATGGTAACGAGGAAATTTCCATTTTTTTCCCGCAAGAGGGATATTTTAGTTACAACGGTGGCCACCTGACATTTGGGGCGTTCCGAAGTGACAACTGAGAGAAGTTGTTGTCGTAGATACCAACGTTGAACATAACATAATAAAATAATAATAATAATAATAATAAAATAATAATAAATAATAATAATAATATAATAAGATAGATAATAATTAATAATAAATAAAAAAAAATTTATTTTCGTAATTACACCATTACGAAAATTGTCAGTCCTTTGTTGTGTGTGTAAACTGCACAATTGTCAATTAAATATAAGTAGAATAAAAGAAAAAATCAATTATAAACATTTAAAATTTCTACTAGGAATTTCAGAAAACCACACAATAGTATATAAAAATATAATAATAAATATAATTAATAAAATAATAAAATAAATATAATAATAAAAATTAATATAATAATAATACACTGTGCTCGTTTTTAAAATACAACAAGCTGGGGCACCTGGGGGGTAAAAACCCAATTCAAGTACCCTGAATCCAATGGTGCCAACCGTTTTTAAAAGTTAGCTTGCGTTTTTTGAGCAATTTTAATTTAAAATTTTAGGCCCAAAGAATCTTCTGGAATTCTCTGGAAAATATGATCAATGGCCGAAGAGCTTTCTGGAACCTTCTGGAACCACCAATTCAAAAAATTTCATTCCGATTGTACTAAGCAGCAATACAAAAGAGACATATGCATCGCTAAAAAAATCATCGATTTAATGCAATATAATGACCAAAGTGCAAATTTGGCCGACTTACAATTGGTGGCTCGCAAACGGGTTATACCAAAAATATGTGCTACATGTGCTTGTGAAATACCTGTTTTGCCGGCGACCAATATAACGAACGAACTGGACTTTACGTGAGGAATTTAGATTGTGGCAGAGCAACATTATTGAAATTCCAGTTGGTGCCGATCGAAAAGGTTTTGTTACCATCCCTCCACATCAAGCTAGGGAATTGTTTAAAAATTTCATAAAAGCATTGAACCTAGAATGAAATGCATTCAACGAAATTGCGTCGTATTTTCCACGGTTAAGTGGGATGAAAATAAAAGAAGGTAAATGTCTGAATTTGAATGTTGATCTATTGAAAATTCATTTCGTATTATATTTATTTTAAGAAATATTTAATGGACCTGATATTTCATCGTTTGATGAGGGACAAACGATTTTAAATGCACTCATTAAACATGGAGCTTGGGGGATGGAATTGTGTGAAAGCGGTTATTGACAATGTTCTCTGGAATTCATCGATCCGAAAATTGGCGCATACTCACTGCTTTTCATCATTTAAATATTCGAATGTTCATTAAAAATTCATTTTTTTTGCATTCCCGTGTAGAAAAATTCGCTGAACAATCACTAACAATCCGTGAGCATAGCGAGCGTTTTCATCAAGTGAGGGCCCGGGGCCCTCGAATTTTGGGGTACAGCGGCAAAAAGCTACATGGCCCTTTTGGGCGATATTTGTTGGAATTTACAAGAAGAAGATGACGAAGAAGAAAAATCAGGGCAACCAGAGAATGAAAAAAATCAGAAAAACGCTTCTTTTTGCAAAAAAAATTATGAAAAATCGAACTGAATCGATTCAATTTTTTTTCAAATAGTTTCTATTTGAAGTGTATTCGTCGATATGATGTCTATTCGATCGATTTCCATCGATTTAAATTCAATAATGGTAAAAAATGACAAAAATTTACGTTTTTGGGGTCTTTATGCCTAAAATTTTTAAATTAAATTCCCCAAAAAATGCGAGCTAACTTTTTAAAAACGGTTAGCACCATTGGATTAAGCATACTTGAATTAGATTTTACGCCCCGGGTGCTCAGCTTATTGGAAAAAAATTCTCAAATTCGAGCACAGTGTAATTAATGGAGGACCAGATAGCGGGGTATATCCTTTCTTTGCTTTTCCATATCATAAAGTATATATCGCTTTGTTTACAGTAATTGCCTACAAAATATAAAAAAAACAATAAAAAAAATATATTTGTAAAAACAAAACAATTTTTTCATATCATTTTTGAGGTAACAATAAGAATCCAATAAAACTACAATATATGTAGGTATTTTATCCAAGTTCTTGTAAAGATTTCATTTGAAAAGAAAACCTCGAAACATTTTAATATTCATGAAGTGACAAAGGTCACAAGTTCCCTGTCTTTAATCAGTTAGAATAACTTGGTAATTGATTGTATGGGGTACAATAACAGGGGAGTATTGTATAACTAAGATTAGTGTACCGTCCCAGAGGTTCTATTGGAAAACCTTAAAAACTCTAGCCCCCGGATTACAGAATATTTTATAATCTAAAATTAAATTAATCTCGAATTAAAATTTAAATCGTGGTTTGTTTATACACTCACAGACAAAAATATTGCATATGTTATTTTAGGCCTTTATTATTTTCTTCTTTTGTGATTTCTATTGCTAAATCTTTTACACTGGAGTGTTCTACGTATTATGCAATTCGTTACAGAAAAAAAGAATATTTTAATACAGCCTTTTATGAGCGAATAAGAGGTAACGATAAAACGTTATAAATTTGCGTGATGTGCTTTGGAGACCAAAACACTGATTGATCTTCATTCGATGTTGTCAGAATGACATTTCCAGAGCTTTAGTGTACAAGTGTGTAGTTTCGGTTAGCGAGATGCCCTCATTTAAGTGTCATAAATTGTGTTAAAATTGTTTGGTTGGCTAATGAAGGGTACACACAAGAAGATATTGTAAAGAGATTAAATATCCATCAATCGACTGTCTCTCGTATAGTAAGACGATACAATGAGACTGGAGAATATAAAAGGCGGCGTGGTCAAAGACGTAAAAGATGTACAACGCCAAGAGATGACCAATATTTGAGACTTCAATCTTTACGAAATACAAGACAAGTCAATGTATCTGTCAAAACAGTAATAAGGGGACTTAAGGAGGTCGGCTTAAATTCAAAACGTCCTGCCAAAGTTCCTCGGCTTCTCCCACGTCACAAAATTCGACGCCTAGAATTTACAAAGCTCATGCTAACTGGAATGGACATCATTGGGGAAAGATTCTTTTTACAGACGAAGCAAGAATACAATTATGGAAGCCTCATGGACGTAGTCGTGTATACAGAAGATCAGTAGAACGTTTCGCAGAATGTAATCTTGCACAAAATCTTAGCTTTGGTGGTGGTTCCATTATGCTATGGGGCTGCATTAGTTGGGAGAGTCGCACGGAACTCTTTGATGTAAATTTAAGAATGAATGCTGACTGGTACATACACAACATCTGAAGAACATGGTTTACCTTATGCCGGCTTTATTGGCAACGATAATTTTATGCTAATGCATGATAATGTCCGACCTCATGCCGCAAGGACAGTGATCCAGTACCTTGAGGATGTCGGGGTTGTGACGTTTGAATGCCAGCAAATAGTCCTGACGCAAATCCCATAGAACATCTATGGAACATTCTAAAAAGAAATATACGAGCACGAAATTCAACTCCTAACTCAATTGCAGAATTAAGAATTGGTGCACAGGAAGAATGGAATGAATTCCTCAAGAAATCATCAAAGGTCTTTTGCGCAGCATGCCTAATGGGATGCAGGATATCGTTAAAGAAAGAGGAGGAAGTTCTAAGTATTAAAATGTTATTATGTTGCGTTATTATTATGTTTATGGGTAATTAATATTGCTTTTTTCAATTAAACGTTTTTGGCCAAAAATAAGTTGTTTTAATAATTCCTCCACGAATTTGCTATAGATCCTCCATATGTAATTTATTTGATTATCAATAACGTAAAACATTCCAGGGTAAAAGATTTAGCAACAAAAATCACAAAAGTTTTAAAGAGAAAAACAATAAAGGCCGAAAATAAAATATGCAATATTCTTGTCTGTGAGTGTATAAACATTTTGAGCTTAGTGTGAAAAGAAAACGTCAGCATCGAAAATAAAGCACAAATTTTACGGAAAATGAAAAAGAGGTCGCTTTGAAAACAAAGCAGATCTAAGCAGCGCTAGCAGAGAAGATGAAAAACCAATAGCCTGTAGTTTCCAAAGTAGCACACAGTGGTCAACTTGGTCAAATGCCTTTTGAAAGTCAGTGTAATCTTATGAAAACTGAATACTTTCCTTGTATGCATAAGCTATTAAACCGATTTCATTTTGCTAATTCCTGTAATGTAATTCATTGTTTCTAGTTTTAGAATGCGCTATATATTGTTAAAGTAACCGAGAAAAAATGACATTAACGCTAACAACTTATCTTCCCTAATGAGAAAATCTATAATCTACCATGTACATAATTTAAAAAGAAGAAAAAAACGACACCATCGCCACCATCTCAACGCCAGCATCAGCAGCATTAACCACAATATTAATACACTTCCAAGACAGACTTAGACGTAAAGACAAATTGCAGCATGCTTTCGGCTAAGGAAAAACTCCCCTTCGCCATGCTTTATAATTCCGTCTCATCCTCTATAGTAATTTAATCAAAAAAATGCTTCCACCATCAGATAAATTACGGTAATTTCATCTCGGTTGGAATTTTTTTTTTCAGAGCGGCAGGGATATCAACTTTCTCCGGGATTGTCGTTGATTTCGTTCTTAATGCTAGTTGTTAAGTAATCAGATTTCTTTCTGATTTATCGTTAGAATCGAGAGTAACACTTTATATACACAAATACAAATGTGCTTTTCTTTTAAAGTTCACTATTAACCAGATAAATTTTAAATTCCCTTTAAATATTACATAATTTCCTTTATCTCCGTCGGTTTTAGTACTTTCCATGGCGCAGCAAATCTTTTCCAGCGAAATAAAAGTTGGATACATTGCTACTATACCGAGTCTCTAGGGGACACCGAACTCATATTTTTACATTTTACCCGCTAGAGCTTCATTACAACTATGTTTCCGTTATTCCAGCCGTGGCCGCTCGAGACCTGAATAAAAAATTAAGCTTACGCTCGTTGTTAGACGAGGATAAGTTATATAGAAAGTTACGAGAAGTTTTAATAAATAAATTTGAATTTAACCTTTAAATTCCTAGATATATTAGAATTATATTATTTTTAAAATTTAAAACAAAAGACAATGGATTCATCAGTTTTCTTGTGATCATTAACAATTTAGCATAACTTGAGTACTACACTGTTTGCTGACCATATTTTTCCTTGCTTGGTATTCTTCGAGCATATAATCTTGAGTAGAACCTAGAAGAGTAGAAGAGATAAATCACTATAAAGGCCGTCTAAATGTTGTTTAATGTGATTAGGAGCATGCTCTTCTTTTGTTAAAAATTTAATGACCGCGTGGTACTTAATTTTCGTTACTTCAGACATCTTCATGTACTAGTCACGTTGTCTGGCTGGCTACTAAAAACTACTGCTCTTCGAGCCGTAATATATATTGTGTAGGCTTCGCACATGTGAAACTATGACCCAACGGAGGTTGAACTCGCTCGAACCTGTATAAGCCTGCCAGATCGAGAATTTATGACGCCAAACCTCGTATCTACATGGTTTCACTTCTTTTTATACTCAAAGTGTTTCCCTTCTGCATTAATATACAGTTGAAGTCTATCTGGAACACTCTGACACACATGCTTACACAGCTGAGTGTTCGCATTTAGGATTTCAAAGGGCCCATGCTCAATAAGTTTTCAGATCTTCAACAGTTCGTGGTTTCCCTCCCGTGCACTTTGTCTTTAGTCGCACCCCACTTAAAAAAGGCCGAATGTGGAGGGAATTCTAATGCCTGCGGTCGAACCTCTCTAGCATAATGATCAGGAGCTCCATCGTGTTAGAAGTTCATCATAATTGTCCATTAGCACAACAATTCTTGGTAGAACTTCCTGAAATAGATGCAAGCACGTGTTTCCATTGAGGTTACCGTCTGCGCCATAAGCATTTATACCAGGCTGATTTAGCTCTTGCTCTAAAGGGACATATTTTCCATGTACCAATAAGTAATTCCGATTTGCATGTTTCCGATATCTTCAAAATATCCTCATCCGACCACAGCACGATATTAATCACGAGTAATTTTGTAAAATTGTGATCGTCTGTCTGGGTCATCTTCCATAAATTTATGCACCAGACTCTAGACCAGTATTCTACAGTCAATTGTCTTTTGGACTTCTTTGAGTTGTCCTACGCCGCCTAGTTTGTCCTACGCCGCCCACTACGCGGTGCATTTAAAGCACTGCCTTCAACTTCAAAGTCATGTAATAAATTGTAAACCACGCGATGGTAGATTAGACTCAAAATATTCTCTCTATTCGTTCAATACAACACTGACACTACTTTTGTAAGTAGTTTCCACAGTGATTGTTTGCTGTTGTTTCGTCAAAAATTTTCAGAAACAAATGACTAACACGAAGTGTCAGAAGCCCACTGATTTAACCTGTCAAAGAGAAGAATGTGTTTGACACAGTCAAATGCCTTCGACAGGTCGCAAATAATTCCTACGGGATAGCGTTTACTTTCCAGGTCTTCTAATATACCACTGTGAATGGCCAATAACGCAGTGATAGTCGATTTACCGGCACGGAATCCATGTTGCAAAGAAGATAAAAGATTGTGTTTGTTTATAAAGCTATTTATGCGATTCAGAGCAGCGTATTCAAAGAGTTTAGAGAGCGATGATGATATCGAAATAGGCCTGTAATTTGCTACGAGGGTCACGCTATATATTTTGAGATACAAGAAAACTACAAGTCTTTTTGCGAAAACGATTTTATTTATGTTCAAAATAATCTCCTCCTGCATCAATGCACTTTTGTAACCGAAGTTTCCACAACGTAAAAGCGTGAAGCCAGTCATCTCTTGGAATGCTCTCAAAAAATAGATGAATTGCTCCATCTATCTCATCCTCCGTCGTGAACGTCGACCACGAATGTTTTTTTAGGTTGAAGAACAACCAGAAATCACACATGGCCAAATCAGGCGAATAGGGTGGGGAATGACTTTTACCTTATTTTCACATAAAAATTCAACTGTCTGCTGTGCACTGTGTGACGATGCATTGTCGTGATGCAACATTAACCCCCGAATGTTGGCTGACTCAAGAACTGCAGGTAAACATTTTGTGGTGTACCAGTTTGCTGTGACTGTACGTTGATTTTCCAGTTTTATTGCTTTTACTAATCCGGTACTACGGAAGAAAACTGCGTACATAACTTCTTGACAGCCCTTTGCCTTTTGGCCATTGTTGGTGCATCTTCGTGGATCCACACGCGGCTCTCCTGGCGGGTAGGAATATCGTAAAATAGGATGTAAGTTCCATCACCTGTTACTATTTTGATAGAATGCGATGTCTACCATTATTTAACATTTCTAATGTTTCCCGAGCGATTCTTACTCGCTCTGCTTTTTGGAAATCGGTAAGCGTGTGTGGCACCCAACGAGTAACAATTCTTTTCATCCAAAGAGTTGCCTCAATCACTTGATAGGTGCATCTTGGATCTTCGTCGATCATACGTCTCACACTCTCAATGTTTCCAGCGGTAACTGAAGAGGAGGGCCTACCGGTTCGTTCCTCATCACCAAGCGATATCCGACCTCTTTTAAATTCGCTATACCCAGCGAAACACAGTTGCACGTGAAGGACTGTTATCACCAAATGCGAGTTTGCAATCGTTCAAGAATTTGTTGTTCACTTAAGCCGACCTTAAAATCGTAGTAAATCATTGCGCGTACATGTTCTCTTGACAAGTCCCTGTTTCGATGACAAATCGTACCTACCACGTTTACTCTATGACAGCAGCGACTCAACTGACAGTCAGAGTTTACTACTCAAGGATGGCGGTATTTAGAAATGCAGTGTTGCCAGCTCTAACTTCTCTACTTTTGTGGCATCTCAAAATATATAGCGTGTCCCTCGTATATCATTCATGTTGCCTTTTTTGAAAATAGGTTTTACCGACGTGGTCTTAAGAAGTTCTGGGGAGATACCGTTTTGGAATGATAGATTTATAAGATAAGTTAGTGGTTTTACCAACTCAAACCTAAATTCCTTAAGGATAATGAAGGAATACCATCTGGACCGGAAGTGGACTTTTTAATATCATTAAAGAATGAAAGCATTTCAGTTTTCACAATAAGGGCGTAAGTACATAGTAAGGGGATTATACTTAGAATGGACTGGAGGATATAGACATGTTGGGAATTGAATTTGAAATATTAACTGGTGCTTCGTTAAAGTGTCGATTGAAAGCAGCAGTAATATCTTTTGGATTTGTATAGTTGAGTTATTCACTGTGATTGCCAGACTGGTATACCTTTGTAATGACGGGAGCTGTTTTGAAGGCTACGGAGGATGTTCCAAGTAGTTCTTAATAGTAACTAAGCAAGAATGATGGTACCACCGAGAGCAAGCGAAAAAGCTATCGGCGAGATGGGTGCCGCGTCTGCTGACGGTTGATCAAAAACGGAATCACGTGATAACTTCAAAGCAATATTTGGACATGTTTAAGCACAATGTGAGTGAGTTTCTGCAGCGTTATGTGACTGTAGATGAGACGCGGATACATCACTGCACGCCAGAAATCAAAGGTCAGTGGGTGAAATGGGTTTCTCCGTTGATGATTCCATCAACCGAAAAAGTTATGGCGACGACTTTTTGCATTCGCAGGGCATAATCTTGATTGATTATGAGAAGGGAAGAACCATCACGGGACAGTAGTATGCTGATTTATTGGACGGATTCGACACTGAACTGAGGAGGAAAAGGCCTCACCTTGCGAAGAAAAAAAATTTCTCCATCATGATAACAAACCAGCACACTCATCGGCAATTGCGACAGCAAAATTAGACCAGTACGAATTAGTGCCTCATCTACCATACTCACAGATTGTATAATCCTGGAATATTTTCAAATTCGAGTTCTTGAGACTGGTTTCCTCGTAATGTGGTCCAGAACCAATAATTGCATACAAACCAAATATTTTTCTTATATTTTGTTTGTATCCCTATTTTAATAAATTCTTGTTCGCAGACAAACGTAATAAATTCGCAAAAATGTCGCGTTTTTTATAGACATGACCACCACTATATCGTTGTTATATATCCTGCCATTATATTAATTAATAACAGAAGTAACAGATGGGAAATTTCCCATGACCCATATTGTTTTCGTTTCTTGTTTCCCTTTAATTCATGCAAAACCTTTATATCGTCGATATTTTCCATTCGTATCCATAAAATCAATGTTTGGAAGGGCTTTAAAACCAATAAAAGGGAAAATCTCAGAACGCCCATAAAACGGTTTTTTTCCCTGCTGGAAATAAAACGATGCAACGATGAGGAAAAACAAACTCAAAAATAGAAGAACAACCGAAAAAAAAACCCCCCAAAAAAACAAAAAACGCAACACTGCTAGGCAATGTTTAGCGCAAATCTACACAATTCCGTGTTGTAACGCAATGGTAGTGTTGCAGAAAACAATACACCGTACGCCGTAAATCTCGCTCCCGGCGCTAGACGGCGCTGCGTTCGTTATACCCTGGATCCGGACTCTCCATTTTCCTTGCGGCGCAATAAAAGATGTAAATTTCTCGATTGCATCTGCGGGCCGCGAGCCAAAGTCGTATAGAAATTTGGGAATTAACAGAAAAACCTTTTTACTATCGATCGTCAGAATCCAGCACGACGAACAAAAAACTATCCGAAGTAGATTATCTTCGGAATTAGATTCTATAGTTTAAAAACGTAGATATTCCGATGTAATCGGTTTGCGGGAAATCCGGATTTATATGATTTTAAGGATTAAAATCGTCTACATTTTAATTCTCTTCTGAGCTGGATTAAGAGTACAACGATATCAGTGAAAAGTTTTGTCCATTATTTTCTCCCGGATGAGGTTCTTGACAAGGAAGAAGCTCTGTTGTACCACCTAGAGTATATTTTGTTCTCTAAGACAGAAACATTAACAAAGCCTCTCAGCATAAACACTTGCTTTAAAACGACCCCACAGAAAAAAGTCCAAAGGTGTAAAATCTGGTGAATGTGTAGGCAACCAAATTTGGCCTCCCAGCTCCAATCTAATTCTGATAAAATTGTCTAATTTCTGAGTGACTATGCTCCAATTGGACCACCAATTTTTTTGCCCCCAAATCTTTCGGCCAAGGAAATGTCTTCAGAAAAACAGGTAGCGAATTTCTGAGGAACTCCATTATTTTTTTTTTTTTCTGAAAGAGTACCTTGGTAGAAAAGGGACCAATGAAAGGGTCATTAAATAACCCTCTCCCAAACGTGGACATATCAGTAGTGGCTCTGGGATCACTCCATGGTTATGAAAGAGTATCTCAGAATATATTTTAGCGTATAAATGTGCGATGGCAAGGGGAACCATTTCCAGTGTCAATACATTTTGACTTCAGGGTGTCCAGAAACAGAAAGTTTTTAAAATTTACAAAAAAGGGTGGTTAAGATTGTTTTAATGTTAGTGATACATCCAATAATTCCTTTCGGGGCCCAGAAAAACAACGCGTGCATTCCAGAAAGTAATGCCATATTTCAATCTAGAGTAAACCTCACGTAATAAAAGGAGAGGACTGAATTTAATGGGGGCAACTTTTTAAATTTCTAATTGGTAACAGGGTGTATTCATTTTAGTGACAGCATCACCACAATGTTTCTTCCAGTTTAAAGTTTCATCAAGATTAATGCTAAGAAATTTCACGTAGGTCTTGGGGGATAAAGAAAAATTATTAAAATTTAATGTAGATTTTACTGCGTGAAGGAAATGTAAATTAGTTTTTAAAAGATTTAGGTGCAATTTATTACTGGTAAAAACCCTTGATTGCAATCCGACAATAAAGAATAGTTTAATAAAATGGACGTGTTTATTTATAAAAATCAAAATAAAAGAGGGCCGAAAAATAGAACTCGTGGTTTCTCCAAGCTATGCTTGGGAATCATTTGGTGATATACTTTCGACGAAACAACCCATCTTTACATTATTTAAACCTTCAAATGTTGGAAAGAAATCCGTAAAAGTAAAAGTTTGTCGGAAAGTAAGCAGGGTGCCCCCTTCTATTTCAGTATTTGGGATAAGAAAAAGGGGACAAAATTGTGCAATGTCTTATTAGGTTAGGTACAAAAGTGACTAATATGAAAAAACTTTAAAATATATTTCCTGTGCGTTTCATACGTTTAATGTTTGAAAAGCTTTCAAACAGGGTTCGAGAAGATTGATTGTTGAGTCGAAGAGAAACTTTAGAAGTTCATATTATACGGTTAATGTATAAATAATTTCAGTGAGGGGTGAGGCTATTTATTTTTTAAGACGATGCTCAACCTTTTTTCAACCTCTAGCAATAATTATCGTAAAAAGGATACCTTCTTCAAATGGAAAGAGTGACAGAATTTTTTTTTTGAGACCATCCAACAACGCAAGACTAATTGTGAACGTTTGGAGTTTCTTTTGATTGTATTCTTTTTGGAAGGAAATACAAATTTCATTTCAAAATAAAATATATACAAATTTCTTTCCACTATAATTAAAAATTTTCTAAATTACTTTTTAAAATAAAACTTTAAGTCGCCAATATTCCATTCAAACCTATTTTAGAGACATTTTAAAACAAAAACCAACTAAAATATCTACAGCCTCTACAAAATATTAACTCCCTAAACAAAACCTAACTTAAAACATTGGACCCATTCAATATACTTTTGGCCGTTTGCCCCTATTTAGGCCCTGCACGGCTACACGATAATGGGTGTTTCAAACCACTTACGTCGAACAGTCTTCAACGATTTGGGGTTGGCCGCTTGGCAAAGTAGGAAGGACAATAATAGAGTCGATGGGTCATTATGTGCGACATATTATCTACTGGAATACGGCATCCCCTTCACTGAACCTGAAAGAAGGAATTTCGTATAGTACATACATGGTGTGGTTTTTAAATTATAAAATGGATATGGAAGACCTTATGCGGTGGTATTACATAAAAAAATATCAGGATTTAGAGTAATGTGTGGGCATTACGATGCTTGTTAAAATAAAGAGTTTAACAATTATTGGAGGTAGTTCTATCCTACTAGAAGTGCTTCAAAAAATTTTGTCTTGTCCAATTACTATTAGTTTTTTTTTTAATAACATTACTATCCTTTGGTCGAATTTCTTTTTTTTTCTTTTTTCATTATAATGTGTAGTATTTTGCAAAATTTCCTTACGTTTGGTTCTATCATGGGGAAATGTCAAGACAACAATATTCCGGACAACTGCGCACCACACAAATTATTTAAATTAACTCGCAAGACCGTTTCGAAGATACGTGGATCTTCATCTTCAGCCGCCTGCCAATTTATGTGGAGAACATATATTAAATCTAACGAACTCGCTCTATTCCTACCCCTTCAAGAAAAGAAAAAATACAAGCATCTAATTTGGGCTCTTAGACTAAAAAGCAAGTTAAAATAAGGAGAAATGACGGAAAAGGGTCTTATCTCATGAAATCCAAGAATGTGGCCACCCCACTCCAAAAAAAATTGAGTGAACAACGGTTACCCCCTTTTTCTATCCCCCAAATTTGTGTTCTTTCCGCCTATACCCAAAACTAAATATGGACATGCGGAATTTTAGAAAGGATCGATGTCCTTTTTATAGCACACCAAAAAACCCCCCCTTTTTCCCGTAATGATCGAAAAACAGGAAAAAGTTAAAGGGCCCCTTCTCTTTTTTGGTTGGTTTGATTCTTATTTGAAAAGATCTCAAAGGCGATCAGTTCAAGGGCGAAATCATTTTTTAATCAATTTTGGGTTTTTCTAATTTTAAATTTAGCCCGGTATCGTTTTTTGTTTTGTGACATTTGACCGTTTATTTCCTGACTTTGAAAACACCTGAGTGTTCATTGAATCTATTCCCTATCGCTCGTTTCGTTTCACAATATGGTTTTACACAACACCATATGCAGTTTGAAAATTTCCCGACCTTTTCTATGCCCCGGTTTTATCTTTTGGATTCCAATAAGGTTTATGAATGTTTTTCCGCAAACTGAAATATAGTTATCTTTTGCCCCTTAAAAACGTTACTAGTACTTTCGATACACTAGGAAGGAATTCCAAAAATTCTTATCACGAGCTAATTTTGGGTTTAAGGGTCGTGGTTTTTTGATATAAACCCTTTTGGATTTTCCTAAGCATGCGACGTTTTCTAGAGGTAACCGTTGTAAATAGTACATTTTTTATAAAATTTTAGCTCTTTAGTCCACTTTTTTTCCCCGGGAAACTTAAACCCAGTCTATTAATTAAGAAGTAACGCGGCCCATTTTGTGCCCCCCAAGTTTTGAAGTCGGACAAAATTTAGAGAGGGGGTTTTTGGGAAAAATCCCTTTTGTTTAGTTAAGGCAAATAAAAAATACAAATCTATATGTTCTCGAAAAACAAAGCGATCTGCATGTTTTTTTTTTTGCCTAGGCCTTTTTTGGATTTTTAACAGCCAAAATCGTTTTTTTTTTCCCCCTTTTTTGTCCTAAAATCATATTTATTTGGTCAAAAATTTTTTTTTTTTAAATTTTTAAAAAAATAGGGTTTTTTTACAAAAGGTCTTTTTTTTAAATGTAATTTTAGTTTTAAGCTAAAATGCTATAAACTAATACAACGAGGGGTTTTTCCCGTCTATTGTGTGGGGGGCAAATTTTTGGATTTGCCTGCCGAAAAAATTTAATTACAACCCTTTTTGAAGAAAACCTAAAATTAAGGGCTTATCGCTCCGGGTTCATTACCTGCCCCCCACGTTTTTTTTTTTCCCCCCTATCGGCTTTTTTACGTTGAAATTTTAAAACCCATATAAGCAAATTTTCTCCCTGTTAAGTGATTAATGAATACACGATCCCCCTTTCATATTTTATACAAGGACATTTGATATTGCAGTTTAGTTTTTATATTTATTTCTTAATGTTTCTTGGGGGCGTATATGTGGTGTTCCAAGCGGGTGGATTGACGAATCAGTATATAGTAAAAGACGTATTTTAAATTTTCTTTATATCGTAGTTGGAAAACGAATATTTTGGGTATTTCGTCTTTTGTGTGTTTTTTTACTCAGTTATTTGTTTTCCATCTACAACAATGCCAAACCCAAGAATACTAGCGAAAAAGCAAAAATGGCTGAAGGCAATGGAGGACTACTGTCTTTCAGCGAACCCCAAGCAAACAGTAAAGGGTTTTTTTTTGTAAAGCGTGCGGAAAAATGAAAAGGAGTTTTGTTTTTTTTTCCTAACTTGCTTAAAAAATATTATTGTAGTTAATTGCAAAAAGAAAAATCATTTAGGAAACATGCACTGCTCAGGACATCCGGCAAATTTAAAAAAAAACGTGAGGAACCAAATTTAATAAAACAAAAAATTTAAGAGAAAACGCGTTTTTTAACGAATTTTATGCGAGTTTTTTGTCTGCAAATATTCCCCCGGGAAATTAAACTATTAAAAAATCGAAATTTTTTTACCAAATACGCAAAAAGAATGTGGCAACGTGAAAACCTTTTAAGAACAACAATTAACAAAAAGTTACAATGAGGTAAAAATTTTTTATAAAAATAATTTAAAAAAGATTTTATCTTTAGTGTCATTAAGATTTTGTTTACACCCCAAAATTTTTTTTAATTTTTTTGATATTAATACTATTTTGCGAAGAAGTTGGGAAAAAAGATATTGGATATCTATAGAGAACGAGACTCTAAAGGTCGATTTGGGAAATATGATTTGGGAAGCTTTGGTTCGAAACACCAGGAAAAACGTATTTTCGGCTACCCAAAACAATTTAAAGAACAAATTGCAAAACAATGGGAAGATTTTGTGAACCAAACTTTAGGTAAGATATATTTTGCAAAAAAATTACTTTAGTAATATTGTAAATTTAATGCAGATATTTAAGTTAAAAGGGAACTCCGTATTTAGGATTTTTTTGGGCCCAACAGAGAAAATTAAATACCCCAAAAAACAAAACTTTTTTGTCACGGATGGTGTTCTTATATGCTCAAATGTGGTCAAAATTTTAAAATTTTTTTTAAAAATCTTTTAAACATTAAAATGTTTGCACATGGATCAATTTTGGGGTTGAAAAGTCTAAAAAAAATCAATATGCAAATGTTTTTAAAGGTTTAATTTCAAATACCCAAAAGAGTCTTTTTAAAAAACCCACTGCGTTGGGCAGTGTTTAAGAAAAAACTGCCAGATTCCCTTTGCCTCCCCAACCTGTCTTAACCTTGGGGAACTTTGGAGAGGGGTAGTTTTTTATGTAATAATTCGAAGCAATAAAACAGTGTACTTTTTAGCAAAATTTTAAATGATTGTTTTTTATTTACGCTTATGTTTTAGGGTTTTAAAACGTTTGACAAAGATTCAGCTAAATTATTGAGAAACGCAAGAATACTTTTCCCAAACAAAAAAAGTCAAAACGATCTTTATACATCAGTCGATATAAATTTCCCCTTTAAAATCAAAAGATTGAAACATTCGGCTTCCTCTTACGATCTGTTCAGAATTTAAAAGCCCAGCAGCTCTCAAAAATGCCCCCGGGAAAAATTTTGGCAAAATAAATTTTGTCAAAGGGGGTTTTAACCAAGGATTTTTGAAAAATCCCGGTTTTAAAAAAGGGTTAAGAGTTTTTCCGAGGGTCAGTGGCGAACAGTTGAAACTACCGCCCCCATACCCAAACGAGGTCCATATTTAAGTTTTTGTCCCACAACCCCGTGGAGTAGAACGTTCATTTTTTTTGTACAAAAATGCGTTTTTCCCCACCCAGAAAAATTTTACTAACAAACTTTGGGGAAAAAATTTGTGTGACGCAAAACGCGAAATTTGAGGGCAGTTACACGGCGATTAATTAATTTAATTTATTATTTTAAAAAAATGAATCTACATTTTTTGTATTATTTTTAAAATTTTTATGTTTAATTTTTTTTTAGGGGAAATGTCCCAAATTACATTAAAAACGTCTTCTTATTTGTTTTTTTTAAATAAAATGATTTTTTGTGTTTACCGTTTTTTTTAAGTATTTGCCTAACATGCCTAAATCACAGTTTTTTCGTCCTAAATACATAGTTTTTAAGGCCTAAAAAAGGGCCTTTTTAGCTGTTTTTTACCTCCTAAAACCCGTCTCTACACATAATTTATCTATTAGTTTTGCTTCCTTCTATAGATGTCAATTTCCAGTTTTTTATTATTTCTAATTACTAAACTATCCAGGAACGGGGCTGTTTTGTTCACTTCTTCCTTGATTTAATAGTTTCGAATTTTAAATTTAGTGTCGCGAGGAAATCCGGAATGGTATTTTATTCGTATCAAAACCGCGAAAATATGTACCTAGCCAAATTTAGGGAAATACATGTTTTCATTTTTCAAACTAGTTTCAAATTTATTCATGAACAAGTTGGCTATTATGAAAAGGGACAGCGGATACTACTCCACAGACCTTGCTATCATCATTGGTGAAATGTGTTGAATTCATATTTAATTAAATCTATTATGGTGCAAGAAAGGCCCAACGTACGTTTTTTAAAATATGTACATACGAATGCGTTTTAAATTTTTAACGAGACATGTTTGCTAGGTCCTGCACTTCTGCAACAGATGGAGCCACCTACTCTGTTCTTTATAGCTCTCACGTCTTCTTCTAACTTGATGCGCGTTACCTACAGGCCACGTTCTTCGAAACCCTTTTTCATCTTTACGTTTTTACGTCGCGACATATTGCATATAAATAGTGGTGAATGCACGTTTCATCGCAGGTTACAACACAGTCTAGAAAGTCATTACTTTTCGTTAAAAGCGTTGTTTAAGTTCGGAACAAATGCCAACATGGGGGTCTTTATGGATTTGAGTCAAACGGTCCGGAACCCATTTTCCCAACAGTTTTTGCGATAATTTTTGCTTGTTATGAACGAGCGATATTTCGGTTCTAACGCGATTGTGGCGATTTTGATACGTCTGTCATCGCGGATAAGGTTATTTGTAGTGTTGGGCATCATCGATATATTCAATAATCGAATGAATCGAAATAATCGTTTAAAATAATCGAATGGATCATCGAAATCATCATTCGAAATTTACTAACGATTTCGATTATTTTCCACGATTATTTTACAGAATCCGAGTGACGAGTGAATTATTCGAAACTCGAAACCTCGAAGTTTCGAATAAGATCTCGAATCGTAATCCGTTTTGTGTGCTCCTGCGCAGTCGAAACGAATAATGAATGATTTCTGAACATAATCGAATGATCGATTATTCGGGTATAATCGATATATCTCGATTATATCATTCATAATCGCCCAACACTTGTTATTTGTGTGATTTTGCAGCGCATCAATCGTTTTGCCCGATTTAAACTGCCCAATCCATTTCCCACACGTTTCGTTTTTCACCATGTTTCAACGTTCTCGAATACATTTCGGATAACGCAAATCTTTCACATTATTGGATGGCAAAGTATTAAATTTGAATTTAGCCTGAATTAAATATAACAAATTATTAAAATTTTCCACTAATAACATTTCAGCCGCGTTACAACCATCACATGACGTATTACGATCTGTGATGAAATAAATAAATACTATCACAACGTACAAAATCAATTGCATAGAACTTCAACCTCTTAGCTGTGTAGAAATAAAGATCCAATGGATTCCGAGTGAGAACAATTTTAAAACAATTTTAAGTTTATATCTATATTTTTGGCAGTGGATATGTACACCTAATTTATCGAAAGGGTGTGCAAACAATCTCGGCATTTTTTTTGTCAAACATAAATTCGATGTCCGAAATTACACTCATTTACTTTTTCATTCACCATACAAATCTCGGCACCTTTCCCCAATACTCTAGCGCAGTTAATTTTGGTAATCCAGCTTCGAAATCGCTGGCCATTGGCGAATTAATGAAGAGATATGCCGCCCGGTCAACGGGTAGTCAAAAAGAATTACGCCTTCCCTCTTCGTCATGACCAACGTTTTGTCTCCTTTCGTTCCAGTTCGACTCTCCTAAACTTATGTTCATATAAACCCAGATCTACGGGATAGATTTGCGGGAAATTGCACGTTCAACATTTAATCAAACGTGTGTTTGCCCGCTTGTGGAAGCTCGTAAGCGAGTGATAACTAGGGAGGTCGATAGAATTGTGTGGTCTGTTCATGGATAACGTTGAATATATACAGTTATGTGCAAAATGTTAATGATTGGGTTAGCTAAAGTGATTATTTTGAAGATATTCTATATCAATGCTGTCTATACATATGTAGATACTTCATGATTACATTATCAATACATGTCTGTAAATGAGAATAGGTTATCAAAGTAATTTATTGTTTATAAAATAAATAAAGATGTTTAATACTAATCCTTAGTGACACCCTTAGCACCAATCTTTAATAGACATCTTAAATAGAGTTCGATTAAAATCAAACACCTCATCTGGGTGAATCACGTGACATGAGCATGTACAGACCATCTTGGAAATATTAGATAATGAAACGTGTGTTATATGTCAAACGCCTAAAAATAATACTTCGCACACTACTCTTATTTGATAATTTATCTATTTATACCTATTGTTGCATAAAAAATGGCAATGTACAATGGTTTTGTGTGTATTATCAAAACTAATACATTTACTTTGTCAAAACATAAAACTACCAAAGGATTAAAAACAAGGGTAATAAAAGGCTATTTTAGTTATTTTATATCGACAGGATATTGTTGAGATCATGCTATCACTGTTTATGGAAATAAAATGATAACCTCTGCAAGAAAATAAAAATACGAAAATGTAAATTATCTGCAAGCCTTTTTAAAATTTTGTGATTGTATCCGGCAGAATCTATATACAGTAGTATATTAAATACTTTTGTTAGCGTAGAAATACTAATAGCTAAATGTGAAACAAGAAACATTTATGCTGTTTATGTTTTAGACTTTGAGTTGAGCTAAATTTCCTCGCTAGTATAAAATTAGGTTCCTCAGGCACATCCTCTGGCCATGTGAAATATTCTTTTTCACGTAATATGTCGCAATTATAGATGATATACAGCACTCTATTTCTGATTGCGATGCTCACAGAAAATGTTTTCCAGGATTTTTAATGTAGCCATTTCTAATTGTTCCCTTTCCTTCATTAATCTTCCAAGATATTTAATAGATTTCCACATCACCTGCGCCTATTTTTTCTGTTGTTTATTAAGATGTAACAGATAACTTCTTCTCCACAAGTCTTCACTGTTGACTTTGGAGATAACTTAGGAGCAGGTGTCGAAAGAAAAGAACTTTTTTCTCCACTCTCAATGCCATGCCCTTCTCAGACAATCCGGACCAGAGTACGTCTAGATATTTGAGTTGCCTCCGCAACAATATCTAAAATATTGCTTACAAAACAATAGTATGTATCTCATATTTACAGAAAAATAGACTTGTAAAAACTTGACCCAGATATTTCTTTTTAAAATAATTGTAAATTTTTTCGGTTCAGGAATAATCATTCTCTTCTACGGAGTGCTTCCTAACTTTGCGGCTGTCAACATTCTAACTAAGAATCTAATAAAACTGTTTGTTTTAACGGACTGCACACTTTTAAATTCAAATAATTTTTAGAAAAATTTCACCGCAAAATCAAAAAATGAGTAGCCGATCAGCTGATCGTTAGACGATGTTTGCAGGTAGAGCTTTACCGTTACCTATGATATACACACGGCATCAGCGCTTTGACGTCAGCAGGCTGTGACGTATTTTGAAGTAGGTGTCGATCATTCACACGTTCAGATCGTTCTTGCGTTTTGAATTGATTTAACCAAATTATATTGGTTTTATTTAAAAAAATACTGTGTAGTGATATTTCTGTACTTTGTTGGTGATACTTGCAATGTTTTTCTAGTGTTGTATAAGCGAATAAAACCTTTTCTGAAACGATAAAAAAGAGGTAACTTAAAACCTGTTTTGTATGTTTTGTTTGTGAGTTACATTTTGTAAAAGAAGATATTTATTTTTCAACAGTAACAGATTCAAGAACAGGGGAAACTATAAATGTAAGTTTAAAAAAAACCCCAAGCTTAAAAAAAGATGCTATTCCAAAACCCAATTCCCTAACTGTCCGTTGTATTTGACAAAAAAAAGTGGCGATTTTATTGCTCAAATAGTTTTATATTCTTACGTTATATTAACAAAATTATTTTTGAACACGAAGAGATGTTTTTAAATGTGTTAAACGTTTTGTTTAATACAATGTATTTTAAAATTATATCACCGAAACGTAGCCATTTGGATGCTGAGACATGTAAATGTCATATTCACAGCAGTGAACGTACTGCAACAATTATAATACGAGGGATGATCGTAAAATAAGGTTCCCAAAACCAGCAATAAGACGTGTTAGGCGAAATCCGACAACAATTTGCGTGTGTATGCAGCTTTCTCACTGTATATACGTACCACTCCCGTCACGCTACGCCGCTCAGTGTTGGCTAAGCAGCCGTCCGAGATGGAACTCCCGATCGCCGATACCTCCAGGTGCGAAATTCGCGTTGGGATACGTTTTTTAAACGCAAAAGGGGTTTCACCTATAGACATTCATCGTCAATTAACCGAAGTTTATGGAGAAAAGTGTGTAACTGTTCAACACGTCCGCAAATGGTGCAGGGAATTCACTGGAGGTGGGAAATTCACGATGAAGAGCGGAGCGGAAGACCATCAGTTTCAGAGAAAATCGTTGAAAAGGTCGAGAGCATACTGCTTGAACATCGGAGGGTCACCATTCGTCAACTCGCTTATCGGATTCCTGAGATTTCCAACACCACAATTGAAAAGATTTTGACTGGCGACAGAAGTTTACGACATAGGGATACAAAGTTGGAGCACCCGTCTGCAAAAAGCTTGGATAGAAATGGCGATTATGTCAAAAAATAGCTTAAGTTTTTACCTTTAAAAACGATGTGTAATGTTAAGGAAATAAAGAATACTGTCTATTTTAAAAAATATGGGAACCTTATTTTACGATCATCCCTCGTAACTTGTTCTACAAATACCCTACTTAAAAATGATTGTGGGAAAAGTAATGATAGATTAGGTAAAACACCATATAATAAGAAATCAAAGATCCTGGTTAAATAGCATGTCCGTAAATTTTCTCCTGAAATTGAACAAGATTTCGAATAAAATTGCAATTACTGTATCATTAAATATCAACCATAAATACATCTTTCATGAAAACGGTGCTCGGATACGTGTTTGGTTTTTGTTTTGGTTTTTCCAAAATAAGATCGAATGGAATGAAGGGCTCAGTTGACGACTGGTATCCTCTTTAAAACCGGAAGCCCTTCAAAACTTAAAAAGAAATGTTCCTTTACCGCTTAGGCTAATATCGTGCATGGCGATACATCACCAACCCAGCGTGATGTCATCGAAGAGCGCTCAGGTCTTGTTATACCGTAGGTAACGGCTTTACACGAAGAAAGCAAGTCTGTTTAATTGGATTTCATAATACCATCTCTCTTTAATGTGTATTTTGGTTTCTGCGCAAGTGCCATTCGATTTTAATCTTATTAAACCTAATTTAATTCTAATTCTAATAGTAACAAATCTTGGCTAAACTGGTTTTGGGTGTAAAAAAATTCAAGTACTAACTTCATATCAAAAGAATTGTGTCCATAACCTTGACACTTTTTCGGTTATTTCTAGTAATTAAACTCAACTTCCCTAAACGAAAAAGAACTTTCCACGGGCAGACTATTTTCTGAAATTTATTTTTCCTCATTCGATGTTTTTATTTCAGCCTTTAACGTAATGTTTACATTACATACTCGATGGCCCAGATTTGTTTGAAAGTCATCCGCGTACATGATTTCCCCTCTTAGTCAATATAACCGAGAAAACAAGCCCTTTGATGTTAGGCAAAGAGAAAAAGCTTAGATTCGACGAAAATTGGTGATTGGCCCAGATTTCCTCGTTGCACAGAGTTAGTTCCGGTTCAGTTCTGCAGACTGGAGCATGAGGAAACGTTTAATGAAAACACAAAAAAGTGTAAGCGCCAGGTGTACGATTATGGATATGGGATGATATTTTTTTATGGTGAAATTTCTTTTCTCAATTTGAATGCTAATTTTATAATATTCGAAAGATGAGAATTGTTAGGAAAAAGGAATTACGAAAGTAATTGATTATAACCCTTTCTTTGGTATCAAATGTAACACTCAATTTACAATGATTTACACATTTTGAATTTATTGCTTTTTCTAATATAAAGAAGTACATAAAGACAAAAAAAAAACTTCACATTTTAATACTTTTGCATGCATTTTTTCTCTCAAAAAGTCAAACATGTACTAAAAATACGACCTATTTAACGACAAAACCGAAACAACCACGCGGTGTATCCCAGCAAGATTTTTTACTTTTTGTCCCAGCCAGTGGGAGGCAGTCAAATTGCTAAAAATACAACTTGATTTCGGTGCAATTGGGTGGTGTGTCGCATCAGCGTAGGAGCGATATTTCGTTTAGGATTTGCATTTTTAAACGAGATTTTGGGCTGGCCGAATTAGATAAACACGTGTCGCTCCCATGGGTGCATGGCATTGATTCTTGTTATTTTAAACGGATTCGAAGTAGAAGGTACGCCATAATGGATAAAACAATAGAAGCTTTGGATGGCCGCGTATATAGATGTTATCGAAACGTATACAGGGTTTCCCATACATTAAAAATTCATTAAAATTTTTCGCAGTTAGCATCTTAGCTTAGTTTCTGAAAATTTATAGCAGGCAATAAGTGCTTCCGCTCTATTAGAATTATTTTCAGATTCGTATTTACTTCCGGTTATACCGGAATCATAACCAACTTTAATATTTTTAATGAAATTACATACTTTACATTGCTTTTTTAGATTCCATGGATTATTATGGAATATTTGACTGAAAGTTTTATCTCAGGGAAATTGTTCAAAAATTGAAATTTTTTTAATTATTAAATTTTTAACGAACCCGAGATTCGTGAGTGTTCTTACACACTCTTTCGGCAATTTTAAACGAATTTTGATATCAATAAATGGAAATTAACGAAAGTTACAATTTAAATTTACAAACTAACCTTGATTTTACGATGTCATATAAACTCTATATTCCTATGACATTCACAGGAAACCTGCCTATTCCAACCTCCATCATTTTCATCTACCTTGAATTTATTCTATGATTTCAATATTAGACACTGTAAATTGGGAGCGGAGCCAAAATACGAGTTAACTCGATGAAACTTGACCAGAAGTGATGAATATAATTAGCGTCCCTTTTCTCCTTTATTTTAATCGCGATGGAGCCTATCTATATCCACAGCAAATTTTGATGATTTCTATCCATACGTAATATTGTAATATTGTGATGAATTATCGAATAACTATAGGGGCGCTACTAGACGACAACACTAAAATATAAAATTTTCCTGACATAAATGACGATACCTTAACGAAACATATTTAATATACAAATTAAAGCTAGAAATACCTCCGAATTTATGCTGTTGTTTGTTTTAGGAGAATTTAACATTACTTTTGAAGAATTACGAAAATAGGAAGATGAACTAAAGAGGAATAACCTCACCGTTCCTCCACGTTTGTCGTTATCTGGACTTAAAATAAATTTGTAGTACCACCACTCCAAGGCCAGTATGCCTGGAGGGAATTGTGGCTACGGAACAGAACTTATAGCCGCCAGAGGGAATTTCATATTTATCCAATGGCTATATTGAATACCCTATACGTGCTAGAGTAACAGCTGGACTTGAGGATGTAAATATTTAACGTAACAGTACTAATATTATTTTGATTTTTGTGTTTCTTTCTTCTTTTACAATATACTTTTTAAAATTACATTTAACATTAACATTAAACGAAATAATATGAAATTTATCTGAAAATATATTTATATTACATGGTTCTAAACTTAAAATAAATTTTCTAAGTAGTTTCTTGAAAGTTAGTTGGTAATTGGGTAAATTATAAACAATATAAGGTCCGTATTGAACTTTTTTCTTGTACATCGTGTTAAGTCAAATGCTTAACTAGGTTATGTTGTTCATACAGAATACAAGTTCTTTCTTCTCCAGAAAAAGTCACCTTATTTTGTTCAAACTAGCTTTTTATCTGCTTATATACAATAAAAATTTCTTTTTTATATTGGTGTCACCCTTACTGACAATGGAATACCCCAAGGCAACAATTTATTTTAGCGGCTAAATCGCTCAATTTTGGGGTACAACATCCTCCAAAAATTTGCAGAACTTTTAAGTTTTTAGAAATATCTCGGAAACTATAACAAATATATAATTTTTTTAGAACGTAATTTAAAGTATATTATATAGTCTCAAGGATGAAATAGATCAAAATGAGGGGGTATTTGGTCCCCCGCTACATATTTTTTCCGAAAGTAATTTAGATCATACGAGAGAGTATGTAATACACAAATTATGTTCTAAAAAGAGAAAATTATATCTGTTATAGTCAATCGAGATATTTACAAAAATTTAAAAGTCATGCAAATTGGAAGGGTCTATACCCCAAAATCGGGCGATTCAGTCGCATCTGAATTTGCGGTTTGCCGGTGTTTTCTTGTGAGTTTTATTACTAAATGGAGATGAACAATGCTTCCCTGAAGTTAACATGTCAATAATAAAACCTAAATTTACTAAGTAATTAATGAACAGAAAAAAATATGTTTTATTATTTATTATTAATTTCTTCATATAATATACGATATTGTTGTATTATTAATTTAATCATGCCAACTTGATTACAAACTGTCGATATTCAGTATTTCCCGTTCTTAAATGCAGTATCTGCTTAGGAAACATTAATGAAGCAAATTGAAATACAGACACCTTGAAATTTAAGTCACATTATCTAAAATGATGCTTGCAATGTTTCCTGTACTTTCTCTTCAAAAGGAATTAATAACATCACTTTCATTCCCTCGAAAATCAACATCCTATTACAAAATTAACCGAAACGGATACAGTTCTAATCGTGATACTTCCTGGCGTGACCGCTATACATTAACACACTCCGTTTTCTCCTATTCAACCGGCACCGCCACCAGAACGGCGACCCTACTTCCTTCCCTCCAAACAATTCCCTAGTTTCTCGAGTAATTCGTATATGTGCGTCGGTGCCGGGTTAATCGGCGAAACGAGAAGAGCCCCACTAGCCGACTTTCATTAAGAAACCTTTACTACTCCATACGCGTGCAACTCCCACTAGACAACAACAAGTTAGAACCCGCCACATACGCACAAACTACGGAAGGGAGGAAGATATTCAGACGCGCATTTATTAGCGCCCTCTGTCGACGACGTCGAATTGCGTATCGTAGAGCGAGCGAGGGGTAGAGAGAAGTGTCATAACAAGTACTTTAATAGGGTGAAACTTGTGAAGAGGTGCGTCGAGTGTAGACGCTTCAGTGCACAAAGAAGTGTTAAAAGTGCGCCGATGGTAACGGGAAAGGGTGTACGATTGGGGTCGTTGTTACGCTGTTCCTGCGTGGAGTAATTGCGTTGATTTTCTTTCGCCGGCTTCTGTTGTACTAGTCGCGTTTGGTTGCTGTGATTTTTTTATGAAACGCAAGATTTTGCGCGTTTGACAATATTTAAATTATGTTGTAGCAATGTTTACTTTGAGATTCATGATCTAACAGTAAATTTTAGAGACTAAGAAATATATAATTATAAATTAAACTATTTGTTTTGGTGTGTTTACTTTGAGCTACTAAGCGAAAGTAGAAACGAAAATCTTTTAAAATGTTTTTACAATGTATGCATATTCAGTTAAAATTATCTGTCCGACGCCTGGTATTGTCGATATAATTACAAATTAGCTTTCTTTTAAAAGCCTTTTTAACATCATTGAAACCTATTAGGAATACTTTTAAACGAGGCTAAAGTTTAAATCCGTTTTTTATAGACAAAAGCGGGAAAGATTACTTAAAATATTTATTTTATTCCTTAATTGGAATTAATTTTATCTTAATGATATCTAAAGTGTGGTCTCAGCAGTAAGCAAAGTAAAATTTGGCTTACTTGACTATTAAGTCATCCAAATTTTTACAAGGTTACTATAGAAGCAGTAAAATGGTATTTCTTGGAAGTTGATTTAATTTGTTGTTAGAAAACCAAAGAGCAACCGCAGGTTTCAGTAACTAGGATTAAATGGAAAATGTTTGACATTAAAATCATGAAATCTAGTCATTTAGCAAGCTTGACAATCTATTATCAGATCCTTGTGAGTTTATTTAAAGAAGGCAAACCTTCAGGAAAGCTTTGCAGATTTTGCGATTTTGTTGCATTAATATCCTTGACATCTTCAACAAGAATTTGAAGAAGCTGGCAGCGTATTCAACGAAACGGTAGGCATAACAGTGCAACGAAAACAACTAATAAATTTGTCCTTTTAGAATGTTTTCTACTAGTCCTATTAGCTATTCGAAGCATTATTGTATTACTCTTCAATTGATTAGCAGCAGGTCCAGGAGTTTTTGCAGTATTTTGCAGTAAAAAGTCCATACAACGTTAGTCTCTAACATCACACAAGCAGCAATCGTTAACGCACCCATACAAATATAAATGACATTTTAAATTATTCCACATCCAACTATTCCAAAAGTAAAAATTACAGAATGTCATAATATTGACTTGCATTACAGAAAGAAATTAAATTGTAGCGAGACTCTTTTGAACAAAATTACCTTAAAGATTAACATTAATTGAAATATTCAATGATTGGCATTTAACTAAATTTTGTTATTTTCGGAATAGAGTTAAATCATAATCAAAAAGTTTTTCATGCCACAAGAGTTTAGAGTTTTATTTAATCTAACAATTATATTCCTTTTTACAAAATTTCCAAGTTTTTTAAATCGAGCTCTAACCGACAGCTGCTTTTTAAAACTTAATTTAATCTGTTTTCAAATGTTTGTGTTTATTTGGCCAAATTAATGAACTTTTAACTACTTACTGTAGTTCTGCAAGTGACAATGTTATTTGATGTCCTTAGCGAAAGTCCTGCTCTGTCGTTGTATCTAAATCAAGTCAAAAATGCAGTTGTTATAAAACTGCGCACAGCCTCAATTTCAAATGTAATTGCAATGAATAGATACATTTTCTAAATAATAATATCACTATATTAGACATATATTAAGGTATATCATCTATACATAAAAGAAGAGAACAACATTCCACAAAATCCAAATTTCCTTTTGAGGTGTAAGCAAATTATAGGATACGTATCCTTTTGACTAGTTCTCAAGAATCATTTCATGCAAGAAATAGTTTAGTTTTTCTCAACAGCACTTGATTAAAGCATCACACCAGATTTGACTTTGGATTAAAAACATCTCTGAAATCCAGAAAAAAAAGGTTAGCGTCAACCTCACTGCTCATCCCCAGTATATCATTTATATTTCCACGTAATGCACCTCACGTCCAAACGAATATGAATCTATAAATTCGGAGCGCTTCGTTGCAGGTCTAATGCACCACGGTGGCGGAGTACTAGAACTTCTCCGCTGCAGTCGGATAGATGGCGCTGGCGTCAAAAATTTATGACCATAGCGTATAGTCGTGATCCCGACCGGGCAGGCTCGTTCCCAATAACTGTCCAAAAAGTGTATTTTAAGTGTTCCGACGGATAAATTCACGTCCGATAGGGATTGGGATAACGTTCCGCGCGAAAGAGAGAAAGGTATGTATCTCTGGCGGTGTCTGTGTATTCGTGCGCGAAAACAATCCCATCCACGAAATGGCATCCGGTAGCGAGATATTTACGGTGCACTAATGGTATTTATCTGCGACTATAAAGGATCGCTTCACGGGGGGAGATGGATAGTTTTTGGGAAAATGGAAAAATCGATAATCGGTTTTCGAACAGGAATTGCAATCCGCTAGAGTTCTTTTTGAGAATGTTAGAGAACAAAGAGCTTAACGATAATTACTATCACCATAAGATTTGAGAAAAGCACTTCCTTAAAAGCCTTCTTCTTTTTCTTTCTTTCGGTAGGCTAGATTGTTCCTCGGATGCTGCTGTCCATTTCTTTTGCAAAGTTTTGCCAATATTCTTCTTTAATTCTTCTTATTTTTATGTTTACTCTATTTCTTTCTGTAGTATATTCTATCCAATTCAATGGTGTTCTGTCTCTTAGATATTTAATATATACTTCTTTCTTTTGTTTGGCTATCTCTTTGATTTCTGCTGTGTATGGGGTTCCTCTCTTCTTACTGGTGTTAATCCTTCTCTTCCCTATTGCTTCTTCAGAGGCTCCCAGGATGTTTTGTTTTAATGTATTCCATTCTTCATCTATACTTTCTATTTGGCTAATGGGATGTTGTTGGGTCTTCTCATTTAAGCGGCTGACGCATAACTGTTTTATGCTTTCATTTTTGGACGATTCTAAACTTTTCTATTGGTTTTATTCGTGGTTTTCTGATTGGTTCAGTTTCTAATGTGATTTTCCCTAGTAGTAGTTTATAGTCGTTTCCTATGTTCGCTGAATTCATTGTTCTCACATCTATTGTCTATTATTTGATTGTGGTGAAATTTGCGGTATTCGTACTGTATTTTGTTTTCTTTTCCGTCTCATTATCTTTTTCCTAGCGGTATTCGTCATCGTTATGGTCCGTCCTATGTTCGAAGCTACTTTAGGTCTGTGAACTAATTTAATTTTTTTTACGGAGGACTTGTACTTATCGAGATAAACTGAAATTCAACTTAAAATTATTGCTTCTGAAATAACGTCAACAGTGGACCTTTTGTAATAATTTCCTATGAAAAGTTTTAAAGATTACACGACCTGATTTTCGTTCCTCATCATGAAGATCTCCCTTATCATTGGAGATGGAGGGTAAGTTGAAATTTGGCAAAGAAAATGGACCCGTGACGAATGACGTTCCAGATTTTAAAAAACGAAAAATGCTTATTTTTTTCTCTTACTTTTAGCACCAATCTTCTTCTATCTAATGGTATACGCGAAATTTCTATATAAAACGTTTCAGTTCTCTCTGGCCATCATAAACTTTCTTATTTTTTATCGATACCATTGGATTTTGGCGCCGTCAGAAATAGTCTTTGTTTCTAATTTCAACCACGTATAACATGTTGACAAATGTTTTTGGTATTATGCTTTAATTGACGAAAAATTTTCGGATGAAATGTTTTCTTTAACATTAAATGTTCACGAATATGTATGGAGTTAGTGGAAGTTCAGGTAACGATTGCTTTGAATCGCTCTCCTCATACCGGCCTCGCAAGATTTTGATGATTCGTTGCTTATAGTTAATTTTTGCCTTACTGTAGTGGGATATTGGGGTGAAGTGCGTCCACTTACAGCTAGGGTAGGCAGGGTAGGGTAGAGTAGAGTAGGCAGAAACATATTAGCTAACGCATTTTTCTTCTAGAATTGTTTTTGCCCAAAATAATTCCATCAATACCATGGGCTACATTTATTAGCATTATATTGGTTTTTGTTACTAGGCACTTTTTTCATGTGTATTTTTCAATATATCATGGTAAGCCTGAGGAATTATTTACATGTGCAGATGCTCGAGAGGTGGTTTGGCATCTGTACTCCGGTTTCTGTTGCCACATTCTAGACGACATGACTATATCTCTTGGCACTAGATGACGCCAAGAAATACATTTTAGTACTGTTTGTGGGGGTTAGTGGCAGAAACTGAGAGGCAAATAGCAACGATGAGCAAGGGAATGTGCTCGGAGCAACGCTGATGACACCGAGTAGGCAAAAACATGTCCGTTAGCTAGCGCATTTTTTCTCACATTGTTTTTGCCGGGAGTGATTCCATCAATACCATGAGCTATATTAGTATTATTTTGCTTAATTCATTATTCTTTATTATTTTAATTTCAATATTCCTTAAATATCAAAATTTAATTTAATATTTTAAGAATTCGAATTCTGGCATTTTGATAATTTATATAATCCACACAAAATTCATGCATATTATTTGGAATCCAGCAGTCAAAGTTTACAACGCCATCCAAAACATTGGAAATGATCACCATTAGGCCAACCACAAAAATATCAAGTCGTTGGATTGGCATTCCTGTGACAACGACTAAATAAGTGGGTAGATAGAAAATATTTTTCTGACAGACGTTTTTCGGCAATACTCATCTAGAAATTCAGTTTAAAGCAATATTAAATGTATTAGAAACTGTTAAAGGTACCTAGAAAATAACCAAGAAAAATAAACTAAAGAAGCTAAGAAAAACGACTGGAGGGGATTTACTGTAAAAGGATTTGGAGAATTAACTTAAAAGGAAGAAAGCAGGATTTAAAAGAAGAACCTCAAATAAACACTAACATATCACACTGTAAGTAAATCAAAATTATTTTGTAAGTGGAACATTGAAAATAACAGGGCTTTTCATCATCAGCGATTACACTGTGCTAGTTGCAAAATGCAACAAGCTAGGCACCCCGGGGACTTCTTTCAGAAGTCAAAGTGCTAACATCTAAATATTAAAGCAAATAACTCAAACCCAAGTGAATAGTGAAAAGTTCGAGATTGTTCATTAGGCTTGTAAAATCAATTAATTTAAAAAATCAAAAATTGGATAAATGGTCTAAATTGAATATATTTTGTTGCGTGTGTGGAAAATTTGTAACTAAGACCACTCGGTGTAAAATAAGTGCTGAAACCGCTGATTTATATCAACAATATTCATCACAAAATGTTTTTACTGATGTGCATTGGACGCCGTCTATTGTTTGTACAACATGAGTTTTCAATTTGGATAAGTGGACGAAACCGGAGCCACTATGCCATTTGGGGTCCCGATGATTTGGATAGATCCAAGAGAACATGATCCAGCTGAATGTTATGCGTGCGTAAATTATACTGACGGTATGAACAGAAGAAAAATTGGTTCTTTGAAATACATTCCAACAACATATACTCAATTGCCGCTGCCGCATTCAAATACAATTTCTGTTCCAACAAGACCAATTTCAACAGAACAGTCTGAGCCATCAGCATTAGAAACCATGAAAACCGAAGAAGCAGGCGTATCAATGTATGAACCATCAAATGTCTTTGCGCCATGCAATCACATTGAAATCACGCAACCTCGTTTGAATAATATGATAAGAAGCCTGAAACTATCACCATTCTTTTGGCAAAGGACTTAAAACAAACAAACATTTTGGCAGCAGATGTTCGGATATACGGAGCAATCAATCACCATCATCGTTTTACGAATTTTTTTGAAATCCATTGAGAATAATTCATTCGCTTATTGCACGGATATCCGTGATTTGATTTGAACGATATAATCCCGAGCATTGGTGATTGTTTATCGACTCGTCAAAAAGCTGTTTGAAAGCGGTTCTGCTACACAACACCAATTCAAAAAATTTCATTCCGATTGCACTGAGCAGCAATACAAGAGAGACATATGCATCGCTAAAAAAATCATCGATTTAATGCTATATAATGACCAAAAGTGGAAAATTTGTGCCGACTCAAAAATGATGGCTCTTTTAAGAGGTATGCAAACGGTTTATACCAGAAATATGTGCTACATGTGCTTGTGGAATACCTGTTTTACCGGCGACCAATATAACGAACGGAACTAGCCTGTAAGTAAGGAATTTAGATTGCGACAAAACAAGATTATTGAGATTCCACTTGTGCCGATCGAAAAGATTTTGTTACCATCGGAGCGGTATGAAATTTTTAACAATTCCTAGTTTCATGTGGAGCATATCAAACTAGGAATTGTTAAAAATTTCATAAAAGCATTGAATCCAGAAGGAAATGCATTCAACCAATTGCGTCGTATTTTTCCACAATTGAGTGGGATGAAAATAAAAGAAGGTAGATGTCTGAATCTGAATGTTGATCTATTGAAATATCATTTTGTATTATATTTATTTTACAGGAATATTTAATGGATCAGACATTCGTCGTTTGATGAGGGACAAACGATTTGAAAATGCACTCATTGACATGGAGCTTGTGGCATGGGATTGTTTGAAAGCGGTCATTGACAATGTTCTCGGAATTCATCAATACGAAAATTGGCGCATACTAACTGAAGACATGCTCACTGCTTTTAACCGTTTAAATATTCGAATGTCATTAAAAATTCATTTTTTCATTCCCGTGTAGAAAAATTCACCGAACAATCTCCGATTGGATTTGATATTTCATATCGTTTTTGAGATATTTTGCATTTTTGATTTATTGTCCCTACTCGCCGTAATTATGCACAACAGATTTCAATTTTAACATAATAGCGTCCCTATTTATCTGTTATTTCTTCGAACACAGTTGAACTGTTGAAAGCAGTTCACGCAGTTTCTAAGGATATAATATTCCTTTAATCCTGTTAGCTATAGGATTTTTCGAAAATTTTACATAATATTCCTATAGTTAGTTTCAAATGTTTATTTTTAAATCATCTTAGTGTTTAAATTATTAACTTTAAAGCATGGCATACAGAATCGTACTAATTGTATCTTTCGCAACAAATTGGTACGTTTTTGCCGTAAAGCTTTTTAATTTGGACCCCACAGCGTAAAAAGCAATTTTAATCGGCATTCATGGCCGAAAAACAGTGCAAAAGCCTCTTACCATCTACAAAAAATCCTTAAAACACTTCATAATTTATATAATCCTCTCAAAAATACAAATACTCACAGAGCGCCGGTTGCAATGTCAGAATCCGCTGCGAGAAAAAAAAAGGTAAAAGAATTTTGCTCAGAATATAATCCTATTACAAAATTTTCCACAGAGTTTCTGGAATTCTATGTATATTCCTTATTTTTTGGCTTCCATTGCATTCCTCCGTCGTTTTTGAACGAATGATAGCCCTCTTATCTTTCGGAAACACAGGAAAGGGTGGCTCTTTAAAAAATTCATCGGGCAATCGAGAACTCGGCATTTTTATTGCCCCTAGACGTAGATGGCGCGGTGGTAGGGGCAGGTCAGGGTGGTGAAGCGGAAAACCGGTTGTAAATTTTATCGTATCGAATTTGAACCCCCTTTAAAAATTCAATTTTATGAGAGGATCGTGCCCTGCGAGACCCGTTTATGATGTCTTGACCTCTCGCTTTTACGGTGGTGTCGCGTCGTTTCGTTTTTCTCGATTGGAATTTGATAGGATATTACACGGGGAGGGGGTGGGGGGAGGCTTCGACTTGAAATATCGAAATTTACGGTTTATTTGTCCAGTACAGGGGCGACTCAGACACTTTGGTTAATGATTTAAGATAAAGAAAGTAAAGAATTAAGGGCACGCAGAGAAACGTTTACTTGTATCAAGGCTGTCCGCCTTAATTCAAAACAATTATCCACAATGCAATAACTGTTTTAAATCAAAGGAAATATTTTTTAACGTTTCTTTCTTCGCTTAAGAGAAGTATATACTTGTAATGAAATAATTGTATTTCTTTGTTTAAGACATTTGTTAACTTGATTCAAGAAAATCTTGCAGAAAATTTTAAAACAAAACAATATTTTCTTAAGAATAGTAAATAGTTCTCTTAATTCTAGAAAGCGTTTAAGTATTGTTCATAAATCACTAGTTTCATTTTCTTAAAATAAAGTATTTATTTACTTAGAATCCTTGAAATGCATATTATTTATATTAACATTATTAATTGCACTTACCTTGTTTAAAACGGTAGGACATAGCCGTACATGATACAGTAAATTATTGTCACTGCTTGTGATTTTAAAAAGGCTAAAGTAGGCTACAGAAAAATGTTCAAACAAAAGTGAACTTAATCTAGAAGTACACATAAACAAAGTGCATAAAAACAACAACCAAGAAAATACTAATAAATAAATAGCCCATGGTATTGATGGAATCACTCCCAGCAAAAACGATGTGAGAAGAGAAAAGCACTAACGCTTTTGCCCCTGCCCACTTTGCTGTTCAAAGAATAGTCCTTGTCTGAAGAACCTGTATTAACAGTAAATTGCAATTCAACTGCTTCATCTAAAAGGCCTTCATTTTCCATGTAAGTCCTTTCTGTTTTTTTTTTGTTCACATACGACTACCCAAGTTTCTTTCATAATTGCCCAAATTGTTTCGATAGGGTTTAATTCAGGATGATAAAGTGGCAGTCTTAAAACGTCATGGCCGTACTCATTCATCAAGACATCCAACGTATAAAGTGGATCTTTTGCTTTATGATTTTTAATTATTTCATATAATTCAGGCTTTGTTAATGCCCTATCAAAAGGAATATTTTTACTTGTCAGCCAGTTCACTATTTCTTGCTTTAGTGAGTTTGTGGTAGCTTCTTTCTCATACTTGATACTGTGATAAGAGGCATTATCTAAAACCAGTACCGAATTCTCTGGTATATTAGGAATAAGTGCACGTTGAACCCACTGGAGAAAATTGATAGAATTCATGTCATCATGATAATCACACGACTTTTGTCCTACAATATAAAAGGATATAATGCTTATATACGCATATCAGCAATGCATCTCACCATCAGCATGACTAATTATTAATCGTTATTCCTTTCTAATTGGTTTTGAAAGACCAGATTTTGTGTTGTCATACCAACCTTTCGGTGTTGTATGCGAGCTACGAATGTAAGTTTCATCTATATAGACAACGGATCTTCCCTCCCGTCTATATTTTAAAATAGCCCGATGAAATTGTACTCTTTTCAGGCAAATACGATCGTATCATGTAATTTCTTGTTATCAGTTAAATTATTTGTATAATAATTAACATTACCTTAAGTAACTAACTTGAATCCTATGTTGAAAATAACCTTACTAAGAGTTGACAGGCTTCCGTCAAAAGGAGATTCAATATCTTGCATTTTAGCCAATATTCTTGAAACATTCGCCAAGTGAATAAAAATGATGCTTCAAAGGAATAAAGATCTCTCCTCTGTCTGCCCCTTCCTTACAAAAGCGACTAACATTATAAACAATTTCTTGGCCCTGGGAATGAATAATTTTTCCCTTTTTCCCATAGCTAGACTTTTGTTCACCCACGTTCGTTATTTAAATAATAATTCATTGTTAAATAATGTAAACACAAATTTTAGGTTATATTTACTTGAGCAAGTGTGAATTGTATTACTTGCAAGAAACACTCCTTAAATGCTTAAAAGCCTTAAAAAGGACTGATTGAAAATTTATATCGGTAGGAGAAAGTAAAAAAGGTAGATAGAAAGAAACTTTCAAAATCTCCAACGAACGTACATACACAACATCGACGTCAATGTAATATTACCACCCCTACTTTATGTAAATAGACTCGCCCTGTATTAAATTGGTTTCTGCGCATTATGACGTCATGTTCTTAAAATAATTTTGCTGTACCAGGGTAGTTACCAACTTGTATTTGAATGTGAGGCAACTTGTCTGTTGATTTGCCTAGCATGTAGCATAAAAGATTTCGCAATGTGTACATCCATACATCATCGAAACGAAAACAATTCCCACTGAACAAGTTTCTTAGTTACATGAACATTAATCTAACGATATTTTATCGTCGTAACCATCAAAACGTCAGGCGAAAGTACCACTATTGTAAGAAGAAATGAGCACAAACAGAATGGCAACAACCACATTAGACAAGCACATCGTTGTAGGCATGCTATCGCGTCAACGTTTTTCTATTTAACCCTCAGATGGCGCCTATGTATTTCTCATGCTCTACTAACTAGTACAACGGATATATGCAACCCATCGGTAAAGGGGATAACGTGAAAGAATTCTCCTTTGTTGCATGATTAATTGGCGCCTCATGCAGGCTTCCGACGAGCTTTTGTGCTCCAGGAACATAGAGCGTGTCGTAAAACGGGGGCAATCTAATTAAAAATGGAATAAAAGGAATCGGACACGGCGTATCAAGTCTTGTAAAGATCCTAGAGGCTGACTACAAATGTTCATCGCGAAAAACAGACAGGGAAAAAGTTTTGGTTCTGAAGGAAGACGGATGAGAATTTGTTTCTTGTTAGTTGCCGTTGTATTTCCGGTAGTGCGATTGCTTTTTTTCAACGTCGTAGTTTGTTTGCGGTTTTCCGTGTTGGTCTATGTACGTCATCCTATTCCTTATCTGCGTTTGAAGATACGACAGAGGAAAGCAAATGAAAAATGTTGTAAAGAGGAAATATCACCAAGAAAGAGGGAGTTTTTGATGTTGGGAGAAGGTATTTCGTTACGGTGTCCTTAATGAGTCCAGCAAATTAGCAAAATATCAGGTTTTACAGAAACAATAAAAAAACAGATAAAGTAGATGAATGAGTTATGATAATTTCTAACTTTTAGGTCGAAATTATTTTTTTAATGCAAAGTTTTACTTACATACGATGTAAATTCAAATTTTTACTGTTGCCAGATTGGTTTTACAGAATAGAGAACTTCTTTATTTATGAATTTATGAAAAAAAAATCTATAAAGGTTTTGTTTGTTCTAAAATTCATAAATAATATTAGACTTTTAAAATAAATTTCTGAATAGTGGATAAAATAGGTGTTTTTGTAGTTCTGGTGCAGAATTTTGCTGTCCTGTTAATATTGCGCAAGAATCTGGTTGTAGTGATCGTAATGCTTTTGATATCGCGCTAGGTGAACTACACGGAAAAAATCACCTAATAAAATGTACTACAATATTGTAAGAAAAGTATTGTAGCAGTCATTACCACAATTATCTACCCCGACCATAGATTTTTTTTAATTAGTACATGTTGTTGTCATAGATAATACTTCAAAGTTATAACCAAGATTCTATTGTATTGTTTCACATAAATACATAAATATATAACTTTTTCCCAAAATTTTTGTATCGAGATGTGCAGGACAAGATTGTAGCAATTTTTGACAACAAACTTCCTTATTTTTTTGAAAATAAATAATAGAAAATGAGCGAGTCTATAAATAAATCATCACTTATTTGTACAAACGATTTGTTGTGTGTAACTGAAACTTGTACACCAATCTATTGAACTCATAAGCCGAATAAAGATTTCAAAATTTTTTTGTGTATAGGCTCTTTTAAATTCATAATTTACAGATACTTGCTTTTTACAATTAACTGATATTATTTGGTAATTATGACCTGACAAATCGGTGCTTAGATTTGTTGTAGAATAGCCATACGTACTTCTAATCAAAATATAGTCAGTACATGTGCGAGATGACCCAGAGACCCTAGTCTGTGTACTAATAGTCATATTTAAATTGTAAGAGGTCGTCATTTGCTTAAATTTATTTGAAATGTTATTTCTTTCTAAAATATTTATGTTAAAATCCCCACACAAAACTAAATTTTTACATTTTTTATGGTAATCAAGAATACAGTCCAATTTTTCAAAACACAAAGAAACATCTAAACCTGGTGATCTATAAAAGGGCAAGACTATTACTGACAGTTTTTCTAATTTAATGCCACAATATTCAAAGTGATATTCGCAAGCAATATCTGGCAGCGACACACTAGACGCCAACAGACCCCTCTTTACAAATATTAAAGTTCCTCCGTGTTTACTAACATCTCTAGCAAAAGAACTACCGACGTAATACCTGGAGTATGTTAAACAAGAAACTTGATCGGAATTGAGCCAATGTTCACTCACGTAAGCCAGATCCACATCATTATCAATCAAAAATAGTTCGAATTCATGTGTCTTACCCTGCACCCTGCACATTCGCACGTTGAGACCAAGAACTCTTAAAACACCCTGTCGTCACACAGCAGAAAAAACTCCACAGAATCCAAGTCATCCCGGATCACGGTGTCGTCCACTTCAGAGTCGGAGTGAGCCGCTTCATCTTTATACAATTCAAATCAATCAAAATTCTCTTCGGTTTTTTTGTTTTATTTTCTTCATCGTCAGTTCTCCGGCGTTTTGTTCTGATTCCTCTCTCTACATTCTTTTGCTGTCCAGAGTCACTTATCTTTTTAATTTCTTTTATTTGAATGTTCACAGATATCTCCCGTTTTTTTCCTCGCCAAGTTCGGGATAGCAGAAGAATCACCCATAGGGACGGCGATCAAATTCTGATAGTTAATATACTTTTTGAGTCGGGGATTACTAAAATCATAACATTGGTTGCAACTGGTAACCTTATAAATCGCTTCAACAAGCTTAACTTTGCCCGAATAATTCAGGTGGATACTTGATTTGTGAAAATTATTAAGGATCTTGTTAGTACCAATCACTGTCACATTATTACACATCGTTGTCGAAGAATATAAAGTGTTATTTATAGTCCAAATAAATTTGTTTAACACTGGTCTTCCATTTGCAGGAGGCATTGTCAGCAATAAAATATTTGTATTTCTCAAATCATTGATTGTGTGCGTAACGGTATCTTGAGACCACCCATCGCATTGTTCATACTCGCGCATAGCACCACAAAGTCACTCAAACTGTAATTTTCTGTCTGTTGTTTTACGAGGGATGATCGTAAAATAAGGTTCCCGTATTTTTAAAAAATAGACAGCATTCTTTATTTCCTTAACACTACACATCGTTTTAAAGGTAAAAACTTAAGCTGTTTTTCGACATTTCTATCCAAGCATTTTTGCAGACGGTGCTTCAACTTCTGTATCCCCATGTCGTAAAATTCTGCCGCCAGTCCTTGAGTTTGGTCAGTGTATCGCAATACTTGTTTGAGTTTATTGTCGTCCCAGGAGGCAAAAAGTCGACCAGCAATAGCCCTTTCCTGTCCCAAAAGACGGTTGCCATAAACGGATACTGCCAGTAGAATATTGTTTTCCAGATTGAAATTAATCCGTTGATTTTTTCAAGTGTCTTTATGTATCCCGCTTAAATATTCTTTCCGGAAAATTCCCTACTATACATGGAAATTTTGTCAATAGTTCCTGGGTTTGACGAGAGACGTGGGGCCGAGCGTTGTCGTGAAGAAGCGTCACACCTGCAGTCAATCTTCCTCTCCGGCGGTTCTGGATCGCCCATCTGAGTTTGGTCAGTGTATCGCAATATCTGTTTGAGTTTATTGTCGTCCGAGGAGGCAAAAAGTCGGCCAGCAATAGCCCTTTCTTGTCCCAAAAGACGGTTGCCATGACTTTGCCAGCAGACTGTGTTTGTTTAAACTTCATTGGCTTCGGCGAAGTTGAGTGGACCCATTCGCATGATTGTCGCTTGTTTTCGGGAGCGAAATGAAACACCCACGTTTCGTCGCCCGTAACAATGGAGTCCAAAAGTTCCTCCTTGTTGTCTTGACATTGTTGAAGAAACGCCTGGGTACACTTGCAGCGGTTCTGTTTATGGTCTTCCGTGAGCATTCGGGGTACCCACCGCGCGCACACCTTGCGGTAGCCCAGTTTTTCAGTCAAAATCTTTTCAATTGTGGTGTTGGAAATCTCAGGAATCCGAAGAGGGAGTTGACGAATGGTGACCCTCCGATCTTCAAGCAGTATGCTTTGGACCTTTTCAACGATTTCCGTCAGACCTCCAGTGAATTCCCTACACCATTTGCGGACGTGTTGAACAGCTATACACTTTTCTCCATAAACTTCGGTTAATTGACGATGAATGTCTATAGGTGAAACCCCTTTCGCGTTTAAAAAACGTATCACAGCGCGAATTTCGCACCTGGCGGTAGCGGCGATCGGGAGTTCCATCTCGGACAGCTGCTTAGCCAACACTGAGCGGCGAGGCGAGACGGGAGTGGTACGTATATAGAGTGGGAGAGCTGCTGCACTCGCCAATGTTGTCGGATTTCGCCTAACACGTCTTATTGCTGCTGTAGGGCTTTGGGAACCTTATTTTACGATCATCCCTCGTACATCAGCTACAACACCTTCCCAAGTGGCATTTGGCTTGGAAATGCATTGAACATCATATCTTGGTAGTTTTTCCCTTAACAGCGTGCTTAAATGTCTGCCGTGGCTATCAGCAAGTATCAGGACTTTACTATCGCTGTTAATTCCTTTCGATGCAATTGATGAAGTTTTATTAACGATACTACAATGGAGATTACTACTGCACTAAGTTTACATTGAATGTTCACTATTTTATATGAAGGACAGGTACCGGCCGAAATAGCTGTTCGGTTGTTTACAAATTCTGTGTCACCAGCTTTTAATTTGATGAAATGATCTAATTTTGATTTTATTTTCGTTATTTCATTTGTTTACCTACTATATCGTCCCCGATCACTATCTCTGTTGACTTCAAAGCGGTTTGAAGTTTTTCTACTAATACTGCTTTTTTACCGTCGGAGGCCAGGCCGCGTTTTTGTAACTCGTATTGCAATTCCTTTATTCGTAGCGATTTTATTTTCCGGTTTTCGCAATTATCACTCATTATACTTAATAACTATGTTATCTGATTCTACACTTTGAAACGCACACACTGGTACGAATTTATAAATTAAAACAATTTTTTTCCGGGTAAAACTAGTAAAAGCGTAGCGAGGTACAACGAGACATCCGTCCTTTAACTTGACAAGTCTGACAAGTAATCGCGTAATTGCGCCAAGTCTGCATTTATTCATTGTGCGCGGTGTCCTTGGTTTTCAACACTTCTACCCGGATTATCTATCATTCTTACTATGTATTCGCAATACGCATCGTAATGTATTTCTTACTACTTATTTTTTAAACAGTTGTCAGTAAACTCTATACTCACATTTTATTAATAAAATCATTTGATAACCACTTGCATATTTTCTTCATTGCTGTAAATATAGTACATCATTTACGAATTTTTTTACACAAAGGAGAATATTTCGTGGCAGATGTAATATATATACTGAAATATCTTTCTCGGGAGTTTTATTTCAAATTTTGTTAAATTTTCTAATTTGGAATTGAATAAACGATTCTTGTAGGTTCGGGGGTATCCCTGGATACTCTTACGGCAATTTTTGAATGAATTTCCAACTCAGTAAAATGAATTTTTAAGATTTGAAAAGTAACTAATCTTGAAACTTTGAACGATGTCAATGTATATAAACTCTCTGTTTATATAACTACCACAGGAAACTGCCTGCTCTGGATATTTAACCATTTTTCTCTTCTAATAAAGACTTTGATTTCACAATCGAGCACTTATATGGGGACCGGAGTTAAGACACACTTTGATTCAACCAAGGCCGAATAAAGATTGATGGAAAATTATGGCGTCGTTCATCTTTCTTTTATTTTAAATCGCGAAAGACCTGCGATTGTTTTATTTCACAGCCAATTTTGATAATTTAACCCAAATAGAAACTTTTTCGATGACTTTCGATCAAATGATATTCTTTTTGCAAACAGCATACGAGAACGAATGCAGTGACTTAACCAGGGGGTTGTATGCTGTTGATTCTATGATCCAAACTGTCACCAACAAGCTTTAAACGAGAAAATCCACTACCCATTTACAGAAACCTTTCAGAGAAAGATTTAATTGATGAAATATTATTTGTTGTACCTTTCAATTTACGCTGTTGCTTATTCCAGACGATTTCTACATTAATTTGGACGGAATAAGTGAACAGAAAAATTTGTCCATGCTACCCTACACTCGTCATTATCTTGACTTATATTTTAAATATAATGTCCTCGCTCCAAGGACAGTTGGCTGGGGGGGGATAGTAACAAAGAAATTTCCAATTTTTCCCGCAAGAGGGATATTTAGTTACCAACGAGTGGCCAGCCTAACATTTAGTTGTTCCGAGGTGACAACTGAGAGAAGTTGTTGTTGTCGTAGATACAACGTTCAATATAACAATACATATGTAAACTCTACGTAGCTTCTATATTTTTGTAGTATATAAAAATTCTGAAATTTGCAAAAAAGTAAGGGGTGGGGAGGTTGTTTCCTTAAATAAATATTCGTTATAGAGAAAATATTTACGTCATCGTTAAGGGCATGTAAAACAGTTTTCTTGTCTTAACCTTTTTTTGATGTCTCACATAGTTTCCGAGTTATTGAGTCAAACAGCGAAGGGTAGTGTTGAGCTTGGGGTGTTTTGCACCCCGCCAGTGGGCGATTGGGCAGCTAAGGTAGTTACCGTTGTTCTTACACCAGATCGGTCTATAACGCACAAAGTTTCATTTAAAGTTTTTCATACATTTTACATACTGCATTGTCCAAAGGATTACATTTAATGGAATCAATTGGATTACATTTAATGGAATCAATCAAGTTCCTTGTTTAACCAGAAGCATGCAATAGAATCTATTAGTTGCTCCCTTTCCGATAATAGCATATTAAATCGGGCTAACGTTTAGCTACGACTAAAACTCTAAACCTAGCTACCGTTCACTGCTAAAAGCAGAGAGAGATATAGACTCGCCTACTAGGAGAAGCTCCTTGAATAATGTATGGTTATGTACGCGCACGTTCTATCGACATTAGACGACTTGCGGCTTTAATTCCTATTAGGACCTTTTCGGAGGGGGTTGCTGGCGGTTACCTTGTAAGTAATTATGTATGTGGCGAAACTTTAGTAGTAGCAGCACTAGTCGAAAGCTTTACGGAGCTTTTAATCTAATTATTTAGTTCCGGGAAAGGGGGAAAGATTTTGTTTTAATCCCGTTTAATGTGCTGCACCGCGTAACGGTTTATCGATATTTGGAGGTTGGAAAATGGTGTAAGTGAATTAGAAAATTAGGGTTTCGTAAGGATTTCAAACAATTTAGGTAACGTGAAAGCTTAGTTTATTAAATTTTGGAGCTAGCAGAGATCAATAATTGAAATATGCAACTGTTTAGTACCAGTTGGAGACATATAAATCGTACAGGTTGTGTTTAATGAAGCAAAAGGTGCGAATCTCATGTGGGTATCGATTTTTTAAGGTATGTCAGTTCTAAATAATGACGTGCTATGTAGTGTGTATGGTTTTCCGAACAAAAACTGCTTAAATTGAAGACATTGCAATACTGGTTTAAGTTTATTTATACATTTTGGTGTTAAGCGATAATTGGAAAAATAGTTTTTGGTTGATTAATTAAGTAAGAGAAGTACATACTTAAGTTTGATGGTTATATAATCAGACTTTGACATATAACAGAATTGCTCTTGTGAAGATTCTGAAAAAGAAACAATTGCTAGTTTGAGATATTAGGTAGGTAGGTAAAATAACTATTTTCTGTCTGAAGAAAATGCCAGCTCTTTGTGTTGTGGGGAACAATATTTAAAAGATTGCGATTGCTGTACCTATGCTTATGACAAAAACTGACACCAGTGAGTGCTACAGCAGTGGTATTACATTTGGGAAAATCGAACCCAACCAATATGCTGTCATGTAGGACTTAAGGACGTTGATTCTACAGGCCATAAAAATGGTTATTCCATACGTTACCTGTTCAAATCTTAAATTGTGTCTACTTATTCACTTTATTGATTAAATATTTAAAGTAAAAATTAGTCAGGACCAAGAAACTTGTACTGTAAAAATATTTTGACGTGTACAAGATGTTTACCTTTATCAGTATGTTGGGTAATGACTTCTGCGACATTTAACTTTTAATAAAAAAAACCGCATTCATATGTTTTGTGTATAAAATTAATATCAGCTCATCAGCAATTATTTCATAATAACTTTTGAATAAGTACTGAAATGATTCTAATTGGGAAATATATTATAATATATGGGGTGTTTTTAAGATAACATTTTCAAACTCGGAAAACTACAATTGCCTTATTAACATTTTCTTTTTCCTAATAAAGGAAAAAAATGCATCATCTCAACTCATTGTTATATTAGCAAAGCTTTGAATGTCCAGATACTGAAAGAGTACCTTGGTATAAGAACAACACATTTTTTAGCGGCTGAATCGCCCGATTTCGATATATAGTCCGCTCCAAAAATTTGCATGATTTTTAAATGTTTGTAAATATCTCGGAAACACATATATTTTTTTAAACCATAATTTGAAGTATATTACATAGTCTCAACAATGATGCAAATTATTTTCGAAGAAAATATATATAGCGGGCTACCCAGACCCCCCTATATCTATTTTTTTTAAGTATATTATATACTTCAAATTATGTTCTAAATATATATATATATATATATACAGTGTGTCCTTCGATTAACGCATGGATAGGTAAGGCAGGCAGGAAATTATTGAATTGAATTTTCATCTTTTTGGGGTTTAGCCATGCTTACACACTAAGTACTAACATAATTTATTACTCCGAACATTTTTTAATAACCCTATTATCGTATCTCCTATAGAAAATACATTTTACTAATTGAAAAAAATCCTTTTTTGTAAATTTTCAAGATACACTTGATTCGCAGAATTATGGCGTAAATTACTTACTATTCAAACATGGCTGAACTCCAAAAGATGAACGCTATATATATGTTAAAGTTTCCAAGATATTTACAAAAAATTTAAAATTGTACAAACTTCTGGAGGGGTCTGTAGCCCGAAATCAGGCGACTCAACCGCTAAGGAAAATGTGGAGACGTTTTATTTTACGTAACATAGCTTGAGCCTGTTGTGTGCCAGTGTTTGTTTTCAAAACGCATTTTGAAATCACTACGAACAATGGGCTGCAACTTGAAATTGATCAAAATTTCGCATTCTTTCTGTACGAACGATAAAAATACAATGCACATGCGTCAGATAGTTTCCAATAGTTTTTGATAGTTCTCGATAGTTTCTTGCTGCTCTGGGAACAAAACAATCATATTTCGACTTCAATAATTGTTTCTTGCCTTTACATATACCTAAATATCATTGACGTACCACAATCGCTGATCCTTCTTGGTAATTTTCGAATGTAAATTTTTCAAAATTGTCAATTCTTTTAAAGTATAAGTAAATCAATTATTGTACCATCTTTTCTTCTTTTACCAGCAACATCCAAACTCTGTATTTTATCACATCCTCCCGTTACCTCCATCATCACATTCCTCTATACTTTATCGAGTTTTTTCCGTCTCGCCAAACTCCGTTTTCCAGAATTGTCGCTCGTATCTGAATTTCTGCCACGCCGACTACTCCCGCCTTCATGCCGAAAAACGAATTAATATGCAAATAAGGGGAAAAACGGACGGAATCAGACATCGGCCGCCGCGTTTACTTTTTGAATCACGGCCCGGTTCCTTCCTGCGTCCTGTTCGTTCGTTTAATCGAAGAATTACGTCCCTAATTCGAAGAAAAACGAAGATTGATCTAACGCCGAGGCAAAGCAAGCCGGAGGCTTCGGCAGTTATCTCGTAGCCGTAAAATTCCGGCCTCGGATCTTAGGTGAAAGCGGGCGATTCTCCTTTGATTATCTCTGGAAGGACAAATAAAATCGCTTGATCCAATGGAACTTTGAAGAAGGGACTGGGAAAATGAGGGAATATGGTTATCTGAAATCGTGGAGGGTATAGAAACGTTTTTTTTGAGAGATGACTATTATTGCAGAATCCATAAGGTTATGATTATATTAAGGAAATTAGTCCCAATCGAATAGGATGCCAGATTTATTTAGATTGGAACCAATTGGTATATTTCTTGGTGGATACACTGGTTTTATGTATATTAATTTAAAAATATATTATTTAAGCTAATCATTAGAAATAAAAGGATTATAATAACAATATGCAAGTCGTACCTATTCCATTGAAGGATACAACTAAATAGAATTTGGTCCATCATTCTTTTTCATGGATACTAAGAGAAATAATTTTCTTGGCCAGGAATGAGAATTTTACCAATCAAAAGCGAAAGCTTTAGTTATCTTACATGAACTTTAACGTTAAATATCTAAACAATTGATGGATTCAGTTCAAATAACAACTTGTAACTTTCAGTTAATTGTAGTATACAAGTCCAGCGGATCTATGCGGTGGTATGTGGTTTTATTTTCAAAGCGAATTTTAATGGAATAATATCAAAAATGCATTTTAAATGTTTTTTTTCTGCACCTATTTAATTATACTGCAATTTTTTCGCGAAAAATAGTACTTATAATTCAGTGTATCCAGCCAATCACAAACGCAAACTCTTTCTGAAGCTGACAATCGACTCGCGTGACAGCCAAGTGTGTGGCTATATTGGTTATTTATGCTTTTCAACGTATGCACTTCGTTCGAGTAGGTACCGATTAAAGTGTCTCGATTTTGTGTTAAAACTGATGAATTAACGTTAAAATGGATATTAGTAGTAATGGAGAAAATTGTACTCCATCGGAAATACTCCAAATGGCCCAAACAACTGACAAGCTTCTGCCTGCAAAATAAAGGAAAGCCTAAGAGTCTACATATATACAAATCGTAAGAAAACCGAGAATATGACATTAGCTTACTTCATTATCAGCAAAATGGACTATGGACGCAGTACTTAATACTAAGAAGTATACTTGAAATTCTTCACAACATAAAGCCAGACACGCACGACAAGTTAAGAGCATTTCTCACGGGAAATTCTGACGGCTATCAAGCAAAAGAATCATAATCAGAATTAGAATCAAGATCAGAATCAGAATGAGAATGAAAATCAGAATCAGAATCACAATCAGAATCACAATCAGAATCGCAATCAGAATCACAATCAGAATTACAATCAGAGTCAGAATCACAATCAGAGTCATAGTCAGAATCACAATCAGAATCAGAATGAGAATCCGAATGAGAATCAAAATGAAAATCAGAATGAGAATCAGAATGAGAATCAGAATGAGAATCAGAATGAGAATCAGAATGAGAATCAGAATGAGAATCAAATAGAATCACGAATGAGATCAGAATTGAGAATCAATGAAACAGAATGAGAATCAGAATTAGAATCAGATGAGAATCAGAATGAGAAAGAAAATCAGAATGAGAATCAGAATGAGAATCAAATCGAGAATCAGAATGAGAATCAGAATGAGAATCAGATGAGAATCAAATGAGAATCAGAATGACAATCAGAATCAGAATATGAGAATCGAATGAGAATCAAATGAAATCAGAATGAGAATCAGAATGAGAATCAGAATGAGAATCAGAATGAGAATCAGAATGAGAATCAGAATGAGAATCAGAATGAGAATCAGAATGAGAATCAGAATGAGAATCAGAATGAGAATCAGAATGAGAATCAGAATGAGAATCAGAATGAGAATCAGAATGAGAATCAGAATGAGAATCAGAATGAGAATCAGAATGAGAATCAGAATGAGAATCAGAATCAGAATCAGAATCAGAATGAGAATCAGAATGAGAATAAGAATGAGAATCAAGATGAGAAACAACATGAGAATCAGAATGAGAATAAAAATAAGAGTCACAATCGGAATCAGAATCAGAATCAGAATCGTAATCATAATCTTTATTGTCCAACAGATACATAAATTTAAACAAAAGACGACGTTTTTCGCAGACAGATAGATAACCAAATGCATTCATTAAATATTCTGAAAAGAAATTACTAGATTTTGTAGATTTTATTGAATTTCATGAAATCTCTCTTCTTTGGTTTCTATGATAACTAAAATTTAAGGTCGAAACATATGAAGATTTGAAAAAGCTATCCCACGCACTAAACCTGGTATTCCATCGAAGTCCAATACGACTTCTTTTTCAGCACTCATGGTCATTTACAAGTCTGAAAAGTTTCATTTAAACCGGTGATATTACTTCGACTTATATATTTTTGACCTTCAATTTTCAATGTATAATTGTCATATACGTTTTCAATGTTCTAGTGCCTAAATAAGGGCTTTAGGGTGAAAATTTGCAATTTTTACAAATACAGAATTAATGCTATGTGGTGTCTTCCACCATTAATCTACTCCTCGAAATTATTAGAGTTTAATTTAGAGCGTTAATCAACCAGTACAGAACCAATACAGAATGTCTCATTTAGAAAACCAAACTTGTATCGTGCGCAGCGATAACATAATACTCCATAAATTTAAATATCATTTTATGTTATGCATAACTTGCTTCCGAATAACTTCTATTTGAAAACTTTTGCTTTAAATTGCTTAGGGATGGAATTATCTTTTTACCCCAGTAGACGTGCATAAAACACCGCATGAATTCAATATCCTACTTATGCATGTAAATTTCCACTATTACAAACCAAAATGTTTGCCTTGTTCCAACGTCTTCATCTTGTCGACGTTATTCAAACTGACGCTATGCAAAATGACACATCGTCCTTTCGATAAACACTTAGATACGTTACGTGCACTAGTTACATTGTCTTTGATTGAGCCTTTTACATACACTGAGCTTTCCAATAATATTATCTCAGGGCTTGTATAAACGACGTACCGCAGGAAAGATCCCAGAATTCTAGATGTCGGTCTGCTCCTGAACAACCTCAGCAGCTTCCAACACTCAAAACGGTCGGGAGATTACACTTAAGCCCAGGGCTAGTACCAGATTTCGGGCTTGAATAATGCGTTTTTCGTTTAAAACAATATTTTTGGGGTGACTTTGAACGTATAAAAAATAATAGGTTTTCTTTAGTGAAACTGTTTGAAAGCAAATACATAGAATCTGCGAACAAGCAAATTCCTTCTGGAATGAAGTTAAGTAAAAATTTTCTGTTAAATGGTGGTTAATTATAAATTGCTAAGCTACCTAGTTTTGAAGCGTTGTATATTCCGTATTAGTTCTTATTTAAGCTGTTGTCCAAACGTCCTTATACTTAAATCAATAGGCCAGTAACCTTATTACTTTTAAAGCTACAAAGCTATGTAAAATTTCGCAATAATGAGATCTAACTAAACTGATAAATTCAAACTGTGCATTAGATTTATAATACTTGGTTAGCCACAACCTCACACGGGGCTTTTCGCGTTATGTGAGTTATTTTTATTTTTATTATTTATTTATTTATTTGCCCAACAGATTCAAGATCCAATTACAGGACAAAAATAATATACGATTCGTACAAGGAGAACCATACTAATATATAAAAATTATTACACTTAAAAACTAAACTGAATCTAACAAATTATGTAAACATGAAAACAGGAAAAAAGGTATTATTATTAAATAAAGTTAAATGAGGGGGTGCACTTATTTAGAAGTGTAGTTAGGAAAGAGAAATGAATATCAGTGGAAGGATCTGATAACAAATTAAATGTGTTACATATTCTATCTGTTGGCGACTTTAGCATTATGGACTTCGACGTATAAAACGCAAAGCAAGACCGAATGGATGGACGGGATACGTTATATAAGGGATGATCGTAAAATAAGGTTCCCAAAGTCCTACAGCAGCAATAAGACTTGTTAGGCGAAATCTGACAACATTGGCGTATGTAGCAGCTCTCCCACTTCTTATACGTACCACCCCCGTCTCGCTACACCGCTCAGTGTTGGCTAAGCAGCCGTCCGATCGCCGCTACCGCCAGGTGCGAAATTCGCGCTGTGATACGTTTTTTAAACGCGAAAGGGGTTTCACCTATAGACATTCATCGTCAATTAACCGAAGTTTATGGAGAAAAGTGTATAGCTGCTCAACACGTCCGAGCGGAAGACCATCAGTTTCAGAGGAAATCGTTGAAAACGTCGAGAGCATACTGCTTCAAGATCGGAGGGTCACCATTCGTCAACTTGCTCTTCGGATTCCTGAGATTTCCAACACCACAATTGAAAAGATTCTTGAAAGGACTGGCGGCAGAATTTTACGACATGGGGATATAGAACTTGGAGCACCGTACTGCAAAAATGCTTGGATAGAAATTGCGATTATGTCGAAAAATAGCTTAAGTTTGTACCTTTAAAACGATGTGTAATGTTAAGGAAATAAAGAATGCTGTCTATTTTTAAAAAATATGGGAACCTTATTTTACGATCATCCCTCGTAATTAAGATAGCTCAATAACTCAGGGGCGTCAATGTTGCCATATACAAAAATTAGATATCTGCTCTGTTACAACGTAAATCTAAAGAGTCAACATTGTAAGAGGTGAGTAAAGCTGTATTACTATAACTTGGCACTGGACATTCGCCATGTTGTCTGTAGTATGAGTTTCCTTTGTACTTTTTCGAGGGAATCCGCATGATGTTTATAAAAGGGTAAGATCACAGAACCATATTCCACTCTCGATCTAACAAAACTGAAATAAAGGAGGAGTGTGGGTTCGATCGTACAGAAGGGCCTGGTAATACGAATGGTGAATCCCATTGCCCTTCATGTGGAGCTGATTGTTGTAGAGATGTGCTCATCAAATGAGAATTTTGAATCGAAAATAATACCCAGGTCCTTAAATGATAACCGCCGCGGTAGTTGTCAATTTGATAAATGTAATGTATTGGATTAATCTTGCGTGTATAACTTACAACAGTACATTTAGTTACATCAATATTTAATCTGTGTGTTATACTAAAATTATCCTCTTAACCCTTATCCGGATAAGGTGTGTCTGTTGGACACATTCACTCATTTCTATTAAAATATTTTTAAAACGGTAAGGTTTACGTTCAAATGCTTTCGTGACTTTGTTTATTCATAAATGGCATGTACTTGAAGGGTTTGCAATTCATTTTTCGTTTTACACTTTTTTCAAAAAATCTTAGTAAAAATAATTGTGACACAACCGGTTAACGAGCGTCTAGCAGACATTCTAGCAAACTTGTATAAACTTGCAAGAAACGCGTACTAGAATTAACAGTTTATGCTTACTTGTTTAGTTGCTTTCTTGTGAAGTGGGCGTGCAAGAGACGCGTACTAGAATTAACAGTTTATGCTTACTTGTTTAGTTGCTTTCTTGTGAAGTGGACGTGCAAGAGACGCGTACTAGAATTAACAGTTTATGCTTACTTGTTTAGTTGCTTTCTTGTGAAGTGGGCGTGCAAGTGTTTTCGAGGAATTTTCAAACAGTTTTGGTTATTGTACGTTATCAGAAGTACTGTTTTATTCAGCTAAGTAATATATAAACTTTAATTCTGTACAAATGCAAATATTATGTACGGAGGCTAAATTTATCAATTACTCAGGAAGGTAATAAAAAGTAAAAATAAATATTTGATTACTTATAAAATAAAGCTAATTTCAATTTTTATCTAAACATTGATAACACATGCTTACATTTTCAATTCAGAAACAATGGATAGAGACCTAAAGAGATCGCTCAGTGAAAAAGAGCTCCAAGAGATAATTGATAATTTATCAGAAACTGACAGTGTTCACGATAATGAATATGGCCAAGAAAGTGATTACAGTGACGATGCATCATCAGAAACTAATCATGAGAGCGCTGTATCCGAATTAGACGACTTTCAAAGTGAACCAGAGAATGAGGAAGAGGACGTTCACATGCAAATAAGGGAAACCGTTGATTATTTTCTTGCAAAAGATGGGACAATGTGGCACATGACTCCACTACCAAGTGGACGCATTCGGTCAAACAATATTATAAAAGGTTCGTTGAACAAGGTTATTCTAGACCCTGGAAAAATATTAGAAGAACTCTTGGATTCGTTTCTTCTCTACATGGACAATTCTATAATTGACGATATTGTGAATTTCACTAATAAAGAGGCTGAACGTGTTAGTGGAGATAACTCGAATTTGAAATGGAAAGACTGCGATGCTTTGGAAATGAAGGCCTTTTTTGGCCTCCTAATTACTGCTGGTTATCTAAAACAAAACTTTACAAGTTACGATATTTTTCCGATTTATGGACCTCCAATATTCAGAGCTACGACGAACAACTAATTCCATTTAGAGGCCGTTGTCCATTTGTCCAGTACATGCCATCGAAGCCTGATAAGTATGGCATGAAAATATGGTGGGTTTATAATTCTGAAACGTCGTACCCCCTAAACGGAATTCCTTACTTAGGAAAAGAGGGCAACGAAAGAGCACAGGGATTAGCTGCTAAAGTTGTGGAAACACCCTGTGAGCCTTATTATATTATCACACGAATCGTAATATAACATGTGATAATTATTTTACTGATTTGAGTTTGGCGCAATCCTTGTTGTTCAAGGGATTAACAATGGTGGGTACAGTAAGAAAAAATAAAAGATTCATTCCACCGCAATTACTAGCAAACAAGAATCGTCTTGAGGGTTCATCTATATTTGGCTTTACAAAGAAGTTCACTTTAGTATCGTATGCGCGTAAACGTCGTAAATGTGTACTTCTGTTATTTAGTATGCATTGTACTGCCTTTACCGATAGGGAGAATAATAAACCGGAGATTATTACCTACTATAACGAAACAAAAGGAGATGTTGATTTACTCGATCAGCGTGTCCATGAGTACAGTTCCAAACGTAAATGTAATCATTGGCCGTTTGCTTTTTTCATGAATATCCTGGATTGCTGTGGTGTCGCTGCATATGTAATTTGGACAAATTTGTTTCCTCGCTGGAATAAAAGAAAACACTTCAAGCGCCGGTTATTCTTGACTAGACTTGCTGAGAGTCTAGTGAAACCACATATTGAAAGAAGAAGAGCATCTGTGGAACTTCACAAAAATACAAAAAAGCAATAGATCAGTTTCAATCTAGTAATCAGTTGGACACAACTCACACTGAAGGGTCAAGCACTGCGAAAAAACGACGTTGTCATATTTGTCCATCGAAAAAATCAAGAACGCAAAAGCAAATATGTTCAACATGCAAAAAGAATGTGTGCAACGAACATTCCATGATTCAGCGCTTCTGTAGCGAATGTAGTAAATTAAACTGATTTTTTGTGTTTCAATTTTTTACAGTTGTAGATTTGCTTTTCATTTCTTATTTTCTTTCATTTACATTTGCATAATTTTTTTAATAGAATAAAACTTTGTTCTGCATTTGTTGCTTTTACTTTCCTCTACTAGATATTTCAGTAAAATAGATACGAGCGGATCATTTGAAAAGGCGAAAGTGTCCAACGGACACACGATAACCGTTTATGTTATAAAATTAGCTTAACCGGACAGAAATATCGAGCAGGCATATAGTTATTTTCATTTATTTTAATGTTTATTGTCAGTTAGTTGCCAATCATAAAATAACAGAAAAACACTCATTGCGATATTTATTCTTTTTCGCAATACGCTTTACACTTTTAAAATGTGAACGGAACTAGTTCTTTTGTATGACAAAAATGATAATTGTGCAAGGCGAATGGCTGCTGAAGTTAATCGAAAATATGTATTAGACTTCATTAAAAAAATTCTAGAAACTGGTTCTGTACTTAACAAGAAACGCATCGGGCATAAAGTGGTTGACGAAGGTAGACAAATAGAAGTTTTAGGTAATTTCAGCGTAAATCCTCGTGTATCCATTAGGAAAATACCTTCCGAAACGCAACCCACCATAGATTCCGTGCACAAAATTCTGAAATTACATAAATTCCATCCATAAAAAGTGCATATTGTTCAGCAGTTCAATGAGGATGATTTTGATAGGAGAATGGAGTTCTGTGAAACGATGACAGAGAAAATTAATAATAATGAGATAAGATTATTCGATTTGTTTCAGTGATGAACCAACATTCTCTCTATGTGGTTTTGTAAACCGCCATAACTGAAAATCATCATTTATTCAAAGAAGTTCCCACGCGAAAACTTAAAAAAATTAACGTTTGGGCTGGTATACTTAGAAACGAAGTAATCGGTCCTGTCCAACAAGATGACGCGCCCCCGCATTATGTTGCGCCGGTTAGAAATTGGTTAGATAATAATTTTCCAAATCATTGCATAGGACGGCGAGGATCAATTGAATGGCCTGTCCGCTCTCCACATTTGACCCTACTTGATTTTTTCTTGCGGGGTCACCTGAAAATAGTTGTGTACCAAACACAACCGCAGAATATTGGCGCACTTAGACTTAGAATTACTGAAGAAAGCAGGCGTATATCAACAGATACATTTGAAAGGGTTAGAAGAAAATAGGTTATATTATCGTCAACAACAAAATGATGCACAATTTGAACATTTAATTAACTAATTTGAATATTTTTTTTGAATAAAAGTTTATATTTTACAATTTTTGCTTCGCATGATATTTTTCCTGTTATAATCCCGAGAACTTGACCAACGATGTGTCACAAATGGTATCATCCCATTTAAGATTTTTATGTTGGGGGCTGGGGGCCTTAAGAAGGTATGTTTAGTATCATGATATATTAATCAAAACGGCTCCCCCTCGAAACAAAAATCGACCTGCCTTTGCATTTTTTAATAATTTTATTAGTTTCGGATGGGGAAGATTTCAAATGACCACAGTGTACTATACATAAAATGTACTGATGCACGGACCTGCTTAACGATATTATTGCCAGTACATAAAATAAATAAAAACGATCTATTTTGATATTATAGGATGTACCTACAAATTAGTAGATTAGTAGATTTATTTACAAGAATTGATGAATAAGGCACCGTGAATGCTCACCAAAAGAATGTGTTCTTCAAAATTAATTTCAATATTTATTTTTAACTTTACAACAAAGGAAACAATGAATGAAAGAATTTGAATTTTACATCAAAGAACCCAGAAACGATTCTCGTCCTAATTTTTTGCGATCACTACCTTCTTTAAACCGAATCCACCTTCCCTGCATTTTTTCGGAGGAAAGGTAAAGAAATTAATATGCAAATAAAGGAAATTCACTTAATCCGCTCTGTAGCAGCGCCTCCAGTGGTCGTTCCTTTAATCGAGAAGCCCACCCAACGCTTCTAATTTTGGAAACGATCGCTGGGGATGGGTGAGGCTGGGGAAAAATAAGGGAAAAAAGGAAATAAGCTCGTAGGTAGGAAGTTCTTCTTGTACAATTAACCGGTGTTCTATTTTCGAAAGAAGAGGAACGGTAAATATTACGTATTTAGATGACGGAATTGCTCTTTGTCTTTTCAAAAGATTTTTTCGCCAGAGAACTTTGATGTTAGTTAATTCAGTCTATCTGGGAGCTCAGACTTAATTGGGTTACAAGGAACGATTGAAATTTTCATTTTTAATGTGCAATTTTTTTTTATTTTATTTTGGTTACACGTCTGTTGAATGGGAGCTTTAATGAAACAGCAACTTAAATTTTTTTAAATAGTATGTTGGTCATAGAATATGCCTAACATCAATCAGATGTGCTAACTGTTATCAAATACTTTACGATGTAAACGGTTGCTTAAACCCGATTAGTAACTATGGCAGTTATTAATAAATGGGATAATGGGATGATGGGATGATACCATTTGTGACACATCTTTGGAAAGGTATTTTCATTACGAATACAAAAGTATATCTTTCGTCAAGTTCTGGGGATTATAACAAAAAACAACAACCGATTTAGGATGACCTTCACGAAATTCGTCACTCAGCGAGCCAGGGTCACGATTGAATTCCGTATACCACCTATATATGATGGTTTTTGATGGTGCTTCGTCGCCAAAAGTCAAATTCAGTTCATCCATGCATTGTTGTTGCGATAATCTACGTTGAAAGTTGTCAAAAATTATCGCACGGAAATGTTTGCGATTTAATTTCATGTTTTTACCGAGATGAATTTTTCAACTCACTGCAAACAGCACAAATGACGCCTGTACGCCAAAACGTTCTGAGTAAAGTATACCGACAAAAACTCGAACTTTATGATAAGGACGGCGGCTGGTAAATGGCAGCACCAGGATAGTCCAGTCCCGAAATATAAAAGGCAACCCTCATACTGATTGGGAAAATGTGAAATTAGCTATCTCGATATATGTATGGCGGAAGAGCGAGGAGGGGATTGAGTGGAATCCGATCAATTAGATGCGAGTCGTGCTAGTACGCTTTCAGCAAAGTTGGAGTGTAGACCTACTGTTTGCAAGAGCGCACATAATAATTTGAAGTCATGGTAGCCTGGAAATGAGAGTTTCGCATATTTATTTTATTGTTGCTACGAAGCTTATACGAAACTAATAAGAAATTCTAACGACGAAAATAAAAATAGATTCTGGTGAAATGAAAGAAAAGAAAAATAATTACTATAGAAATTCTTACTAAGACCGTCCGCACATACTGCAGACTACCTCGTAACTAATCACATCGGTAACCGTCGTGAGCTGCCGCTAACCCCTCCGCTTGTGGTGAATCAATTCTCGCTTACCGTTGTCGCATCCACGCTTCGTATAGCTAGGCATTTTTTTTCCTTATGTGTACGTACATATGTAGTAAAATTCTTTTTTTTTTAAATAATCGGAAATTAACGATTGCTTCATATTGTTTAGTTTATTTCTATAAAATTCAGATTCACATTTTATTGATAACTTAAGAAATATTTGTGGACATGTGAAAATTGTTCTCATTAATAAAACAGTTTTCTAAATCTCTCAAACTTACGTAGGCTTCAGAGAGGCTTGATATATTCGACATTGGAAACATTTCAGGTTCCTCTTCCTCAGATTCAGAGTTGGGACTAGTTTCGTTCATTTCTTGTATTTCTTCAATGCAGTCGATGATGGTCAATTCTGTACTTTTTGTTGGCACATCACTATCGATCAATGCAAATTGTTTCAAATCCACAAATGTGTCCTTTATGGTAGGAAATAGTTGTGTGAGTGGAATATTATTTTCCTCTTCAAAACCATCCATATCTGTATTACACATAAATCCAGCTTTAGCAAAGCATTTCTTTATTGTCATCGGCGACAAACTACGCCAAGGCAACATAACCCATATTAAGGCGTTGGTTACGGTTATGTTTTTCTCTATTTCTTGAATAGGATAACCACTGTCTATACACGTTAAAAGCCTCTTAATAAAGTGGCTTCTGTAGAGCACTAAAATTCTGAATAATGTTTTGGTCCGAGGGTTGGCAATGTGAGGTAGTATTGGGTGGAAGGAAAATAAGTTTGACATTATCCAGTGCAATTTTGGAGCGAGATGCAACATTATCCAGAAGTAATACCACTTTTCTATTTTGCTTTTTCATTTTTGTGTAAAATTTGTAGAGCCATGTAGTCATAATGTCTGCTGTCATCCATGCCAAGCCCATTGGAGAGGCAACTTATCGATGTGTGCCCCCTTAAAACATCGAGGCCTATGATAAGTGGTTCCTCCTTTCCACCTTCCATATTTGTTCAGAACAAAATTGTAATTCGTCGTTTTGCAGTTTTTCTTCCACAACACTTGTCATTCTTCAATGCATATGTTTTTATTGGCAACGCAGGATAGTAGAGACCCGTCTTGTTTGCATTAAAAAAATCTTTTGGGGCATAATCCTTTAAAATTAGACAACAGTTTTTCTTTCCAAGATTTCACGTTTTCGACATTAACATCGACGGATTCGCCACATATTTTTTTTAAGGTAATATCGTGCCGACGACGAAATCTTTCTAACCACCCATTTGATGCCTTGAAATCACCTAGTCCTAGGCACTGCGCAACTTCGAAGGCTTTTGTTTGAATTATGGGCCTAGTTTCGAGCCTTACAAAGTCAATTAAATACGGCTTGGTCCACATCAAGTCACTCGGTGCTAGGAAATTTTCTTTTTTGTTCAGCGTTGCCACCTTCTTGAAACAAATTTCTAACCTCTTTTTTATTTTGTAGCAATATGGTCACTAGAGTCTTACCTACTTTAAATTTTTCGGCCAGTTTCCTGGTACACAAACCACTTTCTTCACTTTCGTCAATTATATCAATTTTTTCTTTGATAGAGAACGTTTCCTTTTTCCCGCCATACTCAAATAATTACGTTAGTCCCAAAACAACACACAAAAACCACAATAAAAAAAACTGTTGATTTCGAATACGCATCAAACCGAAAAATTCAATGAACAGTACGCCGCACTAGTTAACAGATAAAAGTTCAAAATAAAACTAATGTTAAAGCCAGGCTTCAAGAGCTTAGGTAGCAAGTTTTACCTGCCTACTGCCTTTAGTTTACCTAAGACCTACAATTTATTCCTTAGATTTATTCGTATGAGCGTGTTTTTAGCATTGACGTGTACTTGAAAATTCCAATGATGGGTGCTCGCTGTCGTTTAAGGGATAGGTCAGTATAAGGGAGTATAAAAGAACGGGGATTTCCATTTGTAAATACCGGGAATTCAGAATCGGTCGTTATACGCAGGTGGTCACTTACAGAAGTTTTACTGTACTAACTTGGAGTACCCTGTCACAACAATGTTGGCCATTGCACGATATTATTTATCTAGCATTTCTGTACGATGTTGATAATTAGCAACCAATGTGTTTCAAGCAATTCTTCAATAAATTATCTTTTTCTTTGACTTTCAATAGGCGATTCATGATCTCGAAGGAATTTAGACGAACTACAAGGGCGTCTCATCAATGAGTGAATCGCAATCTCCCAAGATACCACTCGTTCACACCTTGACACAATGGAAGACAAAATAGAAACCAAAAGTGAAACAACAAGCAATTGAGTGACTCTAAACTTTGACATGCAAGTATTTTGTAAACTTAGTAGTATCACGTCTCAAATAAACTAAAGGTTTTCAAATAAAGTAAAATGAGTTCCGTTTATTTTGTATTTTTCCTTGGTGCTACAACCTTAATAGGCAGTAGTGTATTTATTCTGAACTTGTAGAGCATCTAATCATCCAATCCACTGAAATACGATTAGGTACATCTGAAAACTTTGTCTCAACATTCAATTTATCGAACTTCCGTTTGAATTAAGTTGAGACCACGGACCGAAATCGGACGATGCAGTTCTACCAAAGTAGTTTACTATGTAAACTAGCTCTTCTGTTATCTATTTACCGTACTAAAACGCCAGATGCCAAATGCAAGGGCGATATCTGAACTGGAGAGCCGAGAGAAACGTTCGGATAGATATGCACATCTGTTTGAAAATTTATAGGAAGCAAACATTGATGACCAGCCAATACTGGTAGAAGTGGTAAACTCCTAATTTCAATTAACGCTAGGAAATCAAAATCTATATTGGAAGCGACTAATGCACGTAAGTTCTCGAATATTATGGACACGAATAAGTTTGGTTTAACAGTTAGTATGGTACCGAAGGGGGTTGCGGTTGTTGTTTTATTTAATCATGTTTATCTCTGATGTTATTTGCATTTTACTAACCCTGAACTTAGGTTTAAGCTAAATAATCCAAGTTTAATTCATCATTTTCTAACATTATTAAAATCTTTCTAGAATACACTTTTATTTTCTGGTCTACGAAAATAAGCTAAGGCTGTCAAACAACAATATTCTCGGCACACTCCTCACCACACAAATTATTAATTAACTCGGAAAGGCCGTTTCGAAGACACGTGGGTCTTCATCTTCAGCTGCGTACCGATTGATGTGAGAGAACATATATTAAATCTAACAAACCCGCTCTAACCCTACTCTTCAAGAAAAATATATACAAGTACCTACTTTTGCCTCTTAAACTAAAAAGCAAGTTAAAATAAGGAGAAAAGGTGGAATTAGATCTTGTCACCACGAAACGCAAGGCATGTGGCCATCCCACCCTATTAACAATAAAACTCGAGTGAGATAACAGTTATGATATTCCTATCCGTCAAATTTTTGTTCTTTCCACCTCTCAACTGAATACTCGACATGCGGAATATACGAAACGATAGACGTCTCTTGTAATAGCACAACCATAAATCACCTCTTTACCGTAATAAACCGAAAATACAGGAAAAGTGTAAAGGTTCCTTCTCTTTATTGATTAGATTTGGATTCTTATTTATGTAAATAGTCTCATAGGCGTCCAATTTAAGCGACGAAATCACGTTTTTAATCAATTTTAGGTTTTCTAATTTAATGTTATGCCCGGTATCGTTTATGTGTTGTGCTACACTTGACGCTTCTATCTTCTCGTGTACCTGTAACACCTGATGTGTTCATTGAATCTAGTACCTATCGCTCGTTTTGTTTGACCAATAATTTGTGTGGTGCGGGGTGTGCCGATACTCTGTGTTGCTTGCCATACTACCCCACAGTCCTTGCTATCAATATCGAAGCTAAGACTGTATTGAAACTATTGTCAAAATCAAAATAGCCTTGTTAAAGATATGTCTTGGTCTACTGGTATGATTATTTTGATTTTGACATCTTTATTCGGATAGGAGTGTGCAATTAAACTCCTTAATTGTTTTGCAATAATTTTCTTACACCGATAAACTTACCACTTGTAACTTCTACTTTTCTCATATTCCAGTACGTAACACAAGTAATGTTATTTAATAAACAAAGATGGCATTAGTCCACTACCCTATGTAAACCAAAATAACCTAACGTAGGTTTCTCCCCTCCTCACCTCGCATCGCCCAATCCTCTTCTCTCCACAATGCAAGCAGTAACTATATGGATTTTCCTTCGTTTTATGTCGAAATTGCCTTTAATTACTGCATATTTGGTGCTCCTTCAACGAGGCGGGTCTTATTATTCGGGGGAAACCCTAATAACCCGAATTTATGTATATCGTCGAATCGCAATAATGGAACGATGAGTCGAAAATACTGTCCGTCGTTGGGACTAACCGTATCGTTTTAGCCTGGGATATTACGATTACTAAAAAGGGTATCCGAAAAGGGACATCCCAGATCGCTGGTACTCAGTTGTCCTATATTCGAAGCAATTTGCCAACGAAGGAATGCGAAATTGGGGATAAAATGGCGGTTTGGCAAAATAGATGATTGATAAAATTAGGACTGGTTGTTTTCTTAGTTTATGAAGACGTCTCTGAAATATAGATTTCGAATTCGGATCATTTAATGATGTTTGATATCGATTTTTAGAAAAGAAAAAGAAGAGTTTACGAGATGAGTAAAAAAAAAGGTTTAAATTATCGTTCAAATAGTTTGGAAGTTTAAAGGATAATTTGAGAGAGCTTTTAGAGCAGATATGAAAAAAAATATAAGGAAATTAGAGAAGAATGGAAGCAATTAACAATGAATATGAAAGCATATCTGGTTTCCAGGATAACATAAAGTACATGGGTATATTGGAAACCGTTAGAGATATAAGGTCGGTTAAATAGGAAAAAAATTGCATACCTATACGACCAAGTATAATCCGAGATTACATTTTTAAAAATCCATTCTGTTACTGAGATACAGGGTGAAAACCAAAAATGTGCGTTTTCTAGAAATCTTAATATTCTCTTTATTATAAAAGATACAGCCATCAAACTTTCAGCATAGGAGTAGTTAGTAATGAGAACTTCAAAAATTGTCTTAGAAAAATTCTGGGCTCACTAGGTTCTTTGCGCTTGTACCCAACTTTTGTTTTTCTTATGGGCGCCATATTAGATTTTTACATTTTTGAAACGGTCATAAAAATGCTTTTCAACCATGTATAACATCCTTATGTTCAATGAAAAAAACTATGAAAAATAGCAAAATTACGATTTGGCCGTAATAGGCTGGCACCTATCCATACATTTATTAAACAGTCGCAACGGCTCTGAATTTTCTAGCTGTCAAACAGCCTTTATGGTGTAGAAAGTCAGCGATTTATGATTTATGATTTTAAAATGTATCGTTTTTCGAACAAAGATATATATGATATGTTGGAGTGTTTTATTCTCTGTCGGAGGAATGAGGCCGCAGAAATGTATTTCAATAAATACCCAGAAAGACTTTAACCAGGTAGAAACATATTTCGGCGACTACGTGAAAATTTAGTAAATCACGAAAGTTTCGTTGACTCGAAAAGGAATAAGCACACAGACGAAAATAAAGAAAATATGGTCCTGCAAGCCATAGTTGAGAATCCCCGTACTTCTTTACGCGAAATTGAAAATACCATAGGCGTTGCCCGATCAACAGCCAGTAGCATTTTAAAACGTTACAAATACCGTCCCTATCGTGAGCGACCCTGCCAAGGGCTTCAAAACGGTGACGAAATGAGAAGAATGGAATTTTGACAACGGTTTATCAGAAAACGTAATGAAATTCAAAATTTTATTATGTGAATTATATAATCGCAAAGGTACTGTTTTTTTGGTCCAATGAAAATCCACATCTAATTCGTTGAGTCAGGCAGCAAGCGAAATGAGGGTTTAATGTATGGATAGGTGTTATTAGCACCCACATTATTGGCCCTATCTTTTATAATGAAAACTTAAACTCGGCTAGATATTTAAGCCTTTTGCAAAAAAAATGTAGCAGAACGAATTATGGAAAAGGCAAGCGGACTTTGTGAAATATGTTTTTCCAGCAAGACGGCGCACCTGCACACAATGCTCAAATAGCGACAAACTTTTTAAATAACGAATATCTTGATGATAAGTGGATTGGAAATCGAGGACCAGTAAGGTGGGTCTGTTGAATCGCCGATTCTAACGCCTCCCGTTTTTTTTATGCGACTATTTAAAAAATTTAGTGCACTCGAGATCCTATGAAGTCGTAGAACTACGTCGGACAGTTGAAGTAGGTGTAAATGGAATTGGTCCAGACACAATCAGGCAATCATGTGGGGCAGTTGTTAAACGTCGTAGATTGTGCATACGAGAGAATGGTGACTTGTTTGAACACCTAATTCAGCCTTAATTCTAGGATTTCGTTAATTTTTCTTTATTGTTGTTTCAGTCACTGATTTCGGTCATTTTGATTAAATAGTTTTAGTACGTTTCATATTATTCTTATTTTTGTTTTAGTGATGCTAGGTCGTCAAATTTATATCAGTATTCTTGTGAACCATTTTTAAGTAGTACGACCGCTTACAACTGCTGAGTAAGCACATACATACATTAAATCACAGCCTACTACGGTCAAATCTTAATTTTGCTATTTTTCAATTTTTCTTCATTGAACGTAAGGATGTTATATATGGCTGAAAAGCATTCTTTATGACCACTTCAGAAATGTAAAGATCCAATATGGCGCTCATAAAAAAAATAAAAGTTGGGTATAAGCGCAATGAATCCAGTGAGCCTAAAATTTTTCTAACGCCATTTTTGTCCTTATTACTAACTACCCTAAGCTGAAAATTTGATGAGTGTATTTTTTATAATAAACAAAATACTAATGTTTTTCGAAAACGCACACTTTTGGTTTTCACCCAGTACCTCAGTAACAGAATGGATTTTTAAAAATGTAATCCCGGATTGTACTAAGTGCGCAATTTCTAAAAGGCGCAATGATTACCCAAACGTTAGGGTAGAACCAAAAAAAAATATATAGTTTTCGGAATCTGTTGTAATTTTTTATTTAGGTTTTCTTTAAAAAACCGTAGGTTGTACTTTTCTTATTTAAATAGATATTTTCCACAGCTTTGCAACATAATTAAAGTGGATCCCATCGGTTCTTTTAACGCACAGTCCTTTGTAATAATAATGAGAATACAAATAAAATTAAATTGAGATAATATTATTACTAACGAACTTAAAAAGAAAAAGCATCACCAGCGGCAAAAAAATCTCAGAAACGGACAGAAAAATCTCCAGCTTTAAAAAGAGTCTCGCCTAAAAATATTTTGCATAAATTTCAATTTCAGATAAGCTCTCGAATTAATTGGGGTTTCCTTTTCGACTTTTTTCTCTCCCCCATTCCGGTTCGCTTTGTAGGAGAAGTGCGACGATCCCCTTCCATTCATTTACTTCCCGCTTCACTTCTCGCGCTCGTGGGAAAGGCGCAATAGCGGTTGAAACCATGTCTGGAAAGTTTTAAAACCTTGCTCGTACATAACCTCTTCCATTCCAATAGGAAAGCAATCGTTGCTTTGATGCCTACCTTTTTCTTCTTCCTTCTCTAGTACTTCTACTTCTTCAGTAAACCGGTCACGGAAAATCGAAAACGATTTGTAGTGAAAATCTCACTTTTAAGTTTTTCCCCCATGTACGAGATGTAAGGCAAACGGTGAGATGGCACATTCCTGGGTTGGACTAACGGTGGTTCTCTGTACGTGACCACTTTACTATTTTGTACACGGTACGAGTTGGTCATACATCTTTCGATTCTCGAGAGGAATATTGACACAACAGCCATTCTCCTACTTTCTTTTCTCCGAGTTCTTTGCCGGATGTCGTTCAATTTTACAAATTCTCGTTTTATTGCTTTTGTTTGGGATTGCGTAATTTGGTTTATTTCAAACTGAGAAGGCTCCTAAATGCTTTACAATAAATTTCATTGTCTTTTCATGAATATGTCTTTTCACCAAAAGTGCATCTTTTTTGTGTCACTTCTCGATTGATTCTTCTAAATAACATCTGATTCAGATAATGAAGTGGCTTTGGTTTTACTCCATTTCTGTTCCGTTTTTGCAGTTGTGGTATAATAATTTAGTAATTGCGGCATATACTCTGTTATTTGAAGTCCGGCTTTTTCTCTTTTCATTTTTAAAGATTAACATCAAAATGAATACGAGGAATGTTCAGTAATTAACGAGACAAATGGCTATGGAAAACAATGACAATGAAATTTGCACTACTTTTCAATGTAGTCGCCACCAACATTTAGACACTTCTCCTATCGCTTTGTGAGCTTTCCAATTCCAGTGCTGAAGAATTCTTGACCCTGGTGTCTGAGCCACTTGTGTACAGCCGGTTCGACCGCTTCGTTGTCTTCGAATTTGGTGTCGTGTAAAAACTCTTTGAGCGAGCCGAACAGATGAAAATCGGACGGTGCAAGGTCGGGACTGTAAGGAGGATGTGGCAATACCTCCCAACCCAAATATTCGATCATCTCTCGCGTTTTCTGGGCAGTATGGGGGCGGGCGTTATCGTGCAGCAGAATCATACCTTTCAAGAGAGCACCCTTCTTATCGCAAGTTGCACATTATGTTGAAGCAAGTTACAATAGTACTCATTGTTCACAGCACGTTGTCCTTCTAAATAGTCACAAAAAATTGGACCTTGAAAGTCACAGAAGACCGTTAACATCACTTTACGGACAGACGCGAGAGTTTTGAATTTTTTCTTAGCGGGCGGATCCGTATGTTTCCATTCAAGACTTTGCCGTTTGGATTCAGATTCATAGTGGTGAATCCACGTTTCATCGCAGGTTACAACACGGTCTAGAAACTCATTACCTTCCGTCGTTTACATTCAGAACAAATGCGAAAACAGGCGTCTTCGTGGACTTGAGTCAACTATCTTGGAACTCATCTCGAACACGTTTTGCGATAATTCAGCTTGTCATGAATGATTGAATACACAGTTCCAACATTAACATTACGCAAATCAGCTATTGTCACGATTTTTATACGCCTGTTATCGAGAATAAGGTCATCTATGCGATTTTGTAGCACGTAGATCGACACTTCAACCGGTCGTCCGGAGCGATGAATATCGGTGACACTTGTTCTGCCCGATTTAAAGTGTTCAATCCACTTATACACATTTCCGCAGCTTAAACACTTTTCACTATACTATTTCAACATTCTCGAATAAATTTCGGCTGGCTTCACATCTTCGGATAACAAAAACCTTATCACTGAACGTTGATTTTCCACCGTACACGCTTCGAGAGGAGTCAGTAAAATCTAGCATCCGTAAAAGGAAACCTAAGTAGGAAAGGTAAGTAAAGTAAGAAGGGAATCCAAATTCAAAATACCAGATTCGCGATGAAGACTGAATTCAGTGTATAAATTGCAAAATATGAACTTGCATGAATGCATTGTTGCAGCATGCATTCTCCTATTAGATGGTATTGGTAACTGATTTCACCTAATCATTAAGGAATTAAGACCGCAGGGCTGTATTTAGAGGAAGTTTTCTTTTCTACGTATAATTCAATTGTAATTTTTCAATTGGTTTGATAGAATTAGTGATTAGAAATCTTGTAGAAGTCGAATATTGGATATGCTAATTTAGAACAAGCAGTTTACCTCCGACCAGCAAGTTTCTTTTAGATTTCGACCCCACTTGAAACAGCTCGACCTCAGACTTTGTATAGCAACATATTCAAAAACATCAAATGATATTACCAATTCCAATTGCCTTTTCGATTAGTATTGGTAAACATTCAATGAAGAGAGGCTGAAAATTCATGTTCGAACTATGGCATCATGTTTCATCTTTTATGTCATATCTTTTATCATTTTAGAAATCTACTGTAACTGTATTATCTTTTATTTAGACTTATGGAACAGACTTAAATTTAGTAAATTTTCTACCAGGTTGGCTAGAAGAAGAGGTCAATTAAAATTTTAAATCTTAAGGCCCTCGGGGTTAGGTGTAAACTTTACTTAACGTCATGCATTACTGCAAAACTCGATTTATAAGCAAATTTTTTCTTTTTTTTTTCTTTATTTCCCAGGTCCATGCAGACACGCTACACTAGATAGGTCGCCATGCTAACACACACTGTTCGTGTTGCCAACTTCCACAACCTAGCTACACTACAATATCACTGCATAACTTTCAGCTCGCGTTTTGTACGCAGAATATTTGAATTTTTGCACAGCAATGCTACATTTAGTGCTACATCCTTTTGTGCCTAAGTGAACAGTTAAAAGGAAGCAAAGATGGACTATTAAAGATTAATCAACAAGGATAAAGTACTGGGTAGGACAGCCAAAAATAAAAGAATCTATTCAATTGTTCAGTTCTAAGCTTTCGCAATTTATTTCTTACTTCGTTAAAGAAACCAATTGGAAAACATGCATTAAAGAGTTAAAAATAAACCTTTGGCAGGAAATTACTATATTCCTTGTTTCTTCGTTAAAAATTGTGCCACTATTGTTGTCAATCTTTTATCTAAAATATTTAATTTTATTTATCTTTACGTATTTCAGGCTTCCCGCATGTTTAGAAGATAACTAGGATCTCTCCGATTTTCGAAAAGGGTGATAACTCGGACGTTAATAACTACTGACCAATATCCATCATTCCTGCCTTTGCTAATGTTTTTTAATTACTATTTCACAAATATATCTTATACGGCATAAAATCCAACATGGATTTAAGCCCCGCAGGTCAACGACTACAAATCTAGCAATAATTACGCAGAAAATAGCTAAAACCCTTGATAATGGACAACAAATGGATTTTGGATGTAGGTAATACAAATCTACCTGCCCTTATGAAGTTTTAGCTCTCCAATAGAACAAACTGCGGCTATTACATACAAGGGTTACAGGTCAAACACATCTATTTCGACATCTGGTGTTCTACAAGGATCCAACTTGGGGCCACTCCTTTTCAACTTATTCGTTCATGATGATAAGTAGCAAACCAGGCACCTTTTCGTTATTTTAAATAGAACGCCCTGTATATTGTTACTTTTTTAGTTTCTCCATCTAAAAATAAACCTAATATAGATTAATTTTGTCCTAATTTTGTCCTCAATCAGCTAAAAATTCTAAATGCAAATACGTTTAGCGTAAGAATTTACGAAGTCAGATCGCATAGTTGGCTGTATCTAAACATGGTATCAAAACGCCTTTGAAATATACCGGGTGCTTAGTATTGAACACAAAACTTTGTCAAATTCAAACAGCAGAAATGGCATTTTTTTAAATAGCACCATATATTGCTACTTTATTTCTAGAAGAAGACACTAAAAAGGCAATAATGTGCAAGGTGTTTTATTTAAAATAATAAAGTAAGTGCTTGGTTCACTACTTAACGGTCGTATTGTATATACGAAAATATTTTTTGGAAGATACCGTATGATACAATTCAAGAGATTTGGAAGAGCCTGTTTGTGGTGTCCAACTGGCAATCCTAATGCCTCTGAATATCTGAAATGTTGACTATGATTCAACATCAAAGACACTTCTGTATTAGGGTGTGTTTATAGTGAAGCTGTGATAATCGATAAGAGCGACGATACCAGCTGTGATAAGAGCAACAATACTAACAGTGATAAAAGCGTCGAGAAATATGCATCGCGGAAGACGTCGATGAAGCTTAGACAAGCCCGTCACTTTAATGGCTGTCAAAATATTTTCATTGGAGTCTTTCTTTTTTGATTTTGATCTTTTTGATACCATATTGGGGCTCATTGTAAATTTCGCTTTTTAAGTTCTCGATATCCATTATAACTAGGGCTGATTAAAGTAAATCAAATTTGACAGTTCGATTGTAAATGCTCTTATCTCTGCTTACCATCCTGTTCACAGATGGTGCAAAGCTCCAACATAAACACTCGCATACAAATAATGTATCTCATCGCTTCGCTATTATCGCTGCTCTTATCGAGTATCAGAGCTCGCTTCTGTAACCATGGTTACGCAAAGTTACAGCACTCACTGATTAGCCCGTTTTACTCACGCATCGCTCTTATCGACTATCACAGCTTCACTGTAAACACACCCTTACACAATCGTGTTGAAAGTTTACAGTTATCTAAAATGTTCTTTTTAAAATAGCTCCTCCAATTTAATCATGATTAATTCTGTTTCCCACTAAACAGATGCAATAATTTTACTTAAGCCCTTCTAATCCCATGCATTTCAACGCGACCGCACTAAACTTCTTAAATGTTTAATACTAACACTCCAAGTTCCCGAAATGACCATCAATATGGCTACTCTACACAACCCGTTCTTCACTCCTAAAGGGGTCGAGGTATTCGTGCAAAGTTTTACTTGGTATTAATCGGAATTGCTATCGACGAATTTAAGCGGGAATCTCATGTGGGTACGTTTAACGCTCCTTCCCGGCAGTAAAGCAATTATCCCTGGCGGCAAGTTGTGTCCACGGGACGAAACTCGCGTCGTAAGACCGGATTAGATATGGGATGTGACGCGTTGGAACTGGTTAGTCGTCTAAAACTAACTAGTTAGTTAACTAATGAAGGCGCTCGCTCATTTTCGGGAGCGTCATTCATCCGCTGCTACGGGTTGACAATAGGTGTGGGACGATACTTACCTCCTCTGATACGGTAGGTATAGAATAGGAGGGGAACTTAAGCTCGACGTTAGCCTAGTTTTAGTTGGTCCTCAGGGAGGTCGCCCGTGGTTTTGAGATAAGGCAACGCCGATAAGTACCCCATGTCACATTGTTAAAGAAAATTACCGGACGAACTTGTTCTGGTTATTGTTGTCTGAAGTATCCTGAAAGCTTTAGACGACTCGGAAAGAAGGTGATTAAGTGAACATGTTCGGAAGGGAACTGTAGCTGTTGTACTTGAACAATGACGTCGTTAGAGCATCTTTTTTAACTGTTGTTAAAATATAACTGTAGTCTTGATAGGAACAACAATGTTATCGTTAAAACACACTACTCAAAAACACGACTTTGCGTTACCGGTGAGTATAATATGCTGGGTTTGTCATGGCCAGAGAGGAGCACATTTTAGGTGGCTTTGCATCGAGCGGCGATGAGCAATAGATATTAGTGCCGTCACTACTGCAAAAGTAATATGTGTACGCCCGCTTTAAAGTTATCTTACTTAAAATGAAGGGTAAAAGAATATAGATTCAGTTTAATACCAAGTGGATTTTTCATTTTATTTTTAGTGATCGATTTCGACAAATGTCATCATAAGGCTATTATAGTCATTGACGTAGTTGAGGAAAATATATATCACATTATCGACAGAATATATTGAAATATCTTTCTCGGGGGTTTTACCCAAATTTTGTTTAATTTTCTAATTTAACTCTAATAAATGATTTTTGTAGGTTCGGGGGTATCCCTAGATACCCTTGCGGCAATTATGAATGAATTTCCAACTTAGTAAAATCAAATTAACGAATTTTAAGATTTTTAAATTAACTAACCTTTAAACTTTCGAACGACGCCAATGTACATAAACCCTCTGTTTATATACCTACCACAGGAACTGCCTGCTCTGGATATTCAACCCTATTTACTTCTCTAATAATGGCTTTGAATACACAACGAACACATATTTTTGGATTGGATTCAAGACAAACTTTGATTCAACCAAGGCCGAATAAAGATTGATGAAAATTCAGGGCGTTGTTCCTCTTTCAAAAGAAAGAAAACAATCGCCGGTCTTTCGCGACTTAAAATAAAAATTTTAAATCGCGAAAGACCGGCGATTGTTTTCTTTCACAGCCAATTTTGATAATTTACCCAAATAGAAACTAACTTTTCGACAACTTTCAATCAAATGATATTAGCATATGAGAACGAATGCAGTGACTTAACCGGGAGGTTGCACTGCTAATTTTTAGAAACCTTTCAGATAAAGATTTAATTGATGAGATATTATCTGTTGTGCTTTGCAATTTATGTTGTTGCTTATTCCAGGCGATTTTTACATTAATTTGGAAGAAGTAAGTGAATAGAAAATTAATAAACGAGTAGATTTGTCCATGATACCCCACACTCGCCATTATCTGGACTTATAATTAAATTCTACCGTCGTCGCCCCAAGGACGGTTGGCTGAGGGGGAATGGTAACGAAGAAATTTCCAATTACCCCCGCAAGAGGGATATTTGGTTGCCAACGAGTGGCCAGCCTGACATTTGGTCAGTACCGAAGTGACAACCGAGAGAAGTTGTTGTTGTCGTAGATACAACGTTGAACATAACATAACAATATATACTAAAATTTGAAATGTAAAGTTTAAAGATGTTTGTTAAAAATTTAAAGTTTGGATGTAAAGTTTTGGAAATTCTAATTTGGTAAGTTTGTTATTAGGAAAAGCAAAAGGAAAATGGGGTGGAAAGCGGCAACTGATTATGCGGACGCTCGCTGGTCACACGACCAGAAATTTGTTGAAATCGATCGCTAAAAATGAAATAAAAAATCCACTTGGTATTAAACTGAATGAATACCAACCTAAGTAATTTTATCAATTTTATATTATCTTATTTACTGTTTGGGATTTTATTGATTTTACTTTAGCTGTATTTAAAATAAACACAATATTCACGGCAGACTCCGCACCATACAAATTATTAATTAACTCAGGAAGGCCTTTTCGAAGACACGTGGGTCATCATCATCAAACCAAGTACCGATTGATTGCGATTAGTTTCTTAGTTAATAGATTGGTAAAGTTCCCCTTGAGTAAAAGTAGGTACAATAAAGAGCTCAATTTCATAGAAATTTAGCTATTTACAACGGTTACTCTTCTATAGATGTCGATCGCATGCTTAAGAAAGTCCAACATGGGCTCTACGTCAGGAACTCCACGATCTTAATCCCAGCAGGACCAACCGATAAGAAATTTGCAAAACTTCCCTTCCATAGAGTATTGAAAGGCATTGGTAAAGTTTTTAAGTAACAAGGGATGAACGTGTGCTTCAGTTCACGAAATGCACTCAAAAACTTTCTTGGCAATCCAAAAGATAAACCTGAAATGAGAGAAAGATCGGGAATTTACAAAATTACATGTGGTGATTGTCACAAAGCCTATATCGGTCAAACGAAACGAGCGATAGGAACTAGAGTTAATGAACACATCAGGTGTTACAGGTACGGGAAGATAGAGGCGTCAAGTGTCGCACAACACATAAACGATACAGGCCATAGTATTAAATTAGAAAACTTAAAATTAATTAAAAACGTGATTTCGCCTCGCAAGCTGGACGCCTATGAGACTACTTACATAAATAAGCACGAAAATCTGGTCAATAAAGAAGAAGGACCGCTATATTTCTCATGTTTGTTCGATGTATTACAGTAGAGGCATTTTAGATTTATGGTTGTACTATGACAGACTTCGATCCTCCCGCATGCATCTTTAGTGTAAGAGAGAGAAGGAAAGAACACAAATTTGACGAACAGAGAGAGAACACAACCGTTGTTCTCGCCAGTATTTATGAGGGTATGACCATATGTCTGGGTGCGTGATAGTAAACCATTCTTTTTCTCTCCTTATTTACTTATTTTCTAGCCGAAAATGCAAAGACAGGTACATATACGTATATAAGCCATGTTATATAGCTACATTTTTCTTGAATAGAAGGGGATGTAGATTTTTTGTAGATTTAAATTTGTTTTTCTCACATCAATCGGTAGTTGGCTTGATGATGATAACCCACGTGTCTTCGAAAAGGTCTTCCCGGGTTAATTAATAATTTGTGTGGTGCAGTGTGTCGTAAATATTGTGTTTACTATACTACCACACAGTCCTTGCTATCATTATTGTATTTAAAATAATTAATTTATTGATATAAATCATTCCTTAGAAATTCTAGTTTTGCATGTGAAGAAAGTGTTTCTTTGTTATTTATTGGTTGTTAATAATAATAATGACAGATACTGCTTTTATTGAGTGTGAACGATACAGTTCGATGTAAATTTTATTTTATTATTTTAGAATCCAGCTAATGGGCGATTGGGCAGCTAAGATAGTTACCGTTGTTCTTGCACTAGATCTGTCTGTAAACCCACAAAGTTTCATTTAAATCGGTGAGATGCACTTATCAGTGTTTCCTTGTGAGTGTAGATGTGGTCTGTATTACTAACGTCCCCGGTTGGAAATGTAATTAATCATTACTTCTGTACATTTAATATATGAATCTACAATAAATATCGGACAGTGGTGGACTGATTATGTGTACTTCAGCCACGAAATAGGGTATCTGTCTCTATAACTACGACCGGTGTTATGGTTACATAAGATGTGATATTTCCTTTATGACATAAAAAATACTATCAATACTTTAATAATTTCATCCGTTATTGACACGTCGCAAATACGTTCTTTCTAATGAATAGAATTTAGTCGTCCAATCTACTTCTTTTCACGCCTAAACATCTCTCGGGAGCGCAACAACACAATGAACACGTAAACGATATGCACTTCATGAATGGCATCATCGTATCGCGTCACTTTCCAGTCGTCGCGTTCGCTCGGAACACTTCCTTCCGCCAGGACTCAGTTCGATTCGTCGACAGGCTGCGGAAGAGATACGACCTAAATTTTATACATTCCACATATTTGAAATCTGAATTCGTTTCCCACGGTGTAGTACAACGTATTCACTATTTTTAACGCAGTCTTCGAATTCCTACCGATCTGCAACGCGTCCGACCTAGATATCGACTGCTGATACTCCGCGAGTAAAGAAGGAAATGTTTCAATATTACAAAAGTCTAAGTACATTTGATAGTATAGCATTTATCGAATTGTTACTGTTATTACAATGCCGACGTTAATCAAAGTAACAGAAAAATTTGTCTTTCAAGCTAGTAAGATTGCTGAATATGAAGTAAAAGAAAACGACAAGCAATGTAAGGGTGAAAAGGCAAACCTCGAAATTGTTAGACAAGGAAGCTCTATTGTTGGACAAGAAAACCCTCTCTCAAGGTTGGTAGTTAGTATACTACTAGAAAAAATTATTAGAAACGTTTTGTAAAAGCTCGTCAGTCGAATATACAGGGTTGTTGATTAGTTCGCCTACAACATCGCTCGTAAATCTGGTAGAATCTTATTGCAGAGCTTTACCCCATAGTAATTTAAAGCACTTCACGCTTTGTGGGTCCTGTTGTACAGCACGAGTAAATTCTCTGCGATCCTTGTATTGTAGTTTTGTAACTCTCCGTGTAGAATGTTGTTTTGTTTGTTAGAGTGGATTTGCATCAGAACGGAGTGGGTACATATACGGGGAACGGTGAGTATTTTGTGTTTCTTGAAAAGGTCCTTACAGTGTGTTGTACTTCATGAATCTACGAAGAATGTCCCACATTACGATCCCGTATGAAGCTCTAGAGTGCAACAGTGCGAAGTACACTAATCTGGTTGCGTCATAAGTTGCTATTTCCACAAGTCTACGGATGACGTAGGTAACTGACCAAACTTTTTCCGCATACACTCTGCTACATGTTTCTCCCGGCTTAGTTTTTGGGAAACAGCAAACCGAGAGAATTAACTGATTTAGTTGTTATTTGAACTTGAATTTTGTGTTTGTTTATTTACGGAAAACCATTCTATAACCTCTTCAAGAGCAGTACCCAACTCGCTGCCCTGCTAGCCTGGGTTGGAAACCACAATGGAAGCGTCATCTGCAAACATAATCGTCCTCTCAGATATGTTCCCGGGAAGATCGTTGATGTATACAAGGGACAGTATTGATCCAAGAACCTATCATTGAGGGACTCCCCAACGCATTACCTTTACATCCGACTCTGTATTCTCCCAGAAAACTTGCTGCTTCTTATCCAATAGGTAGGTTCTGATCAGGTCTTTGATATTTTTCTGATTCCGTAAAACTCCAGTTTGTCTGGGAAGGCCTGGTGATCCACAGAGTCGAAAGTCTTACTGATGTCACACAATTAATATTTCAGGACATTATTTTGTTGGTGTGCATAAACAAGAAATTTCTAGATAAACTTGAAAGGAAGAGCTAGACAATATTACTTATAGGCCGAAATTTCCTCGAAAGTTACATATCTAGAGTTTTCCCTGGTATTAGATTAGACTGTCATAAAGACCTGCAATACAAGTTCGACTGTCGCGAGGAATATTTCCCCTGGCTCGACTCAGTCGTGGTATGCGTAAAGCGTCGGCCACAACCTCGAAGAACTGAAACTGGTGAAGCTTAAGATCGCTGGCCTGCGACCCTCAGCAACCTCAGTTTCTCGGAATTACGATAAGTGCGACTCAGAAGTCGCGTTAAGCGACTCAGGAGTCACGAGAAGCGACTGAATTGAAAAGCTAATTCGATTTATATATCGTCTGAAATCACTATGTCACACGTTTTTGCTTTATGACGTTCGTTGGCCTTGTACGTGATGTGTACATGCAAAACACTCGTTACTACACATCATCTCACAATTTCAATCGACTCTAATGAAAAATATATATACAGGTTTTCAAAAGTATTATACAGAGTTTCCTAAAAATAAGTTTGAAAGATAAAAATTAAAATTACTAACTAAAAATGAGTCTGTTTACACTAGAACTGAATACAAAAGCAAAATAATTTAAAGACTCTACAAAAAGTTGGCTAAATTAATTTTAACGTTCTTTTCCTTAATCTAGAGGCCTTTAAATCGGTGCGGACGTTTAACCCTTCGGCGGGAGCGCAACTGCACTTTGCGCCGTATTCGCACAATTCTGTAAATTTGAAGAGTATATATAAGCTGATGACTGTTTCCCTTTAGGAGTGTTCTGTTAATTAACATAGGCAACCCTATATCCAAAACCTGTAATATTTGTATGATAGGTCAGCTGCAAATAAGACGTCGAAGTGAACGTTACCAAAAGTGCGGTACTTTGTGCCGCAGCGCGCCCAATCATGTAAGTAAATTGATTCATAGTATACAGTACTTTTACTCACTTAATTGTTACTTTTATAGTAAGGAATGATAGATAGAAATACTGTTTTTTTCAATTTCTAGGAAGAAGTGGCAAAGAAAGTATTTGACAGATGACGAGCTGTAAGAAATTATTGATAATTTGTCAAATGTCGACGAGGAAGCTGTTGACTTTACTGATGAAAGTGAACAAGATGAATGTATTGAACAAGACAACCATAATAGTAAATCGGAACAGTCCATAGGAGATTTCGAAAATGTAGAATCTTTGAACACGGAACAAATTGACTAGCAGTTCTATATTGGAAGAGACCAAGAAACAATATGGAAAAGAACTCCGCTAACTATTTAAAAAAAAACAAGAGCCAAAAGCATCATAAAAGTACTACCTGTGCCCAAACATGCAGCGAAGAATGTAAATACTGAATTAGAGTCATTTCTTACATTTATAAGTGACGATATGATTGATGAAATCGTTAGTTGCACCAACTTGTATATCGAAAACAAAAAATGCTCTACCTCATACCAAAGAGAGAGAGAGATTTTGAATTAACATATGGTACAGAAATGAAAGCATTATTTGGAATACTTTATCTGATTGCAGTAAAAAAAGACAGTCACGTAAATGTTTTGGAATTGTGAGCTAAAGACGGGATAGGTGACAAATGCAGACTTTTATGACTGACTGTAAAACTCTGCTTCGTAACGTGAATATCGATGTTTTAACAGTATAAGAAAAGTCATTTCTCTGGAAATATTTCCCTCTCGGCAAAACGCTAGCCAGAGTAGCAATCTCTTTCAGTAAATTATTTCGTTTATTTCTCGTCGGCGAGTGAGAAACGCGATTGTGATCGGCCAGCGAGCGATCGCGTTACATCTGTTCTTTGATGAATGTGCATTTAGTCGAGTTACTGGTGCGCCTTAAATCCGAGATCGTCTAGCATCGCTTCTATGCGAGTGTGTGTGCTGCGCATACATAGGTATGTATGGATGTACATACATGTACAATTGGATCTAGAACGAATCCGTCGACAAAGGAAACGGTTGATATTTATTCCGGTTCAATTCCCAACGATGTTTAATGCCCATTTCAATGTATTATAAATGCCGTAATAAATATCTCGAATGGACGCTAGAATTCGAATCCAGGAGGCGTTCTTTATCGAAGTTTATACGCTTGGTATAGTTCGCTGATGTTTGCTATCAAGTTCTATTCAAATTTTTTTTATCGCGATAGATTGTCAACATTTAAAGTGGAATTCTTCTACCGTAGTGTGGCCGTATAGTTTGGATACGTATCTATCGTTCAAAATTGTGATCTTTTTCCAATTGAAAGAGATTGAAAACTAAAATCACATTCACAACCTCCAACTTATACTTACAATTAAGCAAGCTAATTAATGCAGTAATTTACGATTTTTGATCATTCATAATGCAGGGGGGTTATTCTGTAAGGATCGAGAGTGTTGCTTTTTGTATCGTGTCCAAATGTCAAACTTTCAATAGTACTTTTCTGATTCTATAATTTTGCGACGGTGCACATGTTAATGGTGTCGTATTGTGCTGCAACTATTTTCAAATTTAAATTTAATGAAGCATTTATATAACGCTTATGTTCATTCCAAGCTTGAACATGCCTCCATTATTTGGTATACTCATTACTTATATCAAAATCTTATGATCGAGCGTGTTATTATTAGAGTTGCCCAATTTGCGCCAACAGCCAGTGGCGGGCGCATAAAAGTTTACACAAAATAAATGGTCAGAAATAAAATATAATACGTGCTCAAACACTTACCGTCTTAAGAGTCTTCTGTGAAATCACAAAGTGAATAATGTCTGTTAAATATCTGCACCAGTAGATGTTTCCACAGTTGTTTCGGCAAACCGAGTGCGGCGTGAGGAAAAAGTCTGTTTATATGCAGAAAACGAACGTTCTACATCTAGTGACGTTATATTTGCGTAATTAAAATAATCTTTGGAACAACTTAACGGTTCTGTTGACGCACCTTCACAAATTTGTCTTAATGTGCCAAAATCAGAATCTTTCTCTAAAACACTTTCAAACCTTTCTAGAACACACAACATTTTTTGCGTCTTCTACCGCGCATAGCTGTGCGTGATCATGTTGCACTATTTGCAGAGATTCCGCTAACGTCACCGAAGAATTTTGTAATTTTTCTATTGCCTCCGCTAGTTCGAAGTAATTGCTCTGAATAGTTTTTAAATCCGTTTTAACCTGACTATCTTGAAATTTCGACTGGCTTTCCTTGATAGTCGCAGCTTCCTTTGGATCAAATTGCAATACCACGTTCTTAATATTCTCAAAATATTTATGATAATAAAACGCGGCCTGTAACCATGTTCCCCAACGTGTAAGAATAGGTTCTGGTGGCTCGGGCATATGGGGGCATAGTCTGTGAAATTTGCGAATACATTTTGGGGATTTGACAAACACTGCTTTTGTATGCGCTATTAAAGCGTCTACCTCAGGATAACATTTTCTAATACTATCTGCCACATGACTGAAAGCATGAATTTTACACGTAATATGTAACAAGTTAGCACAATGTTTTTTAAGAGACCGGCCTACAGAAAGCATGTTTGCGGCACCATCACTCATAAACATCAACAGTTGGTTTGTTGAAAGTTCAAACTTTTCCAAGGTATTTAACACTAACTTTGAAATTACTTCGGCAGTACATTATTGTACTCGTCTGGAAGCTAATAGAATTGAAGGTGACGATTGATGTGGTTCGATTGTACGTACGATTACATTAACCACAGAATGTTTTTTACGATCTGTTGTTTCGTCCACACGTAACCGCAGTTTTTTATCTTTCAACACCGATTTAATTCTTTTTTCAACATGTTCACGAGCAGATGGCACAATTCTTTGTAACGATGCCCGACTTGGTAATTTGCAGTCCGAATATTTATTCCAAAAGAAGACATATGCTTCCTTTCAATAAAGGTAACACATAAATTAAATTTAAATTTGTCATAGAGTCGTGTGCAATTTTTTTTTAAGAATGCTGTTTACTATTTACGTGACGTAGACAATCCCTTTGGGACCAACACATTAAATTTTAACGCTATCATAATTTAGGTCAGGCATTTCTGCTATAAATTCTGTAATTTTGTCCAACATTGGTCGTTTTCGCGACGTAGGCAACATTTTTAAAACAAACGTAGAACTACGAAATAGTATTTACGGCAGCGTACATGTATACACAACAGATCTGGTTGAGATTCGCAGTTATACTGAGGGTTGTATCGAACCTCCGCCACTGCCCGTTGGCGCTAGTGAACTCTAATTATTATTAATATTATTATTATATTCAGGCCATGGCATAAATGCCGTTAATCAGTGCGGCCTTGATAGATCTATTGTAATAAAATGCCCTTATGTATGTTAGAATAGTTGGAGGCTTTTAGTAAACTTTAGTACTACTCTAGGATCTGCTTCCTTCACTTTAATAAGTAAGAAATGGTAAATGTTGGTGTTGTGTGCGACTAATGGCAACACATTTTATTTATTATTATAACCTGCATTTGTCATACTTTCGTTCTTTGTGCTCGTTATAATTTTGTTATTTTAACTTGTTTCTTTAATTGTTATTTCTCCATTACTTTATCGAATTTTATTGTAATCAATTAATTGTGGTAGGTTTGTCTAAATTTGTTAGTTTTTGACAGGCAATGCGCTTGTTTCAGTTTTTCATTATGTTAAATTCCCAGTGACCTCCGCATGGACTACGTAAGATAACCATTAAGTACCTAATCTAATATTCGGTAAATTTGGCAACAATTACCACAAAGTGGAACATACTGCACACACTGCCCTTGTACAGCCGGAAGTATTTGAACTTTGCGCTAAGTAAGCATAGATAGTATAAAATTTACAGGGTGGACTGCTTTAACAGAAGATAATATGATCCAAATTATTGCACAATTTGTTGCGCAACCATAGCAAATAAGGTAACAATTGTTGCCAGATTTACATAATATTAAAATTGATCCAGTAATTTTGCATGGTTCGTACCGCTCACAAAAAATAGAAATCGACCTATTTTTTATAAAAGCGCTAGCTTCTGTCGTTGAAAAGTTAGCATGGGAGGGAGACACTTTAGGACCGCACTGTATATATTTTACATATATCATGATTTATAGCCTATGAAAAATATTTACTGCATAAGCCCATTAATTGGTTTAAAAAATGATATAAATACTTGTCGATAGGAAGTTAATTTACGATGTTCAACATTTACAAATACAATAGACATTAAGTTGAAAAACCTCGTTTTGTGAAGGCAATTCAAATAATTTTATGTTAATGTTCCGTATAGATAAATAATTCTTTGAGTTTAGCTTCAACACTAGCTTTATCAGATGGAAAAACTGCTTTAATCAGACTAGATAACAGTCTTATGCCATGGCCACTGCCCGTTGTTCACTGTACAAATACAGGTTCTCAAGTAAACTAGGTAAGAAGGACTTAATACTGTTATTTCTAAAATTGCATATGTTTCCTTTAGTTCTGTGTACTACACAGGAACTCCGCGTTTTCTTTCATGTATCTTATATATTTGTTACTAAATATCGCACAACTGACAACTGTTTCATTTTCAGAAGAAACGAGTGTGGAAGGTAAATCATTATTGGAGTTAACAAAATTGTCTGAAAAGACAAGAAGCAAATTAACAAAAATAGTAACGAAAATTTTATATTTTTATATAGTCTGTATTTACAAATTTTCTAACACATGATATCCACGCCTATTATGAATACTTTCTTAATTAAAAGAAACATCTTCGATTATTTTATTTTTAATTTGTTTCTGTTGGTAGCATAATCCCCATTTAGTGTTAAACTTAGAAACAGGATATTTCCACTTCAGGTGAATACAGTAAGTGTTTTACTACTCGGTAAGTATGTTATGGTATAGGTATTTATTCTGATGCAAAACGTAAATACTAGCAACTGGAAAGCTATACCGTGGATCACTATAATTAGTCGCGGATGGTGGTGACGTAAATGGGGGGCCAAGGACAAGACTTCGATTCCCTCGTACGTTTCCGTTGCATATCGTGTACATCCTACTTGACAATGAAATACACGAGGAAACCGAAGCATTGCCCTTGACGTCTCATTTATGTCGCCACCAGCCGCTGCTGACTATAACTAGAACTTTATGGGTGCGAGAAATATGTACATATATCTGCAGCAGTGTTATTACTAGAGTAACCAAAACTTGCGGACTCGCATAGGCGTCGGTATTACGGGTTAATATAAGAATACGAAAAATTCATAAATAAACTTACTTGCTAATTATTCAACAAATTAGAGGCATCAGGATGTGAATTACTGTAAACTTGCATCATTGCATATGTTTCCACAGTTACTTCTTTAAACCTTGTGCGTCGACAAGAAAAAATATTCTTATACATAGAAAACGATCTCTCCACATCTAAGGAAGTTACATTTGCATGTAGAAACTGTGTTTCAAAATCACATAAAAGTTCACTATTCTTACACTTATTATAAACGGCCTCTAAAGTATTAAAATCGGGATTTTTCCTTAAAACATCTGCCAACTTTTGACTAGCGCATAATCCTGGCGTATCATTTAATGTGTGTAATTTATCTTTTACACTCTCCACTATGTCTAATGATTTCTGCAATGACAATTCAGTACATTGTAGTTTTCTGATGGCATCTGGTAATACTGTATAATTGATACATATTGTTGTTAAATCTTCTAAAAGTTGAGGAATTTGAAATTCTCTTTGACTTTCTCTAATTGCTTTGGATTCATTCCGATTAAATCGCATTATAACTGATTGAATTTGTTGAAAATGGATCAAATAGTAAGAAGCTGCTGTTAGCCAAGTACCCCATCGCGTTAAAATTGGTTCAGGAGGTTTTGGAATACCTGGATAAAATTTACGAAATTCTTTTAAACGTTTAGGAGATTTACGAAACACTGCTTTAGTACTTCCAATCATCCGATCAACGATTCCGCAATGTTGTCGAACTTCACCAACTAAATGCAAAGCATGCAGCACGCAGGTTATATGTATTAAGTTAGGAAAAATATGTTTTAAGGATCGCCCAACACTTAACATCGTTGCTGCACTATCTGACACAATCATCACAACTTGATCTTGGGCAATTTTAAATTTTTTCAAAGCGTTCATTATCACTTTTTGAATATTTTCCGCGGTACATTGTTGAACACGTTTGCAAGCTAACAAATATCGAGATGCTGTGTTCTCGCTAGATAAAACGCGAGCTATTACATTCACAATACTGTTTTTCTTTATATCGGTCGTCTCATCCACGGTAATCCATATTTTTTTTGGAACACAAATCACGTTTACACACATTTTCTAGCATCTCTTTTATTCGCGGCAAATGATTCTGTAACTGTGTTTGTGAGGGTAATGAGTACTTTGGAACGTATTGTCGCCAAAACGTTTTAAAAGCTGCTTTTCTCACCAACGACAATGGAAGATTACAAGAGGTAAACATAATTAATAAATGTATGAGGAATAGTGTATAAGGTATTTCAGTTCTTGCATTTCTCATATGCTTAATACCATTGACATGCCTCTGGCAATCAGTTCTGTCCAATGCAGCCAAACGAACATTGCATATTAAGCAAAAAACTGCACTACCGTCATATTTTAAATGGGGAAAAAGTGACACATACTTATGTACATTAATAGCAAATCTATTACGAGGCATTGTTTTCTTAGGTATGTAAATATTAGTTCTATATGAAACGATACACTAGTTATGTACTTGGTATAATACTACAACACACAAAAAACACCAGCTATATTTTCAAAAGCGACACGTAAGTACATAACCTTGACCGTTTGACTAATCTCTGCAACAGCTCAACCGGTACTAAAACGAAATCTCTCTCAGCGCGGTTTAACATGATTTATATTCAAGGTCGACACTACATGCCTGCTTCTCTACCGGTTTAGTTTATTTATGAATTTTTCGTATTCTTATATTAACCCGTAATACCGACGCCTATGCGAGTCCGCAAGTTTAGGTTACTCTAGTTATTACATATTGTACTTTTCTTAGAATAACTGAATCTCTATGTTTTAAGCATGAGCAATGAAATAAAAAAATGCGTGGTTTTCCCCTCGCAATTGCACAGACCCATAATAAAGGACACTACATTAAAATATACATTATTTTTAAAGTTAGGTAATATTGTGAGATGTATGTAAATACCGCCTTTTTCAATACAACACAATAAGTTCATATAAAGTAACGGGTTTTGGTTTCCTACAGACCTTTAAATTTATAAATACCATCTAATACATTTAACAATACAGTTTTACTAGAATTAAAGAGAAATAACTTGACAACAATTTTCTTGTACTAATTACAAGATAATGTTGCTGTCACATATAGTATTAGAAATTATTGTAAAAAAAAAATATTTATTTTTATTTTAACAATGTATTTTTCTCTGTGATAGGGCAGAGATTTTTGTTGTGAATGTAGCTTAACACATATTTTTTTTTTTTAATTTTACGGTATTACAAGTCGAATAAGTTATTATTTTAATGTTGTAAAATTATTTTATTATAGTTCAATTAAATTTGCTGTCGAAATTGATCTGCAAAAGAAAATTTTCTTATATTAAGCATTTTGTTGAATGCAAACTGATTTTTGCAAGAAAACATTTCTCTGTGTGTATTCTCTTTTGTTATTTGAAACTTTATAAACCACCCCAGGTTATTCTTTTGCCCTATTTGTTCCAGAAAAAAATCTCTACCTCCATGTTTACTTTTTTTAAGGTTACAAAACTAGAGAATAGCGTATTAACGAAATTAAATCACAGATTTAGATGTAAATAAAGGAGTATTCTAAACATTGCCCTTGACAGAAATAATTAAAACATCTAGCGACTTCATTGCGCCTATTGTATCGAGCAAAAAACGCACAAAGGAGAAACCAGCAAACGAATTTCGCAAACAGCAAATTTACTGCTATTCATCGTCATAAAGTTCTAATATTGTCTCCTTTCTCCGCGTATTACCCATCACCCGTTCTCTCATTAGAAATATGGCATATATAAGAGAAAGAATACCACGGACGTGGAAATCCATTGGAAACAGGGGGGTACATTCATTTTCATAGAGAAGGAAAACGAATCTACGCACAGTCTCTGTGGAGACGTCGAAGAAGAACGCGCACAATAGTTAATTAATAAAGTCGTTTCGCAGAGTTCGTCCTCGACAAAACACGAAATATGTTTTAGCAGAAAATCTGAAGTCTTTGTGTGCTGTTGTCGCCGCCGCTATTGCTGCGGATGTTTTACGAATGAAGAGGGATAGATGTATACATCAGGTATTCGGATAATGGAAGAAATTGGCGCTGTTCTATTTCTTTTATTCCATTTTCCACCTCTTTGTATAGAAAAGAAACCATGCGAAAAACGGTGGGGAAAGGTGGCCTATATTTCGCTTTTTTCCTTCGTGTATTACATTTTCTGTCGATACCAAGAAATAGAGGAATAAATTTCGTTATTTATATTCCTTATCTACGTACTTCAAACAAAATATTCAACACCTACGTAAGCTTTCGCGTTTGCCACACAGAAATTCTTTCTGTATCGACTATTTATTTCCAACATGCTGTTCCTTCTTCCTTTCGATTATGTTAGAAGCTGTCGTTTAATTTTACGACATCTAACAAAAGTTCGATCTTCAAGATTCACATACGCAAGCAACGTTATTAGCAGTCATTTTTATCATTTTGTGATTAGAAGGAATTCTAATGTAGCGAAGTCGAAATAATGGCGGATGTACCTACGAGGGTAGATTGACAAGTTTTCGGAATCGCTACTAGGGGGTTGATTTTTTCCAAATACTTTATGTCGTTGTGTTGGCAACTATTTCATATCAATTGACTGCAAATGTCAAATCGATCTGTCAAATAGTCTGGTTTTGGCAAGCATTGAGGTTAAGTACCTTTTTGTGTTTTCAATTACAGATAAAAACGAAGTTCGAGCGGGCATCAAATTTTTCTATTTGGAAGGGAAAATCGCAACGGAAATCAATTCAAGGTTAGATGCCATACTTGGGAATTCATCACCTTCATTTTCAACCGTAAGTTCTTGGGTTTCGGAATTCGAGCGTAGCCGCACGCATACAAGTAATGAACCACGTTCAGGACGACCGAAAACGGCTACCACACCAGAAATTGTGGATAAAATCCATGACATCGTTTTGGCAGATCGCCGAATAAAAGTGCGTGAAATTGAGGAAACCGTGGGCATCTCTTATGAACGAGTAGTTCATATTTCACGTAAAGAATTCGGTTTAAAGAAGCTTTCTGCAAGATGGGTGCCGCATTTGCTCAATTAGGAGCAAAAACGCATTCGAGCTCCAACCTCAGTCGATTGTATAGAAGTGTTTACGAGGAATCCAACGGATTTCTAGAGACGATTGGTGACCACGGGTGAGATCTGGATTCATCACTACCCACAAGAAACAAAAAATGGAATCAAAACAGTGGATTGAACGCGGTGAAGCGGTTCCGAAGAAAGCAAAGACCATTCACTCGGCCGGAAAAGTGATGGCATCGTTTTTTTGGGACGCAAAAGGAATTTTGCTAATTAATTATCTCGAAAAATGAAAAACTGTTACTGGCCAATGTTACACAACACTTTTGGACAAACTGAAAGCAGCAATTCAGGAAAAACGTCCGGAAATGGTCAAGAAAAAAGTGCTGTTTCACCACGACAATGCCCCCGTTCATTTAAGTGCAACCGGTCAGCAAAAATTAACAGAATTGAAGTTCAAAATCCTTCCGCATCCGCCGTATTCGGCTGATTTGGATCCGTCGGACTTCCACCTGCCCCCGAAACTCAAAACATTTCTGGGGGGAAAGAGATTTTGGTCGAATGAGGAACTGATAGAGGCTGTAAACGATTGTTTTGGGAACCTCGAAGAAAGTCACTTCTGGGAGGGAATCGAGAAGCTAGAGAAACGTTGAACCAAGTATGTTGAGCTTCGAGGGGATTATATTGAAAGGTATCCGATTTATTTTGTTTTAATTGTCATTCCGGAAACTTTTCAATCCACCCTCGTACGTATACTTGCCAAAATAAACAATGTATGTACAAAAGATGAAGAAATACAGCAAGTAAGTCAAGGGAATTTAGCACTGAACAAGGTTCGAGACAGGGTAGTATATTGTGCCCCACATTATTTACACGGCTGAGACCATATTATAAAGGAAGTACGGCAATGGGTTAAAAGCTTGGAATATGGGTACAGAAACTTGAACAGGACTGAAATCACAGAATGTGCTTTTGCGGATGATTTACCAGTTTTTGCAAGAAGTGAGGAAAATCTGCAAGAAAACAGAAATATGGAATAAGGTAATAAGAAAGAGGAATATGAACGTCAACCCGGATAAGGCTAAAATAATGGTAATATCAAATCGAAGAGGAAACACAAGATACAAATAAACGGACACAACATTGAACAAGTCGACGATTTTCAGTATTTAGAAACTATTATAAACCCACAAGGCAGATAACAGATAGAAATGAACGAAAGAATAAAAGCAGCAGCTAACATCTATGGATCCTTCAGCAAAAAGTTCATTAGTAGGCGAGAATTATTCAGAGAAACGAAGATTAGTGTTTTTTTGTTTGGAAACATGGGTGTTGACGAAGAAGCAAAAAAGTAGAGTCAATACAATGGAAATGAACTATTTGAGAAGAGTTAAGGAAGAAACAGTGATAGATGAAGTTAGAAACCAAAAAATAAGAGATGATTTTGTGGTAGAGCAAATTCTACAAGTAATGGGACGGAACCAGTTAATGTGGTTTGGTAATTTAAGTAGAATAGGGGTAAACAGACAAGCGAAGGCAGTCTAGGAAATGATCTCTACTATTCTCATCTTCCAGTATCCAATTTCATAGGCTTTGACCTCCTTTTTCCCTTCCTGCATCGCTTCATCCAGGACCAAAGAGAACAGTAGCGGACTCTGGGTGCATCACTGCCTAAGGCCTAGAGTTGTTTTAAACATTTTAATCTTCTTTTGGCCTTATTCTTACATAGTTCTGTGTTCTGTGTTCTTGTATCTACTTTGTACTCCTGCTACTAGTGTTTCAGATGTTCTTCTGTTTCTTAATATCCTCCATATGTCTTCCCTTCTAATCTTGTCGAAGGCTTTCTTTATGTCTGATAAATAGGTTTTAGATCATATATATATGATATATATATTTGGGATACTTCTTAAAACATTAATTTCACATGAAACATGCAAAAATCTCTAAAAAAAGGTGTAGAAAATTCAAACACATGGCAGACGACAGAATATATCAACAATAAAAACCACATAAAAGTAACAAGGTATCACTATTACCACTTAGTACTTCTCTTTTGATTAAAATATAGAATTCATAAAATTTACGATTGTTGATGTAAGTTCCCTTAGTCAAGAAACACACATCCAACAAAACAAAGAAAAGAAGGTTCTATCACATACGCCGAAAGCTGCCTAAAGACCGTTAAAGTCGGCACCCTTTATACTCCTAACTACTCCTCTCTGTAATACACTTCTCACTTTCATTTCAATGTCTTTTTTTCCAGCTGTTAAGGCAGTGCATAGTGTCGCCAGTAAAGAATTAGAACAGGACGAAGATAATGTCGAACAAGGAGAGGAAGGACGGGAAGAATTATTAAGGAATATAAAGAAACGGCCGGGGCAATTTTCATTAAACGTTCGCTGGTATAGTCGGGGATCCGGGCTGCACACAAGCTCTCTCTTTCCGGGAAAATCCAGGAGACGTTCCCGAGCCGAAGCGGTCTGCGCCAACAACTGTGTCTCGAGATTAAAAACGATCTGATTTCGTTTCTGGAGCGTGAAGAGTTTCTTTGCATTTAAAGTGGTAATTTATAAAGGACAAGGACGAGGAATACACTTCATCGGTTACTGGTGCGAGCTATTGCGGCGCTAAAGGTCTCTAAGGTTATGGTTAATTGTACACTAGCTTATTCAGCAATACTTTACTTTAGTAATACAACAACATGCGTCATTGTCTATTCGAAAAAATATATTCGTAAAATTGAAAATATTTTTGGAAAATAGATCCCCTTTACCCCTTATTATCCACCAAAAATTTCAAAAAGATATTTTAATTAATTACTTTTAAAGGTACGTCTATTAGGCCATCGTCGTAAATGACTCTATATATGGAGCTTATTTCCAAAACTCAAGAACTCCCAAATCAGAAAAATTGTGTCACGTACAGTATAGGTATCCTCTCATACCATTTTAACCATTTGTGAACTTTTCTCCTTCAAAAACGCAACAAATTGCATAGAAATTTGTACTCTAAGTAACTTTTCCACTATCAAAATGTAAGTAGTCCACAAAAAGCTTCTTTCATATTGCAACAAGTTTTTTTAACTTATTTTACTTTTCTATAATTGTCGCAAACATGTGCATAATATCCACAATAACTTTGCTTTGAGCTGTATAGTTGAATAAATGATTTTAATGTGTGAACTATGGATTCGAATTTGGTTGTGGTTACTGAAAATAGTAAGGGGTCCAGTATTTGATTATACCTACGTATTGTTGCAAATATGCAGCAAAATAAATTTCATTAAAGAAAAATAGAGGGAACTGATTCGGAATTTGAACGCACACAAAATAAGGGTCATATAATTTCATTTAATAATGAAAGAAATTCAGTATGATGCACTATATTTCGATTTTCAACAAGTGCAGTATCTTTCGAAATTGCCAATATAGGTATGTTATTACTCTTACCAAATTGGTTCATAGTTGGTTTTTAGTATTATTAATAGGTATAGTCACAAATAAAGCTGCGTTTTACACGTCGACCGAAGAAAAGAATAACCGCGGTTTAAGTGAAGTTGGATCAGCTCTCTTACATTACCGAAGAACTTTATGCAGCCTAGAAAATATAAAAAAATTGTATATATTTGCACACAGAAGCGAAAGACCAGTATAAAGCTACTCACGTTTTACATATGTTAATATTTGGCTTCATAGGGAAGCACCAGAGTTATACACTGCAATATATCGAAATTACGTTTTTCCATGGTTTTTGGGAAAGTTAACAAAGGAATTGCAACGTCATGAGTAAATTGTTTCACCTGAAGATTATTAAAATTTGTATAATCAGTTTGAAGGTGTGGAGGTTTTCGGAAAAGACTGCTTCGTGCATGATCTGAAAGGACTGCTCGAACACAGTATAGAATATGACGGTATTAGTCAGCAATAACAAAAGGGGGAGTGGGAAAACGAAGAGCGTATTGGCAAGATCCAATTTATTGCACAAGAATTAGGATTTAAATAAAACTTTTAGACTTCATAAAGGAGGAAAATTATTAGAAACATGTGAGCTAGAAGAGTCTTCAAAACCAAGTACTGTGTTTTTTCGATTCGCAAAATCTCCAAAATGTTTTTAATTTTAAAATGCATCATGTCCATATCCTTTTTTCAAAGTGACACCTATCCAGGCAATTTAAGATAATTTCGATAAAATATAAGGAGTATGTTTCTTAGAAAACTTATATTTAGAATTGTCTTTGGACATTAAACTTAAAAAAATACGAATTTTACGTGTAACTTTTGAGATACGTTGTATATTCCTCTGACGACGCTTAAACTTTGATGTTAAATTAGCATAAAGTATGGCAAGTTCATAGATACCACATATGAGCACGAACCGCCTTATCCACCCATCTCACTTTTTCGGTAAAGAAAGGGATACAGAGAAGAGATTAAACTTGATTAAGGTATGCGGAACGTTTAGACGAAATTTGTTAGTTAAACTCCCAACGTTAAATTTGTTTACCGCAAGCGGTATTTCCGAAGCCGTCCCATTTTCGCGCGCCATTGCGTCTTCAATTATCTCCCATGGAACCGTTAATGTAATATAATTTTTCGTACCCACGGGGAGAGGACGCCTATTGCGTGGAATGGCGAGGATGACTTCCCTCGGTGAATAAAATATTATGCTCATACATTTTCGCATTGCGGATGGGGTGATTGAGAGGTTATAAAAGCGGGGTATATCGAGAGAGATGTAACAGAAATAAAACGTAACTAAACAATTTTAAAGAGGGCTGATTTTGCCGGCTATAAAACGCTCAAACTGAATGACATAAACACCTCTCAGAATGAAGAATACTGTGAATGGAATGGGAGAGTATAAGATATGGGGTGAATATAGAAACGCCTTTCTTCAGTTAAACGAGGACAACATGAATCAAAATGTAATCCAGTCCGTACAGATATGGTATGTATATTATGATTATTTTATTACAAATCCCGATCTGATATCCCTACTTCAGCAGCAGTCATTGGAACCCTTATTCTTCAATGTACTACGCAGAGAAAAACGCATTGTTAAAATAAAGATAAATATTGTTTCTTTTCAATACTTCCTGGTGGGTCTCGATTAACCTATCTAGGTTAAAGAGGATGTACTGAACTAAGTAATTCAATTTATCAAATTGTGCGGCATTATTATTTAAGCAATAATATAATATATTTTCGAATTCTTCTCGCACACGTTGAAATGTTTCACAGGTAATCCGTCTGCATTCTTCGTTAGCTCTATTTTTGAGCTCATCAATACTTTCGGGTGGGGTTTTGTATACTTGCGTTTTCAAATGACCCCACATAAAAAGATCAAGCGGAGTGAGATCCGGAGATCTTGCCGGCCATTCCAAAGATCCTGCCTACCAATCCATCTTCCTGGAAATCGGCGATCCAAAAATTCCCTCGCTGGTAAAGCGTAATGAAGACGTGCCCCATCGTGCTGAAAATACAGATTCTGCTCGTTAAGAATCATATTCCCTTCCGCGTCAACTTGATCTTCCAGTGGTTGGGTAATAAGCGGATGAATGGTATTTTCTAAAAAATCAACGTATACTGGTCCTGTTAGGTTTCCTTGAAGAAAAATCGGTCCAATTATGTAATTCCCTAGAATACCAGCCCAAACATTAACTTTTTGAGGAAACTGATTCATCACTGAAGCAGATATTTCTTACCGAAGATGGATCATTTTGAATTTTTTGAGTCATTTCCTCATAAAATTCGATCCTTCTGTCATAATCGTCTTCGCTTAATTGTTGATAATTTTGAATTTTGTAAGGAACGAATTTCTTCGATTTCAGTACTTTGTGCAGTGACCCAATGGTCTTAGTGATTTTTGATAATTGTATTAATGAAAGAGTTATTCAAGGTGGGAAATTTTCAAATGAAAGCCCTGTTTAAATATTATTATATAAATATATATTATATTATTCATCATCCTACTAATATTTTGATGCATCTGTGCTCTAGCTGAACTTCTTTCTTTGTTGGTTAAACCTTTCTAAAAACTGCACAACCTTTTGAATATGAACAAGATTTTGTCAGCTTGTATGAAAATGTCACAGCTGTTTCGCAGCAAAAGGTTGCTAATATTATTTATTTTTTTCATGGGTAGGTAGATAATATGAAAATCTCCCCTCGTACCTGCATCGAGATCTTACAACTTGCCATTATTCACACATAAATTGTGTTACCAATTTCGTTCGAAGTCCATTTCGCTGATTATCCAGCTAGATTCTTTTGATAGCATTTGATTGAAAAGGATATTTTTCATTTGCTTCAAGTTTTATATTGAACTAATAAGATGCAGTTTTACAGAATAACAGTTAGAAAGCCCTTGATACTGATATAATGAAAACCTAGCTCCATTCCACTAAAAACCACCACCAACGCCCTTTTCCTTAAAAGCAACCAATCGACGTAAGTAAAAAGGAAGCCGGAAGCATGGTCATGTTCCTCGAGAGAAAAACAAGCCATCAAGTGCATTATTAAACCCCGAAGAACACGCGGACACGAACGCAAACACACAGGCCATGCGAATAAACACACGAAAGGAAACCAAAAACGAAGACGAAGGGAAAGTAAAGGAGCACTATTACTATGTATATTCTACATAATACCATCACGATAGAAAGAGATGGCAGACAGCGTAATTAAATTGCGATATTAAACATCAAACGTTCGTGAACTGGAAAATCCATTAAAATTTTATTAACCCATTTGCACGCCCCCCCTCAATACAGCCCGTTGCTAGTGTAGTAACACACACGCTAGCTACGACAGGAACAATAACTGTAGAGCTAATAAAAGAGCTACAAGGTGCTAATACACGCGTTTCAATTTTGTCGGGGTTGGGGTAGCTGGATGGATATTAGGTAATTTAGCGTCTTCTGTTTACCAGCGTTAGATTACCTTCGTCAACATAGTATGCACACACGCTTTCGTACATATCTGATGTAGTGAAGAATATCTCATTTTAATATCCACCTACAATTCGAAGAGATGGACACGTACCTTCATTAAAATTTCAATTCGCAATGTTAATATATGCAAGTATGTATTTCTACTACAGATCAAACAAATTTAATTAAAGGGCGAACCAAATTTCGAAAAAGGGAATTATTCCAGTTCATCCAGTGATACGTTATCCACTGATACGTTAGAGGTATGCACTGTTTACGTTTCATTTATCACTGGAATTTAAATTAGAACATAAAGCTCTGAGCATGAAATCCAGTTAGTTATGCAACGTTTTAAAGGTATGTATAATCCGGAAATGGAAAAATTGATTCAACTCTGTTAATCGGTGAAGTATTCGTTTAATTAATTATATTTATTCATGTAGAAGTTAGTTGTGGTTGTATTTGGTTTCAAGTGTTTGCATAAGATTGCTTATTTGAATAATAATAGGTTCAGTTATTACATACAATTCCATGAATTAGATTTAGAAAACATGTTTTATTTTGGAATTTAATTTAGTTTTAAAAATTTATGTATCTGTTATGCACTTCGCAACAACAATACTCTCGGCACACTCCGCACCACACAAATTATTTATTAATTCGGAAAGGCCGTTTCGAAGACACATGGGCCATCATCTTCAGCCGCATACCGATTAGTGTGAGAGAACATATATTAAATCTAACGAACCTGCTCTATCCCTACTCTTCAAGAAAAAGAAACAAGTACCTACTTTTGCCCCTTAGACTAAGAAGCAAGTTAAAATAAGGAGAAAATGCGGAAAAAGGTCTATCACGAAATGCAAGAACATTTGGCTGTGCCACTAAAAATAAAAATCGAATGAGACCACGGTTATGTCCCTTTCTATCCGTCAAATTTGTGTTCTTTCCGCCTATATCCTTACCCAAAGACCGGACAACATGCGTTTTAGCACAACCATAAATCAAATTTACCGTAATAAATCGAAAAGGGAAGTATAATGGTCCCTTCTCTTTATTGATTAGGTTTGTATTCTTATTTATGTACATAGTTTCATAGGCGTCCAATTCAAGCGGCGAACTGGTGTTTTTAATCAATTTTAGGTTTTCTAATTTAATATTATATCCTGTATTGTTCATGTGTTGTGCTACACTTGACGCTTCTATCTTCTCGTACCTGTAACACCTTATGTGTTCATTGAATCTAGTACCTATGGCTCGTTTCGTTTGACTAATATAGGCTTTATCACAATCACCACATGCAATTTTGTAATTCCCGACCTTTCTCTCATCTTTTCGATTGTTAAGAAGATTTTTGAGTGTGATAAATACCAAGTGACAACGGGAAGTAGGTACGCCCTGTAACTTTTTATTACTTCAATTGATAATTTTAAGTTTGAAGGGCTAGATCACGATATAATTTTTTAGGATAATTTGAATGTCGAGTGACCAGAAGTATCCCTAACTTTTGATTTTTAAATCCTTTTTTTACATTTTTCGAATCAACAGATTACTCCACGCACGATTAGGTCACCAATTTTTTTTTAAGTTTTTCATGTTAATTTTAAATTTCGAGTGTTTTCTTTCTTTTGATTTTTAGATCGTTCTGGGAAAGGAAATAGAAAACTTCTTTTCCTTGGTTTTAATTTTACTTTGCTATGTTTCGTCACCCCCTTTTTTCGACATTTTTAGGCATATCTAGGATATAGTTACAGATATTTGTTAACAATTAGATATCTAACATTTTGTTGGATAATTCAGATTTTAGATTGTTACAATATTAAATGAAACAGTTCACTAAAACATTTACCACAACACTTAACTCGTACTGGACGCACGTTTCGATAACCAAGCTATCATCATCAGCAGCAAGACTGAACTAACAAGCTAAGTGAAAAACTAACCTTATATATAGCAAATAAAATTATGCAATATGTAAATTTAAAATCTTTAAGTAAATCATAAAATTATAACTTTCACTTTAAGTGTATGTTCATGATCCGCTTCATTGCACGGACTATAATTAGCCTAAAATACAAATCTAAAGATAAATAATAATACTCTGAATTAAAAAGTAAATGGTCAGGATGAGGTGAGTTATTAAAATCCTAGTATTCCAATGAAGCGGTTCATTGCACATGGTTAAAACTATAACTGTGATTAACTAAACATGATGTAACAAAGGATAAAGGCTGGAATTTAGTGGTCCTAAATCTGAATTCATTAAGTGATTTTAGTTTTTGTAGATTTCCATGCCTTCATAACAATTTAATTGAACAGTACTCTTTACGTTTTTAATTAACTTTATATTATCCACATTATGGTTATTTTCAAGCATATGTAGGGCAACGCTAGATTTATCAAACCTTCTGAATTTGAGATGAGCCAAATGTTCTTTTTGTTTCCCATTGCCGTTCCTTCCGTTTGTTGATGAAAAGGTTGTTAATTTGGAAAAAATTTTGTTCCATACAATGTTTTGTCAAAGAAATGAAGTTAGTAATTTCCTCTCTATCCATTTGGTTATCTAACAAGAGTGTTTCTAAATATTCCAAAGTTAAATCAACCGGAATATTAGGGAACAGTGAACTTACGTCAAACGATACTCAAATTTCTTTGTCAGTAAGCTCAGTGTCCTTAGCTTTTTCAATGAACGCGTAAGAATTTTTAATAGCCAAATCTGGAAACTGTACAGGTAGCTGGTTCAATTTGTCGGATAACCACCTGGAAAGTAAGAGAGTTGGACTGTTGATATTCGAAACAATGGGCCTCATACTTTTTCCGGACTTGTGTATTTTAGGTAAACAATATATCCTAGGTAGTACTGGGTTTGGTACCGTTAGTCTAACTCTTAAATTATCGCTAATGACAGCCTTACATTCTAACATAATCTTTTTGGTTTCTGTAATCATTTTAGGCACAGGATTTTTTAATAATTTTGAATAAGAACTTTGTGACAAAGTGGTGTTGACTCGACTGAAATAATCTTCTTTGTCTAAGATGACTACAGTGTTACCCTTGTCGGATTTTAAATTAAAACAATTTTTGTTTTTTAGTCTTCTAGCAATGAGTTGATCTTTTCGTGCAATGTCAGGTGCATTCCTTTGCATATTTTCCAAAATTTGAGTTTTACAAGCGGTACGAATAAAATTTTTTGTGTTATCATAAAAATTACCGATCGCGCTTTCTATGCCAACTATAATTTCTTCAACCGGAGGCTTATTACATTTCGGGTTGTATTTCAAACCTTTGTTTAATAATTCGATCTCTTCTTGAAAACCTTTTAGGAAGTTTCAAAGATCCAGTAGATAACATGGATAAATCAGGAATTTACAAAATTTCATGTAAAGATTGTGATCAAGTATATATTGGGCAGACAAAAAAATCAATCAAAATTAGATAAAAAGAACATTTGGCTCATCTCAAATTCAGAAGGTTTGATAAATCTAGCGTTGCCCTACATATGCTTGAAAGTAACCATAATGTGGATAATATAAAGTTAATTAAAAACGTAAAGAGTACTGTTCAATTAAATTGTTATGAAGGCATGGAAATTTACAAAAACTAAAATCACTTAATGAATTCAGATTTAGGGCCACTAAATTCCAGCCTTTATCCTTTGTTACATCATGTTTAGTTAATTAATGTTATAGTTTTAACCATGTGCAATGAACCGCTTCATTGGAATACTAGGATTTTAATAACTCATTTACTTTTTAATTCAGAGTATTATTATTTATCTTTAGATTTGTATTTTAGGCTAATTATAGTCCTGTGCAATGAAGCGGATCATCAAGATACACTTAAAGTGAAAGTTATAATTTTACGATTTACTTAAAGATTTTAAATTTACATATTGCATAATTATATTTGCTATATAAGGTTAGTTTTTCACTTTGCTTGTTAGTTCAGTCTTGCTGCTGATGATGATAGCTTGGTTATCGAAACGTGAGTCCAGTACGAGTTAAGTGTTGTGGTGAGGGTTTTAGTGAACTGTTTCATTTAATATTGTAACAATCTAAAATCTGAATTATCCAACAAAATGTTAGATATCTAATTGTTAAAAAATAGCTGTAACTATATTCTAGATATGCCTGAAAATGTCGAAAAAAAGGGGCAACGAAACATAGCAAAGTAAAATTAAAACCAAGGAAAAGAAGTTTTCTATTTTCTTTCCCAGAAAGATCTAAAAATCAAAACAAAGAAAACACGCGAAATTTAAAATTAACATGAAATTATCTGGTTGCCCATTGTTTAATATTATTCGTTTTCAGGATTAATGGAAAACCCTGTTTAGTTGTAACATTACAGTTATTCAAAATGAGCAACAAATTCTCCCATTCTACAATGATTCAATAAAACATCGCTTCCTATATACAGTTAACAGCTAATTCAATCGTTTCAAAATGAGTATTTAATCTCCATCTATGCATACATATGTGTTTACTTTTATTCACGCTATCACCATTGATCCTATACCCACATTTAGAGTATTATAATATCACCAATATGTATACACAGAACTATGTAAAACAGCCCAAAGCTCGCAACAGTTCCGATTCAATTGAAAATTAATAATTTTGGTCATGTGCGAATCGCGCAATGTAGTTTGAGTATTACATTTTTGTAATAACTTACGCTCTAGATAACTTCAAACAGCGATTGCCCTCTTTTCGCTCGATATGTTCATCGGGCCGCGAAGCGCTTTTATTAACAACTTTGAAGTATGCGTCCGCGTACTATAATTTTGTTGAAAAGCGGCGCGGCTGTCTATTGAGACAGAAATGTTATTCTTGGTGGTATTTGCCTGTAACATGTTTTTGGGTTTCTCTCGCACGATATTCCAGAATTTTCATCATAGCTTCAGACAGCCGTACTTTCCTAAAGTGCATAAGGTATCAACAAGGTATCAAAACCGTACCAGTTTAAAATGATTCCAAATCACCGTTGGAATAGAATCTAATAACTATGCTTCTTTTCTTAATACTAAACTATACAGACATACCAACAACGTCATCAAACTTGATTGCTACCGAAAACCAACTAACTCAGAAAGAGTTGTAGATGAAGTGCGTATACCTATTCTTTTATTTTATATAAATACGTTTTTGATTTTCAATTTTGTTGAATAATCAGTCATAAGAATTTACTTTTTAATAATATTTTTTGTCAAAAACATACAACAATCATCCATAACACTATTTACATGAGAATCAAATAATCGAAATCATGAGGTAATAGAAAATTTTCTGACAGAAGCCGACACGGAAAAATAATGTTATAAAGAATCAAACAATTGTAGAGCAATTTACTACATTTTTTTTTGAGAATATACGACTGGCTATAACTTGCGCAAATCCCTACTACTCGATTGTGGTTAACGGATTGTATTTCTATTAAATACATTACTGTTGTAAAAATTTGGTCAATGATCTAATAAAAAGGTTGGTACAATAGTGTACAAGTTTTAGTTACACACATTATAAAAAATGCAACAATATTATTCTAAAGATTGTATTGCGTAATACAATCGTATCTTCAACAGCTTCCCAATTTACAAGTAGCATCGGTCAGCCACGAGAATGCTACCAACACCTGTGCTAATTCGCTGGTATGTGATATACCATCCCTCCAAACATTCAACAAATCTGGAATGAAAGAAGACTTTATTCCGAAAGAATTGTGAAACCAATGTAAATGATTTGACTATATAAAACCAGATTACTTATTAGAGAAAAAATAAGTTCTCTCTGCGACATCTATTGGTGAATAGCCAATACTATCTCGATCTAACCCTAGTGCAGGAAACATTTGGTTCATGCGTTTAGGTAGGCTTCGGTAATAAAATCGTCTGTACAAATAAGTGACAATTTATTTATAAACTTACTCATATTCTATTATCTATTTAAAAAAAAATTGGGAAGTTTTATGTAAAAAATTGCCACAACCTTGTACTGCACGCCTCAACACAAAGATTGTTGGAAAAAATGATACATTTATGTGGAACATTACAATAGAAACTTGACCATAACTTTGAAGTATTATCTGTGACAATAACAAGTAATAATTACCAAAAATCTACGGATTATTGAAAACAAAAGAACTTGTGATTATTCTCGATCCTATATTTCATTCAAACTTGTAACATCTCCATCTTCCATATTCCACTATTACCATTATAAAGGGTGAAGTGCACTCAAGTACCTCTCCACATGTGAATGGTGGGTCGAATGACGTAGAGAACCCGCTAGAAAAGGTGCTACTATCCGTAGCTTGCGCCGACGTTTCGTCTACATTCTTATGGGAGATCTTCAGGGCTGTTACTGCTACTTGTTTCTTAATTGCAACTGCATATTTACTGCACGCTTGAGTCAGTCTGCAGTAACAACCCTGAAGATCTCCCATAAGAATGTGGACGAAACGTTGGCAAAGGCTATGACAACGACGCGGTTCCAACCCGGAAACCAAGAGTATAGTGTTGTTGACGAGCGCTGAAGCCTACATATCAGATACCGCCTAAAATATTCGAAGCAGGGGTTTTTGCGTAAATTCGTAGACCAAAAAGAAACTCGAGTGAAGGATGCGAGGTGCAACAATGGATAGTCAGATAGTACTAAAGGCTCTCTCAACTCTGACTCTGACCTAATACACAAATGTGTACAGAATCTAAGGCAATTGGGACCAAGCCGCCAAGGGATTAAGGAAAATGGGAAGATCGGTAAGGTGATCAAGGAAGCTGCTAATATGCTTTTCATTTGTCTACAAACGACCCGCATAAAACGTACGGACGTTAGGAAATGATAGTAAAATCTAAACGCTCCGTACTGGTAAAACGTACCAGGATAAATTCAGGTGAAAGAATTCATATTCAGGCTAGCCAAAGATAGCAGGAACAGTGTTATCTTTCAGCAAAAGGGTTCTCAGACCAGCAAATTTGCTGTCAAATCATGTAGTTCTAAAGTATCACTGATATGAACCAGAAAAAACTGAAGACTAACTCTGTCGTTTATACCAAGAAAATCTGAAAAGGGTAGAAAACACTCCATGCAACTGTGTTGACATTATAAATTCAAAAAAGGAAGATCCTAAGTATTGCTAGTGCTGTATAAATAAAGAAAAACTATTTATCAAATGATCCTTCGAAATTGTAGGGGGTATCGCGCAAATAATGTTTTTTTTATAGTAGGTCATAAAAAAAATCACAATGTGTGAGATCTAGTTCTCTCAATCCACTTATTGGTAAATGCCTTATCAAGATGCGCTCTTACAGTAGCTCCATAATGTTCGGGTGCACTACCAAGTTAGTACCACAACCTGTCAATGAGGTTACCTGGTAGGTTTTCTGCCAGTAGCGTAATAGCATAATTTAAATTCTTATGGGAGAAGAATGGACCGATTTTTGTCAATACCGATAATTCGGTAAAAATTTTTTTCATTCCCGGTTTATCGGTACTTTACCGAAAATTTTCATTTTCAAAAATTTACTTATATAGAAAATAAATAGCAGTAAATAGTAACAACAGGAATTTTATTTATAAACGTACCTAATCGCGCATTACAAACAAATATAAATAAATTAAATTTTATTGAAAACATATACAGGGTATTCAAAAAAACGTTTAAATATTTAAGGAACATATATTATGATCAAAAATTAGTAAAAAAGCTCTAATGAACATGGGTCCACAAATCAACCGTTCTCGTGTTTGAAAATCAACGAAAACCACAATGTTCATTATCAGTTTAGTTTCTTTTGGTTGCTTTAGTCATAGGAACCACGACTTTCTCTGAAGTAAAACAATTGTTTTCATGAATTTTATTATCAGTTCACAGTGCTATGCATACCCTGTTTTCCAAATAAATGCGATTTAATAAAAAAAACAACAACTTTAAGTAAAACATTTTGTTTTCATATCACATTTGCGTTATTAATCAGTTCGCTGTCAATTCATAAGCTGTTTTCTGGTAGTGAATTTATTTTCGACGCAAGGGAAATTAGTTTCCGATTTGCAATGCCTTATTCAAATGCTGAAATGGCCGACATTCGTGTATGGTCGTGCTGATGGGAATGCTTTGGAAGCACGTCGCCTTTATTGCGAGACTTTTCCCAATCGTCAACGGCCTTCGCATGTGATGTTTGGAAACGTTTACCAGCGGTTGAGGGATAGAGGTCAGTTTGTATGCCTTAAGTTGAAGAACAAATCTAGGCAATAGTAGATGAAAACCCCGAAACTAGTGTAAGAAAAATTTCGGCTGAAGTAAGCGTAAGTAGTCCTCTTGTTTGGAGAACTCTTCACCAACAACTTTGATATCCGAACCACATCCAACGAGTACAAGCCCTTACTCGCTTGACTACCGAGCAAGAAAGATATTCTGTCAGTGGTTTTTAAGGAAATCTGCTGAACACCAGAACTTTTCTTCTAACATCCTTTTCACTGAAGAAGCCGGTTTCACTAAAGATGGGATTTTCAACTGCCACAATGATCACGTTTGGTCGTACGAAAATCCGCATGCTGTTCTTGAATACAGACATCAACAGCGTTTCAATCTGAATATCTGGCTAGGCATTTTAGGAGATCAGTTATTAGGACCGGTTGTTTTGCCCCAACATTTAACAGGTCCTGCATACCTTAACTTTTTGGTAAATACCTTGTCCGAACTTTTGGAATATGTCCCACTAAATCGGATATTGAATAATTGGTTCATGCAAGATGGGGCACCGCCGCATTTGACGCTTGTTGTTAGGGAGCACCTGAACGAAACATTTCATAGGAGATGGATAGGTCGAGGAGGTCCCATTCCATGACCTGCTAGGTTTCCCGACCTAAATCGCTTAGATTTTTGTATTTGGGGTTACTTGAAAGGTTTAGTGTACGAAACACCAGTAAATAATCTTGCCGAGTTGCAACAGCGAATTGAACAATGTTGTCAAACAATTCAAGCAAAACCGGGCTTTTTGGAAAGGGTGCGGAATTCTTTCTTAAGAAGATGTACATCCTGTGTTGAAATGGAAGGAGGACTTCTCGAACATCTGTGATTATCGTGTTCTGTAACGCTAAACGCTAAAAGATGCCCAAAAAATTAAAAAAAAACAATTGCACTTATCTCGTAAACGGTTGTTTTGCGGAGCCATGTTCATTAGGCCTTTTTTACTTGTTTTTGATCGTAATATATGCCTCTTAAATATTTAAACTTTTTTTTAACACCGTGTGTACAAAACATATCAAATAAACACAAAATAATGTTTTTATTTTGAGTAAATAACAAATCCAAATAAATAACTATGTTCTAAAGAAATTAAGTAACTAGTCTAATCAAATAACTATTCTGTACAAACTTTTTGTTTATTATTAGATATATTTTGAAAATACCAGAGCAGAAAGCATAGTTTATCAAGACTAGGATCTCCTAATCGTGATCTAATCATGCTACAAATTAAGCCAGCTGCGGAAAAGGCACTCTCCGATTCCATACTTGTTGGCCGACAGGTTAATAAAAAATCATACACCATTTGTGTGTATTTCGCTCTTACTTTCTGCTCTTCAAAATAATTTATTTCTTTTTTAACTACTGGTGTTAAATATTTATTGGTTGGTACTTGACAAGATGTCTCGGTTTTTTCCTTTATTAAGAACTGCAGTTTATCTTTCATAGATAGCGTAGCTGATGTTGAAGGAACTGACTCAACTAACATTAAACATCCAAAGTCTTCGAAATTAGAATCAATAGTTTCTGACAATTCAGTGTTAGTGTCCGTTTCGTTTTTATCATAAATGCGCTCAATTAATTCTACGATTATCTTGCTTATTGTAGATTTGTTGGTCTTAGTAAAAATTCCGTAGCCTTTTTCATTTGCATTCTTGAAATTGTTACCATAAAGAAATTGCAAAACATCAGAATAAACAGTTCGCCGTTCCTTTATACGTCGTATCAACAAATTAACATTTTCACAACATAGTGTTTCTAAAGCAATTTTTATTGGTTATTGTATTAGAAAGAAAGTAATCTCGTTATCAGTAAAACTGATATTTGACTTTAAATCTATAAGACTCTTTCTAACACAGTTCATAATCTTCGAAAAACGCTCTAGCGTAAGCAGCAAGCTATTCCAACGTATTTTAGAATACATTAATGAATGTATTCTAATATATCGAAAGATTTTTGACTACCTTTCGTACCTTTGTTATCAGAGAATTTAATTGTATATCCTGCATAGAATGTAATTGGGAGACAGTAGATACGCTTTGTACTATTTGGAAAGTTTAGTCATCAGAATGATCTGTATCAGCTAACTCAACAAGTTCCTCAATTATCACACTCAATTTCTTCTAAATTATTTTTGCTATATGGTTACAGCCAATTGTATACCATGTGCGAGACATAACTAATGGTGTAAACCGATCAGTTTTCCTACTTTCTTCATTATTGACGCTCCATCTGTGGTAATTGATACTATATTTTTGAACGAAATATTAAACTCCTGTAATTCATTTTTAATTAGAGTTAAATATTTGTCGGCGGACATAGATCCATGGATACGACATAATCCAACGTTCCAAAAAAAAATCACATGTATGGACATTAATGTATCGACGGTTCTTAACAGATGTCCACTCTAACAAACTAAATGTTTTGAGCTTATGTTGTGATATTTCTTTGACTATTTGTTTCTTAATTGCATCTGCATATTCAGAAACTATTTTTTTAATTGTTTTCGAAGATGTTGGAATGTTTGTATACTCATTTGCGATTAACAGCATTCGTAAATCTTGTGATGTACAAAATTTAGTGAATGGAATTCCGTCTTGTGCCATCATTCGCGCTAGTGCGGCAGGCATGTTGTGCTAACTTCTGAGATGACTATGTAAACCGTTGATACTTCCACCTGATGCTTTGATTTTCTTTAAACACTGTTTACATACAGCCACATCTTTTACTTGTGTACGGTTAAAATAGCACCCACCACGATGAAATTTTATCCATAACTCCGAACAAAAGAAATATTTTAAATTACGATATAATTTTACTAGTTCCTACACTTTTTTTAGTTTTCTTAAATTTACTTATTTTAATTAAAAAACCCGTACAACATAAGTAATACTTGCATTATATAATCAGTTATTCAAATATATTTACCATTAGAATTTATTATAGTCTTATACAGCAATATTTATGTTCTATCTAATTATTCTTACAAATTGTAATTTTTGTAATCAATGATGTTCTTACCTTCGGTTTTTACTATAACCACTCGCACTGTTCGCTGCACCCACTAGAGTAAATTCAAAGCCAAGAAGCAGAGCGGCGTGCCCCTTCCAGTATAGATACTGAACACGTCTAAATCTGCTCTCTGCCTGCTACGACACGTTGTAAGTGATACATGGCTACAAAAGCAATACTTCAAGTGCAGTTTTCAACGAGCGCCAAAAATTGTAAAAAACATAAACATTGAGTTTTTTTTTACTTACCATCTGCGTGATATAATAAGTAACAAACTAAGGTGTAAAATAAAGTATTTTCGTTTAAGTAACGTAAGGAAGGCTTTCACTAAATGCTTTGAAAACCTAAAAAAATAATTATTTCTATATCTATTATGTTTGTATATGTATTTAATATTCTTTCCAATTACCAGTAAAAGAACGCAAGTTACCGGTAAAAATTTTGAAAGAATTTTCGCAATTTACCCGTAAACCGGTATATCGGTGTTGCAACCTCTACTGGTAATTACATATTTCTAGATACTGCTGTATCTGGCTTTTCCAACTCTTCACAAACATAAATGTTGTTCAAGATTCAACAAAAAATTAAAAGCTCTCCATTATAACTTTCCAAAAAATTGTTTGATAAACGTCTGCTTAAATAAAAATGCAATGGTTTTACATTTTAGCAATGGCAAATGGTATTGCCTTTCCTAGCAAAAAAAGTTTCACTAAATCGTAATCTATATGCAAACCAGAAATTTTACACCGAATTAAATCGGTTTGGAGAACAAGCTAAATATTAATTAACCTGCCTGCGGAAAAAAAATGAAAAACGAGCTGTTGGAGAGAAAAAACACCGTTGCGTAAAATATCTAACGCCTACGGTCCGAAGTAAATGAAATAAAAATGCAAATACACCATTTCGCGGGCAACTCAATATTGTTAATTCGTGTAGGCGAACAAGTGAAGGCGATAAGGTGGGAGTTCCAACATAGAACACTAGATCGCGTTTAATTAACACATTTTTTAATGTAGCACGCACGGCAATGCCCGGCGTATGAATGTAGATGTCGCTGCATACGCTTAATCTACTACTGGACATCATCGATGGTATCTAGTTTCTATCAACCTAGTTGATGTTGACTAATTGGTTGAAGCTCATTACTTTTAAACGATAACGTTTTCATCTTTTAAAAAGAATATTCTACATTAAAAAATGATATGGTGGTGCTCTTTTGGCTGAAAAGGAAAGAAAAATATCCAGAAGCAATGTGATGGAAGAAGAAAAGGGACTATTGCGTTCTGTTTCAAGCCGTTGGGAAATTAAAACCTGTTTGCATGTAAGAGCGAAGTGTGTTAATGTGAATTTATAACTTAATTAGCTAACTTCTTGCCGGGATGGAAGATATGGAAAGTGCTATTAAGCTATCGCCTCTAATTTGTTGCGCACTGCTCTATTTCTGATTATTCGTGTCGTGTAAAATGGGGAAAAGTTCTCGGCTAGAAGGAGGGTGTGGGTTAAGTGGTAACGCGATAGTCTGTTGTATAGCGCGATGTTAGGTAAAGATCAGAGTGAAAATTTAAAATATACAGCGTATCCCACAAAGAGTGGGAACCGGCGATATCTTGAAAACTATAACAGCTATAGTGATGGGAAAAAAATTTTCGTAACTAAAGTGGTAAAGAGAAATTTAATTAAAATATTTTTAAATTCCAAACACGAGTGCTAGGGGGCGCAGTTATTAGGGTCAACAGAAAATTTGAACTTAGTCGGTAAAAGTTCTAGGATTAACTATGATTTCAAATGCCTTATTAAAAAACTTTAGTTAATTACGTAGCACTTTGGTTAAAGACGTTTTGTCATATTAAGAATAATAAGTGTAGCAGGCGTTGTCGAATCATGTAAAATTGAACCTGCTATAACTTCTGCAGTTTTAACCCGAATTAAAGAAATGGTGACTTGTTTGAAAGGGCATTCAGTGCTGTTTTAGATGTTGTAATTTATGCCATCCATTAATGTTCAAGAAATCTACCAGATGCCGTTATTCCTAAGTGTACGAGTTTCTCTCAATTATCTCTAAAAATTTAAATCTAACGATATGCTTTTCTTATGTTGCGTTTGAAGAGTTTTGACAGACTAAAGTAGTGGCGAAAACCGTATAGAGATATATTTTCCTTTTTCGAGATAATAACGAAAACAGCCCATTATCCTACTTAATAATATCGAAACCTATCTTATTTGGCCACGAAACAAAGGAATGATAACTTTTATTCTTTTACTCACAAAATTGTATCAGTATTACTTTAATATGTTTGTTTTTGATCACTTTCCAAATAAAGATAACAAATTCTAGTATGATTTGAATACAACAGCAGAATTTAGCATGGTATGGAAACAATTGTTTATTTGACAGTTGTGACAAGTACATAGAATTTTACTGCGCACTGGCTCCTAAAGATTACTACTTAGCCGTTGAATGATAAAAAATGTCGTTTTCTAATGCAGAGGCGTATGATATGCTTGCAGTGTATTTTCAATGTTTTGAAAACGCCTGTATTGTTGAACGTGAATATGCCGTTAAGTACCTAAAAAGAAAACATTTCAGCCGAGAAGTATTCTAACGCTTGGCGACACGATTACGTGAAACAGGGTATGTTCAACGTCGTGAAAATCATACTAGAGCACGTGTAGCTAGAACTAAAGCTAATGTGATAAATGTCCTTGCATATGTTGAAATTCATTCTCACACAGGCACTAGAGAAATATCTTCCATTGTAAGTATAAGCAAGTCAGATTTTGACCATAAACTCAACAATTGTAATTGGTTAAAAGATATCTACCATAAAGATGTTGCCTTCCAACACTGCGTGTTGTGGACTGACTGCTACTTTTGCTAATGATGGGCCAGTAAATTTGCATAATATGCATTACTAGTCTTACTTGTTTCGTAATTATATTCAATAATACAAAATTTACATTTATTGTCGTACGTGAAGCATAAAATCTCATAAATATACAACGACGGAACAGTCATTATACCAAGGCTCTTAAATGAGTCCTGGCAGGAGTCCCGAGGACGTAATTGACACACAGTGCGGATAGTTCTTTTTTGTAAGATGAAAACGCGTTGTATGTCTGCAGATCGACCCCAATGTGTAATCCCGTACGCAAGCAACGACTGAAAACACGCAAAATATTGCGTCCTCAGGATATCAGTTTCGTAGTATCTGGAGAGCGACCCTAGTGCGAAATTTGCTTTGGCCGGCTTAGAGCAGAGCAAATCTATATGGTTTTCCCGTCTTAATAGACGATCGACAGTGAGGCCAAGAACCGAAGCAGATCCAGATACGCAAAGCGAGATATCACCACCACTCAAAACAATATTTTCGCCAAACGTCTGCCTGTTACCAAATGGCACTATTTTAGTTTTTTGTAGATTTGTATGTAACTTACTGTTTCTTGTCCACAGTGTTACTTGGCCGAGCACTTGTTGTAACTTTTCTAGCAACTCCTGATTGCTACGTCCGATTATTAAAACATTGGTGTCATCCGCGTAGTAAACTACTACCGATCCCTCACACTGTATATAATGGGTCAGGTCCTTACAAACAATGTAGGACCCAATACCGAGCGCTAAGGAACTCCTGCACGGACTGTGAGTGGACTGGAATTGCAGCCATTCACATGAACATATTGAGTTCTACCGGTAAGGTAAGATTGAAACCAATCACGTGCAACGCCCCGAATGCCATAAATTTCCAATTTACTAATTAATATATCATGACTAACCGTGTCAATAACCTTGGCTAGATCTATAAAGAGACCAAGTGGTAAGTCTCCTTTGTCCAATGCTGAAGTCACGCCATTCACATATACATCCAAAGCGGTGTTAACACTTCTTCCCCTCAAAAAACCAATTTGAAAGTGTTGTAGCACGCTAGGCTTATTTAAAAAATGCAATGGACTATTACTCACAATAAATTCTATAAGTTTTCATATGCCCGATACTAAAGATATTGGTCTATTGTTTTCTAGTAATTGCTTATGGTGACCCTTATAAACTGGGATTGCTTTACCGTACTTTAACTCTGCCGGAAACACTCCCTACTGGAAGGAGAGATTTGTAATATGGGCGAGAGTTATTGAAATGGACATTCTTACTTTTTTGAGTAAATTATCCGAGATACTGTCGTTTCCGGAACAGTTGGTAGATTTTAATTTTGAAATATATGTTACGATATTCATAGGGGTGACCGGTTGCAAAACAAAAGAGTTCACAACGTTAAATTTTGATTTGAAAGAGTACAATGCGTTTTAAACTATAACTAGTTGAGAATATAAGTCCTCAACAGTGGATATGAAATTATCATTAAGCTTATGTGGCACATCCTTCTCATTAACCCAGGTACCGTTTTGTTTTATTTTAATAGTTTCATTGCTTGTTTTTGATTTCCCTAATTCGTTATTAATAATTTACATACACTTAGTTTTATTGCCAGTTTGCAATAACTGGGACTGAAATCAATAGGGACAAATTCGGAGAAACAAGGTCCATTATAATATGCAAGAATATACAGGCTGTCCCATTTAAATAAAAAGATTTAAGGGTATTTTCGGTTAAACCGGAGGTACAGTACAGACAGAAGATTCGAAATCAGGTGCTTTATGCGCAATTATACTTACCTGCAAAGTTTCATCAATAGATTTGTTTTTCTTCTACATTTGAACCGATTCTGAACCGTTCAAAATGGTTCGCCAATGCAAATCATGGTATAGCTGCATATGATATTAAGGTCTGTAGTACCTACAAGTGCCACTGCTTTGGACGATTCTGAATCGGTCCAACCGTGGAAGAGAAACAAAGCCAATATCATCGTTTCCGTTTTAAAGATGTATAAGGTAACATTGTGAATGCAGCAACGTTATAGAATTTGCCGTAAGGATATTTTGCTGTAATTTTGCCCAGCGGCACTGGCAGTTTTCACAATTGCTCTGCATTTGATAGTTACAATTGACGAGTGTAATTGGCGGGTAAGCGGCGTAAAATCGATGGTACCAATTAAAATTGAAACAGAAGTATACCTATGTACGTAAACAATCTTTTCTCATATTTAAAATGGCACTTTCTTTTTCAATTTTTTTAAGTCAAATTTATGAAAATAAGGTTTAAAGCATTTTATTAATTATACAAAATTAATTGTCAAAATAAAATCGTTAAAATTGAAATATGAATGTATCATTGCTTACCAACATCGCCAAACGGGATACCACCCCAACACTTTGAAATCGAGAGAAAAATCAACCCGAAAACACACAAAGTCTTTCTAAAAAATCGATCGGATTCAACAAACGAAAATAATTTTTTTTCAATTAAGCCCTTATCTACCTTCCCAGCCACCAATACCGGTAAATTAAAATCGAATCTCGACCTTCCCTGCAAGCCTATAGCTCTGAATTCACTCTATGCATGGGATGCAAAGCTGTGGAGCTTGTGTCGAGTCCGTCGCGAACGCGGTAGACACTAACCAGAGCGTCACCAATAACTACGACTCGTAGCGTCCTGACGCTGCTTTCTGGACCGATGCCACATACCGGAGTCGGTTATGCGCTTGCTCCCCGTGTTGTACGACGCGCGGTTCTATTCTATTCCATCATCCATACTGCTCTCTGGTAGTGTGCTATGTGTTACGTGTGTTTCTTTTCCGATATCCGACGTTGGGAAAGAAGGAAAGCAAGAAAGATGTAGAGGAAAGAAAGAAAAAAGCGAACTCCGACACATTATATAGACCGTGTAATACACATATCTAAATCGAACGGAGAAGGTGTGTAGTATATGATGTGACGATATGTACTGGGATCGCTGTTTTCGTCGCAGAACGATGTTGGTGTAATTTACTATAGAATGTCATACCGTCGTTTTATAATACGATGTAATTCTGGCGATGTTTGTGTAGGAAGTATATTGAATTCGATACCTTTATCTTCACAACGAGCAAAATTGTTACGAAATATTTCAAGAGTTTAGGAGATCTTATTGAGGACATAAATATTCTTCATTTTCTTTCTAAGATATAGAGTCAAATTCAACAGCAGCCTTTCTAAACTAATAGCAGGTAGAAGACAAGCACCTCGTCTTTGTGATATACATGATTCACCGACGTTTTTGGATAGTTATGGAGTTATGTTAATCGGCGACCTTCAGAAAGGAAAAACAATTACTTGACAAGCTAAAGGCAGAAATTGCGGCAAAACGGCCGCATTTGAAGAAAAATAAAGTTTTATTCCACCAAGAAAACATACTTCAGTAGTTGCTATGGTGAACATTCACGAGTTGGAGCTCAAAATGATAGATTACCCACTGTATTCATCTGATCTGACCCTCAGCGTGTGTTTTCTGTTTCGTGTGCTTCAAATTTCGTTCGGAAGAAAGAGATTGTCACCGAATGAGGAGGCCATCACATTCATGAAAGCCTATTTCGCAGAAGAACATGCTAACTACTATTCGAACGGATTGAAGGGATGAGAATGTTGCTGGGAAAAGCGTATAGACTTACAGTTAAAAGTGTTATATGGGAACGTTATTTTGCGCTGTTTTCGACTAAAGTCACCTATTTACATTATTTGCTCGTATAGAAGGATAACATATTATTTAAAGTCCATCTCTCGAGAGCATTTAAGTCGCTTTGCAACAATGCACAATCGTCGATACTTTCGATTTTACGAAAAATTTTAAGGTCATCAGCATATAAAAAACAACGAGATGAACTACAGTTGGTTGTATCATTGGCAAGACGTTGAGGTACTCTAGTTCATGACATAAAGTCTCAATATACAAAACCACGGTACTCTAGATAATTGGTACACTGGATTGGATTAGTTACTTAATTTCTTTAGAATATAGTTATTTACGCAAAATAAAATCATTATTTTTTGTTTCAAAATTTCATTTATTTATGTTTGTTTGCAATGCGCGTACGTTTATAAATGAAATTACTGTTTACTGCTTTTTATTTTCAATACAAGTAAATTTTCTGAAAATAGAAATTACTGGTAAATTACCGGTAAACCGGTAATGGAAACCAATTTTTCCAAATTATCGGTATTGAAAGAAGTCGGTAAATTTGCATGTTTTGTTTTCTGTTTCTCTTAAAAGTTTCTTTCTTGTATACCTCTATATTTATTTATTTTTTTGTTTCGGCTTTTGAAGGAATGAAGTAACACTGCGCGCGACGGGTAGTTCTTCTCGACGTCCAGAGGTCGGTAACATTTAAGTTACAATGGGGCATCTACCAGCGTTCGGAAAGTACGGTAAACATTGTCAAGAGTAAGTTATCCGCTATTTTCAGACGGGTAGAGGAGTACTTGAGGAATACCTACTGAATTTTCGAACGCAGGCCAGATAAATATGATTGGAAAACCTCAATTAAATCTGAAGAAACGTCAAAACTAACAATACTGAGACTCTAATCTATCATCCATGGAATACCTCAATATTCCATATTTTTACATACCATCGTGCAAACACAAATTTGAGCTTACAGTGAGATGATTTGCTGTAACGGGCGCGAACTGAAATTAGTTTTTGTTTCGGTTAGGATCTCGTAATCAAGCGCTTATTCGATAGGGGAAGCCTGTTTCGAGAGCATTCGCGTTTTAATAATAATGTAGCTGCTGACGCGGTGGCCGTCACCCCCAAGCGTTGCAGTTTGTTTTAATTAGCATTCTAATAGAAATGTACGACTGTTGTAGCCGACGTCGGAAATTCGGTATTAAAATTCATACGCATATAGCGCCGTACGCTTTCGGTTTGTCACTTTTGATTAACAAGCTTTTTTTTTGTGTTGTTGTCAGAGGAGTGATGGTGTTATGCCCAATGTACGTACGCCGCTACAATAACTCGGCGGAACTATATTTGTTCTCCTCGCGTAATTAAAGTGTGAATATTTCGTTTTGTGGATTATCTGTCTTCGCTAAATATTCATTTGGAAATTAAAGGAGTTAATTTGGAATTTTGAGAGGAAATGTTGTCGGAAAAAGAACTCATTGTATGTTTCGAGGTTATTAATATTTGTTACGATCTTAACACCTTTCTTTAATTAATGTACTAAAATGTTTTGTATTCTATCACCTCCAATATATCATTCTTCATTTCACCCACACAAAAACCTTATTGCTATTTCTGATCAATGATAATATTAAAGCAAATTATTTCTGACTCATCATGTATTCTAAATAAACGTAACTGCAATGATTAAAAAAAAAAAGAACTAACCGAAGTTAACAGAGATTTTGCACGTTTTTCAATATCATGTGAAGTGGTGTCTATTTACATTGTCGAGCGCAGCTGTCATTCAAGCACGTAAAGTGTTTTCAGTGTGGCCACTCGGTCAGTATGAAATTCCCTCTGGCGGATACTAGCTCCTTTTCAGAAGCCTCTATTCCTCCGCGAGCCTCCGATCTTCGGAGCAGCGGTATTAAATAATTTAATTAAGTCTAGACAACGACAAATGTGGGGTAATGGGGACGAAACTCCTCTTCCGTACAATTTCTCCATTTCATAAATCTTGGAAATCAATGAAAAACATTCCTACAACCACCACCCGTGTAAATTCAGAAGCATTTCGAGCATAATTTCGTAAATTAAATATCTATCGTAATGTTTCTATCTAGAACGTAAGTGAGTTCTAGTACTGTTTGGTTGTCGATGCTATTATGTACCAGAGAATAAAATAAGTTGAGTCATCCAGTCGCGTCACTGCATTCATTACATTGTGCCAGATCAATTAATAGGTTTATTTATCGGAAATTCAGCATCAAACTATGTTTGAGAAAGTATTATCAACATTTGGTGGTCAAGCTTTCATCGAGGTAACTCGTATTTTGACTGTGTTCCAAGTTTCAAAGTGTGTATTATACAAATCATAAAAAAAATTCGAATATATGAAGATGCACATGAAAGTAATGATGGATTATTAAAGACAGTGGCTTGACTCAGTGTTTATTTTAATGAAAACGCAGAAGCAATGCGTCGAAGACAGCATCTATTCGCTTTAGAGCAGGGGTTTCCTAAGTGCGCGCCGCGAGGCACTCCTGCGAACATTCTAGAATGAACATTTCGAAACGGCTTCGAAACTAATGGAACTTTCTAGAACATCTAGACCGTAGCTTGTAGAACTTTCTAGAAAAATATGGAACACACAGAATATTCCAGAAAAGTATGGAGCTTTTCGTGAAGTTTATAGAACCTTCTAGTAGACTTATATGGCATATTATGGGACATTGTCGAAATTTCGCGAAAGTTTTACGTAGGTGGGGCGGGTAGTATACGGCACTACTTCGGCGAACCAGTTCAGTTCCTAAATAACAATTGAAGAGTAAACATTTGAGAAGGAAGGTAAACGGTTTTAAGACGCTACAGTTGTGGATAAAAAAAATAGTCATTTCCCTGTGAATCCCATATAAACGTGAAATTTGTGTGACTTCGTCTTAGAAATCCAGGTTAGTTTGCATTCTCCAGTTTTAATTTTCGTTGCTAATATAAAAATTCGTTTAAAATTGTCGAGAGAGTGTGTAAGAACACTACCGATCCCCCGGTTCATCTAATTATTTAACTAATTTACAAAAATTCAATTTTTTTTACAATTTCCTTGTTTTAAAACGTTGTTTGTTCCTTACCTGGCGTAGGGGTTACCGTGATCAACAAGCCGGTTCCCCCAGGACGAAGCCCTTCCATTGCACTACGGTCGGGCTGACCCCTGCGATTACCCCTAATGCTCGGACATGGTTGCTTCCCTTCACATTTACACAAATTAAAGATTTTGGATTCTCCAGCTTGCACATATGGATATTAGGTGGGTGATTTAAATCACCTTATTTTAGCATGTCGCGTCTATGAGCACCAAAGACGAAATCTGTTTGAGAATTTAGTAGCACATAAAGTAGCCTTACCCACTTCTACAATACTACTACTAAGGTCTAACAACATTAAAATTTACAGAGTTCTTATTAAGTTTCTCGTTGACTGTCGAATTACAATTTAATAGGTGAAGTTTGTATAATTTGATACATTGCGATGGTAATGTGGCTGATGGTTGATTGATCCCTTAATGCAAAAAAAAAAAAACTTGTTTGTTTGCTTGTTTTATTGTTCGCAATATCTTGTACAGTAGTTATACCTACAATGTACAAAATCGTGTATACAGAAAATATGTATAAATACAACTTATGCAAGTGAAAAATTGTATAAACAGAAATAAAAAAAATAAACGAACACATTCAAAAGTTGAAGCTGAAGAACTCCTATACGCTATAGAACGAGTTTTCAATTAATCGAGCCCTAATCCATCGCTTGAAACTTGTAAGATTCATTTCTTTTACTTCTTTTAGGATTTTGTTGTATATTTTAATTGCCATATAGTTAGTGGTCTGTTGGCCCCTCTGTATGTGATGGTGAGGGACTACTAGATCACTTTGATGTCTGCGTGTTGTAGGAGTGAATGTGGGAATTTTTTATATATTTTTCAGGAATGGACATAAATAAGGGAGGTGAGGATAAAAACAGAAGGAATCTTATGTTGTAGTAAGTACCTTATGTTGGAATTATGCATAACAGTAACGAAATGCGTAGAAAATTAAAGATTTTGGTATATGATTATAAAAATTGAAAAAAAACCTCTCGTTTCGAACCTAAAAACGCGCGTTCTATTTCAAAATGTTAGTTTTTTACTGACTTAAAAATACGCAATAGATACAGTATATGATTGATGAGAATTGTAGTGACTGCAATAGCTTACTGATAGAAGCTCGAGCTTCTCTTATTGTTCTATGGTTTGTCTCAAAAAGAAGAAAAGGGATTTAAATTTTTCCTGTAAAAAGTGAACGGCGGCATGAGTGAATGGAAGACACCTAAAAGAGAAAGGGTGGACCGATACAAGCGTCAAAATTTCTCAACAGGCTTCTATTGAAGGTTTGTCAACATTTCATTAAGGACAATTTTCAATCATTGCACGAATTGTCAAATAATTTCTATCTATTTGGTTTATAAATGTAGGTAGTTTACGCTTATAACATTTAACATTTGTTTCTTGTTTGTGATAAACGAAATAACACCTGTAAAACGTCTGAAATCCTTTTTGGTCCTTCCGTATTTTCTATAATAACCTCATCGATCTCTCTTTGGATATTCTTATCTTCAATGTTGTGGTTTTCTCCATTTCCAAATGTTTTCAAATTATTTTAACATTGTTTCATAACTTACATGCTTTTTAAAATTGCTTCTATGTTAATTTTTAAGATTTTCTTCAAAACTTTTGTTATAGTGCTTTTTCTGTCTGTTTTTCGACTACTCTAGTATGTTAACAATATTTTATGATTTTGTTATTAATACCTAAGCCAAGGTTACCGACTTCCCTAGGTTAGAAATGTCCATTAAACATGTATCCTCTGCATGTTTAGTGGGCATTTTTAATCGTCAATAAATATTTTTTAATGTGAATTTACAACAACAAATTTTTTACACATCGTTATATGTAGCTTATACTCCTAAGCATTACAATTAAACCAATAAGACACTCCCTACATGACGTAACCATACTTTACGAGCTACTCACTTCTGCAGTAACACACAAATAAGGTCGAATATCAGTTGACAGGCGAACAACGAGAATGTCCGAGAAGAACATCACGAATTTTCCTGTCATGGAAACTAGTTTGTTTCGTCTGCTGTTTCAATTTACGGTAATTTGATCGGGGCGACGCGCGGCCCTACAGGCGACAACGAGAATCTCGCGGCCGTTTTAATAATGCATGAAAAGGGGATCGTTTGTCCTTTGCCTGGAATCCTGAAAGAAGGACACGACAAACGATGTCTGAGTCGACGTTCTGTACCAGGCGGTATGCTTTTTACTAACGTTCAGAAGAGAAGCAGCGACCACTCTAGCTCTACTACGTTCTGTATTGGACTCGTTGTTTATGTATGTACAATTTATTCGTCTATATTTCATACACAATTGAGACGTGCTTCGGACGAGGTTCGTGTTTGTTAGTTTCGAGAAAGGACGCTTTTGAAATGTGACAAAGACGCGAGTGATCAGGTTAAATTTTGTATTTATATGGAACGAGGGAAATATTTTCAGTTTGCAACCTAAATATTATAATAAGAAGATAAGGTTTTGTTTCAAAAACATAGTTTACAGTAAAAACAGGCTAGATTGTTTAGCATTTGGCTTAGAACTGTTCCATAACTGTTCTAGAGTAAAGTCAATGTAGGAAACATAACTTGTATATCGTTTAATATGGGCTCAAATTAACAAGTGACACATTCCTTAAAACTAATGCTATTCAAAGCTTTTGCTAATATTATAAACTACAGATAAAATCTTAATCGCTTCATGTTACAGGCGCCGCCACCAAATCTTAGAATATTTAAATTTAAATAATCAAGACGAAAATTATAAGTGGAAAGGCATGACATGCTGGCTTTGAACACCAGGAGGGATGGCACCTGCGAGAAATTCTACAGAAATTGCTTCGCGATGACATAGATTGTCCTTACATACTAGAACGAATGAATTTTTTGTGCCACGTTTAAATTTAAGATCTGATAGTAGCTTCTTTCTTCCATTCGCGAGGACTAGCATCATGAAACGAGCTCCGATGTATACTTTGTTCAAGGCAGCTAATGGGCGATGTGATTTGTGTATATACTTACCTACTTTTCTCCTGTTGTTGGGCAATTATGCCTGTTGGGAAATAAACGTTTATTATTATTATTATTATCATTATTATTTTTATTATTATTATTATTATTATTATTATTATTAATTTGCGTAGGCTTATTGCCTTTCAAATGCAAGAATTTAATGCCAGCTCCGGTTTTTTTGGTATCTATGCAGAAACATTGACATCTACTGACACAAACGACTGTTAAACAACAACTGAGCGTCCAACATGGCGACAATTTCTAAAAGAATATTTTAACACATGTGCGATTATGTTACCAGAATATTTTTGATCAGTGACGCCATCTTCATGTTGAGATTTGAAATTTTCAGACAAGTCTCCTACTTAAGTGTAATTTCGAATCAAGTTAGTTATGTACCAGTTGACAAAAGTCTCTTTAGCATTGGATCCTAGATTATCTATCTTTCTTTAGCTCGACTGCAGTTGTTTTACCATAAGTTATCATCTGTAATTATTCCTTTTCTTTCTCCGATATTTTTCTGCTTTTCATTTACCAATTTTTTACAATAAATTCCTGTATTGATTGACTTATACACTCGTGCCCCTTATGAAACATATCCCTAGAATTTCCACAACCAGAGGAAGTAAATTACCATTCCTCTTCACTCTCAACGTACGAGATTTTCACCGGCAAACGTTTGATTTTCAAGGCTCGATTCACAATCAGAATCCGCGTCTACGCCTAGCGAGAGCGGTTTTCTTTATTCCAGGAGGTACGGAGGCGTCTGGATGTGTACGGAATCCGGAGAATTCCCAGAATGTCGCGCCCTTCCCCTAGTTCCTTTGCCGCTCCCCCCATTTTACCAAAATTAAACGTAATTGATGATCGCTCACGCTTTATTGTTGACGCTAGTGATGTAATAATTGCCCGTAGGAGGTTCATTATGAACGCGTTCTACCGCCGGCTGGATTCGTAAAAAGCCCGAATCTCAGCTTCATTAGCGGGGTGCAGTAAATGATGTTGATGATGATGATGTCGGCGATGACGGTAAAGTCATAAATATTCATGCCTTCGCTTTACGTGGCTTTAAGTGTACTTTACTGCAAAAATAAGTAATATTTAGATATTTTTTTTTGATTTAAATGTAAACGATTTAGAAAAAGATGAATAATCTTTGGTGTTGGTACAACTATATCTAATGTTATTCTCTGAGTTGTGGCAATAAAAGAAAGACACCAAGTTTCTCCTGCTGTATACGCCTGTCTTTCTATCTCACACGTTTGAATGTTGAACTTCGCCGTAGTTTTACGATGACCTGTCAACTAGAAAATTTGTTGCTTCAACCAATTTGCTGCTTCAACCAAACTAAACAAGTTAGAAACAGTTTAGCGAAAATGGAGCGACATACCTTTAAAGCATTAATGTTATCAATTCAATTTTCATTAATCTTTATTAAAAGGGTAAATAATGGTTGATAAAATGATTGGTGGACTCATTCTAGAAAAAAACTGAATTAATTCATCTGAATCAGACGTGAGCTCATCAGCCGGTCTCCACAACAATAACAAAAATCAAAATCTCATTTACCATCCACCGACTTTAAAAGCAGGTAGAAAAAATTGATTTTTGATGGATTCACCATCAACGCATAGATAGAAACAAAAGCAGTAAGTGATGGAACTATCACAAATCCAACTATCGAGTTAAAATGCATTGGATAACTGATGTCACCACTGCCTCCATCTGGTGGAATAGAAAACGCATGATATATTGCCTGTTCAGTCAACTAATATTTCGCACCATATTCATAAATAATAATTATTTATTTGAGTTTGCTGGGTAACAAAAGTTGTTACGTTCTAGCGCCTTAAATTTGCCAAAGGAATTAAATAATAATAAAAAAAAATAAAGAATTCAAAATTACAAAAGGTTGCAACAACTTTCCCAGCGTAAATTTAATAAATATTGAGTCCTTCATTCAGGGTGCCGGCCTGCTCGTTCGGCGAGGGAATAAGTCAATACACTCACAATTAAACACTCAAATTAGAACACATTGCCGTATACTAACGCCTCAACAGTTAGGCCACAAGTGATGAAATTTAACGACCAAGTGGCCGGAAATACAGCGGGAAATGCAATTCTACCCCATTCAGGAAACACGCCATTAAGCTTACTCGCAACAAGCACTAACTTATGATGACGGAAGATGCTAGACCGAAGATTTAAAATGGAGCGATATATGAATAAAATTGAATGTATATAAATGATCAAATAAAGGAAAACCAAACATAATACAAGAATCGGTAGCCGTAAAATAACTAGGAACAAGAGAACGCGCGTGCCCGCAATGTGAATGAACATACTTCTCTAAGCATTTACAAAACGCACCTAAGATCTGTCAATTTCGCATAACATCCAAATCAGCTGATCGACGCGTAATCCCTTACAGATGTAAACACTTCCAATTAAAGTAGAAAATAATAATAGAAAAGACATAAAGAGTTACTAGATCAAGGAAAAGGGAAGTATAGGTCTTCAGGTAAAATAAAAGGCTAATTTTAACTGTCTTCTAGGTGTAGAAAAATTAACAACACTGCTAAAAGCAAATTCAATGCAGTATCCGATAACCAAAGTAACAGAAAGGCTAACAAAAGCGTATATAACTAAAAAGAAATACGATAATAAATAAAATCTCCAACAACAGGAGTACATATGAATATCGTAATAAACTAAAATGTCCAAAATCCTAACGATTTAAAGGAAGATATAAACAAAAGATTTAACAAATTAAAGTAAGCGAAACTATACAGTGTGAAATGTAAGAGCTTGCCACATAGGTTAAGAGAAAAATAAAATGTAAAATTTCCAAAATGAGACGACAACTTATGCGATCTCAGCAAGATGAGTGCGCACATACACTGTGCTTCAAAAGAAATCGTAACAAGTTGCATAAAAAATGGCATGCTCCACAAGCAAAAAGTAATATTTTTACGTTAGATTATTATTATATAATCGCATTATTATTAACAAACAATTTTGCGAGATTGGTGAGGAGATCACAAGCGGGATACAGGCTTTATTTATTTATTCACTTATTTATTTATTTGTTTATTTATTTATATATTTATTTATTTATTCTTTTATTGAAGACAATCACCATCCCGCTTTGGATATTACTATTCACAATGCTAAGCCTCCCTGTGTCATTCCGTTTCCTTCCAATAATAATCTGAGATACAATTTTTACAAAGCTAATTACTATAAACTTTATTCTGATTTACTTACAACTAATTGGTTACTCCTTGAAAATTATCGGGACGTCAACTTGATTTTTACTGCGAGTTGCACGATATTTTAGGTATATCTGTTCCTTTGCTGAACTCATATCATAATAGCTACTTTCCACCTTGGTTCTCACCTGCGATTATGAAAAACCTAAAATTAAAAGCCTATTCTCACAAAAAATGGAAAACAACACGAAATAATCATTACAAAATGGAGTTGCAAAGACTTCGCAAGTTGGTTAAGACGTAGATTAATCTAGCTTACACTTCATACGTTCATCGGAGTGAACTTAGCCTCATGACCGACCCACGTACTTTTTGGCAATTTGCTCATGCCAAACAGGGTACTACTACAATTCCCTGAAAGGTTTACGATGCTGCCAATGAAGGCACTAACCCGGAACTCATAGTGAATGCTTTCGCCTCATTCTTCTCTAGTGTTTTCTTGCCTGAGTCTTTGGTCTGTGATCTACCAGACATAGCCTCTAACTTACCGCCATTATGTTTGCAATTTGTTTCTAAAGATGAAATTATTCAGTATACAAAAGGTTTAAGAAACAAATTATCAGCTGGTGACGATAAGATTCCCTGTTTCCTTGTTAAGGACTGTGCTTCTATCTTTGCTACCCCTTTAGCTATAATCTTCAACCTAGTCCTACGCACGTCTGCTTTTCCTGATATGTGGAAAGTGGCTAGAATCTCGCCGATCTTTAAAATGGGTGATAATTCCAACATCAACAATTACAAACTTGTTGCTGTAATTTCTTCCTTCGCTAAAGTCTGAATTATTAATCTATAAACGCATCTCCTATAGCACGATGTAGAAAGGTGGGATTTCTACATCTCAGCATGGATTTATATCGCACAGATTTACCGTAACTAATCTTGCGCAAATTTCTCAAACAATAGCTGAAACTGTCGATAGGGGTGGCCAATTGGATGTTGTCTACCCGGACCTTCCACGTGTGTTCGACCTCATAAACCATCGTATTTTATTGGAAAAACTTTCTTGAATTCCCGACCCTTTTACTCAACCTCTGGGGTACCACAGGGTTCGAACCTTGGCCCTCTCTCCTTTAATATATACATCAATGACCTCAAATCCATCAACTGCCCCGTATTGGCCTACGCCGATGATATTAAGATTTACAATACCATCACCCAATGACATTGTTCTTTTGCAAAGTAATCTCGATGAAATTTATTCCTGGTGCTTAGATAATAACCTTAAACTAAAAATTGATAAATGTTTCTTTTTATCTTTGACCGAAAAGATTATTATTATTATTTTTATAAAAACTTAAACATGAAGGCGAGAAAATTATACAATTATCTTCTTAAAGTTTGGAAACATAAATTAAAAAGAGTTTAAATGTTATTGATCTTAAATGCAACTAAAACAGGGAAAGCAAAGAGAAATATTAAATGAGAGGAGTGTGTGAGCTCTGACAAGTTTAAGACCTTACAGAACTCACCCAATCACTTTATACATGAAAAATCAGAATTAAAAGCTAATTTTAAGGTTATTGGTCAATCCTACTATTATCCTGGATTTGAGAATGATTAATATGGAATGGGGGTTGCTAGTGTTCTCGGTCGTGCTACAATTGAATATTCAGAGGGTGTTACAGTAACAATGCATTTACACTCCGCAGTTCTATCACAGCGCTTTGCCAAATATTGTTATCGTTGTACCTACTGTCATGTATAAATGCATCTTTAGTATAAAGAACAGTAAAGCCTGGGCAATAACTATATAAGCACATGAGATATTAAAGAATGAAGTTTCTATGAAGGAACTATAAAGGTCACCACATATTCAAGATGTTTTGCGTATAATTTTAAATTAACTACAATTCTCATAAACCATAATTTGAAGAAAATATCATTACACCCAAAATAAGTAATATCTAACAACTTCTTTCTTTTGAGAGCATGAGAACATACTAGAAAAGCACGTCAGTATTGACTTATGGTTGACGACATTGTCGTCAACTAAAGTAGCAACCATCAAGCAATTGCTGAGCCTGCTGATCGTTCGCGGAATACGCAACGAACTTCATTGACGTTACTTACGTCTTGCATGAGGGGCACTTTTCAATTTTTCGTATTCATCGAAGGTATCATCCGGGGAGTAATTCGGTCATCAGCACTTTCCGCCAGTAACGAAACGTCACCGTCGCTACCGGAACTCGGAATCATTACACGGCCGTATTCCAGGCACATATTCGCGTTGCCTCCTCCCTTCGCTGGTGGAAAATGGGCCCGATTTCCCCGGAGGTTTGGACAAACAAGACTTCTCTTGCCGAATAACAACTACGGCTTATTAGTTAGTAAAGGTAACGCCTGGCCGTTGTGTTGTTTTGTTATTCGATTACTTGATTTTATCTTGGTGTAACTCTGCAGAGTGCGTGTAATGGAAAGATGCCTTTAGTGGAAAGATGCGTGGCACCTATGCAAACATTTTTGTGAAATCATAGTACCATAAACTGTAATAATGCCAAACAACAATATAATAAGATAAAATATTATTACTCATACATTAAAGTAATAGTTTGGACAGCAGAAGTATTGGTTGAAAATGGTATTTCCAAAAGAAACACTATATTCGTGTTTGTTCAGAAATTACCACAAAATTATTCGAATTTGCGCGCTGGTAGAATACATATAAGGTTAAGTATATATTATCGTTAATGATAGCAAGGACTGTGGGGTAGTATGACAAAACAACAATATTCTCGGCACACTCCGCACCACACAAGTTATTAATAGACCCGGAAAGGTCGTTTCAAAGACACGTGAGTCTTCATCTTCAGCCGCGTACCAATTGATGTGAGAGAACATATATTAAATCTAACGAACCCGCTCTATCCCAACTCTTCGAGAAAAAATATATACAAGTACCTACTTTTGCCCCTTAGACTAAAAAGCAAGTTAAAATAAGGAGAAAAGGCGGAAAAGCGTCTTATCGCCACGAAACGCAAGACATATGGCCGTCCCACCCTAACAAAAATAAAAATCGAGTGAGACAACAGTTATGACCTTTCTATCCGTTAAATTTGTGTTCTTTCCGTATATACCCCGCAACTAAATATCGGACATGCGGAATATACGAAAGAATCTACGTCTCTTGTTATAGCACAACCATGAATCACCTCTTTACCGTAATAAATCGAAAAGACAAGAAAAGTGTAAAGGTCCCTTCTTTTTATTGATTAGGTTTGCATTCTTATTTATGTAAATAGTCTCATACGCGTCTAGTTCAAGCGGCGAAATCACGTGGAATGTGAATTAGAAACTGAATTTGAATGGCATAATTGTTCGTAAATTGTCCTAGAATATATAATACATTTACAAAATCTACAAATAACTTTATTATATATATTCAACAATTCCATCTACAGCAACACCTTTACAGAGCTCCTCCTTAGCGATGACCATTAATAACGTCATAAATTAAAGCTAATTTACTTTTATAATCGCGTGCCAAGATAAAACCGACGTTGTCAGTAAAAAATTACTACTTAACCGTGTTCTCGCATATCGTACTACCGATCAAATAAAGAAAATTGTATAATTTGCGCTTCGAAAAAGTGATGGAGCCGTACCGACACACCCCTTTAAATGAAAACGTTAATCAACAGCATATTAAGGCGTGCAAAACAGATAACGAGGCGATGGCGTCGTAAGCATCATCCCCTAATACTCGAAAAGCAATGAGATCACTCGCATGCGTTGCACTACATGCAATTCCGTACGCCAAGCGTGCTCTCTTTTTGAGCAATTTGGCTTTTCGTGTCCGCTGGCGATGTAAACGCGTTTGATTTTGATGTGCCTATTAGCTGGTTTCGCTGATCTGAATTGGTTTGAAGAGCGGGCTTTTATGTGAACTTTTATTTGATCTTCAATCCGTTGAATCGTTTCTGGAATTAACGCGGAAGTCTCTACATATAAAACCGGAGGGAAATTAAAATGTCGTATATAATCCCATGTAAAGGGTAGAGGATTAACTGACTGTTATAAGTTGGACATTTCTAATTAAAGTAATTAATTTTGCACTTTCACGTTATTATTTTGACGATTTAACTAACAAGGAAACACAGCTAAGTGCATTTCACCGATTTAAATGAGACTTTGTGCGTTTACAGACCGATCTAGTGCAAGAACAACGATAACTATCTTAACTGCCCACTGGCTGGCTGTAAACCATCCCAAGCTGCGCCAAATTTAGTACCAACGAACAAAAAAGGAAATATTTTTACAATTCTAGAGAAAGCAACTTCAATGGTACAACATTTGAACGTTTGCGGCTTTAGAATATGGAAAAATTTTGTGAGAACGTTTTCAGATGAAGTATTACTTATGGATTACGACATAATTCTACACCAAAGAAACAGTATTATTCAGTTATAATCTTTAACTCATAATCAATTGTCATCGCCAAAGTTCTTGAATCTATTTAAGTACGCATGGTGTAAAAGTGGATGCATCGCCGAACGGCTACCACATTTTAAAGATCCTGTAAGATTCTGCTTCCCGAAGGATACACAAAATACACAATAATGAGATATTTGCGGCAAGCTCGTGTTTATTCGTTGTGCATGGTGTAAGTAATTTCTTCGTTTTCAACATTTCTGCACGCATTACCTACCATTTTTGCAATGCACATCGTAATTTGTTTTTTAACTTACTTTTTAAACAGTTGTCAGTAAACTCTAGACTCACATTTTATTAATAAAATGATTTGATAACCACCTGCGTGTTTTCTTCATTACTGTAAATATAGTTATGCATTTTTTTACACAAATAAGAATATTTTGTGGCAGATGTTTGTACTATATAGAAATTCTGAAATTTACAAAATAAAATAAGGGGATGGGAGGTTGTTTCCCTAATAAATATTATAATAAATATTCGTTATAGAGAAAATATTTACGTCATCGTTAAAAGCGTGTAAGTTTAAACCTTTTTTTTATATCTCTCATAGTTTCTGAGCTATTGAGTCAAACAGCGAAGGGTAGTGTTGAGCTTGGGGTGCGAGTGGACGATTGGGCAGCTAAGATAGTTACCGTTGTTCTTACACTAGATCGGTCTATTAACCGAGTTTGATTTAAATCGGTGAGATGCCTTTACCTGTGTTTCCTTGTAAGTTGTTAATCACTAGGAATTTTGGCTTACAACATTCCAGTTTTCAATGTGTTCTCTAAGTAAATTTTTGACTAAAATAATTTAGCAAAAGCATCTAACATAGCCGATGTTGATATTATATTATATTTTATGAACAGATCTCAAGATTTTTTAAATCTGGTGGTATGAATACGAAAAATCAAGTCCGTATAAAAAGGTTATAAAAACTGTGAGAATTTATAGAAAAATTGAGCAAAAATATCATGCAATATATTTAAACTGTATAGAAATAGCTGCCTTAATAAAACGCATTGATGTGATCTATTAAAGGATTTTATATGTTTAGATACATAGATAGATTGTATTCATTATTGCAATACCATGTGTAAGCCATGTCAAATGATAAAACACAAATGTGTAAATATCACAGTTTTTTTCAGGTTTGTCGAAAAGTATTTGTCAAGAGTAGAGAAAATCTTCTTGGATAGTTGTCAGCAAAGCGCTCTCTTCAGAAAATAAGCGTATCATTGTTTAAGATTTGAAGGTATCTGGTTATATACTTTGATTATTTGTGTTATGGTACTTTTGTTAATACTCTGGTAGTTGTGGGAAGAAGAAGATGACGACCATTCGCGCCGCGTGTGTGAACTACTGGTCTGTAAGGCATTGATAGTTTTTGCCCACAAGCAACGCACATTTATAAATGTAAATCGTTGACAAGGTGAAAGTGCTATTTGCAAGAAACAAGATACATGAGCTGGCAAATAAAATACACTATAGATACGTAATCTCTACAGTTTGAAGATTCTGTGAGAGCCCACACAGTTGCGCCAAAAAATTATACCGTATTTGGGTCTTGAGATATTGCTTTCAGTGCGGGACTACAGAATGACAAATTTGTGGCCAAGGCGTCAACTTGGGATTTCCAATTCATTTAGCAATCAATCTCTATGTCAGGAAACTGAGGTAAGTAATGTAGTTTCGTAACCAAAATATAGCTGATAGAAATAGAGTTTGAGATATTTAAAATGTACATCTATTTCCTTTGGAATTGTTTTCATTGAACCATAAATCAAATTTGGTTAAGGTAATCTCCTCGGCCAGTTTGTTTTCTGTTCTTATAACTACAGTTGCATAGTTCCCGTATAAGGTCCACATTCTTCTCCTAAGGTTGGGCCAAGGCTCTTGAAGCCCTCAGGTTTCTATGAAGCGACACTTTTTACGCCGCCAGAAACCTGTTCACAAAGTAACGTCCCAAGGGTGTCGCAGGTTTCTTCCAATCTTCAAATAGGAATTCTCAACGCACTGTATCCGGTCCTGGATCCGAGGCACCCGGACCTTAGGCGGTGGAAGGTTCTGAGGTTCTACCACCTGCCTGATCAAAAGGTTAGTGCTGGCTTCAGCCCACTCCTAGATGTTGTGGGAGAGGGTTCGGAATTTCCAGGTCCTTTTTTAAGTTGCACAAATCATGGTGCGCCCGCTGGTATACGCAACGTCTTGTTTTTGAGTATCTGGAGGTTTCTTAATTGGTATTCTGCGATAGTTGACCGTACCAGTGCTCCGTATGCGAGCATTGGTCTCAGGGTGGTAAGATGGAGCGTCCTCTTGCCACGTAGGGCGACCACATTATTCGGCCCGATGAGCGGCATTAATTGCTACTTGGCTCGCAGATATTTCTTCTCTTGAACTCTGTGACATTGTGCATCGATCTAAGCCTCTTATCCACCACCACCCCCAGGTACTTGATCGATAGGCTCCAAGACAGTCGAAGACTGCTAATGACAACGTTCCTTTTATGAGGTTTTCATTTATTGGTGAAGCGAACTGCGACGCATTTGCCGTTGTTAATGTAAAGTTTCCACTTCGTGAACCAGACCGTGAGTTGATTGGTGGCGATTTACATTCGCCCGGTCAACATTCGCTCGTCACAAAGAATAGACGGTTGTGTCATTGGCGTAGATCGCTAGTTCAGTGTCTGTAATGTCGGGCGTAAACAAATTGAACAGCTATGGGGTAAAAAGAGAGGCCTTCTCGTGGACTTATGATCCTCGAACTTCACTACAAATATCCTGTACGAGATATAGCTTTTAACGACTCTAGTAAGCCTAGCGTTTATTCCAAGTCTTATGATCTTATATGAGCTCCTCGTACCAGACGGTGTCCTTACCAACGTCCCGAAATCTAGTCTAAAATTAATACCAAATGTCAAGCAGGTCTTTTAAGGTACTTACTCAAGGATAGTAATAGAGAAAAACCAGTGGCGGCTAGTGCTCAAGAAGAAGGCCTCAATTCCCACATGTATTTCCGTTGCATATTGTGTACATTAACAAAAGATTCATGTGGAAACCAAAGCGTTGTCCTTGGCTTTTCATTTATGTTACCATCAGAAGTCAGTGTTAGAAACTGAATGTTACTTTTATTAAAACAGTATCACTGCTTAAATTTCAACCAAAAAAATGTGTAAAATGTTTTTATAGTCGAAAAATACGTTGCTAAAACTTGTGGTGATATATACATTAGTCATAACTTGTTTTTGACTCTTATAGAACCGTGCGTTGCAGATTGTAGAAGAATTTTGTGCAATTTTATTATATTTTGTGAGGAGTTTTCAGTTAATTTATAGGAATAAATGCGAATAAATGACAAATATCAATAAATGTGTATAGTTTATTTCAAATTATAAGAATATAACTTTGAACGGCTTAAATGCTGTTATTGCACCACCTACGGTAATAACTACCTGGATACGCAAACAAACTGCTAAGGACCGTAATGACAAAATTTAAGTGAATTGAATAGAAATGGAATTATGATTTGCGATATGCGTAACTACCTGTTTGTACATTTAAATCTCATTTGATATGTAAATTCTTTAATTACTTGGAACATTGAATTGCTTACTATGTAAATTTATACTGTTTGTAAAATATTCTTAAATACCTGTTTATGCATTACAATCTCCTTATTTATATCATTTCGTTTAGTAATTAATACTCCCACCGCTCGCCATATAATCTGGCGTTTGCTATAGGAGAGTTGGTATATATTACATCTAATATTCAGTCTATGTATCATTTATTGTTAATCTTTACTGCTGTATACATATTTGATTTTTCTCTCTTTACTTCATGAACATGCGGCGACCTTTTGCTGAAAGTGTTAGTGATGATGATGATGTGGATAGTGATAATACTGTTGGAGCACGGCAGAGAAAGCATCTATCAGAAGATGCAAAACAGATAATTCTCAATGTTTATCGTACCTTGATGGAAGGAAATAACGAACAACAAACCCTGAACATTCAATGAACGTCGCAATTAACCAAGGCACCTTTTGGAACAATATATAAGATAATTAAGAATAACGCAGGTGCTCGAAAGCAAAGAGGTGACAAAGGAGCGCCGAGAAAAATTGATGAGTATGAAATTGATACTATTAGGCAGCAAGTATACTCCTTCTACAGAGGAAATGTTGTACCTACACTGGACTGCTTACATAAAAGAATCAGTGATGAGTCTATAAATATTTTGTGTTCTAAAGCCACCTTGTGGCGGACGCTAAAGAAAGCTGGTTTTAAGTTTTCCAAAATAGATAAACGTCGCACAATTATGGAAAGTCCGAGGATCCAGAAACTTCGATAAATAATACTTAACGGCAATTAGAAGGTATAGAGAGGAAGGACGATTCATATGTTATTTAGACGAGACGTGGTATGACGCCCATGATACAATTTGCAAAGGTTGGGTGGATAGTTCAAGTATGTGTCAGTTGGACGCGCCGGTTTCAAGGGGGAAGAGAATAATTATTCTTCATGCTGGGTCAGAAAAAGGATGGATCGGACAGCCGCTATTATCTGCTAAAAATTTTAAATCCTCAAGTTTAGATTACCATGAAGATATGACCTCATCTTTATTTGAAGAATGGTTTTGTGACACTTTGCTGCCAAATTTACCAAAAGAGAGTGTGATAGTGATGGACAACGCTCCGTATCATTCTCGACAGCAAACCAAAATTCCTACAAAATGTAATAATAAGAAAGATATTAAAGAATTTTTAGAAACAAATGATTTATATTATGAGGATCATTATACAAAAAAAACAATTATTAGAGGTGATGAAGGCAAAAGAATATTTAAAAGATTATTATGTGGATAACAGAGCTAAAGAAGCAGGACATACAATTTTGCGTTTACCACCATACCACTGCATTTTCAATCCCATTGAATTGATATGGACCCAACTTAAAAATACCATAAGACGAACAAATCAAACACCGAAATTTAGTGAAAGCAGTGTAACACACGTAAAAAATGCTATGGAACACATAACTGCCGCAAATTGGAAAAATGCTGTTAAACACGCAATAGCAAAAGAGGACGAATATATGCGCATGTACAATATAGTAGTACCTTTGATTATAAATTTGCAATACGATTCAGACACAGACACCGATTTGCAAGACGATTCAATCACAGAAGATGATTTATGAAATGCGGTGACACCTTTACTAACATAACAATTTTATAGTGTATTACAAACTAATTAGCTTTATATATCTATATGTATCCACTACACATATTGCCACACGATTTGTTATTTTTTCTTTGTATATAAACCCAATGTATAGATATTTTTTATTATATACTTGAAATTAAGAGCGTTTTTTTTATCTTATAGGGCCGTAATTTATAGTCAATACGGCCCCTAGATTCAATATGCATTGCCAAGTTATTATCGTCACAGAAGGTGCAATAAAAGTATTAAAGGCCTTGTAAGTCTACAGTTATATTCTTATAATTTGAAATAAACTATACTTGTAAGTTATGTCAATATTTGTTTTATTTATAGAATATTTTAATTCGAACAACTTCCAATAGGTGTCTTTCAACGAACTCATCTTATTTTATTACGTTCTGTAGACGAAAAATATCTTCAGTTACCAATAAAAAAATCAATAACAGGCCAAAAAAGGATTCATATCAACTTACATGCATAGCGACAAATTGAAGAAACCGCCCTCTGTGTCGGCATTTTTAATATTTTTCGAACACCCCTATACATAGGTCCCAATATCCATAGCAACCGCATATCAAGCTGTTTGATTCTCGTATCTTCGCTAGAATCGAGCAAAAATCCGACCCAATATAACAGAGCAGGCTTTGAACGACGACGAATCGCGTTCAGATGTTCAGTTGTTCAGTATTGTTTGCTCTTGTCCTCGTACTTGTTGTTGTTATCAAAGTCGTTAGTTTGTAATATGTATCAAAATGCGAGAGTCGTAAAAAATGAAAACAAAAGAACGCCGACCGAGGAGAAGAAAAGTAACAACAATAAAAAACAAATGAAACGGTACTAATGCGTTTATGTATCTCTTTTTACGAGCAGGGCTTCTAGTCGTTGTTTTTCTCGCTTTATTGTATCAATTTTTCTCTGGGAAGAGATTAATTAATCCACGGCCGGCTTTGTTCTCCCTTTTTTTGGCTCGCTATCGTCGCTGAAGTGTACATAAAAGTAAATCGCTACGACACAAGCGAGCGTTTTTATGTCTTTATATTGGTCGGATGCTTGATGAAAGGAATTTGTTGTTATTAATCAAAAATTAAAACATCAAATCGAAGTGGGTTTTTTTTTTGGAAGGAGTTTTAAACAGTTGAAGTGAAAAAGAAATTATACAGGCAAAGTCGAGTAGGGGATAAGTGATTAAAAAAATTAATAAAAGCTGTTCAACAAATTTACAATGACAAAAACTATTAAATCGCAAGGAAATGACAAAAACCAGATTACAATTGCAAGGTGCAGCAGAGAATTGAGCGATGTCAAAAACGTTATTAAGAGGAATTGGTTAATTTTATTTGATTTTAACCAGTATGAATATAATATAAATATGAAAGAATTTAGTTATTTTTGAATTCAAGTCACCGAAAAGAGAAATTTTCCATCCAAAAAGGATATCTTGCAGTCTCTTGCTAATGTCATCCGCTACTCTTTGCAGCATCTATGAGGGTACGCCCAGAGAAACAAATCGCTTGCTGAAAGATGCCTGACCTTTTGGCAGGTGATGTTCCCAAATCTGGAGATAACATGGTTAGGAAGCAGGTTGTTCACAATTGCCAATGAAGCACGTGAGGTGTGATATGTAGCCCCATCTTTTTGGAAAAAAAAAAGTTTCCTCGTTGACTGGAAGACGGGCAAGTGCATGACGGAACAAGGAAGTTCTCCAACATGTGAACGTAAAGTGCTCCAGTAACAGTTACAGTCTTTTTCCTCTCACCTTCGGAAAAATATTGATTGATAATTCCAACTGAAGATATCACTCACGCTACTGTCACTTTGAAGAGGTGTGCCTGTTCAATACCGAAAATGCCGGATCTGGACTTGCCAGTCGATAAACAGGTTCCCTGCGCAGCTGTCGTGTTGTGACTAAGGGCTTGCACAAGGATCAACGGTGCCGACGGTCTGTTCTAGCTACTCAAGCTAGCAGCTACTGCTACACAATGCACCTGCCCGTTTCACAAACAGACTTGTGTGGGGGCCCTTGTCTTAACCGCCCGGGTCGAGAGGAGACAATCGCAATAAAAACCCCAAAGCCATAAATGGTGAAACAGCTTATACCGAAAACTTTTTGCCCCTCGGGGATGGCCAAGTGGGTTAATCTTGGTCGTGGATAAGCGAACTCCAGATACGTGCAGCCCTCTGGTTTCAACTAGGCTTGTCGCCCGAAAGGGATAATAGGATATGGCAGCACTGTCCCGGTCGATCTCTAGATCTTCCCTATTCGTGGGACCAATATGATGGAACCTGACAACAAACTTAGAAAAGGGTCAGATGCCACTCCAAATGCATCACAGGAAGGAATTCGTTTCCTACCAAACTCGCAACAAGTGCAAAGGACATTTTGATCGCCTCCACTACTTATGAAAGCGACAAATCCACATCTACCTGCGTGCAGTTAGAGAAGTCACAAAGGTCCAACTAGCAGAAGATGAGAAGCGGCCCAGTGGTGCTGCAAGGAAAAGAATGACGTGGCCGATAAAGGCTCAAACCTGAAGAAATACGCCAGAAAGCGCTATAACCGATGAAGGAGGAGGAGCGAAGGCAGAAAAGGACTAGGTTTGAAAACTCCACTCCAGGAAGAACGGATAAGAAGCGAAGGACAGCTAGAAAATGGGTATCCTCCACTATGATCATCCAGAGGTGAACTTCTCAACTAAATTAGGACCATAAAACAGGCAATACTCCTCAAGATCGTTAATACTCAAGGAGAGGCTGTGAAACCGAAATTTCTAGACACTCGGTATATCTTTCCTTAAAACCATACCCATTTGTGATGATTTTCTGGGCGAGTTAAGGTTGTACGACAAGTTAAAAATTCGAACCCAACAGATTGCAATTAATAACAGATTATGTCTGGAAATTCTTCACAATACGTCAACAATAAATAAAGTAAATAATACCTAACAAGCAAACATCCTGAATTTCAATTCATAAAGCACACCGAATTAAATTCAACATCAAAACGCCGACAACATTTCCCGATTTTAATATTAATTTATTCGAATCTGCACAACACAAAACATCTCGACGGCAAACAACGCACCGAAGAAGTACAAGAGCATCGCAAATAACGAATTTCAATTACAACCCGCTTTCTAGGAGTAATGCAGAAGTAAGTAAGTAGTAGTAGCTGCAGACTGTGTACATAAGTAACAGTTTATTTCCGTTTTAAATTAGAAACGGCACGATTTCCATAAGCTTCTTACTCGATGTACTACATGCAAATTAATTACTTGCTTACATTGCTGACATTTCGACATTACGTCGCCGACCGTAGACTACAGTAAATCTACCGAAATTATTTGCAAATGTTTGAGAGCTTCTTCGGAAAATGCAACGATGAAATGGAAACATGCTTTACACTATGTCATTGTCAGACTGTTGCTGTTGATTACTCAGAAGGAAGAGACAGAAAGTTTCAAGAAACTAATGCTGTTTTATGAACAAGGAACAATAAACTAAATATCGTTTACTTGAAGGAATGGTTTAACGTGACAAATTAAACGAAATTAACTTGAGTTTAATGAAGTTTTAAATTAGATTGAATTACACTCAGGGAAATGTGTTGTACAAATTGTATTGCAAGATCGTATATTCTTCTTTAGACAACAACACTTGGATGTATAGTAAACTACGTTGTTAGGTAAATCTACTGTTGAGATACCTGACGTAATAGGCTGAACAAAATATTTTAGTAAACCTATGCCTAGAAATAAGTTATTTTCGAGACATAAATAAGGACAGCAGTACTTAACCCATTATAGGCCAGCGTCCTATTTAAAGGACGGCTAAAGTTATATTTTTTCACGCCTTTAATTTTGTTTAAATTTAAAACAGCAAGCATAGTGTTCTTTCCTTTTTATCGCAAGCTACATTGCATTTTTTAACATTTTTTTTATTTTATTTTTTTAATATTCGAAGTTGCATATTTTTCCATCTTTGACCTCACAATGAACACTTTATTGTAAGTAATACACGTGGCGTTTCCTCTTACTTTGTTATTCATATTGGAAAATGTTTGTTTTAAGTCACTTTTATTTATTTATAAGGAAAATACTCTTAGTGAACGTATTATAATTAAAATAAATAGACTGTCCTATAAATATGACATTGGAACTTAGCGCCTACACTATCCGATTGGTAGGGATGTGATGGTTATACACCGTTATATACAATAAACCTATGCGCATGCAACATATCTTTGCTCCATTTCAACACCACACGCCTACATACTTGTGTGACATTGTGTCAACATTGTTTTGTATCATCTCATACTTCTTCTTCTTCATCAATTGCCCTGGTACCCCTATGCGGGTGTCGGGTTGTGCTCTATTGGTTTCTCTATCCACACCTTCCATTTCTTCCGATCCCTGGCATAATCCTTCATTTCTTTCACCGACTTGCCTCTTGCTTGTCCTATTTCGGCGATTTGAACTGTCCAAGTCGATTTCGGTCAACTTCCTTTCCTTTTTTTCGTTTATTTTGCATCCATTATTCTTCTAAGTAGTGTTTCTGTTGACATTCTGTTAAACTGGGCAAACCGTTCTAATTCTTTCCTTTTGATTTTTTTTTGCAAGTTGATTCTTACATTCTTTCTTGTATTGATTCTTGATTCCTTATGTAGTTACATTTTGTCTTATTTGCAATTTTTCTTAGAACCTTTATCTCAGTGGCTGTTAATTTGGATTTGCAAGGTCCATGTTTCACAGGAGTAGAGCATTATTGGAGCTACGTTGGTATTATATGTTAGTAGTTTATTTTTCCGTCTTAATTCTTTGTTTTGGAAAATCGTTTTATTCAGAGCAGAGCACGTTTTGTTTGCTTTCCTTGTTTTGTTAGCTTCTTCTGAGTCTATATTACCAACATTTGAGAAAGTATAAATATTCTATCGTTGTTACTTCCTCTAAATTTTTTCCATTGTAGACTAGAATATATTCCTTAACAGTTGATGTTTTGTTGCAGATTACTATTTTACATTTGTATATATTTACTTTCATGCATCAAGTTCCATGCTTTCATGAATTTTTGCATTTTCCTTTTACTGTCAGTAGTTAGTACTATATCATCAGTATACAGAAGGGCATCTATCTGTACTAGGTTCAAATTCTTACAGCCTGTGGTAGTCTTCAGATTTTGGTGTTTCTCCCTTACATTTTTCAATATTCTATCCATAACTATTATAAATAATAGTGGGCTTTAGTTATCTCTTTCTTTGATACCTTTTTTCAATGGGAGGTTATCTCATCTATTTCCATTCACTTGTATTTTTGCTTTAGCGTTTCTCTATACTGTAATGTTTTAAATGTGGTAAATTATTAAATAAAAATTTACTTTTTCGCAATTAATTAGTTAATTGTGCGGTCTGTAGATCCGGGTGTGCTCCTAGACACTCTTTCGGCAATTTAAAGTAAACTAGATATCAGAGTTCTTAAAAATTCAATTTTTCACTACCTTTATTGGAGTAAACATAACATTCTTTCCTCAGCACTTTCTTGGTCTAAGAGGTATACTTCAACGATACAATGAAGTATTACGATTACTAAAACTGGAAAAGAAAAAATTAACCTGGAATTATGACTATTAATTAACACATATTCTTTCAACACTTACACTACCGCTCATAGGTATTTGGGCACTCTTGGATTTTAGATTTTTGTACATAAAAAATGTATTTAGGAAATACATTTCAGCATTATTGAACACTATCCTAATAATCTGTAAGATTCACTTAAATTCATTAAATAACATCGGTCTATTTACTTCTTTTTATCTGTATGAGAGGTAATTCCATCATAAAAGCGCAGGTAGTAGCGACAACAAAGAGTGTATTTCTTGAAATTCCACAAAAAATGTAACAGTTTGTAATTTTACTATAAATCATGAAGCTATAATAAAGCCACTTGAAATAAAATTTTTAAATTGCGATCAGTTATCGTTCCATATTAGTAGCGACAACATCTCTTAACGAATAGTGTTTATAATTTCGTTTAAAATGCCGAAAAGGAAAAAAATTAGTGTTAAAACGCGTGCTCTGATAGTAACCCAATATAACTGACGCATAAGCAATCGTCAAATTGTTAGAAAACTTCATTTAAATACATACACTGTTGATTATAACATCAAAAAATACAGTGAAAGTGGCAGTTTTCTAAATAAAGTACGAAGTGGTAGATCAAGGGCAACAACATCAAGATATTGCACTCGTGCTGTTCAGCAAGCGAAATAGAAGAAAAGCAGCTCCAGAAATCGCCGCAGAAATCAATACTGTACTTCCGAAGCCGATTAGCGTGTCCACGGTCAAACTCGAGATTTTCGGTTCGCGAAGGCGAGTGTCTGTAGGTGAACGTGCACTAGAGCAATGCATTCATTCTATACCGTCAAACACGGCGGTGATTCGGTAATGATTTAGGGTTGTTTTGCTGGTACATCCACAGATGATCTCGTAAAAATTCAAGGCATAATGAGAAAAGAGCAATACAAACGCATCTTAGGGAAAATGCAATATCCTCTGGTGTAGGAATTTTGGTCAGGATTTTGTATTCCAACAAGACAATGACCCAAAACACACTTCAAAATTATGCAAGCAATATTTAGAACAGTTGGAAGAGGAAGGGACACTAACAATCATGAAACGGCCACCCCAACGCTCGAACTTGGATCCCATCGAGTTATGACGGGAAGAACTCGATCGAGAAGTAAGAAAGACTGCTCCAATTTCAGCAGATGACATGTGGAACAAACTACAGGCAGCATGGGCTCGAATAACTCCGGAAACATTGTTAAAATTAATTGCAAGAATGCCCCGATTATGCGACGCAATCATTAAAAGTAAAGGAGGTCACATAGGCGAATCTAAAATTTAGGTCAAATAAATAATTTTAATTGTTAAAGTTGTATATTTGCGTATATTTAAATACCAAATACATATTTTAATGTTTCCATTAAAATATTTAATGATTTACCCTGAAATTTGAGGTGCCCGAATACTTATCAGCGGTAGTGTATATGTCTTTCTACCTATTTCAAAGAAATAAATTTTTTGAAAATATTAGATGGAGTACGATATTTTTCTGTAGGCCTGCTAATTTTTTTCTTCGTCTGAACTCTTTCCCTATTGATTCCATCTTCACAACAGGGTATAAAACATCAACCTTACACCCAAAAAACGATAAATTCATCAACTGCCTTTCCCCGCCTAGATCAACCGGAAACAGCCTGATGAAAATTGCCAAATCACAGGAAGACGTTATCGAGAACGAAACTCTGTCAAGCGTAAAATAACTCGTCTCGCGACGAAGATGGTTTTAGCCAACGTTTCTCACCGAACGTAATCTTCAAGCAAATTTCATCTACGGCCGCGGGTGACCCCTAGCGGCGTTTTCTCGTAAATACTAGCGCGATGATGTCATCCAACATCGTCATCTCATCGGAAAGTTATTTTCAGATGTTGGCGAAATGCGACGACTAGGGAACGCTTCCAGGGATGAGTGGAAAGTAGACATTTTCGGTAGGGAATCGGGACGGTTTAGTGTTGTAATAATAACGGCGGAAAAAAGGCGGGAAATCTCTAGAAGGGATAACATCAATAAGCCGCGCCGTTATAGGCAATGAGGGAGTTTGTTGGGGGGAGGGGGATGGGAAGAGGGGTAGCGCTGTGTAGTGAAGAAATTTTAAATTATTGACACGTCGTCGGCGATATTCACGAATGACTAGCTTGATAAATTGACGTCACGACTTTATAGATGTAATATTGCGAAAATGTTGAATATCTCGAAAGATTAAAAGCTTTTTTGTTGAAATTTTATATTCTTTCTCTACTACAATTTAAAATACCGCTTGGGTAAACTTTTAAAATCTGAATATTACAAAAACACGCTCACATAGGACCTATCTATCTTACTAGAGCGTTGATTCAAGTTTTATTCGATGGAGTATTTCTTGGAGCTTTCGATAATATGTATATCGAAAAAAACATTTTTCAACTAGCGTTTATACAATGGGAAGAATTTGCTAAACTGCAAGACATTGTTCATGCCTTTGCAGAAGTTTTCTCAAATGACTTCCATTCCTCGCCACCGGTTGCCTCCACTTTCAATAACACATCAAACTGTATAACACTTCAAGAATTTTCTGAGCGAGAAGTGTTTTGTAGCATAATGAAGCCTAAATCTACTTTCACGTCTGGTCATGATGCTATTCCTAATTTCTTTGTAAAGGATTGTGCAAGAGTATTGTGGGAACCGTTAACAACCATTTTCAATTTGATTATAAGAACTTGCTTATTTCCTAAAATATGGAAAATTAGTAGTCACGCCTGTTTTTAAAGAGGGAAACAAAGCTGACGTACAGAATTATCGACCAATCAATGTAGTTTGCAACTTCTTCAATGTATTTGAGAGGACGTTCTATAATCAACTGTTCAACAAATGCAAACATTAGTTTTCTTTGCAGCAGCATGGTTTTCTTAGTGGTCGATCTACTACGACTAATCTAGTCGAAATTACACAATATATTAACGAGGCTGTTCACACTAGGAGCCAAGTCGACGTCATTTACATCGATTGCATGAAAGCTTTCGACTCTGTAGATCACTCCATACCAATATAAAAATTGGATGCATTCGGTTTCTCTAGTACTTTTTTGCAACTTATACCTTTATACTTAACCAATAGATTATGCTACGTTTCTTATAACGGATACAATTCAAGACATTACACACCATCTTCTGGGATAGCATAGAGAACAAATCTCGGTCCGTTCTTGTTCAATATTTATATTAATGATCTACTCAAAACTTTGAGCTGCAGAGTTCTGGCATACGCAGATGATCTCAGTGACACTAAATGATTGCAGGGAGTGGCTAGAGAACCTCCAGAACATACAAAGCTGGTGCGAACGTAATAGAATTAGTTTAAACATTGATAAATGTGCAATAGTGAGCTACTCGAAAACCGCAAGCCCTATTACTTTCTCGTACGCAATAGATGAAATCCTAATACCTCGAGTGGAAGTATCTAGAGACTTGGGCATTTTGTTCAACTCTTCATTACGTTTCAATTACCACATTTGTGATATCTGCGCATCAACTAATTGGGCTTCATTATAAGGTCGTGCAGACAATTTGCTAATCCTACAGCTTTGAAGCCTCTATATTATGCCTTTGTCAGAAGTAAATTGGAATATGCTAGCGTTGTATGGTATCCACACTGTCTGCACCTTTCCGTGGAACGTGTGCAGAGGCGATTTCTAAAATACTTATCATTTAAGTGCGATGGTTCATACCCAGAGAGAAATATAGATTATGGCAATCCCTTGGATCGACATTCGTTGGGTTCAGTTGGTAGCAGAAGATAGAAACAAAATGCGAAATTTATAGTGCAACTGATCCATAATAAAGTTGATTCTCCCTCTTTGTACTGTATAATTTTAGAAATCTATTATGCAGCTGGGTAGTATCGGAATTATAGGAAAATTTCTAAATTTCAGAAAACATATGAAATATTTTTCATAGGTAAAATTACCAACACTTTTTAAAGTATACCGTAAGGTGGTACATCTGGTCCGTCATGCTTTGTTTTACAATCGTTAAAAATCGCTTAAAATCTCGTACTTATCCTCACGTCTGCTCAATAAATTACGAAAATGGTTTACCGCAGAAAAATATTGCCCCATTACCGTATTGCCTTTTTACGTTTTTCGGTGATGCGCATTAGGTGTGGGAAAAATCGCTTCTGTCAACGCTAAATCGCGAGACGGGAGGGGAAACAGCTCGCGTAACGGATATCAGCGATATCGAGAAGGCGGCGACCTATATTTCCCCTGTCCGCGTTTAAAAAACACGTAAACAAACGACTTCTATCATTTTTCAAAATAACGTCATCCCTCTTTTTTTGCCATCGCACGATATACGGTGTAGCATGGCGTGCAATGTATTTTATTTATTTTCTCTCCTTTTTTTCGGAGGTCGAGAGCAACACTTATGCATACATCGATGTTGTTGTGTTAGAGGTGTAGGGGGAGAAGAGAAGATAGGAATGGAATCGCATAAACAATCTCGAATTCTGATCACGTCCCGTCCGAACGCGCCGTAAAAATTGTGTTTGCGAATTTATTCCGTTTCGATACCATTGCCGCTAGGTGGCGCTGCGAATCGTCGAAATTGTAGTGGCGTAGTGGCGAAACAAGTTTACGAACCTTATGCATAAATATGTAATTGAAAATTTTCGTTGGTAACGGGGGTCTTGTCCCGTTGGGAAGACCTAGCTACTCCTTTTTTTCCCTTTTTCCTGATGTTACTTCAAGAAATTGAAGGAAATGCAATGACGTACGTAGCGAATAGAGTGCTTCTATGTTTAGGTTCGCAAGAGATGAAGTTGCCCCAATGCACCCTCCATGAGGTAGAAAGAGGAGAGGAAATATGTGTAAATATTACCCTCTCAAGGAATGTCCTAGTTTTACAGGTTCAGGGCGTGCTTGTTCTTCTACGGTACGTACATAAATTTGGTTCTGAATATTTAAATAAGTTCGGCGAAAACAAGTTACCTATGTATGTCGAATTTCCTTCACTCAGACGTTAAATTTTTTCTTTTTGTCGAGGAATCCTTCTAAAATATGTATGCGGAATTCGTGTGAAATATGCGGCACTCGCCCAGAATATAAATTAGCAATTTTGTAGAAACTGGATTAAAGCGTCTTTTTTCGTCTCTGAATTTTGTACTGAGAATTTCTAGAAAACAACAAAAATAGGAAAGAGATAAAAGAATTCGTATTATAATTAGAGATGATCGCCTATTAAAAATATTTTTAAAATGATATAAAGATTTTCTTGTCAACCACTGGAAGTGATGAGTTTATTATAGAAGAGTTAAAACCGAGAACTGAAAATAGTAACTACACGAGTTTCAAAATTGTGTCCCGATTGAAATAGAGACTATTGTTATAAATCCAAACTTTTAGCTAAAAAATGCATTTATTAACAGATTCTTCTTTAAAAGACAATTTTTCTCAGGACCCTCAATTAAAGTATGGGACTTAGGAGCGGCAAAAGAACTTATAAACGTTCAGTACGTAAAGTAACTGCATTTATGAACTTGAGCCCAATTTCAACAATAAATGAATACACTAGAGTTACAAATACATCTAAAACATTTTTAGGTAATATTATTATAAACAATACTCTAAGTTTTAAAGCATCTGCCATTGTATCTGGCATTTCGGTTCATAGAATCCAAATGTTACCTAGCAACAAGAGAATAAAAAGGTCAATAACAGAAGAAATAATAATAATAATTAAAGAAAAATCATAGCAAGGTACATAACAATGCTATGTAAATTGAAAAATGAAAATTGCATACAAGGTGTTACATTAAACAGCAAAGTATTCGTCAATCGAATAGAACATAGTTGCTGTCTACTAAATAACATTTCAGGTTTTTGCGGAACCATCAGAACTGAAGTTCTACTTAACATTCTCATGCAAAATCTTTGACAGCACAATTCAGGAAAGAAATCAATACCACTCCTATTAAAGGTATCTAAGTGCTTTAATTTTCCCGGTAACATACAAAGGTTCATAATACAAAATTCCTATTCAACTACTAGGAAGTTGTTATGTTGGCAACATTTGGCAACTTTGAATCGTGCGAATAGGAAGGTCGACAACGGTTACCAATTGAATAACCCAATTAGGGCCGCGTATTACCTTCACCCACGTCCCTATCTCGCAAATTCATTATCTCCGCAACAGGACTGTCGGTCGCGGGGTGGGGGAGGAGGGACGCCAAGAGGTGAAGGGTCGCGTAATGTTCAGCCGTTCACCTACAGTGTCTAGTGGACTTCCTGCTAAGTCCATATTAATTATCAGGGCCGGATTTACCTACCGATTTAGAGCGGAGACAGTAATTGAGTAATAGCGTCGAACATGAGCGTGGTATCGGTGATGGGTGGGGGGTTGCTTCCGGTAACGTAATTTTGCATGGGTGTGAGGCCGACGTTATCATCTTGGTCTATTGAAATCATTACCCTGGTTATTATGATATTATAATCCGCGGGTAAGATTAGGTAAACGATAAGGCGATGAGACAGGGGTTAGAGCTTGAGCTTTATAACTTGCGAGCAGATATGCTAGAATAAGGCTGCAGTAAAGAATTTTTAGGTTACGTTAATGATGGTGCAGGGACAAGCTTTTTAAACAGTGTGTAACAGGATACATTTTAACTAATTTTTTGCGGCCTCTGAACCACTGTGTTACGTGGCCTTGAACCAAACTACACCTTGTGATTTTCCATTTTCCAATGTTCTGTTATAGTTATATATATTTACTTGTTTAGATTTTTTAGTGTTGAATTTGTAGCAAAGGATCTTGGTAATAAACCATATATTATAATTATTATTGTTATTATAAATCGTATAAATGTATATTATTATATAATACTTATGAATTTATTAACCGTATCGAACTACAATAGATAAATCAAAAGAAAAATACAAATATAAAAATATCCGCAGAAATATAATAATAAGAAAACCTTACTCCAAAAGTGGGATAAAGAGACATATGTATGTAAAGTAGTTTCCTGCTACCCTAAAAATATGTTTAGGCAAGTATTCGTATGGGCAACAACAACTCGGAAAGCGATTTATTTGAATGCAGTAAGATTAAATTTAGCCTGGCATATATCCCCGTAATTTTATTAATTAAGAACACTTTTAGCTTCTGCTCAAATGTGCTTGTTATTACTTTGCATTCAATTACTTTGAAAGTATTTAAAATGTGAGCAAGTTGTGAAGAGAGATAAAAACACAATAACTAAAACAACGAATAAATAAAATAGATGTGTATATAAAAGTGTATGTGCAGGGCATAACTAACCCAATAAAAAAAGTAAAAGGGACGAGCACATACCCTATATTAAAATATATGTCAAGACTGTAAATTGTGTGATACTTCTTATGATTTTTATTTCATATATTGTAATGTTAGTTGTTTGTTCATTTCTTCCACATGATATTTGTAGTACAAATCTTTAGATAGATGGTATGTCGTTAGTATACCGCATCAGTAAGTTCCGTAGTAAAATTAACCGCTAAAATATATGTACACTGTTGCAACGTTTGTTCGCTATGAAAATATAAGGGCGGGGAGTCGCGCGACGGGCATGTTTCAGGCTCAGTAAGAACTCAACTGTGAGAGGATCATCACTAGACTCTAGTCATGCATTATGCCCCTAGTCTATTTTTTTAATTGATCATCCTTGCCTCTCTCGATCTTTTCTCCTTGGTTATTTCTAATTTGTTCTGTTTGCATGTTTAAGTCGTTAAATGATACTACGGTAGAGGTAGTACTGCACATTTGAACATCTCTTATAATAATAGCTTCAACTGAATTTTTACACATACAAATATGATTCATTTTGACATAAAATTTCATTCATTAAAATTTAGAAAACATGTTTCTGTTTTGGAATTTGCATCAAAATGTTTAGGTATATGTTATGCACTTACTGTCATTTGAACATTTAATGTATTGGATATTTGGAAATGTAAAAATGCAACCTAGTTATTTTATAATGAGGGGTTCTTTGTATTTTTGGAATTCATCATTTTTTTCTTTTAAATTAAGGACGTTTTCTTTCTTCATGTACGACAATAGTATTTATTTGGAAATAATCAACAATTGAAGTCCATCAATAGGATAAAAATCAAATGAGATGTATATTTCCATAAATCTGCGTCGAGCTGATGCCTCGAGTACGTATGATAGGCGACTGACTTGCGAATGTGTGCGGTTGTCTAGAGACACTGAGGAGCGAAGAAGGTGTTCCTAGCACAAGCAGCAATATCCTCCGCTATATGTATCGCACTAGCGCTTATAAATAAATCCTTACCGACCATAGTATGTATGAGACACGCCTTTGCTTGTTCTTGTAGGCTCTGACGTACGGTAGACAGTTGTTCGTTTTCAATCTGTCAAATAAGAATCTATTAATTTGTACACTTTTGTTGGTATCCCGTGTTGATATCCCGTAAAACTGTTTCACTCGCAGTTAATGATCTACCTGATCAAAAGCTATTGTTAGGTTGCAATACGTTAAAAGCAGATTTTTTCATTTAACGCGATTGTTATGTTCTCTAATACGGGGGATGATCGTAAAATAAGGTTCCCAAAGCCCTACAGCAGCAATAAGACGTGTTAGGCGAAATCCGACAACATTGGCATGTGCAGCAGCTCTCCCACTCTATATACATATGTACCACTCCCGTCTCGCTACGCCCTTCAGGGTTGGCTAAGCAGCCGTCCGAGATGGAACTCCCGATTGCCGCTACCGCCAAGTGCGAAATTCGCGCTGTGATACGTTTTTTGAACGCGAAAGGGGTTTCATTTATAGACATTCAACGTCAATTAACCGAAGTTTATGGAGAAAAGTGTATAGTTGTTCAACACGTGGTGTAAGGAATTCACTGAAGGTCGGACGGAAATTCACGATGAAGAGCGGAGCGGAAGACCAACAGTTTCAGAGGAAATCGTTGAAAAGGTCGAGAGCATACTGCTTGAAGATCAGAGGGCCACCATTTGTCAACTCGCTCTTCGGATTCCTGAGATTTCCAACACCACAATTGAAAAGACTGGCGGCAGAATTTTACGACATGGGGATACAGAAGTTGGAGCACCGTCTGCAAAAATGCTTGGATTGGAATTCCGATTATGTCGAAAAATAGCTTAAGTTTTTACCTTTAAAAAATGTGTAATGTTAAGGAAATAAAGAATGCTCTCTATTTTAGAAAAATATGGGAACCTTATTTTACGATCATCCCTCGTAGATCTACGATTGCTGACGTTGTAGATCTTCTTTTTTACTGAATACTATGTTTCGTTCGAAGAAGCTTAATAATCTTCTTTTATATGCTACCTCAAAGATTTTAGGGAAAGTCGGTGCTATAGCAGTAGGTAGAGTAAGACATTTCGTTAATATACTGGCCGCCATAAATAAGTGAACACCCAGTATACTTTGATAAATTTTGATGAAATTTTCAGGAAAGTCGTATTTATATCATATTAACAAACGATGAAAATTTCGACATCATAAAATTACAACAATTTGTATTAATACTAATAATCAAGTTAACAATCGACAACTACTAAAATTGTTATTTATGACATTGCGTCCTTAAGTGACAGTATAAAGCATACTTGTTATTTTAGTTAGTCTTGATACAGTGTAGAATAATGCCTCCTGTCCGACGATGTGCAAATTTTCATCAATTAACAGAATTTGAACGCGGCAGGACAATCGGCCTACGAGAAGCCGGATTATCCATTCGTGATGTTGCTGATCGTGTAGGACGTGGTGTTGCTACAATTGCTCTATGTTGGCGAAGATGGACAGAAAACAATGAAGAACGACGACGTCCACGGCCTGGGCGTCCGAGGTGTATCATCGTTCGTGAAGACCGTGCTCTTCGGCTTGCAGCTCTTCGGGACCATTTTTCGTAATCCAGAGAAATTGGTGATAGATGGAGAGGTTTAATTAACCAATAAATCTCTATACGATCTACGTACCAACGAATTCGATCGTTTGGACTTAAATCGTATAGACCATTGCTTTGTTTACTTCTAACTCCTATCCATAGAGGTTCGCGATTAGAGTGGTGTAACGAAAGGTTACATTGGAATGACGAATGGAATCGCGTCGTGTTTTCTGATGAATCTCGATTTTGTTTATGGGCTCATGATGGTCGCAGAATGGTCAGAAGGTCGTGGAGAAAGACGACATCTACAGTTTTCTATACATCTGCCATGGAAGTAAAAGTCCTCTACTAGTTATTCCGGAAACATTAAATGCAATTCGTTACATCAATAGCGTGTTAGAACTAGTGTTACTGCCATTCCTTCAAGAACTGCAAAATCCCAGTTTTCAGCACGATAATGCGCGCCCACATACTGCTAGAGTTACTTCCATGGCCTTCTCGTTTGCCGGATCTATCACCAATTGAACACGTGTGGGACATGATAGGACGGAGGTTAGGTACTTTACAACCACCTGCAAACAGTGTAGATGTTCTCCAAAGGCAGATTTTAGAATCTTGGTAGAGTATACCGCAGGCTAGTATCGATTCGCTAATTTCAAGTATAGTAGCTGCATGTGCAAGAAACCGAGGAGGATTTACGCATTATTAGTATTAATACAAATTGTTGTAATTGTATGATGTTGAAATTTTAATTCTTTCTTAGTACTAAATAAACGCAACTTTTCTGAAAGTTTCATCAAAATTTATGAAAGTATACTGGCCAGTATATTTAGGGTTTGTCTCAAATTATAGTTTTTAAAGATTGACATCAAGTTGAAATCTAGAACTATTAAAATCACCATGCTACACCTGTTTAAGTTTAGCCAACGCCTTCAATAAACATTCTTAAGCATCAAGGGTCACCTATTTACCAAGCATTAAGTTACAAAGGCATAAAATGCAAACAGTATTACCTAATTAAGTCAGGATTATATTGGGGATCGTAAATTTTCGTATTAAGCGTCTCTAATCTTCTTTCTTTTCATGAGAGGTAGTAAAATTCAAACGAACGACTTCCTTATATACCTTCTCGCTTATCCTAACAACCTTCCGGAACCCTCGCAAGAAAAACTTACGACGCCGAGTCCCCTGCTGGTGTCTGAATGGAAACCGATAAGGCCACCGCAATCTAATGACGCCATTTATGAGTTAGGAAACCGCGCCCAAAATCGAAATCAGTTCATATATCGTCGCGTGCACCACGAATTCCCTTGTGATACCTCACCCCCCATATCGCCAAATCTGGTATATCCATCGAACGCAGTTCCATCCCCTCGACCCGCCGCCAGATGTCGCTTTGTTCGCGTTAAAGTTCGGCAGCGGAACAAGAGATAAGAACAGGAAACAACTTAATACCAGGAACAAATGTCTGAGACACTCCTTCGCATCCGGCGGATCATCGATAGCGCGTAAAGGTTCGCAGCTTGCGTTCAAGGTGGAGGTGGTAGCTACTCTTTCGCAGTAGTTCGCACCGTCAAAGTTCTCCCCGCGGTGCCGTTCGTTGTGGAGGAATGATATCGGTAAATGGCAAATAGTGATGCGCTCATTCTGATTAAATAGGGTGAGAATTGAGGGGACAACGTTTGCTGCTCTTAAGGAAAATGTTTCGATCGCGTGATGTGTCGCATCTAGTGGTAATAGAGGTTTGAGTATTTACTAGGAGAATATCGTGGATTTGCTGCGACATTCTTTTAGAAAAAAATAGGTTATTAATATCCAGGAATTTTCTGAAAAATTGTAGTTCAGTTTAAAGAATCGCTTTAACATGAATAGTTAATTTTAGATTATTAACATTTTAGCAATTTTTGTCTAGAAATTCGCCAGAAATTCAAAACTTAAATAATTTAAATACGCGTGTCCCATAAAAAATACATTTTTTGTCGAAAATATATCACACCAACTTAACACAATATTATCAACAATAACGGCCCTTCAATTTATTACGAGCAAATTGGAAGCGTCACTTATGGCAACAGAAATAGATCTCTGTGCATTCTTGGACGTACAGGGTGCTTTTCACAACACTACCTTCGAAAGCATTGAGAGAGCAACTTCTGCCAAAGGTTTTCACCCGCCGTCAACAAAATGGACTAAAGCCATGCTCCAAAGTCGACGACTAAGCGCTACGCTGGTATCCGAAACGACAACAATTAGAGCTAACAGAGGCTGCCTTCAAGGAAGAGTCCTATCACCTCTACTCTGGTGTCTTGTTGTAGATGATTTCATACAGAACTTAACTTCTAACGGATATGAGGTGCAAGGGTACGCTGACAACCTGGTAATCATGATCCGTGGAAAATATGAGAATATCATTACCGCAAGTTATGCAAAGAGCTCTCAATAACACCTATAAATGGTGTCAAAATCATAATCTGCGCATAAGCCCGCAAAATTATTATTATTATTATTATTATCGTTCCTTTTACAAGGAGACGAAAAGTTTGTTTTAGATCACCCTCCATCGAAAGGAAAACCATTAGCTTCAGCGATGAAGATAAATACTTGGGAGTTACGTTTGACAAAAAACTAACATGGAACTCCACATCTCCAACTTACAGAAAAAAGTATGCCGAGGCTTGCTTAGAGCTGGGGACTTAAAGCTTCAAACGACCTTTTAGTCCTATACGGGAATAATCAGACTCATGATCACCTACGCCTCTCTGGTTTAGTGGCCAAAAACAACTCAGAAGCAGGCTATATCGAGTACCCTCACTCTTAGTAGAACGAAGGGATTACAGCCTGGAGATCTTAGGGAGTACCTCAAAATCCTTGAAGATCCCAACATAAACTATCTGATGTATATTGCAAAGGACATGATCCCTATGCAATACAATTTTGATCAGCCTTATAAGGTGATCATTGAAAGCCGTAGTGAGTGGACATCCGTCGAGACTCAATGCAAAGAGGTACCCTGGAATGGTACACGGACGGCTCGAGAATAGAAGGTGTTGGAACAGATATAGGCATTAGTGGTCCTAACTACCACCTAAAAATGCCTACGGGACTCCACACCAACATATTGGCAATTGGGACGCAATAACCACGTTATTTTGCGGTGGGTCCCAAGCCACCAAGGGATCGAAGGAAATTAAAAGGTAGATAAGTTTGCCAAAGAAGCAGCGAACATGCCTTTCATTGGTCCTAACCCCTTCCGTGATGTCCAAAAGAGCCACATAAAACAAGCAATTAACGCATGGGAGGACAATCAAAAGGCCTCGTACTGGGAAAATGTTCCAGGACAAAAACAAGCGAAAGCGCTCATATCAGGATCGCCAAAGACAGCAGAAATAGCGCTATCGTTCAGCAAAAGGGATCTCAGATTTCTGACAGGCCATGTAACCCTAAAACATCACTTAAACTAGGCAAAGCTGAAGATCAAATCTATCGTCTATGCCAAGAAGATCTGGAGACGGCAGGGCACATCCTATGTAAATGTATTGCCATTAGTCGCACACAACATCAACATTTCAGTAGGCCATTTCTTGCACTTACTGAAGTGAAGGAAGCAGATCCTAGAGTAGTACTAAGGTTTATTAGAAGCCTCCAACTATTCTAACACACATCACGCTCTCTCGCATGTACGGCGAGAGAGCGAGGAGGGCATACCGATATAGCTAATTTCTCATTTTCCCAATCGGTATATATGTACATCTATTTTATTTATTAGTTGTTTTAGTTATTACGTCATATTTCTTAAGTTAAAGTATAACATATGTGATATCGCTGGATTCGTCTTTCGATTACCTTTCCAAAAACGTAAAAATACATAGGATATTCTATTTGAAAAAAGAAAGTTGACGTCACTTCCGGTCAAACCTGAAATATAATTGAAATGCTGATAACGGCAAAAGTTAGCTTACAAAAAATAAAAATCGACCTATTTTTTTCTAAAAACGCTAGCTCCTGTCGTTCAAAAGTTAATATGTGGGGGCAGTTTAGGCCCACACTGTATAATCCTTTCTACATATAATATATAAATTTGTTACTTTTTCCTCTACAAATCTTAATAAACCATAATGTAGCAGATGTAGAAGCAGTACCGGTTACGGTTATGAACAACACTTACCTAGAACAAATTTATCATGAGTTATCACGAAATTGTCGAATTTGTCGTTTTCCTTCCATTAACTAACAAGCATTTTCTCACTAACAGCTAAATCCTTCAAGCACCTAGCCCCTGTCCTTTTATCTAATCACCACTTCATTATTCAATCGACTCCACTTACTAAATCCGCGCTTTAAAGTGAGGGAAAACGGCTAGAATCGGAGCTCGTTTGCTTCGTCTTTCAAAACTTCATCCAAGATCTTGATTAAGTTCGATCGATTCGTAGAAAGCGCTCAAATGAACCCGCGCCCGTTACAGAAACGTCTGTTCGATTTTCAATTTATTTATTTCTTTCTTCGCCTTTTTTAAGATCCCGCTTTCTAAAGGCAAAAATATTTCGTCAATAATCGTCGAACATTAAAAGTTCTGCAACCCCATGTTGCTGTATTATCCCGTCAAAGAAAAATTTATTTAATTGCTCCTGATAGAGCGGGGAACAGCAAGGAGTTAGCGAAGTTTACTGACGGGGTAGTTCGGAAAGAACAAAAAAAAGAAGCGTCATAGAGTGCGTTGAATGCTAAATGTACAAAATAGGTGGAGAGGATCCTATTTTAAAGGCTGTGTATAAAACTCCAATTAAAAAGTAATTAACAGTGAGTCTAATTGCTAATGCTCGGCTATTAAATTTGAAACGATCGTCAGTTATGGAGGCGGCCGTGGACGGGTGTGAGTGGGAGGGTAATTTATGGGTAAAGTTTGTGTAGTTACCTGAAAGAAGGACTTCTAGGGAATCGCAAGGAAAAAAAGGCGGAGACTGTTGTTTATTTGAAATGATACAGAATTAAGCGAGGAAACGTAGGAGAAGAAATTATGTCGTTTTAATTAGAAGATGAAGTTAATTGCAAAATTTTGTTTGTAAAATGGGATTATCGTTTGAATAAATAATAGGTTAATAGATGGTTAACCCAAAATACCCTTACGGGTGATAAAAGCGGCAAGTGGCAGTTGATAATCGGTTAATTTGTTTTTGCTTTGAATGCTGTTACGGTACAAAAATTGTGAGGCGTAAGGTGAATGAATTAAAATGTCGATGGTTGGGGACAATCGAATAATAATAATAATAATAATATGCTTTATTTTTCATGGAAATAAAGTAGCTAATTAATATATTTTGGGTTTCGTAGGTGAATTATGAAAATCTATAATTATAATAAATACATAATTAAAAAAACAATAAAAAGCTGCATTGGCAGTATGCCAAAAAGAATTGAGGAAATAATAAAACACAGAGGAGAAACAAGAAAATATTAGTAAATATATTGTCGTGATATTCCTTTACATTATTAGAAATGACAGTTTGTGTCACTTTAGTTCATCGTTAGTTCGAGGCGAAGCAGTGTTGTTGCTCTCTTCCCTCGAAATTCACCTACTTCATAATTTTACCTCTGTCTTACACAATAAGATGTATAAGATCTCCGCTAAAAAAAAATAAAAAATAAGTCCAGACAACAACGTGTACAGTGAGACACTAATTTTTACTAATTAAAATATAAATCATATTTCTTTAAAAATAAATAATTCAAAATGGACTGAATTTGGATAGGCAAATTGTTAAACACTACAGTCAATGGATTTAAATCATCGTTTTCATGGTAACCACATTTGTATTGCACTACTGTACCTACAACATTAAACCATCGTAACCACGGAAGCGAATGAATTTTCTAATGGACATATATACAAGAGACAAGCATATTCATGAAAATATAGTCAACTGGGGCTTCAGAAAAACAAAAAGAGGAGAGAAAATGAACAAGTTCCGACACAGAACTAATTTTCAAATTCTTCGATAATTTCTACGAATATTTAAATATAAATGAAATTTTACTCTGAATAAGCTGCAGTACAACATGTCAAAAGCTTTCCACAATTGTAATTTGTAAATATCAAGACCTGAAAACCAAGCTTCTAGTCCACCTATTGAAGATCGGTTACGATCCAAAGAAACAGATGCCGAAGTAATACATCAGTGCATAGGTACCGAACATTATTAAAAAATTTGGCCAAATAATTAAAATTTGAAACAAAATCTATTCATTTAATTATAAAATCCAATTTCAAAAATATAAAAATTTCAACTTAACAATTTAACTTATAAATAGGTATCGGTTAGGGTTTGTGTTTTTGTACTACTATTGTCCGAAAGAAATATAATTTATCTTTTTTTAAATTTATATCAAAATTATTATTAATAAATCACTGTCTCTCTAAAATTATTAAATCGTTTAATTTTTCTGTCAAATCTTGTATTTGCAAAAAGATAATAGATAAGTGAAATTTCCCACGTTTTACAACAAAAAGTAAACCCTGAGATAATTTAGCAGAATTTGTTTAATTTAATTTATAAAAATATAATTTTTAATTGATATTTACCCAAAAATGTCACTACAATATGTTCAAATTATACTTACCTGCATGTTATATGTAATTAAATAAAAATATTACCAACATTACCAACTGTTTTTTAAATTTAATACCGAAGAACACAGAAATAGAAAGAGGAGTGGACCAACGAGAACTGCCTTTATTTTCAATTTACTTGTAATTATGATAACCTGTAATTTGTCACATCGTTTACTCGAAAAAGAACCGTTTCAGAACTTTTGGTATAAGTACAACCCCGAGTTGAAGTTGCCAAATACGAAAACGGTACGTAAGCGTACGCGAAGAAGAGAAAATCACACCTATATTGAAAAAATCAATTGCTTTGGTTATATGTTGCAGAGACAACAGATTGTAAAAGAAATTCTATTCTGAATGTTATATAGTACGTGTACTGAACCCTTATAAACCGACATTTCCACTGTTACTAGCTAGCTTGCTTGCTATTTTATGTTTTACATACATGTCAATCAACCGCGTCGTGTTTATTCACCCTAGAAAGGACTACAGTGTCAGCGATCTAGCCTTTATTGCAAGGAAAGGAGAATTTTCAGATATGATTTTTTACATTTTTTTACACAGATTATTACCGCTGTGACTAGTATGCACACCGTATAAGAATATTTATGAGAGTTTTAATAAAGTATTGAAATCAAAAGCTGAAGCTTTTCTTCTATATACATCGCATACATTTCTCAAGCAAAGATGCATACAAAGTAAGGAACACATTAGTGCCATAGAAATAAAATACAATTTATTACATGCCGATCCTGCCATCGAACTGTAAAAAGAAAAAACATGGAAAAACTACAAAATGGGAACTGTTAAATCAAAAGAAGAGAAAGAACTAGACTATGTTAGAGCCAAAGAGGGGTTTAAGAAGAAAATTCACAAGGAAGTTAGAAAAAGTCAGGAACTGTTTTCCATTGGAATATCCAGTGTAAGTGAATCTATGGAGTGCTAGTGATTCAGAAAAATCATTCAGTGATGCTTCATTAATGTCAGTTTTGCTAGAGGATATTAGAATACTAAGGAACTGAAGGTATTTAAACTTAATATTTATAAAGATAATCAGGAGAGACGCAAAAATGTAGAATAAACAGAAAGAAAACTTCCAGATTTAGAAGTATCTTCAAATAGGTTTAAGAAATTAACATTAAGTATTAGTAAAGATTAGAGAAATCTAGATGTAATTAGTGATATTAAAATAATTGTTAAAGGAATTGAAAGCCTGCTTAGTGAAACTCATAGTATTCTTGAAAGTAGATTAAAAGTAGACAAGTTAACCATGCAGTCCTTTAGTCTAACAATAGCGGGGTCCTTGCTATCGTCAATGAATGGACGTGACGACATCGCACAAAGCAACTAATTGATTCTATCACTCTATAGGGGTAATTATTAATAACCTGGAAAAATATGCGGTAACAGCCAGAGGCGTGGCGAGCACATAAAAGTTTACATATAAAATAGAAGGTAAGAAATAAATTATAAAACGTGCTGAAACACTTACCGTTTTAAAAGTCTTCCGTGAAACCACAAACTGGGTAACATCTGTTAAATATTTGAATCATTAGATATGTTTCCACAGCTGTTTCAGTCAAGTGAGTACGACGTCCGGAATAAATGTTTTTTTAATGCCGAAAACAACCGTTCGACATCTAGCGATGTTATATTTGCATATTTAAAATAATCTTTCAAACAACTTAATGCATCTTCACACGCACCTTCACAAATTTGTCCTAATATAAGAAAATCGGAGTCTTTCTCTAAAACACTTTCAAATTTTCGCATTACACACCAATTTGTTTCGCCTTCAACAGCGCATAACTGTGCGTGAACATCATTCACAATTTGAACAGAATCCACTAGCGACATCGAAACATTTTGTAATTTTTCTATTCCCTCCGCTAGTCCGAAGTAATTATTGTGAATAGTTTGTAAATCTCTCTTAACCCGACTATCTTGAAATATTTCCTGGCTTTTCTTGATTGCTGCAGTTTCTGTCGGATTGAATTTTAAAACTACCTTCTTTACTTGATCAAAATATTTGTTGTAGCAAAACGCAGCCTGCAACCATGTTCCCCAACGTGTAACAGTCGCCTGTGGTGGTTCAGGTAAATCAGGTCACAGTTTGTGAAATAGTCGGGTATGTTTGGAGGACTTTAGAAACACTCCCTTTGTACTAGCAATCAATGCATTTACTAGTGGAAAACATGTACGAATCGTTTGTGCCGCAAGATTTAGAGTATGGATTTTACACGTTACATGTAAGAAGTTACCACTGTGTTCTTTAAGAGATCGACCCAAAGAACGCATGTTTACGGCACCATCACTTATAAACATTAAAAGTTGCTTAGTTGAAACTTCAAATTTGTTCAATGACTTCAACACCACCTTTAAAATCTCATCGGCAGTACAATTTATCTTTTGGAAGCAAGTAAGAAGGAGGATGACGGTCGATGTGGTTCCATTAACCACAGAATGTTTTTGACGATCCGTTGTTTCGTCCACACAACCACAGTTTTTTATCTTTCAATTCCGTTTTCATTCTTTTTTCTATATGTTCACGACCAAATGGCACTACATTTCGTATCGATGTCCGACTAGGTAATTTACAGTCCGCATGTTTATTCCAGAAAGAGACAAATGCTTCTTTGTCTAGTAAACGAAACGATAGATTACATAAAATAAGAGTAACACATAAATCAAATGTAAATTTTTCTTGGTCTCGTATGCCACTTTTTGCAGAAGAATGCTGTTTGTTTTCGATGTGACGTTGACAATGGCTTCTGGACCAACAGGTTAAAGGGATTTTACAAACTAGACATTGAATTTTAGCGCCATCAAAAATTAAGTCCGTATGTCCACTATCAAGTTCTTAACTGTGTCTGCCATTTGTCGTTTTCGCGACGTACCTAACTGCGACATTTTTAAAGCAAACATAAGCGTACAATTACGAAATAAGTTACGACAGCCTACATATACACAGGACTACTCGCATACGGCATCGATTTAGTACTGACGCTGTGAACGCGTGAAATAAATAATCGCCGACTCTGCACCACATATCTACTACACTGACTGTTACCGCTGTTTGCCCAGACTAATTATTAAAACGCGAAGATCATAAACATTTAATAAATTATGTGCTAAAAACAAGATTGTCTGAAAATGCAAAAATTAGGCTGGATAAACGACATGATAGCACTGCAGATTTAGTAACAATTTTATAACAACAAAATCAGCTACAATTATATCACATCAAATACACAATGTGTGACAATTAAATAAATCGATTTCCGAGTTCGGTTAAGAAAAAAACTATTAAGTGATTTGACATTAGCACAGCGGAAGCAGGTGAAAATCTTTTAAAATCATTACGGCTCGTAAACGAAAAGATTGCATTCAATTCTTTTAGTAAGGGTATAAGAGATTACGAATTAAGAACAATAGTCGAATCAAGAAATTGTACATCTCTAAAAGACGCGATTAATGTAGCCATAGACGAAGACAAAAATAAGCCCCGTTCTGCCAATGTATTTCATTTTAATAGCCGGACCAGAGCAAATTATAAAGGTTTGCATGGTTTAAGAGGTAACCAAAACAGACCGCTACATCATCAAAATTATTTCTCAAAAAAAACATCACCTAATACATATACTCAAAAAGCTACAAATTCCTATGGTTCTACTAATCGAAGTCAAAGATTTAATAGCAATCGTGGGCGTACAGCTCGAGGAGGTAGGCAATCTCACCGACAATCACATCGCGGTAGTGTACATTGTGCTGAGGCATCAGAAACAATATATACAATATATTACTATATTTGTGCTCATTTCAAAGATCTTGACGAATGCCTTTCACTATGAACTGTAGCTACATTTTATAAACTAGACCGTTGCCGTTAGTGCAATAAATCCCTATTTCCTGATGAAGAAAAGTAATTCACGTTGCCTTCCCATAATGCAAAGCTATTTTTAGCTTTCCCCAGTTTAAAAGTTATACCATGCGTTTGCATTCATCCGAATATATGTATACAAAACCGTACCTCTAGCTTCAGCACCTCGTCCGCAGCAGCCAAGGAGATGCCTAATGGAAATTGCTGCTTAATAATTCAAAAGACATCGTGTACAACACGCCATCGCAGCCCACCTCTGTTCATTATGCTTGACGCTCTTGGTAGCTGCGAAAATAGCTCGTCGTGAACACACAGGAGACTCGGCATGAGCTAAGGTCACGGACGGAGGCATTCGCCTTCTTGGAATCTTAATAGATGTCGTTGCGATACTCCAACTATGGGGTACGCCACTTCTATGTTCTGCTTGCGTTTCTCGCCATTGAAAATGCCGGGGTCGCGTGAATTATTGAAGGCGTTCCGTACGAGTTTCCAGGTCTAAGTAGGTGCTACCTGTTATGAACAAGGTAAGTATGAAAAGACTAATTTACCTTGTCCTGAAATGACGCCAAAATAATGCTGGCACAGTTTTCATATTTTTTTGTTTTGTTCCCAAGTTAAATGGGGAAAGATATGAAAAGGCAAATTGGAACAACCACTGCTGCCCCAGTTCTGATAAAGTACGTCTCAATTTAGTGAAGTGGTAAGTATATGGATAGGGTAGCTATTTGAATATATAAGAAAGTTGGCAATAACAGTTTTTTCAAGTATTTGCTTAACTCTTTCATGCATGAATTTACAAAAATAATAAATTATGAAGGTTGAAATTGAGTTCTAGTCTTCTTCCGTATTTTTCTTAATTCTTACCTATTTTCTATCTTCTTTTGATTATTTTCCTATTTGACACCTCTTTATTCTGCTGCTTTTCTCGCTTCTTTGTCTTTCTTGGTCTTCCTCTTTTCGTTTTTCTGCTTGCTCTTACCTCATAAACTCCTTTAACCAATCTATTTTCAAGAATTCTTAGAGTGTGCCCCTACCATCTGAGTTGTCCTTGTTGTATTGTGTTTGATGCTTCGATTATTTTCAGTTGTTCTCGATATACCTCAATTTTTATTTTTCTTTCCTTGTTTTACTTTCAATTTTTCGTAAGAATCTCATTTCCGTAGTATTTGCTTTCTTTTTGTCTTGTAGTGGTGGTCGATGTCTCAAATCCGAAGGCTAGAGTTGGTTTAACTATCTTCTTTATAAGTTTTATTTTAGCTATTTTTGGGACTTTTTTCCTTCCGGAAAAGTTTGTCTCCAAGGCATAGTAGAGTCTTCCAGTTGTTGATATTCGGTGGTTTATTTCATCTTTTATGTTTCCTTTGTTATTTATTATTCTTCCAAAATATGTGAATTTTTCTACTTGTTAAATTTTTTGTCCTCGCGTCCTTATATCGGTTTTGTAGACTTTTCCAGCAACATATATTTATTTTCACGTGAATCTTCTCTAGCTGTGCGTTAATTATGTTGACATTTTGTTGTAGATCTCTTTCCGAGTTTCCCAATATGGCCATATCATCGGTGTAGCATAACTCTGCAATATTGACTGTTTGTAATCTCCAGAGGCCGACCATATATTTCTTTGTGCTTGATTTGCTCCTGTAGTGCAACAGAAACGGGGAGCGGGGGCAAAAAGAAGTGGTGGGCGCTCCAAGAAAACAATCAAAGGAATTGTAGACCTACCTGAGTTCGTAATTTTCCTGCTAAATGCCCGCTAGCCAAGGAACATGGGCGAGTTCATTACTAACAAAAATAAGCGCCACCCGTTTGAATTAAAGGAAAACCAACTAAAAACGGGAACGCGAGGTGGAGGAGGTAGGAAAAGAAAAGGCATTCCTACAACTACTTTAATGTCAAAAGGAAAATATTAATAGTCATGTGCAGAGGTATATAAAGAAACCAAAATATTTGGTACGAAACTATTACGAACAAAATTTTGGTAAAAGGATCAACGTTGGTGGCCACTACGGGCAATTTCACGTCACTAATACATACAAATGTAACTCATTCAAGTTACTCACTTACAAAACTGTTCAAATTAAAAAAAGGAAAATAATACTCATTAGAATAATTTTTAAATTACTTACATATAAAACCACTCAATAAATTTTTAAAAAAGGAAAATAATATTCGTTTAAAAACAAACTTATATCAATAATATTTAAAAAAATATATAGGTATATACTAATACTTATTTTACCAAAGAAGGAGAAAAAGAGAAAAAAAGGTGCAACGGATTTTTAATAAACTGGTTCAAATTCAGAAAAAATGGGAAGAAAAATATTGAAAAGCAAAACTAAAGTTGTCAACTTATATGGGGTCGAACCGCAATTAATCGGCGCCGATCGTGTCCCAGTTGATAGGAGGTTATCTGTGGACACAGCTATGTTTTAGCCTAAACCCAAACAAAAAAATCCTCAAACGGATAGAGGGCTTATTTGCAGATGATCGTCGACTTTTCAAATCAAGGAATAGCGTGTCGTCGTATAAACCAATACATCCGATAGTAATAATAATTACAGAAAAACTGAATACACACCATTCATAGTGCTTAGCACTGCAACATTACGAAAGTCTTTAAATCCTATGTTGATTAGAGACAAATAGCCACAAGCAGATTTTCGGTAAAACAGAAAGAGATCGGGATTAATTACAAATCAACGAACATCCCTCATACTATACTCTATAACCAAAAGAGAAATGAAGAGTAATCGGATACACTTAATCTGTGGCACTGGAACACTGAAACAGTTCACTAAAACTAAAAAAAGAGTTTTAGTGCACTGTTTCAGAAATGAAGAGAAAGAAAAACATGATGAAAATTGTTCAGTAACCTAGCTTTACAATTGAAATTACAAAAAAAAATTACCAAACCAAAGTATTCTATGGTTTCACACGCTGGGGAAGAGTGGACAAACATCAAATGATACTGAAATTTCCCCATCTTCTAATCCAATATTATTTACCTTATTTACAAAATCTAACGAATTTTCTATTTCTAGGCTGTCTACTTTGATGGGTAAATTTTTGTATTCATTTACTAGCCATTTGGACAGATTGTACGTAGATGAGTTTATACCTGAAACTACAAGTCTCATAGTTTTTCCCGGTTTGTGGATTTTTGGTAGACAGTACATTTTTGGAATTGTCGGGTTTGGGATTGGCAGTTTTATCTTAAGGTTCGCGTTAATAAGTTTTGGGTAATTTTTCAGAACCGCTTTTGTTTCTCTGATCATGGATGGTAACGGATCTTTTCTTAATTCTTTATACGGCCCCGATGAAAGCAAATTGTTGACGCGGTTGAAATAATCCGGCTTGTCCAGAATGACTATCCTTTATCTGCTTTTAAGTAAAAACAATTTTTATTTTTGAGGCCTTTAATAGTCCCGAGATCACCTGCGTTGTTTCTCAAACTTTTTGCCTGTTCAGGTTGTTTGAAATCGTGATTTTGCACATAATCTTTCGTTGTGAATATGACACGTTACACTCTGTTTGATTGCTTTGTCTAGCATTATATTGAAAAGTATCGGGCCTAAAATATATCCCTGCTTCAGACCAGTAGTACTTATAAAGCAATCAGACTTCTCATTTCTTATTCGAACGTAATTTTTTTGTTTCTTTATACAAACTGTTAACATATTCTATGAGTTGTTCGTTCATTTCTCTATTAGTTAGTGTTTTCCATAATTCTTTTCTGTTTATTCGATTGAAGACTTTTTGAAGCAAATATACAGTTCTTTTCCAGTTGCTATCATTTTTTCATTTATTTACTGTATGGTGAAGACTTGCTAATGTATTTCTCTGCTTTCACAGAATCTTCTAATGTATTTTCGACTTTTTGACATAGTTTTTCTTTCAGAATTCTTGAATATTTTTTTCTATCGAGCTTGTTAAGGTAATGTCTCCGAAGTTGCTACATATTGATGGAAATTAATCATACAAAAATTCGGATTAAATACTTGCCGGCCATTTAAATTGTTACTTCCTACTCTTCCTCATCGCATACAGTCATTCTCCATTAAGAAGACAAAAAAAATGATACGCCAAAATGATCTACGACTGAACAAAGTGACAACGAACGAGCTTATCGATCCAAAAATCGCTTCGTTTGTCAGCCAAAAATGAATCGCCGCCTTTCTCTCGCAATCTATGACGACGTTTAACGCGGCCTCGCAAAATATATCGCCCGTCACCGACGGTAGTAAGGCATTTTTCGATGTCCCGACGTCGACGTCGAAAGAAACGCGCTTCAGATTTTTCATCATCCGACTTTCGAGGCTACCTAAGTACTTTGTAGCGGGTCGTGCGGATTCCTATCTCCATTAATAATATCGAATTGCTTAATACGTCAATATTTTCGTTTAGGTACCGGCAATGGTAGCGTTTTTTTTCTTTTTGTTTGATAAATGGTAGAAGGAAGAATCAATAACTGTATATAGGCATAGAAAACGATTCAAAGAATTTATTTATATTAAACTTGACATGCCTGCTATAATGCAATATGTATAAGACGAAGATAGACGTATATATGATCGAGGAAACGTTACAAGCAGTAATATATTTTGGCTTCTGTCGGTAAATTATGAAACTCGTGATTTCTTTGGTATTTCCGATGTAATTAAATACTTGAAAAAATCTCGTCCCGGTTAGGAGTCGAACCTGATATCTCCCGTTTGCCGGACACATTTTAATACTTAATCATTATTTGGAACATATTTAGCTTGACGAATCTGAAATTGGAAGATCTTCAAGTCGCGAATCACAAATTGGACCAGTTGGGCCATCACATTGACCAGATTTTAGGTAAACCGCATATACTTCGATACCAGCATTGGTACATTAGTGCCTTAAGTGTCGTAGGAAGTATAACCAGTACGGTTTTACTCTACAAACTTTTGAAATGGTGCTGCGTTTGTCGTTTGTTCAGGTGCTTCAAATTGAATCAAGGATCTCGCAGCAAGGACTGTTGCATTCAGATCTTTAATCAGTGTTCTACCCGTTCACCAACCGTGTACAACCATTCAAGAGACATATCCCTTGGCCAGCTTTCTTCAGGAAACAGAGAAGATAGTGATAGACAATCAGTGAATACGGTGCAAAGAGTTAGTGCGCGGAAAAGTGTATCACAGAACAGAGAACAAGTATTCTGACTTATAAAACTGTAATTTCATAATTCAGTCTTAAGGGGGGAAACATTAAATACCCTTCCTTTTCTTTAGTCTAGATTTTATTTTACTTCTTCTTAGATTTTAAGTACAAGTGTTCAGTACATTTTACTTTCTTTTCTAGTCTAAAGGATAAGATTTGTATCTTTTGTTATTGTTCGAGTTTCGTCCCTTAGAAAGTTATTTTGACCATTGTTCTTAGGACTTAAGAAATCATGTATAACCCCTATTGTTATACTTCCCCTATTTTAGCTATATAGACATCTAGTGTTATGTACATATGTAGGTAACTACATACTAAAGTTTGAAGCTGCATTTTCAATATACACTCGAGACTCTACTCTCAACCGTCCTAGAAGTAAGGCGTACTGTAAACTAATAATAGATGTATATATTTTATCATTAAATTAGAATAAAATTTAGTGATAATAACTTTGATGGTTTTGATTTCAAGATCACACACGAACCAAATCTATTTTTAATGTTCTTACATAACATAAACATTTGTATTTTACTTTCCTTCCATCGCTGTTTTACATATCTTTTTATATTTATATTTATTTGTCCTGTAAATGGTATTTCTGTTAGACAATAAAGGTTATTATTATTATTCGTTGTTATTCTTCCAAATCCAAATCCAAAATTCCACTTTTTGGTGAAACCAAAACCTGTAAAGAGCTCGAAGGTGCTTTTCGCGTAATAGCTGGTACTCTCTCCAGACTGCTACAAAAAAGTCTGATGTAAAGAATTTAGATTTGGAGATTTGTATGTATTCACAGCAGTAGTTGGACATATTGGTTAAAATTGTCAATAAAGTCGTGAGAGATTCATTTCGTTAGAAGACAAAATTTAAAGAGTACAATAGCTAACAAGGCACATTTATGGTTATTATAAATGTACCAAGAAATATACGTAAGGTAAAAATAAACAAAACAATCAAATTAAGATACTAACGAACATTTCTTTACGTGTGGTGACAGCCCAATGGTGTATATAAGCTTTAGAGCTTGTCGTAACCTCAAGAGCTTTTGATGTGTAAGTGGTGCGTGCAAAGCATTTCATTGCCACGTTACTATCACCACTTCGCCAAAAAGGAGGAACCGCAGTTAGTTGCTCCCTAAGATACGACTCGTAATAGTGCTGGATCCACAGGAAAAATTTACCACTGAACCCTAATGGGACTCGAACCCATAGTGCCTAACTCACAAGGAAACATAGGTAAGTGCATTCCACCGATTTAAATGAAACTTTGTGGGTTTATAGATCGATCCAGTGTAAGAACAACGGTAACTATCTTAGCTGCCCAATCGCCTACTGGCGGGGTGTAAAGCACCCCAAGCTCAACACTATTCTTCGCTGTTTAACTCAATAGCTCAAAAACTATGGGAGATATCAAAACAAAGTTGAGAGAAGATTTAAACTGTTTTACATGCTCTTAATGACAACGTAAATATTTTCTCTATAACGAATATTTATTTAGGGAAACAACCCCCCACCCCCTTATTTTTTTGCAAATTTCAGAATTTTTATATACTACAAAAATGTAGAAGCTACGTAGAATTTACATCCTCCCACGAAATACTCTTATTTGCGTAAAAAAATTCATAACTGATATGCTATATTTACAGTAATGAAGAAAACACGCAGGTGATTATCAAATGATTTTATTATTAAAATGTGAGTATAGAGTTTACTGACAACTGTTTAAAAAGTAAGTCAAGAAATACATTACGATGCGTATTGCGTACACATAGTAAGAATGATAGGTAATCCGTGTAGAATTGTTGAAAACGAAGGAATTGCTTACACCATGCACAAGGAATAAACGCAGGCTTGCCGCAAATACCTCATTGCTTTGTGAATCCTTCGGGAAGCAAAATCTTACAGGATCTTTAAATCGGTGAGATGCACTTACCTGTGTTTCCTTGTCAGGCGCGACCCTTTTACCACTAGGCCACCGAACCTTTAAAGGATTTAAGTTATGTCATCTGTCAATTTTATGTCACTGTGAAGGTTTAATACCCGCAACATTAAAACATTTTTTTTAAATGAGACTCTTATTGGTACTATTTGCAAAATATTTCTTACAGTTAATAAAATGTGTAAAATGAGACAATGATGTAATATTAATTTTCAAACAATTAATATTCAATATGAATTTACATAGATTTACATAGACTTTTAAAATTTCCAATTTCGATTCGAATCGAGGAAGCTTTTAGGAAAAAGGAAAAAAACAAAGAAACAAAAGTGAGAATAGTACGAATTCAACTAGCACCGGGCCAAGTTTAGCTGCAAATCTTCCCATCCTTGTACATCACGCGCCGCAAAACGGAAGGTCCCGAAGCTGGAACAGACCAAGGTAGTCGGGAAAACAAAAAAGAAACGAAAATTCTCGCCCGGCGTTTCCCTCATTTCCTCCAAAACTAAAAATAAAACGGACTAAATTACGGAAGGTTGATGCCGACTGTGACCGCAGCGCGTCTGTTGGCGCTGCGATCGCCTTGATTTATATTCAACCGTAACTGTTACTCACGACGCTAGGCTGCGCTAGCAAAACAAACTTTCGGACGGAGACCGACCGGTTTCGGAACGATTTTATACGTTTTTCTATTTGCTCTATTTCGCTTGGGAGTTGCTAGGGTATGTGCAGAAGGTGCAGAGATGCAGTGCAGTTACGCTTTACCGGAATTATTTTAAAAATAAGCAGAACATGGTCGAGTTTTCGGTAATAAATTCGAAGAGAATATTAAAGCGGTCGGTTGGTACATGTTTCATGTCAGAATCATTTATTTTATGTTTGCTTGCTTTCGTACCAATATACGACGAGTGGAGAATACTCGATTAATTCAGGAAGATAAATGAGCTAGGATATGTTACTTAAGGGTAGATTTGCAAAACGTTGGACTACAAGCAAACCCACTAGTTACAAAAAGGTACGTAGACGTAGAAGAAACAATGGGAAACGCTACAACGGCAAGTTCAGATCTTTTGTAAATACATTCTTGTGAAGATTTTAATGTATTTAATAGAAGGGCTTCGTTTAATATAAGAACATACTCAATAAAAGTGTCCCAAAAATAACTTCCTTGAAACTACTACCACCAACTGGCTTGTTAATATGATTCGTGCTTGAAAATGTAAGCCATTGCCTATCCACCATACACAGACGCGTTTTGTCGTCTATGGCACTTCAGTGTGTCTATGTGGAAGGTAATGGCACTTCATAGTTTATCCCAGATCCCAGATTCCACGTTACAAGCAACATATTCCTTATGTGTAGAGATATAAGATCGAGTAAGGTGTCGTTGAAAATGGTTTGCAGAATATAAGTTAAAACATAAACTTTTTAATTCTACCCCTACTAAACCACACTATGAAAAAAATCCCCCAAAGAAGAACATACAAGAAATATTAATGAGATAGGAAAGGGAAATGATAACAAGAATAATAGAAGGGAGGATAATGGAGGAACCAAAGATTCAGGAGCGTCACAGTGACTAAGACATCTAGAAAGATGACGGAGTAGGCCAGGAAAGAGGTGGCAGATTTAAAAGGAAAGTATGTGAATGACTGGAAAAGCAAAGCCAAAATTAGGACAAAAGGAATGAAACCACAAAGTTGTTTCCCCAAAAGGCCTGTTAATAGCTATACCAGGTGTCCCAGATTCAATGTTACAAGCGATATCTTCTTTATTTGTAGAGATATAAGATCGAGCAAGGTGTCGTCCAAAATGGTTTGCAAACCACCCTCTGAGGAAACCTCCCCTAAACCAATTTTGATACCGTTGATACCGATAATTTGTACTGTACACTTTTGATTCCGATAACAGAGAAAGAAAAAATTTTCTGTGTGGTACATTTTATGGACGTAAATTTTTGTACTTCTTGTAAATAAATGTGCGTTTCTTATTTGTTTTAGTGTTCGGAAGCGAAATTATTAGAACGGGCTCTTTGCCATCAATATCATCAACTCGAATTTTGTGTAGTTCGTCAATTCTACATCCGTCAACTACCTATACAGAATGAAAAATTGGAAACGTATTTCAAGGATGATTACAAAAATTCTTACCTTCATACATAAGTAAATTTCATTAGGGGCCTCGGATAAAAATTTGTAGAAATCTGTTTTTTCGATTAGGTTTGAAAACCTGCAAAACTCCATATTAGTTAAATCTAATCTAGAATATTTAGGTTTACTTACTTGGAAATATCAATATTTTCATTTATGGATTGCGTTGCTCTGAGCATTGAGTAACGACACCATAAGGTGGACACCTCTACTTTCTTTGATTTTTCTAAGAAATAGGCTAGCAGTATTCCCTCGTTTGCAGTTTTCACATTTTTTATTGTCTTCCATTCACAAAATGTTTTGTACTCCCTTTTGTAAACTAATTTTGATTTTTCTGGCAATAGATTGGATACTGCAATTGCAGCTTGGTTTAGAACATCTTGTGGTATGCTTTCTTCCTGGTTATTTACCATTTCAAACACACTTTCAGACTCTTAAATCGGCGAATTGAAGAATTTGCATGAAGTGCCACATGTTTTATAAACAAGCCATCCATAATAACGAAAATTTCTTACTTATATAGTATTTTGTTATTGGAGTTGATATTGTAGCAAAGGTGCTTCTTGAGTGCAGTTTGGTAGTCTTGTTTGCTATTACTTACTTCTGAAACACTTTGTATAGCTGGAAATGTGTAGATGATTCTAGGTAGATTTAAATAGCAAACAGCTCTTATTTAACACTTGTTTCCATATTATTACAAATATGCCTATCGTACATGAGTCACGTTTAAGTGCAACACCTTGTATATCCTGCAGTACCATGTTATGAAGGAACTTCCAATATGAAGTAACTCTTACACTTAAACATCACCTCTATCTCTCACCTTTCGAGAATTATATAAGAAAAACTGGAAATTAAACAATTTTCGCCCTGACATGTCAGAGTGAATTTCAGCCGATAAAAAAAAAATTCCCTTGCATATCTGGAGATACTTTACATCTCTACCAATTTTCATCGAAATCTGACTTTGCAATCTGGAGAGGTTTCTTTGCTGGTTGCGCTGCTCTATCTTAACACTTATTTGCTGTTCAATTTTGCTTAAAAGGAAAAAACGAAAACCCAAACCGAGATAATCTATTTTACCTGAAATTCCCAAACCCGACATTCAAATTTAACGCAAGCCATCAATTTTACCCATTCCCCACGCCGCATTAGCTTAACTGCACCCGGATAATTTCCTAATTTCGTAAACAAAGAATTTACGAGCACAATACCGTCCAATTCTAGGGCGCCGTTGTTGCAAAACAAGAAGTAAAGTCCCGCAACGCAACGTCGTTGCCAATGGAAACGATGCAGCGAAGATTCTGAAGCTCCGTCGTGCCAGAGGACAGTAAATATGGAGGCGGTTAGCTATAACTGAAGCTAGGAGAGGGAGAACGTGGCTGCTGTTAGCTGCCGGCTGGCTTTAGCTCGGCACAAAATGGAAATTAGCGACGTATATCACCAGCTAGGACATTATTAGCAGTTATTGCGAAGGTAGAACGAGTTCCACTTTATTGAAACGATTATAAATAGCATAAACAAAGAGGTAGGAGAACTCAGTTATTGCTGTTTAGGTAATGGTGTGGATAGAGTTGCTTGTATCAAAGTTATTAAAGTTGGCAAACCCGTGTGGTATAAATTGGTAAGCCTGTAAGTGAGAGATGATATAAATTGACAAGCAGGTGTTCTAATATCGAAAATTAAAATGATATGTAATTTTGCGAAGGTTTTTGAGTAATATGACGTAGTTTTCTTCGCTGCAATAAATTATTTTAGCTTAATTCTAATGTTAAAAGGAAATACTTCTTACTTCTTAAAATCCATGATTCCTTGGTATTTCCAAGGGTAAGGAATCGAACCTAACAACTCCTGTTTGCCGGGCAGGTCTGCTAACCCACGAGGTCTATGCCGGGAACAACCGAGCGTCGTTTGCCAACCAATTACGAGCGCATAAATATTTCCAATAGTAAAACAATTTGATCGACAATTTTATTGTCTACTTCAAGTAAACCCGTACAGCAATCACACTCAAAATTTAGTCATCTTCATTCATATTTAAACTAATTCAACATTAGAACAAACAAATTCTAAAACAAGAACAGATAGATAATTATATTCTTATTATTACCCTCGAAAATCAGTCCGATCTACAATTTTTTGTACAATGTAGTTCGCGTCCTTTTCCTGGTAATTTATTGAGAGCAAGGATATCTATTTCTTCCAATTTCTATAGTGTATACTTAACTGACTGTTACACAAGGATTAGTCTCCCATTGAATGCATTTATATTGGCACATTCAGGTAGAATTCCTCTTTTAGAATGTGTACTCACAATCAGCAGGGTAATCTAGAAGACCATCCACCAAAGAATTTAATAATGTATATAATGAGACTATTCCTTTCATTCTCTTTTCCGTTTACCTTTCATCAAATTTATAAGGTCACCGAGCATCAGCAAGATCAAATCGCGATTCGCAGAAAATGGCCGTGACCTCTATGTTAGTTACTTTAGATCCTAAAGCGTTTGAAATCCTTTTCCGCGAATTTTGGGCGGCAACTCAGACGTCGTCGTACATTTTAGCTACCGTTGGACTATGAAATCCCGTTAAGTGGCCGTTAGATGGCGCGCTAGTTTTACTAAATGAGAAAATTCAGCTAGATTAATTTTACTATTGTAATCCGCTTATTTTGCATTTATAGTACGATTGGATGAGTTATTTGACGTAGTAATGAAGTATGGTGAAATTATAAAACGATAGACATTATTTTAATATATATAGTTAGTTATATATAGTTAATAGTTTTAAAATATAAAGGGCCAAAAAAGGACCAATGCTCAATTTAATTCAGAACCTATTGTATAGATTTACTTTACTAATCTAGATATCCTGTAGTATGCTAGGAATACAATGCAAGTAACATTTGACATTTAACAAATTAAAAGAATATGGTATAATCAAAAATTTTGAACCGATGTTTATCCAGGATCGGATCGAGTGCGCAGTGTTATTTTTTTTGCCGATAAATGTTTGAAAGTAATACTATGATACTTTCGATCCGTATGGCGCGGGTTCATATCCTGACTGCGGTTGTTGGTTTTTAATTACGGATAAAAGTCGGAGTATGCCTCGTATAAAGAAATACGATGTTTGGCAAGTTAAAAATACTTACCAAAGATTGGAATACGTCTGGATTCGGCAAAATTCTAGTAGGGTCGGCTAATAATCGTAGTAATCGATGCCTAGAAGTGCGAGGTGTGTTCCATAACCCGATGCTTCGCCCAATAATACACCAACAACAACTAGTATAACTTATTTTCGACTCAGCCTGTAAACAAATATACTCAGTGACATAGAAATTGCAACAGCTAGAAGGGGTTGGAATTTCCGGATGAAATTTGGTAGGAATATTCACCTATGTAATAGTAATAAATGATCAAAATTTGAATCCTCTCAGTGAAGTTATAAAGTTGTTATTGAGGTTTTTACCACTCTCTCAGCGCTGATATTGAATATTTTTTTGCGGTGTTTTTTATAACTTTCTCGATTTGTGTTGTTATTCTCATTGAACTCCGGTTCAGTTAAGTGTTAGCTATGCCTAGAGTAAGAAGACGAGCAGTGTATCGACAATTAAGCGAATTCAATACAGGTCGAATTATAGGTTTGCGCGAAGCTGGTTTTCATTTGGGGAAATTGCTAACCGTGTAAATCGAAATCGGTCCACTGTAATGCGAGTGTGTCGTGCATGGTTTGAAGATGGCCAGGAACGTCGTAGAAGAGGAACCGGGGCTTCAAGAAAAACGAATGAGCGTCAAAATCGTCCCTTAAGAGACCTGGCATTTAGAGACCGTTTTCCTCTACTCGGGCAATTGGTGATCAATGGATTGGTGAAGAAGGTCGCCATGTAACTCTTAGAATAGTTTATCGCCAAATCCGAAGTTTTGGGTTAACATCATATCGTCCGCAACTTGTGCTTCCTTTGACTGCGGAACATTATCAGTAACGGTTACAATGGTGCAATGAAAGATCTCATTGGAATATTGAATGGCGTCGTGTTGTGTTTAGTGACGAATCAAGATTTTGTTTAGGCATGCACGACGGTCGTCAGAGAGTCAGAAGAAGATGGGGTAAACGACGGAATCTTCGATTTACCGTTGAGAGGCACGTACACTGCACTGTGGGTGTTCTGGTTTGGGATGCGATTACTTATGGCAGCAGGTCTCCCTTGGTGTTCATTCGAGGCAATATGACAGCACAACGATACATTGCGGAGGTGATTGGAACACATCTTCTGCCATACTTACAAGGGCTCGAAGATCCATTATTCCAGCAAGATAATGCACGTCCTCATGTAGCAAGGTTTTCTTTTGACATCTTTGAACAGGCCCAGGTTAATCTTTTGCTCTGGCCTCCAAGATCTCCAGATCTTTCTCCCATCGAACATGTATGGGACATAATGGGTAGAAGGTTGCGAAACTTGCAGCGTCCTCCTTTGACTTTGGAGGCTTTGAAACATGAGGTGCAACTTGCATGGGAGGCAATACCCCAAGACGAGATAAACCACCTTATTCAATCAATGCCACGGCGTGTAAATGAATGTGTAAATCAGAGAGGCGACCCCACACATTATTAACAGTTATTATAAAATTTTGTTTAACTAATAAAGATTTTCCTCCCAAATTTTGATCATTTATTACTTTTACATAGGTAAATATTCCTACCAAATTTCATCCGGAAATTCCAACTCCTTCTAACTGTTGCAATTTCTACGTCACTGAGTATATCTCCTTAAGATAATATCACAATCTCCCAGTATCTAATCGAATTTCAACAACCAAACTTGCTTCAATAATTTTAATGTACAGTCCCTGGCCAACGAACTAGGACCACTTAAAAATATGAGTTTGGGGTAAAACTTAAAAAAACAGTTGATAATATTGGCAATATTATTATTTAGTTATATATACATCCTCTGTGTCTTATTATTTCCTCAACCCTTTTTCGCATAGTGTCAATGCAGCTTTTTATTGTTTTTCTCATTTCGTCGCTATTATACCATACATCTTCAATATGTCCTTGTAATTCTTCCTTTGTAGTTGAGTTTCGTATACTTATGGTGTTTTCCAAGACATTCTACACATTTTCAATTGGGTTTATGCCTGGTGAATTGCCTGGCCAAGGTAGTACACCCAGATTTTTAGATTCAAGGTATCGCATTATACTTTTTTCCTTATGAGATGGTACATTGTCTTGTATGAAAGTATATGATCTTTGAGTCGGATCCAATGAACCAATATAAGGTACTAAATAGTTTTGTAAAACTTTTTAACGAAATATAGTGGTCCCTATGCTTCTGTCGTAACACACGACCAAACCATTAGAGATGAGGGTGTTTAATAGATTTAATCGTACATGCCTCTTTGTAACGCTCCGAAGGACGTCAACGAACAAATTGATTTCTCTCCATTAGCACTTCTAGCCGTGATTCGTCGCTATAAATAATCTAGGAAAAAGTAAAAAATGTAGAGAACCATTAAGCGAACCGTGAGGATGAATTTAACGAAAAATACTAATGATAAATGAAATTTACCTTTCCCCAATTTTCAACTGTATATTTTTTTATATTCTTTAGCCCATTGAAATCGTGTCACTTTCATTTTAGATGTTAGTTTTGGCTTCTTTGCCGGACGTCTGCATTTCAAGCCTGCTTGATGAAGACATCTACGGACTGTTCGGGCTGATATTTGTATACCTTCTCCACTAAGAAAACGATGTTCTGTGGCCACTTTTACTATACGACGATCATCTCTTACGTTTGCCGGCACAGTATGTTTTGCCTCTACTTGTACTAGGAATATTCTCCTTAATTAATTTCGCAATTCTCAGAACAATTTGATGTGATACACCCTCTATTTGTACAACTTCTCGATGAGAGAACTCTCCCGTCTCTAGAAGAGCAGAAATTCGTGCTTTTTTCTCTGTGGTTATATCCTTCTTCTTTCCCATTATGATATATCATAATTGACCGCGAAAATAGATGCACACAAATAGAATTAAAACTGTTTCAAATGTAATTGAAAATGTGCAGAATGTCTTGAAAAACATGAAAAACTCAACTACAAAGGAAGAATTACAACAACATATTGGAGATGTATGGCGTAATAGCAGCGAAATCAAAAAAAAAAAAACAATAAAAAGCTGCATTGGCAGTATGCCAAAGAGGATTGAGGAAATAATAAAACATAAAGGAGGAACAAGCAAATATCAGTAAATATATGTTCAAATTATACTTACTTGCATGTTGTATGTAATTAAATAATAATATTGCCAACATTACCAACTGTTTTGTTTAAATTTTATCCCAAAGACATAATATTTTTAAGTGGTCCTAATTCAATGGCCAGGGGATGTATACATGAAAGTAGTCAGCTCAATTCGGTAAATTTACTCCACGCAAGCAAATAACACTTTGTAATTATCCTAATTGTCGCATTAACTGCATTACGTGATACATTCGACAATGATTACATGTAGTAGTTTATCCAATCTAATCATTTAAATAGGCACTGTTCCTCACAGTATACAGTGTACACCGAAAATTATTTATTTAAGTCAATGTATTGTGTACAATAATTTTTAGAGTATATTGTATACATATAATTAAATAAAGTGATTGCTGTAATTTGTGATCTATACCAACAAAAACGTATTTTAAGCCGACACCGTGCGAAAAAGATACAGTTTATTGGTGAAGCACAACACTGCACCTTTTTGATTACGAAAATAACAGCATTTATTGCATATTAGACTATCTCCATTACCTTTGGCTTGTAACTGGTTTAGCACCATATAAAAGAACATACAATGTATCAAGGAAACTATATATTTATGAGCCAACTTCAATTACGTTGACACAAACTTACATCATTTTAGGTATTTTCAGTAATATGTGCTATTTAATCTACAGGAAAAGCTACTGTATCCATTGGAAACTATTCCACGTGAAGATCCACGAAACACAGTAGCCAGTTTCCATTTAATGCATCATGCCATGTAATATAGAAAGGTTTCCAAATTAATATCAGTAAGACTTTTATGCTTGATAAAATCTATTTGAGAAGTGGGAATACAGTAGCTTTGCTTGTTTTACTTTTGCTTTTGTAAGGGAGACTGGTTTCAATAGGGAAGTTGCATGAAATTTTACTTGCTGTACAAGTTGTGTGTAATAACTATTTAGGAATAAAGATAGATCATTTTCTAAGAATATTCATCCAAATTTGACCATCTTAAAAGAATCCTTAAGATTTAAATGATGATTTGATTTAAAACGCACTAGCGATTGGTGTAATGCCGACAGGTCGCTTTCTTTTAGCCCCAAACACCAAAGCGGATTACTTATTTTCCTTTTACAAATACGTATGATTTAGATATAAAATTAAATTATTTAACTCTTTTTTTGGTTTCAAACAGTATCCGGGTACTAAATAATAGCGATTTCAGCATTGCAACTTCATTTAATTACTATAACTATTGTACAATCATACAATGTATCAAGCACATTGTTATGTCAAAGATACAAAACGTCATATCTTTCACATTCAATTTAGTTTTTAATGTAAAAAATGTCAATGCAAATACACTTCTACCAACGTCAAATAATGATGTGGTTGATTATCACTTTCGTTTGAAATGACAGATTTCTTTTTCAATCTTTGTGACTCCAGTGAAATGTTAATAATCAGAAGAATAACACACAATCAGTGACTTAGAGCACATTAACTACTTAATTGTGAAATGAATTGAGTGTAGATAATATGAAAAGGCAATATGTATGTATTTGTAAAATTCAACATAATTCACTTTTAGAGGGACTTCTAGCAAAACAGGTTTTAACTTCACTTTTATATTTTGCAGCTAATATCACATTATATACAGTTCCACTGTTCATGATGCTAGAATACGGAGTCGTCGTTGTTGGAAGTGGACCTACATACCAAGATTATATCCTGACAATATTCTTCATATTCGTACTGTATTCATCGCTAATTTCGCTAGTATCAATCCATCTCAAACAAAGGAACATTTTCCAATGCTTTCTCGAAATCCATCTAGTAGATAAAGCATTGAAAAATTTGGGCATCAAAGTAAACTACATTTTACTAAGAAGAATAAATAAAAGCCTAATATTTGCTTCCTCTGCTTCATATATCATTTTCTTGATGTTTTTCTTACCAGCAAAAAGATCTCTTTCCATGATAGATATTGCCAACTCCTTATGTTTCGGATTAACACTCGCGCCGAAAATTACAGCTTGTTATTACATTATAGTTCTAGTGGGTGTAACTGGAGTTAAATTCGTTAACATTAACCAAATCTCATTTAGACTAACTAGGACCAAAACATGGAATCTCAGAGATGCCATTAAGATTTTGAAGGAGATCGGTTTTTTGCATTATAAATTGTGTAATATAGCTACAATGATCAATAAAACCTTTTCGTATCCACTGTTCGCTGTAATAACATCGCTTTTACTACTTATTAATACAGCTGCTATCGTAGATATAACGACCTTTAAAGATAAAGCTGTCTCCACTATCTTTTGGACAGTTTTTGACGCTGTTTGCATGTTTGGAATATTAGTAGTTTGCGAATTAACAAAATATCAGGTAAAAAAATTATTATTGTTTATAGAATATGACGATGAGTTTTAATTTCAGTCAAATAGAACAGGTAAAATTCTTTGCGAAACTGAATTAGCTTTCTTCAATAACGATATTGCCGAAGAGGTAAGAATCTTTTAACATGTTATATTATAAATTCTTATAGACTTGTTTAATAGGAAATTCGTATATTGTCCCAGCTTCTACACAAGAAGGTTAACTTCACTACAGGAGGTAGCATAAACATTGGGTTTTCTTTAATATACGTGGTTGGTATTTTAGGATTCCTAATTGATGTATAAGACAACCTTTTATAGTCGACTCTGATCTAGTTTTAATATTACTTTTAGTTTAAAAATATTAAGATGATATTTTAGGAAAAGGTGCTTTAACTTTGAAAATATAAATATTAAAAAGCATGTCATAAATCTTAGCTTTTCTTGAAATTGTAATGCTTTATTTCACCGAAATTTTCCAGAACTTGAAAGATAATTCTAATTTACTTCATTGTGAAGTACCAGTCTAAACTTTTCCAACAAGGTCTCGTGTAAAAGTAAAAACACATATTTTTGCAAAACTTAAAAAAAAAATAATATCAATTGCCAAATGTATTGTTTCCTTCTTTTTCAGTTCATCAATATCCTGTCACTGACGATAATTCTAATCGAAAATATTTGGTAAACAGATCAATCTTTATTTAGATCCTTTTTATGGATTCGCAAGTTTCCTTCGATTCGATGTTTACAATATTTGAGTGCATCTCTTGTATTAAAATTATGTATTATATATTGTTATGTTACAAATAACAATTAAAAGATTTGAATTGGGGAGATAATCAGTTTTGTTTTTATTTTAAGTTTTTACTTACAAAAAAAAGAAATGAGTTTAATCTAATTAAAATTACTTACAGTTATGTTGCGGCGTGTTTTTTGTACGTGTGTGTGTGTGTAGAATCCTACTGGTTCCTTCTTCCCTCTTCTTGGTAAAATCCTCTTATTTTGAAACCCTTTAATGGTTTTCTCCAATTAAATTTCTTCAAATTACTTCTTAAAATTTTCCAACTGATTGAATATTCTTAACAATCGTTGGTGATGTTTTATAGTTCACTTGAAATGCTTTTTATATATTTGCACTGATAACTTTCACGATATTTTAGCTTTTATGTCGCAATTTCCTAAAAGTCGCAGCTGACGTAAGTGATTTTAACGGTTATTTCCAAATACAGTGTGTTTTTTGTGTGTGTATGTGTCATTTTTACAAATAATGTTTTCAAAATATAAATGACTTAAAATAAGCTGAGATTTCAATTCTCCCCTATCATTAACTGAGTCTTTTTTTTAAGAAGTAAATGATTGATAATATAAATAATCAAAATGTCGGAACTCGAATATTAATGGAAAATAATTCAAGTTCCGCATAAAACTCTATTAAAATCTAATATCGGCGAATTTTGATATATTATTAATTAGAATGACTTTAACATACGCTGTTCACATTGGAGCATCCTACTACAATATATCGTATTTTGTAGAAATCAACATAATGTATACATTTTTTAAGTAACTAATTACGTCGTAAATACCAACGAAATCATGGATTTTCACATTTCACCGACGGAAGCCAATGTGCGAGGTGTGGCAATTAAATAACCGGACTGGTGCTACAAAACATTTTATTGATCATCAATTACATTACAAAGTTTATCCCCTTCAATGTACTCTCCTTGCCTATCCCTACAACGCTCCATACGAATTTTCCACTGTCGAAAATAGTGCTGGAAGTCCGTTTCTGTCAGCTTGCTGAGAACCTCCGTCGCTTTCGCTTTCACCACTTCCACACTGTCAAATCTTGTCCCCTTAAGCTCCGATTTTACCTTAGGAAATAAAAAAAAAGTTACAGGGTGCCAGATCGGGCGAGTACGGTGGGTGGTCCAACACGGTGATGCCGGATTTCGCAATGAACGCCTTCACAGACAAGGCGGAATGGGTTGGCGCATTGTCTTGGTGGAGCATCCAGGATTTGCTCTTCCACAAATCGGGTTTTCGTCTTCTCACTCGTTCACGAAGGGTTTAGCATGAGCTCAGACACTCAAACGACGATTTCCGCGAATGAATTTACCAATTTCCTGAATGCTATAGTCCATTTTTGATGTTGAGGGTCGTCCAGGCCGCGGATGGTCTTCTGTCGTTTCACGTCCCCCTTAAACCTTTTACATCACTCAAAAACTTGTGTGCGCGATAAACACTCACTTCCGTACACTTCCTTTAGCATGAGCTTCTGTAGCAGTTTTTCTCAATTTCACAAGAAACTTGAGGTTAACTCGTTGCTCGATCTGAACACTCTACATTTTTCCGATACAACGTTAGCGTAAGGACTTGAACGGACGATTGCTACAGCAAGACTGAGCGACGTACTACCGTGCTCATTGAGCTCAGGGCGGGGGGAGCATCTACAAGCACAGACATGTTTAAACCTACCGTGGCGTGCTCGCCGTTTGCCGATAGTAACACCAGTCCGGTTATTTAATTGCCACACCTCGTATATTAATTAATTAGTGTACGTATTCAGCACATAAGAATATTGTCTGTCAAATAATATATTTACAGACAAATAACATCTAGGTATTAAAAGGTAACTTCGACAGAAAATTATCATTCCCAATGTCTCCGGTGGTTGCAATGATTACGAAATCTGTGATTTTTTTAAATAAAAGAAAACAACTCTGTGGTTCAGGACTTTTCTTTGGTATTAAAGCTTGTTTAGAATGCTACATAATGACAATGAACCAATGACGTAGTTATTTTTCAAAATAACGCCTTAGAAGCAGTGCTATTATTACACTGGGCAACAACATTTGGAAAAATGTCTGCTACCGAGATTAAGATAGTGATTTCTTAATGAATTCAATGATCTGAACTCGATTATGACTAAGAAAGAGCTGAATTAGCTACGGTTTCTTTGTAGTGAGTACGCATCTTTGAGAGTAAGTATATATTTGTTAATATTTTAATACATGTTAAGAATACTTTAATCTGTTTAGGGCTTTTACTTTCGTTTGGTCTGTTTTTTGTAATTGACGAGGGGCGTAGCTCTGATGAGTGTTCAACAATAATCAGCTAGCATTGACGCGGACCATTCACCCTGATATCGATATTCCATCTTAGCAATGTCCTGATGGAAATGTTCGCCGTGCTCATAACTTATTTGACTTGTCTGCAGTTATTAGGGAAGAAATTTAAGTGAGAGTGAAGTAAGTGGATCTTTAAAGATATATTGCAGCCGAATTCATTCAAACAAAACCAACATGTCGTCCATCAGCTCCTTGTAGTTTTTGGCCTTATCAAATTTTCTGCAACTTGACAGTACGCATCCTAAACTTGTATTTCTTTACTTCGAGGAAATTTTTCCGGCTAAACCGGAAGTATAGTAATAATAAAAAAACTCAAAACCAGATGCATTATGCCTCATTACACTTACCTGCAAAGTTTCATCAATATCATCGTTTCCGTTTTAAAGATATTTACTTGGTTCCATACTTTATCTCAACCTTGTATTAATAGTACTAGATGTGTCCACTAAAAAGAAGAACAAGATTGAATGGGATAACTCTCCTGCATATTTATCGACAAATGACTCCTTCAATTGAACTCATTTCAGATAAAATGGCAGAGAAACCACGAAAAATTTACATTCGTTTGTCATAACTAGTGACTATTGTTTTCTTGTACCTCAATAAAGTTAGTATTGATTGATACTCTACTAAATTGAGCTTGGAATAGAATAAATGCGTGGTATTGCAAAAAAGGGGACGTTATAAATAATAAAAAAGCATTTTCGAATATTGGAAAATCTGTGTTATCGCAATTTCCATTTGTGTTACACGTAGCCTTGTTAAATTTAATTCCATCAGAAATTAAAATGCTTTCCACCCCTTCAATGAAAAAATTTGCATGAATTTGAACACGGGCTTGTGTCGATCTGGACGTATTTCAATTATACCTTTTTTTTTTAATTTGAATAAAGCGAAATATTTGTAAACTATGAATACAAAACAGTTATACAGTAAAAAAAGATAATCCAACTAAAATATGCAACAACACGTTAGAGTATATTTTTTAGAAGAAAAATCCATTATTTAGTCATTCACATGAGCATACGTCAATAACAGGGGTACCTTTGTTTCTGAAACTGTTTTAAATTTAGCCCAATGTTTTATGTGTACAGACTGAGAGTCGGTCCTACAGTCGCACCTATCTTGATCGGATATATTCGGAACGGGAGAGGGGATATTCGTTCATTACCCAATTATGTATTATGTCATGTCTTTTAACTGGATGGATGCCTCTTCGTTGCAACAAAAGAAATTTGTGATACGAGGTGTGGCAGTTAAATAACCGGACTGGTACTACTATCGGCAAACAGTGAGCACGCCACGGTAGGTTTGAACATGTCTGTGCTTGTAGATGCTTCCCCCATCCTGAGCTCGATGGGCATGGTTGTACTGTCGCTCAGTCTCGCTGTAGAAATCGTCCGTTCAAGTCCTTACGCTAGCGTCGCGTCGGAAAAATGCAGAGTGTTCAGATCGAGCAACGAGTTAACCTCAAGTTTCTTGTGGAACACAAGGTTCTAACCACCCTTTCAGAATGAGTGAAAAGACGAAGACCCGACTTGTGGAAGAGCAAATCTTGGATGCTCCACCAAGATAATACACCAGCCCATTCCGCCTTGTCTGTGAAGGCGTTCTTTGCGAAATCCGGCACCCACCGTACTCGCCCGACCTGGCCCCTGTGACTTTTTTTTATTTCCTAAGGTCAAATCGGAGCTTAGGAGGACAAGATTTGACAATGTGGAAGCGGTGAAAGCGAAAGCGACGGAGATTCTCAACAAGCTGACAGAAACGGACTTCCAGCACTGCTTTCGACAGTGGAAAATTTGTATGGAGCGTTGTAGTGATCGGCAAGGATCGTACATTGAAAGGGATAAATTTTATAATGTAATTGGTGATCAATAAAATGTTTTGTAGCACAGTCTGGTTATTTAGTTGCCACGCCTCGTAAAATTCTATTATTTAGGCCACTCATATTACCCTTTATTTAAAACTAAATTTTGAAACTGTACGCCATATAAGTTAGAAATTAGGAAAATTATGGTTGTTTATATCCGTGCACACATAAAAGAGGCGCAGAATTATAAAATCAAAAACGAGATTTCTTACTTTGCGTAGCGGTAAAAGTATAACCACAATTATCTTTTAGTAAAATAGTGAAGCAGTTTAATATTTTAGATTTTATTGTGCGTAAAATAAAAAAATAAGTACCATTAACTTAAATTAAATAAGGCTAATGAAATTTTTCCCGATGACAAATATCGAAGGCTGGAATGTTGTGAGAAAGCTATGGATTAGTGTAATAATGATGAACATTTTATTAAAAATGTTTTCTGATGAATCTTCATTTGCCGTGTATCATTATCCACCTGTGTCACGATATTGATTGTATGTATGTATGTACGTTGTAAGAGTATGGTTTCAACAGGATGGATGTCCTGCTTATACAGCTGGAATTGTGCGAGAATATTCAATAAACACGTTTGTATTGAAAATCTATTAAATTAATCAAATTTTACATATTGCATTTACGAACAAACCAGTTTCTAAGACTTATTTTATATGCTTGATTCTTTAATTAAACCCAACAAAGTTTTCATTCGAGACTATTGTTTTTATGAAAAAACACACTATTATAGTTTACGATCGCGTTTCTCAAACGTTTTTGAACACACACTTGCAAGTGGCAAGTTGTGTTTCGTCGTGAATATGAAAATGGATGGAAAAGAAACGAAATGTATGACAGGTTGCAGAAATAAAGGCATAGGTATTCGTACTACAGTTGCATAAGTATTTAGTCCGGCGAGTCCAACGCAGCGCTTAAATAGTGCTCGGTTTGTGATAATGCCGCGAACGGACACAGCATTGGCTGATTTTAATACGCACTCATGAATGATCCAGATGAAAAGATTTTATTACAAATTTCTTTTGTTGTAAAAAAAAGATATCGATTCTGTAATATACAATCGGTATAATACGAAAAGGGCAATACGTCAAAATTCAAACGTCATCTATACGTAACTGACAGTTAAGAGCCGTGACACAATACATATTTCAGTAATGAACGACTATGCCCTCTCCTGCTCCGAATGCATCCGATCAAGCTACGTGCGACCACAGCATCAACTCTCAATCTGTATATACATACATATACAATAGTCGTGTGCAGTGAAAACCGGTTGGCAACTGGCTAAAAAGCACTGCCGACACATGAAATTAAATTTGCAAAGCTTTTCATGCGACCAAGTCAGAATGACGCGGTGTGTTTTATTAGTTATTTATCTAGAGCAAGGTATCGCCAAATACCATTAGGATATGTTTGCTACATAGTATCTTTCGAAAAGGAGGAAACGGTCAATAACTTTATTTTGAGATTTACAAGAAGACGATTAAATAATTTCACGTTTTTGCGATTACTGTGGATATGCAATCTCTTGTCTTTGAGTGTACAGCAGTGGACAAGAAGATTTCACCTTCATGTTTTTTCAATGCAATTGTTTTAAAATTCATTGTATCGATCTGAATTTTTTACTCGTTATAGTGTATCTCACATCATAAGTCAGCCAATGTTTCCCAAATTCCAATAGCTGGAACGATAAAATACGAAATCGACATTTTTGATCGATAGATTAGGTAGTTCTTATTTCTAAAATTTGTTTCACGTACAGTTTCTGTTTTGTTTCATTTTTTATCAATATCCATTGTTTTTAGGGGAGAGTGGGGCCACTTCGGTTACATTTTGCTTTAACAAAAGTACATATACCGGATTATAAAAGAATGAGAGTAATGAATCTACGCCCATCTTTAAACTATATTTTTTGGTAACTATAAATAACGATGTAATTTTATTTGAAGCCACTAGTTTGCTTGTATTAATAATCTTAAGACCTGATGTTTTTTGTCCGATGTAACCCCTGATAGGAGTCAGTTTGGACAAATTGTTATTCGTACAGTACCAATAATGAGTGCGTAACTGTATGTAGTATGTATATTTAGGATAAATACACATATATAGAACTAATTTTATTATAAATAAATTTAAAAAATACACAATTTTTTTTTGGGGATATTAAAAAATAAACATAATTATAACTTCTTGGATTATGTTAGAAAAGAATAACTTTAAATATAAAAACTAAATCCATATAAAAAATACCGTTAAGTTCTGACTTCCCTATTCGGTTTAGTCCCTAATCCATTCGGTTTAGTCCCTAGTCCATTGCCAATATCATCATCACTGGAATTTCTCGAATCTCCATTTTGCCGTAATTGTTTGTGCTTTCGTCCGAACTTACCCGCTTGTTTGAATTAACCCCACATGTATTTTAAAAAGATTAATTATACAAACTATATCCAGTCATATTAACAAAACTGTATACTTTAACGTATATTACTGTACTAAAACCAGAAAGAATATGAAATAATTAGGAACTAGACACACTATTTTAAGAAAATGAATTAAACTTACCTCTTATGCGATAAAAACAACAATTGTCAGCGACAATCACAAAAGTACTGGTAACAAGTTCAGTTTTAGCTGACGTAATACAGGTTACTAAGAACTATCTAGGAGATTTTTAAAAAAATCAGTATCAGAGCAAATATCTGAAATGTCCGAATTGGCCCCGCGTACGAATTGATCCCACCTCCCCCTACGTTGATATCGAGCACTTTCACGCACCATTAGTTAACCGATACAGAGAATAACGCCATCGTTCAGAGCCACCTCCAAGGGCTCGCCCACTAACAGCTGGACACCTTTGACGTTCAAAGGTCGACGATATAGAAGCTGATGAAGAGGATTGGGAATTCTGGCACCGCTTTTCGTCGTTGTGTACCAGGTCGACCCAATAACGTTGATAGAAAGGTCATCATGCTGTCTCGGGAAGATCCTCGTCACACTGCTGTCGACATATCTCGCGAGTTGAACGAACTCTCCGACATCAGTCAACGTCATCTGACAGCTGCTGGTCTCCGTGGATGCTGTCCCGTGCGCAAGCCATTTTGACAAGAACAAGAAGGCAAATCTCGCCTTCACCTCCATTTGAATTTGACTCGTCAACAGTGGCTAGATGTGTTGTGGACCGACGAAAGCAAGTTTCTCCTATTCGGCAGTGACAGAATAAAGTACACTCGTCGGCCCATATGCGCAAGATTCCATCCAAAGTTCCAAGTACCGACGGTGAAGTAAGGTGTGATGATGTGGAGTGCATTCAGTGGAAGGAGGTTCGATCTCTTGCACAAGATGGATGGAGTAATGGACAGAAAAGTTTACACAGACATATCGCTTCCATCTGCCGGGGTAAATCTCCGTCGTAGATTCACAATGCAGCAAGACATAGCAACAAGACCGAAGCATGCCTCCAAGGATATCAGGAGCTGGTTCAACAGGAAGAGAATCACTGTCATGGAGTGGCCAAGCTAAACTCTGGACTTGAACCCAATTGAACATTTGTGGGAGGAGTTGGAGAGACGACTGGCACACAAGAAGGCGAAAAATGCCTCGGAGAAATTTGACCAACTGAGGGAGAAGTGGGCCAAGATTTCGCAGTCCGTACTCGAAAAACTGATCGACTGCCGAATTGTTATTGGCGATTCTCCATTATTTCACCCGGTTATTACAATGTTTTATTTTATTTTGTAGTTGTCAAAGATTTACTGTTGTTTGTCGAAACCAATATAAATGTCAATTTCATAAAAAATTGTATACGTTTCATGCCCAAAACGGGAATATCGTTCATAAATACCTACTAGATTTAATCCAACGCTGAAGTCAATTGATAAACTTTGAAATGAGTTACGTATAAAAAAACACTAAGGTGAAATCCTTTTGTCCGCTACTGTACTACATAGCGGATCATACGTACATCTAATAGATATTTGTAATTTTCCGGCTTCCTAACAGATACTTTCCGGATTATTCGCGATTACTATCTTCCGAGGAAATGGTCAAGACCTATACAAGAGCTTCAAACGGATTTTTCCGTGTTCTAAATCCGTTTCAACTACTTCTACAATTTCCAACTCTCCTCAAAAGAGCCGCAAGCACTCTTCCTCGCTGCGTCCGCTAGCTGCATCGCAATATGTTACGTCGATATACGATTTCGACGTAAGCTAGAAAGATTTACCTACCTATGTGTACGGACACACATACTGGAGAGCATTTCTTTTGAGCGATGACCGCACGGCACTCTTCGCTGCCAAATCCGGTTTAGAATCCTTCCGGTGAGTCTTTAGAGTTAGTAGATAGGCAAAAGATTCATACGGGTTTGGTTGATAGGTTGGGTACTGTGTTGCATTGCGGGACTATCTGAACGAGGTAGAAGTTTTTAAAACTCCACATTTTAAGACGTTTAAGAGTTGATTGATTCCAAGGAAGATACTTTAGTTATTGCTTGTGTATCGTTTATTTATAAGCAGACACTTAATTTGCCTCTAGCATCAATAGCATTAACGTCCAGAATTTCCTTTTCAGATCAAGGCTTAGGTAAATTACAATATCCGTCCAAGTCAAGCTTACGGAATGAAACACATTGGTAAACTTGCAAACATTTTGAAGCATAGTTTAATTTAAGATATACAGGATGTCTCACAAGTAACTCATCGACTTATAAGAAGCAGGCCAATTCGTTCTTTCGAAAACTAAACCTCAAAGATCTTTATCCACTTACACTACCGGGCATAAGTATCTGCGCCCCCGAAATTATTGCAAAAATCATTAAAAACTAACGCAAAACTGAATACATACGTTTATTTACATATACATATATAATTACATATTTTTAACACTGTGCTAGCTGCAAGGCGCAACTAGCTGGGCACCCTGTGGGTAAACCTAATTCGAGTACGCTGAATCGAATGGTGCCAACCGTTTTTAAAAGTTGGCTCGCGTTTTCGAGCAATTTCAATTTAAAAAGTTTAGGCCCAAAGAACCTTCTGGAACATTCTGGAATTTTCTGGAAAATCTGATCAATGGCCGAACTGCTTTCTGGAACCTTCGAAAACCCTCCATGGACCGTTCATGGACCATTCGTGAACCGTCTAGAAACTTCCATCACCGCTATTGCCACTTGGTCAATGGGTATATAAGCGGCGCTGTTTACCGCTGAAAGCTGTCTGTTTTCAGAAGTCAAAGTGTTAACATCTAAATATTAAAGCAAATAACCCAAACCGAAGTGAATAGTGAAAAGTTCGAGATTATTCATTGTATTGGCTTGTAAAATCAATTAATTTGAAATATCAAAAATGAATAAATGTTCTAAATTGAATACCTTTTGTTACGTTTGTGGAAAATTCGTAATTAAGACTACACGGCGTAAAATAAATGCTGAAACCTCTGATTCGTATCAACAATATTTCTCACAAAATATTTCCACTGACGTGTATTGTTTGTACAACATGCGTTTTGAATTTGAATAAATGGACAAAAACCGGAGTCGCTATGCGTTTTTTGGGGGTCTTTTTGGGCCTAAAACTTTTAAATTGAAATTGCTCGAAAACGCGAGCTAACTTTTACTTTCACTCCCGAGTGCCTTGTTGCAAAAAAAAAGTCTCCAATTCGAGCACAGTGTAATGGGAGCATTCTCGCAATCAACTTTAAAGTTTCCGGTGTTATCCAGTCCATGCTTCTTGGAGCTTCTTCCGCATATCAACAACCGGTGTTGGTGTTGACCTTCTCATAAAGTTTAGCAAAATTGGATATTATGAAAATGGGCCTATAATTAGATAGAAATTCACGATTGCCCTTTTTGGGCAATTTTGGCCGTTTTCCAACGTACAGGAAAAGTACAAGATGAAATTGAAAGATTGATAATGACTTTTAAAGGAAACGTGAAAACAAATCTACACGCATAGATCAAAAAACTGGGTGACATATCATCATCTGCGGTACATTTGTTAGGAAAAGTAGCCATTAGTGTAATAATGAAACAGTTCACTAAAACCCTTACCACAACACTTAATTCGTACTGGACGCACGTTTCGATAGCCAAGCTATCATCATCAGCAGCAAGACTGAACTGTTCTGAAGAGTTCAGTTCAGTCTTGCTGCTGATGCGTCCAGTACGAATTAAGTGTTGTGGTAAGGGTTTTAGTGAACTGTTTCAGTGTTCCAGTGCCACAGTTTTAGAGTATCCGTTTAGTGTTTATTAGTGTAATAAGTTCATCTTCGCTAACCAGTGAAAAGTGAATAAAGTAGGGGATTGTATTCGGGATAATACCAAGAGATGCTGCCCTCTGAGGTGTACACTGAAGAAAACATATTAGCGAAAGCATTAACGATGTCATTAAAATCGGTAAAGTCATTTCCATCACTTCCATCACTTGTGGAACGTCTTTTAGCGTGAAGAAGCTGCCATAGATGAGGAGGTGAGGTTTTTATAGAATCTTCAGTATTACCAGGATAATGAATATAACTATCATTAATTTGTGTTTTGATTAACTTTCTGACGAGCTTAAATTTTTATTTGTTTTTTTTTATTATTTTTATTTATTTTATTTTATTATTTTTTATTTTTGTTTTATTTTATTTTATTTTTATTATTTGGTCTGTTAGATTGGGAATTACAGAATATTTAGTTTAAGGTTTCAGTTATGTAGGCATGTCTTTCAGTTTTATAATACTTTTCCTTTAAGGATTAGGCATAAAAACAGAGGATAGGTTATTCAGCTGAACCTCTCCTTCAGATTTTATAATAGCTCATTGTTTTTCTCTCTTCTTTCCTGTAACTATTATGTCTCTAAATGTATCATGAAATAAAGAAATTTATTACTATTATTATTACATTTTTACTTTTAGTCCATTTGCTGAGGTAATTTTTTTTTGTATTTCGGATTACGAACGATATCTAAAGAAGATAAAAAGAGTACAATGAAAAATCAATTGTAAATGACACTAGATTTTGATTCCATAGAAGTTTTATTATTCAAGTTAGCCCTGAACCACCTTTTAAATGGAAGAATTACTAACAACAAAAAGACAATTCAAGTTTCTGTTTTCCAGTAATAAATTAGTTTCAAATCTAAATTTCAGCATGTATCAGAATAAAGAGAAAATTCTATAGAGCTTTCATTAACTGTTTGATTTCATTTGGAACAATATTTACCGAAAATATCACTCGCAATTAGGTGCGTATTGATTCGACCAGCTTCGGCAGTCGGGCATTCACTCGCAGCGCTTAATAATTCAGCTAATTTAGAGCAAATTCGTCGATATTTGTACAGCTACGAAACATACATACACGTGCATATATAAAATGTATTTGCCTTCGTCTGCAAATATTTTTTCAACGATATAACTCGAACAAGTATTTAAATCGATATCGAATCCAAAAAGATGTACTGCGTGAAAGTCGGTTCATGAAATTAAATTTCCGCTTCGCCAGTTTTCAACGGACCGGCGTTTTAAGATATTTTTTCCGGACGGTTGAACAGTACAACATTGTTTTTTCGATTGATTGAAGTGGATACTGGAAATGGGGAACGATATCAGGTAAAATGTTCAATTAAAAACGAAAGAAACGTTATAAAAGTGGCGTAAAAATATCGGGGGAATTTGATACATCTAGCAACATAAATTAACTACCTATGATAAAAATACACAAGATCCTGAACTAAAATATTTTTATTTTGAATTTAAAATGGTAATATTTTAAATACGTTTATTAAAAAAAAATACTTACATAAAATTTAATTTCATTCAAGAAAATCTTTCTACCGGGTGATCCAAGATAGGTGGCGAGGTGCCATATATGAGGAACTAAGAATCGTATAGCTGTGGGAAAAAGATCTTCATAAGAAAAGTGGGCATCATCAAGAAAAAATTCTGGAAATTATTTTTCCAGTTCCAGTTCCCATTTCTACCGCTACATAACCACTACAGTCATAAAAAAGGATTTTTCTAGAAAATATACGAGGGGTAATGTTTTATAATTAAATTGGCTGTAATTTCGGTTTTGAATTAACCGAATTTGATGAACAATATCTCATTTGAAAGAGGTGTCTTTACTGTTTGCCAGAGGTAGTAATTTAAAAAAATCACAGTTTTTTGTGCGAAGGAAGGTCCGGAGAACAACAATTAGAAATCAACAAGGACGCTAAAAAATACTAAAACAAGTATAAATGAGGCTTAGTTAAATGTGAAAAAAGTTTAAATAAATTTTTCGATTTTACATCGCATACTTGACCATGTAAGAATTAACATGTTATTAATTATTCTTTTGGCGATAATTCAAACACCAATAGATATATCAAATTGCTTCTTTAACATTTTTTCTTGGAAATTTAATCTCAATTTAATCTCAATTTAATCCCAAAAAAAATATGGTATAATAATTTCTGAGCAAAATTATAAAAAATGACACCCTCTAGCGATGGCTTTGAGAATCAATAGGTCATGGTTGTTTTTTTTATTGTAATTAGTAAAGCTTCCTCTTTCAAATGAGATCCTGTTTTCTTATGAAGCTTTTTCCCCACAGCTATACCACTCTTAGTTCCTCTTATATGGTACCTCGCCACCCATATTGAATTACCCGGTATATATATAGAAAGAAAATTAAATAAGATATAAAAGCGAAAGTGATGTTTTTCAATTTTCAACCTACCAGAATCTTTTTCCTTCATCATCAACAATAACCAAAGCAACATATCCGGATTAGTGTTCTTTATCTTTATGAATACGGTCTCCATTTCAGTGACAATTCATGCAGATTAAACGTGGAACGTCGTCGTCCATGTTTACATAATTAAACCCGTTGTCAACGTCTTCCTCACCGCCTTTTCTCCTCCACCCACCACCCTGCCCGTCTCGGATAACAACAGCCGAAACTTGGAAAAGAAGAAGACAAGGTGAAGACGCGGTAGTAGACATCGGCGGAAGGTAAATATATACAGGATAAATTATTTAAGTTGAAAGAGCCACATATCTTGAAAAATAATGTATTTCGAAAAGAAATGTTTTTAATTAAAAATAGTATTACTATTTTATAACTTGACTTGGAGCAAGCGATTTCATCTACAAAAAATTGGGATGATGAAGGGTGTAAAATTATACAGTCATCTTTAAATTATCTCTCAGTTTTCTTAAACTTTTATTTTGTTAAATAATTTTCGATAACATTGTATATTACTTTTGAGCAATAGTGTATATGTCTCATTAATCGATTAAACTGGAACTTTTGTAACGATATGCTTTAAGAATATTTTGCTTGTACGCGTCACGTACTAGGTCGCGATACATCATCAGCGAGAAGTGCAACGTCATGCAAAATTTTGGTATATAACCCCCTTGCTCCTTCACGGCGAATTTTACACACTCGACGAGTATTTAAGTACCATACGATAAACTTTATCTTATTTTATTTATACAGTGTTTGACTTTTCCTGTCTGTGTTATACATTTACATGTGCGTTTTGTCCTATTCTTCTTTATATACTTTTTATATCTACATAGATTTTATTTATTTACGTATTTATGTATCACTTTATATATACATTTATATTAACAACGTTAATGCCTATGATAGGTCATGACAGAAAATAAATTATTATTATAAAAAAAAAAAAATATCCCGTAGACAGTCGGCATATGCAAGCAACTGTGGAATACTTCTTACCGTTTCCGTTTAAGCTCATATTTTGACTTGTACCATTTCTCACAGTGTAAATATTTAATAATCTAATTTAGAAAACATTTAAAATCGTACCCGGCACATATACATCGCTCGTAAATACTGTGAGAATTTATCTTTTCGTCTTGTGTATTTGTCACCGTAACGGTGTTTGTTTTATTTTTTTTTTTACGATTTCTATCACTTATTTATTTATTCGTTAGTAACAATAATTACTTTTGATTTAAAATAAAATTGTTTACTTTTACTTACTCTTTTTATTCCGTCACTGGATTCTGGACACATTAGTTACCCCCGGTAGATTGTTGATGGACACCGTACTCGACACCGACGTAAATTCACTTTTAACTCACTAAGTCCGCAATGAACATCATTAATTAATACACACGTAACGATTAGTTATTTAGATAATCTAAATATTCTGACGGTTCTCAAAATTGTTCCCCTCGGCAACATCTATGAGCAGAATGCGCAACTATCTTCATCTATATTGCTAAGGTCGCTAATATAGTATAGATTCCCTGTTAGCATTTGACAAAAGAAGAACCCTTACAAATTGAAAGAAAATAATTGAAAAGCAATTTATTTTCATCTTTCACACAAGTATAAAGCAACATTCATTAAGAGAATAAGTAGAACTGTTTCGTCGCATTTTACGAACGTTAAGGTTTAAAAAAAAAAGTAAACATGCGGTTGAAATACCAACATGGAAGACTTATTGAAAATCTAAAAAAGGAATGTAGGGCTGTCTCAAGTTAAATGATTCACTCTGTATAGTAGATATACGCGGCGCAAACACGGGACAGATTTCACGGAACAAAATTCAACGTTCCGCAGTAGTTATACCTACATATCACCATCATCTAGATGCTGGCGGAGCTCGACGCTCTAAACTCCGGGCAATTTCCGGCTAATGCGACGTTAGTATTCTGGACGAAATATCGCCTTTCCCCCGGGGCGAAATGACTTATTGTCTTCTTGGACGAGGACTCCTGAAAGCTGAAATCGTCAAGTTTTATGTGACATTAGCATATAAATAAGACCCCAGGCTTCGGGTACTGAGTTTTGCGCGACATCTATCCCGTTCGCCATCTTATTACGGAGTCTCTTGCTCCTCTGCATGACGTTTAGACAGCACGAAACTGAAAATAGTAGCAGCAAATCGTGCGTAAGCTTACTGAGCGATAACTGATCTGCTCCGGCAAAGTTAGTTGAATAAAGGAACAGTTATGCTATGTACAACTTTTGGAGACACGGCTAGAATTTATGACTCCCGCACCTAAAGAATTTTACCTTGACATGTTATAGTGATTCACTTTAATTTAATTTACATTACGCAAGGAGTAAACTGAATGAACTAGACATGTATCCCTTTTGTTAACAGTTATTTAACTTGCTAATATTGAAATTTGAAGTAGTAGTAACCAAATATATTAGTTGGTAACACAAGTAGATACACCGTTTAATTTTAAATTACCTACAGGTGATTTGAATTGATTCTTATTGTGGGTGTCCCAAAATTCACGCAAGAAGTAATTTTGATAGGTTTTTAATTAAAAACTTTTTATCCGATTCTAGTATATCACTATAGGATTATGTAGGAATAGATATACGTAAATGGCTCACGGCTTTGCTGGCACATACGCACTCTTTTCTCGAAATTTTCCATGACCGTTTTCCATAAATGTGGCTCAATTTCCTCCTTCAAGGCGTGGATGGTCGTGGGCTTGTTGTCATAAACCTTAGACTTAAAAAAAACCCAAAGAAAAAAGTCCAACGGGGTCAAATCACATGATCCGGGCGGCCAATTCTGATCAGCAAAACGGGAAATTACACGACCAGGAAATAACTCATACAATAATTGAATTGTTTCTCGGGCTGTATGGCATATGGCACTGTCTTGTTGAAACCACATGTCGCCCACATCCATATCTTGCAATTTAGACACAAAAAACTGGATTATCATGTCGCGATAGCGAGCACCACTAACTGTTATTGCCTGACCAGCCGCATTTTTGAAGAAGAATGGTCCGATGATGCTTCCAGCCCAAAATCCGCACCAAACAGTGACACATTGTGGATGCATTTATTTCTCAACAATCACTTGTGGATTTTCTGAATCCCAAATGCGACAATTTTGACGATTAACGAAGCCATCAAGATGAAAATGAGCCTCATCGCTGAAGATGATTTTGTTCGAAAAATCGGCATCCACTTGTTGTTGTTCCATAATCCATTCAACGAACTCTCTTCGCTGTGCGTGGTCAGTAGGCTTCAGTTCTTGAGTCAATTGAAGCATCTACTTGTTGTTGTTCCATAATCCATTCAACGAACTCTCTTCGCTGTACGTGGTCAGTAGGCTTCAGTTCTTGAGTCAATTGAACTTTGTAGGCATGAAGATGCAAATCTTTCGTCAGAATACGCTGTAGAGAGCTTCTCGAAATGTCCAATACTTGACCACGGTGCCGAATTGATGTTCCTCGACTCTCAGCAACACTCTCACGAACTGCCTCGATGTTTTGTGTTGAACGACTTGCTGAAGGACGGCCAGAGTATCTAAGATCACTAATTGATCCAGTCTCCTTGAATTTTTTAATTAATCTCTTCACAGTTAATGAAGTTAAATCACTATTCCGACCATATTTTGTACGAAAATTGCGAGCTGTAGCTGCCAAACATTCATTATTTTTAAAATATTACTCAACAATGAAGACGCGTTGTTCTTTCGTGTAGCGCTTCATTTTTAATAACCCTGAACCGTCAGCTGTCACGCTGTCTTTTTTTTCGTTGGCAACACTTTACCGCGCAAATAGCGCAAAATTCAAATTTTACGTGAATTTTGGGACACCTTTTATTAGACTATTGAATTTTATGGCTAGATCTAATTTTACATTATCGAGATGATAAAGGATATAAAATGACTGATTTGAGAAGATTGCAACCCTCCTGAAAGCAAGGCACAGTAGAAACAGTGGATTGCGAAGGTTGAATTGGCTCCAAAGAAGGCGGATACTGTTCTATTGGGCGGGAATGTAATGGCGACTGTTTATGGGATAGCCATGAGAGGTTAATCATCATGCAAAATGTCGCCTTTTGCGATATCAACCTTGACTGTTTATTTGACCTTGATTTTTTCAAAAATAAATGTTATTCTAAATTCGTAAATCTTCATGCAACTCTTCGCTTATTTCCAAAAAGAACGTTGTAGATTGACTTCTTCATGGAAGCAACCCAGAACTCACCACGTGGAGGTGGTTCCACCATCACTTCATCTTCAAGCCATTTCTCTTGGAAAACTTGAGGGTATTGACTTTTGATTTAAAATTTTGACAAGATATTTCTAGAGGCAATTCGTGATCTTATGAAGCCATTCCTTGCCTCATAACTACATACATACTATTGCTGATGCTTCCGTAACTAATTTAACGCAGTGTTCTATTGTTTGTGAGTGGAAAGGAAACATCAAAATACCAATTTCTATAGGAACATCCTGTATAATTAGCTGTAGCTTTTCATCAGAAATAGACACTGTTAATGGGGGTTCAGTGACTTTTGGTGACTGCCAGTCGATTAAGTATATATAATCTCCAGCATTGAAATTTATAACAGGAACTTCTCGAATTTTAGAAGTTGTTACGCGTGTTTGCCTACATTTTAATAACCTTCTTAGACCTAATTCTCTCATTGGTTTCTAGGATCAACTAACATAGCTAGCAGTATATTTCCGAGTGCGCAAAATTATGCCACACATTCTGGTAAGAATCGAGATTTTTTATAATGCCAAATATATGATAACTGCCGTTTTGACAGGGGGGCCTCGCTTTAATTTCAAACCATGTTGTAGCATAAACTTTGATGATGTATTCCGTTAAATTCTGAAGATTTGTTGTGGGATTTTCCGTTAGTACATATAGCCTTAGTATTCTGTTAGCCATTGCTAACCATCTGGAATGCATCATTCTACCTGGCTCCTTTTGATACAAACGTAATGGGATGTGACTTTTGGAAATTCCATGATTTATTCCATAAAGATATTGCTTCTTTTACAATTTTCAGGGCGATCTTAGAGAAACATTACTGTTTTATTTCTTCAATGTTATTTTGATGATATTGAAATTGGAAGTGATTATTGGATATGCCGCAATATAGTAAAAATGATTTATATTTGAAGTCGTTTGAGCAGCCAAAGCAAATTGGTTCATCTTTATCCCATACCGTATTGGAATTATCCAACATTCAACTTAATAGTGTAAGTAAACCAACATTCTGAAGAAATTTAAAAAAAATCATTCCCTGTATACCCAATCAATTTAAAATTATTGTAAGATCTACAAAAATATCAATAAAATTCTCATATTTTTAACCGTCAATATAACGTAAATTGCAAAATCTCAATACCTCATCTACTACAGCATTTTCCCCCGTTTCATTCCGCCAAATATAAATCGTCCTCAAAAGAAACGAATTTTCATTTCAACGCCCCCGATTACGGGAACTCGCCGTTGCCGTCGACTTCACCCATCTTTAAGATATCAACCGGTTAGCCTGAGGCCGAACTCCCCGTTTTCTCGAGTTAGTAGCTTCGGCGTCTGTCGAGATTTAAGCCCTTACCGTCACACGCAAATTTCGCTTCGACAATAATTTAATTCGGCTCGCTTCCATCACGCATATTAAAAAACTTTCGACCGCACGATGGAGCTGTCGTAAACGAGATTTTCGGAGGAAGCGCCCCCGCCCCATGTCGACGAGGTGACGGAATTCCAGTGGCGTAGTGCGAAAAGCTCAGCGGCAAGAACGAAAACGCAAAAATTGACTAAAATCGTATTGTAATTGTAATCGCTCCGTCATTACGACCTGGAGACAGAATAGGAGACAAATAAAGCAGCAGAGCAACTAATTCTTTGCAATAAAAGGAATTACATGTCTACAAAATCGGTGCAAAAGACGCTGAAATCAATTTTATAAAACAAGGATGGAATAAGAATGTCAGACTAGTTTGAAAATTGAATCTTGATTTTAGCGGCCTTGTTAATATAGGTTTTTCAACGGTTCATAAATATTTTTAACGTTTTGACAATTTCTTGTCTTCTTCAGAAATGTATGTTTCATTTTCTTTAAACTGTAAACTGTGGTCAATTATTTTGTCTTTCATTATACATTTGTTTTTTTGTTTTATATTACAGAAAACATGTCAACAAGCATAATACTTTAACTTTTTTTTTAAACAATAAAATTTTTACATTTTTCATTGTTTGGTTTTATATAATTAAAATGATTGCTATTAACATTTTGTCAGCTATCGAATGGGTGATTGTGAAGATCTCGATTCCTAGCAAAGCTACATATATACGAGAATTTTTTGTTTAAATGTAAAATCTTTTAGTAGGTAATCGTCAAACTGAATCCAATGTGAAACTGTATTTAAGCAATGTTTGAAGCAAATTTAACATTGTAAAATTGGATAATAAATAAATACAATAAATACGGAACCTGCTTTTTATTTTGACAACGTATCTACACTCAATAAAAATGTAATTAACTTCTATTATTATTAAATCAGCAAATTGAAGAATGTGCGTGAAGTGTCACATGTTTTATAAACAAGCCATCCATAGCAAACGAAAGTTTCAAAAGTACTGCGAATTTTAATTTTTTTACTGTATTCGTGTTGTCAATCACAGTGTGAATAAAGTGTTGCTGTAAACGTTTTATTCATCCTTTTGATTAAACTATTGTTTTAATAATGAGATTTAATATATAAAATGAGCATTTTATTAACAGGAATTAGAAAAAATATTTTTATTTCAAGACAATAAAAATGTATAACACAAGAAAATAATTTTCTTGAAATCTTATTTGGATTAAATAAATATTTTCTTAAAGTCAGAAAATCAAAGACAGAAAAATGTTTCTTCCAAGTAAATCATTTAGTTTTAAGTTAAGAAAATATTCATATTAAAAGTTGGAATGAAAAAATGGTCCAGATCTCACAAAGTCCTATTGAGAAATTAGGCGACCAGTTTCGTGTTCAAAAAACACATCATCAGACCGGCTACAAAGATATCCAATAAAAGAAAAATTACTATAATGGAAAAAACCTAAAATTAAAAATTAAAATTAGCAGAAAGTGAATGAGCTAATGAAAAAGTTCTTTTTATAGGTTACAGTATAATTAAATTATTTCTTTAATAATGTAATGAAATAGGGATTATTTTTATATAGCTTAATAATTAATGAGTTAATATTTAAGTTTATTTATCCCTTTTTTTATTATTATTTATTATATATTTAAAAAACTATAGTTAAATTAGTACACGTGGTAAATAGTAATAAAAAGAAAAAAATATTACATTAACCGGTATCTTTTGAAAATGTTTCTATATTGCCTACTCTCTAGAACAGCATGAATATAACTACTGGCACTAGGTGGCGCCAGGAAATATTTCAGTTGCTGTTTCTGAAGATTAGTGGCATAAACTGAGAGATGTAAGAACAATATAGCCAGGAGCAAGAAGCTTTAATGTCTTTTATCTTCTCGTATTGCTTTTGTCGGTAGTGATTCCATCAATACCAGTAGCTATTTATTAGCATATTATCTTGGTTATTGTTTCTAGGCACTTTTTTCATGTGTACTTCTACATTAAGTTCATTTTTGTTAAACCTTATACTGTAGATAACCTACCTTAGCCTTTTTAAAATCACAAGCAATGAGAATATTTTACTGCATTATGTACGCTAAGAAAATATTTCCTTTGATTTGAAACAGTTATTCTATTGCGGATAATTGAAACAGTTTTGCTAATTTTGTCGATTCCAAATTTGATTCGAAAATGTAAACACCCTATTATCAATCTATTGACACAGCCATTAATAATACGGACCTTCTGCATTAATTTAACGAAACAACTCTTCCATAACCAGCATAGTTTATAACTAACAGGTAATTAAAGTTAATAGTGCATCACTTTTTTGGGAAAAAATCAATTTTCTTCCAAAATAGTAAAACTTTTGTAGAGGTAATTGTACACAATATTATTTCAGAATTTCAATGGGAATTCAAATTTGTGGTAAAATAATACATATTCCATCTAAAATAACAAAATTAGCATCCACTCCCGGCATAACCGGAAGTAATATGCCTTCAAAAATATTTTAAATAATCTTTGTATAATCAAATATCTATGTTCACAATATTTTGATTTTCTATTCTACTTACTTGCGAAAACGGGCGAGCAGTGTGGAGGCACGCGATCGACGTAGATCGAAAGAGCACTATTTTTCCTATAAAATAGGGGTAATTTCGTTCGAAACAGGGGTCGGCAAGTATATTAACTGAGGTTCTATAAATCGACGAAGTAGTGAAAAAAACGCCGAGCACGTGTCCATGTCTGGACGAAACGGGAGATTTTTTTTTTTTTAATATTCTAATTAATTATTCCTGTTTTCTTATAGAGATATTTCCTATTTTAATTGTTGTATAAAAAAGGCAATATAATAAAAATAATCTTTTTCCGTATTTACAAGCTTGTTTGAAATTTGTTGTTGAACAAAACCAAAACCAGAACAAACCCAACCCCAGATCTCCCTTCTAGCGGAATCCATTGTGATTCCACATATGGGCTCTGATCCTATAAACTGACTTTTATATTGCCCTTAATATCCTCATGTGCTGGCATCCAGGTCCAAGATAACTTATTGTCTTGTGCCACTCTGTTGACCGAGTCTATACAATGTTTTACTAATTTCGACGTAGTGATAGGATTCATGACTGTCTTGATAGCCTGACTATGAGTCATTATGTTTATTTTTGTTTTCGTGCAGCCTCTATCTGAAAAACCATTGCCTGCTTTCCCAAGCTTAAGGATATCCTACGTCTAAGGTTCAGTCCACAAATACCGGCTCCTGAGCCTTGGCTGGATTACGATCCATCCATAAACCAGTCATCAGGCGCATTGAAGTTACCCCGTGTTTGGTGTCTATTGAGTATTGAAATTTCCAATTTATCAATAACAATAATTTCAGATACCATACTGTCCGTTTGAAATTAAGAAATAAAAATTATTGTTTTAATTATATAAAAGTCTACTCGACACTAGTCGCTATCTCGCCGCAGATCCCAGAAGCCAGAAAATCATTTGTCATCTGCATTTGCAAAAAGGAAGCTCATAAAAAATATATTTTTGATAATACATGTATCGGCTTGTTTATCTAAGTACAATAAATAACATTATTTTCATTTAAACCCCTGTGTATGCCCAGTGGTCCAATATTGGCACTAATCAAACTATTTTATCATACTTGTCCTTGAAATTAAATAAAACAAATTATTGTTTTAATTATATAAAAGTCTACTCGATACTCTAAATCAACATTTCGTTTTCTACTATTTTTCCTAAATTATCACCTAAATACGTACGCCACTGCCGTTTTCCTTATTTACTTCCACTTCAGATTTTCTCCCGTATTTGTTGTTATTTGTGTTCGCCTCTATCGTTCACCGTGTCGTCTTGAATAATGAGAAAACTTCGCAAAATATTGAGCCCACCGCCACGTCAACGAGACGAAGAACGACTCAACAAGATTTACTCCGATGATTCCATTTTCTCCCCCTTTTATTCGCGTTTTAATCTTTCACCTTCTATTATCCGGAACGTAGATCTTGTGGAAGGCCATCTTTGCATCTTAAATTATGGCGCGATATATTTTTTCTACTGAATGGAGAAAATCAATTCCATTGGAAATACAAAAAAAAAAGGGAGGGAAGAAAACCGGAAAGAGAGTTAGTTTATTTCTTATTCTTTATTTAGTAACATAATTTAGAAAAGAAGTATAGCTTTTCGAATTTAGGGTATATTGTTCCTTATCTTACAATCTCTTACGGCATCGCTGAAAGCCTGACATAGAGTCAAATCCCGCTGAGAAGTCGCGCAATTCAAAAACTGCTTGATCTCAAAGGCGCACGGTCCAGTAGCTTCTAAACCTTCTTGCAAATATTGCTCCGGCGGTACCTGCTGCATTGGCTGTTCGTATCCACCACCGCCAGTTATAGCACTTCCTATGGCATGCCCTGCGGCTGATCCAACAGCTACTCCAGCTGCGGTAGCTGCCATCTGTCCGAAGAGACCCGGCTGTCTGGAACCCGATTTACCAGGCGGCGGAGCTGTTGGTGTTCTAGCAGGTGCTGTAGTGATAGGCCTTTGAGGTGGACGCGGCATCGCTTTCATTGGGGGCGGAGACGGTGCCCTCATACGCGGCATACCACCACCTCCACCTCTACGTCCCATTTTATGTGATTTGAATTGATTCTAAACTTAAAATTTTGATTTTGAAAGGAATTTGACAGTTTGACGTGTAAGTACTCAAATTTCATCTGTAGGTGTCATGGTTGTCATATTTAAGGGAGTTAATATGTTTCCAAATTTAACAAAAGAAAACAGAAACCAAATGGGAGACGTTGATATGAGGAATTTGCTTAAATTTCAAGAAAATTTAATGAATTGAAAGGTCGCATTCATAGACTAGATTCTTCAACATTTCATCAATTAGTCCAAATCGATCGTTTTTTACCCACAACTCAACGAACCTAGCTGTCATTAGTGGCACGTATGTGCGCTCGTTCAACGTCAAAAACGAGAAAAAAAGGTACCTCTGAACTCTCTTTCAGTAGCTCCAGCTTCTTTCAAGGCTAGGTGATTATTTAAGTCCAGTCAACAATGGTCATGGTGGCACGGATAAATAACTTGCCTTCTTCACATCTTAAATCTTTTTTTTTTTGGATGTTTTCTTACAACAATTGATAGCATAAATTCAGTTGTATCATTAACATAATTTCGAAAATTAAATATCGTTCGTCAAGTAATCGTCTTGTCTGTCAGTGAATTTCAATATTGCACAGTTTTTGGTGGTGTTAAATGTCATAGAGTAGCATAGATTCAGTTTTCCAGTTGCGTCCCTGCATGGCATGCGTTATGCTATTTTTAAAAATAAGAATGTTCGTTTGAAACTTATTATCAAATTATATTTCGAAAGGTGTAGTTATCCAAATTAGATTGTGATTAAACAATCGCTATCGAGAATAAAATAAAGGAACGAAAGGACGCTAAACAATTTCTCACTTTTAGTCAAAATATTAATTCAGTATGTAACATATTAACATAGAGTTTATATTGAAATGTAGTAATTCGAGATTAGTTTTCTCTTTTCAAGTTTTAATACTCGTAAAATTTCATTAATTGATATCTAGTTTAATTTAAATTGTCGAAAGAGGCTCTTGGAACACTTCCGGACCTACAGATCGTACAATTGATTAATTAATTTTTCCCTCGTTTAAAACATTACAATGCAGAGTGTTCTATTTAAAATAAGAAGATCACCTCTAGTAACACCAGAAATGTAATTAAGCCGCTAAAGACTACAAAAGTTAGTTCACAAAATATTAAGGTCGACCTATTTCTTTTTGGAAACGCCAGCTTCTGTCGATCAAAAGCTAATTTTAGCTACATTTACGGATAAGGTTAGAAACTAAATTATTAGAAGCATTTTTTTAGGATTGTTTGTTGCACTAGTTTCTCTTTTCTAAATAATACTTTACATTTTATCCTTTTGAAATATTTCTCTCGTTGCATCAAAAAAACAAACACTCCGCTAACTTTTCGATTCAAATAAATCAGTGATTGTTAGATCATTTTTCTTCAGAAAAAAGAGAAGGCGAATAAACGAACATTTTACACCCAGAACTTTTATCTGTAGCAACTATTCGTCATCATCTGGTTTGACGTAGAAGACCCACACCGTGCACTACATTTAAACCGGAATAACCATTAAGAAAATTGAATTTTTATGGCAAATGATAAGCATGACGGTTCCCGATCTGACGTATATAAACGCCGCCTTTATAACTCGGAACGATGCTAGTGCCAGACCATAATGTATGTAGATGTCGATGATGCATTAAACCGATATTCGTCCTCCTTTCTGCCGCCATCATCCTAGCGAATATCCAGCGGGTACTTCGTGAAATATCTTCCTTCCGGGATAATACGAATGCACCTCTTAGATGGCTATAAGCCGGTCGTATAAAGGCATTCGTTTTGATGGCCTTAAAAGGTTAGGTTTTTGCCTTCTTAATGGGAAATGTTAAGCTTCGTCGATCTTCTTTTTTTTACCAAAATGAAAGTAGGAAGGAAATAATATATGATAGATATATGAAGTTTTATCTTCAGTAACTTCAAGAACATTATACAAACGAATGGAATTGGTAAATTGATATGTTTGTTGATTAAATTAATGTTACAAATAAGGAAATTGGCAACATACATAAACGTTATTGTTTCAGGATCATTTAGAAAGCAAATTTTAAAAATTTTGAATATCTCTTAAATTGTGAGAATCCTTTTAATATTTAAACTTTTGTAACCCTATATATTTAAAAAATTCAAATGTCATGTCAGGTCCCTTAAATATTCCCGTAAAATAAATATAAAACAAAACGAAATGTCAATAGATCAACATTCAGGTTCAGATATATATATATCTTCTTTTATATTCATCCCACTCAATTGTGGAAAAATACGACGCAATTCGTTGAATGCATTTCCTTCTAGGTTCAACGCTTTTATGACATTTTTAACAACACTTAGTTTGATGTGGAGCCGTGGTAACAAAACCTTTTCGATCGGCACAAGTGGAATCTCAATAATGTTGTTTTGTCGCAATCTAAATTCCTCACGTAGAGGCCGTTCGCTTTATTGGTCGCTGGCAAAACAGGTATTCCACAAGCACATGTAGCACATATTTTTGGTGCAACCCGTTTGAATACATCTTAAAAAGAGCCACCACTTTTAAGTCAGCACAAATTTTCCACTATTGTTCATTACATTGCACTAAATCCATGTCTTTTTTAAGCCACGCATATATTGCTGCTCAGTGTAATCGGAATGGATTTTTTTAAATTGGTGTTTGTAGCAAGACCACTTTCAAACTGCTTTCTGATGAGTCCATAAACAATCGCCAATGCTCGGGATTATATTCATTTTGCAGCGTTAAAATCAAACCACAGATATAATAATAATAATAATAATTAGAGCCCGGTAACTGGAGAGCAATCGCAGCGACGGTATGACTGTGTTTAGGTGGGCGGGGAGGGCTGGCCGATTATGATACGACACGACAAATTATCATCACTCAGTTCAGTTTAGCATTAGATAGCGGATAGGGCGTGTTGATTTTATTGATATAGACGTAGTTATTAATTGTAGTTATTATTTAGTGTAGTGCGTTTTGATTTTATTGATACAGACGTAGTTATTAATTGTAGTTTTTAGTGAACATGTCAATGGCTAAAAAACGATCCTTTCAAGACATAGTAGATAAGTTTATTTCTGACTTTCCCGATTTGTTTTACAACGGGAGTATGATAGTTTGTAAAGTGTGCAAAATACATTTGATGTCAAATAAGAAGCGGAACTATACAAGACATGTAAATTCCGCACAGCATAGAAAACGAAAATTGGGCATGCCACCGAGAAGTGCATTTTTTTTTGTCATTCTTATGTTGATAAACTGTAATTTGCCACAAGGGTTACTTGATAAACAACCGTGTAAGGACTTTTGGGACAAATACAATCCCGAGTTGCGATTGCCAACAGAGGAAACGGCACGTAAGCATATTGTATTTGTACGTGATGACGTGGAAAAGAAAATAAAACGCATATTTAAAAAACAGTTTCTTTGGTTATGTGTTGACGAGACAACAGACTGTAAAAAAATTCAATTGTAAATATTATGGTACGCATACTAGACACTAGTAAACCTACATTACCACTGTTACTAGCTAGCCGAAGACTACAAGAGTGCACTCCAACTGCAATTACGAAGGTTGTACTTAGTACGCTGGAAAAATTTTAAATTTCAAAAGATAGAGCGTTGATGTTTATGAGCGATGGCGCAGCGATAATGCGTTCGGTAGGCCGTTCTCTTCTTGAACATGGTTGCAAGTGTTTACATGTTACGTGTAAAGTGCATGCTTTACATCTTATGGCAGAAACCATTCGGCAATGCTCTCCCGAGGTAGATGCATTAATAGCAAGCACAAAAAAGTATTTTTGAAATCTCCCAAACGCTTACGATCATTTCACACAGAGTGTCCTGGTATTCGTCAACCACCAGAGCCAATTCTTACACGTTGGGGAACATGGTTGCAGGCAGCTTTTTATTATGCTGAACATTTCAAAATAGTAAAAGCTGTTGTTGCACAATTCAATCCTGCCGAAGCTGCAGCTATTAAGGAGAGCCAGTCGAAATTTCAAGATATTTCCCTTGAAACAGATTTAAAAAATATTCTTAGCTACTATAAACGATTAGCTGACGCAATAGACCAATTACAAAATAGATCGTTATCATTATTGGAGTCTCTGCAAATTATGGACGGAGTGCATACACAGCTACTGACTATACCTGAGGCAAAATATAATCGCGTTTTAGAAAAGTTCGAGAGTGTGCTACAGAAAGATTCCGATTTTAGCACACTAAAACAAATTTGTGATGGTGTATCGAATAATCCACTGACTAAGTACAAAGGGTATTTTAATCATGCATGTATAACATCGGTAGATGTTGAACGCTCTTTTTCAAAATATAAACTCATTTTCTTACCACGGCGAACATCGCTCACCGAGACAACTGTGGAAACACATCTAATGGTGTCAACTTTTTGCCACTTTTATCCATATGATGTTAATACTGATAGTGGTGCTTCTAGTTTTACGGTTCCGTAGCTAATACTGCTTAAAAGAGTGAGTGTTTCACTACTTTTCACATATTATAATTATGTATTAGTGCTGTTATTTTTTTTTTTATTTTCTTACTATTGTTTTTGTATACTAGGCAGGTACGGCTATGGCACGGCTCCCTGTTACCGGGTTCTAATAATAATATGTTTTATTACACACAAAAAAAGATTACAAACATTGAAAAAAGAAAAAAAAGGATTGTATATAAATACATTTTCAATAAATATTCCAGCAATCCTTTGCGGTAAACAGCAGAAAGTCAGACGATCTGCACGCGAATGCAACGTCTGTTTTTCGTTACTGCCGCGATGATTACATCTACAAGAAAAAAAAAGCTATGCAACTATTATGTACAAAAAACAAAGCTGATATTTCCAGGTCAACATACAAGCAGTAGAGATCAAAAAAGAAAAAATTAAATGAAATTTAAGTAATTGAATCATGAATCATACGTCTTACATGACATTTAAAAGAAGAAACTGATAATTTTTTACGAAATCCGGCAGACCATTGTATAGTCGCGCGACGTTAAACGAAGATGATCTTTCAAAAAGAGTGGTTCGATGAGCAGGGGGTGTGATGTAGTGGGGAAATCTAAATATTAATGCTATGCACATCTATTCTAAACCTTAACCTGAGGAAGAGATATGGTGGAATCTTTATGGTTAAAATTTTATGATAGAAACAGTATTGGTGCAAGTAGCGACGAGAACGCATATTTAACCAGTCGAGTTCCGCAAGTTTATGTGAAACATGTTCACGTCTTTTTAAACCGTACACAAACCGAATGCAGCAATTTTGAAGTTTTCGTATTCTTTGCGAAGTAACACTATTAAGACAAGGTCCATCAACAACGTCGCAATAGTTAAAGTGCGACAAAACGAGCGCGTCAGTTAACCGTTTCCTAGGTAGAATAGAGAGACAATTTCTATGGGAATAGAGATACTTTAAATTAGTATACGCTTTGCGGATACACACGCCTATGTGACCTTTAAATCTTAAGTCAGAGTCGATTAGGAGCCCAAGGTTTCTAATAGACTTAGAAAAAGGCAAAGAAGTGTTGTTGACTTTGATTATCGAGATTATTAGTAACAAACTCATCATGTTTTCTACCAAAGAGTATCATAGATGTTTTATTGACATTTATATGCAAATTGTGCTGCATAAAAAATTATTATTCGATCAAGATCCAAATTAATGCGATTATTGGCAGATGGCAGATCAGTTCGCCCAAATGTAAAATAAATTTTGGTATCATCCGCATAAAGATAACTACAGGGTTCCAAACGTGTATGCAGTTTCGATGTGTAAAGTGAAAAAAGTAAAGGTCCCAAGATTGAACCCTGTGTAGAGGCATGGTATTCGACACCCTATTATGCAAAATGACTTGTTGGCAGCGGTCCAACTGATAATTTTTAATCAAAGAAGTAACCTCGTTATTGAAACCAAGATACTTTAAAATTAATGATAAAAGACTGTGATTGACCGTATCGAAAGCGCGAGAGAAATCAAGCATAACAAGACATGTAAATTTACCCGAATCAGCGCAATAAGCCAGTGAATTATTCTCAATGGATTTGAAAAAAATTGTAAAACGATGATGACGATTAATTGCTCCGTATATCCAAACATCTGCTGCCAAAATATTCGTTTGTTTAAAGTTCTTTGCCAAAAGAATGGATTGTCGCTGTGATAATTTCAGGCTTCTTAGCATATTATTCAAACGAGATTGCGTGATTTCAATGTGATTGCATGGCGTAGTGACATTTAATGTTTCATACATTGATACGCCTGCTTCTTCGGTTTTCATGGCTTCTAATGCTGATGGCTCAGATTGTTCTGTTGAAATTGGTCTTGTTGGAACAGGAATTGAATTTGAATGCGGCAGCGGCAATTGAGTATATGTTGTTGGAATGCATTTCAAAGAACTACTTTTTCTTCTGTTCATATCGTCAGTATAATTCACGCCCGCATAACATTCAGCTGGACCAAGTTCTCTTGGATCTATCCAAATCATCGGGACACCAAATGGCATAGCGGCTCCCATTCCATTTTTGTCCATTTATTCATTCATATTCATAACCCATGTTGTAGAAACAGTAGACGGCGTCCAATACTATAATATCAGTAAAAACATTTTGTGAAAAATATTGTTGATACAAATCAGCACTACAAATTTTCCACACACGTAACAAAATGTATTCAATTTAGAACATTTCTCCATTTTTGATATGTCAAATTAATTGATTTTACAAGCCAATACAATGAACAATCTCGAACATTTCACTGTTCACTTCGGTTTGGGTTATTTGCTTTAAGATTTAGATGTTAACACTGACTTCTGAAAACAAACTCAGCTGTTAGCGGAAAACAGCGCCGCCTATATAACCATTTGTCCAAGTGGCAGTAGCGGGGATGGAAGTTTCTAGAAGGTTCACGAATGGACCATGAACGGTTCATGGAAGTTTCTCGAAGGTTCTAGAAAGCTTTTCGGCTATTGATCAGATTTTCCAGAAAATTCCAGGACGGTCCAGAAGGTTCTTTGGGCCTAAAATTTTTAAATTGAAATTGCTCGAAAACGCGAGCCAACTTTTAAAAACGGTTTACCCCTAGGGTGCCCAGCTTGTTACGCTTTGCAGCTAGCACAGTGTTAAAAATATGTAATTATATATGTATATGTAAATAAAACGTATGTATTCAATTTTGCGTTAGTTTTTAATGATTTTTGCAATAATTTCGGGGGCGCAGATACTTATGTCCGGTAGTGTAAGTGAATACAAATCTTTGAAGTTTAGTTTTCGAGAGACATCCTGTTTATCTTAAATTAAACTATGCTTCAAAATGTTTGCAAGTTTACCAATGTGTTTCATTCCGTAAGCTTGACTTGGACGGATATTGTAACTTACCCCCCGGGTGCCCAGCTTGTTGCATTTTGCAACTAGCACAGTGATAATATAAGTTTATTACCCAACAGGCATGAATGCCTAATAACACTATATACCGTAAGAGCGAGCGTACTATGATCAGCCAACATAATCGGCATTTTTCGGAAATGCGAGAGCGAAGTCGTGTCTTACACGTGTACGTGAACGAATACACCGTTTATGACGTGAGGTGCACAAATGAATTTGCGTTTACGCAATTTTATCAAGCAAATGACATTCCACAATGACATTCAAGACAGCACATGTTTAGATGCGCTGAGTTCGTGTAAAATCGGGTGATCACAGTACGCTCGCTCGTACAGTATACACTATAGAAACAGAATAGATGTATACAATGTATGAAAGAAAATTTATTTAAATAAATCGCATAGGTGGACCATCTAAATACTGAATTGTTCATAAATATTCCCAAACGAAAGTATGTACACTGCTGTTCAACAAATTTTTGTGTTGATAACAGAAATGGTACAATTTTGAAACGCATTTCCTATTCTTCACAACCTTCAGATCTTACAGATTCAACTGTTCTTGTAGTAGTTTCTCCGGGATCAATACATTGGTGGACGTCGTAAGTTGTCCTTTTTAAAAACAGCATCCCCATAATCTGCGTTCAATAGTTAAAGACCTTAACTTAGTGCAAATTACTACTTTTACTACGTAATTAAATACTTGAAAAAATCTCGTCCCGGCAGGGAATCGAACCTGACACCTCTCGCTTGCCGGAGGGGCGCGCTAACCACTGCACCACGGAGGCCCTGATGCCAGGCACGATCACTTTTTAATATCTAGTTGTTATTTAATTACGTTGGAAATTCCAAGGAAATTACAGATTTTCATAATTCACCGGACAGAAGCCAACATATATTAATACTTTTATTTTTTTTTTTCACACTCTCATCTCTCACCACAACATAATTCACCTACGATATTATAGATTATTGATACTAAACACTTTAAATTCAACACACAACATACAACACTTCAAATATTTCTGGCCTTATCTTTCCAAATTCATGCCACTGAATTCTCTAAGCGCTTGCTCCAGCACGTCTTGCACATACTTCGCTTACGAACTCCTCTTTTTCTTACAAAATTTTCAACGTCGAACATCTCCTTTAAATGCAACGTCGAACCTGTCATTACATCCGCTCAAAGATCGCATACATCAAATATATTTTCCGCCGAAGAATTGAGGAGCAATAACACGTCTAATAAAAGAGGTACTTTCGACGTTGTAACCGGATATTATCGACATTTCAAGCAAGTACATACATATCTATGAAGGTATTACGCCGAGTATTACATCGATGCAGGTACAGCGTGGAAGGCTTCGTACGCTTCCACAGATGGCGCTTTGTCCCGTTTCTCTCCGTGTTGAATCACGGCCCATTTACGCGAAGCGAAGAAGCTAAGGAGTGATGTGGGAGTAAGAAGAAAAAGGAGAATCTATGTTCCGTGTAATGACAATCTACATTACCCCGAGTGAGAATCTGGGCTCGTGACGAAGGAAGCGTATGGAAATTGGACGGCCCCGCGTTGGGTCGTTACTTTACGGTGTTTATTGCAGGTACCTTCGTTACCGGCGCGAGAAGAAATGGTTGCTTCGCGTGAAGAACTCGCCTAGAAAGTTTCTGCGTTCCGATTTCGTAATAATAACGAACGGACTGGCGAACGAACGTATGAATGGTAAAATTAGTGGATTTAACGGCCTGTTTGGTAATGAATATGTATTTAGCGGATCCGTAAAATTACGGGTGGAGGTCAAAAAATATCTGCAATATCGTAAAATAATAATATGAAATTATGTACGTTACAGACGACATCTATCGTAATGTTATAACTGGAATTTGACTCTATCCGCAATTTAATGAAACCGAAACAATTAATAAATTAAAGAAAATTAGGCTTGTAATCTGACGTTTATCGTTTTCGAGTTAATACATCTTAAATAAAATAAAAATATCCTCGTATTGACTACCCATTTAAAACAAAAATTCATGTACGTTAAGCATAAAAAGTTTTTTTCATTTCTTATCACATATGACGCACCGACTATCTGAATCAATCCTTTCGAGGCTCAAAATCATTTCAATAATTTTGTTGTTCTGATATGTGTCAGTGCCAGTTTATTGTAACAGTGATTTAACGTTTACTTTCGAATTTATACGTTATTTCGTTAGAAAATGCTACATACTTAATTAATTCATTAAAAATTATCTGTGGAAATATTACGATATAGTTGCAGATAAAATAACAACTAGGTATTAAAGAGCGAACGTTCCTCACATAAGGTCCCCGCGGTGTAGTGGTTAGCACGCCCATCAGGCAAGCGGGAGATGTGATTTCGATTCCTTACCGTAGTCAAGATTTTTTTCAGTAATGAATTACGTTGGAAATTCTAAGGAAAATTATAGATTGCCACAGACTTATTCAAATTTAGAATATGCAAATATGGTGTCTTTTTATGGTTTTTGTAATGGGAATGCTGCAGCTGCTGTTGAAGAATACACTCAGGAGAGCAATAGATGCCCTTCGTAGACGAAGCATAAAATATTTAAAGGTCAATGGCGGTATTTTTGAACACTGAATACGCTTAAAATGATCTCAAAAAATGAAAATTCTACTTTGAAATATTTTTTAACTGAATTCGCAAATTATGCTACTTTTGAGTACAACTTTGTTCTAAACACGCCTACCTTCTACAATCACCGATTGTACGAGCGTCCCTTCGCTGTGTTGTCGATAGCACTTGTTAATTTTCGAAAATTCAAAGCCTAAAGAATTTAGGGTAAAGATGAGTGGTGTTCTCGTTTCCTCAGGATTATCGTTATCTGAAGATATATATACCGTGATCCAAAATGAACCGGTACCATACAAAAGTTGTCTCCTTGGGATATACCGTTCCACTGAGATTGATTTCATTGGCGTGCCTATATATTGTACAAAACGGGTAACTTAAATATATTTAAAATACAAAGATACGGTTGGATTAAACATTGCTGATTAAATTGGCAATCCGGAAGCAGATATGTTTGGCTTGTTAAGATTATATTTTCTACAGATAAAATTTTATAGCTGTAATTCTCATTTTGTTTTAATACTACTACCTTTACATTTATGAATAGTAATACTTATTAGTACTAAAGGACGATAACAATGGTGTTTTCCGTGGAACAAGACACATTTATCGTAATGGCGTATTTTCGCGGCGTAATACAAAATGAAGAGGGTTCTTAGATATATTCGACTAGATTTTGCTGTGAGTGTATCCAGAGGATGTTGTGCCGTTTGACATTTGTGAAATGGCACTGTTGATGCATATCGAGGTTATTGTCGTCTAGTAGCATCTCTTGGAGGAATTCACACCAAATTTTAGACATTTTGGTTTATTACTTTGTGCTTAGCATTCGTTTGAATCGTGCGTTGATAAAACATGAAAGCATGAAAGGCAAATCGCCCCAGGAGACTAAACGGAAGCTTGATAAACATCATTGTGAGTTTGCACCTTCGATTAGAACGGTTTATAGATGGTTTAAAAATTTTCAGAGTAGTCATATAAGCACAGGTGACTCTGAATCTTCTGGGCGCCCTGTTGAGGCCACTATTCTAGAAGTCATTGATAAAATCCATGATTTAGCGATGGGTGCGACTACAATACTGGACTGGGAACGAATAGTCTGCATTAGAAAAGGCAAAGACCGTTCCGTTAGCCGGGAAGGTTATTGGACCGCTTGAAAACCGAATTGCAACAAAAACGTCCATTGGCCCACAAGAAGGTTTTTTTCATATCACAATAACAACCAACTCATTCCTTTGGAGTTATGATCGCGAAATTGATGAAGCTAGGGTTCCTACTCGTTCCAAATTCCCACTATTCTCCAGATTTGGCTATTTTGGACTACCACCTGCTTCCCAATATGAAAAAACAGCTGGGGGGAAAGAGATTTTATTCAAATGAGAATGTAATTATGGAAAAACGAATGCCTGTTTTGTGAAACTGGACTAATCCTGTTATTCGGAAGGGATCAAAAAACTGGAGTAGTGTTGGACGAAGTATGTAAGCCTAAGAGGAGACTACGTTGAAAAAAAAATATGTACTTTACATTAATATAATTTGACTTCCGTCGATGAAATCTATTAATTAATTAGTGTACTTGACAGGTAGAATAAATTGTCTGTCGAAATATTGTAATATATTTGCAGATAAATAACAACTGACAAGGGAACACCGGCAACCCGGACTCCCCAAAAAAAGGGGTCCAAGGTAAGAACATGCCACTTATTTTTATCGGCGGAATCCTCCGTAGGTGGGGTGGAGGGCGCTCTTAAGAAAAACTACCCGTTTATATTTGTGCAAATATCTCGAAAACTATTGGAGATATTGAAAAAAAGTTAAGACAAGTTTTTAATTGTTTGACGAGGACTAAATAATAGCATAACCCTTATTTCAAATAGTATTAATTTTAATAGAAAAATTACCCCCACCCCAACCCTTTTGAAAAGTCCAAAATTTTTAAATATCGGAAAAGAGGGGCTGTTTCATACTGAATTCAACCTTATACATTGTTATCATTGAATTTTACCTTTCATTCCAGAAAAAAATATTTTGTCATGTGAAATGTGTACTATTTATTATAATTGAATATGTAATAACAGTTTTGCAGTAGGATGTTCAGAGTTAGTTATCTAACCATACTAACTTTATCCGGTTGTGCTACTTTAATATCAACAATATTACAAACATTTTTTATGATGTAAACAAACATACCGATTTGGGAGTTGGGAAATTTGGGTTAGAGGAGAGAAAAATAATCATCTATAAATTGAATATTATTATAAATACCTCCGGAACTGAAATATAGCCGGAACTAAATATAACAGAGTAACTAGTTGTTTTGCAGAATGACAAAGTTTACATTGCAATTTGTATTTGCAAACATATAAATTTCACACATACATACATATATACATTCATATTTTATTTTCTTTCAAAGTTGCAGCGTTAACTAAATTATAATGTGTGAACCTTACAAGATAAAAATGCCTTACATTTATTGTACAGTCGTATACAAAAAAATTAGTACATTTATTAAAAAATATAACAATTAATATATATATATATGGTACAATAATATATATATACATATATATATATAGTATATATATATATATATAATATATATAATAAAATATATACAGGTACCGCCAATTTTATCATACGTACTTATATAGTACAATTTCATGCATAACATACTTATACAAATGTTATTCAATATAGTGGTTACAATAATGGTAATCTAAAATGAAATGTTTAAAACACAGATATTGCTTACACCAAGAACAACGTACAAGAGCCGGCTTTCCACAAATAGTGCACAGTGGTGTGGATTGTGCAGTTTTGGCAAAGCAGAAATTTACTGGATTTTCAAAGGCACTTGGTCGCTCCGCAACGTATCCACTTTTGTACCAAGAATACTTAAAAACACTAAAAAATCTCGGAGACGAAAACTGATTATGGGTTAAAGACTGTAACTTAATAATTGTATTTCTATGGTACATCAAAATAACTTGGTCAGAAAAAGTTCTTACAAAATTTTTCCATAATCTAAAACCACAAACATCTATGGGTTGAATTAATGCTGTCGTCTTCTTTGGAATGGTCAAAAATTCACATTTTTGTCTTTGGTGTCAGTGTAGGTAGTTCCGCTGGACAGTGTCCACTCCATGAATCTAGTAGTAGTAAATTATTGGGACCAGCATTTGGCAAGAAAACATCTGTATACCATGTTTTGAAATGCGCGGATGTTAATTTTCCAGATGTAGATGCAGGTATGTATACATTTATTGGGCGAAAGAGTGTTTCCTGTACGCAAGGACCTAAAGTACCGCTTACCTCTTTCAAAACTAGGAAAAGTTGAGACAATAATCTTCCATTTGCGGAAATAGTAGGCATTATGGTATAACTATGAGTAATAGAACGCAGAGACTGTACAGTGACTTCAACGTGCTTTTCACCTCGTGGAAGCAATGTACGACAAGAGTGTATTTCCATATTAAAACCACTCTCATCTGCATTAAAAATATAGTCTCTTCCAAGAGAACTAATATAAGGTTTTACTTGATTTATAAATCTATCGCTTACGTCGCGTAATTCAGTTGTATCAGATACAGCAGAATTTTTACGGGATACAATACCATGCACCTGTTTAAAATGCCAGATCCACCAATGTCCAGCTTTAAAACTTGTATATCTAACTTTGTCTTTTGCCTCTAAAGCCCAACGTCGAATATTCATATCATGCACTATATTTCCTGGTGTTAGCGCGTCTTGAAATTGTGTAAGTACTTCTTCCGCGATATATCTTGCTTTTTCACTGTTGGTTCCGCCCTCATTAACGCTATTTTCCCATCTATACAACTGCTGAAGTGATTTTACCTTTTTAAACTTCTGTTTAACACTTTCGAGTGTTCGCCTTGCTTTCTTCCCACTTCTCTAAAATTCTACAGCTTCAATTTTATAGTTAGCATCTACAACGCTATCTCCTTCTTCAGGTACACATTCTTCCCAATTTTCATTAGCTTCTTCTTGAGATAGTGATTCAACAAACTGTGGTTCATGTGGTTCTGAAGGCGATTTTTCATTTTTCATTTTCGAAACTAAACATACCTTCTTTAGGAGCTCTAACAATAATATCTTTTAATGCGTCGTGCAACTCTATTTCGTCTGGTGTCGTAGGAGTTCTTGCAATACTTTCAATTTTAAAAGTTATTTGTAACATGTACAGAATATTGGCAATGTTAACTCGTGCCATTCTTTTCGTCGCGTTTTCTCTGATTGTGAGTTCTCGAAGTGATTACTTTAATATTAATTATAAACATTTAAGTATGGTCGTATGCATATATATATGAACTTATCAGTAACTACGTGACAGAATTTTTCATTATCTATCTAAATATATCACTTCAAAACAATTCTATATGTACAGGATGTTATTGATGTTTAATAAAATGATTTTAATACTAGACAGTAAGTATGTAAATAATACGGTTATTTGTGTTTGGCAATCCATTCTAATATTTATTAAATTACGCATACGAAAATAACAAATACTTTTCATATAAACACTTTCGCGATAAAATCTCTTTGTTGTTGTTATTGTATAATTCAGCAAATAATAACTACTCATACTAGCAGATCAGATCAAGTTTATTATTAGACGTCTAGACGTTTAGATAAATTATTATGAAATACTTTTTATTTCAAAAGTGTTATTACATATGTATTTATTCAATTATAGTATAGTATAGTAAGTCCATTGGTACAACTTTCATTTGACAAAATACTTTTTCTTTGGATTGAAAGGTAAAACTCAATGATAACAATGTATATGGATGAATTTAGTATGGAACGGTCCCTCTTTTCCGATATTTAAAAAAATTTCAAAAGGATTGGGGTGGGGGTAATTTTTCTATTAAAATTAATACTTTTTGAAATAAGGGTTATGCTATTATATAGTCCTCTTCAAACAATTAAAAACTTGTCTTAACTTTTTTTCAATATCTCCAATAGTTTTCGAGATATTTGCACAAATATAAACGGGTAGTTTTTCTTAAGAGCGCCCTCCACCCCACCTACGGAGGATTTCTCCGATAAAAATAAGTGGGATGTTCTTACCTTGGACCCCTCTACAAATCCACAAAATTTCAATTTTTTTGGGGAGTCCGGGTTGCCGGTGTTCCCTTGTGAGTATTAAACAGTGACCATTCCTGGTATAGACCCCCGTGGTGTAATGGTTAGCGCGCCTGTCCGACAAATGGAAGACGTCGAGTTCGATTTTTTACCGAAGTGAAATTTTTTTAAATATTTTTTAAGTACTTTTCATTTTTGCTCAGGCCCTTTAAACCATTCTTGTATATATAGCATTGGGTTTCTTGGATTCCTTTCTTTATTGACAAAAATGTTGAGTATTCCTTGCACGTACTAAACTAACACCTTGTTCTAGTATACTATGTACTAATAAAAATTGTTCATAGTAATAATGCTTGTTAAGAATCCTTCCTTTAGAGAATAATATAGCTTCTCACAATTTTATTTTCTATGTCTTCCCAAAACATCCAAAATTTATAAAATTCTGTCATTCCATTCAACGAATACTGTATCTGGATAACTTGGAGCCTTATCTTCAATATCAAACAAAATTCTTATCATAACTGATGATATGTGAAACTAATGGTGTCAACTTACTTCATGCGATGTCATTAAAGCTTACTACTACTACTAATATTACCTCTTCCTTGTGGATTGTTGGTACCCGCACACCAAATTGAATTGTCATTCAATTAATTCATTCATCTTTTTATTCCATACCACATTTTTATCTTAGTACATACTCATATTATATATTTTCTGGTTACCCCTTGTAGATGATGTGAAAAGTTTATTTCCATATTCACAAAGATCGCTGGAAAGTTTCCAAACGCGCCTGATGACTTAATGACGTGTTAGATAATGTTAATGAGTTAGTATGTTATTCATTTTTCCTGTTTCCTTCTAAATGATTCTATAATGAATTTCATTGCGAATGAAGATTGTATATACAATGCCGGTAGTAAAATTAAATCAGAAATGTAAGGCGAAATAGGTTTCAGAATACTTAATCGTTGTACTTTTACTCTGGCATTTAAATTGCTGTACGCTAGTTAATAGCTGGCAATTATCAAATAATCACATAATATTTGATTTCCGTTTTCCTAATAGGTAGAAATTATTGAAATGAGTAGCTCACAAATTAAACTGCTATGTTTGTAGTTTGCTTCTTATAAAATTGATTGATGTAGACAGAACTATAAATTTTTAAAGTAATTTTCTTTTTGTTCTTAACTTGAATATCAAATACCAAACGTTTGTAACATAAAACCATTTAAATAAAATTTAAACACAATGTAAACGGTTCGAAACAAATAAATTATCCCCAGCAGAGAATTTTACTTTGGACGCTACCAAACGACTCTAGGTAGATACCGCGTGAGTATAGAGGTAATATATAAAGCTAGAACAGCATAAAGTACGTTTAAATTTAGATAATTATAAAAGAAAAAATAAATTAATAGAGAAAGCCCAAACATGTCAAAAAGATATTTCATTTGTACGTTGTCAGTTAGTATAACTGCTACTACTTTAGCCACAGAAACGCCCAAAACAGCCACTTCGTCTGCACTAGCAGATTCACCAACAATACGAACATTATGAATACCATGTCGTTCTTTAAAACGGGAAAACCACCCACGACGTACTGTAAAATTTGGTATGTTATCAATGTCTTTCAAGGCACTAAGACTTAATGCTTTGGTTTGAATTTCCCTTTGACTAACTGGAACTTCTTCTTGATCTAGATCCTCGATCCATCTGAATAATAGCCGCTCCCTAGTTGTCATTCTAGCGCTTCTAGTTTTATTCATTCCTTTTGATAAAGAACAATTCGTAAGCACACCATGCGATTTTTTTTTATATGCCGTCGAACTCATTTTATTCGCTGTCTTTAACACATCGTTCATTGGCGCAAATTATTTACATTAATATTTCATTTATTAATCTCTTCTCAATATCTGTCCACCTGTTTTACACTAATCTTCAACAACAATAAGAGAACAGGATTGGAGTTAGGTTCGTTAGATTTACTTTTTAAATGGATGAGGTTAGTAAGGCAAGATTTTACTTAAATCTAACACAGTTCCAATACAAAATATATAAAATAGAAAGAACAATCACCAAAATTAATAAGAATACATCTCTATTCTTCGGTGAATATGTTTTTTCACCTAAACGATTATATAAAGATGTACGACTTGCAAATTGTAATACAAAATAAAATGATTAGTAAAGCTGGCCACGAGCAGTACCGCGCAGTAGCGTAGAGTCGACCAGGCCTCGCGTTCCACTAGAGTTATTCTGCTAATAGAGATGTTTGCTGCCGCAAATAATTTCGCTCATCTTTTAAATAAAAATTAAATAACACGTGCTCAAACACTTACCATTTTAAGAGTCCTCCGTGAAATCACAAAGTAAATAATGTCTGTTAAATATCTGCAACATTAGATATGTTTCAACTGTTGTTTCGGCAAAACTAGTACGGCATGAGGAAAAAATGCGTTTTATGCAGAGAACGAACGTTCTACATCTAGTGACGTAATATTTGCGTAAGTAAAATAATCTTTCAAATAACTTAACGATTCTGTTGACGCACCTTCACAAATGTGTCTTAATGTGCCAAAATCAGAATTTTTCTTAAAAACACTTTCAAATTTTTCTAGAACAGAAACATTTTTTGCGTCTTCAATTGCGCTAGCTGTGCGTGAACATGTTGCACTATTTGTAAAGATTCTTTTAACGGCACCGCAGGATTTTGTAATTTTTCTATTGCATCTGCTAGCATGTTTGCAGCACCATCACTCACTAACATCAAGAGTTGGTTTGTTGAAAGTTCAAACTTGCCCAATGTATTTAACACTAACTTTGAAATTACTTCAGCAGTACACTGTTGTATTCGTTTGGAGACTAATAGAATTGAAGGTGCCGATTGATGAGGTTCCAATTTGCGTGTCATTACATTAAAACAGAATTTTCTTCCGACTGTTGTTTCGTCGACACATAACTACATTTTTGATCATTCAACTCGATTTTAATTTTTGTGCAATTGTTCGCGGCGCAGATGCACAATCTTCGTAACGGTTCGCTGGATTTGCATCCGAATGTTATCCAAAGCGATAATGTTCCTTGTCTAGTAAATTAAACGGTATATACTAAGTCTGGAATTTCTGCAATAAATTTTCGAAGTTTGTCCAACCGCGGTCGTTTTGCTGACGAAATCATAATTTTTCTAGGACAGATAAACAATTGCGCAAATGACCGGCAGCGAAAATGTCCGTACTGTTCCGCAGACGAAGTAATACTCCCCTTCCTCTCGGTCCGAACTGATTCTACGCCTATGCGCGATACCGCTCGTGGCCAGCGTTAATGATTAGGTACAAAATTTACATAATACACGCATATACTTTAAAGGTTATCAGTATTATCACAATAAATGAAATCGATAGCTTCTAAGAGATATAAGAACTCTCGTCGACTCAAATAGGCCATCGATATGGAATTTTAAATATGACGCTTTTAGCAACGAAAAATAATGAATAACTTGTAATAATTATCAATTTGAATGTAACCACTAACCTAGAAACATATCGAAATACAATTACGGTAACTTTACTGATCCTCCAAACGTATTTCAAGCAAACTATGTAATATTTAAGAAACGCAATAAAGGATATGAGAATTCATAAGGCAATACTTTAAACCGATATAAAAAAATATGATTTACATAGCAGTACAATATTCTAAGGTGCGTTTAAATAATATTGACACCGATTCATAGAATATTGAAAGCTCAATTCGAAGATAAAGTTGAAAATTTGCAGCCTAGGTATCTAATAAACAACGATAATCTCTTAAAAATACATTTTCTCCTCTTAAACATAAAATCGAAATGGAATAAGTCCTCTGAATTCGGAAACATTGGTCTGTTCAAGGATAAGGTCTCTTTTGGACAGTCGTACCATCGTGTTAGATCAAAATTTTGTAACTTAAAGCTAAATAGTAGTAAATCAATTGAATTTGTCAGAAAAAATTGCTAAAAATCATTTTAATCTTGACATATGTCAAATGCAGTGGCGTTAATTGTTTTGTGTAGAATTTTTTTGTTTTTATTTTTTTTTAATGCCTCCTCTAACGAAGAACCTTCAAAATGTCTGGTGCAAACTACCCGCTTGATCTACTGTGATGAATTGAGGGGAGAGGGCGACGCATTCGCCCACGTTACACCGGGATTGGATCGTTGGTAGCAGATAGAGCCATCTTTGAGAGAATGGGCAAGCTACGCCTAGGAAAACCAACCCCAATGCCGGATTCCGAAAAAAACCTCCGAAAAAATTTTCTCATTTCAGACTCAGAGGATTTCTTCCAGGGGCATCGTCTGGTTCGTAAGGTAAAGGTCCTTGAACCGGTTCACCTTCGTCTCGATATTCCTTATTAGCGGTTTTGAATTCATTTTTTAGAGATTCTGAGTTATTGTCGACAATTTTATTGCTATTGAAACTTTTAACAAGTTTTCGAACCGATGACTAGTTCATTTTATTTTCGAGGTATATTTTCGCAAATAATACACCCCCTTCGTGACGTGTGATTATATTAAGCTTTTGTTCTAAAGTGAGCTACTTACGTTTTTGAGTAGCAAAACCATCTTATTATCCTATTAATATTTAATTTACTTGAAAATTAGTAGTTAATTTAACAATAATTTAACGATACTCTACTGTGACACTATTACTGACACGGTTGTTGCTTCCGATTTTTTCGTGGATATAGGTACATACATTTTGAATATTTTTTTGTCAAACATTAAATTAACAAAAATAAAAGTAACTGGGAGTATATATAGTAGAAATATAGTTTAAATTTGTAATTTTTTGATAATCTGTGGTGTAAACTGCAATACAAATAATTTAGATTACAATAACAGAAAGGAATCCAATCCAATATGTAAAATTCTAGAAAAACAATTCCTAAATATGATAATATTTACAGTTAATTTACTGCAGATAAAAGATATATCAAAATATGATAAAATATTACAACTCAAACTGGTCAATTATACTTCGTATAGAATAAAATCACTTGTAAATTAATGTTAAAATGTAAAAATTGTATTGTAAAGTGGACATGAACAACACATTAAAATAAAAGCTAGCTTTATAATGAAATGTAAAGTAACAAATCTCCAAGTTATATCCCATCCTCCGCTGTGAATGTGATAATGAATAATTTATATATATATATATATATATATATATATATATATATATATATATTATTTTTTAAAAATAAGTAGTGTAAAAATTCTAAGATGTTAAAATTGGAAAAATAGATGGTGACATCTATCGCTCAAAGGGGATGACAATTATGTATCGGAAAGAATCTCGAAGGTAGGAGTCGCGTCAAAGTTGATTTGTGCATTAAGAGAATGTTCTTTATCAGACAGTTAATGACGTAGAATCTCAAGAGACTCCAAATTATTCAGAAAATTATCCTTATTAGCTGTGTGTAAAATAGCGAAATTATTTTTTACATTGAAGAGATGATTTGTTTCTTTAATATGATTAGCAAACTGCGTTTGGCTGTACGCATCTTAGGTGTTCTTGGATACGTGTTTCAAAATTAGATTAGGACAATAAGTTCTACCAATGCAATTGCATTGGCGCGTATCACATGTGAGCTTGTAAACTCATCTCATCTACAACATCCTTATTTTTCAACAACACATTTCTAAGTGGATATATTGCCCTAAACGACGAAACAGAAAAATTGGGTTGTAACGAATTCAATATTGTATAAGAGAAGGGGCCTATGTAAGGAAGAGAGATGTATGGTTTAACAACATCGATAGTTGGATTCGTCTAATCTAAGTAGGTAATTTTTTCCAGCTTCCTTCTCTGTATTTTTCCAAAAAGTCAATAGCATAAAGTCATAATGGTTCATAGCAGCCATCTGTTTAATAATAGCTAATACTTTATTAAATGAATCAATGGAAAGCGGTAAGTTGACAAATCTATGTAGATAATTGTAAAATGCAGATAGTTTTTGATTATGAGGATGATTGGAATACTCAAGAATGGTGATACCATTGTGAGTAGGTTTCCTATATATCTCGTAAGTCAATTTTGTATTATTACTAATATTCAAAATGATAATATCCAAAAAATTAATGCGATTGTTATTTTCTACTTCTAGAGTGAATTTAATTGAATCATGTAAAGAGCTAATATGAAATAGGAAGTCATTCAGTTCAAGATGGCTGCCAGTCCAAACAACTAAAAGTTTCTCGATACGGCAAATCCTGCTTAGAGATAGACAAAAGAATTTCAATAGCAGATTTAATTCTACCGGACCCATTGTGGAAAGGAAATATCGAAGCAAAGGAGCCAGAATCAATTACAGATTCGCAAGATTTATAGTATATCTAAACTTCAATACTGTAAGTAAAATAATGTAGCAATTTTTTAATAATTTTCAAATATTAAGCAATAAAGCTTTAAATCTTTTTAGACCGGAATTCTCACAAAACCATTCCGAAAATCCTAACTTTTTTCCTTCATAAATCCCATGACTAAGAGATTTCAAAAACATTTCGAATTCACCGCTCATAAATCAGAAATATTTCAATAAAATCTAAGCGGCGCGCAATCGACATGTAAAAAGTTCCAATCGTCTAGAATTCGGCGACAAATAAGTTTCCACGCGACACCACCGTGAGAATGGAGGGCGCTGCGGATACATCCATTCCGATCTTTCCGGACGTCTCTTCCGCCATTTGTCCGCCAGATAGCCATCTCGATAAATCTCCATACCATTCGCGATCGGAACCGAGGGAGAAGATGCAAGGTGGGGAGGTGAATTATTCGGGAACACACGGCTTGCAAATATATTTATAGGTCGGCCCGTTATTTTGCGATTTTATGGCTATCTCGCGTTACCTCTCTTGCACTTTGCGCCATGGCTGACGCCTTGATTTGCAGTCCGACCCTTCGAGACCCGACGCTATCAGAAATTGCGAGCTTGAGGGGGAATTGATGTTGAACGATTTGAATTCTAAGACGTTCAAATTTATGAAGACAAGGCATTACGTTGCTAGAAGCGAAATGAAAAAAAGAATACACTTATACGGTTGGAGAATTCAATCTGCACCAGCAAAAATTGCCATAAGACAACTGGGACGTTTCAAACAATTTTATTTTTCAATATAATCCTCTAAACCTCCTTTGGAAGAAAGAATCCCTGTTTTGGTCAGGCGAGCGTCATTGAATACATCTTCACCATAAAAAATGATTCATTATAAGTAAAGACAGCATGTACCACAGCAGTTACTGGACATATAGAGTAATGTCGTTTCTGCAAATTGAATTATTTCGCCACAATCTTTTTAGCAAATAAAAATTTTTACATTTGAAACAATTAAGGAGGTGGAGGGTTGTCCTTACAAACTGGTAGTAGCTGGGGAAAAACTACTGACACTATCATTTAATACTGATAAATAGAGTAACCAAAACTTGCGGACTCCCATAGGCGTCGGTATTACGGGTTAATATAAGAATACGAAAAATTCATAAATAAACTTACTTGCTAATTATTCAACAAATTAGAGGCATCAGGATATGAACTACTGTAAACTTGCATCATTGCATATGTTTCCACAGTTACTTCTTTAAACCTTGTGCGTCGACAAGAAAAAATATTCTTATACATAGAAAACGCTCTCCACATCTAAGGAAGTTACATTTGCATGTAGAAACTGTTTTTCAAAATCACTTAAAAGTTCACTATTCTTACACTTATTATAAACGGCCTCTAAAGTATTAAAATCGGGATTTTTCCTTAAAACATCTGCCAACTTTTGACTAGCGCATAATCCTGGCGTATCATTTAATGTGTGTAATTTATTTTTTTACACTCTCCACTATGTCTAATGATTCCTGCAATGACAATTCAGTACATTGTAGTTTTCTGATGGCATCTGGTAATACTGTATAATTGGTACATATTGTTGTTAAATCTTCTAAAAGTTGAGGAATTTGAAATTCTCTTTGACTTTCTCTAATTGCTTTGGATTCATTCCGATTAAATCGCATTATAACTGATTGAATTTGTTGAAAACGGATCAAATAGTAAGAAGCTGCTGTTAGCCAAGTACCCCATCGCGTTAAAATTGGTTCAGGTGGTTTTGGAATACCTGGACAAAATTTACGAAATTCTTTTAAACGTTTAGGAGATTTACGAAACACTGCTTTAGTACTTCCAATCATCCGATCAACGTTTCCGTAATGTTGTCGAACAACTTCACCAACTAAATGCAAAGCATGCAGCACGCAGGTTATATGTATTAAGTTAGGAAATATATGTTTTAAGGATCGCTCAACACTTAACATCGTTGCTGCACTATCTGTCATAATCATCATAACTTGATCTTGGGCAATTTTAAATTTTTTCAAAGCGTTCATTATCACTTTTTGAATATTTTCCGCGGTACATTGTTGAACACGTTTGCAAGCTAACAAATATCGAGATGCTGTGTTCACGCTAGATAAAACGCGAGCTATTACATTCACAATACTGTTTTTCTTTATATCGGTCGTCTCATCCACGGTAATCCATATTTTTTTGGAACACAAATCACGTTTACACACATTTTCTAGCATCTCTTTCATTCGCGGCAAATGTTCTGTAATTGTGTTTGTGAGGGTAATGGGTACTTTGGAACGTATTGTCGCCAAAACGTTTTAAAAGCTGCTTTTCTCACCAACGACAACGGAAGATTACAAGAGGTAAACATAATTAATAAATGTATGAGGAATAGTGTATAAGGTATTTCAGTTCTTGCATTTCTCATATGCTTAATACCATTGACATGCCTCTGGCAATCAGTTCTGTCCAATGCAGCCAAACGAACATTGCATATTAAGCAAAAAACTGCACTACCGTCATATTTTAAATGGGGTAAAAGTGACACATACTTATGTACATTAGTAGCAAATCTATTACGAGGCATTGTTTTCTTAGGTTTGTAATTATTAGTTCTATATGAAACGATACACTAATTATGTACTTAGTATAATACTACAACACACAAAAAACACCAGCTATATTTTCAAAAGCGACACGTACATAACCTTGACCGTTCGACTAATCTCTGCAACAGCTCTACCGGTACTAAAACGAAATCTCTCTCAGCGCGGTTTAACATGATGTATATTCAAGGTCGACACTACATGCCTGCTTCTCTACCGGTTTAGTGTATTTATGTATTTTTCGTATTCTTATATTAACCCGTAATACCGACGCCTATGCGAATCCGCAAGTTTAGGTTACTCTACTGATAAAACAGTTAAAAAGGTTCCCAGGGTATTTTTAATCCTTCCCATAGTTTCTGTACCTAAAAAAATTACCACTGTCATACTAAAGTGTATTGCATGGATACCAGTTTTTTTTCTATTAATAGAAACACTAAAGCAATAGAGATCTTTCATTTATTGATGTAATGTTTGAATTGGTACCTGTGACCTACAATAAAATATAATACTCACAATCAGATAAAGATTACCGAGTTTCAGAAAATAATTGATGAATTCTCGTCGGAAGATATGAAGCATTTTCTTGATACTAAACAAAATATTGTTCATGCACCATTAGCTATTGCTATGCATTAGCAAAGTAAAGTATAAGCTTCAACTTTAAGACACTAGGAGACCATTTTTACCAAGACTTCCGCTTCAAAACTTCCTCTACTTCTGGAAGCTTTTCTGAATTACGTACAACAAAACGCACTCTCATCCCCTTACAATGAAACATAAATCAGCTGAGTAAATCCCAGTACCGAGTCATATATCAATTAGCCTAGGCGTGGTGCATGCGAAGCAAGCTTCCCCCGCCCCTTCTACTCCCAAAAAAGGAGGAAGATTTAAACATGGGAGTACAAATGTATAGTAACACAGCTACGTCGACAAGAAGCCAACATCGCAGCTGGAATAATTCCTCCCTCGGAGTAGCTCGGCAAGTGTGCAAAATTAGAAACGGTATTCGCTATGCATGTATACCGTGCGCGACAGTCTACGATACCCATGTACACTACCGGACAACTAGTGAATTATTGGCAACGTGAATGAAAACGTTAATACTGCAAAAAAATAAAAATTTATTGCTAGAAATAAAAGCATAAACAAATGAGAAGAAGAAATAAAGTAAAACAAAACATTCTCATTAAAATATTAGGCTATATCTTTTTCTCATAGAAATAGCCTCCTTTGGCTTGTAATACTCCCCGGATCACTCGTAGCATTCGTTCTGTTAGCTTGGTTAGAGTTTCACCGGAAATGTTGTTCCACTCAGTTTGAAGAAGGCGTCGCAGGTGCTCTTTCGAAGTTGGATAGACTTTTGATATTCATCCATCTGCGGGGGCCACGGCATGATTTGCAAAACGTTCTCTTCTGTTTGAGACGTTAGATAATCTTTACAGATTCGCACAGTATGTTTAGGGTCATTCTAGCATATTTTGAAGTATGAAATGAATAACTGAGGTTACCGTTCCCTATGAGAATTGTTTTGTAATGCTCCTCATACGCGCACGGTATACATATACACGTTTGTACGCATTATGGTGGCTTTTCGGTGCGGCAGAGGGGACAGAGGGAGAAGGATGGAAGGCGGACATTCCTCAGAAAATTAACCGGAATTTAGTGACGGCCTTAGCGTGAAGTTTGAAATTTATCGCGACAGTGACTTAATTAGCGCCGGCGAAATGTTAATTTGGGATGAGGGGCGGTACATTAGAATGGAAATGCGGCGGCCTCTGATGCCCGAAAATTATTTCCCCATATACCGAGTACACTGTGTATATTGGGAAGACAACGTAGAAAGCAAACGTACAGCTCGTAAATTAACGGACGAAATTCTTGGATGTTCGCTAAACATGACAGTTAATATTAGCAAGCGTTGAAATTGATTCGAAAATGCTTTATTTGCTTTCCAACAGTGGATCGAAATTCCTGGAAATTTTGCAATATTAAATCTTTATGTTAAAATCCATCAATCCTTCTTGGTGAAAGAAATATTCTTAAACATGCACAATGAAAATTTGGAGGTGTCCGAGATTAACTATTCAAAATTTTGTATACGAGAGTAGATTGACAAGTTTCCAGAATCGCTGCTAGGGGGTTGCTTTTTTCCAAATACTTTATGTCATTGTGTTGGCAACTCTTTCATAGCATTTGACTGCAAATTGTCAAATCGACCTGCGAAATTGTCTGGTTTCGGCAAGCACTGAAGTCAAGTATCTTTTTGTGTTTTCAATTATGGATAAAAACGAAGTTCGAGCGGTCATCAAATTTTTCTATTTGGAAGGGAAACCCACAACAGAAATCAAATCAAGGTTAAATGCCATTCTTGGGGATACATCACCTTAATTATCCACCGTGAGTTTTTTGGTTTCGGAATTCAAGCGCGGCCGCACGCGTACAAGTGATGAACCACGCTCAGGACGCCCGAAAACGGCTACCACGCCAGAAATTGTGGATAAAATCCATGACAGGGTTTTGGCAGATCGCCAAATAAAAGTGCGTGAAATTGAGGAAGCTGTGGGCGTTTTTTACGAACGAGTAATTCATATTTTACATAATGAATTGAAATTTAAAAGAGCTTTCTACAAGATTGGTGCAGCATTTGCTCAATTCGGAGTAGAAACGCATTCGAGTTCGAACCTCAGCCGATTGCTTGGAAGTATTTACAAGGAATTCAACGGATTTCAAGCGACGATTCGTGACCATGGATAAGACCTGGATTCATCACTACTCATCAGAAACAAAAATGCAATCAAAACAGTGGATTGAATGCGGTGAATCGGTTCCGAAGAAGACAACGACCATTCACTCTGCTAGAAAGGTGATGGCATCAGTTTTTTTGGGACGTAAATGGAATTTTGCTAATTGATTATCTTGAAAAAGGAAAAACTGTTACCGGCCAATATTACACAACACTTTTGGACAAAGTGAAAGCAGGAAAAACGCAGGAATGGTCAAGAAAAAAGTGTTGTTTCACCACGACAATGCGCCCCCTCATTTAAGTGCAATCGCTCAGCAAAAATTAACAGAATTGAAGTTTCCACCTGTTCTCGAAACTCAAAACGTTTCTGGGTGGAAAGAGATTTTGGTCGAATGAAGATCTGATAGAGCTGTAAACGATTACGAGGGGATTATATTGGTATTGGTGGAATTATCCCCGGCAAACATAATGCGAGCAGAGAAAGAAACGTACTAGTACACGAATATGATTTTGCCTACCCGACATCATTAACGCGGCTACGAGCACTCTCCTTTTGCTGCCCGCATTATGTCTACCTCTCGGCTTATGCCCCCAATACCCACAACAGCACTGAAAATATCTTCCAGCGCACCCTAGCCCCAAAAAACACAGTCATGCCGTCCTAGACCCTGGTGACACACACCGGAGTACAGATGCCCGCTATCTATCGAGCAGCTCACGAGCTGCTGAACACAAGGTGCCGTTGCGCCTAAACGCTAGGGTGAAATAAACTTCTTTTAATTTAAGTGAAGTAACGTCGTACATTTTACTATTATATTTTAGAAATAAAAAACGATAGAACTTCTTACTGCTAGTAGCATTATTGAATTTAATAAATACTCTACATATTTATTTACATCTTTTACCTTTGATGTCTGTTCGCCTTTTTACTTAATGCTTAGTAAGACATCAACGGACATTACTCCGACATGCGTTCGTAATAAAAGCAATGTTAGCGTCTGTCTTCTTGATATCAATACACTACAAGGCAACTGTACGTACAAATGATCCCTCAGACTCGCCGTGATGTATAAAGCGCTTAGGCACAACGGCACCTTATGTTCAACAACCCATGAGCTGCTCGATAGGTGGCGGGCATCTGTGCTCCGGTGTATGTCGCCATGGTCTAGGACGGCATGACTGTGTTTGTTGGCGCTAGGGGGCGCTGAGAGATATTTTCAATGCTGTTGGGAACATTGGGGGCATAAACCGAGAGGTAGACATAATGCGGGTAGGAGAAGGAGAGTGCTCATAGCCACGCTGATGACGCCGGATAAGCAGAAACATGTCCGTGAGCTAGTACTTTCCTTTCTCTATTCGCATTATGTTTGCCGGAAATGATTCCACCAATACCGTGAGCTATATTAGCATTATTTTTGGTTTTGTTACTAGGCATTTTTTCATATGTACACTGCATACAGACTTATAAAAATTTTAGTAACCATAACAGAGTAATTCCTTTCTAATTTCGCGGTCGATTTAAGTTGGTACTTCCGTAAATAATGGATATATTCGCCAATTTCCTATACTTATGCTGCTACTGCGAATATGATTTTTGTTGTCAAAACCACCAACTTAAATCGTTCGCGAAATTAAAAAAATGTTACTAGAAACACTATACATACTTGTTACGCTTCTAAACGAAACCTTTACCAGTTTTAAATAGAATTAAGAATCGTAAAAATAAAATTGATCTGTTAAAATAGGACGCTATAAGAATACGCTTCATGTGAAGGTAAAAACTGAAGAGCATTTTCCAAACATTTACCTTAGATTAGGGATTGGTTTCTATTGTAAATTCTATTATAAATTTCTAAAATATTCTCAATTTAGACTTGAAAATCTTTGAAACCCAGAAACGTTTCCATAATAGTAACACGATATGCAACAAAGCAATGATAAAAAATATTTCCAACAGCTGCACAACGGCGGCCCCACACCTTCACAATCTTTACATCTTTATTAAAGCATCCGCTTATATTACCGCGTTATAATCGCTACGTTTTTTACCCATTTATTCTTTCACATAACTACCATCATTTCATACCTCTATATATGTACGTCCCTACCATCTACATATGCGCTCGTATATACACAGCTAGAAGGTTTTAGAGTAGAGCTATACGCCGCACTTAAATCTAACGCCGCGCTCACGGTAAATGGTGCAGAACTCATGGCACGCTAATATTTCGCACGTTTCTCGTTGTACGACAATTACAGCTCGCTTATCTATCAGTGCATGAAGCGCTCGCTTTGTTCGTATGTCTGTATCTACGGTCGAGAGAAGAGAATTAACGGAAGTAACGTGCGTTGTAGAAGCAAATCCCGCGCGGCAATGATGATGGTGACGATACACGTGAGTATAGTCGAAAATATAGAGCTGGAAATGTTAAAATAACAATTGTAATATCTACAATTGGGCCTATAGGTATTAAAAATGTGAGATATTGTTTATAGTTTCAAATCATAAACATACAAAATCTGAAAAATAAATGCTAATATAGCTCATGGTATTGGTGGAATCATTCCGGGCAAAAACAATATAGCAGAGAAAATAGCGCTAACACATGGACATGTTTCTGCCTACTGGGCGTCATCAGCATGGTTCTGAGCACTATTTTCTGCCGCTATCATTGCGTTTGCCTCTCAGTTTATGTTGCTAATCTCCAAAGCAGCACTGAATATGTCTCTCGGCGACACCTATCGCCAAGAAACACAGTAACGCCGTCCCAGAGGGTAGCAAGACAAACCGGAGTGTAGATGTCCACCACCTATCGGGCAGCTCCTGGGCTGCCAAACGCAAGGGGGCGTTGTGCCTAGGCACAGCGACATCTATACGTGCAAATGATTCCTCAGGCTTACCATGATGTATAGAAATACACGTGGAAAGAATGCCTAATAACAGTGCTGCTTTGGAGATTAGCAACATAAACTGAGAGGCAAACGCAATGATAGCGGCAGAAGATAGTGCTCAGAACCATGCTGATGACGCCGAGTAGGCAGAAACATGTCCATGTGTTAGCGCTATTTTCTCTGCTACATTGTTTTTGAATGATTCCATCAATACCATGAGCTATATTAGCATTTATTTTTGGGTATTGTTATTAGGCATTCTTCCCACATGTATTTCTATACAAAATCTGATTTTACATTAACAGATTCTATGATATAAGAACAAGAAACTATTTTTTCTCGCCTATATTTACTGCCTTCCTTTATAAATATTTTCCAAAATTTTAATGGTCCCTTTATATTTGATTGATTTACTTGTTTATGCATCTAAATGAAAAATGAATCTAAACTTGAATTCAAATACAGGGTGCGGCAAAAATCACTGACAGATTTCAAGGGTAAATAAAATCCAAACAAAGTATATAATTTCTTTTTATTCTCATCTGAAAGTATTATATTATGTCTCCCTCTTGCGACAACTAAATATCGATACTATCTTCCACACACTAGGCCGAGTACTTCGGTTTAGCTCGGATTCACAGGTAGAAGAAGGGCAGGACATTATATAGGTTGTTCGCAAAGTAATTGCGAAACTAATCAGAGCGACCAGAGCCAATCAAATAGCGTGATATCAGTTGGATTCTAGTTGTAGATTTCATTCTACCAATCAAATTACGTCTGACTAATTTGTAATTGCTTTGAGAACAACCCCATTATTTATTTGTGATGATTAACATAATATTATATTTATTGTAGTTTTAGTTTACTATTGTTATAGTTTAATATTGTTTATGCAGTTAGAGTTGAAACAAGTGAAAACCTCGTAAAAATGCCCAGACAACAAAATCAACGTGAGTCCCTTCTAGAAACTAGGGGAAAAATAATATCGTTATGGGAAAATGAGAAAATAAAAAGAGAAATAGCCCAGGAAGTAAATTTATCGGTAAGCATTTATGTATTTTAATATCTACCATCTAGACAATATACTATACTCTCTCTTGTAATAATCCATATGTGTTATATAGTATTTCATATTTCTAGTTCCAACTAGATACCAACTACTTTAGTTTTAGCTGCTGGTTAAATATAGTTTAAGTCTTACTTAAAGCTGAAGTGGCGTGGAAGTGAGCGCTATATACCCTATATTTACTATTAAAAACTTTTAAGATTTTTTTTTAAACCAATAGTATGATAACGCGCCATTACAAAGCCAACTGTTAAATATTTTTACAACTTCTTGTAATGTATGAAGGGAATACTGAAATATTTTTTTTTACAGATGAGACAAGTTCAGAGATATAATAACCTAGACGTCGAAAGACGCTTACAAACTTTGCCCAGAACGGGAAGAAGGTTTATTCTTAGTAGGGAGGATGTAAATAGGATAGAATATTGTACTCAAAAATCATTTACAACTTCAACGAAGATAAAAGAGCAGTTGCAGTTACAAAGATATTCAAATTCAACAATAATTAAGGTACTCCACAAAAATGGAATCCACTGCAGTAGACCGGCGAAAAAAGTGGAATTAACAGCTGAACACGCAACTGCTCGGATTAATCTTGCCGAAGAAAATATACATCGGAACTGGAATGACGTGGTTTTTTGTGATGAGAGAGTTCTCTCCACATCGGACGATACGACGCGAGTACTCTGGCGCCGAAACAACACCAGATACGAACTCGAAAACATTCAGCCGCTAAGATCTGGTCGAATTAGTTGTGGTTGTTGGGGGTGAATGTGTGCTAATAGACCCGGAGAAATTATCCAGATAACAGGAAGGCTAACTGGAGAAGAACACAGGGACATATTTCTACCATCTGTTCGAGTTTTTCTTCCAGACCGTCCCATTTACTTAGTACAAGACCATAGTCCAATTCACACATCCAGACCGGTGAAGAACTGGTTCGACAATAACCCAGAAGTGATAACCATACAATGGCCAAGTAAATCGCCAGATTTAAACCCTATAGAAAATTTGTGGGCTTTGATGGTGCGCAATTTTGGTGATATGCAAAACATCAAAGCACTCAATAACCTCGTACGAAATGTGAACGGTGTGTGGGAAAATTTGCGAGGTGACACGTACTGTCAAAGACTAGTTGATTCGATGCCGAATAGACTAAGAGCGTATATACAAAATCGAGGTTATTACATCAACTATTAGTCCAAAATGAATTTCTATTATTTTGAATCGTTTTGCTTTATTTTATTCTAGTGGATTTTGTTTTCCTACATACATATATTCCTTTATTTAGTTAGCAATTTCTTTATTTTTTTATAGGCTCACTCACAATGTGTTGTTTGTTTATTTAGAATTTCTCATTTATTTAGAGTTTGTTATTTATTTAGAATTTGTTATTTATTTAGAGTTTGTTATTTATTTAAAGTTTGCCATATATTTAAAATTTATTATTTATTTAGAATTTGTCATTTGTTTAGAGTTCGTTATTTATTTATGTGAAATTTGTTTATTTATTTAGAATTTTGTTTTTAATTAAAATCAATTTTATCAGACATTTAAATACATTAGTTTTTAATTTATTTCTACCTACATATTTGTTACACCTCCTCCTCGGCTTCCTTTCATGCCATAATAATTGATACATATTTACATAGCAATATCTATTAAGACTATATACCTATACATTTCTGAGCTAAAGTTTGTTTGTGTACATTCGAGACATAGACACATAATTAGATTAGTTTTATCCCTAAGCAGCGGTATCCCGTGTTCCACTTCCCTGTTTTGCACATATATACACTACCAGTCATCGAAGCTAGGATAACTAATGAATTATTGCAAACGTAAATAAAAACGGTAATAATGCAAAAGACAATAAAACTTTATTGCCAGTCGAAATTTCAATATAGTCAGGTAAAAACGGATTTAAAAACTATCCAGAACAATTACTTCGGACTAGTGGAGGCAATAGAAAAGTTACAAAATCCTTCGGTGTCGTTAATGGAATCTCTGCAAATAGTGCAACATGTTCACGCACAACTATGCGCGGTAGAAGACGCAAAAAATGTTTGTGTTCCAGAAAGGTTTGAAAGTGTTTTAGAGAAAGATTCTGATTTTGGCACTTTAAGACAAATTTGTGAAGGTGCGTCAACAGAACCGTTAAGTTGTTCCAAAGATTATTTTAATTACGCAAATATAACGTCACTAGATGTAGAACGTTCGTTTTCTGCATATAAACACATTTTTTTCCTCACGCCGCACTCGGTTTGCTGAAACAACTGTGGAAACATATCTAATGTTGCAAATATTTAACAGACATTATTCACTTTGTGATTTCACGGAAGATTCTTAAGACAGTAGGTGTTTGAGCACGTATTATATTTTATTTCTGACCATTTATTTTGTGTAAACTTTTATGCGCCCGCCACTGGCTGTTGGCGCAAATTGAGCAACTCCAATAATTAGTAGTCTGGGCAAACAGCGGTAATAGTCAGTGTAGTAGATGTTTGGTGCGGATTCGGCGATTATTTATTTCACGCGTTCACAGCGTCAATACTAAATCGATGCTGTATGCGAGTAGTTCTGTATATATGTAGGCTGTCGTAACTTATTTCGTAATTGTACGCTTATGTTTGCTTTAAAAATGTGGCGGTTAGGTACGTCGCGAAAACGACCAATGGCAGACACAGTTAAAAACTTTATAGTGGACATGCAGGACTTAATTTTAGATGGCGCTAAAATTCAATGTCTAGTTTGTAAAATCCCTTTAATGTGTTGGTTCAGAAGCCATTGTCAACGCCACATCGAAAGCAAACAGCATTCTTCTGCAAAAAGTGGCATACGAGACCAAGAAAAATTTACATTTGATTTATGTGTTACTTTTATTTTATGTAATCAATCGTTTCGTTTACTAGACAAAGAAGCATTTGTCTCCTTCTGGAATAAATATGCGGACTATAAATTACCTAGCCGGACATCGATACGAAATATAGTGCCATTTGCTCGTGAACATAGAAAAAAGAATGAAAGCGGAATTGAAAGATAAAAAACTGTGGTTGTGTGTGGACGAAACAACAGATCGTCAAAAACATTCTGTGGTTAATGTAATAGTACATACAATGGAACCACATCGACCGTCATCCTCCTTTGCTTCCAAAAGAGTTATAAATTGTACTGCCGATGAGATTTTAAAGATGGTGTTGAACTCATTGAACAAATTTCAAATTTCAACTAAGCAACTTTTAATGTTTATGAGTGATGGTGCCGCAAACATACGTTCTTTGGGCCGATCTCTTAAAGAACACAGTGGTAACTCCTTACATGTAAGGTGTAAAATCCATACTCTAAATCTTGCGGCACAAACGATTCCTACATGTTTTCCACAAGTAAATGCATTGATTGCTAGTACAAAGGCAGTGTTTCTAAAGTCCCGAAACGTACCCGACTATTTCACAAACTGTGTCCTGATTTACCTGAACCACCACAGCCGATGGTTACACGTTGGGGAACATGGTTGCAGGCTGCGTTTTACTACAACAAATATTTTGATCAAGTAAAGAAGGTAGTTTTAAAATTCAATCCGACAGAAGCTGCAGCAATCAAGAAAAGCCAGGAAATATTTCAAGATAGTCAGGTTAAAAGAGATTTACAAACCATTCACAACAATTACTTCGGACTAGCGGAGGGAATAGAAAAATTACAAAATGTTTCGATGTCGCTAGTGGATTCTGTTTAAATTGTGAATGATGTTCACGCACAGTTATGCGCTGTAGAAGGCGAAACAAATTGGTGTGTAATGCGAAAATTTGAAAGTGTTTTAGAGAAAGACTCCGATTTTCTTGTATTAAGACAAATTTGTGAAGGTGTGTGTGAAGATGCATTAAGTTTCAAAGATGCAAATATAACATCGCTAGATGTCGAACGGTCGTTTTCGGCATTAAAAAACATTTATTCCGCACGTCGTACTCACTTGACTGAAACAGCTGTGGAAACATATCTAATGATTCAAATATTTAACAGATGTTACCCAGTTTGTGATTTTACGGAAGTCTTTTAAAACGGTAAGTGTTTCGGCACGTTTTATAATTTATTTCTTACCTACTATTTTATGTGTAAACTTTTATGCGCTCGCCACGCCTCTGGCTGTTACCGCATATCTGCCCAGGTTAATAGTTAGTCATACAACGTTACACGTTATACTGAACTAATTAAAATCTTACAAAAAAACCCAGTTTGTACTAATTAATTCTTCAACGTCTGCATCTCTTGCAAAAATTCTTCGTCATCTCATATTTCTTGCGACTGTCAACGCCATAACGCTTCATCAATCACTTCGTTACCCCTCTCCAGTGGCGCATGAGGAGGGCATCTTAATCGCTTAACGATGGGCTCCGAGATCGCCACAATGACTATCCACCCCTAACCGCTAACGATACTATAGGAATTCCAAACGCCCAACAATATAGGACGTATATAGGGCACCCTTAATCCGACCGTGATATTCCAGTAGTGTCCGATGTGGGTATTATATCATTCCTTGAGTGGAAGGTAGGCATATGTGGTTGGAAATGTGTAAACAAGACGTAAATACGTCATCCCTATCCCGTGTACGTTACGAGGGTAGTTTTGCGGAGGTAGAATTTCTTCTGTCGTTTTGAGGGTGATTTTTTCGTTTGCCTCGCTTGATATGTGTTTTCTTTGTAAGCGCGACCGGAGATAATACAACAGATACGATGACTTTCCGCAGAACGGTAGAATGACAAAATTGCGGCTGCAAAAAATCGCCTCCAGGAGCTTCAGATTTATCGCGTACGATTTTCTTACCGCCCTTGATGGACGTTAAATGTTGGCAGTTTAGGGGTTTCCCTTTTTTCTAAATTATGCTCCTGTTATGTTACTTCAGAATAGCAATTAAAGATGGAACAAAGAACAGAGTGAATTAATACTGGTTTTCTTAACAGGTATAATTTTCAAGTCTGCCAAATGTGTTTAACTTTTTTTCATAAAGATTTTAATCTATTCCTTTGAAGCTAGTTCCTTTGGGAATGCCTTAGATAGTAATCCATTAAATTTTAATACCAATTTCTTGTGTAATATACATCTACTTTAAAATTTAGCACTATTAATAATAGATTATTTTTATCAATGGTTTTTTGCAAACATTTTTCAAAAGCGTCACAAATTTTAGCCTAGTTCACATTTTCTAGTGATTTTTTTATTGCTTTCAGAGTATTTATTAAAATTTAGGGTTGATACAGAAATCGTTTTGTTAATACTCCTGTTCTTCTGGTTTGAGGTTTCATTTAACGCACCATTTGTTATGCAAATTGCTAACTATGTAATTTTTTCACAATATACAGTGCGAAATTATTATTATCGTACAAAAACGTCCGACTAATTATGAAGAATTGTGGTTGTATGGAATCAGGCAACGGAAAAATGTTTTCCAGGAATAACTTGTCACAGGAGCCCGAAAACTAGGGTTTAGGACTTACAAGGTACGCTTAAACTGTTTCCACTTTTTACAAGAGTGTTCAAGAGCCTCTACTAGCAGAGAGGAGGAAGGAAAATAGACTTTTATGAGCAAAAGAATACATAGTTTGATCTCAGAATCAATGGCATGCAGTTGAACGATGAAAGGGAACAATGGTATATATTTCGCCTGCAGATGTGTTATTGGTATTATTTCCTCAGGTATTATAGGAATCATATAAAATTATTTTATATTTTCCAATGAATTGTTACGTAATAGATTATCTGTCGCGAAAACGATTTGGATGCTATTGGCAATTCGTTCGCCAATCCCATAGAATTAGTTACTAAAATCGTCTAGCGATAATGACGGGACATCTTAACTACGACTGTTGACGGCTCTGACATCGGAATTAATCATTTTCCACACCGCTTTTGTTTTGTTTTGTGATCTTTGTACATATTACCTTTCCAAGATATTTTTTCTGCCCTATATTCACTACAACAAATCTGATTTCTCGTTCTTCTGTTAGAATGGTTAACGTATCCATTTTTAGATCTTTAATTTCTTCATTAATTGTGGGATTCTATTCTTTATCATTTCTAATACGAGAGCGATTCGTAAAGTAAGTTCCGTTTCCGTCTAGTGAGAAGAGGAGTGAGGATATCGGCGCAATCGCAGCGCTAAAGTGTAGTCCGGTTCAATGTAAATCTGGCAGTGCTAGTGAGAGAATCATTCGGACATTCTTTCGTGCTACTTTGATCGTTTAAAATGGCTGCTGCAATTGAAAATCTTGCCGACTGTGAACTGCGAGCGCTTATCAGATTTCTGTGTGCAAAAAACATGAAAGCTGCTGAGATTCATCGTGAACTTTGTTCCGTTTATGGTGAAAATTTCATCAGTAACAGTGTGGTTAGAAGGCAATGCCGCATGTTTCGAGAAGGATAAAGTAATATCCATGATGAAGAACGGAGTGGAAGACCAACTATTGTGACGGACGAACTTTTGGGTAATGTCGAAGAGAAAATTCGTGAAAATCGGCGATTCACAATCACAGAACTGGGTGCCTTTGTACGAGGTTGTTACTGAACATTTAGGTTACCACAAATTGTGTACACATTGGGTGCCAAAACTTCTTACCGAAGGCCATAAACCAAAAAAAATGGGATCGGCACTAACTTTTCTGACACGCTACGTTGTTGGAGGTGGAGATTTCCTCAGGTATATTGTAACAGGTGATGAGACTTGGGTCGCCTATGTCAACGTTGAGACGAAAAGACAGTCAATGCAGTGGGGTCGGTCTAACTCCTAACCAGGAAACCTTTAAAGTGCCGTCAAACATTTTCTGCGAGAAAAATCATGGTCACTGCCTTTTGGCACAACAAAAGCGTCCTTGTTGTAGACTTTATGGAACGAAGGACCACAATAAATGCTGAAGCCTACTATGAAACTTTGAAGAAGCTGGGAAAAGCTATTCAGAACAAGCGACGTGGTTTATTGAGTTCGGGTATCGTTTTTCTTCATGATAACGCCCGCCCGCATACCACCGCTCGCACGGTGGGCCTACTGGACAGTTTTAAGTAGGAAGTGTTTGAGCATCCTCCCTACTGCCCTGATTTGGTTCCTAGCGACTACCATGTCTTCCCTAACATGAAAAAATGGCTTGGATCACAACGGTTTGAGGGCGATAAAGAGCTGCAGAATAGTGTTACAGCATGGCTTAATTCACATGCGGCAGTTCTATGAAGAGGACATTAAAAAACTGGATTATCGCTATGACAAATGTCTCAATTTTAATGGCAACTATGTAGAAAAATAGCTAAAAGTAGTAGCTTTAAGTTGTATACAATAAAAACCTTTTCATGTATTGATATTTTTTCAAATAAAAAAATGGAACTTACTGTACGAATCGCCCTCGTAGTTATTTTCTTTTCGGAGAAACATTTGTGGAATGAATCCATGAAGATCTTGTGAAATCAGCAAAATAGTCCGTCGTCGTCGGAGATATCGAGCGGTACGTATAAATCCATGCCTAGTAGTTCCTTACGTCTATTAATTCCGCTTGTGTCAATCTTTCTTGTAATTATTGTTGCAGGTGAAGAATGTTGAAAAAAATATGGAAAGCTATAAAACATTTGTTTAGAATGCATTGCTTGCTTATTTAGTTTATTAAAACAGTTAAGAGAATATTATAAGCTCTACGTCCAGTTCATAGTTTTAAATCTAATACTCTTTTGACATCATTGACCATGGGATACTATTAAAAAAATTGTCAGCATTTAGATTAACCTCTTCACTGATAAAACTTCTACAATCCTACTTAACGAGTAGATCGTATTATGTATTTTATAATGGATATAAATCTTTTGAGTTCCGTCCAACATCTGATGCACCGCAAAGGTCGCATTGAGGACTACTTGTATTTGTGATTTTTGATCTATCAATTTCCTTGTGCCTCGCATTTCTTGCCGTTCTCCTTCTACCTTTTCATTGCCTTTTCCTCGTACCAATCTACTACAGAGTTCCCCATTAGTATCTATGTGCTGTAATGTAGAATTATCTTATAATTAGAGTTTGTCAAAAAGGTGGTACCGGATGGCAGTAGCGTAACGCTAGCGGCGTGGGTACGGGTAACTTTCAACTCGTAGTCGATCTCGACAGTACCGCGAGAGAGTTCAGAGCTACAGTACGTTGCACGCGGAGATGGGACGTCCAAAGGGTGTAACGTTCCCTTCGAATGTGAATAAATACCTCAGGCATTTCCCTGAATTAGAATATAGTCCGCATATTTATTGCACAATATGCAATTGCGGATTGCTAGGTCGCGATAGGTTTGAATGTAGAAAACATTGTAAAAGTAAACGTCATGTATTGAATTTAAGAAACAGTATTCCATACTGGCAATTTTATATGATTTTATTTTTATGTTAAGTGTGTGCAACATAACCACAAACATTGTTTAAATAGTACTTAAAGAACCCAACTTATCGTCATTTTTGGGTCTAAAGTTTAAAAACAGAATAAAAAATCCCAGTGTAACACTAATGCTCAGAAACACAGCGTCATTCATGTTATAGCGCGTCCTTTAAAACGTGATGGTCCACCAGCTTCATTGTTGTTATCCAGTAAAAGGATTCAGAAAACTAATGCAGAAACCGTTGTCAAGATAATAAAAGATTCGTTGAGAGAATTTTGTATCACAGGAACCCAAGTCACAATGTTCGTTACTGACGGAGCCGCAACAATGCTGAGAGTTGGTTGGATGTTGAAAATATGCTTTCCGACTCTTCTTCACATAACATGCCTCATACACGCATGTCACCTCGTAGCAGAAACCATTCGAAAGAAGTATGCGATGGTAGATAAGTTAATAGCATCTACCAAAAAAGTGTTCATCAAATCTCCCAAACACATCCGTGTATTCAAACAATTGTGTCCGAAATTACCACCACCACCTCAGCCTGTAATAACACGATGGGAAACATGGCTCCAGGCAGTATCTTACTATTAGAAATATTTCTTACAAGTGAAAAATGTCATCTTGAAACTTGATTCAAATGATTCTGCAGCAGTTCGAGATAGTCAGCAATTTTTTTTTCGATTCGGACGTTCAACAACAAATAGATGAAATTTCCACGAACTATTCTGAAGTTGCATAAGCTATTGAGCAATTAGAAAACATGCACTCATCTGCACGAGGCGCATTAAATTGCATAAACACTTTAGAAGCTGCTCTAGAAAACTTAACGAACACTATAGGAGTCGACGTTGCTCAAAAATTTGGTGCAATTTTAACGTAAAATCCCGATTTACAAAAGGTTCGGTCTATAACTAAAAATCAAGAGTGCCCAGATGCGGAAAAGGAATATCTGACATTCGCAAATCTTACTTCACTGGATGTCGAACAACCATTTTCTAAGTATACGACAACGTATTCACAACACCGTCGACGACTGAATGAATCGACAATGAAAGCGTTGCTGATGATGCTTACCAGGGCGGTTGCCATTTGCCACAGTGGACATTAAGACGATAGGGAAAGGTAACAATATTATTTTTCACTAATATTGTATATTACGGACCTACTTTTATGCGGTCCGCCACTGCCGGTACCACCTTTTTAACAAACTCCACTTATAATGAATAAAATAATGATTTTTTTTAATTCAATTCGTAATTTAGTTTGTTTTTTTTCTTTTCTTTCATTTCATTTAGTGTATGCATTTAAATGTAATTGTTCTACAATTGGACAATAAACGGTATTATTATTATTATTAAAATTATTAAATATAACGTATTTTCTATCGGGTACAGTTTTATTTGCAACAACACACTCGTATAACAGCACTCTAAAATCATTGCATTCATGAAACTGTTAGGAAAATCGCATTTAACTCAACTCACATAGAAAACCTCACGAAAATCGTGCTCAGTTCATATATACACGCATACGTAAAACCAAACGTTCCGGAACTAATTGTTCACCATAGATGGGAACGTTCAGATATTACAGTAGTGATTTTCATTAGCAATAATTGGAGAATTATTTAATTACTGGCGGAATTCGGTATTATCGGATTAATATTATGGATATAATCATGTGGATACAATGGATACAAAATTATTTCGATGAAGGTGACATCATCACAAAATAACTTGAGTGTTGTGTGTACAGATGCATAAAGATTAAAGTGATACTTGTATTACTTTTGTTTGCAAAAAACATTACAAAACCTACTACCTCGGTAATCTCGTAGGAATCCTGAGAATCGCGAACGAGTGACAGGAATGGTTAGGTACTACAAGGGTGCATTATGACAAAAAGAATAGGACATAGAACAGCAGATATATCAACGGACTTATGCATATATGCATTTTTAAACACTTGCCTTTGCTGAAATACCTGTTACATCTAAAAAGAAGCAAATATACTAACAATTAGTTACAAAATATGAAAATGGAAAACTCAAAGTAATGGTAAATGTGAGGTGAATGGAATCGTACTTTATTTAAACCGCTGGCTTTTCAAGGCCAGTAAATTGGTGTTACTGGCCTTGAAAACAATATCGGCGAGATTTTTGTAATTTTCGGTAATCCCTAATACAAACAGGAATTTTCATATTCACCAATCTGTGGCAAGTATTTTATTATTCTTTTTATACAGAAATTTTAACGTTAATTATCCAATGATAAAAATATATAAATCCATTATCCTACTTACCTATTATTTTCTTCATTTATATCTCAGCGCTTACGAACCACCATCTCGATTGCCCTGCATTCACGCAACAAAATTATGTCAAATAAAAACGTTTGTACATTCAAACAAATTCAATCTGTTGTTCTTAAAAAATGCGCTTTCACTCAAATAAACCTTTATTGTATCAAATAAATAATTTCATATATTTGTTTGATTCAAGAACTTTTCTCTGTGTATTAATAACATAGATGTATGGGCAGAGCATAGATGCGCCACTAGTACCTGCTGTAACCCCCACAATTATAGGGGATGGTTAATCCGTAGGCACAGGTACGCCATCGTTCAAATTCAATTAGCGCGACGGGGATGCTACCTCTTATCTTCTTCCTATAAAAGTAAATCCATGTAATAATGCAATTACGATAACAATTAAGAAACGTCTTAAATTAGGGATTCAATTTAAACCTATGAACGTTATTGCTAATTTTGAAGATTCAATTCATAAAGCTGTTAGGATGACATGGAATCACACTGAAACTGTTGGTTGTAGATTTTATCTGGCTCCGTCATGGATACGTAAAATTCAGCAGATAGGTTTAATAAATGAATACAAAATAAACAATCCCAAATTGGCATACTTTTGCACTGGATTTTTGGTCTAATGTTTTTAAAACCTGAAATGTAGGCGACTGTTTTGTTTTTGACTTTGCGGCAATTCAAATAGATGATGGCAAGCTATTATCATTTTTAGATTACTTCGTCGAAAATTATATTGATGAAAATGCTAGATTTCCGCCAAGTTTATGGGCTCGCGCTTCAGCGTCGAATGAAAAAACCACAAATTCAGGTCCAGGGGCTGTAGACGGTGGGTACAATGTGCGGGAAAACAGTACAGTATCACACCATTATCTTTAGCGTATTGTAGCACTTCTAGGCTTTTGTGGCTACCGTGGTCGTCCAAAAAGAGGAGACCCTTGTTTTCATTCGAAGCTTTAGTGTAATGTACAAAATGTTCCAACCATTGCACGAAAATCTCCGAACACATCCAACCGTTTTGTTGACAATGAACTTTGGAGCGTTGTCCGTCAGCTCATTTTTCATTCGTTTTCTTATGAATATAAAGGCTGGTGGCACAAACGTGCCCATGACATTCATACAGCATACCACAGTTAAATGCTGTCCTCGTTCGGCACCAGACACCACTGGTGTGAACTTGCGTTCGTCCCTTTATAGCGAGAGTTTTTTGTAGTCGTTTTTGTACTGCACTGAGACCAGATTCGTCGACGTTGTAGAAATTTTCTGGTAGAAGTATTCAATTCAATTAATTATTTTAAAAATTTAAAAATTCAAATAAATACATTAAAATTTAAATAGCTTTCGGTTAGGAATTACGATAGGTTCTTTATCTAAAAAAGATTCATACCCTGTCGAAAAGATATATAATTATCCTAAATTCAAAATAAAAAATACTATCTCTTTCGAACATTAAAAATTGTTTTCTTTTATTTCTTTTTCGATTAGCAAAAGTAAATAAGTTAACCCTGAGATTCGTTAATTCTTTTTATTTAGAATATATCATTACAGTGTACACATGAAATAAAGCACGAAACACAAGCCTTATGTACACAATCACTAGAAAATTTGAATATTGTTGTAACTTGTAACTAGCAATGAAAATAAAATAAACAGCAAAGGAAGCTAAACAGCTTTTTTATTGTATACATTTCTGTTTAGTAAAATTGCATCCAAGAATATTATTATAATATTTGCTTGTTCCTCCTCTGTGTTTTATTATTTCATCAATCCCTTTTGGCATACTGCCAAGGCAGCTTTTTATTGCTTTTTTTTTAAATTTCGTCGCTGTTATGCCACACATCTTCAATATATTGCTGTAATTCTTCCCTTGTAGTTAAGTTTTGTGTACTTACTTGTTTTTCAAGACATTCCATTTTCAATTAAATTTCAACGAGTTTTAATTTTATTTGTGTACGTCTAGGTTATAACCACCGAGAGAAAAGCTCGAATTTCTGCTCTTCTAGAGACGGGAGAGTTCTCTCAACGTGAAATTGCACAAAAAGGGGGTATACCACATCAAACTGTTCTGAATCGCGAATTTAATTAAGGGGAATATTCCTAATACAAGTAGTGGCAGAACATACTGTGCCGGCAAACGCAAAACAACTGTAAGAGATGATCGTCGTATAGTAAAAGTGGCTACAGAACATCGTTTTCTATCCACTAAAGGTGTTCATAACATTCTTAGTGGAGAAGGTATACAAATATCAGCCTGAACAGTCCGTAGACGTCCTTCATGAAGCAGGCCTGAAATGCAGACATCCAGCAAAGAAGCCAAGACTAACTTCTAAAATAAAAGTGACACGATTTCAATGGGCCAAAGAATATAAAAAACATACAGCTGAAGATTGGAGAAAGGTAAGTTTCATTTATCACCTGTATTTTTGGTCAAATTCATTCTCATAGTTCGCTTAATGGTTCTCTACATTTTTTACTTTTTCTTAGATTATTTACAGCGACAAATCACGGCTAGAAGTGCTAACGGATAAAAGCCAATTTGTTCGTCGACGTCCTTTAGAGCAAATCTATTAAACACCCCCCATCTCTAATGGTTTGGTCGTGTATTACGACAAACGAACCGGGACCACTATATTTCATTAACGGAACAATGGAACAAAAACAATATAAAAAAGTTTTACAAAACTATTTAATTCATTGCATCCAACTCAAGGACCATATATTTTCGTGCAAGACAATATATTTCAACGCACCGTGTCATGAGGCAAAAAGTATAATGCGATACCTTGAATCTAAAAATCTGCATGTACTACCTTGGCCAGGAAATTCACCAAACATAAACCCAATTGAAAATGTGTGGAATGTCTTCAAAAGCATCGTAATTACACGAAACTCAACTACAAAGGAAGAATTACAGCAACATATTGAAGATGTATGACATAATAACGACGAAATAAAAAAAAAACAATAAAAATCTGCATAATAAAACACAGAGGAGGAACAAGCAAATATTAGTCAAATTATACTTACATGTCATATGTAATTAAACAATAATATTGCCAACGTTACAAGCTGTTTCTTTTAAATTTTACCACAAAATCATAATATTGTTAAGTGTTCATAATTCGATGGTCATAAATGCTACTCTATCGAAATGTATGTGGTAAGTTGCATTATTAATAACGAGTAATTTTTTTCCCGTCTATACATTGACGGGTGTCCGAGAAATAGAGTAGCCTCAGGTAGATGTGTGTGAACTTCTCCATACTAAGTAAAGCACATGTTCGCCATTTTCCTTTTGTTATCTGTCGTTAGTGGTGTTTTACCCTTTCGCCAACATGTCACGACGTCAGCAAAGAGGTGCTTGTGAACAGCTATCTGAATTCAAAAGAGGATGGATCATTGATCTTAGAGCAACAGTACGAAATGTACAGGACAGACAGGTAGTAACAACAGCACAATTGTTGGAATATGGAGGCGATGAATCGAAGAAGGTTCTAGTGAACGAAGACCGGATTCTGGAGCGCCGCGAAGAACTACAGCCCGCGAGAATTATCACCTTCAAAGGCTAGCACTAATTAATCGCACCGCAAGCTAGCACAGCAGTGGTGGATGGTAACATATCAATAATTGTCTGTCAGCTCCATACACCGAGGGTGACTTGCGATGGGGTTAACTGTACGACGTCTTTCTTCTTAGCTACCACTGACGCCTCATCATAGCCAATAAAAGGTGGATGCTAGAATACCGAAGTCTTATCACAAAGAAAGGTAGCCGAAAGAAAGAGACGAATTGAACTTCGTTATAAACGGATATACAAACGTTTTATTTTACATTGCCATTTTTTAGTTTCCCCAGCACAAATCACAGTCTTCGCCACTGCTATATTTAAGAGCAAACCTATCGCATTCTCTGATATAAATTATCTCAGATACAGTGCAGTATAAGAAACGAAAGTCATTTTTGGTGTTTGTAAATGTCTAAAGATGATCTTTTAAATGTGTTTGGTTCTTTTTTTGAGAAAGTAACGCTTGTAGTAGGTAGCGGTCCTCTGAATCGTGCTGCTCACTGCCAAAATTACATACGTACCGTACGTATCTTCTTGCCCACACCAGAGCTCAAATGCACCGTAGAAGACGCGTTCCGCTAGAATTCGAGTTCTCTGGTCAGTGCTTTTTAATGATAAAACAAGGTGAAGGCGCAATAGGTTGAGTTAGAAGCTAGAAATCCCCTAGGTTGCAATTCGCATATTAACGTTAACAGTTCCACGAAATCGCGTGCTTCTTCTCTCGCAACTTATAGTTAAGTTTAGTGTTACACGTATCTACGGTTTTCTGGTTAAATTGTTACGGTTTTTGTTATGGTGTTATCCCGTACTGCATAAGAATTTTGGATGTCAACTGAGTTTGGTAAGGTTTCAATTGATATTTTAATATGGTAATTGTTCTAATTTCAATAGATCTATTAGAAATAAGTATTCTAACATTAAAAAAATATTTACCTTCTATTTTAAGGATGTACAGGTGTCTCAAACTTCTGGAATTGTAAATCTGCGACTATTGTATAAATAGTGGGAAACTTTCTGATGACATAATAGACTTCGTAGAGATCCTCTAAAAACATGTTCATATATACAGGGTGATCGCTACGTAGCGAATTAGGCACCTAGTTATTTTAAATGGAACACCCTGAACATTATTCCGTATTTGGATTATCTATCTGGAAATTGCTCAACAGAATATGGATTTCATATATCTATCTCTAACAGACATTGAGATATTCGTAATTTTGTCCTCCGTCGCCTAAATTTTGATATATCTACTTCCTTTAAAAAATCCGAAATGCAAATACATTCTGGGGTAATTTCTTAAGGAATTAAATTGCATACTTGCCTCTATCTAGACAATGTATTAGCACGCCTTTGAAATATACAGGATGTTCAGTATTGAACACCAAACTTTGTCAAGTTCAAACCGTGAACGCTCGAATTTAATTTTCTATAATATGGAAACACAATATACAGGGAGTTCCTTTTGAAATGATTGAGAAAAATAGCCGTGAAGTTATCTATATTGAAAAAATAATTTTGAACGCCCTGTTTAATATTTCAGCACGAAACAAAAATGAATTACCGAAGCTTTAGCAGAAACAGAGTACGAATATTATTTGTTAAACTTCGTGTTTGCGATTTTTCAAGTAGAAGTATGAAATAACCATTTTTTTTTCTTTTTAATTTTGTAACTCGGCAATCTATGATTGGATGTCGCTAATATTTTCAACATGAATAGGGAACATCGACAGGCATAAAAAAACTGCAAAAATATACGGAGGTGTTCCATTAAAAAATCAAGCTGACCATCGATACTCTTTTTTGAGAGACCCTGTATAATTGAAAATAATTTTATAATGTGTATATTGCTCTCTTAAATACTTACTGAAAATTTTAACCTCATATCTTCAATAGCAAAGAGAAAAACAAACAGAAGACGGACGCATTATTGCAGGAACCTGTATATGTAGCCTATACCTCTCAGTATGCAAATCAATTACCGTATACAATTTAATTTCCAATTAAATCCAAGGATGAAGCAAATTTAATTAATGGTATTCATTTAGATAACTCAAATTCTAACACCATTGTAATTAATTTGCCGAGAAATATGCGAAAAACAACAGAAAGCTGTTTTCGGTTACCCTAAAATATACAAGCATCTTTTTGATGAAGTCTAAAAACGAAATAGAGCGAGACCTTTTAGGCTAGCTTATATTTTTACCAAATTATTCAATTTATTTAACAACTAGGATAAGAAACGTGTCTACAAATATCACAAAACGAAAACTATTAACACGATATTTAATTCAATACAAACGAAATGGAATTTCTAAATTGTGAACATCAAAATAAATACAGATATACACCGCTCTGTATTGAATTGTAACGCAAAAAAAAATGCAAAATCAACGTATGTGATTTTTCAGATCAATAGGTACAATATCATAGCTGTAGGGTACCACCTTTGAGATTGAGAAAAAACATTTAAAATATTATGTCGATTTAAGAAATCCTCCAGCCTATTTAGAAAGCAATATTCAAAAATTTTAGAAAAGCAAGAAGTGAGGGCAACAGGACGATAATTTTTGAATAAAGATTTATCGCATTTTTTATAAATAGGTACTAGTTTGGCAGTTTTTAAAGTGCTAGGAAATTGGCCTTGTTCAAAAGATATATTGATTAGATAGGGAAATACAGATACGATTGCTGTGTATACCGTCTTCAAAACGCAAGCAGGTATTTCATCCGCCGCCGCTGAATATATGTTTTTCAGTTTGATACATAAGATATTTGTGAGTTCAACGGGTGAAATAGGCTTTAAAAAGATCGTTCTGTCTATCTAAATCTTCAAATTACTGATACTAACATTAACGAGAGGCGCGTTTTTGAAATAATCGAAATAATCATTGAAATGATTCGCTACAGATGTAGGGTTGGAAACGATATCTTGGTTAAACCTTAATTCTATATTTTTTCTATATTATTAACTATTTTGCCCTGGTAATATAGAGTCTTTGTATTATTTACTAGTCGTTGATGTTCTTTTTTGGCTAGTTTGTAACTCCGGACATTTTTGCCTAAGATAAAACAGAGATTTTAAGTTACTTGATGATGTGACTACATTGCCATTAACCCAGTTTTTCGAGTTGTCTCTGGATCGTATTCGCTTCACAGGGAAATGACGATTGAAGTAAAAGAGGAAAGTATCAAGGAATGTATCGAAGCATTATTGAATATTAACGCGTGAATAAACGTCATTCCAATTTTCGTCAATTAAATCATTATAAAAGTTATCTACGAGGTGTGGCAATTAAATAACCGGACTGGTGCTACTATCGGCAAACAGGGAGCACGCCACGGCAGGTTTGAACATGTCTGTGCTTGTAGATGCTTCCCCCACCAGCTCGACACGGTTTAGTCCTCACGCTGTAGCATCGCGTCAAGAATGAAATGCAGAGCGTTCGGATCGAGCAACGAGTTAACCTCAAGTTTCTTGTGAAACACGAGATTCTAACTACCCTTCGTGAACGAGTGAGAAGACGAAGACCCGATTTGTGGAAGAGCAAATCCTGGATCCTCCACCAAGACAATGCGCCAGCCCATTCCGCCTTGTCTGTGAAGGCGTTCTTTGCGAAATCCGGCATCGCCGTGTTGGACCACCCACCGTACTCACCCGACCTGCCCCCTGTGACTTTTTTTTATTTCCTAAGAATCGGAGCTTAGGAGGACAAGATTTGACAGTGTGGAAGCGGTGAAAGCGAAAGCGACGGAGGTTCTCAACAAGCTGACAGAAACGGATTTCCAGCACTGCTTTCGACAGTGGAAAATTCGTATGGAGCGTTGTAGGGATCGGCAAGCAGAGTACATTGAAAGGGATAAACTTTGTAATGTAATTGGTGATCAATAAAATGTTTTGTAGCACCAGACCGGTTATTTAATTGCCACACCTCGTATACTTCTACTGTCAAATATTTTTCTGTAAACTTTGTCACCCTTATTGTTGTTAAGAGGTTTACAAGGTACTTCACTAAGCAACGACTTGTGATCTGAAAAGCCATTGTTGTGAGCCAGAATCTTGATAAAATCTCTATTGTGATTGGTATAAAAATGATCCAGAATATACTGATCGCGGGTCGGAGAATAACTAATAATAACTAATAACTAATATTCTGTAGGTTGTATGTTTCCAAAATATCGTTCAAAGCAACGTAATAATTGTAATCTCTAATAGGATCGATATTAAAATCGCCCAACAGGATTATGAGGACGTTAACATTGAAGAAATGTTCAAATAAAAGCAAGGTTTTCGTAAAATACTGAAAAGTTATAAAGATCATTATTTGGAGGTCTATAGCAAAGTATGTATTACCAAAGCTATATAATTATCTATTTTCCATAGAACGCCGCAAAACTCAGCAACACCCTCTACTGAAAATTTCTCCAAGTTTAGGTAAAGAGTACTGCTGTGTAACAGCAGTACCCTTTCGAGTCCAATTTGGGTTTGGGCCCAGTTTGAGTTTTACTTGGCGCATCCGTAAAAACTTATATATACAGTAAAACCTCTATTTTCGGCTACCTCTTAAAAGCGGTCACTTCTAAAAACAGCCAGCTTTTCAAATATACAAAACCAATTATATGGAATACCCGTAATAATGACCCTCCTAATAGCGAGCACCTCCATAAAACGGCCACGGCCACTTCAATGAAAATTTTCTTGCGAAAATACCTGCAATTTTACCTCTGATTATCGGTCAATTTTGAAAAACAGTATTCGGCTTACCCACCTCAAAGACATCAAGATTGCCACCTTCCCGTAATTGACGTTTATTCATTCAATTTAATACAGATGGAACGATTGTAAGCAATTATTATTGCACATTTCAGAGATTTGAGGGAATTATGTATGTACATAATGATAGTATGTATTTAGTTGTTTGTAACTTTTCGGTCGATACACTTCAAGCACATTAGTTTCATAGATTGTGAGTTAGTTTATGTTCGACTATGCTTTTGTAACGATCATCACATCGCTAAAAAGCAAACGTTTGTCTCAAAGACAAAATTGATATTACTGTGGAAAGTGAAAAGTTCAGTACCCGTGCTAGAAAGTTGGCTGAAAAGTTTGGTGTTGGAAGAACACAAGTTAAGAATTTATAAAAAACAAATCCGACTGAAAGAATCGCTTTGAAGAAGGTTCCAATTTAGAGCAGAAGAAAAAGTTTCCCAAAACCGAAAGATCGGCGATTGACGAAGTAGTCTACAAATGGTTCTGTAAAGCCAGAAATAAAAATTTCCCTATATTTGGACCTTTAATAAAAGAAAAAGCTTTGGAAGTAGCCGAAAATTTTAAACCGACGAGTTTTCAAGCTTCACATGGATAGATAGAAAGATTTTCTAAAAGACGTAATATAGCCTTTAAAACAATTTGTGGTGAGTCGGCTGATGTTGATGTGGACAGTGTTGAAGCCTGGAAACCAAAACTACAAGTAATATTGAAGGACTATTCACCAAAAAATGTCTACAACGCTGACGAAACCAGACTTTTTTATCTTGCAATGCCCAACAAAACGTTCGCTTTAAAAAACGATAAATATGCCGGTAAAAAAAACTGCAAAACAAAGATTGGCAATTTTATTTTGCGCAAATATGGAAGGTGACAAGAAAACCCCATTAGTCACTGGGAAAGTAAAAACCCTCGATGTTTTAAAGGATCTTATATCGACAAACTGCCCTTAGAATGGGTGTCTAATAAAAAAGTTTGGATGACAACAGAGATTATGACTTCCTGGCTAAAAAAATTTGACGAAAAAATGAGAAAAGAAAATAGAAAAGTCTTATTATTTCTGGATAATGCCACGTCCCATCCAAAAGTGTCACTAAAAAATGTGAATATCATTTTCCTACCTCCAGACACCACTTCCTATTGTCAGCCATTGGATCAAGGGATTATCCATAAGTTTAAGATGAGCTATATAAAATTTCTAATCAGGCTTCTAACATTCATAAACCTCGAAAGTTCTTTCGAAGATGCAGAAAAAAGTATTAATTTAACCAGCGCTTTGGATATCAGCAGCTTGGAAATACGTTTCGCCAGCTACAATTTCAAAATGGTTTGCAAAAGCAAGATTCTCAGAAAATAACCAGCAAGAAAACGATTTCGATGAGGAAGACGAAATTCCACTGGCCCAGCTTCGTCTTGTATTACATGGTGTAAGCCTAGAAAATTATGCATCTATTGCAATGTTTTGACGGAAAATCCCAGTTTTAACGTTCAAGAAATAATCAGTGAATTAATTGATGATCAAGCCTGTAATTCAAACAATGAAACTGATGTGGAAGAATCTGACATTTGTAATTCAAACATTAAAGATATGGATGAAGTGTGTGAAAAACTAAGAGATGTAAAAAGCTTCTTATTTTGTAATGATGAAAGGGAACTAGCAAATTGCTCAAATTTTAGCAAAATGTGAATCTCAGGTTTCACAAACAAAAATCAAAAACTTAAAACAAACCTCAATTGAAAAATATTTGAAAAAGTATAATAATGCATGTAAAATATTTTTATTTTTATTTTTTTTATTTAAGCTAATTTTTGATATTTACATTTTTGTAAATAAAGAAAACAAAAAATAACTTTTTTATTTATTCCTGACTACCTCACAATAACAGCCACCTCCCAATAACGGCCATTTTTACAATACATTTTTGCGGCCGCTATTTAGAGGTTTTACTGTATAACTGAATATGCATACTAAAACTGGTAAAGGGTATTCCTAAATTGTTAGCCCTTATGGGAATGATTTTAAAATCAATATCTACAATTGATATACGCCCGTAATGTAAGATCTCATTAAGAGATTGCTTCGTATGGTGACTAATATTTACTCAACAAACAAATTTGAGTAAAATATTCAGAGACAGCGACGGTAGTCAATACAGCCGAGCAAGACATTTCCATATAAGTAAATGTTGACAAGTAGCTTTTCACATTCTCACAGAAAATGTTTGAAATATCGGATTCCTGTTTATATTGCACAGCAAAACTTTTGTTTATAATCGGCTCATTGATGGGACATTTTCCATTGGCTTGGAAATGCACCCATCACAGAAAGCAACAGAAGGTTGAAGTAAGAATATCTTGGATTTTAATTTTGGGATCGCTGTTACACGGTGCCCTTATCCTTACTTTGGGTTACTATGAATTCTGCAACGCTTTCGATACTGAGAAAAGAATCTGGGAGACGGACAATATGAGCGCAATAACATTACTTTCTTTCAGTGTAAGCTGTGGTATAACAGTAATAAGTATGACATTGCACAGTAGATATGTAAGATCGCTTGTAGCAACGCTTGACATTTGCTTGAATTTAAATTATGCTTGTGACAAGGAGGAAGTCATTAACAAGTTGTATGCCATACGCAGAAAGGGTTTGTTGAACCTATTTATAGTTACACCGGGAACAGCTTCGATATTTTGCGGCATCACCAACGAACAAATGAATATATATTTGGTCCTACTGAGGGCGTATGTAATAAGCGTTATAATCATTGCATGGCGGGTTTACGCAAACATGTTGATCTCACTTTCGGAATTAAGCTTCGATAACCTCAAAAAAGTTCTAAACGCTAAACGTGAACGCTTAGAACAAAATGCTATCGTCCCAGACCATCCCAGTTTAAACACAGCAAACGTTCTGAAGCAACTTACAATTACGCGTTTAACGAACTACTACTTAATCCAGTCATCTAACAACTACGCCAGCCCAGTAGGCGCAATGTTTCTGACTTTAATGCTACCGTTCTTCTACGGCTCAATATACTGCGCAATTGTGGAATTCCTGAAGCACGGGAAAAATTCACCATTTGCACCCATGGCGTGGTTATATCCGATTGCTGTTACTCAATACATTGCCCAAGCTTACCACCAGCTGATAGCGATGGTATGCAGTTACTCCTTACTTTAGTTTACTAGAATATTACACTGTAGTGAGTAGTTCAAACTGGGTTTCCTCATACTAGTAGCAAACAGTTATTATCAAACGGTGTTAGCAATTAAAGTTAATTTTTGTTGTACCAGACACAATCTTAACCGTCAAGCAACACATAATAGGAATAAAATCAATTTAGTGAGCAGAAGTAATTTGATATTCGATAATTGATAATGCTCTGGAACCCTACGATGTTCGCGGAGCATATTCTGATGAAAACTTTGGAGGAATCAGGAGAATTAAAAAAAATCATCTCTGGTACAAAACCGTTACAATCTGAAAGCGTACGATGACAAAGATTCGCCGAAAATAATGATAGCAAAAATTGTGTGGTAATATGACAAACACTAAGGCATCAGCATATTTCACAACACGCAGAATGTTTAATTAATTCTGAACATATGTTTCGGGAGTTCGTGGATTCCCGAAACATATGTTCCGAATTGATTAAATATTTTGTAGGATACGGAGTGTTCAGATACCTTAGTGTGGCCTAAAATGAATCGCTGCATGAAATACGAACATTGTGTTTCAAGCGTTCTTCCCCTTTCACTTTAAGGAACTTATGTCTCATAGTGAGACAAACAAGGAAGCACAGGTAAGTGCATCTCACCGATTTAAATGAAACTTTGTGAGCTCATAGACCGATCTAGTGTAAGAACAACGGTAACTATCTTAGCTGCCAAATCGCCTATTGGCGGGACGTAAAGCACCCCAAGCTCAAGAGTACCCTTCGCTGTTTGACTCAACTCAGAAACTATGAGGGATATCAAAAAAAGTTAAGACAAGATGTAAACTGTTTTGCATGCTCTTCACGCGGACATTTTCTCTATAACGAATATTTATTTCGGAAAACGGCCCCCCACCTCCTTTTTTGCAAATTTCAGAATTCTTATATACTACAAAAACACAGATGCTATGTAGGGTTTAGATATGTATTGAAATGTTTTATCTCACGGAAACTTGTTAAAAATTTGAATATTTGCAATTTAATTAGATTTTTAACTCCTTTGTGGGATTCGGAAGTATTCTTTGATCCTCTTTTGGCAATTATTTATGAATTTTGAAATTAATAAATGGAACTTAACAAACATTAAAATTGAAAACGAAAACGAACCTTGATTTTTAAGAAGATGACATATAAATACTATGTTCCTTATGCCATTTACTTCTAACCCTGAACTTTCTCTTCTATTTTGAATTTACTTTGTAATTTCTCTATCGAACACTTTAAACTGAGATCGCAGCTGCTTTATTTTAATAGCGATGGCGATTGTTTCTTTTCACAGCAAATTTTGATGATATCTACCCAAATATAATCTCACGAGGAATTTTTGATAAATAAAGTTATTTTTTGCCATAGCATGAGAGAATGAACGTGGTAACGCTACTCGATGACTCAATTAAACGATATATATATATATATATTACATCTGCCATGAAATATTCTTATCTGTATTAAAAAATGCATAGCTGGTGTGCTATATTTACAGTAATGAAGAAAACACGCAGATGGTTATCAAATGATTTTATTAATAAAATGTGAATATAGAGTTTACTTCAACTGTCTAGACTGTTTAGAGATGTTGAAAACGAAGGAATTGCACAACGAATAAACACAGGCTTGTCGCAAATACCTCATTGTTGTGTATTTTGAGCATCCATCGGGAAGCAGAATCTTACAGTATGTATAAAATGTAGCCGTTTGGCGATGCGTATTTAAATAGGTTGAAGAACCTTGGCGATTGATTGAACGGTACTTGGTACAATCGGTACTTGGCTTAATGATGATGACCCACGTGTCTTCGAAAAGGCCTTCCAGTGGGCAATTCGCCAGCTAAGATAGCTACCGTTGTTCTTACACTAGATCTGTCTATAAACCCACAAAGTTTCATTTAAATCGGTGAGATGCACTTGCCTGTGTTTCCTCGTAAGTTTCACTTAATAGACAGGGAAACTTAGTTTATATATACAGCTCTACGGGCCTTATAAGCCCATGACTTCACATTTCTTCACTACCTTCTTCTATTTTTTCCTATCATGTGCTAACCCTTTCCAGTCCCCAACACCCAAGTGTGCCAAGTCCTCCCTCACTGCTATCATCCATTTTCTTCCCGGTCTTCCCACTCTTTTTCTTCCACCTTCTCCAGCTCTTAGAACTCGACTTGCGTTCCTTTTCTCTGGCATTTGTAACACATGTCTTAAGTATCTTAATCTCTGTGCTTTGATCACTTGCGATTACTTTGATTTTCCATACAAGTTCATTACTTCTTGATTTGTTCGTCTTCTCCACCCTGCTCCAGCGACTTCCACTCCTCCCAATATCTTCCTCAAAATTCTCCTTTCCCATATTTCCACTTTTGTTTCAATTTGTTCATTAAGGATCCACACCTCACACCCATGTAGTGCCGCTGGCCTAACTATTGTCTCGTATATTCTAAACTTTACTTTTCTAGATATGATCTTTGATTTCAACACTGTTCTGAAGGCTCCTACCACACTACTGCCCTTTGCTAGCCTTTTATTTATTGGTTTTCCCTCCTGATTGGTATTTGTTATTGTTACTCCCAGTTACTTGCACACTGTTACATTTTCTATACAGTACTCTTTACCTCCTTCTCCAAAAAATTTTATCGTCTTTTCAGTTCCCGCTACTCCGCTCCCCATCTCCATATACTTAGTCTTCTTTTGGTTTATGATTAACCCGTATTCGCTAGCTGCTTTTTCTAATTTTTTAAACGTCTTTTCTAATTCTTTTCGTGTTTTTGTTACCAGCACTATGTCATCAGCATAGGCTATGCACTGCTACTTGCTATTAATAATTTGACCATTTCTTCGTATCTCACTTTTTCTTAGAACCCTCTCGAGAACCAAGTTGAATAGGACCGGAGATAGGACACCCCCCTGTCTTAAACCCCTTCCAACCTGAAATCTTTTGGATGTGAATCCGTCTATGGCCACTTCACTACTTGTATTTCGAAGAGTCATTTTTATCAGATTTACCAGCTTTAGTGGAATTCCTAGTTCGTACATCGCTTGGTGCAGTTTACTTCTGATGATAGAGTCATAAGCTTGCTTATAGTTCACCAACAGCAAATGCAGCCCAAAAGTTTGCTCGAACGCGTTACTTATTAGTTGCTTCATCACAAATATTTGATCTACCGTTGATCGTCCTTTCCTAAATCCTCCTTGATACTCTCCTACTATTCTTTCTTGGTACTGTTCCAGCATGTTTCTTACCACTCTCGCCAACACCTTGTAAGTCACGTCCAACAGTGCTATCCCCCTATAATTTTCACATGGGGTTTTATCTCCTTTTTTGTATATGGGATACAACAGCGCTAAATTCCAATCTTGTGGCATTACTTCTGTTTGCCATACCCGTATGACTAACCTAGCTATTTTATTCTAAATGGCAGTTCCGCCTTTTTTAAATACTGCGGGGATTCCATTTTTTCCTGCGCTTTTATTATTTTGTAGGGACAGCAAGGTCTCCACTACCTCTTCTTCCGAAGGTTCCTTTATTAACTCGTTGTCATTATCCTGAATTTCACCTTCATTATAAGCTTCTGCCTCTGTTGTAAGCGTATTCACATTTTCATTTTCGGTGTCTAATAGTTCTTCAACATGTTGTGCCTATCTATTTAATTTCCCTGCTCTGTCCCCTATCAATCCCATTTCCTTGTCTCTCACATACTAAGTGCTCGCTTTTATTGTCTGCTTCCTTTTTTTTGCATCTTGATAGAAGTTTCACATTTCTTTGTTAACAAAGTAGTTTTCCATTTTTTGCATCTTTTTTTCTAAGTCTCTTTTCTTTTTACGACAAATTTGTTTTGCTTTTCTTCTTATACTAGTATAGTACTCCTTATCTTGTTGTGAATTAGTTTTTAACATTCTAATCCTTGCTGTATTTCTGTCTATTAATGCATTCTTGTATTCTATCTCAAACCACTCCGTTTTCTTTTTCCTTTCTAGTTTTCCACACCATTTCTCAGTTATTTCCTTTACGACACTTTGGCACCTTTCTCTTTCTTCTTGTATATCCTCCACCTGTACATGTTCCTTCAGCTTCTGTGTTAGATCTTCTTCAAATTTCCGTTTTAGCGTTGTCTTGTAATTTACTTACATCGTACTTTCTTTGTCTATTTTCCTTTTTATTACTTCTAATGGAGATCATTTGTTGCATCTTTGCTACTACCAAAAAATTATCTGGGTTGGCCTCCACCGCTCGATAACTCCGCACGTCATTTATTGACTTAGCATGCTTACTATCTATCAGAACGTGATCTATCTGGTTTTGTGTTAATCCATCTGGAGAGATCCACGTGGTTTTATGTATGCTCTTATGATCGTAATTGGTGCTCATTGGTGGGAAACTTAGTTTACATCGTGAAATCATTTTTAGCAATATTATTTCAAAAAGTGTGCCCGGATTTGATAGGGAAGCCATTTCTTATGACATGTAGCGTTATACATTTTTTATTCTAATCCAAATTATTTTCAGAGAGATTCATTTTTGTCATATCTGTACCGGTATCCTATATCAAGACTATCTCGAGAGGAAAGACATCAAGTAAGACTATTTCAATACTAACATTTGCAAAAAAATACGTTATTTCTCACGAAATTGTGTTCCTAGATTGAAACGCTTATAATGGTCTTGAAAAATCAACAGCATATTTTAAGGCCTTCGAATATGTTCAATGTATCCCTACGTATAGCTCCGTCAGTAAGTAAATTTCTTAATACATTCCGAAATATGTAACTATGTACACCATTACATTCTAAAAATGAGATGATGTCACTATGAATTTTTTAGGTCCTGTATATTGCTACTACATATGTTATAGTGGGAATACAGTTCTACTTCACAAGTAATAATTCATCCAAGAAACAGTAAATAACACATGGGCTGAAAAGTCCCGGGTCTGACAAAGAAAACACGTTTTTTTTTGTTCAAAATTAGCTTTATTCATCAACGTAATTTCCATCAAGAACAACGCAATCATTCCAGCGCCGCTCTAACATTTCAATACCACTTTTGTAAAACGATTTATCTTTTGCCTCAAAATATGCCTCAGTTTCAACGATAACCTCTTCATTCGAGCGAAATTTCTTACCGGCGAGCATTTTTTTTAGGTCTGGCGAACAGCCAGTAATCGCTGGGAGCCAAATCTGGCAATACGGTGGATTGGGAGCAATTCGACGTTCAATTCATGTAGTTTTGCCATTGTTTCGATTGACTTGTGACACGGTGCGTTGTCTTGATGAAACAAAATGTTTTTTTCTTCGCCATATTCGGACGTTGCTTTGCAATTTTCGGCTTCGCGCTTCCAGTAACGCTTATATAATATTCACTGTTGATGGTATTTCCTTCTCAAGATAGTCGATGAATATTACACCACGCACATCCCAAAATACCGAGGCCATAACCTTTCCAGCCGATTGTTGTGCTTTCGGGCGCTTTGGACGAGGTTCACCAGTTGCTGTCCACTCAGATGACGATCGTTTAATTCCGGAGTGAAGTGATGGATTCATGTTTCATCCATTGTCACATATCGAGCAAAAATTCCGGTTTGTTACGTTTAAACATGGCCAAACACTGCTCAGAAGCATCAACACGTTCTTGTTTTTGGTCAACAGTGAGCAAACGCGGCACCCATTTTGAACAGAGCTTTCTATAGTCAAATGCTCATGCAATATAAAGCCAACACGTTCTTTTGATATCTTTACGATGTCAGCTAACTCACGCAACTTCACTTTTCGATCATTCAAAACGATTTTGTGGATTTTTTTGATGTTTTCTGGTGTTACCGCCTCATTTGGACATCCACTGCGTTCTGCATCATCGGTGTCTCTACGACCACGTTTGAAGTCAGCAAACCAACGTTTTATTGTTGTTTCTGATGGAGCGGAGTTCCCATAACACTTTTCAAGCCATTGCTTGAACGGTATTTTTTCCCATCAAGAAGCAGTGTAAAATTAAAACACGAAATTGTTTTTGATCCATTGTTTTGGAAATAACAAAAGTAGCGTCACTCTTAGCACAATAACTCACAAACTAATGAATAGAATATCATGAAATTTTAACAGCTGTCTTTTTAAGGTTAGTACTAACTGCAAAACAGGTGAATGCAATAAAACTAGCGCCATCTATGTGTTAGGCCCGGGACTTTTCAGCCCATGTGTTACAATGAGTGACGGGTTAACGAACGTAATTTGCTCCAAGGTTCTGTTCGTCAAACGAATTGTTCGTTAACAGACCATCAGTTTGCCATAGATTTTTCTGGGAAAGGGATTAATTCGTTTTGAAGGTCCAAAAACTGAAATAAGTGCATAGTTCTTAATTTATTTATTGCAAAATAATACAAAAGATGAAAATAAATCGTATTAATCAGTTTTGTTTTTTTTGCCGTGAAGTATTAAAAAATCGGTCCAATGTCCAAAATGGTGAATGGTAATGTCAGAGACCCTCAATGATCCTCCCATCCCCACTCCCCACCCGGGCTGGGCATAGATGCGCCACTAGTATCTGCTGTAATCCCCACAATTATAAGGGATAGTTAATCCGTAGACATAGGTGCGCCATTGGTCAAATTCAATTAGCGGGGATGCTACCTCTTATCTTCTTCCCATAAAAGTAAATGCGTGTGATAATGCAATTACGATTACACTTGGGCTTTCCAAATGTAATTGTCATTGACCAATGAAGGTTGGGTTTATTCAAAATTGTTTCCTATAAATTTGTTAGCAAATCGTCACACTTTTAGTCGTTAAAGATTTCGCAATAGAGGCCATCCTTAGCCAAAAAGGAAAAGTATTAATTGTGAAAAGTAATTTTAAATTTCGAAAGTGCGATAGTGTTACCAAATCAGGTGTTAAGTGGAGGTGCACTAATAAAAATTGTTCCGCGAAGACATATACGGATGAAGCGAACACTACAATCTTGGATGAAAACATTGCCCATAATCCTGAAGCTGATGCCACTCTGCACAGACAAGCTGTTAGCAATAGTTTAAAAAGAAAAGCATCCACTGATCTGTATGAAAAACCAGCTAAGAAAATTTATCAAAAATTCTACCGATTTGGACAAACTTACCACCCAAGACGTATACAACTTCCGGAAGTGCCTGTATCGAAAGCAACAACAATCCCTGCCAGCGTTGCCAAAAACTATTGCGGAAGTACATATTGCACTGAGTAAGGATCAAATCACCGCATTCAATAAAAGTGCTCCGTTTTTGCTAGTTAACACTTTGACATTAGATAACATTTTAATATTTTCTTGTAGGACAAATTTGATGTTTTTGTCCACATGTGAGAATATTTATGTAGATGGTACATTTGATTACGCACCCAAGCTTTTTACTCAGTTGTTTACGGTACATGGAGTTAAAAATTGCTATTATATTCCACTGGTATTTTGTGTGCTGTCTAATAAATTGCACGTAACATACGTTAAATGTTTTCAATTAATAATTAAGAAATGTCTTAAATTAGGGATTCAATTTAAACCTATGAAGGTTATTGCTGAAGATTCAATTTATAAAGCTGTTAGAATGGCATGGAATCACATTGAAATTGTCGGATGTAGATTTCATTTGGCTCAGTCATGGATACGTAAAATTCAGCAGATAGGTTTAATAAATGAATATAAAAATAAACAATCCCAAATTGGCATATTTTTGCACTAGATTTTTAAAACCTGAAATGGTAGGCGATTGTTTTGTTTTTGACTTTGCCGCAATTCAAATAGATGATGGCAAGCTATTATCATTGTTAGATTACTTAGTCGAAATTTATATTCATGAAAATGCAAGATTTCCGCCTTGCACTTTAGCGTCGAATGAAAGAACCACAAATTGTTGTGAATCGTTCATTTCCGATTACAATAAATCTTTTTATAGTACGCATCCCAATATTTTTAAATGTATAGATGTTTTAAAACAATTTCAAATAAAAACTTATTAAAAATTAACAGTGTACATTTACCAGTTAAAATAGCAAATACAAATTATAGAGATCGCCTTAACCATTTACAAAAAATGGTTACAAAATCTCACAATGGTGATTTTGAAGCCACATTCGATTATGTAAAAGCCGTATCCTACCATTTTTCTCATTTGTTGTGATATTATATATTATAACACATAAGTATAAGTCTGGTATGTTTTGTATATCATTCTATATATACATTGTACATATTTTACTATCTAATATTTTCGATTTTCCCTTTAGTTTAGTTTAATTTTTTTACAAACAACTACGTATACAAATATTGTATCTACATATAAACATTTTAAATATATTTCTATGTTCTACATTTTTTGTATGATTTATTATTTTAAACATTTAATGGGGTATTAAGCTGACACCCCCTGGGGTCACTACCGGCGCATTTCTGCCCTATCTTCAACTATCTGCAAAAACTAATTGGTTAAAACTAATATGTCCTCGTTTTCAGGTAAAATAAATTTTGTGGCGCACTTGTTCTACACCCCCCCTTCCACCTCAAAAGATCTTTGATCCGGAAGCAGCGCGCCTCATTTTCAACAGATTTCTTCTAAATTAATAAAAGTTTTTTTTTCTTTGAAACTCATTATGAAAAAATGTTACTAAATTATTTTAAAAGTTGCGCTCCTAAATTACCGAAAATTTGTTCTTTAATTGTTTTATACCAGATTAGCAGTAAAACTGAATTCTAACTCACTTTTACTACTGATGTTGATAGCTTGGCTATCGAAACGTACGTCCAGTATGAGTTAAGTACTGCGGTAAGGGTTTTAGTGAACTGTTTCATTGTTTTAGTGTGCTAAAATCGGGATCTTTCTGTAGCATACTCTCGAACTTTTCTAAAACGCGATTATATTTTGCTTCATGTATAGTCAGTAGCTGTGTATGCACTCCGTCCATAATTTGCAGAGACTCCAATAATGACAACGATCTATTTTATAATTGGTCTATTGCGCCAGCTAATCCTTTATAGCAGTTACGAATATTTTTTAAATCTGTTTCAACGGAAATATCTTGAAATTTCGACTGGCTCTCCTTAATAGCTGCAGCTTCGGCAGGATTGAACTGTGCAACAACAGCTTTTACTATTTTGAAATGTTCAGCATTATAAAAAGCTGCCTGCAACCATGTTCCCCAACGTGTAGAATTGGCTCCGGTGGTTGACGAATACCAGGACACCGTGTGAAATGATCGTAGGCGTTTGGGAGATTTCAAAAATAATTTTTTTGTGCTTGCTATTAATGCATCTACCTCGGGAGAGCATTGTCGAATGGTTTCTGCCGCAAGGTGTAAAGCATGCACTTTACACGTAACATGTGAACACTTGCAACCATGTTCATGAGGAGAACGGCCTACCGAATGCCTTGTCGCTGGGCCATCGCTCATAAACTTCAACACTTTATCTTTTGAAGTTTGAAATTTTTCCAACGTACTAAGTACAACCTTCGTAATTGCTGCAGCAGTACACTCTTGTAGTCTTCGGCTAGCTAGTGACAGTGGTAATGTAGGTTTACTAGTGTCTAGTATGCGTACCATAATATTTACAATTGAATTTTGTTGTCTCGTCAACACAACTAAAGAAGCTGTTTTTTCAATATGCGTTTCATTTTCTTTTCCACGTCATCGCGTACAAATGCAACATGCTTACGTGCCGTTTTTTCCGTTGGCAATCGCAACTCGGGATTGTATTTGTCCCAAAAGTACTTAAACGGTTGTTTATCGAGTAAGCCTAGCGGCAAATTACAGTTTATCGACATAAGAATTACATAAAAAAATGCACTTCTCCGTGGCATGCCCAATTTTCGTTTTCTATGCTGTACGGAATTTGTCTTGTACAGTTCCACTTTTTATTTGACATCAAATGTATTTTGCACATTTTACAAACTATCTTACTCCCGTTGTAAAACAAATCGAGAAAGTCAGGAATAAACTTATTTACTATGTCTTGAAAGGGTCGTTTTTTAGCCTTCGACATGTTCACTAAAAACTACAATTAATAACTACGTCTGTATCAATAAAATCAACACGCCCTGTCCGCTATCCAATGCTAAACTGAACTGAGTGATAATGATTTGTCGTGTCGTATTATAATCGACCAGCCCTCCCCGCCCACCTAAACAGTCATACCACCGTTGCGATTGCTCTCCAGTTACCAGGTTCTAGTCATTAGGCGTTTTTATTCCAGCCACATAAGCGTTAAACAGTGAGTGAATAGATTCAACTGTGATTCTGTTTAATATTTCTAGTGTTATTTACGAACGTTTATCAAATTCTATTTTTGTAAACGCGGTACTAATATCTAGTAAGAAAGCATGTTTAAAAAGAAAACATGAAACATTTATGTTTAAGAGTCTTTAAAGGCAATACACATTTTACTTTCTTCATTGATAACTTCATTTAATTGTTATCTGAAAAAGGAAGGAAACCGTAACGTAAAATTCTTTCTAATGTCTTTTTAATTTTATCACAACAAAGAACAATGCAAAAAATGAAAGTTGTGTTTGGAGTTCACAATCTCTTAGATTTAACGAAAGACGAAAGTGGCGTTTCTGGCAGTCACCTATGAAACAACGAAACAACTACGCTGCAAATGAGTCGTGCTACTCACTACTCACTACTAAAAACACATGCATACCGTACGTATCTTCTTACCCACACCAAAGCTCAAATGCACCGTCCAAGACGTGTTCCACTATGAATTCGAATCGCACGGTCAGTGTTTGTCGATGATAAGGCAAAGTACAGACGCAATAAGTTGAGTGAACGGATAGAAACTAGTTATATTATTATTCGCGTCCTAACGTTACCGATTAAACGAAATCGCGTGGTTCTTCTTGCGCATCTCGCGATTAAGTTCAGTTTTACGCATCTGCAATTTTTTAATTAGATTATTACGGTTTATATTATGTTATTCTGTTCTGCATAAGAATTTTGGATGTCAACGGAGTTCGGTAAGGACTATGTTAGTTTCGATTTTACTGGTCAAGTATTTGTAATTGTCTTAATCTTTATAGACCTAAAAATAAATGTTATAACATTAAAATACTTTCCTAAATTTAGAAAATAATAAATTGGAATCTAAAATTAATACAGATTCCTATAAATACTCTCCTTAATCTGAAGAACCACATACGAAGTTCATCAAAGTCAAGTACGCTGTCCTATATATGGACCATGCCCGTATAGCATTCCCACCGGTCTCAATGCTATTCTTTTCCTCATACCTACCTCTACCCACATCAATAACTTCCTAATAAGGTAACATGTAAACCCACAATACATTATTCCAAGACTAACAGCTCTTGTTAAATTGTCAACATTTAAAAAATTGCATATATTTATGCATGTGCAGAATATACAGTATGTCTACTTAACTTGTTATTATTAATTTTAGGGAAAAAAGTGTCTATAAAAAGTTCTGCTTTTTGAGAAAATAATATTAACACATTCAAATTTGAGGTAGCATGTACGTACAGGATAGTGAAAAATGGGTACATCGCATCTGTACGTTGCCAAAATTTTTCGAATTTTATAATTTTGATTTCAGATTCTTAAGGATCATAATAAAGCAGTAAAGTGGTTCTCGTTTTCCAATATGTCGAAAACTGTTGGCAACGTACTGACGCGACGTACCCATTTTTTGTCTATCCTACATACGCCACCTCAAATTTGAATGAGTTAATATTATTTTCTCAGAAAGCAGAATTTTGTATAGTCATTTTTTCCTTAAAATTAATAATAAAAAAGCTTCCCATATGCAGCCAACTTAAGTCGTTACACTGCATAAGGAGTAAGATTTATAGTTGAAATGACCTCGTTTATTTTTAATCTCCTTAACTTTAATCGAATTATGCGAGAAAAGGGGTTAAAAAGCGCCGTTTAGTACGATGTCAGTAGATTGCATTACTCTTAATCTATAAGTTGCTTAAACTTAGAACTATTTTTATTCGTAACCAAACTGTACACGAAACGAGAGACGAAGGTGACAGATGTAAATCACCGAAATGTCAGTGGTGCAAAACATCATCTTGGATGACATCTCATATCGGTAAGCCTTTCGTTTATTTGGCTCTAAATCGTTATATTTTCACATGAATAATTAAGAGATAACATAATCGATCTCAATTGATCCTTTGTATTAATGAATTTCACTAATTTAATCGTTAGGAAAGTATAATTTCGAACTATTTGTCAATTTCCAATACAAAAACTTTGGAAAAATTTCATCAAGAATTATACATAAAAATGGCAACACTGCTGTTTGTGAAAATAATGAATTGTTTATTCAATGGCCAATCTCACCGATCGGTCATATATCAAATCAAAATTAAGTTTTACTTAAATTTAAGTAGTTCCTATTATTTTATTCAGTTGCACCATACTATTTAAGTGGCGGATTATTTTATTCCGCCCTTAAATTACGATGCCGCTATTTAAAAGTGCGACATAAATTTATTTAACTGTTTTCTTCAAAACTAAAAAAAACACTGCTTATTATCTAATACGTTATAATGTATATAGGTGAAATAAGTAAGAAATATACAAAAATTTCTTAAAATAGATTGATTATTGATATTGTAATTTACCACTTCATTGTTTGTGCGGATTCTTATTTGTCACATTTCTAACGTCAAAAATAACGAGTAAAAACAAATGTCAAAATTAACGAGTAAAGACAAACATCAGCGCGGCACATATTACATACTACACTTTAGAAGAGAAAAGTTTGTTAATAATGTGTGAATAGTCATAAAATGGTAGTAGCAAACAAAAAGAAAACGGATGCGACGACCAATAATGAAAAGTAGCTTGTTGGAAAAAGATTGCAAATAAACTTAATTCTTTATTGCCGGCAAACACTTAAAAAAAAATACTTAAAAAAATACATTCAAATATGAATAGAGTAACCAAAACTTGCGGACTCGCATAGGCGTCGGTATTACGGGTTAATATAAGAATACGAAAAATTCATAAATAAACTTACTTGCTAATTATTCAACAAATTAGAGGCATCAGGATGTGAACTACTGTAAACTTGCATCATTGCATATGTTTCCACAGTTACTTCTTTAAACCTTGTGCGTCGACAAGGAAAAATATTCTTATACATAGAAAACGATCTCTCCACATCTAAGGAAGTTACATTTACATGTACAAACTTTTTTCAAAATCACTTAAAAGTTCACTATTCTTACACTTATTATAAACGGCCTCTAAAGGGATTTTTCCTTAAAACATCTGCCAACTTTTGACTAGCGCATAATCCTGGTGTATCATTTAATGTGTGTAATTTATTTTTTACACTCTCCACTATGTCTAATGATTCCTGCAATGACAATTCAGTACATTGTGGTTTTCTGATGGCATCTAGTAATACTGTATAATTATAACTGATTGAATTTGTTGAAAATGGATCAAATAGTAAGAAGCTGCTGTTAGCCAAGTACCCCATCGCGTTAAAATTGGTTCAGGAGGTTCTGGAATACCTGGACAAAATTTACGAAATTCTTTTAAACGTTTAGGAGATTTACGAAACACTGCTTTAATACTTCCAATCATCCGATCAACGTTTCCGTAATGTTGTCGAACAACTTCACCAACTAAATGCAAAGCATGCAGCACGCAGGTTATATGTATTAAGTTAGGAAATATATGTTTTAAGGATAGCCCAACACTTAACATCGTTGCTGCACTATCTGTCACAATCATCACAACTTGATCTTGGGCAATTTTAAATTTTTTCAAAGCGTTCATTATCACTTTTTGAATATTTTCCGCGGTACATTGTTGAACACGCTTGCAAGCTAACAAATATCGAGATGCTGTGTTCTCGCTAGATAAAACGCGAGCTATTACATTCACAATACTGTTTTTCTTTATATCGGTCGTCTCATCCACGGTAATACATATTTTTTTGGAAGACAAATCACGTTTACACACATTTTCTAGCATCTCTTTCATTCGCGGCAAATGATTCTGTAATTGTGTTTGTGAGGGTAATGGGTACTTTGGAACGTATTGTCGCCAAAACGTTTTAAAAGCTGCTTTTCTCACCAACGACAACGGAAGATTACAAGAGGTAAACATAATTAATAAATGTCTGAGGAATAGTGTATAAGGTATTTCAGTTCTTGCATTTCTCATATGCTTAATGCCATTAACATGCCTCTGGCAATCAGTTCTGTCCAATGCAGCCAAACGAACATTGCATATTAAGCAAAAAACTGCACTACCGTCATATTTTAAATGGGGAAAAAAGGGACACATACTTCTGTACATTAGTAGCAAATCTATTACGAGGCATTGTTTTCTTAGGTATGTAAATATTAGTTCTATATGAAACGATACACTAATTATGTACTTGGTATAATACTACAACACACAAAAAACACCAGCTATATTTTCAAAAACGACACGTAAGTACATAACCTTGACCGCTCGACTAATCTCTCAGCTCAACCGGTACTAAAACGAAATCTCTCTCAGCGCGGTTTAACATGATTTATATTCAAGGTCAACACTACATGCCTGCTTCTCTACCGGTTTAGTTTATTTATGAATTTTTCGTATTCTTATATTAACTCGTAATACCGACGCCTATGCGAGTCCGCAAGTTTAGGTTACTCTAAATATGAAAGAGGCAGTAAGATAGGAAACAGCGGAAGAAAGGCTAGAAATCTTTAAAACTGGTGGTGGGCCTGAAAATGTTGGAAAAAAATCTAAATCTGACAGTGTCAAAATAATCATTTCTCTTGTATATATCTGTACCTTGAATCAAGAACAACCATGTCAATATTTTTATTTTGAGGAAAAGGCTGGAGAAAATTAACGACCATTGCTAGTTTGACTGTTCTTGCATTGACATTTCTTCATAACCATGTTTGGCATTGAGGGATAGGTTTTACAATAACTCAGCAAATGATCAATTTACGACATCGGCTGTTCTTCATATTATACATCATTTTCTAGTTAATATTAATAATATAGTATATTTTAAGTCTATTAAAACGTAATTCGATCGCGACAATTCTAAATCTTGGTTCATATTTTGGAGTTTAACACTGTAACAATGCAAGATATACGTCGTACCAGTCAAAATTTTCAGTTATACATCATACAGATCAGATTTTATAGGTTAAGTTCCCATTTAAGCTCTCAATAGCCAGCACTTAAATTTAGAAGCCTTAAGTAGAACTTAAATGGGCTGTGCACCATAATAGACACTAGTTAATATTATAGACCAATCGGTGAGATTGGCCATAAATGTTATAAATTTACTTAGTACTATTAAATAATTAAAAAAATTAAAGCTAGCTATTCAATAATGTGTTGCAATTCATTGCTACTTTGCCGTAATTCGTTTAAATTGTATTGTGGTGCTGAAAAGTCATATACACCCTCCATTTAGTGAAATTTCAGAGTCAGAAGGAAATGCCCCGGACTGTAAGACAACTTCTCAATATTCATGGCACAGACAATAATTGACACTACCCAAATAAAAATTAATAGTTCACAAAATATCCAATATCCACTTCCAAACAAATAATGATAGCAAGGAGGGTGGTGTAAACACCAAGGTATGGGCACTCTCAAAGTATTTAATTTCGGAATAATTGTTTTGGAAATTTGTGCATTTCTACTGTCAACCCTACGAGTGAAATTTCAACAAAACTGATTGATTTTATAATTTCCAATCACCATAGATTTTTATCAGTTTCTTCTAACTGTTCTATGATCGGTTGATCAATTTCAGAAAATCAGAATAGGTGTCAATGGTTCATTACGTTTTATTAGATATGTCCTGAATAGAAACCATTAAAACTGTTAACCAAGAATTTTTGATGATTTTATCTCTAATGTTTGCTTCTACTGTTACATTAGTAGATTGACCTGTCTGTTTCATGACTTTTATGATGTAGGAGATGTTAATAAAAATCCGATGTCACATATTTTAGTTTAACAGTTTATTTCCATTTTCTCACAGAACTTACATGCTGACTATACATACATAGGACTACTCGCTACTTCGCGCAAAAATAACGGTAATATGCAAAGTGAGTTATCTCTGCGGGCTCGGAAGATTGTGCACTTGTGAATAGAGAATTTTCAAAACAGTTTTTTTCTTGATATAATAGCTGCTTTCTATTTCATCCAAAGTACTGTACTGAACCGTTCGTACGGTACAAATTTCAAATATGTGTGTTCCATTTGAAAAGAACGGATAGTTCTTACCCGTACTTTTTCTTAAATCCCCTTTCTCTTCGTGTCCCTACCGAATATTTGGTACATTCCGTATTGTTCTGTTGACGCATGCGCAAAACCTAGGTTTATTGATATTCTCTGATATATTATTACACTCACTGAGGTTAGGTTTAGAATTACACCTGTGTTCATAATTCGAAATTTGATTTACATTACATACTGGACTTATTTCGGCGAATTTATTATTGTTTACATTTCTAAATATACAAAGTTAGGTTAGAATGATTATATTTATGTCCAGTGCAAAAAATGCATGTTCCATTTAGCTCACTGTCAGTACTGTTCAGTACGGTACTTTAAGGAACGATACGGTAGAGTTAATAAAACAAATCGAAAGCAGCTAATGTAGGCATGTTTTAAAATTATATTGAAACCTGCAGGTGTTTTATAAGTGCGTAGCTACCCAAAGTTGCATTTTTTTTAATAGAACGTGCTATATATTATTGAATTTTTGGAATTGCCCTTAAGTTCTGAGGTAAAATGTACATGTAATAGGATAAAACTGAGCGTTTCAAAATTATTAGGGTTTCTTTGAAAAAATCGACACTTACAGAAATCGTTATTTCTCCGGAGGTGCTCATTGGCAAAGACGAAAGTCAGTTAGGATCGAGGCGTGACTTAGCAATGCGTCAGCACTAGAAGGGGCAGAGAGGCGGCATCGCATATGCATTCTATTGTCATCTAAGACAACGATAAAATGAATGCATATGCGATGTCGCCTATCTGCCCCTACTAATGCTGACGTATTGCTGTGACGCTCACAGTCACGCCTCGCTCCTAACTTGAATTTCGTCTTTGCTCATTAGACAGATGTGATTTTTGGTACCTAGATTAAGCATAAAGGACCTAATAAGCACGCGCATTCGTCGTCTAGATGTCGCATTTTTTGTCTAGAATTTTTGGCAAAATTCTAGACAAAAAATTGTACACAAAAAATTTGAGTAGTCTAAAATTAGCTATTTTTTCGTTATAGCCATTTTTAAAGCTGAACTACTTATCAATAGCTATTATATTAGTATGCCCTGACAGAAACATTGGAACAATTATTGAATTTAATTACATTTAGTAATAATTGTATTCACAACAAACCTACATACTTGTGCATTTGAACATTTCTCAAAGTATTATACGAGGTAGACACCATAAATTCTCGCCCTGGCAGGCTTATTCAGGTTCTAGCATGTTCAAACTCCGTAGCATCATAGTTACACATGTGCGAGGCCTACACTATATACATTACGGCTCGAAGAATAATAGTTTGTTAGTAGCCAGCCAAACAACGTGACTAGTGCATGAAAATGTCTCAGGTAACAAAAATTGAGTATCGCGCACACACCTAAGCACATTAAACAACGTTCCGGTGGTGTTTATGGTGATTTATATCCTTCATATTCCACTGTAAAAAGGTGGCCAACTGTTTCCGCTTGGGGCAAGAATCCCTTGAAGATGATGAACGGCCCGGTCGGCCATTTGAACTGATAACATTTCAATTATTTTCCATAACCATTTGAGTACGAATAAAATTAGTGCACCAGCCTAATAACTCTGAAACTCTTGGTATTAGGGCAATAGCGCCGCCTTATTACATTTGGCATCAAAATTCAATAATATATAACATATTCCATTTAAAAAATATGTAACCTTAGATAGTCTCGAACTTATGAGACATTCTGTAGGTTTCAATATAATTTTAGAACATGCCCATCAGCACTCACAACAAGAAAAACCCGTTTCCCAATCTTCCAAGCCCGCGGAGATGACTCACCCTGTATATTGTGAATCGGCGGAAAATACAATTTCCTCTTACAACTTTTTCCCGTTCACGTGATTATGTTGCGTGAAGGCTCTCTAAATGATGTTCGAAATTTATAAATCTAAAATGCTCACTAAATAGATTATCTCTGTTAAATTCTAGGAAACGCAGTGCCTCGAACAGCTAAACATGATCTGCGCCCTACAAAGTGGCATGAGAACCATTTACTCCTGTATCGCTACCTTGCTTACTTGGATTAACGAGTTATTTAGCGGTAAGATGTTCTGACACCCATATAAATTACCAATAACATCTACTGAATTTTGATTACACATAAAAGTAGCAACAGCTTTAGATAAATATTGATTTTGCCTGAAATTTTATTTAGCCAGTTATTATTAAAACTAATAAATGGGTTCTATTGGTGAATTATAAAAATCACCGACGGCAGCTAAAATATATTAATTAAATTAGTGTACTTGGCATGTAGAATTAAAAATAGTCTGTCGAAGTATTACGATCTATTTGCAGATAAGATAATAACTAGATATTGAAGAGTGAACGCTCCTCACATAGGTCCTCGTGGTGTAGTGGTTAGCACGCTTACCCGGCAAGCAGGAGGTGTAAGGTTCGATTCCTTACCGTGGACATTTTTTCTGTAATTAATTACGTTGGAAATTCTTAAGAAAGTTATAGATTTTCATGATTCACCGACGGAAGTCAAAATATATTAATGTTCAGTTTTGTTCGGTAACATCAATCCCAGTAGACATAACCTGCAAAAAATACTTTTAATGCTGTGTTTTACACTTGTCGTAAGATAAAATACCATACCATATTAATTTTATTTTGACTTTTCTGGTGCGTTGTTTCGTCAGGAATCTCCATGTAGCTACAGCTTTAGATAAATATTGATTTTACCTGCTATTATTAAAACTAGTTCTCAATGCTTTCCTTAATTCAAAATAGCACTCAGATTATTGAATTGAAATTGAATTAAATGTTGAGTATATGCGCCATTTTTCTTCCATGTTGCAAAATTCTACAGTATATCACATTAATATCTACCCTAACTATTTGTTGTTTAATTCTATTAAAAAAAAAAATATGGCCGTACGATAAATTGGAATCCGCCGCACATGGTAACCTTAAAATCATGTCATCTTTGCTAAATAAACCTATATAAGAATGATTTACAGAACAAATTTTATACTATATGAGCACTAATACCAATATAACATATGTTTCGCCAATCTATAAAACGCTGTCCAGTCATTGTAAGTACGTTGAAACTCTTGCAAGTGCTTCAAAATATAATTTTCTTATGAACGACCATGGAGATAAGAAGTATTTCATATATCTTGTACATACACCTGTTCGTGTTTATTTTGAATGGCTATTTGTGAGGTAAGCAATAAGGCAAAAAAGAAACATCTCATTAAAATCAATTGGATTTCGAAGGTTATAGTGGCAAATTAATTACGTTTTCTTTTCGTTCTTTGAAATATACGAGTTCCAGCGCGAATATTAGCGGCAAACAGAGCATTAATCGACGGTTTCTACGCGCGGATCACGATTTATACCAATAGCAGCCATAAAAATTAATAAGGATGTCGATAAATAAAACGCTCGCAGCTTTAGAGGAAATGCAGGCCAAGTTTATGGATTTTCTTATCTAGAACACCTCTTGTAAATTGAGCGTTTAAATGAAGCTATTTACTACGTGATTTGTACACTGTGTTCCGAAACACTAAAAACAATTTTTTAAGATTGTTCAGGCACATACCCATTAGCCACTAACACCAAGAAATTAGTACTAATAAAACAAATCAACGCCAACAAAAATTAATTTATAGGTCTTCTGATGAGTTTGTTATAAGATTTCCGTTGATAAAAATTAAGGATCAATAGTATCCTTAGCTCAAATTCCAGCAACAATGTTCAATTTCTTTTTTCTAGTACATACATACGTACACATATTGAAGTAAGGATTTCTTCTCCTTTCTAGTTTTTGACAAGCCATATCCACCCTTAAAGAAATACTTTACAACAATGGCATGCATAATATTCAAATCCCATACTTAGTTAGACGTGTAATGTTGAAAATTTTATCTAATTAAATGTTCAAATATTTTTGAACGCTGCTGTAAGCGCTGATCCACAAAGGCATGGCTTTCGGCATCCAAATCGATGACAGAGGTCGAACTTGTCCGCTACCATTGCACTGACCGGCCAGTTCCAGTAGTAGTAGAGATATTGTAACACAGGCATTTACCGACCTGAACGCTTGATAATGTCAGAGCTTCAACGGCTTGATTGATTGATGACAGCTGCTGCATAGCAGCGGAATAGTGGCGTATATCTAGATGTAGATAGGTATACGATTTCGAACGGGTTTAACATATGTCGATGTTGCTATTGTTTTGTTGCCTTTGGAATAAATAACAGCAGTGCAATTGAAATAGGTTATGTACAGCAGAGTTTGTTTCTACAGCATCTAAGGTTACTTTCATTGTAATAAACCGTGTTCTGGATTACATAGGCAGTCGTAGAATGCCTGGTCATAAAATATATATGGTGCTTCATATTTAAATACATACCGGGTGTCCAGGATAACATGAAGTACATGCGTATATTGGAAACCGTTAGAGATACAAGGTCGGTTAAATGGGGAAAAAGTTGCGCACTTATATGGCTAAGTACAATCCGGGATTTAATTTTTAAAAATCCATTCCGTTACTGAGATACAGGGTGAAAACCAAAAGTGTACGTTTTCTAAAAACCTTAATATTTTCTTCATTATAAAAAATCAAATTTTCAGCATAGGGGTAGTTAGTAATGAGGACTTTAAAATGGCCTTAGAGAAATTCTAGGCTCACTGGGTTCTTTGCGCTTGTGCCCAACTTTTGTTTTTCTTATGGGCGCCATACTAGATTTTTACATTTTTGAAATGATCATAAAAAATGCTTTTCAACCATGTATAACATCCCTATGTTCAATGGGTACCATTTTTTGAAATACATTTCTGCAATCATCACATCATTTCTCCGACAGAGAATAAAACACACCAACATATTATATTTATCTCTGTTCGAAAAACGATCCATTTTAAAATCACAAATCGCTGACTTTTTACACCACAAAGACTGTTTGACAGCCCAGCCCAACGGTCAAATCGTACTTTTGCTATTCTTCATTGTTTTTCTCATTGAACATAGGGATATTATACATGGCTGAAAAGCGTTTTTATGACCACTTCAAAAATGTAAAAATCCAATATGGCGCCCATAAGAAAAACAAAAGTTGGGTACAAGCGCAAAGAACCCAATGAGCCTAGAACTTTTTGTTGAAGTCCTCGTTACTAACTACCCCTATGCAGAAAATTTGGCGACTGTATTTTTTACAATAAAGAAAATATTAAGGTTTTTAGAAAACGCACACTTTTGGTATTCACTCTGTATCTCAGTAACGGAATGGATTTTTAAAAATGTAATCCCGGATTGTACTTAGCTGTATAAGTGTGCAACTTTTTCCCCATTTCACCAACCTTATATTTCTAACGCTTTCCAATATACCCATGTACTTCATGTCATCCTGGACACCCGGTATATTGATGTACCTACTATTTCATTTTACTTTTAGATGAATTGAAGTTGCTTTTTATTTCTTTCACCTAAGTATCCTTTGTCGTCTGCCGAAAGTATTATATCAAGTTCATAATTCTATGTGTCAAATTTTGATATCCTTACTACATTCGAGATACCAGCTTTAAGATTATTTCTTTCAACTCCATTCTTGGCACTTTTTGAGCATGCTATTACGAGTGTAGTGTTTTCAGTTTTTACAAACGACCACTAGATAGCAGTATTGAAATTTGACATTGCTATTTTCGTAAAATTTGACATTTGTTATCATTGTACCAGTGACGGCACAGAAATCACCCTAGTAGTTTGTTTACAGTGCACGTTCAAGAAAAATTGAAAATTTCACGTGAAGGCTTTCAGTGGATGATTTTTTACGATTTTAGTAAAGACCTAACATTATAAACAATACTTCAAATCGCTTCGTTCGACTTTTGGTAACGAAACTCTAAAAAATAAGCAACTCTACTTCACTATCTGATGGTCTGATAACTCCTAATTTTAACATTTCCTCAATTCGTTCATTTATAATGTCTTTCTGTTTACGTATCTTTATAAGGTCTTAATCATATAGGGTGGACGTCCCTTGTATCAATTTCATGTATTGCCATGGGTGTTAAACCTAATTTATCATTGGTCCATGCAATTTCCCTATTTGAGGTACAAAATCCCTAGCCGTTTTGCAGAATGGCATGCAAAGGGCGATATGAAAGTTCTTTCTTTATATTTCATATCAACTATCTATTATCCATATGTTCATGTAATATGACGATATAATATCTCTAGGGTCATAGAAACTGTTGAATAGTATAGAAAGTCGATTAGAAAGAGATGTTCCAAAATTTTGTGATTTCAAAGGTTATTCATTAACAGTACCATAGAAAGACAATTTTTGTCTGTAAATAAAAATCCATACCGATTGTAAGATTGTGCATTTGGCTACCATTTCAACAATAAACTGCTGACAAGAGTTTCGCTCCATTTTATTTCAGTATTCTCTAAGTGAAGGTTCTTTACAGCTTTCTAAGTATATTATATATGAAAAGTCTGTATCTGATTAAGTCTTAACTCACATCTGTTGCATTTGCAGTGAAAAAATTGCACTTTCACGTTATATCTAGCTTTCATCTTAATTTGTGCTTTTCATCATTTAGTTACGGCAAAATCTATTTTAATCTCATAGTAATTAAATATTCCTCGAGTTTGCAGACACATTTATATATGTTAAACATATATTTATGTGCATACAAAACATGTAGTTGAAGCATGGACAATTCCACATTCCAATTAAGGATATGTAGATGTGGATTCACACAACAAGCATGAATACACATAGGCATCCATTTGTGTGATTTACTGTACATCCTAAACCAACAATTAAGATAAATTATTACACCGTTTTCCCGTTAAACATATGCTTTTCCATGCGATGTATAATGGTCATTGTAAACCTCTCTATGAAATGGTGAAAGCATTGCTTTATAAAGCGACAGAAGTTCGTAATGATTTCTCTTGAGTAAGTTGTGAAGTTCTTTTCGTTCCTCCTTCAACAGATGCTCCCAATTACCAGGATTAACATTCTAAACAATTATTTGTTCTAGTACGTAGGTTTCCGCATGCGTCAATAACGCTATACTCTTGGTTTCCGAGTTGAAACCGTAGCTTTTGCCGACATTTCGTGGTAAATACTACGAGCAAGTCTCAGACGCAGCTATGGGATGTGCTCTGTATCCTGTCGTTGCCAACACCTTTATGGAAGCGTTGGAACAACAAGCCCTATTATCTTACAACCTTAAGTGCTAGTACAGGTACGTTGATGACACCTTTGTCATCTGGCCTCATGAACGCGAATCTTTAAACAATTTCCTATCGTTTCTGAATTCTCAACCTGATTCCATACACTTCACCATGGAGATCGAATCGGACGATTGCCTTCCTTTCCTAGATGTTTTCGTACACCGGCGTCCTGACGGTGCGCTGGAACATTCCGTTTACCGAAAGACCACGCACTCGGATAGAAATCTCAATAGCCTTTCACACCATCATCCAGCCCAAAAACGCGGTGTCATCAATTCTCTTATCCAAAGGGCCATTTCCATATCTGAACCCAATTCGCTTCCTCAAGAACTGAACCACTCTCAGACTACTTTCCCATCAAAGACCGCAATCATCTGGAGCCCCTGATCTACCAGATTCCATATTCATGCGGTAGTATATACATCGGTGAAACAGAGCGATCGGTCAGCACTCGTGTTAATGAGTACGAGCGTTGTGCACGGTTATGCGTGTACCCGGGTCCGCGCTGGCTGAGCATAGACTGGAAACTGGCCACCAAATCCGTTTTAACTCTATCCGCATCTTATCTCCAACCCTCACTGTTACAGTAGAAAAATCTGTGAATCAGTAGAAATTTTTAAACATCCCAACAATTTAAATCGCGAAGATGGCTACCCCTTACATCACACGTGGAAATCCTAACTGACCAAATCTTCTAGCAACCGCCACACTTCATTGATCCATAACATTTCAGCTCCGTTGATCCGAAACAAACCCTATATAAACCGCTTCGGAATAAATAGTGCAGTAACAGCCCTGAATATGTCCCATAAGAGGGTGGACGATACGTCAGCAAAATGCTACGCCAACGACACGGTTCCAATCCAATGTTTTTGTTGTACCAGAAACGTAAAACAGAATAAGCTGTTGAATGCTTATTCAACAGCCTAGCAGCTAGTAAGTCCCTAGCATGCAAAACTGCACAGTTTTATGCAGTTTTCCATGCTAGAGATTTACTACAGTTTTACTTATTTTGAGGCCGACATAAATTTTGATACGTAGATACGAATACTGATGTTGTATATGATGTTTATCTGTAAAGATGTGTAATATAGCTGGTGTCGTTTATTATTACCTCTAACTAGATTTGACTGCTCTCTTTTTTTCAATAAATTTGATAACATTACAATATATTTTAATTGGTACATTTTAATTAAACCAGTGGCGGTTTCTCATAAAAAGCCATAGGGTTCGAGCGTCCCAACTTAATTGAAAAAAAAGAACTTACATACCCTTCTGCATATTTAATGTCTGACAATTTACGAGAATCTGAAGAAATGTCCGATGGGATAATTTTTCTTAATTAATGTGTTTTCCTGCTCTTGTATATAATTGCACGTACAATAGATAGATACTCATAACTGCAAATTATTGGCTGGTGGGCGCTGTAAATGTGAGCCCTTGTGCAAAACGGTCGTATAACGGAAAACGCCATAAGAGAGACGGAAAAAACCGATCGTTACCCAGACGTAGGCTTTTAACTGTTGATTCAAAAGTCTAAGTATCTGCTTGCAAAATGAATTACATAAAAAGTGTTAATACATATGATTTATGTGTGTAGTTATCTGATTTTAAACTTATGATGATATGTTTATGTTTACGTCACTTATTGTTAGTCTGTAAGGAGTTTTGCTAAAATATCGTTTCTCTTGTTACTTTACTTAATAAATAAACGTAACTTCTTAGCAGTGTGGATAAAATTGTTGAAAAACTTGCACCATGGGGTATGTTTCCGCATTTGTCTCGGTGAAGGTTGTTAGCTGTAATGAAAAAATGTTCTTATATTTCGAGAAAGACCGTTCAATATCTACGGAAGTAACACAGGCATAATTAAAATAATCCTTAAAGTTAGTTAATGAATTTGCAGATGCACCACCACACATTGGTCTTAATCTCGCATAATCGAAACTTTGTCGAACACTGTCGAACTTTGCTATAATGCGACCGTTTTTTGCGTTATTTATACCGTGTAGCAATGTATTAACTTCGTCCACGATTTGCACTGATCCTACTAACGACAACCCAATATTTTGCAATTTTTCTGTTGCGTTTAGTATAATCGTTTATAATTGTTGCTCGTCAGGGTCGAGTTGTAAAATCACAGATTTTATTTCTTGGAATTATTCGGAATAATAAAAAGCCGCTTGCAACCATCCCCCATCTTCCCCAAGAATTGGCTGTGGTGGTTCGCGAATACCGGGACAAAGCCTATGAAATGCTCGAATCCGTTTAGGATATTTGAGAAGTATTTGCTATTAATGCATCCACCTCCAGGTAACATTCTCGAATAGTTTGTGCCACAATACATAAAGCATGAACTTTACACATAAAAGTCCCTCACACTTTTTTTTAATCTCGTAAAAATTTACGCTAAAATTTATTTGCATTTTGGATATTTTTAAGAAGGTATATCTACTCTCAGGGTAAGGTTTTCCATAGTTTTCCTTACTCGAAATTTGGCGAATGCTGAGGGTGAACATCTTAAGACGCTCTACAGGCGCAGGCGTAATAATATCTCATGGCTGGCCGATGCCCCCTGTAATTGGCGAAAGCTGTTGTGGGATGTGAAGGCATGAATTATTATTATTATTATTATTATTATATCTACATTTAGGCGATTGGCGAGAAATTATAAATATCCCGAAATGGACTAGAAGTAGACATATGGAACCCATACGTTATATTGGTTTATTTCTAAACGGAGAAACCAAAAAAACGTAATTACATACAGGGCATTTCACTTTAAATAATAATGTAATCAAATGTTATTTTAGTTGAATAAATAACATAATAAAATAACGTTTAAGATCTAACAGAATCCATTTAACATTGCGCTAACGTAATTGCAACGTTTTCAATAGACGTCAATGCGATAATTACCTGAATACCTCAACGAATATCTCGGCAATACGCCTCAATGGAATTCTATACGCATACCTCACGTTTTCGCACGAACCCATGGCTCTATTACCTGCACTTTATTAGCGCTATTTCTACAGTTTTTTCCAGGTTAATTACGTATTTGTCAAGACCTTGCCGGCAAGGAAGCAAGGGCAAACATACTAGCGACGATGACCTTCTTTTTTTTCTATTTATTTATTTATTTTTCATTAAATAAAGCAGTACCTTCGCAGAGTTCACCTGAAGTAATAAATGGAAATTGCTGATTGCTCTTTTTTGATGTTTTTTAGTAAAGCACGTTTTTCTGCAAACAATCGAAGCGATTATTATTGGGAATCGGACACGAAAAGTGCATTATTTTTACGACGAAATCCATTTGGTGTTTTATCGTCTCACTATAAAATTTAACCACTTCCAACGGTTATTAACATCGGCACCGGCTCTTTCATATGCTTGAGAGTCTATAATCGCAGGGCTAGTTTACATAAAACATAGTAATGTTGATATTTGGTCTGAATCCAGTTGTAATGCAATAGTATCTTTGATGTTTTAACACACAAGTATTTGTTTATTGCTTCAACAGTTTAACACACACAAATTATACTTTGTCAAAGTCTCTGTCAGGGTTCAACATTAACTAATGCTTTGTGGGTCTCATTCAATCCTATCTCTGACGGAGGTAACTACACACAAAACATTTAGACTGTAATTCAACCCATGCATCTCTTAATAGCATTCCGCAAGATCCATTTTGGGACCAGTATTATTTATATTGCTCATTTGTTCTTAATATACAGGCTGGGTCAGGAGGAACGGTTTTCATTTGAACAATAATAAATATGAAATAGTGTTTTTGAAGAAAATATCCCCATGTTAGGCATGTAAATGCAATGATCTTATATAGTGCGATCCTAAAGTGCGTGTCCCCCCTCCCCCCATACTAACTTGAACGACAGAAGCTAGCGTTTTTAGAAAAAAAGTCGATATCTATTTTTTGTGAACTAACTTTTGCCATTGTCGGCATTTCCGGTTTCACCATAAGTCACGTTAAGTTTCTTATTTTAAATAGAACACCGTGTATATTTTTACGGTTTTGGAAAGGTAATCGAAAGGCGAACTTAAGAAATATGACGATACGCAGCAATAAAAGCTTTGGTAATCTGTTTTTATTGTTACGCAAAGTTGGCTAGGAAAGAGCGCCAAGTTGTTTCTTGTGACGCCAGACTGATCTAAAGAGCTCGTTGCTAAGCAAAGTAACCATAACAATTGCAAAACTGTCAAATCTCAATCCCGAAGGCGTAAATTATTCTTGTTATTTATTGTTGTTATAACCTGCATTTGTCATACTTTCGTTCTTTGTGCTCGTTATTATTTTGTCATTTTAACTTGTTTTGTTAATTGTTTAATTTTAATTAATAATTTAGATACAGTTTAAATTTTATTTTATAAGTGCTTATAGGATTGGATAATAAATAAAATCTAATCGTATTACACAGATATTTCCAATGAAACACGATTACAAAACACTTCTTATTCCTTCAATATACCATTATATCTTCGGATTCGTAGATCATTTATGATGCCTGCAATTGTACAAACATCGCATTGGAAATGCATTAAAAACTCGAAATACGGCACGCCGTCGATCTGATAATTTGTAATATCTGCCGTATCGTAAAGAAATATTACAATGTTGCGTTCGAACCAACGTTGCGTTGGGTCGATTCACCGAGAGAAATTCTCTATGCTTTCATGTATACGTATGTATAAATTCTGGTGGGATAGGAGACGCAGACGCTGAATTTGCATCGATTCTTCTGTGTGTACACTACGATTCATGAATAATTCCATAGTAATGGACTATTTACGTGAACTATGACGCTGTGCAGCCGGCTTTATGGTTCTAATAAATTAGGTGGTACATACCGAATGCGTTTGATAGAAGACCCGTTGAGAAGAGGACTCAATATCGATATTTGTTAAGAAAATATGATAGGGCAGTCAAAAAATATGTGAATTTAAGCTTGTTAAATCGATGTGAGATCTAATGGGATAGGTGAAAGGATAGGAGCGAATTGATGCAGAGATTGTGAATGACTTAATCAGTTGAAACGGTATTGGCATACGCCAGTTAATTTATTTAGGACAATAAAAATTAATCAAACCTACAGTCTGTTCCACAAGAAAGGAGGCGAGGTTTTTAATAGTAAATTGAAAGGTATTTGTATCTCTCTTTCCGGTGCGATTGTATTATCAGTCGGCTACGACGCCATAACTGAATCATTTTAGTGTCGCTCGAGAGTTAAGAAAGCGGTCGTTTGTCTTCTTGTGCACGCATACAAAAGGACCGAAATTGTCGTATGCTGCTGCAGCCAAAGTGATTAAAAGGTCGAAGAGGTTCGTTGAGAAGTGGGTGACGCGATACACACAGTCAAGAATGGTTGATGATCTTCCTGAATGAGGAAAAACGAGAGGGACATTCAGTAAACACGATAAAGTGATTCTGCAGTTGTTTAGGAGTCATCCCACTCTACGCCTGCGTGAAGCCAAGGTCAAACTTGCCAAGAAGGGAATTAATGTTAACCTGAACACGATCAGGCGACGTTTGCACGAAGCAAAATTGTCATACCGTCCTACGAGCTCGAAACACCTGCTTAGCTCAACCCACATACAAAAACGCCTGAGCTGGGCGATCGAGAACAAAGACCGCGATTGGTCGAAAATGATTTTCACGGATGACGCGACATTCTGGGCGTGAGTTCGGGTGAAGCGTGGCTGGTTATCAAGTAGTACCGATTTCATTCAGCGCACCGTCAAACACCCTGTAAAAGTGAATGTCTGGGGGCGGATTTGGGTGCTTGGAGCTCTTCACGCAAAATTTGGATTCAGTCAAAATGTTCAAAACTTATAAACGTGGCCTTTTAAGGTCAGCAAAAAAGATGTTTGGACCCGATAACGAAAATTGGGTCTTACAGGAGGACAATGATCCGAAGCATCGGAGCCACCTCTGCCGCGCCTGGAAGGAGGAAAATGGCATTGTCACCATGGATTGGCCCTCCCAATCTCCCGACACAAACCCCATAGAAAACGTGTGCGTCATTATGAAGAGTCAGCTTGCAAGGAAGCGTGTTTACAATTTGGAACAGCTTTCGAGGGTTATTCGGAAGATTTGACGTGCTCTTCCCGAAAGTTACGCTACAAATCTCATGGAAAGTATGCCCCGGAGGTGCCAGGCCATTATCGATGCTGGTGGAGATTTTACTGTTTATTAATCAATTACGCCATTATATTTTAATGTAAAAAAAGTTGGAATAAGTATCTTGATAACTTTTGAAAAAACCTCACCTCCTTTCTTGTGGAACAGACTGTATGTATATGGTTCTATTACTTCCACTAGATACTACGCTATTGATTACACTGGGGAATACTCAGTCTGTTGCCAGAAATGTAAGAGTCGTACTTGGATAACTTGGTGCTCCTGATCATGAATATATTATTTTTTTCTCGCTCGGATCCAGTTTTTGAGATATGTATAAGCATTTACAGAGAAAGAGTGGAAAGAAGTTAAAAGACTAAACATTTTAATTTCTAAGTTTTTAAATTAAACTTTATTTCTGTAAGTAAACGCAGAATATATTACATAGGAAGTATTAAAAGTTATGAAGTTATGTTTTTTGTAAGATTTTTTTCTGTATTCTTTTTGTGGACAATATATCTGTGAACTACAACAGTAATCGGCCATCATGTGACGGTCCCATCTTCCTTGATATCTTTCTTCCATTACCCGGGTAACTTGGTGAAACTGTTCACCCTGTTCCTCACTGTAATCCCCTTAACTGGACGGAAATTTGTCTAAAAGGCTGTGCCAAAAATGCACTTTACATGTGCTTCTAATTTTTCAGAACTCTCTAGCATATTGTGCCTTGTGATTGCCTAAAAAATTTTGGAGAATAACAGAGTTAAACAGGGTAATTCATCAGAGCTTTTGCTGTTTATTTGACAGCTTCTTCAGTGATGTTTACTGTAGAAGTGCAAACATAAAACTAAACAACCTTTATTGAAACAGTATCAAAAACAAAAAACTTACATTGGAACTAAGGAAACCAGCGAAATCACATTCAAAAGATAGAGCAACAGGGCTCATTAGTTTGATTAATGCACCAATCAACTATATGATTCGGTTATAAATTAATATTAAAATATATTAATAAAGTTACACAGTTTAAAAATTCTTAAAAAATGTTATACACCATAATTTTTTTCTTTTTTTATATATATGAAAGAAACTCCAACCCAAAAACTTAATATACATTCTATACAGTTCAATTTTTGAAGACGAATTGCTTTTATAACTGACTGGCGTCAGGGAATCGGATACGTTATTTTTTTATATTCTTGTCTAAATGTAAAAGCAATGAATATATTGAACTAAGGTTATTAATATCTGTTCGAAAATTAATAGTATTCGGATATTTTTGAGTGTAATACATTTCCAAAATTAATCATTTGAAATAATTCTGTTCAATACATAATACCTTGACATTATCAAAATTGAAAAGATGATTATTATCTACGTGGTGACAACTAATCATATGCAATTTAGACCTGTCGTTTCGTTCATTGGCCCGCCTACTTACAATCTTTCGCAGTTTCTGGCTGGTATCCTCTCAAGTGCGTTCCTCAACAGGACAACTTATAACATAATAGATTCCTTCTCGTTTGCTATCGCCACCCGGGGCATCACACTTCCTCTTGATTTTGTGCTCACATCGCTCGATGTGGTATCGTTATACAAAGTGTGGCAATTAAATAACCGAACTGGTGCTACAAAACATTTTATTGATCACCAATTACATTACAAAGTTTATCCCCTTCAATGTACTCTCATTGCCGATCATTACAACGCTCCATACGAATTTTCCACTGTCCAAAGCAGTGCTGGAAGTCCGTTTCTGTCAGCTTGTTGAGAACCTGCGTCGCTTTCGCTTTCACCGCTTCCACACTGTCAAATCTTGTCCTCTTAAACTCCGATTTTACCTTAAGAAACAAAAAAAAAGTCACAGGGGCGCAGGTCGGGCGAGTACAGTGGGTGGTCCAACACGGTGATGCCGGATTTCACAAAGAACACCTTCACAGACAAGGCGAAATGGGCTGGCGCATTGTCTTGGTGGGACATCCAGGATTTGCTCTTCCACAAACCGGGTCTTCGTCTTCTCACTCGTTCGCGAAGGGTAGTTAGAACCTCGTGTCTCAGAAGAAACTGGAAGTTAACTCATCGCTCGATCTGAACAAGACTGAGCGACGTGCACGTGCCCATCGAGCTCAGGGTGGGAAAGGCATCTACAAGCACAGACATGTTCAAACCTGCAGTGGCGTACTCGCTGTTTGCCGATAGTAGCACCAGTCCGGTTATTTAGTTGCCACATCTCGTACACTAACATACCCATTGACTTTTGGTGGAGATACTGGAAAGATAATGGCCTCGTATCCAAAAAGTTACTTGTATCAGTAAGATGGACTTTATTAATTTAACTAAGTGTTTCTTCAATTCGTCTACCTTTAACAACAAATTCTTTAAACAACAATATGGCTGTCCGATGGGTAGTCCGATTAGTCCAATAGCTGCCCTAATTATAATGGATGATCTATTGGACTCCTGCGTTCCAGTCTACCGTTTTGTTTTCCATTTTTATACAAGTATGTCGATGATATAATCACATCAGTTCCTCAGCATAGCATCGATTCAGTTTTAAATACGTTTAATAACTTCATTCCTTCAATTCACTGTTGAAAGAGAAAAGAATTATTCGTTCGAAACGTATTCGTAATAATAATCAAAAAATATCTACTGATTGATATAGAAAACCTACGGCCTTAAGCCGTTACATCAACTACCATTCCAACCACACATTCAATCAAAAGATAAATATGGTCGTATCCCTAAAGAATCGTATCTTAAACATTTCAGATGCTTCTTTCCATAAAAAAAAACCTTAGAATTCTTTTCGACGACTTTATAAATAATGGCTACTTTACAACTCCCTCGTGGTGATGGCCTGGAACATTGCACGCTTTCTGTCGTCACAGACACCCTACAAATATTTCAAGTTTCCATTCTTGCCAAAACTTTCGGAGAGTACAAAGAACATCTTTAAGGAATTAATGCAGGATCCTTCCTGAATAGCGAATTATAATATAAAGACTATTTCATCAATTCTACCAAAATTTAAACAATATACGGAAACAGATCGATCAATAAACACAGTCTATATGGTACCTTGTTCCAACTACTCTTCAGTTTACATAAGTCAGAGCTTCCAGTATTTGAAAAAACGAATTAGTCAACAACGCTATGATTGTTTTTTGTTTTTGATACTGTTTCAATAATGGTTGTTTAATTTTATGTTTGCACTTCTGTAGTAAACATCACTGAAGAAGCTGTCAAATAAAGAGCGAAAGCTCTGATGAATTGAAAAGGAGTTTCATTACAACACTTCCCGTTGTTTCACCCCGTTATTCGCCAAATTTGTATCCTAGCGTTGTACAGCAGTATTCCCACCAAACTAGAAAATGTTGTATAACCGATACATAACAAAGCCAGGCCTCACATTCGACTTCAGCCATATATGTGATAAATTTTTTATCCTTAACCAGCTTGCGAATTTGTGGACCGTCCAAAATTCCTACTTTAAATTTTTCCATGTTAAGTGCACGAAATTTTCAGCAAACATACCTGAAACAATCACCTGACTTACTGCAGCAACCAATGGCTTTGCAATTAAATATTAATATTAATTTTGGACTTACCTTTATAAGTATTCCTGAACATATTGGTCGAAATAAAACAGTCAGTAAAAAGAAAAAAAAGACAATGAGAATTTTTTAACAGTTCTTAACTCCTTCTGTAGTACGTTACTTAAAGTTGGACTTACAATAATGAAATCCAGAAGAAAATTTAATGACAACTAAAATTCATTCGCATTTGGGTGGCGTCAATAGTACATGCACAGTTAAATTCCATTTTTGCAATTTTTCACCTTGAATAGGTGCAATACAAAAACATTACTACAACGAAAGTCTCATAATATAATTCGGGTAATAAAATATTGACGTAACGACCCAAATTATGCAATGAATTTAGTTTGCTAGGTACATTATATGTAGCAACGCTACATATTGTGGCTAGAGATCTCATGAAGCGCCTTTCCCCTTAACTTTTTAGTGAATTCAAGTTCTGGTAATTTCTTCTTTCTAAACATTGTCATAACGTAAAAAAACATGAAGAAGGGTGAATTCCATCCATTATCACCTTCCCATCGCCCATTGCAATCTTCGGGTCAAATCTTCTAAAGACAATAACACTCAACAACCCAATAAAGGCTTTCTCCTGATTACCACATATAATCGCAAATATCCACGAAAATATATTCGAAACAATAAGGTATTATTTCTAACTGAAATCGCATATAACGGTATCTAGACATCTTATCAACGACATAGAATAGAATGGTATGCAGTTCCCGATTAGATAATCTCACAAAATAGGCAAAATAAATAAATCATATAAAAAGATCAAGTTAGTTGGTACTACAAATTCGTCGAGATATGTTACGTGACGATAGTGCCAAGAAGAAAGGTAAGTCTTGAGAGATGCGCTGTGTTAGTTTGCGGGAAATATGGATTTGTGTCAAGGTGCAGCGATTATTATGTTTACAAATAAAGTAGATCTCTTTATTTGTTATTGCAGCTTATGTGAAAACTTAAATTTCATGTTACTTATAAGAACATTTAAGCATTTTTCAGATTCTGTATTTTGATTAGTCGTTACTGATTTCATTTTTCAAAATTACTGTTGTAATAATTAGATATAAAATGATTTCTTCTAATATTATCATATACTCCTTCGAAACGATATATAGCGCCATTCATCACGTCTTATCTTATCTAATTGATGGGCATCTATAGAGAAAGTTTTCTAAAATGCCGCCATAGCTATTAACAGTTACCACATTACTCCACATTATATTTTTTTCACCTTTCAAAGACTCTATTTTTGAAACAAATAAAAAATGAAAAATGGATTTGAAACTGATATTATGGCGGTTCCGAAATTTTTCTAACCATCCACATGATGCGCTAAATCCGCGAACACCTAAACTTTCGGCAATGTCCTTAGCCTTGCTTTGCACTATTGATCCTGTAAATTTACGAACCCAAAACGGAAAACATATTTTTCTCTGATTTTCTTACCTGACAGTGGAATAGTTTTACTACGCGCTCTTAAAAACCATTCGTAACACATATTGTCGATATTTTCTTCTACCTTTAATAAAGTCCGTTTTTCGTTTACGTTGACGTTTGATCGCCATTTAGCCAACAAATCTCTTTTTTTCTTGACGATATCTGCTGCTTGGGTCTTGCGAATGTTATAGCGCTTAGCTATATCACGAACGTTTATTTTTTCCTTCTCGTACACGTCCACTATTTCAATTTTTTGTGCGGGCGTTAAAAACTTTCGGTTCGATGCCATTTCGATAATACAATTGCACTGATACGCTGAATATTCTAAATTAGGTAAACACGCAAGTCATTGTCAGTCAGTTAGATCGGCGAATTACCCGTGCTGTTATCACTACTATTGTAGATCGGGAGGGCATTAGCCCACGCTGTCCGCACAAGAGAGATTGGTTCATGAAATTGCACCGCGTCCGTTCAAGAGAGAGTCCGTTCAAGGGACATTAAGTTATATGTAGTTTCCGTAAGGTAAATTCGGGACCGGCAACATATGTCCGTTTAAGGGAGTTGTCCGTTGATGAGAGGTGTCCGTTATGGAAGATTTCACTGTATAACAAAGAAATGAAATCAAAATATTGCTTTGCTATTAAGCTTCCGTTAGTGAAATGTGAAAATCCATGATTTCTTTGATATTTCCGACGTAATATTCTTTTGCAAATTTAGTCCTTGGTTAAAACACTTACTGGCCTATTAAATTGGGATTTACGATGATAGTGCTGTATTTTTAAATAAGCTGATTTGCAAATATCGTCAATAATAACCTTACCCGTTGCTATATATATAATTTTTTATAATTGTTAAATTACGAACTAATTGATCAATTCATATTTCTACAGTAAACGTCAAATTAATTTATCGTAAATGTCAAAATTTTTTTCTGCTATTTTTCGCAATTTTGATATTTCCAAGCAATTTTCGAAAAATATTGTTTGATACACGGTTACGAAAAAAAAACATTATGGTGGAAGACCCAATATGAGCTCATGTTTCAGTGTAGCAACAACAGATTCCACGGTTCCTAGCTGATAGGCAGAAAAAATCTTGGTATTATTGGTACAAACCAGAATCCAAGCATCAGAGTATACAGTAAAAGCTTACAGAATCTGCAAAGACGAAAAAATGTCGACCTGAATACTTTTGCAGGAAAAGTGACTGAATTTTCTAATTTACCAATGTGTAGAGCTTTTGAAATGACAATTTTGTTGAAGTAGATTGGAGATTATTTTAGCAACAAGTAAAATCCAACAAAGATCGTTATTCAAAAAAATCGTTTATACATCGAAATAAACTTTATTAATCCGAATTGTATCCGACACGCTCGTATTTTCGGACAGAATTATTTAATTAAAAAAGAGCTTCCTCTTCCTTTTATAATTCAACCCTACGACATGAAAAATTCATAAATGATTAGCTACGGCATCCCGTTTTAATAATTCCTACCCTTTATTAGCGTACGAAACACGCGATAAATCCAAAAATCCATGCCAGCTCCCGCCGAAAAGGGAGAAAGGTAACTTCTCATTTCCTCCCGAATTAAATTTCCGCTTTTTTCCGCTACTCCACCTACCGCTGCTATACTCTATATCATCGCGCATAATGTTGAACGTTCCTTTTCTTTCATTCCATTTTTCCTCTTTTTGCGTTAGCAAAACGCCCGGTAATCCGCGAGCCTTCTCGTAATTATGAGCTGTAATTTGCCTGAGAATAAATCTTCATTAAACGAACCGAGTCGCCGGTTTACGCCGGTAAGTATTCTTGATCTGTGTATAAGGAATTGCTTCTTTCACGCCGCCTAAGGGGAATTTCCCGGCCGATATTTTTCCGCGTATTCGGCCGGAACAAGGAGATGAACTCCCGGGTTTAGAACGTTCATAATCTCGCCCGGTAATCCAACGGCGAGTTTAATTTTCTTCGAAATCTTTGGTTCAATCCTCCATTTAAATCTTACGCTGAGTGTGAAACAAACCGTTACCACCGATATAACAACATCACAGCACTCTTCAATGACGTCACGCTGTGTAGGTGATGTATCGCCATGCATGATATTAGCCTAAGCGGTAAAGGAATCGTTTTTTGCATTTTTTTTTAAGTTTTGAAGGGCTTCCGATTTAAAGAGGATGCCAGTCGTCAACTGAGCCCTTCTTCGCATCCCATTCGATCTATTTTGGAAAAATTAAGCTTCAAAACAGAAACCAAACACGTAACCGAGCACCGTTTTCGTGAAAGATGTATTTGTAGTTGATATTTAATCGACTAATTATTATTATTTGTAATTGTACATGTATTTGGACGAAACTAAGGTTGAAATGATAATTGCAATGTTATTTGAAATGTTGTTTAATTTCACGAGAAAATTTACAAACATGCTATTTAACCAGGGCCTTTACTTTCCCATTATGTGGTGTTTTATTTAATCTATCATTACTTTTCCAACAGTAATTGTTGCATTACGTTCACTGCTGTGAATATGACATTTACATATATCAGTATCCAAACGGTTATGTTCGGTGATATAATTTAAAATATATCGGATTAAAACAGAATGTTTATGATACACATTTAAAAACATCTTTTCATGCTGAAAAATAATTTTATTAAATATAAGAATATAAAACTATTTGAACAATAAAACCTTCACGTTTTTTGTCAAATACAACGGACAGTTAGGGAATTGAGTTGGAATAGCATTTTTTTAAGCCTAGGATTTTTTAAATTTACAGTTATAGTTTTACCGTTCCTTGAATATGTAGCTGTTGAAAAATAAATAATATCTTCTTTTACAAAGTGCAACTTACAAACAAAACATGCAAAACAGCTAACGCCACAGCTTTTCGGTTACCCCGTTTTTATCGTTTCAAAAAAGGTTTTATCGCTTATACAATACTAGAAAAAATTACAGGTACATATCACCAACAAAGTACGGAAATATCACTACACAAGATTTTTTTAATAAAACCAATATAATTTGGATAAACCAATTCAAAACGCAGAGACGGTCTGAACGTAAATGCGTTTATGGCTGATCGTTCACCTAAGACGATATACACCACGGCCTGCTGATGTCAAAGCGCTTAGGCCTTGTTATATATCGGAGGTAACGGTCTAGGTCACCATCAACTAAATTTAAGTAAATATAGCAAAAAATTAGGTGTTATCATCAATGAAAATCTGAAATGGCATAACCATATTGATGTACTTTGTTTTGTACTAATTTAACAAGAATATGTTTTGCACTCAAACATCTAAAAAGATCTTGTAATACTCGTTTAATAAAACCCTTTTTTGGCAATTTTTATTATAGAATGCGATATGGACTAATTTATCGGTGTTCTTCTTCTAATGTTAATAGAGCTTTTGTTATTCAAAAACAAGCGATTCGCACAGTCTTCGGTTTGCCTTTATCTAGGAGAGAACCCTGTAAGAGTACGTTTAAGGCTGAGAGGTTACTTATGCTTTTTGATGTATATGTTTTAGAAGTTCTTACTTTCGTACATAGATATAAATTAAAATTGAATGAATTTTTCAGAAAAGTTTACAATATCTAATACAATATGAAAATATTAATATCCACAAATATCTTTAAGAAGAAAATCAAAGGCCAAATCATTTTGATAATGATAATGCTTCTTTGGCTGATTCATTTTGACATTTTATCAAGCATATATTCTATGTTTTTATATTAATATTTTTTGAAATAAATCTAATCTCTTTTACAACGGTCAAATTTATTAATGTAGTTCTAACGTTGCATTTAGTACATAATCATCACTAAATTAAGCCGAAACATAATTTCTCTTGCCCTAAAGGATTATTTAGCAAAACTAAATGATGATATTGTATGAAGATGCTTTCGACTAAAGGTATAATCGTATTAAATTTCATTAAAATAGACTGGGATGGTCCAAGGGATGAATATCATATCAAATTTTCACACGAACCCGGCCAAACCCTAGTCAGTTATTATGCATCAAGAACGGACTACGCAACTACATCTTCTAACACTTTCCCTTTCCCATTGAGAGTGTTAAACGACTCTCGCAACATTACCGCTCACAAACAAAAATCCCCCTCTTACACCTTATCCCAAAAACACCGCTAGACCTAACGGACCCTCGTTCGGGTCGCCAGAAAATCTCCCCAGGAAAAGTCCGCTACTTCGTTTATCATATTTAGCGAGTCAGAAACACATATGTTCCACCACCGCCTAATGAATTATGAGCGTAGTTTGCAGAAAGGTCGTCACTGGCCGCTCAACTATATGTCATCATTAGTCCTTGTTTAAACGCTATTCCACGCGCGTTGATATTCTTTGCTTTTAGGGAGAGAAAAGAGGGGCGAAAATAGTGTTTCTGAATTATGAAAGCGGGTAGATCGAGAGGGTCGACTTTATGAATTGCTTAAGACTGCTAATGGAGTATGAAGGTCGCTGGCTGTAGAAGTTGTGCATATTAAACTTGATGAAGCAAAAGGGATGGATAGGATGCAAAAAGTGTTTGTAAATGTTTAACTAGGTTTTACCAAACAGCACCTACAAACAAGCTAAGCTAGGAAGTCCCCAATTTCTGGAACTTTGTGACATTTCGTCAATGCTGGATTGTTTCCTAATGGTCAGAACTAATATACATATACGGAATATTTTAAAAAACTACGTAAGCTACATTCTTACACCGTACATACATTGGTGGGTATTTTTGTATAAAGAAATTGTGCTATAATATGCATTTTCACAAATATCTTGAAAAGTATCAATTTTAAATACACATGACATTTTTTTTTATATTTTTGTAAGAGCAATTTGATAATACAGATAAAAATACGTAGTTATATTAAAAAAAGTGAGTTTTGACACATTTTCCATTTGATATTTTAATCGCAATTGTCGGACACGCTGTATAATGTTTTCGAAAAATTGATTCTGATTGTAATACTACCCTATACGGTCAATAGTCAATAGTCAATTTTCCAAGTTCAATACTTTCACAGTTACAATAGTTCACATGCACTCGTCCATCTGTCAAAAATTTTCCAAAAATGCAAATATGGTTAGAAATAGCAAGATAGTCGTTTTAACCAAAAAAAAACCTTCAAATTGAATTAATAATTCAAAAATGTAATAATATATAGGGTGTTCCATTTAAAATAACAAAGTTGACAGATATTTCCGGTATAACCGGATGTGTCAGATTATTAAAAATATTTTAGTTTAATAGTATGTACATGTAGGCTAAGTTTTCAGAATTTTCCAATGTATATATCGATCGATGCGATTCCCGGTGAGACAGCCTATATAGAGGACAGTAGAACTTATATATATATATATATATATATATATATATATATATATAACATCTGTGAAAGTTACTGTCAAAAAATTACAATGTTTCCTATATTGTTTACATTATTAGGTAATTAATCAACCATCATTGAAAATCTGTAATTTCCATGGAATTTCCAACTTGATTAAGTACTTGAAAAAATCTCATCCCGGTAAGGAATCGAACCTGACACCTCCCGCTTGCCGGACCGGCGTGCTGACCAGTACACGTTCACTTTTTAATACCTAGTTGTTATTTTATCTGGAAATATACCACGATATTTCGACAGACAATTTTAATTCTTATATGCCAAGTACACTAATTAAATAATATACTTTGGCTTCCGTCGATGAATTATAAAAATCTGTAATTTCCTTGGAATTTTTGACCATGGCATATTAAGCAAAAAATAGAAGCAATAGCGGTCCTAATATGGGCTCCTGCGGTACACCGGCTGCAATACCTACAGGACTAGAAACATGACGTAGCCTCCGCCCTCAACAATCCTTACCTTCGTATAGTGCTTCCGCTACTTCACATGTGATTCGAGAACATTCAGTGCTACTCCCCCGACACCATATCGTGATAGTTTATGTATAAAATATCATGATCTAACAGATCAAAAATCTTGGATAAATCACAATTAATGCAATAATATTATTTCATACTTTAAAGCAAGGCTGGTAGATTTTATACTAAATAAAACCATGTTGATTAAGGGAAATTAAATTATTATGCGTTATATATCTGAGCATCCGCTCTTTAAAAACATTTTCAAGCACTTTCGATAATGCAGGGGCATCGATATGGGCCTCTAGGTGTTAATGGTCTTTTTGTCGATTTTCTTACGTAAAGGTACAATTTTCCATAGATATTTGAAAAACATGTACCAAATTGAATAAAACTCTTTGAAATATTTGCAACAGCGATACCTATAAAATCATCTACTAAAATAAGAACTTTTGTTGGAATCTCATCGTGACCAGTAGCAATGGTATTATTGATTGGGTAAATGTGAAAAGAATGGTCAAATTCGAATTTTAAAGTTGATTCTTCTGACCAGCTTCTGACTACCTTATATCATTACCCGTTCCTTCCAAGTGCCTATTCCAATTAAGAAAACGCTGGATATTTTTGAAGATTCTTTTCTAAAATCTTCTAAACTAGCCTCAGTGGTAATCTACCACATCAATGAACAAAACCCTCAATGAAAACATAACAAAAAAAAAACATTTTTGCAAGCTGTACACATCAGTTTCCAAAGACAAAATGACCAAGTAGACTACTAAATATTTCTCATCTTTCAAAGTTAAATCAAAACACTCAGCCAGTTCTATGCTCACATTGTTCTTCACATTAACGACGAAGGTACACGATCCAATTTTAGCGAGAAAAATTAAATAAGAGGGCAAAGCACTCATCTAGACACTAATCCGGATTAGCGTTTTACTAAATTTTAACGAGTTTTTAATTGAAAAGTAAGGCGAGAACGATATTGGAGTAGATTGTAAAGAAAGAGAAACGGTAATGGAAAGGGAATCCGAAGGGAAACGGGTTAGAAGTGATAATTGGAAGGAACCGGGGGCTTGAAGGGAAAATATGTTGATTTTACCCGAAATCGATCTTGGCGTTTCGGATAAATATTTTGACGGTGAGGTTCAATTATTATTCTAGTAGCATTGATCCAAACCCTTGACAAAATTAGCATATTAATTTGGAAAATTTTCCCCTACCATGGCGTAAAACCAAGCAATATGCTTTATAATAATAATAATAATAATAATTTATTTGCCCAACAGATTCAAGATCCAATTACAGGACAAAAATTATATACGATTCATACAAATGTAAACCATATTAATATATAAAAATTACTAAACTTAAAAACTAAACATAAATCTAACAAATTATGCAAACATGAAAAAAGAGAAAAAAAGGCTTTATTATTAAATAAAGTTCAATGAGGGGGTGCACTCATATTTTCATGACGAGGAAGTGACTGTATTGAATTGATTTGATGTAACATTATTCTTTTTATTCGTTAGTAAATTTGGTTACAAAATAATTTAAATAAAATGAATTCAAAATCATCAACTTCTATTGTATACAACTTTTGAAAATTGAAAGATACTATGTCACCTATCATTATTAGAGTAACCTAAACTTGTGGACTCGCATAGGCGTCGGTATTGCGGGTTAATATAAGAATACGAAAAATTCATAAATAAACTAAACCGGTAGAGAAGCGGGCATGTAGTATCGACCTTGAATATAAATCATGTTAAACCGCGCTGAGAGAGATTTCGCTTTAGTACCGGTTGAGCTGTTGCAGAGATTAGTCGAACGGTCAAGGTTATGTACATACGTGTCGCTTTTGAAAATATAGCTGGTGTTTTTTGTGTGTTGTAGTATTATACCAAGTACATAATTAGTGTATCGTTTCATATAGAACTAATATTTACATACCTAAGAAAACAATGCCTCGTAATAGATTTGCTACTAATGTACATAAGTATGTGTCACTTTTCCTCATTTAAAATATGACGTGTAGTGCAGTTTTTTGACTTAATATGCAATGTTCGTTTGGCTGCATTGGACAGAATTGATTGCCAGAGGCATGTCAATGGTATTAAGCATAGAGAAGTGCAAGAACTGAAATACCTTATACACTATTCCTCATACATTTATTAATTATATTACCTCTTGTAATCTTCAGTTTCGTTGGTGAGAAAGCGGCTTTTAAAACATACGTTCTAAAGTACCCATTACCCTCACAAACACAATTACAGAATCATTTGCCGCGAATGAAAGAGATGCTAGAAAATGTGTGTAAACGTGATTTGTGTTCCAAAAAAATATGGATTAGTTACTCTAATCATTATTAAAAATTGTTATCATTGTAGATTTCTTATAAAACATTTTTACGAAAATTAGAAATTCTTAAAGTAAAAATAACTCCTAGTTTAACACACAGGTATTACACATTCCCAATAATATCGCATTCTGTGACGCTCTATTAATCAGCAAATAGAATGGAGCGTAAATTGTTTGTTATGTAATTATATCTGTTAGATAAGCCTAATTGTTTGATATAATAATAACGCGGCGTATAAGGTCGATAAAATTCCTCTCGAATAAAATAACTAGAATAACATCAGTGTTTACAAACTTTCTCAATTATAATCTTTTCCATTTAAACCTGTAAAGTGTTTAAGAAAAAGGATTATATGCACTACTTATAAACAATACTCATTAAAAAATAAAAGAAAAAACATTAATGAATATACATAGATACCCAAATCTGCTGTGTTAAAAATACCGTCATGTTTGCACTTTAATCAATAAGCTTAGCTTAACTAGACCTACAGCTGCTTGTATTCCTTGGAGTATTTCTCCATTCAAATAAATTTGGAAAGTGTTAACAAACATCGATGCTCTTCCTGACACAATTCTGAAGTGATTCAACGAAGGACCTACAAGTAAGTCATCTACCCATCCATCCTTAATCGATCTTCTTCTACCATACGGTGTAGAGGAATCATGTCAGAGACTCCTCTACTCATGACGGTTAATCGCTAGCATCTCTGCCAATTTCCATTCCAACTTCAGTTTGGTCTCTTCTCATCTTCTTTTTATGAATGCCTGCTTTTCATATGACTTTCACTCGTTCGAATCATATGCCCGAACCACTTTAACTGATGCGTATTGGTTCTCTTTCATACAGATTCAACGATTAATGCAGTCTCTTCTTGTTACGTCTAGTGCTGCTCTTATTTATTGCGATTCGCTGGTTTGAATTCTGCCTTTATCTCTATCACTCATAATCCAAGTCTCACTACCACATATTATGAACTGGTATAAAAACCCTTGTAGCAAGACTTATTTCTTTAGTCCTGATAGGGCAAATAAGTATAGTACGGTTTATTGACATTTGAGATTCTGTTACGTATTTCCTGTTGTAAACCACTATTAGTATATAAACTTTTCCACTTGCTTCACCTGCTCGTTATCCAATACAATGGTTGTCCTTTCGGTTTTGGATATAGCCATAACAGAAAATAATAGATCGACTTAAAGTGCTTTATTGTTTTTTAAAATATTCCCCACAAAGATTGACACTTTTTCATTCTTTCAAACCAACAGTCATTGCCATTTTAAAGGCATTGACGGTTTTTTTCGGCGACTGGAACAGTTGACCACGCAGCCCATTCTTAATTCTACGGAACGTAACCAAATTGTTGGGACTTACATAGGTCAGGACTATACGGAGGGTGATCATCATCGTGGTGGAGGACGAATCGTCGTTGTGGATTGGTTTTTCGGAGCACGGCAATCACTTCTGGTAAACAAACGGTTGTGTACCAATCGCCATTAACCGTTCTTCGATCTTCTAAAGGAATTGTAGTGATAGCGAAATCGAGAAAAAAGCTGCGATCATTTTCTTCAACACACTTCGGGAACGGATAGCTTTTACTGGCTTCTCCTCACCTTGAAATCCGAATTCATCGTGCAGAATTTTATGGATTAAAGTCTTTGAAATGCCTAAAAATTTCTCAATCTCGTGGTATGTCACATGTGGATCTTCCTTGATGGTACACAGCAGCAATGCGATGTTCTTCTGAGAGACTGCTGTTTTTGGTGGTCCTATCCTGGGATATGGTGCTTCATTACCAAACCCAGAAACCAACTCGATGAGACCTTGTTATTGAGATAATCCTCTCCGAATGTTGTGAAAAATTATTGCCCAAAAATTTTCTTGGCTTATTTCTATTTTTCGAGTAACTTTTAAAACTTTGCTGAGGCTAAATCGTTTGCCGTTTCTCGATATAACTTTGGATTTAAATTCAATAGACAATGAAATTAATTTTGGCAGATGACCTCTTATTGGTGACGACCTTTACGCGGCTATATGCAAAACTAAAAAGTCAATCTTCGTATTATAACCATTGTTTGTCCTGTTGTATATGCTGAAAGACTATGTTAAGGTTTCAATACTTCTCTTACTTAGACTTTGAATTTATCTTGTAATACAATATAGAAATTGCTTAGTGAATTTGAATCCATATCTGGTATCCTGATTAGTAGTCTAGGCAAACAGCGGTAACAGTCAGTGTAGTAGATATGTGGTGCGGAGTCGGTGATTATTTATTTCACGCGTTCACAGCGTCAGTACTAAATCGATGCTGTATGCGTGTAGTTCTGTGTATATGTAGGCTGTCGTAGCTTATTTCGTAATTGTACGCTTATGTTTGTTTTAAAAATGTCGCAGTTAGGTACGTCGCGAAAACGACCAATGGCAGACACAGTTAAAAACTTTATAGTGAACATGCCGGACTTAATTTTAAAATCCCTTTAATGTATTGGTCCAGAAGCCATTGTCAACGTCACATCGAAAGCAAACAGCATTCTTCTGCAAAAAGTAGCATACGAGACCAAGAAAATGCGGACTGTAAATTACCTAGTCGGACATCGATACGAAATGTAGCGCCATTTGCTCGTGAACATATAGAAAAAAGAATGAAAACGGAATTGAAAGATAAAAAACTGTGGTTGTGTGTGGACGAAGTAACAGATCGTCAAAAATGTAATGGTACATACAATGGAACCACATCGACCATCATCCTCCTTCTTACTTGCTTCCAAAAGAGTGGTAAATTGTACTGCCGATGAGATTTTAAAGGTGGTGTTGAACTCATTGAACAAATTTGAAGTTTCAACTAAACAACTTTTAATGTTTATGAGTGATGGTACCGCGAACCTGCGTTCTTTGGGCCGATCTCTTAAAGAACACAGTGGTAACTTCTTACATGTAACGTGTAAAATCCATACTCTAAATCTTGCGGCACAAACGATTCCTACATGTTTTCCACTAGTAAATGCATTGATTGCTAGTACAAAGGCAGTGTTTCTAAAGTCCCCGAAACGTACCCGACTATTCCACAAACTGTGTCCTAATTTACCTGAACCACCACAGCCGATTGTTATACGTTGAGGAATATGGTTGCAGGCTGCGTTTTACTACAACAAATATTTTGATGAAAGTAGTTTTAAAATTCAATCCGACAAAAGCTGCAGCAATCAAGAAAAGCCAGGAAATATTTCAAGATAGTCAGGTTAAAAGAGATTTACAAACTATTCATAACAATTACTTCGGACTAGCGGAGGGAATAGAAAAATTAGAAAATGTTTCGTTGTCGCTAGTGGATTCTTTTCAAATTGTGAATGATGTTCACGCACAGTTATGCGCTGTAGAAGGCGAAACAAATTGGTGTGTAATACGAAAATTTGAAAGTGTTTTAGAGAAAGACCCCGATTTTCTTATATTAAGACCAATTTGTGAAGATGCGTGTGAAGATGCATTAAGTTGTTTCAAAGATTATTTTAAATATGCAAATATAACATCGCTAGATGTCGAACGGTCGTTTTCGCCATTAAAAAACATTTATTCCGCACGTCGTACTCACTTGACTGTGATTTCACAGAAGACTTTTAAAACGGTAAGTGTTTCAGCACGTTTTATAATTTATTTCTTACCTTCTATTTTATGTGAAAACTTTTATACGCTCGCCACGCCTCTGGCTGTTACCGCATATTTGCCCAGGTTACTGATTAGTTTTAATTCCTCATCATTTAAAATGTACAAAGTTCTTCAAGGAAAAGAAATACTTTAACGGTCATATAATAATGATAATAATAATCATAGTAATGATAATAATTGCTTTTTTTTCCAACAATATTTCATCCAATTTTCCATATTTTTCTGACAATTAACTCGAATACCTTCTATTTATCTTTCCATCCATATCAGAAATAAACTTGCAAGAATCAACATTATGCGCTTAAAAGCTTTCGTTTGGCTGTCAAGTACCTAACTATCCAACTCAAGTAGGTAAAACAAATATCCAGTATTAGAGACTACATCGCGAGGCCCCAGACTGCAGCTCATTAGAGTCTACGGAATAGAGGAATAACATTAAACATCGGACGCGACCAGATGAGGGGGTAGGTAAATGATGCGGGAGCAAAAGGTATTGTTTAATAGACATAACTTAGCGTATACCTCAACATCTCCAGACAATTATGTCCATTAGCCTAACAATGGAAACGGATGCAGGCACTACACGTATCCGAGGAAGCTACATGCATAGTCTACTGGAGTGTAAACGTACATAGCTTCATTGCAAAGGAAACTAATTACCCACCCGTATCTGTATACATATCTACATGTGAACGAATCTAAGAACGTCTGGATGATATTAGTGCTGATTTAGGATACACATATGTTAATTAGTGACGTTTTCGAAAGTCAAATTGGAAATAGAATAGAATTATCATTGGGGAAGATCGATACGGTTCTATTGCAAAATTAAACATTTAATTGGGTAACACGAATGGATATCTAGTCGTCTAAATTAAAAGAAAATTCGAAACACGTACAGAGTAATCAAAACAGAAGATTGGAAATATCTCCCAAGATTATAGACAACCACAAACGTCAAAGACTATTCGATTAGAAAAAGAAGCAATAACTTACAATGAAAGAAACAAAGCGGTATTACAAGAAGATGAACTACATTAATAAAAACGATAAGGTTCGCTTCTTTAACTACCACATTTTACAGCTATTTGATAAACATGCTCCTCTTGTAACACGTACGTTCAGCAAAAAATATATTCCGTGGCTTACAGATAACTTAAAATTGTTAATGAATTTTCGTGACAGAGCCAAAACTAAATTTCGTAGATTCAAAAATGTCAGTGATTGGAATTACTATAAATCACTCCGAAATCTAACAAACCGAACCTTCATCCTTGAAAAGAGGGCGTATTTCGACTTCATATCTCATACGAGTAATAATAAAACGCTTGGAAAACTCATTTCGACATGCGGAAAAAGAGAAGCCACATACTATCTGAGTTGGCTGATCCAAACAAAATAAATGATTATTTCATGAATAGCATACCATCCATTTATCCCGCTTTACCTCATTCCTTATGCTGTCCCTGCCCCTACCAATACAGAGACATTTAACTTCGCCACCGCTGATACAAATCAAATTACTGATGCCGTAAGCAATATTAAATCCTCTGCCGTGGGAAGCGATGGAATTAGCATCCAAATGATACGCATGTGTTCGCCCTTCATTGTTCCCTACATTGCACATATTATAAATACTTGCACAATAAAGGCATTATTATTATTATTATTATTAAAAACAGTTTTAAGTAGGTTTACCATTTGGCGAATTTTAAAAGGTTCTCAGATATATCCTTAACATTTCCAAAAGGTGCCAAGCATTACAACGTATGGGATTATTTATTTTACGTAAATGATTGAGTAGGCAAGACTAAAATGCACATGCCAGTGTGGGGAAGATGTTAACATGAATTTTTAATAAACCTTTGCGCTGCACAGGGACAAAATTATAAATTAAAATAAGAGAATACAACTAGCAATGCAGCTAGAATTCATTTACAAATGTGAAATAAGGTTTAAGGCATAAAATAAGTGATAATTAAATTAATTCAACTACTATTAGACCCGGTACTGTCGTCGGAATCAGGGTTAATAGGTGTTACCGTAACTTCTTCTCGTGGCTTAAATGATGTGACTATGGGATCCGAGCGAACTAAAAGATTGTACATCTGTATTTGTTTTGGTTCTAAATATTTTTCTTGAGTGTTCCAATCGTATTTTTGGTAATTCTTTGGGACAAGATTCCAGTGCCTCTTCAGACATCTGCCCAATTGGAAGTAGAAAATGCTGTATCACTTCCAGGCCATGCAATATTATTTTGTGCAGGGTAACTGGCATTGGATACCAATTGCATAAAGATTCTGTGGTTTTTCAGTCATCATCGTGGAGGTGGCACAATTTCTTCACATTATTTATTTGTTCATATGATGGATATATTTTTAGTCCTTTCTGCAGTGCCGATTTTCTAATAATTCGATATTTTCAGTGGGACAGTTTTGTAGCGGTTTTCAAAACTAATGCTTCTTCAGGTGAAAATTGAGGTACCTGTTGGCCAGTCTTTTGAAAGGTTTTTTATCTTGATTGCTCCTTTAGGACTTGATACCAATTACTTCAACATACCAGCAGCATCTCATTTATTACATTGCTTCATCTTGAAGCTAGTAGCATGAGTTAACCCAATGTACGTTCTATGATTAATGATCTCACTTCCCTCGCTTTTGACTTCAATCCCCTTGAAGTGAAATCATTACTTGGGCGTCCTACTTTGTTTGGAGTATGCTTATCACTCATATTAGGTGCGTCTAGATTATTTATTATTGTACAGCAAGGACTGTGGGGTAGTATGGCAACAACAATATTCTCGGCACACTCCGCACCACACAAATTATTAATTAACTCGGAAAGGCCGTTTTAAAGACACATGGGTCATCATCTTCGGCCGCATACCGATTGATGTGAGGGAACATACATATATTAAATCTAACGAACCCGCTCTATCCTCAAGAAAAATATATACAAGTACCTACTTTCGGCCCTTAGACTAAGAAGCAAGTTAAAATAAGGAGAAAAGGCGGAAAAAGGTCTGTCATCACGAAATGCAAGAACATGTGGCCGTTCCACCCTAATAAAAATAAAAATCGAGTGAAACAACGGATATGTCCATTTCTGTCCGTCAAATTAGTGTTCTTTCCGCCTATATCCTTACCTAAAAACTGGATTTCCTCGCGACACTAAATTGAAAATTCGAAACTATTAAATTCACAGTAGAAGAAGTGAACAATCAACTTCCGTTCCTAGATGATTTAGTAATAGGCCGACACATCGGCGATTGTGACAGCAAAACTAGTTCAGTTACAATACGAATTTGTGGCCTATCCACCATATTCGGCAGATTTGACCCCCTGTGATTTCTTTCTTTCTCCAAACTTGAAAAAATGGCTTGGCGTAAAGCAGTTCACGTCGAATAGAGATATCATTGCTGAAACAGAGGTCTATTTTGCAAAGGTCGGCAAACCCTATTATTTGGATGGCTGAAAAGAGCTGGAACATCGCTGAACTAAGCATATAGAGCTACAAGGAGATTATGTCGAGAAACAAATCTACTAAGTGCAGAACAACTATTTGCTTTGAATTGCTTAACACAGGTATTTGTCATTCCATCCTCGTATATCTACTTTTTCCCTATTCAGAACCTATTTTTATCGCTCCATCTGAAATGATAGGCATTTCGTTATATTTCTTGCTATTTGATTTCATAAAACGGTATCCTTAACCTCCCAATATTTCGCAGAAATAACAGACGTTTGAAATATCAAGTGGTAAATTACCTACAACCGTGATATTGTTGCAACGTTTTAGATTCAAAGACGCAGGGTTGCTCCTGCCGCTGTTCCTGCTCCAGCGGCTTTATTTCATCTACGATACGCTCTTTGTAGCAGCGGAAAATACCGCTGGAAGGTGATACGCCTCGTAACAAAACAAACAGAAACGGTTTGACTATGTTTGCTTTGGACTTGTGATGACGTTGCGCAAATGTATGTATATTTGAATTGCAAACGTTAATTGTATAACAAAGTCGCTATGTATGTGCGTACCTTAAAAATATGTATATTATTCGGAAGTGAGTCACTAAGGACGGTATCAAAGAGTAATTTAGGTACACATGACATGAGTATTACATTTACATCCCGAAACAAACGGGATTACTTTAGCAGAAAATTTTAATAAATTGAGAGGCAGCTACGATAATATTATGTATTTTGCCGAAATTGTTGTCCAATTGTGGGTCAAAGTCACATGAAAGTCAAATCTGTTTCTTCTTTTTTTTAATAGAACACAGAACTTTGCCTAAAAACGATCTAAAAACACATTTGATTTATAATTAAGACCAGATAAGATATTAAAACAAAATTAATAATTAATATTTTGTCGCATCACCTGCATTTTAATAACAGCTTTATTACGATTGTTAAAATAAGCTTTTATGACTTCCCATTCTACTACAATCTTCTTTCTTGATACTCCTAATGACTCGCATCTGTGTTTGGCAATGTTGTCCTTAACAGTTGACCACAGATGTTCAATGGATAACAGATTGGGGTACCGTGCAGGCCACTCTAAAAGGTATGTCCTATTTTCAAATAATTTTAACGTGGATGGTTCCAAGACTTCATTCAGCATCTTTGTATAGCCAACAATATTCATATGGTTTTCGCTTAAATAAACTTCTCCGACCTCGGACTGACTTACCTCCCAAAGCTTCACACTTCCACCGTCGTATTTACAAAACTGCAATTAACAACAAAAAACCGTATATCTTGTTATTTCTTTTCACAGGTATCGAAAAACGTAAATATTTCATTTCACTTGACAACGACAAGTGAAATGAAACTGTGTTCAAATTTATTTTTATGTACATAAGTATATTAGATTCGTCGAACCATATAACTTTTGATCAATCTTCAATAGACCAATGTGCATACTTTTTTGTGCATTGAAGGCGATTTTTCTTGTGATCCTCTGTTGGTAAAGCCTTCTGACGAGCTACATGGCCACTTAAATTCGTTTCTTTAAGACGTCTTCTTACAGTTTTTACTAGATAAATCTTTTCAATAGCGCAATGCCGCTCTTTCCAAGGGTCTACCATCTCTTGCTGTAGTAATACGTTTGTGTCATCTTTTCTTTGTTTTCGTACGAACCAATCTTGTGAAAACGTTTTAGCGTATTTTGTACAGCACAATGTAAACACTTTATTTTTTTTTCATAATGCCGTAGGAGATAAATCAAGTGATTTCTTCAAAACTATTTGACTTCCTTCAGCAACCGACAACTCGCTCGTTTTCGGCACGTTACATTAATTAAAGAAGCCACACTCAAACCAATAAAATAATTAAAAAAAAAATACTAACCCAGATGATTTCAAGAATAGTTTCCTCTCCGAACGTTAGAGACACACTGATGAGAAAGTACATTTTTCGTTTCTGATTCCATGATTATGCAAACTACGCATTAGTACCTATTCGAGCATGGTTGTGTTCGTGTATGGAAATATAGTTTTAACCCATCTACCTTGAAATTTGTTTGTTTCTAAGATCTTAGAATTTTCCACGCGTGCCTAAAACATATGACCAAGGCTGTATATGAAGATCCATTTTAAGTATAGTACAGAGTCTTTCATCCGAACTCACCTTAATTCGAACATCCAATAATCCGTAACGTAGCCCAAATCGATGGTCCGAACAAGACTCTATAATTCGAACAAAGTGCGGTTTAACGAATATCGTTCGGATTGTAGAGTCGGCTGACAAAATAAAAGTACCGCTAGAAACAACGCGTGGTTAGCTTTATGTGGGTAATTCCCCGGCCGTTTCGGGGAAATCCCTTTTGTGAGTCGAAAGTATCGTTCTTAGTTGGAATATCACTACCGTGCAAACAAGTCGCAAAAAAGAAAACACCACACGTTAACCCTATTGCAAAAAGTAGAAATTCTAAATAAATTAGATGAAGGTGAATCGGCATCCCAATTATCTAAAATTTATAACGTCGGAAAATCTACTATTACGGATATTAAGAAACATAAAGAGAAAAATTTTAATTTTATCGCTTCTACTTCTCAAACGGAGCAAGAAAAGCTCTGAAATCATGTGAATATCCTAATATGGAAAGCGCCTTTTGTACCTAGTTTTTGTAACAGCCTGCTAGAGGTACCTCGATTTCTGGAGACATGCTATATGAAAAAGCTAGGTTTTTTTTCTGTGAAACTACGTATTAAGGACTTTAACGCCAGTTATGGTTGGTTGCAGAAGTTCAAAAAGAGATATGGAATTCGCCAATTAAGTGTCTCGGGAGAAAAGCTATCTAGAGATTTTAGTGTAGTAGAATCCTTTAAATTAAAATTCTTAAAAACAATTGAGAGATTAGGCCTAACTTCTGATCAAGTTTACAATGCAAAATTAAGTAAAGAAAGGATAACTTTCATGCCATGTGCAAACGCATCAGGAAGTCACAAACTACCGTTATTTGTTTTGGGAGTGTCAAAGACGCCACGCTTTTCGTAGCTGCCAGTTACCAGTTATTTATAAGGGAACAAAAAAAGCTTGGGTGACAAAGAATCTATTTAAAGACTGGTTTTATTTGCACTTTGTGCCGTCGGTAGAAAACAAAATGGAGGAATTGGGATTACCTAAGAAAGCTGTGTTACTTTTGGATAATGCTCCTGGTCATCCCGATGCTCTAGAATTAATGAGTGATGATAAACAAATTTCCGTCATGTACCTTCCACCAAATTGTACACCGATTCTGCAGCCCATGGATCAACATGCGATTCAAGCTATTAAACTTAATTATCGCAAGAAACTTCTCTCACAAATTGTTGAATCTAATGATGACATTGCACAAATCCTAAAGGCAATAAATTTAAAAGACGTGGTATTTTTGCTCAACGAGAAATTCCTGGAGAAATATTTGTCCTAACTTAACTACTAAACAAAAAGATGTCGATTTAGCTATGAACGATGACCAGACTGAAGAAGACTATAATGATGAAGATGATTTACCTTTAAGCACATTCCTTCCATATAATAAAATCAACGACATGTTTAGGAAAATTGGTGAAGCTGTGTCAGACCAGGATGTACAGGAATGGGTACAAGGGGAAAATGAAGATGGAGCATTTCTCACTGAAGAAGAAATAATTGATGAAGTCGCTTCTGTTTCAGAAAATGAAGAGAATGTTGATAATCAAGGAAGCGATGAAGAAATGCCAACAGTTAAGCTTGTGGTGCATGAAGAAGCTGTGAAATGTTTCGCCACGTGTTTAAGATGGGCTTGTGAAAATAATTTAGCTCCTCAACAAGTAACATTGCTCCGCACACTGCAGTCGGAATGCATTCAAAAAGAAATTTGCTACCAAAAAACAAACACGTATCACCGATCTATTTTTTGATCATTGAAATGTACATTTTAATTTATGTATTTTTTAATTTGTCTTTCTTTTTTATTTTTAATAAATATCTTTCAAGATAACTATTTTATCTTATCGTTAGCTTTTTTCTTACTTCTCAGTAACACATAAAACCTAATATGTATTCACTATCCAGTAATCCGAAAATATCGGCAATCCGAACGTATCTGTTTAAACTCGTGTTTTAATTAGTTCGGATTAAAGAGTTTGTACTGTATATGATGAGATGATTTTAAACTAGAAAGATGCATGTTTGCCTATAACTAGAGTAACCTAAACTTGCGGACTCGCATAGGCGTCGGTATTACAGGTTAATATAACACTACGAAAAATTCATAAATAAACTAAACCGGTAGAGAAGCAGGCATGTAGTGTCGACCTTGAATATAAATCATGTTAAACCGCGCTGAGAGAGATTTCGTTTTAGTACCGGTTGAGCTGTTGCAGAGATTAGTCGAACGGTCAAGGTTATGTACTTACGTGTCGCTTTTGAAAATATAGCTGATGTTTTTTGTGTGTTGTAGTATTATACCAAGTACATAATTAGTGTATCGTTTCGTATAGAACTAATATTTACGTACCTAAGAAAACAATGCCTCGTAATAGATTTGCTACTAATGTACATAAGTATGTGTCACTTTTTCCCCATTTAAAATATGACGGTAGTGCAGTTTTTTGCTTAATATGCAATGTTCGTTTGGCTACATTGGACAGAACTGATTGCCAAAGGCATGTCAATGGTATTAAGCATATGAGAAATGCAAGAACTGAAATACCTTATACACTATTCCTCATACATTTATTAATTATGTTTACCTCTTGTAATCTTCCGTTGTCGTTGGTGAGAAAAGCAGCTTTTAAAACGTTTTGGCGACAATACGTTCCAAAGTACCCATTACCCTCACACAATTACAGAATCATTTGCCGCGAATGAAAGGGATGTTAGAAAATGTGTGTAAACGTGATTTGTGTTCCAAAAAAATATGGATTACCGTGGATGAGACGACCGATATAAAGAAAAACAGTATTGTGAATGTAATAGCTCGCGTTTTATCTAGCGAGAACACAGCATCTCGATATTTGTTAGCTTGTAAACGTGTTCAACAATGTACCGCGGAAAATATTCAAAAAGTGATAATAAACGCTTTGAAAAAATTTAAAATTGCCCAAGATCAAGTTGTGATGATTGTGACAGATAGTGCAGCAACGATGTTAAGTGTTGGGCGGTCCTTAAAACATATATTTCCTAACTTAATACATATAACCTGCGTGCTGCATGCTTTGCATTTAGTTGGTGAAGTTGTTCAACAACATTACGGAAACGTTGATCGGATGATTGGAAGTACTAAAGCAGTGTTTCGTAAATCTCATAAACGTTTAAAAGAATTTCGTAAATTTTGTCCAGGTATTCCAGAACCTCCTGAACCAATTTTAACGCGATGGGGTACTTGGCTAACAGCAGCTCTTACTATTTGATCCATTTTTAACAAATTCAATCAGTTATAATGCGATTTAATCGGAATGAATCCAAAGCAATTAGAGAAAGTCAAAGAGAATTTCAAATTCCTCAACTTTTAGAAGATTTAACAACAATATATACCAATTATACAGTATTACTAGATGCCATCAGAAAACTACAATGTACTGAATTGTCATTGCAGGAATCATTAGACATAGTGGAGAGTGTAAAAAATAAATTACACACATTAAATGATACGCCAGGATTATGCGCTAGTCAAAAGTTGGCAGATGTTTTTAGGAAAAATCCCGATTTTAATACTTTAGATGCCGTTTATAATAAGTGTAAGAATAGTGAACTTTTAAGTGATTTTGAAAAACAGTTTCTACATGCAAATGTAACTTCCTTAGATGTGGAGAGATCGTTTTCTATGTATAAGAATATTTTTCTTGTCGACGCACAAGGTTTAAAGAAGTAATTGTGGAAACATATGCAATGATGCAAGTTTACAGTAGTTCACATCCTGATGCCTCTAATTTGATGAATAATTAGCAAGTAAGTTTATTTATGAATTTTTCGTATTCTTATATTAACCCGTAATACCGACGCCTATGCGAGTCCGCAAGTTTTGGTTACTCTACCTATAACTCAAGAGATCGTTTTCATCTCGCAATACACTCATTGAAACAATTTTGCTCCTAGAAGAAATTGTTGGACATATAGTTGTGAAAGTGCATCCTCCGAATTTGAATTAAATTTAAATAAAATTTCACAATCTTCAATTCCGTAATAAAAACCTGCAGAAAGTACACCTTTAAAAAAGATCAAGAAGTAGATAATAACCATTTCTCATTCAACTAAACACTTGATTATCTTAGAAAGTGTATCCATTTGCTTTTATGTGTGACACATAATAAGAAATTTCAAATTTTAAGTTAAGATGAATGTTTGATTAGTGCCAGATATAGAAATTCGTGTTCACGCATATATTAACCGAATTTTATTCTACTACTAATGCAAATAATAGAAAACTTTTATTTACATTTAATAATAGATCCAATTTTTACATTTTGATGTATTACTCATTAGTATTCGAAACTAGAAAACTATAAACATGTATAGAATCTAATACCTACAACTTCCAATATTATCTTTTTGCACCTGTACTGAATAAAACCAATTACGAACATGTATGTTGTCTATTACACGTAGTGTATTAAAATATAAAGATCAATCCGCATTCTAAATACGGAAAATTGGTAAGAAATAAACTAATTTATACACACCTACAACATAATTTACGCAGGACATTGGTAAGACCTTAAATTAACCATCTGAATGTTCCAATCAGCATTAAGGAAACACCTTGACTCTTAAACTACATTTATGTAGGTACACACATAACTTACTCGTGTTAATTTTGTAGTCCAAGGCTAATGGATGACAGACATAAATGTTTCAATTTTTAAAACGTATTTGCTTTACAACTAAGTTACAGCCTTACTTATTTAAAGGCAGTGTTACATGATGTTTAAACTAATGACTAATGAGTTCTGTTATGTTTTTATGTTAAGTTAGTTTAAGCTGATTTCTATTCATTTACTCAAAAAAAGAATGATCACTTTGGACTCCGCGAAACATGAGCTTTGCGCTAATGTACTTATAAATAGAGCGGGCCAAATTGCGCCATCCAACAGAATCGGAATCAGGCGCAACGGCCGCTTATTGTAAATAGCGCATATGTGAGTCACAGCAGATATGTGATATTTCGAAATTAATATACAAGAGTAAAAAAATAAAAGCTGACGCAATAATAATGTTTAGTAATTAGAGCGGATATATATATAATATATATATATATATATATATATATTATATATAATATATATATATATGTACACGCTGAGGTGTTTTTATTTTCATTATGATTTTTTATTTGATTGAAAACGGTATGCGTTGTAAATGGGATGTAATAAGGAAATAACTGAGAAACTGAACGCTTTTTTTATTCTGTTGTACTTAATAATGTAACTGTAAATAAAGATATAATAAATAAATTCTATCCTTCTTAATAATGCGGATAGGCTTGTTTAAAAAGTTGCACCATCAGATAAGTTTCCACATTTGCCTCGGTGAAGGATGTTCGCCGAGACGAAAAAATGTTCTTATATTTCGAAAACGACCGTTCCACGTCTACCGAAATAAGACAGGCGTAATTAAAATAATCTTTAGACTTAGTCAAGGAATCTGCAGATGCCCCATCGCACATTTGTCTTAATCTCGTGTAGTCCGGATTCTTTTTTAAAACACTATCGAACTTAGCTAAAACTCGTCCACTTGTTGCATCGTTTATACTGTGTAACAATGTACTAACTTCGTCCACGACTTGCACTGATTCTACCAACGACAATCCAGAATTTTGCAAATTTTCTATCGCGTCTACTAACCCTTTGTAATTGTTGCTAATATTCTTTAGATGTGTTTCAACAGAAATATCGAGAAATCCCTTCTGGCTCATCCTAATAGCTCTAGCTTCGGCAGGGACGAATTGCAAAATAACGGATTTGACTTCTTGAAAATGTTCATTATAATAAAAAGCGGCTTTTAACCACGTTCCCCAACGCGTAAGAATGGGCTGTGGTGGTTCTCGAATACCAGGGCATAACCTGTGGAATGCCCTAGTCCTCTTAGGACTTTTGAGAAACACTTTTTTGTGTTTGCTATTAATGCATCCACCTCCGGGTAACACTCTCGAATAGTTTGTGCCACAAGATGTAAAGCATGGACTTTACACGTAACATGTAAAAGTCCTTCACACTTTTCTTTAAGGGAACGGCCTACACTACACATTGTTGCTGCACCATCGCTCATGAACAACAACAGTTGACTGATTGACACTTGAAATTTTTGTAACGTTTCGAGAACTACGGCTGTAATTGCTTTACTAGTACACTGTTTTAATCTTCTGCTGGCTAATAGAATTGCAAAATTTGGTTTAATAGGATCTAATACGCGCACTATTATATTCAAAATAGAATTTTTTTTGCAATCTATCGTCTCATCAAGACATAGCCACAGCTGTTTATCTTTTAATTCGGCTTTAATTCGATTTTCAATGTCCTCACGTATTCGTGGAATATCTCTCCGTAACGCTGTCCGAGATGGTAGTATCCACTCGGTATTGTATGTACCCCAGAATTTTCGAAATGCTTTTTATCAAGTATACGAAGTGGTAGACCACATACCATAAACGTTAAAAGCAATTCTAATTGAAATTGACGTTGTTGTGACACACCATTTCTTTTATTTCTGTGGTGTGCGCTATTTATATGTCTTTCACAATCACGTTTGCTCCAGCACAGTAGTTTCTTTTTACAAACTTTACAAAATTGTACTCCCATGTAGTGTAAATCCACAAATTCACTAAGAAATTTATTAACTTTCGTAGGTAATGGCCGTTTATTTTTAATAGTTACGTTAGACAAAATCACTAAAGCGAGCACACCGACGCTTGTTTCTAGTATGCCACGAAGTGGTGCAAACGTAACATCTGCAGACTCGTCATTTGTTGATGAATAGAGCGCGTCATCCGTAAATGAATAAGCGCGCTGTTAGTTCGTAGCCGTCGATGAATGAACTTTTTTTTGTAGTGGCCCACTGTGAACAACGCCCTATTTATCAACGAACACCCAAACTGCAGGTGTATATTTGCGCGTCTTCACGACATAATAGACAGTGGTTTTGGTCCTCGTCCTAATAATTACATATTTAAATTACCTATGTTTACATACATATATGCGCCCGGCAGCCTGATTGCGAACCTGGCGCGTGGCGCTCTTGGCCCGCTCTACTTATAAATCACCAAATCGATGGATGTTATTCGAAACCCTGACCGTTGAGATTATAGTCTACGTAACTTTTATTTTAATTTTTTCTTCCAGAAACCTGTTAAAACCTTTTAAAATTACACTAATACTGTTTATTTTTAAGGTTATTGTGAACCGTTATCTGTCACTATATAAAAACAGGAAAAATTTATATTAATTATTAATTAGATTGGACACGGAAATTGTGCGTCTCAAATTCCTATACTTCAGCTAGACTATGATTGGTTGTTTGGTCAGGCGTCATACCGTTGGGTTAGCAACCAAGGCCACGATTCCATCGCGTCCCAAATATTTAATTCCAGCCTATTGTACGTTGTAAGACAAAGTGTAATTCATTTCACAATATTGGCTACGGAATAAATAGGAAGCCGCGGGATATTCAAATAAGATTTTCACAATAATTACCTAATATAAATTTCAATAATTTTGTTTGTGAATGGAATTGAATTTTTAAACGATATATTTAGTTTATAATTTTGTCCTTAGTTGAAAATGAAAGCAATGACTTAACTTGTTGTTTGTTAGTGTTTTAAATCAGCAAGTATTGCCAAATGTTCTTGTTATTTCATTAATCATTGAGATTCATCGGTTATTGATAAAAATATCAATGAATTGCATTCTATGTTAGACAAAACTAACCATTGCAGCAAAAAAACATTGTAAAGGTTATATTTATACAGTGTCATCAAAAAAGGCTGATTAAGTTGGCAATCCGGAAGCAGATATTTTTGGCTTGTTGAGTTTATAACATTTTCTACTGTCAAAATTGATAGTTGTAATTCTCATTGACGTGCGGATGTTTTGAGTGAGATTTATCGTGTGCGGTTATCTGTTATTCTCACATTGTTTTAGTATATTTCCCTTTATATTTTTAAATAACAGTACTTATCAGTACTAAAAGACAATAACGGTTCGATAATGGTGTTTTCTGTGGAACAAAACACATTTATCGTAATGGCATATTTTCGCAGTGGGATCCAGGGTTCTTGGATATACTCGACGGAATTTTGCTATGAGCAGTACATCACAATGTATCCAGAGGATGTTATACCGTTGGACACTTTTGCTCAGTATCAACAACGTACTGTTGAACGCTTTATGGATCCGTATGAAATGACTGTGATTCAGCAACTGTTTGCCCAAGATTTTAATGCCCGAGTACAATACTGTCAGTGGTTTCTTGACGTAATGAATGACAATGATGTATTGGACAATACATTTTTTACTGATGAGGCTTGGTTCCATTTTTCTGGCTATGTAAATTCCCAGAACTATCGTACTTGGTCCACTGTAAATCCGCACATATTAGTCGAAACAAGTTTACACCCAATTAAAATTGGTGTATGGGTAGCAATGTCACGTAGGCGAGTTATCGGTCTTATTTTCTTTCACGAGACTATTAATGCTGAGAGATATAGAGAACAGATTTTAAATCCATTTATAGCTGAACTAAATAATGATGAAATGCTACGAAGTTATTTTCAACAAGATGGTGCCACTGCACATACAACTAGCAGCTACTTTGCATTTTTTGGAAACACACTTTCCTCGGAGAGTAATTAGCCGAGGGAGATGGCCTCCAAGACCACCCGATCTGACTCCTATAGATTTTTATTTATTTGAAAGCTTGAAGAATAGAATCTATCGTACTCGACTTCATAACATTGACGAACTACAGGCAGCTATTGAAAACGAAATTCAAAATATTAACGTTGAGACATTACAAAATGTTTTCGAAAACATGAAACGAAGAGTTCAAGTCTGTTTAAATAATGAAGGTGAACATTTTGAACAGTTTATATAAGAGATTTTATATTGTGCGTACTGAAATAATTAATGTAACAAACGAGTTTTATATTCATAAATTAATCTATCTACCACCCTATCTATCTACCACCTTTTTCCTGAATACAAAAGGTTATACGCTGTGCGAGTGATATGCAATTCAAAACAGTAACTGCATTACAGTTAAACAAAATTACTATACACCTAAGAAGGCAACCGAATGAATACCTACAGTTCCTGGCCATGGAGTTAGGACCACATAAAAAGATTACGATTTTGGGGTAAAATTTAAAAAAACAGTTGGTAGGTAATGTTGGCAAAATTATTATTTAATTACATATAACATGCAAATAAGTATATCTCGAACAAATATTTACCAATATTTACTTGTTCCTCCTCTGTGTTTTATTTCCTCGGCCCTTTTTATGGTTTTTCTTAATTTCGTCGCTATTATGCCATATATTTTCAATATGTTGTTGTAATTCTTCATTTGTAGTTGAGTTTCGCGTACTTACGATGTTTTTCAAGATATTTCACACATTTTCAATTGGGTTTATGTCTGGTGAATTGCCTGGCCAAGGTAGTACACGCAGATTTTTAGATTCAAGCCATCGCATTACACTTTTTGCTTTATGAGACGGTTCATTATCTTGCAGGAAAATATATGGCCCTTGAGTGGGATCCAATGAAGCAATATAAGGTATTAAATAATTTTGTAAAACTTGTTTGTATTGTTTTTGTTCCATTGTTCCGTTAACGAAATATAGTGGCCTCAGTTCTTCAGTCGTAATACACGACCAAAAGAGATGGGGGGTGTTTAATAGATTTGATCGTACATGCTTCATTATAACGCTCTGAAGGATGTCGACGAACAAATTGGCTTCTCTCCGTTATCATTTCTAGCCGTGATTCGTCGCTATAAATAATCTAGGAAAAAGTAAAAAAATGTAGAGAACCATTAAGCGAACTATAAGGATGAATTTGACCAAAAATAGAGACGATAGGTGAAACTTACCTTCCCCCAATCTTCAACCGTATATTTTTTATATTCTTTAGCCCATTGAAATCGTGTAACTTTCATTTTGGATGTCTTGGCTTCTTTGCCGGACGTCAGCATTTCAAGCCTGCTTCATGAAGACGTTTACGGACTGTTCGAGTTGATATCTGTATACCTTCTCCACTAAGAATTTTATGAATATCTTTAGTGGATAAAAAACGATGTTCTGTAGCCACTTTTACTATACGACGATCCACTACTTGTAATAGGATATTCTCCTTAATTAATTTCGCGATTCTCAGAACAGTTCGATGTGATACACCCTCTTTTTGTGCAACTTCACATTGAGAGAATTCTCCCGTCTCTAGAAGAGCAGAAGTTCGCGCTTTTTTCTCTGTGGTTCTATCTTTCTTCTTTTCCATTTAATAATAATTGTCCGCGAAAATAGACGCACACAAATAAAATTAAAACTTTTAGTTCAAGTTCTTTGGAAAATCGGTAAAAATACTGTTTTTATTTATATTTGCTTATTTATATTTGATGCTAACGAACTAATGAACGATACAATTCAAACTAAACATAATTATTGTACATACGAATGGTATTTCAATAAAAAGCCGTATTGGCAGTATGCCAAAAAGGATTGAGGAACTAATAAAACACAGAGGAGAAACAAGCAAATATTAGTAAATATATGTTCAAATTATACTTACTTGCATGTTATATGTAATTAAATAATAATATTGCCCACATTACCAACTGTTTTTTTTTTAATTTTACCCCAAAATCACAATATTTTTGTGATCCTAATTCGATGACCAGGGGCTGTACCTTGCCATTAGAATTATTACGACCAATCCAAATGTGCGTAAACGGGCTAATAGACCTCACCAAAGCCGGGGTTGTTCAAAACAATAATCAAAAATATATTGCTACTGTAACTTATGGTATTAATGGAATCTCTCACGGCGAAACAATATGAGGAGAGAAATAACTAGCAAGCGGACATGTCTCTGCCTACGCGGCATCATCATGTCACTCATATAAGCCATGCCCGATAAAAGGCCGGGTAAAAATGCCAAGCCAATTCGGGCATCTCCTGCCGGTCTCTAGATGACGCGCCATTTCGGAACTAGCAATCCAGGAACATTAGATGGCGCCAGGAAATATATCAATTTTAATATAATGCCTTTTTTTATTTGCCGAAAACAGTTAAATACCCATCATTATTATACATAGTGATCACTTGAGAGAGTCCAAGTTTGACAATACCATTTAGTATGTCAACGCTATGTAAATTGGCGAATCTTATTTTATTGGTTATATTTAATCAATTGCAATTAAATCACAAATCAAATGTTGTAAAGTCTCAAACACTTATTCATTACTAATCGAGGAACCTTTTAGTACCAACCTTACAAACTTCTAAAATGGTAGTACACAAGTCTAGAAATATTTTTATACTTTCCTTAGCTAATTGCTAACCTTGTGGCTTTTTATTTATATGAATGTCATGTGTCAAATTTTCCAAGGCTGGTAGCTACTTCACTCTCAACTTTAAGATGAAAACCTTATCGTTAGTAAACGTAAAAAGTAAAATATCACAAATAAAATTTGATTTTGTAAAATTTTCTTTTTATTCAGGTAAAACCGCGGTCCGTGTCGTGGCCGAAAATGAATCCTACGGCTGGGGAAATCTAACTCTTGCCGTTCAGCTCCTCCTACCTCTCGCATTCGTTGCACTGCTTTTCGCAAGAAAAAAGATCTGGATATATCCCTATCCGCTGTTGGACACCTACATTTCAGGTAAAAATATTCATTATCTAAGATTAAATGCATTTGCAAGATTTACTAATTATCATAATTAGTTGTTTGATGCCTCAATATAATGCAATACATACGTCGTTTTTATCTGTACTACGTTTTGAATTAATTCTAAACATTCCGCTGATAAATTAAATCAAAATAAACGTGAACACGCCGTATGAATAAACATTTTTAGATAAGAATATCTCGATAGGTATGACCTGCATTGCTTTAATTTATTGTATAACGTATGATTTCTATTATTATTATTAAATATATCCAAGCATTATTATAAAAATCAAAACAATAGCCACACCAACCCCTCCGGTTTTATTTTTTCTTTAATTTCATCCCTAATCCGGTCCTGACAGGATGTCGTATGGCCCGACAACGCGTAAAATTGGAAATTGACGTCGAATTGCTAACAAGAAACCGCCCATTAATTTACACACCCCGTTTCGTAAATCGCTAAATTACCACCATATATCGCATTCTGACGCCTATAACAGCACCGTCGAGACGCGACAATCAGGGCAACTTCATAGGTATAACATTATCAAAACATATATAGGTACCGCGTCCATAAAATAACTTACACAACATAAATTTGCTTTTAGTTAATTATAATGTTGATGAAAAATCCTAGTCCGGTTCTGTAACTGCTTTACATGAGTAAGCAAAATTAGACTATAACTCAGAAGCCACCTTCGCTGATGATACTGCCATCGTAGCTACAGGCAAAGGGAACGAAGAAACAGCAAACAGTTTGCAAACAGCGATCAACAAATTTCAAAGCTAGACAAAAAAGCAGAAAATAGAATCTAACTAAACGAAATCATTGACTTCACCAATAAAGTAGTAAACCACATCCTTGCAACTATGAATGGGCAGATAGTGCGATACCTCGAAAGTAATGCATAAAAATCTTATTTAAATATTAAAAATCTTATTTATACAACCTAAGTACACATCACACTTTTTTGGAATTCGGTAATAAGTCCCAAGTTCTTTGCTGTGCAGGACCGTATTTTGATAACAAATATTTTGAGAGCGTATATTTCTGACCAGTGACTTGCCTATTTAAAACGGAATATTAATCTCAATTTTTGATTTCTAACCAACGTTGTTCTCAATTTTGCGTGAACCATTAAGGACATTGCATAGGATAGAATCGGATTTAATTTTAATCTCAGAATACAATATAAGTCAATGGTCAGAAATATATATTATAAACATTCCATCCGGAATAAATCCGCTACTTTACGAAGCTCTTCAATTCTTAAGTTTGCAGTGAATTACTCCGCTTGGTCTCTAATATTTCCTTCAGAAGTTGATATTCTTTTATTGTGCTGATTACGCCATTCCATTCTTTCCTGTTTTGAATTATCACGTTTAAATTGTCTATTTTTAGTTTCTTTATGTCTCTTCTTACTTGATCTTCCCATCTTGCCTTTGGTCGTCCCCTTGGTCTATCTTCGGTAGGCTTCCAGTTCCTTATCTTCCTAATCACTGCTTCTTTCCCTCTTCTCTCAATGTGTCCAAACCACCTCAGTCTCTGTGCTCTACTGTATTTTACTATATCCTCGCCTCCTTTGATATTGTCTATTTCATAATTCAGCAATATTCGATATTCATCTTCTTCATTTCTTTTTAGACCTGGAATCTTCCTCAGCACTTTTCTTTCAAATATCCTTAATTTGTCTTTATCTCTTTGTGTAAGACACATTGTTTCGGAAGCATAGGTCGCAACAGGTTTAATTGCTGTTTTATAAATTTGAAGCTTTGTGCTTTTGCTTATACTTTTATCCTTCAGAAATCTTTGATATCTCCAATATGCTCTATTACCTGCCCGTATTCGTTCATTAATTTCCAGAAATATACGCTCTCCAAATATTTGGTATCAAAATACGGTCCTATATTTACTTATAGCGCAACATTTGTGCTACAATAATATGATAATTGCAATGTACATATGTATGTTGCACAGCTCATAAAGCCCTTCCTGGATAATATTTGACCGGTTACAAAATACGGAGATCCGTAAAGTAAATTATTGCCACCATAGACATTCGCACTGTACCATTTCAATCCATCTAGGAAGCTCTCTTCATAAATCAATATGGCGGCAACTACACTTACACATACACATACACCATCGGGACTTATACGTATGTACGTGAAATGAACTTGAATTACTAAGTGAGAAAGACAGGAACACAACTATATATCCAAGGCAAAAGAGGAAGCAGATAGAAACGATAGAGTTGAGAATTCCTTTCAGTTATCCAGAAGTAGCAGCAAAACGGAGGTTTGAATGATGTCCTAGCACCGCTGCAGAAGACAGCAAACGAATTGACGTTTGTATAGTGTTTTCGTAGGCTGCCGTCACTTAAATGCATTTCGAGACAAATGTAACACATTGCTCGGCCGCGAGTGCGACGACTAATTGAGCAAGAATTTCGTTAAGAAATAATTACTAACGAATCCGGTATTGTTCGCTTATCCAGCGGATGCCGGATTCCTTAACCCGTTGAATTATTTCGTCAATTTAGAGCCGAAGTAGTTCCCAAACAACTGCTCGTAGATAACGAGTCAGACGGTGGAAATGCAAGCGAGTGCAGCTCGTGTAAATGAAACTCGATATTATTTACTCAGTGGTAACCGTTGGAAATTTGCACGGAAATAATTAATTTTGAAGGAATGCACAAGAGTGAGCACAAACGCCTGCCATAAGCTTAGGAAGATTATAGAAAATATAAGGAAGGAGGAAAAGCAATGCGGACACAAAATAAAGATACAAGGTGTCCCAGAGGGTTTTGCACTTTTCTTTTTAATTCTGCTTAGCTCTCATCAGTTTTCTCAACTGACTTTATTTAGAACTAAAAACTACATTTATTGGAAATTCATGTGTGGGATGTATGGATATATGATATCACCAATTTCGCCGCTGGCACTCTTCCAAGCGATGCCTTAGATTTTCCACTACGCACGTGAATAGTGGCTTGAATTTCTTCCTGGTAGGATTCTTAAGCTGAATCAAATTTGCCGGGGCATTACTATAAACTCGGCTCTTCATATAGCCACACAAAGAAATCGTTTGGAGCCAAGTCCGGGCTTCTTGGTAACCAGTCGATGTCGCTTCTTCTTGATATCAATTTATCCGGAAACCATTTCCTTGCAGCTTGTAGTGTAGTATTTCATATGTGGCTAGTAACCCCATCTTGCTGGAACCACCACTGGTCATTAAAATCATCAAATTCTTGGAGGACAGAGGCAAAAAATTCAAGGATCATTGCGACGTACCTGTCAGAATTTACGGTAACTGTTATTTTCAAAAAATATGGACTTATTATGTCTCTGAAAGATATTGCTGTCCAAACAGTAACTTTAGGACTATGTAATGGAGTTTGATGCTTCTCCCAGGGATTTTCTTGCGATCAATAACGACAATTTTGCTTGTTGACGTAACCATGCAGATGAAAATGAGATGAGATAAGAAAATTCTGTTAAAGTCGTCAAATCTTTCCAACATTTCGTGGTCAATCGTATAGGGTAATCAGTTTCCTTTAATTCCGTCACTAAGTGCGTTTTGAAAGGGTGTTGTTTCAAGTCTTTTCGAAGATGCGCAAAATAGTAAACCTACGTAACTGAACGGCATGCATCTTGTGCCGCTGCACCACGAACAGGGTCAATGTTTTGATTAGTGCGCCCACTTCGCGAGAATCAAGGAGGGCGAATAGTTACAGTCGAACCACTTTCATAAAATGTCTATATCCAGGACTTGATTGGATTGGTACTAGGTACTTCATTGACGTAGTGAAGAGCACGAAACCTACGCCAAGTTGCGATGTAAGAATGATTTAATTCATAAAAACTGCGAACACAAAACGTACGTTGTTGGACATCAAACCACTCCATTGTGACATTAAATTTCCAAAACTTGCTTTACTCATTGCAAAAAAAAACAGGCTTTAAAGCTATAGAAAGGAAAGCTAATAGTACATGTTCCTTTACACAAGTCTGCGGCTTTGCAAAACTTACCATCACTACTGTTTGCATTTAACAGTCTCCCATCTGAAGTCAGTGTGATTACTGGCTCTAAGATTTTCAAAGAAAGAATTTTTCTTTGACAAATGCATATATCACTATGCTGAACCTTTAATGTGTTACTGCACGTGATAAACTAAGTGATTGATCTCTTATTTTTACGCTTCTATTTATTTCTTTACTGTGTATGTATATATTTAACGTTACCAATAGAGACATTCCATGTAAAGTAGATCAAACTTAGATATTATCCCCGCTCGACCCTCTCCAATTTTGATGACATTTTTAACGGATGTACATATGGGCCTTAGATGGAATTATGCAAAATTACAGCTTTGTTAGTAGTATGGCTGGGTCACTAGCCAAGTTTTTGCAAATGCCAACTCTTTCATGTCGCGACAGTCACAAATAAGTCATTATGTTTGTTTCCTTACTGCTCATGACCTAAGATGATTACTATGCTGAAATTTGATGATCCAGCTCAACTTTTTGGTTATAACAGCTTAGTTGTAGAGTAAAAACTCAACATACCACAATTTGCTGTCAAGATGGTCCATAAATCTTGTCCTGACAAACTTGCATTATACTTTAACGGCTTGTATCTGCTGACAGAATGACTTTGTGAAACTCACTCTTTCCTCATTTGTGTTAGCATGTCACGAAGTTGTGCAAGTGGCGTCTTGACTGCTCAAATAATTACTGAGTCATCCATGTTCAAATTCCATTCAAAAATTTCATTCCTCTTTGTTTCATTTTCAGGAAACCGTATCTTAAAAATGGATTCCTCGAATTTGAATTGAACCATTGAAAGGGGCTCATCTTATTTGACCAGAAAAAGTTTGTTTCATTTTTGAAACTTTGCTTTGCATGTCGTACTTTGGTCCATAGTGGCTTTGCCACTACCACTCTCAAAGACTGGTATCCCCATCGCCAATGAGCCACGCCCGATAGCCAGGCAAATCCAACCACGGATGGATTTCTTTACCACAGGCTCCCAAGCCTGAATGTGGTTGCCAAATAGGTTCCCGAGCCTAATTGTGGGCGTCTAACAGGTTCCCAAGCCTAAATGTAGGTGTCTAACATGGTTCCCAAGTCATAATGTTCGACTTCTCATTTGTTCAGTTGTTAGAATGTGGGACTGACAGTGACCACAGTTGCTTATAGCAAGTTATATGGTCGACCCATTCTTGTTGCTGATGGAATAACAGAAAGTATGTATTGCTCTGGAATCCAACAAATACCTAGCTGGCCAGTAGAATAAACATGCAGGTTCACTGGGATGCATGAAATTGACTAAGGCATCATTTTGTTCCATTTTTAATTTTTATATTTCCAGTTCCTGTTGTCCCACAAGTACTGCCGTAAACAAAAAGCATCGATAAACTCGATAATTTTTTCGTTATTCCATCAAGATGAGATTTTGAACAATGCAACAGATGCGAAACATGCGCACGACTACCAAACACAACACAGTCGGTTGCGTACGTCACGGTAAAGTGAGACGTAAATATAAAGTAACCGTGATAGAAACAAATATTGCCACGAATTTACCAAATCGGCGGATATATGGCAACTTGTAGTTGGCGATGCAAGCAATGTGTAACGATTCAAAATAATCGCCGAAATTTGTACGATATTGCTCCATATTAATCGCTCTACTATGTCTAGCCACTACCGCTGGGCAAGTAATTGCTGTGTGTAAGAGCGCCTGCACACCTTCTTTTGTCTGGTATGTTTACCGCTTAAAGAAAATATTCTTCTTTTTTTATATGTAACGCATGAATTTAGAAAAGTGTATGCACTGTTAGCTCGTTGTTATGATGGACAACAAACTGCAGATTGTTACAAATATCTTATAGTTGCCATCACTGCGTATATTACAGTATTGCCAAAGAACCCGATCTATAATTCCCTAGATTTTCCTAAATTCAAATTTACTAAAACTTTAAGTTGTCGAAATGAAATGTCTCAGCTCACTTCACGTGGCTCCAATGACAGCGACTTTTTATGCTGTATTTTTAACATAACAGTATATTTATTCTTATTTCTTATTTATCGATCAAGATGTAGGGTTAAATAATCATTAATCAAACGTTCCGAACTAGTACCAAACTAAATAGCAGCAGATTTCGGTAGCTTGGTGTTGTTTCATTTAATGAAGTTTGTTTTGATTAATACTGTTCTTCTTTTCAATTCCTATCCGAAATAAAACTTTTATTTGCAATTAAAACTCGGTAGTGGTCGTATTGATATCAAAACAGCCATGACCTACAAAAGTATGTAGGTTCGAATCGAAATAAAGAGAACAGTAATAATATTAATTGATTACCAATAAAACTTCCTCCAATTTCGCTTCGGTTGGTCTCCCAAAGGCGTAAAATTTGTTATTACAGTTTGTTTCCATGTTTTTCCTTTCCCCTTCGAATTTGTTCTCTTTCTTCGCTCCCCTGTCGGCCCGAAGTCTCTCGCATTCAATAAACGTTCAGAAGACCTAATCACGTTCCAAAACTCCATAATCCCGAATTTCCGCTAATAGGTTTCAGAAGTTTGACGTCCTTATTACCGCCATAGACAGTTCCAACTTTATGTATATACACGAGGACCACCACCACCATCACTACCACTGTGCTAACTACATCTTCTTCGAACTCGGTCAAAGCGCCCACTTCCCGTGCTGTTCGATCTTATCTGTGGAGGATATACATCGGAGAATAGCCTGGTATCCCCTTTCCACGTACTGGAAAACTTCCACTTTCGTCCGTTTTCGATTAGAGTTCCAATTTCCCTTAATTAACCGAAGACTACTCGATCAAATTAAACCGTTTCACGCCCACTCTTCGTCCGAACGACGAGGGATGATGTGGGAAATTGTCGAAGAGCAGAAGAAGGTCGTCGTCGGGAAACAAGAGCCCGGCCTCTGCCGTTCATCATTCGGCGCATTAATATTAATTTTCGAGGGGGAAACCGGAGTATCTCAGCTAATAATTCGTTTCGTAAATTATTAACGTCGAAGATGGACCTTTGGGCGGTCGTTGGGTCTAGTTGGCAATGGTTTCTTCGATAGTTAGTCCCAACAACTCCTCAGAATTGAAATGGGCAATTTACGAAGACTATGCCGATATTTTTCATTTCCACCACTGCCAAATAATGTCTACAATATTGTATTTCATTCTTATGTAGGCTAAATTATTAAAAGAATTTGGGGCAGTAATGTTGCAGCCGCTGGCATTTAGTAAAGGGAAAGGTATTCATAGTTGAATATTATTTTCGCTCATAGTGGTCGTGAAGGTGGATCGAGTTTGTAAATAGCACTGTTATGTTATTAATTGTTAGAAAATTTCTCCGTACTGGTAGTGTTTTGTGTCTACGGAAAGGTAAGTCTGGTCGAGCAGTAAGGGTTTCGACCAATGAAAATCATCAACGTGTTTTCCAGCAGGTGCTGCATTCACCCCAACGAAGTTTAAAACGAACGTCCTTGAAACTGAACATTATTAAAATTTGTTCCACAAAGCCTTGTAAAAAGATCATGTTTCCCTCATTGATATAAACGCTCCGCAATTAAAATGTATAAGGAAAAACGAAAAATGCATGACAAGTGGAAGAAATACAAAAATTCTATTGATTATGATACTTTCCCTTTATTAATACGTCGTCTTAAATTAGCAATAGAAAGAGATTATAGTGATTATATTAAGGCTGTACAAGCTAATATACGTACGAATATTAAATATTTTTGATCTCTTATTTCATCTAAAAGGAATAATTCTAATCTTCCACTTGTTATGAATTATAACCAGACTGTAGCTAGCAATGTAGATAGTAGTAAAATCTCAATGCAAACAAAGGTGCAGGTTCTGGTAATATGCACCCATTCTTTATCAAATCCTTTGCTAGTTTAATAACTCTATTAGGCAAGGGGTTTTCCCTAGCTTATGGAAAACAGCGCTAGTGACTCCTATACATAAGAATGGGTCTGTAAATGACGTTAGGAATTGCAGACCAATATCAAAACTACCAGTATTTGCCAAAATATTTAAGAAAATAATTAACGAATTTATTATAACTGTGACTAGAAACTTAATAATACCTCAACATGGGTTTTGTAAAAATAAATTAACCGTCACAAACTCACTTGAATTCAGCGAATTGCCACACCTCGTAGTTAGAAAAGCATTTAAAAATCTTGGTTTCATAATACGAACATCAAAACCTTTTCAAGACAAAAACTGTATTATTAATTTTTATGAATCTCTACTGATTAATACGCTGGAATATGGTCGTATTATTTGTAACCTAACGTACAAGTTTTATATTTACAGGACTGAGAAAGTACAGAGAAAATTTACAAAATATTTAAAATTTTTTAACGCTGGTTGCGATTACTATGTATCTCACGAAATGTAATTTACTTACTCTCGAAAACGGACGTCATATTAACGAATTGGTAGTGCTTTACAAATTAGTGAATAATTTACTTAATAGTCCTGGTCTACTGGCGTCTTTGAGCTTTACTGTTCCAAGGTTCAGTTCTAGAGTATCAGGTACATTTTATTACACGCACTTCATTATTTTCATAATAAATAAAAATAAATAAAATGAATAAAATAAATAAAATAAATAAAATAAATAAAATAAATAAAATAAATAATAAAATAATAAAATAATAAAATAATAAAATGAATAAAATGAATAAAATGAATAAAATGAATAAAATGAATAAAATGAAAAAATGAATAAAATGAATAAAATGAATAAAATGAATAAAATGAATAAAATGAATAAAATGAATAAATGAATAAATGAATAAAATGAAATAAAATGAATAAAATGAATAAAATGAATAAAATGAATAAAATGAATAAAATGAAATAAAATGAATAAATGAATAAATAAAAATGAATAAAATGAAATAAAATAATAATGAATAAAATGAATAAAATGAATAAAATGAATAAAATGAATAAAATGAATAAAAATGAATAAAATGAATAAAATGAATAAAATGAATAAAATAATAAAATAAAATGAATAAAATGAATAAAATGAATAAAATGATAAAATGAATAAATGAATAAATGAATAAAACTGAATAAAATGAAAAAAATAAATAAAATGAATAAAATGAATAAAATGAATAAAATGAATAAAATGAATAAAATGAATAAAATGAATAAAATGAATAAAATGAATAAAATGAATAAAATGAATAAAATGAATAAAATGAATAAAATGAATAAAATGAATAAAATGAATAAAATGAATAAAATGAATAAAATAAATAAAATAAAATTAATAAAATTAATAAAATAAATAAATAAAATAAATAAAATTAATAAATAGATAAATAAATTAGCAAAACGTCTCTTCATCGATTGTTTAAAAATGTAGGTAAATTTCCGTACAAAATATAGATTGGATAACGCCTGACAGAGCCAAATATGCAAGCCAGAATGTTGTATTGTGGAAAAATTTTGGCCATGATGTAGCCATGATGTAGCCATGATGGAGTCCTTATTTCATTGAAGATGCAAGAAGCAATGCTCTTACCGTCATCCAAGAACGCTACAGAAACATGGTGATCGAACCATTTATTCAAGATTTGAGAAGGTTCTGTCATACCAGAAACCTACGTTTGAATCGACAGTAGTATCAACAGGACGGAGCAACCAGCCGTACAGCTAGACAATCTCTAGCCATTCAGGACAACTTTCCGGGAAGAATCATTTCACGTGGTACTGATTTCCCATACCCGTCCCATTCCCTAAACCATATGTAAATCATATGAACTCTGTCTACAACGAGGTTATGCACATTTCGAACATTTACATTTCAGTATATTCTGTATATTTTGGCGCATAAGGTTTTTGTCTAATCATCTAAAAATTATCCAAGTATCCTGTTAAACAATTGCACCTACCAGAACATTGTTTTTATAGCTTGGAAAATTTTCAAATTTCAAATGTAACCTTCGAATAATTGAATTTCTATTAAATATACAACTATGAACATACTTTTCTGATTTTGTTAGTACTTTAAATGTTACTCCTGTTACAAGAAGTCTTTATCAAAATCTTCCTCGTATTTCGAAATACCTTCTCACACTTACACATTCTCCAAAACGATCCACTTTCAAGTACTGCGCTCCACAGTTGAAGAATTTTTGACGAGTCATTGTTAGAGATGAACGTAACAAGGTTGCTGGTGTTCAGGTCGAGGAAAATAGCGCTAGATCGGAAGGGGGTGCTTTGTCCGGTATGTGCGCGATAGCCGGAAGAGTGGCTCAAAGGATGCCCTATGAGGTCCAATGAAGCGCGCGACATGGTCATTGGTGGTCTGTGAGGTGTAAGTAAAAGGATATGACAAGACCGGGTAACTGGGCGATCGGAAAAAGTGTATATCCGCTACTCTAGAAAAAGGCTGTGGATATTGACCGAATGAATCTACTTGACGAGGGTGAATTTTTAGATAAAAGGGTTTAGATTATCAAGGAATATAAGAGAAACAAAGATTATTGTAATAGAAAGTGGAAAAAGGAAATGCAAACTAGGAATCTATGTTGGCAATTATTAGTATCAACCGTATTATTCAATAAATTTAGGTGATAGGGAACATTTGTTCAAAATTTGGTCATTGGAGAATATTGCAAAACTTGTGTTAAGCAATAATATTTTTTAAGAAACTACAGCAATAGTTGTTGTTGAACACATGAAAGCCCTTGATTTAGAAATGGATTGGATATTTAGAAAAGCTTTTTTGGAAGCTTTATCTTTACTTCCCGCAAAGATAAAGCTTCCAAAAGAACAGATGGAGGCAGTCATGGCATCCGTTCTTCATAAATTCGTTTTACTCTATAGTTAGATTTGTGATGGATCCATCAGTTACTGTTTTTATTTATATTGATAGATTAATAGTGAATTTATCAAACGTAAAATTTTTCCACCTGCTTTATAATCCGTGGGGTTATAGATATAAGGCTAAGTTAATTAAGAATCACTTTAACAAAAGAGAATAATTGTTTATACATATTTTGGAGTAATCAAAAATGGATTCGGATGAATTCATTACCTACGACGCTCTGTTCTACGAATATTAAAGAACGTTCTTGCCATATTCAGTTACATCAGGAGCTTACTGAACAGAATTTCGAAAAACGTTTTCAGTTTTGTAACTGGGCCAATGATAAATTACAAGAAAATCCCTATTTTATTTTTAAAGTGGTATTCTCTAACGAAGCACCTTTTACAAAAATGGATCGGTAAATAAACATAACTTTCAACAAGTGGATCGGCAACATTAGCGGAACGTTTGGGAAGGCATAATCGGCGAGTATGTTGTACGACCTTATTTTTTAAAAAATACTTTAAATTGACCTATGTACTTGGAGTTCGTACAAAATGAACTACCACGATTATTGGCAAATGTCTCTCCTGAAGTCCGAGAAGAAATGTGGCTGCAGAATCCGGAGCCCCTCTACGCTATTTTATTGCTGTAACTCGTATCCCGAGAAATCGTTGGGAAGGAATGGTCCTATAAGATGGCCGTCCAGGTCTCTGAATCTAACACATCTTGATTTTTATTTACGAGGACATGATAAAGAAATTGTGTATGCTGAGGCTCCAACAACAATATCAATTAAGCCAAGTTCAGAGAGCATTCATAAATAGAGTCGATCTTTGTTTGCAGCAAAAAGGAAGGCATTTTGAATATTTGTTATCTCCACTTTTTCATTATCATCTCTATATATTTAAATTAAATTAAGTACTTTTGATTAATTTCGTCAAGTTTTCCATTACTTTTAATAGAAGGTGCATTAAAGTTATAACACCTCCGATTTTTTTTTCTCAGAACTGGAAACAGATAGAAATATGCGGTTTATTTTAAAGTAAGCGGGCACTCTTTGTCATTGAGTGACAGAGATGGTAGCACTGTACGGCACACAGAACCTTTAGCGGCAGCGGCGAGATGAGAACTGTTTTTGATACTTCAAATGACGACATTTTCATTATAAGATCAGCGTGTAATCATTCGTTTTATCCATTTGCGTGGTGTGACACCCATGGAAATTCATCGCCAGTTGAGTGAGACATGTGGTGATAGTGTCATGGATGTGTCTAACGTGCGTTCATGGGTGTGACAGTTCAAAAAAGGCAGAACGTCGTGTGACAACAAACCAAGACAATCGGCCTCGCACAAGCCGGTCTGACGACATGATCGAACGAGTGGAGAAAGTTGTTTTGGGGGATCGTCGAATGAGTGCGGAACAGATCGCCTCCAAAATTGGCATTTCCGTGGGATCTGCGCACACAACCCTGCATGACGACCTGAAAATGCGAAAAGTGTCCTCCAAGTGGGTGCCACGAATGCTGACAGACGACCACAAGGGTGCGCGCGTGGCATGTTGCTAGGCAATGTTGACGCGTGATGACGGCATGAATGGGACTTTCTTTTCATCGATTGTGACAATGGATGAGACATGGATGCCGTTTTTCAATCCTGAAACAAAGCGCCAGTCTGCTCAATGGAAGCGCGCACATTCACCGCCACCAAAAAAATTTCGGGTAAGCACCAGTGGTAAAAAAATGATGGTGGCCATGTTCTGGGACAGCAATAGCGTAATCCTTACTCATTGCGTTCCAAAAGGGCACTACGGTGGTGCATCCTACGAAGATGTTTTGAAGAAGATGCTCCTTCCTGCATTGCGTGAAAAACGACCGGAAAAGACTGCACGTATGCTCTTTAACCAAGACAACGCACCAGCGCATCGGGCGAACGTGACGCAGCAGTTTGTTCGTGCAAACAACTTTGAAGTGATCTTTCATGCTCCCTACTCACCTGACCTGGCTCCTAGCGACTTTTGGCTGTTTCCGACGATGAAAGACACTCTCCGTGGCCGCACATTCACCATCCGTGCCGCTATTGCATCAGCGATTTTCCAGTGATCAAAACAGACTCCTAAAGAAGCGTTCGCAGCGGCCATGGAATCATGGCGTCAACGTAGTGAAAAATGTGTACGGCTGCAGGGAGATTACGTCGAGAAGTGACACATAGTTTCCGTGTGATTAGTGAGCGAGAAAAAAAATCGGAGATGTTATAACTTGAATTCACCTCGTTTGTTATTAATAGGTACTTTTTTCTTACGAGAAAAGAACCTTCGTCCGGTTTTTTCTTTAAATTAATTCATTTAAAATTTATTTTAAAATAGAAGAGAATGTTGAATATTGGAATTTTGATTATTTTGGATTATCGTAGGATTAAAGCAGCATGTAATCCTGCATCACTTCTAATCATAATATACAGGGTGTTCCGTTTAACAAAATCGAGAAGAATCATTTTGAAATTGGTAAATACTTTCCTAATGACCATCCTGTACATACGGTGGTAAAATTACAATTTACTGACATCGTCACCCAATTTCAGCCACTCTACACAACAAATTTTATTGCTTAATTTGAAAGCGTTTATACGTGTGAATATTTTCTTTGGGATGTTATTTTTCAATTTTTTAACAGAAACAGTTAACTCAAAAACCACAAAACAGGTTACTTTCATAATCTGAAGATGAATGGAGTGTAGTTAGAGATCTTTAATAATGTAGAAATATACAGGATGCTCCAATTAAAAAAGTGAATTCTTTTGTACCACCTTTTTTATAAAATACCCAATATATCGGAGTATATTTTTTTAAAATGCACGATTAACATTATGTTGCATGCCCAAAATATCAAATTGCCTTCTAGCATACAACCCGAATAATAAAAGACGGACGTACTATTGCTGCACCCTGTATTATCCAAGTTAAAAACAATTAAGTATAGTTGATAATTTCACCATTCAAAGAGGAACTAAATTATCCTCATGTTTCGTTAACATTTATATTATAAATTAACGCGCCATAATTACTCTAATTTACCAACAACACTTCGCCTCAAATTACTTTCGTTTAATTCCATAATTTCTCAATTTAACTTTCTCTTTCATTTAAATTTAACAGGTTTCAATTCAGCAAAATATGGTAGATATATCGACAAAATATGATAACTAGGCAAGTATGAACGCGAATACGTAAATTTAAACTTCCCGAAATTAAGATAACAGATTGGAAATTTACATTCCCCCTTCGCTATCAAAAATGACATATTAGATAATAGCGCGCGACAGGTAAAATATGCCAAAGCACATATGTATACGTGCTGGTGCATATATTTCACGGATGTTGAAATTCGCGTTTTAATGTTGTTTATTTTTATCGAGTTAACCGGCAGTCGAACGTGTAGGCATTCCAGTAAATGCCTAATGAGAATGAGACGTTATTTAATATTTATGAATGAGTCTACAGAAATTTATAGAATTTTAATTAACTTTTGAAGCTACTTAGACCAAACTAAGATTAGATGTTTTGTAACTAGTTTAAAAATGGCATCCTCATTTCCTTACTGCGCCGTTACGCTGAAGACACGTTTTGTCAAGATTCCCAAAGCCATTATTGTTGGTGTTGGAACGTGAACAACCTAAGATGCCTGCAAATCGTTCAGTATTGTTGTTGACACCCGATTTTACAAAAACTAAAAGCAATAATCAGAAATTACGGTCACCATTACTTTTCCTGTTGAAGCTTCAATTCGAACTCTAGCATTTGGATTCTAGATTTCATTGAGTAGCAACTTTATAATAGCGAAGACTAAGAATTATCAAATAAGCCACCATATACCATGGCACTATAGAAATTATCTTTGAAGAGGCCTTCTAACCTAAATACCATTTTTTAACTTGGCCCAATGCTTAGAAAAAAGCAATAGGCGAAATGTGTTTCAAAGGCGAGTCCTTAGTACTCACAGACTACCCCACAGCGCTGAGATTGAAACATGTGCCGCGTATTCGAAGTCCGTCCAATCTATGAAAGCTATCCTTTTTTTGAATGGTAATAAAATCATTGAAGAGGCGCCATGGCATATAACATTTATTCTGGACATCAATTCCTGGAAAAATTGATAAAACTAAAAATATAAACTAGAAGGCGCTATGTTGGATAATGTCATTGGTAGTCTCCTTGACAATAAATGGATCCAACAGAAAGTCGCCGACAATGCAGTGTGTATTATACGATTCCTGATGGGAAACGAAATCACATTCAAGTTTTTCGTAAAATCTTCTCAGAAATTTTTGGTGCATCCCACAAGAAAATACAAATTCTTACCCAGAAAAAAACAAGGCATAACTGTCTACATAGATAAACGAGGTGCAGCAAAAACGCCAAAAAAATATTTTCCTGAACTCCGTGAACAAATCCGCTCATATTGAATCATTCCCTGCCGAAGAAAACCATTATAGTCGTAAAAGGGCAGAAAAAAGTTTCTTAATCCAGACCTTAATGTGAGTCGGTTATTCATCGCGTTAAAGGAAAAATTACCTCAAACTATAGCGACATATAAATATTTCTGTGACGTCTTCAAGAAGGATTTTCCTCATTCACCTTTTGATCGTCCAAGATCAGACACTTGCTCGAAGTGTGATGTATTCCAAAATAAAATAAGGAGTACTACAGATCGACTTGAAAAGAAGCAATTTCGTCAAAAGCTGGAATTACATCAACGAAAAGCGGAACGAGCAAGAGCAGTTATGCAAGAAGACGACATTAAATCTCAGCAACCAAAATATGGCAGTTTTAAGTGTCGACTTGGAGCAAGTACTGTTCATTCCAACATTAACGCACACTCAAATGTTTTGCAGCAGGCAGTTGTCTTGCTATAACTTTGGGATTCACATTTCCGACAATAGTACGGTACACATGTATTTATGGAATGAATCTATTAGTGGAAGAGGTGGCAATGAAGTAACTTCAGCTATTTTGAAAATATTAAAAATGAGTACTATACCACTTAAAAAAATCTTATAATTTGGCCACGCAACTATATAGGCCAAAATAAAAATCGCATGCTGCTGTTTCTAATGATTTATCTTGTAGCTACGTCTAAATTTGATAGCATTCCGCAAAAGTTTTTGGTAAGTGGTCATTCGTACAAATTGAGAAGCACAAACGTGTTAGAAAGACATTCATCCCGAAAGGTATTGAAAAAATGATCAGAGATGCACAACACAAAAATCGTTTTGTTGTTCGTCCATTGGAACCAAGAAATTTTAAGGATTCTCAAAAAGCTTGCGATGGCATTCGAATACGACTAAATTAAATATCGCTTCCTTAAGCTGAATCCATATTTCTAAGGAGACCCCCTGCAAAGTGAGAACCAGAAAAACGTTCAATGAAATGGAAGAATGAACAATCTGCGATCTCTTAAAGAAGGGCAAAACATTAATATTCCTCAACATCGGTGCCTAAACAAAATCTCAGCAGAAAAGCTGAATAACAGAAGATACGTTGGGTTACATTCCACTTAAGTATGTGCCGTTTTATGAAAATTTGATCAGCCAAACAAAAGCTCAAAATCGCCAAAGTAGATAAGGCACATAGAACCGTTTGTTTCGTTGTATGCCGTGGAGTTAACTAAAAATTCTAAGAATATTTGAATTTAATATTTTTTCTTAATGTGCTCAGTTTATTATATACGTTTATTTTCAAGCAGAAATTATTATAATAATTCTAAAAGCACTGTAAGAAAATAACACGTTAAAAAAGCATTCGTTTTCCTCTAAAATATTTTTTCTCATTTTTTGACAATTTTACATTTTGGCACATAGACCCTTTGTAACTTACATTCTTCAAATATTAAATTTGCAATAAGTGCGTCGTCTGGTAGCAGTCTGTGCTTGTACTTAAGCTATCAATACAAACGGCTGAATTCCATCGTCAAGGCGATGAAATTGCTGCTGCTCTGTCTAAATGTGTTTCTTGTTGGACAAACTGCATGAATACTGATTTTTCTAAGCAAAACATCAATCTAAATTTTCTTAGCTCATCTTCAAACCAAGTCTTCTTATAGTATTTCTTACAATCAAATGGAAATGCGTATTTACCCATTTTTCTTGTTTTCACGATTACTATTCATGTTTTTAACAACAAATATTTTTTGCAAGTTATATATTGTGAAAGAACAATAATTATATATCAGGTGTGTCTTCCGATCCTCATATTTACTAACGGCCCGCATTTCTCTATACAATTCAAATTGATTCTTCAAATTCTACGTATTCTATCTACAAATTGATTCATTAGTAGCTAATTTTAATCCAATTTCCAGCCTTATGTCCATCGTTCAGTCAACAGCAGCGTTTACTGAAATGGATGTCATCCAGAATTCCACACATGAACAGTTTGCCTAACAAGATCACGCAATATTGGCAAAACGGCTCATTACTCTGCACCCTCATCAACACCGTCGTTCCGGGGGCCTGTCCCAATCCTCAGAAGCACTGGAAGAAACCGCCGACACACGGACAAGCGTTAGCATACAAATATTTAGGAGTAACACCTGTAAGTCTGTTAAAAGGATGTTGTAACTATCTTTCAATCAATTAAACTTTCTTTGTTTAAAGGTGTTAGCGGAAAGCGACCTAAACAATCAAAACTTAACATCGTACTCAGAACGAAAATTCATAAAATATCTGTTATCACTACAAGACGCCATCAACAAGGCCACCATCGAAGAAGATACGTTAAAGTTCACATCGAGATATGTCGCTAGGGGAATGGGATTGGTCATAGGCGAACAGAATCGGCCATCTTTCTTTTACGTCTACCCAAACACAGGCTCTAATAGAATAGAAAACATCCTCGTTAACATTAAAGGCCCTTACAATACCTTTGGGGCGCAAATGATTTCTAGTTCGGCAGCAGAAACTAACGACGTCAACAAATTGATCAAAATTCGCAAAGAAAATTTGCGAGAACAGCAAAAATTGGCGTACAAAAGCAAAGCCCAGCGGTCGTTTTTCAGATCAGTATCGTTTGACATCAGTCCCATTATGAACCTGGTAACAAGCAGGAGAAATTCTGGAGAAATTGCTGTAAAAGTGGAGATGGAAAATGACAGAGCCAAGGTGACGTTCCTTCCAAAATTCTCTGGTATTTACGAGCTGTTATTAACCAACGATGGCCAACACCTACAAGGTTCTCCATTCATCATAAGAGTCATGAAAAGTACTAAAGAAGTTGAAGATGCTTTACAAGAAAAAACAAAGGTAAATAAGGGCAAAATTGAAAGGAAGATTATCAGTAAAAGTATCGATTTCATCAACGAATCTGTGAATATAACGGAAGAAGACAGCAAATTAGATTCTAATAATAATGCCAACACGAAGGACCTAAAGGAAGCCACTGAATCGAACAAAAGCGACGACGAAAGTTCCTACCAAGATAGCGGAGTTTTTGACATTAGTGAATCAGTCAATCGTAGTGTTAGGCCAATTGATTTGGAAGAAATAGACGAAGATTCCAGATTTTCAGAAATATCAGATACTAATACAGCTGACGAATCGAAGTATAGCTCTTTGGAGTACAAAATGGCCGACGACAAAGTTGAAAACTTAGATTCCAATATCAATGGTGTCATTAAATTTAATTCTGAGGAAACACAAGAGATAATTGTTCACAATCACACTCCAGATGATATTAAATTTTTAGCGAACGATTCTGAACAGCAATTGCATCAAATTAGTTTGGAATCTCTACCACAACCAGATGTAATAGTTATAGCTACGGAAAGTGAAATTCCACATGAAGATTTACAAAATAATGTTTTAAATGCAAAAATGGAAGAAGATATCTTTAATGACGCGAACGATTCAGAAAGCAACCAAGAGTTTGAAAATTTATATAACAGGATTGCAAATGATGAAAACACCAGTGATTCAGCGACTGGAATCGAAAATCTTGATAGTACACAGGAAAAGATTGCCGAGAATGAAACCAAATCTGTATCACTGAACATAGTCCAAGATAAAGAGGATACCACTGTCAGTGAAGCTGGAAATGTCAGGAAAATCATAAATAATATTACTGACATTGTAAGTTCTAACAATTTAGAAAGCTTTAGTAATATGTCCGAATTACAAAACGAGAAAGAGGTAACCTCATCAATCGAAAGAAAGGTCGAAATCTTCGAAAAAGAATCTACAACTAAACTTAACAAGAATGAACCAATAGATGCAAAAAGAGCTCCTTTGGATTCAGAAACCGCATATGCTTCCCCAGTATTTTCGAATATTGCGCAAGAAGCAATTGTTCCTGAAGAAAGTCCTGCAGAAGATTCTGCACGTCTTCTCAAAGAAGACTACGAGTTATCCTCAAAGGACGAACGGGCCACATTAACCAGAGATTATAGCATCTGTGTGGATGATGATGAAATATTCAACACTAATGTTAAAGAAATCAAACGCATCTTCGAAAAGAAACCAGAGATAAAAGCTCCGAACAAACGATTTGCCACCATATGGAAGAAGCAAAGTAGTCTTCAGGAAACTAAAAATAAACTTGCTAAAAGCATGCCGAATCTAAGCTGTGATGATGGTGCAAAGGATTCAATGGAAGAATCTTTTGGTGAAGACGAATACTTGCTTAAATTTAAGGAAAAGCGTAATTTCTGGAATAATTTAATTTCGAAAAATTCGCAGAGTAGTTTGAACATCTCTAGCTCCGAAATAAATTTAAATAACACCAAATTGATATCTGAACGGTATTACAACGTTTCTCAATCTGTTAATTCTCTAAATACCTTACCGAGAAGCAATAAACCATCACCTTTGAATAAGTTTAGAAGGAAAAAGGAAGAGCTTCACAAAGCAAACTCGTTGGATTTGGCTAGTACTTATGACGATGAGTTCCATACTGATGTAAAAAATAACAAAATTGTAAGAGCGCAGTCATTATATGACAAGATCAGAATATTCGATAAAGGTAATTTGAACTAAATACTTTTGGATTTATCAAAATAAGATTTTCTTTTGTTCATTCTAGATTTTGACTCCAGCAAACACACCACCTTGCTAAAACGTACAAAGGAGCGATTTGAACTAAAAGAAATCGACAAACATCCTGAGATTCCCAAACCAGAAAGTTTAACGGAAGTTCCCAACAAAACCAGCAATGACCAAATCGAAGAAGACCTCCATTTTGCGGAAATAATGAAGGAACGTTTCGAGATATCAAGACGTTTCTTCTGCAGTTTAGAGATCATAAACGGCAAACCAAATCTAACCAGAAGACATTCCATGGACAACAAACCTCAAGCGCCTACAGAACTTCCTCTGCAAAAAGGAGGTAGCCTGAAAATGTTGAACGTCTCCGATAAATTCGCTATGGACAACATCTACAAAGACGTAATCTTGAACAAGATAAAGAATTCGAGTTTTAGAGGGAGCCCAAACAGAGATGCGGTCGTTGAGACTCTTTCTTCAGTTTCCAGTAGCGAATCCAACGATTTTGTTGAGAAAAACAAAGATCTCTTGGAAGAGGAAGATCTGAATTTGCAATTCTTCAACATTAGAAAGCGACTTAGGAAAAGAAGAAGTATCAAGTCCATTTTCGATATTAACTACTGATATCTTCACCAATATCAAAATAAATATTATTATATTTCTACATAATTTATTTTCAGCTTGTATATACAATTTATTTCTTAAATATATCTCTAAATGTTGTTTTCGCTTCTTGTTTTGGTGTTTTGTTTTTTATATGTTATGTTATAACACTTAAAAATTGTAATGTTAATGTTTGTAAATATCCATCAGATATTCTTTGTCATCAATCATTATCATCATCTTATGTTATTATATTTTTTAATAATTCTCTTTAAGATAAAATATACATAAACCAAAAAAATATATAAATAAAACTTAAAATAACCTCAAAAAATGACCGATTCTCTTAGGATCTGTATCTCATATCATCCATTATAATCATTTTCATTTATTTGTGTCCATTCTATCTATATTCTTTATGCGTTGGTACACAGTCTGTTGATTTTTTTGTAGTAACATATGATAATAAATAATACGTAATATGGTACTTTTTTTACTTAATTTTTTCACTCTTAGAAAATTTAAAAGTCCTACAAAATAAAATATTGGTAGACTTTTTAGAAACCTTAAAACAAAAGCTCTAACCGAACAAGCATAGTGAAATATCCTCGAAAAGAAATTGGTTAAACATTTTATGCATAAATATTAGCAAGTCATAAGAACACGATACAACACCCTTTGAGATTCTTATCCTTAATCTCAGCTGGTAAAAAATTGGTATTGGAGTCATTCCACGTCAAGTAGACCAGTGCTTCACACCCGACTATCCCAAATTTGAATAATTTTTTTTATAAATGTTGCTTATTGTATGAAACTAAGCTGTGCAAAATTTGACATCATAAAAGTAAAAATTGGGGGTCCTATGTACCCTTGAATCAAGGGTGCCCGAGCCGTACAGCATTTTCAGCCAGCTAGCAAAGGCTGTATGCACAAATGTATTAGTAGTAAGGAGATAAGATTTGGGGATATTGCAGATATGTTTAGTCTTTGTAAACCTATGAAATTTCAGCCATGTGTCATTGTTAGTTTTCATGCTATTGAAGTTCAAAGTCAAAAAAAAATTTCGCCCGACAAATTTATAGTCATTATGGCAGGCCTGTATCATCAAGACCTGACAAGATGCAGAGCTGTCCTTTAATAACCTTCAGAGGATATGCCTGTGATAAAATCCTCCAAGTCTCAATACTTGAGGACCCTGTATCTCAAATTTGACAACTCCAATTCTCTTGTTTTAACCACCATTAAAAAGGGCAAGAATTGTTCTATCCGAAAATGTTACTTTTATTTTAGAGACACATCAAACAAGTGTTCAAAATAAAAAACTCTAGCATTTATGCGAACTGTTGTAACATACCTAAGTTTACTTTAATAGCTTTTGTTTTTAGCTAAAGCATAAAGTATTAACACAGAAAAAATGTTTTTATGCTTCTTTTGTTAAAAAAGTGCACAGTGACAGTTTTCTCATTGCTGATGTGTACAAAAAGTGCTGTTGAGCCTTTTGTGAACCGAAAATTGCAACTTACAATGTTGACCCATGATGGTATGTGTAGCATTTCTTTCAGCTCTCTGATAAAGTCATTATAATCAGCACAATTGCCACACTTACTACTTGCCTTACTTACTGATCTTTTGAAATTTCAAGGGTGAAACACCAATTGAAGTCAAACTTGCATTGAGCTTTTCTGAAGCTTCAGAATGGTCCTCATCATCATCTATTGTTGTTGAAAATAACAACAATACAGTGGCTTTCAATTTACAGTCCTTCCGGCATGTCCTGTCCAGGAACAAATACTTTCTTTGTGAGCACTTTCAGCTGATTTACTGCATCATCATCCAGAGATCTTAATCTTAAGCTCCTTTGCAAAAGCTCAAACCTGGTTAGAAACAGGGCTTCATGATGAAGGCAAACTGTTGATCCAACACCAAGGACTTGAGCAGAGCGCTGTTGTAACAAAATTTGTTCATCAGCAGGAAAATCTTCAATTAGTTTCAACCCTTGTTTTGAATTATAGGTCAACAGATGACATTTAGATTCACTAGAACAACCAATATGGAACATGGAAATTCACCTGCCTCCATTGGATCCATAGGTCAACATTGTAAGTTGCAGGACAACATTGAAAAAAATGTTCAATTCACAAAAGGTTCAACAGCACTTTTTATTCACACTAGCAATGAGAAAACTGTCACTGTCAGCCAGTGCACTTTTTTAACAAAAGAAGCTTAGTTTCATACAATTGGCAACATTTATGCAAAATTTTATTCAAATCTGAAATGGTCGAGCGTGGCTGATTCTGAAAATAAAATTGGTCCACTTGACATGGAACGACTCATTGGTCAAATGTGTTAATGAGATATTAGCAACAAAAGAAGAGTGAATTGATCAACTTTGCTCCTTCTTCGCCCTGAAAAAAAATAATATTAGCATATTACATAACTTATAAGCAAATTTTAGAATACTCTCCATTTCTTAGAAAGAAACATGCCTATCTACATCCAAAATTGAACAGAGCCATAAAAATATAAATTTTACAGCTTTCTCACAAAAATTTCTCTTTTTCTTCTATATGTAAATCACTGTTTTTAAAACCCATCATTCACTTTCGAGACATCGGTCCATAAACTTCCTCGCGAGAAAATAAAGGACGTCTACCCGTCTATAATAGCATTAAACGCCGAAGAAAAAGCTTTTCGCTGTAAAGATTTCTATACTCTATACTTTTATGGGCAATTTTCGCTTTTCGTCGTTCCTTTTTTGCTGGTTATTTCCGATGCGACGGATAAAACCGAGAATTTTAGGAGAAATAAAATGTTTGTATGAAGTGGTCCATATTTTAAACAATATTTGTTTACTGTCGACAATAACACCAATAATGGATTTTCCTGTTAGAAATAACAATCTTTTTTTTGAAAAATAATAAATATGTACTATAGATGTCTGTAGTCATCAAAAATTTTATTAAAAACTGAGCAAAAACATGCAAATTTACATCACAATAAATATAAAACCAAAAAAAAAAAAAAATTCAAAACTTTTGATCCATTTTTAAAAATAATACACACTAATCAATTTCCACATAAGCAATAAACAGTACAATCCATTTTGAAAATTTAAATCGGTATATCTTTCCTAGATTGTGCAAATTTGAGCACCTCATTGTTTTGATAGATTTCCAAATAGGTTTCCCTTGCGAAACTTTTATCTTCTGACGGTAAAACGACCTGACGAGATCGAGAAATGGAAAAATTAATTAAAACGATGCCTAATTAGCTAAGAGACGAACCTTAACTGTCAATATGAAATCGTATATTTCAGATGCTTCATCCGTGAGCGATGCAAAGTTTGGGAGGTCTTCCAAACCGGTGGAAGTTATGCTACCATCTCCTAACGATGCGCCTCCATTTTGTGCGATTGACGCAACATATGGTTCTAGTCTACCGGGGAGGCAATGTTTGCTGCATTGTAATTCTAAAAGATTTATGAATATTTTATTGCAATAATATTGTTTTCTCTGGCTTTACAATAAATTCTGCTGTATGAGGAAAGGCCACACAGTGATCTATTTCGAAAAAAGCAAAAGTAATTTACTGTCAAGATTAAGTAAATATAACTTTAGTGTATTTAGTAATACACGATTGGTAGTGAAAGGAAACAGGGTGGCAATGCAGTTAGTTGTAACAAGTTGTCTTAGAATGATGGTTCTGTAGTGTTGTGGCCAGTATATTGAAATGAGTTCGTTTATGTTTAAAATTAAATAATCAATACGTTACACGAAAACTAAAATATTTCACACATACCAATACCATAACAGACATTCTCTTTCGAACAAGGATTGCCCAATCTCCTACTGAAAGTTTTCTTAAACTTATCAATGGTAATAGCTTCATTATTATAAACCGTAGTCCCATCTTCCACCATTTCAGCTGGATTTAAACAAAACTTATTGTATCTCCGATCCTTTTTACTAACTATATTCTTAACTGATTCATATGGAGCATCCACATAGTAAAAAAAATTTTGCCACCTTACTTGATTCCTGATATACCTAGATAACTTCACCAATTTCTTAGCATTCTCAGTAGATTCCGAAATGTCAACTTCTGTGACAGTTTCTGGATTTAAGATTTCATACCTGGCCGATATTTGAAGATGGTCGTCTTGATAATCGGCGAAAATGTGGTAGTTGGAGTTAGCGTACAAATCCAAAATATCAGCCATCTTCACTCCGAACCACGGACTGAAATCCTTCTTCAAAATCTCAGGTTCGACGACTTCCTCGAAATGGTCCATGAATTCTTCATTTAATAAAAATAACTGCATTGTAGCGTGCGATTCTAAGGGATTCTTGGCATCGTTCAAATTAAAGTTGTTATTCATTATCTGGTAGAAATAATCCAGAATTTTTCCGCCAGTAAAGCAGTACACCTTCAAGTTGACGTATCTTTCGCAAACGGCATGTAGTACAGAAATTTCCGACTTTAATATTTGCAACACCTTATATCTTAATTGTATACATGAGATTTGTTCAAAATCATCATCTGTATTCTTCTTAAGTTCTCCAGTTATGTCATTTTCGGATTCTCTAGCTTTAACTTCATTGAAAACGATGCAAATTTTGTCGTCGAGATCTTGTTTTACACGGATGAACGTGTCGTTTAAGATTTCCGAGCATTTTTCTTTAAAAAAATGGTTCGCCAAACGCAATCGCACTATATTTGAATAGCTAAGATAGGAGAGTATTAACATTTGAGTTTTCGTCGGTAGAATTTCGAAATCGAAGGACATTTTGATTTAGTATCACTACTAACCAGCGATTTTGACGATTCTAATACGCAAAAGTCATTGTGGGTTTATTTCATTTTGAGGTTATCAAATTTTGTTTTTTGTTATCATTTTTAAAATAAAAAATTACCATTTAACTCATCCAAAATCATGCAGATCCGATATTTATATATTTATAAGTCGAAAATGTCAAAGCTATTAGACTCATAAAAAAAGCCTATCAATTTGTTAAATCACGGGAGGATGTAACGTTAAGACCAGTTTCGCCGCGGGAAGTAAAGGCCATTATTTCAACGCTACATTACTGGTAAGGCCCTTAGGGCTAGGGATGGTATTACCAACAAAGCCTTGAAGTTCCTCCCTACTAGCGCCATTGCATTATTTGCGTATTTGGTGCACGTCGTACTACGTCTGCGGCATTATCCGTCGTAATGGAAGAAAGCAGACCTGACACTTCTCCCAAAGTCTGGACAGGCGAAGACGCGGCCTTATCAGCCCATTTTCCAATGCAAGCCTGCTGATTGACTAATTCCAGCATTCATTCCGGATGAGCAGTTTGGCTTTCACAGCAAACATAGTACTGCCTTGCAGATCCTTATGGTGTATATGTATTTTTACAAGTTTCGTCAAATTAACAAAAACTCTACGTACACCAATTTACCACAACAAGGACTCTACCTGCGTCAATACAGAGGAGCAATATTTTTAGACGTTGCGAAAGTCTTTGACAAAGTCTGGTGCGAGGGTCTTCTCTTCAAGATGCTAATTGCAGGAATGTCCACCGGCATAATAAGGATGATATCGCCGTTCCTCGCAGCTGGAGTACCACAGGACTCCGTGCCATCGCCGATCCTCTTTTCAATCTTCATAAGTGACATCCCAACAGGTGTCTGGGTAGGTTCTACCTTATGTACCGATGGCGCCTGCATCTTCACGAAGTCGGCGAGCGCATGTATGATGGACGCTAGACTTCAAAACTCCCTGCAGGTCCAGGAAGAGTCGTGCTACAGGTGGAGGTATTTTCATCAATGCTACCAAGAGCTCGGTAGGTCTTCTCGTCCTGGACGAAGCGATACCATGGGACAGTCATGTATGTTAATTTGGGATAAACATATGGATCACGTTGTCAATAAAACTCGACAAGCTATGTGGGCTTTAAATCCGATCGTGAATCGTCGGAGCAAGCTTTTCGCTAATAGAAAGATTCACCTCTACCTTTCGATGCTCCGTCCCATTTTAATTTACGCAACAGTACTCTGGGCAACCGCTGCTAAACGCCAGATTGCCGAACTTTAGATAATCCAGAATCGGGTGCTTCGAACAACGATGGACGCTCCCTGGTACGTGAAGAATGAGCCGCGCCACAATGATCCAAGGAATCTTTACACTATGGACTATATCCGAGAGGTAGCCACCAAAACCCTTGTTCCAACTATCCAATATAGGAACATCCTAATTAGCAATGTTCTTAATTACGATAGAAATATTACTTGGCGTTATAAAAGGCCATTGATGATACTAAATGCCGTTTAATCCGCTAAAATTAGCGTAGGTAACTAAAAAAAAAACAAATAAAAACACTCTACACCCACCATCGTAGTGGTCTCAAACTTAAAACAAAAAAAAAGAAAGAAAACAAAAGAAAACACACAAACAGCGAGAACTGAGATAAGGATCAACTCCAGGTGCTCAATTTACGCACGACCCCCCTATAAGACTTAAAACGAACAATGAAAATTTCAGAAAAACAGCATTAAAAGCAACGTCGAATAAATTCATTTACTATTTTACTTACAAATTTATTATTTAATGAAATAGTTATTCGAACTTCTGTATTGCAATAATACTTTGTTATTTCCATTATATTTACTTAGAAAGTTTCTATTAAATACGAGAGCTGCCATCCAACGTCAGCAGGTAAATCTACTGCATTATTGAGACACCATTGAAATTCCTAGATGGCGCTCATAACTTCCCGTTAATTTCATTTAATTAATTTGCACATTCAAAACGAGATGGTAGAACGTGTTGATATAAAAGGAAATCTTAAATTTCCTGCAAATAAATAAAATCTATACTTTTGTACAGGTCTCGCGTTGTAGGATGGCGAGTTCCGGCGCTGTCCGAAGGTACTGTCAGACATCCCTCGGGAAAATTCAAGTTTGAATGCAGCATGCAGTGGCGTAGCTCGACTTATTTTTTAAATTATTTTAGCATAATAAAAACAACTATAAAATAAAGTCTTGTATTTCCACCGCGCTGAAGCGTTCGCCATCCTATAACGCACAAACTGTACTTCCTAATTTATTACTTTTATAATTATCACCAGCTCTTTAAGTAATTTACGATTCATGTCGACTTCAACTCGATATAGAAGCTAAGGATTAATATAAGATGAAAATAATCCAAAATAAATTCATTTGCTTCGAAATAGTAAGAAATACCTTTCTTCTAAATTATATTAGCCTACATGCAGTGATGCCAAATCTCACGATTCCATAGGAAACGGTTTTCAATGTACCTGAAGAAATATTCTTTCCGATAGTAAGAGAAATATTTTTTGGACATACACGAAGTTATAAATCAGAGGTTTTAATATAATTTAAATACGTTTACATTAAATATCATTAAGGTGACTAGATATTAAAACACCGCAATTAATATTAAACTTGTGTTAGAGAGAGAACTACAGTTTAGTCCCAAAATAGCGGTTACGATAAAGTAATGTCATATATAAATCGCAGAGACAAAGACAATTAACTGAAGTATAAAACTGTTTGTTTTTTCAACTATAAAGTTATATGCATTTTATTATAAATAAAGCATTAAGAGTAATAACAATAAATCAGATTTACTTCCAGATCAATGTAATGGTTTTAAACACATAATCCAAATTGTAAGTTTACACCTTATTTACTTATTAAAGTAGCAATTGATGCCCATAACATACATCTGGATAACTTATGCAATATCTTTCAACTTTTTCGCCTAGTTTTAGACCTAAAACTACATTGCTTATAATTAATTCGATAATATAGAGTGGCTATATTATCGACCGGATTAGAAGGCACCGATGAAAACGATTGATATATTCAAACTATTCAAATATAAACCTAGCCTAATCCACCTAATCTCAATCATTATCAATACGTAGTACGTTTGAACATGGTTTTAACATCACACAAAAATCATCTTACCAATCATAATCTTGTTGCTGAACCACCCTCGTGCTCATAGAATAACTGGATAGAGGGCAACTCTGATCATGAACGTGGTCCCGTATTTTGGCGCCTTTCGTAGACATACCGGAAACTGCCAGCAGAATAGGCGGTCTACTTATTTTAAATTTTCTTCAATTTTTGTCAAATTCTGTACTTATAACATAAACAATGAACGCACCTATTGCTGTAGTTCTAATACTTGTAATTGTTAAATTTGCCCGTACAAGCAGATTTCAAAGGACCGATTTTTAAACGAAAACTTCAAGCAACAGAACTAAACAAATACGAAACGAATAAATCCATTATAATTCACTGAAAAATATAGACCATAATACAAAAACTAAACAGGAACGCGGCATGAACTTGGCGAATGACATTTTCAACTATAGTTGCCGTGGTCACAAACATTACAAACTTTGAAATCCTAGTTACAAACCAATTATGAAAGAGATAGATATCGGTTAGTTTACGGTATATCTATGAGAGGAGCCAAAATAGTTTTCTCCTTGAATTCTAAGAGCCGCCCACCCCTGCTCGTGCTATTCCAAAAAAACGCATGCGTCAACTTTAGGTATACGTACTATAGCCCGTTTCACCCTAGCTTCGAAGTATTGTGCTTATGGGAACAACAGTAAGTTTTGCTAGACTTAGGCTAATAGATACTTTGTTATAGCAGGTTGGTATTATGTACCCACGCTAACTTCATTGTTATTTATTACTGAAAGGTTAGACATTTTAGCTGTCAATCTTATTTTTGAATTTACATGAAAATGCAATGAAGTGCAAATATGTACGAGTTCAATAGATTATTTTATCAGTTAGACGAACACCTCCAGAACGATGTTATACAAGATTAATCTATCAAAATGAAATTCATAAGACAATCATAAGCAGCAGTTAAATATTATTTATTACTTCAGAGATTAATATATTTATAAAATACAGTGTGAAATGGTTCAAACAGGTATATTCACAAGAAATTACAATATATTTTCATACCTCAACCTTAAATAAAGCAAGTATTCTTTATTATTCCAAGAATGATGGAACTCTTGTATATTGTAATTAACTCTCGGTGTAAAAACAATAATACGTTTAATAAACACAATAGCCATACATTACATTAGAATAAATCTGTGTGTGACAACTTAATTTGTACTTCAAAACTTGTACAACTAGCGCCACACACGCCAACTTGTGTAACTTACATGTACAATAATGTACATAATAAATGTGACACGTCAATAAAGAAATCGATCTGTTTACAGATACTAAAACAAACAACTTTATAAGAATCAGTTTAATCAATTGACATTTCTGATAATTAAGATGATAAAGATGTACCTGGCAAATGTGTAATAAACTGAGTCATGCTGCATTTCGTCTAATTTCCACATACACTTTTTTTTACTTTAAAACAAGGTATCAGAAAGCGTAATAAACATATGACAAAAGATACCTTTCATAACTTGCCTGATGTAGTTTTTATAAACAACTGATTTGCTCATTAATAGATAGAAATGAAAGCAAAATGTGAAAACAAAACACTGAAGAACATAATATAACTAAGGGACAGCTCATGAAGAGTTGAAACTGACAGGTGACTGTCAGGTAAATATTACTGATCAGCTGATCAGTGATCTTCCTAGGAGAAATCCCGCCGAAGGGCGTAGCAACAGCGCTGGTCCCAAACAATAATAGTTTTATACAAATTGTTGTAAACTAGCAAAAGAGGGCTATACTCCATAAGATCCAATACTTCGAAGCCAGTATGAAACACTATAATTGTAAAGTTTGGACTTCACAACTTCTGTCAAAAATAAGATTATTACTTTCAAACATTGTGAACGGACGCATTTAAACAACTTTGTTATAGATGTTCAATGGTGACTCGTTGCGAGTTGTTCATATTAGGAAGAAGGGTTGATAAAAAAGTCCCTTTTCTCGCAAAATTCTTTTTTAATATAACTAAATAACGACCGGTTTCGGGTCAAAGTCCATCCTCAGGTTAAGCTAGAAGGATATCATATAGCTGTATTACATTGTTTGTAAATGGAATAGTAAAAATACATAAGAAATTGTTAGACTTAAACAAATTATGCTTTGTTATACTTTAAACACTAATTGTAATTCTAAATTACAGCTACTAATTTTGAGGTTGTGAATGTAGCTTTATAGTTAAATAGTAGTGAATACCTTTCACACATTAATGTTTGAAGCGTTTATAAATAGCGCTCGTAATATAGTAAAAAAAACTTTTTATTTTATTTTACTTTTATTTGAATACCTTAAATTGTTGTTTTAATATGTAGTTCCTTATTGCATAAAATATTAATTAACCGCTATTTAAACGTAAAAGATGATTTCTCACGACATCTTACGATTTTTCGTAGCCAAGATCGCGAATTTCCTATTCTCCAATCTAGCAGCACTGCCTACATGACTGTTTTATTGTAAAATGAACTGTTAGTAGTAGTTTTAGGAAGAAAATGTCCAGATTAAAGTTGCATTCTCATTTATTTCGAATTGATAACACGCAAATTCAAGATATTCCGCATATTTTATAACAAATCTCGGTAACAATATTTCATAATATTCATAAAAATTAATAACCTTAAAATTAAACAGTATACAAATTATTTATTAATAAGCAAACAAAAAAGAAATTACACAATATTCTATGGGAAAATGCACTATTGATCATGTCCAGAATTAATTAACTCTTGTTCATATTTGGACGTTAAGTGCTGCTGTTAAATTTCAATACATATTGAATATGCTAAAAATATTTTAATTAATATAGTCTAAGAATTAGTATGTAAAGTGTAATAATAATAATCATCGTACTCATATTAAATACAATATTGGCTTCTTCTGCATGATTGGTAGTGTATACAAAATATAATGTTCAATAAAAATATTAAATCGAAATTACAATTTAATTAATAACATTCATAACATAATCAGTTTCCGATTAATATTCATGGACCATAATTGTACAGCGATAACACCTACAAGAATCATTTGCGTACAAAATTATTATAAAAATGTGTTTGCTCTCTATCCAAAAATATATTCCATCTACTGATATATAAGACGTCCTTTTTACCTTATGATTAAATAAAATAATAATAGCGAAAAACAGACTTCTCTAACAGACTGGATATTATAGATTGTTTTCTGCTAACACGATAGAAGGAAAAGTTGCTGTTCAAGGTTGCTTTACCAACCAGAATTTGGTGGCTGCTGTTGTTGCTGGTAACCTTGTCCTGGAAAACCCTGAGGCTGCTGTGGGAAACCTTGGGGTTGCTGCGGGTAACCTTGTTGCGGATATCCTGGAGCTTGCGGGAAGCCACCAGGATAATTGTAGGAGTCTGTTTAAATTAAAAATTCATTGAATTAGAAATTACCACAATAAAGCAACCAAAATTACAGAAATATTTTTGAAACATGTGGAGTGCCTCTGGGTGGAAGTTTAAGGCCCACTTTGTTATTTAAAATACAGAGTATAAGTATTGTAAGAAATTTTTGAATGGATAATACTACTCTCCAAAAACCGTTTTAGAAAAAATTATGATACAATTATTACACGAATTTATTGAAAAAAAAAGAACCCGTATTATTTGTGTCTCTAACTATTGTGAGTTTACAGTCTCTGGCATTTGAATTAGGACCACTTATAAATATTATGATTTTGGGGTAAAATTTAAAAAAAAAAACAGTTGGTAATGTTGGCAATGTTATTATTCAATTACATCTAACATGCAAGTGAGTATAATTTGAACGCATGTTTACTATTTGCTTATTCCTCCTCTGTGTTTTATTATTTCCTCAATCCTTTCTGGCATACTGCCAATGAAGCTTTTTATTGTTTTTTTTTTTATAGTTTCGTCGCTATTATGCCACACATCTTGAATATATTGTAATTTTTCCTTTATAGTTGAATTTCGTCGACGTACGATGTTTTCAAGACATTCCACACATTTTCAACTGGGTTTATGTCTGGTGAATTGCCTGGCCAAGGTAATACACGCAGATTTTTAGATTCAAGGTACCGGATTAGACTTTTTGGCATATAACACGGTGCATTGTCTTGCATGAAAGTATATGGTCCTTGAGTCGGATCCAATGAACCAATATAAGGTATTAAATAGTTTTGTAAAAAATTTTTATATTGTTTTTGTTCCATTGTTCCGTGAACGAAATATAGTAGTCCCGGTCCTTCCGTCATAATACACGACCAAACCGTTAGAGATGGGGAGTGTTTAATAGATTTGATGGTACATGCTTCTTATAACGCTCTAGGAAAAAGTAAAAAATGTAGACAACCATTAAGCGAACTATGAGGATGAATTTGACCAAAAATACAGATGATACATGAAACTTCCCTTTCCCCAATCTTCAACTGTTCACGTTGAGAGAACTCTCCCGTCTTTAGAAGAGCTATTTTCTCTGTGGTTATATCGTTCTTCTTTCCCATTATGGTAATAATTGACCGCGAAAATAGACGCACAGAAATAAAATTAAAACTCTTTGAAATGTAATTGAAAATGTGTGGAATGTCTTGAAAAATACCGTAAGTACACAAAACTCAACTACAAAGGAAGGATTGCAACAACATATTGAAGATGTATGGCATAATAGCGACGAAATTTTAAAAAACAATAAAAAACTGCGTTGGCAGTATGCTAAAAAGGATTGAGGAAATAATAAAACACAAAGGACGAACAAGCAAATATTAGTAAATATATGTTCAAATCATACTTACTTACATGTTATATGTAATTGAATTGCTGAGTGTAGAAAGAGTACAAGTCATGTTTTCTAGCATTTTGTGATTATGACGTCATTCGACAGTTCAGGCCACGATACACCATTAAGTGCATAAAGAATGTATGATGTAGTATACCTTATAGACACAAATAATGCTGTTAACAATCATTGAGTGCAGAAAAGGTGTAGGCCATTGACTTATATCCTTTCTGCATTCAATTTTTGTTGTGAGTAAAAGGTGGCGCGCGTTTTGCTTGCTTTTTGACAGCTGTACAGAGTTAGGTTACACCAGTATGTGGAGATTGTAGCTTCTGCAAGCAGCAAACGCAAATGGTTGATTCATGTTGTAGATGGCAAAAGTACAATAAATTTTAAGGACTGGTGGCCTAGGATTTACAAGAAAACAACTCTATCGGTCGAAACCTCACAAAGAGGTATATCACGAGACAGAAATGTTTCATTTAACATCAATAGTTTCCATCAGTTCTCTTATTGCAAAGACGATGGAAAAGGTGTAGTGGTTGCAAAAGATTGTATCAATGGTTTCTCAACACACATTTCGGTTGGGACTTCCCGACAATGAAAGTGAACCTCAAGAATTTTGTTATCCAACAGGAAAATTTTTATTTATTTATTTAGCGAATAGTATCATTCACTCAAAAGTTTCTTCGAAGACCGGGAACGGCCTGTATACGCATTCCTTTACTTTTTTACTTACTTGGATAAGGCATTGTTCCGTAAGGATTATAACCTTGAGGCATCGGTGGAGCAGCAGTGTACGATGGATATGGGGCCGTAGACGAAGCTCCGTAAGGTATAGGCATCCCCTGTACATACACTGGATAGGGAAGCGTTGTTGGAACTGAACTGGTTTGAGGCTGGCTCGGAGTTGAAGGCGCAGCTGGTGAAGGGGTAGTTCCGGGCGTAACACCTAATAAAACATATGTAAAACCAACACTAAAATGAGAAACAATAGTTATACTTGAGTGGTATCCAGGTTGCGCGGGTGGTACAATAGGAGCTTGTCGAGTGGCAGCTTGCGTTAAATCCTTCATCAGTTCTTCTTTCTCAGTCTTTCTAGCGAAGCAATAATCGGAAATCTTATTCTGTGCAGAAACCAGGATTTGAGTAAGATCGTTGTAGAATTTAGTACCCTCCTTAACGTTATTATTGATATCCCTAAAGGCATCGTAGGCTTTCGCCAACTGACACATCATCTGTTCGCGACCGCCCGTTGTTGCACCTCGTTCTTGCACGAATTCGTTATTGGCAACCTTTAAAAACGAAATACATCAACATATACAAGATGTAAATATTGTAAAATACGCAATTTACCTGGATCCTCTCTAATAATCCATCCTGTTTCTCGATACTTTCCTTAACTTGCCTTTGAAGCGGCCCAAAAACTTCACCCAATGATTCGATGGATAAAGCAGGTTCATTTATGCTACCATCATTCGCCAAAGCTGATAAAAACTTACCCTTCATGTCTAGGGTAGCACTGGTCAGCTCTTGTTCAATGGCGTCACGATCTGCTTTAATGGTATCCACCTGCGACATTACAGAGTTATTAAAGTCTGAATAATTTTCTTTAACATCTACATACCTCAGCCATTAATTGCCTCAAGGTATTCACGGCTGATGAATTGCTAACTGTACCACCATTACCGGACGGAACTGAACCCTGAAGTTCAGAATTGGAACCGCTTAGAAGGACTATGCCTTCCCTATTAGAAGCCAATTTGTCTCTTACGATTTTATCAGCCTATAAAAGATTTGATAAAATGTGTTTAAAATATTGATTCTGCTTAAAAGACGCGCATTTTGCAAAGAAAAAAACTACTACGACTACCAATTTGTGAAATATAAGATATATTTAGCATATTTTTGTCGAGCTATAGTAAAATCAAAGATACCTTTTCAGCGTTGGTAATAATTTCCCGGTACTTTGCGGAATTCGCCCTGAACATCTCCGTCAATTTTTCAGAGGGCGTCCTAGTCCATTTCTCCTTGAATTGCTGCCTTAGAGAGTCATCAGCTTGCTTCTCTTCATTCAACATTCTATCGGACTAAAAGGAAAACAAAAACTTTGAATTGTAAATGTTGCAAATTTTAAACAACATACCTCGTCCAAAATATCCTTATTCCTTTTCAAAAGCTCTGGTAAATCACTTATCATCTTATCTAGCTCGCTAATTCCGCCCAACTCCTTTACCTTTTCTGCCTTTTCCAGCAAAGATGGCGGTAACATGTCTCCATCAGTAACTTCAATGGCGGCCGGTAAATTCAACGACGCTAAGACGCTATTCAATACTTGGGTGGATTCCCTCAATCTGCCGATTTCTGCTTGGGTAATTTCAGATTTGCGAAGATCATAGGCGGCCATGGCTTGATGGACGACCACCGGAACTAGTTCGCTAAACAAATCTGCATTTAAAAATAACACTTAATCAAAAAAAAATATATTGGCTATGAAGACGTGCAAACCTTTGAAGTTTTTGCTCATAGGATGGGTTAGTGGTAATAATTTCGCTGGTTGGGCTTTCCCAATTGGATCCAAAGTCTTAATATCGGGAATACGTTCGTGGTAGATGAAGTCGTTATCTTTCTTGGCTTCTATTAAATTCCTTTGAGCTTTTATGGAGATATCGTTATATAAATTTTTTCCTGAACGTTGAGCTGATGCTTTGAAAAGTTCGATAGAGTGCTAAAATTTTGTTAATCTGATTTTAAAAACTGAGAAACATTGAAAATTGAATAGCGCCCAAGCAGATCTGCCGAGTTATTACTAATAATCTTATTTTTCAAGGAATATTAAGGATTTCAGCCAAATTTCATTATACTCAAGCAAGTTATTAAGTAATGTTTAAATGTATTAAATAGTACATTTAAAAAAAAATATATATAAATTATATAGAGAAGAATTTGATATTGACCCATGTTTCAATTTTTACACAATAGGAAATCAAAGACCCCGGTTAAATAGCATGTCTGTAAATTTTCTCGTGAAATTGAACAAAATTTCGAATAAAATTGCAATTACTGTATCATTTTAACCTTAGTTTCGTCCAAATACATGTACAATTACAAATAATAATAATTATTCGATTAAATATCAACCACAAATACATCTTTCACGGAAACGGTGCTCGGTTACGTGTTTGGTTTTTGCTTTGAAACTACGTTTTTCCAAAATAAAATCGAATGGAATGCGGAGAAGGGCTCAGTTGACGACTGGCATCCTCTTTAAACCGGAAGCCCTTCAAAATTTAAAAAAGAAATGCAAAAAAAACGATTCCTTTGCCACTTACGCTAATATCGTGCATGGCGATACATCACCTAAACAAAATGACGTCATCAAAGAGCGCTGTGGCCTTGTTATATCGGCGGTAACGCATATACGTCAATTTCTTAACGTAGTACAGACAAATATATCCTTTATTGCCGGAACTGCCAACTTAAATCATCCGCGAAATTTAAAAAGTGTTCGCTGTAATGACAACCACCTTATTCAAATTATGGATAAAAACTAATTTTACACATCAAACCTTTGTTACACACTTAACATTTAATCTTTTTTTAACAGTTAATAACCTTATAGTAATAGCGTTAAGTAAAATGTTAACTGTGTAACAAAGATTTGAAATATACGATTTTTTTTATCCGTAATGTAAAAAAAGCGACTATGACCATTGAAACGTCATTTATTTAAATTAATCTCCACGAGTTTTATTAATGACTAAAGACCACTAGGCTTAAGATTGGTTTAATTTATTAATAATTCATACTATAACAAATATGAATTGTATGCTTCAAAAATAGCTGAAATGTCAAATGAAATGTTTTAAAGAAAACAAATTTTGGTTTGATATACATTATGTTTAGTTAAAATTTAAGACATGATATTTAGCTGAAATTACATGCACTTTTCAAAAAAGCTATATTTTAATTTTGTCGATTTTTACGCGCCGTATCAAACAAATAATAACTAACCAGATCTGACTTTTTTGCCAAAACTAATAGCATAATTATACCAAATATAATTTGTGCTGTTTTTTTTTTTTAATGAAGAATTAATAATAATAACAATAATAATACAAAACATAACCATGTACGCCAACGACAACAAAAGGTATAACACAAGGCAATTTGAATTTTGTACACCTCCAAGACATTGCACATCGCTTTTTGAGAAATCTCCCGTTTTCAGCTTTGGGAAACTGTATAATCAGCTACCATCCCAGATTCGCGATATAAAAATATAAATGAATTTAGTTAAACATGTAAAGAATTTCTGATTAATAAGTGTTGCTATTCCTATAGTGAATTTTGTAGTGACATGACTTAATGATATGTGTTGTTACATTATATGTCTCTTTCTTTTTATTGTTGACAATTGCCCATGTCATTCTTGTTTTTGATTTTATGCCAAATAAACATTATTACTATTATAAATTATTAAAATACCAAAATTCGAATAATATCTAAAAATAATTCGAATTCTGCCAATATTAAATTAAATTTTTCACCCCAGTATCCCCCTGCAAACAGTACAATATATATACAGCGTATCTCACCGGGAACTGCATCGATCGATATATGAAAGAGAATACGTTGGAAATTCTGAAAACTTGGTAATATACTACAGTCTACATGTACTATTAAACTAAAACATTTTTAATAATCTGACACATCCGGTTATACCGGAAATATCTGTCAACTTTGTTATTTTAAATGGAACGCCCTATATACCATTACATTTTTGAATTATTCATGCAATTTTAACGTTTGTTTGGTAAAACGACTATGTTATTATTTCTAACCATATTTTAAATATATTTTTTTTAATTTTTGACGGATGGACTGTGTTTGGTGACGATTTGTGTTTTTGTAGATATCGAGCGGCAAAGGTATCGCATGTTCTTGATATCACTTTATTGCATACTCCATAATTAATAAACACATTTAAATAATCTTCGTTCGTATAATTTAAACGTGCCGGCATTGTTTATAATTGAAAACTTTGTGGCATTTTATCATTGCTGGATTGTTCCCTAATGGTCATGGCTAACTTAGATATACGGAATATTTTAAAAAACTACGTAAGCTACATTCTTATACCGTACACACATCGGTGGGCACTTTTTTATAAAAAAAATTTACTACAATATACATTTTCCTAAATACAACTGCGGTCAAAATAATAGCAGTGGAACGCTTTGTGTGAAACAAATGTAAATATTTCAAATAAATGGAAATATTTCCCCTTTCTGTTGTAGAATACTATTACATGATGAATAGGCATGATAAGCATGTGACGATCTGTTTGAAAGAAATAACGGTATATTGTAATTTTAATGCAGTGTTATGAAAGGACACATTCAAAGCAGTCAAAATAATAGCAGTAGTCACTTTGTTTTTGGTCTTGTGTGGTTGTGTTATTTATAGGATGAAATGAACTTTGAATAAAAGTATGTTTAAAACATTTTCATTAAATTGTAAGACATTTACGAAATAATTTCTTAATAGTGGGCCGTTGTATGGAAGAGAAAAGAAAAATAATTAAAAATCTATTTGCACAGGGTAAAACCTACAAAGAAATGTAAAATACTATCGGTTGTTCAGCTAAAATGATCGCAAATGCACTAAAATATAAAAATAAAGTAGAAACGAGGGCGCAAATCCACTATGTCGTCCCGGAGCGTGTCTCGTTTGGTGCGACACTCCCAATTGCATCCCATGATGCACGCTACAGAATTAAAAAAGGAATTAGATTTAGTAGCAAGTGTAGAAACAGATAGAAGATTCAGAGAAAATAATTTAAATGCACGGAGCCCACGAAGAGTGCCACTTAAGAAAAAAACACATCTTGCACAGAGATTGAAATTTGCCAATGAACATCTGCAATGGCCTCACGCAAAATGAAGAAATATCCTCTGGTTGGATGAGAGTAAAATTGTACTTTTTGGAGAAAAATGCACTAGACAATACGTGAGGCGTGGCCCCAACACGGAATATGACCCGCTGAACACCATAAACACCGTTGAACACGGTGGATCCAGCATCATGGTTTAGGGCTGTTTTTCGTATTACGGTGTAGGTCCTATATATCGCATAAACGATATAATGGACGGTAAAAAGTATGTTCATATACTGGAAAGAACCATGTTGCCATATGCTACAGAAGAAATGCCGATTAAGTGGGTCTTCCAACAAGATAACGACCCGAAACATACAAGCAAACTGGCAAAGCAGTGGTTTCGGGACAACAAGGTTGAGGTGATGCAGTGGCCAGCACAGTCCCCCGACCTCAACCCGATCGAGAATTTATGGCGAGATATCAAGAAAGCTGCTTGGGATGTAAAACCTCCCAATAATAATGATCTCTGGTCAGTAGTTGAGCGCGCATTGTACACGATACCTAATGAGAAATGTCAGAGTCTCGTTAATTCGATGCATCGCCGTTGTGCTGAGGTTATATCCAAACAAGTATTTTCAACTAAATAATGTATCCTATTATAACCATTATTCAGAACCTTTAATGAATTCTAACTTATTTTAGTTTTTTCTCCCCAAACGTATTATAAAACTGTTCTAATGATGATGCACTGCTATTATTTTGACCGACCAACTTTTCAGTTATTTTCCTAAGAATGTGAAATATACTTTTAAACTGGAATTTATCGAAACTTTTTCTTAAATATAAAGATTTGTAGAAATTTGCTTGGTTTAAAAATAATGACGTTTACAGATTCCCATGAAGAGTCTTTTGTTTTGAGGTTTGTTTTTCTTAGATGACCAACACTGCTATTATTTTCACCGCAGTTGTATCTTGAAAAGTATCAATTTTAGATGCGTAATGAATATATTTATAAGGGCATTTCACAAAAATCTTAAATTATCTCAATTATCAATATTTTTTATTTCAAAGCATTTGCTCCAAATTTCTCAGGAAAGGAATTATCTGCCATCCACGCACTAAGTGGATACGCTGATACGTGGAGTATACCTAAAACTTTTTCATCTGGTACAAACTTTATGGTGGCCACTGTATACAATATTTTGCAAATAATAACTTAAAAATTCTTTGAATTACACGTAAATAAATGTTTATAAGAAAGCGAATTCATTACAATAATAACGCAAAGATTTCACCAATATGACGAAGTGTAAACGGTCATTGAAACTGCTAACTTTCTCGCACGGTATATTTCATATAACGTTAAAATCTAGTCTATCTTTTGTAAATATTATGGGAAGCAAGTTTATATTGACAAAATCACAAATAAGTTTATCCTAAGTACTAAGAAATTAATCAAATGATAACAATATTAGAAAAGCGGGTATTATTATAACATCAAGATGTATGTATGAGTCAGAGAGTGAAATGAATTACACATACACTTGCCTAATAGTGCATTGTCTTACTATTTAATTACATATCAATATATTTAATACTATATTTACGAAATATGAATCATAAGCAATACCAAATATTTTATCATATGGTATTACTGTCTGTTTGATTAACATTTCACACAAAAATAAATCCAGCACATACCTCTAACCAGGCTATTTCCTTTCCAACAGCTTTGTCATTCTTACACACCAAACTTTGATAATACAATGCAATTGCACGCATTGCTGCTTGTTTCCCGGCAATCTAAAAATGAGAAATAAAACCGAACAGAATACAAATAAAAAAGTTATGTGAGAACAACCATATTTACCAAAGGTATCCAATCCTTGTCCCATAAATTCTTCAAACTGTCCCTTTGAAATATTTTCAAGCATTCAGCATATAATTCTTCACATTGTTGAGCCAATTTAGCAACTATTGAGTCTTTCATACTATCTACGTTGAAATAAAAAGCAAATAAAATCGTTTGAAAGAAATATCGTTGGAATTAAAAGCAACATACCATGAATAGCTTTTTGAACAAACATCTCTTGTCCTTGAGCTAACATCAGACTAGACAATGCTCCTAGCGTATCAGGATTTAAATCATCCGTTGGATCTTGTTGAATTTGTAACATAACCGTCGATTTCAAGTGATTGTAAATACCAGCAGCTTGCTATGTAAATACAAAAAGAAAAAAATAAGTTAAGCAAAAGAAATATTAAGGTGGAATGAAAATTTAGCCCACCTGGAATAATTTTGCTGCAAGTTTGAGAGCTTCATCACTTTCGATACTCTGACTAGAAGCAACTGCACTTTGCAATGCGGCAATGTTAAATAAAATGCAGATTTTTTCATAACTAAGCGATGCAATTGCTAAAATAATATCGATAGAAGCAACTATAAAAATAGAATTATCTGTACAGCTACTTACTTAAACTAGATTTGCTGCCGAATATTGAACCTTTGTCAAAAGCATCTCTCCATTTGAATGGTATTTGAATTTCCTGAGGGGGTATTTTCTGCTCTAAACTAACTAGCTGATCGTAATAACTACAAAATTAAACGATATTAATTCATTTTAACAACATTCATGATAAGATTACCTATAAACAGTATCCAACGAACTCTCATACTTCTCAAAGGCTTTCCATATTCCGTTGGTTCTTAACTTCGCCAATTCGTTAATCGCATCGCTATAATCTTCAGGTTTATCGGCGGTACTATATCTCGACTGGATAATATTCTTTAACGGCTTTACTATGTCGACTTCGTACGGTTTTTTTAGCGGTATCGATATTAGTTCTGCCATTATTTTGGATGGTTCTAACTGTCACTGTCAAATCGGTGCACCACCTAGGAGATCGGATGATTCAACTCATTCCTAGGCCCGCGATTGGTCCAAATGGTCACGTGTTTGTTTGTCATCTTCAGTTTTAGATTGGTTTGCTGTCTTCGTTATTATTCCTTCTTTTTTGATTCGATTGCAACAATTAATACGATTTATTGAGCTAATAAGAAAAATAAAGAATTACATGAAATTTCCTTATCGAATGTTATCAATACGTTTACTTGTATGATATTGCTCTAACCACTTATAGCCTTATTTACACGTTTAAAGTTCAAGACCAAGGAATATTAATTTTAAAGTTTTAGAGCATGCTAGCGCCTAAACGATTAGAACTACATGGTTACGATTTTCAAAATTCAGAACTATTCGTCTTAATCTTTAAAGTAAATTAAAAATTGACAGTCATGGGTGCCTGCTCCAATCAAAATGCTGTGAAATTAGTCAGAAAACGAAAACAGTTCAAATTCTTTAACCAATCAAATTGTCTCTAGTGTCAGCTTTCTCTATTTTTTTTTAGGAACAAAGTTGACTTTCAAAAGGCGTATATTTCGATATAGAATAAAATTAAAAACAGTTTACTTCGATTCCTTCGATTACTCCACCCATATTCCATGGTTCTATGGTTAGTTGTGTTGAGAGAAGTAAAAATAATAAATTTCCAAACTTTGAAGCGCTCTCTGACGCCCAAATGGGTAACGTGTAAGAATAGCGGTTTTCAAAATTGAAAGTACTCATCAATTTTTGAAACACTTTGAAATGTGCAGCTTGTGGATTCGATCGGATTACAAATAGCTGGGTAAACATTTGCGGTGGAAGGTGATTAATCGTAAATTTCAAGAATTAGAAAAGCTTGCTCTTAATCGTTTTAAGTTACGAATGTTTCAAAATTTTGACCGACAAAATTTACGAAGAAAAGAATAGGTACAATTGACAGGTTATTCCTCGCTTTTCCCGTTAATCACACTATCTTGTCCAACAAAATATATGGTTATAGGTAGAAAATTGTCTTTTGAATCGCAGTTAATTATGTATCATGAGACGCGTATTTTGGACATAGACAAATTCAAATTCAAAAGAGTATAAAAAAATATAAAAATTATATTTTACTGCAATAAATACAAGCACAAATAGACGTTACAAAATTGTATAATAAACAATACAAAGTTCTTTTTCTCAATATATGATTCACTCTTCATTGACAACCGTTGGACGCGTCCAAATTTCCTCTCAACTAAAAATAATAGAATATTGGTCTCCAATTCAAAAAACGAAAATAACTTAAAAAAGCATACTTTCACAAAGACCTTCATAATCTATCGAACAAGTAGTTCCATCCGGACAAGAGGTGCATGGTTTACCGCTTTTATAAACCGGCTGGTTTGGTATATTTCCGGACGGGCCGTAGTTACAGATAAGGTGTTCTTTGTAGGAAATATTTGCGCCTTTGGATTGCTGAAAAATTGCTCTAGCGCAACCTAATGGTAAATTAAGGATTTAAAATGAGAAATGGATGAAAAAGGAGGGAGGATTTCAAACCTATTTGGTTGGAATCAGCCCAAACTAGTTGTGAGTAGTGTCTAGCAGGATGAGCTCCAGTAGTTGGCCTGAAGGAAGAATATTACGAATTAAACGACGACTTTTATTTCTAGAATTTGATATTACATGATATAACTGGAAACTTCTTTTTTGTTAAAGAAAACCACTTCACCATACCAATCCACAACTAAAGACATCTCGCTATTGGTAGCTAGGTTACCTCGCGCTAGATTTTGTCCCACAGGAAACATTACTAAAGGAAAGCATATTAAGAAGGAGATGTTACGAATATGTTGATGTTGGAACATCTACCTGTGTCTCTACATCTATCGTGAGCATATATGCATTGGGCAGACCATCTTTCAGCAATATCAGCCAATTCATCATTCCACATCAAGAGTCTCATATTTGAAGCAGAAGGTTGGGGTCCTGGATTGCCCCTTGGCTCCGCGCCAAGGGCTACCTTATTCCTAACCGAATTATGGATATCTAAGATGACAGCCTTCTCTTCTGGAGTGAATTTAACGTTCACATAGCCTTTACAGGATGGACCGATTGTGCCTGCCTACGAAATTTGGATGTTTTAAATGTGAAGTTTGTCAAATTCCTCTATATATTACCGGATATTTGCATAACGTGTGAGATCCACAACTTTTTCCTATGGTATAGCTAGTGATATTCACACAACATAGCTTGCAATATGGGGAACTGTTACTGCGCACTTCCATACTCTGCAACCATTTTTTCGTATCGGTTTTTGTAAGCAATTTTCGCACTTCTTCTGCACTTAATTCAGATGCGCATACATAATTTAACAGAAAAAGCCAAACTAGGGTTTGTTTATCGATAAAACGCATTGTAATAAATTTACTTAATGGTATAAAAGCAGTTGCGCCAAATAAATTTGTTTATGTTTGATTTGACAAATACATATTGATTTTCTGACGTTTTGAAATTTACTTTGACTTTAATAGTAACCATAGACATTTTTTTGATTTTTGCTCTAATTGCCATAACTCTATTATTCCTAATTTCACCTTATTCTCTTTTAATATTCAAAACATAGTAAAAGAAAAATAAATGACAAGAGATTGATTAAAATAGTTACATTTATTTTTCAAAATTTGCTTCCATATACTACTACATTTACAATAAAATCAGCCTGTAATTGAGCATCATTCATTACGTTATAGCTAAAATCCTATTATTAATGAAACAAAGGTAGTAAAGGGATACACAATGTAAGAAGAAAATACCTTATATATCTACGCATTTCATATATATTTTTATAAACTTTGAAAATTTACAACTTTACAAAATATTTAAATATGTTATCAGATAAGATATACATAGTTATGTTACGATTTTTCCAACGCGTAATACAGCTTGGCATAAGAAAGAAGCTAAAATGACATCATTAATACCAAAAAGTTTTGTATTATTCGTTAACGAATTTTAAAAACAGATATTTATTACTTCAAAGTGTTGATATGCTGAGATTTGTGGAGCGTTTTCTAGGTTTTTCTAATTATAATTCAAAGGTTATAATGAGTGTAAATTAGTTACCAGAGAATAAAATTCTTTCCTACCAAGCTGCATATTTTCGTGATTTGGGTGGCTTCCAAACTAAATTCTTATGGTATAAATCAGATTCCCAAATTGTGGATCGTTGTGAAACATCAGAATCTCCACGAAATTAAAGTTTGGGAATCACTGGTTAGATTAAGATGGAAATAGTAGCACAATGATAATTGCAGGTGAATCTCCAATAAACAATAAAAAGTCCAGAATACAAAAAAACAACTTTATTAAAAATTATAATAAAAAAACATTCTTTTTACAAACACTAGGTTTACTGTCTTTTTTTTATAAAATTCATGATTTTAGAATTTACAACGATGCAACAGATATTTTGATTTTTCGTCTTTCTAATGAAAATAGTAGTTTCTTCTTTGTTTATTTTCTACTTTCGTCCAACATAAACAATAAAATTTCCTTTGTAATTACAGTTTAACTCTTTGTTCTAAGGCTCAATTACACAAAGCTGGTTTACAAAATATTTTCTGGATATTTCATTGGAGAAGGGAATAATAAATAAATTGAAATAGGACATATGGTAAAATTTGCTCAATATAGTGGTGAGCGTGTGTGCAGGTGACGAATGCAAAAGCCTGCATAACAGAAAGACAAAGCAAGAGCTGAGGTAGCAAGTACTTTGGTAGTAAGACAGTAAATTAGCTACAACTTCATGTAATTGAGGCTAGCAAAAATAATTACTATATTATGCAATAGTCGAAAGCAAATTCAAAAGACAACATAACCAAATGAAAAGATGTACCATATTTCGCCATCTACAAGATTGGTAATCGAATAGTCAAAAAATAATTCTTTTTTAATAAATTAAAAAAAATATAATAATTAAATGCTTTACTGATAAGATTAATATAGTTTAGGGTATCTCATACCTTTTTATTATTTTTTTTTTATAAAAGATAAAGAGTACTAATTTTAATTAAATTTCTTCCAGCATCTTAAGTCCTACATGTTGATGTTCTTTTAAATGTCCTGCTTCTTTTTCGGTAGTATTTCTATGTTCTATGTTTTTGGAATTAAGATAACCTTAGAAATCCCAAATTATTTGATCCGGGACTGTACTTCAATAATTTGTGCTTTAAAACACAATAGTGTAATATAATTAACAAAAATGTTCCAATTTGGCCCAAAACATTATTAAAAATTGATAAATGTGTATAATAAATTATGTACTTAGAACGTCCAGTACGTTGAAATGGGTAACATTAAACAAATATAAAATTGACAATTATGACAAAAATTTCGTTCTAGGCATATTCGTTATAAATCATAATTAAGTTCTTTTTTTTTGTTCTCCTTAGTGCAGTGAACTATTGAAATATCACTTTTCAGGGGTTTTGCCGTGTTTGTTGCACTAATTACGATTCGCTGAACATACCGTCAGCTTCTTCAAAAACGAATGTATTCTTGTTGGTTATTTTCACTAGCAAGTCTATATTGAACCCCAAACTTTCTCCATTCTTTATTTTAGGAATTAATCAAATGTCCATTTATCTAGTTTGGGGACATTATATTTAGTTCTAAACTTAAAGGATTAACTTCATCTTCTCTAATATTTAACGCCATCTGCAGAGTGTTTTTCGTTTGGAGCCTGTTATACACACCGCGATTTATTGACCAATTAATTGAACAAGTTCTTGATCAAGAAATCGGTAGAAATACATTCTACAATTAGACAAGTTTTTAACGATCGTGAATATTCGTTTAATTTCGTTAATAGTTGAACGGAGGAATTTTTATCTGCATATAAAAATAGGCAATCTGATTTTGTTCAATGTTTTGGTAGTTTTTGTATAGGCACAGCTATAGGTGTAGTTACTTCAAATTATCCATTACAACAAAAACCACTAAAACAAAGTTCCTGGGTATTTTTTTGTTACTGGGTTGGTATTAAAACACCAAAGTTAGTGAGAAATCGTCGGAAAATCCTTCCCGGATAGCGTCGACAGTAAACTTTACTGGCAAATGAACAATTCTTATTGTATTCCCCCAATGTAAAAAAGAAACATTTCTATTAGTTCTTCCTTCAATAGTTTCATTACTAAACTCATTGAAAGTATTTCCAAGAAACGAGTTAGAACAGCCTAGTTTTATCGTAGATATTTAATTTAATTATTATTAAATATCATCAGACTCAATTGTTCTAGTGACATACTTGATCATGGTATACTGACCGACAGTAGTTCAGCTTCAAAACTGGCTGTAAGGAGATAATGATTGATTAGTAATATGTTAGTAAACTTTTGTCTAGAATTTTCCTAGATTTTTAAAGCTGAAATAACATTCAGGATTATTTCATTAAAAAAATTACTTTCTAATTGAAACGTGTCATACCAACTTAACGCAATATTTCGGGCATTTCGTTAGCAATTCGGAAGCACATAAACGTGTGAGTACTAGGTACTTTTATGCTTAATCTGGGCACCAAAAATAATATCTGTCAAATGCGTACTTCCCGAGAAACAAATGCCAACTTAAAAAAAAAGCCTAATCATTTTAGGGCAATACTTTATTAATTTTTGCCGTAAAATTTAACGGGGATCCCAAAAATGCAGTACAATATTGCATGTTCCATTAAAAAAAAGAACGCACTTTTTAAATTTTACGGATGATTTAAGTTGGTAGTTCCGGCAATAGGTAGTAAATTATCCGCGAAATTCTTCTTGCGAGATATCCTGTATGCTTCAATATAATTATAATCCGTGCTACTGATCCACAAGGGCACAATCTTCCGAGTCCGCTGTGATGATTCACCCTGTATAATAATAATAAGTATAGTTCATTTAGGGTTAACATTTTTAATTCTTTGTGTAGATTTGAGAGCATCAGACTAGCTAGTATCTCTCAAAAAAGAAGAATTTGGTGATCCAAAAAAATATACGAAACCCTTTATAAAGGGTATAGGCCAGGGGTTTCCTAAGTGTGCGCCCCGGGGTGCCGTAGAGAGTAAACAAGGGCGCCGCGAGGCACTCCTGCGAACGCGGGCAGACATAGCGATCTCGAACATTCCAGAATGAACATTTCGAAATGGCTCTGAAGCTAATGGAACTTTCTAGAACATCTAGGTCGTTCCCATAGCACATAGAATATTTCAGAAAAGTATGGAACTTTCGTGAAGTATACTATCGGACATTGCCGAAGTTTCGCGAAAGTTCTAAGTAGGTGGGACAACTAGTATAAATGCGGCACCACTTCAGCGAACCAATTCAGTTCCTAAATAACAATCGAAGAGTAAACATCTGAGGAGAAAAGTAAGCGGTTCTAAGACGTCCGCTACCAGAGGAGCGCCCGTTTTGTTTCAGTGTGTCGCTTTGTGCTTTCGTAAAGTCGTAGGAAAATGAGATTTTTATTAAATAAGCAAGTCGACAGTTCAAGTGAGAGTGATCAAGCATTGACAAGTGGTGGGGTAGCAAAGAAACGGAAATATCGTAAATACGATGATGACTATTTGAATTTTGGCTTTACTTCAGTAGAAGTAAACAATCAAAAGCGACCGCAGCGTGTGCTCTGTTTAAAAGGTCTAGCGACCGAGTGTATGCTACGAAGTAAGCTTAAGCGAAATCTCGATACCAATCACTCTAACATGGTTGGAAGATCTGGCGAATTCCTTAGTAGCAAGTTGCAGAAGAGCTTATTCTACCGGCTGTTGTTGACATGGTTAATATTATGCTGGGAGAATCGGCGGGAAAATTAATTTCAAAGGTACCTATATCCAACAACACTATTAGTCGAAGAATCCATCGTAACTCTGGATCTCAATGATCAATTATAGAGTAAATGAAAGGCACGGAATTTGGTCTGCAACTTGATGAAGCTACTGACAGTAACAAAGACACACACCTTGTTTGTTATGTACGCTTCCTGGACGATATTATCGTTAAAGACCTTCTGTTCTGGAAAAGCATCATTGGAAGCGCAAACGCTCAAGACTTATTTGAGATGCTTGACAAGTTTATAACCGAAAATGATTTGGATTGGGAAAAGTGCATCGGTATGTGTACTGATGGAGTTCAATCAATGTCTGGTCGCTATGAAGGATTGCAGGCGCTTATTCGCAGCAAAGCACCGCGTGCTATGTGAACCCATTGCATCATCCATAGGGAAGCACTTGCATCAAAGTCGATAAGCTCTCAATCGAATTTCGTATTAGAACGTGTCGTAGACGTAGTAAACTACATAAAAACTAGGTAACTGAAAGCCAGATTTTTCAAAAAGCTATGCATGTACATGAGAGCTGAATTTCACACTTCTACAAGAGGAAGGTCATGAAAACTCTAGGTACTTTGCCGAACCCGACTTTTTGCTGAAACTAGCGTATTTGTGCGATATATTTGACAAGCTGAATGCCTTCAATCTGTCTCTGCAAGGCAATAACATACACATTTTGAAACTTTTGGAGAAGGTTGTGGCGAAAAAGCGAAAAAGCTGCAGTTGTGGATAAGAAAAATCAATCAGGATAGCAGTCAACATTGTTTCCCTGAATTGCACAAATACGTGACCTGTAATAAAGTCGTTGTTTCACAAGATTTGCTGTCCCTTTTCAAGGAACACCTCCCAAAACTCACTGACTGGTTTGCAACATAATTTGCGGAAGACAAAGTCGAGAAATTTGCGTGGATCCAAGATCCCTTCCGTGCTCAAGCTCCACCAGAATTCACTTCGCAGGAAGAATATCTAATTGAACTCTCTTGTGATAACAGCCTGGAAACAAAATTTGCTTCTTCCATCGATAAAAAATTAATATCCAACTCTGAGTTCAAAAGCTGTAAGGATCCTCATTCCCTTTGCGACAACATATTTATGCGAAGCCAGATTTTCGGCTGTAGCTGTAATAAAAAGCAAATTCGCTCAAAAATCGATGTGGAGCGAGAAATGAGAGTGGTAGTGTCAAATTTTATTTATATCTTACTTTTTTGTATTTACATGTTTTAGTTTGATGGTTCTTGTGATTCAATTTTAATAAATGTGCGCTTCGCATTGTGAGGTTCATCTTAAGAGTTGTTTTCATATCTGTGCCTGATTTATGTCATTGTACGCATATTTTGAAAAGGGCGCCGGGACAAATTACTAAACCTGTAAGTGCGCCGCGGACTGATAAAGTTTGGGAACCCTTGGTATAGGCAAACAGAAGCCATTGAAGAAGAATATTGCAGTATGTAGTTAAGCATGGGCCTTGACGGTTGTTATTTATTGCATATATACCTTTCATATTTCATTTCATTGAAAGAACTTTAATCATCTGTTTGGTATTAGAAATTCACTTCGTGCATCTAAGGTTATCCAAATTCCAATTCTTAATAAAAAAATAATATCTTCATGTTCACCTTCGACCACTAACTAACCAACTAAACATTTAATGAAAGAAACACGCAACGAAAAAATAATTACTATATTAACATCTGTAACGAGTCTGTAGACACACCCTGTAACTAAAATAAAATAGAAAACAAAAAAAAAAACTCATATACATACATATATACAATGCTTATCGTGCCATGTGCTTCTCCTTTTTTAAAGTTTTTAACTTGTCACCCTTTTTTAAATAAAAATAAAGACACAACATGTAAATTAATTAAAATTAAGTCGTACTTCATTGAAGGAAACGTTTATGTTCTTGACCATACGTTATATATTATACGAATAAAAATAGTATAATAATAATTGTAAAAAATGCATAAACCTATATACATATACAGAGTCTGTCGAAAAAATTGTACCGCTTGGAAAAATGCTCTATAACAAAATAATTTGATTATTTGGATTAATTGTTATATTCTATATTAATGATGCCAAAAATTATTTAAAAAAATAATTTACAACTAACTTTCTGTTAAAAGTTTTGAAATATTTTTTCTATGCAAATAACTGCAAAACTGTCAATACATTTTTTTTTATATTTCTTAGAGATTATAAAATGATAATACTAATTTCAATCAGTAATAATTAAATTTAATTTAAAAAAAATAGTGAAAACAAACGCAATTGTTGACAGAAATCAAATTATTAAATATTTTACTATTACAATGGACGCAGGAAATGAAGAAAACATTAAAAAAGCATAATAAAAAGTAAAGACGGAAATTACACAAAATACGTGTTTTAAATTGTAAGATCAAAGCTAAGACTTTAATTTTATGTAAAATTCATTTTATTAATTTTGATAAATTAATTACTTTTTTTTTAGTTAATTTGGATGCAATTTTGAAAATTATGAATTATTTGATTAATGTTCGTTAAATTTATTACAAGATGATTGTAAATGTTAACACAGGAGCACTTAGAAAATTGCGTATCGTTAAGATCTCCAATTTATAGTTTTCATGTTTAAAGTATTCATGTTGATCCCCTCTATCATTCCTCGGATTTTTAATATTTCTCTCCATAGCTTAATATAGACTAATAACCGAAGAAAACAAACATACATATATTCATTGTAGTGCACTAAGATTTAGTTATTAATTTAATTTGAGCAAGTTTTTTTTGCACGTTTTCTTGAAATTTGCGAAAGAAAACTAAGCTTTGATAAAATCTATTAACATTTTAGAAATGTTAATTACCACCAGATGGTACCACGAGTATTCTTTACCTACCTTCTTCTACCTATGAACCGTAGTTACTTCGAATAGAAGTAAACATACATTTTCCAAACGGTACGATTTTTTTGGCGGACCCTATACGATAATTAGTACAATATTAAAAAATTTGTACCACATATGGATTTTTATTTAATTTTTCATTTCACAGCGTGTGACCGTCGTTCACAGAAACCGTTCATTGGCACTAAGATTCTAAAAGAAACTAGAAGAGAAGAGAATAAAATATAAAAGAAGTAAAGGAGAAACCGGATGTAAAGGACAGAGAGATAAAAAATTGAGAGGAGAGGAGTAGTTAAAAAGGGTGATAGGAAAAGGAATAGAGAAGGGAGAAAAACGTACACACTACGCATAAAAACTAGCACATATTGGTATCCGTATCAGGTGGGTCGTCATCTGTGGACAATCGATGAGGTGTAAATGGATTTACTTGCACTGTACTCGAAGGTTGTGAACCTAACTCACTTAAGTTGTGCAACTGTTCCGTCAGTGCCATTGTGCCTTCTTCGACGACGGTAACGATGGCCCAAACGGGATCACCAAAGTAAGTTCCGGCCGGTGTGCACAGCCGCCATTTGCTCTGGTACACGCCAGGCGTTGACGGACTCACCAAGTCGATTGTGAGGAAGGTGCTTTCGCCAGGATGCAGGGAGGGTATCATCTTTCGGGTGTCGCCCATTCTATCGCCGTCCGCGCATTGAAGGTAACAACCTATCGGCCACGTTTCGGTGCCATTGTTGTAGATATTCCAAGTCTTTTGAAAGCTGGAATAGAGGAGAACATATACAATACAGAATTCACTATCTTCCGCGTTTTTTAGTAAATATCATGATAACACAATGATCTGACCCCTTTTACTCGAACAAGGCCGTAGCCTACATGATCGTTTATAACTTCTTTGTGGCACTTCTCCTCAGTCACGAAAGTCTAAAATTTCAATCATCATCCGGTTAGCAAAAATGTACGTTTAGTCCAATACCCAAGTTATTTGAACGACATAGCTTCTAGGAGACGGACGGTCCTGGGGCTCCCGAACCATTCGGGTCAGCAGGAAGTTTTCTTTGCTAGTTCTTTTGCATAGTCGACAAGACTGGGCATTTCGAGATCCCTCCTTATCTAGCCATTGCGCATGTACCAAGGGCTCCTATGATTGTTCTAAGCATCTTACTTGGAACTGCCTCCATTCCTTTCAGATGAAAACTACTAGCCGTAAACCACAAAAGGGCGCCGTATGTAAGGACAGTTCTCAAACAGGCTTTGTATATTAATAACTTTGTTTTGAGGTGCAGTGGCCTTCAGCAATAGAGCAGAACCATCAACTGATTCCTGGCCCGATAAAACTTCCCTACTGTCTGTTCCAGGTGAAGACGCTAGGTAAGTTGCTGGTCAAGTACGAGCCCCAAATAGATCACAGCAGTGAACGTATTGCAACAATTATAATAACATGTTCTACAAATAACCTACCTAAAAATTATTGTGGGAAAAGTAATGATAGAGTAGGTAAAGCGCCATATAATAGGAAAGATAGATTATGTAAAACACCGCATAATAGGAAACTAAAGACCCTGGTTAAATAGCATGTCTGTAAATTTTCTCGTGAAATTGAAGAAAATTTCGAAAAAAATTGCAATTATTGTATCATTTCAACCTTAGTTTCGTCCAAATACATGTACAATTACAAATAATAATAATTAGTCGATTAAATATCAACCACAAATACATCTTTCACGAAAACGGTGCTCGATTGCGTGTTTGGTTTTTGCTTTGAAACTTTGTTTTTCCAAAATAAAATTGAATGGGATGTGAAGAAGGGCTCAGTTGACGACTAGCATCCTCTTTAAACCGGAAGCCCTTCAAAACTTAAAAAAGAAACGCAAAAAAACGATTCCTTTACCGCTTAGACTAATATCGTGCATGGCGATACATCTCCTAAAAAGCGTGACGTCATCGAAGAGCGGTTAGCCCTTCTAGTACCGGTGGTAACGGTTGAACCCCCATTTCAGACAGTTGATTTTTTAATCGAGAATAACACCAGTGGTTTTTCTTAGATAGACAACGAAACCGTAGATACCGTGTCTGAATACGATACTTGACCCGTAGATATTATTGAAGATTGAAATACCGCACATTGTGTGCTATGATCCAATGATGTCCGAGGATGCTTTGAAGTAAATCAACTTATAAAATTTTTTTTTAGTACATATGAACCGTTATTTGCTATAATTGCATTATTAATTTTGGAAACTCCATTTATTCCAACATTTCGTCGCCTTAGTGAGAAAAACATGTAACTCGATAACGATATTGAGGATGAGAATATTGCGGAAACGCAAGAATATGAAAGACTTGGTGGAGCTTATACAGATGTTGAGCCAGAGGATAATCACGACATTCCAAGGTATTTGGCAAAAGATAGAACAGAGTGGTTTAGATTTCCAGAAAATACAAGGCGAAAACGCCCAAGGGCCAATATACAAAGCCACGATGTAGGTCTTACAAAATTTAGTTCTGATATTTCAACAATTAGAGATGCATTCGTGCTTTTTATGTCTCCGGATATATTAAATGCGATTGTAATTGAGACAAATAAAAAAGGTCATGCAATTTATGATAAATGGAATGATGAACACCTCGACAAAAACAAAAATTGTACCCGTTGATTTGACAGGAATCGAAGCATACATCGGGGTCTTTTGATAACATTTGGGGTCCTTTGCTGTTCTAAGGAATTTGTCCTATAATTCCTGCTGCAATGCCAAGAGATCGCTTCAAACAAATAACAGCTTTTCTGCGATTTGATAACTTGAAAACCAGAGAGCAACATAAGGCAGAGGACAAGTTGGCTCCGCTAAGAGACGTATTTGAAATGTTTGTCTCCAACTGCAAAAGATCTTCATTCACGTAAAATCTTTCTTTTACAACTGGGTAAAGAACTAATTAAACAAAATGTTGTTCGATGATACAATAATAAACAAAATTAAATGTTAATCAACATCAACACTTCACTAGAGGAAGGTGCCACGTTTGCCAAAGGTCAGCAGATCGAAAATGTAGAAAAATATATACGACAAAGCTAGCAAGTATGTTTATCCACAACATTTCTTGACTCAGCTAATTTGCAATAACTGCAAAAATAATATTTAATTTGTTAGTTCCTTAGTTTTTACGTATCGAACCTTATCGTTTTTTAATAAGTAAGAATAAACAATGCTCTGATGTGTTGACATTTAATTTTGTAAAGATCGCTATAAATAAGGCAAACATTTTTGAAGAATGCTTGGGATCCATTCGGACCCTAGTCCATTGTTTGTATAATTTCTCACAGCCAGTTGGTAAAATTTCTTAGTAATTTTTCCGAGGGATCTTGGAAATCACAGCGATATATCCGAATTTGATTCCTTTTACAAAGAAAATTAATAAAAACAGCAATCTTATAGCTTTGATTAAGAAAACGCAAGTTTTTCGAAGTAATAAAACATATACAACACTTACGGTACATTTGGTTCTATGCTTTCTGATTCGCAAGCTTTGGGGTCGGAAGCCAAGGCCATTGATGGTAATTTCTGTGAATTCTCCACGTCAAAGTACGAACATATCGCACCTTGCAAATTCCTACAACAATAATCACTGTTGATTACAAAACTGAACCTTATTAAAGGGAATTCCTCACCAATTATTCATGTCTAGAAAAAATGCCGCCGTGGAATAATTCAAATGGCTGCCTAACACTTTCTGTAATTGTTGTATAAGCTCATCTCTGTCTGTAGTACCCATACAGCTGAACTGTTGTAAAAGACTCTGTTCGATATCGATACCACCACCTGAACCATCGGTTGGTCCATTGTCAACGTCCATGGCTACGTTTTTCTTTTTGTACTAAAAAATGTTAAAAACTGAAATGTAAAGAAAAAATATATCATAATAAAATGAAAACAGTCTACATCGCCTTACGACAAGCAAGCTTAATTATATTACATTAATGGCTAAAAGCTTAAATCAGGTTTTGCATTCAGTATTGTACTACGATATCGATAAATTTAATAAACAAAATATGGTAAATGCAAGGCTCCACTGGCATATTCAAAACTATAAATTATAAATCCTACAAACATCAGACTGACCATACTAAGGTCAATTACATCAAACAGCAAACCAAAACAACTAAAATGCAGTGAAAATTTGTTTTGAAACTAAATTTCTTTTGATGATAATTAATTTCTATAATGTTTCAAGAGCGTCTAACAACGAACGACAAAATATAATTACTGCTACATCTAAGTGACTCTTATTTGATAAAAATAAATGAAAATATGTTTGAATTTCAAGAAGATTGCAAATTCCCAAAATAAGTACTTCATCACTAACCTCAAAATCCGTCTTGCTAACAAAGGCGATGAAGAAATATTCAGATATTCGGATTACCGACAAAAAGGCTTGTGTTGCAAATGTAAAAAATAAAAATAAAAAATAATTATAACCACGAAACTAGCCGTATGTCACTTCTTATTGGTATTATAAAAATATAAAAACCATTTTTGACGATTGACATGACAAAATTTTCTATAGTCATGTTTACGTAAGACAAAATTATGAAACCATAAAGTAAACTGTCAATTATAACAACATTTTTCAAAATGAAATTCTATTTGGTACATTCTATAATTAGAACAGAAAGTAGAGCAAATCAAAAATCACTTAAGATCGATTATGATTTAGATATGGTAATTATAAATCCTAATAAGAAAATTGTTAAATTGTAAGTTGTGCTTCTACTGTCAACAAAATTAAACGGAAAGAAGAAATTTTTCAAAATGATTTTTTTTACTAATAGCTTTCAATATTTAATTTTTTTTCGTGATTTGCGCTTCGAGTACAATAAGAAAAAAATTGATTTAATATCAAGTAATGAAATTTTATGTGGAATCTAGAGATACACCTATTTAGCTTTAGATAAATTAAGGCATTTTTATTTTTACCTCTAATAAGACCTATCCTGTAATAATTTCATAAAATAAAATGCGCATGCGTAAATACAAGGGGATGAGTTCGCGCCACAAATAAAATATAGGGGATTAGCTCAGTTTAGTTTCGCTATCATTTCTGTTCAAACTTTGCGATGAAAACACCTTCATACAAAATATAGGGCCGTGACAATTATATGAGGTGTCTTACGTCCGAATACTTCGATCTACATCGAAATTGAAAGTCGGATTATTTTTTTTACAGGGTGAGTTATTAGAAATAAGAACGATTTTTAGTGGCAATGATAATCAAAAGTCGACTATTTTTGAAAGTCGTGGTTCATTTTTTATCTGTCATTTTTACACTCCGAATCAAAGATTCTGAGTGAATTGTCTCGTACAAGCGAATCGTTTCGCGAATCATGAACGGTAGTAACCAAAATTGCAACAATTATATTGTACGCGATAGCAATGTCTTCCCGAGATCCACGACAATCCAGAGAAACAACAATTACACCGCAGCCCAACATTGGTCGCACTTCCTCAATTCCAATAAGGGTGGAATGGTAACGCGCGTCTCATTATCAACGACGGCGAATCACTGCAATAATTTGCGAAAAACTTTCGAGAAAAACCGCAATAGCTTACCTCAAATTGCCATCAAAAGGAAAGATAACGAATCACCTTGTAGTACGAACACTGAGGTATAATTTTCATTTTTGTTTTATGGTGTGAGGATTGTAAATGAGAGGAATGCAGAGGTTTTTTGGAAACTGTAAAAAAATTGGGCTCAACCGGGATTTGAACCCGGGACCTCTCGCACCCAAAGCGAAAATCATACCCCTAGACCATTGAGCCGCTTCGAAAAGTTTTAGAGATTTAAAACATGAAAATTTACAAAGTAATGATTGGTGCTCTAATTCCTGTATTTTCATTATAATTCTAGGTAGTACTGTTAAATGGTAACTGGGACACTTCGAATAAAATCCCGAACATTATCGCGGAAATGCATAATGTCAACGTAGAGGAGCTACAGTCTTTACAAAATACCTGTTCGAATAGCAAGCAGATCAAGCTGGAGCTGAACGATTGTGCTACACCGAGTCCTCTTGGATCCGACAGCGGCATCGAAGCGGACTGCGCTGACGGCAATCTATCCTGGCTTCTGAATTATAAAATTCATGAACTGCCGCCGGTGCCCGGTACATATTTCTAGCACAATCGCCACGAAATTTCGCACATTTACCTACAAACCATCGCACACACTTCTCATTACCGCTAAAACTCTAATCAACTGCACTTGTTTAATAATATTGTTGACAGTTTCACCTGTTTTGTCAATAATCGCCTGGTAATTTGACGTTTAACTTTTTTGCATAGTGACGGCGAGCCTACTTTTCAATTTTCGCCCGTACATTTTCACGGTTTTCGTCTTTCACGTTTCAGACTGTCAATCCAACGATCCGCCAAATTATGGAAATCCTTGCGGTGGTGACAACCACGTGCAGATTCTCAAACCTGATTGCAAATATGGTCAAGTTTATACTTCTAGTCATGAGTCAAAACAGATCTACTATCAACAACCGGTACAAAATGTAAGTCCAACATGTTATCTTTTTACGAAGACATTTTCAAAGCATCGATCTTTTTTAATTTATCATCGATAACATCTTTATTTTTTAAAGAAGTATGTGATAAACGGAACTATATAAAAGGAAATAACGACAGAATTATTGAAAAACTTTGAGTTATTCAGCATTTAAGAGCAGCAAAAGTCAAACTCAACAAACCGATTCTATTTCTTCTTCGTTTCTTCCAGATAAATATTTCGAGGCAAGAGAAGCAAGCGAATGTGACCACTTCTTGTAAAATTGACGACGTTTCGAAGACTCAAAATCACACCTATAGGTATACGGGCCCGAAGAAGCCACCTTTCACTTACACGGAGTTAATAGAACATGCGTTAAATGAAAAAGGGGAGCTTACCGTCTCTGGAATTTATCAGTGGATTTCGTAAGTCTATTTTCACTTACTATATTTCGCTTACGAATGTTTTATGTTTGGAAAAAAAACTTTTTTAGTTTAGTAGATTTTGTATGGTTCAAGATTAAGTTTACAATATAAGTAATTGTATGTAGATATGTTTTTTCGAAAAAAGGTTCAGTAAAAATGTTCAAAAGAAAAAGGACAAAGTGCACACACATCATCCAGCAGCACCATTTTTTTTCTATATCAGTAGTCTATATCATTTCTGGAGGGTTTAAGTCTGAGTGACATGCCTTCTTTTGAAAAAGTTCATCAAAATTTATAGGAAACCTTATGGCTTCTATAATGTTTTATGATTACGACCTGATAGAATTCGCAAGCTATAACATGGAACTGTGAAAAAGTATTCTTTTTTTCTGTTAACCATTTTATAAATATCTCCTTTCTTGTTAATACTAGTGGACGCCTTAATATTATTTGCACATTGTGGTGAGACGCATTGTCTCTGACAACAACGGTGTCCCTCGGCAGGTTTGGTAAATGTTTCTAGTCTGATCTACCATAGTTTTACATCCAAATACTTGCTTCTGCAAGTATGGGTCTTTGTTCTTTAGATATATTTTTTAAGAAACCCCTTATACTGTCAACAATCCAGTTTTTAAAAATTGTATGGCCATTCTAAATAGATGTATATATATATATATACATATCTCTGAATAATCGGGAGTTTTCACAAAAATATTCTTACAATTAAAATTTTTCTATTACTTTGCGCACATCTGAATTTAAAACCCATCTTTTTTTTTAATTTTTTGCAACGACCCGTTCTATCTCATACGGTTCTCATGTAAAACACTTATATATAACATTCTTCTGGAAGTTATTTTTAATTTCATACTCTTGTAAATTAGTTACTGCATTCGTTCTTTATTGTTTTTTACGAGGACTTCAAAATTTATTTTCTTCAGGATTGGTTTCTGCGTTGCCTCCTTCAGCAATTCTGTCAATCGTTCACATTGACACTCCATTTGCCTTACTTACACATTCTTTTATATTTTTTTGTGTCTGTTCTTTAGTCTTATATTCACAAACATATAGGTAAGCATAAAAAAAATATTTTACGCGTTTAATTGAGAACTTTGTTGCCAGTGAATCCATTTTGTTAGTCTATACACAGTTTGATACTTTATTTTTTGTGTATCCTCTTTTCTTAGCAACTTATGAGTCAAATGCTGTAGGTACATATTTAAGGAATTTGACCAATGTCTTTAGATAAAGATATAATTATTAATAAAATTATAAAATATTCTAACCAAATTGTTTAGGTTTTTGCAACAAAACCTTGTTTGTCCCTATTTCAATGTAAAGCTTTATTTTAATCAAATAATTACTTTCTCTATATTCAATCCCATCCATATTTTTTAAAAATCTGTAAGCTGCAACCTTTAACTTAACCCAAGAAACGAGACATATCAAATTTTGGTCCTGGCTTTTCACTCTTTATCGTGTTTATTAAACGTCGTGTAATTCGAAAACCCTAAAAGCGTATTTATATGCGGTAAATCTGACTTGTGTATTTGTGGAATGGTGAATCGTTCCCACCAGCTGGGTCCGTCAATAGTCAGTACCTGGTACCGGCAATCTCGGATACGAAACAATAACCCTGATGGTGTAGTCCTACCTTTCCTGAAAGGGGTGGACGGGGGTTCACGATGTCGTAGAACGATTGCTACGGGCGGTGGCGTTTTGGGACCCCTGATTCAGCCCCGATTATGACAATTAAACGTTTCTAACAGGTCCCGATCCGCTTGAACGCAGAAAATCGCGTGTTATTCGATTTTTTATGCTGCTTATGGAGGTGACCAATGTTTCGATTTTTCTGCATTTATTGAAGGTTAAAAAAAATATATCTATAATTATTAAAAAGAAAATGCATCGGCCGGGAATCGAACCCGGGCCGCCCGCGTGGCAGGCGAGCATTCTACCACTGAACCACCGATGCTCATATTAATATAATTGCTTTAATAAGGTATTTATACTGAATTAATATAACTTTAAATTATTTTAAATGAAATAATAAATATACAATAAAATTTATCATATCCATTAAAAATGTTAATTCTAAACCATAAATCGACGCATTTTATGTGTATTGTTTAGAACTAAGACTTTTCAATAAAGCTTACCTTACATTAGAAAAAGAAACTCAAACTATCTGAAGTAGTAACAAAAACCACTGCGCAATTCAAATATTATTAAATCAATTATTAAATTTGAGAAATTACTCTCAAAAAATTCACGTAAAAAATTATACACAACAAAACGGAGACACAGTTGTTATAATTGTTTTGGAGGAAAGAATGAATGTTAAATAGGTTTCTATAGGTATGTTAGAATAATGCTAAAGTGCTTTTTGTAACATTATATTTTCAGTTTGTGTTTTCTGAACCGAAAAACTGTCTCGAGTTTCGTTTTAAGCAACGCGCTTGCATAAGGTTTTTATTATAAGTGATGAAGATACGACCAAAATGTAAGATAAAGTTGAGAAAATGTTGCCACCAAGACGAAATCCTACTTCTTGAATTTATGTTTAGCGTCTTTAAAGAAGGAGACATAATACATAATTTTGATTTTAAACTTAACTTTTACATTTACTCTATTTTAAAGAAACAAAATTCAAAAAATTTTAGAATATATAATAAATCTATAATCGTTTCCTTGTCAACATTTTTTACCTTCTCCAAACAAAGAGGTATGCATATTATTGCTTTGATGTGAAAAATTGAGTTTTTAAAATAAAGCAACTTTCGTTAGTACATCTACTGTAGGTTGAAATATTTATATCTTCCTTATACAATACAAACTCTTTAATCCGAACTAATTAAAACACAGGTTTAAACAGATAAGTTCGGATTGCGCATATTTTCGGATTACTGGATAGTGAATACATTTTAGGTTTTACGTATTAATGAGAAGTAAAAAAAAAAGCTAACAATAAAACAAAAAAGTTATCTTGAAAGATATTTATTAAAAATAAAAAAGAAAAACAAATTAAAAAATACATAAATTAAAACATACATTTCAATGATCAAAAAAGAAATTGGTGATATGTGTTTGTTTTTTGGTAGCAATTTCTTTTTTTAATGCATTCCGACTGCAGTGTGCGGAGCAATGTTACTTGTTGAGGAGCTAAATTATTTTCACAAGCCCACCTTAAACACGTGGCGAAACATTTCACAGCTTCTTCATGCACCACAAGCTTAACTGTTGGCATCTCTCCATCGCTTTCCTGATTATAAACATTCTCTTCACTTTCTGAATCAGAAGCGACTTCATCAATTATTTCTTCTTCAGTGAGAAATGCTCCGTCTTCATTTTCCCCTTGTACCCATTCCTGTACATCCTGGTCTGATACAGCTTCACCAATTTTCCCAAACATGTCCTTGATTTCAGCTAGCTCATTAGTTTGAATTTTATTGTATGGAAGGAATGTGCTTAAAGGTATCATCTTCATCATTATAGTCTTCTTCACTCTGGACATCGTTCATAGCTAAATCGACATCTTTTTGTTCAGTAGTTAAGTTAGGACAAATATTTTTCCAGGAGTTTCTCAACAGCTCAGTTTTTACCCTTTGCCAGGCTTCGTCGAGCAAAAATACCACGTCTTTTAAATTTATTGCCTTTAAGATTTGTGCAATGTCATCATTAGATTCAACAATTTGTGAGAGAAGTTTCTTGCGATAATTAAGTTTAATAGCCTGAATCACATGTTGATCCATGTGCTGCAGAATCGGTGAACAATTTGGTGGAAGGTACATGACGGAAATTTGTTTATCATCACTCATTAGTTCTAAAGCATCGGGATGGCCAGGAGCATTATCCAAAAGTAACCCAGCTTTCTAAGGTAATTCCAATTCCTCCATTTTGTTTTCTACTGACGGCACGAAGTGCGAATAAAATCAGTCTTTAAACAGATCCTTTGTCACATAAGCTTTTTTTGCTCCCTTATAAATAACTGGTAACTTGCAGTTACGAAAAGCACGTGGCGTTTTTAACTTTCCCAAAACAAATAACGGTAGTTTGTGACTTCCTGACGCGTTTGCACATGGCATGAAAGTTATACTTTCTTCACTTAATTTGCTTCCGGGTGCCGATGCTTCAGATTTATTAACCAACGTTTTTTTTTGGCACCCTCCAAAAAAGCCCACTCTCATCCGCGTTGTAAATTTGATCAGAAGTTAGGCCTAATCTCTCAATTGTTTTTAAGAATTTAAATTTAAAAAATTCTACTACACGGAAATCATTAGACAGCTTTTCTCTCGAGACACTTAATTGGCGAATTCCATATCCCTTTTTGAACTTCTGCAACCACCCACAACTGGCGTTAAAGTCTTTAATACGTAGCTTCACAGAAAAAAAACTAGCTTTTTCACATAGCGTGTCTCCAGAAATCGGGGTACCTCTAGCACGCTGTTGTAAAAACCAGGTATAAAGGGCGCTTTCCATATTAGGATGTTCACATGATTTCAGAGTTTTTCTTCCTCCAGGTCCGTTTTCAGAAGTAGAAGCGACAAAATTAAAAATGTTGTCTTTATGTTTTTTAATATCCGTAATATTAGATTTTCCGACGTTATAAATTTTAGATAATTGGGATGCCGATTCACCTTCATCTAATTCATTTAGAATTTTTACTTTTTGCAATAGGGTTAACGTGTGGTGTTTTCTTTTTTGCGACATGTTTGCACGGTAGTGATATTCCAACTAACAACGATACTTTCGACTCACAAAAGGGATTTCCCCAAAACGGCCGGGGAATTACCCCCATAAAGCTAACCAGGCGTTATTTCTGGCGGTACTTTTATTTTATCAGCCGACTCTACAATCCGAACGACGTTCGTTAAACCGCACATTGTTCGAATTATAGTGTTGTTCGGACCATCGATTTGGACTACGTTATTTCGGATTACTGGATGTTCGAATTAAGGTGAGTTTGGATTAAAGAGTCTGTACTGTATATCTCTATTTAAAAAAAAATTGTTCTTTCTGTGTAGGTAAATCTGTAATTAAATATTATCATGTATATCTAATTACTAATTACTAGAGTAACCTAAACTTGCGGACTCGCATAGGCGTCGGTATTACGGGTTAATATAAGAATACGAAAAATTCATAAATAAAATTACTTGCTAATTATTCAACAAATTAGAGGCATCAGGATGTGAACTACTGTAAACTCGCATCATTGCATATGTTTTCACAGTTACTTCTTTAAACCTTGTGCGTCGACAAGAAAAAATATTCTTATACATAGAAAACAATCTCTCCACATCTAAGGAAGTTACATTTGCATGTAGAAACTGTTTTTCAAAATCACTTAAAAGTTCACTATTCTTACGGCTTCTAAAGTATTAAAATCGGGATTTTTCCTTAAAACATCTGCCAACTTTTGACTAGCGCATAATCCTGGCGTATCATTTAATGTGTGTAATTTATTTTTTACACTCTCCACTATGTCTAATGATTCCTGCAATGACAATTCAGTACATTGTAGTTTTCTGATGGCATCTAGTAATACTGTATAATTCGTACATATTGTTGTTAAATCTTCTAAAAGTTGAGGAATTTGAAATTCTCTTTGACTTTCTCTAACTGCTTTGGATTCATTCCGATTAAATCGCATTATAACTGATTGAATTTGTTGAAAATGGGTCAAATAGTAAGAAGCTGCTGTTAACCAAGTACCCCATCGCGTTAAAATTGGTTCAGGAGGTTCTGGAATACCTGGACAAAATTTACGAAATTCTTTTAAACGTTTAGGAGATTTACGAAACACTGCTTTAGTACTTCCAATCATCCGATCAACGTTTCCGTAATGTTGTCGAACAACTTCACCAACTAAATTCAAAGCATGCAGCACGCAGGTTATATGTATTAAGTTAGGAAATATATGTTTTAAGGATCGCCCAACACTTAACATCGTTGCTGCACTATCTGTCACAATCATCACAACTTGATCTTGGGCAATTTTAAATTTTTTCAAAGCGTTCATTATCACTTTTTGAATATTTTCCGCGGTACATTGTTGAACACGTTTGCAAGCTAACAAATATCGAGATGCTGTGCTCTCGCTAGATAAAACGCGAGCTATTACATTCACAATACTGTTTTTCTTCATATCGGTCGTCTCATCCACGGTAATCCATATTTTTTTGGAACACAAATCACGTTTACACACATTTTCTAGCATCTCTTTCATTCGCGGCAAATGATTCTGTAATTGTGTTTGTGAGGGTAATGGGTACTTTGGAACCTATTGTCGCCAAAACGTTTTAAACTCATAAATAAACTAAACCGGTAGAGAAGCAGGCATGTAGTGTCGACCTTGAATATAAATCATATTAAACCGCGCTGAGAGAGATTTCGTTTTAGTAGCGGTTGAGTTGTTGCAGAGATTAGTCGAACGGTCAAGGTTATGTACTTACGTGTCGCTTTTGAAAATATAGCTGGTGTTTTTTGTATGTTGTAGTATTATACCAAGTACATAATTAGTGTATCGTTTCATATAGAACTAATATTTACAACCCTAAGAAAACAATGCCTCGTAATAGATTTGCTACTAATGTATATAAGTATGTGTCACTTTTTCCCCATTTAAAATATGACGGTAGTGCAGTTTTTTGCTTAATATGCAATGTTCGTTTGGCTGCATTGGATAGAACTGATTGCCAGAGGCATGTCAATGGTATTAAGCATATGAGAAATGCAAGAACTGAAATACCTCATACACTATTCCTCATACATTTATTAATTATGTTTACCTCTTGTAATCTTCCGTTGTCGTTGGTGAGAAAAGCAGCTTTTAAAACGTTTTGGCGACAATAGGTTCCAAAGTACCCATTACCCTCACAAACACAATTACAGAATCATTTGCCGTGAATGAAAGAGATGCTAGAAAATGTGTGTAAACGTGATTTGTGTTCCAAAAAAATATGGATTACCGTGGATGAGACGACCGATATAAAGAAAAACAGTATTGTAAATGTAATAGCTCGCGTTTTATCTAGCGAGAGCACAGCATTTCGATATTTGTTAGCTTGCAAACGTGTTCAACAATGTACCGCGGAAAATATTCAAAAAGTGATAATGAACGCTTTGAAAAAATTTAAAATTGCCCAAGATCAAGTTGTGATGATTGTGACAGATAGTGCAGCAACGATGTTAAGTGTTGGGCGATCCTTAAAACATATATTTCCTAACTTAATACATATAACCTGCGTGCTGCATGCTTTGAATTTAGTTGGTGAAGTTGTTCGACAACATTACGGAAACGTTGATCGGATGATTGGAAGTACTAAAGCAGTGTTTCGTAAATCTCCTAAACGTTTAAAAGAATTTCGTAAATTTTGTCCAGGTATTCCAGAACCTCCTGAACCAATTTTAACGCGATGGGGTACTTGGCTAACAGCAGCTTCTTACTATTTGATCCATTTTCAACAAATTCAATCAGTTATAATGCGATTTAATCGGAATGAATCCAAAGCAATTAGAGAAAGTCAAAGAGAATTTCAAATTCCTCAACTTTTAGAAGATTTAACAACAATATGTACCAATTATACAGTATTACTAGATGCCATCAGAAAACTACAATGTACTGAATTGTCATTGCAGGAATCATTAGACATAGTGGAGAGTGTAAAAAATAAATTACACACATTAAATGATACGCCAGGATTATGCGCTAGTCAAAAGTTGGCAGATGTTTTAAGGAAAAATCCCGATTTTAATACTTTAGAAGCCGTAAGAATAGTGAACTTTTAAGTGGTTTTGAAAAATAGTTTCTACATGCAAATGTAACTTCCTTAGATGTGGAGAGATCGTTTTCTATGTATAAGAATATTTTTTCTTGTCGACGCACAAGGTTTAAAGAAGTAACTGTGAAAACATATGCAATGATGCAAGTTTACAGTAGTTCACATCCTGATGCCTCTAATTTGTTGAATAATTAGCAAGTAAGTTTATTTATGAATTTTTCGTATTCTTATATTAACCGTAATACGACGCCTATGCGAGTCCGCAAGTTTTGGTTACTCTACTAATTACTGTATATTAATTTACTTTTCGGCCTTTGAACTATGCAAAAACAACAATTTATTGTAAAATACTTCAATAATTCATTTTGCAAATCTCGTTCGTAATGACGTGAGCACATTTGACTTGTACCTTGATTGAATTTCAACAGCATCTAACCCATTGTTCCCTGATAATAGTTTAAACCATATTTTGATGTTCAAGAAAACGATAACGTATATTCAACAACTGCGCAATGTCTACCTATCATTTTCATGAATTAACACACTCTTACGCTCACTATAAACTAATACCACTTATAAATGCAACAAGCACTAATGCGAAAGCTAAATTTAAACTAATGAAAAGTATTCAAAAAAAAGGGAAAATAAAAATTTCAAAACAGAACGTAATACGCGATACTCGACGCCACGTAGAACGTAGCTGACGTCACGCAATCACGTGACTGATACACTGGGAAATAGGGATTCTTTGTAACTAGTTAATAAATAAACTTAACAGTAAATTACTTGTACGCCTATAAGCAACATTACTATGCTTGAGTTTTTGTCATAAAGCCGGTATAAGATTTTGTTTTCAACAATAATAGGATTACACCTAATTTTGGCGATAACACAAAATAGAAATCACCGACAAGTGACACAACTAGGTTGGTAATACTGAGTCGGTCTTTTGGCATTAATCTAAATCTATCCTACATTTTTTATGTTTCGCGGACGATTAAGTTAGTAATTCGGATAATAAAGATTGTTTGTATATGGTCTGTATGCATTGCGGCAATTAAAAATGCTTTAGTGGGATTCTAATAGTAACATGGTTCAAGTATTTGCTACAACTTTTTCTGAAATGTGTGAACCTTGTCGTTTTAATTTAATCGAAAAACATCTCCAATCTGCCATCTAATAATAGCGAATTCGATTTATGTACTGCACTAGCTCTGCACTGAAAATATCCAAGTGCAATTTGTGTATTGAGTGTTTTATTTTTTTTTTAACTTGCACGAAAAGTGCACTAGAATTTTTCTAGTCTGCAGTGACGGCAAATAAATCGAATTCGCTATATTGTTCAGTGGTAACAACAATTCCAATTTTGATTTAATTGCATATTAAGACTCAATTTGCGTTGATATAATTATGCCTTTTAATAAATTCCTAACATTTACTTAAAATACCATGATTAAATCTAATAATTCAACAGATATTTTTCGTTCTACAAATTCTAAATTAAACGGAAAGATCCACAATTTCCTTAAGCAACACCAATTCGGACCGCCTATACCCTTACCAAACCGCGATGCCTTTTTAAAATTCCATCACGCGACAATGCGAGTCGAGAAGGAACAGAAATCCGGGAAAAGACGTCAATATCATGTGCTCAATGCTATGCATATACATACGATGTTTTAACGGTATATTTCTGAAAATTTCCACGTGCCTCGTCACGGTACGACACAGAAAATCGCGTTTTACCGATTTCGGACGACTCTTACGCTGAACCATCCCTCGAAAGACTCTTGTACCACCCGGTGCCTCTTCCTGGATAATGAATGACGAGACTTGCTAATGCGAAAGCTCACGTCGATATCATCGAAAGCGGGTGTAATATTTGATAGAAGTTTGAAAGAAGGGTGTCCATGCACAAGCCAACGAAAGAAAAAAACTTTCGGAACCACCTGCGATCACTGGCGCATGAATGGAATTAATGGCCGTTCAATTGACCGTAACGGTGTGCTGCAGGTTCTGGTTTTTGCTTTTCTTACCGGTTTTGTTACAATTAACAATCACGACAAGGGTTGGATATCAGGTTGATGCTAATATTGGGGTAATTTCGTTTTCTTGCGATTCGTAGGTGTTCCAGTTGGAAATATCCGCCTCCAAGTGAGGTGACATAGCTTATTTCATAACAAAAACTATCCCGATTACACGTACATTACCTGACAAAATTTGTCGTAGATGTTTTCTTTTTCCTTTTATGACGACACTGTAACAAAAATATTTTGTACAGAATTTTGTTTTCTCTCGATTGATGTTTGAACATGCTAAATACGCCATCCTTAATACATAATTTAACTTCGCCGTTTTCTCGTTCATAGTATTGTAATTATCCGAATTCTTTTATGATCTTAATTTTATCTTTGCGATCTTTCCAGCGACCATTTTCCTTTCTACAAACAGAACGACGACAGGTGGAAGAATTCTGTCAGACATAATCTTTCTATCAATCCACATTTTCGTAAGGGCAGCAAGGCCGTTCATGGAGCCGGGCATCTTTGGACTATTGCCCAAAGGGAAGACAAGAAGACCTGGAATATAGTGGGTTTATATCTATTTGAAAAAAAGTTTTTCTTTCTTATTTGAAAAAAACGTAAATTGCAGAAGAAACAGCGAATGCAGCAATTTATTCAAACCACCCTAAATGACTGGAGCAAAGAGAGACAAAATGAAATTGAATTGGCGGCTGCTACGGCTAGTATATTGCCGGAAAATACTGACGAAACAAACGTGAGTCTATCGACTTATTTGTTGGTTTTGGTTAATTAGTGGTTTTGTTTCAAAACCTTGCAGAGTCACATTATGAAGATGGACATGGATCAGTCGCATCTCAACGGAAGAAAGCAGAACGTCGAAGTTGAGTATATCATCGACGTTTCTGGAGGTCTTGGAGGTAATTTCTACAACAGTAGTATCTTTTCTCTATAATCTTACAGCATGAGATATTAGCGAACGTAACAAAAAAACCAGTCCATGAGATGTTGACTAATCTGGTAGAAGTAGTAGCAATATAATCGCCTCCTTTACTAACAAAATATTTTCTATTCTATGTCGATACCAAGTTGTTTCACTAGGTATGTCGCTATTATACATATTCTGTTGTACCTGTTTCATATATAATCCTGGTCTACCAAGTACACAACCATTTACTGAAATTGCAGCATCAAGATAAAATATAAATAAACAAATGAAACGTTACAGATTTCTTCAATAGTATAAAACAACTAAGCGATTATATTTATAAAGCAGTTGTACGTAAACATTCAGAATTACTCAATAGTATCTTACTTCACCTTTCCATTCTTCTTGATATTATATCAAAGTGTGAACGGATGTTGTCTTGAGAGACACGCTCCCATTTATCTAAATTCGTTGGAGATTGTGGATATTGTATTTTTCGTCCAATGAAATTCGGTCTGTTTTCAATTGGCGAAAGGTTGGATGATAGGGTTGCTTACCGGATAATTCCCACACTATTTCCTCCTAAAGTTTAATGTGATTTGACACATAGTATGTTCTAACGATATTATGTTTCAAGATTGCAAGTACTGTGGGCAATATGATTGTCTAGGTATAACTTGGATTGGAAATATTGCTAGCTAAAGAGCACATATATAACTGCTCGCTGATTGTTGACACTAGGACACTTTAAGTCATCGAATGCGACGATCGTCCCAATTAGTAGTCCCGCGCTGTGTTTGTCTTCGCCAATGGAATGCCTTCTTCAACTGAACAGTACTAGTATGACAACCAATCCGTCGATCTCCTTCCCCTACAACATGTCTCCTTTCAAACAGACTTACTTGCTGATAATATGCTCTTTGACAACGATATGGCATTTTTACACAAATGCAACATATTACTAAGACCTGAGAATACTTTTAGGCTCATATCAGATGGAATGTTACTACTTTCTCGAGTTTCATTTATAAAAAGTTGTATGACTGCAATAGTTGTCAGACTGCTACACTTTCAGTAAGCGGTAGTGTGTATTTCCATATGTTTAATCTATTCTTGTACTTTACATTTACCATCAATTCTAATAGCACCATATTTTAATATAATTGTGTAGAGCGTATTTTACTGGAAATGTAACTAGAATGACAATATTTAAGAGTAAATTCCATAAAATACTCATGGTTTAAAATCCCTCTATAAGAATTAATCCTTTCCAGTTCAAATGATGTTTTATTAATAAAAAGGTAAATATTTTGGTCGATTTTTAGGTGCTAAAATAGTCATTTATGCAATGTAACGTGAAAAAAGCTTTCTGATTGTATTTATAAACGATTTCTTAATACATATGTTGCCACGTGCATTATAACCGTAAGAATCTTAGAAAGATAGCAATGGTGCGATATTTACTACTGTTATAAAGTAAGTTTTTTTTGTCCAGAATATCCTATAGGAAAAGATTTAAATAATTCTACTTACTGTGTGTTTTCGAAGAAATTATTCAATTTTTAGAATTAGAATTTATCGTAACCTTGCATTTTTACTTGAAATATAAATTCGTTTTATGTGTCATATTTTTAATACCTTCTTTATCATCAATTTTTCTACGAGGCTAGTGGCACAATGCTTAACGCTCTGGGCTATCAGTTTCGGGGTACCGAATTCGAACCTCGGGTTCGCAACTCTCAGAGTAAGGTTTTCCGTAGTTTTTCGTACTCAAAATTTAGCGAATGCTGAGGATGAACTTCTTGAGACGAACACCAAGGAGTATGGCGGTCATTAGGAACTAACATATGGTCTAAAACTATCGGGATGACGACCAAGGTTTCCGAAAAATGTAACTCTTTTAATTTTTACCAATATTTCGCTTTTATTTTAAAGCTTCATCGGGTTCATAAATTAGTTCAAATAGACAGACCAAACTTGTGAACGTAAAGATTTAACGATGTCCATCTGAGGGGCTATGACTCATTCATCGGTCATAGCTAATGAAGCTTCAAAGCGAAATATTGGTGAAATTTAAAAGTTACATTTTTCTGAAACCTTGGTTGTCATCCCGACAGTTTTAAACCACGCACCTTAAGACGCTCTACGGGTGTAGGCGTAATGATGTTCATGATGCCCTCTGTAATTGGCGAAAGCTGTTGGGGGATGTAAAGGCATGAATTATGATGAATTTATTATTATAACTAATAAGAATCAACAACATTTCTGGCTTATATTTAGTTTCATAATTTTTTTTCCGTCTAATTAGTTTTCAAGTTTTCAAATACAAAATGAGAACCATTTTAGTCCCAGTATTATTTTGTTCGCCATGGAAAATGCAAAATTTTTCATCTATTTTATCTTTTTCCGAATCTTCAAGTAATTGCAAATATTCTGTAATTTTCTCTAAATTTATTTACATTTTGCACACTTTTGAAAATATGCCAAACACATTTATTTGAATCAGAAACCAGTTATGTAAAGGGAAATAATTTTTAGTTTCCAATTCTACGTTAAATTAAAGGAAATATATTATTTTAAATAAGATGTAATCTACCATGTGCAAAAATACATATATAAGAAATAAAAAAGTAAGAAACGTAAATTATCTTGCGGTTAAAAAATTTTTCCATTATCTTCTCAAGTTAGTGCGACAGAAACCAATAAAAAAAAGAAACTTGTAATACGAGGTGTGGCAATTAAATAACCGGACTGGTGCTACAAAACATTTTATTGATCATCAATTACATTACAAACTTTGTCCTCTTCAATGTACTCTCCTTGCCGATCCCTACAACGCTCCATACGAATTTTCCACTGTCGAAAGCAGTGCTGGAAGTTCGTTTCTGTCAGCTTGTTGAGAACCTCCGTCGCTTTCGCTTTCACCGCTTCCACACTGTCAAATCTTGTCCCCTTAAGCTCCGATTTTACCTTAGGAAATAAAAAAAAAGTCACAGGGGGCCAGGTCGGGCGAGTACGGTGGGTGGTCCAACACGGTGATGTCGGATTTCGCAAACAACGCCTTCACAGACAAGGCAGAATGGGCTGGCGCATTGTTTTCGTAGAGCATCCAGGATTTGCTCTTCCATAAATCGGGTCTTCGTCTTCTCACTCGTTCACGAAGGGTAGTTAGAATCTCGTGTTTCACAAGAAACTTGAGGTTAATTCGTTGCTCGATCTGAACACTGCATTTTTCCGACGCGACGCTAGCGTAAGGACTTAAACGGACGATTGCTACAGCGCGACTGAGCGGCGTACAACCGTGCCCATCGAGCTCAGGGTGGGGGAAGCATCTATAAGCATAGACATGTTCAAACCTGCCGTTGCGTGCCCGCTGTTTGCCGATAGTAGCACCAGTCCGGTTATTTAATTGCCACACCTCGTATATACACCTTGGTAATGCAGATGTTGTCCGCAGACATAATTTTTGCAACAGATTAAAAGAAATACAAGCTTACTCTTTTTTTGCACTTAAACTATTGTCATATTAACAAACCAAATTTTGCAATCCTCTAACATGTTGACGTATATAAAATGAATGTTAACATATGTATGGTAACATTGGGCTGGAAAGGGTTATGCAATTCTATTGAGGAATGTAAGAAATCCCAGTGTAAATTGCAAATGAATCTATTAGTTCCTGTAGGGAAAGATAAATAAAGCAATATTTTGAAAGATATTGCAGATTATGATAAAGAAATGGCCGTGTCTTGTCGTGGATCATGTAAAATATGCTGTATGCGCAGTTTCCCATCGCAATGTGTATTGACCAAAATATTTCACAGTGATTGAGTTATTAGTATTTAGCTTTTTGTACCGAAATTGGAATCCTGTGTTCTCTTTTTTTTTACTCCTAATTTCTAGAGCACATATACAGGAGAAAATGTTTTATGAGCTGGAAATCGTTTAATCTTGTGGAGAAAATATTAAATATTAAGTTGCGGGGTGAGTAGAGATGTTACCACCAAGACTACAACGAAGGCTCTTCGATGACGTCACGCTGTTTAGGTGGTGTATCGCCATGCACGATAATAGCCTAAGCGGTAAAGAAATCATTTTTTTGTATTTCCTTTTTAAGTTTTGAAGGGCTTCCGGTTTTAAGAGGATGCCAGTCGTCAACTGAGCCCTTCTTCGTATCCCATTCGATTTTATTTTGGAAAAACGAAGTTTCAAAGCAAAAACCAAACACGTAACCGAGCACCGTTTTCGTGAAAGATATATTTGTAGTTGATATTTAATCGACTAATTATTATTATTTGTAATTGTACATGTATTTGGACGAAACTAAGGTTGAAATGATAGAGTAATTGCAATTTTATTTGAAATTTTGTTCAATTTCACGAGAAAATTTATAGACATGCTATTAAACAGGGTCTTTAATTTACTATTATGTGGTGTTTTACCTAATCTATCATGACTTTTTCCACAATAATTTTTAAGTAGGGTATTTGCAGAACAAGTTAATATAATTGTTGCAATACGTTCACTGCTGTGAATATGACATTTACATATATCAGTATTCAAATGGCTACGTTCGGTGATATAATTTAAAATACATTGTATTAAAACTGAACACAACAAGAAACGAATTTAGACATTTTATGGTTTCGAAAATTTTAGGCTACATAGAAAAATATAGCAACATGCACGAGTATCAGTTACCTCTCTGTACGTGTCCTCCTGTATAAGTGCTTTGCATTAAAATGTTTGTGTATAGAGTTTTTTTTATTTTATGAATTTAACTTGTTTTGAGTTCTTTTGATTGTTTCTATTTTCTTAATCTTTTAAAGATTCTTTATAGTGTTCTATCTTAGGTATTAATAATCTTCTTTTGTGGTATTTCTTCTAGATTTCCTCTGTCCTCCAGTGTCTAAAGAGCAAGTAGTGGAAGAATGCGGCCTGGGCGGTGATTATCTCATCACCGACTTGAACCCGAACACCCTAGGCTTAAATTTGACAGAAGCAGAGATTATAAGCGGGGCAAATTTATACGATGATCTGAATTTTCAATGCTACGAATTGCAGACCGAGTAATCGACTATTAAAGCGAAACAAAAAATACAAAACAATCCATTTGCATAGAAAAGTATCAAGATCACGTACAGACGATGTCATATACGAAGAACAACTGAAGATATAAATATATCGAAGACGGCTAAAACTTTAAATGTCGAACGTCAACAAAAAATAAAAAAGATGGGAAACATCAAACAGCGTTAAAATAAAAGCTTTAAAGTTTCATAAACTTGAAAGCTAACGCTAAATTTAAGTAAATTTTAATTTAGTATATTGTAAGTGTACTTATGTAACTTTTCTAGCATCTTTGACAACTATTGAATCAAACAAAAAAACGAACGAATCTAACGAGTATTTCTAAACACATTCCGTCCTTCTCTAGTTGGTGTATTTTTATACAATTTTTTCTAGAAAAGAAAAGGATAAAAATTGCTTGTATTCTTTCCTAATACGTGTATTATTGTTTCTTTTTCTTCCTCGATGAAACGAAAGGTAAACAAAATAGCATTTGAAATATTGATCAACAAAAAAGAGAAATTAACGGTATTTAAAAATTCAGTCTTCTCTAGTTGGATTTTAACAATGTCTAGAAATAATAACTGGCAGTACAAAATTGACAACCTAATACGTGTATTATTGTTTCTTTTTCTTCCTCGATGAAACGAAAGGTAAACAAAATAGGTTAATGATAATAATATTGTATCCAGTAGTGACTTGACCTATTAAGAATTCTTTATCTTCCTCTACTTAGTCTAGTCAAACTGTACAAATTCAATACTCTGTGCTGTAGCAATTAATTGACAAAAATCGATATTGATGATTTTAGGTTTATTTAGCCTAATTTAAAGGTATATGGCAATTTCCAGCTTCAAAGACAATACCACAGTTATAAAAACTACAACAGAGTCTTGCATAGTTCGAAACGTGTAAGAGATTCTCAGTCCTGATAACTATTAGATTTTTTTTTCCCTAAAAACAGTTTTCAAAAATACTCCACACACAATACAAGAACTTACCGAAGCAATTCAAAGTGTTATCCATATCAATAAAGTATAGGACTACAGGCACATATGCATGTAGGTAAGTACGATGGGACAAAAGTAAACTTGGACGACTGGCAAGCGACGTGGTAGAATCGGCAATATAAACAAGGCTCACTTTCGTACAGATTTACAGTATATCGTCCAGGTTTACTTTTGTGCCATTGTACATACATACGAGGGTGGGTCAATACGTCCGTGACTTTTTGAATTTCTCGCGTTTCAAATTAAAAAGCAACACTGCTCCCGTCAACCACCATCTGCCAATACACTACTGTCAAAGTTTATGAAAGCTGCTTCATTTAAAGTTTTACAATCATTGAAAGCAGACAAGGTCGTGCATTTTGATGAAAACGGAAAAAATGAATTTCGTGTGCTCATAAAGCATTATTTTTTGCGAAGGAAAACCATTACTCAAACCAAGGCTAAGCTTGGTAAATACTATGGGGACTCTGCACCATCAGAATCAATGGTAAGCAAACAGCTTACTGAATTTCGTTGTGGTCGCACAAGTATTAATGACATAAAACGATCTAGTAAAAGAAACTCAAAATGATAGTGAATTAATATTAATTAAACAATATGGCACAACCACTGCGATCTTCATCAATTCTGGCAGCATTCCATATTCATAGACACCCAAAGATATCGAAATATTTCTTTATCATGAAATGTAAACATTTTTCACAAATTTACATTGTACAAAAAAGGAACGTAATAGGATTACAATTTCCTTTGCATACGAAAGTTTTAGTTGAACGATCGAATGAAAATGTGGTGGACAATTTTAAATTAAATTAACCGCGCAAATCTAATGGTAAGATTCCTAGATTACCGACCGTGTACAGCGAAATGTAATTGGAGGACAGTCAAAAATATAGGCGGGAATATGATTTTTTTTGTAACAGTGGATAACGATCGTTGCGAAGTGTGATAAATTAATTTATAAAAAAGAAAAGAGCGTTTCAATGTGCGACAGAAAAGCGGCATCTCTACAAAAAAAGGATCCGTTTTCTAAAGGTAGCACTTTGGTACTGCAGCACTAAAAAGGTACTACAAATAGTGCTTTAGCACTGTTTCTGACAGCGCTGGTTTCAAGTTCCTTTAGAGAACACTGAGGCTGCGACATTAAATAATGGTTCTCTATTTTATTTACTATTCAATGCTAATTGGTTCTGAAACGCTTGCCATTGTGGAAAAGTTTATTCAAAAAGTTAAATTTAGTTGCTATTATATACATGAGTACTTACAGTATTGTTTATAGGTAACAAATTTAAAATATACAAAGTTATGCAACAAAGTACATCCTTTCAACATTTTGAAAAGTTTATAAGCTCCAAAAAAAAAGGGATTCATAAAATTTAAAGACATTTTAGATATCTATTCAAATAATGTATGATGAAATTTTGATTTCTAACAAAACATAACTCAAATACAAATATAGTGACATGGAAAACATTGGGGTCAATAAACATATCCAAATTTCAATCAATCCATTTACAGCGTTGTACGTTTATAAACGTACGATATGTATAAAAATAACCTTTGTAGATACAGTGTTCATGTAAAAAACACGAACACAAAAGATGGCAGAGTATTAAAAATCGAAAATCATTCCTTAGTAAGAGTTTTTTCCAAAGACATCTTATTTCAAAATTAAATTCCGTTAAAGATCTTAATTTAAGCTGCTTGCATTATTAAAAATTTACATATGATAACAAGGTTGCATAACCAAGTTATTACTAAGAGAGTTGTAAAAGCTACTAATCGAAAACAGATTAAAAAATTTGTCAAAGACTTTTGGGAACCCTTCTAGATATAATTATAAATAGACCTATTTAATTTATAAAAAATATATATGTACTTATAATAAACACGTGTAAAAATTGTATGGACGGATTTGTTACATTTGTCACTTATTATCTTATTAAATCTATTTAAAAAGTATTTAATAGATTAATCCAGTGCTAAACAAAGCACGTTTTCTGCTGCTAGTTTGAAAGGTAGTCTCTAGATAGCGTAAGATGTGTAGGGTCGTTTTCAAAGTAAGGAGATTGAAAGAAGGATAACTAGATAAAATCTAGATTCTAGAGAAGGATTATAGCCTCCTCCATACATTAAGAATTATACTTCATAACATAAAAAATTAGAAACTGCCTTCATATCATATTAGCTTTGTTTAGCATCGTGGTTACATTTTAACTTAATGTCTCCGTTTTGTGCATTATTTGTTAGAAACACCTCTTTGATACATCTTTGTACATACTTAAAGGCAAAATTCGGTTTATATGCTCTCAATAACTATTACGAAGTTTGCCCAGTTAATGAGTATGGTATTGTCTAACTTACTGAAACATTCTATAATAAAAAAACAGTAATATCGTAAAAACTAAAAACAATGAGGATTTCAAAGAGCTGCCATCATTGCATCTATGATCCAGAAAACAGAAGCAGAATGTGGTGTTTTGGTAGTAAGTTCTGGGAAAATTAGCAAAATATATTACCAATAAATTAATAAAGAAGTAAAATTTGCAGTGATTAAGTGCGAAAATCTGAGTTACCTATGAACGTCTAATTCCTCTATAGAATTTTTCACATAATGCCCTAATTGTTCGTTGATAGCTGCCGGTCTGCATCCTTCGTAATGATCAGCAGGTATGTCCCTACGATACCCTTGAATTGTGCTCAAACAGGCACGTGTTATCACCTCTTCGCCTAAGATATAACATCGTCAACAAAAAATTGGTAATAATTTTATGAGTACCTACTATCTTTTTTTTCAATAATTTTTACGCAGATATCGTCATTTTCCGGGCAAACTTTGGTCCAGTGCCACCACCAATTAAATTCCTTTCCGCAGCCTGGTTCATTGCTAACGCATTCGTAACACCATAAAGCAAAAGCTGCAAATAAAATTAATACATCAAAATGCTAAAATTACAGAAAAAAACCACACCCTAATTAACGCTAATGATATATTTTCCTTTACCTGTGCTTATGATGTTGAATATAAAGAATATTAAGAAAACATAGTTGTTTTTCATTTTCGTTGAGAGAAATTTTAAATTACGAATTGAATTTATAAAAGGTGTTGGTATTACGAAGTAAACATAACCTCCATTCTTTTGATGAATTTCTGAATCACCGTTTAACAACACATCCCCACTACAACCTGTTAATGTTCTTGTAAAGTTGGTAAATTTTGAAGAGCTGTATATTAAGTTGCCTATTCTTAAAAAAATTAATGTAATTTAATTTTTAAATATGAGAAATTGAATATGGAATGTTTTTATTGCAGACGCAAAATTTGTTTTTGTTAATAATACTGATTATTAAATTAAATTTATATTCAAATATTACTAATATTTCAATGGCAGAATTGGCACCTATTCCAGAACAGCTGTTTATTCTGAATTTTTTTTCGTAAATTTTCTTTTTGCAATTGATAAACTCGATATTCAAATAAATAAAGTACAGGTCATACACAAATAAATAACTTCGCAAATCTGTCTGATCATTCGTTTTTATATATTGGTATAAAAATATGGCTTAAATAGAATGTTGTGTTTTATTCAAAAGTGCCAGCCTTTTCTTCTTTTTTTGAATTTTGATGAAATGGAAAATTCCTTCACGAATTCCCACTAGCGACCCGGTAATACTATGCTATAATGGTGATCACTGATCAGTATTATAATATAGTATCACTGATCGGGTGATCAGTGATCAGTAGTGCGGGCACTTTTTAAATTTCGCGGATTTAAGTTGGTAGTTCCGGCAATAAAGGATATATTTGTCTGTATTACGTTAAGAAATTGCTGTATATGTCATTTATTGCCGGAACTACCAACTTAAATCATCCGCGAAATTCAAAAAGTGCCTGTGCTAGTGATCAGCCTTAATCAATCAGTGAAAGAAACTTTTTCTTTTTTGGCGCGAAATTTAAACATGCACTTTAAGGTGGGGAAATTATACAACGTCTTATAATAATACACAAAGTTTATTTCTTATAGAATTGAAAATTATACAGAACAGAAAAATAATGTAATATGAACAATTACAAGTAATATATATTTATTATTATTTACAATATTTTATCTCATACAATCATGAAAGAGTTGATTCAGGTGAGAGGAGAGTCATCTATTTCTTTTTCGTATATTAATAAACTATACAATATACATTACTTTTTTATGTATTTTTTTCGTATTAAATATAACATATTGGGAAAAGGGCTATTCGCTAATAACATTTGGCAGCATATAATGAAATAAAAAGAAATTGAATTCTTAAGCCGTTCGAATGAACAAAATACAATAAATGTCTGCATTGGGATGCGAAATTTGTGTTGGATATGGCTCTCGATTAAAAGTGATTCACGGTAATATTTGAGACACTAAAATGTTGTAGTACCTATTTGCCTTAGTTATTAGCTAAAACAATATAAAAATGGGTTTCAGGGATACAATAACCGTCATAATATTGTGATGTTTGTTTTCTGTCGAAGCGGTGCAAGGGTACGAAGAAAAAAGAAACGGCAACAGAAAAAGGTGGAAGGAGTTTTCTGCAGGGTTGACTGGTTTTCTTTTCTAAAACACAATGAAGCGGATGTAAACTCTTTTTATTGTTTGGAAAAACGCGGGAATTATATGTTTCTTATGTTGGTATACACGAATATTTAACTGATATTTTGATTTTCCAAGTAGGTACAATTATTTCACCTTTGGCGTCCATATTGTGGATTTGATGTTTTCTATTATCTGCTTACAGAGAATTTACAAGACATTGAAAAACCCACTGCTATTTTCACATCGCAAAAATAACGAATTAAAACAATGTACATTGATATTGCTGCTATCGTCAATAGAGGCAGTTACTTGTTAATTTAATTTAAATTTCATCCCGCCGATCGCCATATTCTTTCATTTCCGTGTTTAAAAAAGGACACTTTTTTATCGACTTATCCTAAACTAAAAGTACATACAACAACTTTTGCTGTGAATACAATTCTTTTTAATTATTATCAAAAATACTTCGAAATATGCAACAATTTTCTTCACTAACCTGCACGACGTTTCGTAAGAACATGGCGATGTTAAGCGTGTTTCTTGAGGATACAGATGGCGCTGTATAACCTCCTCAAAGAAAATAATTTCATGTATGCTATTTATTTTACATCCACGTTTTATTTGTTTGTATCATTTCATTTTGTGTTTTTTTTTCATATATAACGAGGTACCGTTACATTGTAGGGGGGTACATTGAAGGAAAACTTAGGGAGAGGATCTATTATATAACTATATTATTACGTTATGGTCAAGTTTGGTAATCTCTGACTGAATATTATTGCAGCAGAAGGAGAGTTATTAATCAATCCATCGATTACTAATTTGTTAATTTCCTGTGGGTATTACGATTTGGGTACAAAAAGCTTCTATCATTTTTTCTTGCATTGATATTGACGAATTTGTACAGAATAGTATACAGTAGTACTAGTAATAGTATGTAGGTGTGTAATGCAGTAGTAGTAGTAAGTAGTACGTGTAATATGAATACATTTTCAATAATATAACGATAGGGTATGTCAGCGTTTCATTCAACAATTAACAGAAAAGTCGTATTATAGATTGTTGTAATATTTAATCGGCGACTGTAGGCTAAAGTGAAGCGAACACTTAATATAGATAATAAATTGGTAGAGGATGCAAAGTTTCATCGTGCTGCCATTTATTTGGTTTGTGAATATTCAATGTTTCTCATTTTTAAAAAATTGTTCTACTTTATTAGGAATTTGAATACTTCAAACATACATATAAATATAAGGACTAAATGAATATATTTTAGCTTCTGTCCGCGAACTATGAAAATCTGTAATCTCGTTGAAATTTCCGACGTAATTAAATATTTGAAAACAAAAGTATTCAAGTATTTAGTTACGTTGGAAATTCCAAGGAAATTACAGATTTTCATAGAGACTAAATGCTTTAAAAACATTATTATTATATAACCGGATACTTCTGAGATTATCAAATTAAAAGGGTATTCAGCAAAAAGTTAAATTTAAGATGTTTCTTACTTATTTTTATTGAGTCATCTTTTTATTGGAGCTTGAGAGTTGTTATCTTAGGAGCATGATTTTATCAATGAAACTTGATAGATCATGCGGGTTCTTCTTTAAGATGGCAGAACAATTTACTTCGCAATCCGCTGTATTGTATATGAAGATGTCATCACTGTTTGCTTTTTCTTGTTTTTTTTTGTTATTGCATTATCAACATTTATGAACAAGTATTAATTACGTTATTATCAACGTTACAATTTCTCTCTTGTATTTTTTTTTTGTTTTTCGAGTTGTTCCAGAAAAACAGTACCCATGCTATCACCTGTCATCTCTAATTTCTTTTTTGTATACGGCAGTCACTCCGATTCGCACAAACACACCGTCTATTATTTACTCTTTTGTTTCTTTAGCTTTATTTATTTATTTGTTTTGTAATAAAGAGGCTTCAGTTCTTCAGTGCTTGGCAGTTTGATGCTCCTAAAAAATTCGCTTTCTAGCTGAACGCATCCGAAATGCCAACGCCTCGATATGAAAATTATAATAATTAGAAGAGACCTCCGTACGCTACGTTTCCACGAGGGGCACCCCATGGGAGCGGGGACGGTCGGAGGGAGTTATTTAATAAAGAATTTGTACTTTTTGAATGCTTTGACCCACCCGCTTTTCTTATTGTTGCGATCAGTAGCATCGCATGGGGGGTTTGCGAGGTGTGGGACGCCCGAGATCTGCGTTAGCTGGTGGCGCCCCCACTTTCGCACATTCTTTTAAAACACTATACACGCAGCCAACTACTTAATTAATAATCTCTTTCTCGTGCTACTCTTGTTTTCGCCCTTCGTTTTTTTCTTGTTGTTTTTCGACAGCTTTTTGATCTAGTCTGATGAAGGACGACTTAATAGAAAATTATAAATACTTATTGGTAAACAAAAATTTGAATTTTCTTTGAAGTATTTGAAAAATATATATGTAGGTGTTGAATTGATTTACAAACGTGCAAAAGGTTTTCACTTTATTATCTATCTCAAAAAAATTGTAATAATAATAAAAGCACGTGTTTGTTTTTTGTTTAGATCGCTCTATAAAACGAAAATTTTCACGAGTCCGTACCTTACAGGGCACATATAGGATTGCTATTTATATCATCTCAAATCGATACTTTTGTCTATTGAAATAGGACGAATATCTCGGACTTCCTATCTTCCATAGATATCTCGATTTTCAACTACCTTGTTATCATCAGAAGAGGTTTAAAACTAAATTAATCACTTCACACATTGCGCGTTATTCCATTTAGTAGCAAGTTTCCTTTTATCTTTTGACAGGAACAACGACAGTCCTTCCAACAACGTTCTCTAACAATAGCATTAAAGATATATAGATTAAAAACAGAACAATAATAGTTAATTATTAGATATTTAATAATAGATAAAATTTCTTTTTTTTTATAAATTTTTCTTAGTTAAATTTACAATAACTAACGATTAAATAGATATTCAACATTTATCGAAGTCGAACGTTGCTATATATAAGCCTTCAAAAACTTTGAAGTGTTTTTCATGTTGTTAATTACTTTTGGAATATAGAAAAATAAAAAAATTGATTATTTTCAATAAAAATAAATCAAAATTTTATAGTATATACATTTTCACGGCCAGCCTTTAACGTTCTACGCTCCCTTTTTTTAAATTTAATTCTATAATCTCAAAGCGTTGCTGCCTATTTTAGCAATTACATATTAAAATGTCTTAAGCTGAGTTGGGTTTGGTCAAATTTCGTTGAATTATTGGTACGTGTTTTTATGTAGACTCAATAATATTTCGTAAATATTTTTAGTTCAATTCATAGACGCATTTGTAATGATGCAAAGTAAATGAAGGCTTATATAAACTGCTAATCCCTGTCAAAATTAACCCACATTCACAAAATCATAATAATAAAGTTACTGTTAATATTTATAATATTTATATATTTATACATAATATATAGCCTGAAAACGTCAAGGATTCAGACTTACTTAGCTCTTCCACTCTTTTTTGTCAGCTTCCCATTTTTACTTATTACTTTTTTGTTTTTGTTTTAATTTAAAATATGTACAATTTTACATATATATAATTTATATATATATATAATATCTATATATATATATTGTATGTATATAGTGAATATGATGATATCTTGTGTGTAGTGAAACCTAGGAAACCCTAGGAAATAAAAGGAGTTCAGCATTTTGGGAAAGTGATTTTCTTGGAGAGGACACGAATTATTTTTTTTTTACTTTTTTTTTGAATTGCTAAAAAGGGATTGGGTGGGAAAGGGTATTTTCAGAACAAAATGCGGAACATTTGGAGAAATACGATTACTGCTGCTTGGAAAAGGATATTGAGTCGCATAGTTAAAGAGTTTTGCTTCCAAACAGACATTTTTAGGGATTTCCATTTTTTGTTTTTGTTTTTGCTTTTTTTGTTTGTTTTTTTTTTTTGGTTGACTAGAGTGTCTTAGACTGGCTCTGGTCGTTGCGGCTGGTCATCTGGTCGTGTCGCAATCTCGCCGAGGTCTACAGCACAACCATTTCGGAGAGGGTGAGGCGTCGAGTGTACATGGCCATTCCACTTTCGCTCGAAGTCGACTGTACAGACGAATGGTCGTCGGTGTCACTTTGAGTGCTCGTATAGCCAATGACGTCCACCTCATCTGCAAACACGGTAAGATTTTAGCGATTTTTTCGCTAGATTTTGTTAGAGAAATAAAAATGTTGGTCTCGAATTGAAAATAAAACGAAATCTATAAAATATTTGTCACAGCTTAAACACTCAAAATTTAAAAGCTTTATTACACCTGTATTACACCTTTTACAAAACAAATTTATTAACGTTACCGTTCACAATGAATTTTGTTGTAGGGTAAATCTATTTAAGGATAAAAACCGATCGGTAAAAACAAAAAAAAAAGTATCATTGTTCCACCCCATTTCACATACAACGTATGTAACGCTGCGTCATTTATTGGCCGGGCACTTTTTTGCTACCAAAGGAGGTCGCGGGCGAATAATAAACGGTCAGAATTAGTATCCAAACACGGATGCCTGCGATTTGCTTCGTAGTATTAATTAAATTCAATTAATCATGAACAGAGGATCGGTTGTGTTTGGTGCAAGGGTAACAGAGGAGCATCGTGTAAAGCAAGGATAGGTAAGGGAAAATGGAGGAGTTGGAGGGTGGGAAATGAGCTTACTTGTTGGTAGGATAATGGTAGTATATCATTGGAGGTACAAGGATTCGCATCTTGCCTTACTTCGAATAAATTAGCGTTGTTTCACGCAAAATGCGAGGAATTCTAAAAGTTAACCGGCGGAGATACAATTCGGGATGAAACTGATTTATCCCGGGGTTGTGAAGCATATTAAAGTTCGGGATAAAATAATACCCTTCCCAATAATCGTCAATGAGATACTTTAACGTAAAATGAGTAAATGAGTATTAATAATATGACAAATAACATCATAAGTTGGTAACATTGTTAAGTCCGTTAGAATTGCCAACAGTAGAATATGTCATTTTGTTGATTTTAGTGTGTTGGCTCTTTGCGGGTATAAAACAACATCAACTCTCTTGGAATGATAGGATGATATTATTTGTGACACATCGTTGGAAAGGTATTTTCATTACGAATTCAGTGGTATATCTTGCTTTGTCATTTGGCCAAGTTCTGGGGATTATAATAGAAAAATATCATGCTAAGCAAAAATTGCAAAATTACTCTTTTATTCAAAAAAAATATTCAAATTAGTTAATTAAATGTTCAAATTGTGCACCATTTTCAAATTTTCAAATTCTCTTCTGACCCTTTCAAATGTTTCTGGTGATATATGTACGCCTGCATTCTTCAGTAATTCTAAGTCTAAGTTCGCCAATATTCTGGGGTTGTGTTTGGTACACAACTGTTTTCAGGTGACCATACAAGAAAAAATTAAGTGGGGTCAAATCTGGAGAGTGGACAAGCCATTCAATTGATCCTCGTCGCCCTATCCAATGATTTGAAAAATTATTATTATTAAGAAGAAGGAAAACTGTAGGATGATGAGTAAAGAAGGCTACCAGAACTTAATTGAGAAAGTGCGAGTGTTAAAATCTAAAACCAGTGGGAAAAAACCTGAGGATTATCAACGATTGAAGCGGTACGACATTATGAAGTTGGGTGATAGTGAAAAATTAATATACCCGGTGAATGACGAGTCATCATCAGTCCGTTATTATGTGCATACAGAGCAGATCTTCAACATAATTCACGAGACACACTTGGCAATTGCACATGGAGGAAGAACAAGAATTTTGAAGCAGCTGCAGAACAAATACAAAAACATCACTCCAGAACAGGTAAAAATGTACTTGACATTATGTGAAACCTGTGAAAAGAAATCAAAAGCGGCAAAAAAAGGATTTGTAGTGCGTCCCATGATTTTTAAGGAGATGAACTCAAGATGTCAGGTTGATTTAATTAATTAATTTAATCCTCGTTTACCAGGATCATGTTACAGTTGCGGCTTTTGAAAAGTAAAAGATCAGAGGAAATTGCACATAACCTGCTTGATTTTTTGGGCGCTCCTAGTATATGGCAAAGTGATAATGGCCGTGAATTCTGCAATCACATAATTCAAGAAGTATGCAACATGTGGGGTGAATTGAAGATAGTTGAAGACATAGCCAGTCGCAAGGCTCTGTGGAGCATGCAAATCAGGACATTGAAAACATGCTGACGACTTGGACGGAAACAAACCAAACACCACACTGGTCTGAGGGTCTGAGATTTGTTCAATTCATGAAGAATAGAGCCCATCATGAAGGCATAAATTGCAGCCCATATGAGGCCATGTTTGGGGTTCCAGCAAAAGTCGGTCTTACAGCATCATCACTTTCTACTGATGTCATCAGAAACCTGGAATCTGAAGATCTGGAAACCTTGATCGACTCTTCTTCAGGTGCTTTAGTACGAGATGAAGATGGACAAACAGAGAATAGTGGCGAAGAAGATGGGGAAGTAACAGAGAATGGTGGCGAAGAAGATGGGGAAGTAATAGAGAATGGTGAAAAGGAAGATGGACAAACAGGGGACGAAGATAGTGCTGTAGAGGGCATTTCGGGGGAAAATATGATTTCAGACAGAATCAACATTATTAAAAAGAAGAGGGAAAATGCCATAAGTGCATTGTACTGCTAGGCAAAAAGATGAGGCTAATGTCTGAATCGAAGTTTCCAAGAGGCGAGATTGGAGATACTGTAAAAATACGCGTTCCTGATGTCGACAGGGGCAGAAGTGACTTCAGGAACATTCTTGGGGTCATTCTGCAGATGGATGCTGACAGCAAGATGTATGAGATTGGCACTAAGGAAGGATGATTGGCTCAAAAGTATTCTAGGAACCAGTTTGCTATTTGTAAGGAGAATTTCATATCACAAGAGGAAGTTCCAGATGTAATTGTGACTCTTCGTGAGTGTGCCAGGAAATCTTCAATCATAGGTGGTCAAGGTTTCAAGAGATGTAACTGCAAGGGAAAATGTCTTTCAGGAAAATGTAGCTGCAGGAAGCATGGGTTACTTTGTAATTCGAAATGCCATGACAGTTTGCCATGTTCTAACAAGTAGAAGGTTCATTGTTTACAAATAGTAAGAATAAAACATTTTTTCATTGAATAAAGCATTGTCTTTTTATTTCACAAGCACTGATGAAAATTCCGTACTTCCTAAATATTGTAATTTATCACTTCAGCCAAGAGGGTTTGGGTTGTATGTAAAATAACCGGTTAAAATAAATTGCATACATATTATTACATTAACCATCTTTATTGGTTATTATGTATAATACTCGGTTATTATGCATACTAACACGTTTATCAAAGTAACGGTAACATATCTAAAACATTGCTATAAAACCTGTAATATAATCAAATGCAATTCAGTAAAGTCACACAATTCGTTAAACTATTACAATAACTCTCTTTGTAGTAATTTTTCAAACATATTGTCTTCGTCCTTATATGTTAGGCAAATTATTGTACAGATTCTTACAATTATTTGCCGTGTTGCTTTTAGAATAAATTTAAATTATGTACTTGCTTATTTTTTATTGTTGGCTTTTTCCGTATTAGAGATGAATAGCCTATCTACAGGCGAAATTGGGAAAATTTCTCTGTCAATATTGATTTCCCGGAAAAACCAAACAAGCTTACACAAGCTGTAGGCGTACGGAAATCTGCAACCGTTTTACGGCTTAATTCCCCACACGGGGCGCGAGAATAAAATCAATGAAAACCTTTTTCTCGGAGGCGGCGTTTTTCACGAAAAATCACATTATAATAGCAACTTTGTTTAGCCCCGGCGAAACGGGTGCTCGTTGATCAAATCCTATCATCCCTTTATAAACGCGGTAAAGTTTCGCCCCAAATATAGCAACAACGGCAGCCGGTGGTAAACTTCTTTATCCCCCTTTCAGCCTATTTCCATGACTTCTTTCCTTCTCAGCCTTTTCGTTTCCATTCGGCCGACATTAAACGCCCAGCAATAAAAAGGTTGAAAAACAAATAAATTCCACTTACCCCCCGTTCTGCGCGAAAGCATCGTAATTTACTTATGCATTACCGCAGAGAAAAAGCAAAAAAAAAGAAGAAAAAGGAAAGGCGGGAGTAGCTGAAAATCATTCGACCTTCGGAGAAAACTGGCCGGAAAATAAAGTTAGACCGGACCATAAGTCGTAAGTTCCGATGCGTGTAAGTCGGTAGATAGCAGCCAGTTCAGAAGAAACGCGATTATTCTTGAAAACAAAGAGAAGAAACAGGTGTCTATGGGAAAAAATTGCTATCCATTTAAATTATAGACGTGAAAAGGGAGTAGTAGAAAATACCGCGCAGTTGTCCTTGGTGGCCTTAATCTTCATTTTTTGTGTTTTTATCTCCTAAAAAGCTCCAAGGAAAAAAGATAATGGAAAAAAATAAAAGGAACGACGTTAAAAACAACTTTTCTTTTGGATCTCATTACAAGAGAAACATGTTAAAATAGCGTTTTCATAGTGGAATTACCCGAAATAGTTCTTGAAAAACTTAAGATAAATTCCTTATTTTACAACGTACAATTTTTAATTAAGAGCTATAGAGTATTTTAATCACGATTTAGAAATAATTTTAGTAATATGAAATCGGCAAGTAATTAGTTAATTAAGTATTGGGCATTTTCCATGCAACAACTTTTTGCACCATAAACATTGAATACATCAACCTTCGTTAGTCGATGTTTCTGGTGTTCCGAATAGCTTGAACAGCAAATGGAACTGGTTCTAGTGGATCTTCTTATGCTATAAGATAAAGAATTTAGTCATCTTTCCTTAACCTTCATAGCATCCAATATATACATTTTTGTAATCTTCTTCTTCAGAATCATTCAGAACTGCTTCTTTGTGCTTCGTTTAACTTTTTTATTCTTCCATCTCCTGGTAGCTTTATCTCTTAGTAGTTGTGTACTTATCTAACCACAGAGTAGTAGCAGATCAAATCACATCTAATGCCGCAGAAATTATTAATATAAATTTTTCTGGTGTCCTACACTAAACAGCTGGAAACTCAGATGGACCTGGTTCCGGTGAATCTTTCCGGCAACCCTAAAATTTAGATTTCGATAAAACTAGGGGGGTACAGCCCCCTCAAGAAATTTGCATGATTTTAAAAATCTTGTAAATATCTCGAAAATTATAACATATATACATTTTTTTAGAACACAATTTGAATTATATTACATAGTCTTGAAGATGATGCGAATTATTTTCGGAAAAAATATATAAGGGGGGATCAGGAAACCCGCCCTTCTCATTCACTTTTTTTTTATTTATCAAAAATAAAGTCGCTTTTATGTAGAAAACGGTGCTGTATAATAAATTTAGACAGTGAAACATTGTTCTGTCACGTAGACCGTCATCGTAATTCATATATAATGTGCCAGTTTCATATAATGTATTAGAAGCGTTTTTTGCAATATGAGTTTGTAGTTTGGCACAATGGCAGTGAATAATATAGGTAATTTGTTGAACATGCTACTTTCAACGTTTCAATTAGCTAACATCGCAATAATTCTTTTGGCGTCTCAACAAATTGAGTTGCATCATGCCTTGAAAGATACGATTGTAAGTGCTCAATAAGAAAGCATATTCTCTCTGAATATGTAATATGATTGGACTTTGAATCTGAATATGTAATATTATTGGAGTTTGAACCACATGATGCGTAATTTGTGCAAGATAGAGAAGACAATTTTGAAAATATTGCATATGGTGCTGAAGAAGGAGGCAGCGTTATATCAGTTATATAGTTGGGAAGAAAGTATTACGTGAAAGTTCATTACAAAATGTGTTCTTACAAAATTTCAAAATAGCATTGACGATGGAAAAATAATTCATGACATGGACGTTCGACAGCGGAATTTAGAAGCTAAAAAAGAAAGCAGGGCATTGGTGGATATGGCATTCCAAGAAGGTACATGGTACATAATATTGTGCCACGCAAAATAAAATGCATTACTTGTTTTAGACTTGTTTTTGCTATGGAAAACCTACGGTTATTAAGCAGTTTTATTAAGGAAGTAATATTACCTTCCGCATCCAATCATAAATATTTCAATTCCTTATTTTGCATTTTCAGTGATTAATTCAAAATACACTCTAAATGAATTTAAACTATTTCACAAACGCGATACAGAAAGCTAAGATTATTTTCTACGTTCTATCATAAAATTTAGAGCAGATTACATTAATTCGTAATAAATCCAATAATTTTGGAGGTATCAGCAGCAAACTTCTAATGTTACCGTAAATATCTCTAATAATTTCTCTTTCTCGTATCGTTCGCTAGATGTTACGTATTTAACTGAAAAACGGAAACTAATCCATGAGGCAGCGCAAACTTTTGAAGGGTTTCCTTCCATCTACGACTAACTAATCTAAATAACCTAACATAATCGTTACCAAAAGCTGATTAGTGCCTAAGAGACCCTTTAAGCTTTCGTCATAATCGAAATCCGTTCAATCGACGCGAATTATTTCCATAATTGCGCCTAATTCGGTTGAGGGAAATTCACGATAACAACCCTCCATTCAAAAGCGATCCGTTATTACCCTAGCTTACTCCATGACGTCATCGATTTCTACATCACTCCCGGCACCGCCACCATATTATTTCTATTTCTTTCTTGTTAACTTTTAAACGACAAAAGTTAGCAGGTTTAGAAGAAATATACAGAGTTAGGATAAAGTATGGAACCAAGCAAATTTCTTTAAAACGGTAACGATGATATTGATGACATTGTGCGGGTACACTACCGCTCATAAGTATTTGGGCACTCTTGGATTTTGGATTTTGGTATACAAAGAACGTATCTACGAAATACATTAGCAGCATTATTGAACAGTACGCTAATAGTCAGTAAGATTCACTTAAATTCATTAAATAATATCAGTCTATTACTTCTTTTATCTACATGAGAGGTAATACCGTCATAAAAGCGCAGGTAGTAGCGATAACAAAGAGTATATTTCTTGAAATTCCAGGAACAATGTAACAGTTGGTAATTTTACTATGAATCATGAAGCTATAATAAAGCCATTTGAATTAATATTTTTACGTGATAGTAGCCACATCTTTTAATAAATAGTATTTATAATTTCGTTTAGAATTTTAAAACGTGCCGAAAAGGAAAAAAAAATAATGTAAAGACGTGTGATCTGACAGCAGCACAACATAATTTAGGCATAAATAATCAAATTGCTAGAAAATTACATTTATGTCCATCTAATGTTGATTATAACATCAAAAAATACAGTGAAAGTTGCAGTTTTCTAAATAAAGTACAACATCAGCTCAAGATATTGCAATCGTGCTGTCCAGCAAGTGAAATAGAAGAAAAACAGTTCTAGAAATCGCCGCAGAAATCAATACTGTACTTCCCATGCCGATTAGCGTGTCCACGGTTAAACGCCGTCTGTAAAAAGCCGGCCTTCACAAACGAATTGCGATGCGAAAACCTTTGCTTCGCCAAATTAATAAGAAAAAAAGGCTAGAGTGAGCACGTGAACATCGAAATTGGACAGTTCGCGAAGACAAGTGTTTTGCTGGTACGTTCGCAGGTGATCTCGTAAAAATTCAAAGCATAATGAGAAACGACGCAAACGCATCTTAGAGGAAAATGCAATACCCTTTGGTGTAAGAGTTTTGGGTCAAAATGTTGTATTCCAACAAGGCAATGACCCAATACACACTTCAAAATTATGGAAGCAATATTTAGAACAGTTGGAAGAGGAAGGAACACTAACAATCATGAAATGGCCACTCCAAAACCCGGACTTGAATCCCATCGAGTTATTATGGGAAGAACTCGATCGGGAAGTAAGAACAATTGCTCCAACTTCACTAGATGACATGTTGAACAAACTCTAGGCACCATGGGTTTGAATAACTCTGGAATGATTGTTAAAATTAATTGCAAGGATGCCCCAATTATACAACGCAGTCATTAAAAGTAAAGGTCACATCGATGAATCTAAAATTTAGTTCAAATAAATAATTTTAATTGTTAAAGCTATATATCTGTGTATGCTTAAATACCAAATACATATTTCAATATTTCCATTTAAATATTTAATGAATTACCCTGAAATTTGCGGTAAGTGTAATAATGCATAATGCTTCTGATTTTGGACTTCTTGTTGCTACTGTACTTTCAGAGTGTCGATTAATACTATCCTAGAAAACAGTCGCCATCACATTCGCGGTGGTTGGAACAGCCTTCGCCTTTTTTCGGAGCCGATTTACCCCTCGCAGTCCACTGTTTCGACTGTGCCTTGGCTTCAGGAGCGTGCTGCTATATCCAGGTCTCATGTACAGTTATTAATCGGCGCCAAGGCTTCGACTTATTTCACTTAAACTTTGCGTGGCCTTGGAAATGTTCATTTGAATGCATTGTTGGTCCTAAGTGAGTAAGCGTGGCACCCAGCGCGCGGTTAGCTTTTTCATGCCTAAATCTTCAGGCAATATATGTATAACAAACATATTCTTTCGAGATGCCCACAGCGTCTACTATTTCTGTAACCTTAATTTGACGGTCATCTAGCACCATTTGGTGAACTTTTCCGATGGTATCGGCTGTGGTTGCAGTTTTTGGCAGTACCGAACATTCATCGTCAACCAAGCTGGTTTACGATTTAAATTCAGCTGCCTAAAATTTCACTGTGGCAAATGATGGTGTAAGAAGCATATTTTCCCCATATTTTTAAGAAAGGCACCTTTTAGGGAAATTTGTTGAATATGGTTAGGGAGTTTTTTTGGCTTGGAAAAGAAGCGTCGTGAAAAAGGTCACGTGATTTGTGAATGTGAACGCTTCATAATAAAACGAGCGTGGAATCAACTTATCGAACAGAGAAAATATTTAAGGCGAGTAGAATTAGAGCGTATAATTCAAATCTCTAATTCTACATACTCAAATTATGGACTTTTTTGTAAAAAATGTAAAATACTAAAACTAATCCATAATGATTTTCCGTAATCATTCTTGAATTGCTTTCAAATGTGCAGTAGGACCAATTAAAAATATTCCGATAATCTAGCTATACTTTTTGTTTAAAATGAAGTAATAGTGAGAAATATTGCTGCATGAAAGGTAGATTTTTCCATGAAAATTAACTAGCTATCAGAAATGCTACCAGGCTGAAGGTATATTTATATGATTTGTAAGATTTCAAGAAATTAACTTGGGTGTGTACGTTTACCATAGATACTCTTATGTCTTAAACAAGGGAAAAATAAAGAATTTTTTTTAAATTAATTAATTGTAAGGTCAGTAGGTCCGGGAGTGTTCCTAGACACTCTTTCGGCGATTTAAATTAAACTAGATACCAATTAATGACATTTTACGAGTATTAAAACTTGAAAAGGGGGAATTGTGACGTTCCAATATAAACTCTATGTTTGTACGTTGTACGTACTGGAACCCTGCGTATTTTTAAACCACCAAACTTGACTTTTACTTCGTATTTATGGTAGATCTTAAACATTGAACACTTAGAAAATGGGAACATAGCCAACCATGTGTTATCTGGATGAATATTTTGACTAAAAGTGAGAAATTGATTAGCGTCCCTTCACTCCTGTTTTACATTCGCGATAGCGATTCCTTAATCACGGTTAATATGAATAATTATACCTTTCGAAATATAATTTGTTAATAAATTTCAATCGAATATTGTTATTTTTTTAATAGTGTAATCCATGCCATGTAGGGACGCAACTGAAACACTGAATCTATGCTACTCTATGATATTGAACACCACTAATAACTGTACAATATTAACATTTACTGATAAACAATTACTTGACGAACGATATTTAATTTTCGAAATTATGCTAAGGATACAACTGAATTTATGCTGTCAATTGTAGGAAAATATTCCATTAAAATTGATGATTTAGAATGTGAAGAAAATGAACAGAAGACAAGTTATTTATGCGTTCCACCATGATCGTCGTTGAGTGGACTTAAAATAATCTCCTAGCGATCCCGCTCGAGGGATAGTAGGCCATAAAAGAAGTTGGAGCTACTGAGAAAGAGCTCATAGCCGTCAGAGGGATTTTGACGCTGAACGAGTTGACATACTGAACTCACTATACGTGCCGCTAATGACAGCTACGTTCGATGTTATAACTTATAACATTACAATACATAGTAACTTTCACTTCTTGTAACTAATGTTACATAATACTACAAAAAAGGCACATTTAGATTAACTGAATAGAAGTAACCCAGTTGCTTCCATTTAGTTAAGAAAAAATCCCCAACTTCTTTTTTCCAATGTACAGTTAATGTAAACATGGTTCTTTCGTATAATCCTTGTATCATATTTTGGATAAAAATTAAGGTCCGACATCGTAAGAAATTTTTTACATTTTTATACATTTTGTCATCAATTTGATAAGAAAAAATTGCTACACGGAAACATATTCTAGTCTAACGCAAATTGTACGCCGCGTTTAAATTAAAAATATTGAAAAATTGACGTGCAAGGAAAACGGGAAAAGTGCACGATTCCCAAAACACATATACACACGCCGAAGAAGTGAATCGCGGCAGCTTCTCGGCTGCCAGCGCGCCGCGTTAGGTAATATTCATTTTATTCCGTCATAAAGTCACAAAGGAAGCTCGTAAATTCGCCCCGAGATGGCTCAATACATTTTAAACATGGAAAGGAGCTATTATTAATCGTGCACTCGCCGGTGATGCACATTGCGAGTTGAGCGCGTACCGGCAAAACGAAGAAAAGGCGTATTTCACGTTACCCAGCGCGTTCCCATAAGAAGCGAAAGAAGAAAGAGGGAAGAAAAGGAAGAAAGATGGGGAAAGCAAATAAGGAAAATTGCGAGCAGCGTCGCAAGTTGCGAATCTTCGCTCCGGCATCGAACCTTTAAAATTTATTACTCGGAAATTGAAACGGTAGCCCCCCGTCACAGGGAGAAAGGAGTAGAAGATAAAAAAAGAAATATACAATAAGCCGAAAGAAGCGGCCGATAATAAAACGGGGTAGAGGTAGATGGGCAAATTTTATTCGCCGAACTGAATGGAAATGAATAAGGAGGAAGGGATTGCTATTCGTGAATCATGTAATAATGAAGAATTTATTTGTATTTCTGGTAGTCTTTCTAAACGAAACAGGATTAGGTACACATTGCGAAAGCAACGGTTTATACTTCTTTAACAAAAGAGAACTTCTTACTATCTAAGTTGATTTGAACAACATATCGGTTCCCAATGTAAACAACTTTAGATTTGAAGGTGTGAATCTGGAAATCAAAAAGGAGAGTCACACTGGAGAGGTCGTTGTTGGCTGAGTTCTTGCGAATTAACAAGAATCTTTCGAATTCAAAAGCGGATAGTTTGGTCTATTAACATTCTATCTGCTGAACATTTTGTATACGAGCTTGCTGTTTTCGTATACCGGGTGTCCAGGATAACATGAAGTACATGGGTATATTGGAAACCGCTAGAGATACAAGGTCGGTTAAATGGGGAAAAAGTTGCGCACTTATACGTACAATTCTGGATTACATTTTTAAAAATCCATTCCGTTAGCAAACTCAATATTCACGGCACATTCCGCACCACACAAATTATTAATTAACTAGGGAAGGCTTTTTCGAAGACAAGTAGTAGGTCATCATCATCAAGCCAAGTACCGACAATCGGTACTTGGCGGTACGGGGTTTCTCAGCTGCGGCTTGCAGAACCATATTTTCTTTATTTTCGTCTGTGTGCTTATTCCTTTCCGACTTAACGAAACTTCCGTGATTTATTAAATTTTCACGTAATCGCCGAAAAATGCTTCTACCTGGCTGAAGTCTTTCTAGGTATTTATTGAAATCCATTTCTGCGGCCACCTCATCATTTCTTCGGCAGAGAATAAAACACTCCAACATATCATATTTATCTCTGTTCGAAAAATGATTCATTTTAAAACCACAAATAACTGACTTTTTACACCACGAAGACTTAACAGCAAGAAAATTCAGAGTTGTTGCGATTGTTTAATATATGTGTAAATAGGTGCCAGCCTACTACGGTCAAATCGTAATTTTTCTATTTTTCATAGTTTTTTTTCATTGAACATAGGTATGTTTTACATGGTTGAAAAGCATTCTTTATGACCATTTCAAAAATCCAATATGGCGCCCATAAGAAAAACAAAAGTTGGGTACAAGCGCAAAGGACACAGTGAGCCTAGAATTTTTCTAAGGCCATTTTTGAAGTCCTCATTACTAACTACCCCTATGGTGAAAATTTGATGACTGTTTTTTTTATAATATAGAAAATATTAAGGTTTTTAGAAAACGTCCACTTTTGGTTCTCATCCCGTATCTTAGTAACGGAATGGATTTTTAACCCTACGGTAGTCGGGCGGCTATTACTAACACATTTGGTCGCGTGGGGGACTACTGTCCTCCATAACATATTAGGTAGCTCTACGTATTTGGTAAATTTATTTTGATAAATAAATAACAAATAATTTATTTTGGAATGAATTAGAAAGAATAAACTGTAATAAATACAAACGTACAATAGCTTACATGAGTCTTTCATAAGCAGTTTTGACAGATATCATTGGTGTGATCATGACATACCCATTTGTAGCACTTTTTATAATACCTTCTTGTTGTTCTGTTACGTTGCCTAGTATATGAGAAACAGCTGCCCTTACTTGCACGAGGGGTATCGCCAGCAGTACTAGAAGAGGCTTCTGCATTTGGAGTGCCGAAGTTCTGTAGGTATCTGTTGCATTGTGAATCGTGTCAAGATTTGGGGTTTGATCATATTCCAAACAATATCGGCTAAGAATTTACGTCTTATTATTTTACTCTCGTTAGTATTGAAAGACCAGACACAAAGCATTGATCGCAGCAATATTCAAAAGGTTGTAGAAAATAACCAACGGCCATCTTTTGCTGTTTCTAGCACATTATAATTGGAACATAATTGATCAAGAAGGTCAACACCTATTTTTGTTTTGTTATTGCCTGAAGGGACATTTCCTACAGAAAGCTAGTAACTGTTCATCAACTGTCAAATATTCACTAGGTGTGTAGTATTTCTGGAAACCTTGAATAAACACTTCCAAGACTTCCTTAATTGGTGCCAATTTATCTAATAATTTTCGTTCCAATCAATCGTGAATATCGTCAAATCATATACATCTCAAGAGAAACCTAAACCGCTGCAAACTCATTGATAAGCAACATGCTTCTATGCCAGAGTTGTTCCACAATTCTGCAGCGCTAGCTCTACTACACCTGAAGGTACCTATGAGGCAAAGAATGCCTAACAACGCAGTTATTTCAACATCATCCATTAACTTAGCGTCCTTTTCTCGCGCAAAATTTGGTTTTAGATGGTCTATGTAAATATTTGTACTAGCTACTATTGTCCTTATAATTATTTTATCAAGAAATAATGACAAACACTCCAATTCTGTTTTAGCTTGTTTCGCTACTCCTTTTGCACCAGGTAAGTGTGTAATTATATTGTGGCTTCTAGTGCGACGATTAGATAAAGGTTTTACTTACTCCGCTCTGTACCGTCTTTACCATAAAAATTGTTTACTAATGTCCTCCACTCCACTTAGGGTCGCACTGTTTTGTTTACGTTTCTTAAAATATGATCAGATAAGCATAGTTGTGTAGAGAAATGAACCACAGAAAGGTACTAAAAGCCATGTGCGTATTTTTTTTATTTCCACATGATTTTTCAAATGAATTGTAGGTGGAGGACAATAGTTAGCCAAGCGACTATCCTAGGGTTAAAAATGTAATCCCGAATTGTACTTAGCCATATAAGTGCGCAAATTTTTTCCCATTTAACCGACCTTGTATTTCTAACGGTTCCAATATATCCATGTACTTTATGTTATCCTGGACACTCGGTATAAACAGAAAGACCTTTTTGAAAAATCGGAATGTACACGCTTTTTACTGAAGACAGAGGGCAGGTAAACCTGAAGTGAAAATGGACCGGTGACAAATTACCTTTAGCACATTTATTTGGCCTTGCAGAAAAAAACGAGGAAGATGGCGTTACTCGTTCAAATACTCTGGTAATATATAATATTCCAGCCAGGTTGGACGGTCAGTAAAAACGGAAAAAACTGAATATCCGTCATTAAATTAAAGGTTTGAGCATGAAAAAGCTAACCGTACGTTGGGTGCTGCGCTTGTTCAGTTTAAGTGAAATTAGTTGGAGTTTTGGCGTCGATTAATAACTATAGATGACATTTGGATACACCAGTAGGCACTCCAGAAGCCCAGACACACTCGAAGTAGTGTAGGGTGCGCAGGGTGAATCGGCTCCAAAAAAAGACGAAAACTGTTCCATCGCCCGGGACTGTCCCGGACCATTTGGAGAAAAAGTATAGTGACAATGGCCTGAATAATATTCAAGATGATGACATGCATATACAGGTAGTATGTTCCAAGAAGATGAGTTACAGTCTTTCTACACACGATATTTTCAAATCCAAATCAAAACTTTATAGTTTCCTAACAAAATTTTGATTAACAAGGATACTTTGCATCACATATTTCTTTTGAATATTTGACGTTGCTACGTCCAAAATCGTTTTCACCTTCTTGGAACGTAAAACCCGTAGGGTGCTTTTTACAAGCACTAATGTAAGCGATGGATGGTGGTACACGAGTGCTTACCCGATTCGGATATGGGCGAAGGCGCGGACGAATGCGACGCTGTGCTAATGCCACTAGATACGGTCGAAGTGGAACACTCTGAAACGGATCGTCTCTTCGACAGGTTCTGTTGCAATTGTTGCAGCTTTCGCTTCAGGTGCCTTTGTTCCCTATTCAATTGTTCTTTGTACATGCTGTTTTTTCTGTCTCTATCTTCGAGATTCTGCGAACAAAAAAGGAACATTACACGGAAAAAAATCACTTGATAGAATGTACGTCAATATTGTAGAAAAATATTGTAGTAGTCATTGGCACAATTCTGTAGCCCGACCACGGATTTTTGTAAATTATTATATGTTGTTGTCACAGATAATACTTCGAAGTTGCATCTTAATACAACAATGTTTATGTCGAGACGTGCAGGACAAGATTGCCGCAATTTTTAATATAGAACTTCCTAATTTCCTAAAACAATCAGCTCAAAAATATGAAAAAACGATAAACTTAAAAATAGTAACCCTGGAAAAGTCTAAATAAAGAAAGGATCAGGGGCAGAAATGGCAAATATTTAAAAACATTTTAATTGATGCAGCGAAAGAAGTGGGAGAAACAAGAAAAATAATAAAATGAAGCAAAGTATGTAAGAGTAAAGAAGAAGCAATGGAAAAATTATCTGGGGAACAAAACCGAGGAAAATTACGCTAAATATAAGGAGGAAAGAGAGAAAGTAAGAGACATGGTAAAACTAGAAAAAGAAAAGAAATGGAAACAATTTGGGCAGCAGCTAGAGCGTAGCTCCAAAGAAAATCAGAAACTTTTCTACAGAGCATTGAAAAATATAAGAACTGACAGAACAACAAACGATAGAAGAATAAAGAACAAAGAAGGAAAAGTAGTGACAGATGAACGAGAAATAATGGAAAGATGGCGACAACACTTCCAAGAATTATTATCTAGCAATAAAGGGAATAGAAAGAAAAACAGCGAAAACAAAGATGACAGAGAGGAACAGGGAGAAAGCGTAGACGAAATAAGAAGCGAAAATATAGAAACAGTATTAAAGAAGTTAAAGAATGGGAAATCGCCTGCCCATACATAAGAAGGGAGAGAAGAATACAACAAAAACGACAGTAGATCAGGCACAAAGTGGCTTTAGAAAAGGCAGATGAGTACAGAACCACATATTTACAGTGAAGCAAATAGCAGAAAAAACGTTACTGATTAAAACCCAAACATACATGGCTTTCATCGACCTGGAAAAGGCATTTGACAGGGTGAAGAGACAAGTGATATGGGACAGTTTAAAAAAAAAAGAGGAGTAGATAGAAAGCTAATAGAAGTCATCAAGAGCCTATATAAGAGAAACAGGAATTACGTAATACGCCAGAACGTGAAGTATACGGAATTCGAAACATTAGATGGACAAGGAGGTGTTATGAGTCCGACACTGTTCAATATTTTTATGGATAAAATCATAACAGGATGGATATCGAAACCTAGAAAGAGTCGGAATATCAGAGTGTGCATTTGTAGACGACGTGGTGCTTATGGCAGAAAAAGAGGAAGACCCACAGAATAATTTACAGACATGGAACAACGTATTAAGGAAACACAGTGTGAAGATAAATACACACAAGACAAAGATCATGGTAATAGCGCATGAACAACAGATAACAAATCTACAAATTAAAGGAGAGGGAATAGAACAAGTAGATCACTTCCAATATCTGGGAGTTATAGTGCTGATGAAGCGATGTCGGAAGAGCATCACTCTGACAGTTACCATACGCAAACGTACTTGAATGCATGTCTGAAGAACGGCAATTATCTTATGGCTAATATTAAACTTATTTTAAACATTACAATATATTAAGCTTATATAATAAGTTTTTGAAAAAGTTTTTCCGCTGTACCCTTTGAAGATCATCCGCTCAGATTTTGGATAAATTTTACTTTTGGAAAAAAAACAAATTGGAAATATTATTTACTGTATTCGTTTGATTCCATGCTATCATCTCAAAAATTTATTACGGAAGTCAGATGTGTATATTTTATTGAACTACATTTGATGTACATCAGTTGGTTGTTACCTACTTTATACTGATTAGTTTTTATCAACCTAATAATATTACCAACTTAAAATATGCGTCCATAAAGCGGTCATTTTCATCTGTTCACCTACCAGACACGTTTTACTACCATTTTTCCTGCTTTCCCTTTTTTAATTCCATATTTTCATAACGTCGAGGGAATTTACGTTATGTGTTTACATAGTCGAAATACTAACTCTTTCTTTTCGCATAGGAGGAAAAACAATTTCCATGCCACTTCGCGTGCGACGCGAACATTATTCCGTGAAAATTTAGTTTTCCGCCGTTACCGCGTTGCCACGTGACAATCCCCCGCCCGCCCGGCTATGGCGGAAAAGTGTAAATTTTTATATTTTCGCCCGTACGGATCGAAGCCGCTCCAGCGGCAACGGGATATTGGAAAAATATTGAATTATGTATGGCGAGAGGATTGCTTCCTGCGTGCTAGGACCGCGCAACGCTATAAATTGAAAACAGAGGAGTGGGGAGACGATTTAAAACCTATGTCGTGGTAATTCGATGGCGAACTAATTCGCCAGGATGTGTGAGATATTAAGTTTGTTGTAGTTTTGCTAAAATCATAACCTCGCATTATTTATTTTTGATTGAATTGAATCCTTAGCCCACAGAAACTACATTCCTTATGCATGCCTTCGTAACATTTTAATTGAACAATGCCGTTTATGTTCTTAAATAACTTTATATTATCAACATTATGCTTATTTTCCAGCATATGTAGGGCAACACTAGATTTATCAAACGTTTGAATTCGAGATGAGCCAATTGCTCTTTGTTCCTAAATCAGATTGGTCTTTTTGTCTGTCCAATATACACTTGTTCACAATCCTTACATGAATTTTTGCAAATTCCTAATTTGTCCAAGTTATTTGCTGGGTCTTTACAACTTCCTAAAAGGTTTTTGAGGTTATTGCTAGAAGAAAACACAACTTTGGGGTCAAGTTTAGAAAAGATTTTTTTAAAACCTTTCGTGTAACCTGAATAAAAGGATATTTTAACATATTTCTTATTACCGCCGTCAATACATTCAAGAGTGCTTACATTTCTAACATTTAATCTATTTCCGTAATAGTATTATAGACCAAATCTTCAGAGAATCCGTTAAAGTTGGCAATTTTGATGATTTCTTTTAGTTCATTTTGATACACATCTTTAGTTAAAGGGGAATTGAGTAAACGATGTACCAACAAGTTAATAGCCGAAAGTTTGTGTTCCCATGAGTGATTAGAATCCTGTAAGAGATAAATCTATTATTACTAGCAGGTTTTCTGTATACATCTATTTCTAACTTATTTTTATTTTTTATTACTAACATATCGAAGAATTGAATCTTGCTGTTTTTTCCTTCTTCATGGGTAAATCTAATAGAGGGAAATTTTGAGTTAAGTTGTTCTATGAAATCAGTTATTGAACATTCGTTGGTGTCAAAAATGCAAAAATATCAGCGACGTATCTGATCCAAAGCCGAGGAAAATAGGCCAAAGCATTCTTAAGGTCCGTTTCAAATTTACCCATAAAGAGGTTAGCCATAAACGGAGATAAGCTATTACCTATTGCCTTTCCTTCCGTTTGTTGATTAAAAGTGTTGTTAATTCGGAAAAAAAATTGGTTCATACAAAGTATTGCAAAAGACACTAAACTAACACCTTTTTCAATATCCATTTGATTATCTAACAAAAGTTTTTCTAAATTTCCAAAGTTAAATCGATCGGAACACCAGGAAACAATGAACTTACATCAAACGAGACTAAAATTTCTTTAGCAGTAAGCTCAATGTCCTCTAATTGTTTCAGGTAACTGGTTCAATTTGTCAGATAACCATTTGGAAAGTAAGTTGGACTATTGATGTTCGAAACAATGGGTCTCTTTCCGGGCTTGTGAATCTTAGGTAAATAATACATTCTAGGTAGTATTAGGTTTGATACCGTTAGTCTAAATCTTAAATTATCGTTAATGACAGCCTTACATTCTAAAATGGCCTCTTTGGTTTCTATGATCATTTCAGATAAAGGATTTTATGATGATTTTAAGTAAGAATTTTGTGAAAAAGAAGCGTTGACTCGATTGAAATAATCCTCTTTGTCTAAAATGCCTGTAAATGCCTTTGTCAGATTTTAAATAATAACAATTTTTGTTTTTTGGTCTTCTAGCAATGATTTGATCCTTTCGTGCAACGTCGGGTGCACTAAAATTTTCTGATGATATAATAGACATCATAGAGTATCTTTCAAAAATATTTCCGTATATACTTTGTTACTTTGTTTAAATGGAATATCCAGTATATTACTACGTATTTCGTTTCTCCATCTAAAAATAAACACAATATAGAATTCATATGTCTATTTGTAACAAATTTCGAGATATTTATAATTTTGTCTTCAATCGGCTAAATTTAGATTTATTTCCTTCCAAAAATGCAAATACATTTTACGGTAAATTTTTACAAAATTAAATTACATGCTTGACTCTATCTAGATATTGCATTGAAACGTCTTCGAAATGTATAGGGTGCTCGGTATTGATCACCAAACTTTACCAAACTCAAACACCAGAAAAGTAATTTTTTTGAATTGCACCGAATATTTTTTCTGTTCCCATCGCATAGGAAATTTATATCTCTAACGTTTTTGTATAATGATGCATATGAAATAATATAGAATTGAAAGTAAAGGAAATATTTACAGTTAAACGTGAGCTCTGCATGTGGATATAGTATCGAAGTGGTTTCTGGTATTAGTATTGCTTGGTTGCCATGATAACAGTAAACAAAACATACTGACATTGCTGTTCTTGACTGTTGACTTAAAAATTTGAAATGTAGAAAACCAATGTTTCTGAAGTTGAAATATTGTGCTCTATCAGAATATAAAAAATATATAGAGTGTTTCAAAGTTGAAGGGGATTTCCAGTTAAATCGAGACAGATTAAAACTCAGATAATTCCATTTTAGTCCTCATAATCAGTTACCCACAAGTACTGAGTTTCATAGCAATATCTGCAATATTGTTGGGGATATTTAGGTGTTTTCAGAGTTTTGCCCGTAACTGTATACATATAATTCACAGTAGCTTTTTCTTATAATACACGAAAATCATTTTCAGACACTGTTTTTTAGTTCCCATTGTAATCGCTTGCTTTGAATCAAAATCACAATTACTCCTACCACTTCATTCTATTGAATTGGAAACGTCGAAGACGCGGACTGAAACGTACCAGAGCTCTATAATTATCTTAATTGTAAATCTATCGTTTTATCCATTCCATAGCGTAATAATAACAAAGTTAGCTCAAATTAACTGCACTCCTAATTAATAGAACGACCCGCCTGCAATTTCGTTCCTCTCTGACTTCCTCTCTCTCTTCCACGCGCCTCGCCTTTCTTCGCTTTCGTTTTCTTGCGCAGTTTTTAATTAAGACCGCCCGTTGTGCCTTGACACATTTTCCAGCTTCTGGTAAATATTCCTCTCGCTATGTGGCGTTCGTGGAAGATTACGTGAGATTACGGGAGCTTTGGGGATCTCTTGAAAAACGAGAGAAATTAGGTCTTTAAGCTAATTAGAAGTATATTCCACAAGATCTACGCTGGACGAAGAATACATATACAAAAGTCTTGAACAAAGAAACTGAGGTTTGTAGTCATTTACGTGAAATGTATTCTTCATTCATTTAAGACTAACGGGCAGTCTGATTTAAAGGAATTAGAAGCTTGGAAGGGTACAAACGACGGAAACTGGAGATGTTCAACGAAATAGATGTGACAAGGGCAATATATACATCAATTAAAATTGGCAAGCGATGGCCGCCAGAACTAGTGCACCAACAAATAGAGCAATATGAAGTCATTCGATATCATTGGAGCAATGAACCAATAGCTGTTCTGCATGGACGGTTGGCGTATTAGGTACTATCGTGATGACAAAATTACCATTAATTTTAATTGCTCATGTAACGGAACCTTAAGAATAAGATTCTCAGTAGACAAGTAATTTCTAATACAAAGAAAGTCTTCCTAAAAAAGCAAGACTTTACCAAACCTGTTTAGAGAACTTACTGTTGTTACAATAGTCTGCGAAAAACTACGTTTCAGGGATCGAGGTCCATTTTAAAGCGATACAACTCACAATTTATCTAGAAAAGAATGATGATACAATAGTGAAATCCTTACTTCATTGAAACTCTTCATTAAAAATGATTTTCCCATTTTAATTATACAAACTTAAGCAGCAAAACAAAAATATGTTTCAAATTTCACACCAGAAATATTCTGTAACCCATGCTGTTGTAGTACGAGAATGAATCATTATCGATAACGAAATTATTTCAATAATATACGAGGTCTGTTCAAAATGTATCCGACCTTTGGCCGGGAGAAATCGAACTGTTCACTTACAGATATGAAAGTTTAATCGCCCTCAAAATACTCTCCTTGGGACCGTACACACTTATCCCAGCGTTGCTGCCACTGTTGGAAGCATCTCTGGAAGGCCGTTTTTGGAATGCGGTTCAGCTGCTCCGTTTCATTCTGCATGATGTCCTCCCGAGTGTCAAATCTTTTCCCTTTCAACGGCATGTTCAACTTTGGAAACAACCTGAAGTCACAGGGAGCCATGTCGGGAGAATAAGAAGGCTAATGAACAACTGGGATGCTGTGTTTGGCCAAGAAAGTCTGAATCAGATGAGAGGAATGCACCGGTGCGTTGTCATGATGCAGCTGCCAAGTTCTCGCTGTCCACAGAGCCGGTTTTTTGCGCCGCACGGCATCACGAAGACGACGAAGGACTTGCTAGTAGTACTCCTGGTCTATCCGTGAGGAGCGTACTCATAATGAACCACTCCACGGTAGTCGAAGAAAACTGTCAACATCACTTTCACATTGCTGCGGATTTGCCGTGCTTTTTTTAGCCTCGGAGATGTTGGATGTTTCCATTGGGAAGACTGCACTTTTGTTTTAGGGTCTCTACCCATAGACCTACGACTCATCACCAGTGATAATAGCACTCACATACTTGCCACTGCCGAGGATCACGTGGGTATTCCACAACTCCCTACCAAATATCATCGCACTCGCTTTATTACTTTTGCGGGAAACATGGCAGGTCGGATACATTTTAAACAGACCTCGTATGTTTTTGATTACAAATTTTAATCAGAAATGAATAGAGTGCTTGTATGTGTTACTAGAGTCGTTATGCAACTATACCCAGTTTTTGTTTCCTATTCTAAAGTGCAGGGCTCGAGCTCGGTACATATTTTATGTAAAAGTACATATTTTTTACTTGAGTACATAAAAGTGCATATTTTAAAGTGGGAGTACATATATTTCATATTTTCGCCATTTCGCGCCAATTAACAGTAAAGCACTACAATTTGTCAATCATTATGTATTTGTCGCTTTTCTAAAATTCCAGGTTGAGTATCCAGTATAATTTGCCTAGCGCCTTGTTCCTAAATTCTAACAACCGCTACTACTTCAGTGCCAGCCATTATACAACTTTAGAGAACAAAAGAAAGTACAACAATTGCAGAATTCATCTGGATAATGAAAGTAGTCTTAGCAAATTGTTTTTTCAACTCGTGTGATGGCATTGATGCTATCCAGGCCATGTTTCCTGGAAGTACTGGTGACTAGTTTGTGTTCAACAAAAGTGTGCTATTTGTGTACGGAAGTATTGGTTCCCTTCTTTTGGGAAAAATTAGATGACTTGCAAGGTATGTGAAATGTACAATAATTAATAAAAATAATTTTTATCAACAACAATTTTAATTTTGTTGTTACAGAGGCTTATTATACTTTGTGTTATGACGAGACAGTCAATGCAGCAATTTTTTATTCACCTTTTATATTCAGAAATTGTAATGTTGCTTTCAATCTTGTTATATAGATTTTGTGAATCTACAGTTAATGTCAAAAATGTGTTAAAAAACAATAAAAAATGACATATGACGTAATTTGTTTTATTTACAACTTCATACATACACAACTATTATAACTAATCTGGGCAAATATGCGGTAACAGCCAGAAGTGTGGCGAGCGCATAAAAGTTTACACATAAAATAGAAGGTAAGAAATAAATTATAAAACGTGCTGAACCACTTACCGTTTTAAAAATTTTCCGTGAACTGGGTAACATGTGTTAAATATTTGTATCATTAGATGTTTCCACAGCTGTTTCAGTCAAGTGAGTACGACGTGCAGAATAAATGTTTTTTAATGCCGAAAACGACCGTTCGACATCTAGCGATGTTATATTTGCATATTTAAAATAATCTTCTCGACAACTTAATGCATCTTCACAAATTTGTCTTAATATAAGAAAATCGGAGTCGTTCTCTAAAACACCTTCAAATTTTCGTATTACACACCAATTTGTTTCGCTTTCTACAGCGCATAACTGTGCGTGAACATCATTCACAATTTGAACAGAATCCACTAGCGACATTGAAATATTTTGAAATATGTTTCTATTCCCTCCGCTAGTCCGAAGTAATTGTTGTAAATAGTTTGTGAATCTCTTTTAACCTGACTATCTTGAAATATTTCCTGGCTTTTCTTGATTGCTGCAGCTTCTGTCGGATTGAATTTTAAAATTACCTTCTTTACTTGATCAAATATTTTTTGTGTAACGCAGCCTGCAGCCATGTTCCCCAACGTGTAACAATCGGCTGTGGTGGTTCAGGTAAATCAGGACACAGTTTGTGAAATAGTCGGGTACGTTTCGAGGACTTTAGAAACACTGCCTTTGTACTAGCAATCAATGCATTTACTAGTGGAAAACATGTAGGAATCGTTTGTGCCGCAAGACTTAGAGTATGGATTTTACACGTTACATGTAAGCCCAAAGAACACATGTTTGCGGTACCATCACTCACAAACATTAAAAGTTGCTTAGTTGAAACTTCAAATTTGTTCAATGAGTTCAATACCACCTTTAAAATCTCATCGGCAGTACAATAACTCTTGAATGGTTTTGACGATCTGTTGTTTCGTCTATACACAACCACAGTTTTTTTATCTTTCAATTCCATTTTCATTCCTTTTTCCCTATGTTCATGAGCAAATGGCACTACATTTCGTATCGATGTCCGACTAGATAATTTACAGTCCGCATATTTATTCCAGAAGCAGACAAATGCTTCTTTGCTTCGTAAACGAAACGATAGATTACATAAAATAAGAGTAACACATAAATCAAATGTAAATTTTTCTTGGTCTCGTATGTCACTTTTTGCAGAAGAATGCTGTTTGCTTTCGATGTGACGTTGACAATGGCATCTGGACCAACACATTAAAGGGATTTTACAAACTAGATATTGAATTTTAGCGCCATCAAAAATTAAGTCCGGCATGTCCACTATAAAGTTTTTAACTGTGTCTGCCATTGGTCGTTTTCGCGACGTACTTAACTGCGACATGTTTAAAGCAAACATAAGCATGCTATTACGAAATAAGTTACGACAGCCTACATACACACAGAACTACTCGCATACAGCATCGATTTAGTACTGACGCTGTGAACGCGTGAAATAAATAATCGCCGACTCCGCACCACATATCTACTACACTGACTGTTACCGCTGTTTGCCCAGACTAATTATAACTCTATTTTGTTGGAATATATAGAGTTTATACAGAGTATAACCATGTATTACTTTGACTACTGTTTTTTATAATTTATGTTTATTTCGCTTAATGTATTTTGCGTTTTGATAATGAGTTTTTATAAATCAAGAATTTTTATTAGGTGCGTATATTTATTAATACCTATTGCTATGTTACTAGCTTCAGAATATTTGAGAGTATATATTTAGTACATATTTATAAACTAGTAGGTACATATTTACATATTTTTTTAAGAAGATTTAAGTTTGAGCCCTGAAAATTATATATTTACACTTCTTTAGATTGATTGGCAAACATATTCGCTTAGGGAACTAGTCTAATAACCTTTAATAAAATAAGATTCATATTAAGTAATAAGAAATAAAAAAACAATAAAAAAATTAAAAAAATAAAAAATAAAACAAATTATACCACTCGAAATAAAAGAAAGCCCTACCTAAGAACTATCCAAAAATATTTTAAAGCTATCAACACTGATAAAGCTGAGTTCACATAGGGTAGTGCGAAATTAGCGTAGGAATCAGTGCGGGATTACACAGGAATATTATGTGGTACGCCTATTAGTAATTTCTGCAGTAATCATTACATTCAAAAACAGATCTAGAAAGTGTTGATGCAGTAGATAATAGCGTGTACAGTTTCGCACTGCACTAATTCTTCACTGCATCATTGTGCGAGCGATTACGCCTTAATTCTTGCACTAATTTCGCACTATCATGTGTGAACGCTGCTTAATTTACAGTTCCCATTTAGCTGTAATATTATTGAAGACCATGAAATAGATATAGGTAGAGCTTAATAGAGCATGTTTTCAATCATGCAGTTTCTGAAGTTTGCCAAATTCATCCAATCTTCTACTTAATAAGTTGTTATCGTTGTAGTTAGCATAGATTCTAGATATTAAAATAAGAAAGACTATATTTTATTACTATCTTCTAACGTTGCCATTTAACACTTTATTTTATGAACACATTTATATGTATATACAAAGAAAATATCGTAAGCATTGCCATTTCAACGAAAACCTTCTATCTCCACACCTTTGCTTCATATTTCCGCAGATATATTCGCATACAACGGGCTCTAGCGTTTATAACCTGAAATGATTCCGCCGAAACTTTGTACATAAATGAGACATTTCAGGTCTTCTCCAACGAAAATATCTCTAGTGTTTAGCGAAAATTCTGGAGTTAACGCTTCTTTTTAACTCTGTACTTGCGCGTTTTAGTGTATAGTCAATCTTCTCAGTTGATTCCCTAGCTCTAAACTCGCACCAGAACTGGGTGCGGTAAGGAAAATCTTTAACAATTGCGAAGAGACGTTGCGAAAAGGATATTATTTCGGCACCGTCGGAGAATCGATTCTCATATCTCGCCCTATGGATTATTTCAAGGCGTGAAATTGTCATTGTCTGTAACGTTTTGTTCGTTTTCCTACTTTTAAAAAAATGAGCAAAAAGAAGAAGGAAAACAGCGAAAAAAGAGGAGGAAACGAAAACTAGGACGAAGGCAATTTCACTTTGGTTTTGCGATAAAGCACTTTCTTTGTCTGAATCTTCTTATTTACCTTTCCGCTTTTAACGAGTTTAATTTGATTTCATTTTATTCTTCCCCAAAATATGAGGCTGTACGTATAATGTGGTATCGTGGTAAAATTCATAGTCGTAGTGAGAAATGAGAAGAAGACAACTTAGAAGTATGGAGGGTTCTCTCCTTATATCTATGTATGTTATACAAAGTGTTTTTCTTGTTATGAAGTTTGATCTAAAATTAAACCGTTGATCCTAGAACTGATCCTTGAACCATTCCACAATAAAAAGATTTATAATTGTGCTTTTTTTTTAACATCATTTTAGGTACAGAAAGAAGCTAACAAAAATTTTGATCTACTGAAAAAAATGCATTTAACGCGTAAGAGACCGCGGATAGGATATTGTATTTGACTGAAAATTTACAGTACTTATTGTTAGTTATGTTATGAATAAGATTCTCTCACAGCAAACTTAAAAAATGCACGGCCAGTAAGATCAATTTCAAGAAGCGGCATAACTAAAGAAAACCTTACTTTTAGACGGTTATGTTACTGTTTTGTTTGAAATTTTATGAAAAAAATCAGAAATAAAATAATACACCGCCGAAAAATCAAGTGATCATACATTTTTTTTTTAATAATTCAAAGTTTCTATAAACAAGCAATTTTTTATAAATGAAATAACTTTTTTAATTGTTTTTTATTGTAATAGCTAAAAGTATACACAAAAATGCATTAATTTTAATTAAAAATAAGAACAAATTACCATTACACCTTTTTTGATTTTTTTTTGAATCAACAAACAAACTACATATGTTAACATTATTAAATCAGTGACTTTTGTTGAAGAGGGCCATACCCAAAGAGAGGTTGCTGCAAGATTTAATGTGTCACAGTGTCGTGCGCTTGGCATGGACTGGTTTCCAGGTGACCTTAGATTATTGTAGAAGATCTGGACAAGAAAGGCAAGATAAACCCCACAGAAGATTGTTTTATATCCTTAATTGCTAAAGGAACAGGTTTTGCACTGCAAAGGTACGAGGGATGATCGTAAAATAAGGTTCCTATATTGTTAAAAAATAGACAGCATTCTTTATTTCCTTAACATTACACATCGTTTTAAAGATAAAAACTTAAGCTATTTTTCGACATAATCGCCATTCCCATTCAAGCATTTTTGCAGACGGTGCTCCAACTGCTGTATCCCCATGTCGTAAAATTCTATTGCCAATCCTTTCAAGAATCTTTTCAATTGTGGTGTTGGAAATCTCAGGAATCCGAAGAGCGAGTTGACGAATGGTGACCCTCCGATTTTCAAGCAGTATGCTCTCGACCTTTTCAATGATTTCCTTTGAAACTGATGGTCTTCCGCTCCGCTCTTCATCGTGAATTTCCGTCCGACCTCCAGTGAATTCCCTACACCATTTACGGACGTGTTGAATAGCTATACACTTTTCTCCATAAACTTCGGTTAATTGACGATGAATGTCTATAGGTGAAACCCCTTTCGCGTTAAAAAAAAAGTATCACAGCGCAAATTTCGCACCTGACGATAGCGGCGATCGGGAGTTCCATCTCGGACGGCTGCTTAGCCAACACTGAGTGGCGCAGTGAGGCGGGAGTGGTACGTATATAGAGTGGGAGAGCTGCTGCACACGCCAATGTTGTCGGTTTTCGTCTGACACGTCTTATTGCTGCTGTAGGGCTTTGGGAACTTTATTTTACGATCATCCCTCGTATTAAAGCAAGACCTTTAGCTTTCTACGGTAAAAGACGCAGATTTGAAGCTCTATAGACCTGCCAAGAGTCCCACTGCAAGCTCACAAAAGAGCTAGACTCGAATTTGCTCAATATGTTAATTGGAACATTGAGGAATGTTATTCACTGACGAGTCAATGTCTTTGTCACTAAAGATTGACGCGAAAGAGTTTGGAGAATGTTATGAAATGTGCTGTCAGAGGAATCGATAGATTTGGTTGGGAGTCTGTTATGGTGTGGGGAGGTATGAGGTATAGGTATAGCCGAACGTACGAACCTTGTTGCGATAAACCGAGGCTCTATGACAGCATTAAGGTATAGCGATGAGGTTCTCATCCCCATTGTGGAACCTTTTATAGCTCTTCATGGATCAGAGTTCATTTTAATGCATGATAAGGCTCACTTAAACAGTTCACTAATCATCAGCAGCAAGACCAGCAGACCAGTCTTGCTGCTGATGATAGCTTAGCTATCGAAACGTGCGCCCAGTACGAATTAAGTGTTGTGGTAAGGGTTTTAGTGAACTGTTTCAGTGTTCCAGTGCCACAGTTTTAGAGTACCCGTTTAGCATGATAAGGCTCGTCCGCACATAGCGAATATCGTAACGGATGAGCTTCTGAATATCAATGTTTTAAACTGGCCATTTCCAAGTCCGCACCTAAATCCTATTGGGCATTTATGAGATAATGTGGGTAGGAGAGTTCGGACACATGTGAATCCTCCACGGACGCTAGCAGATCTCTTGAAGCGATTACAAGAAACATGGGACCAAAAGCAAGAAAAAGAGGTTGCAACCCTAATCCAAAGCATACTTTCCAGGCTAAGACACCTGTCAGGATAACGACGGTTTCAGAAAAATTTCACCAATATTTCGCTTTTCTTTTAAACTTTATCAGGGTCATAAATAGAGTAACCTAAACTTGCGGACTCGCATAGGCGTCGGTATTACGGGTTAATATAAGAATAGTAAAAATTCATAAATAAACTAAACCGGTAGAGAAGCAGGCATGTAGTGTCGACCTTGAATATAAATCATGTTAAACCGCGCTGAGAGAGATTTAGTTTTAGTACCGGTTGAGCTGTTGCAGAGATTAGTCGAACGGTCAAGGTTATGTACTTACGTGTCGCTTTTGAAAATATAGCTGGTGTTTTTGTGTGTTGTAGTATTATACCAAGTACATAATTAGTGTATCGTTTCATATAGAACAACATTTACATACCTAAGAAAACAATGCCTCGTAATAGATTTGCTACTAATGTACATAGGTATGTGTCACTTTTTCCCATTTAAAATATGACGGTAGTGCAGTTTTTTGCTTAATATGCAATGTTCGTTTGGCTGCATTGGACAGAACTGATTGCCAGAGGATGTCAATGGTATAAGCATATGAGAAATGCAAGAACTGAAATACCTTATACACTATTCCTCATACATTTATTAATTATGTTTACCTCTTGTAATCTTCCGTTGTCGTTGGTGAGAAAAGCAGCTTTTAAAACGTTTTGGCGACAATACGTTCCAAAGTACCCATTACCCTCACAAACACAATTACAGAATAATTTGCTGCGAATGAAAGAGATGCTAGAAAATGTGTGTAAACGTGATTTGTGTTCCAAAAAAATATGGATTACCGTGGATGAGACGACCGATATAAAGAAAAACAGTATTGTGAATGTAATAGCTCGCGTTTTATCTAGCGAGAACACAGCATCTCGATATTTGTTAGCTTGCAAACGTGTTCAACAATGTACCGCGGAAAATATTCAAAAAGTGATAATGAACGCTTTGAAAAAATTTAAAATTGCCCAAGATCAAGTTGTGATGATTGTGACAGATAATGCACGAACGATGTTAAGTGTTGGGCGATCCTTAAAACATATATTTCCTAACTTAATACATATAACCTGCGTGCTGCATGCTTTGCATTTAGTTGGTGAAGTTGTTCGACAACATTACGGAAACGTTGATCGGATGATTGGAAGTACTAAAGCAGTGTTTCGTAAATCTCCTAAACGTTTAAAAGAATTTCGTAAATTTTGTCCAGGTATTCCAGAACCTCCTGAACCAATTTTAACGCGATGGGGTACTTGGCTAACAGCAGCTTCTTACTATTTGATCCATTTTCAACAAATTCAATCAGTTATAATGCGATTTAATCGGAATGAATCCAAAGTAATTAGAGAAAGTTAAAGAGAATTTCAAATTCCTCAACTTTTAGAAGATTTAACAACAATACGTACCAATTATACAGTATTACTAGATGCCATCAGAAAACTACAATGTACTGAATTGTCATTGCAGGAATCATTAGACATAGTGGAGAGTGTAAAAAATAAATTACACACATTAAATGATACGCCAGGATTATGCGCTAGTCAAAAGTTGGCAGATGTTTTAAGGAAAAATCCCGATTTTAATACTTTAGAGGCCGTTTATAATAAGTGTAAGAATAGTGAACTTTTAAGTGATTTTGAAAAACAGTTTCTACATGCAAATGTAACTTCCATAGATGTGGAGAGATCGTTTTCTATGTATAAGAATATTTTTTCTTGTCGACGCACAAGGTTTAAAGAAGTAACTGTGGAAACATATGCAGTGATGCAAGTTTACAGTAGTTCACATCCTGATGCCTCTAATTTGTTGAATAATTAGCAAGTAAGTTTATTTATGAATTTTTCGTATTCTTATATTAACCCGTAATACCGACGCCTATGCGACTCCGCAAGTTTTGGTTACTCTAGTCATAAATGAGTTAAAGCAGACAGATCAAACTTGTGAACTTAAAGATTTAACGATGTCCATCTTAGGAGCTATGACTGATGAATCCGGGCTAAGCGCTTGTATCGCAGCATACAATATATTAGTCGACTTTAAAACAATTTTAATTTCCGTTTCCTTTACAATTTTCTATGTAAACGTTTAAATTGTTAAAATATTGTTTAGATTATTATTAATAAAAGTTAAAAACGTGATAAAAACGTTGTTAGTTATGTATAAATATTGAATGATGCAATTGCAAATAAAAAAAACTAAGGTTTTGATCTCGTTTTGCCACGAAGTGTATTAGAGAATGTTTCATTAAACAAAATTGATTTTAAAGTTTAAAATGCACATTTCAGTGGATACTCACAAGTATTCGACATAATGATAACGACGTCGGTGTTGCCTAAATATTAAATCTATATTTATCTATATAGATTGAAAAGAACTAGGAGCAACTGGGGGAACATGGTTCTTTTAATAGGTTGCTCTCTGGAATGAAGAACGCTGGCACCAATAAATTTAATGTAATTTTTAGGGGCCTGTTTCCAGGCAGTTAAGGTATGTTAAGGGGCCAGTATTCGGCCAGTTGATATCCAAGATTGTTTACTCGCTATTTACGCTACACTATCACTAAAATACATTCGAGATGATGATATTCTTTGAAGATGGGGATTCTGCTCATTCCGTTGATGGTTGTTACGAAAGTACAAGTGATGAATGTCTGCTAATTCATGATTTGTAAAACGTGGTATGTAAATACGAGGGTTAGTCAAATATAAACTGGATTTCTTTAAATTATTTATTCGACAAAAATAAAATTACAAAGTAAGTTTACTATTTTCCTACATAGCCTCCTTTAACTGTTTCACACTTTTCCCAACGTGTAGAAAGCCTATGGATCCCTTCTTTATAAAAGAATTGACAACGTATCTTCATCCAATCGCACACAAACTTCTCCACTTCTTTATCGCTCCCTGCAGTGGCCCAAATAGATGAAACTACCAGGTGGATAAATCTGGAATGTCGGGAGGATGTTCTAGAGTTTCCCAGTGGATTTGGTCCAGTTTATCTCGATTCAATGCGGCTGTGTGAAGCCTAGCGTTATTGTGGAACAGAATCACATCTCTGATTGGCTGACTACATCTTCGTGTAGGCAGCCTTTGTGCTATCCAGGAACTTGCAGCATTTACACTCCGATGTTCGTGTACAAAATCGATGAGCAATACGCCTTTACAGTCAAAATAGTTGGTAGTAAGGATTTTCCCAGCTGACGGGCGCATTTTAGCCTTCATAAGGGTTCCCCACTCCTTCGTCATTACATAGACGCTCTTTTAGATTCTGGAGTATAATGGTCGATCCATGTTTCGTCACATGCCACTATTCTACGCAAAAACTCGTTTTCCTCTTGTTGGAATCGATTCAGGTGCCTTTAGTAAATGTCTATTCGGGCTTATTTCGAATCATGTATTGAAAGCCACACTAACTTTGTAGCAATCCAAATGCTCTGTGATGATGGAATGCGTATTACCACGACTTATTTCCTTTTCATTGGCGATTTCATCAACCGTAGGGCGCCGATCAGCTTCAATGAGTTCACGAACCGCTTGAATATTGTAGTATGTTAAAGTTGGCCTAGGACGGCTATTGTGACTCTCATTTTCTACACTTTCATGTCCGTCCCTGAACTTTTTAGCCTAATCATCGTTGAGTACGTGAAAAGTCGTACCCTTAAATTTAGTTTAGTGATAATTTTGTTGGGATTAACACTTTCATTTGGACAATACTGTACTCACTAATAAAACATCGTACCGAAGGTCTCGTCAGGTATTTCAGCAGTAAATTTGGCTAATTGATACTGGGACGTCCTGTATGTATGTTTTCAATTCGAGCATCCTATCACTTTCTACCAATTGAATTGTCATTGCTCGTACATGCAATTCACTAATTTCCTCAATTTAAGTCGATTACCCATGGTATTTTGTACCATTTCCATCCAATCGAAGCACATACCATTGGATCCTATCCCTTCCGTATAGCAAAGCACATTCTCGTCGGGTACTTACATTCGAACAAAGGACAATCGCGCAAATGCTTTGCAAAAGGTTAGAGATACTCGGAGCGCTCGACTCCGGAAAACAAAGGGACGACTTTATTGCTCCAATAAAGCTAATACGGATGTTACGCGTCTGTCTTGCTTGAACCGTCCGTATAGTATAGTCCGAGTTGGTCGTATAGAGACCTCGTCCTGTGCACGGTTGGCTGGAGTATCTGCGGGTCGATACGCGGCGAATGAAGAAGCCCCGAGACAGGAAGGACGACCGGAAATTTAAATTCTGTACGCGAAACGCCGAAAAAGGCACGACGTCAAGGCGCTGTTCGCTTTTACTGAACGCTTTCGAAACGGACGGATCTTGGCCTTGAATGGATGGTTAGAATGATGTGAACGTTTCTAGCGTATAGGAATGTAATTGTAACTCGAAAAAGTTAAGAGCTTCAAAAACGGAAACACTGTAGAAATAAATACAGGGTTACCAATAAATGTAGTATACTATAAAATCATCCATAAAGAGGAACAATATTTGGTTAGGTAGGTGTAGAGAATGTTGAGAAATAGAAACGCAATAAAATATACAAGATGTTCCACTTAGACAGTCAAACTCGTATCGTATGTAACGAAAATTGAATATCTGATATGTATAACAGGATGGAGCAAAACCTTTTTCGTTTTTTTTTTTTTGGATTGGTAAACTCTGGATTTATAGAACTGTCAAGAATAAAAGTAAAATAATTGTCATTATTAATGCTATATTAAATATCAATTTTGAACGTGTTCGTAACCCAAGTTACAAGGATTACAAACACTTACATATATTGAGATTTTACTGAAACATCTGTGGATCCAAAATGCCCAATACATTAAAACAATTTTGGACATTTTACGTTATTACTGGAAATTAGGCAGAAGTGCTGTTGATGCTGCCCCGAAGTTGATGATCTCAGATCTGACTGACTTTTCAAGTGGAACGACGTTCTAGAAGACGTTATATCGTTGACCAAGATGTCCTTCGCAAAGGATTGAGGCCACTTCGGTTTCCAGTACGCGACAACTACCACAGGAGCTTGGCTCTCTGCGGTGGACAATAGGTCGCCATCTTCAGAAACTGAGGAGGCTAAGCAGATGATGCAGAGAAGTGCAAATGTGTGATCAACTTCTTGTAGAACAACAGCGATTTTTACTTTATCTCTAACAATTTTTAAACTGGCCTGTAAATTGGGCGGTGGCGGTCGCGATCATAGATGCTGTTTAAAAGAATTGGTTTACCGCGAGGTAATTAACAATAAGGAACAGTTGCAGCAAAGAATCTTACAGGCTGCAAATGAAAATTGAACTCGCTATAGTTTTCTGTTTTTAATGTCATTGTTTATTTTGTTGTTACATATATCTATTTTGATGTATTTTTAGATAACAAAAATGTATTTTTAAATAATAAATTCAAGTTATAGCAAAAAAACGTGAGTAATCAGTTTGTGTAGCACGTTGCATCTTCTGAAAGAAGCATTTTGGTACTAAATTACATTGAGTTAATTGTTTTGTTTTGGGCTGAATATACAATTAATTAAGACTCACCCTGTATAAAAATAATTTTGAGTTATACCAGACGAGCTTAACAAAGCCAAATAACAGCGATAAAGGATAACTAACGACGACAGAAGAATAAGAAAGTATTGCGAGAAACCCAGTTTCTTCTATTTTATCTCTTTTTATCCTTGGTATTATACAGGGAACGTAACGTGGCGGTACTTACTTTGATAAATCTTTTAGCTTTCGTTAATAATCCTAAGGTAGTATGTCTTGACGCTTCGGGTCCCAAAGGCACCATATCCTTCAGTCTTTCTAAGCAATTTTTTAAGTGTGCTCTCCTGAAACAAAAGGAAAAGACGATATAAATAAAAGGAAGCGTCTCGGCCGTTGCGTGCTGTTCGAAAGTCGGAACAGTAATCTACCGTCTTATTTGTCTTCGTAGTAAAGAATAATAGACAAAGAAAATAAAAAAAAAACTTCTAGAGAATCAAAGGTAGGCTGAAGTGAGTTAGTTCAATGTGTAAAAGGTTGAGAAAGCTGTATAGAAATGTTTCCCTAGGCTAAGTAAATATTCATTTAATTGAGAAAATTATTCTAAATGGAAATAACTTGTCTTGGCAAGAGAAATATAAATTCTTAAAATGTTTCTTATGCCAAGTACATATACCCCTTTTTTAGATGGGTATTCATGTTTAACATGCGATCATTTCTAATACATTATTTACCAGTTGGTTCAAATGAAAACCTCCGAATCTATTCCATTTCTATTTCTTTTCTGTAATTGTGGGGTCGTAATTTAGTAAGCACTTCTTATACTTTATTATTTGAAGGACAATATGATTCTGCAGTTATGATAATGCCAAATAATGATTTTATACTCTCAGGAAAGTATGTTTAACTTCAGTTCTGGCAAGAGTATCGACTATCTTATAACCATCAATGAGAGTAACTTTAGTTTTACTACCTTAAAGTCTCCTACGGTGAACTCTAATTCCGGAGGTAATTCTCATGGTCTCCAAAGCCTGCTGTGTAGTTTGGCTCATAAAAAAAGAAAGGTAATCGGATTTTCCAAGAAGTGTGTAACTAATACACTTCTTTGCTCTGAACGCATAAATTTGTTATGACGTAATTTTAGAAAATTTGATTTCTCCAGCACTGATTTTTAGCCATTATGATGTCCTCTTCGACTGCTTCTAACCATCTTTTTCATTTCTGTTAGTAATTGTCGTATCTAATGTTCAACTTTCTATTACTGCGCCCGCAACCGTATGTTGTTGCACAAATAACACACATTGTTTATGCTTATAATTAGACTGGGCAAACAGCGGTAACAGTCAGTGTAGTAGATATGTGGTGCGGAGTCGACGATTATTTATTTCACGCGTTCACAGCGTTAGTACTAAATCGATGCTGTATGCGAGTAGTTCTGTGTATATGTAGGCTGTCGTAACTTATTTCGTAATTGTACGCTTATGTTTGCTTTAAACATGTCGCAGTTAAGTACGTCGCGAAAACGATCAATGGCAGACACAGTTCAAAACTTTATAGTGGACATGCCGGACTTAATTTTTGATGGCGCTAAAATTCAATGTTTAGTTTGTAAAATCCCTTTAATGTGTTGGTCCAGAAGCTATTGTCAACGTCGCATCGAAAGCAAACAGCATTCTTCTGTAAAAAGTGGCATATGAGACCATGGAAAATTTACATTCGATTTATGTGTTACTCTTATTTTATGTAATCTATCGTTTCGTTTACTAGACAAAGAAGCATTTGTCTCCTTCTGGAATAAATATGCGGACTGTAAATTACCTAGTCGGACATCGATACGAAATGTAGTGCCATTTGCTCGTGAACATATAGAAAAAAGAATGAAAACGGAATTGAAAGATAAAAAACTGTGGTTGTGTGTGGACGAAACAACAGATCGTCAAAAACATTCCGTGATTAATGTAATGGTACGTACAATGGAACCACTTCGACCGCCATCCTCCTTCCTACTTGCTTCCAAAAGAGTTATAAATTATACTGCCGATGAGATTTTAAAGGTGGTGTTGAACTCATTGAACAAATTTGAAGTTTCAACTAAGCAACTTTTAATGTTTATGAGTGATGGTGCCGCAAACATGCGTTCTTTGGCCCGATCTCTTAAAGAACACAGTGGTAACTTCTTACATGTAGCGTGTAAAATCCATACTCTAAATCTTGTGGCACAAACGATTTCTACATGTTTTTCACTAGCAAATGCATTGATTGCTAGTACAAAGGCAGTGTTTCTAAAGTCCCCGAAACGTACCCGACTATTTCACAAACTGTGTCCTGATTTACCTGAACCACCACAGCCGATTGTTACACGTTGGGGAGCATGGTTCTAGGCTGCGTTTTGCTACAACAAATATTTTGATCAAGTAAATGTAGTGCCATTTGCTCGTGAACATATAGAAAAAAGAATGAAAACGGAATTGAAAGATAAAGAACTGTGGTTGTGTATGGACGAAACAACAGATTGTCAAAAACATTCTGTGGTTAATGTAATGGTATGTACAATGGAACCACATCGACCGTCATCCTCCTTCTTACTTGCTTCCAAAAGAGTTATGTATAACCGGAGTGTAGATGTCCACCACCTATCATCTACACTCCGGTTTCTCTTGCTACCCTCTGGGACGGCGTGACTGTGTTTCTTGGCGATAGATGTCGCCGAGAGACATATTCAGTGCTGCTTTGGAGATTAGCAACATAAACTGAGAGGCAAATGCAATAATAGCGGCAGGAGATAGTGCTCAGAACCATGCTGATGACGCGGAGTAGGCAGAAACATGTCCATGTGTTAGCGCTATTTTCTCTGCTAGCATTTATTTTTTGGTAATTTCTTGTATTGATTATAAGATAGTTTCACTGTCACACATAGTATTAGAAAATATTGTAAAAAAAAATTCATTTTTACTTTAACAAAACATTTTTTCTCTGTGTAATGAGCAACAATGCTTTTACGTACTCCGTTTACTTTACATAAAGATACTCATTCTGCACTTAGTCATCCTCCTTCTAACGGTTCATCTGTCCATTACCCGCGACACCACGGTTTTTGAAGAAATAAAATTTGCACTAGAAGAAACGTAACACATTATGTTCATATCCACTATAGCATTAAATAAACACAAATCTACTTTGCGCTAACAGAATTACGTCCATCGAGTGCGATTATTTTACCTATCGACCGTTCATATCTCCCCGTTTGGTTTCGTGCCGGCTAACATGCGATGCTATTCCAGATAATGAGGGCATATCTACGGTAAAACGGCAACAACAAGTGCAAGTACGGACGCGCTAGATGTACTATGATTTTTGCCGCGGCGTAGCGGCGCTTTTCGCGAATTAACGAGGCCGTTAGACAAAGGCCGAATCGCGCACGGCACACAGGAAACGCAAATGAGAAAAATATCAGCGTTGTATGAGAAATGATGGCTTATTATCTTCCACTACGTATACGCTATGCGGTTTCGTCGTATTTGGTTTGATTCTCGTTGGTGTTGTTGCATCGAGTTAATGTTTGCAGAACTCTCCGTTGTATTTTTTTCTGTGACTTTCTATTTGTACTCTTCCCATACCGTTACTAGCTGGTTTATTTCGTTTTGTTTTCTACGCAAATACCAGTAATAACCATCAATAACCATCTAGTTAGATACGAGAATGAAGGTGAGCAGTTGTGGTTTGGATGTTGGAGGGAGAATGCATTACGTGTAAATTGGAATTTAAATAATGCGCAATGGTCACTCGTAGTTTTGATAGTTTAATGAAATGTTCAAAGTTCGTAACAAGCAAGGAGTTCTTGAAATTGAATCTATTTTAAAACATATAACAGACCTGTCTTGCTGTAACCGACTTATAACGCAGCTTTAAAGTTACGCGCTCAATATTTTGCTACCTGGGATTCCTACAACGCGTTATTACGAATAATTATGTGTAAATTTAACCTATTGTATAGTAGTTGAATTATTAACTACACGATAGAACTAATCCCTAATATATGTATTAAACTGTGCATAGTATACCTATGCACAGTTAAAATGTGTGCATTATACACGCACACATTTTAGGACCCTTATTCTGTGCGTTACAGAAGGATAATGTGGAACGTGGTGAAGGTCGGTGGTGCACTAGTGTCAGCTATATGTTTTTGTGCTTAGATTAATAACATAGCAAAGCTAATAAGTCACTACTCCACTGTTATTATCAAAGAACAAGAAAACTTGTACACGGAAAAAATGTAATAAAAAATCAATCAACTGTAGAACAATTTACAACAATTTGTTTGAGAAAATACGACTAGTTACAACTTGCGCAAATCCCTACTACTCGATTGTGGTTAACGGATTGTATTTCTATTAAATACATTATTGTTAGTCAATGATCTGTTACAAAGGTTGCCACAATAGAACACAAGTTTTAGTTACACACGTAAAACAATGTTACAATATTGTTCTAAAGATTGCATTGCATAATACAATATGCATCCAGTATGCTTATAATTATAACGATTGAAAGAACAAGTAAAACGCAATAACAATAACTATTCTTACGTTTTTTACAGATCGTATAGGTCAGCCACTAGAATGTTACCAACACCTGTGATGTTTCGCAAGTATGTGACACCGTTCCTCCAGACATGCGATAAGTTAGGAGTAAAAAGATAAGCTATGGAAGACTTTATTCCGAAAGAATTAGAAGAAGCTTATAAAGAGGCATGTTCCAATTCTTCATTTAATGTGTTTGTGAACATTGTTTCTTATTACTATGACATCTGCTTTCCGCAAATGAAGGTCGGTAATAAAGCGTTAAAACCATCGCCATGGATTACTGCTGATTTAATTGAAGTGAAAGATAACCTTTCACTACTGGGAGACCTAAGCAGGCAATATCAAATGTTTGGGACAGTATTTAAAAACGAAAACAGCCTGGCAAATTATAAAATCAAATACGGGAATCTTCTCTGCCAGATTTCACGACAAGTTAGAAGTAATACGGGGGACGTTCTGTAATTAACGAAATAAACTGTATTAGCGGGAAAACTACTGAATACTATTAGATGAAACTTTCTGTGGGTCAAGTTGGCCACGTTGGGGACAAATTAAGTCAGCTGTTTGAAAGAAATAAAAGCAAACATAATCTCTTTTGTTCATTTCAAAATGTCGGCTCCTATCGAAACGTGTATGGTGGAAGAGCAACGTTCAGTGATAAGATTTCTGTTATCCCAAGGTGTGAAGCCGGCCGAAATTTACTCGAGAATATTGAAACAGTATGGTGAAAAGTGTTTAAGCCGCGGAAACGTGTATAAATGGAATGAACAGTTTAAATTGGGCAGAACAAGTGTCACCGATGCTCCGGACGACCGGTTGAAGTGCCGACCGACGCGCTACAAAATCACATAAATGACCTTATTCTCGATGACAGGCGTATAAAAATCGTGAAAATAGCTGATTTTTGTTATGTTGGTGTTGGAACTGTGTATTCAATCGTTCATGACAATCTGAATTATCGCAAAACGTGTTCACGATGGGTTCCAAGACAGTTGACTCAAGTCCATAAAGACACCCGTGTTCGCATTTATTCTGAACTCAAACGACGGTTTTTAACGGAAGGTAATAACTTTCTGGACCGTGTTATAACCTGCGATGAAACGTGGATTCACCACTATGAACCCGAATCCAAACGGCAAAATCTTGAATGGAAACATCCGGATTCGCCCGCTAAGAAAAAATTCAAAACTCTCGCGTTTGCCAGTAAAGTGATGTTAACGGTCTTCTGGGACTCTCAAGGCCCAATTTTTTGTGACTATTTAGAAGGACCGCGTACTGCGAACAGTGAATACTATTGTAACTTGCTTCAACATGAAGTGAAACTTGCGATAAGAAGAAAACGCCAAGGTGCTCTCTCAAAAGGTGTGATTCTGCTGTACGATAACGCCCGCCCCCATACTGCCCAGAAATCACGAGAGATGATCGAAAATTTGGGTTGGGAGGTATTGCCACATCCTCCTTACAGTCCCAACCTCGCACCGTCCGATTTTCATCTGTTCGGCCCGCTCAAAGAGTTTTTACGTGGCACCAAGTTCGAAGACAACGAAACGGTCAAACAAGCTGTACATAAGTGGCTCGGATATCAAGGTCAAGAATTCTTCAGCACTGGAATTAGAAAGCTCACAAAACGATGGGAGAAGTGCCTAAATGTTGGTGGAAACTACATTGAGAAGTAGTGTAAATTTCATTGTCATTGTAAACACAATATTCACGGCACACTCTGCACCACACGGATTATTAATTAACTCGGGAAGGCCTTTTCGAAGACACGTGGATCATCATCATCAAGCCAAGTACCGATTGTACCAAGTACCGTTCAATCGGTACTTGGCTTGATGATGATGATCTACGTGTCTTCGAAAAGGCCTTCCCGAGTTAATTAATAATTTGTATGGTGGGGAGTGTGCTGTGAATATTGTGTTTACAATACTACCCCACAGTCCTTGCTATCATTATTATTCATTGTCATTGAATAAATTGCTTTTTTTTCTACAGCCAACTATTTCAACAAGTACTTTATATCGCTTACTGACACCTTATCTTTATCTTTTAAATATTGTTCACCATGTAACTTATGAAAACTTACTATTCAATATGGAAATGCATGGGAAATCCTTTTATCTAATGCCCGTCGTTCACTTCGGACTTGAGGCTTTAGTTAAAAAACTAAAGTCCTCTAACTCGACGGGTACGATGATATTTCCAATTCTATCTTACAATCAATTGCAGCAGTATATCTCTAAACAATTATCGTACGTGATTAACTTTTTTTTTTCCGAGGGAATATTCCCACACAAATTGAAACTAGTTCAAGTTCGACTATTATGTAAGAGTGGCAATGTAAATGAGGTTTCAAGTTTTACGCCAATTGGCCTATTATTGTCGTTTTAAAAAATTATAGAAACTATAGCTAGTAACAACTTAATGGCATTTTTTATATAGAACAGTCTGCTGTTTGCTAATCAACATGGTTTTATCCAAGATAAAGGAGTTAACACACTTCGTTGAAGTAACTAAAATACTAATTGCAAGTAAACAAATATTTAGTTACCCTTCACATCCCCATAGATATATAAGGCTTACAGTATATGTTTAATCCATAGACTAGTATATGTTTAATCCTTAGACTAGGGACGGAGAGAGGACTGCTTACAGGTAGATCAACACTGTTACCAATTGACACCAAAGCAAGGACGTCATAGGCGGAATATTATGTCGCTAAAGGGGTGTTTCAAGTATGGTAGACAAATTAAAGAAAACATTCTATACTTTCTATACCAGTGGAAACATACATATACATTTGTAAATAAGTAATACTAGTTATAATAGACACAACACAAAGCAAAAAAATACATAAAAAAGCAAATTATTAAATAGAAATTAAATTGTCATTTATTGAACAGGTTTTAATAATAAAATGAAAATACAAATAATTAAAAACATATCGCCAAATATGATATTTATTTATTTATATAATCAATTTGGCTAGCTGACGAATTGGACCCTGTTGCTGATCCGAGATATCTTCTTGTCGTGACGTAAATGGCACATCAGGGTCCAGTATGGTTTATGCATTTTCTGTGTCTTTCAAGATTTATTACAAACCGATGGAGCCTGTAAATATTGTGGTAATTTTTTAAAAATTGTTGGAACTGCTTCATTCAGTAGTTTTACTTTTAATGTATGATAACTAGATCGTAACCAATTACCCACTTTCATACTTCTGACACATTGTTGGGTCCTTTCTTCACTCTTTGGAAATCTGAAGTTAAATAATGATAAATTGTTAAGAACATAAATTGAATGAAAGTAAATTTCATAGGTATTTATCATTTAAAAATAAAAAAGACAAGACAACACTGCTATAATTAATTGGTTAATGTACTTATTCATTACTGATATTATGTTAGAAATAAGAAGGAATTTTTTGTTTATTAAAAAGATTAATGTATTTAGTATTTCATATGTATTAAATAATTTTATAGTTTGATTCCTTTAACTTTTTTGTTTAAATATGCTGATATGGAATTGTCCACATTATCTCCTTCTTCTTTCTTCAAATGGCAAAAGTCGACTTCAGTCGTTAACAACTTTACCTACGCCGCTGGAAAGATGGGCTTCGAGATTGTACTTTAACAACTTTCAAACCGAAATTATGAAATAAAATTATCGTTTTTCACTTTTCGGCTATATTATTCAAATCTACATATATTTCAATCATAAACATATTGTATGTATGTACATCATTTAATTAAATTTACTTTTTAAAATAAATCAATTTAACCCTAGGATGCATGGGTGTTCGAATATACAGATTAACATTTCTCGGGTCTCTCAGGCCCGGTTGTCTTTTTACTCTGTTAAAAATATATAAGAACATGAAATATATTTAAATCATTTATTTGCGCGTGTAAAAATCTTAAATAATTAAACAAAACCTCTAACTAAAGATTACAGCTCTTATAAATGTAAATACATGTTCAAAAGTAACAATTTTTACAAATTCTTACACTATGTTCGTTGCACATCTTATTGCGACACTTTCACAAACTAGTTTGTTTTTTCTGTTTAAACTAAAGGGATACATCATGCATCTCTTCCTTTTATTTGTAACGGCATCAGTCGCAGTTTTTTCAATGTTAATAAATTTGTTCATACAATTTATTGAATTTCTTGGTACTTTCGGATTTTTTGACCTTCTTATCATATTCGGTATTACCAATTGCTCAGCTAATTCCTTCAAAAATAGTCGTCTAGCGTGTGTTACATTCCTATGATAATCAGGTTTCAACGTGGAAAATATAATAAATGCATTTAGTGCTGCAATATCGATCATATTAGAAAAAAGCGCCATAGGCCAACGCTTCGTTAGCCTTTTACATGTATAGTTGGACTGTTTTTGATCAGTTACGTCTAGTCCCCCTTTGGTCTTGTTATAATAAAGTATTAATTCCGATTTCTGCTTAACATCTTTGCATCTCTTATTTAATTTGGTATTTCTCTCTTATTTTTTATAAGTGTTCCAACCACTGTTAGGTTCTTTTCTAATAAACATTTAGCCAATGAAATGCTTGTAAAGAAGTTATCCATTGTAACATTTAGTCCAGAGAAGTGGATGCTGCGTACTAAAGTTTGCACTACTTCAGAAGCAAGATTTGTATGGATAGGTTGATTGGGTCGTCGTCCGGTATATACCATTCCATCAATTGCAAACCCTGATTCCGACTAACACATCCAGAAAATCTTAATACCGTATTTTGACGGTTTATTTTGGCATATACTGAATAACTGCTCGTCAATAGTAACACTTTCGTTTGGCACCAAGGATGACCTGCATTGTTGTAAAAATAAGTTCCATATATACGATATCGAAGCTAATCTATCGGTCTGTAGGCGAAAATCACGAATTCTTTTGTCATTAAAACGCAGGTACCGTCTAATATCTTCAAACCTATTAATTCCCATAGTAGCATGATAAATAGGATTACATTTATCAGAAGAAAGCAGATCTCTTATCGGTATGTCCCAGTTTCTTTCCACACCAGCTTGTATCAGCAAACCTAAGAAAGCATTCAGCTCCATCGCATCAATATCTACCCGTCCTTTGTCTTTTACTGTAGTTACTCTTCGAGCTTCAAGGTTTGTGCACTTCACGACTTCTTCTAAGATCGTTCTTGTAATAAAACATTTGAAAGCATTTTCAGGTGTATCATAGGACACTGCTTTAGTTTTTACACCTGGCGCTAAACGCAGTACGTCACGTTTTGCAGTTTTCGTAGAGCTTGGCGGAACTTTATTCCATTTTTCCACATTTTATCACTATCGGTCTCCACTGTAGCTACATCTTCTTCAGACTCAGAATTCTGTCTGAATTCGCTTCTAATGAATCTTGCCCAAGTTCTTCAATTTCAGGCGTTTCACTCTCTTCCGATAAAACTTCATCACATTCCTCTGCCCACCGCATTAGTTTCCTCGTAATTGGGATCTCCATACCTCACTGTTGCACGGTGCCCGGTCGATTTTCTTGAACTTGAAGCCGCCATAACGAACATTCACAAACAAACACCTCAAGCAAATTTTAGCAACTGAAGTCTTTTTTATACGTTCACATATTTATATAATATGCATTTCTGCGTGTTGGAACCTTGCAAACTTGCAAACACCGTCGAGCGCAGAAGCGGGCCTGTTCCTACATGTTACAACATGTTGTAGCCGATTGTTAACACATTGTATTCCAAATAATATTGCAATATGCAGTACATTGACGCCAAAAGCAACAAATTATTTAAACAAAGATAATTTTGGATGTAAATATAAAGATTATCAATCAAAAATAAACCGGGCCTACGAGGTCCGAGAAATGTCAATACGTGGTAGAATTCAAATATCTAAAATAGATTTTATTATAAATTATATAGATCAAACGCCAATTAGAAATAGCAACAGGAAGATCCAGTTGAAGCATAGACAAGGCCCAGAAGAAAAAAATTTAAAGATAAAGAAGTTATGAAGCTTAGAATACCACGCTGGGCTTCGGAGGCCCGTGTTATGCATCCTAGGGCTAAATAGTGGTAAGGTGTAAACAGCAATTTCTTATTTACCTGTGAAATGTTGTTCCCGGCTTTTTCCTGCCACTACGGCTACTGCACTTACATGCTGCACAAATAACCATTGTCATTTGATCTTTAACACCACTTTTAATACATAAATTTGGATAAAAATCAACGAAATAAATTTTGGTGGCAACGTGCTTGTTGGACACCAAAGTAATGGCGATCGCTTCGATACGGTAACACTTTCACGACATGCCTAAATAGGACGTGCGCTATTCTCTCCCCTTCCCTAATCTAAGGTTTAATCTCTAAATCTATTTTACTCACTTGTTTCTGTTCTAAAAAAAACACTGTAGAAAGATTTATTGAAACACTCCCACTGGGAGAAAAATTAGTCCAAAACAAAAACAACGAGAGGCAAAAATAGAATGTCATCGCAAAAAAGGAATGATAAAATATCAACCATTCATCCTTCCACCCCCATCTAAACGTGCATTTTGTTCCAGATTTTTTTTTATCGTGTACCTTAATGGAAAAATAAATAACGGATTCCAAAAAAAAGAAAGAACATCGGACGATCTCCTGCCGGTCCGAACAGTCCTGCCATGAAACGAACAGGATCCGAGGGTAAAATCAATTACTATCAGAGACGGCCGAGCCTTACCGGGGATTCTAGTCAGTCGCAGAAATAGTAGGCCGACCTTTTAGCCGTACAGCTCCATATATGTTTAATGCATGGAGGAAGTCGGGAACTTAATGAAATTCGATATTGCAATTTTCCGGTTTAGCCACGCTCCCTGGCGATTCCGGTGGATTGTGCGCGTCGTTTTGCGGCGAAAACCACAGTAGAACTTACTGGAAACCGTATTAAATATCTATCGTACTGAGAGGCGGGGGAAGTTTTAAACGGCTTTTACAAGCTCATTTGGCCGCATAAAATGAACTCGACTCAATATTCCACTGAAATGGAATAATTTCAACGACTTGATTAACAGTAAATCATCTCAAGTGACAAGACAAACTAATTTTAGAACAAAAACTATTTAAATATACTTACTCTCGGTTTACAGAAAGTGAATTAAATATTTAATCACGAATTAGCACTTAATACAAAATAATTTAAATTTGTGACTTCACTAATTACGATTAAACAACTTTAATCATTCATAAAATTAATTTTTGACTAAAACTTAACGTCACTTTGACATCTGTCAACATTAACATGGGAAAAAGTAAAATACCAAGACAGTTATTTGCATGAATTTAACAAGAATATTTTAAAAATAGAACAGATTATCATTTAAATATGGTTATTAACCTACGCTAACATATTTTCGTGATGCCGATCGCCCCAAATGACATTTAATTCTAACTAGTTAATTACGAATTAAACCAGCTCAATATGTACACCATAATTAATTTAATCACGAATTAAATTTTAATTGAAGTGTAACTTAATTCAGAATCAAACAGTTTTCTATAAAGCAAGGTTAACAACTTTGTTGTTATGCGTTGAACAGGGATGTATATTTACAATTGTTTATTCCTGTTCATTGCCAACAATTAGATTCTAATGACGGTAACGTATTGGAATCAGTTGAAACATATGGCAAGTTGTCACAGAGCAAACAAATTACGCAATATGCTTATTTACATATTTTGTAATTTATTTGCTATATAAGGTTAATTTTACACTTAGTTTATTAATTCAGTTTTATTGCTGTTGATGATAGCTTGGCTATCGAAACGTGCGTCCAGTACGAGTTAAGCATTGTAGTAAGGGTTTTAGTGAAATGTTTCAAGAAAATTAAAATTTTTAATTTTTTTGAAATAACTACTGACAGGTTCGACATTTTTAACTTTTTCAAACAGATTTTAAATCAGCACGGCCTGTATATTGACAAACTATGACACTGTTTACCATTTTCTTTTATAAAAATCCTTAAGCTACCCAGTTAAACGATGTGCATTTCTTCTAATTTCCTTATTCCGTAAATAACGAGAAAAAAGCTTCGTTTCACCGCGTCACAAACGACGTCAGAAGATTCTACGCCATTAATGGTAATTGATTTTCGACACGAAAATTCATAAATATCAATAAATCTCGCGTGGTGTGCACCTCGATGATTCCCACTGTATTTGCTTTACGAGCACCGCATAAACGCGTTAGCATGGTATACTTACAGTACCGCGCCTCGTCCTGACGAAATGAAGGCAATAACGTGTGATTTATTCGGCATAAATCATAAGTAATTGTCGACCATAAAAATGCTACCTATTCTCTGACGAAAGACTGCTTAAAGATCTAAAACAAAATCATGATTAAGACGGCTGTGACAATCAAGAATAAAGATAAATGTATTGGAGATACGTATTTCTGAAAGTTGAAAGCTTTTGATGGTTGATTAGGTAAATTGTTATTAGAACTGAACCGATACAAATCCTACAGTTTTAGTTAAGATTTCCTTATACTTGATACTAGATGCTGATTTTCTGCTTATTATGTTTCTGGTGGTGCTATCTCTTCGATTTTGCACTGAAGTACCATAAACCGGGGTTGCTTTAGCGTTGGGGATTACTCTGACACATAATGGGATTATTTTGACATGCATCTTCAAATTACTTTGAGGTTAAGTTTTCGTTGCATACAAGCGTATGTGCAAGTTAAGCAATCATCTACGCTTTGAAAAAGAAGAAGAAAGATTAGTTTAGGATTACGTTTATGTTAGTATTGCTGCAATTCGTTAAACAATCACCCAAGCTTTGAAGAAGAAAGAAATGATTAGTTTAGGGTTATGTTTGTGTTGTTGCCGAACATGTTCTAAATGGGTTAGCTGGAGGATCTAAAAATCCACGGTATGAGTGCCACCTGTTACATTTTCCGATTGCTATTCTTGTCTAGGTGTCACATTGCTTCTGATTTCCTTTTTCTGATATTTTCCAAAAATTACTACAAATACATTATCTTAAGTGCTATTTTTGTGTGAAATTAACTCCACGTTAGGTATTATTTTAACACAATATGAAAATAAACGCTATGTCAAAGTAACTCCACCTACGGGGCTACTTTGGCACCAAATTGGCAATTATTTTTCTCAAAATCTCAGTTTTTGACAAACTTTTCCTTTCAGTTTTATAGCCAAAACTCCGTTTGTACTACTGGATACAGAATAATTGAAATATCTTGATTTAATGAAAAGTATTACGAAGAAAGCCTTAAAACTACGACAACGTAGCCGCGGTTTACGGTAACAGAATATAATAATCAAAAAAAAATTTGGGTTATGCAAGAAAAAATGTTGTATGTCAGTTTTGCCGTATGATATCATGAGTTAATTTTTTAAAAATAGTTTCTTTTAGCTTTTTGATCAAGCTATTTTTTTCTAATAATAATTGTTAAAATAATGTTTATTAAAAATGTTAAAAATTTAGCTTATTCAACCTCCTCATCATTAAGAAATTATAACCTAAGAGACAGATTAATTTGATTTTGCAATATGTTCAAATGCCTATCCCCAGTAAGATTTCCGTTGATAAAGGAAAGACCGGTAATATGCTTAGTGCTAATTCTTATCCACAATTGGAAAACGCTGTACAGTAAGTACTCACAACTTCTTTTCTAAGATGCGCAAATACATTTCTTGATCAATATATTGTAGAAAAAATTACAACTAGGTATTAAAAAGTGAACGATCGTTGCATAGTCCTCGTGATGTAGTGGTTAACTCGCCTACCTAGCAAGCAGATGTGAGGTTCGATTCCTCACATTTCTTCAGTAATTAATTACGTCGGAAATTCCAAAGAAAATTATAGATTTTCATAATTCACCGACGGAAACCAAAATATATTAATTTATTTATACATATTTTGCTTTAAATGTAGGTGCTGTGCCAATACTTATGTGGAGCACTACATGTATATGAAAATACATGATTGTAACATTTTTTGCTGGCTGATTTTTCATATTTGACAGATAAATATGCCACAAATATTTGTGCCCAAGATTATTATCTTCATAAATAAAGTTTATACTCACCAATAATTGCTACTGGTGTATGTATGTCAAAAACGTACTTATAATTTTCTCACTACTAATACATATATCAAATAATTTCTCTACTCTTTACTTTTGTAAGGTAACACGAAGCAGCAATTTTTTTTACCTGAATAACGATTTTTACTCCTTGGGGAACTGGAAAAAGTCATAAAACAATTTTTACTTTCCGCTATAAATAAAAAAAACTATTTTTCAAAGACATGGTTATTCTCGTTTACCCTTTTCCTAACACAATATATTTCCTATTATAACGTAATACTACGCTGGAGAGTCTAGTCGGATGAGAAACATCCGAATATAGTATTTTGCGATTCGAAATTAATTCAGAATTTCCATCATGGCGAATCCATTAAACGATTTAAATCATCTACGACAGCGACCGACGACATGAAATGTCATTTTTATGTATAATTTAACATGAAGCACAACCCTATTGAACGGGAGAGCCGATTTGCATTTCGATCACGATCCATTATTGTGTATTCGTCGCCGCAAAAAAATCACTCTCTCCCGTTGGAATGGGGAACCGGAGAGACTGCGACGTTGTCAACGATGGAAACAGAAGCAGTGGCGGCTCGTTAGGTAAGGCAACTGAGGCAAAATAAAAGTACTGTTTCTATTAATGCTTACTAAGTCGTAATCATAGTTTTTTGCTTCGATGCTGATCCTTTTGGACAGCTGCATGCATCCCCATTTATGGAAGTGGTGAATTTGGTTTAGTACTTTCTTAGTAGGTTAAGCATGGGAGAGGAACAAGGAAAGCGACAGTTTAGCTAACAACATTTCTGGACATTTGTATACAGTAGCCTAAATACACATTCCCCTAAGGATAATATTTAATTTTCGAAAGAGACAAAATAACAGACAGAATATTGCTGTGATATGTTGGTCAACGTGTATTTTCATTTGAGATTCCCATGTTTTGTTTCCATACAGTTGCAATTTTGCGAGGTGAAGTAGTGTTGGTGGCCTCTTCCCTCGTAGACCTAAACATACTTATTTTTGAAAATCACCAATTATTGCAGGTTCCAGACTTTTTAACGGACATCCATCGAGCCTTGATTGGTGTTTTAATTTTTAAATATAACTAAGAAATTTAATTGTACACAAATAATATAAATGAATCTAATTATTACAATTTGTCAGAATATTAATTTGTAAAGAGTGGCAAGACAGATAGGAGCGTAGTACTTGAGCCTGGCCTTACTTTTTATCACATAAACTTAAATCATTACTTTACAATATATTTTTGGTGTATCCCGTATACTTTTTAGACAGCTCAAAGGTGAATACAATTATCCTATTCTGTCATAATTTTGAAAAAATAATTAGTATTTTATCAACAGTGCCAAGTTAAGTAGGAAGAAGGAAGAAGGAAAAAGGAAGAAGGTAGAAGGAAGGAGGAAGACGGAAGCAAGAAGGAAGAAGAAGGAAAAGGAAGAAAGAAAAAGGAAGGAGGAAGGTGGGACGAAGAAGAAAGAAGTCGATTTAATGTATTGGAAGATATGCACTATAACCTGCTCCAAAAAATATAAAGCATATATACAGTGCGGTCCTAAAGTATCCCCCCCCCGCCGCTAACCTTTGAACGACAGAAGCTAGCACTTTTAGAAAAAATAGGTCGATTTCTATTTTTGGTGAACTAACTTTTGCCGTTATCGGCATTTCAATTGTATTTCTGGTTTCACCGGAAGTGACGACAACTTTCTTATTTTAAATAGAACATCCTGTATAGTTTTACTTTTTTGGAAATGTAATTGAAAGGCGAATCCAACGATATCACACACGTTATACTTTAACTAAAGATATATAACGATATGCAGCAATAAACGTTTTGGTAATCTGTTTTTGTTGTTACGCAAAATTGGCTAGCAAAGAACACCAAATTGTTTCTTGTGACGCCAGACTGATCTAGAAAGCTCGTTGCTAAGCAAAGTAATCATAACAATTGCCAAACTGTCAAATCTCAATTCCAAAAGCATACATTATTCTTGTTATTTATTGTTATTATATCCTGGCATTGGTCATACTTTCATTCCTTGCTCTCGTTATTATTTTCTCTCATTCTTGTTTTGTTAATTGTTGTTTTTTCTTTACTTTATCGAACGTAATTGCAATTAATTAATTATGGTAAGTTTGGTTACATTTGAAAGGTTTTGATGTACAATATGTCTGTTTTTTTTAGATTTTCTGTGTTGTTACTTTTATGATGGCAATTTTAATATTATGTAATCTGACAACAATTATCACCCTACTTGCCTTGATTGCGCAATAAATTGTGCAATAATTTAAATTTTATATTGTTCTTACTTAGTGCAAAGTTCAAATATTTCCGGCTATACAAGGGCAGTATTCATTATGTTCCATTTCGTGGTAATTGTTGCCAAATTCATCAAACATTAAAATTAGGTACTTGATGTTTATCTTTCGCGGTCCATGCGGAGGCCATTGTAAAATTAAGGGATACTTTAGGACCGCACTGTATATTTTATGCTAACAAATGAAAAAGGCAAACCTTATGCGTTCTTCCTCTCTTTCTTTCACCAAAATCAATTCCAAACTCGTGCTTGGGAACATAATATAGATGGCTTCCTTTCTAGAACGTTTGGTCATTTAGCCCTCTTATTTTCTCTGTTTTTTGAAGTTTGCATTCCTTTCTCTATTTACAAATACAACGTTTTTAGCAACTGCTTTTTAAAAGCAACATTCTTTAAGTTCCTTCGTCGAAATCTAACATAATTCTCTCCTAAATTTCAAGACACATATTTAACTCTAAGCAATAACGTAATTGTGGTTACGTTCTGCTTTTTCTTTGATTGGTGTTTTATGTTTAAGTATCTTACGAATAGGCAGGGATAATACAGATATTCTAAGTGAACCACCTTTCTGAAGTTACAATGGTTCCAATACATTATGCTCGTGTCATATTAAGCACATGTTGTAATTGATAACAAAATAATATGTCGTTTGTAATTTAATTTTACCAAATATTATGAATTTTGAAAACGTCCCATCGCTCGTTTCAGTCCAAGCCGCCACTGGACAGGGGTGAATTGAAAAAAAGGAAAGCTTGATCTCGTCGAATACTACTACAACGGCATACCACTAGCGTCACCGCCAGCATCGGGACGTTTCAATATTAATTGCGGCTGACTTTAACTCCTAGAGTGAAGAAGAGACGCCTCATCAATATTCAAGTCGTTACACGGATACCAGAGAAGGGAGCGCGCTATCATCCGGAATTAATCGACGGAACGTCTTCGAATTAACGTCTTTATCGACGGGCATCCAGTGTCGAGGCGTGGAGCAGCTTCGATGCTAATTTCGTTACGTTCGAAGACGTGCGACGTCGACCACACTGCTTCAACATCGTCCGTGAGGTTATCAGGAGATACTACTACCACCACTTTTATTTGCATGCACATTCTATTTAATCGATCACAAGTTTCAGACTACCTTTTTCGAAATACACAATGTAATACGCAAATTTTTGAATATTTTGATATAAGGATGGATTGAAATATAATGCCATCTCATCTAGGTACATATTTTGATCAGCGACAATCGAAAGATTCTGTGTCTTGATAAAAGTCCGTCTGTAAAGTGAAGTCTGATTCGTACCTACATATATCGGATTTACGAAACTTCAACGTTTCCGAAATATGGAGAAACAATTTTGTTAATTACTTTCTCAATTAATTTACTTTGTAATTGTAAATTGGATGAAAATAAATTGTTTATTAATTGCAATTTTTCCTTCCTATAAAATATTTTAATGCTCAGTATTAATACGGACTCTATATTAGTGGCCTTAGCAACGTAGAGATGTGTAGTTGCCTTTCTAGCTAACAGATGCCGCCACAAATGCTTATTTACCTTTATGAGATTAATTTTTGGAAAAACGTCGTAAAGTTTGGGATGATTAAATAAATAGTTTCCAGGCGGTTGATAATTAATTCCTAAATTTGTGATCTTTGTGAGAAGTGCTTTACGACCTGGAGCACGGCGTTCATCAACGCTCTACCTGAAGCTCGTCCAGAGTCTTTGGAATGAAAATAGGCAAGTTTTTGTACTTTGATTTATTTACATATTTGCAAGAGACAAAAAAACGACACTCGAGTTAAAGCAAACCGAAACGAAATTCTAATCATAAGATTGCAAAGTTAAATAAAATTTAAATCGGACAAAATCCAAAATTTCGGCTAAGACCATGTACAAAAAACGATAAGTAATATTAAACACATGCGTCGCGGAAAAATTTGCTTTTAAGGAGAAATAAATGGTGTCGCGGAAATGAGTTCTCAAGTCGGTAAAATCAACCAACAAAATTATTACCAGTGAATTAAGGGAACTTAGACAATGTAAAACTGTCCGCAAATTAACGGAATTCAGTTGGCAACAACTCTAGTCGGCAAGCTAATGCTCTTTAGACAATATGAAAACCGTCGGCGCGGAGTCGGTCAGGAGAGAACTCCTCTAAAATGAAATTCTGGTCGGTTTTACATACGAAATATCTGGATGACGTATTGTTTCTTGTGCCCGACGTATGGGGACAAGAACAATTTAAAAATAGAATGTTACACAAGCTCTAGAGCGATTGATCGGCAAGTTGTACATTATCGGTCCAAAAGTTATATACAGCGATGTTGAAAAGTATGTGACAAAATAAAAATTGAACAAAAGTGAAAAATAACTTAAAGAATTGATAGAAAATTATTCATATAACGATTTTAATATTTTTCTTTGTCTTAAAGAGTCTTTAAATTCATGTGGACGGTCTACTGTTCGTTACACAAGACGAAGTAAGAGTGAACAGTCACAGTCGATAAGTGAAATGAATAAATTGAATAAAGTTAATAATAAGCTGCCAGCAGGATTTGACAGTAGTGCTAAATAAATTGTTGAAAAGTGCGAATAGTGAAATTCGTAACCTCCACGAAAGTTGCGACTTGCTTAGAAATAATGGGTCCTACTCGCATAAGGATTAAACATTCTACTACAAGCGTGCGATAAATTGTTCGAATCCACTGTGGCAATTGGCAACCACCCTGGTAAGCTGTGTAGAATTGCAACATTCAGCCGTCGACGGTGTTGTGAATACGTTGTCGTATACTTCGAAAATGATCGTTTGACATCCAGCGAAGTAAGATTTGCAAATGTCAGATATTTCTTTTTCTCATCTGGGCACTCTTGATTTTCAGTTATAGACCGAACCTTTTGTAAGTCGGGATTTTTCCTTAAAATTGCACCAAATTTTTGAGCAACATCGACTCCTATAGTGTTCGTCAAGTTTTTTAGAGCGGCTTGTAAATTGTTTATGTAATTTAATGCGTCTCGTGCAGATAAGTGACTGTTTTCTAATTTCTCAATAGCTTGTGCAACTTCAGAATAGTTCATGGAAATTTCATCTATTTGTTGTTGAACGTCCGAATTGGAAAAAAGTTGCTCACTATCTCGAACTGCTGCAGAATCATTTGAATCAAGTTTCAAGATGACATTTTTCACTTGTGAAAAATATTTCTGATAGTAAGATACTGCCTGGAGCCATATTCCCCATCGCGTTATTACAGGCTGAGGTGGTGGTGGTAATTTCGGACACAATTGTTTGCAAACACGGATATGTTTGAGAGATTTCATGAACACTTTTTTGGTAGATGCTATTAACTTATCCACCATCGGATATTTCTTTCGAATGGTTTCTGCTACGAGGTGACATGCGTGTATGTGGCATGTTATGTGAAGAAGAGTCGGAAAGCATATTTTCAACATCCTACCAACTCTCAGCATTGTTGCGGCTCCGTCAGTAACGAACATTGTGTCTAATACGTACAAAACACATTTACTTGTGTGTATATTTACGTATGTACATATGTAAGTTCACGTATGGGATTATACAGCGTAGTAGGCTTGCTGGCTGGCAGTAGCATTAACGCGGTCGTATCTAATTTCGTAATATCGCTGTCAGGCCGACACGGTGCGCTCCGCTGTAAGAGATCGAATTCGAACACCATCAACCGCAAAGATTAATAATTGTGCGCGCCGTCGGAAAATAACTCCGCAACGTGACAACACAATTTAATAGGCGCTCTGCAGCGAGCAGTCTGGCGAAGGATTACTGGTGACGTAGTGCGGCGTAGATGTCGCCCCTGCCGACCGACCTCATCCTCTCGAACATCGGGATTATAACGGGGAAGAACGGCCTGGAGTAGAAGGCGGAAGTTGAAGAGGTGGAGTGGAGCAAAACCGTGGAGGAATGGAATGAGAGGGAGTATATGCCTTTTTTTTAATGAAAAATGAGATTTTTTTTGTTGCAGGTTAAGAGCATTCTATACCAGATTGTGGTATTGGGAACTACATGTACATAAAGCTACGCCAGCCTAGGTGAAAAATAGACCGAAGGATTTTCATTTTTTTTCCAAAGTACAATCTTTGCAAAAATTAATTTAAAAATGTCCTTTCAAATGTAAGGGAAAAAGCTATTGATTATAATTTTTGATGTAATTGGAAAGATGTGAAAAATTAAACCAGTGTTACTTCTATTTACAATATGGTAGATTACATGAGCTGTTCAGTGTATTTTACAAAACTAATAAGAAATTTTAGTGGTAGTAAAATAAACATACTTGGTAAACAAAATACTGACCTGGATAATATCATACTATTAAATCAAGTCCTCATGTTAAAGCTAGACATTTGTTTTTAACAAAAAATGATATTTCTATTGCCTCTTGTAAGAGGAGGAAGTAGATTGCTAAGTACATTTACAAGATACGAATATGGGCGGAAACCTTAAACTCGATAAAATAAAAAGGATTTCAACGTTGTGAGTGAAACGTTTTGGAAGAATTACAATCACTTTTCTTTCTTCAGAAACATTTTTTGGGGAAAATCCCTCATTCAGTAGAATATCAGTATGCTGATGACGATATTGTACTTCTGTTGGAAAATGAAGACGATTGGGTAATGTACATACACTCCTTGGCCATGGAAATAGGACCATTTGAGAAATATTAAATTTATAAGAATATTTATTAAATATAATTTTAATTTCCAAAATCTACAAATGCATGATTGTTGTTTGAGTATGCCCACAGATAATTGCTAGTTATAAAAATAATGCTTAGGGGTACAATAAACCGATTATCCACTTGCTATGAATCAAGTCTCTTGCCATTCATACGTACGTAGTTTGAATTGTGTCGTTCATTAGTTCGTTAGTATCATTGCAAATATAAATAAAAACAGTATTTTTACCGATTTTCCAAAGAACTTATATTTCAAAGAGTTTTAATTCTATTTGTGTGCGTCTATTTTCGCGGTCAATTATTATCATAATGGGAAAGAAGAAGGATATAACCACAGAGAAAAAAGCACGAATTTCTGCTCTTCTAGAGACCGGGGAGTTCTCTCAACGTGAAGTTCTTTCCAGTCGAGGCCAATAATAATAATAACGTGAAGTTGCACAAAAAGAGGGTGCATCACATCAAACTGTTCTGAGAATCGCGAGATTGATTAAGGAGAATATTCCTAGTACAAGTAGTGGCAGAACATACTGTGCCGACAAACGCGAAACAACTGTAAGAGATGATTGTCGTGTAGTAATAAAAGTGGCTATAGGACGTTGTTTTCTATCCACTAAAGGCGTTCATAAAGTTCTTAATGGAGAAGGTATACAAATATCAGCCCGAACAGTTTGTAGACGTCTTCATGAAGCAGGCTTGAAATGCAGACGTCCGGCAAAGAAGCCAAGACCTACATCTAAAATGAAAGTGACACGATTTCAATGGGCTAAAGAATATAAAAAATATACAGTGGAAGATTGAGGAAAGATAAGTTTCATTTATTATCTCTATTTTTTTGTGAAATTGATTCTGATAGTTCGCTTAATGGTTCTCTACATTTTTTACTTTTTCCTAGATTATTTATAGCGACGAATCACGGCTAGAAGTGCTAATGGACATAAGCCAATTTGTTCGTCCACGTCTTACAGAGCGTTATAACTAACGCTGGCCACGAGCGGTACCGCGCATCGGCGTAGAATCAGTTCGGACCGAGAGGAACGGTAGTATTACTTCGTCTGCGGAGCAGTACGGACATTTTTGCTGCCGGTCATTTGCGCAATTGTTTATCTGTCCTAGAAAAATTATGATTTCGTCAGCAAAACGACCGCGTCGGACAAACTTCGAAAATTTATTGCAGAAATTCCAGACTTAATATATGAAGGTGTTAAAATTAAATGTGTAATCTGTAAAATCCCGTTAATGTGTTGGTCCAGACAACATTGTCTACGACACGTAAATAGTGAAAAGCATGTCTCAAAAAGAAATTGCGCAGAGACAATGAAAAATTTATATTTAATTATGCGTTACGTTTATCGCATGTAATATACCGTTAATTTACTAGACAAGGAACCATTTATCTGCTTTTGGAATAACTATTCGGAGTGCAAATTACCAAGTGAACATCGTTACGAAGAATTGTGCCATCTGCGCGCGAACATATTGAACAAAAAATAAAATCGGAGTTGAGAGATCAAAAATTGTGGTTATGTGTCGACGAAACAACAGATCGGAAGAAACATTCTGTTCTTAATGCAATGGCACGCAAATTGGAACCTCATCAATCGGCACCTTCAATTCTATTAGTCTCCAAACGAATAAACAGTGTACTGCCGAAGTAATTTCAAAGTTAGTGTTGAATACATTGGACAAGTTTGAACTTTCAACAAACCCAACTCTTGATGTTAGTGAGTGATGGTGCTGCAAACATGCTTTTTGTAGGCCGGTCTCTTAAAAAGCATTCTGCTAATTTGTTACACATTACGTGTAAAATTCATGTCTCTCAATCTTGTGGCGGATAGTATCAGAAAATGTTATCCTGAGGTAGACGCTTTAATATCGCATACCAAAGCAGTATTTGTCAAATCACCGAAACGTATTCGCGAATTTCACAGACTGTGCCCCGTATACCAGAGCCACCAGAACCTATTCTAACTCGTTGGGAACATGGTTGCAGGCCGCGTTTTATTATCATAAATATTTTGTCAATATTAAGAACGTGGTTTTACAATTCGATAAAAAGGAAGCTGCCGCTATCCAGAAAAGCCAGTCGAAATTTCAAGATAGTCAGGTTAAAATGGATTTAAAAATCATTCACGACAATTACTTCGGGCTAGCAGATGCAATAGAAAAATTACAAAATCCTGCGGTGCCGTTAGAAGAATCTCTACAAATAGTGCAATATGTTCACGCGCAGCTATGCGCGATTGAAGACGCAAAAAATGTTTCTGTTCTATAAAAATTGTTTTTGAGAAAAATTCTGATTTTGGCACATTAAGACACATTTGTGAAGGTGCGTCAACAGAATCGTTAAGTTATTTGAAAGATTATTTTACTTACGCAAGTATTACGTCACTAGATGTAGAACGTTCGTTCTCTGCATATAAACGCATTTTTTTCTCATGCCGTACTAGTTTTGCCGAAACAACAGTTGAAACATATCTAATGTTGCAGATATTTAACAGACATTATTCACTTTGTGATTTCACGGAGGACTCTTAAAATGGTAAGTGTTTGAGCACGTGTTATTTAATTTTTATTTAAAAGATGAGCGAAATTATTTGCGGCAGCAAACATCTCTATTAGCAGAATAACTCTAGTGGAACGCAAGGCCTGGTCGACTCTACGCTACTGCGCGGTACCGCTCGTGGCCATGCTTTGCATTTAGTTGGTGAAGTTGTTCGACAACATTACGGAAACGTTGATCGGATGATTGGAAGTACTAAAGCAGTGTTTCGTAAATCTCCTAAACGTTTGAAAGAATTTCGTAAATTTTGTCCAGGTATTCCAGAACCACCTGAACCAATTTTAACGCGATGGGGTACTTGGCTAACAGCAGCTTCTTACTATTTGATCCATTTTCAACAAATTCAATCATTATATGCGATTTAATCGGAATGAATCCAAAGCAATTAGAGAAAGTCAAAGAGAATTTCAAATTCCTCAACTTTTAGAAGATTTAACAACAATATATACCAATTATACAGTATTACTAGATGCCATCAGAAAACCACAATGTACTAAATTGTCATTGCATGAGTCATTAGACATAGTGGAGAGTGTAAAAAATAAATTACACACATTAAATGATACGCCAGGATTATGCGCTAGTCAAAAGTTGGCAGATGTTTTAAGGAAAAATCCCGATTTTAATACTTTAGAGGCCGTTTATCATAAGTGTAAGAATAGTGAACTTTCAAGTGATTTTAGGAAACAGTTTCCACATGCAAATGTAACTTCCTTAGATGTGGAGAGATCGTTTTCTATGTATAAGAATATTTTTTCTTGTCGACGCACAAGGTTTAAAGAAGTAACTGTGGAAACATATGCAACGATGCAAGTTTACAGTAGTTCAAAAAGGAGACAAATGCTCTTTTTTAAATCAAATTATACTTTTCATATATTGGAAATTTCTGAATAATACGTCAATTTTATAACCATATCAGTAACAAACCTTGTAAAAAGCTTATAATTCTCGATCAAATTGTGAGGTTTTCGTAGATTTCTCCTGATTTACTTAAAATTGGTTTTGACTCATATGTCTGCCTTTGCATCTAGACGCTTGTAATAAATAAACAAAAAATATTTTCTTTCTCGGTAATTGAAGCCTTCCTTACGTTGTATTGTTCGTAATTGTAACACAATCCTTCTTCTAGGTAAATGCATAAATAAGATACCATACGATAACTTCACCTACATAAATTTTTGCTGTGGGTTGGCAGTGAACACCATGATACCTGTATATCTGTCGTTCATTCCCAAAATATTGTATTAAATATGTATTAGCGACATCTACCGTCATCAACGGCATACGGTGCTATGGAGTAGCTGTAGTCAGGAATATTAAAAAGGCCAACCTTATCCTCTTTTTCAGATAAAATTACAGGTCAAATGTTCATAAAGAGAAGATTTATAGTTTCGTTTTAATATTCCGAACTTTACAACGTGGAGTGTCTAATTCTCTGTATAATATCATCTGTCTATTCTAATTTTGTATACGAGACTCAATTTTTTCACAATTTCTTGGAGGAACTTCCCAATTTTTTACTACAATATAAATTACTTACAATATAAAAAGGAGAACGAAGCCGTCGTTTCTTGGAAATCCAGCGCAACACCTCTACCTGCGCCCTTAATTGCGTTTAAATTTTAATTAAACCTTTTCATAAATACCAGTTTGTGTCGGGGTGTCGCGAAAAAGCCGTCTGAGGCGGGATGACCCTGTTTCTTGTCGGCTTTCTATATAATTAAGGTAGGTGTACACCTACCGAACGGGTTTCCGGTTTCCGCTCTAAAGGGGAGCTTCGACCAAGCACAAAACGCTTTTCAGTTTCCCGGAGAATGATTAAGGTTGTCGTAAGAGTAGATTTTGCGGTGTGAAATACTGCCAGCAAGGAAAATTGTCGTTATCATTGTGTGTACTATACTACGCCTGTAATGCCATCTACGGGATTTTGTGCATACTATCTCTCTCCTTTATATTAGTTTTGATGGTATCGTACCGAAATTTAATTGGAGGAGATTACGTGTACGAATTTTATTAGGGGTAAATATGGCCGAGGTAAAGGAATATAAACACCTTTAATGGTTATTTCGAGAGGATTCGTTTCTTTAATGAGATGGAAGTAAAGAAAAATTAGGTGAGTTTTGCAAGAAATAATATATTTTATAACTTAACCGTATGCAATTGTAAAAGATGTGTTTTTATACTTGCTATGAAAAATAACTGGAATAAACCAAGCACGTTCCCACATTACTGTAACAAAACTGAACAAGACAGCAGAATAAGGCACTGATATTTGTATCAATTTGAGGTAGAGAAACATGCTGCACGTAGAAAAACGTTTACTTGTATTAAAGCTGTCCGCCTTAATTTAAGACAATTACTGTTTCAATTATCCCCAATACAATAACTGTTTTATATTAAAAAAAAAATATCTTCTTAGCGTTTATTTCTACTCTTAAGAGAAGTATACACTTGTAATGAAATAATTGTATTTCTTTGCTTAAGACATTTGTTAACTTGATTCAAGAAAATCTTGCAGAAAATTTGAAGAAAGCGATTCTTAGTATAAATAAATAGCCATTATCACACAAAACGATATTTTCTTAAGGATAGTAAATAGTTTTCTTAATTCCAGAAAGCATTTAGGTATTGTTCATAAAATCAATAGTTTCATATTATTAATTGCGCTTACTTTGTTTAAAACAGTACGACATATATGTACATAATGAAGCAAATTATTCACACTGCTTGTGATTTTAAAGAGGCTAAAAGTAGAGGTTTACCTACAGAATAACGTTCAAACAAAAGTGAACTTATTGTAGAAATACACATGGAAAAATATGCATAGAAACAATAACCAAGACAGATAGTGCTATTAAATAGCTTCTGGTATTGATGGAATCACTACCGATAAAAATAATATTTGAAGAATCAAAGCATTAAAGGTGCGTTCACATAGGGTAGCGTAAAATTATCGTTAGGATTAGCGGGAAATTATTTGCAATATTCTGCAGTAATTCTCAAAATAATTTCGTGGGATAATGGCAATCTTAATTTATCTGTTAATGATGTCTTTTGTAATGGATGGAATGGCACAGAAACGTTATATACTGTATTTATTATTAGTTTCTGCAATAAGGGAGAACATACCGTTCGCGGAATTGGATGACCTGAAAGAAAAAAGCAGAGAAATGATATTAGAATGCAGTAGTATTAAATTGACTGAAACAAACATTATAATAATAAACATATATAGACCTCCTTCTGGTGACATAGAAGCGTTTTTTAAAATCCTGGAGGATATACTTGAATGTATAATAAAAACCATGCATTTATTTGATGTGATTTTAACAGGAGATTTTAATATAAACTTCACCGAGACCAACAATGCAAACACAAAACGAATGCTAGACATTCTACAAAGCTTTAATTTGCAACAAACCATATTTGTGGCAAACTAGAGTCGTACAAAACTCATCCACTTGCATTGACAACATATTCACAAGCATCGCAAATTATAGAAGTGATGTAATATATTCTGCACTTTCAGACCACCTCGCGCAGAGGCTTGTGTTCGCTTATCAGGGTGTTCGTGCGAACCAGAGTTGTGGGCAGTCAGAGAGGAAGGTATTTTCAGAAGAACGAATGTCTGAGTTCAAGGAAATGCTGCTGAGTGTCGACTGGCAAAACATTGATCTCGACTATAGCTTGTTCAATGAAACCATGCAAGGTCTAATAGACGCAACTTTTCCTGTGAAGGCGCAAACCACAAAGACTTCTAAAACTTCAAAATACTGAATGACGCCTGAAATAATACATAAATGCAAACAAAAGCGTATTCTGTATGAAGATGCACTAAACACTAAAATAGACTACGAAACATATAAAAAATACTTAAGAAATCTAAAGAATGAAATACAGAAAACAAAAAAGAACTACATTTCGAACTTTATAGAAACGGCTAGTAACAAAACGGCAGCCACTTGGAAAGTAGTTAAAAGGTTACCAATAAGGGTAGCAGGAATAAATTTTGCGTAAATGCAGATTAGAAAAGTTTGTCAATGGCGAATAACACGATTGTCTCTCACATGTTAACAACTGGCTAATAAAATGTGCGAAAACTCGGACAATGATATCGAAGTCCATATGAAAATGATCAAATACATTGATCAAACTGTGTTTTTACATCCAACGTCACCTTACGAAATATACAATATAATTCTGAATCTGAAAAACACAGATTCGGTAGGACATGACAACATACCAACTAAACTGTTAAAGTATTGCGCTGCTGATCTTGCCATACCTCTAGCAATACTTATTAATAAAACTATAGAGACAAGCGTATTCCCTGATATATTGAAGCGATCAACTGTCACGCTGATACACAAGAAAGGCAGCAAAAATGATATGGGAAATTATAGACCAATATCTTTATTGTCTAACATTTCCAAAATTTTTGAGAAAGTCATTTACAACAGACTATATGCCTTTATAGAAAAAAATAAAGTCCTCAATATAATGCAGAATGGTTTTGTTAAGGGTAGGTCCACCACGAGAGCAATTTATCAGACAATAAAGGATATTTTGGAGGGAATAAACAAAAATGAATATACTGTTGGAGTATTCATGGATCTAACTAAGGCTTTTGATAGCGTTAACCATCGGAAGCTCTACCAGAAGCTTGATTCAATGGGTATACGCGGGAGTGGCCTGAAACTAATTCAGTCTTATCTGTCTGATCGCCAACAGAGGGTTTCTTCGGAAGATAATACGGGAAAACCTATTTATTCCAACTGGCAGAAGACGAGCGAGGCATAGCTCAAGGCTCGATACTCGGCCCGCTCCTGTTCCTGCTATACATTAATGAGCTCCACACCTGGTTCAGCACAACACAGTATTATATGCGGATGACACATCTGTTATAATAAAAAACAACAATAGGGTGGAACTGGAGAACGAATTATGTAGGACACTGGCCGCTTTTGACAACTGGTTCAGTCAAAATAGCTTACAACTAAACATACTTAAGACATTCGTTATGCACTTCAGCTACTTCAAACATCCTCTGCGATTTATATATAACCACAGCATACTTACCACTGACGAGGAAGCCCCTCTCCTGGGGCTACAGATGGATTCCCAACTCAACTGGAAATCTCACGTGTCTCGTCTGGCTTCCAAGATCTCCACTTTTAATTATGCGTTACGAATGATATCACAGTACGTAACGTCGCAAGCTAGTTTGTCTGCCTATTACGCGTACGTGCATTCCAGGGTTCGTTACGGCGTTGTTTTTTGGGGAAACTCCGTTGACGCTGCTCGAATTTTTTTATTACAGAAATCGTGCATACGAAGTATCTGCCATCTGAAAAGGGGTGAATCCTGTAGAGACAGCTTCAAAAGACACAATATACTTACCTTGCCCGGACTGTTCGTGTACGAGTGTGCTTGTTTCGCCAAAGAAAACTATGAATTTTTAAAAGACCAACAGATTAATCATGGGTATACTACACGCGGTTATACAAATTCCAATATACTGTTGCCGCAAACGACTAACGCTTTAGTTTCAAAAAGTGTCACACATCAAATTGTGAAAGTATATAACCACTTACCAGTATCCATAAAAACACTAAACATCCACAAGTTTAAAACAGATCTTCGCCGTCTACTAACAGAAAATTCCATATATACCATTAATGACTTTTTTAACATAAAATTTTAAACTGTTTATGTGACAAGTTAATTTTTATATGTAAACTTTTACTAATTATTTGACGTGTTCTATACATTGCGATGTAATGAAGGAACAAATATATTATTATTATTATTAATCATGACGAACAAATTTAAAAATGAATGTAAAAAGAGAATAGGTTGGCGGGTACGTCCCATCAACACTCAAAAGAAACAAGTGGACTATTTCAATTTGATTTAGGAAATCTTAAATCATGATTCTGATTCCTTTTTCTTATATGCAGGAGTGAATGTTGATTTATTTGTCTATTATTCTTTATATTACAATTACAAGAAAACTTAGAATTTCATTTGCTGCATGTGATGTAAATTATAAACCTGTAGATATGTATGGATGCAGGAGCCCATGAATCTTCAAGTGATGGAGGAATGAATAGTAGGAAAAAAAAAGAAAACAAACTACATAAATGACAACGATATAAAGAAAACATTTTAAGTATGATTTTTGATTTATGGCAAATTATCATAGAAAGGAATAGAAATGAACACATAAAAGCAAAACAGTTTATTTAAATTTTATTCTATTTATCTTCGTCGTAAAAGTATAAATGGTAATTGCAATAGAAATGACTAATGTTTATTCAAAAAGAATTGTGAAATGTACGTAATTAGAAAATCAAATAAAGAAGATATCAAAGAATTATATCATTTTATTCTTTTTTAAATGATATAGTTAGCAAAAGTTTCTATAGACTCACACCTATTACGTTGCTTATAAATTCAATTATTACCTTTACATCTCTGTATACCTTGTGTTTCTTTGTAAAATGCATAAAACAATGCACGTGCTTCCATACAGATGCTGTTATCATGTACAAATACACTTGAAATTATTTTATATCAGATAACCAAATATATTGTAGTGGGACGTTCCACGTGAAAAGCGTATGTTTAAATGTTACTAAATTCATTCTAATCAATATTATATCAAAATTCTCTGATTTATGCAGAACTTGAATTATTTTCGATTAATATTCGAGTTCTGACATTTTTATTATTTATATTATTAATCTTTTATTCTTAAAAAAAAGACTCAGTTAATGATATGTTACAGGGGATAATCAAGATTCCGGGTTATTTTACGTTATATACATTTTGAAAACATTATTCGTAAAAATGACACGTACACACACAAAAGACACACTGTATTTGGAAATAACCGTCAAAATCCCTTACGTCACCTGCGACACCGAATTCGATCTTCAAAGTATCAAAATTAAATATCAAGTCGTTAGATTGGCAATGCCAGGGACGACCGAGAAACAGAAGTTAGCAACGTAAACATTGTGACAAAAAACAAACATCTTTTGACTGATGTATTTAAAAATTGTACTATAAAAATTAAATCTCGCCGAAATTATTAATTGAAATGTATTGAAAAGCTGTTAAAGTAAAGTATAAACAATCACGAACAATTATTAATAGTATTACATCAATCAAGGAATTTTAAGAAGTGATCCAAAGAAATTTTTTAATTTTTTAATCGTTATTTGTAACATCACAATATATAGTAATTGTTCGGAAAAAAAGAAAATGATTCTATAAACTATATATTTGAAACAAATCAAAAATTACAAATACCTTAAAGTAACAATCTTTGTATCCTCCGTTTTTGAAATGTTAACTCTCTATTAAATTTTAATGGATAGAGAAATCTAAATCATACGAATTTTAATAAACATTCCACCGGCAAGTTATACGTGGTGGATTACAAAGTCACCAAAGCTTCGACGTATAGTATTAATGTCATATAATGCATTAATTGTGTTATGTAACACCTCTAAATCTTGCAAGCGTTATGTTTCGAAAACATATTCCATTCAGGTTGTTTACAATTTATACGAATGTTTTTACGAAAAGCATCACAGCAAATTTTTGTGTTCTGCCTGAAAGTTTACAAAGAATGCTAATTCACTAATTCAGGAGATAACAATGTCACATAGTTGAATGAAATGTTTAAATCTCCAGGAACACTTGTTGGAGTTTTCTGAAGCCTCGGCTCCGAGAGCTTACATTTCCTACATTTGAGCCCAAGGTTTTGCTAATTTACAATCCCATGTCACTTGTAGCTGGATTATTGCTGCATAAATATATATAATTACCTCAAATATTTTTAAATCTTCTTCATGAGCTTCTGTGACCATTCTAGTTTCAGAATCCACCTGTATCTGATATCGATGCTGTTTTATTACAGGTAAATTAAAAGTTCAAAATTAATCAAAAGAATATCATAACCTCAAAAGTATGTATACAAATTGACCACCTGCACTGTGATTGGTCGATTGTATTTATACAACGTCGTAGTAGTGCTATAATTTAACGTATCTACAGTTTCGCCGTACACCAATTAATAATTCTGTTCTACACCGCTGTGTGAACGGTCGTATTTAATTACATTGTGTGATCTTTCTTAATTCCTACCTACCCCCGTGATGCCCTATGTGAACGCTACTTGAAGCTTTTTATCCTTGGCCATATTGCTCTTACATCTCTCAATTTATGCCACTAATCTTCAAAAACAACAACTGAAATATTTTCTGGCGCCATGTAGTGCTAGTAGTTATAGTCTCTGTGTGTCCCGGGATTAACGCATGGATAGGTAAGGCAGACAGGAAAATATTGAGTTGAATTTTCATCTTTTGGGGTTCAGCCATGCATGCACACTAAGTATTAGCATAATTTATTTCCCTGAATATTGTTTTTTAGTAACTCTTTTAGCATATTTCCTATAGAAAATACATTTTACTAATTGAAAAAAATCCCTTTTTTTTGTAATTTCCAAGATTTACTTGATTTTTCGGCAATAAAATTATGGCGTAAATTACTTACTATTCAAGCATGGCTGAACCCCAAAGGATGAAATTTCAACTCATTAATTTTCTGTCTGCCATGCGTTAATACGGCGACACGCTGTACGTATACATACTCTTTACTAGAGAGTAGCGAATATATAAACCAAAATATACGTAGATGGCATACTTACCCATGCAATGATATAATCTTTAATGTACGATGCTTCATAAACATTTTCAAAAGATACCGGTTAATGTAATATTTTCTTTTTATTACTATTTACCACGTGTACTAATTTTACTACAGTTTTTTTAAATATATAATAAATAATAATAATAAAAAAGGGATAAATAAACTTAGATATTAACTCATTAATTATTAAACTACATAAAAATAATCCCTATTTAATTACATTATTAAAAAAATTATTTAATTAAGGTAGGAATAAAAAACAATGGTCCAGTTTCTCTCAAAATTCTATTAAAGAAACAGGCGACCGGTTTCGTGTTTTTACCAACATATTCTTAGGCCAGCTAAGAGGGTAACCAAACAAAAGAAAACGTAAAAAAATAAAAACATCTGCACTATAGAATGTAATTAGATTTTAGTCTAGTAACTAAATTATTAGGTATCAAAATGCATAAAAAGACTCTTCCTCCTCCTCTCCCTTCCATCACTAAAAATCTTACTATATAGACTTTGTAAATTTATGTGGTGCAATTAGTGCACGTGGTCATTAGTAATGAAAGGGAAAAGAAAAATTATCTTCAAACTCTACTTACAATTATATATAAGCAGTAGCAGGTGATGTCAAATATTAAAATTTAAATTTAGAACTGTGTAAACTACATTCATGAGACAATAAAATTTTGACTGTGTAAAATTCATCTAAATCGAAGTGCAACAATATAAATAAAATTGTAAAAAGGGCACGTACACAACAAGTTAAAAACTGGGGGGGACATCTGTGGTTGGTGGGAAGAACCAACCCAGAAAAATCGTCGAAGTATACCCTAGCCTCAAATCACATACGACAGAAACCAGTAATCCAAGCATTAATTAGGGATTATTGAATTATTAAATTATTGAATAATCCCTAATTAATAATTTAATTATTCAACAATGTAATTGTATTGTAACCAATAAAAAAAACTTTTTCATTAGCTCATTCACTTGCTTCTAATTTTCATTATTAACTTTAGGTTTTTTTTTTCTATTATTGTAATTTTTCTATTATTATTGGATATGCTTGCCTGATGATGTATTTTTTGAACATGAAGCTGGTCGCCTAATTTCTCAATAGAACTTTATATGTGGACCATTTTGTCATTCCTACCTTTAATATGAATATTTACTTAACTTAAAACTAAATGATTTACTTGCAAGAAACATTTTTTTGTCTTGGATTTTCTAACCCTAAGAAAATATTTATTTAATCCAAATAAAATTTAAAAAAAATATATTTTCTTATATTATAAAATATTTTCTTGAATAGAGACTGATTTTTGTAAGAAAATCTATTTTCTTGATGCAAGAAACCATTTCTCTGCATAACCAATAGTATGTTCCCATCGTTGTATCTCCGGAATGAGTCGCACGAACACATCAACATTTTGTGTACAAGTAGGGTTTAATAAGTAATGAAGATACTCACCTGGAGAATGAGCTTGGTTAACCGGTTTGGGACTGCTTGACGTTGCGTTGTGGGATGGCCTATAAGCCTGTTGTACTCGACGCCAGAGCTCCTCAACGTTATCCGGCAAAGCTAAATAACGTTGAAATCTTGGTTTCGAGTTAATACGTCTTAAATAAAATAAAAATATTCTTGCACTGACTACCTATGTAAAACAAAAAGTCAGGTATGTTCTACATTAACAGTTTTTTTCGCTTCCTATCACATATGACGTACCGGCTATCTGAATCAATCAACTTTCGAGGTTCGAAATCATTTGAATGATTTTGTTGTTCCGACATGTGTTAGTGACAGTGTATTGTGACAGCGATTTAACGTTTATTTTAGAGTTTGTACATTATTTTGTTACAAAATGCCATAACGCTATAACAGAACATGTAAGCTTTTTACATTATTTCCACATGTACTCCTGGAGTTTGGTCCGTTCCTCCCGACTCACTCTGTATATGAATATGTACATCCGACATGCATCTTCGATCGGCGATCGATGTTAATATTCGCTTCGCCCAGTTAGCACTTTGTGGGTACGTACACACTTACTACGAACCTGGCGCGCCGCCCGAATGTGCCAACTTATTCTAATATGCATATATTAGACATATATATGTATAACATACAATTTTAGGCCATGCGATCATTTATACCCTCTTATCCAATATATTGGTTGAACTGAGAGAAAAAGTAAATGAATATTACATATAGATTGGCACAACATAATAGTTAAATGCATTCATACCGCCCAGAGGGATGCTTTTGACATTTGGAAGTTATGCCTGATTGTGTTCTGCAACGACAATATAGCCTTGAATATTTTGACAACTACATGGAGAAAAAAGTACTATCACTTGAATAAAAATCTGGGACAAGCGACATAACCCATTTTAAACATGTCTTTTGTAAACTATGAACAAATATGTCAAATTGTCTGTTAGTGTCAATCGTAAACGGACAAGTCACTGTCACACGATTGAAAAAACGTCAAAATGAGCTCATAAAAGTTGTCCCAGATTTTTGTGAAAGTGATAGTACATGATGGCCCAGATTTTATCTATGAAAATGTTACCGGCGATCTTTCAAGTAGTTTTAAACAAGGAAGTTTTAATTAACATATACTTTCGGAGCTTTAGCTTTCGAGACACAGAAAATTGAATATTTTTGAAAAAAATAATATTCTTTAAATATTTAAAAAATGGCTAATTACAATAATTCGAAATTTGTCGCAGTATCAATGCCAAATGAGCTCTACATTTCAGTACTACCAGTGATAAGTTATCTAATCCAGTGTGTCTTTTTTTGAAAATATTTTCTACGCCATTGACTAAAATACAATTTTGGATATTTTGCTAGATTCCTTGTTCAATTTAGACAAAAAAAGATCCCTTGTATTTTTTTCGTTGCATTAACTGTTTTCAGAGTATTATGCCATGTACGAACCAAACTTGCGACAATTTAATGTGTAAGTTTTATTGTAATTGACATTAGTTGGCCTTTCACACATTGCATTATATTTATTATTACATATCAATCTTGTTAGTGTTTTTTTTAAATATTTAAAGAACATTTCTTTCGAAAATATTCAATTCCCTGTATCTCGAAAACTACAGCTTCAAAGGCATATGTCCGTTAAAACTTTCTTGTTTAAAATTACGTGAAAAATCGCCTGCGACATTTTGAGAGATAAAATTTGGACCAGCCTGTATAGTCCATATAACAATAAATATAGTGTCATATGTGACAACACCACAATTGTTAGAGCAACTACATATTTTATTGAATTATATAAACGTGTTGTAATTTTTGCTATAAATTCTTATTATTTTAAAAATACAAAGGATTGTTCCCAAATTTTACTCCGTGTGTTGTGTATATGTGACAGTTGGGACATTTGCATTTCATGATTTTTAATTATATGATTATGACGCAACCGCAAACATCTACACGTTGGCCCAGGCCTCACCGGGGTGCGAGATATATTGTACGTAGCGCGATATGGCATTTTTGCATTTATCCCCGCCGGCCAGCATCGCCACGCGCAACTGCCGTAGCTCTGAGAGGCGAATCTGACGCACTCTTTGTTTTTCTGTGCGCTCGTAAAGTTCTAACAAGTGATCGTGGATTTCAAATACACTATGTTAGTTTTACAACCGCAGAGAAGATACAGATCATTAAATGGTATTTTGCCGGAAATTTCTACCAAAGCAAGGCCGATATATTTGCTGTAGAGTACGTGAATCCTCCTATTCCTTCGCATTCATTGGGAAACTTGGTCGGGAATTGCCATAAATGCCAACAAATAGACGAACAGCGTCAAATTCCTCTAATGCATCCGGAGCGGGATGAAAGAGAAGTGAGGGTTTGTTCGTTAGTTGAAATAGGCGAACCTTGCTCTAGTCGGCAAATTGCATACGAAATCGTTGTCAGTAGAAGTACTTAGTCGGTCATTAAGTTCTGCCACAAAAGTTTTTCTAAAAATTCAAACGCATAGCATCCGATTGATAAAAACAAACGACTAATTGAGGTTGTGTCATTTATTCTGACTCGTTTGACGTTAAAGATGCTGTGAACGAGTAATAAATAAACATATAATGGAGCCAAAGAGAAGGATGTAATTGCATTACATCGTTGCGGACATTCGCCAAGTACAATTTTCAATCTGTTAAAAAAATTGTAATTTACGAAAAGGTTTGTTTATCGTTCCATTGAAAGATACAGCAAAACTGACAGTGTCGATGACAAGGAAAGATCTGGTCGTCCTCGATTAGTTCGCACTCCGGCTGTCATTAACTGTCAAGGCACAGATCAAACGAAATCCTCTCCGAAAGCAGAAACTATTGTCGTTGCAGATGGGTGTGACTAAAAGCACAATCAAAAAAATCCTGAATCAAGACCTTAAGCTTCGCGCTTTCAGAAGAAAAAGCGGTCACTTGCTTAACGCATGTCTGAAAGGTTTAAGGCTTCAAAGATACCGAGTCTTACTAAAACGGTACACAAACAACGACCATCGCCGTATCCTATTTTCCGACGAGAAAATCTTCACTGTTGAAGAACAATTTAATCGGCAAAATAATCGAGTGTATGCCTCCAATAGTGAAGATGCAGGTGTGGTCGCTCCCCGTGTTCAAAGGGGTCATCATCCATCCTCAGTAATGGTTTAGTTACGGGTATATTATTTCGGACCAACTGAAGTTAATTTCTGTGAGAAAGGAGTGAAAACCAGTGTCCAAGTCTATTAAGAGACGGTCCTGGAAAAGGTAGTAAAACCTCTAAGCCAGAGCTTATTAAAAAACGAGGATTGGGTCATCTAGCAGGACTCTGCGCCTGCTCACAAGGCCAAAAGTACTCAGTGTTGGTTACAGGCGAATAACATCGACTTTATCAAGCATGAAGATTGGTCATCTTCTAGTCCCGATCTTAATCCTCTGGATTATAAAATCTGGCAGGCTTTGGAGGAGAAAGCCTGCGCTCAACGCCATAGAAATTTGGACTCGCTAAAAGCATCTGTCAAGAAGGCAGTGGCGGAGGTAGACATGGAAATGGTGCGTAATGCGATTGATGACTGGCCTCGCAGATTAAGCGCCTGTATTACGAAACGAGGGGATCATTTTGAATAATTTTTTAATATATTATTGAGAGCACTATATTGGTCTATTTTATCAATAAAAGGTTCTTATGTTCTTTTCTGTTTTGTTTAATATAATGGTAAAAGTTGTGACAGAACTTAGTGACCGATTAAGTACTGTGAAACGTATTTTGAAACGAAACAAATACAAAAGTTACAAAGTTCAAAATTGCCAGGAGATTTTTGCCCTTAATAAAGTCACATTGCTACAATTTCAATTTATTTTGTATAATTACTGAATTTATTTTTCCTTTGTTTAATTTTATAAGAATCGTTGTTTATTTTCCTACTTAGAATTACTTTTTCGTTCTCCTACATCGTATAGCAGCAACAAAATAAATATATGAAACTGTACTTTCTAACATAATCTGAGAATACAGAAAAATTACGCAGTAATCCTGTATTAACACATTTTGTCAGAAAGCGTTGAATTGTAATATTACGTGATTGAGCGGACATGCGTGTTTGTAATATGCGTGCGTACTGGTGCTCGCTTGTGATGTACTGCGACTGGAGTGAGACTCGAATGCGCAGTTGCCATTCACAAAGGCAATCCTCCGTTCGTATCTGGACCAACGTGTATGATATGAACAATTTAAACCGTGGCTTAATACCTGTAAGATTTTCTGTAAATAAATTAGAATTCTAATTTTCATATCGGATAGAGAAATGCAAAAGTATTTTCTACTATTAACGATCGAGTCATTTTGTCGTGTTAAATCGTTACTGCAAATTCAGCGTGTCTAAAGTTATATACCCGGAATTATCTCCTTTAAACGATTCATTATTTGCAAAAAGGATCTACTTCTTCATATTCTTCAAAAGAACAACGCAGTGTACAAAATTGTGGAAAAAGCCCATCGTACCGCAAGAGAAGATAATCAAAAAGAGTTCTGGATAGCAAGCGAGTGGCGAGAGGTGTTCGGTGCTGTTCCAAATCTTGCCTAACTTCGCCACGTTAAATATAGGCGTTGTCGTCAGCGGGCGGTTCGTCAGCCGAAATTGATTTTGCGCTTAAATCTAACGGAACATCGGTTCACTCCAGTGCGATACTCCGTGAATAATTTACCGGCGCTCCGGGTGGATTCCGGTTAGATTCTGGGTTAGGTAGGTGGATCAGAGTAGGGAAAGTGTGTACAGTAGCTTTCAAAACTGCACGGATTTCTATTTTTTTTTGCCAGTCTTTCTTGATGGTTTGTGAGTACATTTTGAAATTCATATTCAGGCATGCTGATATGAATCAGGCAGGCTTAAGATACTCTGTTTACACGGAGAGAAGTATACAGTCCATATAACAATAAATATAGTAAAATATGCGACAACACAATTTTTGCTAGAGCAACTATATAGTAGATCTTCCAACAATAGGTGTCATTTTAAATTTTGCGCCATTTTTTAACTGCTAGCATGCAACTGTAATTGCGATGACATTTGACAAGTAAAAATTACGAGATTTTGAGATGTGGATCGATACACATTCGCACAACGCATTGAAATTGTGTAAATTCACTACAAAAATGGTGAAAATATCGCGGAAGCGGTTCGTAAACTTCGTACTGCTTTTGGTCATCATCAAGCAGCTTCTCGCACAGCTATATTGAATTTAATCAATAAATTCGAACGACTCGGACAAGTTAGTGATACGAAGACTCCAACTCGTGCTCGTCCGATCAAGTCAGCTGAAAATATCGCCGCTGTAGCTGAGAGTGTAGCTGAAAACCGAAGTTTGTCCATTTCGAGACAATCACAGGAATTGGGAATATCACAAGCCAGTTTGCACCGCATTTTGCATAAAGATCTTGGCCTACATGCACATAAGTTGCAGTTGACACAAGAATTGGAGCCAGCAGATCATACACAACGCCGTACAATCGCTGATTGGGTGCCGGGAATACATGATTTTTTCAACAAAATTATTCTGATTGATGAGGTTCATTTTCATCTGTCTGGGTACGTAAACAACCAAAACTATCGCATCTGGGGCTTCGAAAACCCAAGAGAAATAGTCGAACAACCTTTCCAATCATAACGAGTGATAGTTTGGTGCGGTTTTTGGGCTGGCGGTGTAATCGGGCCATACTTTTTCGAAAATGCTGCTGGTTCGATCGTTACAGTGAATGGATTGCGTTGCCGAAAGAATGTTGACTGATTTTTTTTGGCCTGAAATTGATGCTATGGATGTAGACGACGTTTATTTTTAGCAGGACGGCGCCACCTGCCACACAGCTCGTGAAACAATGGCTCTATTGCGTGAAAAATTTCCTTGACGTGTGGTTTCTCGAAATGAAGATTTTAATGGGCCGCCGAGATCGTGCGATTTAACACCATTAGATTTTTTTCTTTGATGCTACATTAAAAATAAAGTCTACGCCAATGCTCCAGCAACGATTCAAGCACTCACTTATTGGCGAAATACAGCCGCTAGTATGCAAAAACGTGATGAAAAATTTCATCAAAAGAATGACTATTTGTAGGCAGAGCCGAGGCGGACATTTGGCAGATATTGTGTTCCATTACTAACCTCAGAGTTTGTACTTTGGATTAAAATAAAAATGTAACGACTTTTTTGCGTTTTTATGTTGATTTAAAATGACACCTCTTGTTGAAAGGCACTGTAGTTTATTGGGTTAAATAAATGTGTTTTAATATTTACTATCGTTATTATTTTTAAAATATAAGGAATTGTTGTACCAATTTTTTCTCTGTGTAGATCACCATCAAATTTCAAAGGAAATAATGGTGTCACGGGCGACCATTTGCCGTTATTTCCTAGCCAATACAATAACAAAAACAGATTACCAAAACGTATATTGCTGCACATGGTAATGTTTCTTCAGCTAAGGTAAAACGTATGGTATCGTCGGATTTGTTTTTTGATTATTTTTCCAAAAACGTCAAAATATACAGCGTGTTTTATTTAAAATAAAAGTCGTAATTGAATTATCGATAACGTCAAAAGTTAGTTCACAGAAAATAGCAATTAACCTTTTTTTTAATGCTAGCTTCTGTCGCTCAAAAGTTAGTATGTAGGACTTCAATGTATATTTAATCAGCGGACAGTATTTCTTCAAAAGAAGAAGGAATTCTATAGTTAAGAAAGATGCGCTTACTACATTTGGAACTTTGATTGTATAAAATAAAATCAACTTAGTACTCTTCGAAATTTGAATATGTCCTGTATACAAGGACACGCCCCCTTTAAACCGCACACTCGATCACACCCGCTCCCATCTCTACGTCCGTCGTTGACGACGTGCTGTGGCGGAACTAATTAGAATCTGAACGAATTCGGTGAATTTCTAACGCCTTCCTTTAAAGGCGATCGTCGCTTGGCCTCCACTTAACTTCGTCCTATGAACATAGGGTGTACCTGTGAGAACTTGTAGGGGTGACCGAAACGTTTTGTGTCTCGTGACTCCGCTGGATTACCGTATGCCGGTCGGGCGCTTTTCCGGAACGAACCTTTTGCTGTCGGACTGTCGAAAAGTGTGAGATTGTTGGCGAGGAAGGGCTGCGAATCTCGGACACGTGCGTTTGTGTGCGTGCGTATGCGGTAAAAGAAACTTTCGAAGAGCGCTAGATTGTTAATAATTTGTCGAGGGCGTCAATTTAATTATTTACGCTCGTTAAGTCGCTGATAGAAGTATCTACAGTGCTGTGTAGATATTATGAGCCATTCTCTATGAAAAAATCGGGAAACACAATTTGGATTATTTAAAAGAATTACTTCTTTAGTCAAAGATTATAAACTATTAGAAGAATGTCATAAAAATGATACATTTTATGAAATACCATTGGAAAAGCTAAAACAAAGCAGGAAATTGATTTCACTTTCGTTTCGTTGCCAATAATACCTACTGGATCTATTGGATAGTATGTTTTGTTTGCTTGCTGGGATCAATTAACTATCAATCCTCTAACCAAGTCTGTCAATATTTACAAGAATTCTCGACGACGTATTTATAAAATCACCACCTTTTAAAACTACTGATTTAACATATAATCGGTATGATTAGCGTTGTTCATCCACATGTATTGAGATACGTTGAGGCAACGAAGATTCTTTAAAGACGCCTAATATGATATTACAGTGGCTTATATAGCCAAGTTCCTTCTCTCCTTTCTTTATCTATGCGGAGGGGAGGTTCATTCAACAAATATATCTACGAAGGTAGATTGAAAAGTTTCCGGAATGACAATGAAAACAAAATACATCGAATTCAAATTATATTTTATTTTTCAATATAATCCCCTCGAAGCTCAACACACTTTTGGTCCACCGTTTCTCTACCTTCTTGATTCCCTCCCAGAAATGACTCTCTTCAGAGTTCCCAAAATAATTGTTTACAGCCTCTATCAGTTCTTCATTCGACCAAAATCTCTTTCCACCCAGAAATGTTTTGAGTTTCGGGAATAGGTGGAAGTCTGACGGAGCCAAATCAGGCGAATACGGCGAATGCGAGAGGATTTCTAACTTCAGTTCTATCAATTTTTGCTGTGCGATTGCACCTGAATGAGCGGGCGCATTGCCGTGGTGAGATATCACTTTTTTCTTGACCATTTCCGGGCGTTTTTCCCGAATTGCTGCTTTCAGTTTGTCCAAAAGTGTTGTACAATATTGGCCAGTAACAGTTTTTCCTTTTTCAAGATAATCAATTGGCAAAATTCCTTTTGCGTCTCAAAAAACCGATGCCATTACCTTTCCAGCCGAGTGAATGGTCTTTGCCTTCTTCGGAACCGATTCACCGCGTTCAGTCCACTGATTTGATTGCATTTTTGTTTCTGGTGTGTAGTGATGAATCCAGGTCTCATCCTTGGTCACGAATTGTCTCTTGAAATCCGTTGGCTGAGGTTGGAGCTCGAATGCGTTTTTGCTCCGAATTGAGCAAATGCGGCACCCATCTTGCAGAAAGCTTTTTTAAACCCAATTCATTATGTAAAATATGGACTACTTGTTCATAAGAGATGCCCACGGCTTCCTCAATTTCACGCACTTTTATTCGGTGATCTGCCAAAGCCACGTCATGGATTTTATCCACAATTTCTGGCGTGCTAGCCGTTTTCGGATGTCCTGAACGTGGTTTATCATTTCTATGCGTGCGGCCACACTTGAATTCCGAAACCCAAAAACTCGCGGTAGAAAATGAAGGTGATGAATCCCCAAGAACGGCATTTAACCTTGATTTGATTTCCGTTGCGGTTTTCTCTTCCAAATAGAAAAATTTGATAACCGCTTGAACTTCGTTTTTATCTATAATTGAAAACACAGAAAGATACTTGACTTCAATGCTTGCCAAAACCAGACTATTTGACAGATCGATTTGATATCTGCAGTCAACTGACATGAAAGAGTTACCAACACAACGATATAAAGTACTTGGAAAAAAGCAACCCCTTAGTAGCGATTCCGGAAACTTGTCAATCTACCCTCGTACAGCCAATGACCATTCTTTCGATCCTTAGTATTGAAATTTTAAGTAACTTTATCCATTAATCAGATCGAGAATGAAACACTTCAGTATCATCCATACCACAAGACTTCACTAACGCTGGATGTACGTTTCGAGAGCTGAGCTACTATCTTCAACAGTAAAACTGAATTTAATGAAGATGATAGCTTATCTTAATGTTAGTGAAGTGTTGTGGTAAAGGCAATAGTGAAGGTAAAAAATAATTTCACAAGTTAAATACGACAATTTAATGCGTGGTCAAGTTCGATAATGGACTTGTACACCTTAAGGTGCAGATACGTAGCGATGACACGTCACGGTGACGCCAGACGGCAAATCCTATATAGCACAATGTTATAGTTTGGAAAGAAACGTTTTTACAGTTGTTGTTAATGTTGAATATTTTTTTAAGCATTGATTTAAATTCATAGGCAGCTTTCGGGAAGAATTTTCTACTGTGATTTATAGCTTGAGCAAGCATTTTTGCACATATTTTTAAATTAGTATGCCATAACGTTTCATGGGTATACCCCAAATTAAAAATAAATGAACCTGTGGGGTTAAGGAATATTATAGGATTTATGATGAATATGATATTTAACACAAGCTTAACTTAAAATTTTATATATGTGAATTCAAACACAAGGTATTCTAATTTTAAATGAGGGCGTTCCTTCCAGTATAATAGCAATTGTGTTAATAATCCGGCCAATTTTCAAATTTTTCCGATTCATACATTTCTAGGGATGTCCTCTTGTTAAAACTCCTGGAATACACCACCTACTTGCTTACATTTGCATATATCGCCGTCATAACGATTTCCATCTTTATCCGCGATATTTTCCCTAATAAAATAAATTTATACGACTCGGCTACAACCGATACCATCCCCCTCTTACCCCTTAAACATTCCGCCAGAATAAATTTGCAAATTACGTTCGCGTAACATGTTCGAACCAGGTCCGCCCTCGAATCTTATACAAGGCACATAGATATTCATTTGGTGCCCGCGGAAGAGCCGGAAACTCCATTAGCCTGCGCCATTCTACACATTTTCCCGGCGCATCGACGCGATGCGAAACGCGATTATTAGTTAATTCCCCGATGCATATAAATTTGACGAAGTTATTCCTAATGTAAGGCAAATACACTACTCTCCCGCTAGCGCACTTCTAACTGTCTAACTTAATTGCCGAACTTGGGATAACATCCCACGCGGATGAAGTTTCGCTACCAAGAGCGCTATACAACTGTTATAAATATAGAATGGCTCAAAAATCACTTTGTCAACTCAGATAGGCAATATTCAGTTTATAGTCTTCGATACAGGTAACACCAAATTTACAGAAGTAATTCATGAGAATAAATGAGACAGCTAGGGATTCGGTATTCTTGAAGCTATACTGGAATGTAGTATAGAATATATGCAAAACTGCAATAGAGGAAGAATCATATCAAGCTAAATGCAAACTAAATGCGATCTCTAACCATGCCTTCTTTGTAATAGACTAAACAGCAGCTTGAGAAACGAGAGAATCATAAGAGTTAGGTCCATCTAGAATTCAAGTTGTTGGGAATTGAATATAAAAAGAAATTTAAAAGGTAGTTGTATGAACGATAAACAATCGACAAGTAACCCTGTCAAATTTGCAAAACCAACAGTAGGAGTAGGAAGTAACCTTCTGGTGGCTCGTGTCTCTTCTACTATCAAGGATACCTGAATGTAATCCTAACTTAGATAGAGGTTTTAGTACTGAGGGTAAATGAATATACATTGATTCAGCTCAATACCAAGTGGATTTTTATTTTACTTTTAGCGATTGATTTCGACAAATGTCATCATCAGGCTATTTCGCCATTCGACGTCGTTGAGAACAAATATATATCACATTATCGGTGGGATATATACATACATTGTTTGTTGTTAGAAGAAGAAAAAGGAGGGAATATATATATTCTGACGATAATGTGATGTACACTTTTTCTCAACGACGTCAATGACTAAATAGCCCGATGATGACATATGTCGAAATAGATCTCTAAAAGTAAAATAAAAACTCCACTTGGTATTGAGCTGAATCTATATTCATTTACCCTCCATACTATGAATACCGAGTTGAGTAACAATTTTGTTTTAGTACTCCTCTAACTTTTAACTATTTTTGAGAATTATAAAATAAAGAACTTATATTGAGCGGCTCATCTTCCCCTATCTAATATTCACAAATAATAGTTAACACTATTAGATTGTTTCTCATGGGGCTTCCTAAAAGAAAAAGTGTATTTCGATACTAATGGATTAACACTATCAGAGAGAAAATGCATTGTGGCGAACCATCGACCGTCCGTACAAAAAAAAAAGATCTTTAAGCTAGAAAATAGTATAAAAATTACAAACAACACTCCCAGCTAGCAAAAAAAGCACTTCAGGACACCTTGATAAGTGCCTGGGATGCAGTCTACAACAACTACCTAGACAGTGTGACGAACCAACGACCGTCTGCGCAAATTTAAAGACTTTAAAGCTAGAAGAGAGTATAAAAGTTATGTAGTCAACTTTTGTAGTAATTCATTAAATTATTTTTCAGTTTTATTAATTTCTTATTTTGTTATATAATTTTCGATAAGATTGTATATTACTTTTAAGCAATAGTGTATATCTCTCATTAATCAATCAAACTGGAACTTATGTAAGGATACGTTTTAAAACTGTTTTGCTTATACCTGACACGTATAAGATCGCGATACGTCATGAGCAAGAAGTGCAACGTCATTCAAAATTTTGGTATATAAACCTCTCAGATTTGTACTTCGGAGAACTTCTGCTTGGCAAGTCAGCGCTTTAAGCTGGATAGAAGCTGAGCAATAATAGTTCACCACTGTGTGGCAAATCTGTGCCTTAAAACTGGCTAAAAGCTGAGCCGAGTCCGCGAAGTATCCCATAGGTAGTCGGCATATGCAGGCAACTGTGGAGTATTTCTTACCGTTTCCTTGCTAACAGCCTTCAGTTGTTTCAGCGGGCGCCGCCGCGAACGACAGACACCGCCGTTAGAAATCGTTATAGTCCGTATTATGACTTGCACCGTTTCTCCCGTTGTAAACATTTAATAATTCAACTTAGAAAACGTTTAAGTGCGTGACCCGACACATACCGTTGCACCGTTTGTAAATACTTTGAGAATTTATCTTTTCCTTTTGTAAATACCGTACATTTGTCAATGTAACAGGGTTTATTTTATTTTATTTTTCTTGACGATTTCTGTCACATGTTTATTTATTCGTTAATTGTAATAATTACTTTTGGTTTTAAATTTGTAAATAACATTGTTTACTTTTACTTATTCTTTTTATTCCGTCATTGGATTCTGGACACAATAGTTATCACCGGTAGATTTTTGATGGACGCCGTGCTCGACACCACCGTAAATTCACTTTTAAATCACTAAGTCCGCCAACAATATAATTAATTAACACCCACGTAGTGATTGGTTATTTAGATAAGCATCTATAAGCAGTATGCGCAACTACCTACATCTATATTGCTGAGGTCGCGCATTTGGTTAAAGAAGAATACTTTGCAAACTGAAAGAAAATAATTGAAAAGCGATTTATTTTCATCTTTTACACAAATACAGAGTAAATTTCATTAGGACAATAATAAGCAACTGTTTTTTCGCAATTTGTGAACGTTAAAGTTTTAAAAAAACGTCTAGAGAGAGAGCACACGACACAGCATAAATTCATAATTTGAACGAAAGAGATAATAACTGCATTTCTAATGCTATACAAAACTTAAGACGCTGCAGATACAATAATGGAGGTTACTTTGAGTAGCTCCTTTAAATTTAAATTAAATAGTGGATATGTTTTTGTGAAATATGTTTGTTTCTGCATCTACTTCCTACTGATGTTATTTTTTACGTTTTTTAGTAAAATGTAATGCTAATTATTTAAAATAATCTTACATAATATTATATATTTGGAATTAAGAGATAAAGGGCTATCTAAAAATAAAAAAATTTATAGGGTATTCCATTGAAAAATCCAAATATATATTTTGTTGTGCGCGCCCTTTACATGCAATTCTAATAGCTATCACATTTTTAATCGGTATAATCAGAGATAAAACACTACAATTTTTATTCGAAACATTTTTTGTATCCGTATTAGTAACGAAAATAAGTAGTGGTCAAAATAAAATGGAAAACCTTGTACCTGCATGTTGTTCTAATTCATGCCTAATGCGACTCTGTTAAAGAATGCGTCATTCCGATCTAAAGAGAATTTTGGACCACATTGTACATGCCACCTCGTTCGTCTTGATACTCTACGTATTTCTCTATTATAGAAACTTCCAGGTGACACCGCGCCGGCACTTAAGTTCGTTAGTTGCTGCATTACGCCACCGTCACGCGCTAAAAGTTTAGCTGCAATTAGTATTGTGTTGCTTTTGCGAGCGTTTTATTCGCGTATGCGAAACGGCAGAGAGAGTGCGCGTTTCAATTCTCCTTAACGGATGCCTGTCTAGTTAGTTTAAAGCATATTTTACATTACAGTAGATCCTTTCGCTTCGCTCTACCTTTTCAGGAGGATCTTTGTCGTAATTGTAAAGCGGTAACTCTCTAATAACCGGTAGCAGTTAGTTTGAAAACGGATTGAGTCAAAGAGACGCCTCCGAATTGAAATGAAAATTAAATTTCCATTTCGTGTGCTCAGTATTCTCTTTTGGATTTAATTATATTGTAGGTAACTATGAATATATTCCTTTGAAAGTTCAAATTTAAGCCACGATTAGTTGTCAATTTCTCTTGCTTATCCTTACATTATTCTTACTATATCACTATCTCAATAGTGGTGATAGTGGAAGTTATATAAAGATTGCCTGTAATAATAAAGTAACGAACTTTACACCAGCATGTTGGCTAAAATACAACGTTTCCACTGGCTAGTCAATCGATTTTAGATTTGACAGTTTGAGTATTGCTTCCGTATTGCCGTGTTTTATTGTACTTGTTTGTAGCGTTTCTTTATTATCGTATTTTCACTTCAATAAGTGTTCTTTTAAGAACAAAGAAATGCCTCAGCCGTTGCGAAAACAATCAAAACAACAGATTGCATCTGCACTCAAGTATTTTGAAAGAGAACAAGATAACAAGGCCCCACTATTACCCCTTACAGCTGTACGTGTAATATTTCCAATGCGATTAAAGAGAACAGAGTTTTAAGCAGCCCTAAAAAGAAGTGACCAAGAAGGAAGCCGGTATGTGATATTAGTGCTTCCACAGCTGCATTAACACGCAACTTCATGTATAATAAGTAAAGCTGGCCACGAGCGGTGCCGCGCAGTAGCGTAGAGTCGACCAGGCCCCGTGTTCCACTAGAGTTATTCTGATAATAGAGATGTTTGCTGCCGTAAATAATTTCGTTCATCTTTTAAATGAAAATTAAATAACACGTGCTCAAACACTTACCATTTTAAGAGTCCTCCGTGAAATCACAAAGTGAATAATGTCTGTTAAATATCTGCAACATTAGATATGTTTCAACTGTTGTTTCGGCAAAACTAGTACGGGATGAGGAAAAAATGCGTTTATATGCAGAGAACGAACGTTCTACATCTAGTGACGTAATATTTACGTAAGTAAAATTCTGTTGACGCACCTTCACAAATGTGTCTTAATGTGCCAAAATCAGAATTTTTCTCAAAAACACTTTCAAATTTTTCTAGAACAGAAACATTTTTTGCGTCTTCAATCGCGCATAGCTGTGCGTGAACATGTTGCACTATTTGTAGAGATTCTTCTAACGGCACCGCAGGATTTTGTAATTTTTCTATTGCATCTGCTAGCCCAAGTAATTGTCGTGAATGACTTTTAAATCCATTTTAACCTGACTATCTTGAAATTTCGACTGGCTTTTCTGGATAGCGGCAGCTTCCTTTGTATCGAATTGTAAAACCACGTTCTTAATATTGTCAAAATATTTATGATAATAAAGCGCGGCCTGCAACCATGTTCCCCAACGAGTTAGAATAGGTTCTGGTGGCTCTGGTATACGGGGGCAGAGCCTGTGAAATTCGCAAATACGTTTCGGTGATTTGACAAATACTGCTTTGGTATGCGCTATTAAAGCGTCTACCTCAGGATAACATTTTCTGATACTATCCGCCACAAGATTGAGAGAATGAATTTTACACGTAATGTGTAACAAATTAGCAGAATGCTTTTTAAGAGACCGGCCTACAGAAAGCATGTTTGCAGCACCATCACTCACTAACATCAAGAGTTGGTTTGTTGAAAGTTCAAACTAGTCCAATGTATTTAACACTAACTTTGAAATTACTTCGGCAGTACACTGTTGTATTTGTTTGGAGACTAATAGAATTGCAGGTGCCGATTGATGAGGTTCCAATGTGCGTGCCATTACATTAAGAACAGAATGTTTGTTCCGATCTGTTGTTTCGTCGACACATAACCACAATTTTTGATCTTTCAACTCCGATTTTATTTTTTGTTCAATATGTTCGCGCGCAGATGGCACAATTCTTCGTAACGATGTTCGACTTGGTAATTTGCACTCCGAATAGTTATTCCAAAAGCAGATAAATGGTTCCTTGTCTAGTAAATTAAACGGTATATTACATGCGATAAACGTAACGCATAAATTAAATATAAATTTTTCATTGTCTCATGCGCAATTTCTTTTTGAGACATGCTTTTCACTATTTACGTGTCGTATACAATGTTGTCTGGACCAACACATTAACGGGATTTTACAGATTACACATTTAATTTTAGCACCTTCATATATTAAGTCTGGAATTTCTGCAATAAATTTTTGTCCGACCGCGGTCGTTTTGCTGACGAAATCATAATTTTTCTAGGACAGATAAACAATTGCGCAAATGACCGGCAACGAAAATGTCCGTACTGCTCCGCAGATGAAGTAATACTACCGTTGCTCTCGGTCCGAACTGATTCTACGCCGATGCGCGGTACCGCTCGTGGCCAGCGTTAATAATAAGTACAGAAATAGTAAGTTTTAGTTGTTGTAGAAAGAAATTATTTAGTTTTGGTATTTTTAGGGCAACATGTCACAAGGGCATCTTTTTTAGAGCATTTAAAGGAGCAACATATATTTTCTGGATCCATTGATTCTCTTGGAAGAGTACTAAAAGCCATCGGTTTTAAATATGCAAAGGACTGTCTTCGAAGAGGTTTAATGGAGCAAATGCATGTTGCTCTTGCTAGAGCGGTTTTTTTTACGAAAATACATGGCAAATATACATGCAAAGTTACCAATTCAAATGGTAATTTTGGATGAAATATGGATTTTTGAAAACGGTTCCATCACAAGTTCATGGCAGGATGACAGCAACAAGAGCGTTCGAAAAAAAAAGAGTGATAGGAAAAGGTATCTTTATACCATATTTTCTATTAAAAATATGTGCGAACTATTTTTTCGAGATTTGTTATTTTACATGCTGGGACAAAAAAAGATTTTATCAACGAAGCTTAATACAAAGAATACAGATTACCACGAAGAAATTTCTTAAAGTGGTTTGAGCACCACCTTAATAATAATGGACGATGCACCATATCACAGTTCACTCTCTGAGAAGTGCCCAAATAATTCATGCGCAATGGAAGAGATCAGACAGTGGCTGGAAAGCTATCATATAAGAACAAATGAAAGTATGATGAAAATGGAATTGATATGTCTTGTTGCGCAGTAAGTTATTAAATAAATAGGCTAACAATTACAGTTACATACGTATTTTTTTAGAAATAGGCCTGAGAAGGAATATGAAGCCGACATTTTAGCAGAAAAATATGGACATAGCATGTTACGACTACCACCATATCATCGGTCACCTTTGTCTTTTAAAATAAATTATAAGACTGCTATTTATTATCACACTGTGATACTTTATTTTTTTATCATCCTGTGCATTTATCAATAAAGTTAAGGTTTGAATTCTAACTTCATTTTATTACTAACTAATAAATATTAAAAAAGAAGAGATATCGAAAATATTGCTTGTTGTACAAACATAACCTCTACTATGATACGGCGTCTTAATGTGGTATATCAAAGACGAAAGTAAACGTAATAAACTTGTAGTATTTTTAACATTACAAAAGGTATGAAATATAAAAGGCAAAATGATTCATTCCGTCATTTCTAATGTAACACATTTTAAGGTAATTAAATTCCTTAGCTGCATTTCAAACTTTCTTTTTCAAATTTCAAAATCTAACCAAAGCATAAGACTAGTATCAAACTAAACGCTTATAAAAGCAATAGAAATTATTTAGCTAATAAAGCAATCTACGATAATCATTTGGGAAAAGTGATATACTTCCCCATATAAACTCTCTAGGCATTAACAAAGGACGAACGTAAGATCACTGAATGCATTCAAATTATATCCTAATTAGTAAGAACAATAAGGTAATAATACATTCATATATTTTCTCCTCCTTCAATCCCCTCTTAAAATAACAGCACAGATAAACTAGACGCCTACCACACATATATCTGCAAGAACTACAATTACATCGCATCCCTTTGCTTCCAGATAAAGCTCTAACACGACCTCGCTTATTTGCGCGAAAACAATGAACCCAGCGCGTCGGTCTGAGACGGCGACGTCTCGCGTCACGGAAGAGAAACTACAAGTCCGCCATCTGCGTGTTCAATTACAACTAATTAATTATTAAGAGACCAACGGTGTAAGTACTTGGGAGGTGGGGGTGCGAAAAGGAATTCCTCTCGCGGATAGGAATACGAAGGTTGTGAAAGGAAGACGGCAGGCGCATTGAAGAGGTCCCTTTTGTGAACGAAACGAATCCGTGAAACGCCAGAAGCGCTAAAGCATCGCATGACATACAACCCTTGTACGAGCGAACGCACTGTCTCAAACAAAGCCGACCTTCTCTCTTCTTTCGAGCGATAGCATCCAAGGTAGCGTCGTAGGCGAGTTACTGTGCGGGCTTTGGTGAAAAGACAAAATATGATGAAAAAGAAAGAAAACAAAACGAAGTGAAACATTAATTTTCGCGAAGTACGGCGTGCAACTCGGGATTTGTCATCATTTTGAATCACGGATGCTCCCTAATGAATCGACAGCTGCAGCTGGGTGCATTAAGGACATTGTTTCTTTTGAAATTTCTATTTTGAATGTTTGTTTTTTTAACGACGAACTCTAGATATTGACGGGAAAATACTTGTTACCAATGGGAATAGATATTCCAAATATTAATTTAGCTTTCAAATCTTTACATTTTTAATGTTGAATGCATCTGATTGTTCGCAAACACTTTTCTTCTCATGGAGACTCTATTAAACATAATTCAAAATTTTGCCTGACACTACGAACTTATTTATTTGATTTGACATTTGAAGCATTTTGATGCCTTTTTACTCATTCTACATAAAAGGTTTTTTCTGTTGATCTTGGATAATAATGTTTTTTTTATTCTAAGGGTTCTAACCAAAATTTTTGAACCACCTAATGCACTAATTTTTGCAGACAGCTGTAAAGACGTTTTCTTTCTATTCCAAGGTGAAAATTTCTCTAATAGACAGTCCTCTCTGGCTGTTATTAATTTGGAATGTCCGCTTTCTGGCTTATTTTCACAAGAACTAATAAAGAAATAATCACTATGATAGTAATAATAATACATTAAAATTTAAATAAACTTGTAGTTTTTAATTTGTTTTGTTAATCCTGTGACGAACTATTAACCGTCAGCACTCATTTAAAGGCCTCTGGATTAAGGAAAAGAGCGTTAAAATAAATATAACCAACTTTTCCGTAGAGTCTTTAAATTATTTTACTATTTTATTCAGTTCTAGTATAAATAAATTAATTTCTAATTAGTAATTTTAATTTTTATGTTGTAAATTTGTTTTTACAAATCCCTGTATAATACTTTTGAAAACCTGTGTATATTTTTCATTAGAGTCGATTGTAATTGTGAAATCTTGTATAGTAACAAGTGTTTTGCTTGTACGCATCACGTACAAGGCCAACGAACATTATAGGAAAAAAACGTGTAACGTAATGTTCTTAAACGGTATATAAAAGCCCAGAATTTGCCTTTCTAGGCAGTCGCTCTTACCGTGATTCCAGAGTCGTTCTTATCGTGATTCGAAGGAACTGAGGTATGCTGAAAGTCGCCGGCTAGTGATCATCAGCTACAACAGTTTTGGCTCTTTGAGGTTGAAACTTAGATTATTTTCATTGAGAGGATTCCGATACCGCGAAACCGAGAGTCATTTAATTGTGTAAACAAGCAAAAGTCACGTAAAATTTACATCATCTCACAACCCGCTAATATCCGTCAACTTTGTAAATATGAAACAACTTAATTCGCATTGAATGTTATGTTATGATTAGAGTTTGTTAAAAAGGTAGTACCGGATGGCAGTAGCGTAGCGGTAGCGGCGTGGGTAGGGGTAATTTTCAACCCGTAGTCGATCTCGACAGTACCGCGAGAGAGTTCAAAGTGACAGTATGTTGCACGCTGCACGCCAAATAAGTACGCAGAGATGGGACGCCCAAAGGGTGTAACGTTCCCTTCGAATGTGAATAAATATCTCAGGCATTTCCCTGGATTAGAATATAGAAGTCCGCATATTTAGTGCAAAATATGCAATAGCGGATTACTAAGTCGCGAGAGGTATGAATGTAGAAAACATTGTAAAAGTAAACGTCATTTATTGAATTTAAGAAACAATATTCCATACTGTCAATTTTTATATGATTTTATTTTTATGTTAAGTGTGTGCAACATCCTACAACATCGAGTATCTAATGAACACTTTCGTCTTTTTTGGGCTAAGTACGTTTCCTCATGGAAGTTGCCAACATCTATGCAATTACGATACAATTTGCCACGTGTGCAAGGTACAGTAAAGGAATGTATAAAAGACGAGTTGAGAAATAAGAAAATCTGCCTATGTGTGGATGAAACAACTGATGCTCAGAAACACAGCGTCATTCATGTTGTAGCGCGTCCTTTAAAACGTGATGGTCCACCAGCTTCATTGTCGTTATCCAGTAAAGGGATTCAGAAAACTAATGCAGAAACCGTTGTCAAGATAATAAAAGATTCGTTGAGAGAATTTTGTATCACAGGAACCCAAGTCACAATGTTCGTTACTGACGGAGCCGCAACAATGCTGAGAGTTGAAAATATGCTTTCCGACTCTTCTTCACATAACATGCCTCATACACGCATGTCACCTCGTAGCAGAAACCATTCGAAAGAAGTATCCGATGGTGGATAAGTTAATAGCATCTACCAAGAAAGTGTTTATCAAATCTCCCAAACAAATCCGCGTATTCAAACAATTGTGTTCGAAATTACCACCACCACCTCAGCCTGTAATAACGCAATGGGGAACATGGCTCCAGGCAGTATTTTACTATCAGAAATATTTTTCACAAGTGAAAAATGTCATCTTGAAATTTGATTCAAATGATTCTGCAGCAGTTCGAGATAGTCAGCAACTTTTTTCCAATTCGGACGTTCAACAACAAATAGTTGAAATGTCCATGAACTAGTCTGAAGTTGCACAAGCTATTGAGCAATTAGAAAACAGTCACTTATCTGCACGAGACGCATTAAATTACATAAACAATTTACAAGAAGCTCTAAAAAACTTGACGAACACTATAGGAGTCGATATTGCTCAAAAATTTGGTGCAATTTTAAGGAAAAATCCCGATTTACAAAAGGTTCGGTCTATAATTGAAAATTAAGAGTGCCCAGATGAGAAAAAGGAATATCTGACATTTGCAAATCTTACTTCACTGGATGTCGAACGATCATTTTCTAAGTATACGACAACGTAATTCACAACACCGTCGACGGCTGAATGTATCGACAATGGAAGCGTTGCTGATGTTGCAATTCTACGCAGCTTACCAGGGCAGTTGCCAATTGCCACAGTGGACATCAAGACGACAGGAAAAGGTAACAATATTATTTTTCACTAATATTGTGTATTACGTACCTACTTTTATGCGATGCGCCACTGCCGGTACCACCTTTTTAACAAACTCTAGTTATGATACACTTGGAATTTATTTCATTACTTTTTTATGTAGTTAACAGAAAACCATTTTGTTTCGAATGAGTTACTTCGGATAATAAAGAAACTGTACATATTATCTACTTATTTCAATCATTAGAACGTATCTCGGTCTTCGCAAGAAGCTATCCCGGTCGATACACTATCAACATAACGTTTGCAGACGCCTAAATTCTTTAAAACTGACATTGTTTACCGAACTACAAACTTTAAAACATATGTCAGCTGTTTTGACATTGATACCGTAAGGCGACATCTATAAGCAGATGCGTCAATTAACTTGCTAAGCCCACAAGCATATTTTCACCGTAAGTAATCGACGACGTATAAGATAATTTAAGTGTTTTATCCTTTTGTTCCGTATTATAAGCATATTTGCATATTATAAGCATAAAGACAATTTTAAGGTGAATTATTTATTCGCGTCTTATTAGTTGCCGAAATTGCCGAATCTCTCCAGAGAGGGAACACTTGTTCTTTCAATTAGAGATTGGCACGAGTAATTTTCCCGTTATTGCTAGAGGTGGGCGAGTGTCAGACAAGTTATCACAACGGCATCAGAAACCAACGTCTGACAGACGACAGAACAAGCAAAGAGAGAGTACGTTACATTGGCGTCGAAACAAGCACCGTTACAATCCTACTACCTTGTTCTAGGCATTTCGGTTGGTATCTTCTGCTATTACAAATAGTGCATCGTAAACTACATTGATTGCATATCGCAATGGTTTTAGAGCATCTATTCTGCTTGACCAGCGTGTGGTATCTAAAGGTTTTATAGTAATTGTTAGCAAATGCTTCTTTAATTCTGCTCAACTACTACTTCTTTTTGATCAAATTCAGTATTTTCTCTTGGTGTTGATGGTGCATCCTTCAAAAAGTCATTGTATTGCTAATTTTTTTAGTAACTGCTTCAGTTTTCATTTTTTCGAGTCTGTACTGATGTTCTGATAACGTTTTTCTTATGTGGTTCATAATTTTCAACATTTGTAAATATAGTGAACATGTTTTGGTCGCTTATAAACGAAACAGCCTATGTATATATTTTTCTAGTTTTAAATTCTATACGAAATTCTGCGAACAGTAACACATTGAAATTACAATCCGCGATTTTGAATTTTTATCATTTGTAGTGCTATTGAATAAAGCTGAATTAAATAAAACAAAGATTTTAGTAGACGTTTTCTTTCACAAATTTATGTAGTACCCACAGCATGTAATAATGACAATGAAGACCTTGAAAATTGCCGATTTTAGAGTCATTTTTGTATCCACAATTGTATTATCTGTAATACTCTTAAGAATGAAGTTAAAGTTCTAAATAATTATTGAACAAGTAAATAAATAAATACATAAGCGCGGTCTTTTTTTCTGTAATTAAAGTAAAGTATGGAAAAACCACCCCAAAATTTAAAAACATTAAGCGAGCGCCCCGCAGGCCCCGGTGTCTATCCATCCCAAATTAAATGAGATCTGTTTTACTTCAAAATATAACGCTGTCAACTGCCAATTGTCAAATGTGAATGACGTCAATATGGAAATCTAAATGGCGTCGACTTCATATGAGTGCTAAGTTCGAAGAAAATTGTTTTTAGTTTAACAATTGTGTAAATATTTACAACAGGCGATTTTGTAGTAAACATTAAATTTAAGGTATGTATCTAAAATATTCTTTTAAAAAAGGCAACCTACATATAATGATTAGAGTAGTACAATTAAAATAAATTTGAATGATTTTGTAAGGAACAATCTGATGAAGCATTATTTATTATCAAGGTAAAATAAATATGAAATTGTTCGTTGTTCTATTTACTCATCTTTGGAACTCTGTTCGAAAACAAAATAAATATTATAATACTAGACAACAAGAAATACATAAACTAAATTAATTAGTACTACAAATAGACAGTCCGACGGGCTCTATGTGAAAGCAGTAACAGAAATATTAATACGGATAAAACGATATTTTTCTATCATCATCTCGAGTTTCCACGCCAGTTCTACCAACTACCGGAAAACAAAAATATAACTACGTGAAATTTTAATTTGTTTCTTCTTTCGCGAGGCATTTACCGCCAAGCAACGACCTCTACCCCTGTAGACGGGCACCTACCGTAGCTCGGAACTTTTACGAGCTGACGTTCGAATTCGGTTAACTATTTGCCCGTTTCGCGGCAATCAGAATTACGAAACTTAAATTTGAAAACAAGTTAAACAACAATTTAGCAGGCGGGATGTCGAGGGATAACCGCATAACGCCCGGGCAGACGACATTAGGTCGTGTACAGTCCCTAACAAAATGTTAGCGAATATCTAACCAAGTTAGATATGGCTTGTAGTGTAGATTACAAAATTCGTAAACACAAGTAAGGTAGATATACAGGGGCTGTTTTACATAACAGGTTCAGTGTTTTTTACGTTGATTACAACGCTGTAAACAAAGGAAACAATTGTCTACATTTTTGACCTAATTCAGGTTATTTCTAATTTTTAAATCGAAATGTTTCAAATTAAAAATATTTTATTGTAGTTTGGTGGTTGCACGTCCCTCCTTAAACCTTTCACACCACTCAAAAACTTGTGTGCGCGATAAACACTCGCTTCCGTATACTTCCTTTAACATGGCATGAGCTTCTGTAGCAGTTTTTCCCAGTTTCACAAGAAACTTGAGGTTAACTCGTTGCTCGATCTGTACACTGCATTTTTCCGACGCGATGCTAGCGTAAGGACTTGAACGGATGATTGCTATAGCGAGACTGGGCGACGTACAATCGTGCCCATCGAGCTCAGGGTGGGGGAAGCATCTACAAGCACAGACATGTTCAAACCTGCAGTAGCGTGCTCGTTGTTTGCCGATAGTAGCACCAGTCCAGTTATTTAATTGCCACACCTCGTATGCTACCCTGAATGGTTATACCGTGGGGATAAGGGCCGCTAGGGGATGCCCACTGGGCGGTGTGCTTTCGTCCCTGCTTTGGTGTTTCGTGGTGTATCAAACAGCTTCAACACACTTTACAATACTGTTAATAAATTGATAACAGTTTATGTTTTAGACAACTGAAAATACAGTATCTATTTACGTAATATCTTTTCTACAATTTTATTTTATCAAAGGAAGACACAGCATTCATTATTGTTTTGCATCTGTGTGTAAAACGACAACGTAAGCGACCTAGAAACAGAGAAAAATACAAAGAGATAGTAAAGGAACTGGCGTTTCCGCACGATCGTCGGGCCGCGAGATTATCTCGTGAAAATTTAACTCGTCGTCGGGACGGCGTGCAGTTGGCATCCCCGCGCTAGGCGTCCGTCGGTAATTTACGAAAGGGTCGGACCTTCCATTAAAAACAAATGACGTCGCTCCGGAGAGATAAGGCCGTGGTAGCAGCAGCAGTCACCCGCCATGCCAGCCTCATCTCACCCACGTGCCCGTCGAATGTATGTTTTTCGGGCGACGAAGGATGAAAATCAAGTTCTCCGGGCATAAACTTAAACAGGGTCGGAGGATGGAGGATGCTCGAGGCCAGGGATCGCGGGGTATCATTCTTTCGACAATAAATATCCTTCTTTGTCTTGCCGATGCCGGGGGAATGTAAGTAAAATTTAAAGCAACGCTTTGGGTAACTTGCTTCTCGGTTTTCGAGGGTAATTTTAGTTCCTAGAATGCTGGTGGTTAAGGGAAACTGGTCAACGGAAATACTACATTCACTATTATAAATAGTTAGAAACCACTTGTTATCCTTAAGAATTTTGCTATTTAGTAACATGCTGAAATATGTACTCTATTTTGAGAAACAGACACCTACATTCTTTCTGTTGTTTAAGGTTATGACTTGTTTTCTTTAAAACATTCAAACATACGATAAGAACAAAAATAGAAATATAATTAAACATATAAAATCAAATTGTAGTTACCTACAGCAGGTCAAAATATCAGCTGCAATATTCTAAATTACTGGATAGAAGTATCCTTACCTGAAACAAAAGAAAATAATTATGATACAATTTAGAAGTACAAAGAAAAGGAAACAATTTGTTCGTGTTGAACAATGGTGGATTCTTACTTCAGAATGTTTTTAAAAGTATTAATCTGCAATTTTAGTTATTATTGTAATGTTCTATATATCCAGATATTTGATAATTCTCCAATTAATTTAACTTGTTGCATAGAACCCAAAACCTTTCACATGTCGCAAAATACTATGGTCTTTCTCTCCTATCTATCTTCGTCAATTTTATTAAGAATTTGGTAATACACAACAATACAATTACACAACTGCCATGTTGCAGAAAATTAGCGATGAAGTTTTTTGAATTCATTCTTGCTGGTGTAATATCATAAAGTTAAATCGAGAATTTGTTCTCCAGAAGACAGACTACACTGAGCAACAATGAAATTGCTTCTTAGGGGAAAATACCCAATTCTGAGTGAACTTAGCGTGCCAAACACGAATATCACTTTGAAAAAAGTTGATTGGCTGTAGTTGCAGTTGTATAGCTGCTATCACGTAATAAAATGCAGTTTAGTAAGATAAATACATAGTATCTTTTAAGCCTGGAGAAGCGAATGTAGGGCAACCACCATTGGTAGAGCTGCACAAAATCATCATTCGTTTCTTACATATCAACCTCATCAAAAACTTGGTAAAAGCCATGGATAAAAATGGACTAGCATTCAAGTGCCTGTATGAAAAATTCAATCGGCTCAATGAAGCTAAAGTTAAAGAGGGCGTTTTTGTGAGGCCTCAGATTAAACCCTTCAGATATCCCAATTTTTAGAAACTTTTTCAAAGTAAAGAAATACAGGTTTGGGATGCGTTTTATCAAGTAGCAGAAAACTTCCTTGGAAATGAGATGACCGAAAACTACAGGAAACTGATAGAGGACATGTTGGCTTTGTTTCATGAATTCATTTGAATTTCTTCCCCAATAACTGCTGGCAAGTTAATAATGGGCACAGCGAAAGTTTTCATCAGGACATTGCCAAAGTAGAAGGACGATACCAGGGTAAATGTACAATTATGACATTGAAACAGTTCACTAAAACCCTTACCACAACACTTAATTCGTACTGGACGCACGTTTCGATAGCCAAGCTATCATCAGCAGCAAGACTGAACTTATTAATTAATTATGACATTACTGATTCATGTATCCATTCGTATGTAACGGGGGTCGCATTAGTCTTGTTTCACCACTTAATAATCCTCTCGGCGGCCCTGTTCACTACAATAAACATACATGCATAAAAACTTGAATATAGGCAAGCTTTGAACTCTATTCATCAGCATGGAATTAATCCTATTTCCTGTCACTAATCCTCTGCTACACGCGATATGCATAGAAATTGCATTCGCCCATAGAAATTCTTCATTCTTCATTTGAATAATAAACGAAATGAAATTCGTCCATCCCATGTTCTCTCCTCCTAGCCTTTACCTCTCGCCAAATATTGCGCTTTTGCATAGAGTTAATTCCGCATCGGATAAAACAAAAACAAAATGCCGGACTAGTGTCTCTTCAAAGCTCGTTTGATGTCGACATAAAAATGACTATTAGCGGGCGTATCATATACATACACGTACAACGTACTCTCAACTATCAAAAAGGGTCGATACCGTGACGAATTATGTACTACTAGCAGGCTGTTAGCGTCACGCAAAAAGCGGGTCGATCAAAAAAAGAACAAAAAGAAAAAATAAGAACGAAACTCGATGACGTACATTCACCGCTTTAGCTACGGAAAAACGTATTGCAATAAAAACTACCACAGCACCGTCATCACTCATCACATATGCATGCATAGTTACGGCAAATAAGCGCTCCTGATTATCGCTGGGTATCGAAGATTAAAAGGAAGTGATAAATGAATAATGCGTGTAGCTTCGATTCTATTGCCTAAAGTTTATGTGATAGATTGTTTCGTATACGTCACTTTCGGCCGAAACGGAAGTAATATTGAAATCATGTTGTAGATATGACGGTAACGATGCGTACCAAATGATCGAGAATGTTTCTAGATGAAAGACATTTTTTTTAGATAAATATTGATAGATATGTACTTCCTAATAGTTTCATATTTTACTAAATTACTCTAGCCAACAAAATTTCGAAAAGTTTAAACCTCCAAGGTTAATTAAGTCATTTTCTTAGTGAATTCAATGTGCTGAATACGATTATGACTAAGAAAAAGCCAAAATTTAATACCAAACTTATCCGGCTTATTGGACATATATTGCGTAAATCGACATCTTGCTTTTGTAAGAAAAAGTCGTTCGTCTATTGTTGTTTTCTCCGGGCACATAACAAATTTTGCAATTGTAAGCAAATTTTTGCCATACTTCAGAAACTAAAGTAAACTTGTCATGTTCCAATCTTTTTTTCCTTGTAGACTTGAGATCGAATCTGAGATATCGCATGATTTCTCTAAATTTATTTCTAGACATCGTTTAACTAAGAAACGATATTCCTCACTTTTTAGACCACAAGGAATCTAATTCTAAGTGACTGTAACCCTGAAGACCATGTGCATATAGAATGGCAATAAAGGATTCTAGATCTCCTAAAGATAATTGCCAGTCTTGACTGTCTAGTCGTTTTCTAGCTTCAGCCTCGGTGCATTGTTTTATGTGTCTCAGCATCGAGTCATCGATAAATAATCTCCAGAAACTACTCACATTTTCTGCAATTACTTTTTGTTTTGCATAGCCTGTTGACCCTGGATTGTCCCTGAATACATCGGGTTGGGTTTTTCTGCCTGCAGTAGACTGACTCGCAGAAATTACTTGCAATTGGGAATTCAAGCGAATTCATGAAACAAAGCCAACATTTTCTCAATCAGTTCTTTGTAGTTTTCGGTCTTCTCATTTCCAAGGAAGTTTTCTGCTACTTGATAAAACGCATCCCAAACCTGTATTTCGTTACTTTGAAGTAGCTTTTTAAAATCGGAATCCCTGAAGAGTTGTTTAATAATCTGAGGCCCCACAAAAACGCCCTCTTTAGGCCTAGAATTACAGCACAAAAGTTATAACAATTTAAAATATACAATTTCTTCATTTACGATAAGTTTAATAGTCAAATTGAAAACATGTTAAAATTAAAATGTTTAAATGTCAAATTTTTGGGTATACATAGACATGAACATATTCACGTTAATGAAACAACTGATGAAAAAATGTATCAAATGTGTCAATACAGTGCGAGCATAAATGATTGATTGAATTGGGAATACTTGGAACCAAACTTAGGTTGGTAACGATTTTAATATCACTAACACTTTATATTTTGAGTAGTTGACAGCGGCGTGTATTTATGTTCTTTCTATCTTGTCTTTATCCCGTACAAAAACTGTTTTTTTGAAAACAAACTCTATAATAAAAATCTAGTGATTGAGGTGAGTTACTTGACGTCGAAGTTATATCATTTATGCATAAATATCATACGTAGATTCCATTAAAGATGCCTTTCCTAACGGAGCAGAATATTTTTATTGTGATGGCATATATCCGTACTGGTGTTCTAAATGATTACGGTTCATCGTCCTATTCTGTACTGCAATGCTACAACCAATTTCAAGCAACATATCCTGAAAGTGATATTGCTTATTCGGACTTTCAACAATACCAGGAACGTATTATTCAGCGTTTCTTGGAAACTGGCAATGTTTCTAAAGGTAAATCCACTGGAAGACCAACAGTAGTTACAGAGGAGGTTGTGGCACTAAGACGACTATCTAAACAAACAGGTATATTCAGGAACGTCTAAATCTCTTAAATAAATAATTGGCTATATAGGTCTTTCATATGGAACGTGTGGAAAGGTACTTAAAAAAGATTAGCATATGAAGCCGTATAAGATGTATGTTGTACAACACTTACTTCCTGTCGACTACATAGCTCGTGTTCAATATTGCCAGTGATTTGAACAAAATATAAATGACAATAACACCTTGGGCAAGACTTTTTTCACTGATGAAGTGTATTGCTGTTTCATCTTTTTGGATATATAAATAACCAAAACTATCGAACTTGGAGCGTAGTTAATCCATATAATTTTGTAGAGAGTGATTTGGATCTGATTAAAACTGGTGTATGGGTTGCTATCTCTCGTCGTCGTATAGTAGGTCCAATTTTCTTCGATGTGACAATTAATACTCAACGATATAGAGAAATAATACTGGAGCCATTTATAAATGAACTGCGTGAGAATTAATTACGAGACGAGTATTTTCAGCAAGACGCAGCACCTCCTCGTGTAGCCAATGCTACAATCCAATTTCTACAACAATTCTTTCCAGGAAGAATAATCAATGGTGGATTGTAACCAGCATGACCACCAGATTTTACACCTCCTGATTTGTTTCTATTCGGCTATTTAAAGAATAGAATTTTTCGTAACCGTTTACACAATTTGGAAGATATGCAAGAAGCCATTCGAATGAAATTGCAAATATTCCAGTAGAGTGCTTACAAAATATTTTCGAAAGTTTAAAAAAAAGAACACATTTGTATTTACAAAATCAGAGTAAGCATTTCCAGCAGTTTTTGTAAACGCTGGAAGCAGAGACTGTCTTATTGAAAAACTATAAGCAATTTAATGATAATCTAATGATAATCTCGTACATATTTTGACAAGTCGAGGTTATGTTTGTTTATACATTACATTTCACTATTTATGCTTAAAAAATTATTTGCACGCCACTGAATATGAACTGTATTGAATTTAGCACATTTAGTGACTTACATACCAACTAACTAGCAATTGCCAACTCAATCAATCATTTATGCTCGCACTGTATTTTACAATTACCCTAAAAAACGAATTCCTGTAAAAATGTTAAAAGTGTGATAATATTGTGTAAAATAATAATAAATATTGTGCCAGATATCGTTTCCCTCTTGAGTATTGACTTCCCACAATTACCCTTCGAAACGCAATTAATTTCCCTCATTAAAGAATTAATGATTCTGTTCGCCATTAGGTCTTCTCGTATTTCTCGCATCGGAATAAAGGAAACAAAAGCTGTTCGTTAGACCTCTCGTTTTTAATCGCGCAATTACACACCGCAGTCTACATCAAAAAGCCTGAAGCTGAATGGGGCAAAAATTTTCACAATCGCGCAGTTAGCGGTTGCAGGATTAACCAAGTTATTAGACGTCTTCGAGTACGGTACTAGATATAAATGCTGATGGTCCGTTATTCATTCTTCCTTCTTAGGCATGGATTAATTTGCATACCTTTCATTTGGATTTTTTGTGGATTTTAATTAAGTGGTTATTGTTAGTTGAGAATTAATAATTTTTGTATAAATTAGGGGGACCACTTTTTTGATTACAACGTCTCTTTTCGTGAACATAAATTTCTAGAGACAAATGGAATAAGTGACATTATACAATGCAAGTATGAAGAACTTACCACTGTCAATAAGGTATGAAATAACGTTAAGGGAATCAAGTTCAAGTTCTCTGTAAGGATACATGTACCTTAAAGAAGGTTATTGAGCTTTGAAAGCTGGCTTCAATCTTCGGAATCAGAATCACTAGTTTCTGAAAATTCAGTGTTAGTGTCTGTTTCGTTTTTATCGTAAACGCACTCAATTAATTTTACGATTAATTATTTTAGTTATTGTAGATTTGTTGGCCTTAGTTCATTTGAATTTTTGAAATTGTTACAATTAATCGCTAGATGTTTTCTCAATTTATACAGATGTTTGCTGTACCATCATTTCCTCAATTACCATCTTCTATTTCCAGGAAAGAAAACTAACATCTCCAAAGAAAGAAAGTTAAACGTCTTAGATACGTGCAAATATCGATAGGACGAACCTGAGAAAAGAAGGAAGCGTGGTTAGACGCAATGGAAAAAGAGGGTGAACCAACCAGGAGAGGGGTGCTAAAGGGGGCGGGGTGCGGAAGAAGAGAAGGAGTCATCAAAGTAAATGAAAACGAGTTCGGAAACTACTTCACGCGTGAAACTTTCCCAATCATAATTTGCAGCGCTGAAAACGCCGGTTTAATTTCCGATGGCGCACGTTCGTGCTCCGAACAAATTAACCATGCTAGGTGGCGCTGCGATCGATTCCTTTAGCCTTTGCTAGCGTAATGCTTGGCGAAAGTACGTTGGAGTGAAGTGAAGGAGACTGATCCGAAGTTAAGTTTGCTGTTGTTTGTTTTCGGTGTTATATACGAATAGATTTCTTTTATTGCTATACTTTAAAGTTACTAGATTTCTTATCGTCCTAAGTTTCGCCAGAGAATTTAAGTCGGAGTTGGAACTTCTAATAAAATGCTTTACCTATTTGTACAATTCCACAAATAAATCTATTAGATGATAGTTGCCTCCACAATAATTTATTCTAATCTTCTTCTAACAATCTCTCTTCGCGGAACTTATTTTTGGCGTGACTATCAAAACATCACTTACAAAGGAACACCGGCAATTCGAAAATTTAAATTTCGATGAATTTCTAGACTTAAAGAGCACTTTGGTATGAGAATAACACCATTTTTTAGCAGCCGAGTTGCACGTTGTTAAAATTTTCGTTAATATCTCAGAAACTGTAACAAATATATATATTTTTTGAGAACATAATTTGAAGTATATTCCATAGTTTCGAGGGCGATGCAAATTACTTTCGGGAAAAATATATACCGGGTGTTCGGTAATTAGCGGAAAATGGACTCGTAGCGATATTGTCCGCGTAATTTTAAGTTGAAAATCCTAATTTAAAAATCTTATAAAAATCCTCGTTTGGTTACATCGGCTTATCAAAGTTCAGAATTTCGAATATTAGAAGTAGATAAATCTTTCAATGTTTGGGATTTTATGTCAATTATTGACATTGAGGAAGCCATTAGTAAAGAATGCTAGAACTTCGTTATCGTTTCATTACTTAAGAATTTAATTTTTTTTTTATGGAAAATTATAAAAAATAGATCTGACAACAATGTAATATGTATTTATGAAAATTGACATAACTATTTTTGATTATTAGTTGTCATTTTTGTAAGTGTCAAAGTAGAACATTACATCCATTGTACTTCACTTTTGCTATAATTAGGTTATTGGTTTTGTGTTGCTATTATAATGGATTTTACTTTTAATGAATATGCCGACATGTACATGGTATTTGGCTTCTGTATTGGAAACGCTTATGCAGCCGTAGAGGAATCTCGAGTGAGATATCCAAATCGTAATGTGCCTTCTTACAATACAATTAGAAGACTGGATACTCGGTTAAGGGAAACAGGTACATTTGTACCTATGCGTAATAATGAAGGAACACCAAGGATTCGACACACAGTGGAGGTTGAAGAATGTATTTTGGAAGCTGTGTACGAAGACCCTCAATTTAGCATGAGAGAAATTAGTAGAACTTTTAATATGTCCAATAGCACTGTACATTCTGTACTTACTGAGAATCTTCTGCGGCTCTACCATTCAACAAAAGTGCAACCATTATATCTCGAAGATAACGTTGCTAGAATAAACTACTGCAATACAATGATGGCATTAATAAATAGACAACCAGATTTTTTACAAAAAATATTATGGACAGATGAATGCACATTTACAAGAGATGGTTGTTTTAACATTCACAATACGCATTTTTGGGCAGACGAAAATCCTCATGCAATTCATGAATTTGGACATCAACGTAAATTCTCTTTTAATCTTTGACTCGGAATTATAAATTTGCAGGTTATTGGTCCAATATTTATTCAAAATAGATTAAATGCTGAAGGCTACATAAATGTCTTAGAAGAAATGTTAGACAATTTACCTTTAGTGCTAAGACCAAACATGTATTACACGCATGACGGAGCTCCTGCCCATAATGCACGTGCCGTACGCATCCGGCTGCAGGAACATTTTTGGAACGAAATTATTGGCAAATAATGGCCGCATTGCATGACCTGCAAGATCTCCAGATCTTAATCCCCTCGATTATTTTGTTTGGGGATTTCTAAAGGATAAAGTTTATGCGACACCAGCAATAAATCAACAAGACGTGAGGAACAAAATTTACGCATCCGTCCAGCTAATTACTCCTGAAATGTTACAATCAGTCAAAGATGCTATTCCTTGGAGACTTCAACGCTGTATCGAAGTTAATGGTTTTCATTTTGAAAATTTGTCATAATAATTCTTTAAAATGTTCGTTATCATGGTTACTAAATACTATCTTTGTTTTAATTTACTTTGCTGAATCAATAAATAGTCTTAATTAAACGTCATGTAACGTCGCCAAAATTCTGAATTACAAAAATTTATCCTGTGGCCAAACAAAAACATTTACGAAAATTTCATACTAAGATTTTCAACTTGCAATTATGCGGACAATATCGCTACGAGTCCATTTTCCGCCAATTAGTTAACACTCTGTATAGGGAAAGACCGGGTACTCCGTTATATATTTTTAATGTCAAAAAGTTTACAGTTTTATTAAACCTAAAAATTATATTAATAAGGGTTGAAATAAAGATGGTCTCGACTCACAAAATTCTGTATTAAAATTAATCAATGCGACCGGTTTCGTGCATCGCGCACATCTCCACCAAAATTTCTCCACTGGTCACAACTCAAGCTCTTGGGTGATAACCAGTGGGAAAATATTCAACAGACGTTTAATTTCATTTATTGACAAATTTGTTTACTGCTTTACTAAATTCTGGCCTGACGATGTGCACAATGTACGAAACCGGTCGCATTGATTAATTTTAATATAGAATTTTGTGAGTAGAGACCATCTTTACTTCAACCCTTATTATGAAGAACTCACACAGAGTCGCCATGTAACATAGAAATTATATTTCTTTTTACAAAATTAACCGACAGCTATTTTTATAAATTTAGTAGGGAATTATTTCCAAATTTTGTGTTTAATTTGGTCAAAGTAATGAATTTTCAACTACTCACTGCAGCTTTTCAAGTGACAATGATGTAGTTCGATGTCCTTTGCGAAAGTCTTGCCTCGACGCGGCAACCAACGCAGGTGTCCAAATTGTGTTTTTTCTTCAAATTCCCTTTATAATTTCATAATTTTGAATTAAAAGATCCAAACCGATTCAATATGTGGTGTATATACATTAATGGTCGATATACTTTGATATTTATTTTTTAATTTCAAAATAATCGAAGAATTTTGGATGATTATTGTTTAGTCAAAACTTTTCTATCCCATCTTCTCTTGTTTTCAAATAATACAATCAAAGTTTACTTTATGAATAAAATTAAGTAACAACCTTTCTGATTCCAGTATTCACTAAAATTTCCTAGAAATTTGAAGGTAAATATATATTTTCATAGTCATTTTTCAAATTTTCCTCTTAAAATTACGACCCTACATAAAAAAAACAGGATATAGATATAGTTAAGAGACGTAATAGCACATATTACATTGACAACAATGATAACAGTCAGCGAAGGCACAGGTTGCTACCTATGGTCATGTATAATCTTGGACATATATACTAAACATCCCGAATATTTTACATTATTATCAAACTTCAAAGGAGATAAGTATGGCAATTACTTTTAAATGTGATGATGTGATTTCGTTATTTATTATAAATTTACTCAAAATTTATTCTTCAGTTTTTTATTCTGCACAAACCTCATGAAAATATCTAAATTTATGCAAATACCAAGCTTAATCCCTTCGAATTTTGATGTCAATGTAAATGCTTTCTTTTTTAGGGTGTTTAATACTTATGGGAAAGACTGTACGTAGCTGGAAGGTTTTCTACATCCCAAAATGACTAAAACGGAACTTAATATAAAATTTATGGAATACCTGAAGTGTTAAGCTTTTCAACGTTTCCAGCACTGCACGACAATAACTACAAAGGGGACTCGAGTCGCGGGCATCGAGTTCACGTCCTTAAATTCATACTTGTTACTCTCGCATGTAGCTTGATTTAAATCAATTTTTCTCCTTCTGGCAGTTTGAAAGAAATACGGAAGTCTTTTTTGTTAGAGATCTCTTAAAATTCGAAGGAAATAAAGCTTTAGCTTCTTGAAATGTTATGGATGATAATATAGTCACCAGAATCGTATTTCCTGATTATATACGATTTTCACTTCAAACTTGAATTATATAAATAGCTTTGTTGTTGGGCATATAGTATCTCATTTAGGGCTAAGATGCGCTTCAGAAAAAAAAATTGTAAATATACAGAATGCTTTATTTTTAAATAATAATTTGGTGTCGTGAGCGACTGATGGCAACACATTCTTCAGCCATTATTTTGCGCATTGATTTTTTTTATAAGTCTGTTCGAGCACGTACCCATTAGCCACCAACAAGAAATTAGTCAAAAATAAATCAACTTCCACGGCAATAGAGATAATGAAGCTTAACTTATTGGGAGATTACAATGGAGGATGCCCTGGAATGTCAATCAACTGACCTTCCTCCTGCATACGACTATATTGTGCGTTCTTAACATCTGGAATCATATTTGTGGGAAACTGGATTGATGTTCAATAAGGTCTTTGATACACTGCTGTCTAAGGGAGTTCGTACTTCAGGCATTGAAGAATTAGGTGGTTGATATCCGCCGTCTCTTCACCACAACTGTAATAGGGATCTGATATTAGATGGATTCTATGTAAATGCGTCGGAAACTGACCATTTTCGAACTTCAATCTTGCTATTGTAGAGTAAAACAATCTTGATATACTTTGATTTTTGTACCATTGCTTGAAGTTTATCGATCCTTGAATAAAATAATACTGCGTCATTCTTTCTACATTACTTCTATTCCAGCGAACTTTCCATTCTTCCCACATCAATTCGTTTGTAACGATATTCATTACTTTCTTCCAATTGACCTTCTTATCAGGTCCATCCGCTATTACCTGCTTTGCCAAAGTGTCTATTACAGTACCATCGAATTAGGACCACCTAAAAATATTATGATTTTGGGGTAAATTTAAAAAAAGCAGTTGGTAATGGCAATATTATTATTTAATTACATATAACATGCAAGTAAGTATAATTTGAACATATATTTACTAATATTTGCTTGTTCCTTCTCTGTGTTTTATTACTTCCTCAATCCTTTTTGGCATGCTGCCAATGCAGTTTTCTATTTTTTTTTTTAATTTCTTCGCTATTATGCCATATATCTTCAATATACTGTCGTAATTCTTCCGTTGTAGTTGAGTTTCATGTACTTACGATGTTTTTCAAGACACTCTACAAATTTTCAATCACAATTCAAAGTTTTAATTTTATTGGTGTACGTTTATTTTCGCGGTCAATTATTATCATAATGGGAAAGAAAAAGGATATAATCACAAAGAGAAAAACACGAATTTCTGCTCTTCTAGAGACGAGAGAGTTCTCTCAACGCGAAGTTGTACAAAAAGAGGGTGTATCACATCGAACTGTTCTGAGAATCGCAAAATTAATTAAGGAGAATATTTCTAGTACAAGTAGAGGCAGAACATATTGTGCCGACAAACGCAAAACAACTGTAAGAGATGATCGTCGTATAGTAAAAGTGGCTACAGAACATCGTTTTTTATCCACTAAAGGTGTTCATAAAATTCTTGGTGGAGAAGGTATACAAATATCAGCCCGAACAGTCCGTAGACGCCTTCATGAGGCAGACTTGAGATACAGACATTTTCAATAGATTCGACTCAAGGACCGTGCAAGACAATGCACCGTGTCATAAGGTAAAAAGTGTAATGCGATACCTTAAATCTAAAAATCTGCGTGTACTACCCTGGCCAGGCAATTCACCAGACATAAACCCAATTGAAAATGTGTGGAATGTCTTAAAAAACATCGTAAGTACACGAAAAAAAAACAATAGAAAGCTGCATTGGCAGTATGCCAAAAAGTACTGAGGAAATGATAAAACACAGAGGAGGAACAAGCAAATATTGTAAATATATGTTCAAATCATACTTACTTGTATGTTATATAATAATAATAATAATGCATGCCTTCACATCCCACAATAGCTTTCGCCAATTACAGGGGCCATCGGCCAGCCATGAGATATTATTACGCCTGCGCCCGTAGAGCGTCTTAAGATATTAACCCTCAGCATTTGCCAAACTTGGAGTAAGCCAACTGTTTTTTTTTTAATTCTACCCCAAAATCATAATATTTTTAGGTGGTCCTAAATCGATGGCCAGGGACTGTACTTCGTTGGGGGTGATGTTAACACGCGCCTTTATCCAAAAAAAATTATCTTAAACTGATGTTTCTTGAGAGTCAGATAGTGCTCTCGTAATGGTAGGGTGACCATTAGTATCTTTGGTTGAAACTATGGCACGCAATTCATTTCACGAATCGGACGTAACGCATGAATCCTTGGTGTTACCGGTTTGAATATGTTTGATCGCTGCTAAAATAGCTCTTGCCTCCGCTAAGAAAAAAGAAATTGGGCGCCCTATCCGGAAGGCATGTTTCTCACCACTTTGCAAGCATTGAAAAAAGCACCCGAACAATAACCGCTCGTTGCTCTGGAAGCATCAGTGTAAATAATCGGTAGTTGTCCGATTTGGTTGACGATAGTTGCATGCAGTGCTCTATCAGCCATACTATCTCCGGTGTATGGGGAGAAAATGACATTAATGGCTTCCAAATTGCCAAAAAAGGCGATTTTCAGTGGTACAACTTTATGTATGATATTATCGATCTTAGTAATTATCACTTTTGCATATTGAATAGTAGTAGTTTTTTTTTTTTGTATTTGTAGATCGTTTAATTTATCAAAATTTTACAGATTACCTAATGCAGAATTGTTTTCGTGACAAATAAATTTGCTAATTTAAAAAGCATCTCTCAAATTGGAAACCATACAAAATTAAAAAATAAAAAATTCACCCAATTCATCCTCACAACCAACGCGATAAACGACAGAGTATTAGCAAACAATTCGAAAATCTCGCCCACTCGTTTAAAAAAGCCGACTGAAGGACATAAAAATAATAACGCCAGAAAGAAAAACGCACGAGGATCTGAAAAAACCGTCAAATCCGGACGACCAGAAAAAAAAGAAAGTAAAGCGGACAATCGGACAGGACGAGACAAGATAAGAGGACATGTAACAAATTAATTTTAATTCATCATAGCCGCATTCGAACGAGAAATATGGTCGGAACGGGAAAAAAATGTTTATTTTCCTTCAACGGCGTCTTTCAACTCAGGAGTTTTTCCATCTTCGTCAACGAGCTTCTGTCTCTTTCTCGTCGCGTTTCGGACGTTTCGCTAGCTGAAAAAAACCGTTCGTAAATGTACTCAAATTAATTTCGACCCACTTGTTTGCTCTGGTTTGCTTGTCGACTCATAAAAAAGATATTAAAACCTTAATGGACGACGATATTATCGATTTTGTATTGGCTTACTCCAGGAAAAAGGAGAAAAAAGGGTGACGAAGGGCGATTTACCTTGGCTTAATGTTCCCTCCCATCAAAAAAGCATTAGCGTTATTATTATTTCGCGTACCTTCACTATAACGTTCGTATACAGAAAGTTATTCGCCGTGTACACTACGCTGAAATTTTGAAATTAATGCATAATCTGTCTTTACCAAACTTTGGAATAAGGAACAATTCTACAGAAAATCTATTACGAAAGAAAAAATGCATTGGAAACTTTTGCCATTCAATTAACATTCCAAAACTAGAGGATAATCTCAAGATTGATTTGACTTTAGTTTACTTATTGGCTTTCTGAATAAAGACATTTGACATCAAACAGTTTGAGATTTTTACACTTTGCTGTAGAAGAATCTTCCCAGTGCTGCCATGTCGTTGAGTTTGCCGATCATCCTGCCAACTTCTTTTTAAAGTTTCTAAAGGCTGTTGTCGTTGTTTGGTGTTCCTCACTTCCATTCTGCTCAGTTGATTTGTACCCGTTCCAGTCTAACGGTATAGTTGTTTTGTCAGTGATCTCGGGTTGATCTTCAAGTGCTGCTAATCTTATATCCATCGTTGCGATGGAAACTGGTCGGATTATTCATAATTTCGCGAACCATTTTCTGGTGGTAATGGATAGCTTTGGTTAATTCCTTCACATTGTCATAGTCATTATTACAGTATCCAGTTTAACAGTGGTGTTCAACTACTGCGGATTTGTCTGTGTGTCCAAGTTGGGTGTCCCGTCGATGTTCCTTTACTTTGCATTGTCTAGTCTTGAACTTGTTTGACCAATATTCCAGTTCATATAGGTATGTGTATCCTTAGTGTCTAGATTTGGAAATAGATTCTTGTTTGGTGGCATCAATTGGTCTATTCTTCTCAGTGTGCTGTAGCGTGCGGTGATATCCTTTTTCCCTAATATCTTCTTCAGTCTGTCGGTAAGTGTATGTTTCTAGTTGCTGTTGTGGATCCGCCTTTGCCCCCTTCTCTCATCTGCGTGATCTTAGCATGCCTTTTTGTTTAGATCCATTCTTCCGTAAGCTATCTTTTACATGTTGATAGCAGAGAAGATCAACAGATTCCATCCGATCAGAGGGGATGAAATCCAATAGGTGAAGGTTAATTATACAATGAAGGTTAAGTAATAATGACAGCAAGGACTGTGGGGTAGTATGGCAAACAACATTAAAGTATCGGCACACTCCGCACCACTTAAGTTATTAACTAATTGGGAATAGCCGTTTCAAGGACTCGTGGATCCCCATTCTCAACTGTAATGGGGACCCACGAGTCCTTGAAACGGCTGTGCCGAATTAATTAATAACTTGTGTGGTGCGGAGTGTGCCGATACGTTAATGTTGTTTGCCAAGGTTTGGTAACCTTGGTAACAAACAGATAGCAATAACAGAAGCAGTTTCTAGTAAAGTATTTTCAACTACAACCCTTACTGTAGTTGACAGTACACCAGTTTTTGAAATCTGTATTTAGTGTACTGACGTTCTAGTATTAAGAAAAAATTAGTGTTGGGCATAATCGAATGATCATTCGAAATCATCATTCGAAATTTACTAACGATTTCAATTATTTACCACGATTATTTGACAGAATCCGAGTGACGGGTGAATTATTTCGAAACTCGAAACCTCGAAATTTCGAATACAGATCTCGAATCGTAATCCGTTTGTGTGCTCCTGCGCAGTCGAAACGAATAATGAATGATTCCTGAACCATAATCGAATGATTGATTATTCGGGTATAATCGATATATCTCGATTATATCATTCATAATCGCCCAACACTAGAAAACATGTTGGCTCCTCTCGAAACGTGTACAGTGGATGAGCAACGTTCAGTGAAAAGATTTTTGTTATCCGAAGATGTGAAACCAGCCAAAATTTACTCGAGAATGTTGAAACATTCTCGATGATAGGCGTATAAAAATCGTGACAATAGCTGATTTGTGTAATGTTAGTGTTGGAGCTGTGTATTCAATCATTTATGACAAGCTGAATTATCGCAAAACGTGTTCGAGATGGGTTCTAAGACAGTTGACTCAAGTCCATAAAGACACCCGTGTTCGCATTTGTTCCGAACTCAAACGACGATTTCTAACGGAAGGTAATGACTTTCTAGACCGTGTTATAACCTGCGATGAAACGTGGATTTACCGCTATGAATCTGAATCCAAACGGCAAAGTCTTGAATGAAAACATCCGGATTCGCCCTCTAAGAAAAAATTCAAAACTCGTGTCTGCCGGTAAAGTGATGTTAATGGTCTTCTGGGACTCTCAAGGCCTAATTTTTGTGACCATTTAGAAGGACAACGTACTGTGAACAGTGAGTACTATTGTAACTTGCTTTAACATAAAATGAAACCTGCGATAAGAAGAAAACGCCAGCGTGCTCTCTCAAAATGTGTGATTCTGCTGCACGATAACGCCTGCCCTCATACTGCCCAGAAAACGCGGGAGATGATCGAAAATTTGAGTTGGGAGGTGTTGCCACATCCTCTTTACAGTCCCGACCTCGCACCGTCCGATTTTCATCTGTTCGGCCCGCTCAGAGTTTTTACGCGGCACCAAGTTCGAAGACAACGAAGCGGCTAAAGAAGCTGTACATAAATGGCTCGGACACCAAGTTCAAGAATTCTTCTGCACTGGTTTGGAAAGCTCACAAAGCGATGGGAGAAGTGCCTAAATGTTGGTGGAGATTACATTGAAAAATAGTGTAAATTTCATTGTCACTGAATAAATTTTTTCCACGGCCATTTATCTTGTTAGTTACTGAACGTCCTTCATATGTTAACGTTTCACTTAAAAAATATATTTGCTTTAACCAAAACAAAAGAGAATAAAGAATAATCAATGTTTTCAAGTACCTAATCTAGATACTATAGAATAAGCTTTAAGATTTTATCTAATATCATTTTTGTTATCAAACTTGGTGATTACATAAATATTGAACCAAATTTATCTAACACAACTTGAACTCATATTCAGGTCATCCGATTAAGGTTTAGATAAGATTATAAGAAACCCAATTATCGAAAATAGATATTAAATATTTTAAAGATCAGCTCTGAACTTTATTGCTAAATTATATATGCAATTTTTTTATTGTAATTTATTCAAAAGCAGTAAGGGAGTTTCTTTTAACAAACATCAAGCAAGAACAGAAAAAATTATTTCGTGATGGGACTTGTAGAAAATATCCTTATCAAAAAACTAATTTAACTTTAGGGGAAACTTATAATGAATCCACCCGAAAAAAAGTAATTACTTTGTTTGCCGAAATAGCAAAATAAATGAAACGAGACGATACAGAAAAAAAAGTAATTAGATTTTCTAAAATAAGAAATGTTGGATCGTGGTTTGAACGCAGAAAAAAGATTGTAGGACTTTCGTAGTAATTACGATATACATGTCAGGCTTGCATCATATTTTGCAAAAGTTTACGTTTAATTCTGAGTAAACTTCTACGCAAGGTGAAATTTAGTGGATTACTGAAGTTTAGTAACCCAGAAAATGTTCAAAATAGTAGCACAGCTTAACCTTTAAAGTGACCTCTGTGTTCCATAGGCCAGAATAGCGCAAATACTTACTCAATTCTAGTCTATGGAGTAAAGAGGTTGTGTTTTCCTTTTTAACCATCTGCCTCGGACAGTGCTAGATACCATTAGCGTTGCAAGCAGGAGAAGACTCCCGCTGAATGAGATTTTACAACGGTTTATATACCCATGTGGATGGTGACATAGCACTTATTTTGAAGGACGTGCGCTACAGAAAAAACAAGACGAGTATGTAGATCGATAAATAAAGCAAATTTGCTCTGTCATCCATAAGAAGTCTGTAGGGTTTTCCAAAAGATTGTTCATGTAAAAATATAATTAAATATTCGCAAAATGATTCAAATAATGAAACAAAATTATTATCCTAATAGTGAATTGTCTCTTTGAATCTGTGTCAAACAGCTGGTCGTCACAAACTATTAGCTTCGAGGTTACGAGCTCAAACCCTGGACGAAAACTGAGGGTGAACATTGCTTCACCGACGCAGGCATAATAATTTCATGCTCAGCCAATATCCCTTGTAGATAATGAAAGCTGTTGGGAGATGTAAAGGCATGAACTATTACTATTATAAGATTTGGATGACATCCTTCATACTTTTAGAAAAATAGCAATAGGTTTAGTTTCATACAAACCATGGCTCGTGAGATGTAACATGGGCTTATGTAGTTCTCAAAGTTTTCATATTAAATGTAAATCTCATGGAGGTCACTGTGCAGCCTTGATCAATAAAACGAAGCACATTAAATTTTGAAAACTTTATCGAAATATATTTACATTGATGAACTGCATTATAAAATTCTACATGTAAATCAATATCGTGTATGAGCTCCTTGGACTTTAATGACTGATGGCTGTATACGTTAAGGCATTGTATCTACTAATCTTTCGCAATGCGCCGGTGGAATATTCTTCCACACGTCTTTTACTTTGAATTCAAGTAATGTTTCCCACCCTTTGGTTGAGGTTTCGCAAAGTACCACAAATGCTCGATTGGACTTAGGTCTGGAGATTGGGCGTGAACACTTTAACTTGTGAACAATCTTATTCTCGAACACCATCCTACATCTATATTTTTATCTTCATTTTCAATCTTGCGAACTCGCTGAAAAATCTCCCGCAGCACTACATCTACAATCTAACAGCTTAATTAAACACGAACAAGACGAGCAAGAAGAAAGAACCCGCACCGTTGTGCACGGACAGAAATTTTTAGCAATTTTCCATTCTAATTTCCGCTTCACCGGCTTGTAACTCGATAATACTTCGCACCGAAGATGAGACGTTGTACTGCGCCGCAATACGAGATCTTCACATCTCGTTCTCTCTTGCACGTTATAGACGAGAAGAGCAGCTTCAACATCGCCGGAAACGTCGCGGAAAGAGCGATTTCTTGTTAATTCTTAATATCGAGATGCAAATTGAATTTAGATCGCAATAACCGCCCGCATAATATGCAATTTAAATTCATAATCTCTCGCAATCATCAGAACGAATGATGAGGATAGCGTAGCAGAAGAAGTAGAAGCGACAAGTGTTTAATCTCGGACGATGTATGAACGAACGTCCTCTCTCACAGCTTGGCTTTTAAGCGAGGCGACATCGCGTCATGATGTCGTCGTCTTCGGTGACCGTGTTTGTCCATGCGTTCAGGTTGGCACTACTGTACGATGTACGATGCAAACCATAGCCAGCTTGACGCGACGTGAAGGAAAGAGTTGTTGACAAACAATCGAGTCAGTGACCTTTTGCTTCTCTTTTCTCGGTTTTGTGCTCCAGATAATTCGCGCTCTTTTTGCGCTTGTTTCTTTTTCTCTTATACATGTACATACATACTTACTTTCAGACAAGACTCATACACGAGGGTAGTCTGAAAAGTTTCCAGCCTAATACAGAAATAAGTATTTCTGTCATTAAATTCAGTTTTGCTTCTCCACATAGTCTCCTTGTAAGATCAAGACAAATTCTGGGCACCGCATGTTATTTGTAGGACTTCCAAAGAAGGCTTAAGGCACGGGATTAAAAGAACAAGCAAAGCTCTATCATTTGGAATACTAATGGCGTGAAGAGAGCCCAAGAACCATACAGGCGATTGTGTATCTAAATATAGAGTCGACAACCCCGTGGTGTTGATATCCCTATATTTGTGGCACCAAAAGTGCTATAAAGTATTAACGATGATGAGGAAGATGACGGAATGTTAGCTAGTGCGGAGACTGATGTGCTTCAACCTTCACCTTCAAAACAAAATATACCTCCGCTGTTTTCACATTTGGACTATTTTCCTGCTAACCTTGGCGGTCTCAGTGAAAGGCAGGGTAAGCTATCCCACTAGGATATTGAAGAAATTGAGGGAAGGTATCACGGGCGTTGAGATACCAACATGATGGCAGACTGTTGCTGGATGTTGAAGAGGGATAGTTTTCTAAGAAGAGCAAAGAGTAGCTCGTGTACATATTGCTATATTTTTTGTATTCCTTTCATTAATATTGTGGGTTTTTATATGTTTTATAATTATTGTAACCACGTTCAGGTGCTCCCTCTTAGAAACTGCGTCGGATTTAGGAGAACTTCAGTATTTGTGAAATATAAATAAATAATTTTGTTAAATATGTATTTTCTCAACTAATTTACTTTGTAATCGTAAACTGTAAGTTAATAAATTGCTCATGAATTGTTTTCTTTTCCTTTTATAAAATAATTTAATCTTTGATGTTGATAGATACTCAACAATAGCGGCCTTAGCTACATAGAGGTTTTAGTTACGCGTCTTACTAACAGATGCCACTACAAGCGACAAACATGTGCTTATTTACTTTTATGAGATTAAATCGGAAACATGTCGTGAAGTTTATTTCGCTTAAATAAACGGCTTCTTCGTGAATTTAGTTCCCTAAATTTGTGAACTCGATGAAAAGAGAGTTTTACGATGTTCTGGAGCACGGTAGTTCATCGACAAAATTTACCTGTAGGAGCTCGGATTTGTATAGAGTCTTCGGATTAAAAACGGGCAAGCATTTTTATACTTTGATTTATTTATATATTTACACAAGATATTAAAAAATCAAATAGACGGCATTCGGATCAATGAAAAATAAAATGAAATAACATTCTCTCTTAAATTAAAATTTAAAATTCAAAATTTCGACTAAGACTATGTACAAGGAACAGTCGGCAAAGTTTAATGTACTCGTCGCGGAAAACTAACACATATTTGCGATGATAAACAAAACGGTGACAGGGGAATAAGTTCTAGAATCGGCAAAATTAAGTCGGAAGTAACTGTATACGGCAAGATTTTAATTCGGGAAAATTTCTTAAATCGGCAACATCAGCCAAATGAAACTATCACCAGTGAATTATGAAAACATCGTCAGAACAAGTCCGACTTTCGGTTGACAAAATTCAGTTGTACATTTAATACGGGTATAAACTCTTAAGTCAGGAGCATCGGCTAATAAAAATATCACCTAGTGAATCAAGACTACATTGACAGAACATGAAACTCCGTCGGCAATAATTTCATTCAGTCCCTTGAGACAGTAAGGTATTCTGTCAGCGAAGAGTTACGCAGAAAAGAACTCCTCTTGAATGCAATTTTGGTCAGCTTAATATACAAAATATCGGGATAACGTATGTGTTTCTTGTATATGACGTAGACGGATAAGAGCAATCTAAAAGTAGAATGTTGCACAAGCTTTGCAGTGATTGATCGGCGGATTATACACTAATAGTCCAAAAGTTATATACAGTGGCATTGAAAAATAAGAGACAAAAATAATTTAACAAACGTGCAAAAATAACTTAAAAAATGGTTACAAAATTATTCCAGCAATAATTTTAATATTTTTCTTGGTCTTAAAAGTCTTTAAATTTACAAGGACATGCTCCAGTTCGTCACTATATATTATAAAAACACTTTTATATGAATTATGTTAATTATGTAGATTTTCTGTTGACCCAAAACCTTACATGATGCAACAAAACTAAATACATATTTAAAATCGGGAGCACCCAAGTTACCCATGCTCAGTTAAAAATAACACTTCACATTCGACAAATAAACTATCGTCATCAGAACTTCAGCTTTACTGCTGAAGACGATAGTAATAATAATAGCAATGTATTTCTTCTTCTAACAAAATGTTAGAGGAAACAGTCCAGTGTGTATACAAATAGAAAATAAAAGCAGAGAATAGGAAGCTATTAATTGCTTCTTAAACAATCCAATATTTGTTATAGTTTTTGTACAATTGGGTAACTTATTAAAAAAGGCCATACCAGCATATTGTACAGACTTCTCATTAGCAATCAGTCTGTGTTGAGGTAGTCTGTAATTATTTTTATTTCTTGTAAAATATTCATTCTCAAAAAAGCATTCACTAACACTACATTTATGTTTGTAAACAAATATTATACATTCCAGGATATAAAGTGCGTATATTGTTAAAATTTTACCTGATTTGAAAAATCCTCTACAAATTTCTAAATAGTTCTTACCAAAGATAAATCTTACTGTTCTTTTTTGTAGAGCAAAAATCTGTTGATATCAGTTGACTGGTCCCAAAATATAATGCCGAATTTGGCCTTGGAGTAAAAATTCCCATAATATACCGTCATTAAAACCCCAATGTCTAACACATGCGACAGAGTTTTGATCAAAAAACAAGTTTTACCTAATGATTTACAAAGTTCGTCTATATATAAGTTCCATCTAAGGTGTTGAACTGTAAAAATCCCCAGGAACTTACCAGAGTCACTTACTCTACAAGTATTATTGCCTAGGAAAATCTCATCCAGTATTGATGTAATATTATTACTTCTAAAGATTATGCACGGGTCTTTTCTTTGTTTAATACTAAATTATTGAATGTAAACCATTTTTCCACGATTTCAAGATGTGTGTTGCAATTTATCAGCAGATCCTCGCATGTGTCCGCTCCAATTAATAGATTTGTATCATCTGCATAACTAATTATTGTACAATCGGTACCACAAGTTGACAAAAACATCATTTAGAAAAATACTAAATACAGCAGAGGACCAAGTGTCCTGTGGCACCCTCAGACTGATTGCTTTCTGTCTAGATTATGCTGTTGCACCACCCCTGCCTATTTTGACTATTTGATACCTGTCAGAAAGGTATGATGAAAACCAAGAGTTAGTCATCCCACGTAGCATTCAAGTTTCCTTAGTAACAAAGAATGATCAACGCAATCAAAAGCTTTTGACAGATCAAGGAAGATCCTACAAGCCAGGTCACGCCGCTCCCAGATCTGTAGGATATTTTTAATATAATTTAATATAATTTACCTGATACATGACCATGTTGACAAGGCGCGAATAACTTATATTTAGAAAAGAATCCAAACACACGATTAGCCACTTCTGACTCAAATACTTTATTTAGCGATGTTAGAACGCTTATCGGCCTGTAATTTGCGCAATCGCTTTTGTCTCCTTTTTTATATATAGGAGTCATTAAGATAATTTTTAATCTGTCAGGATAAATCCCAGTTACAAAGGATGTATTGGTTATATGAGAAAGTGGAGAAACTATTACATTGACACATTTTTTCAATATAGCTACAGGAATCTCATCCACATCAGATGATACCTTATTTTTAAAACTTATAATTAGATTTTTACCCGACACCAGATTCTGGTTTTGTTGAATTTGTTAGATTTGCAGCTATTGTAATAAAATGCTCATTAAGAGAATTAGCTACACTTATTAACCCTTAAATGCATTCGGTTGCAGAAATGCAATGTACCGGTATTTTCCACTTAATTTACAATAGATACACTAAATATGCCAAATCATGCTGTATCAGAATTGCTACAGTTTGAATATCAGGGAAAAGAAGAGACGCAGTCCAGCCCAACATGATCCTCCAGTCGATGTTCGGATGGATCAAATTAGGCATTGGATAAATTGGGTTGATACACGTAACAGGTGCAAGTTACCCAAATGCTCTGGATTTACCCAAAAAGTTTGTAAAAAATGTGGTGTCAATTTATGCTATAATAAAAAAAATAACTGTTTTAAAACTTACCACAATGCATAATGTTGCAAATATGCAACAGGTATTTATTTTAATGTAAATAAACAAAAATATGGTTTTTGTATTTTTACATGTGCTACTATTAATAAATGTTCAAAAATTAAATCAGAATATTTTTTTCCGACTTACAAAAGATCATGTATTTAAGGGTTAAAGAATCTCCTCTAGGAAGTATCGGCTAATGCCATAGTGTTTATTAAGAAAATAATACCAAAATTGTAGTGGTTGGACAACACTTATTCATGCTGTCGTTTCTAGAACATCACTACATTGGATACTACAAAGTTTTATTGAATTTCCTGTATTTTGTTAAACGTCTTATATTAATGGAGATTTAAAATAACGATATTAAATGCAGTTACGAGCAAAAACTACCTCTTTTATACGTCAACCGTATTAGTCAATAGAAAATTACCTTCCTGCACTCATACCGCCGCGTCGTTAACTTGGAAATGTACCGTATACCGCACAAAGATAACCAGTTCTTTTCCAGATCTGAGAGAAGACGTATGTCTATATGTATATATGTATGTATGTATGTATACATACACAGAGACGGTCGTGTCGTTCGTAAAATACCAGAAAAGTAATATCCGCTTGAAAGAATCGTAAAATTTTGACGCGAGATTTATTTATGGATTGCAAGCGCTTTTTATGTCTACCGAGGGCGTTATCTTTTCATGGCCCGAGAAGACGAAGCGTTGGTGGGGGGTTGGGATAGAAGGAAGAAATCGCGCTCGGGTCTGACCCGGATTCTAGAGACACGTTGGTTCTGCGTTCTGGACAGAATAATACCGAAAGCGGACGTGTTGCAGCGCACGGCAGAGGGTACTTTTTCTATGTTCGCCGCTTTTCATCATGCAAAGTAAATAACGCGCTGCCTGGCGGGTAGGTTTTCATATATCGGGATACATATTTTGTCTTGCTTTTTTCGAGAAGAAGGTCTCTTTGTATGGCAAACAAAAATTTTCGTGTAATATTTATATAAAGAGGGAGATTCTTATATTGGAAATTCGTTTTTATATATGCGAGAGGTTGAAGTAATTGAATGGATGTTGTATTTTTGTACTGGTTGATATTTCTGGACCGCTCTTCTTCTTGTTTGTGTAAATAACACAAATTTTTTTCCCGAAGACTTAAAAAGATTAATTTTTAGATTAATTATGTATTGCGCAGTGAACAACTGGATTTTACAACCTACATCTAAGTTCTCCGGTATTTTTCCAATAAATAGTTATCGGTAAAGCGTGAAAAACGGTTGCACCCGCAGACATTGAGGACTTCGGTCCTTCGGTTATTTTTCGGATTCTCATTGTGTGTTTTCGAAAACATGGGACGTAAGCCTAGTGTACCTGTTGCATCGCATGTGAAGAAATATATTTGGCCTTTCCCTGGTTTGGAATTTACAGGTTCCCACATTCATTGCAAATTTTGCGGTATAGGGTTGCTAGGTCGCACGACATTTGAATGTAGAAGTCATATTAAAAGTAAACGTCATGTATTGAATTTAAGAAACAATATTCCGTACTGACAATTTTTTTATTTTTCATGTTGAGCACGTGCAACATCCCACAACACCTAGTTGATAATGAAAACGTTCGTTTTTTTTTGGGATAAATATGTTCCATCACGGAAGATCCCAACAAAAAAACAATTGCGGTACAATTTACCACATGTGCAAAGTACATTAAAAGACTGTGTAAAAGACGAGTTGAAAAATCAAAAAATCTGGCTTACTGTGGACGAAACTACTGATGCTCAGAAACACAGCGTGATTCATATTGTGGCGCGTCGTTTAAAACGTAATGGTCCAGCAGCTTCCTTGTTGTTAACCAGTAAAAGTATTGAAAGAACTGATGCCGAAACCGTTGTAAACATAATAAAAAATATGTTAAGAGAATTTTGTATCCTAGGAGCCCCAAAGCTGAAAGCTGGTAGGATGTTAAAAGTATGTTTTCCGACTCTTCTTCACATAACATGCCTCATACACGCATGTCATCTAGTAGCAGAAACAATTCGAAGCAAGTATCCTAGGGTGAATGATTTAATATCATCTACCAAAAAAGCGTTTGTGAAATCTCCCAAATATATCCGCGTATTCAAGCAATTCTATCCGCAAATTCCGCTACCATCTCAGCCTGTATTGACGCGATGAGGAATATGGATCGAGGCAGTATCTTACTATCGCAAATATTATTCCCAAGTGACATTTTCAAACTTAATTCTTCTAATTTGCGAGAGTTAGCAATTTTTTTCCGATTCGGACGTTCAAAAAGAAATAGATGACTATTTCGCAGCTAGAAAGTACTCACTTATCGATACAAGACTCGTTAAATAACATCAAAAATTTAGCAGCCGCTCTAGAAAGCTTGACGGATTTTATAGGACTAGATGTCGCGCAAAAATTTCGTTTTAAATAAAAATCCGGATTTAGGAAAGGTTCAATCTACATCTGGAATTCAAGACTACACAGAAGAGATACGGGAGTATTTGAATTTCGCAAATCTTACTTCATTAGATGCTGAACGATCATTTGCAAAGTATACGAGAATGTTTTCAGACCGTCGTCGAGGCCTGACCGAAACGACAATGGAAGCATTGCTTATGTTGCAGTACTACGCGGCGTACCATGGCAGTCGCACATTACCACAGTAGTCATCGATATGTCAATAAAAATACTGTGTCTACTTTTGCGCGATACGCCCCGGACGGTTCCACTAGTTTCTCGAACATTATAAATAATACACCGCACCGATCAACCGATAATAACCGAACATCCACTCGATTTCTTGTATGTACATAGTAAACACAGCTCCTTTCACGGCGCCTCTGCGGGTACAACCATTTGTCACGCGTTAGTTATCAGTTTACTGGTAGTAATATATAGAATTACAAACGAAAAGTAATACAGTACTTTCGAGAAAAGTAATTGATAAAATTGAATTTAAATCGCATCCTAACTGGTACATTTCGACTTCTAATACGAAACTCTCCCAACAATACCGAAGTTCGGAGAACAGCAGTATACGAAATATGATATAATGTACGGTAGATGGTGCGCGTGTTCGGCCGTCGCCGCTACACTGATCGCACTAAAAAAGACGAATTGGTCAATAAACGTCAACACCGGTACATATTTCAATGGGATCGGGACAGTTTTACGCGTGAAAATTGCCGGAGCCGGCGGGAAACATCAGGCAAGGAAGTAAGGGTTCAGGGTAATGGTCGTGACCAGATCAGGTCCGCGTAGAACTAACTAACTGTATACGCGGCCATTTCGGGCGGTCACGAAATATAAATGGGAGGAAAGGGGATGGAGGAGTGATGGTGGTAAAGGGAACTCCGGGAAAGTTCTTATCAACATCGGTGCCATTGAGGAGGGTACGATAGCTGTAGACCTTGTGGGTTGTTTTAAAATATTAACGTTCCGTGGCTTAGTTGAAGTTATATGCGAATGAACGCTAGTTTGTTCGCATCAATTTCAAATTGTAGCCCGTTGGTCGTAGTGTTTCCAAATCGCTTTCAGAGACGGTTCCGCACATGCATTGCGTTACAATAAAACGTTTATGGACAAGATAGAGGGCGTAGAACGCGAATACGTGTCCTAAATGTGTGGCGATATATTTTAGAACCACATAATCTACCAAACAAGTCGAGCATTTTAACTCGCTGACTTAAGTTGAATAACCAGCTCGAGACGTCAAGTGATTTCTAATTATCGATTCGAGTCAGATTCATTTGAATGTATAATTAATATAACAGATGATCTATTATTTGGCATCAATATATATCAAACAGAACATCGGATGTAGTATTACTTCTTACTTGAGTAGAGGCTAACCCCTACAGCAGATTTTCGCAAACGTGCCTTCTTAGTTTACGGTCGACACCAAAAAGAGCGGTGTTAATTACTAATCAACGAACATCGTGCATTCTATTGCAATGAACTTAGATAAATTTAGTTACAAAAAAAAAACAAAACAAAAGTAAAGAGAAAGAAAAACGTAATGAAAATTGTTCAATAGCCAACCTTTATAATTGAAATTACCAAAAGTAAATTACTTAACATTAAATATGTCATTAATAGAAATTATCAATTCCAATAATGATAGCAAGGACTGTGGGGTAGTATGGCAAACAACACAGAGTATGGGCACAATCCTCACCACACAAAATATTAATTTCCGTATTAGCCCGAATGTAACGCGATATTTTTTGACAATTTCCCGTTAAAAAATTGACTCGCGTTAAATTCGAGGTCTAGGTCTCTTATAGTACGCCTATTACTCCGCCCGACCTGCGTGTGATGAATCTGCCGAGGTATATCTAAGCTTACGGGGAAGTTCTCTGAGAAACACTCGCTCCATGCTAGTCCTTGATGCATTTCGAGGCCACTTCACGTCAGGTGTTAAGAAAAAAATTGAGGCATTCAATTCCGATCTTGTAATAATACCGGGTGGTATGACATGCCAGGTGCAAGTCTTGGATGTGGTGGTTAATAAACAATTTGAAGATAACTTAGAAAAAGAATACAACAATTGGCTATTAGCGGACAATCACCTACTAACACCTTCAGGAAAAATAAAAAAACCCTCAGTCTCACTTTTAGGAGAATGAGTTGCGACCGCCTGGCAGAAGGTTTTACCTGAATCGATAGTTAAAGGTTTCAAGAAATGCTGCATTTCCAATAATTTAAATGGGTCTGAATATGACATTTTTTGGGAGACTGAAAGCATGAACGAGGATACTGACGATACCGATGCGACATCAAAGAGTTCTGATTCTGAAAACAGTTCAGATTCTGAATAAACATTTCCTTTTTTATTTTTCTTTCACTTAGGCATCTTGTTACTTATCTAATATTAATTTTGCTTTACATTACTTAATTTTATTGACATGAATGTAACCTGTGTTATTACCTATTATTAAATAAATGCTTATCTGATTGAGTTTATTTTCTTTGAATTCTTTTATGAAAAATGAATGGATCGCGTTAAATTCGGGGTCGCGTTATATTCGGGGTCGCGTTATATTCGGGGTCGCGTTATATTCGGGGTAATACGGTATAATATTTTGTGTGGTGAGGAGTGTGCGGATACTCTGTGTTGTTTGCTATAAATTCCAAGCATATTAAAAACTTAACGTAGTGACATATATTGTAAACATAAAACAACCCTTGACAGTAATAAATACAATTATGTTGGTAAAATAGAATTTGACACGTTACAATATGTCATTGATAGAAATTATAAATTTTGAAATATATATTAGAAAAGATAACGTAGCGATATCTACTGTAAACACAAAGCAACCCTTGTCAGTAAGAAATTCAATTATAGAATTTGACACGTTGCACATGGAATTCCCCTCGTTTTGATCTATAATATTTGTTGAAGCAAGAGGTGCAAATAATACCATCTTTAATCCAGTCTTTTCCTGTCTGATAAAAGTAACTGGATCTGTATGCCCAAGAGTGCAAGTGTATTTACAAGAACCGTTATAGTTTAGCCGAAATTTAGTAATACAGTCTGTTTGACAACAGCGTGATCGGCGAAACTCGAAAATAATTTAGGATAAAAAATTAAAAAAAAATTACACACATTATGCCATGATATAGATTGTGATGCTTTGTTATTAATAAGATGTCCAGTCGCCTCTATTACCAATAACTAACTGGATTCTCCGAGGCATATTTTCTACTAATCTGGAGACAAAGACCTCCATACAAATCGAATTTGACGGGATAATTGCTTGACAGTTTAGATCTTCTTTCCTCGGAGCTTAAACTTCATGAGTGCCCAAACATTTTCTATGGGATTTGCATCCGGCGACTGCGATGGCTAATCCAGTACATTAACGTCATTTTCTTGTTTCCACGCAGTACAAAGATAACTCCGATGTTTCGGGTCATTGTCTTCTTGCAGCAGCCAATGCCTTCTGATATATTTTGATCATTTTAGCAGTGTTTAAATTGTCTGTAAACACGTGCAAAGTGCCAAATCCCTGTTTTGAGAAACAGTCCCAAACACGCACTTTTACCGGATGTTTGACGGTCCGCTGGATTAATCTATTGGCGTAGATACATCAGGTATGAGTGATGGAAGAACGTGCCCAAAAAGAAGTTTCGTTCGAAAAAACTACGTTGTCGCAATCGCGATCCAAATTTTCCTTCGCCCAAGTGAGTCTCTTTTCAACGTGTTTTTGGGACAGTAGCTGTTTCTTCATTGTGCTACGAAATTTCACTTCATGAGCCGGTAAACGTCTTATAGTGTCACATGACACATTTTAACCCTCATTACGCAAAACCACTTGCCCACCACGTAATGATAGGGGAGGATTCTTTTCGAATAGCTGTAAAATCATCCTGTCTTCCTTTTTCGTCGTTTTTTGCGTGGAGCCACGATCCGGCAGATCATCAACATTTTTTACTTCAGAATATCGTTCCACCCACTTACTAACAAATGTCTGACTTCTTCATGTATTTAGCAGCCGTTCCGTGCGACATTTTTGGTCCTTTTGCATACAAACACAAAAACACGGCCTCGTAACGTGATGCGTACGCGACACTCATGACAAAATACGTCCTTCTGTGACAAAGGTCGAACAACTAAGATTTTCTATAGAAAACATCTTAGGGGAAGGGTGTCGCTACTTGCTTATACTTAAACCATCTCTCTAATGATTTTCAAAAAAAAGTTTCGCCGATCAGGCTCTTGTCAAACAGACTGTAAGTCGCCTGGGATGCTCTTATCAACAGTTGATATCTGCTACAGTTTCCGAGATATCGTATTTAGAACATAAAAAATGAAACACCCTGTCTAAGCATTCTGTCTCCTCAACTTTACGGCCTGCGAAAATTAATAATGCATATCATTTAAATGTTACACACGCCTCCTTTTCCCCGGGTCGGGTCGTGCAGCACGCGGCCAGACACCTTCCCTTTTCTAAAGCGACATTTCACGATCCATTTTTGATAACCGTAGTACCGACTTCGCCGCCCTAACAGACCGCAGTCCGCGGCAGTCGTAACGCCTGCAAAAAGGAGCGGTTGCGAACAGGGAAACGCCACTAGCACCGCCACTACCTCGGCCACCATTCCCTGATATTTACGTGTTCAATAAATTTTCGTTTTATGTGACGTCCGGAAATGTACCGAACGCATAACATTCGAAATGAAGCGCGCGATCGATTCAAAAACGCCTACATTGTGCCCTAGTAACGCCACGCCAGCAGCAGCGGCCCTAATAATATTTTCATATTTATTATTCCATTAATATTTAATAGAATTAGTATAGTAAAATCGGATGAGGCGGGAAAAGAGGCGTCAGAAGGTGGGGATGAGGTGACGGAAGTTGTAATTCGAAAAACCTACAAATCACGACGCTAACGATTTAATTCCTATGTATTTGTATCGCGTCGGTAATAATATAAAATAAAATATGAACAATTTTAGACCATAAATGTACGGACAGTATTATGTCACACCAAAATTAATTACAGATCAATGTTACATCTTTATTTATGGTTATTATCAATTTAATTTCGATTAAAGATGTATTATTTCCTCAAAATTATGAAATAGAGAATCTGAAGCCCCATTAGGGGTTCATCTCACAATTAGATGAAATTTTTCTTAAGGATGTAACTAAATAAATGTCAAAAGTTGTTATGCAGATATAAAAATTTCTTACGAGATTTATATACCTTCTGTTTCTTTCATACTTACAAATGATTTTAGTACACAGTAAGAACCTTTTTAGCAACTTCGCAACGAATTCACCTTCTGAACTACCAAGGTATTAATAATAATTTTTAAATAAAATTAATAATTAGATCATTAATGGATACTAGTTTTATAGTATTCACATCTAACCTTTTCACCGTAAAATGAGAAATGACTTGAATAAAGTAGATACATTCCTTTTAACATTTTTTCAACGAGACCTCGTTTCTGGTCTTATCGGTGTTCCGCAAAACTTTATACTAGCACCACTATTATTTGTAATTTTTATTAATAATCTGACACTTACTACACCAGGTTTTCTGACCTTGTATGCCAATAATGCCAATGTAATTCTATTGGAATGTTTTTGAAAAGCTAATTCAATAATTTATTGGCAAAAAACTTATTTTGAACATTGGTAAAGCTATTAATTTCGAGTTGTAATTTTTTGAATATTTCATATTTCGATACTAAATTGGCTAGACGCTGCTTCATTTTATGCAAAAACGTGGAGCAAGTTAAAACTATTATTTTCCCCTTAAACAATAATATGAAAAGCATTATTCAACGCAAACAGGTTCAAGATTCTCATTTAGTAAACCAATTAAAATGTATAGAAAGTAATTTTAGTGACTTAATATAAACAATATCATATTTTGAAAACCAAAATTTGAAATTAGAAGAATCCATAAACACTCTTTATAGTATTTTGAATGAACTAAAGACAGTGTCCGACAAATTCTCCATTAGATTGACAGCAATTGACTCTAGATTGAAGAAACAACCCGGACACATATATTGAAATAATTTTACGAGAAAGATTTTGATTTACATAGATTTGCAAATAAAATATTACGATTATTTGCCACACTTTAACTTTGTAACTACTACAACTTGCGATGTCGTGAGATCATTGTCAACGTTTAAAAGTAACCAGATTAATAGACGAAAATTTGGAAAAAGCAATAATAATAATTATAGTGACTTTTTATTGACGTAATATCTAATGCATTAACGTTTTAGTAGTTATATTGATTTAAATTACTGTATTTAAATAATTTGGCGTGTCACTGGTGTCGCGCTACCTTTTCTTTATTGACGAAAATGGCGTATTGTAGCTTTGGGAAATACGTTAGCTTTGAGACTGGTAATAATTTATCCTGTGATGACCCTTCATATCAGTTAGCAAAGTGGGCACAGATTAAAGTAGAACGTGCTTCAATACTCTGTAAACAGTTTTAATTGGTATGTGTTTGAAAATACTAAAAGTAACTCCGCTAGGGATTGCAATACAGGTATACCGGTAAATTGCGAAAATCCTTTCAACATTTTTGCCGGTAATTTGTGATCTTTTACCGGTAATTGGGAAGAATATTAAATACATATACAAACAGAATAATTATAGAAATAATTATTTTTTTTTGGCTAAAAGCCTTACGTTACTTAAACCAAAATACTTTATTTTACATCTTAGCTTGTTACTTATTATATCACGTAGACGGTAAGTAAAAAATCTCATGTGTTTGTCTTTTACAATTTTTGGCGCTCTTTAAAAACCGCACCTGAAGTATTGCTTTTGTAGCCATGTACCGCTTACAACGTGTTATAGAGTGCAGTGAGTAGATTCAGTATGTATACTGGAAGGGGCACGTCGCCCTCCTTCTCGGCTCAGAATTTATTTTAGTGGGTGCAGCGAACAGTGCGTGTGGTTATAGTAAAAAGCCGAAGGTAAGAATATCATTGATTTCAAAAATTATAATTTGTAAAAATATTTACATAAAACATAAATGTTGCTGTAAAAATAAAAGACTATAATAGATTGTAATAGTAAATATATTTGAATAATTGATTACATAATTAATTAAAATATGTAAATTTAAGAAAACTAAAAAGAGTGTCGGAACCAGTGAAACTATATTGATATTTTAAAATATTTCTCTTGCTCGTAGCTATGGATAAAATTTCACCATGGTACTATTTTAATCGTACACAAGTAAAAGATGTAACAGTATGTAAATCTGGTGGAAGTGCCAGCGGTTTACACAGCCATCTCAGAAGTCGGTACAACATTAATTTATTGAAAAGGAAAAAAGAAAAAGCTAATGATAGTGTCACTCCGAATGAAAATATTAACCTCAAAACTGACGAGGATTCCCGATCAAAAATTACTTAATATTTCAAGAAAACAACTGACAAATCTTTCCCTGCTATACAATTGGCTGTAACCGAAGTGTTTTATACCAACAATAATTTAGAAGAAATGGAGTGTGATAATGTGGAACTTGTTGAGTTAGCTGATACAGATCATTCTGATGACGAGGGCGATGAAAATGATGGCGAAACTTTCCAAATAATACAAAGCGTATCTACTGACCCCCAATTTCATTCTATAAAGGATATATAATTAAATTCCCTGATAACAAAGGTACGAAAACTAGTCAAAATCTTTGCAAATCGTTAACCAAAAATGATGACATATTACAAAAACATGTAAAAGAAGAATTTGGTCGAGAACTTTCATTAATAATGAATTCTAAAGAACGTTGGAATAGCTTACTGATTATACTAGAGCTTTTTTCGAAGATTATAAACTATGTTAGAAAGAGTCTCACAGATTTGAAGTCAGATACCAGTTTTACTGATAATAAAAGTTGCTTTAGAAACACTATGTTGTGAAAATGTTAATTTGTATGCCGCCGATGTTACGTGGAAATTTATGCTTGACGAGCTAACGACGCAAAACACATTTTTAAGTAACGAACATAAAAACACAAAATTAATGCGACGTATAAAGGAACGACGAACTGTTTACTTTGAGGTTTTGCAATTTCTGTATGGTAACAATTTCAAGAATTCAAATAAAGAAGACTACGGAATTTTCACTAATCCCAATAAATCTACAACAACGAAGATAATCGTAGAATTAATTGAGCGCATTTACGATAAAAATGAAATAGACACTAATACTAAATTATCAGAAATGATTCTGATTTCGAGGACTTTGGATGTTTAATGTCAGTTGAGTCAACATCAGCTACGCTATCTATGAAACACAGACTGCAGCTCTTAATAAAGGAAAAAACCGAGACATCTTGTCAAGTGCCGACTCTAATGCAAGAAATAAATTATTTTGAAGAGCAAAAAATAAGAGCGAAATACACACAAATGGTATATGATTTTCTACTAACCTGTCGGCCAACAAGTGTGGATCGGAAAGTGCATTTTCCGCAGCTGACTTAATTTGTAGCAATTTGTCACAATTAGGTGATCCTAGTCTTGATAAGCTATGCTTTTTGCGCCAGTATTTTCAAAAAATATGTAATAATAAACAAAAAGTTTGTACAGAATAGTTGTTTGATTAGACTAGTTACTTAATTCCTTTAGAACGTAGTTATTTATTTAGAGTTGCTATTTATTCAGAATTAAAGCATTATTTTTAGTTTATTTGATATGTTTTATATATGCATGTTTTCAATAAAATTTCATTTATTTGTTTGTTTCTAATGCGCCATTAAGTGCGTTTATAAATAAAATTCCTGTTATTACTACTTACTGCTTTTTATTTTCAATGTAACGGAATTTTCTGAAAATAAAAATTACCGGTAAATTACCGGTACACTGGTAATAAAAATAAAATTATAGAATTACCCGTATTGAAAAAAGTCGGTAAATTTGCAATCCCTAAACTCCACGTATTACATAAAATTAACAGAGGAACCATTTATAAATGACTTCGATATCCCACATATTCTTGTATTTACATGACCAAACCCTTAATCATCCACCCCACAGTAGCGGTGGGCACTTTCAAATTGCTTCAAGTACACTACAACAGAGAACTAGTTTACTATTAATTGCAATATTTTACCGGTCATTAATAAAGCGTGACAAACGGTTGCACCCGCTGCATACAAGGAATCGAGTGGACGTTCCGTTATTATCGGTTGATCGGTGTGCGTGTACTATTACATCGATAGTGCACGCCAACAATACTACACGCACACCGATCAACCGATAATAACCGAACGTCCACTCGATTCCTTGTATGCGGCGGGTGCAACCGTTTGTCACGCCTTAGTCATTAATAAAGCTCGGTAACTAGAGGGCAATCGCAGCGGCGGTGTGACTGTGTTTAGGTGAGCGGGGAGGGCTGGTCGATTATAATACGACACGACAAATCATCATCACTCAGCCCAGTTTAGCGTTGGATAGCGGATAGGGCGTGTTGATTTTATTGATATAGACGTAGTTATTAATTGTAGTTATTATTTAGTGTAGTGCGTTTTGATTTTATTGATACAGACGTAGTTATTATGTGGTCTATATGTAATGAGATACTAGGAAAAGTGTCAGCGAGTTCAGATATTGAGATTGAGGGAAATCCCTCACAAATTCCAGATCTCTACAACGATTATTTACTGTCAATCATACCTCATCTAATGAGCAGCATGGAGGACATTCGATTCAGTTGCAGGATAGTAGAAAATAATCAGTCTATGTTTTTAAAACCCATTTCTGTGAAGAAACTATTACAATTTGCTAATAAAGTACACGTGTGGCATCGATGAAATTCCTACAATAGTCGTAAAAAAAGCTATCCCTGAGTTAAAGGAGGTTTTGTGTAGTCTTATAAACAACTGTTTTAAGCAAGGTATCTTTCCGGAGAGACTTAAAATAGCTCTCATAAAACCCTTCTATAAGCAAGGAGATCCCAGTCTAATGGAAAGTTATAGACCCATAAGCATTTTGAACGGGTTCTCTAAACTCTTTGAATTGGCCATGTGCGACCGTTTGTTCAATTTCTTCAAATGCTGCAATCTCTTTAATAGACATCAGCACGGTTATTTGAGTGGCAAAACAACCCATACTGCGATATTTCAATTCACCCGAGTTATATTGGAACATATAGAAAAAGGAGAACTTGCAATGGGTCTGTACCTTGATTTGAGCAAGGCATATGACTGCATTAACTTAGAATTACTTCTTAAAAACTGCAATTATACGGGATTAGAGAACGAGCCTGGCAATTGTATCAATCGTACTTAACTGATAGACAGCAAAAAGTTAGCATTACAAAAAGCTAAGTTACATATAAGTCTCATATTTCTACCAAAAAGATAGGTCTAGCACAAGGAAGCATTCTGGGTCCACTCCTTTTCATTATTTTCCTCAACGATATGATTGTTGATACAGAAGTACCGGTAAATATCTGCTGTTGTGCTGATGACACAAATTTAGTAATCGTGGAAGAACCGTTGAAGAGCTACGTGAAAATAGCCAAATCGTGTTCACTGAAGCAAATAATTGGTTTAAACGAAACAAACTTCTAATAAACAACGATAAAACAAATTGCATATTGTTTACTACAAAACAACGTAGCATCGAGAAACCTACTAATATCCAACTAGACAGCCAGACAGTAGAGCTTCAGGAACATGTAAAGTTACTTGGAATCCAAATAGATGAACACCTTGACTGGTCATACCATGTAAAGGAATTATTAAAAAAGCTTAATTCCGTTTGCTATGGTATAGGAATATTGAACAGATACATGAAAAAAGAAAGTGTGAAAAGAGTTTGTTATGCTAACTTTGAATCTTTATTGCGATACGGAATAGTGTTTTGGGGCTGCAATAGCCTTGTGCAAAAAATTTTTCTGACTCAGAAAAGAGTCGTACGAACAATTTTGAATATCGGTTATCGTCAGACCTGTCGCAGTTCCTTTACATCGGAGGGTATATTAACTGTTTACGCTTTATATATATATGAATGCATAATGTTTTTCGTGAACAATAAAGATACTTTTCAGTTAAAAGAGGAAAGCAAGTATACCGTAAGAACTTTAAACTATAGTTATCCTGTACATAGACTAACATTAAGTGAAAAACACCCAGCTTATACTGGTATTAAATTTTTTAACAATCTACCGAGATCTCTTATTAATAAGCATAATTCAAAAACATTCAAAACAGAACTGAAAGCGTTCTTTTTGCAATTAGAGCCGTATAACTTGAGTGAATACCTAAATAGACAATAAGATTATTTTGTTGTATTTTGACGCTACTTCTTTTAGAGTTTTTGCGATATGATTTGTGTATTGCATCTCTTTGATAAGATTATTATTATTATTATTATTATTATTATTATTATTATTATTATTAATTGTAGTTTTTAGTGAACACATCGAAGGCTAAAAAACGACCCTTTCAAGACATAGTAAATAAGTTTATTTCTGACTTTCCCGATTTGTTTTACAACGGGAGTAAGATAGTTTGTAAAGTGTGCAAAATACATTTGATGTCAAATAAGAAGTGGAACTGTACAAGACACGTAAATTCCGCACAGCATAGAAAACGAAAATTGGGCATGCCACCGAGAAGTGCATTTTCTTTATGTAATTCTTATGTTGATAAACTTAATTTACCACTAGGCTTACTCGATAAACAACCGTTTAAGGACTTTTGGGACAAATGCAATCCCGAGTTGCGGTTGCCAACAGAGAAAACGGCACGTAAGCATGTTGCATTTGTACGCGATGACGTGGAAAAGAAAATGAAACGCATATTGAAAAAACAGTTTCTTTGGTTATGTGTTGATGAGACAACAGACTGTAAAAAAAAATTCAATTGTAAATATTATGGTACGCATACTAGACCCTAGTAAACCTACATTACCACTGGTACTAGCTAGCCGAAGACTACAAGAGTGTACTGCTGCAGTAATTACGAAGGTTGTACTTAGTACGTTGGAAAAATTTCAAAAGATAAAGTGTTGATGTTTATGAGCGATAGCGCAGCGATAATGCGTTCGGTAGGCCGTTCTCTTCTTGAACATGGTTGCAAGTGTTTACATGTTACGTGTAAACTGCATGCTTTACATCTTGTGGCAGAAATGCTCTCCCGAGGTAGATGCATTAATAGCAAGCACAAAAAAAGTATTCTTGAAATCTCCCAAACGCCTACGATCATTTCACACAGAGTGTCCTGGTATTCGTCAACCACCGGAGCCAATTCTTACACGTTGGGGAACATGGTTGCAGGCAGCTTCTTATTATGCCGAACATTTCAAAGTAGTAAAAGCTGTTGTTGCACAATTCAGTCCTGCCGAAGCTGCAGCTATGAAGGAGAGTCAGTCGAAATTTCAAGATATTTCCGTTGAAATAGATTTAAAAAATATTCGTAGCTGCTGTAAAGGATTAGCTGACGCAATAGACCAATTACAAAATAGATCGTTATGATTATTGGAGTCTCTGCAAATTATGGACGGAGTGCATACACAGCTACTGACTATACATGACGCAAAATATAATCGCGTTTTAGAAAAGTTCGAGAGTGTGCTACAGAAAGATCCCGATTTTAGCACACTAAAACAAACTTGTGATGGTGTATCGGATAATCCACTGACTAAGTACAAAGAGTATTTTAATCATGCATGTATAACATCGGTAGATGTTGAACGCTCTTTTTCAAAATATAAACTCATTTTCTTAACACGGCGAACATCGCTCACCGAGACAACTGTGGAAACACATCTAATGGTGTTAACTTTTTGCCACTCTTATCCATATGATGTTAATACTGATAATGGTGCTTCTAGTTTTACTGTTCCGTAGCCAAGGCTGCTTAAAAGGGTGATTGTTTCACTACTTTTCACATATTATAATTATGTATTAGTTCTGTTATTTTTTTTTCTATTTTATTACTATTGTTTTTGTATATTAGACAGGTACGGGTATGGCACGGCTTCCTGTTACCGGGGTCTAGTCATTAATAAGAACCATCCCACTGTTCGATAACTCGGTTTACGGCTATAAAACCCGACCACGGCAAAGCGGGTAAAGAAAATGACCTCCGTCAATACCTTTGTGGGTATAGGTCACCGCTTGCTTCTGGTCGCTGTTAACGCTGTTCCTGCGGCTACTAAATTACCTTCTCTGTGTACGTTTATGGAGTTTTGTGGTCTACCGCGCTAATGAATTCTACATGAGCATTTAATATGTGTGTGCATGAACTAATACTTCACATTAATTGCTGGTGACTATAATGTGGAGGTTAAAACATAACGCGACCGCATAGGGATGTTTATTGCGTTTTGTAAGAATGACAAAAATGCAGTAATAGTAGTTGTCATATAATTTGGTTCCAAGAAACTTACAAGATACTGCAAAAGTCACTAGCACTTGAAATCTACAATATAACGGGAGCAACTTACTGTTAGATTTATAACTAAAGGTTTTAATTTCTGATAGCCAAGTGTTTTGTAACATTGAGTTCATAATAAATATTGAGTCAATATAGTAGGGTCGCAAGTTCGCTAACAATTGCGCAGTATTATCATATTAAATGCTGCTAATCTCGGACACTAAATGCAAGTACAAAAGAGACAGCGCAGTCAGTAAAGTAATAAGCAAAATGCTGAGAATTCTGATGTATCAAAATCTGGGGACCTGGGGGGCCACTCCATTGATTCTCGTCTACCGATCCACCTCCCAGGGAAGCAAATCAAATATCACCATTTGGTAAGTCAGAATCATCTTCATTTAGAGAAATTTCTACAAGAATAAGTACAAGTGCATTCCTCAAAAAATGCAGATATCGCTGCCTCGTGAGAGTTTCGTTAAAGAAGAAAGGACCAGTGATTCTACTGCGAACTATCCTGTACGCACATTAACTTTACGACGGTGTTGAGCATGTGTTTTGCTGCTGGGCTGTGTTTTTTATTAATAACAGTTTCATCTGTAAGAATTTGTCTTTACTTCTTGCTAAGCTTTTTGTTGGTAGTAAAATTTAAGAACAGGTGACAGGGTAGCATTTCGAACATTTGATTTAAAGGAGACAATCATTTAATTTCTTGAATAACGGCATTTATCTTTGCCTTTTCTTATAAATAAAATTTGTTTTCCACTCTTTAAATGACTTTTATTCGAAAATTTTGTTATGTGAGGTATTAAAACTTTGATGGTACCATTTAGACGATTAAGTAATCTATTAAAATAAAAAAGATCGGCAGTTGCCATTAAAAAAAATTGTCAATGACGTCATTACTTGAAAACCAGAAGTGGGAGAAACTTAAATTAATGCAAAAATGTTTATTTTTAAAAAATAAAATTGACCTGTCCGAACATTTCTTCGAAAAACAAATTGCTTCCAATTTATTTAATGAATTTATTCCATGATTTTGCCGCGTACGGTATACTCAAACGAGATCTTAGCTATTAACACCCGTTGAATATCGTTTCAAAAAGTAAGCAAAGAAACCCAAAGGTTTCAAAGCCTTGCCCCAGACAAAAGCGAACTGGACGCTTTAGAATCTTTGACGAGTCCGTTTAAATACGTCCCCTTTTCGCTTTTCGTTCGTAACTTTTTTTTAATCTATTTCGCGTCGGAACCATTCATCTGTATATTAAATTATGATGAAATTAGTACGGAGAATTCGAAGTAATACAAGACCGGCGAAAGGGGAAAGAAACGCGACTTGGAAAAAGGAGAAATTTCCGTATTAAACGGGAGAATTCGTGCGTACCGAGGAGGGAAGAAAGAGATATCGAGAGAAAATAAAAAAAAATGAGGAGAAAAAGGAGTTTGATTCGAATTTTTAAATTAAAGCGGACGTTGTAAAGATCCAGTGATGCGTATATACAACATGTTTGTTGAATGTAGATGTAAAATTTAAGCGCGAAATGATGGTTTCGGAAGTTTTTGCTAATGCACAAAAGGAAAAAGTTGTCAACAGCTATAAAGGCATATAATATCTTCAGTGTCATTGTTTTGCAAAAAAACAATGTAATTCTGCTTTATCTATGCAAATTTAGTTATACATTGACATTAAACTTAGGGCATAAAACAGCAACAGAACATGAACATGAACAGAACATATCTGATGACATCTTACTAATTGCAGATCAGGGAATCGAGACAGTTCTTGTTCTTCTTGATTACACCAAGGCCTGTGACACGGTTAACCACGTGAGCCTCTTAGGGTTTCAGGTACGATCCTATTAAGCTCATTGCCCATTTTCTTTCAGGCAGAACTCAACGCGTAAAAATCAATAACACAATTTCTCAACCTTCTGATCTGATACGGAGCGCAACACATGAATCCATTTTAAGTCTTTCCTATAATATCTCCAACATATGCTGCAGCCCACGTATTCTAAGCATTAGGTATCTAGAAAGAAGGTAACCAGAAACAAATGCTACCATTTGACAAATCTGTCTTCAGTTAACATTCAAATCACTGTGCTCGAATTGGAGACTTTTTTTGTAACAAGCTGGGCACGCGGGGGAGTGAACCTAACTTAAGTATGCTGAATCCAATGGTGCTAACCGTTTTTAAAAGTTAGCTCGCGTTTTCGAGCAATTTCAATTTAAAAATTTTAGGCCCAGACCCCCAAAAAAACGTAATTTTTATCATTTTTTATAATTTAAATCGACGAAAATCGATTAAATAGACATCGAGTCGACGAATACATCAAAAAATTGAATCGATTCAGTCGATTTTTCATCTTCTCTTCGCAAAAAAAGCATTTTTCTTGATTTTTTTCATTTTTCATTCTCTGATTGCTCTGATTCTTCAGTATCGTCATCCTCTTCTTGTAAATTCCAACAAATGTCACCCAAAAGAGCATGTAGCTTTTTGCCGCTGTGAATGCATTTCCTTCTGGGTTCAATGCTTTTATGAAATTTTTAACAATTTCTAGTTTGATGTAGAGCGGTGGTAACACAACCTTTTCGATCGGCACAAGTAGAATCTCAATAATGTTGTTTTGTCACAAGCTAAAATACTAACGTAAAGGCCAGTTTCGTTTATTATATTGGTCGCCGGCAAAACGGGTATTCCACAAGCAACTGTAGCTTTAATATTTAGATGTTAACATTTTGATTTCTGAAAACAGACTGAGCTCTCAGCGGTTAACAGCGCCGCTTATATACCCATTTGACCAAATGGCGGTAGCGGGGATGGACGTTTTTAGAAGGTTCACGAATGGTCCATGGAAGATTCTCCAAGGTTCTAGAAAGCTCTTCGGCCATTAATCAAATTTTCCAGAAAAAAGCGAGCTACTTCTTAAAAACGGTTGGCAGAATTCAATATTGGATTCAGCGTACTCGAATTCACCCCCTGGTGCCCAGCTTGTTGCTTTTTGCAATTAGCACAGTGTAGTTTGCGAGTTTATAGCCATTGCTCAGTTAAGTAAGACAATCAGAATATGGCAAAATTTTTCACTATGGAATGAAAGACATCGTCCGAAATCAAAGAGCGAATGGACACTGTTTATAAGAACTCTGCACCATCGTATGCTACGCTTAAACGTTGGTCAAAATTGTTTCGTTGGGGCTGAGAATCTCTTGAAGATGATCCACGCGAAGGATGGCCCATTATTGCAGTGACACCAGAAAGCATCAAATTAGTCGAGAATCTCATATTGAGTGATCGACGGCTGAAGGTTAAGGATATAGCGGAATAAACAGGGATTTCAAAAGCTAGTGTTTTGGCGATCTTGCACGAGCAATCGAGTATGATAAAAATTAACCCAAGATGGGTTCCAAAATTGCTCAGCGCGGTTCAGAAGAAAAAACGTGTCGAATGTAGCTTAAACTTTCTTGAGCTGTACGAAGCCGACAACACTACCATTAATCTAGTACTGGCTGAGTATAAAGCAATGGTTCTTTCTACATCATGATCCTTTGTATAAAAGAGGAATGATGGAGTAGCATCGGAAAGGCGAGCCCATCTCTAAAAAGGTCAAAAAAGGTGATGGCTACAATTTTTTGAAATAACGGGGGCATTTTGTTAATCAAATTTAAAGAACGCAACACTACAGTTAACGCAATATATTATGCCGACTTGCGACGCCAGCTAAGAGAAGCCATCATCGAGAAACGCCAAGGAAAGCTGCACGAAAATGCTCATGTCCACACAGCCGCAATTTCGAAGGCTACTGTGCGCCAGTTCGAATTCAAGGAACTCGATCGCAGCTCTGACCTTACCCCAAGTGACTATCTTTATTTTTTTAATTAAAATTGAAGAGATCTATGGGGCAGTTTTAGAGCAATTTGAGAACAAACAGCCATCGTATTCCTACAGTGGTATTGAGGCGTTAGTGATGATGATATACAATTATACCATTCATTTAATTCCTCGGAATGGGTTATCACAATGAACAGGATTAATCAAACTTAATGTTTTTTTTTTGCAAATCAACAAACGATAAAAGAAATGAAACGATTTTATCTGTTATCTCAGGGCTAAGAGGTTATTTATCCGTTATTCATATTTAGACGTCGTAGAAGCTACAATTAACAACACACCATGAATTAGCACATAAATATACGTTATTTGTAACTGTGATTGTCTGCTGCATAAATCCGGAGAAATTGTAATATTCAAATGGGATTCCATCCATGAGCAGGCGCTTGATAATATCAAACGACAGTTTTGCACTGGTTTGGCTCTTGTACGCCCAGATTTCAACAAAAGTTTCATATAACTGATGCTACTTATGAAGCAAATGGAGGTGTTCTTTTGCAGAATATCAATGGTGAAGAACAACCAATTGCTTTTGTCTAAAAAAAAATTTAGCCCGACCCAACAAAATAGCAGCATTTTAATTTTAAAATTGTACACATTTCCGGAAAAGAGAATTTTCTCGCTGATTTTTTATCAAGATCAGCAAATTCAAGCAGTGTTGTTGACCTCTTCCCTCTGAGTTCCCCTAGTAAAAAAACATTAACGATTAACAAATATGAATCGTTTATTCCAATAGAAGCAAGGCCCGTTAATTGAAGCTTCTACGAGGGTCACGCTATATATTTTGAGATACAAGAAAACTACAAGTCTTTTTACGAAAATGATTTTATTTATGTTCAAAATAATCTCTTCCTGCATCAATGCACCTTTGTAACCTAAGTTTCCACAACGTAAAAGCGTGAAGCCAGTCATCTCTTGGAATACTCTCGAAAAATAGATGAATTGCTTCATCTATCTCATCCTCCGTCGCGAAACGTCGAACACGTAAATGTTTCTTTAGGTTGAAGAACAACCAGAAATCACACATGGCCAAATCAGGCGAATAGCGTGGATGTTTAATGACTTCTACCTTATTTTCACGTAAAAATTCAACTGTCTGCTGTACACTGTGCGACGGTGCATTGTCGTGATGCAACATTAACCCGAATGTTGGCTGACTTAAGAACTGCAGGTAAACATTTTGTGGTGTACCAGTTTGCTGTGACTGTACGTTGATTTTCCAGCTTAATTGCTTTTACTAATCCGGTACTACGGAGGAAAACTGCGTACATAACTTTTTTAACAGCCCTTTGCCTTTTGGCCATTGTTGGTGTTAGTGCATCTTCGTGGATCCACACGCGGCTCTCCTGACAGTTAGGAATATCGTAAAATGGGATGTAAGTTTCATCACCTGTTACAATTTTTGATAGAATGCGACGTCCACCATTATTTAACATTTCCAATGTTTCCCGAGCGATTCTTACTCGCTCTGCTTTTTGGAAATCGGTAAGCGTGTGTGGCACCCAACGAGTAACAATTTTTTTCATCCGAAGATGATCATGTAAAATTTAATTTACTGTTGCGGATCCAACACCAAGAGTTGCCTCAATCACTTGATAGGTGCATCTTGGATCTTCGTCGATCATACGTCTCACACTCTCAATGTCTCCAGCGGTAACTGAAGAACAGGGCCTATCGGTACGTTCCTCATCACCAAGCGATATCCGTCCCCTTTTAAATTCGCTATACCAGCGAAACACAGTTGCACGTGAAGGACTTTCATCACCAAATGCGAGTTGCAATCGTTCAAGACTTTGTTGTTCACTTAAACCGACCTTAAAATCGTAGTAAATCATTGCACGTACATGTTCTCTTGACAAGTCCATGTTTCAATGACAAATCGTACCTACCACGTTTACTCTATGACAGCAGCGACTCAACTGACAGTCGGAGTTTACTACTTAAGGATGGTGGTATTTAGAAATGCAGTGTTGCCAGCTCTAACTTCTCTACGTTTGTGGCATCTCAAAATATATAGCGTATCCCTCGTATAACGTCTAAGAAATACATCCAACGACTGAGTGTATTTAATACTGTTATTAAGGTATATCTGTTACTTTAATTTCGACTCATTTAATACTTATACTAGGGAAATTCGGAGGGAAGGGGTCAACAACACTGCTACATATCTTAGTTATTTTAGATAATTTCACAAAATATGTAAGGTTGTTTGCTACGAAGAAAACCAACCCATGTAGTGTGATCAGATGTCTTCAGAGGTACTTTTCAGAGGTTGGAATACCTAAGAAAATAATATTAATCTCAAGGCGATGTTATTTGTGTCTGTGATTGTCTGCTATGGAGTAGTCATTTCCATGAGTCTAATTAATCTCAGGACTAAGAGCTTATTTATCCGTTAGAGAACAAAATAAATAAATATCACAACATTACTCCTCCCCTTAGCTGTGATTAAAGTATATCTGTTACTTTCGCAGAAAATATTCCGCGATCTTTGTCACAGGTACAGTATCCAAGCTTGTGAGTTTTTGTTGACCCTGATCTGTCTTTCGGAAGCATGTGGATATCTAATTGGAATAAACGTGTGTAAGACAGAGAATAAATAAGGAACTAGAGGAATTCAGGGGGAAAAGGTCAAGAAGAATTCCCCTAGTTCGTTATCTTTTCTCTGTCTTACACACGTATATTCCAATTAGACATCCACAGAGTAATGCTTCCGAAAAACAGATCAGGGTCAACTAAGTATTAACTCTGTCTTAGGTTCTTGTCCTTGGCAGCACGGAGGCTAGAGACTTCTTGTGAGAGGTTCTTGATATCCGATCGGTAGTGCAGGGATTCCCATTGTTTCCGAAGCCGAAAGTTAGAGACCATTTGCAATGCAAATAATTACTTCTAGCATGAATGAGACATTAGACTTGGGCATCACTGTACCATTCCATATTACATCTTACGTCAGCCGTATGTACACTTCTTCTATTAAAATGAAAAGTTCGCCCACACCCTGTGTGTTCATGTTTTACAATAAGCGTTCGAACAATGGAAAATTTTCTCTCTGTATTTGAGTTTGGAAAAATCCCAGCATTATTCGCCGCCTCCTACTCTGCTAGAGCTCCTTTGTTTTAGACGAAACGTGCCTCGCGTTAATTTCCGAATTAATTATCTCGAACTCTGTCCCTTCGCGTTGCCCTCGAGGAAATAGGGAGTGGGCGAAGGGGTCGAAACTAAGCGTCTATAAAAGGAAAAGCGAGTAGCGTCCTCTCATTTTGCTTCTTTCTCCAAACGCAGTGTCGGCTAATAGCGGACGAAGAGGTTGGAGTCTACAGCCTCTCTCCAAGGTTTATCGCGCGATGGCGATCTCTTCTTTTCCTTTTTACGGTTCGGGGAATTATCGGAAAATCAAACGCGTCCGGGCGCCGCTGTTCGGGATTTTACTCCTTTTTTCTCAGTATTTCTCCCGCGTCTTCCCTTTTTCTTTTTTTTTATCCGTAAAAATGTCTCTTCATTTCATTCGTGTTTTACGGATTTCACTTTTATATAATAAGCAAAAAGAATTTATTTACTGTGATGGAGGATAAAAACGAATATTTTCATATCCTATAGTTTTAATAAAATTTCCCATTGAGTGAAACGTTTTAAAACATTCATTGTGTCCTACGAAGGTGTTACATAAGAATCTTTTTAATGGAATTCACGCCTGTATTGGAAATATTTACGTCTAAAAGATGGTGAGAATATTTAAAAGTAATTAATAGCTGAAATGTGACAAGTTTCTTTTACTTAAGCTTGATATTTTTTCTGTGCATAGCCAGATTCCTTTTCTTAGAATTTTCTCAATATTCAATTGCCTTTTAATTAAATTCATTACTACTATTTTAATCAAACTTCTAAAAAAGTAGGTTACGTGAATAAACAGGGTTTCATTGAGCCAAAGGAGACAAGATTCTTTCTACAGATGGCTTGTTAATTTACAATTTAGCTTGAAAAAGTTTCTTGCTTGAGAGAAACAGGGGACATTGTCAGAATTTGAAGCTGAGAGATTATTTGGGGGGTGAGATTTCAGCTTCTGGTTCAGGACTTACTTGGACTGAAAGGAAAGATTAGAGCAGATGGAGGTTTATTTGGGGAGTAAGGTTCTGTTTTGTGTACAGCTTTATCTTGGTCCGAGGGAAGCCAAGGTTTCGTTGACAGAAGTCAAAGGAGACAGGATAAATATTTCGGTATCATAGACTGTCTCATTTAAAAGGTAACAAGTGGAATAACTCTTAAAATAATGATCTTATGAAAAATTGCTAACAGGTCCATTTTTGTTTTAAGCGGGACATTTTCTGATGTAAAAATGATATTTGACATTTTATCCCCCAAATTGTTGTAACCACTCTTTTAAAAACTGCAAGTAAGATTATGGGGCAAGTGATACATCATTCTAAAACCCTTTTATTTGAAGAAAAGTCTTTAATTTTAAAGTATAACAATACAAGCTATGTGATTTCTTAAGAACAATCGTTAGATACCGTTCTAAGAAGAGGGATGAACTTCGAACGGAAACAAAGCAAACAAATCTTATCCTCTGGACCACACAGAAAAAAATGCAACAATATGCACACATGTTAAAAGGAAAATAGAACGTGCTAAACACTTGTACTTAAAATCTAAGAAGTCAAATAAAGTCTAAACTAAAAAAAGGAAGGGTATTTAACAGGGTTCGTTCCATAGTCCGTCTAGACGTACAAAGTTAAAATCTGAAGCAACGATATTCATGTTATCTGCATGCAAGATCAGATTTAACAACTATGTCATTAATATAAATTAAGGAGGGAATAGTATACAGGACCGAGCTTTGGAGCACATCAGAAACTTATTTTTAAGAATTGAGATGAATTACCACTCAGCGTCACACACTGTTTGATCGCGTTTTCTATGCCAACTATAATTTCTTCAACCGGGGGCTTATTAAATTTCAGGTTGTATTTCAAACCTGTGTTTAATAAGTCGATCTCTTCTTTGCTAAAAGACTCCGATGACTCATTCTTAACTAACTCAGTTGAGGTAATTATCTCAACAAGTTAAAGGTAAAAATATTTTTAATGATAACCTATATAAAAATGATCACCAAAACAGTTCATCTCTTTCTCTATTCTTCTCCATCCATTCTCGCCATATATCTTCGACATGATTATCATTGCACGCCCCGCTACAAACTGCCCGCAGTTCGCCGAAGAATATAAAACGTTTTCATTCAATTGTAAGCAAAACGCTCCACATAAATCAACCCGGCGAGCACGCGGCGACTGACCCCCCTTTCCGCCCTCCCCGTTAGCTCGACCGGTTTCGTTCTATTCTCCCAACAGTTTTCTTCTTCTTTTTCAGCTTTCGCTTGCCATTCTCGGGAAGCTTCTCTTCGATTCCGTTCCCGCGCCGAAAATCAAATGAACTGCTTGCTCACTCCGCCAGTGCTGTCCCGTGCCAAAAGGAAGGCAAGCCTTTACTTACGGCGTTTCGCGCGCGCGATAGCATTTAAATGATATATTCAGGATGCCGCTCGCGTACGTAGAAAAGGGATCCGCTTAAAGTAGACGCCTTCGAGAGTTCGGCGAACAGATTAAATCCAGATGGGGCACGTGTATATATGGGAAAGTAGATGAGAAACTGTGGTGGTGGAGGGTTTGGCAATAATAACCGCACATTCGGCGAGATACATAGTAGTCGTATGTAGTAAATGTATTAGGTTATTCCCGGAAGAGTGAATTTCTATTGGATTTCTGCGCGCAATTGTTGGTTATTTTTGGATATATGAGGGATTTGCGAGATCCGATATTCCTCCTGCTACATAGGAAGCTCTTAATATAAAATGGTAGCAATACCAGGAACTACCATAACAATTCATCTTACCTTTTTCTCAGGATTTCTAAGAACAAAATTTTTAGGTTGTTAGCGGGGTTGAAATAACTAAGGAAATGACGAGTTATTATTGCTCCAAAAATGTATTTTTCGAAACTATTTGGTAGTTAAAAATATTCTATTTACATTGTAAATTACATAAACGTATAAAACTATTATTGTACTGCTCATTTCACTAGCTTATGTAAATTATTACTTTGAACGAAGTTTCTCTAAAAAAATATATGATCAGAACAAATCCTTGTGTTACATTTTAATTTTCCATTAATATTTTCTGTTATTTAGCACCCTGGTAGATATTTCCTTAGTTTTGAAATTAGAGGTAGTATTAAGTTACACTGTCACGGAGCACCGTGATAGGAATAGCTCGGGGTAGATACTCGTTTAAATTCTATATACAAATTCACCAGCATCAAAGTTCGATGTCTTCGAATTGACCGAGAGATCATAAGCTTACAAAAGCAATTGTCCAGACGCTCAGTCAGCTCGACGACACCAGTCACCGATTGAAGAAGAGAGCGGTACCGCGCATCGGCGTAGAATCAGTTCGGACCGAGAGGAACGGTAGTATTACTTCGTCTGCGGAGCAGTGCGGACATTTTCGCTGCCGGTCATTTGCGCAATTGTTTATCTGTCCTAGAAAAATTATGATTTCGTCAGCAAAACGACCGCGGTCGGACAAACTTCGAAAATTTATTGCAGAAATTCCAGACTTAATATATGAATGTGCTAAAATTAAATGTGTAATCTGTAAAATCCCGTTAATGTGTTGGTCCAGACAACATTGTCTACGACACGTAAATAGTGAAAAGCATGTCTCAAAAAGAGGGTAAATTCTGAAAACTGCCAGGTTTTCAGAATTTTCCAATGTTTACTGTTTCATATACCGATTGATGCAGTTCCACGTGTGACATCCTGTATATTTTCTCTTTTTTAGAAACAACCTGTGCTACACTCTGTATATCTCCACGTGGCAACTTCGAAAATATTCGTAGCAACAAAGCAGCTTTAACTGTATAGCTTGCGCACACCTAGCCACAAAGTTTCGATCTGTGCACCGCGTGCGGGACAACGATTCAACAAACATAAACTAATCTCGGAAGCCAACAGAGGGTTTATCTCCCTGGTCTTGCAACTGGAAGCGCATTATGAATACCGAATCGAAGGTGGCTGGTGGTGACGAAGACTCGCGAAACTAGGGGTAGAGTTGCGCGGCGAAGAGGGGAAGACGGTATATACATATTTGCCCGACGAGCGACGCGACGTTCCGTAATTCTGACACCGTTCCGAGTAGTTTGCAATCAATTTCACCGCATAGCCGTGGGCTTGCATTTCTAATTAGGCGGACCGGTCTCCACCACAATATAGATGATTAGAGATGCTAGGGATGATGTCGGCGTTCCTCTTGTTACGGTAATCGTATTCGAATTTACAGCTGTAAAACAATTGATATTTGCTTAGCGGATAATCATACCTACATATTTATGTGTATATGGAACGTCTGTTGGTTACTACCATCGAAAAACTTATGTCGTTTTGCTGACGAGTTTAAAATAGAATTGTTAAAAGGAGTTTATGGACAGGTTTTTTATTTCCACTATAACAAATCTCTGTTTTTTCAACAATAAACAAAACATACCGACGTTGACGGTTTAAACTACTGATTCAAAATTTTAAACACAAAAAGCTACTTGCAATCAAACACAAGTCTTGCACTTGAAAATTACATCCAAATGATTTCTGGTGTTATTGTAGCCACTAAACAAGATAGACTGACATTGATGATCTTAGACTGCTGGTTCAATATTTTGAGCCTGAATAGAGAATATGTGTAATTTATGTAGGTATTAGGAAAAACTGAAAAGATACTAGCAGGATGCATAAGCTGCCCTATCCTGGCCGGCAAGGTCCACAACCGAAAACATTTGCCAAATTAAAACAAAAAAAAAGAATTAAAATGGTAAAACACAATATCTTCTTCTAATTGAAGCAAAACAAAAATCTATTACAAACCTATTTATTTAATAAAAACTTAAGAAAAGATGATCAAAACATATGTCATATATTATGAATATAAGTTTACACGTGTGTATGCCAAAAAAACTAAATTTTGTTGTATGGAATATTTAAATTATAACATGTACAGTCCCTGGCCATATTACTTGAAGCATGTCATAAATCAACCCTTTTACCTGGTAATTCCCATCCTATTATAGTGATATTCTTTTGCTTTGAATCAGATCGTTTATAGGGGGACTATATTATTGTATCCATAAAAAAAAATACCAGAGAAATGATATTTAGAAGAGTAAAGTACGTATATATAAATATTTCAGTTATCAACTTACATTTAGCGAGTTCACAGTTTAGAGAATGCATCGATATTTTTTTTAAATATTTCGTCATAACCGTATAGAAGCTAAGTTGTGGAGTATCGTTAAGTGTTTTGTGTTGATATATCGTTATTGCAAAGGTAAAATGGTTATTCTATCTCTCTTTTAATAATTAATTATTTGGAATTTAAAAAAATTGAAACATTTGGGGTTTTTTGTAGAAAATGCCCGGGAAAGATTTAACAAGTGAACAAAAAGCCGCTGTACAAGCTCTTCTACAATCAAACAAACCTTCACAACGAGAAATTGCAAAATTACAGAAAGTATCTCCTTCTTCTGTATCGCATTTAGCTAGAAACTTACAACGAAGGAGCTAGCACATCGACACAAAGACGGGCAAAGTGCGGTCGGAAAAGAAAAACTTTGAAGAGATCTGACCGTGAAATTGTTCATCAGGCTTTGAGCAATAGATTTGCTACAATTAAAATGATTCAAGAAAATTTACAAGAGAGAGGAATAGAGATTTCGAGCAGAACTGTCAGGTGCCGATTGTGCGAAAATCACCTAATGGGCCGAAGACCTGTAAAAAAGCCGCGTTTAACAGAAAAAATGAAATCTGCTCATCTCAACTTTGCAAGAGAATATCGACATTTCACAGACGAGAATTGGAAAAAGGTGAATAACTTAGCAACATGATTTTTACTGAATTAATGTTTGCATTATTTAATAGGTTTTCTTTAGTGACGAGTGCTGGTTCTATGTGTTAGTGCAACGAGCACAATTTGTTCGTAGACGACCTGGCGAACGTCTCACAGAGTCCACGGTTCTTCGAACTGTAAAACACCCTCCGCAGGTAATGATTCGGGAAGTGATTAGTGAAGACGAACCCGGCCCTTTGTATTTTGTAGAAGGTACAATGCGTCAAAAGCAGTACATAAATGGGTTAAAAAACACGTTATTACCGTATTTTAAGCCAGGACGTCGCATACCGACAGGGCGTATATTTATGCAAGATAATGCTCCTTGCCATGTGGCAAAAAAGGTTAAGAAATTCTTTGAAGACAATCACATACCTCTTTTACGTTGGCCCGGAAATTCACCGGACCTCAATCCCATCGAGAACGTATGGAATCGACTAAAGAGTAAGGTATATGAAAGAGAAAACTCAACAAAGGAAATATTAATGAAGAATATAAAGGATGTATGGGAGAACGATGAAGATACAAAAGAGACAATCATATCTTGCATTGAAAGTATGCCCCGAAGAATTAAGGGTGTTATTAATAATCATGGGTTATGGACTAAATATTAATTACTTATTTAATATTTACATATGTTACATATTTTTACAATATATTTTATAAATAAAAAATATAGTACATGTATAGTTCATATTTTATTATGAAGAAACTATAAAATATTGAGTGTTTCAAGTAATTTGGCCAGGGACTGTAATATCCAGTACTTACAGTAAAATATCCTCGCAACATGAAGGGCATTGGACTTTGATGAAATATCATGTATATCTTTTCGATAGGCTTTAAGCCATTTTGTTCGGCGATTGCCATCAATCTAACAAATATGTTATTAGGCGTTTTTACCGTCGTACATTTGCAAAGTGGCATCAGGAAGTACTTAAAGTATTTTTGACTATTTTCTTCCATACTAAAAGCTTAAAACTTACAATATGTCGCAAAACAACTGTCAAAAACAACACAAACAATAAGGATATAGTGGAATATCGGCACCACGTCGGCATAGTCAGGCACGTCGGAAAGTTGGCGAGGCAAAACGTTACCTCCGGTATAAAAGGCCTAACAGCTCTGACGTCAGCAGGCTATGACGTATATTGGTTTAGGTAAACGGCCAGCCATATTTATCGTCCTGACGTTTACACGTTCAAACCGTTTCTTGCGTTTTGAATTGGTTTATAGAAATTATATTGGCTTTATTAAAAAAAAATATTGTAGTGATATTTCCGTACTTTGTTGGTGATACCTGTAATGTTTTTCTAGTGTTGTATAAGCGATAAAACTTTTCTGGAACGATAAAAGCGTGATTCGGGCGGTCTACTTATAGTATTGTGGCGTCGGCTGTTTTCCAACAATATATACTAAGGTTTGTGAATTACACTTTGTAAAAGAAGATATTATTTATTTTCCAACAGCTACATTTTCAAGGGCCGGTGAAACTATAACTGCAAATTTAAAAAATCCTACGCTTAAAAAAGGTGCTATTCCAACTCAATTCCCCAACTATCCGTTGTATTCTTACGTTATATTTAACAAAATTATTTTTGAACACGAAGAAATGTTTTTAATACAATATATTTTCCGTTTTAATACAATATACTTTAAATTATATCATCCAAAATAGCCATTTGGCTATCGATATATGTAAATGTTATATTCGCGGCAGTGAACGTATTGCAACAATTATAATAACTTGTTCTACAAATACCCTACTTAAAAACGATTGTGGGAAAAGTAATGATAGATTTCAACCTTAGTTTCGTCCAAATACATGTACAATTACAAATAATAACAATTAGTCGATTAAATATCAACCACAAATACATCTTTCACGAAAACGGTGCTCGGTTACGCGTTTGTTTTTTTGCTTTGAAAGTTTGTTTTTCCAAAATAAAATCGAATGGGATGCGAAGAAGAGCTCAGTTGACGACTGGCATCCTCTTTAAACCGGAAGCCCTTCAAAACTTAAAAAAGAAATGCAAAAAACGATTCCTTTACCGCTTAGGCTAATATCGTGCATGGCGATACATCGCCTAAACAGCGCGACGTTATCGAAGAGCTGTCAGGCCTTCTAGTTACGGTGGTAATGGTTGAAGCCTTGTCGTCTCGGTGGTAACGGACAAAATCATATGCTATGACGTCAGTCGGCTTGGGGCGCTTTGGAGGTCATTTGAAATGCTTTCGGAACGCACGAAACTTCAAACATTTTTACCAAGTTATTATTGGTTTTTAAGGGATAATACTTGGGGAATACTTTTTTTAGACAAAATAAAATGATATTATTGATACAAAAAAAATGGCAAGTACCCTAGTATCATCAGTACCGCAGCCTTTTCACAAAAAACTTTCTTCAGCCGATACGATTAATATCGCTGCAGACCCTCATGGCACTTCATCATTTCGAAAATCTCCTCCGGCCATTAATAACTGTGAATATCGCCTCGTTTAAAAGCTCTTCGTAAGGTAACGCCCGTAACGCAATAATTTTCGAGCAAAAGGAAGATAGCGGAAGAGACCACGCGGCGATGGCTGTGGCTAGCTGGCCTTTTTCCGCATGTGCGTAATTTCCCGAACGCCCGGAGTTCTTTTATGAACGTGGGCGTCCTCCGGCGTGAGATATTGGACAGTTACAGGCTATTGTGGCGAGCCGGGCACCGCTCTTAGCTACTCTACGCGGACCGATATTTTCTCTTCTACTTTCCCCTGATAGTCGCCGCTCGTGGTCTTCGCTACGGTCGACGTCTACGTTAGGCGGAGGTATTTCATCGCCTCGATATTTTACTTACCCTTTTGGGACGACCGGCGAGAGTAGAAGAACTCTGCTATAGCGAGATGCTCAAGGCGTATATTTACGCCGGAAATGGTGCTGGGGGTGGCGGTGAATAGCCGAAGCTACGGTACGTATCCGACTTATTTCTGTACGGGGGATATTTTTACGAAATACCTTCTAAACTGAGTATACGCGATGTTAGCAAAGGTTTGCCATCAAATATTAAGTAAAAATTTATCTACCACGTAGTTATTTATTATTGTATTTTCTTACTCCTATAATCTTAATTTTAATATTTCTTTTTAATTTTTTAATACGTAAGTTGAACGAAAAATTAAGTTTTAATGAAAACATAGTGATAATATCCTGAATACACCACATACCGAATTCATTAATTTGCAACAACTGGTTGGATCGATCGTGGAATACTATGCTCAACCGCGATACTGCACGCAGAGAAATGGTTTTTTTTGCAAAAATTAGTCTCTATTCAAGAAGATATTTTTATTTCAAGCCTGTAAAAATGTATAATATAAGAAAATAATTTCCTTGAAATGTTGGCAAAAAACAAGAAAATATATGATAGGGTACAGAAAATTAAATGTAATCGAAGTTGGACCCTCTACATTCGTCGATGGCATAGTGGCGGTCGCAAGAAGCGCAAAAGAAGGAGAAGAAATATAGTGAATTACATGATTACACATATTTATACTAAATCTCTGGCGCGATACGAGTCTGTTGTACGACAGACTTGATTAAGCGGCATGAGGCCTGTGTCGGGGCAGGAGGAAGACAATTTGAACAACATTTATAATTTATTATCTATTATTAGTTTTATCATATGAGTAGAGCCCGGTAACAGGGAGCCGTGCCATAGCGGTACCTGCCTAGTATACAAAACAAATAGTAAGAAAATAAAAAAAAGTAACAGAACTAATACATAATTATAATATGTGAAAAGTAGTGAAACACTCATCCTATTAAGCAGCCTTGGCTACGGAACAGTAAAACTAGAAGCACCATTATCAATGTTAACATCACATGGATAATAGTGGCAAAAAGTTGACACCATTAGATGTGTTTCCACAGTTGTTTCAGTGAGCGATGTTCGCCGTGATGAGAAAATGAGTTTATATTTTGAAAAGGAGCGTTCAACATCTACCGATGCTATACATGCATGATTAAAATACTCTTTGTACTTAGTCAGTGGATTATTCGATACACCATCACAAATTTCTTTTAGTGTGCTAAAATCGGGATCTTTCTGTAGCACACTCTCGAACTTTTCTAAAACGCGATTATATTTTGCGTCATGTATAGTCGTAGCTGTGTATGCACTCTGTCCATAATTTGCAGAGACTCCAATAATGATAACGATCTATTTTGTAATTGGTCTATTGAGTCAGCTAATCCTTTATAGTAGCTACGAATATTTTTTAAATCTGTTTCAACGGAAATATCTTGAAATTTCGACTGGCTCTCCTCAGCTTCGGCAGGATTCAATTGTGCAACAACAGCTTTTACTATTTTTAAATGTTCAGCATAATAAAAAGCTGCCTACAACCATGTTCCCCAACGTGTAAGAATTGGCTTCGGTGGTTGACGAATACCAGGACACTCTGTGTGAAATGATCGCAGGCGTTTGGGAGATTTCAAGAATACTTTTTTTGTGCTTGCTATTAATGCATCTACCTCGGGAGAGCACTGTCGAATGGTTCCTGCCACAAGATGTAAAGCATGCACTTTACACGTAACATGTAAACACTTGCAACCATGTTCAAGAAGAGAACGGCCTACCGAACGCATTATCGCTGCGCCATCGCTCATAAAATTGAAATTTTTCCAACGTACTAAGTGCAACCTTCGTAATTACTACAGCAGTACATTCTTGTAGTCTTCGGCTAGCTAGTAACAGTGATAATGTTGGTTTACTAGGGTCTAGTATGCGTACCATAATATTTACAATTGAATTTTTTTTACGGTCTGTTGCCTCGTCAACACATAACCAAAGAAACTGTTTTTTTCAATATGCGTTTCATTTTCTTTTCCACGTCGTCGCGTACAAATGCAACATGCTTACGTGCCGTTTTCTCCGTTGGCAACCGCAACTCGGGATTGTATTTGTCCCAAAAGTCCTTAAACGGTTGTTTATCGAGTAACCCTAGTGGCAAATTACAGTTTATCAACATAAGAATTACATTAAAAAAAAATGCACTTCTCGGTGGCATGCCCAATTTTCGTTTTCTATGCTGTGCGGAATTTACGTGTCTTGTACAGTTCCACTTCTTATTTGGCATCAAATGTATTTTGCACACTTTACAAACTATCTTACTCCCGTTGTAAAACAAATCGGGAAAGTCAGAAATAAATTTATTTACTATGTCTTGAAAGGGTCGTTTTTAAGCCTTCGACATGTTCACTAAAAACTACAGTTAATAACTACGTCTGTATCAGTAAAATCAAAACGCACTACACTAAATAATAATTACAATTAATAACTACGTCTATATCAATAAAATCAACACGCCCTATCCGCTATCCAATGCTAAACTGAACTGAGTGATGATGATTTGTCGTGTCGTATCATAATCGACCAGACCTCCCCGCCCACCTAAACACAGTCACACCGCCGCTGCTATTGCTCTCCATATGCATATTGCATCTACATATGAGATATTTTTTTTGGTTTTTTAAATTTGTATTTCTGCTATTAAGTTTATCTTTTAAATATACTTTGATTTATTATAATTATGTATATTGTAATAAAGTTGTTATACAAATTAAGTGGTTGTTCAATTAAAAAAAAATCATAGAAGGAGTGATAAAAGTTGAATAACTTTAAAACGCCGCAAAGTAAATAAGTAAGTGGCACATGGTTCTAAAACGAAAAGGAAAGGGAGTCAAAATTTAATAAAAAATGGCGTGCCATTAAAAAAAATATTTTCATTAGGCAATTTGTGGACCACCTGTATGTATTAATACCATAAGACGCATTTGGAAGCGTATTTCCTACCACAAAATTTCTTTTTAAAAAATAATCTATCCATTTAAATAACCATCATATTGACTATGCAACAAAATCTGAGATACCCGGTATTATGGAGCAAAATATAAGAGGCTCGATGAAGAAAACCATTCTTGCAAAGGGGTTGATGCAAGAAACAGGTTGGGAACCCCTGTTCTAAACTATAACTAAAACCTGTTCTTAGAAGTTGTTCAGTGTAATGGTTAAACTATAAAATAAAATTATTCTTGATTTTTCATTTATTTATATGTGTTTATCGTTAGAAAACCTTGCTATACCTTCAGAATGTATTAAGCATCCCTATGCTAACTTTTTTAATATTCTCTACGTACGTAGTACGTATGTACTATATATCGTATACCAACATCAACATCTCGCATCTGTTTACGTTTCGTAACAATGATTAATCTGCCGAATTCGAACTTCTAGCGGAAGATGCATAAATCACATTAACCTAAATTTAGGCACCATACATTTTTGTATTCGGTCACTGCCGCTGGTGTTCCTATTCTGTCACGTCGATAAATATTTTAAACGATCTCGATCACTCGGTTATATCGATATCATCTTCTCTCTCTTTGCCTCTCTACAACACCTTAGTTCCTTCCATATTTGAACGCGGAGATGCCGTGAATTTTTATCAGATGATTTCGGCTGGATATTCAGTCAGTTCGGTTACATTTTCCCATAGCGCGCATAGAATGGAGAGATGACGTCGTATGTGTGTATATAGGTATTATGGCCAGTCGGTGCATTGAACTGGATAGAAATTACTTGCTACCGTAGAGAAAGAGACGGGAATAGGAATGTTGCGAGTCGTTCGTCGACCACTCCCGACTTGGAAGGTTTCCAAACGTAAGAAGTCGTAAAAACTACCGTGCGGAAATCGGCCGCGTTTACCCGGAGTTTAGCCAATGTTCATTTCGGGATTTTTTTGACCGAACGCTCTCGCAGATTACCCTACTTCCAGCGGAGACGTCTCGTGCTGCAGAGCTGCGTTCAGAACGTGCATTTCCTGTTTGTCTTCCCGTTCATTGTTTGCATTCGCTCGCTTCTTTTGGCGGTCGCTTATTTTCGCTGATGGATCTAAGAGGGGGAATTTAGATGTTTACTACTTAAATACGAAATATGGCGGATTTCTGAAGTAAAAAATGTATAGTAGAGTGTGTGGGAGAATGATAATTCCTTCCCTGAATTTAGCAAAATTAGTGTCAGCGCGATTGTGACAATGTTAAGTATCAAAATATCTAATTGCTTATAGATGGTCCATGTTGTGAAGTTTGTAAATGTTAAAATAAAACTACAAAAATCCTCTACGCTCCTTACAAAAATGTTTCTATTTACTTTGAGGCTAGTTTCGACATTTATGCCATAATTAGCCAGAATCTAAGTATAATACATAAATATAACAGTCAAATATTAAAAACAAAGTATAAATTACTTATTGTATGATTAATAGATACATTATTCTTATTCTTAAGAATGTCCAACATAGGCATTATATAAAAAATTCCACGATCTTAATCCCGGCAGCAACCCGCGATAAGAAACTTGTGAAGCTTCCCTTCCGCAGAATATCGAAAGGTATTAGTAAAGTCTGTAGGGGGCGAGATATGAACGTATGTTTCGCGAAATACACACCTTCTTGGCAATCCGAAAGATAGACCGGACATGAATGAAAGGTCGGGAATTTATAAAATTGCATATAGTGACTGTGGTAAAACCTATATTGATCAAACGAAACGGGCGATAGGCATCAAATTCAATGATCACATCAGGTGTTACAGATACGGGAAGATTGAATCGCCAAGTGTAGCACAACACATAGACGAAACCGGGCATATTAAATTAGAAAACCTGAAATTGGTTAAGGACGTAACTTTGCCGAGGAAATTAGACGCTTATGAAACTATTTACATAACAAGGAACAGAAATTTGATGATTTTGAATAAAGAGAACGGACCGCTGTACTACTCAAGTCTTTTTAATTTGCTAGGGTAAGGCGGACACATGTTCTACATTTCGTGTTATAATGACAAGAGACCCTTTCGTTATTCGCTATTCTTTTTTGTGTGATCATAGAATCTATTGGTCTGAGAACTCAATGAAGTTCAGGGGGTTTTAAAGGGTGGTTATTATAGTACTATACGAACATATTATTTTACTTTAGGAATTTTACAGATCACAAGAAAAAACCTATCTAATATAAACGTTGTACCCTTTCTGCATCCTTCTTCATCACCAATAACATCTTTATCTTCAGTACAGGGCCGGCGTAATAATACCCATTTCAATAAAGCACCTTAAGTGTTCATCAGCTTCGAGCGCAAGGGACTAATCGGCTTCCACCATCAACATCTCGCCGAAGCTACCGTCCAACCCATAGGCTTCCATCCACCGCCATCAATTAATTATGCCTTGTCATCGCTTGACATATTTATATTTTGCGCTAAATTATATTACGATCAACTTCGCCGGCAAAAAATAACGAGCTATAGTAGTACGTAGCTGTATCTAGCACTGCCCGCGTCACGATACTCTGCAAAAAACGTGTGACACATTGATAAATTACCCGGCGGTGTTTTATCGAAAACGAACGTGGAAAGAAGGTAAGTTGCGAGTAGGTCCAAGTGTATTTAGTGCTCGCTGTTTACGTATCTCGTGGAGCGTAGTTGGTTAGCTGTAACTATAACCTATAAATTAGCCAATTAAAATTGATATGGGCAGTGAAGGTGATCGTGGCATTACGCTACCGTTAGACGAGGATGACAGACTAATGGAAGTGGCTTGAAGTATTTCAGATAGAAGCAAGATCGAATAACGAGGTGATGAATATAGATTTTTCGTGATTTTGAATAGTAGCAAGCAGAAATTTTGTTTCTGCAGAAAGTTGCGTCAATATTGTAGGACGTTTCTTCTATAATATTAAGAGAGGGAAATGTACGAGATCATCTAATTCCATTGTTGGCGTAACTTTACACGGATAACCAAGATCTAGATTTACGCAACCAAAGGATATAGTTTTAATATGATGGAGCCTTTCCTCATTATATAAGAGATGTCCCTCAATATCTTGATGACGCTTCCAAACGAATGGATGGGAAGGAAAGGGCCTTGAATAGTTGGTTTTTAACTACGGATAAAAATCGGAGTGTGCCTTCTTCTCGGATGAGGAGGTAAAACCGTAGGCCAAGTGTCGATACGATGTTTGGCACACTAAAAATCTCTATCAAAGGTTGGAACACGTCTGGATTCGGCAAAATTCTAGTGGTATCAGCTAATGATCAATAGTAATCGAATTTTATTATCGTTTAGGGACCTGCCAAGACGACCAAGGGCGACAGGTTGTTAACAAAAATGTTACCGTTTAAAAATATACTCGATAACATCGGGATTTTTCATGGTTATTGGAAAAAATATTTACGTCACTAAAATATAGCTTTTCTTTTAAAAACCATTTCGCTCAGAAATCGTTATTTATATTTTTGCTTCGGTCTTTCCTGACTTTTTGAACATACTGTCTATTTTTTTTTTGTATATCGATGTTATTTACAAAAAAAACCTCTGTTTCAAAATATTTGTCTTTATATATTCCACAAAATATAAATGTGTTACAGAAGGAAACATTGTATTTTTGGGAATATTAATGTAATTCTGAAAATTTAATTTGCCCTCAATCCTCTGACAAACAGCAATGCCTCCATAACTGATCCAATCCCACACATTCACTGAGAAAGAGCCAAAAGAATTTTGGTACTATTTGGTATATACACTCCAAATTTTGAAATAGTTGTTAACCGAAATATTTTCTCCACCTTAAAAATAATCTTTTTTCCAAAAACCTAAGTCTTTATAGATATAATATAAAGAAAATAATAATCTGGCCAATTTCTGTTGTACACTAAGGAGCGGTTTATCAGCAGTAGCTCTATATTTCATTCTGATTGATTAATACTTCTGCTAAGTGTCGAGTGAGATCCAGGAAAGTTTAATAATGATATTGGCACCCATGGCAGCTGAAAATAGATTTTCTCTTGAAAATATTTAATAAATCAGTATCTTGTGCAAAACTAGAGGTTTTGGAACTACCAATCTCGCGAACGTCCTTATTTCATTCCTTTATAGCAAACACTGCATTTTTATTAAGATTAAAATGTCACGCAGTTGCTCGTATGGACCATTGAACTTGAATTTTACCCAGAATTTAGGCTTTCAAAACCATATTACGTCGACGAAGCATTACTACTACTTCAATAATCAAGTACTGCACAACATTTGTTCATTTACGATTGATACTGACAGACTATTTGACATAATTTTTTTTAATTGACATATTTTATAAAAGCAACTGCTATATATCACACAATAACATAGCAGATGTCGCTACCACATTACGTCAAGCTGGATTGATAGATTGGCAAGATTGGACTATGGTAATGTTATTCTTCTTGCTATATCTTTCATTTACGATTCCAACAGTATATTCTGCGAAAAGCAAAGAAAAGCCCATCGAGAGTGCACCGTACAGTGTCAGCTTTCTTTACGGAGGTAAACATTATTGTAGCGGATCTTACGTTGACAACCAATGGGTCATAACCGCGGCCCTTTGTATCGTAATTAAGCGGATCAAGAAAACCGAGGTGCGTATGGGCGGAGCCGCCTGGGACACGGGGGGTGAGGTACGACACATCAAGAAAGTAATACAACACCCGTTGAAAGCACCCATCAAGCCCAATGCAACCGCCTCAAACGCCAGCGTGGAGGTGTTGAACAACATCGGCCTGGTGAAATTGAAGGAACCGTTCACATTAGGGAATAGCATCAAGACTATAGAGATGAAACTAGAACACCAAAATTATAAAGGCAGCAAAGTAGAGGTTATAGGTTATGGAAGGTTATGCGACAAAGACGCAACCTCTAAGACACTCGATTCGTTCACGTTCAATGTGGCTAGAGACGATGATTACGTCTTGTTTCCACCGTGGGATCTTGAACGGAAACCGGCTGTTGGTTGTCACGGGGATTCTGGAGGTCCGATTGTCGCCGGTGGAAAACTGGTCGGTGTCGTAGTTTGCGGTAACGATTGCGGACCGAAGCAGTCATTATTGGACACGGCTTTTCTTAAGATAAGTCCTCACAGTGTCTGGATCAAGAAGAAGATTGCAGAAAATGAGCAAGAACCGTGTGCCGTTCCAAGAAAATCACTCCTAGTTATTTTATTTTCAGTTATATTGTTACTAAAGTAGATCCAAATAAATTTACAGTTATTTCTTCGTTTAGAAACAAATGAATTCTGCTGTAAGCAAGAAAAAAAAGTCTTGATTAATACGTACTTCCTAATTGTTTTAATATTTTACTAAATTTTTCTCATGCAATCGGTTTCAATAAAACGTTATAACAGTTTCTTATATACTGAAGAGTTGTAAATTTTATATCGTCGAACACAGTTGTCATTTCAGTATGTATAGTGTATTCTTTTTCAATAGCTCAAAATAATTAATTTAACTCCAGCCAACGACAAACGTGGTGGAACGGTGAAGTTACTTCTCTTAAGTTAATTTTCCTATTTTCGTAACTCTTCAAAATTAATGAAAAATGTTTCTATGACAAATAACAGTGTAAATTCAGAGGTATTTCTAGCATAATTTCATAAATTAAATTATGTTTCGTCATATTTTTGTCAAAAACGTCGGTAAGATTTATTATTATTAGGTTGTCAGTGGAATTTTGTAGCATAGAATAGCATATTTGAGTCGTCTAGTAGCGTCACTACATTCATTTCGTCATGCTACCCTTAAAAGTCTAATCATCGTCAATTTGTATTTGAAAAGGAATTATGAAAATTTGCTGTGTCGGGTTGCACAAAACACTAATTCATTAATCGAATTAATAGATAAACATTAATTTATAACTCTAGACCAACCTTTGTTATAGTATGGACTCTAAACTGAACTGGAATTTACATTTACAATAAATGGACAACAAATGTAAGAAGCTGTTAACGACAGTCCGTAGAACACTTTGGAAAACATGACGACTCAAACCACATACAACGTACTGGCTGTACATTACGGTGGTAAGACCCGTGATAACTTATGGTTGCCTGGTTTGGTGGCATAAGATCACACAGAAGCATGCGATAACTAATTTCACAAGAATTCAGAGACTTGCATGCCTGTGTATAACTGGAGCCATTAAAAGTACCTCAACGGCTGCTATGGAATGGTAAATCTACCTCCTCTTGACATCCATATCGGAGGAGAAGCTACAATGGGAGCATACAGACTGGAAAACACTAGCAATTGGAGAACCCACAGCGGGTCGGGGCACATCACAATGGAAACAATAATAATAACAAACCCTATCTTTGATATGGGTAGCGACATAACAATCTCAAATATCTGCTATGATAAACCTAGATTAAAGTATTCTGAAGCTATTCCGATCACTACTCATCGCACCAAAAGTGATTCTTTTCATTAGTTAACACAAGACACTGTTTCCTCCTTTTCAAATAAGATTTGTGTTTCTAGCATTGTTTAACTAGATTTGTTTCTACTGCAAGGAATGCTACTGAAAACGTGCTAATCCTATATAAATTTGTTTGTACAATTTGCAACAACTGTTACGGAAATTTCCTTGCGAGAAACAATTCCTTCGTTTCACTTTTAACTAAATCGTTAAATTACCCGCCCGATTCCACATTATTTAACCACTCCGCCTTCGCCTGTTCCCCCTTAAACAGCCCTCTAAACTACGAAAGGTTGTCTGTCCGAAAAACGCGCGCGTGGAATAGAGGTAATTGTATCTGTAATGAAGTGGCTCCGATAAGATGTAGTGCACAATGGTATTTCGGCATTACATTGAACAGAAAATAGATACGTACAGGCCGATTTGCCCACCGCACTCGGGTTAGTCTGCAGCTTTTAAAGTAGTACGCCTACGCTTCTTCGCGAGCTCCCTGAAATTAATGGACTAAGTTTGATGATGAATGCACTTTTTCCTTTTTCCCTTACCAGCTCGCATCGCTGCCGTTATTGTTGTTGTTTTCTCGTTGCTGTTTGCCTTGTTGTTGTTATTGTTGCTCGGAACCCGCCTGAGTTATTAAACTTTGCGAAATGATTTATTTCTGTTTTCCAGTTTTATTTGTAAGCTCTTCCTACGCCTTTTCCGCAATTGCACGGGAGGTTTCCCTGAGGAAGCGATATTGATTTTCTTTATTTCATTCTGTTAACGTGGTATAAATGCTAATAAATACAATTCGTAGAAATTATAGTTTTATAAGAAAAAATATATAATGCTTTTGTACAGTGGCGGAATTAGCACCTTTGGCGCTTTCCTGCAAATGTCCAACATTGCGTCCCCAACCCCGTCATAACTAAAGCGTGACAAACGTTTGCACCCGCAGAGGCGCCGTGAAAGGAGCTGCGTTTACTACGTACATACAAGGAATCGAGTGGACGTTCGGTTATTATCGGTTGATCGGTGAACGTGTACTATTTATAATGTTCGAGAAACTAGCGGAACCGTCCGGGGCGTGCCGTGCAAAAGTAGACACAGTATTAATAAAAAAATAATAGGTTGTTACCTTTTATTGACGTATCGATGACCACTGCGGTAATGTGCGACTGCCACAACGGAATACTGTTTCTTAAATTCAATACATGCCGTTTACTTTTAATATGACTTCTACATTCAAATGTTGTGCGAGCTAGCAACCCTACACCGCAAAATTTGCAACGAATGTGCGAACCTGTAAATTCCAAAGAGGTACATCAGGCTTACGTCCCATGTTTTCGAAAACACACAATGAGAATCCGATAAATAACCGAACGACCCAACTCCTCAATGTCTACCGCATTACTGAACTCTGCATCCATATACGTACCTGCAGCCCCCCGTACAGGCGTTTCTGCTTATGTAGTTATTTAAAATGTCATCCAACTTTAGAGATATCCAAGTTAGTTATGACCGTTAGGAAACAATCTAGCATGTTGATTCTGGTTCACAGTAATGACATCAGCATACATACAATAGTGGCAAGAATTTGCTTCAGAAAGGCGTTATCTTGTTAAATATGTTTCTATTGGGCAATCTTTGTAGGTGTGTTGTTTGCTTCATTTGAATTGTCACTCTTAATCTTTGTCGTCTCTTTGCTTTAGAACATCACAAATCAGAATACTTCATTAATTTGTCTTCTTGACATAACCTGCATATGAATTCTCTTTTTAAATCATCCACTTGCTCAAGTTGTTTCTAAAATACCACAGCACTAATCGCATGTAATTTGATTTCTGTTGAAAGACTATGAGTTGCTTTACGAAATTAGTAATTATCTTAGAGTAGCTCCTAGTTCCAGAGTCGCTAGACAGAGAAGATTATTTTGCCAATCACTTCGCAGTGTCATTCTCTGCTATATTTCTAGTATGTTTTTAGTTTGGCATACATACTAGTTCGACCTTGAGATGGCTATCTTTTTGATTTTCTAAAGCTGAATTCACGAGGTAAGCCAGTTTATCGCGAGGCAACGTGGTCCAGACTACGAGAGGCAAACACCCCGAGGTACCTTTGATGCGCCGCCAAAAATTGACTGGCATTGGCTCATCTCAGGCAGAAACCGTCGCGAAGCAAGTCCACTTTTGGCAAGGCAGCCTCGCGAAGTGTGAATTCAGCTTGAGTCCAACCAATAAGACAATGTGTGACAAGAACACGTATTTTCTAAACCCTGCGTCCTATTCCATATTATTTATTTTTACAGAAAAGGAATAAAAGATTTTTTAACAAAATCAGTGCACCATTTCTCGCCTTAAAATATCTTCCATTATGAACTACATTATAATACTTACATTCAAAAAGACAAGTTAATTCTTACTTACAACCATTTTCACGTTACTACCATTCCCAAAAATTAATACTTCCCATTGTCTGGAGATGTTACAAATTTCTGAGTAAAAAGTGATCTGTTAGATTCCAAAATTTTGTTAACGATTCCAAAAAGTTGAGGGCAGCTATTAAATCCTAAAATTCGACTGCACCAACAAAATTAAGTATGTTCAATAAATCTTTCGCAACATCACGATAAAATTGTCCTGAAAATTCTTCTAAACAATACAATCACCTCGTTTCGAACGCTATAACCGTCCACCGCCTATTTTTAAGCTATAAAATCCCAATAGCGGACCTCGACTTTTTTATTGTTGTTTTGACGGTGCCCTATTATTACGATATTACGACTCTCGTTCCAAATTATTTTCAAATTTTTATCACACGATTCGTCCGGGGTCAAAAAACCAATGAAAAGTACATATACACACGCACACATTTACAGAAAGTTGTACACGAAGCACCATACTCTTGATACTGGGTGGGTGTATAATTTATAGCATTTAGCGAAGTAATAAAATTGGCCAGTATTATCGTTCGGGCTGTGTATATTGCGCGAAGTCGGAGACCTGTTTTTTTTGCGAAATATCGCGAAAATTAATACTAATATAATAGCTCGTTATCCCGAAAATAGGTATGTACGTCTGGAACCTAAAGCTTATGTAGGTAAATCATTGCAGAGCAAGAAAAACAGAGAATAATTGCGTATATAACAAAGGTATTTTTTCGAACCTTCTGCAGAATATACCCCATAGGCACCGGTATGGTATTATATGTTATAATTTGACGTATTTGCTGTAACTATAGAAAAAGAGATGGTGTGATCAAGTTGAAGTGATTTCGTAGAGGATTCCATTGATTGTCGTTTCGATTCAGGGGTTTCATAAGCGACTCAAGCCTCATCCCCGGTCACTATCTTGCTTAAAAAATCATCACCATCTTTGTAGTAACGTGTCAAAAAATCAAGCGCACTACCCTGACGCTGTTCTTTGTGTTGCTCTGTAAGAGTTTTCGGCACCCAACAAGCACACGGTTTTTGAAAATTCAGTTTTTCAGAAACAATTTTATAAAGAAGCGCTCTTGACATTTGCGGAAATTTCATAGAATGATCAGATATTGTAATCTTACGATTTTCATTTACGAGTTCTTCAACTGCACGAACCAGTTCTTCATTGATCACGTCCTTCATTAAACTGTCGAACCCATCTCCTTACCATTGAATCACTCATCGTATTTTCTCCGTAAACCTCGCAAATTTGTCGATGAATGTCGACTGCTTTTGTGTTCTTCGCATTCGAAAAACGAAATACAGATCTAAGCTCATAAGTGGCGGAATTTTCAATCAACTTCGTCATTCTCACAAGCACTGTAAACTGCAAACAATAAATAGCAATCTTGAAATGGCGTCATCTCCTTCTCCTTAACTCAAAGCAACTATCGCGCATGCGCCGAACCGCGATTTCAGCGCTGCCGCGGCAATAAATACAAACGGAACTTATTTCCTGAACGTGCCTCGTATAAATATCATCAAAAGGTTATATTTTCTATAAATTCATCTTGCATTCTTTTCAGTTTTTTTCAAATTTATGGATTAATTTTCCAAACACTCATATAATTAGGAGATAATCTATGTAAAACGTATAATTTTCCACATTTATGGACTATTTTATATCTAAAACTATCTAAAACTTATCCATAGCCAACTCGATATTGACATAGTATTCGATGAACTGCGTCTGTCAAAAGTTGATTGACGACCTAAAACGTCCTTTTTTCCTTTGTCGTCAACTACGAAACTAACTTTTTACCCGTTTCGCTATCAGTTAAGTTCCATTCCTTTCTTTCATGGTTTCATGGTTCTCGAACGATGATGCCAGCAATTTCGTCTTGCAAAAATATATATCGCTGCTAGGTACCCGAATTTCAAACAACCTTTTCCTTCCTTGAAGTTTAAATATCATTTGTTTAAAGGGCGCAGTTTGACGTATATATAGAATATGTAGGTATGTATTTATAGCCGAATGCTGATGTAGATACCGCGAGGTTGATCGTTTTTTGTTTCAGCGGTTTGTTTTCTATTATCGATAGCTTTAGTTTAAGGAAAAAAATAAAATCTGAAAGAAGTGATATATAATTTATAGATCTGTATACAATTCAATCATTTCCCAGAATCCATTACATCCCTCTAAAATGTTTCAAGAAAAAAATAATTTAATTGTAATAAAGTAAACTTACATGACGTAGAAAACTATACAATGCAATCCTTTTATCTTTGAAAAGTCTTTCAATCAATTAATTTTCTTTTCAAATTGAACATATAATTGAACTAAAAAATATCATATTTGATATTGAATATTTTAGTTTGTTACTATATATTGAAATTGCACCATTATTAAAGACTGTATTGTATCAACATTTTTAAAAATACTTATAAACTTTGAATTTTTCATTTTTACATAAAAAGTTTTGCTTATTTTGGAAAATTTTTAAGATAATCGAAATATTCATTAAATCTACAGGAACATAAGAAAACAATGTCAGGAAACAACTGTCAGTTATTTAATCTTATTAGAAGCTCAGCTATGAAATGTGGATGTTCTGCATTGTTCATAAATTTACTTTAAATATAATAATTTTCTTGGTGAAAATAAAGTTCAGAAGTAGTGCTAGGTCTATTCGTGGAGAGACTGTATAATGGCATAGTATCACAACACAAAGGCTCTTTCATCAAAAGAGTACTTCAAACAGGCCTTCAACAGCATAATGTCGGGCCATATGTGTGACAGCACAGATAAATCTTGCTTAACAAAAATGCAGAAACTCTCCTGTGGACAACTCAATCATCTTCTTGTTCATTGAAAATTTCATTGGATGAAAGGTCTAGTGACCTATATATAAGGAATTTAAATGAATAATAAAAGTGTGTCAATAAAAAATGGGTTGCAGTCTTCGAAAGCATAATCTGTTCACATTTCATCGGTGTCATACAGTTACAAGAGGAAGGGAGATAACCATATGGGGTAGCAAGCAACTCAGTAGCTCTGAATTTTTACGTGCAAATATGTTTTGTTTGGAATGTGAAATCATTTCGACTATCTGATAAGCGAGAAGTGTTTCGATATGAAATAAGTTTATTTTCTTTGGTTTCTCTATATGCACAATGATATTTGACATTCGGATACGGCTGATAAGAATGTGTTTTTTTTTTGGTACTTACGTGGAGCCTTTTGTAGCCCAATGTCAATACACAATAGAACATTTGTGTAATGTTTTTAGGTAGTCTATTTCAAACAGTTCCTAAGTTGGTTATTAAGAAGTCTAATAGATATATACATTCATTAGATCTTATAACACATAATTGTATTTGTTTTTCCAAACCTAGCAAGACAAAAAAGCAAGCATTGTGGTGAATATTTGACATTGGTAATGTCAAAAACTGTAACGTTAATATTACTGACGATTACTGTAGAAGATATCCTCACGCAACAGTATAACGATCCACTTAACAGAATAGTGGGTGGCAAAGAGGTTGATATAAGCGTTGTGCCGTACACCGTCGCCATTTTGGAAGAGGATCTCTATATTTGTGTCGGTTCCTATATCCGACCTCTTTGGATTTTGACAGCAGCACATTGCATCGAAGACTATCCGCCTCCGGGAATGCACGTGACTAATTTTCACAAGCTCCTTTTACAGATGGGCGCTTCGACGCTGTACGACTCTCGCGCGCAATTCAGAACATCGGTTACTCTGGTTTTACATGAAAAATACAAACGGAGGGAGTATGCCTACGACATAGCGTTGATAAGCATTTCGAAGCGGTTCGTATTAAACGACGATGTTGCTATGATACCTCTAATTACGAAGTACGCGTTCTACGGTGGTCAAACGGCTATAGTAGCCGGTTGGGGATACGAAGCCTTCCTTGGCGATGGACTATCGACGACGATCCAAGCTATAGAGTTGAAACTAGTCTCCAAAACGAAATGCAAGCGGCTGTATAGAGAGGATGGGGAGTTGGTGGCCGATGACGCATTGTGTGCAGGAAGCGCTAAAGACCGTAAGGATGCCTGCCATGGAGATTCAGGTGCCCCTTTGGCATTCCAAAAACCTATGATGCAAATTGGATTGGTGTCTTGGGGTTTCGGCTGTGGAGCCGAATTGCCAGGTGTATACACTGACGTCTATTATCACAGGAAGTGGATTATCAATAACACAAAGCGTTATGTGAACTCAGAACCTTATTGGCGGTACCCCATCTGCAATTATGTATTAATTTTAATGCTGCTAAATGTTATACTTTGATGTAAGAAATGTTAGGTTGTAAGAAATAACTACTGCAGTAATGTTATACTATGTAAATAAAACGACTCTTTTGCAAATTATTTTGTATGTCCCATGTTTAAGAGAAATGCATGGGAAAAAACAGTTACTAGCAAAATTCAGTTTCTGTTTGGTAGTATTCTGAACATTCAAATACTCATGATGATTAGGTTTGGTGTCCACATCAGAACTCATGTGTGTACAAGCGTGTAACCTATTTAACAGTTAACATCAAGATCGAGATTCCATTATGCCACTGTTGTTGGCAAGACTTTTGATAGCAAAAACTGAAATTATTGCTCACTGTGTTCGAAATTCTACGGAGTATGAGATTTATTCAATGAACGGTCTCCAGATGTGAATTCGATAATCTTTCCTCTATGGGATTATTTAAAATTAGTAGTTTATACCAGGTAATCGCATAATTTGAAAGAATTATGCTGGAGAATTTGATAATAAAATGAAATTTAACAAAGGCAATACCGTTTCAAAAACCTGCATGAAGAAAATGTTTATTGTAGATACTAATCAGTGTTAACAAAGCAAAATTTTAACTTCATTGTTTAACACTGGTCGATGCAGGGAATTCAACGTGGACCATGTTGACCTCTTTGTAATGGTTCTTAACTAGCGCCTCTAGCTCTAGCGCATGGTCGAAGTTTTTAGTCTCGCAGATAACTTTGATCACCATGCTGAAGACGTCAGTTAGAATCCAAGTCCTTTCGAGATAAACTCCCTTAACCGAAACTCCAATAGAAGCGATCAGCTTGGTAAGTTCGGCTACGCTACCAGCCTTATCGGTGAGGGTCACGTAAAGTTTAACAAGCCTTCCATCAGCAGCCAAACCGCGTTCAAGAACCCTTCCGAGAACCATAGTATCGATGTTACCACCGGTTAAGACCAAAACGACGTTCTTTCCTTTGAAATCGTTCATTTGTCCCGATAAAACTGGAGCCAGTGCAGTCGCGCCGGCGCCCTCTATGATGACTTTTTCGCTTTCGACCAAGCGCAAGATGGAGACTGCTATGTCTTCCTCTTTAACGATAAGCATCCTATCGAGGAGATCTTTTGCTGTAGCGACTGCGTTAGAACCCACAAGCGGGCACGCCAAACCGTCAGCTATGGTCGACAGCACCTCGGTTTTAACAGGTTTTCCTGCCTTCAAGGCATTGGTGAAGCCCTTGCAATTCTCCGATTCGACTCCGATTACCTTCGTGCATGGTTTTAAGGTTTTGATTGCTACTGATATTCCTGCTATTAATCCTCCGCCACCAACGGGAATCACTACAGCGTTGGCAGTAGGGAGTTGCTCTAATATTTCGATACCTATTGTGCCGGCTCCGGATAAAACGTGAACATGGTCATAGCTATTGATATAGTAACCATTTTTCTCTTTCGCCATCTTAACAGCGTAAACTTTGGCTTCCTGTAGATTTGATCCATGACAAAATACGGTAGCGCCTAGGGATTGGCATTGCTCTGTCTTCATGATAGGAGCTGTTGTTGGCATGACCACTGTAACCGCGATACCCAATTGTTTTCCGTGATAGGATAAGCCCAGGGCGTGATTTCCCGTCGATGCAGTATAGACCCCACTAGTTTTTTTATCTTCAGGCATGTTCATCAGCGCATATCTTGCACCGCGTTCTTTGAAGCTGCCAGTTGGGTGTTGACTCTCCATTTTAAGGTAGATGTTGATGCCAACAAGATCCGAAAGCTTGGATCTCACTAAGGGCGTTTTGGGAAAGACTCCCTCCAATTCTTTTCTTGCTTTCTTAATTTGTTCATAATTGACGATTATTGGATTATCGGGGTTACTGAACGGGTCATCTGCTTCGCGTTCGTATTCACTTCCACCTTGTCCTCTCGCCGATACCCGTCTTCCTGAAGTCAATGTTTCTTCTTCGCATGGACAATTCATATTCATTGCGGTATATTGAAAAATAAATACTGGAATTTAGAAATATTTTACCTGAAATTATTTGAAAATTATGTCAAAATTTTTGACATTTATATGAAGTCTGGTAGCCTAGCAAGTCTGAATGAAATTTTGCGAAAATAATTATAGCTGGAAATTGTTTGAAACTTGTCAAAATATCCGCATTTTCGATGTGTCGATCAGTAATTGCATTTCAAGTCAACATAAATATGGATTGGGTTGTATGGGTTGTAGTTTTTAGTACTTAAGTCTGCATGAACGATTAATGATGAGTTTAATATTACAGAACTATTAACTTTCTTGTAAATTTTCAGTGCGAAAGCAGCCAAGGTTAGATTGGAATCGAGAGGCAACTGTTAATCTTCAATATTTGTGTGCTATTTTAAGCTCATTTCGCTGAGCCGATTTTGATTTTCTGATATTTGGTCAATATAGTGTATGCAGGTAAAATATTTTAATTATTATCGACAAGTTTTGGAGGATAACTTCGCAATTTTATAACTGAATACAATAAGTTCGAATTGTTAGAGGAATCTTTCTAATTTATTGCATATAAAACTTTGCAGTAGCATTCGAAATTCGAAAAATGAAAAGAACTTCTAAAGTACGTCGGCTTTCCATGTACTCAAAGAAAAAAATTGGTCCACGAAAATGTTTTCTCATTTTTGCAAGATAAAATTTAAGACTACATTTAATCAATTCGTGCTGAAAGACAATACACTTACTAATATATTTAAAACTTTAAGGTTTTTAATGTTAACGACTACAGCGCCAGCATATTACGTTGTAATATTGTTTATGCACAGAGGCTTTTAAAATAAAACATGTTCTATGTTTTCAAAGTAAAGAATTGCTTTCTTTGCTACATTAACTTGGCGAAGTGAGTTATTAGGAAAAACAGACAAAAGGTACTACATCTCAGCTTCGCTACAGGCAACCTTTTATATCTTTAATATTTTCTTATTAAACCTGCTCTACCTTCGCTTATTTTTAGTTAAATTTAATATATAGAAGCACGTATAAAACAGCAATTTCTCCGATATTGTTTTATTTACTTTTTCTCCTATGTTATCTTAAATAACTGATTATAATTTAGGGTTTCTTTTTGCGAAAACCACCTCATGGTCTCCAATATTGTAAGTACGATGAGACAAAAGTAGACTTGGATGATTGGCAAACGAGGTAATATCGGTGGTATAAACAAGACCCACTTTCGTACGAGCCGATAAAATGATAATAATGGTAATAAATATGATGCCATAATTTTATAATAGAATTTGAAAAAAAATTAACAATAAAATGATGAATATAAAGACACAAATTTATAAATATTCTGCAAGAATTTTTTAAGATACTAAGGTAACGTCCTTTCTTTAGAAGAAGGGATAGTGTCCAATAGCTCTAGAAGTTTAAACTACTGCTGTCAAATCCAAAAATTTTAAAATCGAATTCGAATTTCGAACCCGGACCAAAACACTCGTAGATGTAGCATGCATTTTTTGATCTCTGAGCACACGCCCCAAATGATTTCATATGTTTTTTTTAGCCGTGCATACAGATGAAAAGAGACAAATTTTCTAAATTAAACGTAAATGTAATTCTTTTGTACTATTACCAAATTATTATGTATTATTGTTTACTTATTTTATTTATTTAATTTATCTTTTACGTTGCCATAATACCCGAGTCAGTTCTATGTTCAATTTGAAACAAAAGACGCATCAAAGCATTGAAGGCTATATTCAGAGCTGGCAGATTTGGCATGAGATAGATACGATTATATACGCAGAATGAAAGAAAATGCATTTCAACTTCCAAATTTCTTCCATGAATTCATATATTATATATATTCAGTATTTTAAAACTCCTAATCTCCATATTGATGTTTAGAGAAGGTTATTAAGTGTCCTATAATTGGGTGTATTTTGTAAGATGTTATGGTCTTGGGAGTCTCCTTTATAGTAAAGATGATTGGTTTTTAAGAAGATTTCCATCATAAAATTAAAAGAAAAGAAAACAAGCTGAAAGTCTGAATCTTTTTTAAATTTATGAAACACAATGAAACAACAAAATAAAGTAGTTTCAAAATTTTCTTCAATTAGTCATTTGAAAGAGCCAATAATTCTCGGAATGTCGAACAATTTTATTAGAAAAAAAGTTAGGAACATAACACAATTTTTTTATATAATTTACTAACTGTATCAACCAACAATTTCTGCAACATTTTACCGAGAAACAATCAAGTAACAAGTGCACTCGAAACAATTAAGGAACTTAAAACAAGTTCCTTTGCAGCAGAAAAGGAAAACATCCGATGTGGAAGATAAAAGCAACTCTTCGATAACAATAACGATCGTTGTGGCAATTTGCCAGGAAAACACATTACAGGGAGAAAGCCACTACCAGCCCTGCTGACAACTATTTCTAAAGTTGTTCAGGCATGAAGTACAACTGTCAGAAGTTATTCCGCATGTGTGGAAACTAAACAATTGTTACTACTACCAGTAATGCTATCGAACAGAAGAACTGTACACAAGTCGGGTATGTATTTTTTTCCTTTATTTTAGTGTCTTTCTTACCGGAACACACTAGCCATTGTAGAGTGGTGCATGCAGCATCGTCTAAATAATTATTGTAACTTTGAATGTAATGTTTTAAGGAAATTAATTTCGGTTTCCGGATATTCTGCCTTCTAAAGAAAGCAAGTTAGTTAAAGTGTAAAATAATTTAGTAACGAATTCGAAAACGTATGTTGATGGTTTCTTCTGGAGTGTAGTTAATTTTTTCATAATACGCAGGGTTCGTGTATGTAAAATATAAACATAGCGTTTATATTGAAATGTCACAATTTGACGTTAGTTTTCTCTTTTCACATTTAATTCTTGTAAAACGTAAATAGTGCGTTAACGGACGAAGAAGTGAAGGGTGCTGTTTTTCTAAAGATTGTGTATTTTTAACACATTGTTACCCTATGTACTCATAAATGGATGGTTTCTTCTCCAAAAAGAATCATTTCAGTGGAGTAATAATACCAACAGAATAATATATTTGTTAAAATAACAGCATACTTTAAACCACAGAAATATTTTGTTAAGCAAATACATATTTATCTAACCTTTTAATGACGATCATTCCCAAAATGGGAACATACTAAAAAAAAATTTATCGAATTAATCATATAATTTGCATAAAGTTATTATAACTAACAGGAAAGTTCACATCTATGTATATTTTAAAACATATAAAAATTTTATGTAAATATGATTAATTCAATAAAAATTAATGTATGTTCCCATTTTGGGAACGTTCGCCATTAAAAGGTGAAGTCAAATAAATTATAAAAAAAATAAATTTGTTTCAAACTGAAGACGTTCTTTGAAAGAAATAACTGTATTGTTGAATCAAACATATTAGGCATATTAAACAGATATATTTTCAAATCAAATAATATTAAAAAAAATATTTCTTTAAATTAATCTTTGCCGCCATTTAAAACTACGATTTGGTTGACTGAATGCATATTTGTTTGAGTCAAGCACTTGTTTTTCTCTGTGTAGTAGGAGAATGATAGGAAAATATTTATAAAAATGTTGGTCATTGTACCATTATTTCATTAATAAGAAAATGAAAAATAAAAAGTAAAAAAAAATAATTGAGAGAGTAATCGACGCATATTTTCCTTTTTATTTCGTTCCGATCAGACAAACCAATCATCAGATATAAATAATTAAAAATTTTTTTTTTTATTTTTTTTTTAATAGAAGACCGGTCAATATTTAGAGCTGAAAATTCGACTGTAGGTTACTTCCGGGGCTCCCAATTTTCAGCGAAAAATCCCCCGAGGCCGGCAATCCACGCTTACTCGACTGTGGCCTTTGCAAAATGTTTCTTTCTGCTATTTTAACCCGAAACATCAAAAACAAATTTATTTGAAAAAAAGACCATAAACATAAAAACATAGAACCCATTACGGTAATCTGCGTTTATTTTCGAAATAACTCATCATCTCGCTACGAATAATGTGGTTTTGATGACACGCGCACATGGGCTAAGGTAATATATTATAAGCTAGGTTATTTTTACGACGCGCAATTTTAGATAACCTTGGCATTGCCGCCGTACACAACTCTGTTCCACCGTTCAATCGCTTAACTAACTCCAGAAATGTTGATTCATAATAATCGGCCGTAGAAAACGTTGGTAAAAGCACGTACATTACGTATCTGTGGGAATTTCAATTCTATTCTGTTATTGTTTTCCGAAAATTTCCCCTCGTTATCCCGGAATATACAGGTACCCCAACCTTCTGGAATTGTAAAAGTGCTCCTATTGTGTAAACAGTAGGAAGCTAATATTTTCTGAGGACATAATACACCTCACAGAGTATCTTCCAAAAATATTTTCGCATATACAGGGCGATCGATAAGTAGTGAACCAGGCATCTACTTTGTTATTTGAAATTGAACACCGGGTATATTATAACATTTTTAGTTTCCCCCTCGAGAAATAAGCCAACAGAATATGGATTTCATATATCACGAACATACTGTATGCACTACCGCTCATAAGTATTTGGGCACCCCAAATTTCAGGGTAAATCATTAAATATTTAAATGGAAATATTAAAATATGTATTTGGTATTTAATATAATATACAACTTTAACAATTAAAATTATTTATTTGACCGAAATTTTAGATTCGTCTGTGGCCTCCTTTACTTTCAATGATTGCGTCGCATAATCTTGCCATTAATTTTAACAATATTTCCTGAGTTAATCGACCCCATGCTGCCTGTAGTTTGTTCCGCATCTCATCTGCTAAAGTTGCAAAAAGTCGATGGGATTCAAGTTCAGGTTTTGGGGTGGCCACTTCATGATTGTTAGTGTCCTTTCCTCTTCCAACTGTTTGAAATATTGCTTGCATAGTTTTGGAGTGTGTTTTGGGTCATTGTTTTGTTGGAATACAAAATTCTGACCTAAAATTCTTACATCAGCGAGTATTGCACTTTCCTCTAAGATGCGTTTGTATTGCTCTTTTCTCATTATGCCTTGAATTTTTACGAGATCACCTGCGGATGTACCAGCAAAACAACCCCAAAACATTAGCGAACCACCGCCGTGTTTGACGGTAGAGATTGTGCACTGCACGTTTACCCACAGATTTTCTTACAAACACTCGTCTTCGCGAACCGAAAATCAAAATTTTAGATTCGTCGGTCCGCAATACCTTGCTCCAATTTCTACCGTCTAATTTCGATCTTCACGCGCCCATTGTAACCTCTTTTTCTCATTAATTTGGCAAAGCAAAGGGCTTTCGCACCGCAACTCATCCGTGAAGGCCGACTTTTTACAGACGGCGTTTAACCGTGGACACGCTAATCGGCTTCGGAAGTACAGTATTTATTTCTACAACGATTTCTGGAGCTGTTTTTCTTCTATTTCGCTTGCTGGACACCATAACTGCAACAGCTTGAGCTGATGTTGTTGCCCTTGGTCTACCGTTTCGTACTTTATTTAGAAAACTGCTACTTTCACGGCATTTTTTAATGTTATAATCAACAGTAGATGGATTTAAATGTAATTTTCTAGCAATTGGACGACTGATTATGCCTACGTTATGTTGTGCTACTGTCAGAGCACGCGGTTCAACACTAATTTCTTTCCTTTTCGGCATGTTTTAAAATATTAAACGAAATTATAGACACTATTCGTTAAGAGATGTTGTCGCTACTAACATGGAACGATAACTGACGGTAATTTAAAAATATTACTTCAAATGACTGTATTATAGCTTCATGATTCATAGTAAAATTACCAGCTGTCACATTTTTCCTGGAATTTCAAGAAATACGATCTTTGTTGTCACTACTACCTGCGCTTTTATGACAGTAATGAATTTAAGTGAATCTTATTGATTATTAGTACACTATTCAATAATGCTGGAATGTATTTCCTAAATACATTCTTTGTATACAAAAATTTAAAATCCAAGGGTGCCCAAACACTTTTGAGCGGTAGTGTATACAGTGTTTTTCAAAAAAGAAGGAACACTTAATAACTTTATTTCAATAAAATTTACGGAAAGACGATTGAAAGCTATACCTAAGTCATTAATTTGAATGAATTATTCCCTACGTATTTTTTCTAGTAAATCTAACCAAATTATATTTTTGTGCGTTTAAAAAAAGTTTATTTTTTGGCAATAATCTTTGTAAATGTCTAATCCAGATTACATCATCTGGTAGTCACCAACACAACCGGTTTTAGAATACAGCTTAAGATCATCTGCGTATAAGGAAAAATGTAGTTAGACCTATTCATTCACTGCAAGATTGCAGTGACAGAAAAAGCGAAATATTCGCGACCCGTGATTGGCTAATAAACGAGGCAAATTCACACACACGAAAAATATTCTATTTAGCAAATGAAATTAAGTTGTATAAAACGAAATATCACCAATGTACACAATATGGAAAGACATCACAGCACTTACCGCAGGACAAGCATTTGTGGAAAGGGTTGCAATGGTACTGAGGAATCCTGCAGAAAAAGGAAAATGTTTAATTGTGTTCTATATTAATAGCGAAGATATTTGCTTTGAAAATGGCCACCTCTTTTTTAAATCAAAGAAAACAGGAGATTGTCATGAAGACATGAACGCCGAAGTGTACACTGAGTGGATGGAAAACTACCTTTCCTTGAAGCAAACCTTGTTACTACAACGGACAATGGTCTACGTCTGTAGATAACCTCATTACATATGTTATCGATCAAATGGTATTAGACAGTGGTGGTACAAGTTTAAGATTGTGATTAAATGAAACATCATGTCGCTGCTAACAACAACACTTTTATTTAAAAGGGTTGTTGTTGATAACCACACTTTTACGTTCACAACGCTGTCAATTTACAATTTGAATTCGCCGCCATTTTTCCACTGGGTAAATTTCTCCGGTGTAACATGGACGCCGATCGTAGCCGAAATCGCGCTATCTACTGCAATCTTAACGTGAATGAACTAGAAATGTGAACTATGGGGACCGCAGACGTTACATTCACAAACTCAGATCTCACCCCATTCATCACAACAGCCTGCGTTGAATCGAAACAATCCATCCGCATCTTTGTTCATCGATTGGTACCACATAAACACGAATTGAATTCTATAAAACGGCACATCGTCGTTTATTTTTGCAGTCATTTCTGTAACTACCGGAACAATTCCCTTCAGAGAACCGTATATAAACAGAATTATTTTTGCGATAAAGGCAGGTCCTCGCATATGACGAATTTCTCCCCGATACGGTAGAGACTGGCAGACGTACATACATATAAACCAACAGACAGTCGGTCAGACGGGTGGATAGACAGACAGATGAAATACGAAAAGTGCAAGAGAGAGACAACGGGAATGAACGTCATCCTTTACGTTTAGACATGTCTGATGCCCGTCTGACCACTTCGCTTTTGCGGTATTATTGTAACGCGCGTGTTTTATATGCTGCGAGGAAACATTTTATTGAATTTGAATTGTAATAATAATGGTAGAATTTGAAAACGAAAAAAGAAAAGGAGCAATGAAAGGTGAAGTAAAAGCATAGTTGTCTTTTATCTCACAGTACTTGTACAAAAATTATTCAATAGAAATACGGGTTTGACTTCCATAAACTTCTAAAAATGCAGACAAAACTATAATTTTGAAACATTCTTGACAAATGCATTACTAAACGAGTGTGAAGGTATTAGAAATATTGTCAATAATAGCAGCGCTCATGCCCTGAACACGGGCGGCTATAGTTACGTAATCAACTAATTGTAAGTTAAATGTTGACATAATATCTCTTAAGCAGCGCATCTGACTAGAATCATTAGAAAAGTTAAGATCTCCACTAAGCCCAATTTTTTTCCTAATTTTAGGCAGTAATTGACTAATGGTAGTTGTAAGTACGTCACTATAGATTAGTATAGATTATTCACTATGGATTATACGTCATAATAGCCCACAGAAGATCTGTAACATGTAACCACATTAACTTTAGTAGCGATTATATTCCATTGTAAGCTACAAACCTCAACATTTTTTTCATCGTTAAATTCTGAAAGATCTAATGGCATAACCGAAAGCCCAGCTTTTGACCAAACTGCAATCTCACCATCTTTAAACCGCTTTCTACAAGTGTACGTAGTAAAATTATAACCCTTAAGTCGATAAGCATTATTCGTTAGCACATGTTTCAGAGAGACAAATAAATTTTAAATCTTGTAAGTCACCCGTAACCAAGTGCAAAATCTTGCTGTTGTTCAAATATTACTTTCAAAAACAAAATATGCGGATTCAATAAATGCAATTCATCTAGATTTGATGTAAAAAATTAGTATTAATAGCACTAGCAACATTAGAATTGTCTTTAGATACATGACTACATAACACAACAATTATTATCATGATTAAAAGTAGTAGGTGTAATATGAATAAGATTGTTATTACAATGTCTATAGTTCGTTCACGTTAACAGTGCAGTAGATAGCGCTACGATCGGCGTCCATATTATACCGAGGAAATATACTAGATAGGAAAACAGCGGTGAATTCGAATTGTACATTGACAGCGTCGTAAGCGTTAGAAGTTTGGTTATCAACATTTTGTAGTAAATAGCAAAGTGTTATATCGCACGAAATTATAGTTCTACGTATTTTATGTGCAATATGTTATGGTTATATTAGGACGTGATAAAATAAAACAAGTGAACACACCTCTGAAATCAATTTCAATGTAAATATATTTTTCGGTTGTTTGATTTGCTGGAATGGCTGGAGCTTGTTTAATTGTATTAGTAAATAAATGGAATTACATTTTGACGTTAATTGAACACAAATATCATACAATAAACCTTTGCACGTGTTATAAATTTGTATAGTTTTCTCTCCCTAAAAAAGATTTCTTTAGTTTCGGCATTTTATTTATAAAATAACTAATGTATATGTTACCGTTAAAGTGTTTAATTCAGTTATTTCGTAGAATACCTAGCTATTTCATGAAATAACGAATAAAGTCAATTAAAGTGTATAATAAATTTAAAATTACATACTTTAACTAGTTATTCTATAAATTAACTAATGATAGAAAGTTATAGTGTAGAATAAAACAATTTAATGATGTTACAAAGCGTACAAACATTTATTCTAAAAGCATTCAAACACAAAATTATTTGTTACAACAAGGGTTACTTAAATGGCACTTAGAATTGCATAAAACATTATTTTTAAAACAAGCACATTTTTTGGTATTACATTGTTTTTTGCACGAACAATTTTTTGAATCCTTGACCGGTACCAGTACTTTCTGCTGTAGCAATCGACCGGAGCGATTTCTCTACACGCGGCACTTCGTCAATCGCAATCAATTTTTGTTCGCAAACACTGAACTGAGATCGTGAATATAACTGTTTAATACAGCCGTTTCTTGTACCCAATTGAAAAAATCCCTCTTCAGTTTCTTCCATGACAACACCCAAAACAGATCTGGCATTAAAACACAATCTGCAGATCTTCTGTACAGATTTATCTTCTAAAACGTGGTCTTCTAAACACGAAATGTCGGCAGGTTGCACACATTTCCAACAAACTACAGTTTCTTTGCATTGCTTTAAACAAACGACGCATACTTCAATACTTCAACCAGTAGGCCTACCTCATTATCAGGTTGAGACAAAGTATTTATTGCAGTCAGAGCGTCTTGTAATTGTTCTTCGTCTTCTAGTGAATTAAATACTTCCTGAGGAATAGAAGTTGTTGACAATCCTACTCTAGCTGCGCAGCCAAACATGGCCTCGTAAGGGGACCTTTTAATCCCTGAGCGAAAAGCCCGGTTCTTCATAAATTGGATAAATTTTATTCCGCTGCTCCAACAAGTAGACTGGTTGTCTTGCATACAAGTCGTTAACATATTTTCTATATCTTGGTTAACTCTTTCAATACTGCATTGACTTTGGCTGTGTCTTGGTTTGGTATGCACGATTTTAAGCTCTGGCCAGGTTATTCTTAAGTCTTCAATAAGTCTATTACAAAATTCTCTTCCATTGTTTGACTGCAGTATACATGGAGCACCAAATAACAGGAATATATCAAGTAGTTGTGCTACAACCTCTTCTGCTCTCTTTGTTTCTAGAGGCCTTAAAATAACAAACTTTGTGAGATGGTCTTGGTCAACTAAAATAAATGTATACTTTCCATCAGGTTGTGATTGGAAATCTGCTAAATTTACCTAACATCTTGAATTCATATGTGAAAATATCATAGGTTTAGTAACAACACCTTTTTTACTCATTTTCCTTTTTTGTTGACAAGGTTGGCAGACAATCTTAATATCATTTTGTGTAATATTTTAATAACTGCGATTAAGTTCCTTTATCATACGATCCCTGCCACCATGCCCAATAGACACGTGAGTTTCGTACAAAATATCAAATAAAGAATCATTTGAACAGTAAAACATTACGTCTGGTTTAGCGTCTGTCATTGGAACTATCAATTTTTCTACTCCCTAGACTTCAAGGACACCATAATGTTGAAGTAACCAATAATCACGTGGTACCTTCTTTTCAGGGCTAAGCAAAGAACTGTTTTCTTTTACATCACGCTTACTTAATAAAGATTCAAATCTTTCTTTCATTGTGTCTTTTTTGTTTACATTATTTGCACTCAAAGAATTCATTATTCAGGTTAACCCAGAGGTTTAATTTTTTTGTATATTAAAACACAATTTGTTGCGTTATTGTTTAAGATTAACTGATTTCATAAATCTTTACAAATGAACTGACTGCGAAGCACAAGAAAACGTACAATAACCACCAAACGAAGGCACAGAACAACTGATAAAAACTCACAAACTGACAGCTCCGACTTACTAGTATAATTTGTCCATACTTACGCTAGATGTCGTGAAACGCATGTGGAATGACTCATGTTTGCTGTATGTTCATGTTTATTTCACACTTTAACGGGAAGAATTTCGTTATTCTATGAAATAACTAGTTAAACCATAGCTAGGTATTCTATGAAATAACTAATTATATACTTTAACGGTAACATATACATAACATAAATATATTAATATGACAGTATGAACAAGATGAACAGATAATTTTAATTTATTATGCAAATGTGATTAACTTAATACACATATGAACGATTATTCAGATTCTGATGACAGGTCTGACGATGTTGATGATATTGATGTACTTGCTGTTATGATAAATTCTTCAACCATATCTTCAACATTATCCAGTTTGTACATCTTATTCCCTTCTTCGATAACATGTTTGATACAATTTCTTCATGCATCACTACCCACTACCCACAATGTTTAGAGCCCCTCAATTAGTAACGTTTTGGCCCCGGATAATTTAAAAGTTTTGTTGTTGGCAGCGACATGATGTTTCACTTGTGCCCATATAAGCTCAATGGGGTTTAGGTTGCAGTGATATGGAGACAATCTTAAAATTGTACGACTACGGTCTAATACCATTTGATCGATAACATACGTAATGGGATTATCAACAATATATTTTTTTGCAAGTTCAAGTAACTCAACGTTTAATAGTATTGTCAGCACCAATTTCTTTCGCAAGAAGCCATTCAATCAATTCTTCCTTCTTTCAGGCAGAGGTAGGCAATTTTTCTGTTCTGACTGAGTAGTAAAGAGCATTATCCATGACAATAACAGAGTTTGGTTCAAGAAAAGGTAGTATATTTCTCATCCACTCAGTGAACACTTCGCTGTTCATGTCATCATGGTAATCTCCTGTTTTCCTCGATTCGAAAAAGATGAGACTATTTACAACGAAACCATCATCGCTACCAATATGCAATATAACTAAACGTTTTCCTTTTCATGCAGGATTCCTCAGTCCTGTGGTAACCCCTTCCACAAATGCTTGTCTTGCCGTAGGTACTGTGGTGTCTTCCCATATTTTTCGTTCTGTATGACCTGCGTTGAGCCAAGTTTCGTTTAAGTAACATATCTTTCTACCATCTGCACGAAATTTCCTGATGTTGGTTAAATATCGCTGTCTCCATAATACAATATCTTGCCGTTCCATTAAAACACTGTTTCGACTTCGCTTCATCCACTTAAACCCCAACTTCTTTAAGATCTTCCATAATGTCGTTTTTTTCAATGCGAGCAAAGTAACGTGTACATTAACAACCTATACGATTTAGTAAGGTGGTATAAGTGTAAGATAAATGTATATATTATATTTACACTCAATATTTTTGTGCATGTTGGTAATTAGTTCTTCAAGAAAAAGGAATGCATGTGTCTTTTAATTATTGACTTTTGCGTTTCGTTCAAAGAATCATATATTGACGAAGACGTTTTTTAGGGGATGAACTAACAAGTCCCGTGATATTCATTTCCTTTACAATATCCCACAGTGTTCCTTCACCTAGCCCAAGCTGTTTTGCAGCCAGTTCAACAGCTGCCGACTTAGAATTGTCCTGCTTAAGGTCCAGATACAAATTATAAGCCATAAACTGTTTGCTTACTGCTAACATGCTTTCCTGGAGGAATTTTTGATGGCCCTGCTGGTGGGTTAAATACCACTTTATCAGCCATATCAAAACTGTTGTAACAAATACTATGTTAGCAGTATCATTTTATATAATTATTACAAGAATACCTTCAAATGTTCAATAGTAGCAAGTAGAGCTCTAAAAAGAACTATTTTGCGACAATTTGCTTATAAAAACAAACTGAACGACAATAAAAAGCAATAAATACAGAACCACAGTCAACAAAGATGTTTGACAAAGGACATTAGATATCGGTGATATTTGGTTTTATCCAACTTAATTTCATTTACTGAATACCACTGAATACAATGTTTTTGTGTATGTGAATTTGCCTCGTCTATTATCCAATCACAAGCCAGGAATTTTTCGCTTATCTATTTGATCGCTGCAGTCTTACAATGAATAAAGTATAGTAAAATAGTAATCAATTAAAATACCATTGCAATTTACACACTTAACATTACGACATTTCACAATATTCTCATTTATTAAAATTGTAAATAAATTTATTTACAGACAAATCTTTTAGGCCCGTATTCGCCTAAGAGATATGTCTGTAGATAAAGTGGACACCTGTATGAGATTAGTATTAAAAAACCCTGATTTTGTTGATGAAAGCTTGTTCAAATCTACGTTACCGCCCCTTAGAGCATTACTGTCGTTGAAATTAGCTGCCAGAGACTCCAAACTATTAACCATATCCTCCACATGTAAGTTGGGCTTGAAAATAGTAACCACGGCGGAGCAATCAGAAACTGCCCCCTTCTTAATTATTGCCGTGTAATTTCAACCCAAGCAGTTGATTGTTGCTTAGTTTCCGGTTCCTTCGAATATATCTAAGTTGCGTCAATTATTACGGTGTTGTATACGAATTTTGAAGTTCCTCTGTCGAATTTTTTGAGCATTTCCTTACATCAATTGACATGAGCCTCTTTTTGTGGTTGCGGAAATTTATGCGGAATCCATCGCGAACAGATTCTTTCACACCTAAATGTTCATGCAGACTCGAATGTATTATAGTGTTTGATATGCCTAAAGATGCCTCTACCTCACGGTATGTTACATGTCGCTCCTCTTCAATCACGTTGTGCCCAGCACTACAACGGATTTTGGTTAACCTTCACGAAATTCATCACTGACGGAAGTTGTAAACAGTCTTTTCTGAAGGTGCTTTATTACCAAAAGATGAACGAAACAATTCGAGGCATTGTTGTTGTATTAGATCTTTACTAAAATGGTAAACATCCAACGAAAGCCTTCGCGTGGAATTTCCATTTTTTCATAAGATTGCTTTTTCTAAACGCTCACTGCAAACAAACTACTTGGCCAATTTCTATTCTATCACTATTTCGACAAATTTTACGAAAATAGTAATGTCAAATCTGAATGGTAGTGGTCGTTTGTAAAAACTTAAAACGCTACCTTCATATCAAGCATAAGAAGGAGAAAAAGCGTTTAAGGTGTTTGCAAATTGTTCAACATTAATGTCGATACCGCTTTTTTTAAAATCTAGGAGCAGTACGCTTGGTAATTAAAACATACGGCACCCACTACATTTCCCGCTGAAGGTTCTGTTTCCATTTCATACTGTGGATACTGCAGAATTGCACTGCGGAACTCCCTTATTTAATGGAAAAAACTTTGGTAATTTCGTTGGATATATTTTCTATGTCACAAAAATAAAGAAGATTAGGTATTATAGACTCGGATAGAAGAACAAACAGGGTTAAAGACAATCATTTTTAAAACGTATTCGTCGCGGCCGCTATAAAAAGGAAAGGTCACGTTTATCGAGGAGAGTTTTCCACATCTCGCAGAATATATATATTTATCTAAATTGTTTCCACTTTATTGTTATCTGGCACGCGCTCCGGCACTATATAAACTTTATTGCCTGCGATTTTAAACAATCTTCCGTTTGAATCGAAATCGTTTTGCAACCGGGTACGAATTTCATTCCCACATCCCCACTCCTCTATCCAAGTCCTATCCAACCCGTCTACCCGACATTTCCCCCTTTTCTCTTCCGTCTGTAGGGTCTATTAGTTACTTCTTACCCTTTCCCCTGCTTCACCCTTTCTCCGTTAACCTCCACCTCCACCACCCACTCGCTTTCACGTCGTTCATCGTCGTTTGAACAAAGTGCATGGAAATGTAGCTCGAAGGATGGAAGAGACCGTTTTAATGAAGCTCCGCCGTAAACGTGGAAAAAGGAGAAGCTGAAAAACTTGTAATGAGTTCAACTTTTTCCCGATTCAACTGTCTAGTTTTGCGCGAAGTGGTATATAGGGTTCTTTTTCTTTCCTTTTCACTCTTTTTTTTTTGAGTAAAGTGTTCGTCCCTTTTCAATTTTATGGCGAACTTACAATTATTATCTGTTTCGCGACGGTTTTAGCGTAATTGCTCTTGTTGCTTTACTTTCTTTTCTGTTTTAATAGCGGCAAAAATGAACGGAGTGTATGGCGGAGAGAATTCGTAATTATTCGAGAAAAGAACGTTGGGAAAATCACTGCTCGATATACATTTAAATTGTTACTTCGTCTCTACAAGCACTAATAGACGATTCCTTAAATGCTTGAAAGTTATAGAACAGGTCTAAGATTGATTTAGAATTGATTTTTTTCCGAATGAGGGTTCACAGAATAGTTCTGTAACAGTTCATTACTAGAGATTCATACTTTGCTGGAACTGCGACCTTAATCATTCATAAATATTTTTAATTTGATCGTTCTTTAAATATGAAATTCATGAGACTCATTTTCAGGTAATATGGGGTGCCAACGTTTGGTGTGGACTATTTAATGGACGTACCATTGGTCCGTACATCTTTGAAGGAACTTTGACGGGGCAACGTTATTTACATCTTTTACATAATGACCTTCACGAGTTAATGGAAGATATTCCATTAGCAGAGAGCAATGACTTGTGGTAGCAACAGGATGGCGCTTCGCCTCATAGATCGGGGTTGGTTGACTTCTATATGCGTCACTCTTTATCTAGACGCAAGAGAAAGTCAAATTGATGGACTATTCGAACTAATGATTGAGGTGTTGAAGCTTTTATTAATTTCTAAACGGCATTGTTAATTCTTGTATCGAATGCGACAGATTAACTACAAATTAAATGTCAATATAAATATTGTACTCACCCGATCGATTTTCACATGATACAACATATGCTTTTGCACTGCGGCTATTTAAAATTTAACAACGCAAAAGCGGAAAAAGGTTAACTGGTGCAAGATCTGTTTTCTTGGAAACAATTTCAACTTGCTAAAAAATTGGGCATTACAAAAACTCCAATTTAGATTGAAGTGGTTGATTATTTTGTTTACCAGTGCGGTTGCCATATCCTCTACTTGGTTTGAAGAATACATAATCTTTTCAAACTGAATATCTGCACAATGTTTGACAAGTAAGGATTTCTTATTTTCTCTTATTGTATTTAAGCAAATTGTGAGTTCTGAACAGTAGAAAATTTCTTCTTCCACACCTACTTAGAAGAAAAAAAGCTTCAAGATTTATTTGCATATTTCAGATTGAAAACTTAAAATTTGATCAATTCACTAACATTTTAAAATACCATTACAGAGCGTCGTATTTAAAGAACTTTTCCTAATCTTATTTCCCCTTCAAACTTAAACTTTATTACCTCACTCCAGATAAATTACGCCAAATTCAAATCGGGTAAAATATACCGACCAATGCTATTGACAACCGCCTCGCTATGACAAAGTTGGTCCCAAAGTATAAGTTTCGGATAACCTAGCATGACGCAAAATAATAATATCCAGTCGAAATCGATTACATCATACGACAGCCGCTTTACTCCCTAACCATTCTCCCTACCCTTCTCCGCTCGCCTCCAACACCGTCAAGATTCCTCAATAAATACGCGCCAAACTCGGAGAGATGAGGCTAGCCGCTAAACCATTGTCGCTTTATCTTAAATACTCCCTCTAGGAGAGATCTACGGAGTTACTGGCGAGTTGCGCTGCCGGTACATATTGGAATAGTCGAATGAAATTCACACCAGGCACTTACCATTTGTCTGAGTGTAAGTTAGTAAATAAATTTCTAAGCAAAGGCGTCTTGTATGCACACATGGAATGGAGTCCTTGTGTTTGTTTATTCGGAAACTAATTTTCGGTTAGATGATACTGCTGGGGATTAGTTTGAAACTCACCTGCAACAAAATGGAAAAATAGAAATTAATTACAATATATGATGTATAGAATTTAGAAGAAGAAAATGGCCCAACCAGCAAAAAGGAAATCTAAATGTGAATTTTCGACATACACTACCGTTCATGGAAGTTCGGGCAAGCAAAAAAATGTACGGAAGTCAAAGAAAATAAGAGAAATATTACATGGCTATGTATTTAATACTTACTTACATGATTTTACATATTTTCAATTTATTAAAAAGAAAAAGTTAATATAATACAAATAATCTAAATTCGATTTTCATCGAAAAATCCACCTTTTGCCTTTAGGACTGCTGCCACTATTCTCGGCATCCGATTCACTAATTTTGCTAATGTTTCATTGGGCAAGCTTGTCCATACCTCCTGGGAATGGTCCACCAATGTTCCTTCGATTTTGGACACTTTTTCTAACACATCGGTCTAATTCTTCCTATAACAACTCTATCGGGTTCAGATCGGGGGAATATGGCGGCCATTCCATAATTTTTAGGGTTCTTTCATTTTCTTCTTGCTGCAGGTAATCTGTACACAATTTAGATTTACGCATGTTTGAGGTCATTGTCCTGCATAAATTCAAATTCACGACCAATTAATCGGACTCCTGACGGTATGGCATTTTCCTCCAGGATTTTCCGATATTCTTCTTTTTTTATTCTTTCCCCTCTTGATCTGCGTACGAAAACTCTCCGTCTATTTCCAAAAATCTCAAACTTGGATTCGTCAGTCCACAAAACGTTTTTAAAATCGTCCATTGTCCAATCTGTATGAGCTTATGACCATTTCAGTAGTTTCAGTCTATTTCCTCTTCAGAGTACCGGTTTTCGACAAGCCACTCACCCATGTAACCCAGCCTCTTTCAGCCGACGTTTCACAGTACTCCCAGAAACTTTGGAATCTCGCTCATTGCTGAATTCTGCAGCAATTTCTGATGCTGTTAGTCTTCTATTGTGCTTACTAATTATGTTTATTCGTAAATCTTCCGCAAGAATCGTTTTTCTTGACGGTCCTGGCCGATTACGATCTTGCACGTCATCGGTTGTCTTAAATCGAACTATAGTATCATGTGCTGTAGATTTTATTTTTAATTTATCGGCAATCCGTCTTTCTGCGTACCCTTCCTGATGCAAGGCAATAATAGCAGATCGTTTTGAAACAGCTAGAGGCTTTCCACGGGGCATTTTAAGCAATCAAACCAAAATGATTTTATTTTTCACTTGCACAACCACAGATACTTTCACAATAACAATCTCTTCAGAACTTTATAAAGTGTATACGAATATTTCCAGGTAACACGAGTGAATCAGCTAACCCTCCTAGGGATTATTATAAAGCTTTATTGTCACTGTAATTATTGGGGATTTCCAACATAATTATATATTTTATGATAATGGTCTTATAATAGACAAATACTACCTGGAAATTGGTAAAAGGCTTCCAGAAAAGGTTAGTTTTAATAATTCCTCACAGAAATGTATATATATAATTTTAAAATTTTTTCCTAAACAGTTAATATAATTTGTCAGCTTGCCCGAACTTCCATGAACGGTACTGTACACGACAAAAACTGTGCGATTTACTTTCTTGGTATATTTATTTGATATCAAAACGATTTTTGGTGGAGGCGGGGGTATAAACCCAGGAATTTCCTTTTCTCGGCGATTTATTATCATAAATACAAACAATTTTCAAGCCCTGCAAAACGCAGTAGCAGTATCGTTTCAAATAAGTTAACGAAATTAACGATGGTGTAAAGACATGCCACAAAAAAACCACTAAATCCACCGTTCAATTTTGAATGAAATATGACCATGAGAAACCCGCCAAGCTATCGCACCGTGTGTCGGTTCGCTTTACCATGTCTTGCACAGGTTCACACGATATCGGTAGCGTATAGGATAACATTGCTTTCGTGTATAATTGATTACAAGCCGTGAATATGCGCGGGGCAGCTACCTAGTCACAATAGGTTAGAGGGCGCTGCCGATATTAGTTAGTGGGGCGGTATCCACTTATATACCTAAAAAATTCAACGAGCATACGCTTTAATGAATTTTTAATGTATAGCAGTAACAACGAGGAGATAGTGCTGTTATCGACGATTTGATGAGGTACAATTTATTTTTATATATTAGTTAGCAAGAGTGAATGTTGCGTGGGTAGATGATGAAGTTTATTGACATTTGGCATTCAGTTATTTCCTTTATTTATAATCCTGAGGCTAACATTAATTTTTCCTATTTTAATCCAGTAGCATGCAAAACGTACTAAGTAGATGTAAATATGATTTACAGGTACGACAACTTCCTTACACTTTCGTTATCATAATCGCCTATGTAGTTTTCAGACTAGTGTGACTACGTTGGAACAGATTATGTTAAAAAAGACTACTCACATTTGTTTAAAACTAGTGCAGGTATTGCAAGAATCAAAATAGAAATGGTTGTCTGTTTAATAGTACTTTAATTGAATTACATTAGTGGAGTGGCCTGTATACTAGACAGTTCCCGCTTGCGCGGGTAGAACTCGACTCTTCTAAAAAAAGGTATATAAACAGTTTTGTTCCTATAACTAAATAAAGAAGGTCCTTGTCACTTCTAGTTGTAGGTCACATAAATTACCCTAGTCGTCATAAACTTGTCAGTGCGTTGGGAATAGGCCTTTTTTAACGACGACCAGATCTACCTAAAATGCATGAACAACATTCCTGTTTTTAGTTTTTGAGAAACCTGTGAGTAGCAGGGTATTCCAATATCGGGTTCAGATATGGAAATGGCCCTTTAAATAGGAGAATTGAATCAATTCCATATCTTAACCCGATTCGCTTCCTCAAGAACCACATCGCCGAAACTCTGATCCGCAATAATTATTCTAGGAAAGATATTCAAACCAATATTAATCCCTACACCAACACTTCTCCACATCACCTCCCCGCATCTAACCCAAATTTTCGTACATACAGCGCATTCAAGGTGTCACCGATCATATCAGCAAGATTCTCTTCAGGAACAACATAAAACCATCTTCAAACCCAATTTCAAACTCTCAGAGCGTTGTTCACAGTCATTGTGTGTAGCCGCGTCCGTGCTGGCTGAGCATAGACTGGAAACTGACCATCAAATCCAGTTTAACTCTACCCGCATCTTGTTTCGCAACCCTCACTATTATAGTAGAAAAATCCGTGAATATATAGAGATCTTCAAACATCTGAGCAATTTAAATCGCGAAGATGGCTACCCCTAACGTCACGTGGAAATTCCAACTGATTAAACGTCCTAACAACCGCCACGCTGCATTGATCGACAGCTTTTCCGTTCCATTGACCCAAAACAAGCCCCATATAGACTCCTCCGGAATGAATAGTGTCAGTCAGTGTGCAATAACAGCTCTGAAGATGTCCCATAAGTGTGTAGACGAAGCGTCAGCAGAAGCTATGACAACGGCGCGGTTCCAATCCAGAAACCAAGAGTGTAGTGTTATTGACGACCGTAGAAGCCTACGTACCAGACTTCTGATGTATTTTATATCTGAAAATATATAAAGATATATGCTGAAGTGAACAATCAACTGAAGGCGCGTTTCAAGACAAGTTTCTTTTCTTGAAAACAGACTTCACTTGAACGGATGACTTCACTTGAACGATAAAATTTGACTGGGGCAAGCGTTTCTTGATCCACTAAAAAGTTCGTCAACTGTATTGAAACAAAGGTTTGCACTATATATTTCATTCAATTTTTGTTGATTAACTATAAGTAGTCAATTAAACTTAATCCATGAGAACGCGCCTTAAGGAACGCCAATGGGTTCTACAAATTCACTCGTACACATTATTAATTTAATATTGCCCCTAAAAGAAGAGCTCCCTGATTGTTGAAAATGGTCGAAGGTAACCCATACCTTTAAGCCTGGAAAGAAAAACGAAAATACAAATTATAGACATATATCTAGAACCCGGTAACTGGAGAGCAATCGCAGCGGCGGTGTGACTGTGTTTAGGTGGGCGGGGAGGGCTGGTCGATTATGATGCGACACGACAAATCATCATCACTCGGTTCAGTTTAGCATTGGATAGCGGATAGGGCGTGTTGATTTTATTGATATAGACGTAGTTATTAATTGTAGTTATTATTTAGTGTAGTGCGTTTTGATTTTATTGATACAGACGTAGTTATTAATTGTAGTTTTTAGTGAACATGTCGAAGACTAAAAAACGACCCTTTCAAGACATAGTAAATAAGTTTATTTCTGACTTTCCCGATTTGTTTTACAACGGGAGTAAGATAGTTTGTAAAGTGTGCAAAATACATTTGATGTCAAATAAGAAGTGGAACTATACAAGACACGTAAATTCCGCACAGCATAGAAAACGAAAATTGGGCATGCCACCGAGAAGTGCATTTTTTTTAATGTAATTCTTATGTTGATAAACTGTAATTTGCAATACAATCCCGAGTTGCGATTGTCAACGGAGAAAACGGCACGTAAGCATGTTGCATTTGTACGCGATGACGTGGAAAAGAAAATGAAACGCATATTGAAAAAACAGTTTCTTTGGTTATGTGTTGACGAGACAACAGACTCTAAAAAAATTCAATTGTAAATATTATGGTACGCATACTAGACCCTAGTAAACCTACATTACCAGTGTTACTAGCTAGCCGAAGACTACAAGAGTGTACTGCTGCAGCAATTACGAAGGCTGTACTTAGTGCGTTGGAAAAATTTAAAATTTCAAAAGATAAAGTGTTGATGTTTATGAGCGATGGCGCAGCGATAATGCGTTCGGTAGGCCGTTCTCTTCTTGAACATGGTTGCAAGTGCTTATATGTTACGTGTAAAGTGCATGCTTTACATCTTGTGGCATAAACCATTCGACAATGCTCTCCCGAGGTAGATGCATTAATAGCAAGCACAAAAAAAGTATTTTTGAAATCTCCCAAACGCCTACGATTATTTCACACGGAGTGTCCTGGTATTAGTCAACCACCGGAGCCAATTCTTACACGATGGGGAACATGGTTGCAGGCAGCTTTTTATTATGCTGAATATTTCAAAATAGTAAAAGCTGTTGTTGCACAATTCAATCCTGCCGAAGTTGCAGCTATTAAGGAGAGCCAGTCGAAATTTCAAGATATTTCCGTTGAAACAGATTTAAAAAATATTTAACTACTATAAAGGATTAACTGACGCAATAGACCAATTACAAAATTGATCGTTATCATCGGAGTCTCTGAAAATTATGGACGTAGTGCATACACAGCTACTGACTATACATGACGTAAAATATAATCGCGTTTTAGAAAAGTTCGAGAGTGTGCTACAGAAAGATCCCGATTTTAGCACACTAAAACAAATTTGTGATGGTGTATCAAATAATCCACTGACTAAGTACAAAGAGTATTTTAATCATGCATGTATAACATCGGTAAATGTTGAACGCTCTTTTTCAAAATATAAACTCATTTTCTCACCACGGCGAACATCGCTCACCGAGACAACTGTGGAAACACATCTAATGGTGTCAACTTTTTGCCACTCTTATCCATCTGATGTTAATACAGATAATGGTGCTTCTAGTTTTACTGTTTCGTAGCCAAGGCTGCATAAAAGGGTGAGTGTTTCACTACTTTTCTCATATTATAATTATGTATTAGTTCTGTTACTTTTTTTCTATTTTCTTACTATTGTTTTTGTGTACTAGGCAGGTACGGCTATGGTACGGCTCCCTGTTACCGGGCTCTACTTATATCTCTATAGTTTAAGTTATGTTCCATACATAAGTCTATTTAAAACTAAGTTGTCAATCAGCTTTCCATTCACCAGCATGGATTCATTAAATGTCGATTAACTGCTACTAATTTATGCTCCTTTGTACACTTTGTTTCTGATGTCTTAGAAGGTCATTGTCAAGTTGCATAATGATGACCAAATTTTTCATAGGATCACGTCGTTGAAAGCGACTTAAATGCTGTCGTGAGAAGGACTTTATATATTATATTATTATTCAATACGAGGAAATGTAAGCGCCTTACCTTTACTCGAAAATAGCAGAAAATAAGTTTTTTTTATTATTAAAATGCGGTCTAAGAATGTTCTTACTAAAAGCACAAAATCTCTGGGAAGCAACGCACTTGTAAGTTTTTGATAACGCATTCAGTAGATCTAAACTCTACAGTATGGTACCCGGATCATGGCAAATATAGTGAAATGCTAGAGAATATTCAAAGAAAGTTTCTAAAAACCCTGTATTATCGCATTCTCTTCATTCTTATGTCACATAATTATCAGTATGATCTATGAGTGTCAGAGTTTGACTATATCTCCTTGGCCAATTGCAAATTTCGTTTATAAATTTATTAACAATATACTTATTGCTGCGAATTATTAAAAGTTTTGGGATTTTAAGTTCGTCAATTGAGTATTCGGCATCATCTCGCCCTATTTTCTACTAGTCATCACTTTTTCTCACCATCCTTTTTAAGTGTCAAAGTGCACCGACATGTTTAATATTTCATTTAATTCGCTTAAAAACTGCCACATAATGAGTTTGAACTAAGTTGTTAGCTGGTTTGCTTTTGTGTATTGTATGATAAAATAAAAAAAATAAGAAAGAATTAAAAAAAATTAAAACATGAGACAGACTAGACAATATGTTACCTACTGATACCGCTACAAACATGGGTCATATCGCTATGAGGCAAGAGTTCTTACAGCTTACTACCATCTTTATTTATTCGAGACGTTACGGCGACATAGAAGATCAGGCTCCCGCGCACAAAACAGCTTGCAATAAAGCTAGTATGCGACGCGAGGTATTATCATCCGACAAACACGTCCGGGCATCAGAAGCGTGGAGATGGTAACAGCATTTGTAGCTGCGCTGTAGTTTTCCGCGCCAGAGTTTCACTCCTAACGGCTCCGGAGCCCGGAGCCAGAGCTACAGTTAATATCATGGAATTGCAACCGAATAAATCAGATTTTAAATTAGAGAATTTGAATCTTTGACCGTGCTATCTTTTTGCTCCGGTTCTTTTTCTTTTTTCTCTTCTCGACGTTTCCGTTCTTCTTCGCGAACCGACCTATAAATCTGAGGTTCATTCTATGTGCTAGTCTATAATCCGCCACACGTGACGAATGGAATGAAGAATTAATGCTGACGTCGAATCATTGAGTGGAAATATTTACTGTAGCAGTACAGGATTCACATAACATATAAATGCTCTCTGTCAAACTTATTAGAACCTTATTAGAAAATCCTAATATGCCGTCTCATGTTTCCTGTATTATTACAGGTTAAAGGAAGAATGTGAATTATGCCGATTACTTTAAAAGTGCTCATTATTTAAAAAGTACATAGTGCGCTCGGCTATCAGTCGCGGGGTACTGGGGTACGTTAGGAACCCTTGGACTAGATAAAAATTTTTATATCATCACAAAATTATATTTATATCGTTATAAAATATGCCTGTAAAATTAAAAAATTATAGACAACTGTCTATAATTGAAGTATTTCATATGTATAATATGTTCAAAAAGAAAGAAACATTGCGAGTGCAACGAAAATGCTTGCATGAATTGGGAATGAGTCATTTACAAATTAATTCACCCAGAATTTTAAATTACTTATGAATTAAATAGGATTATGAAACTATTTTATTGGTTTATTTTCAATTTGTGAGGGTTTAGAAACCTCTTTTCCATTTTCTAATAAAACATTATTAGAGCAAGTAGGCCTGTTAGCAAAATTTCCTTTTTGCTTACACTTTCCAAATACAGTTTAAAATACTAACGTCTTCTTAATGTGTTTAACAGCAAAAAAAGGGCGCGATTTGAAAACCTTCTAAAAATCTTACGATTGGTCGATGTTTAATGTTCTTATAATGACATTTAAAGTGTTATATTTTTTATATCTTCCTGACCTTAGAATTGCTTTCATTGGTTAATGTTGGAAAAGAAGGCGTGTTAGAAATATATGTGTGGGGTCTGTGGTGGTTTATCAGCAAGTGGGCGTGTTAACATACTGCTTTACTTAAACTTCAGGAAATTGCTAAAAAGATAAACTTATTTTTATTTAAAAAATTTTAAAGTAGAATGTGGTTAGGATAGATTAGATGGACGCATGTGACGATGTTTCGATGAATTTTTCGATTAAAATTAACATTGATAAAAATTATAAGGAAAAAATATGGAAAACGATGAAAGTAGAACCTGAATTAGGTTATCTTTGAATCACAATAACGCTGCACTGACGCGTATTCTTTCTGCCACGTTGTCAAAATTGAATTGTTCAAGGTCCTAGTTAAAACTTACAGTTGTGTCCGAAATCCTGTATCTTTTCATAAAAAAATTACTATTTACAAAAACAAAAAGACAGAAAATGTCCACTAAAGATGTTGGAACAACCCTTATTACAGTTCATTACAATTTAGACAAGAATATCTTTAAAAATATGTGATTTTCAAAGATTGTGGTCCTATCACTTTTGTATGATTTGTATCTTTGGAAACATAGTACTTGTTGTTAGATTCTTTTGCAGGTGTTGCCATGATTATTGCAATCTCTAAGGTTATTTTTAGAATGTAATTAAAATAAAGACGTCATCATAGGCTTCTGGAACTGTGTTTAGCTTTTTCCTAGACACTCTGGAGTTTAAGTATCTACAAAATTAGAAAAAAAAACGTATAATATTAAATCAAATCAAGGTTACACTTAAGAATTGCATAGGTTGTTCTAAATCTGGAGAGTACAAATTGCTAGACGTAGTTCTGGCAATCAAACGAAAAACTGGATCAAAGTAACAGCATACATTTTTTTTTAACCTTTTAATGGCGAACGTTTTCAATGGGAACATACTTAGAAATTGATTTTTTATTGAATTAATCATATTAGTTGCATAAAATTTTTATAATTAACAGTCAGAAAAGCTTACATCTATGTACCAGGGATGATCGTAAAACAAGGTTCCCATATTTCTTAAAAATAGACAGCATTCTTTATCTCCTTAACATTACACATCGTTTTAAAGGTAAAAACTTAAGCTATTTCTCGACATAATCGCCATTTCTATGCAAGCATTTTTACAAACGGTGCTCCAACTTCTGTATCTGCATGTCGTAAAATTCTGCCGCCAGTCAAAATCTTTTCAATTGTGGTGTTGAAAATCTCAGGAATCCGAAGAGCGAGTTGACGAATGGTGACCCTCCGATCTTCAAGCAGTATGCTCTCGACCTTTTCAACGATTTCCTCCGAAACTGATGGTCTTCCGCTCCGCTCTTCATCGTGAATTTCCGTCCGACCTCCAGTGAATTCCCTACACCATTTGCGGATGTGTTGAACAGCTATACACTTTTCTCCATAAACTTCGGTTAATTGGCGATGAATGTTTATAAGTGAAACCCCTTTCGCGCTTAAAAAACGTATCCCAGCGCGAATTTCGCACCTGGCGCTAACGGCGATCGGGAGTTCCATCTCGGACGGCTGCTTAGCCAACACTGAGCGGCGTAGCGCGACGAAAGTGGTACGTATATAGAGTGGGAGAGCTGCTGCACACGCCAATGTTGTTGGATTTCGTCTAACACGTCTTATTGCTGCTGTAGGGCTTTGGGAACCTTATTTTACGATCATCCCTCGTATGTATATTTTAAAACATAAAAATTTTATGCAAATAATATGATTAATTCAATAAAAATTAGATCTTTTAGTATGTTCCCATTTTGGGAATGTTCGCCATTAAGAAGTCAAATAAATTATAAAGAAAAATACATTTGTTTCAAACTTGAGGTTATTTATTTCAAGAGATCATATGTTTGAATCAAATATTGATGTCAAAAAAATTATTTTTTTAATTAAAAAAAAATATTTTTGTCGCCAAATTACGATTTGGTTGACTGAATGCATGTTTGTTTGGGTTAAGAAGTTTTTTTCTCTGTGTATAGTTACCGGCACCTCCGCCAATTTTCGATGACCGTTATTCCACAGATAACGCATTATACGTGGAATTACATTATTTGCGCCCCAGTTAAACATATATTGCGGATTTTCGGTTTGGTTCGTTGTATCGATCGCACTATTATACGCGTTTTCGCGAAAAGAGCGATTTTTTTTGCGGAATATGAGCGCGGTGTATGTAAATCCGACGTGTTTTATCCCGATTTCGGCCTCCTAAATTTGTATAGCGTCGATCCTATCGGGTTCGCTGCGATTTTTTTCGAGTCTCGTATAATTGATTATGTATTCGAAGCTCGGGTCCCATAAATGCACGATCATTTGCATATAAATGTTGATCCGTTGATATATCACCCGGCTCTGATCGTCCTATATACACATACATCCATAGCAATGCATATCTACAGTTCCGTACAAAATAATACCAATGCCGGCAAATTCCAAGCGATAAATGTAAAAGTAAAGTTTAATGGCTTATTCTATACTATTTAGCAAATAAAGTAAGATTGAATAAGCAGCGAGGTCAAAATAATAGCTGTAATATAATAACATGGACGAACATTCCTAAAATCTAAGAGATTTTATTCATTCATGCAAAGCACAGCATCTGCTAGATAATTGAACTGTAAAGAAATCGAACTCTGAGTAGTTTACCCCTATTCCTATAATACTTATTTCATTCATTAGGACCTCTTGGTATGAAGAATTCTGCTACTATTTATTTAATAAAGTAAATTGCTGGATTTACTCCGGATTCTTATAACTAAATTAATACGCAAGTCACTAAAACTGTCAACTTCAATATTTTTTCAGAAAGAGAATAAGCTATTTTCACAATCAATGCTTAGTAAAACAGAATAATATAAGCATGATATAGTCATCTACATCAGTTTGATTATTTTGCTTGTTGAACATGCTGCAATTCTTAAATGTGACGAACACAACTTTCTGTAGAAATCGACGACGGTAACTTTAAACAATTTTTGTAAAAGTATGTGCACTCGCTAAAGTTGAGTAATACCGATTCATGCCGGGGTCTGCCAAAAAGTATAAAATTACGAGGTAGGCGCCATAAATTCTCAGCCTGATATAGAAAATATAATCTTCAATATATTTATGACAATGATCAATTAATAATTCTATACCCTTGTAAAAATAATCTAAAGTTTTTCCCTCAAAATGTTGTATTACAGCTGCTTTCAACTCATTATCGTCCCGAAAACGACGTCCCCTAAGGTCTTTCTTTAAATGAGAAAATAAATAATAATCACTTGGAGCCATATCCGGATTATGCGGTGGATGTTCCAATTCTCGAAAGCTACATTCGCGGCTGGCAGATTGTGGAATGGCGGCAGCATAGACGGGTGCACTGTCGTGCAATAATCGAACATCTTTTGTCAATTTTCCTCAACGTTTTGCACGAATATTGTCCCTCAATTTATGCAGAAAAGATGCATAATATGTGCTGTTGACATCTACTACCATTTCTTCAATAATTGAAATGTTTTGAGGTGTTATCGGTTCAATTGGCCGACCGGGGCGCTCTTCACCATCAAGGATTCTTGCCTCAAACGGAAACAGTTTGCGATAAATTACCATAAACGCCGTCTAAACGTTGTTTAATGTGATTAGGCGTATGCCCTTCTTTTGCTAAAAAATTAATGACCGCGCGGTACCCAATTTTCGTTACTTCAGACATTTTCATGCACTAGTCACGTTGTCTGGCTGGCTACTAGAAACTACTTCTCTTCGAGTCGTAATATGTACATATATACAGTGTAGGCCTAACACATGTGCAACTATGACACAACGGAGTTTGAACATGCACGAACCTGTATAAGCCTGTCAGGTCGAGAATTTATGTCCTCTATCGTAGATGCTCTGTGTCTCACTAACTTTGTTAATAAAGAACCACTTCATTCCCATTAATTCCAACCATTTGTGGTATCATTGCTATTCATAGCACACATTTCTTTATTTTATGCTATTATTTTGACTGCAACTGTATTATGATGGAATACGCTTGCAGACGTTTCTATCTAGTGGGCTACATGCACATGAAACAACCACTAGTTGTAGAACAGCGTTGTGGTTCTATGTGCGCGCCCATGTGTCCTACATCAAACTCGCCCCCTATTTATGGCGCCCAAACTGACGTTGATATTCAATAGCGTGAATAACGGTCCTCTGTACGTGGGTCATTACCTTAATATACGACTTTCTTGTTTTCGCCGGCCGTAGATACACCGTACGCCTTCATTATCGTAAATTACGCATTCAGCCGTTAGAGAGCACTCGGGGTGCATGGACCGAATATTATCATCCTCATAATGCTTAGGCCTTGATTAGCGATACTCCAAGGCGAAGATATTCTCGCCTGATAGAAGTCTTTTGGCCGTAGGCATCGTTGCTAATCCTAGTTGGTCATGTCCAGCTGAAGTACGGAAATGAAAAGGAACTACTATCAGATGATAACATTCTGTTAATCAATTTACCAGGTGTGGATTATTGTTTCAGGATATATTTGAAATAACGAGGGCTCAGCCTTCTTTGTGCTGGTTTTCAATCATCACTCTTGAAATTTGTTAATAATAACTTTATCTTTAATCAGCAACCTTGAAGTTCGTCAATAATCGGTTGCAAGATTTGTCATTACAGTTACATTTAATTACCAGAAAACTATGTTGGGCCTCAAGTTAAAAAAAATTGACGTAGAAGAGATCTGGTTTCAACAGAATGGAGCAAAACAAAATGGAGTGCTGTTACCAAAGAAAATGTTAGATTTCATAGTATCTTTCTCCTCAATAAAGAATCGATGCGGATGGTATTGCTGCAAACAGCGGTAACAGTTAGTGTAGTAGATATGTGGTGCGGCGTCGGCGATTATGTATTTCACGCGTTCACAGCGTCAGTACTAAATCGATGCTGTATGTGAGTAGTTCTGTGTATATGTAGGCTGTCGTAACTTATTTCGTAATTGTACGCTTATGTTTGCTTTAAAAATGTCGCAGTTAGGTACGTCGCGAAAACGACCAATGGCAGACACAGTTAAAAACTTTATAGTGGACATACTGGACTTAATTTTTGATGGCGCTAAAATTCAATGTCTAGTTTGTAAAATCTCTTTAATGTTTTGGTCCAGAAGCCATTGTCAACGTCACATGGAAAGCAAACAGTGTTCTTCTGCAAAAAGTGACATACGAGACCAAGAAAAATTTACATTTGATTTATGTGTTACTCTTATTTTATGTAATCTATCGTTTCGTTTACTAGACAAAGAAGCATTTGTCTCCTTCTGGAATAAATATGCGGACTGTAAATTACCTAGTCGGACATTGATAGGAAATGTAGTGCCATTTGCTCGTGAACATATAGAAAAAAGAATGAAAACGGAATTGAAAGATAAAAAACTGTGGTTGTGTGTGGACGAAACAACAGATCGTCAAAAACATTCTGTGATTAATGTAATGGTACGTACAATGGAACCACTTCGACCGCCATCCTCCTTCTTACTTGCTTCCAAAAGAGTTATAAATTATACTGCCGATGAGATTTTAAAGGTGGTGTTGAACTCACTGAACAAATTTGAAGTTTCAACTAAGCAACTTTTAATGTTTATGGGTGATGGTGCCGCAAACATGCGTTCTTTGGCCCGATCTCTTAAAGAATACAGTGGTAACTTCTTACATGTAGCGTGTAAAATCCATACCCTAAATCTTGCGGCACAAACGATTCCTACATGTTTTCCATTAGTAAATGCATTGATTGCTACTGCAAAGGCAGTGTTTCTAAAGTCCCCGAAAAGTACCCGACTATTTCACAAACTGTGTCCTGATTTACCTGAACCACCACAGCCGATTGTTATACGTTGGGGAGCATGGTTCCAGGCTGCGTTTTGCTACAACAAATATTTTGATCAAGTAAAGAAGGTAGTTTTAAAATTCAATCCCACAGAAGCTGCAGCAATCAAGAAAAGCCAGGAAATATTTCAAGATAGTCAGGTTAAAAAAGATTTACAAACCATTCACAACAATTACTTCGGACTAGCGGAGGAAATAGAAAAATTACAAAATGTTTCGATGTCGCTAGTAGATTCTATTCAAATTATGAATGATGTTCACGCACAGTTATGCGCTGTAGAAGGCGAAACAAATTGGTGTGTAATACGAAAATTTGAAAGTGTTTTAGAGAAAGACTCCGATTTTCTTATATTAAGACAAATTTATGAAGGTGTGTGTGAAGCATTAAGTTGTTTCAAAGATAATTTAAAATATGAAAATATAACATCGCTAGATGTCGAACGGTCGTTTTCGGCATTAAAAAACATTTATTCCGCACGTCGTACTCACTTGACTGAAACAGCTGTGGAAACATATCTAATGATTCAAATATTTAACAGATGTTACCCAGTTTGTGATTTCACGGAAGACTTTTAAAACGGTAAGTGTTTCAGCACGTTTTGTAATTTACTTCTTACCTTCTATTTTATGTGTAAACTTTTATGCGCTCGCCACGCCTCTGGCTGTTACCGCATATTTGCCCAGATTACTCATCAGTTTTTAAATTGTTTATAACGGCTCTTGTCTTTTCCTAAAACTAGTTAATATCTTGTAAAAAGCATAAGAAACAGAGAAAAATGTCTACACCAACAGCTACAGCAATCGAAAAAAAATGTTTTATTTCTACTTAGTTCTAATCATTGTTTTCTTTTTCAAATCAGCAACTGGGATATATTCCAGAAATATAATCTAACTGGGTAACTTTCAAACTTCACTGGAATAAAATATCTTATTAAAACATCATGTAACCATTATTCTTTAAAAATCCACTTTATCAGATGATGACTTATAACTTATAACATTGTGCACATTACTCATTCCAACTTACTTCGAAGTAGCTACTGTAACTACCACCAATCCTCCACGGGCTAGGTAGATAGCATCGCGCCTCACTACTACCAATATCCCTACAACAGCGGTGTTAATACGGAAAATAAAATTAGATCCTGTAAAATTCCTAGACACGCGAGCCTAACACGCCTCACGTGATAAATGTATAAGTTACGCTTTATCTAGAAGGAGGAAAGGTAGGGGCTAAAGGTATTGGTACGCTGGCCGAGTTAGAGGATTGAAAAAGACGATAAGTCAGGTTTCTAGAATTTATATATGTATAAGCACGATTTTATAGGTTGTAAATGTTTTGCATAGAATTGATGGAATGTTAGCTTCGATTTGATGTAGGGAAAGATGGTTATTAGCTGTAACTTGAGATAATAAACAACTTCGCGATATCCACTAACTAAGACAGCAAACACAAACAGACTGCTAAAGAATAACCTTATTAATAAAGTGCATAGGAATGACACTGATCTGCGTTTGGCCTAAATCATTGTGGATTCCATTTGAAGAGGCGGGTGCAAGAACCAGATAGCTCGAGTTCAGCAAATTGGTGGGAAATCAAAAGAAAAATGGTTTTAATGTCTCAGAGATCTATTACATGGTTTTTATGAATCGATTCTGAAAATGTAGGTATTCTTCTTCTTCTTTAAGAAGGGAACTTGTTGGTTTTTGTTCCTCGTTAAAAATATATGCCCCAAGTTACACATATTAGCAATTTTATATGGTACTTTATTGATAGAGATTTTGAAGCTGCCTACTTTTTACTTAGAAAAACTATTATATGTATATATTTCACACATTTGGTGATTTTTTTTAATTTTATTTCGGATACAATTAAACTACACTAACTTACACTAGGGAGTATTTAAAAAAAGGTACTCTTCGTTTTTATCATTTGTTTCCACCGTTCGGTTTTCGTCAGTTTTTGCAGTAACCAGCTTTTGGTAGTACCACATTTCAACCTCTCAATCATATTATGCAACCAGCTCTACATTCTTTAGGTTTTGTGGCTTTGCAGATGTTTTTTGAAATCAAATGTTTCAGACACGAAACCACTTGCCATTTCAGACATATAACATTTTCTTTGTGTTCTTCTCTAAATTCCTTTATGTTGTATCTTTAAACTGAGTTTTTTGGCCTTCATTATTTTTTATATTATTCTTCTTGACAAAAGTGGCAAATTTTTCTTTGTAGTTTAAAATAATCTCTTGTGCAAGTTCTTTAACGAAAAATTTCTTACTGGTACCGTGTTTCATTTTGGGAGCAAAAACCAGACAGGTCTAATTCTTAATCTATTCTTATGTTTCCTAATAGTATTATAGACGACATCTTCAGAGAATCGGTTGAAGTTAGCAATATTTATGATTTCTTTTAGTTCATTTTGATATCTATCTTTAGTATCAGAGAAATTATTGTTAATCAACACCCACCTCATTGATGTCTGTAAGTTTCAAGGGAGTCATACGACGGTTAACAAGCTGTCCGGATACAAAAACCCTTGTACGATGTTTATGGTACCAACTACTCATGAGGAAGTGTACGATGTAATTCGAAATTTGACAACTACTAACGCTGTGGGGCACGATGATATACCTGTAAAACTTATTAAAACCTGTGCTCTGCATATTATATATCCTCCATCACTCCTAATCAATCTATGTTTAGAAACTGGAATATTTCCAGATGAACTGAAGAAATCAACAATCGTACTTATCCACTTATCCACAAGAAGGGAAATAAGTCGGATATTAACAACTACAGACCAATATCAATTTTGAGTAGCATATCGAAAATTTTTGAGAAGATAATATACAAAAGACTTTTTAATTTCTTAAAGAACAAGGATGTATTTAGCAACCTGCAAAATGACTTTCTGCAAGGGAGGAATACGAACAGAGCAATTTACCAAGCTTTGCATAACGTGATGGATGGCATTAATAAAAGGGAGCAGACCGCTGCATTGCTCATGGACTTAAATAAGGCGTTTGATAGCATAAATTTTGAAATTTTATACGACAAATTGGAATGCACCGGCATAAGAAGAAATGCTCTTTGTCTGATTACATCCTATTTAAGCAGCCGCCTAGAGGGTTGAGGGCTATGACTATACAACGCACAGAAGAGTGTATTCGCGTTGGCAAGTGATAAAAAGAGGAGTTCCCCAAGCCTCCATATTGGGTCCCCTGCTCTTTTTGATATACGTAAATGAACTTCCCGAAGTTTCAAAGCATAAAACCGTATTATATGCGGACGATACGACTGTTATTATAAGAACAAACAACCAATTCGACGAAGAGATTACAAAAACCTTAACCAAATTTGATTCGTGGTTCTATGAAAATAATTTAAAACTAAATATAGAAAAAACAAATGTTTTACATTTTGGATATTTTAAGCATGGCCAAAAATATTTGGCTTACAAAAATACGGTACTTACAACCGTTGAATCTGCAAAGTTTCTTGGCATAACAATTGATTGCCAACTGAATTGGAAATCCCACGTGGATTCTTTGGCAACAAATTTATCATCTTACAGTTATCCACTGAAAACAATATCTTGTTCTGTTAACATTGAGGCAGGATTCTGTGCTTACTATGCTTACGTATATTCAAGACTAAAATACGGTATAATCTTTTGGGGTAACTCTGTGGACTCTCACAGAATCTTCAAATTGCAGAAACGATGTATCCGTAGTATATTTCACCTACCAGCTCGTGCATCTTGTTGAGGAGTGTTCGCTGCAAACGGTATCTTCACCTTGCCCATGATTTACATTTACGAGTATGCGTTGTTTGTGCGCGAAAATTACGAACTCTTTTCAGACCAACAGTTCACGCACCAGTATAATACACGCGGCGTGAGTGGTGGTTACCTTCTTCCTCCACAAACTACTAAAACGTTGGTTAACAAAAGCACTGTAACACAAATAGTGAAAGTGTATAATCACTTACGCTCGAGTATCAAAGCATTAAACACTCGCTTGCTGAAGAGAGCTTTTCGCCGAGTGCTATCCAGGAACATTTTCTGTGTTGACGAAAACTTTTCAATACACTCTAATTAACTGTGATATTTTTTGCTAATATTTATGGTTACTATTTATTTTGATTTGTTTCCCACTTTTTTATTATATGTAATTTATTGTATGTATTCATGTGTCTGACTAATGTGTTATTTATTTACACTGTGTTTTCGTTTTATACATTTTATACTTTTTGTTTTATACAGTTGACATATTCGACGCATCATATTGCTATCTAGTTAAAGGAAAATTGAGTAACCGGTGCACCAAAAGGTTAATAGCCAAAAGTTTGTGTTCATATGAGTGATTAGAATTCTGTAAGATAAATCTATTATTTCTTATATTCTTAAAGATGCAGAAAATGTCGTCGACGTATCTGATCCAAAGCCGAGGGAAATAAGCCAAAGTATTATTAAGATTGGTTTCAAATTTACCCATAAAGAGGTTAGTCATAAACGGAGATAAGCTGTTGCCCACAGCCGTTCCTTCCGTTTGTTGATAAAAAGTGTTATTAATTTGGAAAAAGTTTTGTTTCATACAAAGTCTTGTTAAAGAAATTAAGCTATCAACTTCCTCTCTATCCATTTGGTTATCTAACAAAAGCTTTTCTAAATATTCCAAAGTTAAATCAACCGGAACACTAGGGAACAGTGAAGTTACGTCAAACGATATTAAAATTTCTTTGTCAGTAAGCTCAATGTCCTTAGTTATTTCAGTGAACGCATAAGAATTTTTAATAGCCAATTCGGGAAATTGTACGGGTAACTGATTCAATTTGTCAGGGTTTGGTACCGTTAGTCTAAATCTTAAATTGTCGCTCATGACAGCCTTACATTCCAACATGATCTTTTTGGTTTCTGTAATCATTTTAGACAAAGGATTTTTTGATAATTTTAAATAAGAACTTTGTGACAAAGTGGTGTTGACTCGATTAAAATAATCCTCTTTGTCTAAGATGACTACAGCGTTACCTTTGTCGGATTTTAAATACAAACAATTTTTGTTTTTTAGTCTTCTAGCAATGATTTTTTGATCTTTTCGTGCAACGTCAGGTGCATTTCTTTGCATATTTTCCAAAATTTGAGTATTACAAACGGTGCGAATAAAATTTTTTGTGTTATCATCAAAATTACTGATCGCATTTTCTATGCCGTTTTAAGGCTTCACTTTAATTAGAAAACAAAAAGTGAAATAAATAGCTAGCGCATGTACCTTTAATAGGAACTGCCTGATTCTTGCAACAAACAACCCGTCTAGTTTTTCTGCGTCATATCCAATAAAAAAACTAATTTCGACAAAAATTGGAGCTAGCTGATTATTCCATCCACCCCTTCATTTATTCTGATTGTTTGTGTACGATTTGTGACACATGACTTCAACCATGCACGAGGAAGTACTAACCCAAGCAGATCAATCATTTCCGAGATGTCAAGAAATTTTCGGGCTGTTGTCGATCTATAAATATGATTAAACAGGGAGAATTATTGTTATTGAGAGAATCTCATTTATAGCACCTTATTCTCTAAAACCATGTTGACAATCCGAAATTCCATTTTTATTGTCTTCTCAAGTACATTTGATAATGCAGGTGTCATATTGGTTCACAGTTAGTTTCTCTTCACACTTTGGTGTAGGCGTTATTACCGTCTTCTTGACAGCCGTGGGAAATTGTCTTATGCTGAATGGTTAATTAAAAATATAGACAAGTAAGATGACCAATTTATGAACGGTAAGTTTCTGTATTTCTGCTGCTATGCCACCTATACCAGAAAGTTTTCCATTTTTGAGTAACATCACTAAGTAGCGTATACCTGATTTGGGGTAATTTTACTTATTTTCTGGGTATTTACTAGTATCCCCCATAAAAGACGACATTTACTCCTTAATTTGGGTGAACTTTACTTGATGATTTATCGATCTTGAGTGCTAAGGATGTATAGCGGAAGCAATCCCTATTATCTTTAATAAATACGTGGTCGAGATATGTTTGAGATAAAGCATGAACTCTACTGGGATTATTTATATTAGTTACTCTCCTACAAACTTTCATCATGTTTCCTAAAATTCACTTCGCTAAAAGGAATGTATCTAATCTTGGTTTTGATTTAGTAGCTTGTAGTCGATACTCCCGTATGTTTACTGAATGTTCCACTATCGGATAGCAAAAGCTACTACTTCAATGGAAACACATTCTTTCGCCGACTTTTCTCATAGTTAACTGAGGCCGAGAGGCCATCCATTTCCAGTCCGTGCCTCGAAAAATACATATTTTCCGATAATGGAAAGCTTTTATCAGGCACTAGGACGCACAAACAATAACTGCAATATTTTCTTTTCTCCGAGGTTCCGTAGATCTCCAGCATCCTCCTCATAAAGCATCCATACACGCTGGCGCTGCTAGGAAATGCCCCTGGCGGAGGATATTTTCTTTCTTAGGGATTCGGAGTACCATCAAGATTGTCGTTTTCCCTCTCTTCATGCCAGACTCCGAGATATAAATACGACATCCCGGTTAAAACATATTATTTATCATTGGAAAATGTTTAATGGTCCGCTGCGACTTCGTATGTGCGGGCAGATATATTGGCCGGATAAAATATATATCGAAAAGATGCGCTGCGCTGTGGTAGACTCGGAGTTCGAGAGGGGAAGAGGAAAAGAAGCCCGAGAGGCAATAAAGTAAGCTAAAAATGTGCGCGGTTTCCTAAGAGAAAGGAACAAAAAAGGAAGGGAGAGACGATCTGTGCCAAACAAACATTGATGATCTATAAGATACGGACGGTACGGAATTTTATCTGGACTAGATTCTGGTCATCGAATCTAGATTATGAAAAACAAATCGAAATATGTAATTCGAAATTGTATTTACTCTTCAGTTTAGAAGAAGCTTATGTAAGACCGCAGGTATAACGGCTCTGGTCTAGGTAAGAAATTTATCCTCCACGTTATCTTTGTTTAGGTAAAGTATCAAGCTAAGACAAGTAGCTTTTGTTTGGTGAAATATTTTCGAGCTTCTTTATACATTAACCCTCAATACAAAGTGAAAAAACAGTATGAAATATTGCTTCTCATGTGCGCCTTCCTTTCATATCATAAAACCATAGAAGGAAAACGCTGCTATGTAATTACGTGAATGTATACACAATATGACAGCATCTCAACATTTAAAGGTGACTTTCTATGTAAATATAATGGGCCAAGCTCATAATCTTTTAATTAAACACTACAACTAGGCGCTACTTATTTAAATAACAAAGTGAGGGACTATTGCTCTTGTGTTCGTACCACCACTAGTTCGTAAATTAAATGAGGCGACACTGTACTACTGTACCACTGTACCCTGTCGTTACCTACGATATGACAAGGTATCAGCGCGCTTCGATGACGTCATGCTGGGTTGGTAATGTATCGCAATGCACGATATTAAGTGGTAAAGGAATCGTTTTTTTAAGAGGATGCCAGTCGTCAACTGAGCCCTTCTTCGCATCCTACTCGATTTGATTTTGAAAAAAACAAGTTTCAAAGCAAAAACCAAACATGTAACCGAGCACCGTTTTCGTGAAAGATGTATTTGTGGTTGATATTTAATCGATTAATTATTATTATTTGTTATTGTACATGTATTTGGACGAAACTAAGGTTAAAATGATACGGTAATTACAATTTTATTTGAAATGTTGTTCAATTTCACGAGAAAATTTACAGACATGCTATTTAATCAAGGTCTTTAATTTCCTATTATGTGGTGTTTTACCTAATCTATCATTAATTTCCCCACAATGGTTTTTAAGTAGGGTATTTGTAGAACAAGTTATTATAATTGTTGCAATACGTTCACTGCTGTGAATATGACATTTACGTATGTACATCAGTATCCAAATGGCTACGTTCGGTGATATAATTTAAAATATGTTGTATTAAAACACAACGTCTATTATACACATTTAAAAACATCTCTTCCTGTTCAAAAATAATTTTGTTAAATATAACGTAAGAATATAAAACTATTTGAACAATAAAATCTTCATTTTTTGTCAAGTACAACGGACAGTTAGGGAATTGAATTGGAATAGCATTTTTTTAAGCCTAGGATTTTTTCGTCACCTATGAATATTAGGTGACGATTTAGTCAGTTTTGGTTGGTAACCTTGTAATTGTATTTGTATACTTATTGTTGGCAGTCTAGCCTGTCAAATATTTTTACCGCCAAATTACGTCATAACCTCGCTTTCACATCCAAGGTTGCAGTGCAATCTTTCTATTTCGAATTTTAATAATCTATTCAAACATTTTTATGAATTTAATGTGATTTTATATAAATAATATTTTGTCTAATTATTGACGATGTTATTTTAATATTTTCTTGTTTGTTGGATATTATTACCTCCTCTGTTAGTAACACATAGGTTTGATTGTGTACGATATTTAAGTTAATTGTTATTTCAGCTGATATTCTCTGATGAAGCGTAAATAAAGTATGCGAAAGCTTAGAATCTCATAAAAAGGAGTTTTTGTTTAGCTGCTATCCCCAGGATATTCCTTTCCATCTTCTAAATCCGTTGTCCTAATTTTTATGGCACTTACAGTTGTGTTATTTTGTGAATTTGAGAATTGTTTAATCAATTAAAAGAATCAAATTTGGCAAATTTGTAAGTTTTGTTATTTAATACAGTTTGTGCGTTATAGGATGGCGAACGCTTCAGATGCGCGGTGGAAATACAAGACTTTATTTTATGTTTTTTATTATGCTAACATAATTTAAGAAATAAGTCGAGCTACGCCACTACATGTTGCATTGAAACTTGAATTTTCCCGATAGTGCCTTCGGACAGCGCCGGAACTCGCCATCCTACAACGCGCGACCAATATATGCCTATTAAATTTCAACACATTGTTTATTTTCTTAATAATTATACAATTGTTTATTTTCATTTTTACAGCAAATGGCTTCAAAACGAGAACGTAGTGAAGATTGGATGTAGTTATAAATCCAATCTATGTTTTCAGAAATTCTTTCATGTCACTGATCATTAAATCGGTTTAATATTTGTTTTCTTCCAACAGAACACCAATACACAACCTTGTAGCTTCTACAGAACTTGCAGGGGTTCATAGAAATGACCCGATGATATTAAAATAGAAAATAGGAACTATTACTCTTAAGTTCAAGTGGAAAATAGAATCAAAATCGCTGTTAATATCAACAATATAAGCCTTGGTAGCATTTTTTTTAAACAAATGGTTAATAATAATAATATTAATAGTGACTCTATTACGATCCATTTGATAAGGAAACAACCATAATCTTAAATTCTATAGAGATTACAATAAATAGATATTGCATGTATGTATACCTCCTACTTCAGCTTCATAGAAAAATCATTTTCGACATAAAAAGATTAGATTCCAACTGAATTTTATTAATCTCATTTAAATGAAATTGCGAAAGCTCGATTTTAATAAAGATTCTTAATAAACTACGTCTTTAAAGCTTTCAATATGAACGGTTTTTGTTCTCCGGTAATTCACCGGTATAAAATCAAAGTGAAATTTCCGATCAAGCTACTTTCCTTCGTTCGTCTTCCTACCTAATAGCTTGGCATCGCCGTCGATCGTCCTTTTCCGAATTCTACGGGCTAACTTCGTCCATGATGCATTTTAATAGCTTAAGTTTGTACATAAAATCAAACGGAATCCGGCATAAAACAGTCTGGCAGAGCTCGAAGCAAACCATTTCATCTTATCAGTGTTTTACATCTCACTCCACCATACTTTGGTTTCGATAAAATGGATGGGGCGGCAAGTGAGGAGGTGGTCGATTATTCTAACAAAGGTCGATTGTTAATCTCATTTATAAATGGCAGTGCAATCTATTTTGATTAGGTAATGTTGTGTACGCGGGAATTCCTTATGTAATGATATTCAGACAAGTAAAGAAAATTGTTTGGAACAATATTATTAAAATGGAAACCTTAACCAATTATATTGTATAGTTGTAACTAGCTCTATTCTGCTGAAAATAATTGTGATTTCTTCTGTATTAAGTTGGCAGATGAAAGGCATTAGAATTTGCTATTGATATCACGCCGCAATCAACATTCCATTAAAAAAAGTAGGACCAATTACTAGTCTTCGAGTCATGTCACAACAAACACTTTCTGAAGATAAAGTGGTCTCCCAACATAAAAATTTTCTGTTTCGCAGCGGTCCACACCCTCGTGTTCTGTGAATTGACGTAGCCACTGAGATAAAACCAGGCTCCGTCTGTGAAAAAGATACGTCGAAAATATCGTGGTTAAAATTGTTCAAAAACCTTTGACAAGATGTTAATCAACGAGGACGATAAATTTCTTACATACCAATCGACACACCAGCTTGTTGGGGCACACAAGTTCTTGGAGCAATTTTTACTTTACAACCTTATTGTATAACATGTCGCTATTGTAGCGATTGTTTTAAAGGATCAGACAAATGGAAATAGCGCAGGAACAAATCAGGGTTGTAACGAGCATTCTCTAAGACTTCCCAATACATACAAGTATGTACGTTTTGAATCGGGGCTATACAAGGGCAAGCAGTAACAAATAGCGGGATGAGATGTTCTGTGACGTTTATCTTTTATCGTAGCACACTCAACTGCTTAAAATGTCGACATAATAAAATATGGTCACCATTACTGTCCCTGCTGAAGGTTGAAATCGATATTTTTATACGTTTAGAGATTCTGCATGATTCCACGCTAGCGTTTGGAATCTGGCTCGTAGCGATAGCACCAAAGGACATCAGCGCCAGCAGTAAGAGAAAAAAACAGCGAATGTTTCTAACAAAAATGTGTTTCTCTTGAATAATCTTTGTACTTTTGATGTGATCTTGATTTCAGGTGACAACCTGTATACTGTATTAATGACAATATTCTCATTCATTTCAAATTAAACATGCACCTATGTAGATGTAAAAAATAAGATTCCGTTAACCTGGGGAAAAGGTGCGTGATTTTCGATTGTAAAAAGCGGGAAATTAAAGTTTCAAGAATACCTTGTGACATTTGTAATTGGAGTTAAACATGACATCGCATGTGTGGTCCTCTCGACGCGCATATTTCCAACCCTGGAAACCGAGTTACCAGTAGAAGGACATAGCCTATTCGCCTGCTTTTTTGGAGTATTTTATTAGCGGCGTGTGCTTTCGAAAAGCAGGCGTGCAAAGCTGACGGTATGCATTTCAAGGGTGTTTACGATCCTAATAACGATAGTTATTTTATTGGCGTACTACGGTATAGGTTGCCGCTTGCTGTAACTAACATCCCTGATACACGAAACAGTGATTTTTACTATACATATTTTACGTATCTAACGTAAAACTCACAAACTAAATTTCATTAATAATGGGAAAGAAAAGTAAAAATTACTTTGAAATATCAAGACTTGAACAATTCATTTACACGTGAAAGCAAATTAATCTTAGGGAACTTTTTCAAATGTTGCGCATCAATGTAAGAATTGTTCATTTCATAATGAACAGCTTTTGTTGTCAAAAAGCTGCCTCTCAGTGAATAACACGATTATTTACTGGTGAGAAGACTTTGGTTCGACGTCATCACCATAGCATTGGACGTTATCAATAGAGCGAGGTAATCGTCTTTGCGATACATAGGTGTTTCACCGGAATAGCGGGCTGTGTGCAAAAATCGATTCTCGCTTTGTCAGTGCCCGCTTGTTTATTTTTCCTTCAGTTTACGAAACGCGAGCGTACGTTGTGTTTTGTGTTACGTATTATTCGTTATAAACACATAATTATTAATTTAAAATGTGTAATGTGAAGGCAAAAAAACGACCCTTTGCTGGCACAGTAAATAAGTTTATCTCTGACTTTCCGGATTTGTTACGACAGTGCTAAAATAGTTTGTATAGTGTGCGAGAAACATTTGATGTGCTGGGACAATGCCGTAACAAACATGTAAATACCGAAGAGCACAGAAATAGAAAAAAAGGCGTACCAACGAGAACTGACTTTATTTTCGATTAACTTGTCATGATGATAATCATGTTTGTCAGTATGTTTCATAGGCGCGCGAAGACATGGTAAAGAAAACCAAATCTGCATTAAAAAATCAGTTGCTTTGGTTATGCGACAACTCGTTGGAGAGTGAATACTATTTGCTGTCAGTTTTCTCACAGTGAAGAAGTAATCGTCAATGTTTTGAGCTGACAGACTGGAATACTTAGGTTCGAAGGGAGGTTTCGCTTGGTGTCGTTGTTTATTACCTTCCACATTGCTCTCATTTTATTTTCTCGTTCTTCTATATACCTCTGGTGGCAGAGTTACTTGTATTCTGTTGTTCTTTGTAGGTATATTTTTGCAATTTCCTTATTTCTCTGCATGCAGGAACTAGGATCTCAAGAATATCTAGTAAAAGCGTGCAGAAGAAGGTATATTTCCCTTTAGTACGAAGGGAAAGATGGTGATTTCATTTTTGACTAAAGCGAATCAATACTGAAATATATCCAGACATGTGATACTTTAAAGCCGTTTTTCTCGAAACGACATTTTTTAAGCCGGTGAATACGATTACAGACAAGCTTCTCAACGGATTTCAATGAAACTTTGAGGAATTATAGTCGATAGAATTGTCTTGCCCTTGAACGAAAGAATTTCATTTCTGATCAAAATTAATATTTTTTAAGCACGATAAAAGAGCTAAATTTTAAGCCAAAATAGCCTTTTTGTTCAGACGGTCGCCATTTTATTTACAATCACTGTAAATTAATTTCCTTCGTTCAAGGGCAAGTTTTTTCAATATATTATTATCAATCGGTTTCGTTTGTTTCAGATAAGCTGTTCCCGAGTTAGGATGTCCACCGCACACCCCTTCCGCTGAGAAGTGCTCCAGGAGCCGGGCCATAACATAGCCATTTTTGATTGTTTTTATACACAAAAATTCATGAATAAAGCCTAAGACTAAACTATTCGAACCTACTAATTGTTGTTTTGATCTACCGTATACTTTTAGAGAAAAAAAAATTCAAAAATGACCTCCGATCGGAGGTCGTGACTGGTCGTAAGACCTGCGATCGGAGGTCGTGACTGGTCGTAAGACTTCCGATCGAAGGTCGTGACTGGTCGTAACAGACCCCTTAAGAAGCTGTTGGAGCAGGCATTTTATTCTGATAAGTTCTTAACATATGATTTCTAAACATAATTTAAATTTCTATTTCAATTTAATTTTTAATATAGCACTTAAAACAAAATTTTTCATTTGTGCATGACTATTGTGAACAATATTTTTCCGGATAGATGGAAATGTGCACGAATTGTACCTGTCTTCAAGAAGGGAGATTCTACTCAAATTCGAAATTATAGGCCCATCGCTATACTTAATAACTTTGCGAAGATTTTTGAACATATTATATATACTACGATATACAGGAATACTCGCTCACATATCGCAACTTGCCAACACGGCTTTGTGAAGGGACGCTCGACAGTAACAAACCTGGCCTGTTTCACACAATTTATAAGCGAAACTTTAGATGACTGCGGACAAGTTGACGTTATCTTTACCGACTTCTCACATGCATTTGATACTCTCAGTCATGAATTACTTCTATATAAACTGGACTCGTTTGGTTTAGCTCCCAACTTCTCCTTGTTAATTAAATCTTACTTGGTAAAAAGAACTAACTATGTATTTTATAATGGATTTAATTCGTTTGAATTTGTATCTAGCAGCGGTATCTCACAAGGATCCAATCTTGGTCCATTGATGTTCATTCTATACATAAACGACCTCTTAACATCCTTATCTTGCCATGTCCTCGCTTATGCCGACGATGTTAAACTGTTTTGTAATATAACTGCCAACAAGATATCAAGAGTCTTCAGACGAGCATTAATATACTGACCGAGTGGTCAAAATCCAATACACTGACATTAAATTCTAGTAAATGAATTTTATGTGCTTCACGAGAAAAACAAATCCATATATCTCCACTTATCAAATCAACGATATTTCCATCGACAAGATTACCAATCTTAAAGATCTAGGTGTCACTTTTGATCCAACTTTATCGTTTAACATACATATTGAACAAATTTGTTCATCTGCCTCTAAAATGATGGGTTTTCTTATGAGAACGTCCAAATACTTCAATGACGCACTAGTGCCAAAATCCCTTTATTTTGCATTTGTACTCTCGAAATTGGAGTATGCCTCTATTGTTTGGTATCCTTTCTATATGTCCCATCAAGCTCCAATTGAACGTGTTCAGCGTCGATTCCTCAAATTCTTGTCGTTCAAAGTTAATGGCGAATATCCGCCTTGGCATACTTCTTACAACACCCTTCTCGAATCGCATCAATTTCGTTCATTGTCATCCCGTCGTGATTACCATAGCGCCCGATTTTTACGCAAATTATTAAATGATAGGATCGACTGTATGCAGCTGGTCTCCCAAATAGGATTCAACGTACCTCGAATAGCATCTCGTTATGCTCCAACCTTTACTATGCCGACACCGAGGACCAATCTTCGTTTGCGGTCGCCAATCTATCACATGATCAGGAACGCTGAGAAGATATTTAGTGATATTTTCACCGGAGAGTTGGCGTCATGATACACGAAACATAATAGTTTTTTGTATAGTTATGTCATGTTTTTAAATCAATATGTATTGTGTTCACAATGTGTATATTTGTCCTGTAATTGGGTTTACCTGTTGGACAATAAACATTATTATTATTATTATTATTATTAATATTGCGTTTTTAATGTGTTTATTTAACTGCCAGCCTATGTAGTTTAAATATTGCTTGAATATGTTTTTGCATATTTTTTGATGCCAGACAACATTCTCTATTAAAGAGTTGGAATTATTTGGAAATACAGTAAAACCTGTCAATAACGTCCACCAAAAAAAAAGAAACAGTATTAGCCGTTATATAAAGGTGGCCGTAATTGTCAGGTTTTATTTAATGAATTAAAGTAAATATTATATAAATACGCATATGTATACGAAAAACTAAAACTATTTTAATGTATGTGATACAAAACATAGACTAGGTACATATTATAGATAATATGTACATATACATGCATATATGTATACATATAATAGATAATACATATCTTCATTATTTATACATACTATTACAACATGTTCATACGAAAAAACATACTTTGTTAAGTTTTTTTAAAGTATGGTTCAATCTTTGTTTGCTTTAAATTTTTTAGCTTCGATTTAAAAACCATAGCTTCACATGTAAGTAAAATTCGAGAAACATCCATAAAAATTTCGCCATTGTTATTTCACAATAAATAATTCTGTATGTCTTAGTTTTGTACATATTTCGCTCATACTAGATAAAGTAGATTTTGGAGTTTCACATTCGTCCACATCACTATTATCAGAGTTATGTTCTTCATCATTATTGCACAATTCTTCAACAATTTCTGTAATACTGAAGTTAGGGCTCTCTGTAGGCACATGACTATCAACAGAAGAAATTTCGTTACGAACTGTACGAAAGAGTTAGGCAAGAGGTATTTCGTCTTCTTCATCAAACATTGTATCTTCTTGGATAACATCAGGGAATCCGGCCTTGGAAAAACATTTCTTAACTGTAGCAGGAGATACCTTTTTCCAAGCACTTTAGCCAATGCACTAGTTTATGTTTTTTTCAGCATTTTCAAAATCACATTCACTGTCAATAAACGTTAGAAGCCTTTTAATCAAAAAATTTCGGTAAATCAATTTGAAATTCTGAATTATTCCTTGACCCAAGGGCTGACAATGCGAAGTGGTGGTTGGCCGTAGGAATACTAGTTTAACATTTTTTAATGGAACTTTAGAATGTGACGTGGCGTTATCCAAGAAAAGAAGCACTTTTCTATTTTGTTTTTTCATTTTATCGTCAAATTAATGCAGCCATCTCGTCATAATTTCCGTTGTCATCCATGCCTTTTTGTTAGAAACCCATTCTAAGGGTAATTTGTCAACATGATTACCCTTAAAACAGCGAGAATTTTTACTTCTCACCTTTCTCACCTTCCATATTTGCACACAGTAAAATAGTTAAACGTTGTTTTGCTTCCTTCTTTCCTGCACAATTCTCATTTTTTAATGCAAATGTCTTATTTGGCAGGGACGGAATAAAGACCTGTTTCGTCGGCATTAAAGACATCTCGAGGAGAATAATTTCTTAAAATCAACGGTAACTTGGTTTTCCAATCCTTCTATATCGTCCAAGTTAACCTTGCGGACTCTACACAATTGATTTAATAGTTATACGTGTCGCCGGCAGAACATTCCAACCATCCATTAGATGCTGCGAAATTTTCCATCTTTAAACTGCTTGCTGTCTCCATGCTTTTTGTTTAAATAGCAGCCCAGATATTGAATTGCTTTATTCTGGCTTTGCAAAACCAATTGTACGACATCATGCCAATCTTCCGACTGCGGAAATTTTCGTTTATGCTCCAAGTTAATACCTTCCTCAACCATCTTTTTTAATCCACCTTTATTTTTCATAATATCGTTAATTTGTGTTTTTCCAACCCCATATTTTTCGGCCAACTTTCGCGAACTTAACACATACTTTTCACTTTCCGCGATTATATTTATTTTGTCTTTTAGCGACAAACGTTTTCTTTTTAGCGACATACTTAATTAAGAACCTTTCGAATACGGAGACAACTTAAAACTAATCAAGTAACCGAAAGAACCTTTACAATACGGAGAAAATTTTAAACTAACCGCAAGTAACTGAAAGGCCACATTATACGTAAAGTTGTAGAAATGAAGGCGATCTCTGTTTGATCAAACATAAACGTGCACATACTGCGCCGGCAATTTGCTGTCGAGGCGTGTTCGGGACTGGGATCGCATTGTTCGAATCTGGCACTATTGTTTATTGTATTGTGTATATTAAGATATTTTTTCTGCTCACACAGCTGTGAAGCGGATTACGTACACCATTGTGCTTTTCTATGAATAATCAAGAACGCATTCGATAATCAGGCTCCTACAAGCTCTCATCGAGTAGAAATGTTGTACGAAACTCCAGTTAATCCACTTCTATGTAAATATTAGCTTTTCATAGTGTTTAAGTGAAAATAGGTATGTACCATTTTTAAAATACAAATATTAGAGTCAAGGCAGTCGTTGTTCTTTATATCCAACATTGAAGAACCCAGTGCTCCAGTTTTACATTCACACACGCATTCATCGCACACATACGAAATAATATTTGGTACATATTTCCAACAATAAAGATACATCATAAATAGTCCGGCAGATATCGGCAGGTAAATTTCTCTGAAGATAGGCCGAAAAAATTGGGGTTTATTTGGCCGAGGTCGTTTTATAAGGGTGGCCGTAAATAACGGGTTTTCGTATATGGGAATTTCCTTATAGTCGATTCGGGGAACTTTGAAACTGTCCGCTACCTCAGGTGGCCGCTTTAGACAGGTGGCCATTAACACAGGTTTCACTGTAATGAAGGAGGGATTAGTGAAAGCGCCTCAAATTCTGAATTTTATATTTAAAAAGTATCAATCTTTAATTTTTATAGAAAATTATAGGCATGTACTTGCGTAGGTATAAAAGTAAAGAAGATACGCAGATTTCTACACATATATACAGTGGAATCCGCATATAGTTTGAGTCTCGATACTTTGGGATTCCGTATATGCTTGCCGCAGTTACAAATTCTTTTTTCTAGTCTCCTCCAATCGCAAACTGAAATAAACAATGGTGTTTCAATATCCTTATCCGCTAAAAAAAACTCGAATTTCACAAAACAATGAATCCAAAGAAAACAACTCTTGCCGATTTCTCCAAATCAAGATGAATTAGGTTATGCCACTACTTTTTCTCTTTCTCACATGCTTTATTGCAAGTAGTACAAAACATTTTTTCTTTAACAAAAGAGTATTTTTTTTAGATGTTATAGATTGAAGAAAATGAAACAAAAAATGTACATATTCTGAAGAAGACAATAAAAGTAATTGTCGAAACGTTAACATGATTTTTATTTTACATACAAGTCTACCTTGAACCTGCAAGAAATTAAAAGGAGCCACTACAATCAAGATTCAGAATTAAACTAATAAAAATAAGGGCTAAGGAATCACATCATTTAATTGACTTCTGCTACTAGAATGTGCAAGTGAATTACTGTTTTTACGTTACTATGTAAAATAAATTAGTACAGTGAGTTCTTCTTTTTTCTGTAATTCTCCGTACAGTGTCGGTACTCCACTACATTACTTTTACCCCCATTTTAGCTCGCTCTGTGTGCCACAAACTTTGATGTAAAATTAACTATGTATATACTAATCAAAACAGACCCAGGGTACTTTTAAGTTTCATCCCTTCTTGCACTACTTGATTAATAATTTATATACATTTCAGAGTTTAAACGCAAAAAATTTCCGTCCCAGCCATCGGAAGTGCAGCATACAACGTTTGGCGACAGTGATTAAACTAAACACTAGCACAGCAACTACGTACGGCGAAAATTCGCACATTAACTTTGATATTAAAAATTGAGAGCTGGATGACAGAAAAGAACCGCCTTTTAGTATTTATTCGCAGCGAAAAACCAGCCCTTCCAGCATGTTAGCGTGCAATTTATAGTTGCGCAGACAGCTCGACTGCAGTATTTTTCCGTCCTCATCTTTGATGCTCTGCTGTCGCTGCTGGTAAAGCAGCAGTAAATTTTATCCACCGGGGTTTTCGACGAGCTCACAAAAAAACGAAATGTAGAAGGAGAAAGAGGTAAAAAAGAGAAAGATAGTGATAGCGGACATGGAAAAACCCTCATCGTCGAGCAAAACTCGTCAAAAAATTCATTCAGTTTCATATTTCGCCGACGCGATCCGGTAATCAAATCTCTCACGCTACGATGACCACACACACCACAGCACCACGTCATCGTCCGATTCTAGATGTCCCGATGCAACGCGCCGCCATCGTCGCATCGAACCAACAGACGCGTGATCACCGGCGGATTTCGTAATGGCAGGCTGTGCGAAATGCACTTGACAGCCTCACACCATCGAAATACATCTATCATTATTGGTGCTGGTGTATTAATGGTGCATTCGCAGGATGAAATATTAGCGAAAATTCCAAAAACTAAATTCTACAAGATCATCGAGTTTAATTGCAATGATCTCGCGTAGTGCATATCTTGTGAGCTTGATTATATTATATATGGGCCTAATTTTTGTCTCCTCCTGTTCCTTCGTCGACATCGTTTAATCAAAATACAAGATGTTACCACTGCCGCAGCGCAACATTGGTCCGTGGTTACCTAACTACTTGAAGTATGGTTTTCGATAACATTTAGCATAAGTATCTCAAAAGAGCATGCGTAGACAATCGCGACACTTTGTTGCTAGATTACTGCTGGAAATACCGATCTACACACTCTTTCTTGTGTCGAGATGTGGATAATCTTGAAATAATATTCAAATTTTACTTACTTAATCCTGAGAACCTTCCTGCCCTTCAACGTAAGGTTGTATGAAGTCGAGTTGATGTTTTCTTCCATATTTTCCTCGATTCTTCTACGAATATCTTCCCATTTGACACCTCTTTCTTGGCCTTCCCCTTTCTTTTTCCGCTTGCTCTTGCCTCATAAATTCCTTTAATCATTCATTCTTAGAATGTGTCCCAACCATCAAGACCAACCCAACAAATTGCCCTTGTTGTTTTGTGTTTGATACCTCGACTATTTTCAGTTGTCTCGATATACCTCGTTCCTTATGTTATCTTTTCTTGTTTTATTTTCTATTTTTTCTTTTTGTCTGCTGGTGGTGGTCCACGTCTCGCATCCGAAGGTTAGAACTATCTTCTTTACAACTTCTATTTTAGTTATTTTTGGAACTTCTTTCCGAGAGAGCTTGTGTTTAGGGCATTGTAGAGACTTCTAGTTTTTGATATTCGTTGGTTTATTTCGTCTTCCATATTTCCTTTGTTATTTATTGTTGTTCTCATATACATAAATTTTTCTACTTGTTCAATTTTTTGTTCTCCGATACTTATATCAGTTTTATAGTCTTTTCCACTATCATGACCTTTGTTCTTTTTATATTTATTTTCATGCGTATCTTCTCCAGTTATCCGTTAATTATGTTGAAATTGTATTGTACATTTCTTTCCAACTCTATTTATGATCATCGGCGTATCACAACAGCGCGGTATTGACTATTTATAATCTTCAAAGACCGACTATGGATTTCTTTGTTTGAATAGAGCTGTTTGATTGCTTCCTCTAGCATTATATTGAAAAGTATCGGGCTTAAAATACATCCCTACTTCAGACCAGTGGTGCTTAAAAAACAATCAGATTTCTTATTCGAACGTAATGTTTTATTTTCTTAATACAAACTCTTAATGCATTCTATGAGTTGATCGTCTATGTGTCTATTCATTAGTGTGTTCCATAATTCTTTTCTGTTCTTATCGCCTTTTTATTTGTTTGCTGTAGGATGAAGATTTGGTCATGTATCCCTCTGCCTTTACGAAATCCTACTTGCGTTTTTTCTAAAGTATTTTCAATTTCTTGGCATAGTTTTTCTTTCAGAATTTGTGCATATATTTTTTCTACCGTGATTGTTAAAGTAATGCCTTTAAAGTTGCTACATATTTTGCTGTCCCCCTTCTTGTATATTGGTGCTATTATTCCCATTCTCTAATCCTGAGGTGTCTCTTTTTTTTCGCTATTAAGTTTAGTAAAGTTAGTAGTTCTTGTTTGTCTTGTTCTCTCATGTATTTTATCATTTCGACAATGATCTCATCTTCTCCTGGTGCCTTTCCTATTTTCATTTTTTGTATTGCTTCGTTTAGCTCTTTTTTCCAATATATGTGTTTCATCTTTTTGCGAGTTCTTATTGATGTGTGATGTTTGGGATTCTTCTTTAGGGTATTCGCTTATGTCTTCTTCCTGTAACTCATCGTAATATTCTTTCCAACAGGTCGTTATTTTCTCTTCTTCTGTTAGTATATTTCCTTGTTTATCCTTTATATTTTTTAAAGAGTTGGTTTTGGGCATCTTCATTCATTTACACTTTTCTTTACTATCCATCGTTTTTCTTTGTATCATGTTTTCTTATCTTATATTACTTTTTTAATTTCCTCCGTCCACCATGCTGTATCTTTTATTTCTCTATTTCCGACTTTTATTATACTGCAGCTAACATTATATCTAAATTTTAATCTGTTAATGTTCATCTGTCAATAATTCACTGTATAAAGCAATGTTTTTGGATCGCATTATGCCGCTAAATCCGAACAAATGAATCTCTAAATCAATAACCCAAGGATACACAATGGGAAGCGGGCGTTTGGAAATTTGCGTCAGAATGTGTATATTGAATCGGAGCGCGATTCCTTGAACGAAATAACTTCATCCCGACGACCGTAATAAGTTGGCGTACATAGTTTAAAGTTACCGGGTGAACTTCCTCAATGTAACGTCGAAATAAACTTCGCTCGCAGATCAAAGGTATTTCGACACAAACAGACAACAATATCTTCGAAGACGACGAGGCTAAAGGAACGAGCCAAGGGGTAGGGGCTTGGGAACGGAGGCGGACGGTTAGGAGGGATTTACTCGGTCGGTTTATCGCGTTCGATAATATTTTGCATCTATCATGGCGCAACAAAGGCATTTACGTCAGAAACAATCGAACGCAATAGAGGCAGGCATCTTAATTAGAAACTTATCGACTTGGTCCGAGTTGGCGCGAGCTTCTATTGTTCATCGGCCGTCTCTCTCGTACGCACGCCACGAATGAGGTATTAGAAACGGGTTCTATGGGCGAAAATGTGGCAAATTAGTGCGGACAATGCAGAAGCAGGAAGAGGAAACGTTACGAAAACGGGTTGCGCGTCGTCGGTTTCGGATTGAAAGAGACAATCCAGTGGTAATACAGTTGCGGTCCGAACGAGATATTTTTATTAAGAAATGAGGTTACGGCTTTGAATTTGCGTAATATTTTTCTTGTATATTTAATTGAGTGATGAAATTTCTAAGTTCCGCGAAAGTAGTTGGATAAAAAGTTATAAATTTAGTAATTTTGAATCCTACAATGCAAAATTTGTTTCGTATATCTCACTGTTTCGTTGTTGAATTTTTCTTTTAATAATAATAAGTAATAATCTCCATCGACCAACAGCATATTCCCATTTGCAGGATTTTAGCTAGCACAACACACATGTAGCTAAAGCTATGAAGTAGAAATTCGATTCTACTCAAACGGTTACATAGTCGGGGTCATTGGTAGAATTACAATTTAACATTGAATTTCGATACTCGATATACCGATATTTTCAAAATAGATTAATTTTGGAGGATAAATTGCCATGAAGGTTTTCCATTTTAAGGCATAACTCCATGATATTTTGAAGGGTTATTGAATGAACCACCAAAACAAGAGGAAATGAAGACGCAGATGAAATAATCATAGAGGAATCTACACTAGAAGAAATAAATGAAATTTTAAAAAAGAGTCGTAATGCCAAAGCATCGGGAAATGACGGGAAATGCAGAATTATTGAAGTATGGGGGAGAAAAACCAACTGAAAGCTTATATCAATTGAAGAAATGCGGTAATTACTAAAGCGTGACAAACGGTTACATCCGCAGAGACTCCTATAGACTGGTGGGGGGGGGGAGTATGTGGGTGCAGAGTTCAGTAATGCGATACGTCAATAAAAGGTAACAATCTATTATTTTTTTATTATTTTTATTATTATATTTATAAACACAGCTCCTTTCACGGCGTCTCTGCGGGTGCAACCGTTTGTCGCGCTTTAATCATATGCATGACAATGAGGACTACACGAATGAATGCCAAAACATAAAAAGGGAAAACAAATGAATTCACGACCAACAAAGGGTGTCAAACAAGGGGACTCTTTATCTACAACTTTATTTAATATGGCACTACAATATGTAATCAGAAGAATCCATGGAAAGACAATAAGGTCAAGAGGAGAGCAAATAGTGGTATACGCAGACGACCTAGTCATAATTGCAAAAAGGAGAGATCTAATGACACAAGTACTACAGGAAATTATTAAAGAAGGAGAAAAGAAAGGTCTGAAAATAAATATGGACAGGACAAAAATCATGAGAATTGGGAAAGAATCTGGAAGTAAAAAGATTGAAGTCGGAAACAGGGAATTTGAGGAAGAAAAGCAATTTAAGTATCTAGGGGTTACAATATCCAATGCAGGAGATAGGTCGGGTGAAATCGAAGAGAAAATCGTGGCAGTGAATAGAGCCTTTTACGCAAATAGAAAACTTCTTCACTCTAAAATACTCACACGAAAAACCAAAGTGAAAATTTACAAAACGTTAATCAGACCTATTATGATGTATGCAGCTGAAGTAGCTTCAATGATAAAAATTCAAGAAGAAAAACTGGGAGTGACCGAGAAAAAATAATACAGAAAATAATAGGACCGGTTAAAACTGGGGAAAATGAATATAGAAGTGTCCGAAACCAGGAGATATTAGAGACACTAGAAAACACGGATACAGTGGGCAAGATGAAGCAACAACGAGCAAAATGGCTGGGTCATGTATTGAGAAGGGAGGAAGAGGAAGTTATAAAAACAATTTTGAACTGGATGCCTGCGGGTAAGAGAAGAAGAGGAGTGTAATCATCATCATCAACTCTATGATATTAGACATTTCACACTACCAACAACTGCACGCAGAGAAATGGTTTCTTGCATTAACGAAATAGATCTTCTTGCAAAAATCACTCTATTCAAGAAAATATTTTTATTTCAAGACAATAAAAATGTATAATATAAGAAAATAATTTTCTTGAAATTATTTATTTCTGTAAGGATAAGTAGCAAATATTGACGATTTACAAAAATTAAACTTTCTGTGGTAACCTGTAACGTACTCAAAACCCCGCGTACGTTTGAATGAACAAACTTAAGTTAAACTTTTGAGTAACCTTTTAAATTTACTCATTAGTCCCGAGTTAAATGAAAAACGATTCCACTATGTAAGTAAATTGAATATCGTATCATAGTAAAGGAAAATTTGACCCAAAATGGTGTATATCAGCTAAAGTATTGATAGCACAAAAACGTCTATGCGTATCTGCATCAAATTACCACCTCCTACTAAATAGAACATTACACCTGAAAAACAGCCTGAATTCCGCAGCCTTCCGCCTTTGTACGCGGCACATGCATACCTCACGCCACATCAGCCGGTCGGTTGCAGCACCCCGCCGACTCGCCGTGTTCCGGCTGTACGGCACGTATTGATTTTCCATAGAGTTGCGTGCGTAGTCCGGAATTAACCTGCGTTTGCCATTGCTGCCGCCGCCGCATCCCTCCTCATCGAGGCTCTACCCAGGCAGGCCGAGACGGCGGCGTACCAACAATCCATCCATCATCCACGGTGAGCGAGAGTTATCAATGAAACAGGCGGTGGCGAATGCCGATGCGCGATTTTCGGATGAAGTAGAGGGAAAGAGATGAAAGTAATGAACGACCAGGCTACCGGAGAAGAACGAATTCAACCGGGCTACCGACGGAGATGAAATGGCATTAAGAAGTATATGCAAGAGCGTTGAATGGGTGGCAAAAAGATGATGGGAAAGTTATCAGGTAGAAACTGAAGGGGAAATGCGTGGAGATGTTTGCCGAACGCGCGATATGGAAATTGTTATAAATAGACGCTTTTACATTAAGAGAATGTGAACCTGTCAGCTTTACGATGTCAGAAGAACTTGAATTGTCTGTCTGTCTTACAGGTGTCAAGATGGTATGAACGCATTAGGCTTATTGCCTTTTTATATTTTATTCCTTTTTATCTTTATTCATTAATACTATTAAAGCAGTTTATTGACATGGAAACTCAAACAATATAAAGAAATACGTAAACACGTATAAAACGATACAGCCAACGTGTTCATGGTCAGTCATTTGCAAGCTAGCGTTCTTCCCCGCGAACATCACATTTAAGAACAAATAAACACTCTTATGGAACCAAAAATAAATAATAGAAGCAGAAGTTACCTATCTAACTGCAAACCAAGCTATATATAAGAATCAACGCATAATCATTAAAGAATATAATAATAAAGGAAACGACGATCACAAATGGGTAGGGATGGCATTAAATAAACGAACAATGCCGTAGGAAAACATCCTTTTGAACAATAGGAGATTATCTGGTACGCAGTGGTAGAGGTACGTTGATGACACCTTTGTCATCTGGCCTCACGGACACGAATCTTTAAATGATTTCCTATCGTTTCTGAATTGCCAACATTATTCCATACGCTTCACCATGGAGGTCGAATCGGAAGCTTGCCTTCTTTTTCTAGATGTTCTAGTACACCGGCATCTTGACTGTGAGCTGGGACATTCCCTTTACCGAAAACCTAGGCACACAGATAGATATCTCAATGGCCTCTCACACCATAATCCAGTCCAAAAACGCGGTTTATCAATTCTCTTGTCCAAAGGGCCACTTCCATATCTGAAGCCAATTCGCTTCCTCAAGAACTGAACTGCACCACTGAAACTCTGATCCGTAATAATTATTCCAGGAAAGATATTCAAAGTACTATTAACCGCTACACCAACCCTTTTTCGCAGCAACTCCCCTCATTTAACGCTAATTCCGTAAGCAAGCGTATCTACCCTACATTCAAGATTCTGATCAGTAAGATTCTCTTCAGGAACAACATACAAACCATCTTCAAACCCAACTGCAAACTCTTAGACTACTTTTCCATCAAAGACCGCAATGATCTGGAAGTCCCTGGTGTCTACCAGATTCCTTGTACATGCGGTAGTGTGTACATACGGTGAAACAGAGCGATCGGTCAGTATTCGTGTTACTGAGCACGAGCGTTGTACGCCATTGTTGCGTGTAGCAGGGTCCGCACTGGCTGAGCACAGACTGGAAACTGCACACCGAACCTAATTTACCTCTACCCACGTCTTATCTCGCAATCCTCCGTATTATAGTAGGAAAATCCGTGAATTAACAGAGATTTTCAAACACCCTAACAATTTAAATCGCGAAGATGGCTACCTCTTACATCACACGTGGAAATCATTGATCCATAACTTTTCCGCTTCATTGCCCCCAAACAAGCCCTATATAAACCCCTCCGGAATAAATAGCAGCCAGTCAGTGTGCAGTAACAGCCCTGAAGATGTCTCATAAGAGTGCGGATGAAACGAAAGCTAAGACAACGGCGCGGTTCCAACCTGAAAATCGAGTATAATAGGAGATTATGTTTTCGAGAAATGGAATGATGGAATAATGAATACAGAAGGGGAAGCAGAGGAGAGCGGTGGGACAAAAAACTGAAAAAGGCATATAGATCGGGTGAATTGAAGACGACCAAAGCAACGAAGACGGAAATGAGTATACCGAGAGAGATTATTAAGCAGGGAAATGAAAGAGAAAATGGATCAACTAACAAACCAACAACGCTTTCCGGAATAGGAACATGGAATATAAGAAGCCTAAATGGGAAGGAAGTAGAACTTAGTAGAGAATTTGTAAAAATGAATATAGAAGTACTAGTTATTTCAGAAACTACAAGGAAAGGCACGGGAATAATAGAATTGAATAATGGACATATATATATATGGAGTGGAGTAAATAAAACAAGAGAGCTGAGGCGGGAATAGGAAGTATATTACACGAAAATAGCAAAATAAACTGATTAAATGGGAACCAATATCAGAGAGAATACTAATGATCGAGCTAAAATATGAAGCACACCATAAAACTATAATAGCAGTATATGGACCATCGGAAGACGAAAAAGCTGAAGTAAAAGATAAATTCTGGGAAGATATAAGCATGGTAGTAGAGACAGCTAGGGGAAAAATATATATAACAGATGACTTCAATGGAAGAGTGGGAAGAAAAGATAATAAATATAAAACCGTTATAGGAATCCACGGCGAAATTGTGAGAAATAATAATGGGAAGAGAGTTCCGGATTTCTGTATCAATCATGACTTGATAATAACAAACACATTTTATGAACACAAAGAAATACACAAATTCACGAGAGAAGAAAGAAGTAGAAATGAGAAATCTATAATAGATTACATACTAGTAGAGAGGGAAAATAAAGCAATAGTGATGGATACACGGGTAAGCAGAGGTTTTGAGAAGCTAATACACAAAAATAAATCCGATCTGCAAGACAAAACCGAACACGATAGCATAAGGACTTATGCAATGAAGAACAAAATTATAGCAGAAAATATAGACAAGAGGTAAATAAAGAATTAGAGAATGTTGACGAAAATACTAAGGATAAAAATATAGAATACAAATGGAATACTTTCAAAGATAGCATACTAAGAGCAGCAAGAAAGGTATGCGGGGTATTTAGAACAAAGAAATACCGAAAGCAAACGGCTTGGTGGACTGAAGAAATTAAGAATGAAGTTAAAATAAAGAAGATCAGATATAAACACCTTTTAACCAATAAAACAACAAAATCATACGAAATATACAAGGAACAATGTAAAAAAGTTAAGAAACTTATAAAAGAAGCAAAACAAAACACATGGAAAGAATTTAGAGAGAGATAGCAGAAGTAACCAAAAGTTATGCTACAATGTGCTGAAGAACCTTAATAGAGATAAAAACATTAATGCAACGGCAATCAAAAATAAAAAGGGAGAAGTACTAACTCAAGCTAAAGAGATCATGGAGAGATGGAAAGAATACTTTCAAGCACTTTTGAATACAAATAACATAGGAGAAACAGAGAAACAAAAAGAAGAAATAAAAATGGACACAAATAAATGTAACGAAGGAATCACAAAAGAGGAAGTAAATGAAGCTATAAAGAAACTAAAAAATGGAAAAGCACCAGGATACGACAAAATGACGGCAGAGATGTTTAAAAATATGGATGAAAAAGGAATACAAACATTGTTAGAACTACATAAACAAGTATGGAAAGAGCAGAAGATACCAAAGGACTAGGAAATAGGACAGATAGTACCCATATACAAAAACGGAGATATAAAGGATTGCAACAATTATAGAGGAATTACGCTACTTAACACAGCAGTAAAAATTTATGAAACAATTTTTGAGCAAAAACTTAGACAAATAATAGAACCTACATTAAACCAATCGCAAAGTGGATTCAGGAAAGGGAGGGGAGTTCAAGACCACATATTTACAATAAAAGAGAATTATTTTTGGCCTTCTTGGATATGAAGAAAGCTTTCGATAAAGTGTTAAGACATAAACTATGGGAATACCTGATCAAACGTGAAGTAAATGAGAAACTTGTTGGAGCAATCAAAAGCTTATATAACAACACTCAGAACATAGTTATAAGCTACAATAGAGCATCCAAACCATTTGCCACAAGAGATGGACTGAGGCAGGAAGGTGGACTAAGTCCCTTATTATTTATTATATTTATGGATTAGATAATCAAAGACGTAAATAAGAAAACAAAACCAATTTACATAGGATATATAAACCTGGAAAGAATAAAAATTACGGAATGTGCTTTTGCAGATAATGTAGCAATCATGACAAAGAACGAGTTAGACCTGCAAAAAAAACCTTATAGTACGGAACAAGACCTTAAAAGAGTACGCAATGAAGATGAATATAGAAAAGACGAAAGCGATGGTGATTTCAAAAGAACAAAAAAGGATATGTGTACACATCGAGGGGGTCCAAATAGAGCAGGTTGACGAATTCCAATATTTGAGTGTCATATTGGAGGAAAAACGTAAACAAGAAATTGACCTCAATAATAGAAGGGAAAACGCAAATAAGGTGTATTATGCCATAAATAAAGGATTCTTGAAAAGAAAAGAAATAACAGTACAAACAAAAATGAATGTATTCAAAGCCGTATACACACCAATCCTAACATACGGATGTGAAACATGGGTTCTCTCTAAACATAAAAAACTAAAGATACAGGCAATGGAGATGAAATACCTCAGAAGAGTTCGGGGAATTACGAGGATTGAAAAAATCAGGAAGGAAAAAATAAGAGAAGTCTTAAACATAGAAAGCCTGGAGAAATATATAGGACAACGCCAGTTGGGATGGTGGGGGCATTTACAAAGAATGGGAGACGAGATGCCAGTTAAACAGGTATGGGAAGCTAAAACAACAGACAATAAGATATGAGGAGGACCAAGAGAAACCTGGAACTATACAGTGGGGAAAATTCTACAAGGGGGAAGAATATGGCAGGAGGCGGCAAATATGGTGAAAAACAGAAAAGAATGGAATAATTTTATAAAAGTGTCAAATGTTGTGGTAAAGTAGAAAAGTAACCCTACACCCGAGTGGGTATTTACAGGGTATCAGGGTTTTAAATATCAGCTTCTGATACAAATATATTGGTTTCTTATTATCAATAAAAAAATTTAGACAGATGTTCTAACTCTGAATGATATAATCCACCTATCCAATTTAAGGGTAGGCGGGACGTAGCATTTTCTACCCGTCAATGCAATGGTAATAATAATAATAATCCATTTACTTGACAACAGAAGATACATGCTCCTTAAAACATTACCAGTAGTATTCAAAATTTACCCCAAATTACGGGCACTTTCATAATGAACCAAATCAACGTTACTAATCTTTACAACAGCCAGGCCTGGCTTTTTTACGCCAAGTTTCAAGTTTTAGTTATATAAGACAATGGTTAATAACATATCGAATTAAAAAGAAAATTTAAAAATAAAAAAATAAAAAAAAAGAATAAAAAAAATAAAAAAAGTACGTCCAATGAATTTCGACACAGAACATAACAGTATTTTACCAATACGATTACATAGTTCTTATAAAATACTTACATAATTGCTGGTTACCTTTGTGATTAATATCACCTTTAGTTCTTAGACATTTATTTTGATCTTCATCCTGATTTGTAGCGGAAGCATTTCTCGAAATGGGACACAGTGAACGGAAAATTGCCGCATATTTTCTTCAAATTTGTCACGTTTGGCATCTACGTGCCCAATTTATTTGACAACCTTAGCGCTTAGTAATTATAATATTCTTAGAGTAGTTTTCAAAATAAATTTGCATCCCAAATCAACATTAAATGTGCACAAATGCATAATTTATAATCAAATAATCTTACCTCAAAAATCAATCACTTTATTGTCCGTAGTCGATCTTTTGACAACGATGAGTTTATCTCGCAAAAGCAATCTCCTACACGTCTAAAAAGCTAATAGATTACACACATTCTCTTCCAATCCGTCGCACATATCTACTGCATTTTATAGCAGCCATCCTAGACGTTAACTGACCATCAGTCAGACCGTCCTCAACGGTCAACATATTCGGTCCTTCGGTCAAACAACGCGAACCATCGCGCTTCGGGCGAAATGTACGGCTTTCGCGAAACAACTGAAATGACATTGATTTAATGTGCTGGACATTAAAGCTGCTTTTCGGATTCGGTTAATTAATCAAACGATGGTGTCCCAGTGACGCCGGACCATTACAGCGACCATTACGCTGTCCGGTACTTTCCTGTCGTTCTATTTAGTTTGGTTCTTTTGTGTCTCCCATCGGCTCCATCTCACGTTATTTCGCCGGCCAAAGCGTACAGTCTACTTACACCATCAACCACTTGCAAGGTTCTTTTGTTTTATAATTGGTCATTTCTTTTTATGTAGGTATAGATAAAAGCAAATCTAGAAATGTCGCTTTTTAATGTCCTTTATAGAGGGTCATTCACGAAATGAAATAACGATGGCCTTTTAGAGGTATTTCTCAAAGTAATTAGAATGTCTCTTTGAAACGTTAGTGAACGATATTATGGATAAGGATTTATTTTCACGGCACTCTTGATTACATCGGGATCGGATATCAGTTGGATCCTTCGAATAGCTCTCTTAAATGCAAGAAGTTAACTGATACCACATATCTAATATGGGGTCTAATATGTACGGACACTACCAATTCTAAGAAATTAATGCTTTCTTTGAAAATGTTGAGGGATATAAACTTCAACGTAAACCTCATTATCTCTTCTTTTGCTTTGAATATGTACATTAGCTTTGAGATTCTTATTAATTATACAAGCTGTCCCAGATCGGGTGGGATTGCATGGTTAACTTTCTTATCATTGAAGATGGAGATTTGGTTAAATGGGCAATGTTTTTCAGTTTCATGTGATGATTTAAAATCTGTTTGAAAAAGTTCAAAATATCGAACCCGTCAGAAGTTATTTCAACGAAATTGAAAATCGTAATTTTCTTGTACATATGTCAAATATCTTCGTAAGTATAAGTTCGAAAAAAAATTTTTATATAAAAGTCACTCTTTTCGACAAGATCAATTTAAAATCGATGTTGAACAAAAATTCAAGACGGCGGCTTTTGAGATGCTCGTATTAACTTACTTAAGTTAAATGGATACCAAATTCGATTTTTAAGTTACTAAATAGAATTTTTTTTTTTCAACGATGTAAGACAACGTATGATTGGATAAAGAATACCAGTAAAATTAATAGTTTTTACATTTTAATCAAGTAGGCTTGCATGGATCCAAACAAAATCCGGTGAAATTTATTTTAGAAACACTTTGTATGTACACTACCGCTCATAATAGAATGGACAGTACGAGATTAAAAAATAAAATAAATGCAGAATAGTTTAAATTTATGAAAAGTGCTGTAATTGTGTTTGTATTAATCTTTAACAAATTCCCGAGTAATCTGAATATATTATAATGTAATAATTTACTAATTCCAAATGCAAATATAAATATTTATTGATTAATGGGGTTTAAGGAAGTTACAGAAACAGTAATTCAATGTTATGTTAGGGGCTTTCCCAAACTCATAAATGGTACAATAAGCTTAATTGTATAAAAAAGGGTACGGGTGTAAACCTCTCTTCTTTTAACTGCGATGTATTAGCTCCACATTACATCAGTATTCGAGTTGTGATTCAGTGCACGTCTGATAAAAAAAAAGTAATATTAATTATAAAATGCCTCGAGGAAAACCAACAGAAATTGACAAACATTCGGCTGAAGTTACTTCACACCAAGTGCGACAGATAAGCAGTAGAATACATTTAACAAATTCTACTGTGAATAACATCATCCGGCGATATCAAGCAACGGGTAGTTTCCAAGACCGTCCAAAATCAGGACGTCCGAGAATGACGACTAAAATGGATGACGAACGCATAAAATTAACAAGTAAGCGTAATCGAAGAGCAACCGCACCTGAAATTGCAGCAAATTTCAATCGCGATCGCGCCGTGTCCGTTTCCGTCAGCACAATCAAACGTCATTTACAAGCTGCGAATTTTCACGGAGGTGTAGCAGTTCGTAAACCTCTTTTACGTCGAGGTAATCGACTTAAAAGGGACTTAAAAAACAATGGGCACGAACACATCAGAACTGGATAGCAGAACAATAGAGAAAAGTCCTTTGGACGGACGAATCAAAATTCGACGTGTTTGGGCAGAGAAGACGAGTATTTGTTCGCCGATCCAAAGAAGAGAGAATGCTTCCCGATTGTGTTGTGCCTACTGTAAAGCATGGTGGTGGTTCGGTTTTCATTTGGGGGTGTTTTTCATACGCCAGGACTGGTAACTTAGTAAAAATGTTTGCGTTTAATTGGACAACAGTTTGTATTTATGGAAGGTAATGACCCGAAACATACTGCTCGAGTGTGTAGAAATTATTTGGTGGCTCAAGAAGACGAAAATATTTTGCAGCGAGTGACGTGGCCTCCCCCAGAGTCCTGATCTCAATCCTACTGAGTTGCTAAGGGGCGAACTCGGCAGACGCGTAAGACAGAAAACAGCAATTCTGGACCCTCCTTCAAGAAGAATGGCACAATATTCCAGATAATGCACTGCACAAATTAGTCGACAGAATGCCGAGGGTTACGCGAGCTGTATTGGCGACTAAAGGAGGATTCTTCGACGAAGGCAAAATTTAATTTAAATAAGGAAATTTTCCTTTCTTTTTATGTAAATTTAATACAGAAAGTAAAGCTTATCTTGTATCCTTATGTTGTGTAGTATTTGTCCCATTTTTATATTAATTCTTTTCCTTAATTCTAAATTTATTCAACTGTCCAATCTATTATGAGCGGTAGTGTAATTCCCATAATATTTAGTAACATATTAATTCAGTGCAAAGTATTATGTACTTGAACCACAAACAACATCGTGACATTACTTTTTTAATGTCCTATCAAGTAGGTATGTATGTAGCTATGAAAAACGACAACAAAGCAGGTACTTAAGCTAGAGTGTTATTTGAAGTTATTTGGATTACAAATTTTAAACATTATGGCGAGTTTTCCAATTACTGAAAGCTACGACATGTTTTGCACTGTTACAAGTATTATAAAAATTCCCGTCTTGTTACTCAAACTTATTTTCCAGAAAGAAGACAACCAAATGTCAAAGTGTTTAGGCTAGACGGGAATATGCAGCGGTATATGGAAGTTTGAGAAAATCCATTAAAACTAGGGAAAACAATTTATTAGCGGAAAATCGTTACATTGGCTTGTGTCGCGGCTAATCCATGCATTTCAATTCAAGAAATAGAGGCATTGGTTGGTGAATCTAAATCAAAGGCATAGCGAATTTTAAGAAGGCACAGGTTTCACTTCAACAAGTCACGCATCGCCGAAACCTTACGGCCAGAAGATTATGATCGCAGAATAGCATTTTGTAGGTCGTTTATCCGCAAAAGTACTGGAAATAATAGTTTTGCAAGTCGAGTATTATGGACACAGGACGGCACAACGAACTCTACTGGTCGCAGTAAAAACCACATGTTGTAGTTCCACGTCGAAATCAAGTCCGATTCGAATTTAATGTATTTTGCGGCATAATGGGAATTCATTTAACTGGACCTGTTATGTTCAAGGGAACTTTAACTGTTCAACATTATTTAGAAATTCTCCAAACATCCTTAGAAGATTTCATGTATGATCTACCTTTGGCAGACAGGATTTGGTTATGGTACGAATAAGATGCTCAGCCACAATTCAAGAAACGTGGTAGATTGTTTAATTGATCGCTTTGACAATTAGATTATCGCCACCAATACTAATGTTCGGTGGTCGGCCAGATTAACGGACCTAACGCCTCTTGACATTTTTGTGGGGTACGTTAAAGAATAAAGTAGATGGAAATAACTATAGTTACAATAATGTTGAGGAACTGCGCCAAGCAGTGCTACAAAGGTGTGCTAGTACTAATCGAATTACGTCGCGTAAAATAGCCCGAAGTGTCGTCAAACCAAGTTTATGTTTAGCTAGATTTTGTTTGTTTTTATTTGGATCCATGTAAGCCTACTTGATTAAAATGTCAAAACAATTAATTTCACTGGTATTTTGTATTCAATCATACGCAATCTTAAATCGTTGAAAAGATAATAAAAAATTCTATTCAGCAACCTAAAAATCCGTTTAACTTAAGAAAATTGATACGAGTATCTCAAAAGCTGCCACCTTGAATTTTTGTTCAACATCAATTTTAAATTGGTCTTATCAAAAACAGTGACTTTCATTTGAAACTTTTTTTCGTATCTCTTATACTTAAGAAGATATTTGACATACAAGAAATTGACAGTTTTTAGTTTTTTTGAAATAACTTCTGGCGGGTTCGACGTTTTGAACTTTTCCAAACAGATTTTAGATCAGCACATAAAACTGCAAAACATTGCCCATTTAACCAAATCCCCATCTTCAATGATAAGAAAGTTACCTACGCAATCCCATTCCATCTGGAACTCCCTGCATAAATAGATGTTCATACTTAGAGGGGGTCCCGATAACATCGGAAAAGCTCACCAAATGGTGCTAGACGACCGTCGAATTAAGGTTATAGAGATAGCAGAGGCTGTGGGTATCTCGAAACAATGTATTTATCATATATCGACTGAAGATTTGGGCATGAAAAAGGTAATCCCGCGTTAGGTCGCGCTCGTTCACTCAGAATCAAAAACACAATCAAATAAACATTTCCAAAGCCCTATTGAAGCAGTTTAAGCAAATAAGTCGGAGTTTTAGTGTCGATTAATAACTGTAGATGAAACAGTGGACTGCGAACGTGATGGCAGCTGTTTTTTAGGATAGTCATGGAGTTGTTAATCGACTATCTTGAAACGAAAAATAATAATGGGGGCATACTGCGCATCGTTACTTGACAAATTGAAGGCAGAAATTGCGGTAAAACGGCCGCATTTATAGAAAAATAAGGTTTTATTCCACTAAGGCACCGTTTTCCACTTCACTGGTGGCCATGGCAAAAATTCACGATTTAAAGTTCGAAATGGCTTTTTTCTGCTTCTTTTTCTTATTTCTAAGGCCATCACTACTATTTTGCAGAACAAGATGCCAGCTGCTATTTGGACAGATTAGTGAGATGGGAGACTATGTTGAGAAATGAAACTGGAAACTATTCAGACTACCCTCGTATATGTTTCATTTTATAATTCTATTCCGTAGAGCATTAAACTCCCATCTCTAACTTAACTAGTTTGAAAAATAAAAATTGCAATGGTTCATATAATACATACTACAATTCTTGCTTAGATTTCCTTCCCTTTTCAAAGCAAGAAATTACAGATCAAACACTTTAAAATATTGAATGCATTACAGATAAAACTGCGCCAATTAAGAACCACATCGCGCCAACAACCTTCAAACGGTCACTCGCCTTTAGATTTTCCTTAGAATTCCTTCCGAGCGGTAATTGGAATATTATAGAAATCACATCTAACAAGCACATCTAACGATAGTGAATCCAGGCTGGACGTAACACGCTTCCAATTATTAGAAGTGCAAAAAAATCCACCTGAGCTTTCGTTTGAGTATTGCAAGGGGGATACTGATTCTCCGAATTCGTTTGGCGACCAGCAGCGACCCCGATTGGCGTCATTTATTTCCGATATCGAGCGCAGGCAATTCAAGCAGCATCCGGGAAAATTGGAAATAAAAAGAAACCTCGAATCTGATGGTCTTTTATTGAACGATACTTTGATTTTCTTTTGTGAGAAGAAGGCCTTGGTTGTTGTTGAAGGAAGGAAAGTGTTAGGGATAATGGGAAATGTAAGGAATTACTTTCGTAGATCGTAGATGCAATATCAGCGAGTATCAATTCTATGTAATTTACCGTGAAACGCTTCTTTTAAAAGAAGATGAATTATACTTCTAAGACTAAAGAGAGCTTGCTTAAATCAATTGTCTTTAATAAATTATAAATTAGGGAATAGAAAAACAATGGGACAGAAGAAGAGTTTGTGCTATTTTCGCTAGTTACACTCAATTTCGGTAAAACAAAGCCTTACGACAGCCTTACAAAAATATTCCTGAACTGAATGCATTTAAGAGTGCAGTTAAAAAGTTCTTGATTTCTAAAAGTTATTACTCTTACCAGGAATATTTTACTGGCAATTCCGCTAGGAATTCCTAATTGTTTTGCTGTTCTAAATGTTTTTTATATTGTGCTGTCCGTTTTATTACCTTTATTTTAATTAAGCCTGACGTTGTCAACATTTATTGTGAAACACAATAAAACATTATTATTATTATTATTAAATCATTCTGCACTTTGCATGAGCATTGTAAAAGCTATTCTTGCAACAACTAGCAGTCTTTGTTTCAATTGACACAGTAAGGTAGCTAGCAAATGTGGAGTAAATAAAAATAGAATAATCAAAAGAGAGTATTAGATTAATTGTAGGCTTTTTGTAAGCTTTAAAACATGTGCAAAGATTCTTTTGTTCTTCTAAATTAATGGTAACACTTCTCTTGCTTCACAGCATCCAAGCAGTAATACTGATTCCTTTTAGTTTTATTAATAAATACAGTATTTTACCAAGGATCCTAGGCCCTGGCAAGCATTCCCAGACATCATTTTTCTTCTGCACGACTTGTTTTCGCATAGAAAATAGTTCGGTACCTCGGTATTACATCCCAGGGTGCGCTCGAAGATCCATGAACGCAATTACAAGAAGGAGCAACGCTGGCTAAGGAGGTAATTAGTGAGCTTAGTTCACTGGAGAGATAAGTGCACGGGTATCGTAGCTGTTCTATTTCGAGTAGGTCATATATTAAGGAAAGTACGCGCCCTGGGTACGCCATTATCCCGGGAAGGAGATGCTATGTGCGTAGAGCAAGATTGCTCTTAATAGGGTATGAATAGCTGTAGCTACGTAGAGGTACAGGCTTAACGAAGTTCTGTAAGGGTGTAGGGCAATTCTATTGTTAAACCAATTCGAACTACAATACCGCAGCTGCAAAAATTATCCACCAGAACAAAATTGGCTTTTATATACTATCTATAAAAGCCAATTTTGTTTGTTAAGGCAAGATTTTCCAGGGTCTCGTAATGATATCGCTGTTGTAGAAGATACAATGTTGTTATTTGCTAAAACCATACAGACAAGGTTTTCGAAATGTAGTGATCAATAAAATTGAGAATACTACGTTTTCGTGAGTGCATGTCCCTTGCCCCGCCACCCCCGGATTTTGAAATTTCCTATACGCTATCATTTTGTGCTCATTTTATGCTGTTTTGTGCTTTAATATTAACCACTTCGACACTATCATTTTGTGCCGTTTTATGCCGCAAAAAGAAAATGCGCTTTAATATTAACGGTGTTATAGCGATTTCTTCTTGGCGAAGCTGGGGACATGCCACTTCGCCATTTTGAAATTTCGTATACGCTATTATTATGTGTTCATTTTGTGCCGTTTTGTGCTGAAAAAAGAAAATTTTGTACTTTAATATTAACGGGGTTATAACGGTTTCTTTTTGGCGGGGCTAGGAGAATGCCAGCCCCGCCACCTCGGCATTTTGAAATTTCGTATAAGCTATCATTTTGTCCTTACTTTGTGCCGTTTTGTGCCGCAAAAAGAAAAATCTTTGCTTCAATATTAAGCGAGTTATAATGTTTAGAATTTTGCGCATGGCATGCACAAAGCCCCGACACCGCAGGATTTTGAAATTTCATGTACACTATCATTTTGTGCTAGTTTTGCGTCGTTTTGTGCCGCAAAAAGAAAATTTTGTGCTTCAATATTAAGCGAGTTATAACGTTTTGGATTTCGGGCTTGCCGTGTCCCCGGCCTCGCTGCCACTGAATTTTCGTATACGCTATGATTTTGTATCGCGAAATGTTTGTGAATATGCCATTCTTGTGGCATGTAATTTCCAAATATGGTATAATTTCTTAATGACTATGACAAGTGCCATGCCCAAAATTCTAAACGCTATAACATAACACTCTTAATATTGAAGGAAAAATTTTTCTTTTTACGGCACAAAACGGCATAAAGCGAGCACAAAATGATAGCGTATACGAAATTTATTAAAGCACAAAATTTTCTCTTTGCGGCACAAAACGCCACAAAATTGGAGCATATAGGAAATTTCAAAATCCGGGAGTAGCGGGCCTGGGGACATGCACCTCATTTTCGTTCACTTCCGTTACCTTCAAAGTACGTAGTTCCCTTGGGAGTGTAAACGCCGATCCTAGCGTCTCAGCCACGAAAGGAATGGATTCTAGAAATACGGCATGACTTTTATAGTGTTAATAATTAGCTGATGAACATTCGGAGGCTCTTCAAATTCAAATAAAAATAAATTGTGGTGATGTCCAAACGTAACGAAACAAATATTGCATCAGAAATTACGATAAAATTTACTTAAATTCAACAAAATAATTTTCAAACGTAAATCAAGAAAGAACTTGAAGTAAAACGAAAAAGAAAAGGCAAAAAAAAGTTCTAAAAATAGCTACAAATTTGTGATCCAAATGCTGTATTTTCGGAATTTTTTTTTACATGTGGTGACGGCCTAATGAGGCTCCTGAGTCACCATTGAGCGACTCAGGAGCTTCCAGAAAAATTTTCCACTTTACCCTGGGAGGAGTCAAACGCCCAACGCCTGACTCTACTCACCGAACCGTTAACAGAATGTTCAGTAGAATTCCATGGTCTTTAATCCACACACGGTGGTATACAAGAGACTTCGCAATAAGTTATGAATAAAATTAACAATAAAATTAAATCTTCCTAACCAAAAAGAGATCACAGCTATTGACTTCTTGCATATTTTTATCGAAAAACAAATTATTTGTGCAGAGCAACGGAACCATCGTTAAGGTCCAATGCGAAAGAGAAGAAGACGAAGGAGCGATGATGCTAATGATGTGGATCTCGCTAGCTTGACGAGAGGGAATTCTTGCGAAATGTACACGTCATCGACTAATTAACGGGATCTCAAGTTAGACGGGATAGGCCTGGTTGGTAGACAGGCAGCTAGGCAGCAGCAAGCAAACAGACGGGGGACTTCTTGTTATACGCTGTCACGTCCCTGCCACTCTTTACTTACCACCCTTTCTGACAGGCCTGCTTTATCAGTTTTAATCAAGGCGAACTTATGGCGAAACATGACTCGATGTACAGGAATCTTACTCATCGTCTCTTCGTTACCCTTTCTTTGGTGAAATCTTGGATTTGATGCACTGTCTAGTACATAGCACGGTGAGGATATTCGCCTGATATTGATTTTTCCATTTATTTTCCATTATTAACCATTAATACTGCATTATAAAGAAAGCATCCTGAGCCAAATAAATCTTATTCAGGTTACATAAATGGAAAATTGTGTTATACAGAGTTCCTAACATCTTCTTTTCCACGTATTTTACTAGAAACTGTTGAAGAAAAATTGCAGTAAGATTAAAAGAAGACATGAATTCAAACTGCGCAGCAAGTAGGATTTTCTAAGAATTGTGTGCACCAGACAATAAAGTGAGAGGAAGAAACAATTGCAGAGCCGTAAACGTAGTGGACGACTACGAGCTACTACAAGAAGCGAGGATCATCTTTACGAAATCATCATTTTACTATACTAGCAGTCGCAGCGAAATTCCATAATAAGCAATACAGTGGTGGAGCGCTGCTTGTTAGAAACAGGTTTAAGGGGACGCATAACCGTCTAAAAAACCTACATCCTTAATTGGGCTAAATATCAGAAAAATTCAAAACAGGGCCAATGGAAAACGATGATGTGGTCCGATGAAACATAATTAGCATAATTTAACAAAATGCTACTGCCCCGGTAAGCCCGGTTGTCGCAGTGGACATCAGGACGTCAACAAAAGGTAACAATATATTATTTTTTAATAATACTGTATCTCACGTACCTACTTTTGCACGATACGTCTCTGACGTTGCACTCGTTTGTCGAACCTTACAGATAATCTAAATATTTTGACAGTTCTCAAAATTGTTTCCCTTTGGCGACATCTATAAGCAGGATGCGCAACTGCCTTCATCTATATTGCTAAAGTCGCTAATATAAATTCCTGTTAGCATTTGACAAAAGAAGAATACTTTACAAATAAAAAATAATTGAAAAACGATTTATTTTCATCTTTTACACAAATGCAAAGATTATTTAAAAGAATAATAAGTAGAACTGTTTCTTCGCATTCTGGGAACGTTAAAGTTTTCAAACAAGTCCATAGAGAGAACATGCGTTACAACAGACTATTGCAAGGAATGTATTGGAAATAAAACATTAATGTATTAATCCACCTGTTAACCCAATTGTTTTATTTTACAATCCTCCTACATTTTTGAGATAGCCGATGAAAATTATGAGAGGCAGTGTATGTTCTTTTCACTATCTACGACACCACGATTGCAAAAACCTTACACAAATGTTGAATAAACCAGAGATTATGATGTGAATAACTGCCATAAAAATATGGTACAAATCACACCTGTAGTGGAATATTTACAAGCAAGCAATCTACTTGCAATACCTTGCTTTCTGAATGTCAATTGCTCGGATTTCTATTACAACATCGTGAATATAAACCATATTCAAAGATGAAACCGCGAATTCCATTCTCGAGCCAGACTCGAGAAAATAGTTCCGTTAAAAATGTTTATTCGCGCTCTTTCACCATGTACACCACTAATTTCCCTCGCGTATTGCGGCGTCTACCGCGTAATAATCCGAGTTCGAAAATTTAGATCAAAGGAAATTGCACTGGAAAACAACGCGTAACGAGAAAATTGAAAGTCAGCTAGCAGCCGAGCATGTGCTACGCATTACTTGGCAAACATAATAGAACAGGGCAACTAGTAGCAGATAGTAGCAGTACAAAAGCAAGCAACCACTCAGTCGAGCGACCCGATCTGCATTAACGTAACTGCTATATATCGTCCTTATTTTTACGTTTGAGAAAATATAGTGGAAAAGCGAATAAGATAGAAAAAGCGGCTGGAAAAGAAGAAAACAGGTTATATAAAATTTATGTCGGAGGCAATTTTAACTAAAGTCTTCCAATGCGGGTTGTTAACTTCCAGTTTTCAGTGGTAGATGGCTAGATTGAACGTTTTTCTAACTTTGGAACTTAATCTTAGATCAGTTGGCAAATCCATCGGCTTCGTTGAATCCTTAAAACTATACGCCCAAGGTACTTTAGAAAATTCGTTGGAGAGTTTAATTTTTTCAATTAAAACGAATCATTCTGAAAAGTATAGATCTAAATTTTATCGAGGTTGATTATAACAATCTTGAAATGTAAACTACTTTTATAAAAATCAACCAAATTTTGAAAGTAGTGCCACACGATAACTGCCAAGCTGCAAATTTGTATGCAAATCGATATCTTACGTGGGATTTAATTTTAAAATGAAATAATGTATAATGTCGGCCAAATGGCCGCCGGAGCTGTAATGGTAAACCCTGACCACGTTGATAACATTTTCGTGGACTTTTTCCAAGGCAGTTGGCTCAACTTCAGCAATACCGCGTTGCATTTCTGTTTTCAGTTCAGGAATTGCTTGTTGTTTGTTAGCATAGACCTTGGACTTAACAAAACCCCAGAGGAAAAATCGCCAGATCTGAGCGGCTAATTAACGTCCAGCATTTGTAGAAATCACACGACCAGAAAAATCTTAGCAAATCGATGGTGTCTGTTGCTGCATGACACGTGGCACCATCCTATTGAAACTACATTTCATTGTTTGGTTTTCCATTACCCAATTAGCGAATTGCCTCCGTTGCAAATGGTCTGGTGGCTTTAGATAATGAGTTAATTGAAGTTTATAAGAGTGCAAGTGAAGGTCTTTAGTAAGAATTGGTTCCCCTGTTGTTCAAGTCTTGAAAACGATGACATTTTGATGTTCCTGGATTCTCGTTGATACCCTCTCTGACGACTGCAGTGTTTTCGGCAGACCGCACAGGACGGGGATGCGGTAGACTTCGTTTGTTCCTAACCGAACCAGTTTCCTCAATTTTTTTAATTAATCTTCGAAAGGTGGACTCATTAATTGAAATATGGTTACCAGGAATTCCACAAACTTTTCGAACAGTCTCCGCGTTTTAACAATATCAAACATTAGGGTTTCCAAATTAAATATAAAAAAATAGTAGGGAATTTAAAACCGGCGTAATGGACAGGCCAGCCTGTACACGAGGTGTGGCAGTTAAATAACCGGACTGGTGCTACTATCGGCAAACAGCGAGCACGCCACGGCAGGTTTGAACATGTCTGCGCTTGTAGATGCGATTTGTGGAAGAGCAAATCCTGGATGCTCTACCAAGACAATGCGCCAGCCCATTTCACCTTGTCTGTGAAGGCGTTCTTTACAAAATCCGGCATCACCGTAATGGATCACCCATCGTACTCGCCCGACCTGGCCCCCTGTAACTTGTTTTATTTCCTAAGATAAAATCGGAGCTTAAGGGTACACGATTTGACAGTGTGAAAGCGGTGAAAGCGAAAGCGACGGAGGTTCTCAACAAGCTGACAGAAACGGACCTCCAGCATTGCTTTCGACAGTGGAAGGTCAAAATGGCAATAGGCAACTTTTTGAACGCTCGTGCAAGTTATAATCTATGATCATCTTGTGATTTTCATTAATATCTCAGTATTACTAATTCTATAATTCAATCAGAACTACGTTTTTGTGAATCTAACAAAACAAAAACAAAATGAATACAACTTAATTTAGTTAATGCTTATAAAGACGGTTCAAAAATTACACTTTGAAACTGTACACAAAGGAAAAGGGATTTTCTGCCACTTTAACAATGCTAGCAACAAGTTCTTCCTTTGACTCAACTGATGTGGAATAAAGTAAGTTTCTTATATGCTGGAGGCCAGGAAACGGATCCCATTCTTCCAATAAACCCCTCGCCAAACGAACGCCATCAGCAAAGTGTGCAGGAGCGCCATCATGCTGAAACCACATATCTCGGCGCACGTGTAATGGGACGTCATCCAGCAGTTCTGATAGAGCTTCTCGTAAAAATACTAGGTAAATTCTGGGCAATGAATCGAGGTGGTAACAAGTATGGGCCATTTGTACAATCGGCCACAATACCTGCCCAAACATTTATTGAAAATTGTAGCCTGTGAACAAACATTCCATGAGAATTGTCTTCGATCCAAGTCCGGCTCCTCAAAATTCCCTCTTTTGAAAATGAAGCATCTGTAAGGAATACAGTAGCTGAAAACTGTCTCCTTCCATTGTTTGATCTAAAGACCAACGAGCAAATTGTGTCCTAACAGCAAGCAATGCATGAATTTTCTACAGGTGAAAGAGATGTAATTGCTGTTCGTGCAAAACATTCTAAGTAATGCTGTGATCGACATCTATAAAATTAGATAAAATAGTACGTGTGCTCGTACAAGGATTTTCTTCGAAACGTACCTTCTTCTCTGCAAATGTAACAGCACTTGCTATACATTTTCGCTTTATTTTTTGACGTACAGTCTAATACCGCTTAGAAAATTAGTTGATGAAAATGAGTTCCTATTTAAAACAAAAATCGCGATTTCGCAGTTTAAATATCTCTGATATTATTTTTTCCTTACTAGAACACCCTGTATAATTTAGCAAATTTATCTGTTACTATGGAAACATCGTTTCATGAACATTACCAGCAAGCAGAATCATTTTTTTAGGCAATATCTCAAGTATTCAATTGTAAGTTATTTGAAAAACTTGAAACCAATTTCAACACAGAATTCAAATTTGACATAAAAATGGTAGGGTTTCATATAAAATAGGGAAGTTGAATGCTACTGCCGGTATAAGAGAGAGATACCGGCGATTGAAAATATTTTGGCTGTGCTAGTTTTATCATCGTGACATACCCTGTATACTTCGATAAGAATCGAGAAAAATAACATCCATCCATGATTATTACTAGAGGACTTATATAGACATTCCTGTATTTCTCTTTTTCCCTTTTTACTCCCAACAGTGCTTCCATTCAATTATTTGATATCGTATATGAGCGAAATTGAAATTATGCCAATGTAGCCTTCGAGATCGGAATATACATCCATAAACATAAACAGAAACCGCCAGCTTCCATTCTGTCAGTATCCATGGGCGAAATGATGTAGCAAAATTGAAATATATTCGCAAACAAACGAAAGCGCGCAAGAAACCAGCATTTCCATAACCGAATAATGGAAAAGACGTATCGAAGGCGGCGGCGGCATCACGAATTTATTTTTCCCAGCGCTTCTCAACTCCTGGCTTTGTTTTCTTCTTCATTTTCTTCTTCTTCTTCTTCCGTTGTTGTCGTCTCCTTCTTGATACCAACTCGCCTCTTCCCACTCTCAAGTAGGAAAGTGACCTAGCGATATTTATCCGCTAACACTTTTTCTCGCTTAAGAACGTAATTTGAATTTATTCGACTCACGCTCGAGTAAATTATACCGGAATTTCTCACGCAGTAACTCCGGGATTACCGGAGTCGGCCGGTTTTCTCGTTCCGCCGTGCCTCGAGGAATGCTTAAGTTATCATCTCGAAGATGTATTTCGCTTCGCTGTATACCGATTGTGGTCTTCAAGGTTTACCAAGACGAAGAGATTGTGTAACTGCATCGCTTAACATTAACATTTGTTGAGGTGTGGAAGAAACATAGGTTATATTCGAAATATAGGATGGCGAAATGATAAGCATGACTTTAATACATTAGCAACATGCATAATTTTCTTCATCACAGCTCAAGAGCGATTCTTTAAAGCTGTTTTCTTTTTTTATAGGTTAGCAAAAAATACATTATCATTACTACTATTATTTTTGTTCTACAATCTTTATTGCTTCTTTCAATAAGTTTTGGCACTACGAGGGACGTTTAGTAATTAACGAGACAAACTGCATTAGCGGGAAAACTACTGAATATTATTAGATGAAACTTTCTGTGGGCCAAGTTGACCCCCTTGGGGACAAAGTAAGTCAGCTATTTAAAAGAAATAAAAGCAAACATAACCTCTTTTGTTCATTTCAAAATTATTATCCGAATTATCCGAAGGTGTACAGTATGGTGAAAAGTGTTTAAGCCGCGGAAACGTATATAAGTGGATTGAACAGTTTAAATCGGGCAGAGAAAGTGTCACCGATATTTATCGCTCCGGACGACCGGTTGAAAGTGTCAACTGACCGAAATCGCATAAATTTTACCTAAACTTTAAACCTTATTCTCGATGACAGGCGTATAAAAATCGTGACAATAGCTGATTTGTGTAACGTTAGTGTTGGAACTGTGTATTCAATCATTCGTGACAAGCTGAATTATCGCAAGATGGGTTCCAAGATAGTTGACTCAAGTCCATAAAGACACCCGTGTTCGCATTTGTTCCGAACTCAAACGACGGTTTTTAACGGAAGGTAATGACTTTCTATACCACGTTATAACCTGCGATAAAACGTGGATTAACCACTATGAACCTGAATCCAAATGGCAAAGTCTTGAATGGAAACATCCGGATTCGCCCGCCAAGAAAAAATTCAAAACTCTCGCGTCTGCCGGTAAAGTGATGTTAACGGTCTTCTGGGACTCTCAAGGCCCAATTTTTTGACTATTTAGAAGGACAACGTGTTGTGAACAATGAGTACTATTGTAACTTGCTTCAATATAAAGTGAAACCTGCTATAAGAAGAAAACGCCAGGGTGCTCTCTCAAAAGGTATGATTCTGCTGCACGGTAACGCCCGGCCCCATGAGAGATTGAAAATTTGGGTTGGGAGGTGTTGCCACATTCTCCTTACAGTCCCGGACCTCGCACCGTCCGATTTAATCTGTTCGGCCCGCTTAGAGTTTTTAGACGGCACCAAGTTCTCTAAGTATTCTTCAGCACTGGAATTAGAAAGCCCACAATGCGATGGGAAAAGTGCCTAAATGCTGGTGGAGACTACGTTTAAAAGTAGTGTAAATTTCATTGTCACTGAATAAATTGCTTTTTTTCCACAGCCATTTGTCTCCTTAATTACTGAACGTCCCTCGTACATTCATTTTTTTATTCAAAGATGTTGTTATGACTTAAAACTACATCTTAATATAAAGTACAAGCTTTTAGCTTTAAACAGGTTTGTTTTTTTTTCTGGGAGAAAAGGAAGTACTACCGGCAGATAACCTGCACTCAAAGAACAAGATAATACTAATAGATAACAAAAGTGATTTTAATATGCTTTATCATGACTTTAACAAGCTTTATTATAATTATATTACCTTTTAATAACAGATACAAGCTATTTACATTATGTTTTTATACCACTTATTAAAATATACGTCTGTCCCCAAGTAATGAAAAGTACAATAAATTATATTAGAAGGTATTATATTTTTCACGCATAGGGGCTACCCACAAGGCTGCTAGGTCTGGTGAGAAAGGCAAAGCTAGCGTAATTGATCTAATTATAGAGGAACCACAATAGATCTGAAAAGGTCGCAGTGGGATAGGTTACGTACCACCTCGGGAATGAATCTAATCTAATCCATATTTTTCATAGCTGGTACTACTTATTTTTTTAAAGTGGAAAAGCAAAACGCTTCATAAGTGATGAGCTTATGGTAGGCTGCATCTACACAGAAAAAAAATGGAATTATTTCTACAATTGTAGCAAATGCCACTACAAATTGTAACAATTGTTTGAATAATTAAAACATTCTATATTAAACTACCACAAATTATGCAGTGTTCTTACAATCATAATGGTTGAAAGAACAAGTAAACGAAATAATAACTATTCCATGTTTTCGCATCTTTCGCCATTTACAGGAAGCATTTGACGCCCATGAAGATATTACATACTCTGCGCACGTAGGTGTGTTTACCCCTACAAGCATTCAACAAATTTGAAAAGATAAGGTGAATTACGGAAGGAGTTGCGATTTCGGGGCTCGATCTAAGACTGATAGCTTGGCGAATTAGACACTGTGCTACCTGCAATGCACAGAAATCTTCTATTAGTTGTAACCAAAAGTAAATAATCATGGAGCAATAAATTCTAAAGGATATCATTAAATAAAACAAGCTTTATACGATATAGGTGTGCAGATATTTATCTCGAAAACACGTCAACTGAAACTAAATGTGAAATCAAGCTTTCAACACAAAAGGGATGCTACAGATAACTTTTCATAAATTGTTCGTAAAAACAGATTAAAAAAATTTAACGTATTTAAAATCATACCACGTTGATTTTACTTCATCGTATCCTCCATTTTCTCCATGTAACAAAGTTATCGTTTTGAGGGGGATCCCTCGGAATAATAATTTAAATCTCGCCGTACTAAATCACGTTTCCTTTTTTCGCATGGATTACGTAATCCTTTGTGCGCATTTGTTACGAAAAAACGCCCTCCTAACCGTCTCCGGTTTGAAGCGGAAACAAAAAACCTTGCGTTAATAATATCACGCACGGTTTAATATTTTATTCTTGTTTATTATTTTTTCCTTTTGTTTGATCGTGATTCATGCCCGTGTATTGTCGTTGTTAATGTATACGCATGCACGTATATACGTACGAATTGCCTTTATTTTCATGCGAGCGCGGCTTTTGTTTTTCGCTCCCGACTCATATCTGGAAATCGGTGAAATCGGCATAGCTCTGCGTTTTCTGTTTTCTCCTAATAGCTGAGTATGTATGAATGTATATGTGTTGTTCTGAGTGTACAGCGGTTCGTAAAAGTATCGGTTTATTTAATATGTACAATTTTCATTTAGTTTGTCCTTCTTTCCACTACTTCTGAAAATGTTGAGTAAGCTTTACATCCGGACGTGGATATCATGCAAGGATATTGCTTGATAATACAGGGACAATATTTTTCTCTACATGTGAATTATGAATTTCATAAAAATTACAGTTGGAACATTATTTAATACTCTTTAGCTTTTTTCTACAACAAAAGTAGTAAATAATGGAGGGGATTCCAGGTTAAATAGACTAGGAGACTAAGAAATAAATTAATTAGTTCGCCCTTCTACAATAACAAATGTTGTATTATTGGGCGAGGTGTCGGGTTACGAAATACCCCTCGCAGTCCTCGCACTTCTAGTCATCGATTACTATGATCATAAGCCGACCCCGCCCGAGTTTTGTTGATTCCAGAGGTATTTCAACCTTTGGTAGGGATTTTTAACGTGCCAAGCATCGTATTGACACGGGGCCTACGATTTTGCTTTCTTATCCGAGAATAAGGCATATTCCAACTTTTATCCGTAATTAAAAACCAACCATGCCGGCTAGGATATCAACCTGCGCTGTTCAGATCGAAAGGCCAAGTATGCTAACCGTTAGACTACCGAGGCGATCACAATAACAGTTAATATCAGTTACACCAAGGATTAAAAGAAGTTTGACTATGAAATTCTACATAATTTATACTTACTTGGGCCACTCTTTAAAAAATTCAAAATAAATTGTTTATTTTACAACGTACAATTTTCAAACATAGTTAGGATCTATGCGAATATCTTAAGAATAATAATAGATCCTTAGATATAGATATGTTTAATTTATTGTTGTATTATTGATTTTTTACTTATGTATGTATTAGCAAAAGTTTATTTAATTTATTAGCAGAGGAAGTACTGTTTTAGTTATTGCTATTCCATGGTAAAATTGTATTTCTAATGTTCCTGCGCTGAAGGAATAAATAAATACCTTTTCCATTAAGAACGGTCGTCCTGGGTGTTGGGGCCCTCCAGAGTTTTGCTGTGAGAGATTGAGTCGCCGGTGGTCTTTCTCTGGCCGGGCACCTGTGTGCATACCTAACGCATTGGGTGTCTAGTCTCTGATAGTCAAGTGTAATGGAAGCCATGGGACAAAAAGGAATTTAAAGCAATGTATAAAAGTAACATTAGGAATGTAAAATCATGAAATAGCACTTAAGAAACCAAAATTCTGATGGCTGCTTTGATTCAACCACCTTCCTGAGTAGAGAATAGTTAAACTGGTACTGTTAGGGGACGCGAGCCATTAGAAAATTATTTCTTTTTCTTACAGTTATGGCAAAGTGGATTGTTGATCATCCAATTAGTTTTTGCACCACAAACATATTACAATGAAGTTGACTTCTCTGGTATTTTTTCAAAAGTTCAATCTTATACCATTACAACTTCAATCTAATATCGTCTACAAGATCCCTTGTCGGTCATGTGACAAGGTATATATAGGACAGAGCAACCGATATTTAAGGTCTAGAGTTCAGCAGCAACGTCGTAATTTGAGCTGCGGATAAAACAAGAGTGCCTTAACTAATAATTTTTTTGAAACTCGCCATTTGTCTAACTTTGACGATACCAGCGTCGTAGGTAGAAAAGACTTTACAAGAGACTGTTCCTAGAACTGTCACACATTAACAAAGAAAATAATGCAGTTAATTTCAGGACAGGCATCAATAATTTAAGTATCATTTATTCCTCTCTTCTTAATCTACAACTCAGTAAAGGAAACCATACTTAAATTAATATTACACCCTAAACAGCAAACTATATCTTTCTTGCCTTTCTTCTTCCTGATTGGTTCTATCCCTTCCAATATAATTTATTCCAAACGAAAGCGTTCATGCATTTTAGGTTAGATATATATGTATCCATATAAATCACTTGTGTTAGACCCAATAAATTATCTTCACTCACAAGTTTATTGCGGGTAATTTATGTGACGTACAACTAGAAATGACAAGGACTTGATTTATTTAGTTATACGTTCTAGTCGCACCAGCGGTAACACCAAAATATACAGTTCACTCCAGTAATGTTATTCTATTAAAGTATTATTAAACAAAACACCATACTAATTTGATTCTTGCAATACCAGCACTAGTTTTAAACAGAAAGTGAACCAAGAACTGCATATGCAATGGGGAATTGGAGATACACATGTGAGTATTTCTGCACACAACTGTACAAAATTAAATTGGCATCGAGCTAGCTACGTCGCGCACTCCCTCTATTGTATTTTATTTCCGCTCGTTCGAACCTCGGCTGTAATTTATTGCTTAAATTGTTCGAAAACTGTTTATTAGCCAGGGTCGATTTTTCAAATAAACGAAATTACAACGGGCCGCGTACCAAACCGCGTCTCGGTCGAGGGAAAACCGCATGTTCTGTCGGAAGTCGTTCTATTGGCATAAAGGTTAATTACTCTGTAATCTTTTTTCCGACCAGCGGGGTTATTGCGGTTACATGCCTATCTAGATAAGGCGAGAGGCGTGGGCGAACATATACATCCATACATGTTTCGAAAAAGTATATTAGAAAACATGTTTCGTAAGATGGCATTTTGACGCACGCGTCCGAGAAAAAAAATTAACAAGTACGCAGGATGTTATGAAACGAGATATTTTTGACAGCCATTGGAGACTTTTAAGCTTGTATCACGTGATAGTTGGTCACATTAGGTTTGTTCGTTTGTCTTGTTTGCTTTAGTTCTAGAGTGTGATAAGATCATGTTCACGTGATCGTTTTGAATGCTCAGAACTACTCTAAATGGGTACAAACGAACAGTACAAATTGATATTTGTATAGTATACATAACCTAAAAGATTGAGAACGGTGGCAATTAGCAATCACGATAGCATTAAAAAATCCTTATTATTTATTAGTTGTTGTATTTCACTTTCGTATAAATATGAAGTAAAATTGGGTTAGGCAAATAATGTAATGACAACTGCACAAACTTACTCCACCTCCTGAGGAGGTGTAAGTTTGTGCAGTTCAAAACTGTCGGAAGCTGCCCAACATAACAAACGAACATCGGATTGCCAGTTTTTTTTTACAAACGAAATTCGAGCTACTCCGTATTGCACTAATTGACAAACGAACAAACCTATTGACCAACAATAACATGAAATAAAAGTGTATCAATCCTACCCTGAAAGCCAGGAAGGTTCTCAAGATTAAGTAGGTAAGATAAAGGTTACAACGTTAAGGTTGTTTAAATTCAAAAATTTGTCATTGCAATTATATTTTATTTGTATTTAAAAGTACACATAAGAAATGGGCGATATTGAATGTAATAAGCTTAGTAATTTATTACTTAGTAAATCACGTGAAGTGTATGGAAAAAAAACATTTCCATACTTGCTGTATACAGAATAATGTTAAAACAGTATCCGGAAACATTACATTGACATAGTGTACCATCACATTCATAAAAATCAGGGATAACTCTTATAAGCTTATTTTGCCGGTTTTTCAATCTTGAAACAATGACTTGTCCATTTACAATTGACACTGACAGACAATTTCACATATTTTTTAATATTCAACAAAAAAAAATGGGTAATGTTTATCCCAGATATCCCAGATTTTTATGAAAGCGATGGTACCTACTCCATGTTACGTTCATATATCAAAGTACTCTTTTAAATCACAAGCATTTTGAAACGTTCATCAGTAGGTTACGAACCAAAAGAATAAAATTTTAGAGATGGAAGAAATTAATTAATTTATAAGGAAAGCTGATAACTAGAGTAACCTAAACTTGCGGACTCGCATAGGCGTCGGTATTACGGGTTAATATAAGAATACGAAAAATTCATAAATAAACTAAACCGGTAGAGAAGCAGGCATGTAGTGTCGACCTTGAATATAAATCATGTTAAACCGTGCTGAGAGAGATTTCGTTTTAGTACCGGTTGAGCTGTTGCAGAGATTAGTCGAACGGTCAAGGTTATGTACTTACGTGTCGCTTTTGAAAATATAGCTGGTGTTTTTTGTGTGTTGTAGTATTATACCAAGTACATAATTAGTGTATCGTTTCATATAGAACTAATATTTACATACCTAAGAAAACAATGCCTCGTAATAGATTTGCTACTAATGTACATAAGTATGTGTTACTTTTTCCCCATTTAAAATATGACGGTAGTGCAGTTTTTTGCTTAATATGCAATGTTCGTTTGGCTGCATTGAAAAGAACTGATTGCCAGAGGCATGTCAATGGTATTAAGCATATGAAAAATGTAACAACTAAAATACCTTATACACTATTCCTCATACATTTATTAATTATGTTTACCTCTTGTAATCTTCCGTTGTCGTTGGTGAGAAAAGCAGCTTTTAAAACGTTTTGGCGACAATACGTTCCAAAGTACCCATTACCCTCACAAACACAATTACAGAATCATTTGCCGCGAATGAAAGAGATGCTAGAAAATGTATGTAAACGTGATTTGTGTTCCAAAAAAAATATGGATTACCGTGGATGAGACGACCGATATACAGAAAAACAGTATTGTGAATGTAATAGCTCGCGTTTTATCTAGCGAGAACACAGCATCTCGATATTTGTTAGCTTGCAAACGTGTTCAACAATGTACCGCGGAAAATATTCAAAAAGTGATAATGAACGCTTTGAAAAAATTTAAAATTGCCCAAGATCAAGTTGAGATGATTGTGACAGATAGTGCGGCAACGATGTTAGGTGTTGGGCGATCCTTAAAACATATATTTCCTAACTTAATACATATAACCTGCGTGCTGCATGCTTTGAATTTAGTTGGTGAAGTTGTTCGACAACATTACGGAAACGTTGATCGGATGATTGGAAGTACTAAAGCAGTGTTTCGTAAATCTCCTAAACGTTTAAAAGAATTTCGTAAATTTTATCCAGGTATTCCAGAACCTCCTGAACCAATTTTAACGCGATGGGGTACTTGGCTAACAGCAGCTTCTTACTATTTGATCCATTTTCAACAAATTCAATCAGTTATAATGCGATTTAATCGGAATGAATCCAAAGCAATTAGAGAAAGTCAAAGAGAATTTCAAATTCCTCAACTTTTAGAAGATTTAACAACAATATGTACCAATTATACAGTATTACTAGATGCCACCAGAAAACTACAATTACTGAATTGTCATTGCAGGAATCATTAGACATAGTGGAGAGTGTAAAAAATAATTACACACATTAAATGATACGCCAGGATTATGCGCTAATCAAAAGTTGGCAGATGTTTTAAGGAAAAATCCCGATTTTAATACTTTAGAGGCCGTTTATAATAAGTGTAAGAATAGTGAACTTTTAAGTGATTCTGAAAAACAGTTTCTACATGCAAATGTAACTTCCTTAGATGTGGAGAGATCGTTTTCTATGTATAAGAATATTTTTTCTTGTCGACGCACAAGGTTTAAAGAAGTGACTGTGGAAACATATGCAATGATGCAAGTTTACAGTAGTTCACATCCTGATGCCTCTAATTTGTTGAATAATTAGCAAGTAAGTTTATTTATGAATTTTTCGTATTCTTATATTAACCCGTAATACCGACGCCTATGCGAGTCCGCAAGTTTTGGTTACTCTATTTATAACCTAATAAAATGATACTTTTATTAAATCTTATTCGTATTTTAAAAAATAACTCTAATCTTCACTCTCTATAATTAGCCTATTCCTATTAAAATATTTGTTTTATCAGCGGCTAAAATGTATGACCCAATTCTTCATTAACGCGCCACAGTTATAAACAAGAACCATACACCAACCATAAGTTTATCTGTTACTCACTCGAAATAAAAACATTCCTTTTTTTAAGCGATCGAAATATGAGACGTGGTGTAAGCATTTCTAGTATAACATATGCTACGAACTACGATAATATTTAAAAGTCAACAAACAAAACGAAATTCGAATATGTACATATATCTTTCGACATAATTTATAACTGCACGTACGATATTTTTCGCGAAGACAGGGTAGCAACATGACAATATTTCTTTCACGTTTCATTATTTTTCTGGGACCAAACGAGAGAGCCGAACAATGCCGAAAAAACGTGCAAAATTGCACGTGAAGTTGATCGATTGAATTGGTCAATTTCTTGACAGGCGTACTGGATCTTTGAGCGGGACTATTCATCAACTCCGTATAACCTATCAAACCGGTCTGAATTCGAAATTAATCGTAGCTGTACAATACAGCTTCTTCTTCGTTAGTTTATTATTGTACGAGGCGTCCTTGGAACTGAGAATAATATATTGTATCACACAGTTTAAAAAAAATCTATATTAACGTGGATACTGTCAAGCAGGAATTTGTAGAATCACCTGATTATTTTGTACATATGTTATTTACTATAATCAAATTGTACACGTGTATAATTATTTAAAAGCTTCTAAAGTTTTAAAGGTCAATTAACGTCATACGTGTTGAGGATCTTAGATTTCAACACAAAATTGGGTGTCCGTTTGGTTGCGGGTAAAAGAAAAAAGAGACTAACTTCTTTTCTAACACTTCTTCATTCCTAAAGTCGATCCACCTACTTGCAGCATTATACACCATCTGCTAAACCATGCAAAAGTTGTTCGAATTTATTTGCGAATTCTCTAACGCTCTCGTTTGGCATTTGCCGACAGTTTAGTAACTCTAAATGTAATTGTGCTATTGATCTAGTATCAAGGAATTGATCTTGTAAAATAGTTTTTAAATCTGACCATTTAGTGAAATTCTTATGTTTAACTACGTGATAGGCTGTTTTGTGGTAATTATTCTTACTAAACTTAATTAATCCACATCGGAAATTGCAGTGGCACTAACAATATCGCAACAAGCAATGAATTTATGCAATTCTGCTCGGTTACCATTAAACTCAGGAATGATCTTTAAAGCTATATTTATGTTAAAGCTACTTTCGTCTGCCATGTTTGTAGAGAATGAATTTGTTTCGTTAAATAATGAATCGGAAAATGCAAAGAAAGGATTTTCCTCGAGTAACTTTTTCCTTTGTAAACGTATAAACATGAATTTATAGGCGTATTTAGCAGATTCTCATGAATGTAAATTTAAAATGACTTACATTTATCATAAAAAAATTGAAAGCGGCAAAAGTAAATGTGGAGAACAGTGATATCCCGGTGATGTTGACGAGTTGCCCGTTTCCTGGCTCTCCAAGAAGGTGGCGGCTTCACGTTGCTTCGATCCAGTACGCTCAGGCTACGCCGGCCTGGCTGTCGATGCCTCGAAGTTTTAGCAGCTCGTCAGCGAAGGTTCCTTTCTTGCTACGCCCTTGTCTTCTGGTCCAGGTTTCTGCGATAGCAAAGATACGGCTCCCTTCGTTTTCTCTCGCGGAATTTGTGTTAGGCTTGTTGATGATTCTTCTACAGCGTCGTCACACCGTTGTCGTGGACACGGTCACTCGGACACTTTCAAAAACTCGATACACCTTTTGAACACCCCACACCTGATACCAAATTATGTCGAGGATCTTTGATTTTAACACTTTAAAATTGGGTGTTCGTTTGGTTGTGGGTAAAAGAAAAAAAGATAGTAACTTTTCTAACACTTCTTTATTCCTAAAGTCGATCCACCTACTTGCAGGATTATACACCGCCTGCTTACAATATCTCGCGAATGTTCTTTCCCTTCAAAATGCTTACGGCATAAAAAAGAATATGCGACGTGCCTTGACCAATGAGAATACAATAAATATGCAATGTGAGCTGAAATAAGAAACGAATTTATCTGTAAACAATATGATACGTAATTTCTACTGATATGTCAAAGCGGGTCACCTTACAAAAATGTGCTTTGCGGTATTTGCAAACTAATTATATTAAGAAAGAATTTAATATACTGTTTGCTTCATAACATACTTCATAACTGGTATGAAATTTTCATTTTTACCTTGCATTAAAGTCAATACTTGACAAGATGTCTCGGTTTTTTGCTTTATTAAGAGCTCAATGGCGTAGCTACACCCACGCAAGCCCACGCAATGTGTAGGTGCCCCAGACGCAAGGGAGTCCAAAGGGCCTTCCGATCTTCTATGTTTTTACTCCTGTTATGATAAATAAATCTTTGAAAGATCTTGCGTGGGGGCCCAAATTTGGTAGTTACGCCACTGTAAGAGCTGCAGTTTATCTTCCCAAAACGTATTCGGGAATTTCATAGACTATGCCCCGGTATTCCTGAACCACCACAACCTATTCTTACTCGTTGGGGAACATGGTTAGAGGCTGCATTTTATTATCTTGAATATTTTGAGAATATAAAGAACGTGATTTTAGAATTCGACCCAAAGGAAGCTGCGGCTGTCAAGCTAAGCCGCTTGAAACTTCAGGATAGTCAAGTTAAAACAGATTTGGAAATTATTCAGAACAATTACGTGGGACTAGCGGATGCGATAGAAAAACTACAAAATTCTTCGGTGTCGTTGGTGGAATCTTTGCAAATAGTGCAACATGTTCACGCACAGCTATGCGCGATAGAAGACGCAAGAAATGTTTGTGTTTTAGAAAGATTTGAAAGTGTTTTAGATAAAGACTCTGATTTTGGCACATTAAGACAAATTTGTGAAGGTGCGTCAACAGAAGCGTTAAGTTATTTGAAAGATTATTTTACTTACGCAAATATAACGCCACTAGATGTAGAACGTTTTCGGCATACAAAAACACTTTTTCTTCACGCCGCACTCACTTTGCCGAAACAACTTTGGAAACATATCGAATGTTACAAATATTAAATAGACATTATCCACTTTGTGATTTCACGGAGGACTCTTAAAACGGTAAGTGTTTGAGCACGTATCACATTTAATTTATTTTATGTAAACTTTTATGCGTCCGCCACTGGCTTTCAGCGCAGTTGCGTTGCTCTAATAATAAGTAACAAACTAAAGTGTAAAATAAAGTATTTTCGTTTAAGTAACGTCAGGCATTTAATATTCTTTACCATTACCAAAAAGAATTTTCGCAATTTACCGGTAAATTGGTATACCGATATTGCAATCCCTACCAGTAATAAAGATAAGACAACTATCTTTTCAAATTTTGACTTCATGTACTTTTATCTGCCATCACAAGTGCATTGCTGTGTTCAAACCCAAAATTATCATCAAAACAAATATATACATCATTCCTAAAAGTTATTACCCTTAATCCTGTAGCAATAAATTTAACAATTTTATCGTTATGTTTGGTTCGCAACCATGCACATACATATTCTTATGTGTTACAAGGACTTATTCTAAAATATTTCGAGGTTAATGTGTGTTTGGACAACTTTTTTCGAATAATTTCTCGACTTAACCACCTACACGCGTTTCATTCGTTTCTTTCATGTGCCCATATGCATTTTAATAATGAATGCATCCTCGGAAGATTATTGCGTATTTATCTTTAACTGTCACTTAATAATCATGTTGGTTTGCGTAAATGTGTTAGGAGGCCAACGAATGCGAAAATATGCTTAAATACGCAAATAAAACCTAAAATAAGGATTGCCAATGTTGACTCGCAGTTGCACTCTCTTCAATTTTTTTGGGCGCGAATGTCAAAATCTAAACCAATCGTTGGAAATGTTACATGTATCCAATTTATATATTTCCATAAATCATAGAATTTTATCATTTTATCCAGCTTTGTATCGTCACTACAACTACTGCGGCGACAATGAGATAGAAATGGACACGGAAAAAGGTTCTCATCGGAGTTGCGGATAGACTAGCGTAGCACATGGCAATCCTAGCCGGTCTAGTCGTAAATTTTCTGCAGTTATAAATTTTCTCGTGGCTGCTGCACTAATTCACTTTGCGTTTTTATGCAGAAAAAAAGCGACACGAGGATGTCTACAATGGCAATAATTTACACGCGTGCATTCACAAAGGACAGTTTTGCACGTATAATCAACTACAAAAACCTTTATGTACGCTGAACATCTCCCATACGGTTATCGAATAGAGTATATTTTTATAATGACACAATGTTTCAGTGGTCTAGGAGATTTATTATAATATAATTTTGAAAATGCATCCGCTGATTTCCTCTTCAGTTTCTGGTGACACACGTACTCGCTGAACTGAATAAAAATACTGAGCACACGATTTTGATAAAATTGTGCAGGGATGTAGTGCAGCGAAAACTATTAGGGGATTTAACAAATTCCACGCAAGACTTTGGAGGCAAATTGACAGGTCCATTCCTCGAAATTAACATCGTCAAATTTTAATTGAAATAAGTCGATGGTAGCCGTCACCGTGTGAAACTATGTCAATGTCCTCCATATTTTTAAACAAAACATCATTAATCATGGTGCGGTAACGATCTCCATTGACGGTAACGCGAGGTTTGCCCTCACTTTTGAAAAAATAGGGGCCAATAATGCCACCAGCGTGTAAGCCTCACCAAACAGCGCGTCTTCTAGATGTAAGGTCTCTTGTGAATTGGTCCTACTCCATATGCGGCAATTTTGTTTATTCACAAACCCGTTAAGCCAAAAATGAGCCTCATCGCTGAACACAATTTTGTGATAAAACAACGGGTCAGTTTTCAACTGCTCTTGAGTCCAATCGGCGAAAGAATGATGTAGATGTAAGCCAAGATCTTTGCCCAAAATTTTCTACGTAGTGGATGGACAGAGCGTCGAGAACTGTGACCGACGACGAATGGATAAATTAGGATCTTCCTCCACATTTTCGTTTACAGCACTGATATTCGTACATGCCTTACGTACATTCCTTCGACGTGTTGGTGTTGTTGCATCATGTAGAGAGTATGTGCTATGTAATCTAGCCACCGTTCGACGGATGGCTTGCTCAGAAGGACGATTATGTGGGCCATAAAAATCACGAAGTCGTCTGCAAGTTGCGCGATTTTCAAAATAAATTTGAATATTTTGGTAGCGTTGTTCAAGCTTCAGTCTATTCATGATGACTTGCCAGAGTATACTGACCATTAGAGCGGGCCAAATTGCGCCATCCAACAGAATCGGAATCAGGCGCAACGGCCGCTTATTGTAAATAGCGTATATGTGAGTCACAGCAGATATGTGATATTTCGAAATTAATACACAAGAGTAAAAAAATAAAACCTGACGCAATAATAATGTTTAGTAATTAGAGCGGATATATATTAGTATATATATATATATATCTATATATATAATATGTACAAACGCTGAGGTGATGTTTTATTTTCATTATGCATTTTTTATTTTGATTGAAAACGGGATGCGTTGTAAATGGGATGTAATAAGGAAAATAACTGAGAAACTGAACGCGTTTTTTTATTCTGTTGTACTTAATAATGTAACTGTATATAAAGATATATAATAAATTCTATCCTCTTAATATGCGATAGGCTTGTTATAAAAAGTTCACCATCAGATAGGTTTCCACACATTTTGCCTCGGTGAAGAGATGTTCGCCGAGACGAAAAATGTCTATATATTTCGAAACGGGGGGCAGGGTTCACGTCACTACGAGTAAGACAGGCGTAATTAAAATAATACTTATAGACTTAATTCAAGGAATCTGTGCAGCTGCCCCTCGCACATTTGTCGTAATCTCGTGTAGTCCGATTCTTTTTAAAACACTATCGAACTTAGTCTAAAACTCGTCCACTTGTTGCATCGTTTATACTGTGTACCAATGTACTAACTTCGTCGTAGATGTGGTTTTCACAGAAATATCAGAAAAGCCCCCTTTGTTCTGCCTCATCCTAATAGCTCCTAGCTTCGGCAGGGACGAAATTGCAAAATAACGGGATTTGACTTCTTGAAATGTTCAGTATAATAAAAAGCGGCTTTTAACCGTCCCCACGCGTAAGACAATGGGCTGTGGTGGTTTTCTCGATACCAGGCAATAACCTCTTAGGACTTTTTGAGAAAACACTTTTATTTGTGTTTTGTGCTATTAATGCATCACCTCCACGGGTACACTCTCGCAATAGTTTATGTGCCACACGATGTAAAGCATGGACTCATTACACGTAACATGTAAAAGTCCTTCACACTTTTCTTTAAGGTACGGCCTACACTACACATTTTTGCTGCACCATCGCTCATGAACAAACAAAGTTGACTGGTTCGACACTTGAATTTATTGTAACGTTTCGAAAGAACTACGGCCGTAATTTGCTTTTAATTTAGTACACTGTTTTAATCCTTCTGCGGTCTATAGAATTGCAAAAATTTGGTTTAATAGGATCTATACGCGCACTATTTATATTCAAAATAGATTTTTGGCAATCTGTCGTCTCATAAGACATACCACAGCTGTTTTTATCTTTTTAATTCTGGCTTTAATTCGATTTCATGTCCTCACGTATTCGTGTGAATATCTCTCCGTAACGCTGTCCGAGATGTAGTATCCACTCGGTAAAATTGTATGTACCACCAGAATTATCGGGAAATGCCTTTTTTATCAATATCGAAATGTAGACCACATACCATAAACGTTAAAACCAATTCTAATTGAAAATTGCGTCACGAATTGTTGTGACACACCATTTCTTTTATTTCTGTGTGTGTGCGCTGCTATGTATAATGTCTTTCACAATCACGTTGTCCAGCACAGTAAGTTTTTCTTTACAAACTTACAGAAAATTGTACTCCCATTGTATGGAAATCCACAATTCACAGCGAAGAAATTTATAACTTTTCGTACGTAATGAGCCGTTTATTTTTATATTACGTTTTAGACATAATCACTAAAGCGAGCACACCGACGCTTGTTTCTAATTATGCCACGAAGTGATGCAAAAGTAACAATCTGCAGACTCGTCATTTGTTGATGAATAGAGGCGGGGGCGTCATCCGTAAATGGAATAAGCGCGCTGTTAGTTCGTAGGCCGTCCGATGAATGAACTTTTTTTTGTAGTGGCCCCTGTGAAACACGCCCTATTTATCAACGAACACCCAAACTGCAGGTGTATATTTGCGCGTCCTTCACGACGTATAGACAGTGGTTTTGGGTCCTCTCCTAATAAATTACATATTTAGTTACCTAAATGTTTTACATACATATATGCGCCCGGCAGCCTTGATTTGCGAACCTGGCGCAGTGGCGCTCTTTGGCCCGCGCTACTGATCATAATTATTAAAAACTGACCGCAGTATGACGCTTGTTTGACAGTTACTTTTTCGTTCTTTACTCTCTCTAAGTAAAAAAACACCCGTTATATTATAATTTTTTTTTTGGGTTTTATAGCGAACACTACTCTACTCTCTTATGAATGACTAACACATGGAGGATATGTTGCTTGGTATGTGGCACCCGACGATTCCGCAGGCTCTACTGGATATTTTCTCATCCTTATCGGGACGGCAATGCGAATCCCAATGCGACAACAACAGTCGTTTTGCAAAAACAGAATGAACGAACATGCACTAAATGCATATTTATCGTATGGTGTTTAGCGCTGCGCCAACAAAAGATACTGCAATGTTCGGTTGTAATTAACGCCCCATAGCCGTTTATTTATAATTTTAATATATGTTACTGGGAGACTACCTTTCTAAATAGTTCTATAATGTTTTTGTAAACGAGATGAATACTAATTTTGATCGGTGATAATTTATATATAGATTTGTACGTTAGATCAGCTGTGTATGTTTACAGTTACCACTAACATTCGAGATTGTTTGAAGTTATTTAAGACCAATGAAAAACGAAATAATTTTCATAACAGAATAGCTAAACGTTTGTATCTCAACAAGAATATTGAAAAACGTTTCATGAATTGATTTAGTGATTCATTGTCCTTATTGTAAAAATCTGTATTACTATATTTTTAGATTGAAACGTCAATAACGATACTCAAATTGACACAAGAATATACACGCAATACCTAGTTACCTAATATACTAAATAGTTTATTTATTGTTCCATAGTGCTGCTTTGTTGTCAGATATGATTGATTTACGTAGCCTATAAGCTTGACAATTACATTTTAACACACTATAACACTACAAAATTACTTTGAAAATTCACGCACAACTATGCACGTCCTCTCGAACACCAGCTCGAGCTAAAAGCGCTGCGTTTGACGTCCCTTCAGACGCGTCCCCTTCAGACATAAACACTACTGCTCCCACACTGAGTTTAAAATGGTTATCTCGGGTTAAGACCCTTAACAAGATATTTCGAACTACGAGCTGAATTACAAGCTTTTATGACTGACATTTCTTTGAAATTAAAACATCGTTTGAGCGATGTGGACTTAGTGTGTTAAGACTAGCTTTTTGGCAATATATTTAGAAAAATTTAATGAATAAACATCTATCTTTACACAAGGAACAAACAAGTACAACAGGTGTTCAATAATAATGACTAAAATAACCGCCTTCAAAAAAAATAGCTTTTTGGATTTGTTGGCAATTAGAGAACTAGAAAGCTTTTATTAACGCTGAATAAGTTCATTTGTAGTGAGATAGCAGAATTACCAAATGAAATTTGAAGAATTGGTCCTAATGTCTCCATGATATGCGCGCATCATTTGAGGACGTATGTATTTTTCCTGAAGAAGCAGGATACAAACTGAAAATGAAATTCATGTTCAGAGTCAAAAAAAAACACAGTCAAAATTGTACGAATTTGCAGAAGACTAGAAAATATGTCTCAAACGAACCTATGAATCCTTTTTTTAAGAAATTGGACATGCAGATTTTCAAACATGGAATCATTGTTCAAAACATGTCCTTGATGCGAATTTTTGGTGATGTTCGTGATGAATATCCACAACTTGCCACACAGGCTCCTGACCGTTCTTCTCCCGTTCAAACATGTACTTGTGTGCAGAATATACAAAATACCGTCATAGACTGGATGCTGACCTAACATGCGTCTTCAACTCTCATCTAATCAAGCCTGACTTTAACTGTTGGTCACAAAAATAGAAAACAACTTCATACCTCCCATATAAATGGACAATTTTATCAATTTGAGGATGTGAATCATACAGCGTTAATTTTGTACATATTGTATTTATTGTGTTAATTGTTTGTAATTTGTTGTAGAAAAGCGGTATGATATAAATGTACCCTTTTTATATGATTATTTTTTAGTCAAAATTAAATGATTATAATTAAAGACTGAACTACAAAACCAGTTTTTGCTTATTTTAGCTCACGTAAAATATTTAGTCTTTCAAAAGGGTTTCATGTCGCCAAAAAAGTTGAGAACTGCTGGTCTACACTATCAAATGCGTTTGTTTTAAAATCAATCTTTAGATCTCTTGGGATGAAAAATCTTGGAAGTGAAATGCGAGTAGCATACCCATTACGCGAATCTACTTTAATAATACCACGTACGTGCCGAGATTAATTCCACATTAAACCATGCGTACAATACCGCAGTAAATCAGATACGCGACGTCCAAATAACGGTCCGCCTTCAACAGCGATTTTATTTCGCGACAGTTCACAAGATCGCGCATGTTAACTGGACCAATTTAAATTTGACAATGCCACGACACCTAACGAAACCCGGACGTACGTAATGTAACGTACTTAAGCGCGGATCGTGTATTCAGCAGCGAATGCATCCCGCATTTAATCATGTAAAGCGAAATCGCCGATTTAACTGACAGGCGAAAAAGATGGCGTTTCGCAAACAACGGACCCGGGGAAGAACTAGAAAAAAAATTGATTGTGAATGAGCTGATCCAAAGGTTCCCTTATTACACAATTTGTCAGTAACAGTCAATCATGAGAAGATGGTTTGTTATATTAATCTAACGCATCCGGATTCCTAATCATTTTCTATCTTGGCCAGGATATGGGTCTACTGCTTGTCCAATGATACGACGTGGCCAGAATAGTCAAGATTAGGAAATTGTGTCCCAGTGTTTACTGGCCAAATTCATTGTAGTATACCTGAATAATTCTGACAAAATATCTGAAATAAACCTGTCTTCAAATGAGCAATTTATTGAGTTATAAATAAAAATAAAAATTATATCCAATACTCCCTTTATAAATTAACAACAATTTATTCCTTTTGATTAACATACAATATAAACAAGTAACAATTCAATTTTTACTATGTCACCATCTTGCAAAAGGCACGACTGAAATTACCGATGAAACAGCGCCGGACTTATTCAGTGGCCCATGATATTTCCCCACATCAAATAGGCTTTGGTCACGAATTCCTCACATCCGTATATAAATCCATAGGCTCAGTCGGGTGATCGTGAATGGTTAACCAAAACAGGTCCATATGACCAATCCATCGCCCTGGGGAAATTGTTGTCAAACCAAGCCCGTCTGCATACAATATACAGTGTGTCTCAGGGACGTTGGATTGCATGGGTATCGTTTGTTATTATTAGAGATAGAATTTTTTTAAATGGACAAAGTAGTAACATATTTATGTGCTGTTTAATAATTTCATTCACAATATAGTGTAGAATTTAAATGTTACGCCGCCATCTTGAAAAACTGAAAAGTAAAATCTTTTCGAAATATGGTCGTAACATCTTCCTTTTTGATCGATGAAAATTGTTTTACATTGTATAGGCACTTTTTTGTGACAATCGATTAAGCTAAGTTAAATATTTTTTGTTGTCAAACTTATTTTTTTTCTTATGGGCGGTTATATCCAAATTTTACATATTTGCATTGGCGCTGTTTTCTGACAATATTTGATGTATACAACATGTTAATTATCAAAAGCGCAATCACAACAAATGTTAGAAATACTTTTTTTTTTTTTGGTGAACGGAATTTTGCGCCGTGCGCGAAGAATTATAGGGTCTGTGGAAACTAGAAACATGTTGTTTAATATCATTCCGTTTTTATTCCTAACTCAAAATCAATCAAATAAAGTTTAATACCAAACAAGAAAGAACATTATTAAATTATTATTGACAGATGCTCAAAATTACCACCGTTTTGCTGTCTACATTTTTCACAACGACGGCTACATTTTCTTGTAATCTTTCTTAGAGTTCTGCGATCACATTATTAATGCTTCTATTACGCATGTTTGGCAATTTCTTCAACACTATATAGTTGTTGCACTTGGCCACTTATTTTTATAAACCCCCACAGGCAAAGAAATCACATGGAGTAATATCGGGATCTTGGCGGCCATGATATATCATGTTTGTAGCTAATGGCTCTATTCTGAATGTACCCAATTTAAACAATTTATTACACTTACGCCCGTTGGTGCGCAGTGCTTACCGTCCTGTTGGAACCAAATATTACTTCAATAAAACTACGGGAATATCGTCCAGCTTCGCTTCCACCTCTTCACTAGTAGCTGGAGATATCTTGTCAGAAGTGAGAATTCCATTGAAATAATCGGTCCAACTAGTAGGTTATCTATATGTCGCACCACACATAAAACCGAATCAACTTTTGTTGTATTTCGCTGTACAATTTTGGCGATTAAAAATGCCAATATTAGAAAATTTGTTTTCTAGACTACGAAAAAATCTTTTTATAAATTCGGATTTCTCATGAATTTTATTTAAATGCATTGACAAAAGTTTCATTAACGTCTAATCGCATCGCCTGGAGAAAGCGTTTGATGCACTTCGTATTTGTAAGGATGATACTTATTCTTCCTTTAAAATACGTGAAACTGTAGATCTGGAACACCAGTTTCAATTTCAACTTTCTTGTCGAAATCTCCCCGGGCACCTTTCAACCACGCAAGAACCATTGTCTTCATCAAAACTATTTTCTTCGCTGTCTTTGTTTCACTCGAATTTATCTTTTGTGAAACAGGCCCATAATTCTTAAATTTTTTTATCAAAGACTTTCTGAAATGTTTTGAATTTGGTTTGCCGTCCTTTCGCGGGGAAGTACGTTTCTGATATTCATTTGAGCCCGTGCGAATATTTTTATTACAGGGAAATGTACGTGACGAAAATGCTCATACATTTTATAAAATTTTATAAAATAAAATATAAAATGTGTGAGATATCTACTAACATTTCATTTCCTTGACATAAAACCAGATTTCTCTCTGGTTTCCGTAAATCAAATTCTAAATTCCCAGCACCCTAATAAATTTTCTTGCACTGCAAAATTTTTCGTTAAAAAAAAAAGTCTTTCTAACACTTCTGATTGCTTTACCACATTAACATTTTACTACATCAAATTTTCAGAAAATACACAGTGGCTAATTGCCAAATATGTAAAATTTTGAATATAACCGCCCATAAGAAAAAAAATTAAGTTTTAATTAATTTTCAAATGAATCCTTGACAAAAAAAAATATTTAATCATTTGTTCAATCGATTGTACACAAAAAAGTGCCTATCAATGTAAAACAATTTTTTCATTTTACGAATCAAAAGGAAAGAAGTTACCGACCATATTTTGAAATTGCACTTTTTCAGTTTTTTTTAAGATGGCGGCGTAACCATTTTAATTCACTGTATTGGGGCGAATGATTATTAAACAGCACATAAATTATGTAACTACTTTTGTTCAATTTAAACAAAATTCTATCTCCAATAATAACAAACTGATACTCATGCAATCCACGTCCCCTGAGACACACTGTATACCGGATGTTTCAGATGAATAACGGAAGATACTGAATCTACTGAAACCGGTAAAGATACAAGGGTCGTTAAACATGAGCAAAATAGTTTGCGGCACTTAGAACGGCTAAGTTAAAAAAAAAAAAAAAAAAAAAAAAAAAACAATCCAGGATACAATTTTTTAAAAATCCATTCCGGTTACACTGAGATACAGGGTAAAACCAAAAGTGTGCGTTCTCGAAAACCCTAATATGCTTCTTAATTATAAAAAATACCAGTCATCAAATTTTCCGCCATGGGGTAGTTAGTAATGACGACTTCAAAATGGCATTAGAAAAATTCTAAGCTCACTGGGTTCTTTGCGCTTTGTACTCAACTTTTGTTTTTCTTAATGGACGCTATATTGGAATTTTTTACATTTTTGAATATAGTCATAAAATGTTTTTCAACCATGTATTACATCCTTTGTTCAATTAAAAAAACTATGAAAAAATAGCAAAATTACGATCTTCAACCGTAGTAGGCCTGGGATCTACCATACATTTTATTAAGCAATCGCAACGACTCTGAATTTTTTAGCTGTCAAACAGCCTTTATGGTGTCAAATTCAGTGATGTTGTGTGATTTTCACATGGATCGTTTTTCGAACAAAGATATAGGTATATCTATATGATACTGTTTGGAGTGTTTTATTTCTCCCTCGAGAAAATGAGGCCGCAGAAATGTATTTCAATAATATGGTGCCCAGAAAGCAGCCTAGGTAGAAGCATATTTCATGACGATTACGTGAAAGATTGTATAATCACGGTGAAATTCGTTAAGTCGAAAATGAACAAGCACACAGCGAAATAAAGAAAATATGTCATGCAAACCGGTAAGTTGAGAACACCGTGTACTTCTTCACGCGAAAATTGGGAAAATACCGTAGCGATTGCCCCGATCAACAGCCTAGTACATTATAAAACGTTACAGATACGCGATCCCCATCATGAGCGACCCTGCACAAGAGACTTCAAAAACGGTGAACGAAATGAGAAGCTAGAATTTTGTCATGTTTCTCAGAAAACATAATGAAATTTCAAATTTTACTATGAAATTCCTGACGGTGTCGGACGGAATGTCGCTCACCACTGACGGATTATTTAATCCGCAAAAAATACTGTCTTTTTGTCAGATGAAAATCCACATTAATTCCGTGAGTCAGGCAGCAGTGACACAGGGGTTTTAACTGTATGGATAGGTGTTATTGGCACCACACCATTGTTGGCCCTATCTTTATAATGAATAACGTAAACTCGGCCTAAGATTATTTAAGCCTCTGCAACAAATGTAGGCTAGAACTAAAAAAATAAAATAAAAAAAAAAAAAAAAAAAAAAAAAAAGAAAAAAAAAGAATAAAAATAAACAGAACGAATTATGGAACTCCCGCGTGCATCTTTGCAAATATGTTTTTACCACAAGACTGCACGCAAATGCCCAAATAGTGGACAAACTTTTACAAATAACAAATATCTTGATAAGTGGATTTGAAATCAAGGACCAGTAAAGGTGGCCTGCTAGATCGCCGATCTCACGCTTCTCGGTTTTTTATGGGGCTTTTTTGATTAAAATATGGTGTACTCGAGATCACTATGAACCATAGAAGAACTCACGTCGAGCAAGTTGAAGCAGAGTTTAAATGGGAATTGATCCAGACACAATCAGCACTCATTTGAGGCAGTCGATTAAACATCATAGATTGTGTACAGGAGAGTATGGTGGGCTTTGTTTGAACACCTAATTCAGCCTTACTTCTGGATTGTTAATTTCTGTTTTTAATTGTTGTCTCAGTCAACTGATTTTCGGTGTATTTTGCTTAAATAGTATTAGTACGTTTCATATTACTCTTATTTTTTGTTATTAGGTGATGCTAGGTCGTCTAAAATTTATATCAGTTTCTTGTGTGAACCACTTTTAACTAGTACGACCCTTAGAGTTGTGAGCCACACATACATTAAACCACCGCCTAATACACGGTCAATCGTAATTATTGCTATATTTTTCACAGTTATTTCTTCATTAAATATAGGGAATCATTAAAGCATGGGTTGAAAAGCATTTTACAATAACCATTTCAACATGTAAAAATCCCATATTGGCGGCCCATACGAAAAACAAAAGTTGAGATCAAGCGCAAGAACCCAGTGAGACCTAGAATTTTTCTAATGCCAATTTTTTGAAGGTCCTTATATACCTAACTACCCCCGCTATGCTGAAAAATTTGATGACTGTATTTTTTATAATAAAGAAAATAATTAAGGTTTTAGAAAACACACACTTTAGTTGGAATGGATTTTTTAAAAGTACTCCCGGATTGTGACTTGAGCCGTATAAGTCGTCGCAACTTTTTCCCTCATTTAACCGATTTTGTATCTCTAACGAGTTTCCATATTCCCATGTACTTCATGTTATCCTGGACACCCGGTATATGGTTTATTTGCATCAGTTTCATTAATTTATTGTTAAGCGTGCATATTTCTCATATTCCCTACAACTCACATTCCAACTATGTAACTAGGGTTGCCTGTTATTATTTACGACGAAAAACAAGAAAAAGTTTCTGATAGAGGATATCTTTCCAAGAAACATGAGTATAACCAATATGAACATAGCAAACATCAACTAAATCATACTTTTTTGTAATTACTACTGTGAGCTCCTTCGTATTTGTTATTAATTATTTATTTAATGCCTTCTTCCTTCATTCTCTCGAGCATACACAACATGATTTAAGCCTAATTTAACGCCCACAACGAAACAACTTGCGGTAGGTTCCAAACCACAACCCTATCGCTGCGCCCCATCACCAGACGGCCAGCCTCGGTGGTAATTTATTGCGATTGGGGTTCGAAACGGGGTTTGCGTTTTCGGTCGATTTCGCATGAATAAAGCTAATTTATTTTGCTCCGAACTCCAATTATGTTTATTCAGACTTAATTTTATTTTAAACGCATACGCACTGCCATGTCGGATAGCCGAAGGCCCGAGAAATCTCTATTTCTGTACCGCGTAATTCTCTCGGGCCTGATATTGATAAATTAGTTAATACAAATTTGTAATAATTCGGGTCGGACAAGTTTTACATATCTCTGGGTCGCTGCATCCTTCGAGTGCGTAACAATCACACTGCGACAGCAACCTGTCATCTTGGTAGGAAGAAGGCAACTTTTTGAAGTAAATTCGTTAGAGCATACGCTATGTGTTATGTCCATAATATACACAGAGAGTGAGTCTTTCGCAATTCAAAAGATGGTGGCTTGTGAATTGAGCTTTTGAAAACGATTTTTTTTCTCTTATGGGAATTCACTGAAGAGTTCCTTTAAATTATTTGAACCATACAAGGTACTCATAGTTACATGGTTACCTAAAGTTCTGCTTGATTGTGAATCCTCGTTGAATTTTGACGCGGTTATCGTGGCACTATCCTTTGCATTTAAACATTGTATCCAGTCTTTCATAGGAGGTTTCTGAATAAAAAAAAAGAGAAATCCAACACTCTTGGGGCAAGAATAGCTTAGCATTTTCTCCATTTTTACAGTATGCATCTATGCAAGATGTAACGGATGTGTTTTCATTATGCGAGATTATAACATTAATTAAAAATTTAATAACTGGTGCGCCATCTGTGTTCCTTATCAAAATAGTTTCTAATTAACTTAATATTGTTACTTTATCATTCTATTTCTAATATTTTTCGTATCATTATTATATTATTCCTTTTTTTGTACGTAAAGTTTTGGTTTTGGACAGTTTCCGGACTTTTTTGGTTGGCAAGTATATGATATAACTGTATGGGCCGGTTAGCGTGCTTGATCGGCTAGCTAGAATTTCTTTTTAACCTTTAGGGAATTTTTATTAAGTATATATATTGCATACCTTTTTTACAAAATTGTGTACATCTGATTTACCTTCACACAAATACACACAAGATGTGCTATCACAACAATTGCTAAAAATATACAACAAATTTCAAATGAAATCGAAAGTGAAAGAAAATGAAAATTGAAAAAAAAATAATAAAGGCAAAAATTAGTTGAAAAGTGCCTGTAACAACATTATTGACTTCTTTGAAACAAAAATTTAAACAAAGTTAATAATGTAAATTTCTGATAATTTTTGTATACTGAATCAGATATTGTTTTTTATTACGTGTTTCATACTGTAATAAGTAAGTCATGAAATAACTTTTCACTTATTATTTTATTACATTTTACCTGATATTTGACCACAAGGTCCATTTTAATTATATACATTAAGCGCGCACACGCTTCTTTTTCTGGCCTACTTCTAATTTAGGCATTTTGTAGCTAGATCAACATGTCGAACATACCTAGATTATTTGTACTACGTTACCACGGCATACTAGATTTTTTACGTCTTCGTAGCCAGTTATTTAATAACCATTTATTATATATATTGTTTCTAGAATTATAGAACCCAGCTAGACAAGCGTTACCTGCAAACCTACCTACTTTCATCAACAATGTTCGAACCCCTCGCCCATTTCAAGAATTTACAAAGATAGAACACAACCTACAACCACATAAAATATATTTTTATATGGGTTTTGATTAATGAATAGAGCCCGGTAACTGAAGAGCAATCGCAGCGGCGGTCTGCTGTGTTCACGGTGGGCGGGAGGGCTGGATCGATTACGAGACGACCCACGACAAATCGTCATCACTCCACGTTCAGTTTCGCGATTGACGATAGCAGATAGGGCGGTTTAAATTTTATGATATAAACGTAGTTATCAATTGTAGTTTTTAGTGAACATGTCGAAGGCTAAAAATCGACCCTTTCAAGACATAGTAACTAAGTTTATTTCTGACATTTCCCGATTTGTTTACATACGGGAGTAAGATAGTTTGTAAGTGTGCAAGATACATTTTTGATGTCAAATAAAATGGAACGGTGTACAAGACCCGTAAATTCACACAACATAGAAAACGAAAATTGCTATTGCACTCAGTGAGTGCACTTATTTTATGTAATTCTTATGTTGATAAACTGTAATGCGCCACTGAGGCTTACTCCGATAAAACAACCGTTTAAGACTTTTGGGACACTAAATACAATCCTGGATTGCGGTTGCCAACGAGCAAACGACCGTAAGCATGTTGCATTTTGTACGCTAATGAACGTGTGAAAAAAGAAAATGAAAACGCCATATGAAAAAACAGTATTCCTTGAGTATCGTTTGACGAGACAACAGACTGTAAAAAAAAAAAAATCATCTAAATATTATGGTAAGCATACTAGGACCCTATAAACTCCAATTACCCGTTACTAGCTAGCCGAAGACTACAAAGTGTACTGCTGCAGTAATTACGAAGTGTAACTTATAGTACTTTGAAAAAAATTTCAAACGATAAGTGTTGATGGTTTATGAGCAATAATGCGTTCGGTAAGGCCGTATCTCTTCTTGGACATGGTTTGCAAGTGTCTTTTTTTGTACATGGTTTACGTGTAAAGATGCATGCATATCACAATCTTGTGGCAGAAACCATTTCTTACAATGCCTCCCGAGGTAGAATGTGCATTAATAGCAAGCACAAAAAAAGTATTTTTGAATCTACAACAAACGCCTACGATCATTTAACCAGAGTGTCCTGGTATTACGTCAACCACCGAGGCAATTCTTACACGTTGGGAACATGTTTGGCAGGCATGCTTTTTATTATGCTGGAAAAAACATGTTCATCTGCCGAAGCTGCAGCTATTAAGATAGCCAGTCGAAATTTCAAGATATTTCCGTTGAGCCAGTGATTTAAAAACAATATCCGTAGCTACTATAAAGATTAGCTGACGCACTAACCACATTACAAAATAGATCGTTATCATTATTTGAGTCTCTGCAAATTATGGACGGAGTGCAATACACAAGCTATGACCCTATACATGACGCAAATATAAGAATCGTCGTTTAGAATAATTCGAGAGTGTGCTACAGAAAGATCCGCTTTTAGCACACTCAAAACACCACATTTGTGATGATGTATCGAATAATCCCACTAGACTACATACAAAGAGTTTATTAACAACATGCATGGATAACATCGTAGATGTTTTGATGCTCTTTTTCAAAATATAACTCATTTTCTCACCACGGCGCGAACATCGCTCACCGAGACAACTGTGGAAACACATCTAATGCGTGTTCACTTTTGCCACTCTATCCATATGATGTTAAATACTGATACAATGGTGCTAATCTAGTTTTACTGTTTCGTAAGCCAAGACTGCTTAACAAGGGTGAGTGTTTTTCACTACTTTTCACATTTATAACATTTCCAATACATAGTTTTTTTTTTTTTCTATTTTTCTTACTATTTGTTTTTTGTATACTAGGCAGTACGGCTAGGGCTCTGGCTCCCTCTTACGGGCTCTATTACAATGAATATATAAATTCATTTTATATAGTTATCTTTTAAACCCCATTTGCGAGGTGCATCTACGGGATGGTATGAGAAGTACCCGTGTTTGGAGCGATGGCCTTTGGTGTCAAAATCTGCAATTACCCGACATATGGTGTACTATTCTTTTTAGGTCGAACGTTTTCTGCAAAATTTACGGAGAGATTCATTGCGTAGTTTCGCTGTGTTTTGATAAAATGATGAAGCTAAATCGAAGTATTATGTAATTTATGGAATACATAGAAAAAGACAAATACCAAAGCCCAAAAAGGATCCTTTCTCAGCTAGGTAGCAAGCTGTAGGTTTATTGGAAAAGAGGCACCATAAAATCTAGAATGCAGCTATTTCGGCTTTCATTCAATTTAGCCAAGATCAACTACTTTTTGATTTTGAGGTGATGTCTACTAAAAATTAATGCATCTCATATTGTTGGTAACTTACATTTCCTTCTAACAAAATGTAATGAAGCACCTAAAAAAAAACGTATATGGTTTCTATTTTACCACACGAAAATGTTAATACTTGTTGAACTATTGTTGCACAAGAATCACAAGGATGTACAAATCACTTGTTTTAAAAGTTCCATGTGAACATGGGTCCATACTAGGGCTAGTTTTCTCACATTTCAATATATGTTCATGTACGACATCTCGATAGTCATTTAGAAGGCAACTTTTAAGGAAGCATTAATAGCATTATTCTTTTATTCACTTTAGACAAATGTATGATACGTACTTGAGTAGCATTTCGATTTCGGTAATCCTGAAATACCTCATTTTCCCTTCCTGTTCCTCCGTCATCCATAACCCAGTTACCTTCTGCGTAACTAATACGAAACAGTTCAAGCTCCGTGTCGTGCGGCGCTCGTTTCATCTCGCATTTCCGCTCTTCTTTTTCCTCTAATTTCATACCGTAAAAGCGGTACAAGGAGAAGCAACCCCACGCGACTACATTTTTCATGCGTTTACTAAACGATCCCGCCGGGCGTCTTCGGTATCTACATCCTTTTTAGCCAACTCGCACGGTTGTGGCGGACTTCCCCCGGCTTATTCGCTTTGTACTGCCGTCGGAAGACAAAGGGAAAATCATTAAATATTCAGTCGGAGGGCTTTAGAGATGGTGGCGGAGGGACTACAAAAATCTGAATATGTGACTCGTCGCGGTGTTATATGCTCAAATCCCTCAGGATTTATGCTATATGCCGCACGAATAAGGATTTTAAGGACGGCACGGCGCGCGAGTTTACATGGGAAAGAACAAGGGCCTGGTGTGATGCTTTCATACATATCAAGCTTTAGTTTTTTTTAATACGAATCGTATAAACCCAGTTTGTGGATACAGGTATCAATTTATATAGCAATGGTGTAAAAATAGGTATGATCCCTTGTTCTTTTATACGCATTTCTTTTATAAAATTTGTTACGAAATTGTTTTTTATAGCTTTGAAAGATTTTTCGTTTTCGGCAAAACTTCCCAAATTTGTAAACGATGGTACAACCCTCTTGGTTTCCGGCTTGTTAACGCGTGGGTTGTTGCAGCGTTTTGCTTTCGTCCCCATTTTTTATGGGACACCTTGAAGGCAGTTACTGCACATTGAACTGAGGACTTTTCATTCCGGAGGGGTTAATATAGTGCTTCTTCGGGTCAATAAAGCGGAAAATCTTATGGATCAATGAAGCCTGGCGGTTGCTAGGAGTTTAATTAGCTGAAATTTCCACTTGTGATGTAAGGGGTAGGTAGCCATCTTCGTGAATTTTTGGGAGTTTGTTTCAAATCTCAAATGTTGTCCAAATTTTTCTACTATAAAGTTGCGAGATAAGAGCGGGTAGAGTTAAGTTGGATTCGGTGACCCGTTTCCAGCCTATGCACAGCAAGCGCGGACCCGGCTACACGGAACAACCGCATAGAACGCTCGTGCTCAGTAACACGAGTGCTGAACGACGCAGAAATCTACGTATCGTTTAGTAGCCCGTTACCGCTTTCACTGTTTCATCTTTCGCTGCTTGTTGTGTAAGTTTTAGTATGTGATTTTTCAAAATGAGTTTCTCTCGTTTCGTTATTGTGGAAATGTGGGATATCAGGATTCTGTAGGTGTTGCTTGCCGTGAAAATTTAAGAGTGGTGCCAGGTTTTGGCAGTTTCATGTGTAAAAAACGGTTTTTCATTTTTCCTAACGGTTTTAAATACTCGAGCAAAATCTTTTATTCAAAGAAGTATGTGATTTAAAACGTTATATCTAATTGCAGAAAGTTTGCAAATTGCATGTTTTCACAGCAGAAAAAAGGTTTAATTCAGCTTATTTGACACCAAGATTTTTTTCGCACTTTCAACGAGGCGTATACAGATCTTGCAAAGCGATTGCGTACAGCAAAAAAATGTGGGCGTTACGTTCAGCATATAATACTACGCCCGAGAGGGGAGGGCGCGACGGCGCGATTGACTTGTGATCTCTAATCGCCAAAAGGGAGCAGGTCTTGCGATAACGAGACATTGAATCATCGCAGGTAATGTAGAATAAATATAAAGACATTATTTGAAACATAGTAAAAAAAAAGCAACATAGTAAATGAAAGTAAATACATGGTTTTAATTCTTTGCTTTGTTACATCTCAAAGCATTTAGTCTTATCATTCATGGAATTCCTAAACTTACGCCAATTTAACCATACTTTTAATTGCAGCAATAGAGTTTTGGACTTGGTACTGTCCAATCTTGAGTATGAAATGGAGATTTTGCATGACTCTCTTCCTCTTGTTATTGAGGAAGAATCACCATTCCGCTCTAGATATTAACTATTCACAATGCATAAGCCTCCCAATGTCATTCCATTTTCCTTCGAATAATAACCTAGATAGAATTTTCACAAAGCTAATTACCTGCTATTAAGAAAAACCTAAAATCAAAAGCCTATTATCACGCATTACCGTGCAATTCCTTACAGTAAGTTGATTGAGAGGCATGGCATAGTGTACACTTACCGATAGAAGAGAAGAAACATTAGTGGTACATTTATGAAGAAGATTATCACCAATCAAATCGACTCACCTGATTTACTCTCCAGAGTTGATATCCTCGTGCCACGTCTGGAAACAAGATCGAACCAATTACTTCCCATTTCCACTGCTCGACGAACGTACTGTGGCGAGCACCTTTAGTCCACTCAGCAAGAAACTTTAATACAACTTGGCCATGATTTATATTTAGTAATCTTAATAATATTTAATTTTCTCTTGATTTTGGAAATTTATTTGATATATTTTCGTTTCTATGTTATTTTCTTTTTGTTATTGTTTGTTCACACGTATTATCTTTTCTATTTACTGTTCGTTTTGGATGTAATATCTGTTAGGCATGTAATAAACTTTATTATATTATTATTAATTATTATTACTATTATTATTTCATTTAAACGAAATTTGTAATAGCCTGTTTCGAATTCGTACTCCAGCATATAACCAAAATCATCTCAAATAATCCCCCTCTTAAAATTACGCCTTCTGGTTTGTTTACGCGAGCGAGTACCGCGCTTGATCCTTCGAAACGAACCTTCCCGACTAAGCTCCGTTCGCTATTCCGCTCCTCCGAGAAGTTCCTCTTGGTATCCTGCCAAGACGATTAATCTTACGCTCGCAATAGTTTTATTTACTTATCGCTTTACCGGCCGATTATTAGTTTTTATCCGGAGCTTAATGTTTCGCAGTTGTGGCAGCCGCGACGATGCCAAACCATTTCCAAAATAAAAAAAGAAAAAAATAGTAACTACCCGCTGTTATAAAGAGAAAGAAAGAAAATAAGTAAGGTAAAAGGAAAAGTAAAGTCCGAAAACAAAATTAGGGGCGAAAAAATTCGTTCATCGTCCACCAGAGGGAGATACGATCGTTACTACCGTGTTACGTAAAAAAAATGAAGTTGCGGGTGCCGACCACACACACACGTCGAGAAAACAAAACACGAAACTTTCGTGCACACACACACACAACACAGCCAACAGTAAAAACAGCCGATGCAACCCGTGGTACATTAAACAAGATAAGTTTTTTATTTCGCGGGAAGGGTCGTAGATGGCGCGTTGGCTGGCAGAGCGTGCGAGGGTGATTTAAGACAGTAGAAGGCGACGAGAATCGAGCTTACTTGGGATCGCTTGATCGCGTAGTAAATAAAAGTTTAGCAATATAACTTTTTAGGTGTATTGGATAGTACATCTCTTCGTCGTTTAAGTGGATGTATCTACGTTTGAAAGTATTTAATTTGAAGTATTTAGGATTTCCAGCAAATCCAATAATTGTTTGGATTTTACAGTACCTTGCGGCTATTCACTTTTGCCGTTTTCTAAATGAAAAAAATATGACATATCGAATACAGAAAGATTAGTGGCTTTAAATGCCGACTTTTTTTACTAAACCTATGGGATACCACAGGGTTGAACCTTGGCCTCTCTTCTTTAATATATACATCGGTGATCTTCTCAAATCCATCAACTGCCCCGTGATCATGAATGAAAGCAAGAGAAAGAGACCTCTACAGTAGCCGCGTGTGTTTTATATCTAAGGTGTATCTTTATCAGTAGAAAGAGTTTTCTCGGTTTATAAATATTAATACTCAATTAATTACACCGCGGTTTGTTTTAGGAACACCACGTTAGCCTTTATGATAATACTAGTTACAAGTTTATAGCATTCTTTCACTGTTCTAACTTTTGAAATATGACACAAATGTTTGACTAATGACCAACTGGGCTTCTGTGCTCACCACTGTAACAACGCCACTATCGTAAGCCAGAAAATACTCCCTTCTTACCCATTATCTACAAATGCAGTTCGATTATAAACCAAAATCTTATTAGTACATTCAAACTTCATTTAATAAATGGCTACTAATAAAAACGTATTATAAATTGTTGCGATTGTAATCACAATTGTGCAGATTTTTATGCCAATTCCTGCCGATAACACAGATTATGTATAAATATTAAAATCATGAAATATAAACAACGGCACCTCTATGTACTTGCATAAAAATCTGGGACAAGCGACACTACCCATTTTAAATATGTCTTTTGTAAACTATGAAAAAATATGTCAAATTGTCTGTCAGTGTCAATCGTAAATGGACAAGTCATTGTCACATGATTGAAAAAACGTCAAAATGAGAGTTGTTCCAGATTTTTGTGCAAGTGATGACTATCACTTTCATAAAAATCAGGGACAACTCTTATGAGCTTATTTTTGACGTTTTTTGAGTGTTGTGACAATGATTTTAAAAATGACAATATTTTGTAGTTAACCAAAAAGTTATGTTATATTTGTTTATTTTAAAAACTGTTTCCTTTTAGCAAAAAATATATCAAAGATTATTTTTAAATATAAACATTTTTATTGAAAACCATATTACGTTGAAGGGTACAGTGTAATCAAAAAAGGCTGATTAAGTTGGCAATGCGGAAGCAGATATTTTTGGCTTGTTAAGTTTATAACATTTTCTACTGTCAAAATTGATAGTTGTAATTCTCATTGACGTGCGGATGCTAAACATTTCTGTTCTAGGGCTATCATACGGAAGTTGTCACAACGTAGTTCGTAAACAACTACACATGCATCCGTATAAAATGACTGTGGTTCAGCAACTGTTTGCCCAATATATTAATGCCCGAGTACAACACTATCAGTGGTTTCTTGACGCAATGAATGACAATGATGTATTGGACAATACATTTTTTACTGATGAGGCTTGGTTTCATTTATCTGGCTATGTAAATTCCCAGAACTATCGTACTTGGTCCACTGTAAATCCGCACATGTTGGTCGAAACAAGTTTACACCCAATTAAAATTGGTGTATGGGTAGCAATGTTACGTAGGCGAGTTATCGGTCCTATTTTCTTTCACGAGACTATTAATGCTGAGAAATATAGAGAACAGATTTTAAATCCATTTATAGCTGAACTAAATGATGATGAAATGCAACGAGGTTATTTTCAACAAGGTGGTGCCACTGCACATACAGCTGCAGCTACTTTCCATTTTTTGGAAACACACTCAGAGAGCCGAGGGAGATTGCCTCCAAGATCACCCGATCTGACTCCTTTAGATTTTTATTTATTTGGAAGCTTGAAGAATAGAATCTATCGTACTCGACTTCGTAATATTGACGAACTACAGGCAGCTATTGAAAACGAAATTCTAATATTAATGTTGAGACATTACAAAATGTTTTCGAAAACATGAAACGAAGAGTTCAAGTCTGTTTAAATAATGAAGGTGAACATTTTGAACAGTTTCTATAAGAAATTTTATATTGTGCGTACTGAAATAATCAATATAACAAACGAGTTTTATATTCATAAATTAATCTATGGAATTCAAATGTAAATGTAATTACGTGAAACTTACATATGTATCATTTGTTATAAACATTCTTTTTATTCTAATACATGTGTAAATATTTGTAGAACTTTTGTTTTTTTTATTGCATATAGAATTTTATTTTCCACATCTTAATAATACTAAATATGTGTCTGGGATTTCATTTCAAAAAGTATTGACAAATCAATGAGATTTAAACGTCAATAATTACCCATCATAAATGCAACTTCCCATCTCCGACGCTACTGAAATTTTCATAATAACTGTGAATTTGTTTCGTGTTACTACACAATCAGACATTTTTGATCTCACTGTATTATACTTTAATAATTAAGTGCTGCACAACACTTGTCGATTTACGAATAACACTAAGACATGTTTAAAATGGATAAAGTTATAATAGTATCGCTTGTCCCAGATTTTTATGAAAGCGATGGTACAAACATTTTCCTTTATCTTTCTTTTATCAACGCAAAACTAAAATTAAAATATTCAGCATGCTTTCCTGTTACTGCCGTATTATACACGTACGCATTCCCATATACATTTTCAGTTTTTTCAATGCCTTTTCGAATAAACACGTCCGTCAAAACCATTTTAATCAGTTAAACCATATACGACGAGAATTAGCTACGCGTTTCGCATTCTAAATTCAAATTATGACGATAATGCTCCACTAAACAACAATAACGACACATTATCTAATTGAAGATAGTCTTATGTGCAAATGTTTTTGACTCTATCGTTGCAATAACTGGAGTTTCTGGCGGATATGAGGAAAGGTGGAATTCGACTAATTATAGGTCCCTATTTACGATTGGAATTCAGAAAAGCGACGATACTATATGAAATGGCGGCAAAACATGCGGAACGTTATCTATGTACCTTCCGTTGTTGAAACCTCGGCAAGTTGGACTTTTTCATTCGCTGACACGGGATATTAATCTGTCAATTTGACGTACGTTGCTGCCTGTGGAATTTATTTATCAACACCTCAATTTTAAAACGTTACGTAATAGTCACGTCAAATTTCTTCAAAATAGACATGAAAATAGATGCTTGGGATTATTTTTCGTGTGGAATGCGTTCAATATTCAAAAAACTTCGCTAGAGTTTGCAATAATATTGATGGACTATTAAAAGAAATGGATGTGATACACACTCTTAAAACCACCATAAATCAATATCAGTGTGTATATCTTCTAAAATTAAATCCAAATTGAAGTGGAACAGAAACTTGTGGTTTGTTGGATACTCTTGGTTTTTAGCAAATGGCTTAGTCATTTATGTGCCAAAAGACAGTTAATTTGGCATCAAATATCATTCCAAAATCGTTACGAAGGAACAAACTATCGTTTAAAGATTCATCCGCGAGGAAGTCATTCAGACTATAAAGAGTGGACGATATCGTTTATAAAAATTTAAAATAAATAATGATACGTACGTACTATGATCACACGATGTTACACGAACTCAGCGCATCTAAACATGTGCTGTGTTGAATGTCACTGTGGAATGTCATTTGCTTGACAAAATTTCGTAAACGCAAATTCATTTGTGCATCTTGCTCACATTATAAACGGCATATTCGTTCACGTACATGTGTAAGACACGACTTTGCCCTCGCATTTCCGAAAAGTGCCGATTATGCTGGCTGATCATAGTACGCTCAATCTTACGGTATATGATCTTGTGGAAGATGGTAGCTATTCGTAAAATTGTCGTATATATACGAAGTTGGTGACTACATATATGGATGAGAGTATCTCATTAAAAATTGCGATATCAATCTCTACTGAGCAACTGGTACTGCCCAACAGTTCTGCAAGGGTAGCAGGGATCGACAATTGGCCATCCACCAAGCAAAATAATGATATAAGCTACCACCAATAAACCTATTTAAAATAAAATCTGGCTCAGATTATGATCATGAATGGAAGCAAGAGTCGATGGTGGTATGTTAAAGGCTCCTGTCATTACAGGGAAAATTATGACAACCAATTCTTCGAATTGTCAAGGAATCTTGGTAACTGATTGTAGATATGGAAAAGGATCAAAATCAATTAGAGAAGCAAAAGGGTAGGGTAGCCGAGTGCCTTGTCAATAACGAGTAAGGTTTAAAGATAGTTTTTATGTTTATTACCTTCAAACCCAATTTCAGTTCTCAGACTACTTTCCCACCTTAGACTGCAATCATGTGGAAGCTCCTGGTGTCTACCGGGTTCCATGTTCGTACAGTAGTGTGTACATCCATGAAACAGAGCGATCGGTCTGCGCTCGTGTTACTGAGCACGAACATTGTTCGCGGTTTTTGCGTGTAGCCGGGTCTGCGCTGGCTGAACGTAGACTGGAAACTGACCACCAAATCCAATTTAATTCTACCCGCACCTTGTATCGCAACCCTCACTATTATAGAAGAAAAATCTATAAACATCGTCAAACACCTCAACAATCTAAATGGCGGAGATCCCTTACATTGTACGCGGAAATCCCAACTGATCAAACCTAGCAACCCCCACGCTTCGCTGACCAACAAATTTTCCGCTCCATTGACCCGAAACAACCCCTGTATAAACCCCTCCTGAATGAATAGTCCCCAGTTGGTGTGCAGTAACAGCCCTGAAGATGTCTCATAAGAGTGTGCGTCGGCAGAAGTTAAGACAACGACGCAGTTCCAACCCGGAAACCAGCTGCGAGGGTTGCCTTTTATATTTCGGGACTGGACTATCCTCGTGCTGCCATCTACCAGCCGACGTCCCTATCGTAAAGTTCGAGTTTTTGTCGGTATACTTTAGTCAGAACGTTTTGCCGTACAGGCGTCATTTTTGTTGTTTACAGTGAGTTGAAAAATTCATCTCGGTAAAAACATTTGAACATTTCCGTGCGATAATTTTTTACAACTTTCGACGTGGATTATCGCAACAACAGTGCATCAATGAAATTAAATTCGACTTTTGGCGACGAAGTACCATGAAAAACCACCATATATCAGTGGTATACGGAATTCAATCATGGCCATGGTTCGCTCTGTGACGAATTTCGTGAGAGTCGTCCTAAATCGGTTGTTGTTCCAAAAAACATCGATCCTGTGCGTGAACTCATGTTGCAGGATCGTCATGTGACTTATCGTGAGATAGAGGCATACTTGGGCATTAGTGGGACCAGCACACATTCAATATTCCATGAACATTTGGCAACAAAAAAAAATTATTCGCGTTGGATACCACATAATTTGACACCCGCACAAAAAAGGGCTCGTGTCGATTGGTTGAAAGAAATGCTCAAGAAATACGATTGCGGTGTTTCCAAACACGTCTATGACATCGTTACAGATGACGAATCATGGATCTATGCATATGAGCCCGAAACTAAATAGCAGTCGAAAGTACGGGTCTTCAGAGACGAGCCGAATCCAACAAAAGTTGTTCGTGCACGAAGCACTTCGAAACAAATCGTCGCCTGTGTTTTCGCAAAAACCAGACATGTGGCAACTGTACCGTTAGTGCAACGTCGGACGGTCGATACTGAATGGTACAGAACCATTTGTTTTTTGCCAGGAATCTTCGTAAAAATGAGGGAAATAAACCGCCGAAGACGCATCGTTCTCCACCAGGATAACGCGAGTTCCCACACATCGGCTCAAACAAGAGAGTTTTTGAGGACCGAAAAAGTCGAATTGATGAGTCATCCGCCGTACAGCCCTGATTTGGCACCCAATGACTTCTTCTTATTCTCGCACATCTAAAATAAATTAAGAGGTCAACGTTTTTCAATGCCTGAAGAAGCGGTTGATGCGTTTAAAATGCATGTAGTACCTCCGTCGGAGTGCAAAAGTGCTTCGAAAATCGGTTCAAGCGCATGCAAAAGTGTAGAGATCTTAATGGAGACTATTTTGAAAAACAATAAAGCCATTTGCGATGATTATTTTTTTTGTTTTCTATTCCCGAGATATAAAAAGCAACTCACGTACTAACGTTTGAATTAATATGGAAGTTACTGTAGAACCCCGGGACAAGGTCGTAAGAAGGAACTCGAATAAGTCGTTCTTTTCGAATGGGAGAATATTTTCCAGGAAACCATTCACAATATAATTAAGAGCATGCTCAGAGGAATGGAAGCAGTGATAAGAGCAGGAGGATGATCTACACGCTACCGAATTCAAATTTTTAGCATTTAATTTCATATATTTTTCAAAAAGCTCTTCATTTATACAGTTTTTAATACGTTTGAGATTGTTGCTTTTTCATTTATTTATTCATGCTTTTTTCCGATAATACAATTTTAATTTGTCAAACATTAGTTGAAATCATTTAATTATAATATCACGTATGTAGTTTGAAAATTTTAAAAATATAAAAGTTGTTAAGAGTAAAAAAAAACAAATTCGTCCACTTTCTCACAATAACTTTTACTATTTTTTTTTTAATTTTTAATTAAATAAAATAAAAATTAACCGGTCACTATTAATTACAAAAATTAACGGTAAAAATTATTATGAAAAGGTGAACCAATTTGTTTTATTTACCCGCCGATACGTGCATTTTGTCCAGGAGTTTGTTATTTGTTACCATGTGTAAGCACATTTTTATTTATGTGGATATTTTTTATGGATCTTGTTTTTCTTTATTTGTACTTACTTTATATACACCTGCGTACATAGTTCGATGAGTTATGTAACTTTTCGATGACAAACAAGTCACTATTCGCAGTATCCGGTTCCATGCCTAATTATTTATTATGCGATTGATTACTTCCATACAACTTGTCGAAAACACCTTGCGCAACTTCACTATAAGCCTATTAAGGCACCTCTCTCCCTTCAAAACGATGTCTCTGCGAGTATCCTGATAATAATGACAGCAACGGGTAACAGAAAGAACAACAAGAACCACAGCAGCAATACAACAACCGTGATGCTGCAACAATAGAAGGACGTCAGGTCCAATCGAAGCAAGACAAAGACACGACGGATCGCAGTAGGTCGTACCTACGGTTGAGCCTCACAATAGCTCGCAATGCAATTAATCCTCGGGTGATCTTCAAGAGTCAGAACCTGCTCGAGTCAACGTACCGCGACCGTCACGAAATACAATACCGCTGAACTCCAAAAACGGATCGTAGTCGCCATCGATGACCGGTGATCGTTTATCAACATCGCCGGATATTATAAACGATGCGCTTAATACAAATAATGAGATTTCATTGTTTTCGTTATGATCGATCGCTATGACAAGGTCAATATTCAACCGGTAGCCTTGTGTTAGTGTTTTCACCGCAGAAACCAAATTTCAATGGAAGACAAAAAAGGAAAAATTGTTATTTATACAAAATGTTTTAAGCGATTCTATGATAGTTTCTCATCATCGATTTTACATCTTATTTTGGCACGAAAATCAACGATACGATATTAAGCCTCTGATTGAAAAAGTTTCACCTAACTGGATGCTTAAACTTAAATTAAAAGCTTAAAAATAAACTCAATACTTCGATTGTAGGATATGATGCGAAGGTACGACAGACATTACAGAACACCGCATAGTATGGCATCACAAAAAACTAATATCTTCCTTTTAGATAACTATACACGAACGGAAATCTAATATTTTCGGTGCCTAACGCAATGTACTAACCGTACATGTCGGATTGTCGGATCGTAACCGCGGTGCCGCGCCCTTTCCGTCTCCATAGTCGCCAGTCCATATGTCCAACTGTGATTGATATACAAGTCAGTGCCGACTAATTAATGGTACCGGGTGTATGGCTATGCATTATTCTAGTTCGAGATTTCAGAAAATATTTATTCTTATAGTTCCCATAATAGCGAAAATCTAAGTTTAATTAATAGAGGAATTAACTTTAAAATCTCTACAATAAAAACAAAAATTTTAACTATTATTATAAACAAACAATAAATAACAAAGGGAAATTTGCTTCATCCGCAAAACTAGAATTTCTAAGGAGTGATTTATGTCAATACATTAAAACGAAGTCGATAATAAAATTCCTGTGGTACATTTGAAGGCATTATACCATTTGCGGCAGTGATAACTTTTTTACAATGTCCGTCTAAGTTACGACGAATCGAACCCCATTTCAACGTAGTTCCAAGGTGACTGCGCTGAATCATCATAAGCATGTGTGCTAATAGATCTGCTTCTACCGCCTACGGTGAAGTCGTGCATAACTCCTATAGATACAGACAACAGCGTTTGGCAATTTGAACTGAAAGCTTGAATTTTCTCTTACGGTATATAAACATCATCTACAAACGCTTCCATGGTTTTCTTCAGTCGGCGAGCTTCTGGAAGAGGATGTTGCTATATAGTCCTCGAAAGGAAGAGGCATTATTTTTTTGTGTAACCGTATATGTAATATATGTGAACCAATTTACATTTTTTTTCGAACTTGACGACATAACGTAGACAACAACAATGCCTTTATGTCGACTAACAAATGCGATAATGCAATAAAATTTTACCTTAGTTAACTGTTATCTTAGAACATTGAAAAATGATATTCGTTAAGAGCCTCTACCCATAAGGTTTCCTTCAATGGGAACACCACATTTCAAAATTGTTAGTACACAGCAATGACATTTTGCGGCGACGCTAGGCAGCAAACCCTAGCATAATATTAAAGTCTAAAACAAAATTTATAACTTAAAATCATTTATATAAATCGAGTTCTATGTAATTTTATTTTAAGAATAATCATTTTTAAATAGAAGACAAATAAGAAGAAATTACCTATGTCGTACCCTAAAACTGAAATTTTAACGTTATAGTACATAGGTGAAAAAGAAACTCCTTTAAATGATCTTGAAGGTTTTAGTTTTCTAGCAAACTGTTAGAGTTTAAAAAAAGTGACATTCACCAAAGTCTGAAATCAAAATATACTATATTTTCGCTCTGGTACTTCATTCAATGGAACCCTTTAAACAAAATATTACTAATTACCATCAAACGTTACTTATGTAAATCCGGAAGTAGCTAAAATAATTTCCCCAAAATTTCGCCTATAAAATGCGGAAAGAAGCCATTAGGAAGAGTTGAAACGTGTATCTACAGGGTTGGTGTAAAAGTTGCCGGCGAACTTCTAGGAATGACGGAGAATTTTGGAAACAAGTTTTCACTAAGGTGTTACCAAAACGTTGTTACAAATTCATAACATTAAATATTTACCTTAAATACAAGTTACATGTTATGTCGAAGGCTATAGCAAGCAGCTCAGCGATAACTCAGTTTTAGAAAATACATTGCTAAGAAAAATTCTTCATTTTAAGATTATCTACCATCTCTAAAAGTTTTCTAGTGACTTCTAGACGGACCCTGTATACGTTGGATATCGTTTTGGGTCGTTTGTAATCTAATCTACGCTGAGGTAGGAGGCAAGGCGAAGGAAAGAAAACCTGTCATTAGCGACAGCCGCAATATCGAAGAATCGTTAGGCGCGCTAGCTGCCGGAGCACCGAAGGCCGATCTTATCGTTCAGAGCTCTCTTTGATGCCCGCTTAATGACGCTATAATGACCGGAGCTCTACGACGACCGGCCATTTAAGACGAAAACGTAAGCGACGCCTTCGCTTGTTTATTAAAACGTTAGACGATTAAAACGTTAGACGATGATGAGGGGAATTATGCATAACCCGTTAGATTAGTATCTGTGGTATGTAGTAATTAATATGTCGCTTTATACGAATAAAGAAAGTGTCGAATAGCTTCTAATTGATCGATCAAACAAGCTATTAGACTTGCAATGAAGATAGTAAAGTGGGTTAAATTAAAATTAATAATGGTAATAATATTTTTACTATTTTGATTAGCAAACTAAGTAATTCCAAGGCGAATCCCACAATGATTCTGCCTGCATTAACCTTGTAATGTAACCTAAACAAAAGGGTATATTTATTAAACGTCATTTTACGCACAACAGCTCGTATATTACCGCAAAAGTAGTGTAAAACATAATATAAATACCTACGTACATTGAACAAGCTAGCGCACACAGAACTGTCTTTAGAATAGGACTATTTTACACTCAAGACATTAAAAATGTTATCTACTAAAAGATTACACAAGTACTTCTTTTTAATTGTTTCAGTTCCTAGTTTCAATTTATTGTATTATCATGTTTTTACATTTGGAAAAGAGTAATGTTAGAAACTTTTATTGTATATAATAAAAATTTCAGAAAGACAAGCAATATTCCAGGATACTAAGCAAAACTGTGCTACAAATTTCGCCAGTACAATTGCTTGTTTAGTAGAAGAACGTAAAAGAGATATAAAATTATCAAAAAAACCATTAGTTTGTTTAATTTTGCCAAATTCGCCGTGTACGTAGTCTATGTACTCCAACTTTTTATAATTTTTTAAAATACAAACCTTAATTAGTCACATAATCAAATATATTTCTACTAAATGTTGCATTTTCCTTTGCAAAAAAGCTACTGTTGATTCTTATAGAAAAAATAAATGTTTCTGTTCTAAATTGCGATCGATTATTTGATGAAAGTATACCTAACACTGAGCTAAACCACTTACCCAGTACTCATCATTTCTCAAAACTTTGGGAATACTTTAAAAACATCGGCAACGTTATCTACAATTACAAAAATTAATTCGGGGCAATTTGACGATAGAATTGCTTCTGGTTGTTATAAACCTATCAACTCCACATTACCATAATAACTATTAGACCTGCAGAAAACGTGTTCGGAGACATTGCTTTCGCCAATGTTCTCCAGGCGTAGCGTGATAAATCGCCCTTCTGTGTTTTCCCATAAATCGGACAATCGCCGGCCTCCTTGGTAAATCATCCACGTAATACCGTTAAAATTAGTAATAATGATCGCAAGGACGATAATGCGCGAGATACTCAAACAAAATGCTCATTTTTGCACGAGCGTAACGATAATTATAATCACCACAGATCTACGTATATGCATAGTACGTGTATTAGCGCACAAGGTGCCTTGAAATAATGATGATCACCATATTATATGCAGTAGCGTAATAACGGTTGTTATGACCATTATAACATAGTTGTTGGTGGGTCAGATTTGCTGCATCGTTTAGGAAATGAACGCTTCTATCAAATAAATTGCGTTAGATGTGAGAAAAGGAGGTGATGGCTTTTGGATTTGAACAGTAATACTGCATCTTTGAAGAGTGGTTCTTATAGTTTACATTATCTGCTTTATTCTTCTAAAAAATACGTATCCATTTTCATTAGTCTTAGGTTTAATATTTAACTAGGTGACATTGGGTTATAATGTAAAGGTGGGCATTTTGAGATTTTTGTAGATGTGGTCCGGTCCGCGTAGACACTTTATTAGCCCAGCCTAGCCCGGTCCGAAACGTTTGTTAGCTTGGCCCAGTCTACCACGTCACTTTTGCCAACCCAGTCCGCCCGTCGGCCCGACAGCTTGAACAGTTCTCTGTGTGTCAAGTCTGTTCAGCTCGACAAGACCGTTTTGTCCTACAAGATGATGGTCAAATCTATTCGATCCTACTTCAAAGAATGCAAAATCATTTATATTGTACTATTGTCAGAATTAAAAAAATTATAGTAATGTCAATAACGTTACTATGCTAGCATCCTAGTATACCAACAAATAGCGAGCCGACTGTATGAAGCGAATATTAACATCAACCGCCGATCGGAGATGCATATATACCACGGACCACACAATAACGTATCCGATCCTGTTGCGCCGTCGAGAATGCCAGCTCTACTCATTACTTCTTTAATCCTGGCATCAGTATTGATGTAAGAATCTTCTGTAGTAGTAGTTGGCTAACAATAATAATAGCCAACATATCTTAAATTTTAAAGTATGTAAATATTAAAATATTTATGCTTACTACGCCTTCTCAAAACAAAAGTTTGAGAAGACTACAAAGGAGAATCCTCAAAATTAACAGCGAACGGGTTTGTCGGGCCTAGCCGGCTCGTCCGGCCAAACGGGCTTAGTGGGCCGAACAGATTTGATAGACCGAACAGGCTTAACGACTCGTTCGTCCCTTCTTCAAGAAACTCGACCCGGGCCGCATCTGAAATATTTCAGCCCGACCCGGTTCAGCGCGCGGGCATCTCTATTATAATAACCAAATAACAAATGAATGTAAACCAACGATGTGGATTCTGTACGACTTCTTTGTTAAGTAGAACAAATTGGTCCTCTTTCTCAATATTTTTTACTATTAATTCTTTTAATTCATAGCATAGCTATTTATTTTCAGAAACTTTTAAAAATTTGAAGATAGTTTTACCACAAATATTACATTTTTATTATGGGATAGCGCAATATTAATTTCTCATTCTTTAAAATGATTTCTTTCTCTAATACAACTCTCTGGAAATCAAGGATTAAAGTATCTTAGTCCAAAAAAACCCACAAACGTTGCATAAGTTGAAAACTATAGATGTAATCGATACTCGAGAAGGAAAAAATGTTTGTGCTCTGCCACCAAAACTACACGAGAGCATTGACACTTGTGTTTATTATACATACATGTAACAAAATGATTGGCATTCATTTGAACATTACAGAATATAAGCCCGACAGCCATTAAACGAACACACTTTTACATTACTGCGAATGCAATTCCCGCCTATCGATCAGTCTGGCCAGCCGCAGTCAGACGGAAGTTCGAAATACAGTCTGGCTAAACATCACCGGAAAACTTTTAGAGGTAATAGCAAATTATGAAGTTTAGTTTTTCCTTTACAGTGTTTTTTGCAAAACTGTCATACTTCAGAGTTAAATGACGTTAAAGTCTTTTATGCAGTACTTATTTTTATAAGTATTCTTCTGGATTGGTCCAAATGAAGTACCTTAACGCCATCTATCTCCGAAGTAAGATTTTTTGCGAAAAAAATTCTGAGGAAATAGTTTAATTTTATAATTGTCTAGTGTCTTTAAAAATAGTTTTGTTAGTTTTAAATGGACCTTGTACATACGTATTACAAACACGTTATTGCGCCCTGTGTTCATTGTACACAGAACCGAATTTCAGCGAACAATGCATGAAGGACAAAACCAAAACAAAAAAAAACGCAGCTCAATCGATGAAACAATGCGATAGAGGGACCACCCGCACGTATGGTGGATGCATTTTGAAATCGATTTGCCGCGTGATGCGTAACATAGAAAGACTAACAACGCACATCCCAAACTATATAATTTCGTAACATTTACGTATTTGATGAGTCGTTTTCTCGTTTTGCTATTAAGGAAGCGTATTAGTAATATTTGATTTGTTGTTACTGTGCAGAAAAGTACTACGATGCTTTTGGTGAAAGGTGAATAGAGAGATTGTTTTTAAAACTAGATGGATAACATCTCTAGTGGTAAAGGACTTATATAAAAACTAAATGGAATACTTGACTACTATCCTTACCACTTCACTAAAACTGGACGCACATTTCTATAGCTAAGCTATAATCTCCTGCAGTATGACTGATTGTCAATGAACTAACAAACTAATAAGGAAAAGTATCCAGCTCGCACCTCCAGAATTTAAAGAAACTTGAGTGGTTTGTAGACCTTATGGGACTGTGAGAAAAACCGGTTTCAGTTTCAACTGAGAAGCGATTTTAGTGGGTGAAATCGGGGGTTTCTGCGTTTCACAGAAACGTATTTTCCGTAGTCCTATGAGGTCTACAAACCATCTAAATCTCACTAAATTCTGGAAGTGCGGGTTGGCTACCTTTCCTTGTAAGTAAGTCAGAAACTTATACCATAATGAGAAATAAGAGAATATTATACCGGATTATTCTAAGTAGTTGCATATTTTGAAACATGATAATACTCCCCTGTGAGAATTATAGGGTTAAAAGAAAAATAGTTAAAGATCTAGCAAAGAATGGTAAACTAAAAGCATGGGAAGAATTTGGACAAAAAATGGCTGCGGCACAAAGAGAAAATCACAAACTCTTTTATGGAATGCTAAAACAATTGAGAAACAAAAAGCCGACCATGCTGAAGAATATTAAAGACAAGAACGGAGGCATTGTAGACAAGAATAATTAATAATGAAAAGGTGGCAAGAATACTTCGAAGAACTTTTGAAAGAGCAAGAACAGCCAGAAAACCGACGTGAAGGACAAATACATACACAGGACCAACGGCTAATAATAACATAAAAATGAGGACCATGGAATAGCGGGAGACTAACTAGAAAAAGCTATACATAAAACTAAACTAGGAAAAGCACCAGGCTACGACGAGATAACTGGGGAAATGATTAAATTTCCAATAAGAGAAGCAAAATAGGAACTACTAGGTCTATTAAATCAAGTCAGAAAAGAAAAAAAAAATACCGGAGGACTGGAGGATAGGAACCATAACTCATTTATATAAGAAGGGTGATAATATGGAATGCGGAAACTACAGAGGTATCACACTAACAAGCACTGTAGGGAAAGTACACGCAAGAATTCTGGAGACAAGACTGAGAGAGAAAGTGGAAGAACAATTGAAAGAAAATCAGACAGGGTTTAGAAAAGAAAAAGGAGTTCAAGATCAAATCTTTATAATGAGGAAAATAAGCGAGAAGACAATACGAACAAACAAGCAGGTGCACGTGTGGTTCATAGAGATGGTAAAGGCATTCGATGGGATAAAGAGAGAAAATGCGTAGGAAACCTTGGAAAAAAGAGGAATAGGACATGAAATATTAAAAAGATGTAGTATGTAATGGATTAAAGACATACAAGATCGGAAACTGGAAAATGGAAAATATAAGAATAACTGAACTATGTTACCCAGACGATCTGGTAATAGTCGGGAAAAACGAAGCAAATTTACAACACAATATAAATATCCTGAATGAAGGGCTACAAAAAAGTAATATGAAAATAAATATCTAAATTAAAATTGTAGATCAAGTAGAAAAATTCACTTACCTGGAAACAATTATCAATGAAATAGGAACCATGGAGGACGAAATTAACGAGAGAATTATGAATGCGGGAAAACTTTTCAACGTAATAAAAACGAAATTCCTCAACAAGAAGGAAATCCCGAAAGAGGTAAAGACCGAAGTAGTTAGGAAAGTTGTGGAACCAACGCTCACCTACGCCTGTGAAAACTGGACAACAACAGAAAGGCAGAGAAGTAAGTTGAACAGCTGCAGAAATGAGACATCTAAGAAAAATACTAGGAAAGGCAAGGAGAGATAAAATAAGGAATGTGGAATACAGGGAGCAGTTGAACATAATACCAGTGGAAGAGATAATACAACAGAGACAACTAAAATGGATGGGACATGTGCAAAGAATGGGACAAGACAGTCTAGTGAAGAGGGTGTACGAAACAAGAGAAAGTGGAAAACGAAGGAGAGGAAGACCGCGAAGAACGTGGAAAGAGGAAGTAAGAGAGGCAGCGGAGAGAAGAGGGGTAAGGTGGGAAGACATTCCAGGATTAGCTCAGAATGTGATAAAATGGAGAGAAATATGGAGGAAACCAATGGTACTCAACTTCCACCAGCCAACACTGAAAGGTACAATGCCCGAGGATTAAGTAAGTAAGTAAAAAAGATAATATTCTTGAAATGCAATACAATTACATAATTTTTGGTGTCAAAATTGTAAATAAAATGAAAGTTAGCGAAAACTATATTTGAAACCATTGATTTGTCTTCGCCTATATCGCAATTCTATCTCAGTTTTACGTTTCAGTGTGCAACTCACGACTCATTCATATCAGAACAGTTATATATACACTAATATACACAATCTGACAAACAAAAACAACACCATCAATATCGAACACGAAAATAATAAAGTCGATACCAATACTTTTTACTTTATCGATTTTAAAGAATATAAAGAAATATAACAAATAATAATACAAATACATATCAAGGATAACAAAAGAATTAATATAATCTAAGTATTTTACGAGGGAAGTTTGACGGCTGAGAGACTTTTCAAATGTTGGCACCATTTTCGCTATGGTGAGTATATTTCTGATTTCAGCAATTTTTTAAAAGCCTACTGTCAACATTTCGCGCAAATCCGTCAGCTAGTTTACGTTTTACAGTCGTTTAAAGTAATCAATTTGTCGTGTTTCGGTAAAAATGGAAAGAAATTCATATGTCGATTGAGCATTACTTTTTACGTGGAAAAAAACATTAAAGAAACTAGACAGAAGTTATGGTGAATCTACTAGTTCGCATGATATCATTTGTAAGTGATTTACTGCCTTCGGAAGTGGTTAGATGACCACAGATGATGCTGAACGTCTGGAGCCTTAAACAACAGTAACCACTCTAGAAATTATTGAGAAAATCCATGCCATATAAAGAGTTACCGCCGAATGAACGTGTACGAGATAGCTAATGTCATAAACATCTCAGCCGAGAGAGACTTCTTCTAATAAATGTGCTTTGAAAACGGCAAAAACCGTTTTTTCAGCCAATAAAGTTATAACCATAATTTTTTGGGATTCCCAAGGCGTAATCTTTATAACTAGCAAATATTGTGCGAATTTACTAACATGTTTCGATACTCAACCAACGAAAAAACAACGTAATTTATACAAGAAAAAATACTGCTCCATCAAGATAACGCACCCTTTCATTTGTGGATTGGAAAGCCGCTGGATTCATTGACAAGTCACTCTCACGTCAAACTACCCTCGTATAGAGATATCACAGCCAGCTTTCAGATTCTTAGATATTAAGTACATGTAAAGAGAAAATACGAAAGAAGTAACTAATTCTCTTGTTCGGATTACCAAACTGAGTACCTAACTCGTGTAACTTCTTAAAGGCCTTATCTGACAATTAAATTGCAGATTTGATAAATATGATATAACAAATTCACTTACTTATTATATGTAATGTGAAGAAAAAATACGAGTACCATTGATGTGACTTAAAGCACATTTTACGACATTGTAATTGCAATTTAAAATGAACTTCGCGACGAATTCGTTTAAATTAATAGATGTTCTAAACATTGTAATAAAAGTTAATATTTTCCTTGCTTCTAACCAAGAAAACTATCAATATTCAATATTCACCGAGGAAAGCCATATATGTTAATTGTAATAATATTACAAACATTATAAACAACACTGTGTTCATTTGAAAACTTCCCAGGCGGCCTACATTCGAAACTAATAAAATTATTAAAAAATACAAAGACAGGTCAATTTTTATTTCGAGGGGGAACCATTTTAATTAACATGCCATGATACTAAACTTATCCCCTTAAGCCCCCCAAACTCCCAACATAAAAATCTTAAAAAGGATGATACCATTTGTGTATACTTGGAAATGAGGTAATCGGTCCTATTTTAATTAATCTAAATCTTACCGGCGAACTGCACTTCGAACTATTACAAAATACAATGAATCTCTTAATAATACAAAGTTTGGAAAACTAGTAAGATCCCATGGGGAATTTATTAATTAATGAAAATAAGCTTTTCTTCCAACAAGATGAGCCCCCGCATTATGTCGCGCCGGTTAGAAATTGGTTGGATAATAATTTTCCAAATCATTGCATAGTGCGGCGAGGATCAGTTGAATGGCCTGCCCGTTCTCCAGATTTGACCCCATTTGATCTTTTCTTTTGGGGTCACCTGAAAATAGTTGTGTACCAAACACAACCGCAGAATATTGGCGAACTTGAACTTAGAATTACTAAAGAATGCAGGCGTATATCACCAAAAGCATTTGAACGGGTCAGAAGAGAATTTGAAAATAGGCTATATTATTGTCTTAAACAAAATGGTGCACAATTTGAACATTTAATTAACTAATTTGAATATTTTTTTTGAATAAAAGTTTATATTTTATAATTTTTGCTTGGAGTGATATTTTTTGTGTTATAATCCCTAGAACTTGACCAAATGTCAAAGTAAGATATACTACTGAATTCGTAATGAAAATACCTTTTCATTATGTTGATTTTTATGTTGGGGTGTTAAGGGGGTAAGTTTAGTATCATGATATACTAATCAAAATGGTTCCACGCACACGAAATAAAAATTGACCTGTCTTTGCATTTTTTAATAATTTTATTAGATTCGGATGTAGGCCGCCTGGCAAGTTTTCAAATGAACACACTGTATATTTGTTCTTCATAGAATTTATTAAAAATGCATTTATTTGTGGATGTTATATTACAATTATTATTGTTCATATATAAATAAAACTTTGCACTAAAAGATAAATGTCTTCAATCGGTCAATCGTTACTTGGCTTGATGATGATGACCTACGTGTCTTCGAAAAAGCCTTCCCGTGTTAATTAATAGTTTGTGTGGTGGGGAGTGTGCCGTGAATATTGTGTCTGCAATAACTGTCTTATTTTTGATACAACTCCCAGGACCCCTTACTACAAAATTGTCATATCTTGTCAAACAATAATGTCGGATTTTTTCATAAAAAAGGGTGTGGTAATTATAAACACAATTACTTCTGATATTCCTTATACAAATGTAGCAATCTTTGAAACAATATTGTTGCATTTTTTTACCTGTGTAACTAAAACTTGTACCTTTGTAGCAGATTATTGACATTTTTACAACAATAACGCATTTTATAGAAACACAATCCGTTTACTTCAATCGAGTAGTAGGGGTATATGCAAGTAGTAGCCAGTCGTATATTTACAAAACAAATTGTGGTTAATTGTTCTACGTTTCTTTGATTCTTCATAACATTTTTTTCCGTAGTAGTAGTGTAGTAGTTGTCATTTATATAAATATAAGGGTATATAAACGACCGTAGTCAATTCCACCATTTACAAAAAAACGCTTATTTAACTTCCTAATCTGCTATATTATACCAATTTTTGATATTGCATACATATTTTGTATTTTAAGTTTTATGGACAAGTTGCTTTTTTTGCATTTCATTTTAACAATCCTTGGGTTAGGTTAATATGTTAGTTGTGCGTTCGACTAAAAACAGTGCACTTATAATTGTACTGTGTCGTTCTAAAATCTCCTTCTCTCCCTGGCAATAGCATGGTATCTGATTCTAAGGGTCTTTATGCGCTCTGTATGAATATATGTCAAAGGAAAATGGAAAATGTAAATCCTTGCCGATATAAACGAGATCGTTTGTCCTCAAAACAAGCTGCATACCTGTATACATATTTGCACTCGACCTTTACGTTACTTTCTGGTTCATTCTTTTAAAGCCGTTAGTATATTTCAGAATATAAGCGCGTCGCTTAACAAACGTACAAGTCGCAAGATATGGAAGCCCACAAAGGACAACGTCACACAAACACAATAGTCTTATGCCGTCGTCGTATAAGCAGATAGAAGACTGGCGGGACATTACGGAACGATATCGACGAAAAGCTTTACAAGATCGTTCGGCTACACCATTTTAACGAAGTCTTTGTCGTTTGTCTTCGCTTAGCGGTTTCAGGTTTAGGTTGTCGCAACTAACAACGCACGTATAGATACGTAACGAGCGTCCTTTTAAGGAAGGACAGGGCCTTTATCTCAGCAATGGTAAATCCTAGCGATTAAAAAAAAAAAGTTAGCTTTAAACGTCGCCTCTTAGCGCTCGATTGGGGAAACATATGCTCCAGTTGAATAAAATTTCTTAATCTTCTTAAATTTCTCTTTGAAACGAATCTAAGCATATAACAAATCGTTAAGGCAAACCAAAGTTATCGCGAATACTTTCAGATATGACATAACCACACACACTAACTTTATGTTTTGCTACTGATGGACGTACCACTGGCGGTGGAACTTTAACTGCAATCTCTAATAATATCACATCTAATCAATACAATGCTAACGACTTACACAGCTTGATTCCTTTTATTGATATTGTTATTTGTAAATGTTGCATTGGCGCATTGAATTTTATTGTTGATAATGTTTATGTACCTCCATATGTTACATGTGATGAATATGAAATATTTTTTGATGCGTTAAGTTTGGAGCTTCTTCATAAGCAATTGTTGGTATTCGGTTACTTTAATTGTCCAAATTTTAATTCTTGTAATGATAGAACTTTAGATTTAGTTTTTTCTAACGTTACATGTACTACTACTGTTAGCCATGATACTGTTCCGCTTGTACATGAAGATGTGTTTCACCCTGCACTAATTAGTCTTAGACATTACCAATTCTAAGTCAGGAAATAACCTCCCGTCTAATAAAAACTTAAAATATAATTTTTCAAGAGTGGATTTCATGTCATTGTACGACAGTACCTTACATGTCGACTGGTCTTTTCTGAAATGTTGATGATGCTGTTTCTGCATTTTATAATCAACTGTTTAGTATTGTAGATCTTTTCGTGCCAATGTACAGAAATTCCGGGCGTATCTATCCTGCATGGTTCAATTCTGACAAAAAGAAAAACATAAAACTGAAACATTTTTATTACAAGAAGTGGAAAGCAACAAAGTCTTCAACTTATCGTAGCGAATTTTCACGGCTACGATCCCTAATTAAGAGGCAAATTAATGCAGCGTACAGGGAGTATCATAAAACTATTGAAATGAATATAGCCTGTGATTCGAAATTCTAGAAATTCCTAAACTCTAAGCGAACCACCTCCAGAATTCCTGGGAGCCTGGATGTTGACAACTTAATCCTTAATAACCCTACTGATATTGTTCAAGCATTTGCAATGCTTGGCAACGTGTTTTCCAAAATATTCACTCGTAACGTACCTATTGATCCTGGCCAACTTGATTCAGACTCTAATTGCTGTTCTTTTAACATTGGATACTTTACTCTTAATGTAGTTCCTTAAAAAAACTTAAAGCAACCATAGTTCATGGAGATGATTATTTACCTAGTTTTCTTGTTCGAGACTGCGCCCCAATTTTGCGTGAACCATTATGTATGATTTTTAATATGGCTATCCAAACGTCTACATTTCCAACTTCTTGGAAAATTAACAGGATCACGCCCGTATTCAAAACAAGTGACCGAGGTAATATCTACAACTACAGACCAATTAGCATCCTCTCTAACTGTGTGTCTAAGGCTTTCGAACAACGTCTTTACGAAAGACTTTGTAACTGCCTTAAACCTTACCTATCTATACACCAACATGGATTTATCAGTGGACGGTCAACTACTACCAATGTATTTGTGCTTACTCTGTACATTAGCCAAAATCTTGACGAATGAATTCAGACAGACACTATTTATACACATTTCAGCAAAGCCTTCGACACTATGGACTATAAGATGTTGATAACCAAACTCTCTTCAATTGGATTCTGTCCTGGCGTCGCTAATACAGTCTGTTACGAATTAACTTTTCTCTGCATTTAAAAATTGGTATAAATTAAGCTTTATTCATTATTTCGTACAAATCTGCTTAGAGTCAACTGTTACAATGCTAGTACAACTTATGTATCAACGGTCATGCTCAAACTTTCTCTTTTCCCTTGTTTTTTATACGTCACAGGCGCGCTGTGATTGGTTACAAAAATATATTCAAATTTAGGCGGTAGACAATTAACATAAACATTTAACACAGTCATATCTTCATGATCGTTCATGTTACGTTCACTACAATGGATTTTTATCTCGCCCTTTCGTTGCATCCAGTGGACTCCTCAAGTTTCAAATTTAGGTCCACTTCTATTTAACATATATGTACGTAAATGATCTTTTGCTCTCTTTGGATTGTAGCTTCCTTGCTTATGCAGATGATCTCAAAATTTATAGCAAAATTACTTCAACATTTACCAACATTCAATTGAATATTGATAAATGCGCAACGCTTACCTTTCACCCAGATATTTGATTACACAATTTCTAATGCTACAGTCCGTAGAGTTAGCCAATTCAAGGATCTTGGTGTACTGTTTGATGGGCAATTGTCGTTCTCCCCACATAAAGAAACTATTAGTTCCTCAGCTTCTAAATCACTTGGTTTTTTATTTCGAACTTGAAGAAGCTGTATACTACTCGCTTGTTCGTTGCAAGATATGCCTCTACTGTATGGTATCCTTACTACCATCATCATCAACTGCAACTTGAAAGAGTTCAAAAAAGATTTCTGAAGTACTTCTCATGTAAGCTCATGTAGCTTTGAAGCATAATCTTGAATCATTGTCCCACCGTAGGGATGTAGCTAGCGGGAGGTTTCTTTTTAAGTTGATCAATCATGATGTCGATTCACCGTTTTTGTTTTCCCAAGTACATTTCGTGGTGCCTCAATATAATCGCAGATTTGCTGATACATTTTATGTTTCACAATCACGTACTAATATTCTACTTAAAGCACCACTTAATCATATGAGTAGGAATGCCAATTGTGCGTATCCGAAGAATACGTCACTGTACTGCTAATAACACGCTGTTCATTGGGCAAATCTCCCGAGTTTATTTTATAAGGTGTTTGTTCCGTTCTAAATCCCTTCAGATCATATTCCGATCTAAAGTGATTAGTAAATATGCCTTAAGAGACCAAATGAACGGCATATTTTCTATAACTTATTTGAAATAACTTGAAAATACCTAATTTGGGAATTTATAGCCGAATTTGCATCTCGAATAGTCAAAACTTGGCTATTAAGGCAGCTGCTTTGGATATTAATCTGCATAATAATGTAAAATACATTAGTAATAATAATAAAAGCACTTATGCCCAGGTAAGCAGGCGTTTTAGAAAATACTCAATACATAATGCATAAAATCAGGCTTTACTGAACGAATTTTATCATGACCCTGCCAGCATTATCAAGGGTTGCTTCTACACTGCTAAAAAACTAGACCTTTGGGGATACGCATTTTATTCATAGGTAAAACAATGTTAAAATATAATAACTCTTTTCACCATACGTAAAAAAATACGTTCGGAATAGTATTCTTTCAGATGATTTCGAATTAATTTAAAAAGGATCAAGAACCATTAACACGGAATCAAGTTTGCTCCTTCATAAATAACGTAAACAGCCGGCGTTCGTTTTAACTTATAATTATCGAGGGTCCCTTTCTCTTTATATGATAATTTAATCAAGCGGAGTGCTACTAGTATTTACCAGTTGGTCATTACATACACGTGCACCTATAGCCGTGAAGAGACGGTATTCCACTACGGTATTCCTTTAATTGTATGCTTTCGTGTAGAAAATACGGGATCTATGCTACTGTAGTACACACTCTGCATACGTATAAGGAATACGTTATTTACTGAGAAGTTATTCGTGTGGATGTTCAAAAACACCTTCTAACGCAATGATTTTAGTAGATCATTAATATTGGGTGTTGATTTTTAGACTCGTATGGGTATCGTGCCAGATTTGCGTTTGAAAGAAAGGAATTTTTCTAGAAAACCCGATATTTGTGTTATTGATGCGTTGAAATTTCAAGATGCATTGACTGTGCATCAGAAACAGATCTTGGATAAATTTGTGAATGACATCGGAACACGAATTGGGTTTTACTACTCTTTTGGACCGTAGAATAAAATAGTTAGATAACATAGAGCCAATTAAACAACGGTAATATCATGTTTCACCCGCCATGCTACAACAAATTTTTAGGGAACTTCAAGAAATGTTAGATAAAGAGGTTATCGAACCTTCGAATAGTCCGATAGTTATGGTCAGAAAGCAAGATGATACGTGGAGATTCTGTGTATATTATCGTAAATTAAATAGAGCAACTAACTACTCTATTGTCTAATATACTTGATCGGTTACGCGATGCAAAGTACCTAACCAGTCTAGATGTTAAATCGCCTTATTGGCAAATTCCTGTTGCATAAAAATCTCGTCGTTTGATAGCTTTTACTGTTTCTGGTCATGGCCTATATCAATTCCGACGACTTCCTTTTGGTTTGCATACTGCTCCAGCTACTTGGCAGCATTTAATTGACAGAGTATTAGGAGTGGATTTAGAACTCTATTGCTTTAAATATACTCAGTGACATAGAACTTGCAACAGCTAGAAGGGGTAGGAATTTCCGGATGAAATTTGAAAGGAATATTCACCTATGTAACAGTAATAAATGATCAAAATTTGGGAGGAAAATCTTTATTAGTTAAACAAAATTTTATAATTGTTAATAATGTGTGGGGCCGCCTCTGATTTACACATTCATTCACACGCCGGGACATTGATTGAATAAGGTGGTTTATCTCGTCTTGAGGTATTGCCTCCCATGCAAGTTGCACCTCATGTATTAAAGCCTCCAAAGTCAAAGGAGGACGCTGCAAGTTTTACAACCTTCTTCCCATTATGTCCCATACATGTTCGATGGGAGAAAGATATGGAGATCTTGGAGGCCAGGGCAAAAGATTAATCTGGACCTGTTCAAAGAAGTTCAAGGAAAACCTTGCTACATAAGGACGTACATTATCTTGCTGGAATAATGGATCTTCGAGCCCTTGTAAGTATGGCAGAAGATGTGTTCCAACCACCTCCGCAATGTACCGTTGTGCTGCGATATTGCCTCGAATGAACACCAAGGGAGACCTGCTGCCATAAGTAATCGCACCCCAAACCAGAACACCCACAGTGCGGTGTATGTGCCTCTCAATGGTAAATCGAAGATTTCGTCGTTCACACCGTCTTCTTCTGACTCTCTGACGACCGTCGTGCATGCCTAAAGAAAATCTTGATTCGTCACTAAACACAAATCGACGCCATTTAATATTCCAATGAGATCTTTCATTGCACCATTGTAACCGTTGCTGATAATGTTCCGCAGTCAAAGGAAGCACAAGTTGCGAACGATATGATGTTAACCCAAAACTTCGGATTCGACGATAAACTGTTATAAGGGTTACATGGCGACCTTCTTCACCAAACCATTGGTCACCAATTGCCCGAGTAGAGGAAAATCGGTATCTAAATGCCAGTTGTCTTAAGCAACGATCTTGACGCTCATTCGTTCTTCTTGAAGTCCCGGTTCCTCTTCTACGACATTCCTTGCCATCTTCAAACCATGCACGACGCACTCGCATTACAGTAGACCGATTTCGATTTACACAGTTAGCAATTTCCCCAAATGAAAAACCAGCTTCGCGCAAACCAATAATTCGACCTCTGTCGAATTCACTTAATTGTCGATACACTGCTTATCTTCTTACTCTAGACATAGCTAACACTTAACTGAATCGCAGTTCAATGAGAACAACAATACAAATCGAGAAAGTTACAAAAAACACCGCAAAAAAACATTCAATATCAGTGCTGAGAGAGAGGTAGAAACCTCAATAAAAACTTTATTGCTTCACTGAGAGGATTCAAATTTTGATCATTTATTACTATTACATAGGTGAATATTGCTACCAAATTTCATCCGGAAATTCCAACCCCTTCTAGCTGTTGCAATTTCTATGTCACTGAGTATATTTAGATGATATCATCTAAATGATATCACTCAAACGTTCCAACAGCATATGGAGGTGTTGTCTAAAATTTGTCAACGTTTTACTGAAGCAGCGATAATTCTTAGCAAGGAAGAATGTCAAGTTTGTCGGTCAGAATTAAAGTTTTTGGATTGTGTGGTGGATGGTAATGACTTACATGTGGATCTTGGTAAAGTTGAGGATATCCTACGAATTCCTACATCTTCTAAAGTTTTTGAAGTACGAAGTAAATATTACTCTGAAGTCTATCATGCATGTTTAGATTCCATTACCGTCTATCGCATACAAAAAGTACAGAACGCCGGTCTCAGATTCGTACACGGAATCAGAAAATATGATCATATATCTCACAAACTTAAAGAAACTGACTGGTTAACGATGTATAATACTAGGGAGTTGCAAACGCTCTGCTTATACCATAAAATCTTGACAACTTAGACGCCGCCCTACTTATATGCCAGAATTCGTTATCTAACTGATATTCACAGTCTCACGACTCGCTTTAGAGGTTTGATATCGCCCTCGCCCCATAGTCTAGCCCTGTTCGAAAGTGTCTTATCTTGTATATGATCTTAAATAATACTTTGTAATTGCCTTTCAGATGTTTTATTATAACAAATGAATAATTATACAACAGACAGACGTGACTAACTTTCACACACTACCGATAGTACTGTTAAGTTAGCTATATTTATTGTTGCCAACCTCATAAATCTAAATAGACAACATACATACGCTACAGAAAGATCGTTCTCATTATTGTATTTACAAAAAGTATAATAATTTACCAATTCAATTAAAACGATCTAATCGTCTATTCAAACGGGAATGTAGGTCTATGTTGTTCCGGGGGTAAACTGTGATGTTTGAGAGCCCCATGGGTCGGGGTGGCAATGGTTGCAGTGGCTCTGCGGATGGGACCTTGCGCAGCGGCTGTATGTTTAATTTTTTGTAAACTGGTATTTGTTTTTTGTTCTACTACTTTTAAGAAAAATTCTAGAAAAAGCAGTTCTTAAAAAGCTTGAATAAATTTGTTATTACTAAATATGTTTGTTCATTTAATTATGGTTTAGTAAAGATTTAATTTCTTTTTTGTTTAATTTCTTTTCTAAATATAATATGTATTATTTTTAAAATATTGATAATCAACATTTTGTTAAAAGCAACTTTTTTAAAATTTTGTTTCCTGTCAAGGTGACTATATTGAATGTTCACTGTACCTCACATAACAAAATTTCCGAATAAGAGTTATTTAAAAAGTGGAAAACATAAATGGAAAAAAGCAAAGATAAATGCTTTTGTTCAAGAAATGAAATGATTGCACCTCGTAATATGGATATCAAACCACACTACCATACTCCAGCTTGCTTCTCACAAATGCATTGTATAATGTTTTTAACGCTAATGGATAAATTCTTTGGATATGCGTATGAGGAAGCCAAGTGACTTGGAAGCAGATGTACACATATCGCGAATATGTTGGGCAAAACTCAGTTGGTAGTCAAAGGTGAAGCCTAAATCCTTGATGACGAAATTACGGGTGATGGGAACCTCATCGATGGAATAAACGGAGTAAATTGGTTTAAATTTCTTCGTAAAGGAAACAATGCTGCATTTTCCAATATTCAAAGTAAGACGATTATTATTACACTAATCCACTATTGTGTTCAATATGCTAAAGAGCAGCATGGAAGAGAAACTAGCAGATCATTAACAAACATGTTAAAGATAAGTGGTCCAAGATTTGATCCTTGCGCTACGTCTGAGGTAGCAATATATGCGTAGGATTTAAATCCATTGTAATAAACGTAGTTGGATCTCATTTCCAGGTAGCTGCGAAACAGGGTGAGAAGCGGTGTAGTTAATCCAAAGTAGCTTAACTTCAGAAGCAAAATTCCGTGGTCAATAGAGTCGAATGCTCGTGAAAAGTCGGTGTACATGACGTCCATTTGACCTCCCCGATCAAGCTCTTCTGCAACATCTTGGGTAATACAAGCGAGGTTAGTTACAGTGGAACGTCTCGGAATGAAGCCATGCTGTTTTGGAGATATATATGATCTTATCTTCGGGAGCAGATTTTGATAAAGTATTTGCTCGAAAACCTTGGAGAAGTTGGATAAGATAGATACTGGTCTATAGTTCTTCACGTCTGCAGGGTCACCCTTGTTGAGAACGGGGCATATGCGTGCTACCTTCCACAGCTTAGGAAATGTAGAATGTTTCAAACACATATTAAAAATCAAGACTAATGGTTTAGCAAATACGCATGAACAGTTTCTGACCAGAAAAGACGGGATCCCATCACCACCGGCCGTCGATTTATCCCTTAGCTTTTTGATAGATATGTTAACATCATCAAGCGTAACACTATGAAGTGCAACTAAGTCCACAATGGGGACTAACGATTTTAAAGATGATGTATCAAGGACTTTATAAACAACATTCTGCGAAAACGCAATCAAAACTCCTCCTCCTTTAGATCGTTCAGTGGCAACCAAAGCTCACATCTTACAATGTTGTAATTAGGTGGAAATAGTTCATTATTAGTAACTGAACCGCACAGCCAAGTCTCAGTCAAACATAGAATATCGTAATCGAACGAAATACAAGATGCATAAAACAAACGGGTCTTACTTCATAATCCTCTCACGTTCTAGTAATAAATATACAAGGAATATAATCTGTTGGCATCATTCAGTTTTCCGTCTTGACAATCTCAGGAACACCTTTATTGTATTTAATTCGAATATTGACCTCACAGCTCGCTTTACGCCGATTCAACTCCGCTCTTACCGATTTGTCCATATTTGACTGCATTGGTGTACGGTCGCGCGCCAAAATTACACCGGAGGAATCGGAGGATGCCTTCAGCAGCGGGTTCTTCTTTGAAATCCTGTTAACGACATCATCAGAAGTAAGAGAGACTTTAACAGGACGTCTTTGATTTATTTTCGAACGATCGAACTTGCCCAATCGAATTGGCTTAATGTTGTCAACAGTAATATCTAGTGTTGCAAAGACATTTTTCACCACATTAGTATCTGACACTAGATTTACTTTCGTTTCTCTCTTTCCATCACCTCGCGTATGATTACTTCAGACTCAACCAGAGGATATGTTGGCGCAGTTTGCGTATTTGATTTAAGGCTTACTATTCATTCAAATCTTTATTAAATTTTGCACAAGAGCGACATGACCAAGTAAGACCGCAATCAGAGTTGATTTTCTCAAGATCAGAGGCGGAAATATTTACGTATGCTAATTTATATGGTTTACTACACCATTTTAAGCTACGTGGTGTAGTAAGGGGTGACCTGGATGCAGTCCACCATCCATGATAATTCTCAGCCCATATCTAAAGCAGTCGCAGTTGAGCGGTCGCAGGTATTTGAGTTGGAAGAACTCTCGACCAATGTTCAATGTTCAATTTTTATACCCACCAAGAAACCTAACTACACCGCTTATACTTACGGATAAATTAAGCCCCATGGAAACCAATTAAAAACCTCCTACCGTTACCCTGTATTTATCGAGGACTCCTTGAAGAACACATCAAACTAATAACTTGATCAAATTAATAAGGACTGTTACGACGAGGTACAGGCGAACGGCCCTAATTAAATTACGCGACGAGCGGATACTTCGTACCTTTCTTTAGAGGAAGGAAAAGGACTTTACCTCCGATATAAACTTTATAAAGAGCAAGGAAAAAGGGAGAAAATACGTCGCAGTCTGGCGGTCATTCCTTCGCATTAACCTTCCTACGCCTATTTCTCAACAACAACGTCGCCGTTCGTTTTATATAAAGCGTGCTTCCACGTAGAAAATAGAGAGAGGATGGACGCCAGGAAAAAGGGGAAAAATAAAATAATCTACGTGGAATTGAAGCGACCGTGCATCGTTGTTGTTGTCGCTGCTTCAATAACGTTGCCATTTCTCAGCTTGTTATCTCCATCCTAATACGGTATCGTACCATCCATCCGAACAAATTCATTAGCTTACCGTAGAAATGGTAGATAATAGGAAAAGTAAAGCGAGTTGAAGAAACAGACCAAGCGTTGTGGTTGATGCGGTATCTTACAGTAGCATTTGTTACACACCATTCGTCAAAAGTATGAAAATGAGTTGATTTCTTTGTTAATTTTTTATTTTGGAAGCCACAGGAAAGGTGGAAAATCGTTACAATTTTATTTTTGCATTTTCTACATTTTAGATACATCATGGTAAAACAAAAACAAATAAGTATAAACAATAAACGTACAGTAGAGAAATTATTCTTCTGGTGAAGAGAAATATAAAAGAAAATTTATGCAGCAAAGCGCACACCATTTCACAAACCTTAACGGTAGCAGTAGCAATAATAGTAACCTGACGATTCCATAAAAAGCGTGTACGTCTTTAATTTTTCAATCGCTTATTAAAATTCCCTCTGTAAAGTCAGCGTACGATGCAGAAGTCGTCTAGAGACGACATTCTATTAATAGCTCCTCCATTTGATCTATCGTCGGATCGATGTCGTCTCGAGTACACTTTTTTGCGCTATCACCGAAGGAAGACCCGTTCGTATGTTAACGTAGCGCTTGCAATCAATCGCTTGACAATCTGACGTTTACATAACTTTTGTCTGCCAAACAGCGACGAATCTGCCGATTTTTGTACGTTTTGCTTGTTTTATATCCAACGTACGACGTATAGACCTTGTTTATTAACGATTACGTTGTGTACTTGCCATTAACTTTGTTGTCGGAATGGAAAATTTTAGATTCGTGGATGTATCTAACAAGCAGACGCTTATTTATCGATTTGTTCATGGTGGAACGGTTATTTGATAAAGTGTTTGCTTAGTAAGAACAGCAGCAAGTCAAAACCAGTCTATATTACTCCTTTTTTTTAATTAATAAAATGTAACATTGCAAATTGATTGAAAGTTATTATTGCTACTATTGAGACGGGCGATGGCATTGATATTCCTAAGTTTCAACTCTTTCTATTCTCAAATCATCTGTGTACCATGCCAAAGTTCCGCCAGTTAGTAGGGGTTCGTTGGTTACTTACACGATACTGTTTTCAATGATCACCTTGTTAAACTGATCAAAATTGTATTGATTGGAAGTAACCCAAACCATTGTTTATATGAAATCTATATAATTTGTATTTCTGAAACTATAATACCTCAGATCGCACTGAACCTCATCTGTGAACAATAATGGTTTTCCAGATTTATTTATTGCCCTGAATTTTTTTAACCCTGCTCAAAATTTAAATTAATAAAATCTTACATTTGCAAAAATCGATATTTCCTCCGAAAGGATTCGATTCAATAGACTCTGTGGTGTAGTGGTTGGCACGCCAGTCCGGCAAGCCGGAGTCGTAGCCGGTGTCTAATGAGAAAATGTTATTCTCATTAATTAATTTAATAACATCGGCAAAACCAAGGAAATATCGATTTTTCAGTAATTGCGCATGGAAGCCATATATATCTTACATTTGCAATTTGATGGGTGAAAATGAGTTAGCTAAAATTGTTGAACTAAACAAAATGTGACTGGAAGCTTTGCTAAAGCTAAAGTAAATAGCTTTTTGATGTATTACACCTACCAGTAGGTAAATTCTGCACAGATTCTAATTACATTCAGTAGCATTTATAATTCTAAATTTGATTAATATTAACCCAGATGATGATAACAAGGACTGTGGGGTAGTATGGCAAATAACACTGAAGTATCGACGCACTCCGCACCACACAAGTTATTATTTAATCAGTTCAGAACAGTTGTTGCGAGAATTCATGGATTCTCATTGTCAACCATAAGATTGAATGATGTGAGAAAAAAAATAATTCTGTTCTATCCCTACTCTCGAGGATATAGTTACAAGTACCTACTTTTGTCGCCCATAGGCTTTAAAACTAAAACATGCAAAATATGCGGAAATTAAACGAAAAGGTCTCTTGTGTGAGTATGACGAAGCGTAAAACATGGTGCTTATCGCTCGTTTCGTTCGAGCGATAGGCACCATATACAAGGAGCAAGTTCCAGATACGGGAATATTGACTTGTCAAGTGTAGCACAATACATAAACGAACCTGGCGTAATATTAAATTAGAAAACCTAAAATTAATCAAGAACCTAACATCGCCTCAGGAATTAGACGATTGCGAAACTATTTATATAAAAATGAATACAAGTTCACTGAATTCTCTTCGCGTCCAGCTCCTCCACCAAAAAGCCACTTTATTAATTTGATAGTTTTATTTACTAAGTGACATTACTGCAGCCAATGTATTTTTGTGTATGTCTACGTTTAGTGTAAATGTCACCAAATTTGATCACAGTCTATCTCTTTATGATTACATAACAGCAAACTGCAACAAATTGTTTGGAACAGTATTTCAAAAGAAATAAATGTGGTATTCATTTAAGTCTGTTTGGTTGCGGGATTTAGGTTTTCAAAAAAATGTAAATCAATTACTGTAAAAACTATAAACAGAAGTATCTAACGCCATTTTAAAGTAAAATTTGACATAAATAAATTTGTTAGCATTAAGAACGGGCTCCTTACAAATACGGTTCTATTGTATGCAAATAAACACGGTTGTAGATTCTCAATTACATCAAACCTTCTATACCAGTGCAGTGGCAGTTTGTGCCCTCATTCGTAATTTATCAAATTAATATACACTCCATTACTAGTAAGAAAAGTTGAAAACCACAGATTAATGTTATTTTCCAAGGTGGAAATGTTTTGAAAAGAACTGAAAGACAGTAAGGGGAATAGGAATTAATTTCGTTTGCTTTGCTTCTGGCATGGTTTACGCAATGAGTTGCGGTGATAATTTGATAATAATCCATTTCGTTAATCTTTTCTTTACAATTTCTAATATACGCGATTCAACGTCATCTTGATCATTTGCTGAGACGCTTATGTATACTTATTTCCCTCCCCGGTCACTTTGAAGGATCAACGAACAATTAATAGCCCGTAGAGATATCCGATATATGATACTTATGTTAAACATGAACAAATAACGAGCGACCATTACTTCGGAGACTCAAAACGATTATTACTCACAGTCCGCTGGGTAAACGCCAACGTGCAGCCATGCTCGGAGCGGTCGCCTCTTGATTTACGTTCGTTGATTTACGCGTATTCTTTGGGAATACGTTCCGCGATTTAACATTTACAAGATCGAGCGATGTTCTACTCGAATCTATGCATCTAGAAAGCCCGAAGGCAGCAAAAACATCTGGCGTCGACGTTTCTTTACGCTAATAGTTTTGCTTTATTATCGAACCTATCAACGGGCTAAACGACGTGTTTTTATTATCAGTCGCCGGCACAATATTCTCATCTCCCTTTATTTCCTCGTCGTTCTTTTCTAAGTTACGGATATCTTCTTGGTCCTAGGTACAGGGTGAATCATTTACTTTTAGGAGTCTTTTAGTTTTAATGCAATTTCCACATTATGCATTGTAATGCTATAAAATATGAAAAATTGTTTTCTACTAAAAAAAAAATTTCAGTCCGTAAATTTGGGAGTATCACATAGATACTCTTTCGGCACGTTAAAAGTGTGTAAAACTCAAACAACATTTTACAAATGATAAATTGATAGAAAAGAACAGCTAACCTCTCAAATTTGACGTTTGCGCGCCCTCTCTATGCTAGTGTGTCACGTAATAAAACCTCGCGTTCGTATGAATGACCAAACTAGCCAATATTTCTACTTATGGAACCTTAGTTTATAGAAGAAAATGAAAAACGTTTATCGGAAACATTTTCCATGTGACTGTAATGTTACGTCAACAGTAAATTGACCCACTATTCACTAACAATCACGCTAACAATGGGGTATAGCACTAGGTGTAACATTGTTACGTAAAAGTCCTCGGTAGACATGCTTAAATGAATAGCCCTGCATGCAAACATGCATATGTGATGTAGAACGGCTACTATCAGCAGACCAGTAGCGCCATTTTGCTTCTCTAATGGTTCGTGTTAGGTAAATGGCATCCGTGTTCCGCAAGCATCTAGCGTCGTATCTAGATGGGGATCGCGTAGAAGGAAAGCGCAAGCAGGGTGCTAGTTTGACATGGATGGCACTAGAATCAGTTTAACGTAGTCATTAAAGCGTCACATAAATATGCTTGTCCCTTACAAGCAACTAGGTATGCTGGAATAACTTAACTGTTTTATCTGCGCCATTATTGGCAGAAAACAACTTATGAATTAAGTATGTTCTTTCTACATTAGAGATATTGGAAGAGCTGTAAAAATTGGTGCCATAGGTATTTACTATGTATATAAATATAAGTTAGAAAGTGCCCTACAGACAGATATAGAATATGCCTTCTTAACACTAGAACCGCCGAGAATTCCTCATACCTCGAACCGCCGCCCCGGTCAAATTGACCGGTGATTAAAACTCAATTTTGTTTCGACTGTTTTTATTAATTAACATAATTTGTGTGCATAAAAGTGTATATTTATTCACAAAATATAAAAATAACTTCTAACTTAACTTAGGTATTTTAAATATCGTTACAATTTTTGCAATAAGTTACTTTAAATCCACATTTTCCACATATGTTCTTATTACAGTTCTTACATCTATCGTAAATCTTATTTTCACATTTCTTTTCTTGACATGTACGTCTTTTGCGAGATTGGTTATCTGTCTTTAATCCAGCCTGTAAGTTCATGTTGCATTTTTGATTCGATGTTCCCTCCTGAGGGTCTTCTTCGTTGTTATTGGATTGTTGCGAGAGTTCTTCTGCCAATCGCAGAATGAAGTCGCGACGTTTTATTTTTTTGCCAGTGATGTCTTTGTATACAGCAAACGCATTGATTGCAGCAAGATCCAATATATTATAAAAAACGTGGACTGGCCATCTTCTTGAATGTGCCTTCACGTTGTATTTTCGGACCATTTGATCTACTACGTCAACGCCATATTTTGGGCTATTATAGTATAAAACTGTTTCTAGCTTTTTCTTTGTACCAGGATCAATCGAAACTGTTGGATGTTGCGTACTTAGAAGAAAAACATTTTTGTTTATTTTTTCTTGTTACACTGTCAAAGTGCAAACATTTTCTTTACTTGTGAATAAAACAGTTCCATATAAAGAACCTTTGCTTTTTTTGATTATTTCGGGAATTTCCTTTCTCGACCTGTTCACAGTTCCAACAATTGTGGTGTTTAGTTTTGCTAATTTCTTTGTAAGTTCCAAACTGGTAAAAAAATTGTTTGTTGTCACATTTCTTCCTTTTTTGGTGTAAAGCTCTAATAATTTTTGAACGACGTATTCACCAAGTGGTTGTCCTATTGGCCTCGAATCATCTTTAGCTTCAGTGTCAACACGAAGCCAAAGTTTAATGCCAAACTTTTCCGGTTTATTGGACATATATTGCGTTGTTATGTTTTCTCCGAAAACATAACAAACTTTGCAATTGTAAGCAAATTTTTGCTATATTTCAGAAACTAAAGCAAACATGTCATGTTCCAATCTTTCTTTCCTTGTACATAGGCTTGAGATCGAATCTGAGATATCGCATGATTTCTCTAAATTTGTTTCTAGACATCGTTTGACTAAAAGACGATATTCCCCGCTTTTTAGACCACAAGGAATCTAATTCTAAGTAACTGGAACCGTGAGCACCACGTGCGTATAGAATGGCAATAAAGGATTCTAGATCTCTTAAAGATAATTGCCAGTCTTGACTGTCTAGTTGTCTTCTAGCTTCAGCCTTGGTGCATTATTTTATGTGTCTCAGCATCGAGTCATCGTCCATCGATAAATAATCTCCAGAAACTACTCACATTTTCTGCAGTTACTTTTTGTTTTGCATAGCCTGTTGACCCTGGATTGTCCTTAAATATATTGGTTGGGGTTTTTCTGCCTGCAGTAGGCTGACTCGCAGAAATTACTTGCCATTGGGAATTGTCTTTTGATTTGCAAACTGCACCAAGATTGAAGGAAAATCCTTCTTCTGTTGGTTTCTTTTGCTAGCGATTAGAACTAACAGACGTTTTCACTTCCTGCTTATCACTGGAAATAGCACTAGTCACTGCAAACGTTACATCACAAACTGTGTCATTGTCAGATTCCTGGTGAAAGATTTTCCAGTTCGTCTAAATACGCTAAAGCTTGTGTATGCGCGAGGCCTTTACTGGACCACATACAGTTCAATCTAACTAAACAAGACGAATGCACTTTCAGAGTACTACCGATCTTTTTTATATGGTCACAATAGTGCAGGTTGAAACTTGCAAAATATTTTGTACGCATGCGCCAAATTAAGTCTGCGCATGTGCGACTTTAAAAAAAGCACGAGTAAGAACAGGTTCTTTGTCGAAGGCAAGGCTGAAGATGTCGAAACAAGTACGAACAAGTACTAACAAATAGGAACAAGCTCTGATCGGTTGATGCAGTTATATACCTTGTTTTATATGTAATAAATGTTTGAAATTATTTATATATTTACATGGGGTACATGCCTAAATGTTTAGTTCTTTCAAATATTGCAACCACGAAAAAGAATTGGCAAATAAAGTTTGTCAAAACATTTTTTAACGTACCGGTCAATTTGACCGGGGCGGCCGTTTAAGGTAAAATTTCCCAGAACATCGCTTAGAGTTCTACAAAATATTCAAAATTTTGTGAGAGCATTGTCAAACAAAATTTAGGAAAAGTCACATGATTTCAAGATCATATCAAAATTAATTCCGTTGAAAAAAAACTTTAAAATTGAAAAAAGGTCAAATTGACCGGTGCGGCAGTTCTACTGTTAAAGTGACTTCATGTAAATTGAAAGCACATGAAAATTTAAATGAGTATAAATGAATACAAATTAAGCCTTTCTCAATTCGACTACGTTACCGTGGTAAAAGATTGCGTCATAGTATCTATCTAATAGTATCTTCCGTATGCGATGACCATGTTCATTCAGCAACTCACCTGAAACAAAACAACAACAATTAGTCTCTAGCTCCTAAAGGTATGGAACTATACAGAATGATCCAAAATAAGGGGTCACTATTGCATTTCCGTTAATATTGATCCAATGAAAATGGGTAAATTTACAGGCTAATAGTCGGTTTGCTGCTGATTGATATGTAATTCATATAAAAACGATTGAATAACGAATTTATATTTTAAAATATCAAAATTTAATACCGAATAAATCTAAGCAGATTAGTTCAGATTTATTCGGTAGTGCGGTTGATAATGAAGGCCCAAGAGCCCTCGAAACAGCTGTTCCGAATTAATTAATATTTTGTGTAGTGAGGGGTGTGCCGATACTTTGTGTTATTTGCCATATAGATCAGTCTTTCTGGCCAATACGCAATGAAGGGCTACATTACGTATTGACCACCTTGTCTTGTTGCAGAAATTAAAGGAACAATAACAGTGAATTTGTCATTGGTAATGAAGCAATTTTGAAGGTCAATTTTTAAGCAATGCTTTCGATGTTAAATATAGTTTATCAGAAAATGGTACATCTATACGTGCTTTGAATCGCAATTAGTATCTTTCTTATTCTTTATATTAACATCTTCAAATATTTCCATATAATTATCCTTATCCCTTCTTTTCTATTAAATTCAATTTTGTCGTTAACGCTATCTGTTCAGATTTACTAACTTATTGAAATTATTGGATCGTAGAATATCTTATATTCCAGAATGTAATCGTATTTTAATCTCGATGTAATAAAGAATTTTCCTTGTTAATCTCACTAGAACCATAGATGTAGTCATTAAATCAATGCCAAACTAAAGAACTAATCCAAATACAAAGGGCAGGAATGTTAAAGTATCACGGGCGCATTAAGATCCACGCCAACGGCGGCTATGGAATCTGCTGTGCACTGGTATAAAGCAGGACAGGACTATGTTGTAAGAATGGTGAAATGCACCGCAATCTCTGGGGGAACGACTGCCGATCCTGGAGGCTGAGACGGATAACATTTCACCCCTTTTTGTCTACGACAGCGATGAAGACAGTTTATGTAGACGGATCAAAAAGCAACAAAGGAAACTTGAGCATAACTGCTAGGGATGGAGATCACCGCTTTCCAGGCAGAAATCTCGACTGACCCTAGAGGCTTACTACTTAACTGACCTTAAGATTGTAGGCAGAAACATCAACATGTTTACCGACAGCAAGCAAGTAGTATCAAGGTTGAACCGACCAATAACGTCGAATCTACAACTAGACTACCAGAGAGCTCTATCTTTAGTCTTTAAAACAAACAATATCAACGTAGTATGGCTGAAGGACAGGCTAGCCAGGAGGGGTTCGAGCATGACTCTATACGGTCCAGAACCTTCCATTCGACCGCTTGTATATACGCTTTCTGAAAGGATCAAAACTATTACCCATGAAAAATTCTAGAAAAGATGGGATGAAATTAATTCCTGCTGCACCGTTAAAGCCACTTTGACGTATCCGAACAAGCGAACAGCACTAAGATACCTGACAACGTCCAGAACAGACCTTCGCATGGCTGTTGGGATTCTGACTGGAAATTGCCGGCTAAAGGGACACCTCCACAGGTTGAAACCTGTCATGTAGGGGCTGCCAAGCTGAAGACGGAAGATTGAAACGCTTCCTTTGCAAGTAGCTGGCGCTGAAGTAAATTAGAAGGACCAAAGGTGTTGGAAGTGTAGAATTTAACTTCGTTTTTCTTTCTGTATATTCTGAACTTTTGATTTATTCAATTATCATTGTCATGAATATAGCTCTGTTGTCATAATTCTGATTATTATTTGTCTTTGACGGTTATCATGTGAGTAAACAAGACTTAAATGGTATTGTAGATCAAATTGGGATCCCATTAAAAAAAAAATCTTATTGAAATGAACGAAAATTCCCTAAATTTCCTAAATAAACCACCGGTCGGTATGTAACATTAATTCGGTACAGTTACGCTTTACCTATCGACTGTAAAATATCTGTACCAGTCGGAATAATTAAATTTTAAAACTGATTATGAAACATTTGAAATTCGTTTTGCTGCACGACCGTATATAATGTTTAATTAAGCGTAATTGGAATATGGATCGGATCGGACCGTTGCCGATGAATTTTTCCTTTTTCCATTCGTTCTATCCCATTTTTTCTCTGCTCCCTTTTTTGATTGGCAAGAGGAAATGGCATTTTGATTTTGTAATAAAACAGAAGCGGTTGTCCGATTGTAGGGTTTTTCCGTTTGAAGATATTTGCATACGCATTTTGTTATATCGGAATCGAGAATTAAGCGAAATATTTTGAAATCGGAGCTAAATCGAGTGACGACTTTCCGTTTATTATTTATAGCGTGGGGGGCAGTATATGTAATTTAAACTGTCAGACAGAGGTAAGTTTAGTTTCCGCAAAGTATTATTTGAATTACAAAATGTTACGCTCATAGTTTGTTTCTGGATTTTTTCATTTTCGTATGCAGATATATTTTCCTAAGAGATAAACCAGTGGATCAGGCTTTTCAGTTTTGTTTATTCAATTTCTAAATCATCAACAATTTACTGTTGTTCTTTTCGTTGAATGTATGTAAGATGCCCAAAGTGTTTATACGCTATTAAGTTTGTCATAATTAAAGCGCGTGTTGCCTATACAGAAAGTTAATTCTTGCAAACAAAGCAACAAATACGAGTACTTCTCCAATTACATTCACTTCTTATCCAAGCCTTAGTATTGTTTCAATAACAAAAGACGATGTACTTTGTGAAGTTTAAGGCGAATATGACTACCGGCGATGACGGTACATATACGCTTATCATGACTGTATCCTACAGTTAGTTTATCAGCTTATTGTATTATTTAACTTATACGGTCTACTACCACAAACCTCGTCAACATCATACAATATATATCCACTACACTAGACCAGCGTAAAGAAGTTGATGTATTTTATACTGATTTCGCCAACGCCTTCCACATCATTGAACACAGTCTTCTCCTGAATTGTCATTGGATTTTGTCCAACCCCTGTCGGACTGATGTCTTCATACATATATCACTAGAGTTGGTTATGTTTCATATAACGGTTACACATGTGATCCATTTAACATGTTTTCTGGTGTGCTACAGGGTTCAAACCTTGGTCCACTATCGTTTAATTTGTTCATTAACGATATTCTCAAGAAATTGGGTTGTATCTTGAGAACATTCAAAAGCGGTTTTTAAAATACCTATCGTTTAGGGTTTCTTGTAACTATCTTTTGCAGGGTTCAGACTACATTGCCCGTCTACAACAACATGAAGCGGAACCACTCTCTGAACGAAGAGGGAAATATCGTGCAAAATTTGTGAATCACTTGCTAACAAACAAAACTGACCCACCATGGTTTCTGTCGCAATGTACCAAACACTAGATCATATAATTTGATTAACATCCTTTGTGTGTGAATGTAAACTGGAGCACTGGATTCTTCAATGTTGGATATAAAGAACAACGACTGCAATTGATTCTAATATTTGCATTTTAAAAATGCTACATCACTATTTGCACTTAAACACCATGAAAATCTAACATGAACATAGAAGTGTATTAGCTGGAGTTACGTACACCATTTCTACTCGATGAGAGCTTGTGAGAGTCTGGTTATCGAATGCGTTCTTGTTTATTCATAGCAAAGCACAATGGTGTACGTAATCCACTTCACAATTGTATCAGCAAGAAAAATAATCTTAATATACAATACGATAGTTCGAGATTCGAACACTTTGAGCAAACACAAATCGTATGCTTTATAAAGCTGATTTATCACATGTCTAAGAACTTATATATTACACATAGCTTTTCTTTAATGTTCTTTCTCTAAACATATACATTACCTTAAGTTTATTGTTTATATTTTTCTTTAATTTGCTCTGTTTACTAGCTATATTTGCAAGCATATTTTTGCTTTGTATTTTGATTGAGAAGATATGCAACTCATTTGCACCTATGGCCCTAAATGTAACTATGTTGTCTTGTAAATGGTACATAAACTGTTGGAAAAATTCAGAACATTATTATTATTTTCCTGAACTAATTACCTGTTTGTTGTAATCATTCATCTGTTTAATTTTGCAATCTGCAAAAGAAACTGCTCTAACACGGAAGCTCATAAGTCGATGCGCCCAAAATTTCTCAATCAGGTCCTCGGCATCCTCACCCAAATGTACGGCTTCGATGGGGTAGGTAATAGTATCGTTACTACGAAATTGCATTTCGCTTGATGGTAACCCCTTTCTAACGGTTGGCAGCCCTTAAACGCAGAAAATCGATACAATCACTATAGGGATGGAAAAAAGAAGACCACGGACGCCAAATTCACCAGTTATTGCGGGATTTTATGAGGCTTTGATCGACTACTACTATGTTAGAGGTGAAACGGAAGCGGCGGTTGCATATTGGAAAGCTTTCGAAACAGGCAGAGTTTAAATTGCGTGCATAACCCGAAGCGATGCATGTCGGTGGGTGCATTTACAATTAAACTAATAGCGTTATTTAATAATGCAACGTTCGAACTGCACGTGCTTTGGATTTATGGGCGGTGCTTCGCATTGATTAATTTTGGATTTCGACCATTATTGCATATGCGTACGTTCTAGCGAATGTTAATAGTTACTATTTGAAGCTAGGCATCTGTAAGTTATGGTACTAGTCGGCTGAACCATGCATCAACAATGTAAATACCAGGCAATTGGCAATAAAAACAAAGAATTTTAATTAATTAACAATCTAATCCACTTGCACTGGTATTACCTTATATAGGATGTTTGTAAATTGATGAAGAAGCTATTATAACCTACAATTACCCATCTACATCGACCAACAAGGTTTATTGTAGGCCGGCAATGTAACTTTTCCGATTCTTTACACGGCAGGGCAGTGGTTAAATATATGTTTCCTCCTCTTCCAAACACAAACGGCACTCCTCCCCTAGGAGCGAGCCCCATTATGTATAGGTGTTTCCTTAATCAAGCATTACCGATAAGGATGCGATTAGAACCCTGACAAACTCCATGTCAAGTTCTATAAGCTTCCTGGCTTGTCTGAGTAACGTAAATTCCGTCGCATGAGATAAACCTGTGGAATTACTTCAGGCTCGAAAAACTTCTTGTTCGCCCCAGAGGGTTTTGGACCTAGCGAAGTGTGCTCAGCTCCTGAGGAAGCTATACGTAGCAATGTTCTGGGTAAATTTCTTAATCGAAAATTAAAATATTGTACCAAAATTCCTTTGTTTTCAAGAACCATTTTAAAGAAGCATTAATTAAGCAACATTGAACCAAATAGGTGTTACGTTGAAAAATCCAGTAACTAGGTGTCCCGTCGGCAACAGCAAAAATTATAAAGTATATATTCAAACACAGTTTGAGGAAGGTAAGAAATAAATTATAAAACGTGCTGAAACACTTATCGTTTTAAAAGTCTTCCGTGAAATCACAAACTGGGTAACATCTGTTAAATATTTGAATCATGTTTCCACAGCTGTTTCAGTCAAGTGAGTACGATGTGCGGAATAAATGTTTTTTAATGCCGAAAACGACCGTTCGACATCTAGCGATGTTATATTTGCATATTCAAAACAATCTGTGAAACAACTTAATGCATTTTCACACGCACTTTCACAAATTTGTCTTAATATAAGAAAATCGGAGACTTTCTCTAAAACACTTTCAAATTTTCGTATTACACACCAATTTGTTTCGCCTTCTACAGTACATAACTGTGCGTGAACATCATTCACAATTTGAACAGAATCCATTAGCGACATCGAAACATTTTGTAATTTTTCTATTCCCTCCACTAGTCCGAAGTAATTGTTGTGAATAGTTTGTAAATCTCTTTTAACCTGACTATCTTGAAATATTTCCTGGCTTTTCTTAATTGCTGCAGCTTCTGTTGGATTGAATTTTAAAACTACCTTCTTTAATTGATCAAAATATTTGTTGTAGTAAAACGCAGCCTGCAACCATGTTCCCCAACGTGTAACAATCGGCTGTGGTGGTTCAGGTAAATCAGAACAGTTTGTGAAATAGTCGGGTACGTTTCGGGGACTTTAGAAACGCTGCCTTTGTACTAGCAATCAATGCATTTACTAGTGGAAAACATATAGGAATCGTTTGTGCCACAAGGTTTAGAGTATGGATTTTACACGTTACATGTAAGAAGTTGCCACTGTGTTCTTTAAGAGATCGGCCCAAAGAACGCATGTTTGCGGCACCATCACTCATAAACATTAAAAGTTGCTTAGTTGAAACTTCAAATTTGTTCAATGAGTTCAACACCACCTTTAAAATCTCATCGGCAATACAATTTATAACTCTTGTGGAAGCAAGTAAGGAGGATGACGGTCGATGTGGTTCCATTGTACGTACCATTACATTAACCACAGAATGTTTTTGACGATCTGTTGTTTCGTCCACACACAATCACAGTTTTTTATCTTTCAATTCCGTTTTCATTCTTATTTCTATACGTTCACGAGCAAATGGCACTACATTTCGTATCGATATCCGATTAGGTAATTTACAGTCCGCATATTTATTCCAGAAAGAGACAAATGCTTCTTTGTCTAGTAAACGAAACGATAGATTACATAAAATAAGAGTAACACATAAATCAAATGTAAATTTTTCTTGGTTTCGTATGCCACTTTTTGCAGAAGAATGCTGTTTGCTTTCGTAGTGACGTTGACAATGGCCAACACATTAAAGGGATTTTACAAACTAGACATTGAATTTTAGCGCCATCAAAAATTAAGTCCGACATGTCCACCATAAAGTTTTTAACTGCGTCTGCCATTAGTAGTTTTCGCGACGCACCTAACAGCGACATTTTTAAAACAAACATAAGCGTACAATTACGAAATAAGTTACGACAGCCTACTCGCATACCGCATCGATCTAGTATTGACGCTGTGAACGCGTGAAATAAATAATCGCCGACTCCGCACCACATATCTACTACGCTGACTGTTACCGCTGTTTGCCCAGACTACTGATAACAGCGCATGATGGTGAACAACAATTCGACCTCTGTCGAATTCGCTCAACTGGCGGTAATTTCTACGTTGCCGCATAATCATACCTTCAAAACATGTTAAACAAAAGTATGACATGAGAAAACGGTGAAAATTGAATCAAAACTCCCAAAGAAATATACCTGACATTAATGTCAGAAAATACTGCATGAAGTGTCAGATATTCCATGACCACTTGATACATCCTTTCTTCTGTTACCTATTGTAGAAAACGATGTCAAAATTATTATTCAAAATTTAAACGATACTTAATCTACAGGGTACGATAGTATAACATTTTTTATTATTAAACGCTGTTCAGTTTCCACCGTACATGTTTTAACGTATTTGTTTAATTATTCCGACTAGACAATTTTACGACATTTAAAACAAACATAAGCGTACAATTACGAAATAAGTTACGACAGCCTACTCGCATACCGCATCGATTTAGTACTGACGCTGTGAACGCGTGAAATAAATAATCGCCGACTCCGCACCACATATCTACTACACTGACTGTTACCGCCGTTTGCCCAGACTAGTTATAATACTAATCTACATACAGCTCGCGATTCAATCAGAGCTTAATACAACAGTAATAGTGCAATGCAAAGCAAAACCTGTGCTAGAAGCAAAAGAATGGAAAATTATATTGTCCTAATGACTTATATATTGAATAAGTTCTCATATTGCAAATATAAGCTTTTAAATCCCTCACATTATGAAATATGTTATCAATAAACAGCAGTAAAACTGAACACTGGTTCAGTTTTACTGCCAGTTTCAGTGCCACAGAGCTCGAGTACTTGATTAACAATTAAGTAAAAGAAAAAGTAAAAACGAAAACAACATTGTTCCTATGTGTCCGAATTTAGAAAATTCAATTTCCATTTAACTACTTAATTGTAAATATACACTACCGAAGTGATAAGCTACAAATATTGGATAGGACAAAATAGTGATCAGTTCTATAAGGAACGAAAAACACATATTTAGTAATCACAAAAGGAAGAAATGTTTAATTTGATGCTCATACATCAAGTACCAGTACAAAGCTGGATAGCTTTGGCACAGACATGGAACAACTATTTCAGAATCAAGAACGACGGGCTTTAAATGAAATCGACATGAACATTTTCTAGGAATTGGTACATTTTTTGTTGCACTTAAGCCCTAAAAATGTATAGTACAAATATTTGATTGGAGTTAATCCTAATATCCTGAATCCAGGTATTATTTCTTATTTATTTCATCTTTACAAATACAATGCTATTATCTATTAAGATTTGATTTGCACATTCAAACTATGAGTATAACCGTTCCCTTTGGAATTTAACGGTGGTGAAAGTATTGAGTTTTCTCCGGGGCCTCAATTCTTGAATGTGTGTGATCGACTATTTTATGCAATATGTCAAAGTTTTGTGCGACGATGAACAACATCTAATTCCTGAAGCATGCGACCGCGTTTCTACCCGTTTTGTATCGCATACTTTGTAACGTTTGGTTTAAAGTAGACGAGTCGTATAACTCGAAAGCCATTAAAATAGCGGTGGATGGCGTGATCTATGATCGTGTTTTTAGTTTTTCAGCAAGTTCCAGCAACTTCAAGCGTCAATTCAGAGTCATATTTCTTCCATTTTTGAGAGAATTTATTAAAGAGCAGGCTGATAAATTGCAATTTTTTTAACTTTAGTTGGCACCCCGCGTTTTGCAGAGTTGGTAAATAAAACTGTGCGTTATACGAAATTCTTCCATCGCATGATGTTCAAGAATGCGACATTTCTATGCGAGATCAAATGTGATCGATTTTAGTCGCACACATTCAAGAATTGACCCCCAATGGTATCAGTCTTCATAGCAGAAGCTTCTATTCAATATTTTCCTTACAAAATCGTGCATTTTTTTGACAATTTTAACCAAACTTACAACTGTTCTTAATAGAAAATAAGCAATGTATTCTTTTCCTGAAACGTCCATATTAATAATTAAAATGTTACAGTTAAGTCCTTAAAGGTACGTGACCTAAATATATCGACAACACTCAAAATTTACGGCAAAATAAGCAACTCGATTGATGTATGTACGTATGTATTTATGGAATGCTATCCCTGCGTTGCTGGAAGTCCTCTACATTTAAAACAATACAAAACAAGCCCGATGCCCGCCCCGGTCTAGTTGGCATTCCTGTGTGTCGCGGAACACAAGCCATTTCGACAATGACGACATATTTCGCGTTTTAGCTCCGAAAGATAACGCCAGCAGATAGTAGCTAGATAGAAAATAGGATACGTTAGAGTAGCGGAAGCCCTTAACCATTATCTTTATCGTCGGTCCGACGAAGCGAGATGGAAATAGACAGCCACGAATATCGCCCACATCAGAATATCTTTCTTCTCTACATACGTATGGTACGCTTATACATATTATTCTGTCGATAAGAAGTGATTCGAATTCCTACGCTGATGGATGCGGTCTATTTTGCGAAGAAATGTATGCTACAGCTATCTACCTAAAATTCTCTTTAAATTAGCAAAAGAGGTCCTTATATTGCCCGTTATATATTCGTGAAAGCACAGAGTATTATCCAGCGGCACTCTCAAACTTTTGGCGCTGGAAACAACGAGTACCCCAGCACCACCGATCTGGATATCGAAAAATTTGCAGCCTCCCTACTGCCAAGGACAATAACTTGAGATTTGGCAGGGTTAATACTTAACGAGAGAGCTGCAGATATGGAGTGAATACGGGACAAGTCCTCGTTTATCCTCTCCATAGCGATAACCTACTCCCAAACTTTAAAAGAATGGTATAGTTGCATATCATCGGCATATAAGTGAGCTTTCATATGTTTGAGATATCTTACAAAAGGCGATGTATATAGGGAGAACAAAATTGGACTTAAAGTTGAATTCTACCAGAGAGAAAATTCGCAATGAGCTTAATAGCATCGTAGCTGAAACCCTTGCTTCTCAGTGTGACTGAGAGACTCGCGTGGTTGACCATATCGAAGGCCTTGATGTAAACAGGGACCATCACAACTCCCCGATCTGTAGCTTGTAGGATGTCATCGGTGACACACAAAAGAGCGATAGTGCAACTATATCCCAATCGAAATTCAGATTGAATATCTGGCAGAAGTTGAGACTCCACGACATACTTTTTGATTTGAAGTTCCATGACGCTCCAAAATCTTGGACAAGACAGGAAGTATACTTATATGTCTTAAGTCTTTAACTTCTTGAACATTGTTTGATTTAAACAACGGTGTTACTATTAATAATATGAGTAATGAATGCTAATTCCACCAAACCCAATGGAATTGGACTTAATTTTATTTATTATCGAAGATATTTCTGTTAGCGACAAATGAAGCAGCGGGTGTACTAGGTGTACTGCTGATAAAGTAATCATTCATTTTTTCTGGATAATTTAGGCGGTTGGGTATGTTAGAATTTTCCTTTTTTATCCCGAGATCCAGATGACCGAGATGCTTCCACAGTGTAATGTTGTTTCTTATTATTTCTGTTATTCAGCTATCCAATAGCTCTATTATTGATTAGTCCTAATGACTTTATTCCCTTTTCTTAGATTTTTGTATTGAAAAGTGAAAATCCAAGAATGTTTTCAACTGTCTCCCTTGGCTAAATCTAATGCTGCATACCAAATGTGAATTTGTATGGACACAATGCTAATCTAATAATTCTTTGGTAAATATTTTAATCAAAAGAAGAAATCGCCGAAATCTGTCAGTTACGTGATAAATTTTCTCAATCCGCACCTTCGTTCAAGTTAACGAAACCAACCTTTGACAAGGTCTCGAAGGATTCCCCACTGCCTTTGTCCTCGAAAACGAAAATAAGGAAAGCGCTCGCATTGTCAATCGATCCAGCTCGGACCGAGTGACAGACGTGAACGCTACTTACCTAAACACTTTCCCGTGGAAGAGACATTTCTCTTCAAAAACGATTTCCATCGGATTCCTCTTCTCCGTTCTTTTTTTTTCTCTCCTTTCACCTTTCAAAGTTGAGAAAAACGAAGTCTCACGTAGCTGCCCGGACCGCCGGAATCACCTCGCCAAGCCTATGCATAATTCATGAAACGCGCGAGAGATGCCGGCTTGTTGTCCTCTGCTGTTTTTTTTTCTTCGTCTCTTCATTCTTCATAGGCCTCTTTTTTTTCTCCCGCACGAGCAGTAAATAAACACGCGGATGAGGGATAAGGAAGAGGATGAGGTCTCGCCGAAAAAAAAAAATGGAAAACTAGGCGAAAAAAAGGAAATGTCATCAGATTTGTTGGGCTATTCTGAACACGAAGTTTGTTTTCGCATACCACGTTATGAGAGAGCCGGCCGCAATTTCGAGAACGATATGAATAGGACGGACTGCAGTGGAAAGAGGATAGTTGATAAAAAGAAGGTGTGTTGTGGAGGAAGAAGAATGGGACATGGAACGAAATAAATAATTTGATAGTGTATAAGGTTGGTTAGCGGTAGGGGTAGAAAAAAAAGGTTAAAAAAAATTATGTCGTCCTTATAATTTTTTTCGTATTGCTACTGATGTTTTCTTGGATCTCTCATTACTAGAGCCCGGTAACTGGAGAGCAATCGCAGCGGCGGTGTGACTGTGTTTAGGTGGGCGGGGAAGGCTGGTCGATTATGATACGACACGACAAATCATCATCACTCAGTTCAGTTTAGCATTGGATAGCGGCTAGGGCGTGTTGATTTTATTGATATAGACCTAGTTATTAATTGTAGTTTTTAGTGAACATGTCGAAGGCTAAAAATCGACCCTTTCAAGACATAGTAAATATGTTTATTTCTGACTATCCCGATTTGTTTTACAACGAGTGTAAGATAGTTTGTAAAGTGTGCAAAATACATTTGATGTCAAATAAGAAGTGGAACTGTACAAGACACGTAAATTCCGCATAGCATAGAAAACGAAAATTGGGCATGCCACCGAGAAGTGCATTTTTTTTAATGTAATTGTTATGTTGATAAACTGTAATTTGCCACTAAGCTTACTCGATAAACAACCGCTTAAGGACTTTTGGGACAAATACAATCCCGAGTTGTGGTTGCCAACGGAGAAAACGGCACATAGGCATGTTGCATTTGTACGCAATGACGTGGAAAAGAAAATGAAACGCATATTGAAAAAACAGTTTCTTTGGTTATGTGTTGACGAGACAACAGACTGTAAAAAAGAATCAATTGTAAATATTATGTTACGCATATTAGACCCTAGTAAACCTACGTTACCACTGTTACTAGCTAGCCGAAGACTACAAGAGTGTACTGCTGCGGCAATTACGAAGATTGTACTTTGTACGTTGGAAAAATTTCAAATTTCAAAAGATAAAGTGTTGATGTTTATGAGCGATGGCCCAGCGATAATGGGTTCGGTAGACCGTTCTCTTCTTGAATATGGTCGCAAGTATTTACATGTTATGTGTAAAGTACATGCTTTACATCTTGTGGCAGAAACCATTCGACAATGCTCTCCCGAGGTAGATGCATTTAATAGTAAGCACAAAAAAAGTATTTTTGAGATCTCCCAGACGCCTAGGATCATTTCACACAGAGTGTCCTGGTATTTGTCAACCACCGGTGCCTATTCTTACACGTTGGGGAACATGGTTGCAGGCAGCTTTTTTATTACGCTGAACATTTCAAGATAGTAAAAGCTGTTGCACAATTCAATACTGCCGAAGCTGCAGCTATTAAGGGGAGCCAGTCGAAATTTCAAGATATTTCCGTTGAAACAGATTTAAAAAAAATTCGTAGCTACTATAAAGGATTAGCTGACACAATAGACCAACTACAAAATAGATCGTTATCATTATTGGAGTCTCTGCAAATTATGGACGGAGTGCATACACAGCTACTGACTATACATGACGCAAAATATAATCGCGTTTTAGAAAAGTTCGAGAGTGTGCTACAGAAAGATCCCGATTTTAGCACACTAAAACAAATTTGTGGTGGTGTATCGAATAATGCACTGACTAAGTACAAAGAGTATTTTAATCATGCATTATAACATCGGTAGATGTTGAACGCTCTTTTTCAAAATATAAACTCATTTTCTCACTACGGCGAACATCGCTCACCGAGACAACTGTGGAAACACATCTAATGGTGTCAACTTTTTTCCACTCTTATTCATATGATGTTAATACTGATAATGGTGCTTCTAGTTTTACTGTTCCGTAGCCAAGGCTGCTTAAAAGGGTGAGTGTTTCACTACTTTTCACATATTATAATTATGTATTAGTTCTGTTATTTTTCTTCTATTTTCTTACTATTGTTTTTGTATGCTAGGCAGGTATGGCTATGGCACGGCTCCCTGTTACCGGGCTCTACTCATTACGCTAAATTCTTTGTTGTAATACTAAGGAGGACCTTTTATCGGATAAATTTACTACTATTCATGGCCGATTGCACTAAGGGATGTTCAAGTTTAGGCTGACTGATCGACGGATCAAAGGTGAACGCAGTTAAATAAGAAGCGCGTTGTTTATCAATAAAATCAATTTTTTGAAAGGCATGTAGCTTTTATTTACATAAAAGGCAGTTTAACCGTGCAGAATACGAATCAAATAATACCATAGAATGGGGTGAAGCCGCTATCTTCGATATATGACAAGACCTAAGCGCTTTGACGTCAGTAGGCTGTGGCGTATTTTGCAGTAGGTCGCCGATCAGCTGTATTTGTACATTAGACATTCACACGTTCAGATCGTTTCTTGCGTTTTGAGTTGATTTATCCAAATTATATTGGTTTTATTTAAAAAAAAATACTGTGTAGTGATATTTCCGTACTTTGTTAGTGATACCTGTAATGTTCTTCTAGTGTTGTATAAGCGATAAAACCTTTTCTGAAACGATAAAAACGGGACAACCTAAAAACTGTGGTGTCGGCTGTTTTGTATGTTTTGTTTGCGAGTTACACTTTGTAAAAGAAGATATTATTTATTTTTCAACAGCTACAGATTCAAGGACCGGTGCAACTATAACTGTAGGTTTAAAAAATCCCAGGCTTAAAAAAGATACTATCTGAACTCAATTCCCTAATTGTCCGTTGTATTTACAAAAACGTGAAGATTTTATTGTTCAGATAGTTTTATATTGTTACGTTATATTTAACAAAATTATTTTTGAACACGAAGAGATGTTTTTAAATGTGTATAACAAACGTTCTGTTTTAATGCAATATATTTTAAATCACCGAACACAGCCATTTGGATACTGATATATGAAAGTGTCGTATTCACAGCAGCGAACGTACTGCAACAATTATAGTAACTTTTTCTACAAATACCCTACTTAAAAATTATTGTGGGAAAAAACACCACATAATAGGAAATTAAAAACCATTGCCTATAAATTTTCTCGTGAAATTGAACAAAATTTCAAATAAAATTGCAATGACTATATCATTCCAACTTTAGTTTCGTCCAAATACATGAACAATTACAAATAATAATAATTAGACGATTAGATATCAACCACAAATACATCTTTCACGAAAACGGTGCTCGGTTATGTGTGTGGTTTTTGCTTTGGAACCTGGTTTTTCCAAAATGAAATCGAATGGGATGCGAAGGGCTGAGTTGACGACTGGCATCCTCTTTAAACCGCAAGCCCTTCAAAACTTAAAAAAGAAATGCAAAAAAACGATTCCTTTACCGCTTAGGCTAATATCATGTATGGTGATACATCGCCTAGCAAGCATGACGTCATCGAAGAGCACTGAGGCCTTCTAGTTTCGGAGGTAACGGTGAAGCCGATCAAATGTTGATGTTTTTGATATCATTGATAGTGATATTTACATTAAAAAATTGCCAAAAAATGTTATTCTGTAATTACTACACAATCGGTTAACATCATTTTTCTTTTTCCCATGTTTGTTCCTTTAATTTTTTTGTCATTTGTTGATAGGCATTGTCCCATTATGTAGGGTGAACCGGTTTAACAAATAATTAACCCAAAAAGCAGTTTTAATCTCAATCGACATGAACCGGATCAGTTTTGTAAATTTCGGTCTCCATATTCCATATTAGTCCATAAGTTCAGCTGCGATCGGCTTCGATACAAATCAGTCGCGGCCAGTTAGTAGTACCGGGTGTATGGCTGTTTTATTCTAGTACAAAATCAAAATATTTATTCTTATAATTCCGGTAATAGTGAAAATCGTAGTTTAATTAATAAAAGAATTAATTTTAAATTACCTACGACCTATAAACTGAAAGTAATGCACTACATAACCATACAATAAATAAATGTACTGCTTAAAATAAAAAAAAAACCTAAATGTTTAAGTAAAAACACAGAACGTTTGTTACTACTTAAATCTTATTATGTAAAGCAGGGAACTAAATATTTCTAATAGAAACTGGATTCTAAATTAAGAAAATATAATCCAAATCGAACTGTATCATTCACCCAATAAAAACAGTATCTGAACCTATTATTATAAACAAGCAATAAATAACAAACAAAACTAGAATTTCTAAGGAATGATTTCTATCAATAAGTGAAATAAAATGCTCAAAAATGTTAGCTTTTTTTTTGTTGATAGCGTTCTAGTCGATAGTAAAATTCTTGTCGTACATGTGAAATACATGCAATTAGATAATCCCCAAAAGCTTGGGTTCCTATGCGGTATAAGCCACTTGGAAAATATCTCGATTTTGCTCAACATCGTCTGGATAATACACCCTAATATTTTAATATATCAGCATCTTCAGGGCACTCTACTATTACACGAAATCCAATGACAAACTGAATTTCCTAGGCCGTGTGAGTGTAAAATGGTGACTGCCTTTAGCTCTAGTCCTCACTTCATTTGTATCAAATGAACGAAGTTAAAAGTGCAGATCTCTACTTCAAGGCAAATAAGAATGGAAATTCTGTCTGTTGGGCAGGCATCGTTCGTTAAACGAAGTAAACGGTGCCGCATCCTGTTAGAATCGTCAAGGGAATTGAATGAAAACCTCAGGGCGTTATATTTGATGTTGACATCATAGAATCGCGCAGCCATCGTTCGTAATCTCCTATCGGACACTATAAAAATGGCATATATTCTAGGCATTTCGAGTTTGCGTATGTATCCATGTTTGCGCTGTATATGTGTGTGTGTTTCTAAATTATCGCGCGCGGGAAAGATCAGAAATTCAATTAATGTAGGCGCTTCGCTTACTTACTCGTGCTCAAATTATCATTTCGTGTTATTCTGTTTGTTCGTCTAATATTTGTTTAGCGTTACTTCGTCGTACAATGTACATGTATGCAATGATGGGCAAATGTGTGGAAACAATTAAATATCTCTGGTGTTTCTGGAGATGTGGAAATAAAATTTGGTAGATAGATATTATAATATATTGCGTATTTAATTTGAATATTTTTATCATGATTGAATTTCCGATTTGAAAGTTTCTAATGAAACACCCTGTATTTTATTTTGATTTTGATTAAAATATTTTATTACAGTACAAAAATATGGAGTTCGATATCTTTTATTTCACGGCCAACCGTGATATTATTATTATTGTTATAGTCGGGCCATGGCACAGATGCTTTGAGTCACCTTAATAGATTGCAAAAGAAAGCCCTTGCATGTGTTAGAATAGATGGAGGCTTTTTAATAAACCTTAGTACTAGTCCAGGATGTTTTCCTTCAGTCCAGTAGGTGTGAAAAATGGTCTATTGAAGTGTTGGTGTCACATAGAATGTGTTCTATTGTTCTTCTTGGCATAGGCCACAGATTTGATCTTCAGTTTTAATAGTAGATATTTTAGTGCTACATGACCTGTCAAAAATTCTGCCAGTAATCTAACGTCCCCTTTGCTGAACGATAGCGCTATTTTTGCTGTCTTTAGCGAGCCTGATGTGAGTTTTTTCGCCTGTTTTTGTCCTGGAACACTTTCCCAGTGTGAGGCTTTTTGACTATTCTCCCATGTTTTAATTACTTGTTTTTTATGGCATGTTCGCTGTTTACTTGGCCAGATTATCTGCCTTTTCATTTCCTTCAATACTTTGGTGTTAAAATTAGTACCATGTGCCATCATTTTTTTTTTGAGTTTCAAGTTGGCGACCTTTGAACATGTGTAGAGCATGTTGGGAGAAGAAATTACAAAAAAAATTATCCTCAAAGGATCAACAGAGAAGTCAATTTCATGTGAGTGAAATTAAATATCTTTATTTCGTGTAAGTTTGAGGAATTTTATATCGAATAACAAATTATGAATGTAGAATGTGAAATTCCTAAGGATTTTTACTACTTCTTCTACTAAATACAGTTAATAGTATAGTAGTAGTACCTTTGTCCCCAAAATTAGAAGAACTAATATCAAAATAAATAGGATGATAAGACATTTTTGCATCAAAAGTAATTAACAAATTGTCAATTCGCAATCTAATTTAGGAATCACATACAGAATTGACAAACATTTCTAGACCAGAATGGATAAAGATTGGAATCAGAATTGGTGCAAAAACGTTATGTTTTTTGAAATTGCTAATCTAACATTTAAACGATCATGAGGTTTCTCTGGAATAAAATTAAAAGAGTCATAAGTTATTTTTCGCCCAGAATAGATTTGACATTATTGGATTGGTATGTAAATTTCAGATATATGGACATAATTAACGTTATTAAAGAAAAAATTACATAAAAATCCAACAGAGATTAGCTATACTTAATAAAAATGTATTGACCAAGGTGAGCTTGCGCATCTTACCACTACTTGCAAGTTCCAAGCAAAATATCACCATTCCGAAGATAATACTTTGCCAAAGCACTGTAAATTCGCAGATCTGTTTGCTTCTTCTTCTGCTTCTTGCTTATTTTCTCTAATTCTACCTCTTCGTATTGCGCTCATTAAGCAAACACACAGGAAAAGACCCTTCTCTAGAGATAGCCCAGTACGGAAGAAGATGGCCGCGTTCCCGCGATTATTATGCGGGACATAAAATTACGCCATGTTAAACACGATGTTTCGGAAATCTCTGATTACGATCCGCGTTTCGCGCTAGATAAATTTTCATGTCCCATATTATATATACAGGATACCCCGTCGCATGCGAGGATAGTTTAGATTTAGACGACGACGACGTCCCTTCTACGATATTACTATATTGTGCTGAAACGCGACAATGGGATATTCAGGGAATGATGTATGTAGTGCCTATTATCTTTTAGTTCAGGGTTTATTTCTTCGGTATTAAGATAACTATGAGGAGAAAGCTGTCCTTGTTGAAGATTTTTATGTACTCAGATATGATTACACAATGAACTACAGAAGAATGTTTATACTTTTCGAAAGCTATTTTCTTTAAATTAAATTATATATTATAACATTCTCCTACATGAACGCAGTTTGTATATTTATTGATTAATTGAATTACTTGACACATACAAGTGTAATTAAGTCAAAAAAAAAGCAACAAGAAAGGAAAAAACGTCAATAACAGAAGAAATAATAATAATTAAAGCATTTAAACAATGCTATGTAAATTGAAAAATGAAAATTACATGCAAGGTGTTACATTAAGCAGCAAAGTACTCGTCAATCGAATAGAACATACTGTCTATTAAATAACATTTCAGGTATTTGGGGAATGATTTGAATATCAATGCAGTTTTAATGGAAACAGGTAGGTGATTGAATATTCTTATTCCCGGATGGTAGGCATTACGAGTCACAACACAAAGCGTGCTTACAAGTAAATATAAATCGCCCTTACTTCTAATGTTATAGCTGTAGAAATCCATGTTTGTAGGTGTAACTTTTCTTTCTTTGAAAATATAGCAGCCACACTCCAATATATATAAACAAGCCAAAGGCAGTATGCCAAGTCTTTTAAAGATAGGTCTGCATGATTCAGCGTATCTAGCACCGATGAGAGAACGTACAATAGCTTTTTGCGTTAGAAAGACTTGTTGTGCGCCAGATGATAAAGCATAGTACAAAGACCTTATGCAAGAAGCCGAAATCACTTTATGAACCAGTTAACGAATACACGTGGAAAGAATGCCTAATAACAATAACCAAAAAATAAATGCTAATATAGCTCATGGTATTGGTGGAATCATTCCCCGCAAAAACAATGTAGCAGAGAAAATAGCGCTAACACATGGACATGTTTCTGCCTACTCGGCGTCATCAGCATGGTTCTGAGCACTATCTTCTGCCGCATTCTTTCCACGTGTATTTCTATACATCATGGTAAGCCTGAGGAATCATTTGCACGTATAGATGTCGCTGTGCCTAGGCACAACGCCCCCTTGCGTTTGGCAGCCCAGGAGCTACCCGATAGGTGGTGGACATCTGCACTCTGGTTTGTCTTGCTACCCTCTGGGACGGCGTGACTGTGTTTCTTGGCGACAGGTGTCGCCGAGAGACATATTCAGTGCTGCTTTGGAGGTTAGCAACATAAACTGAGAGGCAAACGCAATGATAGCGGCAGAAGATAGTGCTCAGAACCATGCTGATGACGCCGAGTGGGCAGAAACATGTCCATGTGCTAGCGCTATTTTCTCTGCTACATTGTTTTTGCCGGGAATGATTCCACCAATACCATGAGCTATATTAGTATTTATTTTTTGGTTACAGTTAACGAATGATTGTCTAACTGCATATTTAACGGTGTAATAGGTTTCTGACGATTATGGAAAACGATATACTTTGTTTTTTCGAGACTAAGAGCAAGTTTGCTCTTAGAGAACCAGGTACTCAAGACAATCATTAGTCTGTTACACAGGTCTTCAATGTTGTAATCAGTTTCAGGAGGTACAACGAAAATAGAAATATCATCTGCGTGTAGAGTTACATAGAATTCTGATAAAAATAAAACAATGTCATTAATATATAGACTGAAAAGTGAAAAGCACCGGCCCCTGCATAAATCACTGAGGAACGACGTGCAGCACTGGAAGATAGGAAGGTTTTATGATTTTTGTCTCACCATTCGGATCTGTGGACATCATCTTCCCAAAATGAGTTCTACCAGTGAGATATGTCAGAAACCACCGAGCCACGTTCCCTCTGATGCCATACAAATTTAATCTATCTATTAGATTGTCGTGTTGCACTCAATCGAAAGCTTTCTATCACAGATTATACCAACAGCAATTCTATGTTGATCAACATTTATTAGAACAATTGAAGTGGACTTGCCTTCCCTGAAGCCATGCTGGCTGTCAGTTATTATGTCATAGTTGTATATAAAAGAGTTTAATCTGTACAGCATGTAATACTCTAAGATTTTGGAGAACACGGATAGCAAGGAAATACGTCTATAGTTGTTGATATTCTTCCTATCACCCTTTTTCTAAACAGGACCTACAGCAGATATCTTTAGGATACCAGGAAATATTCCAACAATGAAAGAAGCATTTATCAGATGAGTTAAAATATCTATCGAGTACAACTTAAACTCTTTAATTGTAGTAGTTGCAGATAAATCGTCAGGACCAGTGGAATTATTGTTTAACTTATTCATGATACTCAATACCTCATTGGATTCAAAAGTAAGTAAAAACATCGATTTTTGATTCATCTATATTTTATTCTCTAGAGTTACCGATGGGGCAGCAGATATCAGTCCAGAAGACAGTCTGAAAGGAGAAATTACACGCACTGGCTACAGTTCGCTAATCACCACAATAAGGTTTACTACGGTTTTGTAACTTTCTTTGCTAGATACCACATAGCAGAAACATTATTTACAGATTGACTAATAAAAGTTGAATTATATCTAACTTTCGTGTTTGCGATTAACGTTTGGTAACGTTTTTTAGCTTCTTTGTAAATGTACAGCCTTGGACAAAATTATTAGGCACCCCTCATATTTCGTTATATTCAAAAACTGATGTCATCTATGCAGTTATTTAATCATTCGGGGAATTATAAATAGTATATCTAAGTATTCCTCGGGGAATTACCGAGTTATATCGCATGTTTGGAAGTTAATAGAGCTTATTGTGTTTCGCGCTGTTAGTTACGACAGTAATGTGAGGGTGTGGGCCATTTTAAAGCAGAAGGTACGTACTCGAAAATGTACATCCAAACAAAAGTTAGAAAGAGCGATAATAGAGGAATGAAATAAAATAAAAGCCTCTACTTGCGAGAAACTTGTTGCTAGTTTACCGAAAAGGATAACTACTGTAATAAACTCCCAAGATATTATATTTATACCATCCGTTTCATTTATTTACTGGTGAAAGTTGAGATATAAACCAAATGCGAGGGTGCCTAATAATTTTGTCCAAGGCTGTAGTTAATATAAAAAAATCTTTCAAGTTAATGCTGGAGATTCTTACTTCTTCATTAATCTAGCGCTTATCATTTTTATAATTGACGCGGACACTATGTAGAGGGAACGCGCTGTTATAGTAACGCGATAAAATATCAATAAAGAAAGCAAACTATGCATTACATTAGCGTCATAAACCTCAAACTAAGATTCTAGAGATAAAAAATACGTAAATTGTAATTTATTAAGCGCATTAAAAGAACGTCCTAATATGTAGCTCTTATTGGAAATTGGCTCTATATATTTTTTGGATATTGCGGCATTAATACCCGAGGGACGTGTATCACCTATAGTGCAGTTTAAATCACTCGACGCATTGGAGAAAACGTTATCTATGGACGATTTCGAGGTAGCAGCAACTCTGGTATGACATACACTGACTTGATTAGTAAAGCCGGCCACGAGCGGTACCGCGCAGTAGCGTAGAGTCGACCAGGCCTCGCGTTCCACTAGAGTTATTCTGCTAATAGAGATGTTTGCTGCCGCAAATAATTTCGCTCATCTTTTAAATAAAAATTAAATAACACATGCTCAAACACTTACCATTTTAAGAGTCCTCCGTGAAATCACAAAGTGAATAATGTCTGTTAAATATCTGCAACATTAGATATGTTTCAACTGTTGTTTCGGCAAAACTAGTACGGCATGAGGAAAAAATGCGTTTATATGCAGAGAACGAACGTTCTACATCTAGTGACGTAATATTTGCGTAAGTAAAATAATCTTTCAAATAACTTAACGATTCTGTTGACGCACCTTCACAAATGTGTCTTAATGTGCCAAAATCTGAATTTTTCTCATAAACACTTTCAAATTTTTCTAGAACAGAAACATCTTTTGCGTCTTCAATCGCGCATAGCTGTGCGTGAACATGTTGCACTATTTGTAGAGATTCTTCTAACGGCACCGCAGGATTTTGTAATTTTTCTATTGCATCTGCTAGCCCGAAGTAATTGTCGTGAATGATTTTTAAATCCATTTTAACCTGACTATCTTGAAATTTCGACTGGCTTTTCTGGATAGCGGCAGCTTCCTTTGTATCGAATTGTAAAACCACGTTCTTAATATTGTCAAAATATTTATGATAATAAAACGCGGCCTGTAACCATGTTCCCCAACGAGTTAGAATAGGTTCTGGTGGCTCTGGTATACGGGGGCACAGTCTGTGAAATTCGCGAATATGTTTCGGTGATTTGACAAATACTGCTTTGGTATGCGCTATTAAAGCGTCTACCTCAGGATAACATTTTCTGATACTATCCGCCACAAGATTGAGAGCATGAATTTTACACGTAATGTGTAACAAATTAGCAGAATGCTTTTTAAGAGACCGGCCTACAGAAAGCATGTATGCAGCACCATCACTAACTAACATCAAGAGTTGGTTTGTTGAAAGTTCAAACTTGTCCAATGTATTTAACACTAACTTTGAAATTACTTCGGCAGTACACTGTTGTATTCGTTTGGAGACTAATAGAATTGAAGGTGCCGATTGATGAGGTTCCAATTTGCGTGCCATTACATTAAGAACAGAATGTTTCTTCCGATCTGTTGTTTCGTCGACATATAACCACAATTTTTGATCTTTCAACTCCGATTTTATTTTTTGTTCAATATGTTCGCGCGCAGATGGCACAATTCTTCGTAACGATGTTCGACTTGGTAATTTGCACTCCGAATAGTTATTCCAAAAGCAGATAAATGGTTCCTTGTCTAGTAAATTAAACAGTATATTACATGCGATAAACGTAGCGCATAAATTAAATATAAATTTTTCATTGTCTCGTGCGCAATTTCTTTTTGAGGCATGCTTTTCACTATTTACGTGTCGTAGACAATGTTGTCTGGACCAACACATTAACGGGATTTTACAGATTACACATTTAATTTTAGCACCTTCATATATTAAGTCTGGAATTTCTGCAATAAATTTTCGAAGTTTGTCCGACCGCGGTCGTTTTGCTGACGAAATCATAATTTTTCTAGGACAGATAAACAATTGCGCAAATGACCGGCAGCGAAAATGTCCATACTGCTCCGCAGACGAAGTAATACTACCGTTCCTCTCGGTCCGAACTGATTCTACGCCGATGCGCGGTATCGCTCGTGGCCAGCGTTATTGATTAGTCAATGTTCTGCCATAAGATTAGTAAAAACTCACGTTTTATAAGAATCCTCTTTCATATCAATATTGAGTCAATATTGAAATCGACACACAGAAAGAGTAAACAATCCCGAGTAGAATAATCTTCCACTAACGTTGTTAATTTCACGATAAAACTATTCAAATCAGAGTTTGGATGTCGGTACAAGGTGGAGACTATAAAAGTTGTAGAGTTCAATTTAAAAATGATGCCACAGATTTCAAATTCCTTTTCTTAGTATTTCATCAGAAGAGATAAGTTAACGCCCTCAGCCCTTAAATAATTCCGAACCAGAATACAACTTCCTCCACTATTACTATTCATTCTTGAAAAATCACTAATAGGACCATAGTTTCTCATACAAAGATATTTTAATATTGTCTTTATTTAACCATGTTTCAGTTAGACATAAAATAATCGGATTATATTGAGATACTACAACATCCAAATTATTCCTCTTATAATTTACACATCGAATATTTAGTGCAAATAAGAAATTAACAGATTCTAGAGAGTTAGCTGCAGAGTTTAATGGTTGTTATTCAGTTCCATATGTGGTTATAGATTTGACATTGCTTACTAATTTTTTGTAACATGAGCAAATATTTTCAAAAACAGAGTGATTAGTAGAGTAACCAAAACTTGCGGACTCGCATAGGCGTCGGTATTACGGGTTAATATAAGAATACGAAAAATTCATAAATAAACTTACTTGCTAATTATTCAACAAATTAGAGGCATCAGGATGTGAACTACTGTAAACTTGCATCATTGCATATGTTTCCACAGTTACTTCTTTAAACCTTGTGCGTCGACAAGAAAAAATATTCTTATACATAGAAAACGATCTCTCCACATCTAAGGAAGTTACATTTGCATGTAGAAACTGGTTTTCAAAATCACTTAAAAGTTAACTATTCTTACACTTATTATAAACGGCCTCTAAAGTATTAAAATCGGGATTTTTCCTTAAAACATCTGCCAACTTTTGACTAGCGCATAATCCTGGCGTATCATTTAATGTGTGTAATTTATTTTTTACACTCTCCACTATGTCTAATGATTCCTGCAATGACAATTCAGTACATTGTAGTTTTCTGATGGCATCTAGTAATACTGTATAATTGGTACGTATTGTTGTTAAATCTTCTAAAAGTTGAGGAATTTGAAATTCTCTTTGACTTTCTCTAACTGCTTTGGATTCATTCCGATTAAATCGCATTATAACTGATTGAATTTGTTGAAAATGGATCAAATAGTAAGAAGCTGCTGTTAGCCAAGTACCCCATCGCGTTAAAATTGGTTCAGGAGGTTCTGGAATACCTGGACAAAATTTACGAAATTCTTTTAAACGTTTAGGAGATTTACGAAACACTGCTTTAGTACTTCCAATCATCCGATCAACGTTTCCGTAATGTTGTCGAACAACTTCACCAACTAAATACAAATCATGCAGCACGCAGGTTACATGTATTACGTTAGGAAATATATGTTTTAAGGATCGCCCAACACCTAACATCGTTGCCGCACTATCTGTCACAATCATCACAACTTGATCTTGGGCAATTTTAAATTTTTTCAAAGCGTTCATTATCACTTTTTGAATATTTTCCGCGGTACATTGTTGAACACGTTTGCAAGCTAACAAATATCGAGATGCTGTGTTCTCGCTAGATAAAACGCGAGCTATTACATTCACAATACTGTTTTTCTTTATATCGGTCGTCTCATCCACGGTAATCCATACTTTTTTGGAACACAAATCACGTTTACACACATTTTCTAGCATCTCTTTCATTCGCGGCAAATGATTCTGTAATTGTGTTTGTGAGGGTAATGGGTACCTTGGAACGTATTGTCGCCAAAACATTTTAAAAGCTGCTTTTCTCACCAACGACAACGGAAGATTACAAGAGGTAAACATAATTAATAAATGTATGAGGAATAGTGTATAAGGTATTTCAGTTCTTGCATTTCTCATATGCTTAATACCATTGACATGCCTCTGGCAATCAGTTCTGTCCAATGCAACCAAACGAACATTGCATATTAAGCAAAAAACTGCACTACCGTCATATTTTAAATGGGGAAAAAGTGACACATACTTATGTACATTAGTAGCAAATCTATTACGAGGCATTGTTTTCTTAGGTATGTAAATATTAGTTCTATATGAAACGATACAGTAATTATGTACTTGGTATAATACTACTACACACAAAAAACACCAGCTATATTTTCAAAAGCGACACGTAAGTACATAACCTTGACCGTTCGACTAATCTCTGCAACAGCTCAACCGGTATTAAAACGAAATCTCTCTCAGCGCGGTTTAACATGATTTATATTCAAGGTCGACACTACATGCCTGCTTCTCTACAGGTTTAGTTTATTTATGAATTTTTCGTATTCTTATATTAACCCGTAATACCGACCCCTATGCGAGTCCGCAAGTTTAGGTTACTCTAGTGATTAGTATCAAAGTTGATTTTGAATACAATTAATGCATTTACGGGTGGACCTTTGAAAGCGATGCCTTCAATCTAACTGAAAACGAAAGCTCACCTAATAAGTTTTAATTTTCGTTTTTGATGAAACCTGGTCGAATTGTAGAGAAATCCGAAATATTCGACAGGTGTTTTTATAGCCGTACAATTTCATTGACAAGCGGAGTGGACCTGTCCTTTAAAGTCAACGGTTTTTGCGTTTTTCGATAGGAAAAGTCGAGAAGTATCATGTACTCTTGGTGCCGAGAAGTTTTTATGGAAACACTTACATTAAATAAAACACGTTATTGGTTAGGAACAAATATACGTGAAAAAAAAAAAAGAAAAACGGAACAGAACGAAAACCTACGCTACTTGGGCCACTAATATTGTGTAAAGGATCCAACTGCATTTAATAGTGTGAAATTTAAGAACATATGTGCTCTAAATGTCGAAGATATTGACTATAGGTTACCTACATGATTAAGCTCAATTGTGGCTCACTATAGATTTTTTCTTTGTTTTCGAAAAAAACTCTTCACTTATTCAGAACAGTATGTAGAATTTATGTTAGAATAAGAAACTCCTCCATAAGATCTTATGACTTTAGCAATTCTCTATACTTATCAATGAAAGACTTTTATGTTTCACGTTTTATAATTGATAATTACACATTTATATTTGTAACAACTTTGTAAGTCAGTTAATGGCATGGAATTTTAAAATTGAGCATTAGATTATTGAACATTAGTTCTCTGTTATACTCGTGTATGAATAGAATGAATGTAGAATGTGGACATTGTAAAAGGGTAGGTACCTTCTTCATCTCACTCGCTCCATATTCGCATTACGGTAGTGCTGCAATCACCAATCCCTTGACCACTTTCTTGTATGGACAGATCAGTTTCGCGTAGGCCCACAATACGTTTCCTTGCAAATTGGCCTACTTGATAATAATGTGCTCTTTGTCGACGACTTGGCGTTACACAAGTACAATGAATTATTCAAGTCTAAAACCACTTTAGCACGGCAAAGGAATATCACCACCCTTTTAGATTTAATTTCTTGGGAGAGATTGTTTCGTACATAAAACAAATTTCTTGTTATAGATTCAATTTGACTATTTTCCCCAGGCAACATTGATTGTTCTAAATGGAATGAGATTTACTTTTACTATTATTTATTTTAAAACATCAATGAAGTTAGAAATCCAAATATTTTGGGTTAAAACAGACAATTCCAACAAGGTACTGTACAAATGGAGTCGAATAAACATAGGTAATTTGCATTCCCGTTGTTTGATCGCAGGAAAATTCGAGCTTGTTCGACCGGGAAACGACAAGGGCGACCTCTATCGCCGAAGGCAGCGGAACATAAGCGTTCTCCCTCTCAGTCCGTTTTTTGCAACATTTCGCTGCCCTTTATTATCCAATATTTGTCAAATGTCGTAAGTTTCCCATTCATTGCTTCCTATTCAGCAGAAAAGTTTTTTTTCTTTCATTATTTGAAGACAGTCAGTGGCGCAAAGGAAAGGAAAGCAAAGCAGAGGGGAAGACGAAAAGGTCCTTCGATATCACGGCCATCGGGCTTGCCCTTTTTATTTCTGGGAGGAATAGGGAGGGGAAATGGCGTATATGGACGCGCGTAATATATATTTTTCGGGTGAAAAGAGATGTCGGGAGAAATTTTCGTGAAACTTCCGCGTCGCATGGCAAATGATAATTTCGCCCTCTGTTGTGACGATCCTTTCTTCAACTGCTCCTCCTCCACCTCTTTTGTATTGTGCTAACTAAAGGAGACGCTTTCGTATTATTTCCCGGAGAATTGGTCCGTTTAACTGATTTCATTGTGTTGTATTATATTTATGGGCGTGTTATTGTATGAATGGAAGAGGAGATTTTTAGACTGGTCCGCTATAAAAGTCCCAAAACGGATTAATAACATCCTGAATCTAGAATAAACAAAACTTTGAATTGAAGAGTTTGGGAACTTTTGTCACTAACTAAACTGAAAGAATTGGGGGAAAGTATAATTCATTATATTAGGCAATTTCTAATAAAAATCTTGCTTTTTCAAAGATAATAATAATAAATTAGTGCAACAAAAGGTCAGAGGTATTATAGTTATATTCTGCATGATTCCATTACATACTTTAACAGAAAAATATATTACCAGTAACAACTGCTTGCATTCACCATCATCATTCTTCCTATTACCAGCTATCTAGCTTGTTTTAATGCATTTGGCGCACTTGGGTTCCATAAAAGTTTTACATGTAGTAGGCTATCTGGTTATTTTTGTTGGTTACGGATTGTTTTGTCGATATTTTTACTACTGCCATGAAACAAGAGGACTAATATCTATTACAAATAGGTGACAAACGCATTGTAATGTTATAGCAAAACATTGGCTGAACGATACGTTTAGATTATTAAAAACGCGTTGAGAGGAATCTACAACTCAGACTTTGGTGTTGAATTCCAAAAGTGGAAGTCCATCCTACTTAATGTTTGATAGAGAAATAAAATCAAAGTTGGACTAGATGAAACTTCCATTGGAGGATGACAAAATTAAGAAAAAACATTACAGAAGGTTGGAAGTAGATTCTGCTAGAAACTATGGATCTGATAATAAGTGGGAAATGGGCAACGTATGCCAAAAGTTTGGAAACTTACATTACCTGATACAACTAGACAATGGCAGAGTCAGGCGATGGCATATTGACCAATTAAGGTTGATTGGTCAAGGTACCCCAATTAGACTAAAATTTACCTTATCGTCTTGAATGAAACGATTGCCAACCTGATACCACCACCATTTCAGGAAATATTAACCTCAGTGATACCACCTGTGACATTGATGACTTATCTAATTCTACTGACAAGTCTACAACTGCAGTATTTTGATGACAATTGAAAGTACTAAAAATTAAAACCGCCAACGACCTCTATTTGTTCGGCTAATGTACGCTGACGATATTAGGGCATGGATTAAGAATTTATTCTAACTAATATACATTCAACCTATACACAAAATGCCAGCAAAACTAACATTGGAAAAGTAAATGCAAAAGAAATGTGGTAATTGCATAACCGATTTCAATCTGCTCTGAACCCCAACCTATACGCGATGGCATCTAAGACTAATAAAAGAGAACTTGGGAAAATTCTGTGGGTTTGATAAGCCGTCCGGCAATAGTTATTTACGATTACAGCTAATCCGCTCTCACTAATTGCCTGGTATTATACGCTCATTTCGTGGCCGCAGGTTGGGTCGCTCTGGAGGAAAAAAAAATATGCGTGCGTACCTAAATACATGCAGGTATTATTATATTATAACGACCGCGTGTAATTGTAGTAATCGTGTGTGAATTTAAAATTTAATACGGCGGTTATCACGAGCATAAGTATGGAATAGTTAGGGGGCGCAAATGAAGGGGTTCATAAAAGTTCAGTAAGTACAAAGAGTGCTTTTATTTCTCTTGTAACATAATGTCTTCTGTTAGTGGGAACTATGTGGTTCTCAGTAATAATGGCTCACCATTACTTTTAATTATTTACCATCCACATTGGGAAAACTCATATTGTAGATTTTGATAATACGACGTTTAGCAACTTTGTAATTCACTTAATGGCATGGAATTTTTAAAATTCCATAGTAGGTTATTGAACATTAGTTAGCAGCTGATTAATCTCTCCTTGCAAATTTCCGTGCTTGCCAATAATGTCTTTATTAATGATGTTGCATTTCCACACAAGTGCAATGGATTACTAAAGGCTGAAAGCACTTTAACACAGCAAAAAGATGTTACTATATATCTATATACATATCCATTTCATTCTTTTCCTTCACCTAGCAAAAAAAAACGTCAATATTTCCCGGGTGTCCTTCCCTTGACACGACAAAGAATAAGAAGCAAGAAACGTTGATTTCCCGCAAACGTAAGAACGGTGGGGCTCTGATAAACAGGGTTTTTTCACTTCCACGAAATTGAAACGAAGCCGATACTTCATGGAAGGTTTCTTTTCCAGGTTTCCCGTACCAACAATATATACCCGTCGTTCTTAGCTGAGATCCCTTCAAATTCTCACAAATGCAACAGCTTCTATGCAAATAAAATCTACGGCCTCGAGCGAAGAGACGAACCTTTTCAACTATTTATCCAGGTTGAGGTGAATCCTTACGAAACGTAGACGCTAAATATGTGCATGTTTGAACGAGTTGTATTTAGAATACGAAGGAAAACGGGACGGGTAGAATAAGGGAATAAGGTTGGGTTGGATCGTCGTGGTTAATGCAATCGTTAAAGCGAAATGGAGTGAGTATAAAGAAAGAAGGAATTGAATACACTTGTGCTTGATGATGGAAAAGAAAAAAGAATGGGAAACTTTTTGCCTTTATGTTTGAATACCTTTGCCATTTAGAAATCCACGATGTTATTTTTTCAGGAATATAATATGGCAATAACAACTAACATTTCTACTATTTTCGAAACGATGTAAAGCTCAGAAATTGAGAATGGTCACACCTTTACCATTACCATAGCCATGCACAGAGCAAGTTTGCGGCATATTATTAAACCATATGCCGCAAACTGTCATCTACCAAGAAATTTCGTACAATAGAGACTACAACAAAATGAATAACCATTCGAATAGCAGGGTGGAGCAAACGTCTTTTCATTTTTTTGGATCGGTAGACTTTCGATTTAAGAAACTGTCAAAAATAAAAGTAAAATAATTGTCATTATTAATGCTATATTAAACGCGATATTTCTATTCCTAGTGCACTTGTGTATAGGAGAAAATTTGTAGCTACGTGATTGGTCCTTTCTTCGATAAACTTCGTAAAACGAACCAGACGTATCTGCTTTAAATTTAAACTGAGCGACATAAACATTGAGTGAAAAATAAAATAATATACCTTCTTATGGCGCAGAAACCAAATAATAAGTGCGAAAATGGTATTATTAAATTCATTAAAACAGTATATTAATTTCTGATGAAAGAAAATGAAGTTTTATTGTTTCAAACATTTCTGCATGTGATGCGTATTTCCTTCCTTAATTATTTTATTTTAACATTTAGATATTAAACATATTTCCGAATACATACGAAATACTTGTAATTGGATATAATGAAGATAATGAAGGTTTTTCTATAGAATTAAGGATAAAAATTATGAATAATGATGAAGCTGCCATTGTGGAAAAGTGATTTTGAAAAGAAAACCAACACAACATATAAAATTGATTCCACCTTCACAGAAAATTAAAAGAAAACTATTTTCGAGGTATGATTTTGACTCTTTAGCGATAACCGCTCTTCGTACCTTTGGAAAATACTCTGGTTTACCAATAAAAAGGCAAAGAATTGGTGTACAACTAACAGCTGTAACTCACAGGACGTCCGCTTTAGGAGGAAGCTGCATTTGTAAATTAATACCTTGATTTATTTTAAAAGCTGTTTTTTAAACACAACTTTCAGGCTTTTACAGTATAAGTTATGGATTGGCACTAATCGTTCTTTTTGCAACTATCTACACCCTTTTACATATTACACATTAGTTTAACACGAAAGATATAGCAACAAATATATTCGGGTGTATTCAGAACACATTAGGGATCGAACAAAAAGTGCAGCGGGTTACTACTATTATGACAATGAATTCAGTAATATATTAATGTATAGAAACTACACAGATCATAAATAACACATAGTAATAGTTAGGTACAATAATAAGAATTAATAATAATTAACACCAATAATTAATAACGATAATTCTAAGACGCTGCATTACAACTGTTATTAAATTATAATTTTTTTCATGTAGCCAAGATGTCCATCACGAAATTATAAAATAAACATAAGTTTCCAATACAAAAACCTGTGTACAGGACAAGCATAAATATTTTTGTAATTATATACAAGATAATTAACTATACATAATGTTTCTTTTACATACACATTTATTTTGAATTGCCGCCAGTAACAAACGCACCAATTACGGCATCCTCATACAAAAGTGCACTAGGGATAGAAATGTCGCATATTAAACACCATTACATGTATGGATGACAGTATCTAATTGAACATATTCTAATAACTGAAAAAGTCGAAATTAATTGCTATATCGACCTCTACAAAAGTGATCAATGAGCAATGCCTCACGTTCTGCGAGGGTAGCAGGGATCGACTAGTGGTTATCACACCAATGGAAATACACAATAATGATGCCCCCAGAGGGCATCAGCAGAGGATTTTAAACCACAGGAGAGGACAAAACGAGCAAGAACGGAAGAGAACATCCTGCATGTTAGAAATGCAATTGAAGAATATTCCAGTGAATCCTTACACCACTTATAGCAACAAGTAGGAATTTCTCATGAGTCCGTGCAAGCAATATCAAAAAAAGGCTTGCATTATCATCCTTACAAGTGGCAAAAACCTCCTTCTAAATGACCATAACTCACGTTTACAGTTTTGCCGTTGGATTTTGGAAGGGGAACAAAACTTTATTAACAACATGGTTATGAGCGACGAGCCCCATTTCCAAGTCAATGACGAAAGGAATAAGCAAAATTTGCGATATGGGTCTGTTGAAAATCCACGCATTGTACTCGAGAAATCACAGTACTCTCAAAAGGTATTGGTGCGGTATTTGCTCAGCTGGAATCCTGGGCCCATATCTTTTTGAGGATGAAAGAGGAAACGCAATTTCTGTTACTAGTGAAAGGTAGATGGAAATGTTACAGGCATTTTAGCGTCAACTTCGGCTACCAATAGACACTGCTTGCTATCAATAGGACGGCGCAAGGCCTCGTGTGTCTAACTTATCAATGGAAGTCCTGCGTGAGATGTTTCCAGGTCGACTGGTATTTCAGCGTGGAGATCAGTCTTGGCCGGCACGGTCTTGTAATTTGTCGGCTCCCGATTATTTTCTGCAGGGCTATATTAAATCAAAAGTGTACCAAAACAAACCGGAAAATCTGGAAGATTTAAAAAATAACATTAGGCAAGTTATTGCAACGTGTCGGCGTACAATGAGTTCATTACTGAAACGTGCTCAAATATGCATTGATCGCAACGGAGGGCTTCTGATCAATGTGATATTTAAATATTAGGATCAAGAAAATAAAATTTAAACAATTATTCATTGATTCTACATAAATAGAAATTTGAAAACTGTTTCCACATACGTGAAATTAATGATTCAAATTGGGTCACTCCTAATTTGACACCTTATAATTTACCTTAAATATAATTCTTCTGAAATCAACTACCGCCCCATGTAATTTACTCAGCCTTATTCCCATTGTCTATGCTAGAATTTTATGCACCACTTCCTTAGTGATTTTCAACTTTTTCCTGTAAATTAAAGGTAACATAGTTCCCGTAATCTCAAATTCTTAGCTCGATTAAAATACGCCCCAAGTTAAAAAGTGTAAGTTATTCAATTTAAGAAATAGATGGTGTTAGTTTTATATTCCTGTTATAGATTTGCATAAAGGCGACTTTTAATAATCTTCACAACAATTTCCTACAAGATCAACAGCTCACATAAGCATAACATCGACCTTAGACGAAGCTTAACTATACATATGTATATGTATGCAGAAGTTTGAGGCGCTCCATGGAATAATATGAGAAGATTCGGGACAGCGGCAACGCCAGCTAACATAATCGCAGACACGTACACAACTGAAAAGTCCACATTCACATGTATACGGGTCCGATGAACAGAGAAAACAGCTATAGAAGCCTGTTGGAGGTCGGAAAAAGCAAGGGTGCAAGAAGAGGATGAAGTATATGTGTATGGATATATATAGAAGAGGTAATATTCCATCTTAATGACGCCGGATCGTAGCGCCCGGATTATAACATTTAAATAATTCATACGCCGCTCAGCTCGACTTGACTACACGAGCAACGGGAAAGAGAATATCGGGCGCTGGCTGGAGGAAAATTACCTCAAATAGTCCAAAGCCGTAGTAGTCGTCTAGCGCGTCGTGTAATGGTGGTACGGCGGGAAGGAGCGGACGGTTATGAAGCAAGGAGAAGCAAGGAGTTCTCACTAAATTAGTGTTTGCATAAGGCGCGTAATGAGGATTGAAGCGGTACGAAATTTTGTTTGTTTCACGTCAAACGAGAACCAAGCTTGCGACACTATGAATAGAGCCGTACCAGCGATGAAATTTATTTCATTGAGTCGAAGAAATATATTGTAATGTTATAATTTACAACATCGAACGGAGCTGTCATTAGCGGCACGTATAATGAGTTCAGTATATCCACTCGTTCAACGTCAGAATCCCTCTGGCGGCTGCGAGCTCCTTCTCAGTAGTTCCAACTCATTTTATGGCCTCCTATCGCTGAAGCGGGGGGTACTAGAAGATTATTTTAAGTCCAGTCAACGGCGATCATGGTGGAACGGATCTTCTGTTCATTTTCTTCATATCCTAGGCCTTCAATTTTAATAGAATATTTTCCTACAACAATTAACAGCATAAATACAGTTGAATCTTTAGCATATTAAATATCGTTCGTCAAGTAAATGTCTTGTTTGTAAGTAAATCTTAATGTTGCACAGTTGTTGGTAGTGTTAGATGTTATAATGTAGCATAGATTCAGTCTTCCAGCTGCGTCCCTGCATGGCAGGCATTATGCTACTTTAAAAAAATAAGAGTATTTGATTCAAAATGTATTATCAAATTATATTTCGAAAGCTATAGTTATCCAAAATTAGCCGCGATTAAACAATCACTATCGCGAATGAAATAAAAGAGTGAAGGGACGCTAATCAAATTCTCACATTTAACCAAAATATTTATACAGGTAACACGTGTTTGGCTATGTGTTCCCATTTTCTGTGTTCAGCGTTTAAATTCTGCCATAAATACGACGTAAAAATAAAGTTTGGTGGTTTAAAAATACGCAGGATTCGAGCACGTAACATATAAACATAGAGTTTATATTGGAACGTCACAATTCCAGGTTAGTTTTCTCTTTTCAAGTTTTAATACTCGTAAAATTGATATCTAGTTTAATTTAAATTGCGAAAAGAGTGACTAGGAACACTAGGACCTACAAACCGTACAATCAATTAACTACTTTCGATTTTTTTAACTTGTTCCACATGTTAACATATTTCACTCATTCAAACAGTTGCTAAACAAGCGATAGTTCAATTGGGATGCACTATACCAGCAGGGAATCTATGGATTAGTGCATCAGTGGTAGTCACGACCTAATTTTAACACAGATCTACATCAATTTATTGAATAGAAATGATTTTACAACCTACATGTGATTGCTCAATTTTCCCAGAATTTCCAAATATAATTTTGTTCAAAATTGTGAATTTGGTCGTCTTTTTACATTTTTATCCATGCTCTATTTTAAAACGAACGATCCACCAGTGGCAATTAATAGCCAGGTTCTTGCGCGCAAATAGTGAATTTTTCACGTGAGAAAACGACACAGAACCAATTCATCATAAAATTCATCACCGTTGTTTAGCGTTGCCAATAAATTCACTTCGAAAATAAATAACTTTCGTTAAAAATAAAATAGACGATCAAAAAAAAGACAGAGCACGTATTTAGATGTACTAACATACTTAACGAGTTTTACATTTCTACACGTTTGCCAGTCTGCCAAACAGCTGTGGCGTCCTAGAGAGATAAAAAATTCAAAACAAGATTTACGTCGCAATTATGTAATTTATTTACATGACGGCTTATGTAGATGTGTGGATGGAAGGCCGGAATTAATACAAACGTACATATGCTCTGGCACATTTACTTAATCTACTGGTGTAATAGAGCTGACCCCACATTTTTCTTCTGCCAACACGTCGCTACCGTTTCGTCTTTATTAAGCAAATTAACTGATAATTCGCCTTTTAATTTGGTGCGAAGTTATTTTAGCTAGAGTGACACCTACACAATTCGTAAAACACAAACATAATGTTTGAATTAAGATTTTCAAGGAGTAAGTACTCAAAACAAACGTATGATATCGAATTTTTGTTCAGTAACACATTGCAAAATGAAAAACAAATTCGACTTTTGACGATTGGAAAAAAATTATTTTCAGTGGCGAGTCTAAATGTGATGATGATGATGAATAATCGAAAACAGATGATTCGAAATAAAGAGGGGCTTTTCATAAAGACTATCTCAAAAGGACTGTTAAATTTGCAAAAGGGTAAACGATATGGGGTTCTATGTCTATTAGTGATCTAGGCCAATTGGAATTGATTCAAGATAAGATCAATACTGCAAAGTATCAACAAGTATTTACGGACAGTATATTGCCCAGTACTGAAAATATCTACGGAAAAGACGTCGACTTTATTTTCTTTCTCGCTTCGTGTCATACCGCGCGTTCAACCAAACAATGGTTTGCTCAACAAAATATAAAACTTTTGTCTTGGCCCTCAACCCTCAGGTAGCATGAACTTAAATTTCATCGAAGATGTATGGCAGGAAATGGAAAAATACCAAAGAAATCCACAAAGAACTGATTTATTTATTTATTTATTATAATAATGATAAAGACCAACAGGTAAATTCCCACAATGGTCAAAAGAGAAGTACATGCATACAGTATTTGAGAGATATGCTCTTAATAACTAATAATACAAAAAAAAAACCTAAAAGTAATTAATGTTACAAATTCAATAATTTTATTCGTGTAACAAATCGTGTGTACGTTAAATTGAAAATATCTATGTTAACTGGAAGTGCATTAAGTTATTTTGCTGCTAAATTCAATGGATTATTATAACCATAGGACGTACGATGAAACTCGAGAACAAACAAATCATCGTTCCTAGTGTTCACCATAGGAATTCGGAAAGAAAAGTAGGAGAGCAATTCAGAACAATCCAAATTACAATATATATATACACTTGTAACCCAATTTCAACAAACAGATCTTACGTCTACACGACAATGGAGACAAATTCAGCATCGACAGTCGCTCAGGATAAGAGTACAGGTTTTTATCAATAAGTTTAAATAAAACAAAATTAACGAATTTTCGCTGCACTCTTTCGATCTTATCCGACTGAAATGTTGTGTGGGGGCTCCAAACAGTAGAACAGTACTCAAGGATGAGCCGCACTAAGCTATGAAAGAGAGAAATTATTCCAATAATGTTTGTGAAATCACTGGTTTAACGTTTAAGCAGTTAGATAATGCACATAGTTTATCAAATACTTCGTCTGAACTTACATTTATATTGTGGATTACATTAGCATTATGATAATTAAAGCGTGACAAACGGTTGCACCCGCTGTACATACAAGGAATCGAGTGGACGTTCGGTTATTATCCGTTGATCGGTGTGCGTGTAACCGACCAATCGATAATAACCGAACGTCCACTCAATTCCTTGTATGTACATAGTAAACACAGCGGGTGCAACCGTTTGTCACGCTTTAATGATAATCCATTAAGTTAAAATTAGAGGTATGATTAGAATAGCTGCAATATACAGATTTAGTAGTAATCAGTAAAGCTGGCCACGAGCGGTACCGCGCAGTAGCGTAGAGTCGACCAGGCCTCGCGTTCCAATAGAGTTATTCTGCTAATAGAGATGTTTGCTGCCGCAAATAATTTCGCTCATCTTTTAAATAAAAATTAAATAACACGTGCTCAAACACTTACCATTTTAAGAGTCCTCCGTGAAATCACAAAGTGGATAATGTCTGTTAAATATCTGCAACATTAGATATGTTTCAACTGTTGTTTCGGCAAAACTAGTACGGCATGAGGAAAAAATGCGTTTATATGTAGAGAACGAACGTTTTACATCTAGTGACGTAATATTTGCGTAAGTAAAATAATCTTTCAAATAACTTAACGATTCTGTTGACGCACCTTCACAAATGTGTCTTAATGCGCCAAAATCAGAATTTTTCTCAAGAACACTTTCAAATTTTTCTAGAACAGAAACATTCTTTGCGTCTTCAATCGCGCATAGCTGTGCGTGAACATGTTGCACTATTTGTAGAGATTCTTCTAACGGCACCGGAGGATTTTGTAATTTTTCTATTGCATCTGCTAGCCCGAAGTAATTGTCGGGAATTCGGGAATGATTTTTAAATCCATTTTAACCTGACTATCTTGAAATTTCGACTGGCTTTTCTGGATAGCAGCAGCTTCCTTTGTATCGAATTGTAAAACCACGTTCTTAATATTGTCAAAATATTTATGATAATAAAACGCGGCCTGCAACCATGTTCCCCAACGAGTTAGAATAGGTTCTGGTGGCTCTGGTATACGGGGGCACAGTCTGTGAAATTCGCGAATACGTTTCGGTGATTTGACAAATACGGCTTTGGTATGCGCTATTAAAGCGTCTACCTCAGGATAACATTTTCTGATACTATCCGCCACAAGATTGAGAGCATGAATTTTACACGTAATGTGTAACAAATTAGCAGAATGCTTTTTAAGAGACCGACCTACAGAAAGCATGATTGCAGCATCGTCACTCACTAACAGCAAGAGTTGGTTTGTTGAAAGTTCAAACTTGTCCAATGTATTTAACACTAACTTTGAAATTACTTCGGCAGTACACTGTTGTATTGTATGAGGTTCCAATTTGCGTGCCATTACATTAAGAACAGAATGTTTCTTTCGATCTGTTGTTTCGTCCACACATAACCACAATTTTTGATCTTTCAACTCCGATTTTATTTTTTGTTCAATATGTTCGCGCGCAGATGGCACAATTCTTCGTAACGATGTTCGACTTGGTAATTTGCACTCCGAATAGTTATTCCAAAAGCAGATAAATGGTTCCTTGTCTAGTAAATTAAACGGTATATTACATGCGATAAACGTAACGCAATTTCTTTTTGAGACATGCTTTTTACTATTTACGTGTCGTAGATAATGTTGTCTGGACCAACGCATTAACGGGATTTTACAGATTACACATTTAATTTTAGCACCTTCATATATTAAGTCTGGAATTTCTGCAATAAATTTTCGAAGTTTGTCCGACCGCGGTCGTTTTGCTGACGAAATCATAATTTTTCTAGGACAGATAAACAATTGCGCAAATGACCGGCAGCGAAAATGTCCATACTGCTCCGCAGACGAAGTAATATTACCGTTCCTCTCGGTCCGAACTGATTCTACGCCGATGCGCGGTACCGCTCGTGGCCAGCGTTAGTAATCAGCAAGCATATTAAATATAGTGTCTACATTCATCGAAGAATTATCTTTGTAAGACATTACTCTCGGCAACCCCTTGGTTTTTCGTTTAGAATTTATAAAATTTGAGTTAATGTTCATATTATTTTGAGTAAAAGAAAGATAGCGTTTATAATCGCTGGCGATATTGGCTTTAGATATAGATCTCAAATTTTTGTATGAATTGTAAAGTGATGTATTAGTGTGGTTTAATCTGCATTTATTAAACATAATATGATTTAAAAGACTAATTAAGACAAATCTGGGACACGTTAACTTCTAACTTTTGTAACAAGCTTGTAAAAGGTATACCCGACACGTATTCGAGCAGTTATCAAGTCAAAAGGAGACATGGCGAGATACTAGGGTTATTAGTTTTTAGTTAATATGTAATCTAACAGGTAGAATTCCAATATTTTTGAAACATCCTAAGCTAGAACTTCCTTATTACTAGTGGCCTTGGCATTTCTGTTCCCGAATTATCAACACACACTATTATACGTTCTTTCGAATCGTTCTCTCCAAAACACTTTTTGCCTCGGAATTTATGGTTTGAGTCTGTAAAATAACCCTGTTTAATTTGCATTAAAGATATTGTATGGGGAGCAACCGTAACCAAGCGATGGCCAGACATCTGCAAGCCATTGGTCGGTGAACAACACCGGATTCGCCACTTATTTTAGCGAACACTATTGTATGCCGTTTTTTAAATTTATTTAACTATCCACTACTGCACTTAAATTCATCGCCACTTAATTTTCCACATTTTTCGGCTTGAATTTGCCCCACTCATCGGAATGTTATTTACTCTGTCCTGTTGAAACCATTTAAATTTAAGTAATATTGTATCCACTTTTGGATGTAACGAATTACACATTTTCATGCAATTCGAGCGATTTTCCCATATATTTGATACTGCTGACTTATTTAAATTTAAAGTCTTACACACAATGCATACTTTGGGACTTACAAATTTCAATTGTTTGAATAATTTTTAGTTTTTCATATAATGAAAATGATTTGAGACATTTGGACTGCTTCTCCATTTTATCTGGATGTATATAAAATGGGAATGGCACATTGTTTGATGAAAAGCGCGTACACAACTGATAGTAACAGTTCAAATGTTCCGAATTTCAATATAAACAACTTTTTCTATTGTACATATTTAGAGAAATTGCAAACACCCAGAACACTTCGCTTGTAGTCGAATTGTTGCGAATTTGTAGTCATTATAATCAAAAGTCCATTACAAACTAGTCTATTAAAAAAGAATTAAAATACATTAGTTTAAATAGGATTTAAATCGGGACAAACTTTTTCCATTATATCCGGATTTCCATTATATTATACGAGGCTATTACAAGCGGATTATGTTGTATTTAGTCGTTTATAACTAACTTGGGCAAATTATGCGGTAACAGCCAGAGGCGTGGCGAGCGCATAGAAGTTTACGCATAAAATAAAAGGTAAGAAATAAATTATAAAACGTGCTGAGACACTTACCGTTTTAAAGGTCTTCCGTGAAATCACAAACTGAGTAACATCTGTTAAATATTTGAATCATTAGATATGTTTCCACAACTGTTTCAGTTAAGTGAGTACGACGTGCGGAATAAATGTTTTTCAATGCCGAAAACGACCGTTCGACATCTAGCGATGTTATATTTGCATATTTAAAATAATCTTTGAAACAACTTAATGCATCTTCACACGTACCTTCGTAAATTTGTCTTAATATAAGAAAATCGGAGTCTTTCTCTAAAACACTTTCAAATTTTCGTATTACACACCAATTTGTTTCGCCTTCTTCAGCGCATAACTGTGCGTGAACATCATTCACAATTTGAACAGAATCCACTAGCGACATTGAAACGTTTTGTAGTTTTTCTATTCCCTCCGCTAGTCCGAAATAATTGTTGTGAATAGTTTGCGAATCTCTCTTAACCTGACTATCTTGAAATATTTCCTGGCTTCTCTTGATTGCTGCAGCTTCTGTTGGATTGAATTTTAAAACTACCTTCTTTAATTGATCAAAATATTTGTTATAGTAAAACGCAGCCTGCAACCATGTTCCCCAACGTGTAACAATCGGCTGTGGTGGTTCAGATAAATCAGGACACAGTTTGTGAAATAGTCGGGTACGTTTCGGGGACTTTAGAAACGCTGCCTTTGTACTAGCAATCAATGCATTTACTAGTGGAAAACATGTAGGAATCGTTTGTGCCGCAAGATTTAGGGTATGGATTTTACACGTTACATGTAAGAAGTTACCACTGTGTTCTTTAAGAGAACGGCCCAAAGAACACATGTTTGCGGCACCATCACTCTTAAACATTTAAAGTTGCTTAGTTGAAACTTCAAATTTGTTCAATGAGTTCAACACCACCTTTAAAATCTCATCGGCAGTACAATTTATAACTCTTTTGGAAGCAAGTAAGGAGGATGACGGTCGATGTGGTTCCATTGTACGTACCATTACATTAACCACAGAATGTTTTTGACGATCTGTTGTTTCGTCCACACACAACCACAGTCTTTTATCTTCCAATTCCGTTTTCATTCTTTCTTCTATATGTTCACGAGCAAATGGCACTACATTTCCTATCGATGTCCGACTAGGTAATTTACAGTCCGCATATTTATTCTAGAAGGAGGCAAATGCTTCTTTGTCTAGTAAACGAGACGATAGATTACATAAAATAAGAATAACACATAAATCAAATGTAAATTTTTCTTGGTCTCGTATGCCACTTTTTGCAGAAGAATGCTGTTTGCTTTCGATGTGACGTTGACAATGGCTTCTGGACCAACACATTAAAGGGATTTTACAAACTAGACATTGAATTTTAGCGCCATCAAAAATTAAGTCCGGCATGTCCACTATAAAGTTTTTAACTGTGTCTGTCATTGGTCGTTTTCGCGACGTACCTAACTGCGACATTTTTAAAGCAAACATAACCGTACAATTACGAAATAAGTTACGACGGCCTACATATACACAGAACTACTCGGATACAGCATCGATTTAGTACTGACGCTGTGAACGCGTAAAATAAATAATCACCGACTCCGCACCACATATCTACGACACTGACTGTTACCGCTGTTTGCCCAGACTATCTATAACTGTTACAACAACCGAGATATAACAAACTCTTAAAAAGAACGAAAATTACCTTATAGCTTCGACTCCAATAGCAGAAGTTATGACATTACTTCCTCGAAAAAAGAACGCGAAACGCCCTTGTTAGATTTTGATATTTCTTATCTAAGCTACTCTATAAAATATTGAATTAAATAGGATATCCTGCTTCTGGTCATTTTGTCGCTAACTGCCCCCATGAAGGTAATTCGAAAAATCCAAAACGTCATTCGGACTAATACTCTTGCACAGCCGACACATTCAGTGTCAGACCAATATCGCAAATTACATTCGCCACCGAAACGTCACGTCACACCAGCGCCACCGCCGGCCCAAAATGGCACGACAATAACAGTAACAATAATCATATCAGACCGTGGCCGGCGAGGAACGCGGCCAAATCGACGTCAAATTTTACGGCTTCGGGCGGGTTTTGGGACGTGCCCAACGTGATGCAGCGGTCGGCAGATTCGGGATATTCGAATGCCATGCATTTACATGCGCAATTGGCGAAACTTGTAATTGCTTTGTGATATTGCACCTCCACATACGAAATTCCTACTGTCTATGGCTACAGAAGTACATTTATTCAGTCTGCTGTTAGTGATGGTGGTTTACTAATCGAGTAAGGTTTGAATCGCAGTTAACTGTATGTGTATATATGCTGCAAAGAAGGTACTAAAGGTTGAGATTGAAATTTAGACTGTTCTATACTACATGAAGTCAAATTCTATTAATAGTAAGTTTAAATAAAATATCCCAAGTTTAATTAATTTGCTGTTTTCCGTATTTTTCTTTTTGTGGAACGTAGCCATGTGTACTCATTAACTCTACAACTTCCAAGTAGTTGTCCTGCTAGATCGATAAACGGATACTGCCAGTAGAATATTGTTTTTCAGATTTAAATTTATCCGTTGGTTTTTTGAAGTATCTTTATGTATCCCGCTTAAATATTCTTTCCGGAAAATTCCCATACTGTACACGGAAATTTTGTCAACAGTTCCTGGGTTTGACGAGAGACGTGGGGCCGAGCGTTGTCGTGAAGAAGCGTCACACCTGCAGTCAGTCTTCCTCCCCGGCGGTTCTGGATCGCCCGTCTGAGTTTAGTCAGTGTATCGCAATATCTGTTTGAGTTTATTGTCGTCCGAGAAGGCAAAAAGTCGGCCAGCAATAGCCCTTTCCTGTCCCAAAAGACGGTTGCTATGACTTTGCCAGCAGATTGCGTTTGTTTAAACTTCTTTGGCTTCGGCGAAGTCGAGTGGCGCCATTCGCATGATTGTTGCTTGTTTTCGGGAGTGAAATGAAACACACACGTTTCGTCGCCCGTAACAATGGAGTCCAAAAGTTCCTCCTTGTTGTCTTGACATTGTTGAAGAAACGCCTGGGCACACTTGTAGCGTTTCTGCTTATGGTCTTCCGTGAGCATTCGCGGTACCCACCGGGCGCACACCTTGCGGTAGCCCAGTTTTTCGGTCAAAATCTTTTCAATTGTGGTGTTGGAAATCTGAGGAATCCGAAGAGCGAGTTGACGAATGGTGACCTTCCGATCTTCAAGCAGTGTGCTTTCGACCTTTTCAACGATTTCCTCTGAAACTGATGATCTTCCGCTCCGCTCTTCATCGTGAATTTCCGTCCGACCTCTAGTGAATTTTCTACACCATTTGCGGACGTGTTGAACAACTATACACTTTTCTCCATAAACTTCGGTTAATTAACGATGAATGTCTATAGGTGAAACCCCTTTCGCGTTTAAAAAACGTATCACAACGCGAATTTATCACCTGGCGGTAGCGGCGATCGGGAATTCCATCTCGGACGGCTGCGTAGTCAACACTGAACGGCGTAGCGAGACGGGAGTGCTACGTATATAGAGTGGGAGAGCTGCTGCACACGCCAATGTTGTCGGATTTCGCCTAACACGTCTTATTGCTGCTGTAGGGCTTTAGGAGCCTTATTTTACCATCATCCCTCGTACGTATATTTATTTTTAAACGTGGTAGGCTTCCTTTTGAATATTGGTATTAAACACTTCATTCAACACAATTCCTGAAACAACATGGTCCTCGACAGTTTCTCTATTGTCCATTTATACGCCTAAGCCTCTTTTTGAGAATAAGAAACAGAAAATAGTTGCGGGCTGCCAAATTATCAACAGCAGCTTTTGCAAGTTTTGTTTTATGCGTTGCTGCATGTAATTACACATATCAACGAAACATCTTATGTTAGTATTCCACGTTTCATCTTATTAAGGTGTACAGAATACTTTCCTTTTTTTGCACTACGGTCCTTCATACAATCAATTAGAAAACTTCTCTGGGAGTTTCAAAATAAGTTTGCCACTATTTTTACTGTAGAAGAGATGACTTCAGATATATTGAGAGCTCTGGAGCTCTTGATATGCATCTATATCGACTCTTGCTTCGAGAGTTGATAATTAAGTCTGGTTCACTTCCACAAGGTGCCAAACATTGTTCACATGTCTCTATCCGAATACAATTTTGGAATGACAAAAGCAGTAGTATGTGAAATGGCGAAAGTATTGGCGGGGCCCACATTATACTAACCTTCCAAGATTATGTAGATTTCCGAAAACCGTGGTGTTTGACACAAAGTTGCTATTTCAAACTAGTTATTCAGCTCCTTCAACATCCTTTGCATGATCCTCGACAATATTTAAGCAGTCTAGATCACATCTTCAAAAATAGTTTTAGTGTTTTCTGTTGTTTTGTAACGAATCTAGCAATGTCTTTTCATTCCATTCACAACAATTGAAGATGTTTCTAGCATCTGATACTAACTAACTTTTGCTGTGTCTACTTTATTTTGAAAGCAGTTGCCAACAAATCTTACATATATCATACACTAAATTCTTCCCTAACTTTACACCCTTACACCCCAGCATTAGTCGTTACCCTTTCTAACTAGCTCCACACAATATCATGTAAAGATCATCCTCACAATTTGACGATGGTAATGATGCGAATCTCATAGACAGTTCGGCTACATTATAACTCGCCGTAACATCAAATACAATGTCTTTAAATCTATCGGAGCGGCCATGAAAACTGAAATATGTTTACTCGCCAACAAACTAAACCATAAACAGTTAATGGATAATAAAAGGGGGTAAATATCTCGCAGTCCGGGTAGATCCTGGCATAGAGATGATAGAACCCACACATACATACCACAAAGTTGTGTGTTATAGAAAGTTAAATTCACCGCTTATTTCATGCAAATAAATTTTATAACGTTGAGGTAATATTTTCTGTCGATTTTAACTTCACGGGATAAAGTTGTTGCGCCAAAGTTTACTTTACATGAAGCAGTTCGATCGGACTGGAATGGTGTTAGGAAGATCATTAATTTTCGGAATATTTTAATATCTGTAAAACAATTTTGTTTGCTGTTAAATATTTTATGAACAGTGATACGTTTTTGCACTAATTTTTTATTTCCTTGCTCTAATTTGCTCCTCAAAATTATTTCACTAAATTTATGGTTACTTAATTTTGTTAGAATTTTCTATACCTTATCCATTACTTTTTCTCTCAAACGTTGTTGCAATTCATCTTTCAAATCATTTAAAAATGGTTTCTAAATGTTAATCAAATAATTTGCACTATTAAAAGGGTATATTTAAAAGCGCCACGTACAAAGAAAAGTGAGAAACACTTCCATTTCATTCTGATAATACGCAAAAGATCACTAAATCGATACTTTAGATGGGTAGTGATTCGAAATGCAATAAAACGCTATTAGAAATACACCTTTCGTACCCTAACCGTAGATTATAAAGATGCGAAGCTCTCTTGCGGCCCCTTTGATCTTTGTGGTTCAAGTTTTATGACCTTGAAGAAAAAGCGCCATGTTGTTAGTGGTGTACGTGCGCGCAATTCAAGTTTACAATAAACATATGCAGTACATACGTGCAGTAAGTAGAAAATTGATTAAGCAACTTGAACGAAGAAAGTAGGTAAATACAACAAAAATGAGTGTATCATTTTAATAAATAGCTGTTTATTATATCGATGAACACATTTCCGTATATACATTATATACAATAAACGGATTTATTGATATAATGAATACATACTTCCAGGCAAACTGAAGTCACCGTATAATTCAGCCAATTATTTTATATCTCGTGATAGATGATATTTCTCAGGAATACATTCGTAAACGTTCAGTTTGCAGTTGTCGTAAACACCATCGCGGGTTCTTATTACTTATTTTGTGAAGGTAAAACCGCAAAACTACGTCACGTACGCTACGCGAAACGCTAACTGTTCAAAAACCTTATTTAGCGAATTACTTCCGCTAGGTTCGGTTTACGAACCGCTTACTGTTTATGACACTGATACTCCGACGACATAATAACGTATACATGCAGAAATAAAACAGTAAATTGAGCCTCCAAACGCGCGCGTACACCGTATACAAGCTATAACACAACCAAATTACGTACACACAACTAGTAGCATTTAATTTGAAACAGACTTGTATATCACGAAAAGGATGCATTTTAGGGAAAACATGTCAAATAATATTTTGGTGTAGAATGGGAAAATTAACTAGTGACATCAGATATTGAGGTCCGCCATATTTCCAACTTCTCATAGTCAACTTTGGTTTTTAAAACAGCAACCAATGTTTTTGGAATACTGGGAGGAGTAACTCAAGAAGAAACTAACTCACAGTGGAAGGACCTACTGTAATGTTATAAAATTTATGAAATTATTTTGTAGGTCCGGGAGTGTCACACAGACACTCTGTCGGCAGTTTAAAAAAAGTAAACTGCAAATAATAACGCCTTCAAAAATTAAATTAATAGAATAAAAACGCTAATCCCAAATTTTACGTTTACGCGCCCTCTCTCTGGCAACGCGTCACGTAACAGAACCCTGCGTTCTTTTGGATGATGGAACGTGAATTAATCTCGTACTTGAAAATGTGTTTTTAGTTTTTCTCTGCAAGGCAAAATAATGGTGCTAGAGGTAAAAGAAAAAAATTAGCTATTGTCGTTTTTAAACAAATTTCCAAATTTAGTGCAAATCAGCCTGTATACAGGCTTTTACTTTACTTACTTGGAGAATAATAGAGAGAAATTAGAGGAGTGTACAGTGGTCGAAGGCATTCCCGAATATTGGTCTATTACGTAATCTACTAAAGTTTTGAAATGTCATTCGCAATCATCCGGTGCACAACAATAACACTGGATAACAAATTTTAGTTTATTTGTTGTATCTTGTTTGAAAAGTGCATTTTTTTGTTAATTTTGGGGCGCTGGATACAAAAATGACAATGAAATTAAAAACTTAGTTTTCAAGAAGAAGTTTTTTTATTTTATTTTTAACAAAATAATAAAAAAATAGATATTTTTACACTTTTAGAGTCACTAAATACGCCGTCTTTTTGCTATTCTTTTGTGAATTGTTTCTGGAGCACCTCTAGCAAGAGTCCAACAGTAGTCGGCAAGCATGGAAGCATTCCAATTTCCCTGGTACCTTTTCTCCATTGTTGATATATCCTGATGGAAGCTTTCGCCGTGCTCATCACTTACAGCTCCGCAGTTTCCAGGAAAAAAGTCCAGGTGTGAGTGTAGGAAATGGATCTTTAGAGACATATTGCAACCTACTTTTTGATACGATGACAGCATATTTTCAATAAGAGTAACGTAATTGTCAGCTTTTTTATTTCCCAAGAAATAATTGACCACGAGGCGAAAGTCATTCCAAGCATTTTTTTCAATATCTGTTAAAGTGCTGTCAAAATGTTCGTCTTTCAGAATATTTCGAATCTGTGACCCAACAAAAATACCTTCTTTAATTTTTGCTTCTCTTAGCCTTGGGAATTTCTGACGCAGGTACTGAAAAGCTGGCCCATCTCTATTCAGTGCCTTAACAAAGTTTTTCATTAGGCCGAATTTGATGTGCAGTGGTGGCAACAAAATCTTTTTGGAGTCTACCAATGGCATATGTTGTACATTCCTTTGACCTGGCTCTAATGATTGTCGAACAGGCCAGTCTTGTTTTTGTAATGAAATGCCTTTGCCCGACTCTCCCATTCACATAAAAAAACAGCAAAATTTGGTATAGCCTAGCTGCAACCCAAGTAAAAGCGCAACAACCTTTAAGTCACCACAGATCTGCCATTGGTGCTCATCGTATTTTATGCTTGTCAATAGATACTTCATATTATCATATGATTCTCTCGTGCGAACGGCATATCCAACAGGAATAGACGCTAGAATATTTCCAATATGCAATAGTACTGCCTTTAAACTGAATGTTGAACTGTCTATAAACAATCTCCATTCCTCTGGCTTGTAGTTTATATTTCAAACCGCCAATAAACCGCTAAAGGTTATTACAGAAAACCAAGTTATTTTCCATTTCAAAAAATGGTACTAGGCCTTTATGGCGATTACGGAAAACACATACCGAAACATCGTATTCTAATAGGTTCCACTGCCGCAGTCTTGATCCTAGTAACTCTGCCTTACTTTTTGGAAGTTTTAGATCTCTCACGAGATCGTTTAATTCTGACTGGGTTATTTTGTGCGGTTGGCGGTTTGACGTGCTTGGTGTGAAATCAGGATCTCTTGATGTTGATGGCATATCTTCTTCATGACAAATCGCTGTATCGCTATTATCTGATTCGTAAGTGAATGTTCCTGGGGGTTCTGGAATAGGAAGTTCGTCACTATGGGGCACAGGTCTCATGGCAGATGGTATATTTGGATAGTTGATAAACGATTTTTTCTTCTTGGATATAACTGTGCCTTGCCCAACACGAGGTATCATGCAGAAATAGCAATCATTAACATGATTTGTAGGCTCTCTCCAAACCATTGAGACAGCAAACCGCATAGGACGTTTTTTATGATTTAACCAGTTTCTCAGACTTGAAGCGCATGTATTACAGCAGATATGTGACGTCCAATGTCTGTCTTGATCCCCTATTTTGCAACCGAAATAAAGCCGATATGTCTGTTTTATCAATGGAGTAATAGACCGCTTCTGAGACGCAAAAGTCACCTCATCACAAACATAACAGAAGTGATCTGGATTGTTTACACACTTTCGAGACATCTTACAATGTCAACTGTTCGATTAGACTCACAAACTTCGATTGACTAACCTCTCTGCTTTGTAGTTGCTTATATACCCAAATACGGCTTCTAGATTTTTAGAGGATATTCGAGAAGATTCGAGAATTTTCTATTCAATTCCATAATATTCGCGATAGTGGCGTTTATCATTTGTTTGTATACAGGAGCTGTTCAGTACAAGGCGGACTTGCGGTTATAGTGCTAATATATAGGGACACATGACATCACGTATCTCTAAAACTTGAACTAATATTAAAAAGATAAGTTTATTTTCGGTTTTATCACACCAAAACCAGTAAGATTTAGTCGATTTTATTTTAGATACATTTTGGCTGTTGTCCAGTGTAATTATAGCGCTAACATATGACATATGTAACAAAAATCCTGTAAATAACAGCAAATTAACGCCTCGATAGCCAGAGGAGTGGCGGCTGGTGATGACCTAATTGAGAGATCGCGGACATGTACATTGAGTACACTGTACTCGACAACAAAATCCACGAGGAAACGGAAGCGTTTGCGCTTCACCCTTTACGGCGAGGGGAACATAGTAACAAAGCCATGGAACACTTTACATACACCATTCACACACTAAAAGGCCCCTGAGGTTATGACGACTCCTGAAAATTGAACACCCCGTTGGGCCGTCACCACACATAAAAAACGGCAGGTAAAAAAAGGTTCTTGAGAGGAAAGCCTTTCAAACAATGGATAATCAGATTAGAAAAAAAATTACTATTATTGCATACTAGATGCTTTAGAAAAAACTTCGAACTACTGCATATGAGAAGCATCGGTTTCCATTGATAGAAAAACAAAGTTGTCTACGAAATAATCTTGAAAACGTGTTGAAAGTCCATAATTCTGTTTCTGCTAGCAACGAACAGATTTTCTTTCTACCATGCACCAATTCCTCGTTACACCTCTGTTTCAAGTTAAATGGCTCGTCCTGTATAAACGTCGTTATATTTTATCGCCGAGAACAATTACCGCATACAAATGAAGCCAGTTTTTCCTTTGTTTCACGACGGTAAGGCGCTCGCTTCTTCTTCTACCTGCAATAAATCAGCAACGAAAAGGTAAACAAAATATAAATATTACGGACACCTCGATGGTAGAGGACGTCGTCCTCGTTGTACTCGCTTTCTTTTGTAATATTCGTTTTGGCAATGAACCCGCGCCGTTGAATGGTTAATGAATCTCTTGGTTTTCCTCTGTTCGCCGCGTGCAACGTTCACCTCACCTTTCTAAGTGTAGCGCTGGTATTAAACCAAATGTATAGCACGGATAATGCATAGTGATTCGAATGGAAGTGCATTAGAATCCTTGTATACTTCAACTTTGAATGAATTTTCAAGAATAAAGCAATTTTTATTCAATTAATTTAAGAAAATTTTCATTAATATTATAATGCACTATTACTTTTCATTGTGAAGGTTGATTTTTCCGCCTACGGGCATTCTACGTGCTTCTATTCTACATTTTGGGGTTCAATAAACAACAACAATAACAAATAACCAAATAAACAAACAAAAATAAGAAATGTTCATCAAAACGTAGAACCAAATCATATGCATATCGCTGTAACAAATAAGTTGAATGTAATTCTTTATTTCAACAATTCATGATGACGCTGTGCACGCACAGAAACGTTTACATGTATCAAGACTGTCCGCCTCAATTCAAGGCAATTACTGTTTCAATTATCCACAATACAATTACTGCTTTAAATCAAACGAAATATTTTCTTAGCGTTTGTTTCTCCGCTTAAGAGAAGTACATATGTATATACTTGTAATGAAATAATTGTATTTCTTTGTTTATGACATTTGTTAATTTGACTCCAGAAAATCTTGCACTGTGATTTCCAATCGTTAAAAGGGAGTGGGTGGGGTTCTCCCGATAGCAATACATTGAATCATCCCAGTCCATCACCACTATTTTTTGCTGTACGCATTCACTTTACAAGATCTGTATACTCTATTGGGCTGTCACCACACGTGCAAAAGGATCAAAAATTCGATCATCATTCTTGTAAAGTTTGAGATCCACATGTTTTCACCTTCAAAGGTGCTGCATCTGAGAAAGTAAAAGAATATCTAACTGTTCCACATTTCCATTTGACACCGTACCACACAGCTCTGGTGAATTAATACCTTTAAAACATAATTCTAGTAATTTTGCCAAAAGTCCCCTGCAATTAAATATGCATCACAATTTTAACACTGCAAGAGATTGCCAAGATGTTATAACCTTTTTTTAATCTGCACTAAGCACAAACCGCAAATGTATTCGGAAACTAACTTATAATATTCGCTTCTCAAGAAAGTTCAAGCTTTTTAACAAAACCTAGCCACGTTAATTAAATATACATCCCATAATTCGACATTATTGGCAACAAAATTTCAAATATTTTAATCCCAATTTTGAACATACAACCCGGAGGAAACCTTTTCGCCCTTACAATCCCCCTCCGTTCATCCCAAACATCCGGTCCCCTCTAGTCCATACATCATCCTTCTGAAACTTTCCTTTCGGGGTAACCGTGGCACCCACTATCGCGTTTCTGTTTCGCAAGGTGAAAGGTTCTGAGGAAAATCGGCGACTCCGGATGCGTGAATTCATATTCGAGCGAAGAATTCCGGTTACGTGAGCAATCAGTACCAACGGCCGGGAGGTTATATCCGAGAGCGCAAGCTTTTCCGGAATTTTTACCTGTGTATTTCTACCCCAGGCAAGAGAATGGGAAATCCGTCGTTTAAATCAGGCGTGAACTAAGAAAAGATGAAAAAATGAGGAAAACGAAAGGTAGGGGAGAAGACATGAAAGATTGAGGGTAGAAGAAAGGATATCCTTGTGCGTTGATATTAGGGTTTGTTTTGGTCTCGAAGCTCTTTTAATAAATCAATTCGAAAAAGTATAAAACTGGAAAAAAAAGAACGCCTCGAAAAGGTCTGATATATACGATGGGTAAAAAAAAAAACAAAAATTATTTGGAGACAATGATTGGAATGCTGCAAGGTCATCACGGTTCAAGTACAACAACACTTAAAACATTTTGCTATTCAAATTTTATTGCATGTACGCGCTATGGTATTATTTTTGTTTTGTTTTTTTACTTATTTCAGGCTTATACATACATCAATTTTTATCATTGTGTGCATATTATGTATACAACTGACTATGGTAGGACGTACAAACAAGGCGAAGTAGGTCATCCTGCAAATGAAGCCGTTTTCAAATTGAGTTTCTAATTCACCGAGTTCATATACACATACTCCTATATCGCGTGCATTGCGTTCTTAAGTCGTCCTCTTTTTCTTGCCATGTTCTACTAAGTTGCTTATTCATAATCATAACATACGATACTTTACAATGCATTGTTTAAAAACAACGGGTGCGTTGATTCCATATTAAATGAAGTGACAAATTTTCATTAATGGGTGAAAATTTGTGCGGCATACTTATTAACATGACGGAAATCCAGTTTAAGTCACTGATTTGATTATTATATAGTGAGGCTTTAAAGTAAATTTATTATACCCTGCTTTTTGTATATACACGGAGAGAAACGTTTACTTGTGTCAAGACTGTCTGCCTCTGACATTCAAGACAATTACTGCTTCAATTACCCACACTACAATAACTGTTTTAAATCAAAAGAAATATTTTCTTTGCGTTTCTTTCTCCGCTTAGATACGAGGGTAAGTCAAATATTACCTACACTTTCACCATAACAAGCTTTGAAGGTTATCGTAATGGCGGCCGCTTGCGCATGCGTTGAGTTGGCGCCTCTGTGGTCATGTGTACGGAATTTAATCACGATCGCGTCATTGGTCTGCTATATACAACAGCATAAGCATGTCAGCTTCGTTATTAGTTTGCACCAAAGAGGAACAACGAGCAGTGATGCGATTTTTGTGATCAGAGGGTGTGAAAGGTGCTGAAATTCACTGGAGACTTTTGTCACAATACGGGGATAGTGTTTTATCTCGTAAAAGCGTTTTTTTGTGGATGGAAATGTTTCAAAGTGGCCGCACGAGCGTTACACAAAAAAAGTTAGCTGGACGGCCGTCAACCACGACCACAGACGACAACATTCAGCAAGCCCGAGAGATGGTTACAGCAAATAGGCGAGTTACCATAGGTGAGGTTGCATCTTCTTTAAACATCAGTTACAATTCTACCTATCAAATTATCCACGATGAACTCAGACGCAGACGTTCGGGATGCGGTGTAAAAGTGGCTTCACGACCAACCGAAAACCTTCTACCAGGAAGGCATACGGAAGCTTATGGCTCGCTGGACCAAGTGCATTGCTAAAGATGGAGACTATATCGAAAAATAATGTATCTGTTGTACACCTATCTTTGTTTAATACAGTTGTAGAACTAAAAGTGTAGGTAATTTTTGACTTACCCTCGTATATACTTGTAATGAAATAATTGTATTACTTTGTTTAAGACATTTGTTAACTTGATTCAAGAAAACCTTGCAGAAAATTTAAAGAAAGCGATTCTTAGTATAAGTAAATGACCGTTATAATACAAAACAATATTTTCTTAAGGATAGTAGATAGTTTTCTTAATTCCAGAAAGCGTATAGGTATTGTCCATAAATCGATAGTTTCATTTTCTTAAAATAAAGCATTTATTTACCTAGAATTCTTGAAATGCATATTATTTATGTCCGCATTACTAATTGCACTTACTTCGTTTAAAACAGTACGAAATATCCGTACATAATGCAGTAAATTATTCTCATTGCTTGTCATTTTAAAAAGGCTAACATAGAGGTTTATCTACAAGGATAATGTTCAAACAAATGTAAACTTAATGTAGAAGTGCACATGAAAAAAGTGCTTAGAAACAATAACCAAGATAATGCTAATAAAATAGCTCATGGTATTAATGGAATCACTCCCGACAAAAACGTGAGAAGAAAAAAGCACTAACGCTTTTTACTCCTGCCCACACTGTTGTTTATCTCTCAGTTTATGCCCCTAATCTTCAAAAATAGCACTGAAATATTTCCTGGCGCCACCTGTTGCCAAAAGATGCAGTCATGCCGTCCTAGATAGTAGAAACCGGAATAGAGATGCCATACTTTTTAACATACATTTCATGAACATTTTCAAAAGATATCGGTTAATGAAATATTTTCTTTTCTTTTTATTGCTAATTACTACATGCACTACTTTAACTATAGTTTTTTTTTTAATATATAAAAAAGAATAAAAAGAAGGGACAAATAAATTTATTTTCTTGATCGAAGAAACCATTTCTCTGCGAGTACGAGAAGTAAAGTAAGAAGCCACATTTATTCAGGGTTACCTAATTTTGAGAGGGAAATTTGAAAAATTGAATAATTTTAATACATCAATGAAAATACAAATTTGCATTAAAATTTCTAGAAAATTATTTAATTGCAATCATCTATTTTGTAAAGTTATTAATAGAGGAAATTTACCCCTTTTAATGTTTTGAGCAATGCAATTATATTGAAATATGTGGATTATTACAAAAAACAAATATACTTGCTTATTCAATTTTATTTTATTTGTAAAACATAAAATAATAATTCGATTTGATTAAATTAAAATTATTCATTTCTTTTTTATTCCATGTCAATATACAGGTTGTTCAAAGTTATCGGGCCACTATCGCTAACTTAATAAGAACAAAGTTAGCAATAATGGCCGGATAATTTTGAGCAGCCTGTATATCTCGCTGCTTTCATTAATTCGGGGTCGTGTTTATTTCGTATGGCGGTATTACGTCAAATACGATTCAATTTTCGCCGGGATCGTAATTCAAGGTGAATCGAGATAAAATTACGCCGCTTCTGTTTCGAAACTAGCCTAAATTGGTATTCGCAATTTGTTTTGCGCTCTGGCGTCTAGCTATCTATTAAATATTATGTAAATACGCAGTAGATTAAACAAACAGACAGGAATAAATCGATTAATAAATTATTGATAATTGTCACTGCACAGCATAGGTATTTTTCCAGTTCTACATCACTGGTTCAATAGGAAAAAGCTGCAGGTTTATAATAAATGCAGTAGATTACGCAAGAGTTGCTAATCTACGATTTCTTTGAAGCATAGCTGCACTTTAACGCATACTACTGTTTTGCGAAATGCAAATAAAGGAATTAAATTTAACAGATTTATTCAATAGTTCAAATTAAAGTTACAAAATAATTGCAAGTAATTCTTATTTAAGGTTTATTTAATTTTTCTATAAGATAATACAAACTAAGACAGCTATTCGGTGCAAATTAAAAAAAGGTATATACCGTACTGCTCAAGCCCCTACGTAAATATATGAAACGGAGAATACGGATGGGATAAGTGTCGCACACCGCGCTTATATTCTTTCTTTTCATCATTTGCATAGAGACCGTGAGCAGTACTGTGTACCGTTTAATGCAGTATCCATAGTAGAAAAATGTACACCCATTAACACTTTAACACACACTTCTTTGGAGTAAGTTCAAAATATATTCAAACAATTTTTTCGGCATTTCGGGACTGGACCCATTAGCCATCAAGAACAGTTTTATTTGAATTTTACATTTTTATATATAAGACTACCTATACCTTGGATTTGAGAAAGACAAAATTAACATTTCAGGGTCCATCGAACGATTTTATTAAACACATACATAAGACAGGCCAATGGAAAAAAGGAAAACCCACAAAGGAGAAAAACGAGGGATAATTAAGCACAGATGTTACGCTTTCAGTTTAACCTCCCTGGAATACTTCAGAAGCGATCCATAAACTTTAACATTACTTGTTCTTAAAATCTATACAATATTTGTCGGTTGCTCAACACGTAGATCTCTCAATTCATGCACAGTTTTTCTTTTTGTTGACTGTACGCACTGCACCCAAGGATTAGGAGATTTATATCACTGTTTCCATCTCCACACTGACATTCCAGAGACTCCACTACTTGCAGTATACACAAGTGGACGGGATATTGATCATGGCCAAACTTTAACCTGCTAATGGTTGAATAAAATCACCTGGAAACTGTGTAATCTGTGTGCCAAACTCTATTACCTCTATTCGGGTGAATCAAAGTGTACTACGTTGGTCTTTCGGCACTGTACTCTTGCTAACGATTCTGCCACTCTGAAGGTAGCTTTCTTTACTAGCGTTACAATATGCCTCCAAAAAACCTTGGTATCAGTTCTCGGCTAGCGAATCTACTTCTTAATATGACTGAATTCAAATACCAAATTAAGCTAAAATGAGATTGTTCCAAGTTGTTGCGCAGCGGATCATAATACAGAACCATTGTTTCGTCTCCTGTGGCAATCGAGTACAAAATCGATTTCGGGTCGTCTCCACACATGTTTAAAAACAAGCGCGCATATTCGACCTGACGTTCACGTTTGAGAGCAGAAAGAAGATGCGATACCCATCTTGCACTAATCTTATTCGTACCCAAATTGTTATGGAGAATTTGGCGAATACTTGTTTCAGAAATGTTAGGCATCACTGCTAATTCCTTCATTTTCAATAATTGAAATATTTTGAGGCATTATCAGTTCAATTGGCCAACCGGGGCGCTCATCGTCTTCCAGGGATTCTTGTCCCAAACGGATAAATCATCATAAACGCCGTTGTTTAATGCGATTAGGCGTATGCCCTTCTCTTGTTAAAAATTTAATGACCGCACGATACTTAATTTTCGTTATCTGAGATATTTTCATGCACTAGTCATGTTGTCTGGCTGGCTACTAAAAACTACTATTCTTCGAGCCGTAATATATCTAGTGTAGTCCTCGCACATGTGCAACTATGACGCAACGGAGGTTGAACACATTCGAACCTGTATAAGCCTATCAGGGCGTGAATTAACGGCGTAAGCACTACTCTATACCAATTAACGCAGTATCCACAGCAGAAAAATGTATACCCATTAACAGTTTAACACACACTTCTTTGAAAATAAGTTTAAAATATGAAATTTAAATACTAAATTAAGCTGAAATGAGATTGTTGCAAGTTGGAAGAAAATTTTTGTTCAAACATCGATAGATAGGCTGTGCTACGGAACGATACCTAAAGGAAGACGGCGTTCTGCTGTTAATTATTTTCCCAAAAAAAAAATGAAGAATGTAGGATTTGCCTGTTAGACATGTTTAACATTTCTGAATCACGAAGTTTCTGTGACACACCAAATTCAACAAAACTCCCCAAAACCTTACCCTCCCAAAATCAAAATCTAGAATCTATCTTTGTCGGAAATTGTACACAAAATATGTATGCGCGCAAACTGGACCGGCATTTTCAGGGTAGGATGAGTTTTGATCATAACGCAATAATCGAATCAAAACAGCGAGGTAAAATTTCAAAAATACACGTGCAATACTCGTCCATTAGTAATTGCGCGTTGTGCATAGTAATGAATTGATACGCAGATTGGTCTCACGACTGATCGATCGGTTTGGGGGTATTCCGTTCGCTAATTGACGCTCTGTAATTACCACAAATTTCATTGCTGTTGCGTGGGAGCGATTCAGTAACAGATCGTCATTCTCATATGCGTCTATTATTAGTAGAGTTTGTTAAAAAGGTGGTACCGGATGGCAGTAGCGTAGCGGTAGCGCGTGGGTAAGGGTAACTTTCAACTCTACTAATAACTAGTAAATTAAACTACATAACTAATAAACAGTGAACGGTTAAATCGTAAGGGATATGACTCAGAACCACGAATCGTAAAAATGACGCAGAAGCGCAGTAAGTGTATGTTGCATATTTCAGAGGCTAAGTTTTTATAAATGTATTTAAACGAAATTCATATATTAATTATTCATTGAAATAGAAGATATGTATATATACGAGGGTCACGCTATATATTTTGAGGTACAAGAAAACTACAAGTCTTTTTACGAAAATGATTTTATTTATGTTCAAAATAATCTACTCCTGCATCAATGCACTTTTGCAACCGAAGTTTCCAGAACGTAAAAGCGTGGAGCCAGTCATCTCCTGGAATGCTCTCAAAAAATAAATGAATTGCTTCATCTATCTCATCCTCCGTCGTGAAACGTCGACCACGTAAATGTTTCTTTAGGTTAAAGAACAACCAGAAATCAGACATGGCCAAATCAGGCGAATAGGGTGGATGTTCAATGACTTTTACCTTATTTTCACGTAAAAATTCACTTGTCTGCTGCGCACTGTGTGACGAGGTATTGTCGTGATGCAACATTAACCCGCGAATGTTGGCTGACTCAAGAACTGCAGGTAAACATTTTGTGGTGTACCAGTTTGCTGTGGCTGTACGTTGATTTTCCAGCTTCATTGCTTTTACTAATCCGGTACTACGGAAGAAAACTGCGTACATAACTTTCTTGACAGCCCTTTGCCTTTTGGCCATTATTGGTGTTGGTGCATCTTCGTGGATACACACGCGGCTCTCCTGGCGGGTAGGAATATCGTAAAATGGGATGTAAGTTTCATCACCTGTTACTATCTTTGGTAGAATGCGATGTCCACCATTATTTAACATTTCCAATGTTTCCCGAGCGATTCTTACTCGCTCTGCTTTTTGGAAATCGGTAAGCGTGTGTGGCACCCAACGAATAACGATTTTTTTCATCCGAAGATGATCATGTAAGATTGAATTTACTGTTGCGGATCACACCAAGAGTTGCCTCAGTCACTTAATAGGTGCATCTTGGGTCTTCGTCGATCATACGTCTCACACTCTCAATGTTTCCAGCGGTAACTGAAGAACAGGGCCTACCGGTACGTTCCTCATCACCAAGCGATATCCGTCCTCTTTTAAATTCGTTATACCAGCGAAACAGTTGCACGTGAAGGACTTTCATCACCAAATGCGAGTTGCAATCGTTCAAGACTTTGTTGTTCACTTAAACCGACCTTAAAATCGTAGTAAATCATTGCGCGTACATGTTCTCTTGACAAGTCCATGTTTCGATGACAAATCGTACCTACCACGTTTACTCTATGACAGCAGCGACTCAACTGACAGTCAGAGTTTACTACTTAAGGATGGTGGTATTTAGAAATGCAGTGTTGCCAACTCTAACTTCTCTACTTTTGTGGCATCTCAAAATATATAGCGTGTCCCTAGTATAATAAATTTATTTCAAGTAGGAAATAGGAGAAAGGAATTAGTCATATATAGTATCTTCTTACGGAATTTTCGGGTATCGGAAGAAAATTTGGATGAGTTTTTATTTCCAAAACCGAAAGTTGCTCCCGAATAGGAAAGACGGATTAGAATTTTTACAGATTCGACAGAATTTCCGCGCGTGTCGTGTACATGCTAGACAGAAATAGTTATATACAATGTAACGTGATGGGTTGTGTGGTTAATTTCCCACTATTCCACCACTTCGCGTCTGACTTGAATTCATGGTTAATATTATTCTTATTTTATTGAAAAATTCTTTTATCTTTGTGTAAAATCTCTTTCAAAGAACAAAATCGAAAGTTCTGCACTCAAAAAACTTCTGATATCGCGTCGCTAATATTGTAATACATATATATGAAAAAGCCACCTCAACCTCACTGTCTTCCATACGCCAGAAAGAGTCCTTATTAAAAGTAATGTATATAAGTGAAGTTATTACGTTTTAATTCCAATCATAAGAGTTTTTATTGATTTCTCTACGTAACATTATTTTCTATATATTCAATTGTATTTAAAATACATGAAATGAATTTGTGATTATTTTTTTTTTGTTATGGGAACGGATTATCTCTATTTTCTTTATTTCTTATAAGAATATTTGATTCGAGTTACGAAATTTCAAATTACGAAATGTTTTTGGAAAAAATTAATTCCGTAAACCGAGATATGTTTATAAAAGATATTGTAAAGAGTTGGACCTAGAAATACGCACACATAAACAAAATTGTAACTCTCAATATATTATGAATTCCAATAATAAATCGAAGGCAACCTGGACATTTGTTAAGAAAATCACTGGGTGTAAAGAAAAAAAGAATGTTCACATAAAAGATATTAAACTAAACAGCGAAAATGAGCTAGAAATTAACAAGCTGAATTATATAAATGATTACTTGATAAACGTTTGTAAGGATGGAGAAAATAAAAACCTCGTAAATGCTGAGATGACTTCAAGGGATTCAAATATTTTCTTAAGGCCTACGTCAAGTAGCGAGGTATACAATGTTATTACAAGCCTGAAAAATACCGCCTCAGTTGGACACGACGAAGTGTCGGTAACAATGCTTAAAAAATGTGCACAACAATTGACGTTCCCGCTTTCTTCTATAAACTGCTTCCAACATTTGAATATTGACTGCGCCAACTCTATTCAACAATAATATAATCCACTATTTCCCAAATAATCATTTATTTTTTTCACTCCTCTAATTCCAACAGGATACAAGCAAATACCGGGTAATGTTTAAATTATTTATGAACTTTACCTCCTCATTTATAACTTCTGATAATAGCAGTTCAACTCCCAATATTCCGCTACCTATAAATGGATATACGTAACGTCAGTGCACGTGATTCCGACTTTATTTTCCTGCACAACTCCCTTTATCTAATTACAGTTCATGGAAACGTTTCGATTCGAGCGATAATCGAACGATTATTGGTATAATTACGCTATATTTCGGAAGAGGGAAAATGTGTAGGGTGGAGAAAGGGATCATACGCTTCGTAATATTGGCCTTCCGATAAATACAGCAAACTATTCTAAGTAGAGGGTTAGCCAGTAGGGATGAAGTGATTTGGTAGTTTAAAGTTTGTGTATGGATGTGTATGAAAATCAATATCCTGGCTTTCGATATGCTATTGTTTACGAAACGCAATCACGTAGATATGAAAGCCTATCTTAAAGAATTTAACGGTGAAAAACGAAGTGAAGTATGCTAAAAAATCGGCTTCATTACCTTTAAGATGAAATTTTTCAAACTACAAAACATTTCGCAGAACAGCAATTCCATCCGCCCCCCTTCTTCTAATACGACAAGTTTAAGCACAGGCCGAAATTAATACCCGAAATCCCGAGCTGACAAACGTGCATGTTTCCGCGTTGTTAATGAAAAAGAAAGGGCATCACTGCTCCGTTCGGGAAAAAAAGGTTGCAAGGACCCAGACACATTTAAGCGATCAAAACAATCAATTGGGTCTCGGTGTGAGGGAGAACAAATCCGCCTTACGCTAAACCGTGTATTCATTTAGTTGGATTTTCGCCCGTCCGGTGCATAAATTGTTATTTTTAGACATAATTGCCGCACCGATTTTGAGGAAAATCAATAACAAAACCGTATTTAAAATGATGTGTGTAGAATTTTAGAGTTATACCAGAGAGGTGTTGTAGATGGAAACCACTTTACGGAAATGTTTTCTATACAAACATCACATAGGGTAAAACAATCCTTAAGTTTTTAATTGTGGCCTAAAAAATAGATACATCTTACGCTGTTGTTTATACAAGGTGTTCTGTATCGTTATGTTCAAATTTTTAAAGCGTAAAGTAGACTTAATTCTAAGAAGAAAAAACGCAAAAGTTATAGGTCGATTATTATTTATTTCAAAGTTATAGGTCTACTCAACTCCTTAATAGAAAATACAAAAAAAATGAACTTCATCAAGTAAATAAACACTTATTATTTAAAAAAGTTCAGTTAATAATATTTCAAAACGTCCACCGCCTTTTGTTGAATGCAAGCTTGTGCCCGTTAGCCTACAGATGCAGTAGCCATTCGTATTTCATACCTGTGTTGGCGCATTTCTCTGTTACTAACGTATTTTCTGCTTTATTTTACGTCTTCTTGCGTATCGTTAAATACTTCAGCGTCCGTTTTGACATCGTTTCCATACTCATCTTTCTCCATGCGTTATTTATTCTTTCAAAAACCGTTAGCATTAAAACGACAAGCCGCTAAATATTAATGGGGTATTAAAAATTTATATATACTGGACGCTTAATGTTAGGTCATTTATTTTCTTAGATCGATCCTTAGTTATATATCTTCTCTTTCTTCTCCTTCTTCTTTTCAAAACATCTCATTCTATTCCATTGCAGTCTAGACCTTTCAGTTTATTCCCTCCATTATGGAAATGACTATCAGAAAATAAAGTAAAATCCCAATTATACATACACAAATTTGGAAACAGGAAAAAATTATTATAACATAATCTAAAATGTACCAGATATATTTTTAATATTCCAATACTGAAACCTCATCAAAAACAAAATTTCAACGGCAGATAACGGACAGGCTGACAGTTCAGAAATACACATGTGTGAATGTATTTGTGGAACTGAAATTCCAATTTATATTTGCATCTGACACGTTAAAAAACACGTATACGACGTTTTAATATGTACATATGTAGATACCCTCCTCTTGACGTTGCTATGGACGCTGTGCTACCTTTACAAATTTAATGAGCTTCAATTTATTTTCCTGGAAACCGAGGAAGACATTCGTTTTCCCATTTTCAATTTTAATAACTTGTTGAAGACTTTTAAATCTATGTACATCAATTAGAAGTAGAGCTTGGAGTAGTAAATAAGGTGAAGCAACCTTTTTTGAATTAATTTAAAATGTATTCGGAAATACTAAATGTATACTTTTCTACACCTTTGCTCAAAAAATATTGACCAAGTGAACCAATTTTTCGTTAATTTAGGAAAGATTCATTTGATAGTAAATGTTAATTTATTGCAAATAATTAGGTACCTCCCCCGGACTGAGCTGATTTATTTCCGACTTTTCACTCATATAAAATAGTCTATGTAATTTTTTTATGATATTTTGTGTTAAACAGTCAAATCAAACAATTAATAAAGACCGGTGTGAAGTTAGCAATAGATTTTAGTAATAGATCTTTTTTTCGATAAAATCGACTTCAAACGTAACACAATCACGTTATGTAAACAAAATCAATTCACATATTTTGACAACGTTTGCCACCTTTTAATCCAAATTTCTTTCCACGGTCGCTTTGAGGAATGTTCGGAGATCGTTTTACCTAAATATAAAAATGGAAATATTTTTATAAAAATTTCTACAAACAATCAAAATTGACAGTCCTGACTAAATGCGCGCTGTCGTAAACTTTATCTATTTTGACAACGTTCGCCACGAACGTTCGAAATTGTTATAAAAATATTGTCTTTTTTATATTTCCTTAAAACAACACGACCGTGGAAAGAAACTTGGATTAAAAGGTGGCGAACGTTGTCAAAATAGATAAAGTTTACGACAGCACGCATTTTGTCGGGACTGTCAACTTTGAGTGTTTATAGAAATTGTTATAAAAATATTGTCATTTTTATATGTTGTTAAAACGAACTCCGAACATTCCTCAACACGACCGTGGAAAGAAATTTGGATTAAAAGATGGCGAACGTTGTCAAAATAGATAAAGTTTACGGCAGCGCGCTCATTTCGTCTGGACGGTCAACTTTGATTGTTTATAGAAATTGTTATAAAAAGATTGTCTTTTTTATATTTTGTTAAAACGATCTCCGAACATTTCTTCACATGACCGTGGAAAGAAATTTGGATTAAAAGGTGGCAAACGTTGTCAAAATAGATAACCCTTACGACAACGCTCATTTCGTCGGGACGGTCAACTTTGATTGTTTACTGAAATTGTTATAAAAACATTTTCATCTTTATATTTGGTTAAAACGATCTCCGAATATTCCTCAACACGACCGTGGAAAGAAATTTGGATTAAAAGGTGGCGAACGTTGTCAAAATATATAAAGTTTACGGCAGCGCGCTCATTTCGTCTGGACGGTCAACTTTGATTGTTTATAGGAATTGTTATAAAAAGATTATCGTTTTTATATTTTGTTAAAACGATCTCCGAACATTTCTCAACATGACCGTGGAAAGAAATTTGGATTAAAAGGTGGCAAACGTTGTCAAAATAGATAACCCTTACGACAACGCTCATTTCGTCGGGACGGTCAACTTTGATTGTTTATTGAAATTGTTATAAAAACATTGTCATTTTTATATTTTGTTAAAACGATCTCCGAACATTTCATAACATGACCGTGGAAAGAAATTTGGATTAAAAGGTGGCAAACGTTGTCAAAATAGATAAAGCTTACGACAACGCTCATTTCGTCGGGACGGTCAACATTGATTGTTTATAGAAATTGTTATAAAAAACATTGTCATTTTTATATTTTGTTAAAACGATATCCGAACCTTCCTCAGCACGATCGTGGAAAGAAATTTGGATTAAAAAGTGGCAAACGTTGTCAAAATAGATAACCCTTACGACAACGCTCATTTCGTCGGGACGGTCAACTTTGATTGTTTATAGAAATTGTTATAAAAAACATTGTCATTTTTATATTTTGTTAAAACGATATCCGAACATTCCTCAGCACGATCGTGGAAAGAAATTTGGATTAAAAGGTGGCAAACGTTGTCAAAATAGATATAGTTTACGGCAGCGCGCTAATTTCGTCTGGACGGTCAACTTTGATTGTTTATAGAAATTGTCATAAAAACATTGTCATTTTTATATTTTGCTAAAATGATCTCCGAGCATTCCTCAGCACGACCGTGGAAAGAAATTTGGATTAAAGGGCGGCGAACGTTGTCAAAATAGATAAAGTTTACGGCAGCGCGCTCATTTTGTCGGGACGGTCAACTTTGATTGTTTATAGAAATTGTTATAAAAAGATTGTCATTTTTATATTTTGTTAAAACGATCTACGGACATTCTTCAGCACGACCGTGGAAAGAAATTTGGATTAAAGGGTGGCGAACGTTGTCAAAATAGATAAAATTTACGGCAGCGCGCTCATTTCGTCTGGACGGTCAACTTTGATTGTTTATAGAAATTGTTATAAAAAAATTGTCATTTTTATATTTTGTTAAAACGATCTCCAAACATTTCTTCACATGGACGTGGAAAGAAATTTGGATTAAAAGGTGGCAAACGTTGTCAAAATAGATAACCCTTACGACAACGCTCATTTCGTCGGGACGGTCAACTTTGATTGTTTATTGAAATTGTTATAAAAACATTGTCATTTTAATATTTTGTTAAAACGATCTCCGAACATTCCTCAACACGACCGTGGAAAGAAATTTGGATTAAAAGGTGGCGAACGTTGTCAAAATAGATAAAGTTTACGGCAGCGCGCGTTTCGTCGGGACGGTCAACTTTGATTGTTTATAGGAATTGTTATAAAAAGATTGTCATTTTTATATTTTGTTAAAACGACCTCCGAAAATTTCTCAACATGACCGTGGAAAGAAATTTGGATTAGAAGGTGGCAAACGTTGTCAAAATAGATAAAGCTTACGACAACGCTCATTTCGTCGGGACGGTCAACTTTGATTGTTTATAGAAATTGTTATAAAAACATTGTCATTTTTATATTTTGTTAAAACGATCTCCGAACATTCCTCAGCACGACCGTGGAAAGAAATTTGGATTAAAGGGTGGCAAACGTTGTCAAAATAGATAAAGCTTACGACAACGCTCATTTCGTCGGGACGGTCAACTTTGATTGTTTATAGAAATTGTTATAAAAAACAGTGTCATTTTTATATTTTGTTAAAGCGATCTCCGAACATTCCTCAGCACGATCGTGGAAAGAAATTTGGATTAAAAGGTGGCGAACGTTGTCAAAATAAACACAGTTTTCGGCGGCGCGCTTTATTAGGAATGATAGGGGCTTAGACAGTTTATAAGAATATTATCAGTTCTAGACTTTGTTGGAATGCCCTGTGAACCGATTTTGTTTGCATAACGTGATTATGTTACATTTGAAGTCGATTTTGCCGAAAAAAAATCTATTGCTGGAATTTATTGCTAACTTCACACCGGTTTAATAAAGTAAAGTTTTAGTGAGGTTTTGCGGAAAATAATATTAATTGCTAAAAGCAGTGAGCCCAACTTAATGAAGTTCTAAATAAATACATTTTAATTCTTCTTCGATAGTATTGATGGATTGATGACAAATTAGTCAAACGTTTAGAGTCCAGTAAATTAATAGCACCACTACTATTGACACTTAAGACGATTTGAGTAAATATACTGATTTATAGTGGCAAGAAACTCTTCTCTCTGTGACCTAGCAGAACATTACACAACATCGAAATAGGCCTCGGTTGAAGAAACCCAGGGTAAGGAAACAGAAGGGTAAGAGAGCGCACACTACCTGTCCAATTTTCCACCCAATCAGCCCAGACTCGGGATTTAACTACGTTAATGCAGTCCTGCACAGCAAGAGGTAAGTTTAGCGTTTAGTGAAGTCCCCTTTTTCTCATTTCCTGAAATATCCGGCCAACTGGGAATCTATATTAAATGAATGTCCTTATGATCTTGGATGCGAGCTAAATTGTGCGAATTTCAAACATGTAACGATCTAAATGAGAATCAATTCCCCTCCTTGAGAAAAAAGGTTATAAATCTTTCATTTATAAGTTTTTCTTGTAAAACATACAAAATATTATTACGGTTTTTTTTGTTTGGTTTAATGCCTAACTTGGCTTTAGTCAAATACTTTGAGAGAGATAAATTATAAAATATGTTCCATATTGTGCCGACTTTATGGATGGCACTGTACACTGAATATCGAAGAAAAAAGATTGGGGTTGCTTTTTCTAGAAGTAATATTTTTAACGCACCAAATGAATGATTACAAGTACACTTGCCAACATGATAATACTCGAGAATAACATGAAGTACCAATGAAAAGGGCACAAGGAATTTTCTGTTTTGTTTCGAAATTTCACCGAACATCTGTAGACAAATTGGAAATTCTTCTTATACCAAGCATTTCATTTCATAATCCATCATTACCAGAGTTCGCTGCTACGATTTCGTGAGTGTCGCTCATAAATAAGAACGAGAATTAGCGCCCGAACTAGGTCCGCCTCGCGATCTCGAAACATACGCAAGAACGACGAAACGAAAGCAAAGCGAAGGTCTACTACGATCACCGGCTTACTCTTTCCAATCTGCGACAGAGATAAAGTAACCGACTGCTGGCTATAGCGAGACAAAGATCAGCAACAACGAAAACGCGAATAGCAACAACAACCAACAATGGAGACATAAATTTGTTCGAGAAACAAACCGGCACGAATCTTTAGTTAATGACTTCCCGTATTATTGCCGTTGCCTGCCGTGCGCCGTCTTACTTTTGCTTACGAACGAAACGGAGAATTAAACGCTGTTGCGCTCGTTGGAGAATGGCGGAGAAGGCAGGCGAGAGACCGGTAGCTGACAGGTAGCAACGGATGGAGAATTTACGTTTGCTACGTATCTAAATGCTCGCCTTCTTCCATCTAATACTGTACGCTTACTTTGACGAAATTACTCGATTACCTAGTTTAAGGAACATTGGTAGTTGGTTTTGGGAAGAAAAAGGAAGAAGATATTCAGTAGTTAACGGTAAAACAATGTCACAGACAATACAAAAGAAAAGACATTAGTGACAAGTGGATATGCAATAAACATTGTAGTGTACTGAAATTTCCTTTTGCAAAACAAAAACTCACGGGATTTTCAAAATGTTGTAATCATGCGTCGATGTAACCACCATTTAAATAGTATATAGTGACTGAGTGGATTACTCAAAATGAATAATTTTACTGAACATCTTAGGGATAATGACCATATATTTGACGTTAATTTTATCATTTTACATACAGCTAACAAACGCAACTTTCCCAATAACTTAGACTCTCTGGAAATTTTACGATAACAACTAGCAAGTAAACACAATAATACGCAATTACACTTTGAGGCAACCCCTACATTCCAATTATTTTTTGACGAATGAGTCCTGTCATATTATAGCTTGTCATATGGTTTTCAACTTAGATTAGTCATTACATTTGTGCTGGTTCCAACACCTACCCACAGATGTCACTAAATAAAAAAATTGTTTTCACTTACATTAACTACCTTTTATACCATGCATACAATAAATGGGAGAACTCCGGCGATGATTAGGTGCAGATTAAAAATTGTAAGTGAATTATACCCTATCTTTGGTGTAGTTTATACTGCGAATCGTAAATATTATGGCCCTTCCTACAACTTTTTTCCATAGTCCAAATGTATAGACATCTATAAGCAGTATCATCGGCAGTACCAATTATAATATTATTGATTTTTTTATTGATACTAAATATCGTAATTTCATGCGTTTAGACAGTGTCTACTCTAAGAGGCCAACAACACGTCACTTCTACGAGGATAAGTCAAAAATTACTTACACTTTTAGTTCTACAACTGTATTAAACAAAGATAGGTGTACAACAGATACATTATTTTTCGATATAGTCTCCACCTTTAGCAATGCACTTAGTCCAGCGAGTCACAAGCTTTCGTATGCCTTCCTGGTAGAAGGTTTTCGGTTGGTCGTGAAGCCACTTTTGAACCGCATCCCGAACGTCCGTGTGAACGTCTGTGTCTGAGGCAAATCGATGACCTCTCAAAGCTTCCTTGAGCGATCCAAAGAGATGAAAGTCTAAGGAAGCGAAATCAGGGCTGTAGGGAGGGTGTTCCAGGGTCTCAAAGCCCAACCCGTTGATAGTTTCTATGCTGCTATGGGCCGTATGCGGACGGGCGTTGTCTTGCAACAACAAAACTTTCTTTGAGAGTAGACCACGGCGTTTGTTTCGAATTGCTGGTTTCAGCTTATTCGCCAACAAATCACTGTACCTCGCACTATTTATGGTATAGTCCCCCTGTCCAGGTAGTCGTCCAGTATAGGGCCTTTTTCGTCCCAAAACACGGTTAGCATCACCTTCCCAGCCGATGGCGAGGTCTTGAATTTTTTCGTGCTAGGGAATCCTGGGTGTTTCCATTCCATACTCTAGCGTTTCGATTCGAGCTCGTAGTGATGAACCCACGTTTCATTAACGGTCACTATTCTGCTTAAAAATGCGTCGCCTTCAGCGTTGAAGCGATCCAGTAAGCGTTGGCAGATGTCCAAACGTTTGGTTTTGTTTTCTGCGGTAAGCATTCGTGGTATCCATCGCGCACACACTTTACGAAATTTGAGTTCATCGTGGATAATTTGATAGGCAGAACCGTGACTGATGTTTAAAGAAGATGCAACCTCATCTATGGTAACTCGCCTATTTGCTGTAACCATCTCTCGAGTTTGCTGAATGTTGTCATCGGTGGTCGAGATTGACAGCCGTCCAGCTCCCTCCTTTTGTGTTACGCTCGTGCGGCCACTTGGAAACATTTCGATCCACAAAAAAACGCTTTTACGAGATAAAGCACTGTCCCCGTATTACGACAAAAGTCTCCGGTGAATTTCAGCACCTTTCACGCCCTCTGACCACAAAAATCGGATCACTACTCGTTGTTCCTCTTTGGTGCAAACTAATAGCAGAGCTGACATGCTTATGCTGTTGTAGCTAGCAGACAAATGACGCGATCGTGATTAAATTCCGTAAACATGACCACAGAGGCGCCAACTCAACGCATGCGCAAGCGGCCGCCACTACGATAATCTTCAAAGCTTGTTATGGCGAGATGTGTAGATAATATTTGACTTACCGTCGTAGTTTAATCAACTTCACGCACAATCTGTTCTTAAAGTACAAAATTCAGCATTTTCTATAGTACTGAAGACAGAAAGTAGACCTTTCAGTACACCATGTGTTTTACAATGTCTGCATGTATCCCATTATTCAAAAAGATGAAAAAAAAGCACAAAAAGTACAGATGTCGTTACCAATATGTTGAAAGTGTGACATATTACTGAGCTGAGAATGAAGTAGGAAATGTGAGAATTCAATTTTGGCAAAAAAAAGAGTATGGCGTTCAACAATATGACAAGAAAAAATTACTACTATTGCTATTGCCGCAAACGGCAAAAGGTATAATGTTACCTCTACTAGAATGCTCTACCCCAAAAAAGAAATTAGGTACTTGGGCTAGGATTAAACTATATCGAGCGAAGCTACCAAAAGATTAAGGGAAATGCAAAGAATAAGCTGACGAAAGGAGCAGCGAATATACCTTCCATACGTGTTTTCCTTAACTGTAGCCTACAGAAAAGCTCCTTAAAACAGAAATGGGTGAAAAATAAAGAGGCCTCGTACTGACAAAACATATTAAAATCGGGCGAAAGCATTTACATATACCACGTTCTTCAAAGACAACAATGGGGATCTTAGAAAACTGGTAAGTCTATACAAAGAAGGAAAAGCTAACAATCAACTCTGTCACCTATGCCAAAAAGATTTAGGAACGGCAGAACACATTTTATGAGAATATGTTGGTTATCAGTCGCAAACAACGTTAACACTTCAGTACGTAAATCTTAATGCCTACTGAATCTTATAGTAGTACAAAGGATTATCAAACGCTTCTAAGTATTCTAACACACATTGAGGGCACTGTCACAATAAATCTTTTCGGGTTATTTGAATAATAACAATTTTTTTTACGTGTGGTGACGGTCCAACGTGGTTATATTAACTTTAAAACTGGTCATAACCTCAGTAACCTTTAGCGTAAGAATGGTGTGTGTAAAGTGTTCCATGGCTTCGTTACTATCATACCACTGCCGTAAAGGGTGAAGCGCAGCGATCTTTTCCCCTAACATGTAAATGATGACTCGGGATTTTATCGGACCCAACAAAAAAACATCACTTGAGCCATGTCGGACTCAAACCCACAGCACCTAGCTCTCTTAGCCACGCGCAGACTCTCTTACCAATGGATTAACGACCCGTTAAATAATAATGATAATAAAAACAAGGCCATACTTAGAGTCTTTCGCGTCACCACTATTCCTTTTGTCAGTCATATAAAACAATATTTTCGTAGGTCTATCACTAATGAAGCCATGCTTTATTCTACGCTCATAAAGCAATAATTGATAATCTACGTGTATATTTAATTCGTATAATACGGAGCTAACCAATAAAGAGAGACGATATTAAAGCGTCGGAACAGCCGAGTCATCGCTGTCGTTCGAGCTAATTGAAGCGAGAAAGGGTATTGTTTGCGAACATGATTGTGGTAAGCGTAAGGCGTATTAGCTGCAGAACTGTACGGCTCAATTCCCATAATTTGCGTGCCGATTTCAGACGACAGCGGGCGATTATTACGCAATAAAATTTCAACTGCAGACGCGGCTAATGGTAGACATATCATGTACAATATGCGAAGAATTAAATTATTAAATAATTGTGGGCAATTATGGTAGGCGAAGCGTAGAAGAATGGGGAATTGTTCGACGATAAAATCGGAGAGATTTTTCGCATGTTACACGATAATATTTACTTCATTACCGAAGCATCAAAATATATGATGTTATATGTAACCTGGGCAAATATGCGGCAACAGCCAGAGGCGTGGCGAGCGCATAAAAGTTTCACTAAAAGAGGTCAAGAAAATTTAAAAACTTACGTAAAGTCAGTCAATGGTAACGAAATAATCATTATTTATTTACTGTAATCGTGCGTGGAAATACGTTTTATAATGTCTTCAGTTCACAAACTGGGTAACATCTGTTAAATATTTGAATCATTATTTATGTTTCCACAGCTGCTTCAATCAAGTGAGTGCGACGTGCGGAATAAACGTTTTTTAATGCCGAAAAACGGGCCGATACTTACAGTTCACACACCTCACTTGCGGAAAACAGTCTTTTAAACTATTTGATATCACTATTTTTGTTTCCACAGCGCTTCAATCAACGTGAGTCGACGTGCGGAATAAACTGTTTTTTTAATGCCGAAAACGGCCGTTCGACATCTAGCGATGTTATATTTGCATATTTAAAATAATCTTTGAAACAACTTGCATCTTCACACGCACCTTCACAAATTTGTCTTAATATAAGAAAATCGGAGTCTTTCTCTAAAACGCTTTCAAATTTTCATATTACACACCAATTTGTTTCGCTTCCTACAGCGCATAACTGTGCGTGAACATCATTCACAATTTGAACAGAATCCGCTAGCGACATCGAAACATTTTGTAATTTTTCTATTCCCTCCGCTAGTCTGAAGTAATTGTTGTGAATAGTTTATAAATCTCTTTTAACCTGACTATCTTGAAATATTTCCTGGCTTTTCTTGATTGCTGCAGCTTCTGTCGGATTGAATTTTAAAACTACCTTCTTTACTTGATCAAAATATTTCTTGTAGTAAAACGCAGCCTGCAACCGTGTTCTCCAAGGTGTAACAATCGGCTGTGGCGGTTCAGGTAAATCAGGACACAGTTTGTGAAATAGTCGGGTACGTTTCGGCGACTTTAGAAACACTGCCTCTGTAGTAGTGGAAAACATGTAGGAATCGCGTGTGCCGCACGATTTAGAGTATGGATTTTACATGTTACATGTAAGAAGTTACCACTGTGTTCTTTAAGAGATCGGCCCAAAGAAAGCATGTTTGCGGCACCATCACTCTTAAACATTAAAAGTTGCTTAGTTGAAACTTGTTGAAACTTCAAATTTGTTCAACGAGTTCAACACCACCTTTAAGATCTCATCGGCAGTAAAATTTAAAATTTTTTTGGAAGCAAGTAAGAAGGAGGATGACGGTCGATGTGGTTCCATTGTACGGACCATTACATTAACCACAGTTTTTGACGATCTGTTGTTTCGTCCACACACAACCACAGTCTTTTATCTTTCAATTCACGAGCAAATGGCACTACACTTCGTATCGATGTCCGCTTAGGTAATTTACAATCCGCATACTTATTCCAGAAGGAGACAAATGCTTCTTTGTCTAGTAAACGAAACGATAGATTACATAAAATATGAGTAACACATAAATAAAATGTAAATTTTTCTTGGTCTCGTATGCCACTTTTTGCAAAAGAATGCTGTTTGCTTTCGATGTGACGTTGACAATGCCTTCTGGACCAACACATTAAAGGGATTTCACAAACTAGAGTTTAATTTTAGCGCCATCAAAAATGAAGTCCGGCATGTCCACTATAAAGTTTTTAACTGTGTCTGCCATTGGTCGTTTTCACGGCGTACCTAACTGCGACATTTTTAAAGCAAACATAAGCATACAATTACGAAATAAGTTACGACAGCCTACATATACACAGAACTACTCGCATACAGCATCGATTTAGTACTGACGCTGTGAACGCGTGAAATAAATAATCGCCGACTCCGCACCACATATCTACTACACTGACTGTTACCGCTGTTTGCCCAGACTAGTTATAGGTATAAAAACGCTACAGTACCTATAAAGTTTCGTAATGATAATCGAACGGTTATCGGAGTACATAGACGGAAGCTTGTACCAACATCGAATTTTTTATTTATTTGTTGCTTGTTTCATAGGTCTTGCGTGTTAAACGTGGTGGTACTTCGAACCTTTCTTACAGATACGCCATAGAATCAATCTTGCGAAATATCCAGAAAATACTGAGATTGTGAATAATGAAATATCGATTCACAATTCGAAAAAAAAATTGTGTGTGATCGAACGCCAACTACAAACTACAAAAATTGCCTACAATATTAAAAATTCCAACGTATCAAGCTTAAATCCATTAATTTCTCCCCCAACTCGCACCTCTCGCCAAAAAAGCTCCCTCCTTAATTACCGATGACTTCACCTGCTTCCCCTCTATTTGACGTATTAATAATTTAGTCGTCGACAAAGGTGACGAGTGGTTATATAGATTGAGGAACGTCTACTAACCTACGCACTGAATTTAATATCTTATTCCACCCTTAAATTGTTTGCCGGGTTCCCTCCTTCGAGTTCCAAGCAAAGAAGCGAAGGTGGTGGCAAGGTGCTCTTGAGTTAACTAGCAACATAAAAAAGAAAAAAAAGGGAAGAAATGAAAACGCACGATTTCGGATTATTTCGAAACGATAGTGACGACCCCCCTTGGCGTCGACAGCAACTTCATAGATGTCTAAAAAAATGCCCTTGTCACTTTGGCGCTATTATCAACGCGCGCGACGAACGGAAATAAATTGGTAGTGACAGACAATCGTGTTGTTACCTCTTCGTGCCCTCCGCGATGTTGATGTTTCCCCCCTCTCGCACGCCTTTCAGGTCAGGCGGGAGTTAATAAATTCAATAGGGAGTAAATAGTACGGTGCCAACACCCAGTGGCGGCTTAATTTAATCCCACCTGCTGAGCCAGTGTATGAAACGAAAATAACGGGATAACAGAGGGTTGTGTATGATCGATACGATCAGAATAGGATAATACATATATATATGTACAGTGTAATTATGTCTAGGGAGTCTATGAATGGGATTCGGGGCACTTTGAAATTTTCCACTGAATATTTTTTGGCCCGCAAAATCTTATTCCCATTGTTACAACGCTGAACGCTAAGGTGCTTGTTTGAAAGGCCTCGGCAAGTACCTCCCTAATGGTAAAATCCCCCATTTTTCATTTTAAATTGTTTACACTCGCTACAAACCTTAAACGTTTATATACAATATAAATTACGGCATTGAAAATTACTTATTATGTTCGTCAAAACAGAGAATACAACTAGAACACAGTATGACGTTGGGTTATAAGTAAAGCTGGCCACGAGCGGTACCGCGCAGTAGCGTAGAGTCGACCAGGCCTCGCGTTCCACTAGAGTTATTCTGCTAATAGAGATGTTTGCTGCCGCAAATAATTTCGCTCATCTTTTAAATAAAAATTAAATAACACGTGCTCAAACACTTACCATTTTAAGAGTCCTCCGTGAAATCACAAAGTGAATAATGTCTGTTAAATATCTGCAACATTAGATATGTTTCAACTGTTGTTTCGGCAAAACTAGTACGGCATGAGGAAAAAATGCGTTTATATGCAGAGAACGAACGTTCTACATCTAGTGACGTAATATCTGCGTAAATAAAATAATCTTTCAAATAACTTAACGATTCTGTTGACGCACCTTCACAAATGTGTCTTAATGTGCTAAAATCAGAATTTTTCTCAAAAACACTTTCAAATTTTTCTAGGACAGAAACATTTTTTGCGTCTTCAATCGCGCATAGCTGTGCGTGAACATGTTGCACTATTTGTAGAGATTCTTCTAACGGCACCGCAGGATTTTGTAATTTTTCTATTGCATCTGCTAGCCCGAAGTAATTGTCGTGAATGATTTTTAAATCCATTTTAACCTGACTATCTTGAAATTTCGACTGGCTTTTCTGGATAGCGGCAGCTTCCTTTGTATCGAATTGTAAAACCACGTTCTTAATATTGTCAAAATATTTATGATAATGAAACGCGGCCTGTAACCATGTTCCCCAACGAGTTAGAATAGGTTCTGGTGGCTCTGGTATACGGGGGCACAGTCTATGAAATTCGCGATTACGTTTCGGTGATTTGACAAATACTGCTTTGGTATGCGCTATTAAAGCGTCTACCTCAGGATAACATTTTCTGATACTATCCGCCACAAGATTGAGAGCATGAATTTTACACGTAATGTGTAACAAATTAGCAGAATGCTTTTTAAGAGACTGGCCTACAGAAAGCATGTTTGCAGCACCATCACTCACTAACATCAAGAGTTGGTTTGTTGAAAGTTCAAACTTGTCCAATGTATTTAACATTAACTTTGAAATTACTTCGGCAGTACACTGTTGTATTCGTTGGAGACTAATAGAATTGAAGGTGCCGATTGATGAGGTTCCAATTTGCGTGCCATTACATTAAGAATAGAATGTTTCTTCCGATCTGTTGTTTCGTCGACACATAACCACAATTGTTGATCTTTCAACTTCGATTTTATTTTTTATTCAGTATGCATAAATTAAATATACATTTTTCATTGTCTCGTGCGCAATTTCTTTTTGAGACATGCTTTTCTCTATTTACGTGTCGTAGACAATGTTGTCTGGACCAATACATTAACGGGATTTTACAGATTACACATTTAATTTTAGCACCTTCATATATTAAGTCTGGAATTTCTGCAATAAATTTTCGAAGTTAGTCCGACCGCGGTCGTTTTGCTGACGAAATCATAATTTTTCTAGGACAGATAAACAATTGCGCAAATGACCGGCAGCGAAAATGTCCGTACTGCTCCGCAGACGAAGTAATACTACCGTTCCTCTCGGTCCGAACTGATTCTACGCCGATGCGCGGTACCGCTCGTGGCCAGCGTTAATGATGATGTCGGTAGATAGCAAGAAGTAACAAACGAGTAACAGACGTAATTTGTAAACGGCAAAAACATGGACACTTTGTGCAAATATAATAAATAATTACGACACTTTTGAAAACCGAATAATAATGATAATAATGGAATGAAAAGAAAATTGAAACAGCTGGCGAATTACAACAATAACCATATTCTTCTCGCAACGATAAACGGCGATGTAACAGTAACAATTCGCCAGCTTCGTGATTTCTCCCTTTCATTTTCTCCTCCTTTTCATCAGAGTATACAGTGGATTCCATTGAAAATGAACCGTGGCGAAAGACTAATCTTATAAAGACGATTGTTACTATAGTAAATTATTATAAAATGGAATATCGACAGGAATCACACATGCTGCTGGTCGTTTAGCTTCGGCACTCATATGCATTAGCGGATAGAAGAATAAATAGATATGTAGATATACTTACACAGATAGAGAGCGAGCGATCCTGCAATAAATGTTTAGTGAGAGATTGGTTATTGTTAGTTGAAAATGATTTTTTTTTTGCTTCCTGTGCGACAATATTACATCATATATTTATTTTGAAAATAATCAACAATCGTTTGAGTGCATTAATGGGATAAAAATTATCAAAGAAGATGTATTACATATTTCCTAAAATCTGCACTGATGTCGAGCACGTACAGTAATAGATTGACTATGATTTGTAACTGATTTGTATAAGGATGTTTAGAGAAACTAAGTGGGTGAGCGCGTGCCTAACACAGACGGCAACGTTGATCAATGTATGTATGGGAATAGCACCTTTAGACGAGTACTTTCCAACGCATCTTTTATTGCTTGTTGTATTTCTACTGACTTGTATGTAATGTTATACATTACTCTGGATATAAAAGTTATTATCACAAAAAGTTATCAAACGAAACCATATCCATATCCTACATTTTAACATGATTACTACCATAATCGACCAATAAAAATAAAGCGGTCATTTTACATTTGACGGACGTATACACTCCAATCGCGGTTATTCCTTTCCTCTTTTTATTTCTTTTCTATCTCATTCTCCCCCAGCTACTTATGTTTGAGCCTTACGTTAATAATTAGGCGACCTTGACTGTTTTCGTTTTTCACAACGCAAGGCCTCGTCCAAAATTAACCGGTTTTGTGATTCTTTTTACCGCTCGTTCGGCTAGCATACCGCGCTGCCGGCCATACTACTCTTAACGCATTGTCGGCGCAGTAGCAGAGCGACCGGTGGTGTTATTTTCATTAGCAAAAAACAATATCTAAGCGATACATTTTTTCACGACGCGAGGCACCGTGCAAAATACTTTCCACTTCTTTAGCTCTGATTATGCCTATGATAGTACCTCACGAAACGAAAAAAGAAGTTGGTTTTGAATTAATTCTCTCGAAGGAACTTTTATTATATGATATATGATGATCGTCCTTACAAGGATTGATTCCAATGAAAATTTATTTGGAAAACCTTAAAAGTAAAATTTACATCAATTATAGTAATGGCAAGGTTAACCAATAAAAACGTAAGAAACATAATGGCTAAACCGGCTAGAAATTGTATATAGTCTCAATTTGATTGATGCTTCTGCGCATAGAAGGGATGAAAATTACAAACATTATTCTGCGTTTTGTGTATTAATAAGTACTATAATTTCGTTTCGTTTCATTTTTCTTATTTTCATTTGTTTTTTATAAGCTGTGCAGCTTGTCATGTCTTCGGATCTGGGGTCTTCTGTTTTGATAGTATGAAACGATAGTAACAAAGGTAGGGTACATTTTATACACACCATTTAGACCTAGAAAGGTTCCTGTGGTTAACGGTAACGGCCTTGAAAGGAGTTAGTTTAAATACGAGATTTAATTACGTACTACAACTCCGGGGACAGAAAAAGGGGTGCTACAAGAGGGGTTCCGGCTATATAACCCAAACCAGAATCGAGAAAGTCGTCAGAAAGGCGTCACTCTGACATATGTTGCCGGAGCGCTCATGGTTGAACAGTATTTGCCGTGGTGTTAATGACAGCGACTTTAAATGTGGTATTTTCCAGTCCTCTCACAGTGACGAGGTCTCTACAGCTACTTTCGCTTTTCCTTCTCCACGCATAGACATTCTCCACAATTTGCAATTCCTGGCCAGTTGTCACAGACTTCGACCCTTCTTCCTTACGATAGTTTACTTTCTTCCATATCTTTCTAGGCTCCCCTCCTCAGTTCTTGTGAAATGTTCTTGCATACCATGCATTCTTAACTCGTCTTAGGCCCAAAATCTCATTAACATATCGAGGTTTACATACACTGTATACCGCATTCATTTCCTTTGAAATTTAGGAGCCTTTGCTAAACCTAACCGGTACAAGTTTGCAAAAGTACCTCTTCCCAAAATAGCGTCGCGCATATACAGAGAGTTACCCTATGGTAACATTTATCCATGGCTTTATCCTTTTAGGTCAATTGCCCGAATTTTTGCCACTACTGCAGAACTCAATTCGCATATCCACAAAGTTGCATTTAGACGCAGCGGAATTGGGAGGCGATTCTATTTTACCGAACGGCAGAATATACGGCAGCAAAACTACTACGGGACGATTTCCCGACAAAAAAAAAGACACAAAATGTCGAATTTATTCTCAATTTAAATGCAAATGAAGTGGTGGTGGCGGCAGCGCTGCTTCCCGTACCCAGGAGTTTCTGCTTTTGTTTTTCCTGGGCTGCCGTCCGCTTTCCCAAGCGCCCGTAGCTTTCCATTTGCATCCTCACGATCCAATCCGACCGACTGGCTCGATTTGGCTTCAGTATTACTCCGGCTACGCTATTTTGATGGGAGAATAGTGTTACAGAGGCGGCTTTATGTTAGATACATCGTAGAATAGTCCGGAACTAGATCCGAAAATAAAGCTTATCGGTAATTTAAGTTGGTGAAATACAGTTACTGTTCTTTGTTACAACTTAAAATGACAATTAACTAGAAAAAATGTTTATCCTTTTCTTTAAACGCCACACTGAGTGCCATTTTTTATCAAAACAGGTAGTAGTAGTACACTCAACGTTAATATATTGCAATGTTTTACATTAGTTCAAAATTTAAAAATAAAGAAGATAATAAAATTGAAAAAAGAAGATAAAAACATATTGTGTATCAAAAATAATATTAAATATGTACTTCGATGAAATAAAAACACAAAATCTAAAACCTCCACTTTTAAAGGAAAACTTTTGGAACAATTTATACATTCATATGTATTTATTTATAAATGTTCGTAATACATAAAGCATAGGTACAAATGATTATAAACTCTTCTTTGTTCTATTATCTAAGCATAGTTAAAGATGCTGCATGTACGGAACCCATTGGACTTAATCCTAATATTGCTGAAGAATTTGTGCCCAGATTGGAAAATGGCCGAACAGTTAGCATAACGAGGGTAGCTACTAATCTGGGTATATGTATCTCAGTGGGAGGTTTGGTCCATCCAAATGGGTCTACATCCGTTCTATTATACTCCTATTCAAGGGCTAGAAAAAGCAAATCCTGCTTGAAGGATACACTTTTGCCGCTCTATTTTAAAAGCTCACATAAAAGGTGTATCTTTTCTTCAGGACTTACATTATTGAGAGGAAGAAAATCCACATTTGAGTAGAGTAAGCGGTAGATGGAAATAATTTAATCGGTCCTCATTATTTGCCGGATGTCTTAAATGGCGTAACCTATGAATTTTTACACAATAATTTGTTGAAATTTCTGGATGTCCTCAAAGAGACTTAATATGACATTTCAACATGACGGATGTCCTACGCGCAATCATCAAGCTATACAAGATTTGCTGGCCGAGTGGTTCTCAAATCAATGGATTGGAAGAGGAGAGCTTATACTATGGCCTGCCAGGAGTCCTGATTTAACGCCGCTAGACTTTTACGTATGGGGGTACATAAAAGAAATCGTTTACGCTTCTGAAATAACCACGTGCGATGAACTAGTTAATAGAATTCAAGAAGCAGCAGTAACTGTATCCAATAATTTTCCAAATGGGGGGCACATGGAGTACCGAAATATTAAAAAAAAAGTTTTATTTTTCTTTTATTTTAAATATTAGTGAGAATATGTAATGGGCTTCTAAAAAATCACAAAAGTTAAAGTATCTCAAAAACTGTTGACTTTTGTATAATGTATTTTTGGGTAAATCAGTTGCAATTTAGTATTAGTCTATTATATATACTTATATCCTTATATCATCCAACACCTCATCTAAATAACTAATAATAATAATATCAATAATAATAATAAAGCAATGTTAGTGAAATCTTCTAGAAAGGTGTGAAAGTGTTTTAGAGAAAGATTCTGATTTTGTCACATTAAGACAAATTTGTGAAGGTGCGTCAACAGATCCGTTAAGCTGTTCCAAAGATTATTTTAATTACGCAAATATAACGTCACTAGATGTAGAACGTTCGTCTTCTGCATATAAACACACTTTTTCCTCACGCCGCATTCAGTTTGCCGAAACAACTGTAGAAACATATCTAATGTTGCAGATATTTAACACACATTATTCACTTTGTAATTTCACGGAAGACTCTTAAGACGGTAAGTGTTTGAGCACGTATTATATTTTATTTCTGATCATTTATTTTGTGTAAACTTTTATGCTCCTGCCACTGGCTGTTGGCGCAAATTGAGCAACTCTATGTATCACAGCTAGATTTCTTGCCGATGACTGACCACTAATATTAATATTGTTGATGGTAGAATGTGAATTTAAAATTGAAAAAAACATTTACCTACATTTAATTTAAAATTGTTATGTAAACACCAATTTTGTTTAGATTAGTCTGTAGAAAGTTAACATTTGGGAAAGAATCAATAGTGCAGTAGATTTTAATACCGTCAGAATAAGCTAGCACAGGACAGTCTATAGATTTAAGGAGATCATCAATACATATTAAATGGGAGTGGACCAAGGTTCCGCCCAGAAGTGGAATAAAACAGACGAGATTTACAGCCATTAAAGTAAAAGTAATTTATTCTGTTTAGCAGATAAAAGTGAAAGTAGTTAGTTTTGCAAGCAAAATACGATGATCTATTAAATCCAACACCCGAAGAAGATCGGTGTAGACAACGTCAAGCTGACCACCTCCACCAACAGTCACAGCGATGTCTTGAGATATTATTTCTGAGTTCGTTGTGGTAGATCTATACGACATAAATCCGTGCTGTGAATGTGCAAGATAAGTCTGGTGCCATAACAAATAAATAAAATAAATTAACAATTCAAATACCTTGGCAAAAGAGGAAATTATAGCAACGGATTTATAATTGTTCACAGCAAAACTGTCGCCTTTTTTAGAGACCATGAAATTCTGACGATTTTCCATATGTCAAGGAGTACAGTCGTTCGAAGAGCTAAGTTGAAAATGGCGCACAAGGGAGTAGCTCTCACAAGGCAGCACAATAGATCAAATAGCATTTCTCAATTGTTATCAAGATTTTTTAAATGCAGAAACAGTCAAGCGCCCTTTAAATTTGCATTTATAACAGTACTTATCAGTCTAGAGCAACGCAAACTGCGCTGAAAGCCAGTGGCTGACGCATAAAAGTTTACACAAAATAAACACGGCCGGGACAATTCGGTATAAGCGTCAGTATAACTGCGACTCGAAAGCCGATCTGTTGTGTATGCATCTACGCTGTCGTATACTACATTGTAGTTCTACGTTTGTTTTGAAAATGTTTCCTACGTCGCGAAAACGACCAAAGTTGGACACAATAAGAGAATTTATTGCAGAAATGCCCGATTTAAAGTGTGATGGCGCTAAAATTCAATGTGTAGTGTGTAAAATAGATTTAATGTGTTGGTCGAAAAGTGATTGTCTACGGCACGTAAATAGTGCAGGGCATGTTTCAAAATAAAATTCCACACGAGATTATGACAAATTTAAATTTAATTTATGTGTTACCTTTACTGCATGTAATTTATCATTTCATTTACTAAGGAAGAAAGCATACGTCTCGTTTTGGAATGAATATTCGGACTTTAAGTTACCAAGTGAGAGAACATTACAGAGAGTTGTGCCGTCTGCTCGTGAGCATGTCGAGAAAAGAATTAAATCGGAGTTGCAAGATAAACAACTGTGGTTATCTGTGGACGAAACAACGGATCGTAAAAAACATTCTGTGGTTAATGTAATGGTACGCACAATGGAACCACATCGACCGTCACCCTCAATTTTACTAGCTTCCAGACGAATACGACAATGCACTGCCGAAGTAATTTCAATGTTGGTGTTAAATACATTGGAAAAGTTTGAACTTTCAACAAATCAACTGTTAATGTTTATGAGTGATGGTGCCGCAAACATGCTTGCTGTAGGTCGATCTCTTAAAAAACATTGTGCTAACTTATCCCGAGGTAGACGCTCTTAATAGCACATACAAAAGCTGTGTTTGTAAAATCCCCAAAACGTATTCGGGAATTTCATAGACTATGCCCCGGTATTCCTGAACCACCACAACCTATTCTTACTCGTTGGGGAACATGGTTAGAGGCTGCATTTTATTATCTTAAATATTTTGAGAATATAAAGAACGTGATTTTAGAATTCGACCCAAAGGAAGCTGCGGCTGTTAAGGTAAGCCGCTTGAAATTTCAGGATAGTCAAGTTAAAACAGATTTGGAAATTATTCAGAACAATTACGTGGGACTAGCGGATGCGATAGAAAAAGTACAAAATTCTTCGGTGTCGTTAGTGGAATCTTTGCAAATAGTGCAACATGTTCACGCACAGCTATGCGCGATAGAAGACGCAAGAAATGTTTGTGTTTTAGAAAGGTTTGAAAGTGTTTTAGATAAAGTCTCTGATTTTGGCACATTAAGACAAATTTGTGAAGGTGCGTCAACAGAACCGTTAAATTATTTGAAAGATTATTTTACTTACGCAAATATAACGTCACTAGATGTAGAACGTTCGTTTTCGGCATACAAAAACACTTTTTCTTCACGTCGCACTCATTTGCCGAAACAACTTTGGAAACATATCTAATGTTACAAACATTAAATAGACATTATCCACTTTGTGATTTCAGGGAGGACTCTTAAAACGGTAAGTGTTTGAGCACGTATCACATTTAATTTATTTTGTGTAAACTTTTATGCGTCCGCCACTGGCTTTCAGTGCAGTTGCGTTGCTCTACTTATCACGTTTGTCTTTGTATGCATGTGTTAAAAGCTTTAACTTAAGTTAAGATCGTGTTAATAGCCTACAATCATCTTACACTCCAATGGACTCGACCTTGGTGAATTGAGCGAGCCTGATTTTACTGCATCTAGCATCAAACAAAATAAAACAGACCTGTTTTGAGCGAAATCTCGCGAATATAATAACATGTAGCAGCTTGGTTCTATGTAGGTCGACTTAAAACCGCAACAACACAATATAAACAAATAAATATGTACCGCCTGAACGCGAAAATATATGGAACGATCGTAAGATTGGTATACAAGGTCGAGTCATCGTTGCAAAACCAGTTGTTTACTATGCTATTATGTTCACCGTTGAGTCGACGTAAAGGCGTACACTATGGATACTATACAAAAGCATGATATCCGAAGAGCGAAGCGGAACGAGCGGTAGCAACAACTACTTTAGAACTTCTTTCTTCTGCCTTACCACACTATACGGCGTATATCTTTTGAAAGGATTGAATCGTTTATGCCCGTGTTGGGCAACCTATGAAATATTCTTTTATTGTCGTATACATGAGAATCAAGCCGCGAGATGCTGTAGTTGAGTAGAAAAGGAAATGTTTGTAATGAAGGCCTTCTGTTTTAGCGAAACGGGGTACCTAATCATCAACCAAGTCATTTCCATGGTATTTAAGCCCATTTGTGAAACGATGTTTATTTTTAAACCATCTGCAGAAGACAAAGCAAGTTCTAGCATTCAGTACGCGCTGAACACGCTGTAATTATTGCGTTTTTGGAAACTTCCTTTCAATTCATGTCAGCTTTCTTCAATAATCTGCATATTTTTTTAAATCTCTGTCTACTGTTCTCGGTGACATTGTACATAAATTTTTTACTAGATTACAATATTATTTTTTTTTCCTTGATTAGTATATGTAGTATTATTAGTATAGTAGAATTTTTATATATTGTAACTACAGCGTAACAAACGGTTGCACCCGCAGAGACGCCTGCACGAGGGAGTGTATGTACGTATGTGGATGCAGAGTTCAGTAATGCGGAAAACATTGAGAAGTTGGGTCGTTCGGTTATTTATCGGATTCTCATTGTGTTTTTTCGAAAACATAGGACGTAAGCCTGGTGTACCTCTTGCATCGCATGTGAGGAAATATATTTGACGTTTCCCTCGTTTGGAATTTACAGGTTCGCACAAATTTTGCGGTATAGGGTTGCTAGGTCGCACGACATTTGAATGTAGAAGACATATTAAAAGTAAACGTCATGTATTGAATTTAAGAAACAATATTCCGTACTGGCAATTTTTGTACGACTTTATTTTCATGTTGAGCACGTGCAACATCCCACAACACTTAGTAGATAATGAAAACTTTCGTCTTTTTTGGGATAAATATGTTCCATTATGGAAGCTAATGACAAAAAGACAATTGCGGTACAATTTACCACATGTGCAAAGTACAGTAAAAGACTGTATAAAAGACGAGTTGAGAAATCAAAAAATCTGGCTCACTGTGGACGAAACTACTGATGCTCAGAAACACAGCGTGATTCATATTGTGGCGCGCCCTTTAAAACGTAATAGTCCACCAGCTTCCTTGTTGTTAGCCAGTAAAAGGATTAAAAGAACTGATGTCGAAACCGTTTCAAACATAATAAAAAATATGTTAAGAGACTTTTGGATCGTAAGAGCCCAAATCACCATGTTAGATTCTGACGGAGACGCAACAATGCTGAAAGCTGGTACGATGTTAAAAGTATGCTTTCCGACTCTTCTTCACATAACATGCCTCATACACCCATGTCATCTAGTAGCAGAAACAATTCGAAGCAAGTATCCTAGGGTGAATGATTTAATATCATCTACCAAAAAAGTGTTTGTGAAATCTCCCAAACATATCCGCGTATTCAAGCAATTGTATCCGCAAATTCCGCTACCACCTCACCCTGTATTTACGCGATGAGGAACATGAATCGAGGCAGTATCTTATTATCGCAAATATTATTCCCAAGTGAAAGATGTCAGTTTCAAACTTAATTCTTCTAATTCACGAGAGTCAGCAACTTTTTTCCGATTCGGACGTTCAAACAGAAATAGATGACATTTCCATAAACTATTCTGTAGTGACAAACTATTTCGCAGCTAGAAAATAGTCACTTATCTATACAAGACTCGTTAAATAACATCAACAATTTAGCAGTCGCTCTGGAAAGGTTGGCGGGTTCTATAGGACTAGATGTCGCGCAAAAATTTCGTGCAATTTTAAACAAAAATCCGGATTTAGAAAAGGTTCGATGTATATCTCGAATTCAAGACTGCACAGAAGAGATACAGGAGTATTTGAACTTCGCAAATTTTACTTCATTAGATGCTGAACGATCATTTGCAAAGTATACGGGAACGTTTTCAGACCGTCGTCGCGGCCTGACCGAATCGACAATGGGAGCATTGCTTATGTTGCAGTACTACGCGGCGTACCATGACAGTCGCACATTACCACAGTGGTCATCGATACGTCAATAAAAGGTAACAATCTTTTATCTTTTTATTAATACTGTGTCTACTTTTGCGCGGTGCGCCCCGGACGGTTCCACTAATTTCTCGAACATTATAAATAGTACACGCACACCGATCAACCGATAATAACCGAACGTCCACTCGATTTCTTGTATGTACATAGTAAACACAGCTCCTTTCACGGCGCCTCTGCGGGTGCAACCGTTTGTCACGCTTTAATTATAACTTTACGTTTCTTTTCTGTACTACATGCAAGCAATGAATTTATTCTTACGTGTTCATGTCATTTTAATGTCATATTAATCACCCTAGCACGTAACGCGTTTAAGATATTGAGGGTTAAAGAAATATCGGCATCTCAAATTATCCCAAAAACTAAGCTAAATGGATATAGACAAAGTTGAAGAGAAGTATCCAAAAAAAAAACGGTAATGTATAGAGGCTGTTCTATTTCAGTAGCTGTTTGAAGCTTAGTGACGTAAACAGAGAGATGTAAGAGCAATGTGTACAGGAACAAAAAGCGTTAGTGCTTTTCTCCTCTCACATTGTTTCCGTTTATTGGCATTGTCTTGGCTACTGTTTCTAGGCACTTTTGTCATGTGTACTTCTACATTAAGTTCATTTTTGTTTGAACATTTCTCTGTAGATAACCTCTACTTTAGCCTTTTTAAAATCACAAGCAATGTGACTAATTTACTGATTATGTGAAGCTATGTCATACTATTTTAAACAAGGTAAGTACAATTAATAATGCGGATATAAATAATATGCACTTCAAGAATTTGAAGTAAATAAATGCTTTATTTTAAAAAAGTGAAACGCCTTTTGGAATTAAGAAAACTCTTTACTATCCTTAAGAAAATATTGTTTTGTGTTATAATGGTCATTTACTTATACTAAGAATCGCTTCCTTCGAATTTGCTGCAAGATTTTCTTGAATCAAGTAACAAATGTCTTAAGCAAAGAAATACAATTATTTCATTATAAATGTATACTTCTCTTGAGCGCAGAAAGAAACGTTAAGAAAATATTTGCAATTTACAATTAGTTACTTACAATTGTTCTCAAAATGTGGACTGAAGCATTGTAGCATGTAAGTGTCCTTACCTGAAACAAACAAAAAAGAATAATTACAATACAAATTAGGAAATGCAAAAAAGAGAAACCAAAATTAATACCGAACCCGAGCAGATTACCACATTATTTCAAATATGTTAGTTAAAGGTTTATCAAGTATGTACGAGAGCATTCCAGAAAAAAGTACCCGTTTACATATAATTAAAAGAAAAATGAAAGAAGGTAAATAATGATTTTATTTAAATGAAAGTAATACATTTACTCATTTTTCAATGTAGTCGCCGCCGTTGTTGAGACATTTGTTGTATCTTGAAACCAATTTGTTTATGCCTTCCGCATAAACCTCTACCGCCAAGGTAGCCAGCCAATGCTGTACACCTGCTTTTAAGTCATCATCACTTTGGAAACGTTCTCCTGACAAGAAATCCTTGAGTTTACTGAACAAATGATTCACTTGGAGCCAAGTCGGGGCTATACGCAGGGTGGTCCGAAACCTCCCACTTGAACTTCCGAAGAAGTGGTTTTTCGAGCCGTGTGGGGACGAGCATTGTCATGCAAAGGAACAATGCCACTTGTCAGCATTCCCCGCCTCTTGTTTTGGATGGCCCTACGCAGCTTCTGAAGTGTTTCACAGTATGTGTCCGCATTGATGGTCGTCCCTTGGGGCATGAAATCAACTAACAACAGACCTTTTCGGTCCAAGAACACTGAGGTCATAACCTTTTCTTGGAAATCGTAGATGGTGCCACTCCATGGACTTGCGTTTTGTCTCAGGTGTGAAATGGCACACCCATGTTTCATTCCCAGTAACAATTTGGTCAAGGAATGCATCGCCCTGTTGCTCGTAGCGAGTCAAAAACGTCAACGCTGCACCCATGCAGTTGGTCTTGTGCTCGTCGGTAAGCATTTTGGGCACCCATCCTGCACAATTTTTTTTGTAATTCAGATGGTCCGTCACGATTTCATGGAGCAATGATTGCGACATTTCAGGAAATTGCTTACTCATTTCTTCCAGTTTTACATCATCGACACGTTTCTTCAGATCGTCGGTGACAAAGGACAGACGACCTGACCGCTCTTCATCGTGCACATTATCTCTTCCCTCTTTGAAATTTCGAACCCAGCGCCTTATAGATGACTCATCCATTGTTCCCGTACCATATACTTCAGTAATCTTGCGATGAATTTCGCTTGGACGGACGTTTTCTGCATTCAAAAAACGGATTACGGATTGCACTTCGCCTTTCGCGGGATTTTCTATCTTATGTGCCATTGTGAACAGTCATAAAACTCACACCACTCACCGGAAGAACTTCAACTTTTTTTTCCCGTAAAGCTACGATGTTACTGTTGACATCTGCGCCACTTTGCTTTTAATTGGATCAATAGGTCTGTATGACTAAACGGGTACTAGTTTCTGGAATGCCCTCGTATAACCAAAATCCTGAAGTGCTATGTACACAGGATGGTCCCAACCTTCTGGAATTGTAGAATTGTGCCTACTGTGTAAGTGCTAGAAATTCAAAATTTTCAGATATTGTAACGGGCACCATACGCTACCTTCCAAAAATATTTCTGGATACACAGGCTGATCGATAAGTAGCGAACCAAGGACCTACCTATAACACTGTCTATTTTATTACATTTTCAATTTCCCCCGTTTCATACGTCTATTACTGGCTGATTTTGAGATATTTGTAATTTTGTTTTCAATTACCTAAATGTGGATATATCTGATTCTTTCAAAAAATCTGGATTGCAAATACATTTCAACGTAAGTTTTTACGAGGTTAAATTACATACTTGGCTCTATCTAAATAGGGTATTAATACACCTTCGAAATGAATGGTAATGTTAGCATATTAAAATTTTTGAAGATATCTCGAGAACAACCCCTCAGCGAAATACCAGTTGATTAGATTGTTAATACGGTAACCTTCTCTGCAAAACTGTTTTGGGTGATTTTGTTTTGAGTGTTTGCACCGCGGTAGGCAAAAACATGTCCGTCGGGTAGTACTTTTCTCTTCTCACTTTGTTTTTGCCGGGAGGTTTACATGTATATTTTTACTACATATGTAGAACAAAAGAATAATCCTTATGATTAAAGAAAAACGATATGCATAATCCTTTGCCGTCTTAGACAGTAACCAGTAACTAAAGCGATGAATTCACATCAGCATCGACAGACATATGGCGACCACAACACATAATATACAAACACATATATAACTATATTCAGTTCACACACATACATATGTACATCTATACGCCAAATTTATTGGCCTATACTTGAAACACGCAGAATTCTTCATTTTAAAACTAAATCATAACATTGGATTAAATTTACAATATTAGAAACGTTGCTTGTTAATACCTGATTTAATTACAGTAAAACCTGTGTTAACAGCCACCTGTCTAAAGCGGCCACCTAAGGTAACGGACACTTTCAAAGTTCCCCGAATCGACTGTAAGGAAATTCCCATATACGAAAACCCCTAAGTTACGGTCAACCTTATAAAACGACCTCGGCCAAATAAACCCAATTTTTACGGTCTATCTTTATAGAAATTTACCTGCCGATATCGGCCAGACTATTTATGATGTATCTTTATTGATGGAAATATGTACCCAATATTATTTCGTATGATCGAAATATGTACCCAATATTATTTCGTATTTGTGCGATTAATGCGATCTCAGTCTCGAACAAGCCTCAACAGCAAATTGCCGGCACAATACGTGCACGTTTATGTTTGTGGTCTTTCAGTTACTTGCGGTTAGTTTAAAATTCTCTCCGTATTCGAAAGGTTCTTTCGGTTACTTTATTAGATTAAAGTTGTCTCCGTATTCGAAAGGTTCTTAATTAAGTATGTGGCTAAAAAGAAAACGTTTGTCGCTAAAATACAAAATAAATATAATCGCGGAAAGTGAAAAGTATGCGTTAAGTTCGCGAAAGTTGGCCGAAAAATATGGGGTTGGAAAAACACAAATTGACGATATTACGAAAACTAAAGGTGAATTAAAAAAGATGGTCGAGGAAGATGTTAACTTGGAGCAAAAACGAAAATTTCCGCAGTCGGAAGGATTGGCAGCGGATCAAGTCGTCTACAATTGGTTTTGCAAAGCCAAAAATAAAGCAATTCCAATATCTGGACCGCTACTTAAACAAAAAGCACTGGAGACAGCAAGCAGTTTAAAGATGGAAAATTTCGCAGCATCTAATGGATGGTTGGAAAGTTTCTGCCGGCGACACAGTATAACTTTTAAATCAATTTCTGGTAAGTCCGCAGAGGTTAATTTGGACTGGAAAACCAAGTTACCGTTGATTTTAAGAAATTATTCTCCTCGAGATGTCTTTAATGCCAACGAAACAGGTCTTTATTACCGCGCCATGCCAAATACGACATTTGCAATAAAAAATGAGAATTGTGCAGGAAAGAAGGCAGCAAAACAACGTTTGACTATTTTACTGGTGTGCAAATATGGAAGGTGAGAAAGAAGATCCATTAATAATTGGAAAAAGTAAAAATCCTTGCAGTAATCATGTTGACAAATTACCCTTAAAATGGGTTTCTAACAAAAAGGCATGGATGACAACGGAAATTATGACAAGATGGCTGCATAAATTTGACGATAAAATGACAAAACAAAATAGAAAAGTGCTTCTTTTCTTGGATAACGCCACGTCATATTCTAAAGTTCCATTAAAAAATGTTAAACTAGCCTTCCTGACGCCAAACACCACTTCGCATTGTCAGCCCTTGGATCAAGGAATAATTCAGAATTTCAAATTGATTTACCGAAATTTTTTGATTAAAAGGCTTCTAACGTTTATTGACAGTGAATGTGATTTTGAAAATGCTGAAAAAAACATAAACTAGTGCATTGGCTAAAGTGCTTGGAAAAAGGTATCTCCTGCTACAGTTAAGAAATGTTTTTCCAAGGCCGGATTCTCTAATGTTATCCAAGAAAATACAATGTTTGATGAAGAAGACGAAATACTCCTTGCTCAACTCTTTCCTACAGTTCGTAACAAAATTATGGATTTAGATGAATATGCTTCTGTTGATAGTCATGTGCCTGCAGAGAGCCCTAACTTCAGTATTACAGAAATTGTTGAAGAATTGTGCAATAATGATGAAGAACCATAGCTCTGATAATAGTGATGTGGACGAATGTGAAACTCCAAAATCTACTTTATCTAGTATGAGCGAAGTGTGTGCAAAATTAAGAGACACACAGAATTATTTATTGTGCAATAACAATGGTGAAATTTTTATGGATGTTTCTCGAATTTTACTTACATGTGAAGCTGTGGTTTTTAAATCGAAGCTAAAAAATTTAAAGCAAACAAAGATTGAGCCATACTTTAAAAAAACTTAACAAAGTATGTTTTTTCGTATGAATATGTTGTAATAATATGTATAAATAATGAACAAATGTATTATCTATTATATGTATACATATATATATATATATATATATATATATATATATATAATATATATATATAATATATGTATATATAGTCTATGTTTTGTATTACATACATTAAAATAGTTTTAGTTTTTCGTATACATATGTGTATTTATATAATATTTACTTTAATTAATAAAATAAAGAAAAAAAACCTTAAAAACCAATTATGTATTTTATTTGTAAGACGAAAAACCTGACAATTACGGCCACCTTTATATAACGGCCAATACTGTTTCTTTTTTTAGTGGCCCTTATTGACAGGTTTTACTATAATTCGTATTTAGTATTTATTACTCAATGTAATTGTTGCAATTGGTGACTGCTCGTATACGCAAAGTGCTAGAAACTATTACAACAAAAAAATTCTAATTAGAAGCACGCATACGCGACTGAATTTGCATTCCTCGTGTTAAGCGCATAGATAGGGTACGCATATCGAAAGATATGAGCCTATCGTGACTGTGCTAATCCAAGGTGTGAGGGTCATTTGAATAAATAAGCCCCCCTCTCGTTAGGCGCTGCACACCCTACATACTTCTGACTTAAACAGCTTTTAGGGTCGACATGCTTACTATATATTATACAAAGTAAATTAAATTGAATGCCTACTTTACCCGTACCTTAATTTTGACGAAAAGAGTGGTATTAAAAATAAATGTCTTGCTTTATACGTATAAGGCATTTCTTAGTTGAATAATCTAATCAAATTTTTTATTGTCAATCGTACAATCGGATGGTTGGTGGTTGAAAGAAATCCACGAATTTCCGTGTTTATTAAATATTTTATGTGGTGCGGAATGTTACGATACCTTTTGTGTTAGTTTGATTAAAGTTAACATAACATCTTCTTTTTTAAGATATACAACAAAAATAAAAATATTACAAGAAATAACTTGTTACACTCCACATTTTATTCATTGAAAAGCATTTTTCAATTACATTCAGGCGCATTACGAATCTTCTAACTTCTTCCTCGTCCTAAACAGAATCCTTAGCGTTTAGTTCCCTGATGATGTCCTCCTTTTTCTAGACTCTCTTTCGGCGACAATTTTTCTTCCCATTTGCGCGTCTAAAATGTACGCTGAGAAGACAATATTTCAAAACGTAAACCGTCGTAGATAAAGGACGAAGATGGCGTTGTAATCGTACGAGACGACTTGGTTGCGGTGCAAAAGTTAGCGTCGTTTGCCGTCTGTCCCCAGTAAACTTCGAGCGGACAACAAAAAGTGGACGACGCGAGAACTAACGGAGATGATGGTCTAGCAAAAGGGGAGGAGTGCGAGTTATGGGACACTTTTGTCCCGGCGATAGTAAGATGAATGGATGCAAGTCTATGGAACAAAAGTTGCGGTCTCTTAACTCGGTGGGAAACTCGTTAACGAATATAAAGTGTAAACATGTGCGCGCCCTGGTGTGCCGCCGTGTAAACTTTCCAGACTCATATGGGACAATATCTTATCTCTTCATTTGGTGCGAAGATGAATTAATTATTTACGAATTCATTTTCTGTACCTACTGCGTTTCATTTGCGATCTCTCTCTTCTTTGTATAGTTATTGTCCGTTTAAAAATGCCGATGTTCAAAAAATACTGACACATATCTGCATTCGTGTTTACTGTCATAAATTAATTTATGTAGCTTGAGAAGGTCACGTTTAATTGCACCAATTTGCATATTAATTGATAGGCCTCAGTTGCAACAGAGAACGCTTAAAGGAACAAAGTTTGTCACGGCAATATTACCATTTTGAAAACTAAACATCTTTTGAACAGGAAGAAATATATTTTAGATTCTTATCATGAGTTATTGCACAATCATCAATCATAAGAGTTAAAAACAACAATTTTTATGGGCTTGCGCAGGCTACCAGATGGGTCTCCATACGATCGTATGAGCGGTTTAGTTTTGAAGAACTGTTGCTGAATATAGTAGCTGCAGCTGCTTCAATTAATTTATAACTAAAAAAGAGATTATTAAAAAGAAAATGGTGGTGCAAGAAGTGGCTTTTCGAAAGAGAAAGATATTCTCATATAAAATTACTTAATAAATTTAAAATGGAAAAGCAGGATTAATTTAATTATGCGTGTGTGCATTAGCTTGATGTTCAAAAGTGACAGTTTTGCGTGACGGTGTACGGAAGGGCTTAGGAATACATTGAAAAAAATGTTAATCATTTAAGAGATATAGCATTTAGTAATTATGGTACACACAAACGTGTATATAACAGTTTATAATAAAAATCGGAAATATGCTTCGTTTTGTTCAAGAGGTATTTTTAATGTTCAAATATACATATATCTGGAGGTGATTGCTTAAGTCGTAGCAGCGTGTATTTGTATATACTTATGTTTCAAACAATCAAAACAATGTTTATCCTTTTCTATGACCCAAAAGGATTGTTCCATCATCATTTGCCAACATCTAGCCAAAATATAAATATAGTTTTCTATCTTAAGACGTTAGATTGCTTTTTTGAAAAGAATTCGTGAAATTATATAAAAAATCTGATCTAATTTGAATTTCCTCCTTTCTTAATGGAAAAAGGTTACAAGAAATGTCAACATTTCAAGCGTAGTTTAATTTAGCAGTAAATATCGGTTTTAAATTCAATACTACAAAAATGCTACACTTAAATTTTCTAGCGGTTCTACAAGCGAAGAAAAAATATTTTCTTTTACATTCAAGGTTTTCTGCTATGAGCGATATTTTTTTTTAGGACATCAAGTGTAATAGATGTAGCAAATCTCTATATGGTAATCTTAACTATCATTTTGCTATAGCGATACGTTGCAACGTCCAGGACATCAGTTTTAGTCATGTGGATCTGTGGGTTTTAAGTATTCTTTAGAAGAATAAGATATTCAATATGCCTAAATATTCTTTCACGATTTTATAAAAAATTGCTGCTAGCGTGCTCCAAGACACCGACACAATACTAATGTTGAATGTTTTTGAAAGCAGAGCAACTTCGTTCAGCTAAGGACCTATAATTACAAAATAATTCGATTTCAAGCGAGATAGCAAAATACAAATCCTTCTTCTTCGAACTGTTTTGCTCACAACGAAAATACGACCCTAGAAAAAAACTCTTTACATTGCAACGCTAAATATACACTTGCAATGTCTGCAATGAAATGTTTGTGTATGCATACGTTATGCAGTTTGATTTGTTTATAAATTAGACCCAGTAATGGACAATTCTAACCGGTTTACCTGTGTGAGCACTGTTTAACTTGCATATTGCAAAAATTCTGTTTATTCCGGGGCTATCACGTATTTACTTAGCGCAAAGTAAATGTTGTGAATAGCGCTAATTGGAATAGGGAGTTCCGTCTAGTCAGCGCAAAATACATATGTACACATGTCTCTTTATCTGACATAAAACATTTTTCTAAATTTAAATATTTTTCCGGTGTTTAGTGAGATGATCCGCTAAACTAGTTCTTATTGTCAATGCTGTTTAAATAAGACTGTAATAACAGCTAATTTTAGTAATATAAATTTAGGTTTTTTCTTTATTTTAATGGGAACTTGGAAGTATTTGCGTGCGGAATCTAAAATGCTTCATACTCTAACATGATGTTTGATGGATTCGGGTATTCCAGTTCCTTATTGCAAACATACCTCCGAAAACTGCACACAATTGTTGTGTTCGTCGGTTATCTTGGAGAAAAGCAAATCGATAAACGGAATCAAACATTGGAAGGAGCGGTGTCTAATCTAGAAGGTGATTTAGAGCTTTTGTCTATGTTAGGGCTATTACCTCACGTATTGTAAGCATGTAATAAAATTGTTTAATAAGCCGTTATATTATTACCAACTACTTTAGGAAGGAACAATTTTTAACAAACAAATTGGGCCAATTCCAAATCAAGTTAACCTGTAGAATGGCCATATAAATATACAACATTGTATATCATCACCACATGTCAGATTACAGGATGTTAGAAACAACTGGTCAGATATTTCAATACAAGATTCGATGTATGTGAGATAGGCGAAGATTAAATTCTAAGGGAAAGTTTTACGACGCAGTGAGATTGCAGATATTCCAGAAGTGGGTGTGGCATCCTGAGTACACCTTTTATTAATAAATTGATAACTTCTCTTTATATGAAAACGGAATGCAGCTACGTTAACATAGCATTACGCATAGAACGACAAACATGTTGTTATTTTGGGTGATACAATATTATTTACTTTCTTGAAGTGCCATTTGAACTAATATCCTACTTTAAACGTTGAAAATCAATGTTATGAATTATTTTTCCATCCTCAATGCTATTTTAAAATTCCTGAAATTATTTTTCACACTTTCGACAAAACCTCGCTTGATTTTACCACTCTTCCAATATTCTATTGTTTTGCTAATCTAGGCCAATAACACTACCTCCTTCTGCAAAACCGCATGCAATATTTTCAAAATTGTCTTCTTCATCTTCTACTACATCTTCCACAAATTGCGTCTCAGGTGGTTCCCCTAATCATTAAAACTTCAACTCAAAAACTATTCAAAAGAGAACACGCTCTTGTTGAACATTTACAATCGCATCTCATGCAACTCCATTTCTTGGGACGTCAAACGATTTAATACGATGTTGACCAATTAAAGCGTTGCAAGTAACATGTTTAACAAATTACCTATATTAATGGCTGCTATTGTGCCAAACTATTGTTATAGAACACTGCTTTCTACGTAAAAGCATCTTTTGATAAATAAAAAAAAAAGAAATTATAACAAAACGAGGGGTACGGGGTGCCCGGTCCCCCGTTATATATTGTTATGTTCAACGTTGTATCTACGACAACAACAACTTCTCTCAATTGTCATCTCGGAACGACTAAATGTCAGGCTGGCCACTCGTTGGTAACTAAATATCCCTCTTGTGGGGAAAATTGGAGATTTCTTGGTTACCATCCCCCCTCAGCCAACTGGCCTTGGAGCGAGGACATTATATTTAAAATATAAGTCCAGATAACGACGAGTGTGGGGTAGCATGGACAAATCTACTCGACAGTTAATTTTTCTATTCACTTATTTCGTCCAAATTAATGTTGTAATCGTCTGGAATAAGCAACAGCGTAAATTGAAAAGTACAACAAATAATATTTCATCAATTAAATCTTTATCTGAAAGGTTTCTGTAAATTATTAGAGGATTTTCACGTGTAAAGCTTGCCAGTGACATAATGGATCACAGAGTCATCAACATACGACCTCCTGGTTAAGTCACTGCATTCGTTTTTGTACGCTGTTTGCAGAAATAATATCATTTGATCGAAAGTTATCGTAAAAGTTTCTATTTGGGTTAAATTATCAAAATTGGCTGTGAAATAAAACAATCGCCGGTCTTTGGCGATTTAAAATAAAAGAAAGATGAACGACGCCATAATTTTTCATCAATCTTTATTCAGCCTTGGTTGAATCAAAGTGTGTCTTAACTCCAATCCCCCTATAAAGTACACGATTGTGAAATCAAAGTCTTTATTGAAGAGAAAAGGGTTAAATTCCCAGAACAGGCAGTTTCCTGTGGTGGTTATATAAACAGAGAGTTTATATCCATTGGAATCGTTCAAAAGTTCAAGCTTAGTTACTTTTAAAATCTTAAAATTCGTTAATTTCATTTTACTGAGTTGGAAATTCGTTCTAAAATTGCCGAAAGGGTATTCGGGGGTACTCCCGGACCTACAAGAATCGTTAATTCAATTTAACATTAGAAAATTTTACAATTTTCCCAAAAATCCCCGGAGAAAGATATGTCAATATATTTTCCAAAAATAATTTGCATCATTCTCGAGATTATGTGATATACTGCAAATTATGTTCTAAAAAAGGACTGTTATAATAGTTTCCCAGATATTTACCAAAAATTTAAAAATTGTACCATGTAAACCAATTCATACAACATATCTATTGTGTTTAAAGATTATTATAGAGGAACCAGTTAATACAATTTATGACTGTAAGTTCTATTCGCCATACGTTAGCCAATTTCGTGGTGTACCGCAGAGCTCCACCATAGGTCCTCTATTATTTAAAATACCATATCGTATGAACATATGCACATATGTTTTTTTTACATTTAAACGTAATAGATTAATTACATTCAAAATTATACACGTGTCTGTCATTTGGTATAACAAACACAAAGAACGTATTACCGAACACACGCTCTAAAACCAGAAAAAAAAGAGCTAGCGATGGAAAGGGAGAAGAAAGGTGTGGCTATGTACATAAAGCAGACTTAGTGAGAGGAAAAGCGATAGAAGGTATCTACGTGGCAGTGCACTTATACGTATAGGGCAAGAAGGGTGCCGGTCGGAGAAGAGGAACTTTCTGCTGGAATAATTAAATATAAACCACCTCTCTTGTATGTACGCACCACCAGCATGTGTAACGTGACATGTTTATGTCTATTCGGCGTGGAATTCTCTCTCCAGGTCGGAGGGCTCCGGCTTGTTTGTACACGTTTCCGAATACATATGTAAATTTCGTTTAATGAGAGGATTAAAAATAAATGACACATAAAAATGTACTACGCGAACGGTCGGCTTCTACGTGGAATGGAATTAGATGAAATTTTTACGCGTACAGGGTTAATTGGTGAGCTGCGTACGTGTTAGGTTCCCCCTTTTTTTCCTGAAACGGGCAGTATTAGCGTGTATAAGGGGTTCAGAATTAATTGTTGTTTACTGAAAAGTATTAAGTTATTTTTACTGTCAGTGTTTTGGGTCTCCTTTTTTAAAGGATATTTGTGAGAAAATAATTGATGAAAAGTGACAATAACTAAATCTGATTTTGTATATCTTGTTATTCCAAAACTATTCACAATGCAGAATGAAATATAAGAGACGAAAATTTAAAGTTACAAACACTATTTGCAAAAATTTTTCGGTTGGTCAAAAGCAAAAATGTATTTTCTTGAATTTGTTTCTGTTGCATTTATACAGTGAGGTCCTAAACTGGATTCGTGCTGGTTTGCCAACATTTCACTCGCAATCTAGGCCTGCTGAATTTGAGATTGCATGTACCTACAATAATACATATTGTAATGTTAGAAGTGTACGTTCAGTGCGTTTAGTCAGCTACCTATGTCCACCCGTTGAACCCAAAACATCTTTTGCGTTCTCTTCTGGTGTCTCCAGTCCTTTTATAGCTTACTATCTAGGTAGAGAGGGTGTTAGGAGATTATTACAAGTCTAGTCAACGATGATATTGGGGGAACGGCTAAATAAGTTACCCTCTGTACATTTTCTTCATATTCTAAATCTTAAATTTTAATGTAATATTTCCTACAACTATTTAGAGAATAGTCGTACCTCTGTCCTAATATTATAAATTAATTATTTCTGGTCAAAAAAAATCATGTCCATTGGTAAAATTTAATATTCGAAGATTTTTCGTAGTGTCATATATCCGAGATCATAGAATTACGTTTCAAAATGGAGAACCTTCATGGGAGTTTATCCTTAAAATTTAATCTATTTTTAGAATAGGGAAAGTCAATTGAAATCTAATATCAATTGGCCACGATAAAACAATCGCTATCGCGAACAAAGGAGTCAATGGAAATTTTCTTGATTTAATTCAAACAGCCATCGTAATTGCACGTATTTGTGTCCTTTTGCTAGTGTGTAGTGATTAAATTCAACGTTAATTACGAAGTGAGAGTCAAGTTTGGCAATTTCAAAATACGCGGAATTCCTGTATGTAAAATATAAACGTAACGTTTATATCTGAAACGTCACAGGTTCAGGTTAGTTTTCTCTTTTCAAATTTAATTCTTTTGAAACATAAATAGTCCGGGTTAATTCGTATTTAAGCTGTCGAAAGAGTGTATAGGGGACACTCCCGGATCTTCAGACCGTACAATTAATTAATTAATTTCGATAAATCAATTTCTCTCGTCGTTTGTAACATTACCATACATACATATTCAAGCTTAGAGATTTAGGTGCATAATTTTAGGCAAGAAACTACTAATTTCTAGATTCATTATACTATGACAATTGCTAGAGTAGCCAATCTATACAGAGCTACGATTTGCTACAAAATAGATATGTATGTATTAAAAATTAAGCGAATTAAAATTCAGCCCTTAAAGGGCTGAATACCATAGTAAAGAAAAAATGATGTAGTATACTAATTAAGTACAATACTGTACTTCCAATGCATGATCACTTTAACAACTAGACAAATAGCATAAATCAGAGATTATACCCTTCTTATCTCTGTTTTACAATAATGCAACTTTTTTCATGTTTCTTTTACAATAATGTAACCTATATTCTGCCGATATAAAGCAGAAGACTGAGAAGAAAATGTCTGTCGCTCGAAACTTCTTTTCCTTAAAAATAAATTTTCGCAATTTTCGGAAAGAGGCTGCCCGATACCATCTCCATATTAATTATACTAAATTATCTTCTTAGATTTCACTATCGAGACGAAAACCGTTCGCCTCAAAGAAAATACCTCGTCAAAATTGCAAGAGACATCAGAAAAGTAACGAGAGAAGCGGAAATCGTTTTTGTTCCGTTTTCCCGTAATTAATAATCCTCCCAAAAGGAAACTATCTGTCCAAATGCAAGCGCAGAGCAGGGGAAGTCCCAGCAGCAGGATAAATTAACTACTCGCCCGCTTCTGATGATGGCGTCGTCTGTCGTGTGTTTAATGTAATTCCATTATGTTTTAGGTTGCTGCAGCAGTCTGCTAGATAACTCGACGAAACAATGGACGGTAGCAGCAGATGCTAGCCGATATGGACTCTCCCAAAGAGCGTCTGCAGTTTGGCTAGATTACAGTAGGCAAAGAAAAGAACCAAATGAAAGGTATTGTTAAAACGCTCAGGAACAATAAGGAAAAGAAGGATGTAATTTATCGTCTCGGTAATTTGACTTAATTATAAATTATCATGGCAAAAGATAGGGTATTGGTTGTGATTAATAGTTTAATATACTGAATGGCTTTTTTCATGGAAGTACATTCGGCTACTGTCGACTTATTCAGTTGCTTATGGTCTTAGGTAAGGCTTCATAGATCGCCGTTTACTATTTGATAAGCTTTACATTATATGTTATGTCACTATTCAACCACCGCCACAAATTAATGGCAGTACTTCTAATATTCTTAGTAACAAGATAGGTGTACCGCAAGGATCTATACTTGGTCCCTTGATTTTTAAAATCTTTATAAACGATTTGCCTAGCATTGTAATGAATAAAAACTGATGGTACTGTTAAACCGTACCATCACACTCAACTGTCGATGCATTAGTTAAGGACACGCAATCTACTGTTTCTCAATATTGACAAAAATATTTTCCTTCATTTTACACCAGCCATTAGTAAAACATATGAGTCGAATTTTCAGCGAATCCCATTTAAAACCGTACGACAATTGACAGAAACTAAATTCTTAGGATTACATGTAGAGAACAGCTTAAATTGGGAAGTTTGTATTTACGATTTAAAGTCTCAACTTCCTTCAATGTGCTATGAATTGCAACACTGTCAATACCTGTTCTACTAACGCACCACTACGCCGTTTTCTAATCCAGTAGTGGTTAGTACGCCTATCCAGCAAACGTAAGATGCCAGTTTCAATTCCTTACCAGGGTTGAGATTTTTTCAAATATTTACTTAATACCAAGGAAATCATGGATATTTCACCGACGGAAGCCAATACATATTAATTAATTAGTATAGTTAGCACGTAACAACATTGTCTGTCGAAATTTTGCAGACAAATAACATCTAGGCACTAAACAGTGATTTCGTTCCGGGCATAAGACTCCGTGGTGTCGCGGTTAGCACGACCAAACTGATCCCCCAAAGTTATAATCGTTGAGTTCAAAAGAATTTCGGAAATAGTTCCAGGATAGTTCCAGAATACATCTAATTTAAGAACAACAAAGAACACAATATATTTTGTAAATTCCTAAAAGCAGATTTAAAATCCAAGGACTTTTCATCTTCGAGACCTACTTTACGTAAATGTAAGGTAGTAAAACATTTTTTTGCTAATGTATTTTAAATAAATTACTTCAAAACAACATCTAACCAAAAATATTTGAAAATGTAGAAGTGTTCAAAGAACTGTAAAATTATAAAATTCTTTTGCTCTTGTAAAGTTTACATAAGAATAAAGTAAGAATAAGTTAAATTTCTTCAGTACTCTAGAGTTCGCGGTCAGTGAAGAAATAGGCCAAAGTCACTATTTGTCTTAGTTGCCTTTATACATATGTTTAGGATATGTAATGCTGTTATAGTTGTACAAATCGTAGGAGTGTGTTGAAATTTTAGAAAAACGGTTCAGTTAATTTGAGATTATATTTCAATTGATTTTGTCAACTTAATCAATGTATGCACTGTAATGTTACAATTTACAACTTCGAATGTAGTTGTGATTAGCACCACGTACAGTGAGTTCAATATATCCACTCGTTCAACGTCGATATCTCTATGAGTTCTTTCTCAGTGGCTCCAACATCTTTTATGGCTTCTTATCGCTGGAGCGGGGATGTTAAGAGATCATTGTAAGTCCAGTGGACGGCGATCATGGTGGAACTTGGAAATTGTTGGTGGTGTTAAATGTCTTTCAGTTGCGTCCCTGCATGGCATGCATTATACTACTTTTACAAATAAGAATATTCGATTGAAATTTATTATCGAATCGTATTTCGAAAAGTATAGTTATCCAAGTTAGCCGTGATTAAACAATCGCTATCGTGAATGAAATAAAAGAGTGAAGGGACGCTAACCAATTTCTCACTTTTAGTCCAAATATCTATCCAGGTAACAAGTGTTTGGCTGTGTTTCTATTCTCTAAGTGTTCAGAGTTTAAATTCGGCCATAAACACGAAGTAAAAATGTGGTGGTCCAAAAATAAGCGTTCCAGTACGTAACATATAAACATAGAGCTTATATTGAAACTCGTAAAAGCTCATTCATTGATATCTGTTTTAATTCGAATTGCCGAAAGAGTGTCCAGAAACACTCCCGGACCTGCAGACAGTACAGCTAATTAATTTAAAAAAAAAACATTTTTTTTTAATTTTAATTAATTCTAATAAATTGAGATTTATACGAGAACTTCATGGTAGAGACATCGCTAAGCGCGTAATATAATTTCCGTAAAGTGAACAATGCTATTTTCATTACTACTTGGAAGGAAGCAAACAAAGCAAATATATAAAATTGGATTGTATCAACTTTATGTACTACTCTAGCTATTTCAAGGAGAATAAATCTTGGGGCAATAAAATGTGTAACTTCTTTCCCAGAAAGAATTCAAATTAATAATTTTCCTGTTAGATTTAACTCTCTCTGGATCTAAAACTTGCTAGGGATAAAACTAGAATTGCAGTTTTTCAATATCTGCAGCATATTGTTCGCAGTCAATATTATTGTTTTATTTAGCACATGGGTCTATCAATATATAGAATGTATAAAAATGTGCCTGTGACATGAATTTTAATTTAAAATATTTTTCATTCAGAATTTTTTTATTATTATACGATTGCATGGAATAATTTTTGTTCTTTGATCTTGTCAAAGCAGAATTAATATTTATATTTATTGAAATAGAAAAAGAAAGTACCATAGGAATCACGGTAAAAAAACAACAGTCTATATTGAAAACTAATGTGAATTACAGATATTGCTGAAAAGAGATTATTTTAAATTCTAGATGTGGTTCGACAGAACTAACTCGAATATTGATTGGAATTTTTTGAAAAAATTCTGATGACACTACATAGCCCCCATATTGAATTATTTAAAAACGTTCTGGTAAGGTAAATCGACGATATTTGTTGTTAGGTACATATGTATGTACATCATCACTTGTATACATTTCTTTGAATTCCTAATTCCTGCTGGTTTCCTCGTTAAGAGCGCTTCTCTAATCCGTACTCGTTTTAACCTACGTACAAATGTGATATCAAGCGTATACGTTTAACAAAATAAACGCCTCGGTATCTCTGTTCATAATTTTGGACGTTTTAATCCGCTTATTTCATCCACGTGTGAGTGTTTTCTGGATATGCGTGTTACACGACAGATGTTAGGGTATTACACACGTTCTGTGTTATCATGTAAATTCTACATACACAAGCTAATGTTATAAATTAAAAAGAAAAGGAGACGGAATCCAAATTCCTTAAAAGAAAGATAAATGCGATTATAAACATTTTCATAGCTCTGAATTTACATAGACATTCTATGGTTCTATTAAACATGGTTGACAATCAAAATTGATTTAATAGGTACGCATCTAACAAAGAAAGGAATATTGCCAACCGCACGATGTATACCTGTGCTAACCACATATGTCTATCAATCGATATACGAAGGCGATTCGTAAAGTAAGTTCCCTTTCCGCCTAGTGAGCAGAGGAGCGGGGATATCGGCGCGATCGCAGCGCTGCAGTGCTCTGGTTGAATGTGACTCTGGCAGTGCTAGTGAGAGAATCGTTCGGACATTCTATTTTGGTCGTTTAGAATGGCTGCTGCAACTGAAAATCCTGCCGACTGTGAACTGCCTGCTGTTATCCGATTTCTGTGTGCAAAGAATATGAAGGCTGTTGAGATTCATCGTGAACTTTGTTCCGTTTATGGCGAAAATGTCATGAGTGACAGTGTGGTTAGAAGATGGTGCCGTATGTTTCGAGAAGGACGAACTAGTGTCCATGATGAAGAACGGAGTGGAAGACCAACTGCTGTGACGGGCAAACTTTTGGATAATGTCGAAGAGAAAATTCATGAAAATCGGCGATTCACAATCACAGAACTGAGTGCCTTTTTCCCTCAATTTTCACGTACAATTTTGTACGAGGTTGTTATTGAACATTTAGGTTACCACAAATTTTGTGCACGGTCATCGCTATCACAAATATCTCAATTTTAATGGCAACTATGTAGAAGAATAGCTGAAAGCAATAGCTTTAAGTTGTATATAATAAAAACCTCTTCATGTATTGGTGTTTTTTTTTTAATAACCAAACGGCACTTACTTTATGAATCGCCTTTATATAAAGCCATTTAGCAACCTATTTAGGTTCTTGGCATTGTTCATTTCCTTTACATTTTCCTGCTGTATTTGGTTTTCTTCCTCAACAGTTGTTCTCCATTCTTTTTCTCGGCCATCCTCCTTTTCTTCTTCCATTCGGTAGTTTCCATGCTATGGTTTTCAAATTTCCTCTGGTTACACTGGTCAACAAATCCTTTACCCATAAATAGTAAGTCAAGAAGTACTTTGATCCAACCACAAAAAGGGCTCGTCCCAACTGGAGTAAGGAAGTCCGTATAGAGCATCGTAACACGTGACGAAATTTGAATATATTCGTAGGAGCCGGAAACTAAGCAACAATCAACTGTTTGGGTGCCCTCCGGTGAACCGAATCCAACAAAAGTTTTTCGTTCACGAAGCACTTTCAAGAAAATGATTGCTTGTTTCTTTAGCATACAACAATTTGTTTGCCAGAAGTCGTCGATGAAATCAGCAAAAACAATCAACAACGTCGCATCATCGTTCAACATGACAATACTACCTCTCACACAGCACGTCAAACAATTGATTATTTGTATTCACTTGATTTACCGCCTAACGATTCCTTTTTGTTCCCGAATGTTAAACAAAAAATGAATGGACAGCGATTTTTATATCACCCCAAGATACTGTTGAAGCCTTCAAGAACCATGTTGTGAGGTATCACCTTCAGAGTGATTTCTAGAATTGGTTCGAATGCATGCAAAAGTATATAAAGCTTAATGGCGAATACTTTGAAAAATGACAAAACGATTTGTACAAAAAAAATTCTGTCGCATTGTTTTTGTAAAAACTTAGAAGGTAGAAAGCCTCCTTTGGCCTGCTCGATCGCCCAACCAGTCATTGCAAATGCATTGTAATCTCATAAGATAACACGTACAACAGATTAGCAATAAATGTAAACAAATTATGAGATATTGGTTTAATAATAAATAGATCACAGGTTCCCAATAATCCACGAATCCATACTTTAACACAATGCCAAGAAAAGTGAAGGCAGTTATAAGAGCTAAAACAATTGTTCCGGACCACAAGAAAAATAAAGAGATAAAATCAATAGAATAGAAATTACGTACAAGCCATAGACTGCAATAATATCATACTCTGAATTCGTTTGAAAACCTTCTTCTCTATCCCGTCTACTTCGCTAAAATTTTAACCCTACTCTCAGGGCAACAACTTCAGCTCGAACTCCCCGAAAAAGTTTCATTCAGCAACAGTACCACCATTCACCGCTTCTATTTTTAGCCCACCACCAGGAAAGTGATGCATGCGCTTGCTACACGGATCCACATCTACAGGCGCATTACACACACCCATTTACGAGATGGGGTTAGCGGCGTTTTACGTACCATGCATAAAATGGAAAGAAGAGTTCCGCTCGCCCCATCCACCACCGTATATAGGAATAAATCGCACGCGAGACTTATCGATACATTATATACTGTGAGTACATAATGTATCCGAGAACGAAACGGAGTTAGAATAGGTTGGTCAATAGCCCTCGACCGAAAACACCGTTAGCAGCAGAGCAAGGCTAGTACACACACATAGTCGTTTTGCCATGCCGCCCGCGACCTTGAACTTAGCGCGAGGCGACGCAGGCGCTACGAAATACTGAGGTATACCTCACTCGCATCGGCGAGAGAGAGGGCAGGACATCTACCAGCTGAGGAATCGATAACGGCCGAGATTGTTCCCCGAACGAACGCTGGTGCTCTTCCCGATTCTCGCGCTGGTTCGGGACAAAGGAAGAACAAAGGAATTTAGCTGGTCGAGCCATATGAATGGGCATACAGATGGAATGGTCTCGCGGTGATGGTGGTGGTGGGCAATAGGCCGATTATATCGAATATATCGCGTCAGTACTATAAATATATTACTTTGATGGTATTAAATATAAATTTTATGGGACGATAAAAGCGAATGGTGTATTAATATACGGCAGTGGTAAAATTTATAAAGGAAAAACATCATAATTGGTATGGGCTAAACGAGGTAAATTGGATAGTATTTTAGCATTCTTATTTTTTTAATTTTTTTTCAATTTGCTTAGAAAAGAACAATCAAAACATTCTTTGTTAAACAAGATTACCGGTAATTAGTCTAATACCACTGAGAAGTAAAATATGTTGCTCCGCGGATTATGGCAAGATACATACCCTTTCCACGCGATAATTACAATCACCCAAACAACTTCGGAAACACACCTTTCGTAATGCGTGGGTTTTGAACCTGACTAAACATTACATTAAGATTACGGCTCCTAATTAGAGGGGATATTTCTGTTGTAAATGCTGAATGTATCGCGCATTAGGCTTTCCATACATATTATTTACGAATGTTAATCTAACGTTAAGTGGCGTGTTCACATAAGCGGTTCTTTTATGCGATGCTCTACGGAAAATCATTTTTTTTCAACTGTGTGCCTAAATTGGAACACGTGTTGCCAATTTAACGTTACGAAATCGGTTATTGCGTGATTAATCGCTGGCTTTGCATGTGGGTGGAGTTTCCTGATATAATTTAGCTATATAGAACGTTGACGCGGTGTCATACAAAATGCCATACACGTAAATAGACTGAATGGTGATGTAATGTATAAGCCTAGTCTGGTTTATTGGTAAACATGGTTTAAATTGCTTCCAACCAGCTCTGTATTTCAGGTATTATCTGATTATGTGAATTGAGCCAGTTGTGTAGAATGTGCATGTGCAAAAGATAAAAATTAGATCAAAATAAATTTTCCTTCGCGGAAAAACAACACTGTTTCAATGAACAAATCAATTTCAGTTTCATGTATTCACGCAAGTTGATAAAACCTCTCGTTAAATCAACAATAGATATAGAAGCAAGAATGAAAGGCGATTTTGTGAATTGCCTATCATTAGCAATTTTCTTTTTTCACTTTCCGTTAAATTGGCGCACAGAAATAAGGTTAATCTATCTTTTAGAAGACCACCTGCACATTTCTCAAATTTAAATTTTAAAGTCCTTTTAAGTTTAAGTTTTAAGTTTATAAAACAATCCAGTTTCGTCTCCGCTGAAAATGTCTTCATCCTTATACTGTCTTCTAATTCCAGGCCACTTATTATTTAACCAATCTGTCACAACATCCATATTAACATCAGCGGCTTCTCCAACAATTTTGCAACTATGAATATTATGCCTTCTTTTAAATCTTTCAATCCAGCTTCGGCTACACAATCCAGCTTCGGCTACAAATAAACTGTTCACCATTCAACCCTTTCCTAGTTCTGTATGTTTTATTTGTAAAACTGAACCGCTTATGGGTACATTATTGTCATCTTTGTTGTTTAAACCATCGTAAAAGTGCACTATCGATATTGTCTTTACTTGCTTTTTTGATTCTTTCTGCCATACTCGAAAGCCTCTTTAATTGTAGTTTTATTTTTCCAAATGGTTCCTCCTACAGTAGATTTAGAGAGATTATATTCATGATAGACGATACTTTGGGTTTTTCCACTTTCTATTTCGAGGATCATTTCGTATTTATCACGTAACCTAGAAGATCGTTTACGTTTTTGCGATAAATTTGTTCTTGAGTTCTCCATTTATAGGTGCTAACTTCTTCGGACTTCTAAATTGTAAATAAACACATGAATGCAGAAATAGATGTGCAATGACTAAAGAGTGACAAACGGTTGCACCCGCAGAGACGCCTGTACGGGGGGGTGTATGTACGTATGTGGATGCAGAGTTCAGTAATGCGGTAGACATTGAGGAGTTCGGCCGCTCGGTTATTTATCGGATTCTCATTGTGTGTTTTCGAAAACATGGGACGTAAGCCTGGTGTACCTTTTGCGTCGCATATGCAGAAATATATTTGGCGTTTCCCTGGTTTGGAATTTACAGGTTCGCACATTCGTTGCAAATTTTGCGGTATAGGGTTGCTAGGTAACACCACATTTGAATATAGAAGTCATATTAAAAGTAAACGTCGTGTATTGAATTTAAGAAACAATATTCCGTTCCTCCCAATTTTTGTATGACTTTATTTTCATGTTGAGCACGTGCAACATCCCACAACACCTAGTAGATAATGAACACTTTCGTCTTTTTTCGGATAAATATGTTACGCATCATGGAAACTACCAACAAAAAGACAATTGCGGTACAATTTACCACATGTGCAAAGTACAATAAAAGACTGTATAAAAGACGATTTGAGAAATCAAAAAATCTGGCTCACTGTGGACGAAACTACTGATGCTCAGAGACACAGCGTGATTCATATTGTGGCGCGTCCTTTAAAACGTAATGGTCCAGCAGCTTCCTTGTTGTTAGCCAGTAAAAGGATTAAAAGAACTGATGCCGACACCGTTGTAAACATAATAAAAAATATTTTAAGAGACTTTTGTATCGTAAGAGCCCAAATCACTATGTTAACTTCTGACGGAGCCGCAACAATGCTGAAAGCTGGTAGGATGTTAAAAGTATGCTTTCCAACTCTTCTTCACATAACATGCCTCATACACGCATGTCACCTCGTAACAGAAACAATTCGAAGCAAGTATCCTAGGGTGAATGATTTAATATCATCTACCAAAAAAGTGTTGTGAAGTGAAATCTCCCAAATATATCCGCAACATATCCATATTCAAGCAATTGTATCCGCAAATTCCGCTACCACCTCAGCCTGTATTGACGCTATGGGGAACATGGATCGAGGCAGAATCTTACTATGGCAAATATTATTCCCAAGTGAAAGATGTCATTTTCAAACTTAATTCTTATAGTTCGCGAGAGTCAGCAACTTTTTCCGACTGACACTTCCATAAACTAGTCTGTAGTGACACAAACTATTTCGCAGATAGAAAATACTCACATCTATATAAGACTCATTAAATAACATCAATAATTTAGCAGCCGCTCTAGAAAGCTTGACGGATCTTATAGGACTAGATGTCGCGCAAAAATTGCATGCGGTTTTAAATAAAAATCCGGATTTAGAAAGAGATCTATATCTGGAATTCAAGACTGCACAGAAGAGATACAGGAGTATTTGAATTTTGCAAATCTTACTTCATTAGATGCTGAACCATCATTTGCAAAGTATACGAGAACGTTTTCAGACCGTCGTCGAAGCCTGACCGAATCCACAGTGGAAGCATTGCTTATGCTGCAGTACTACGCGGCGTACCATGGGAGTCGCACATTATAAGCTAACAATCTATTATGTTTTTATTAATACTATGTCTACTTTTGCGCGGTACGCCTCGGACGGTTCCACTAATTTCTTGAACATTATAAATAGTACACGCATATCGATCAACCGATAATAACCAGACGTCCACTCAATTCCTTGTATGTACATATTAAACACAGCTCCTTTCACGGCGCCTCTGCGGGTGCAACCGTTTGTCACGCTTTAGCAATGACAAAAACTTGTGTATTGATGTAGTATCTAAACAAGTTCGCTTTAAACGGAAACTATTTCTATTAAGACTCTAAAATTGGTTCATATTATACGGAAGTTCGCCATAAGCGGGTTCGTAATAAAAGGTATTTTTTAATAATATTTTTATGGCAAATATAAAGGAACCCTCGGTTTTGGTACGCATCAACCGGTAATTCGCTTTAAGCGGGTTCGTTTTAGCCGATCATCACTGCATTAGAATTACTGTTTATATTATTTTAGAAATGTATAGTCGAACGCAAGCCCAATCACCATAACCAACGATATTCTTTTTGTACAAAAAATGGCACACCTCAGGTAAATGCTTTATTGTCGAGCATTTGCAAAATGTTACTTGAAATCTGTCAAACAATTGCAATTGTTTATCAGTAGTGACACAGGATATCCTGTATACATAAAATGTTTAATAATTCAAAACTTGGAAAAATTACAAGCAATAACGAGAAGTTTTGGTGATGCTTTAATTTTGTCCGAAAGTTTATTTTCTTCTTAAAACAAACTAAAAATTCCGAACCGTCATTCGAGTATACAAAACGTGTACACAAACACGTGATACGTGATTATTTTTGTACCATCGTCGAACGAAGAAGCAATGCATTCGAAATACCACCACAACGCAATACACACAAACGCTACACGACGAAAGCTCTCTTGTATAGAGGTTGACTTGCCCGTAGCCGCGGGGTGCAAACAAGTTTAACGCCGAGCGCTGCGACTTGTTTATTTTATTCTTCGTGGTTTCTTTGTCCCTCACCACGTTTAATTTTTTCCTTTCGCTTGCCCGCGCGGTCCCGGAACACGCGGCCGACCTACGCTGATGTTTATTAAAGCCCTTTGTATGGTTAATTAAAGTCGATTGTTTCGTTTTAATGCGAAAGCTTTTCGGTGACGGCGCGAAGGGACTATTTTTGCGGAAAAGCCAACGCTTAGTGGTGCGGTTAGAAATGGCGGTGTTCGAAACAGTTCCTCGGTTTTCTCTTTTTTTTTTTGGTTAACTTTGTTGAGTTTTTCCAGTTTATTTGCTTATTTCCTACGTTATGCAATGGAAATGTAACAAGAAAGGCTTGGTGTTGAAACTTAAATGAAACCTATTGTTTAAAATTTTCTAGATGAAGCGGTTCCTTTTTCATTTTAATAATAAAAATGAATCCTTAAGGGCATTCCCTGCTAGGTTGTGGTATAGAGAACTACATGTAAACCTGCGCCATCCTAGTGAAAAATGGACCGAACAATTTTCATTTCTTTTCCAAAATACAATCTTTGAACCTTACATAATTATTAAAATTAAGCTTAAAAATTAAAGACTTTAAGTCCTTTTAAATGTAAGATAAAAAGCTATTGATTTTAATTTTTGATGTAATTGAAAAGATGTGAAAAATTAAACCGATACTATCGTAATTTCCAAGATTCAGGATTCAATATACGGTAGTGTCCGGATATAACGAACCGCAAGGGACCGAGAAATTCAGTTCGTTATATGCGCAGTTCGTAATAAACAAAACGAATGAAATACATTTGACAAATTAAAACATTAGTGATAACTACATCATTCAAACGATATTTATTTACATAAGAGTGCAAATTTTGAGAAATACTGCTTTTTTATTTGATTTATAATTCACAAGAATTTACTTGATGTGTTTGAAACATTGTAGATTTTATGACTTGCCTATCACCAGCAATTTTCTTTTTTCACTTCCCGTTGAATTAGCGCACAGAAATAAGGTTAATCTATCTTTTGAAGCTTATGTATTTCCTCTTCTTTAAAAAACGTTTGTCTTAATGTCCAGACACATCAAAAATATAGAATACAAACATTCGATTCAATGCACATGCGAATGTACTCGATGTTCTTGTTGGTGTTACCCGGGCTTTTCGAATATTGTGTATTGATGTAGTATCTAAGCAAGTTTTTTCTGTTAAAACTGTAAAATTGGTTCGTATTATACGGAAGTTCGTCATAAGCGGGTTCGCAATAAAAGGTATTTTTTTATTTTTATGGCAAATATAACGGGACCCTCGGTTTTGGTACGCAACTACCGGTAGTTCGCTATAAGCGGGTTGGTTTTAGCTGATCACTACTGCATTTTATTTTATTTAAACATATTAAAAAAAATTATTAAAATCTCTTGGCGCAGGTAATTGACACATTTTCAGAAATTGAACCTTTACGACGTGTGTATTAAATATAAGTGGGATATAGTAAATGCAATGAATCATCTCGAGGGTGACATTTATTACATGGATAGAATTACAATTTTATCTAGGGGCTTATTGTGCTATTTTAAAAGAAAAGATTTGCGTCAGCTCAGTAAGTATAATACACTATAAATCTTTCTTAGAGGTACCTTACACACTCAGTTTGGTATCAATCAATTCAGTAACCTTGATCACGAATTGACTGATGAGAAACTGAAGGAGTGACGGGTGGTATTACACGATCCGTCCAGACTGACATGAGTCAGCTTCAAGAACTCCACCGATCAAGAACTACGTTCTCCTCAAAAACGATAGATTCACAAAAGAGAGTTGCTCTCGTAATAATAATGCCCATGGCTACAAACGATGAACTAAACAATGGCTTCTGAAAAGAGACCAGTACGCACATTTAAACTTATTGAATGAAATAAGAAACACGAATGAAGGCCAGGACTATGCAAATTATTTCCGTATGAAAGATGCTTGCTTTGATGAATTGTTGGAAATAGTTACGCCATATTTTAAAAAACAAGACACAACAATGAGGAAATCAATGACTTGATAAATTAACTAATTATCATTATATTATTATTAATTATAATTAATAAATTAATATTCAATTAATAACTTGAAATTAATTTTATTTACCTATGGTTTTTCAAATTTATCCAGAAAACAAAGATATTCAAAGGTCCAACTCTTGGGAGTATATATGTACATACATCATCTGCCGCAGCTCCTGACCTTTGAGATGCTATAATCTTTTTTAAATCTCGACGGTAATTCGATCTTAACGTATTGATCTTGTTTTTTTCGTCCTGAATTGTAGCTCCAGGTTTAACGTTTTTAAATATCAAGAGAAGTTTTTCTAAAGCCACATTCCTCTTGTATTTGTTTACATAATCTTTATTTCTTTTGCCCATAGGAGGGAAAGTGTTTCTAGCGTGAGAATAAATTCTTTTTCATGAGCCAAAGGCTGCACAGTGCTCTCGACCGTCTCCATCGCAGGTCAGGCTGTGACTGATAAGAGAATGACAAATCAGTGCTACCCTATCAGTCTGCCATGAGTCTGACCAGACTGACAGAAATTATTAAAAAATTTAAATATTTGTCAGTCTGATTCATCAGTCCATCAATCATTGTGTTACACGATCAGTTTGGAGTCATTCTGACAACAATCGTGGAATTGACTGACGCCAAACTGAGCGTGTACCAATATAAATAATACTTTTTTACATCGACAAATTATGTATTTATTGCAAGTTTTCAAAAGTTTGACTGAATTGCTCTTGTGTGCTCTTTGAATACATAGTACCCCATATGGTGTTTATCGGATTCTAGAGCGCTTTTAAATAAATTCGTATTTAAATTAGTTCAATTGGTTTAGTTACTTGCATTTATGGTTAGTCTTAAAAGTTATTTTTAATTTTTTGAATAGTTGCTGTAGTTTTAACGTTGAAAATTTTATTATTATACATTCTTTACCAGATTCTTTATGTATGTACATAGAAAATTTGAAAACTCCATGACAAAGGCTTATTTCACATGTTCTTTAATAAAATATTGTTTGGACGCGTTCTAAATTTTTCGTTGTATAACTTTATTTTTTGATTATTCAAGAACATAATTGATTTATCCTTGATTAATTTATCCTTATCCTATCATTTGAGTTAGAGGTAAGATTTGATCATATTTTTTATAATCGCGCCCCCCTCGTCAAAATAATAAAAATGAATACATATAAACCTGCGCCATCCTGGTGAAAAATGGACCGAACAATTTTCACAAGTCGTCAAAAAGTCACCAACCGTCATTTGACTATTATTACTGTTATTCAATCAATCAATCACTTCTTTTAATGTCTATGGACATTTTCTTTCAGGCGTTAACTAGATAATTCCTGTTTTTTAGCTTTATCAATCCATCCCAATACGTGCATCGTGTCACGTTTGTTTAATATCTACTAGTACGTATATGTACGTCTGGAGCAATTATTCAATCTCGGGCGTGCATCCAACAATCACGCAAACAATGCATGCACGTATCTAATATCGTCTCCGTCCTTTTTTCTTCAATTTCCCTTCGTTCTGCCGGGACTAGCCATTAGCCAAGCCGTTTCAATAATTAAGTGTCATAGCCATCAATGTCTATACTGTACGGACGGTTATTAAAGCGTATGGCCGGGCGAGATACGAGTTTTTGCCTCAGTATTGATTATATTATCTATATTTAGAAATGCCTATGCTGATACTACGTTATTTCACGGTTCGCGAATTATCTTCGGATGGTATTTTTCTATTCTAGCCGGCAATGATCTGTTTAACGGAAAAAGAAATATACGGATGTGATCTAGATGTTTATAAGTAGAATTGCCGTTTTCGGGCGGTGCGCCAGCATCGTAGTAAGCATATACATACCAACAAACAGCGAGTTGATTGTGCGATGCGAATATTAACATCGACCGCAGGTCAGAGATGCATATATGCCACGTACCATGTGGAAATCGATGACTCGATCGGGTACGTACAATATGTATATGGACATTTGCTTTAGTGTTAATTCGTATCACCCAAAAGAACAGAAAAACAACGTTGGCATAACATAGTAAGTTATGATATCCAGATTCAATGAACAAGTAACTATTCATTTTGAAATAAATAACTTTTATTACGTTTTCTTTTGAAGCACAGTGTATGTGCGCACTCATCTTGCCGAGATCGCACAAATTGTCTCATTTCGGAAATTTTACATTTTATTTTTCTCTTAATCTACGTGACAAACTCTTAAATTTCAGTCACACTGTATAGTTTCGCTTACCTTAATTTGATAAATCTGTTGTTTATATCTTCCTTTAAAATACACAAATACATATCGGTTTAACCTACCTTTTACAGCTCTCAATAGGATTTTGGACATTTTTAGTTTATTACGGTATTCATATATACTCCTATTGTTGGAGATTTTATTATGATATTTGTTTTTAGTTATTTACGCTTTTGTTATCCTTTCTGTTACTTTAGTTATCGGATACTACATTGACTTTGCTTCTGAAATGCCTTAGACCTACCTATAGCTGGATCTCGGTCAGCGAATAAAACATCTTCGACGTTATCGACCTGAGTTCTGAAGTCTCTCCCGTCCAAAACATGTTAGCGTCCAAAATTGATGAAGTATGGTGTAAACTTAGTAGCTTCATGGCGAGCGCTTCTCGCAGCGCAACCAATCTTTGGTAAGTTCACATCCCAAGTCCGTTGATCTTCTGAGATGTAACTAGATATCATTGTTTTGAGAACGCGGTTCACTCGTTCTCTTGGATTCGCCTGTGGTGTGTACAGCGGAGTATAAATGACTTTTGCCCCGTATGTGCTGCACGTATCTAGGAATTCCCGACGGAATTGAACTCCATTATCCACGATGACAAATTGTGGCGCTTCATACACCAGGAAAATTTCATCCTCAAATATTTTTGCAACCTTCGCTGTCGTCGCTGTCTTAAGTGGGAAAAATAGAGCATATTTCGAAAAATAATCCGAAACTACATATACGTACTTATTGCCTTTCTTGGTCCTGGGTAATGGTCCTACGAGATCTGCGGATATCATTTGCCAAGGTTTTCCGATAGGTCGTTTTGGTAACAAACCAGGTTGTCTCTTCTGCTCTACCTTATGTGCTAAACAAATTTTACAGCGGTTAACATAGCGATGTGCATCTGCTTTAAGTTTCGGCCAATATTTCCTCAAGCCAATTTTCATCTTCTGAAAGTCCTGGGAACCTACAATCCGTATGTTTCCATAAAACATACGGCATTCTCTACACGCCATTTGCGCCACACATGTTTAAAAACGAGCGCGCACATTCGATCCGACGTTCACGTTGGAAAGCAGCAAGAAGATGCGGTACCCACCTTGCACTAATCTTATTCATACACAAATGGTTATGGAGAATTCGGCGAATACTTGTTTCAGAGATGTTAGACATCACTGCTAATTCCTTCACTCTCAAACGGCGATCTGCTAAATACCATTTCTTCAATAATTGAAATGTTTTGGGTCGTATCAGTTCAATTGGCCGATCGGGGCGCTCATCATCTTCAAAGGGTTCTTGTCCGCAGACGGAAACATTTTGCCCACTGTTTGTTGTTATTTAATGTGATTAGGCGTATACCTTTCTTTTGTTGCGCGGTATCCAATTTTCGTTACCTGAGACATTTTCATGCACTAGTCACGTTGTCTGGCTGGCTACTAAAAACTACTACTCTTCGTGCCGTAATATACACAGTGTAGGTCTCGCACATGTGCAACTATGACGCAACGGAGTTTGAACACGCTCGAACCTGTCAGACCGAGAATTTATGGCGTCTATCTGGTATCCACGTCCAAGGGCAGATTCGATTCTGTCGCGCCGCACAGAGTGTCAGCTCTATTTAGAAGGACGGAAATTCAAAATTTGATCAGCTATTTTTATTGTATTTGTTTAGGAAAATATTTCTATCGTATTTCATGATTGGATGATTGGTAAAATGATTACAAATCTGTTTTAATAGCAGCATTCATATTTATTACTGATGAGAACGCATAAGTTTACATCACATGTTAGGTCCCCGCCACAATATTATTTTCTTTGTCAAATACCTAGCTATTAAATCAGTTTTGGCTGACAACCGGTATAAGAATGCTGTATTTGTGATAAGAAGCAAAATATAATTCATTTGGTGAAGAGCGAGGTGATGAAGAACATTTGTTCTATTATCTACATATTTAAATATTCTCTTTCTCGATCTTTTCAAATATTTCAGACAAAATTATTAAATTGGATATTATACAAGAGCCACTTGAGATAATGATAAATCCTTGTAACGATAAAAACTCAGAGGAGTGTAAGAAAATCGCCAAATAGACACCTCGTAAAATAATTCTAATTGGTAATGTAGCATGTAGCCATACAAACTGAATTACAATATAAACTACAAAATAATATCATATATCGTAATAATAAAATAACGCTCCCTGCTACATAGCTTGAAACACTAGTGTGGATATACGAAAATGAATTTCATCTTCTAGACCGCCTTGCCCAATATCCAGAGCTAAAGGGTCACAAACACTCTTCAAAAACACTACTTGAAACCAAAATAAAAGAAGTGGGGAAGCATATTTCACCGGCACATTGTGGGTACAATGCTTAAACGTATTCCGGCAGCCATTAAAACCCGAGGAGGTCATGTACGATATTAATTTAAGTGTAGAATTTTATGATGTAGTCACCATTGCAAATATTTAAATAAAGCTTTAAATTTAAGATGCTCCGTTTTATTGGTCAAGGTTTTACACTTAAAGTATCGTAAATACTATTAAATGCAATTGAATCGTTCTTCTTCACCAAACCCGTTCAATTATTAGCAAGTGGTGAAATGATTGAGGTCATCACTCGCCGCGATATCGGCCGATATGTGAAAATACAAAGCCCGTGCGAAAATCGCCCAAATGTCTCGCCTACGGCCGATATCGGCCAGTACTCACACTACTCACACATTTTGCCCGGTCCAGACGGTTGGACAAACAATATCCGTTCCGCCATTGTGAATCGTTCGATTTCAATGGAATTAAATTTTAAAGTGTTTTGCCAGTCGAGCGCATATTATTGTCGTGGCACTCACGATATAATCGATGTATATAAATAATAAATTATTTAATTTATTCTGCTGTCGTGTGTGTATCTCTGTATGCGTTCGTGTGTGTATTATTTCTTTCAGCTGCAATTGAATGAATATTGCAAAACAAATAGTACAGCTAAATTAACAATTGGGAGTTTTGAATGACAATCAATAATGGAGAAATTTGAAGCACCTGCAATATAATAAATATATGTATCTAGTTAGGTATTTCATAGATATATTCCATATCATTCAAATTTATTAACTCAAACCTGTATTCTAGGTTTTAGTTAATAAATTTATAACTGCATATTCGATCAAATATGTTAGGGTGTAAAAGCTCCAAAGAAGAATTCTCAAAAACAAAGTTCTTAAATCTGCACTTCTATTCCCTGCAATTCTAAAACAACGAAGGATTCCTTAGTATTGGTCACGTAACGTTTCGCTGTATGTATCTAGTTTGTATATAAATATATTCGTACCTATCTTGCGAGAGGGTTGTGGGGGAGGTAGTTAAAAAATAGTGTACAGTATAATAGTTTAATATACTACATGACATGGAAATTACAACACCAAGAAGAGGTACGAATTTCTTGACCAAGCTTGCAGAAACGTATAACTATTCAAAGGTGAGAATAGGCATTATCCTGCTGGAAAAGTGAGGCTTGGAGCTGCTGAAAATATGGATGAATATGGGGTTTCACCACGTCATCAACATAACGCTGGGCATTAATGGTGCCTCGAATGTACACCAACTAAGACCTACTCCCATATGCTATAGCACCTCATACCATAACTCCCACGACTCGGCGCACACGTCTTTCAACAGAAAATCAGGACGTTCCCCACGTCTTCGTCTGTCTTTCATGCGGCCATTCTGCATCCCTATACAAAATCGAGATTCACCACCCTATCCTACTCCACGTTTCAGTGCATTTGCAACCTACACCATTTCAAATGTTGCGGTCGATGTTGAGCGGTAAGTGATAACGCAAGATGTATTCGATAGGATTGCAAACCGAAAGCGCTGATTCGGCGATAAACGGTTTGAAGGGACACATGACGACCTTCATTACCTAGCCATAGGTCAGCAATTGACCTGGTACTGGAGAATCGGTCTCTCAGTGCAAATTAGGCGAAGGTGGCGGTCCTGTACCTTATTGGTTCTTCTTCGGCGACTTTTCTGTGCCTCCCTAGTCCATGACTGATAACAGCGCATGATGGTGAACAACAATTCGACCTCTGTCGCTCAACTGGCGGTAATTTCTACGTTGCCGCATAATCAAACCCTCAAAACATGTTAAGCAAAAGTATGACATGAGAAAACGGTGAAAATTGAATCAAAACTCCCAAGAAATATACCTGACATCAATGTCAGAAAATACTGCATGAAGTGTCAGATATTCCATGATCACTTGATACATCCTTTCTTCTATTACCTATTGTAGAAAACGATGTCAAAATTGTTATTCAAAATTTAAACGATACTTAATCTACAGGGTACGATAATATAACATTTTTTATTTTATTTATATAGAAAGGAGATTATTTGAATAATTAGTGCCCAATCACTATGCAATCTGCTTTTTTGAAGGAAATTAAAGTACATATCTCTAAATTATATCCGATTATCGTTACGTTGTACAGCTCAACATACCTTTATCTAAACACCACAAGCCCTGCAGCCTATAAATATTGCTTATCGATGCTTTATTGCTTATTTATAATCCACTATCGGACGTATTATGGCTAGATTTTTTTTATCGCGTCGGTCAAGTATAATACACGATTAACGCACGAAAATAAGCTCACACAAATATGCAATGTGCGGTTTATAACCGGCAGCGTGCGTTGTATATTCGTTAGTTATCGATAAGCCAATTTAATTGCAAAATAACACGCATATACGTCTAGCTACATGTTTGCCTAAACTATGTATATGTATGTGCAATATGTAAATGTCTATGTACTTGGTATATGCATTATTTAACGAGTCGATATGCATTATCTTATCAAGTTTATTGACCTTGTCGTTAGAACAAAGACTCGCCACACTTTTCACACTACAGCGGCATACGTATACGGGGCCGTGTAGTTCTGAAGTATGTGCCTAACCAATCCAAATATAACAGGGTAAATATTTGATGAAATAGTTTATCTGCTCTGCAAGCATTTCATAGACTTATTTATAAAAATATGATGGGATAAACACGAAGAAAAAATTAATGTAAACATACTCGAAACGTAACAAAGGAGGAGTAAATATTGGTTCAAGACAGTATTGCAGATATTTACCCGTAAGAGGAACTTTGGAAAAAAAACTAACTGCTCGGCATAAGAAGCATAATAACTAGAGCCCGGTAACTGGAGAGCAATCGCAGCGGCGGTGTGACTGTGTTTAGGTGGGCGGGGAGGGCTGGTCGATTATGATACACGACAAATCATCACTCAGTTCAGTTTAGCATTGGATAGCGGATAGGGCGTGTTGATTTTATTGATACAGACGTAGTTATTAATTGTAGTTTTTAGTGAACATGTCGAAGGCTAAAAAATTACCCTTTCAAGGCATAGTAAATAAGTTTATTTCTGACTTTCCCGATTTGTTTTACAACGGGAGTAAGATAGTTTGTAAAGTGTGCAAAATACATTTGATGTCAAATAAGAAGTGGAACTGTACAAAACACGTAAATTCCGCACAGCAAAGAAAACGAAAATTGAGCATGCCACCGAAAAATGCATTTTTTTTATGTAATTCTTATGTTGATAAACTGTAATTTGCCACTAGGCTAACTCGATAAACAACCGTTTAAGGACTTTTGGGACAAATACAATCCCGAGTTGCGGTTGCCAATAGAGAAAACAGCACGTAAGCATGTTGCATTTGTACGCGATGACGTGGAAAAGAAAATGAAACGCATATTGAAAAAACAGTTTTTTTGGTTGTGTTGACGAGACAACAGACGGTAAAAAAAAATTCAATTGTAAATATTATTGTACGCATACTAGACCCTAGTAAACCTACGTTACCACTAGCCGAAGACTACAAGAGTGTACTGCTGCAGCAATTACGAAGGTGGTACTTAGTACGTTAGAAAAATTTCAAATTTCAAAAGATAAAGTGTTGATGTTTGAGCGATGGCGCAGCGAAAATGCGTTCGGTAGGCCGTTCTCCTCATGAACATGGTTGCAAGTGTTCACATGTTACGTGTAAAGTGCATGCTTTACATCTTGTGGCAGAAACCATTCGACAATGCTCTTCCGAGGTAGATGCATTAATAGCAAGCCCAAAAATAGTATTTTTGAAATCTCCCAAACTCCTACGATCATTTCACATAGAGTGTCCTGGTATTCGTCAACCACCGGAGCCAATTCTTACACGTTGGAGAACATGGTTGCAGGCGGCTTTTTATTATGCTGAACATTTCAAAATAGTAAAAGCTGTTGTTACACAATTCATTCCTGCTGAAGCTGCAGCTATTAAGGAGAGCCAGTCGAAATTTCAAGATATTTCCATTGAAACAGATTTTAAAAAAATTCGTAGCTACTATAAAGGATTAGCTGACGCAATAGACCAATTACAAAATAGATCGTTATCATTATTGGAGTCTTTGCAAATTATGGACGGAGTGCATACACAGCTACTGACTATACATGACGCAAAATATAATCGCGTTTTAGAAAAGTTCGAGAGTGTGCTACAGAAAGATTCAGATTTTAGCACACTAAAACAAATTTGTGATGGTGTACCGAATAATCCACTGACTAAGTACAAAGAGTATGTTAATCATGCATGTATGTATAACATCGGTAGATGTTGAACGCTCTTTTTCAAAATATAAACTCATTTTCTCACCACGGCGAACATCGCTCACCGAGACAACTGTGGAAACACATCTAATGGTGTCAACTTTTTGCTACTCTTATCCATATGATGTTAATAATGATAATGGTGCTTCTAGTTTTACTGTTCCGTAGCCAAGGCTACTTAAAAGGGTGAGTGTTTCACTACTTTTTCATATATTATAATTATGTATTAGTTCTGTTATTTTTTTTTCTATTTTCTTACTATTGTTTTTGTATACTAGGCAGGTACGGGTATGACGCAGCTCCCTGTTACCGGGCTCTAATAACTAATAACAATGTTCTGAAAACTGATAATACAGACAGTTCTCCACAAGTTATATAGTAAAAAATATAAGGTCAAATGAAACAAAATGTGCATGACGTCAGAACCTACCTTCCTAAGCAAAACATTAAAACCATGAACCATAAGTGAGAGTAAATTATACCGGGTGTCCCATGACATGATTGCAACAGCTTAAGGATATATTGTTCAAGTAATTTCAAGCCAAAAATGTCTAATGACCGTATCATCCCCGGCTAGACGTCCTTGGACATGCAAAAAAATCCGGACATGTCCGCGGAAATCTGCTAACTCTAGCTGTAAGTGACGGTAGTACATCCCATGACTGTGACGATGTCCTCTAGTGGAAGAAAGCCCAATTGGTTGCATTCAGAAATAAGCTTGCTGCATTACAAAGAATGGCCAACATGCCAGTCACTGGTGCTTTAAGCACTACGCTAGAAATAGATCTAGATATTCTCCTGGGTATTGAAGAACAGGAGTTCTGGTGAAAATCCTCGAGGACAAGGCTCTACCTTTCCCTTTTGATAGGATATGTACAATCACATTGATGGACAATTCGTTCGATGACCCCTTGGTTAAGGCGACATATGTATGACGGATATTCATTGAATAAACCTATAATCTAGACAAATTTGCGACAGTTCTTCAGGTAGAAACATTTGCAATCGATATAGGCGTTGGTATACTTCTGAACAGGGAGTTAGGCACCTGTCGATTAAAATTTTCACAACAACAAACACAACACAACAATCCTTTTGGGTAAGATTAACAAGGTTATTCTTGTCTGGACTAATACTAGAACTAAAAATACACTGACATTGATAATAACAAGGTAGACGACGTCCGTGCCTGAATTGAAAATGAACAGACAACGCTGGGACCAGAACCTTTAGTTAGGTATTCGTTGGGCCGTACAGGGATTTATACAACGCCGAGACAGCGCTAGGAACCTTTTAAAACAAAAGAAATGTCAGGGCTCTACAATTGTTACCGACCATACCCGATTAAGGAAATAATTTTACATGTTCCCAAAAGGAGGAGTGCCGTCTATGCTTGAAGAAGTGAGAAGGCATTTGTGCACATATTTTGCCACTGCCCTGTCGTCTGTAGTATCAGATTCTCTCTATTTGACGATGCTGGACCAGAAGAATAGGTCTGCCCTAAGAATGTTATTATTATTAGGTCGCCAGCTTACGAAACACCCATCCAGCACTTTTCATGCAATGTTATGTAAACCTCACATGGCGTAAAAATACCAAGATTGTAACAGTCAGTGTTTACCGTTAAAAAAAATCCACGAAAAATAAATACAGTACAGTTCCCAGTCAATATCGCATAAATAGAACTCAATATTAGATCCTAAAAACGTTCACATACAACCCTAGATTCTCCCCCTTCATTTGTCCCTTTCGAAATCGAAATCTATTGCAAACATATCGAATTTTTCCTTCAAATATTTAATTTCCGTCATCATCGCCGCGTTGAATCTCATCCCCCTCGCTCAACAAACTTCCAAATTCATATTCAATTTCACTAATTCATTATCATCGTCGGGTAGTTCGATTATTCCGGCGCGACTGCGGTGGGAACAGGGTGGAGTGGGACGAGAGAGACATCGACGAGGTAGCTTCATCGGGTTTCTCAAACAAACAGCGGAATAAGTTTAATGAGAGCCGCTCATCGGGGCGCTTGGCTGCATCGAAGCGGTATTTGCGGTCTCCTGGCTGCGGTCTTCTTTAATGAAGTGACATCCGATACGCCACTACCCTCTAAAACGCGCCTCCGACTTAACGAAGTTCCTTAGTTCTTCTTGGTACATACGGGGTTGTTCTCTTAATGCTAGATTTAATCAAATATATTTTTTCGAAAACTGACCGCGTTTGTGACGCGTATACAGATATAGAAAAACTTACTTTTTGTGCTTGGGTCAAATTATGCAGAATCCATCGGGAACAGATCTTTTTCACACCTAAATGTTCATGCAAAATCGAATGTATTGTAGTCTTCGATTTGCCTAAAAATGCCTCTATTTCATGGTAAATCATATGTCGATCATATTGCGCACATCGATGTTTTTTGGAACAACCGATTTTGGTCGACCTTCATGAAATCCATCAGTTACAGAAGCATGACTACGACGAAATTCTGTAAACCAGTTATAACCTAATATATCTTTTCTGAAGGTGCTTCATTACCAAAAGTTAAACGATTCGATTCGAGGCATTGTTGTTATATTAGGTCCATAGGCGAAGTCAAATTTTTTAGTAGGGGTGGGCGAGGTCTTTTGCATTTCTGCAATACCTGCGCGGAAGTGACACAACGCCTTTACAGCAGGCATTCGGGAGGAGGAGGGGTAATTTATGATAATTTTTTATCAAGAACAACTAATTGACATGCATGTAAAATAAAGCCCAAAAGCAATCTTTACTTGCCAACTTCGTCGTTTTTGCTTCGACTTCACTTAATGCTTACAGGTACAAAAAAAAAATTAAAATATAAGCAATTACATAGTTGAAAAGTGATGTTCATTTGGCCTAACTGTCACTGATAAAAGGAGGTTACGTCAATTTTTTTGCAGGACATGATTACTCATTGAAACCACCGTGATATAATGTCTATTAGAGGTAAGATAATGAAAAAAACGAATGTATTCTAATGTTTTATTTCTAGCAACGGCAGGTACATGCTTTATTTATGACAATTTGTAATACAGTTCTTATCCTTACAAAGATTTAGTCCAACATTGCAAGTACTACAAAACCATTTTGTGCGATGAGGTTTGGTTGCCGCACTACAATGTTGCGAATTTCTTTGAAGCCACCTTTCCTCCACTTGGAAAGAATTTCGTCTCCAGCCAATATTGCTAATGGCAAGTTACCCTCGGTATCACTGTCCATTTCATCTTCGACCTCGTTGATCGTCTATTTAAATTAGAATTTCTTCCTCGAAATCATCATCGTCAGAGTCTGATAAATCTTCAATTTCGGATTCCCCATCGGTTAGAATTTCTTCTAATAACTGATACACTTGTGAAGACGTTAGATTATTCGATAAAATACGTACCATTTCTGAAAAAAATACACAATAGCAAAAAATTATTTGCACATATTGTTAAGTGATTTCACAGGGTATAATAATAATACATCATAATACAAAATCAAACCTACGTTACCGCCTCTAACATAAATCAAAGAAATGAGAAAGTCATCATTTACCTCCAAGATGTTGCTAAAAATAATAATTTCTCCCCTACATGACGTTTCCGTTTGATTTGAATTTAATTTAATCTTTTACCATTTATTACGAGATGGTTTCCACCTATAATCACAGTGATGAACATTATAAAGTTTTCTGAAGATGATTTTAAAATATCACAAATGTAACAGAATGAAGACAGAAATCAAAAAGAAGATATATTTAACTTATTATGTAGTTGTTTCTGTAGCATACGCGAACAAAGTTTTAAGAATGAACATTTTCTCATTTTGATCATTTAGAATAGTCTGTTTTACCAGGATTCTCATTGATAACAGCTGCAGTTTTTACTACTTTGGACGGTTTGATCGAATAATGGAATAATTTAGAATTAAAATGTTATTCATTTAATGCTACTCACTCAGAAAAATATTTCTCAAATGAGATTCAAGTAAAATGAAAACAGAATAAAGAAAAAAATACGATCCTTACATATACCATTATCATAGGCACTCATAAAAGCGAAATTGATTCTGCAAACGCATTATTCGATAGCAACGACGTTCCTTGGCGAGTCGATAAATGGAAAAAATGGTGGGACGTTTCAGAGGGTTTGGGGAAAGAGGGCGTATAAAAAATGGAAATCCTGCATGACAGAGATGGATGACACTCGTGCGATTTCTTGATATTTTTCGTGCGTTTAATTCGCATTATTGGCCGCTATAGACTAAAGATAGAAGACAGACACAGAAAAAAGATAGACGAGACGGGTCGGTTTTGAAAAATGAGGTGAAGCCGTCGGAAAAATTACGGAATCGAATAAGGGAATAATAATAGATACATCGGCCATTATGCGAGTATATTCAGAAATATCAGTTTTGCAAACGATTCCATAGATATATGGAGCTAGTCTTCGTGGGTATATAGACCTACATACATACATATGTATAATCTCCATAGAAATTGAATTTATTAGACCTGCAGGATATGTTACGTTCGACTTTGATTAATATTAGGACGAAGGCAAAAAATATTATTTTAAAATGACTCCGTTAAAAATAGATAATAGAATTATTTTGCTGAGAATTTTAATGAAGATCAAAGGTTATCATCGATTTTCGAAACATATGTATCTATCGTGGTAATAAACGAGAACACATCGCATCGATACATTGTCACATCTTGCATTTCAATCTCCTATATTGCATTACTCAATAGAACGACATGTAAATTAAATATCTTTGCAAAACAAAGTGCTGAAGTATTTCTTCTGAGGTGATTTAAAGCATTTGCTGACAATCTTAGAATATAAGCAAAAGTAAATTGATTCTTTTAAGGATTATATTAACGTCCAACGACGTTTTCTGAAGTTGCCATTGAAAGTCGACGGAATTTATCTGGATTGGAGTACATCTTACCATGTTCAACTTTGTAAGCATCGAATGGACCCGCAGAAGCTTCTGAACAACAGAGTTGATTGTCCTTACTTGTTGTCAACTATATGCTTTAACGTTCAGTGACTGACATCTCATCATGCGCCTCCTTTCAATGTGCCAACACCAAGGATCAACCTACTACTCTGAGCGCCAATCTACCACATGACACGCAATGCTAACGTTCCAATATGAAGACATCTTTGTCGGTTTCTTTTTCAAATGAATAGTTTTTCTTTTTATTACAATTTTTTGCACTTACACTAATACATCTATTTTTCTTTTGTAATGTTATAATGTATTCACAATCTATATGTTTTTTGTCTTATAATTGGGGTTAATCTGTTGGGCAAAATATATTATTATTATTATCCAAAATTGCATTAAATATGAATGAATGAGTTGCTTTGTCCTGTATAACTAATATCTACATCTTTAACATCTCTTTTTGTGGTCCATCGGCAGAGGAATTGCCCTAGAAACGTTGCTAAACACCTTTTTCCGTGTCCATTACGTTCACAGGTTGAACGCTTTTAACAGTTTTTCCTCGAATTCCATATGTTCAGACGATAACTTCAAATTCCCCGGTGATTCCAAACAAATTAAACGTTAGACATTCGTAAATCCGTACACTGGAAAAAGTAACAAGTAAAAAACACAAAAGTACACGGTAAAAATAAAAATCATAACAATCAATGTTGGTTAACATAAACAAAGTAATGAAAGAGACCCTGAGTAAAAAGAAAATTTTTGACGTTCCGTGATTGACATTATATTTAATCTTTGACCATTTATACGTGGCACACCAAGGGAACTTGTTTTGAGTGTTAAGTACAAATGTAACAGTAAATAACTAAATCAGTAAGATTATTTAACTTATTATAGTGATCTTTCATGCGAAGTTTTTAAGATACTTTCTATGTTTGATCATTAGGGTTTCAGATTTTATAACACGAGTTTTACTCTTTAGTGAGGTTTGATCAATTAAAATAATCCACATTATAAATGTTATTCATTACATTCATCAAAACATTATCAAATGAGATTAGTAACATGAAAACACTAGAATACGATCCTTCAGCTATAATATCATAGGCCACTCTAATAAAAAAGAAATTGATCTAAAAGCATTATATCGTAGCAACGAAGTTCCTTGGCGAGTCGATAAAAAAAATGGTTGGTACGTTTAGGTTTAATGAGGGCGTATAAAAAATGGAACCATGACAAATAATCTCATTATTATTTCGACTTAATCATTATTGCATAATAAGATATAAAGAACAGAAAAAGATAAGTAGTGGTATTAAATATTGGTAAAACATCGAATAATGAAATAATAATTTCATAAGATAATTGATTATTTTAAAGATTCCATAGATATATGGAGCTAGCTCGTATTCGTCTTTAAAAATGTTAATCTAGAAAGAAATTATTAACTGCAATTGTTAGCGTTACGACTTTGATTCAATGAGGACGAAGCAAAAAATTTATTTATAAAAGGCTCTGTAAAATAGATAAAGAATTTTTGAGAATTTAATGTCAGATAAAATTCGTGAAACAAATTACAATTAACAGAACACTGCTCAACATTACATCTCGCATCCTCCGTAATATCAACCAATGAAAGACTGTTAAATATCTGCAACAATTACGAATATTTCATCTGTGTGTTTAAAACTGCTGAAAATGAAAAGCAAAAGAAATTGATCGTTTAGTTATTTAACGTCCAACGAACGTTTTCAGTTGTCATGGAAAGTCGACGGTTATTGGATTGAAAGTAAATCTAATCTTTCAACTTTTAAGCATCAATGGACGCAGAACTCTGCACAACGATGTGTCCTTACTTGTCGTAACTATATTTTAACGTTCATGACTGACACTTTCACATGCGCTCTTTCAATGCCAACACAAGGAAACCTTTTACTGGCGCCATTACCACATGACCGCAAAACTTCCAATGAGCAATTTGTGGTTTTTCAAATGAATAGTTTTTCTTTTGTTACAATTTTTTGCACTTACACAGTAATTTCTATTTTTCTTTTGTAAGATATTACGCTGGCACGAGCTACCCGCATCGGCTAAATCAGTTCGAATCGAGGACGTAGTCTTCGTCTAGAATCGGAATTTTCCTGCCGTCAATTTGCGAATTGGTTTATCTGATCGCAGAAAATTTGATTCGATATTATAAATATGCGTTACTTATCATGTAAATATTATTTACTAGAAATAGAATCACTAACCTTTGATCACCATCGAGTGAAATTACCATGTGAACATCGTTACGGGGCCATCTGCGGGAACAATTCGCGAAAATATCGGAGTTGAAGACAAAAATTGTGGTTATTGCGACGAAACAAGCAGATCGGATAAACATTTCTGTTAATGAATCGCCACCAAGATTGAGAACCATGAATTGCACTTCAATTTTGTAACAATACACAGGATGCTTTTAAAGAGGTAAATACATGACAAGTTTGAACTCAACAACCACTCTTAACTCAGAGTGATGGTTGCTGAAATCTTTACTGTGCCGGTATTTAAACACTAATTTGTAAATTACTCGAATTCATTTTTAATCTGTGGAGATAATAGAATAAGGTGCGATCTGAGGAGGCTTCAATTATGCGTACCAAGCAGTATTTTCAAATCACGAAACGTTTCCGATTCCAGACTATGCTCCGTTTACCGACCCCAAACCACAATTTTGGAACTTTCAACTCGATTTTATTTTTTTTGACAATGTTAAGACGTGGTCTACAATTCGTACAAGGAACTGATGCTATCCGAACCAGTAAATTTCAGAATAGTCTTAAATTAAAATCAATAACAATTACTTCGGCTAGAGTAAATGAAAACGATTATAAATCCTGCGATGAACGTTAAGAAAATCTAAAATAGTAACATTTTCACGCACAGTATGCGCGTTGAGCCAATTTCTTTTTTGAGAATGCTTTTCATCTATTTTGGTACGTTAGACAATTTTTGGTGCTGCCAACAACATCGTTTACAGATTAAATTAATTTTATAGCAAACTCACTAGATTAAACGTCTGTTTCTGCATAAACGAATTTTCCCATGCCGTACTAGTTCCGAACCATTTGACGTTTTGTTGCGAACGACATATTACTTTTTTAGGAAGATTTAAAAATTGCGCACTATTAATTTTATGAAAAGATGCCGTATTCGCGACAGCAAACATCTCTTGCGAATCTCTAGTGACCGAGCCTGGTGCTCTACGCTACTGCGCGGTACCGCTCGTGGCCAGCGTTATTTATAAATGATGATCGAGATAAAGTGAAATTCAACTTAAAGCTACATTACTGCTTCTGAAATAATATCAAAAATTTACCATTTTTTATTTTTTTTATGAGAATGTAATTTTTCAATATTATACAGGGCGAGTCGGCATGAACAGGCCAAACTCTAGGAGTGTAAAAAAGCTCATATGTTCTCATACGATTTTCATTTGTTTTCAAGTTATTACAAATAAACGTAATAGCGTAATTACAAATAAACAAAATTCCATAGATTAACATTTTGTAAATCATAGCGTTCTTTTAATAAATGTTAAAAAATACCGCCATTGACCTCTAAACATTGCTTCCTTTATGGAGGGCACCAGTTGCTGTCCTGATTGCTTCATGTCTTGCTGTACAAACTCGAAAATAAACATTAGATCACCGACAGAATACACTGACGCCGACACATATCAGAACAAATTAATGAAATGGTTTTGAGCCTTAAAAAGATTGATTCAGATAACCGGTACGTCATATATAATAAGAAACTAAAAAAACTTTTAATGCAGAACGTACTATCACTTGCATGAAAATCTGGGACAAGCGACATTACCCATTTTAAACATGTCTTTTGTAAACTATGAACAAATGTCAAATTGTCTGTCAGTGTCAATCGTGAATGAACAAGTCATTCTTACAAGATTAAAAAAACGTCAAAATGAGCTCATAAGAGTTGTCGCAGATTTTTGTGCAAGTGATGGTACCTGACTTTATGTTTTTGTTAGAGCAATAAGCTTTCTTAGTTTGGTAGCACTTGTGTGGTACTTCAATATAAACGGGGTAGATAAAAATAAGGAGTTTAGAAGTGACAGTTAAGAACGTTAAGAAGTGTAAAACAAATAGAGTCAAGTTGTGTTTTTGTAATCCGTTATTTATATATACATATTGTACTTGTAAGGTTTATAAAATAAAGTTTCTACAGTTTTACATGGATAGAGTCAGTGCAAGAATATTTTTGTTTTATTTAAGACGTATTAACGCGAAAATGGGGAAAATTCGGACCATTTACAAAGACGCTAGTTACGTTATAACTTGAAAACAAATGAAAATTGGATAAGAACAATGAGTTTGCTTTACATTATTTTCACGTGTACAATACACCCCTGGGGTTTAGTCCGTTTCTTCGAACTCACCCAATATACGGCGAGAGCATGTACCACCGCATGTTTTATATAATTATTCTCATGTCAGTTTGCATTATAGAGAAGAAATTGCAACGGTACTCGCTTGCGCTCATAGTATAAATAAATAAATAATGTTTGATACTCTAGTGGAAGTGACACTGAAGACTCCCGTTAATAAGAGTTTCCTTATTTTTAGTTTATAGAATGCATTTTTGTTTATAAAATACACGTTTTTTGATTAGAGGTAACAAATGTAACAAATACAAACCTTTCTGGTAGTGCATATCATCTCAATATTCAGAGTATAAATACAGTCCATAAAAATCAAAGTATAAACTCAAACTAAAACCAAGATGAAATATTATTTTCAACCTTGAGAAATTGAAGTGAATTTATAAAAAACAATTCCAAGTGACGTCGCTTTTATTACAAAACCGTTACCCAGGGAAAATAGGATTCCAATTTACCTTTCTTTATCCAAGTGATCACTATACAGGGTGTTAACTAATTGGCGGAAAATGGACTCGTAGCGATATTGTCCGCATAATTGTGAGTTGAAAATCTTAATATGAAATTTTCGTAAATGTCTTTGTTTACAAATTTTTGTAATTCAGAATTTTGGTAATGTTACATGACGTTTAATTAAATAAGACTATTTATTAATTCAACAAAGTAAATTAAAACAAAGATAGTAAATAGTAACCATGATAACGAACATTTTAAAGAATTATTATGACGAATTTTCAAAATGCAAACCATTAATTTCGATACAGCGTTGAAGTCTCCGAGGAATAGCATCTTTGATTGATTGTAACATTTCAGGAGTAATTAGCTGGACGGCTGCGTTAATTTTGTTCCTCACGTTTTGTTGATTTATTGCTGGTGTCGCATAAACTTGATCTTTTAGAAATCCCCAAACAAAAAAATCGAGGGGATTAAGATCTGGAGATCTCGCAGGCCATGCAATGGGGCCATTATTGGCAATAATTCTGTCCTAAAAATGTTCCTGCAGCCAGATGCGTACGGCACCTGCATTATGAGCAGGAACTCCGTCATGCATGTAATACATGTTTGGTCTTAGCACTAAAGTTAAATTGTCTAACATTTCTTCTAAGACATTTATGTAGCCTACGGCATTTAATCTATTTTGAATAAATATTGGACCAATAAGCTGCAAATTTATAATTCCGAGTCAAAGATTAAAAGAGAATTTACGTTGATGTCCAAATTCATGAATTGCATGAGGATTTTCGTCTGCCCAAAAATGCGTATTGTGAATTTTAAAACAACCATCTTTTGTAAATGTGCATTCATCTGTCCATAATATTTTTTGTAAAAAATCTGGTTGTCTATTTATTAATGCCATCATTCTATTGCAGTAATTTACTCTAGCAGCGTTATCTGCGAGATATAACGGTTGCACTTTTGTTGAATGGTATGGCCGCAGAAGATTCTCAGTAAGTACAGAATGTACAGTGCTATTGGAAATATTAAAAGTTCTACCAATTTCTCTCGTGCTAAGTTGAGGGTCTTCGTACACAGCTTCCAAAATACGTTTTTCAACATCCACTGTGCGTCGAATCCTTGGTGCTCCTACATTATTACGCATAGGTACAAATGTACCTGTTTCTCTTAACCGAGTATCCAGTTTTCTAATTGTATTGTAAGAAGGCACACGACGATTTGGATATCTCACTCGATATTCCTCTACGGCTGCATAAGCGTTTCCATTACAGAAGCCAAATACCATGTACATGTCGGAATATTCATTAAAAGTATAGTTATAGCAAAAGTGAAGTACAATGGATGTAATGTTCTACTTTGACACTTACAAAAATGACAACTAATAATCAAAAATAGTCATGTAAATTTTCATAAATACATATTACATTGTTGTCAAATCTATTTTTTTATAATTTTCCCTAAAAAAAAAATTCTAAATTCTTAATTAAGTAATGAAACGGTAACAATAATTGACAAAATCCCAAACATTGAAAGATTTATCTACTTCTAATATTTGAAATACTTAACTTTTATGAGCCGGTGTAACCAAATGAGGATTTTTATAAGATTTTTATATTAGGATTTTCAACTCAAAATTATGCAGACAATATCGCTACGAGTCCATTTTCCGCCAATTACCCCACCCCCTGTATAATTAATAAGTTGGGTTGTACTATTTTGCGAAATACTACACATTGTAGATCAATTCACAAGCCTGGAACAAATAAATTTTAACCATTAATTGTTTGCTATACTTATTAAATAATTTTTTAGTCATACGGTAAGTAAATCGTTATTTCTCTTTGTGTAACAGTTTATATTCTCAGGTAGATTTCTCAAAAAGCTTTTAGCACAAGGTGTCAAAAAATAAAGAATAAAAAGCACACAGAATAACAACCATTTAAGAGTCGCAAGAACAACTTTCAAACCGCTCATTATTGGGAACATTTAAACATTTATATACTTATTTTTATAAAGGACGTAAGCAACCTTTTTCGTATTATTCCACAATAACGAAAACCGCAAACTTCAACCGTAAATCAGAGCATTGTAAGTGCAAAACAGCACAGTATTTTCGTAACTTTACACAGCCCAAAACAAACAAAAAGAATAGGAATTGATAAATTCAAAGAGCCTATTTTAGAAAGTTACCAAAGCAAGTATGGTAATCGGTGTCAGAACAATAAAGCAGTTTAATTTAGGGACCGATTTAAAGGCTTCATTGTGGCAACGAGTAATGAGGCGTCATGTCAGGTGATGCATTAAAAATCGAATACATACATAAATAATTATTAATAATGTACTTTCACATTGCTCTCATGCGCTCCATTGCACACAAACACCTTGATTGTTAATACATTCAACATAATTTATGTAAGCATAATACGTATGAATTTGTAAATACAAAAAAGTGTACACATATTACATGTGTTATACAACGATATCTCCATTTTTATCGTTGTAAATAAGCGAGATATTTTTAGTTTCGAGATTGATAATGTCAAGGTTATTGCCGATTAGTTTTATGGAACAATCGTATTTTGTATACAATGAAAAATGACGGTTGAAATTGCCAGTTGATATCGATTTGGAGGAAAATTGAAACACGCCGGGCGCCTGTTTTGTTTCTTAATATTTGATGTAGTCTTTCCCTTTGATAAGGAGTAAAAGAAAATAGATAAACAACAATATAGAGGAAATAGAGGATCAAAGACAAGTCAAAAACGCAAACCCATTTTTTTTTAAATTAATGAACAAAATAAAACAGAAAAACGTCAATGGCGAAAGAATAAAGGACTTAGAGTTATTTATTTATTTATTTATTATAATAATAAAGGCCAACTGGAAAGTTTTCACAATGGGCAAAAGAGAAATACATGCATACCGTATTTGAGAAACATACTCTTAATAACTAATAATGCAAAGAAAAAACTAAAAGTAATTAATGTTACAAATTCAACAATTTTATTCGTGTAACAAATTACGTGTACGTTAAATTGAAAATTTCAATGTGAACTGGTGCAATAAGTGCAATAAGTTCTTTTGCTGCTAAATTCAATGGATTATTATAACCATAGGACGTGCGATGATACTCAAGAAGAAACAAATCATCGTTCCTGGTATTCACCATAGGAATTCAGAAAGAAAAAAATGGGAGCAATTCAGAACAATCCAAATTACAATGTATACACTTGTATCACAATTTGAATAAAGGGATTTTACGTCTAAAAGACAATGAAGACAAGAGTACAGGTTGGTTTTTATCAATATTAAGTTTAAATAAAACAAAATTAACAAAGTTTCGCTGCACTCTTTCGATCTTATCCGACTGAAATGTTGTGTAGGGGCCCCAAACAGCCGAACAGTACTCAAGGATGGGCCGCACTAAGCTATGAAAGAGAGAAATTATTCCAATAATGTTTGTGAAATCACAAGTTTAACGATTAATGAATCCGCAAAGTTTAAAAGCTCTGCAAGTAATATATTCGATATGTAAATGGAATCTTAAAGAAACATGGAACAATATACCTAGATCCTGTATATGGTTTACACGATCAAGAGTAGTGTTATTGATTGTGTAAGGATAACTAATTATGTTCTTTTTCCTGGTGAAGGTGCTAGTTTTACATTTGGTAATGTTTAATGACATGTTGTTATCTTTGCACCAAGTGGAAATACTGTCAATATCAGCTTGAAGTTTACAACAGTCAGAAGTGGGACGGATAGAAGAAAACAGCTTTAGATCGTCTTGCATAGTACTTAGGTATAAATTCTTCGCAAGCAATACTATAGAATAAATCTATACATTGAAATATATTTTAAATGTTGAAAACCTCAAACCTGTCAAATGTACAGAAGTAATTATTTATTGATTCATAACAAGCTTACTTAAAATTATATTTCCAGCCAGAAATATTGTTAATATATTCAGGGATGCGCGGGAAAATTTCGATATTAAGGCAAGGATCATGAATATCGGGCGATACCAGGTTAGTGTCACTTTTACTGACGCGTAACTCGTTAAAGAAAGCAAAAACTAAGTCTAAAACCGCATTGTTTGAATTCAGTATACTAGTAAATAGGTCTAAATCTAAAAGTTATAGAATCGCAAACTTGAGACTCCCATCCAGAAGCCGTGGCACTAACAGGAAGTAAGCCTGTATCGAAATTTTGCCAAAATATAGATTCCTGGCATATTGTAGTCACCTACGACACAAAGTCCTGCGTTCGGATTACGAGTCAATAGGAAATCCAGCGACGATATATACTGATAGTAAATATCCAGTTCGGTATCAGGAGGTAAGTAAACGCATCCGAAAATGTATTCCCGATTTTGAACCAGAACACAATAGAAATAGTTCCTCACAGGTGTTAAGTGGCATTTTAATAGCAGAAGATGGCAAAGTTGATCGCACAGCAATTAGAACTCCTCTACCACGTTTCTTTGAACTAGTTGAAGAATCTCTATCTCTACGGTAGACTAAATTGTTTGAGCTAAATATCTTATTACTTGCGGTAGAATCAATTAATCACGTTTCCGAGAGTATTATAATATCGTGGTGAAGGTTAAAGGACTCCAAATAAACGTTATGTAGCTTTATATATATAGAGGAAGAGAGCCAATTTTGAGTTTAAACAGATTTAGATGGACCGCTTCGCACAACTATTAAGCGAGCAAAACTAAGATGAAGAAAAAGAGGGAAGAAAATTTCGAAGTCATCGAATTAAGCCACAAATTCATTACATACTTAATTCGAATCTAATACGTCCTAATCGTATCCATATTGTGCTGTCTACAAACTAATTACATGCTGAAATTATTTAGAAACCAGTTGTTTTCGTGAACAATTTTCAATGTGATAAAGGTTCGGTATAAGTTGATAAGATAGATGCGCCTGTGAATATTACGTATCTATGCCTGTACAATGTATAAGGTCACCTCCACATAATAAGCACATCGTGCAATAAAATTGATTTAATGGAATGTTATTGACCCTACGTAAGTATGGAATAAATAAGGAATTTTGATCGTTTTTTAAATAATTTGGAATCAGAAAATGGGTTTATTGGAACGAGTAAATTTGGAAAAAATAGGAATATAATGTGACTGTCAGATATCATTTCCTTCCTAAAACTGTGATGTACAAACGATTTGTAATATTGAAAAAAATGTTACATTTTGTGGACAACAATTCACTCGATAGGAATACGTATCCAAATCCCAAATTGTGCAAAATATGACCAATTTTTAATCATTTAAATAAGCTATGTTTGATGCCAGAAAGAGATTTACTTATCCATCGATGCATTCCTTATCTTCTACAAAGGCAGATTATCGTAGTTGCAATATTTAGAGCACTGCACGGGCTAGGAAAAGCCCAGCCCGCCCGGGTCCGCGAGCGGGCCTCGTCTCTTTTCATTGCGGGCCGGGCCGGGCCTGACGGGCCGAGAATGTTTTATTAAATACATCGAATGGATATAACGTATGCAGTAAATGCTGTTTAGTTTTTACGTTATCATTTGTATTAACAATTTTATTGTATGCAATGTTATGTTACGTTTTCTTTTGGTTAAAGAAAATGTAAAAATGTTTAGAAATAGACAGTGCAGATATAATTACTTAAACAGGCTAAAATAATTTAGACGGGCCAAACGGGCCTAAATTTTCTAACGGGCGGGGCTTGTGCCGAGGTACCGGGCCCACTCCATACTGCAACGGGCAACGGGCGGACCGGACCGTGAAAAATAGGCCCGTGCAGTGCTCTACAATATATCCCTTTGGAGGAAACATGTAATAGATATATATGGGAAAGGATACGAAATTTGGTGATGAATTCAAGGCAACTATGTAAAAACGGCCGAAGAAATATTTTAAGGCAAATTACGACTGAATGGAATCACGAAACTAAATTAAAACTCTCAAGTCGCTAGTGGATTCATAAATGCGGACTAGAGTTTTATAAGGTTGAATTACAAGTAACAGTTTAAAAGAGTATTTAAAAAAAATGTTTTCCTATAGGCAAAAGAAAAGCCGCAGTTGACGGAAAAACAAAAGTTAGGCTCACATGGGCTAAAATCTAAACAATCTTGGTCGGTAAAAAATTCGCAGTAAACTTTCCATAAAGATTGCCTAAAACCTACTGTAAAATTTCTTAGGAGTAAATCACATTTTTCATCAGGATGGGACAGCCTATCATACGGCCAAAACAATATACTAGTGGTTTGGCGACCACAATGTAAATGTTCTTTCTTGACCTTCCAACAATCCTGACCAAAATATCATTAAAACAGTTTGGTATAACATGAAACAAAGGTTGATAGATTTGTTGCTGAAAAGTACAGATCCTTAGTTAATTTAATGCCCAACCGAATTCGAGCGGTCATAAAATATAAGGACGACGTTCCTCCATTTTAAAAATAAAAATTTGTGCTATGTGCCAATATTTAGTTGCCACACAAAATGAATATTTTTATTGTTAATTAGAGATGATAGAATAAGTATTTTTGTTTTTTGTGTAGCTAATTGGCCCTATTTGTTGTTAATTAACTAATTACATAGCATTAAATTAAAAAAAATATATATTAAAAAAAAATAAATATCTGAATTATACTACGGTGATATTTTTGTATAAATAAAAGTTAAATTGTAATTAAATAAATTAAAATAATCAAATTAGTCTAATTAATCTCAGGGTTTACTTTTTTGTTAATCGTAGGGAAACCCACTTATTGACCTTTTTGCAAATTAGCAATTGAACAAAGAAATGAAACGATTTTATTATTTTAAGAGACAGTGAGTTTTATTAGTAATTTTGATATAAATAAATTCAGATGGATTATATTTCTTTCGAACAACAGATGTACAAAAACATAACAATCCCTAACCGATAGCTATTTTAAAATTAAATAATTAAATTGAAATTTAAATTATGAAATTTGAATTTTAGAATTAAATGATTAGATTTTTTTTTTATATTTTATTAATTTGGCCAAATATTTTTTATAATCGGTACCTGTGCACTGTTGTATCTCTTTGGTATCCTTTTCTTAAGATTGTAACCGGTATAGTGTTGTACTGCAGTTTATTCTCAGTAAAGTTTCATGTTTATTTAAATTTTTCATGATAATATCGAAGAATTTTGCAAAATGTATGTCGAAACTTTGTTTATTATCTCTCCGCTTAGTTTTTGTCAGAGCCCCAGATGACTATTTTTTGATAAATAAACTTGACTCTTGAATGTCCATTTGAAATACCATTCGCTTCCTTGGTTACGGTGGTTTAGTTTATATAAACCCCTCCGAAATGAATAAGTCTCCAGTCAGTGTGCAGTTACGGCCCTGAAGATGTCACATATGAGTATGGACAAAACGTCGGCTAAAGCTACGAAAACGACGCGGTTCCAACCGGGAAACCAAGAGAATAGTATTATTGACAACCGCGGAAACCTACGGACCAAATATATATGCATATTTTATTTTGTCCCAATATGCAGTTGTTAAAGCTCGTAGTGTTCGCCTCTTTTATCAATTACAGAAATGAATAGACTTTGCAATACAGTGGTAATTATTCCTCTTAGTCAGCTTGACAAAAAAATACACTTCAATTGTATTTTCCTAAGCTAAAAATATATATATCACATAGAAAATATAAAAATATGATAACGTAAATACCTACAAGGCATCTGCCAAGTTTATACACAGAGAAGACACAAAAAATAACAGTAAATATTGAAAATCTTTGTTCTAAAAGTATCACATAACAATGCTGTTTACATCTCGAATGAGAAGGCAGAATGCCTACAGAAAAATAAAAAAATCCAACTCTCCAAGAAAGTTTCTTCTTTTTTTCCATTTCAAACTCGGTAATTAGAGTAGGAAAAACTCGCAGTGTTTACGCTACCGATGCGAGTTTTCCCACCGTTTCACCGTCTCTTCATCGAGTTCCTTTTGTCGAGCGTACTAACAGGCTTTTTTTTAAATCCTCCGCCATTTTTCTCTAACCCGTAATTACGTTCAGCCGTTCGCCAATTGTCAACGACGCACTTGATCATTTATTTAGAGCCGAGTGACGAGATGCAGAGACGGACTTGGTTAATATTTTCATCGAAAGCAAAAAACATAATAAAATATTTTTTATTTCGTCAGCACCAGCAGGACAATGTTAAATTCCTAACTACAAGGCTATTATCTGCATGAGTCATAAATACCTAAGGACGTCATTCACTTTTCCACCATTGTTCATTTAGTCCATTGGGAGCATCTTCAGGAGAAAAGGTTCCAAAAATAAAATTAGCTTAACCGGTGTCGACTTGTATTTAATTGCAATCCCAATGTATTCATATAAAATGTCATCATGTTTAATGCAAGCTATAATTTTATGGAATGCCAAAGTTGTCAAGTAGAATAAAGTTTCAAGCACGAAGGTGACTGGATGTATAGAATTAGAAAGCAAAGTACAATCTGAATACATAACGGAAAACATTTAAATTGCAAAATAAGATCGTTTATGAAGGCATATGTGTACGTTGAAGCCGACCCTGTTAATATTATATCGTTCACCTTTTAATGTCACATCCTCATTATAGGGAGCTGTTGCAAAACTTCACGGCAAGCAAGCTATGGTGTAGGATAAGCATAGATCGCTTTTAACGTCGAGGTTTGTTGAATTGAATAATTCCATTTATGGAATATGCAGACAGGATTTGTTTTATGCATGTGTGATAGATGGCGTTTTCAGTACAACTGATGGATTTATCACGATTTTCGTTTCTTTTTATAAAATTTAAATGTTGATTCACTAAGAAGAGTCATCTCTAATTTAGTAATTATAGTCAAGTTCACTTTAATAGGATTTCGGAAAAAGTTAGCTATACAGTGGTAGATAAAAAAATATACGCATTTTAGTATTACTAAAATGAAACCGTTTATTGTATGTATAGCCATGGAAAAAATAAGTGACGTTGGCAACTTTTTGCAGTCAAATAGCTGTTTTTGTTCGGATGAATGTTTAAAAGCTTAAAAGTGAAGGAGGTTTTTGAAGACCTACGGAAAGATTTTTTTTGGATGGCATAAGTTTATTAAAAAAATATTGGAATAAGTGTGTGGCCGTTAGTAGAACATAATATGTTGAAAAATATTTTTTTTGTTTCCCAAATCTTTTTCTTCGTGGCTAAGTAGATAATATAAAAATCTCCTCTCATACAAGATTATAAAACTCAAACAATTATAGCATAAACAAAATTTGTCTATGCCAAAATTATATTTAGTAATACCGTGAGAACAACAAACAAAACATACTAACATTGTTGTTCTTAACTGTTCATTCAAAATTTGAAGTTTAACTAGCTACTTTCAAGATGAATCACATAAATGAATGTACACACATGATGTATGTGTGAAGTTAAGGATAACAAGCAAGCATTCCAGAATGCAACGGTTGGTATGCTAATAAAGGTATAGTTTTTATAAACGATTGCGCACATATATCGACGTGGAAGAAATGTCGATCGTTTACGGTAGATAAATAAGTAGGTAGTTATTATTGTAATAAAAATTGTAATTATTAAGTTTCTTCACTGTATATATTAACTGTATTGCATGTTATTGTTTTTTTTTTTAATTTTTTGTTTCGATTTATTACTTATTACATATATACTGTTGTCACGGCAACCAAACAATATTAACATCACAAATCATTTGGATATGTATCCATATGACTATGTTATCAAAAATTTTAAGCTTGCTACTATTTACACTGTAGACGGAATCTTACAATTCCACAAGGTTGAGACAGATTGCATAGGAGTGTTTCTTTTATTTTTATTACTATTCTACTGGTATAATGTACATTCCGGTTTTGTTCCTAATTTCCATTAGGCAATAAATCTTTTATAAACTTCTGGAGGATTACGCTTAAAATCTGTAGCAAATTTCCTTCAAATTATTAATGTTCGAATCTCGAACTATTGTTTATTGTATTGTGCATATTAAGATATTCTTTTTGCTGACAGTTGTGAAGCGGATTACGTAGACCATTGTGCTTTACTAAGAACGCATTCGATAACCAGACTCACAAGCTCTCATCGAGTAGAAATGGTGTACGTAACTCCAGCCAATAAATACACTTCTATGTTCATATTAACTTTTCATAGTGTTTAAGTGCAAATAGTTATGTACCATTTTTAAAATACAAATATTAGAGTCAATTGCAGTCGTTGTTCTTTATATCCAACATTGAAGAACCCAGTGCTCCATTTTACATCCATACACAATTAATATACCCAGAAGTAGTCCTTTGGTCATTGTCCTGTTAATATCGCCAATTAAAATGATACGCATATGGTGGCATAACAGTAGATAATAATCAACTTTAGTCGTGCTATCACTAATCAAATGTGTAACATTAATACCATGGTAAGAACGACATACCATACCATATTATTAATGCCTCAATTTTTTCTTTCACATCTAGATACGCAATAAAAATTATTATTTATTTTGCTTAGCTTTCAGATCTTGTTGCTTCTCTAAGCTAATAGCATTGAGGGCGTCTACATGTTTCAATATTACATCCAAATCTGAACGAGCAAATCTATTGTATGTACTTATACAATTGTATACAACATATGAGTTAAAAATAGACATAGTATATAATCATCATTAGTCATTAGGTACAGTTATTGGATAGATATCGAATATAAAGCCCGATAATAACATTACCAATAACAACCTTGGAATAAGAAAAATAATCACGACTAATTAATACTGACAGCAACGTCGAATAACCCCACTAGGAAGCGCGCAACAAACACGATTTTATATATACATAAGCGGACGAACGTAATAATCATTCGGGTTTAGGCGGATATCATAGAATGAAGGCGAAGTAGTCAGTCACTCAGTCAGTCACTGACCTTGAAAGTGAATATCCACTTTCAATAGACCGGCCAGGGTTTCTGTTCATAATAATACGTACAGGTAATTTTCGTATCTATACGGCTTGCTGTAATCGCGTGGAATCCACAATCGAAAACAAATCCTAATTTCAGTCTGCGATCGATGGCCCCGTGCCCGTAAAACATTTTATATGAACCGCACTAAAATTAAGTTCGATCTAAAATTAAACCGAAACCGAAGAATGCATACTATGTGTATGTGCATCTGTGTAACTCTATGCGTAGTTCTGGCGAGTTACAGCGCACTCACCACAACTTGTTTACTAATAGAGATGACAGATTATAGCCCGGAGAGTTTTATTTATACAATACCACACTTACATATATACATACATATTTTGTTTCAATCGCCTACGCTTGGAAAGTCTAGATAAATTCATGCACTTCACATATACGCCATACTTTTACGAAAGATTGTAATACTGTAAGTAGAGAACAGATCAGGTTTGAAAACTGTATGTTAATGTTTGTCTGAGATGAGAACATCTCACAAATAGAGACGTATTGTAGGCCTACGCGAAGGCGGTTGATCCATAGGAAAATACACCCGAGGAGTGGATTACAAAGCTTCTGTAAAATCAGTGACCTTCAAAGGCTTCGGAGGTTCGCCGTTACGAAATACAATACGACTTCAAGTGCCCTAGCACAAAAATGCCAGACCACTACAAGATATCGATTATCTACCAGAACTGCTCAACGTCTGTTACTCGCCATAGGACTAGCTGCAAGTCGAGCAATGTTGTGAGAAAAAGACGATGGCACAAAATCGTTTTTCTTTTTTTGGAAATCCAGGTTTCGCTTGCATCAAAACGATGGATGGAGATTAATATGCCGTTGACGCAGGGAAAGAAAACGTGAATACTGCATCTACAATTAGCATACAACACTTACTGTAGGTATTACAATAGAAGAATTTAGAGTTTCAGGCAGGAGACTCGTATGGCTTTGAAATCGTGTTACATTTTTCTAAATAACTGGCTACACGAGTCTCCACGTTATCTTTAATGGCAGAATTTGGGGGGCGTTCACCCGCACACTAAAAATAAATATCCTTATGTGCATTATATTCAATGCTAGACTCACCTGTGCAAGTGCGGGTATTCTTTAATAATCTGTTAGCAATTCCTTCTTCTTTTTCAAAGATCATCGCGTAAGTTAAAGGAAAAATATTATCATAATTTTTTACAATCGTGGCCCCCTCATTAAAAAGGCTCGAATCGCCACTGACTACAATGTACACGATATGCAACGGAAATACACGAGGGAATGGAAGCTTTATAATTAGACTCTCATCTGTGTCACCACTAGCCGCTACTGGTGAGATAACAAGTAACACTACAGACCAGAAAATAGCCACTTTGTATCCACAAAGTGCGAATGTGTTCTTAATTAGTTCAGGGCGCGCTGATATCAGACCTAACATACATGTAGTCTTACCACGTGACGTTACCGAGATACTGTGTATATGTGGTAGAATATCTGGCGCAATCTGTCTTTATTTATTATAATTTACACATAGTTATGTGTGAAAATGAGTAAAAATACTAAGTTTAGCATATTTACTCACCGGAAAGTCTTCAGGCCTTAATATTTGGTACGTCTTTCATAGAATTTTTTTAACCACATTCTAATCTAATAAATATAAACATCACGTAGACACTTTGTTGAAAACTTATCATAATGAACGCGATAAGTTAAGAGTTATGGTAGTAGAAATGGTACAGAACTAAGAACTATCTATTATATACGTTTATTTGGAGCTCTTGTTAATAAATAAAGAAAGTAAAATTAACACTTGTGTTCTTGTGTAATAGAAAAACATAATAGATAGTTCTAATTTCTGTACCATTTCTACTACCATAACTTATCGCCCTTATCACTTCACTTTTGGCCTGGTTTATACATCGACGAATATAATTTCTTAATTGCCTTTCACTTCCATTCTGTGAGACATCGAACAAAGATATGCTATCATCTGTAGACAAGGGCTTATTCCTTATGGTTCTGCAGCTGTATTCAACATTTAAACTAAATGCAATAAATGAAAAACTGAAATACACTCAAGTATTTATAAGCAATTAAAGGATCTCCAGTTGCGTGAAATTTCTATTCCGCACGTCTTGGATATAAGCGAGCAAATGACAAAGCATCAAGACACCGTAGCCTCCCTATATATAGACACGGCCAAATTGGTACGTATTTATTGCATTACAGCGTTAGCGACGGTAATAATTAGAGCCCGGTAACAAGTAGCCGTGCCATAGCCGTACCTGTCTAGTATACGAAAACAATAGTAAGAGAACAGAAAAAAAATAACAGAACTAATACATAATTATAATATGTGAAAAGTAGTGAAACACTCACCCCTTTAAGCAGCCTTGGCTACGGAACAGTAAAACTAGAAGCACCATTATCAGTATTAACATCATATGGATAAGAGTGGCAAAAAGTTGACACCATTGGATGTGTTTCCACAGTTGTCTCGGTGAGCGATGATCGCCGTGCTGAGAAAACGAGTTTATATTTTGAAAAAGAGCGTTCAACATCTACCGATGTTATACATGAATGATTAAAATACTCTTTGTACTTAGTCAGTGGATTATTCGATAAACCAGCACAAATTTGTTTTAATGTGCTAAAATCGGGATCTTTCTGTAGCACACTCTCGAACTTTTCTAAAACGCGATTATATTTTGCGTCATGTATAGTCAGTAGCTGTGTATGCACTCCGTCCATAATTTGCAGAGACTCCAATAATAATAACGATCTATTTTGTAATTGGTCTATTGCGTCAGCTAATCCTTTATAGTAGTTACGAATATTTTTTAAATCTCTTTCAACGGAAATATCTTGAAATTTCGACTGGCTCTCCTTAATAGCTGCAGCTTCGGCTCGATTGAATTGTGCAACAGCTTTTACTATTTTGAAATGTTCAGCATAATAAAAAGCTGCCTGCAACCATGTTCCCCAACGTGTAAGAATTGGCACCGGTGGTTGACGAATACCAGGACACTCTGTGTGAAATGATCCTAAGCGTTTGGGAGATTTCAAAAATACTTTTTTCATGCTTACTATTAATGCATCTACCTCGGGAGAGCATTGTCGAATGGTTTCTGCCACAAGATGTAAAGCATACACTTTACACGTAACAAGTAAACAATTGCAACCATGTTCAAGAAGAGAACGGCCTACCGAACGCATTATCGTTGCGCCATCGCCCATAAACATCAACACTTTATCTTTTGAAATTTGAAATTTTTCCAACGTACTAAGTACAACCTTCGTAATTGCTGCAGCAATACACTCTTGTAGTCTTCAGCTAGCTAGTAACAGTGGTAATGTAGGTTTACTAGGGTCTAGTATGCGTACCATAATATTTACAATTGAATTTTTTTTACAGTCTGTTGTCTCGTCAACACATAACCAAAGAAACTGTTTTTTCAATATGCCTTTCATTTTCTTTTCCACGTCATCGCGTACAAATGCAACATGCTTACGTGCTGTTTTCTCTGTTGGCAACCGCAACTCGGGATTGTATTTGTCCCAAAAGTCCTTAAACGGTTGTTTATCGTGTAAGCCTGGTAGCAAATTAGAGTTTATCAACATAAGAATTACATAAAAAACTGCACTTCTCGGTGGCATGCCCAATTTTCATTTTCTATGCTGTGCGGAATTTACGTGTCTTGTAGTTCCACTTCTTATTTGACATCAAATGTATTTTGCACACTTTACAAACTATCTTACTCCCGTTGTAAAACAAATCGGGAAATTCAGAAATAAACTTATTTACTATGCCTTGAAAGGGTCGTTTTTTAGCCTTCGACATGTTCACTAAAAACTACAATTAATAACTACATCTGTATCAATAAAATCAAAACGCACTTCACTAAATAATAACTACAATTAATAACTACGTCTATATCAATAAAATCAACACGCCCTATCCGTTATTCAATGCTAAACTGGACTGAGTGATGATGATTTGTCGTGTCGTATCATAATCGACCAGCCCTCCCCGCCCACCTAAACACAGTCACACCGCCGCTGCGATTGCTCTCCAGTTACCGGGCTCTCGCAATAATACAAGCACGTTTCATTATGACACAAAAAGAGACGCTGTGAGACGTGGCAACACCTGGTCTTTTTTTTAATTGCGCTGCTTTTTTCGATTTCAGATTCTACACGCGTAATGAACGCCATGTAACGTCAAGTACGAGAACCGACCGCAGCGACACCTACCGAATCGAATAGCTTCATCATTTTAATGAATTTCGCTGGTGTAATTTGCAGGTGCATTGTGCTACCGGTCGATTTGCACCAATTACGGTGCTAATGGGCTGTCGTCATTTATTTATACCTGGAACAAATTAGATTGGTGAAGTTTACACGATTACTTGTATGAATGTGGGTATGTTCGAGGGGTATGAAAGGAATTCTATTGATTACAGAGTTCGCTTCACATCTTTAGCGTTGACATGGAACATATTTTCGTCTGTGTTAGGTTTCAAACGTTAAAATTCGGGGTCATAAATATACATAATCCAGAATAATAAAATAAATACAATAATTTAAAAAAACCTCTTGTTGAAATTGGCAATATTATACCCACATCATCAAAAGAAACTATTACCAATATACAAACACCATCTTCGTGTAGGCCTACAATACGTCCCATTTATTTGCTGTTAGTATGGTCTTCATTCATAACGTGGAAAAGTAATACTGTATACAACAATTATACCGATGACATCTCTACTTAACGCTTTATCTGTAATAAATGATTTAATATGAAATTAAATCAACGAATAGCGTTAATCACCATAGCACGTACTTTTTACGTAATTCCGAAGCAATAAAATATAACAGTATATTCGTTAGAAAAGATACAGAGTAAAAGTAACTACGCGGTACTCTATAGTTGGTCGCCGATTGCAAAACTGGCATCCTTGGGACTGCCGCAACGCATTAAAAAAACAAAACAACCAACGACACAAGTCGCGAGTTCATCGACACCATTTCAACAACAACCACGCATACACATCTGCATCTACAATGGAAAGAATACGTCCATAACGTACGCACATATTTGTTAGTCGGTCTCTGCTGTTGACTATAACGAACTTGAACAGGCACCAGTTTAACAGATTATCGCATTAAAATTTGTAACAACCGCAAAGGATATTTGCCATTATAGCTTAGGCACTGCCACTTCTTTTATTTAGTAATTGTGGAATATCTATGCGTGAAATGTTTACGAGCGCCCTCTATCGGTTTAATCTTAAATTATTAAGATCAAACCAACATGTGAAATTTATTGATCAAATAAAGGAAATTAATATCTGAATAGTTTTTAATCAAACATCCGCCCTCTCGTGTTAATTTTATTAGTTTTGCTTATCAATGGTCTAAAAAAATGTACTGATTTCGAATCTTCAATTGTAATCAGAATCTGTAAGAATCTAACGGTTATCAGCAAAGTATCCCACTAAACTCTAGCCATGCATTATACCCCTACTTTATTTCTTTAACTGATAGTGATCATCGTTGCATCTAGGGACCTTTCGTCCCTGGTTATTCTTGATTTTTCCTTTTAATTATGTTCTTATAAACTAAGTCGTAAAATGGGTACTACGGTAGAGGCACTGCAAATTTGAACATCTATTGGAGTAATGGGTTCAACTGAATTTTTACACATACAAATACGATTCATTTTGACATAAAATTCCATTAATTAGATTTAGAAAACATGTTTTTGTTTCAGAATTTGCATCTAAAAGTTTACGTATTTGTTAGGCACTTACTATTATTTTAACATACATTTAATATATTGGATATTTGGAAATGAAAAAACGTAATCTAGTTATTTTATAATCAGAGGTTCTATAGTATTTATTTGAAAATAATCAACGATTAATGTTCATCAATAGGATAAAATCACGGACCACCGTGATAAGGGTAGCTCGGGTAGATACTCGCTTAAATTCTATGCACAAACTCACTTAGCTGTTAGAAGGGGGTGCTGATGAGGTACGTAAACTTCAAACAACAAGCAGCTCCACTTCAGACTCTTTATTTATAAAATTGAAAGTACACCAATGATTCAATAATCAGCTCAGCTCTATGCCCGTAATAGATTACCTATTAGGGGCAAAGAGATTCTCCAAGCGTCCTCCATAACTACAAATTACTTATATTTATAAACTATGCAATCTCTTCTACTAACTGTCCTTCCGGCGCTTGATTGGCAGCATCAAAGTTCGATGTCTTCAAATTGACCGAGAAATCATAATCTTACAAAGCAATTGTCCAGACGCTCAGTCGGCTCGATGACACCGGTCACCGAACGAAGAATGATTACAATACAAAAAACATAGACGATGAACGCAAAGCAGCGGAAGTCTAGTTAGCGTCTTTTCTAAAAGTAAAAGTAAAGCGTAAAAGCAAAGTTCCAGTACGTATGCTAGGCGACTGACTTACGAACGTGTACGGTTGTCTATGGACACTGAGGAGTGGAGAGGACGTTCCTAGCACGGGCGACAACGTTATTCGCTATATGTATGGGACTAGCGCTTATAAATGAATACCAACCCTAGTATGTACGTGACACGCCGGAATGCAGAGAGCGCGTAAAACGGCAAGATAAAAGATAGGTTAGTTTTTCTGTCATTGATTCATCGTTCGTGATACTTTATTTTTCAAAATTTTCTTATCTAAACTGTCGACGGATATGAAGTTGATATTCCGGAATTCTCGATATATGAAACAGAAGAAAAATAAAAGTAAATCTATCAGATCGGTAAAAATTCAACTTATAACATTACAAATATCTATAGCAACAGGAAAGATTGTGTTACTTAGTTTACTTTTTTTTGAAACGCATAAACATAAATAATTAAAGTATTGCAGCTGCTTCGTTTACCAGTTTATTTGTTAATATTTTGCAATGATATCATTTAATTTTTCGACGAAATTAACGATTTCGTAGACTTTAAGCAATCAATATTGTGGTGCCTGGACTTCATCGCGCAATTGACAGTTTCAAAATCATTATCGTTTTTGCTGTTTTGAAGTACGAATGTGTACATTTACTGGATAATTCACGTAGGCATTTTTATAGTTGGGGAGTAGTATTTATTTTCCTAGAACTACGAGAAATAAGGAAACGCTTTGGTTTACTCAATTTATTCTTTATTTTATCTATGTTAGGCGATTTATTGTGTTATCGTCGATGAACTTCAAGTTTTAAAATAGTCCTACAACATTGTTAGGTTTAATACATATATGTCATCTTTGTGATAAGCTAACCGCATCCTCAATATTACGCAAAAAATTACAATAGAGAATCGTCTTTTACTAGCAATAGTGGAACATATGTCCATAGTGTTTCCGGTAAAATTAAAACCGTTTGAAAATCCTCAGAGGTACAAAGCAAGTGATTCCCCCCTGAGCATTTTGTTAAAATAAAAACTGAATGTGAAAGTGTCACATGTACCCTCCGCGCGATTTACTAAATAGAAAATTCTAATAATGCACTAACACAATGTGTTTTTGGCTTGATTCCATACCACATCATATGAAAGTATTGACTGTAATATGTACTTAGGCATAGTAGTCATTTAGAGGAATTGAAGAGATAAATTGCTTTTTTGAAAGTGTTAATCATAGAGTATGTATTTTGAAACATATGTACTACAAACGTATTTTACTTGTACCTTCCACATTAGAATACCGTCCGAAATAGTTCCTTACAATTTACATTCTTTGGCAACTTTTGCAATCAAAAGAAAATTATTATAATAAATATGAATTATATTTGGCCCTCTGCATTTATTACAAAATGTTATTCATCAGGGTTGCCTCGTTTAACTCGTTTTGCTCAACATGCTAAGGATAATTTTACCACTTTGCATACAATCAATAAGGCAATTACTTTAACAATTTTGCTTCGCTAGAAATCTTAAGACAACAACTGACAAGTAATTTGAGGCGACATCCACCTTTCAAATACTTTTCGACGTGTGATTAAAGTGATTTTGGGCTTAGATTAATATTAGTTTTATTTATTTATCTGATTTAGATACCTAACCACAGAGATCTCTGATATTTTTGATTTTTAAACAATCTCAACAAAACCTTCTGATCTAGTTGTTGTATTAATGGCGAAGCGTCGTGTTACGGAATACACTTCACACTTCTAGGCATCGATTACTATGATCATTAGAGGACCCTACCAGAATTTTGCCGAATCCAGAGATGTTCCAACCTTTGCGAGGGATTTTTAACGTGCCAAACATCGTATTGACGCGGGGCCTACGGTTTTACTTCCTTATCCGAGAAGAAGGCGTACTCCGACTTTTATCCGTTATTTAAAACCAACGTCCCAGAATTAATTGTAAGTAAATTTCCACTCACCACGTTTTACTAAACTTAAGATAATTAGGAAAAGTTACATAAATGTCATTCTATTCGCTTAAAACTGTAACTTTCTTGATTTTTTACAATATTTACAACTATTTACATTTAAAATTTTCAAAAATGTGTGTATTTTAAGACGACAATGTTTAACTGTATTAATTTTATATGTTACACTATTCTAAGTAGAATTTTGGATTGCTGTTGTAGTTGGACTGAGAATGCGCATCTCGCACCAAATCGGCCGCCCGTATTAATTGAATATTAAACAGAATTTTGTGAGTCAAGACCTTCTTTTCTTTCGTCTCACCTTTAAACAATTTTCTAAAGTATACTCTTACCTAACATCTAATCGTAACATCCTGTAGGTCGATATACATACCTTTGGCATCAACGCAATGCAACACCATCATCACGCGACATAGAGCATGGTTATAGTCTCGCTGCTCGATGAAGAATAATGGCTTGTTTTGAAAACAACGTTCGCTGGTTGCGCGCTGGTTCGGGGTCCGTTATTTACGATTTAATGAAGTGTGTTTGTGAAAGTTAATAAATAAAGGAATGAAAACGATACACGTACGCCCCGCCGTATATTGCAGACGTTCGTGTATAATCCGTAGGTACCTACGTATACATAAAACGTGCGATGTGCAGACGAATTTTTACGTCAAAATATTTACAATGTAATAATTTTCCGAACGAACGGCCGTGGCTCCCCGTTTCGCACTATAGGTATGTAGGTAGAGAGGAACCCTGCAGGATTCCAGTGGAATGTTCCTCGTTAAATCCGAAACGTGTGAGTGTAGCGATTAACCAGCATGCTTGCGTTAAAAAAATATACAATTGATCTCCATGGAATTAGGAAGCAGCTATCTATAACAAAAACAAACAGAATTGCTTCTACAAATAATACTACTCTAATATTAAGTCAGAAATTTGAAATAACTGGTAATTGTAACGAATTTTCTCTTAGATTTTGTCGTATCTTATGGTGAAATAACGAAGATTTATATACATATATTCATTTTGGCATGCAGTTGATAAGTGTGTTCGATACATGACTCACTAGCGCCAACGGGCAGTGGCGGAGATTCGATACAGCCCTCAGTATAACTTCGAGTCTCAACCAGATCTGTTGTGTATACATGTACGCTGCCGTAAATACTATTTCGTAGTTCTACGTTTGTTTTAAAAATGTTGTCTACGTCGCGAAAACGACCATGTTGGACAAAGTTACAGAATTTATAGCATAAATGCCCGACCTAAATTATGATGGCGTTAAAATTCACTGTGTAGTTTGTAATATCCCTTTAATGCGTTGGTCCAAAAGGGATTATGTACGTCACGTAAATAGTAAACAGCAATCTTAAAAAAAAAATTGCACACGACACTATGACAAATCTAAATTCAATTTATGTGTTACCTTTATTGCATGTAATCTACCGTTTAATTTACTAGACAAGGAAGCATATGTCTTCTTTTGGAATAAATATTCGGACTGCAAATTTCCAAGTCGGGCATCGTTACAAAGAATTGTGCCATCTGCTTGTGAACATGTTGAAAAAAGAATTAAATCGGAGTTGAAAGATAAAAAACTATGGTTATGTGTGGACGAAACAAGAGATCGCAAAAACATTCTGTAGTTAATGTACTGGTACCTACAATGGAACCACAGCAATCGTCACCTTCAATTCTATTAGCTTCCAGACGAGTACAACAATTTACTGCCGAAGTAATTTCAAAGTGTTAAATACATTGGAAAAGTTTGAACTTTCAACAAACCAACTCTTGATGTTTATGAATGATGGTGCCGCAAACATGCTTTCTGTAGGCCGGTCTCTTAAAAAACATTGTGCTAACTTGTTACATATTACGTGTAAAATTCATGCTTTCAATCATGTGGCAGATAGTATTAGAAAATGTTATCCTGAGGCAGACGCTTTAATAGCGCATACAACAGCCGTGTTTGTCAAATCCCCAAAACGTATTCGCAAATTTCACAAACTATGACCCCATATGCCTGTGCCACCAGAACCTATTCTTACATGTTGGGGAACATGGTTACAGGCCGCGTTTTATTATCATAAATATTTTGAGAATATTAAGAACGTGGTTTTACAATTCGATCCAAAGGAAGCTGCGGCTATCAAGGAAAGCCAGTCGAAATTTCAAGATAGTCAGGTTAAAACAGATTTAAAAACTATTCAGAACAACTTCGGGCTAGTGGACGCAATAGAAAAATTACAAAATCTTTCGGTGTCGTTAGTGGAATCTCTGCAAATAGTGCAACATGTTCACGCACAGCTATGCGCGGTAGAAGACGCAAAAAATGTTTGTGGTCTAGAAAGGTTTGAAAGTGTTTTAGAGAAAGATTCTGATTTTGGCACATTACGACAAATTTGTGAACGTGCGTTAACAGAACCGTTAAGTTGTTCCAAGGATTATTTTAATTACGCAAATATAACGTCACTAGATGTAGAACGTTCGTTTTCTGCATACAAACATACTTTTTCCTCACGCCGCACTCGGTTTGCCGAAACAACTGTGGAAACATATCTAATGTTGCATATATTTAACAGACATTATTCACTTTGTGATGTCACGGAAGACTCTTGAGACGGTAAGTGTTTGAGCACATATGTTTTATTTCTGACCATTTATTTTGTGTAAACTTTTATGCTCCCGCCACTAGCTGTTGGCACAAATTGAGCAACTCTATACATGACACAGCAAATTTATTTCATTCTCTCTATGACCTGCTTAATAATTATGAATCCTATTGTTTAGCAGTAAAATATTATATAAAAGTTCTTTTTTTATTACATATGCATCTTTTCTGTGTGTAACTTTAAAGAGAACATTATCAATGCATTCGTGACATAGTATAGCCAACCAGTTATACGTTTACGGTTCGGCGAGCGCGAAACGGTAACCTTATTTAGAGCTTCTTTCAGTGTCATTCTCATCAAATTTACTCTTTTCTTGGATGTTCCTAGTTTCAGCATCGCATCATACATTTTGTTTCTAATAATTGAATCGTTTCTAATTATTGCATACGCAATCCCAAATTTTGCTCGTAGGTATCATTTTGTATTTCTTTGATTAGGAATACTTGATATGTCGTGGATCTTTCCTTTTTTAAACTTCCTTGATGTTATCCTATTAAGTGATTTCCATATAAACATAACCTTTCTCTTATGATCAGTGACAGAATTTTATAGGTAACATCCAATAAAGCAATACCTCTGCAATTACTGCACATGGTTTTGTCCCCTTTCTTATAAATTCGGCAGATTACTGCATTCTTCCAAGTACTAGGCATTTTTTCGTCTTCCTAAATTTGTTAAATTTGTGTGCTTGGTAACACGGTTTACCAAACTATGGCCATTTTCCTTCCGGATTTCAGCATTAATCCCATTTTCGCTTGCGCCTTTATTATGTTTTATGTTTTGTAGCTTCCATTATTTCTAGATCGCGCGGCCCATTTATCCGGTTTTTGTAATCTTCTGTATTCTGTTCTATGTTTCTGTAGTAATCCCTTGAATGGCAACTTGCCTATCGATCAGTAATTCTTCAAAGCACTCTGCCCATCTGCCCAACTTTTCGGGCATATCGCCAATGAGTTCTCCATTTCCCCCAGATCTTTACAATAAACTATATTCTTATTGTCTGTTGTTTTACTCTTTTTGACTGGATGATAGAAATTTTTAATATTGTTATTGATGAGATGATCTTCCATATTCTGTAGTTTCCTTTCCCACCATTTTCGTTTCTTCCTTCTACAGATAACGTTTGCAAATTTTCTTGCATTCTTCGTAGAATAATTTATTTGTGCTTTCTTTTATCATTGCCATCCAAATGTTAAATATTACCTATTGATAATGCACACTTCATGTCATACCGTTGTATTTATTTTATTTAATATAGAATTGGAATATTTTTTTTCTGATATTGGTTTTTGTACAACCTCGAAGGTTTGTTTGAAATAGTTACGTATATAGAGCTGCCTACATATTTTCTGAACCAATATCCGTTCAGATTTGCAAACTGCTAATTTCCTGCAGCTTTTATTTATTTTGGTTAGCTGCTACGTATTGCTAAAGGTGGTTAGCAGTTATAAATTAGCTGCTAACGCTTTAGTAACCCATCATCAGTAAATACCCAGAAATCTCCACGAATAAAGAATTTGGAAAAGAATCATTTTTGCTATTTTATATCTGAACAATACACGCTCATTTTAAACATTCGACAAACTAAACTTTCAATTTTGTTCAGTTTGTAAATAAGATGGCTTCGAATTTAGAGAAATTTTGAATAACTTTTTTACATTCCTTGGGCTGTAGTTCAAAAATCATGAGGAAATCCATTTTATAAACGTTGCTTTTTAGAATATTTCAAACTCGTAACTCCAAATGTAAACTTACTAATAACAAAGTCTACAAAAACTGATTCATTAATGTATTCAACTCAACGTAAAGTAAATTAAACGACAGAATCTATGGTACATGATAACAAAGACAATGTTTCCAGTAAGCTGAAAATTATTCCAAACAGTTTTATGTATCATTCAAAAGACACAAGACACAAGTTTGGATAACACTTGTTTCACAGATCGTTTCCTTAGAAAGTAAACTAACCAAAAAACGTCCCGTAGTCACTCCCCAAAGTTACCACCGCGTTAAGTAAATGAATAATAGAACTAGAAGCTAAACAATTTGTAAACTTGAGTTATGACATCGCTGACACATTTACGACGTAAAGAAGCATCCAAAAAATTACGTGCATATAACGGCATCTCAAACCATATCACCTCATCACAACACTTCGTTTTTTTTATGCTGCCATTCTCGCTGTACAAGAGGAAGACGATCAATCATACACACAAAATAAATTTCATTAATGAACGTGTCAGTGTGCACGATAGTGTCACGACGGCGATTGGTATGCATGCAACACATAGTTTCGGCCTCTTCCACGCAATCTGTTTCATTGCATCTTACAGGAAATCGATGCTTACAGTGTCTATTTTACTAAAAGACTATTACTTATACAAACAAACACGGCGAGATTATAGAAAATAAACAGTACTGCTAAAGAGGCGCCCACCGCCAGCTTTAGAACAGGAATAAAAAAGAGTGGGGGTAAGAATGTACGCCTTAGAAACGTATTAATCAGTCACTTGTAAAATTAAACAAAAAGCAGAACACGCTGTACATGTACATGTACTGTGATGACCAAATGTGGTGTCAGGAATTTTGTGAACCTCTTACTCGCTCTGAAGGTGGCAATTATTGAAGAAAAGCCTACACGGCAGAAAGTAGCTAACGAAACTAACACCTACAAAGTGCTAATCAAGCTACACAGAGCTACGACTCCCAAATAATCTTAAAAACGCATCTCTGTAAAAGTTTTGTTTGAAGTTAAGGAAAATGGTGCGCGAGTTAGATCTGATTTCGTCTTTAGAGTCCGAGGCGAAGTATAGATGGATCAGTAGTGGTTGGACAACCTTTTTTTTTTAGATTGAAACAGCAATTGAATGGTGGTAATAATATCCCCAATTCCGTGATTTAGTCGATACGTCATCCTCATAGCGCTATTCAATATTTGAAAGCTATCGCGTGGTTTTAGTGATTTAGATCTCGGTTCATATTACAGGACCATAATTTCTTCAAGAGTTATTTGTCAACGTTATTTTGATATACTATAGAATTTTGTTATAGAAAGACCACTAAATCATAATATACATTATAATAATTCTATATAATAAAGAAATTGCTTTTATCTATTGTGAAATATTCCTATATACAACTGTACCTAAACGAACTATGAGTGGAGGTTTACGAGATTCCCGACATCAGACTTACGCATCGCTACACATATGTGTAAATATATCTATGTCTATGTATAGAGTACAGAATACACGTATCAAATTAACTGAATCGAATGGTTGCTCTACCGCCTGCATGGACATCTTGTTTATTTCTGAATTTAGGCCTGCAATTAGATTCACTCGTCGTCGTAAAAAATGAATGCTCAGCAGCGTTTTGGTGGTCAATAACCTAGATATTTCCATCAAAGTACTGCATCTGCTCGGTAAATAATTAACGTTAAAATGCTGGCTATAAAAAATGAAGGGTTGTATTAGAACAGAAATGTTGAATATTGGTCCCTAAAGTAATTCAATCTTCGCATTTTTTGGCTTTGGAGCGAGGACATTATATTTAAAATATAATGTCCAGATAACGACGAGTGTGGGGTAACATGGACAAATCTACTCGTCCGTTAATTTTTTTATTCACTTATTTCGTCAAAATTAATGTAGAAATCGGCTGGAATAAGCAACAGCGTAAATTGCGAGGTACAACAAATAATATTTCATCAATTAAATCTTTATCTGAAAGGTTTCTGTAAATTATTAGAGGATTTTCACGTGTAAAGCTTGTTGGTGACATTTTGGATCACAGAATCATCAGCATACCACCTCCTGGTTAAGTCACTGCATTCGTTATCGTATGCTGTTTGCAGAAATAATATCATTTGATCGAAAGTCATCGTAAAAGTTTCTATTTGGGTTAAATTATCAAAATTGGCTGTGAAATAAAACAATCGCCGGTCTTTCGCGATTTAAAATAAAAGAAAGATGAACGACGCCATAATTTTTCATCAATCTTTATTCAGCCTTGGTTGAATCAAAGTGTATCTTAACTCCAACCCCCATATAAGTGCTCGATTGTGAAATCAAAGTCTTTATTAGAAGAGAAAAGGGTTAAATATCCAGAGCAGGCAGTTTCCTGTGGTGGTTATATAAACAGAGAGTTTATATACATTGGCATCGTTCAAAAGTTCAAGATTAGTTACTTTTTAAAATCTTAAAATTCGTTAATTTCATTTTACTGAATTGGAAATTCATTCTAAAATTGCCGTAAGGGTATCCAGGGATACCCCCGAACCTACAAGAATCGTTTATTCAATTTAAAATTAGAAAATTTAACAATTTTCCCCAAAAAACTCCCGAGAAAGATATTTCAAATTTGGCGCCCTAACGTTTAGGCAATTAAAAAAAAAATTAAATTCTGTTATAAACGACAGAAAGTAAGGTAAGTCAGTAAAATGCCTAAAAACAGAAATAGAGAGGATAATGGCGATGCGTCTGACCTTAAGGATGAGTTCGGTTACTTTACGGAACTCATCCCTAAGGTCAGATGTATCGCCAACAATAGTTACCGTGTACTTTGTAAGAATCCCAAAATTGATTTGTATAAGTAACGCCAATGAAGAGATGTTGACGTTTGAATTGAAGTTTGCGTCTGTCAACATTTTTACAAAAAATATAATTTCTCCAAGTTGATACTTCCGACATACATGATATATTACATATATCATTTAATAATAATAATAAATGACTTTATTGTATCTTAAGTGCACATTACATAAAAAAAGTATACATGTGTATATATAAATATATATTTAACTTACATTTAACAAGAATGTTCTATTTGAAATATGAAAGTTGGTATTCGTTCCGATATAATCAAGGATGCTATGAAATTGAAAGTAATTTTAAGAAATAGATCCATAATATCGTCCGCCAAAATTTCAAAAAGATATTTTGATTGGTTTCAGAGATACGTGTAACAGGCATGAGATAACAAATAAGATATATTGATGCACATATTTAAATATAAATACTCGAATTCGAAATACGAAGTGCATATGGAATTTTCTCAATAAAACAAATACGTTTGCATTATTAGGAAAAATACAAAGTTCACATAAAAAATGCAAAATGCAATTCCATTTGGTGTTTTACTTTGCTTTGTACTTTGTTATCTATATAAAAAGATACAGTTATTGTTATCGTATCGAATAAAAAGAGAAAACAAATGCAATGATTACAATCTATAGAATGGATAATGGATGATTATCGAAATTCATGTGAATTATTGAAGATAAGGTATGAACTAAGATTGTATGATGTGAATGTAACAATAGGACTAAAGTAAAAGTACGATATAATTTATTCTATTTAAAAGTTATACGTAAGTTTTTCCAAAAATACTGCTTTAAGGTACATTTACATTCAGTTCCAACCGCAATTAGAATTGAAAATTCCCTGCACAATGAAGAGTGTATGTAATCGTTTACATTGTAAATTTGTATCATGTCTAATTTCACTTCGAATTGGAATTGGTGCAAGCCGCGAGCAAATTCAAAATTGGACCGAATTACACACGCGCAAAATAGCATTTCATTGCTTATAATTAGTGACATTAGTGCTTCGATGTAAATGCTCTATACCCCAAACATCAATACGCCCTTCAAGTAAACGCGTTTGGAATTGAATGTAAATGTACTATCGCCTGTATAAAAATCTGGAACAACTCTTATGAGCTCGTTTTGAAGTTTTTTGAGTGTTGTGGCAATGACTTTAAAAATGAGAAAATTTTGTATTTAACTCAAAAGTTATGCTTCACATTTGTCTATTTAGAAAACTGTTTGCTTTTAGCAAAAAAATATCAAAAATTATTTTTAAATATAAACATTTTTATTGAAAACCATATTACGTTGACGGGGCATTATTATTAAATATACTTCAATAATTAAGTGCTGCACAACACTTGTCTATTTACGATTGACACTGACAGACAATTTGACATTAAATTATTTAATTGTCATACTTTACAAGACATGTTTTAAATGATTTTTATGGAAGCGATGGCACCTTTAGTACCCCTAAAGAATTCGTCTCAACGACCTTTCACAATTTTAAACAGTTTAAGGATTAAATCTTATACTGCGACATCGTTATAACATTTTTAATAAGGAGAAACTTTTCCGATTGCGCATAACTTACCTTCTGTTAAAAACCTTTGTGTTCAATTAGTTAGAAGTTTAATATGCAAATACTGTCATAAAACAATTTTAAGTACTACTTGTTGATGACCATTGTTTCAAAAGATAAAGTAGATAAACCATGGTATACAATTCAAGATTAAAAATATTATCGAACGCTACAATCATAAGTGAAACAAATCCTACATCAAGTTTTGGTGAAGAAATTTTATTAAAGGTACATAGATTTTGCAATATTCAAATAGGTTATAGTTATTATAGTTATTTTTCTATTATATTGACCAGTAGGTTAACATAGCTCTGCAACTATTGATGTTAATTTTCTTAATAAATTAAATGTCATATTTTTCAATAAGTGAAAACCATATCAAAATCTTCGTTAAAAATTAGGAAACAGGAATTGAAAGTCAAATTATTAAATTACTGCATGACACAATTCAATTCAAGCGTAGATCATTGTAATCTAATTTATCCCGTTTACGACTTAAACTTTAAATACACAATAAACACATATTAGTAGGCTACCTATAAACACTCAATACGTACGCACACAATAACATTTTATGCTAACAACTAAAATTACAACGAAAGATTAACTAACAACTAAGGAAGAACGACATTGTATAATATATACCTAGTGATACTTGCACATGTTAATCGTATTAACCCACTTTTGAAAATAGAATGAAATATTTTTATTACATACATACACAATACATATATGCAATTGCTGTGATGTATTATTCGAACGTGTGAAATAGTAATTCCATAAACAGTTACACATATTAAGCAGTAAACACTAAAGATATACAGTCATGGTCATATGTATAATCAACATAACTTCCGATTCAAATATATGTCCCGATTATGTTTCAAGCATATCCGTAAGTCTAATGATAGAAAGAAGATACACACAGGGGGTTAAAAGAGGTATCGCAAACCTAGAGGGAGATTGTATGGCCTAAATTAAGCAGAAAAGCCTTAGTGAATATGGGTTCGCAAATGGAATCGGAAATTGGATGAAATAACAATTACTATTAACAATTGAAACATTTTTTCAAGATACTGCAATATAAAAATATACTAAATAAAAGTTAAGCGAGATTATAAAAAAAATAATAATGTAGCTGGTAGAAATCAGCTATTTCTTTAAAATTCGTAATTTGGTTGATGTATTATTTCTAGGACGCCCAAAGGGTGTAACGTTCCCTTCGAATGTGAATAAATATCTCACGCATTTCCCTGGATTAGAATATAGAAGTCCGCATATTTATTGCATAATATGCAATAGCAGATTGCTAAGTCGCGATAGGTTTGAATATAGAAAACATTGTAAAAATAAACGCCATGTATTGAATTTAAGAAACAGTATTCCATACTGGCAATTTTTATATGATTTTATTTTTATGTTAAGTGTGTGCAGCATCCCACAACATATAGTATCTAATGAACACTTTCGTCTTTTTTGGGCTAAATACGTTCCCTCATGGAAGCTGCCAACATCTATACAATTACGATACAATTTGCCACGTGTGCAAGGTACATTAAAGGAATGCATAAAAGACGAGTTGAGAAATAAGAAAATCTGCCTGTGTGTGGATGAAACAACTGATGCTCAGAAACACAGCGTCATTCATGTTGTAGAGCGTCCTTTAAACCGTGATGGTCCACCAGCTTCATTGTTGTTATCCAGTAATAGGATTCAGAAAACTAATGCAGAAATCGTTGTCAAGATAATAGAAGATTCGTTGAGAGAATTTTGTATCACAGGAACCCAAGTCACAATGTTCGTTACTGACGGAGCCGCAACAATGCTGAGAGTTGGTAGGATGTTGAAAATATGCTTTCCGGCTCTTCTTTACATAACATACCTCATACACGCATGTCACCTCGTAGCAGAAACCATTCGAAAGAAGTATCCGATGGTGGATAAGTTAATAGCATCTACCAAAAAAGTGTTCATCAAATCTCCCAAACACATCCGTGTATTCAAACAATTGTGTCCGAAATTACCACCACCACCTCAGCCTGTAATAACGCGATGAGGAACATGGCTCCAGGCAATATCTTACTATCAGAAATATTTTTCACAAATGAAAAATGTCATCTTGCAACTTGATTCAAATGATTCTGCAGCAGTTCGAGATAGTCAGCAATTTTTTTCAAATTCGAAAGTTCAACAATAGATGAAATTTCCATGAACTATTCTGAAGTTTCACAAGCTATTGAGCAATTAGAAAACAGTCACTTATCTGCACGAGGCGTATTAAATTGCATAAACAATTTACAAGCCACTCTTGACGAACACTATAGAAGTCGATGTTGCTCAAAAAATTTGGTGCAATTTTAACGAAAAATCCCAATTTACGAAAGATTCAGTCTATAGCTGAAAATCAAAAGTGCCCAGATGAGGAAAAGGAATATCTGACATTTGCAAATCTTACTTCCCTGGATGTCGAACGATCATTTTCGAAGTATACAACAACGTACTCACAGCACCATCGACGGCTGAATGAATCGACAATGGAAGCATTGCTGATGTTGCAATTCTACGCAGCTTACCAGAGCGGTTGCCAATTGCCACAGTTGACATCAAGACGACAGGAAAAGGTAACAATATTATTTTTCACTAATATTGTATATTACGTACCTACTTTTGTGCGGTGCGCCACTGCCGGTACCACCATTTTAACAAACTCTAATTATTACACGCAGAGAAATAGTTTTTCTTGCAAAAATCAGTCAATCAAAAATCATTCAAGAAAATATTTGTATTTCAAGACATTATTTGGATTAAATAAATATTTTCATAGAGTTACAAAATCAATAAAACCTAAGAAACATTTTTCTTCCAAGTAAATCATTTAGTATTAAGTTAAGAAAATATTCATATCAAAGGAAGGGATGAAAAAATGGTCCATATCTCACAAAGTTCTGGTTTTATGTTCAAAAAACACATCATCAGGCCAGCTACAAGGATATCCAATAAAAGAAAAATTACAATCATGGAAAGAAAAACCTAAAGTTAATACTTAAAATTTGGAGTAAGTTAATGAACTAATGAAAAAGTTTTTTTTTTATATGTTACAGTATAATTAAACTATTTCTTTAACAATGTAATTATGTATCCCTTTTTTTATTATTGTTTATGTTGAAATTTAGTTTATAAAACTTATCTCTGTATATCGAACAACGCAAGATCTATTATGCTAGGTCGGCTTTTTTCTTTGTATACATATAAAAACACCGGCAGTTAGCAACTGGCACTCCGTAGATAGAGACGTATTTTCAATCGCTCTAATATATAGAGCATATATGGGCAACCCCCGGCCCCAGGGCCGGATCCGGCCCTCCACCAGCTTCAATTCGGCCCGCGAGAGAAATTCAAATAACGAGCCAAAAAAATTAAAGATTTAGCACACATAGTTTATTTGTAATTACCGTCAACCAACCTAAAACTGTTTTTATTCAAATTATAAAGACTAAAATCGATAAATAGTATTATTATAATTCTAATAAATAAAAAAAATGTGTGAATTTTTATCGCCTTTTTATTCACTACTACCTACTTATTTCTTACCTACGGCCCGCGAGCTGATTAAGTCCCGAAATTATGCCCTCAGCTAAGCAGCAAAGGTTGCCCATACCTGATATAGAGTTTAGTTTTCTTTCTGTTTCACCTCTATTAAAATAAATACAAGTAAAGTCAAAACAACGCGTGTTTGTATACCCATATATCACAACAGTTTATGATATATTTAAAAAACTATAGTTATATTAGTACGCGTGGTAAATAGTAAAAGAAAGAAAAAAATATTACATTAACCGGTATCTTTCCAAAATGTTAATGTGATGTTGTACGTTAAAGGTTATATTATTGAATGGGTAAGTGTGGCATTTGTATTCCGGTTTCTGTCGCTATTAACTAGGACGGCATGTCTATATTTCTTGGGAGTAGATGGCGCCAGGAAACATTTTAGTGCTGTTTTTGAAAATGTTCATGCAATTTAGGTAGATATATATGTATCTATAGACATCAATTCTGTGTTAGACCCAATATATCATTTTCTAAGAATGGTCGTTAAAAAAGACCTATTCTCAAAGAACTGACAAGTTTATGACTGACAATGTATGTGATGTGCAAACTACAAGTGACAAGGACTTGATTTATTTTGTTATACGAACAAAAGTGAATGTATACTCTTTTTTATGATGAGTTGAATTCGAGCTACCCGCGCAAGCGGTCAATACCTAGTCTAGTATACAGTCCACTCCAGTATTGTAATTCAATTACAGTACCATAAAACAAAACGCCATTCTAATGTGATTCTTGCAATACCTGCACTAGTTTTAAACAAAAGATTAATGGCATAAATAGAGTAACCTAAACAACGCTTTCTGGAATTAAGAAAACTATATACTATCCCTAAGAAAATATTGTTTTGTGTTATAACTAGAGCGGGCCAAGAGCGCCACGCGCCAGGTTCGCAATCAGGCTGCCGGGCGCATATATGTATGTAAACATAGGTAATTTAAATATGTAATTATTAGGACGAGGACCAAAACCACTGTCTATTACGTCGTGAAGACGCGCAAATATACACCTGCAGTTTGGGTGTTCGTTGATAAATAGGGCGTTGTTCACAGTGGGCCACTACAAAAAAAAGTTCATTCATCGACGGCTACGAACTAACAGCGCGCTTATTCATTTACGGATGACGCGCTCTATTCATCAACAAATGACGAGTCTGCAGATGTTATGTTTGCACCACTTCGTGGCATACTAGAAACAAGCGTCGGTGTGCTCGCTTTAGTGATTATGTCTAACGTAACTATTAAAAATAAACGGCCATTACCTACGAAAGTTAATAAATTTCTTAGTGAATTTGTGGATTTACACTACAATGGGAGTACAATTTTCTGTAAAGTTTGTAAAAAGAAACTACTGTGTTGGAGCAAACGTGATTGTGAAAGACATATAAATAGCGCACACCACAGAAATAAAAGAAATGGTGTGTCACAGCAACGTCAATTTCAATTAGAATTGCTTTTAACGTTTATGGTATGTGGTCTACCACTTCGTATACTTGATAAAAAAGCATTTCGAAAATTCTGGGGTACATACAATACCGAGTGGATACTACCATCTCGGACAGCGTTACGGAGAGATATTCCACGAATACGTGAGGACATTGAAAATCGAATTAAAGCCGAATTAAAAGATAAACAGCTGTGGCTATGCCTTGATGAGACGACAGATTGCAAAAAAAATTCTATTTTGAATATAATAGTGCGCGTATTAGATCCTATTAAACCAAATTTTGCAATTCTATTAGCCAGCAGAAGATTAAAACAGTGTACTAGTAAAGCAATTACGGCCGTAGTTCTCGAAACATTACAAAAATTTCAAGTGTCAACCAGTCAACTGTTGTTGTTCATGAGCGATGGTGCAGCAACAATGTGTAGTGTAGGCCGTTCTCTTAAAGAAAAGTGTGAAGGACCTTTACATGTTACGTGTAAAGTCCATGCTTTACATCTTGTGGCACAAACTATTCGAGAGTGTTACCCGGAGGTGGATGCATTAATAGCAAACACAAAAAAAGTGTTTTCTCAAAAGTCCTAAGAGGACTAGGGCATTCCACAGGTTATGCCCTGGTATTCGAGAACCACCACAGCCCATTCTTACGCGTTGGGGAACGTGGTTAAAAGCCGCTTTTTATTATAATGAACATTTTCAAGAAGTCAAATCCGTTATTTTGCAATTCGTCCCTGCCGAAGCTAGAGCTATTAGGATGAGCCAGAAGGGATTTCTCGATATTTCTGTTGAAACACATCTAAAGAATATTAGCAACAATTACAAGGGTTAGTAGACGCGATAGAAAATTTGCAAAATTCTGGATTGTCGTTGGTAGAATCAGTGCAAGTCGTGGACGAAGTTAGTACATTGTTACACAGTATAAACGATGCAACAAGTGGACGAGTTTTAGCTAAGTTCGATAGTGTTTTAAAAAAGAATCCGGACTACACGAGATTAAGACAAATGTGCGATGGGGCATCTGCAGATTTCTTGACTAAGTCTAAAGATTATTTTAATTACGCCTGTCTTACTTCGGTAGACGTGGAACGGTCGTTTTCGAAATATAAGAACATTTTTTCGTCTCGGCGAACATCCTTCACCCAGGCAAATGTGGAAACTTATCTGATGGTGCAACTTTTTAAACAAGCCTATCCGCATTATTAAGAAGGATAGAATTTATTTATTATATCTTTATTTGCAGTTACATTATTAAGTACAACAGAATAAAAAAAGCGTTCAGTTTCTCAGTTATTTCCTTATTACATCCCATTTACAACGCATACCGTTTTCAATCAAATAAAAATCATAATGAAAATAAAAACACCTCTAATTACTAAACATTATTATTGCGTCAGCTTTTATTTTTTTACTCTTGTGTATTAATTTCGAAATATCACATATCTGCTGTGACTCACATATACGCTATTTACAATAAGCGGCCGTTGCGCCTGATTCCGATTCTGTTGGATGGCGCAATTTGGCCCGCTCTAGTTATAACAGCTATTTACTTATACTAAGAATCCCTTTCTGCAAGATTTTCTTGAATTAAGTTAACAAGTGTCCTAAACAAGGAAATACAATTATTTCATAGCAAGTATATACTTCTCTTAAGCGGAGAAAAAACGCTAAGAAACTAGCGTGCTTTGAAAATTTAGATGAACCTCTGAAATTTTCTGTGGAAGTAGACTTTTTGATCCACTAGGTATTAAAAGAAAATGGTTTATTAGAAACAAAAATGTATTTTTTCTAAAAGATCATAAAAAAATTAATCTTTTATAACGAACACTTATTTAAAATGAACACTTCGGGAAATTTGTTCGAGTTTGTCTTATCGGAGTCCATCTGTAGATAAACAAGAGTGTATAATTTCTGAGTACATGCATTACACGTACAAATAAACCATGTTAATTTTTTACGTGTTTATTATTTATTGTAAGTTCTCCACAAATTTGCATAGAATATAGTAATTACCTGAGATATGCGAGACAATCTCTAAAAAACCTTCAAGACACGCTGCCTGTCTACAAACCAACAACATGTGAAAGTAAACGCTGGATCGTGGAAGTGTTGAAGCATGAAGGAAAATAATTATGTAAAGATTATGAAACAGAAACGAGTAGTGTAGTTTCAATCGAGAAATCCTATGCCGTTGCGTATATGCGATACAAGTTACACGTGGATTTGCATTAGAACTTTTTTAAGTGTGGAAAAACGCTAAAATTCGTTGGAAGAAAAGAGCAAACTAGTCAATGAAAGGAATAGAGAAAAAAACATTAAAATATGTGGTGCCAAAAAAGCCCTAATATTGTCGGTTCAAAATTAAATTTCTTTCCTTTTTTTTCTGTTTTAACATACAAGGTAATATCTATAAGTTCTCGAAATGTAGGGATAAGTAAAATTCAAGAATACCAGGATTTCATTCATCTCCGTCACCTTCAAAGAGGTTCCCTTGGGAGTGCAAACGCCGATGCATGAAGAAAATGCATCGTGGAAATCTTATTTCGTTAAAGTGTTCAACGCCGTCTACGTTTGTGTATTTCTTCGGTTTACCGAGTTTGAAACAGAACTTGATACAGATACGCTATTCGCTCAAATCGGCCAATGAAAAATCGTAAACATAAGGAGGCATAACAATGAAAAATTGTTTACAAACAAAGAACGTTTTCACTTAGAATGACGCTGCCTGGCTTACTGACTTAAAAAAAGTGTACACAATTCCACGTAGCGAAATTTTATTATGACTGCGTCCGAGCACGCGCGCAAATTTCAAGAAGTTTTAGAAGAAATAACTAAAATAATTGGTGTAACGATTGATCATTAAACGTTTACTTATTCTATCAAGACTGTCTGCCTCAATTCCAGACAATTACTGTTTCAATTATCCACAATACAACAACTGTTTTAAAGCGAAAGAAATATTTTCTTAGCGTTTCTTTCTCCGCTTAAGAGAAATATATACTTGTAATGAAATAATTATATTTTTTTGTTTGACATTTGTTAACTTGATTCAAGAAAATCTTGCAGAAAATTTGAAGAAGGCGATTGTTAGTTAAGTAAATGGCCGTTATAACACAAAATATGTTATTGATAGTAAATAGTTTCCTTAATTCCAGAAAACATTTAGGTATTGTTCATAAATCAATAGTTTCATTTTTTTTAAATAAAGCATTTTTTACTTAAAATTCTTGAAATGCATATTAAATATTAACTCATTAATTATTAAACTACATAAAAATAATCCCTAATTAATTACATTATTAAAGAAATAATTTAATTATACTGCAACATATAATAAAACTTTTTTATTAGTTCATTCCCCTGCTCCTAATTTTAATTATTAACTTTTAGGTTTTTCTTTCCATTATTGTAATTTTTCTTTTATTGGATATCCTTGTGGTCTCATGTATTTTTTGAACACGAAACCAATCGCCTAGTTTCTCTATAGGACTTTGTAAGATCTGGACCATTTTTTCATTCCTACTTTTAATAGGAATATTTTCTTAACTTAAAACGAAATGATTTACTTGGAAGAAACATTTTTCTTTGGTTTTCTTGATTTTCTAACACTGGGAAAATATGTATTTAATCCAAATAAAATTTCAAGAAAATTTTTTTCTTATATTATACATTTTTATAGTCTTAAAATAAAAATATTTTCTTGAATAGAGACTGATTTTTGCAAGGAAATCTATTTTCTTGATGCAAGAAACCATTTCTCTGCGTGTAGAAACAATATTTTAAAAATATTTATGCTTTTAATACAAGCATGGACAGCAAATCTTTGTATTACACCATACCAAATATGTACCGTCAATCGGAGTAAAAACAATCGCCTCGCCGGGGTGAAGTCCCTCAAATCTAGCTCTTCACATTCTTTCGCATAAATAGTCAACTGTTTTCTACTTACAACAATATAGCCGATTGATTAACAACCGTGATCCTGAAGGTGAGAAATTTGAACAGCAAGTTTTCCATAAATTGTTAAAAATTAAAAAACAATTTTTAAAAAATTCGTATATACAATATGTGAAATCAAAAATTTACACAGCTGATACTATGGAAACTTGGCCAAAACAAAACACTACCGTCCTCGTCATGTGTGCTAAGGGGTTATTAGAGGCTCCTAGACATACAACGAAACCGCGGATTATTTTTCCAGTTACTGGTTATTCTTTTCCACCAGCGGATAGGGTGTTAGCCTTAGTTGAAAAAAAAAAGTCACGAAAACCGGCACAATAAATAATACGTCCAGACATTTACTACAATATTTTTCAGAACTATGGCACCTTAAAAAATTGGGAATGGACTGGCACGTCCAAGATTTGAAGAAAGAAGCACAAGCGTTTTAAAAAAGTACAGGCACACTTCACTTCAAAAATGAATTCTGCAAACAATTGATATTAACCCGCTCGCGAGCGCAGAACGATATTCTAATTGAGGAAAACCAAACTACGTATAAGACCTATATAAATAATGCGATTAGATGTAAGAAGGGGAAAGAAAAAATTCTTACATATGTTCACAAAACCTAGGCGATGACTCTCGAGTAAAAATCAATCCCAAAAAAAAAAAAAATGAAAAGCGTGTAGTAAAGTTATTAAATTCTATTTTTACCGTTATGTATGTTAAGAGCAAAGCTCCAAATCGTACAATGCCGACATTGTATAACATCTCTTGATCGATTGTCCACCCTATCTGTACGAAGTACGAAATTCACGCGGTTTTACGGACATTGTACAGCGCCGTGTGTGCAAAGTTCCTTTTATAGCGCAGCTGTAACCTGCAAATAATTTGTAGGTTACGTTCTTTTGCAAGGAGGTTTTGGAATAGTGTGCTCGTACGAATATCTTTTTTGTTTAAAAATGAGTGATGAAGGGTCATTTATGTTAAAACTGAATGAATTACAAGGTAAAGTAAATGGTTTTTCAATCAAAACTGAGGAACATCATAAAAAACATAAATGAAGTGCTGAACGCCAAAGGTCGGCAAGTGAAAACACCAACAAACTACAGACGAACTAGAAGATAGGATGTACTAAAGGTAGAAGACAGTAATAAATTAATTTTACCCCTTGGCAAGTCAGTTAACAACAGTATAAAATATTATGTGCATAATCTAGAATTGTTTGAAATAATTAAGAAAGTTCACAATGAAACTGGACATGGAGGAATTCACAAGCTAGGATATAATTTAAAACCGAAATATGCTAATATAACGAGAACAATTATAAAAATATTGCTTGATAACTGTCAGACTTGTTGAAAGAATCATGTTCACCCGAAAAAGGGAATTGTTGTTAAGCCCATGGTTTTCAACGAGGTTAATGCACGCGGACAGGGAGATCTTATTGACTACCAGACTTGTCCAGATGAAAAATACAAATTTATCTTGAATTGTCAAGATCACTTAAGCAAATTTGTAAGTCTTCGTACACTGAAAAGTAAGATGGCTGCTAAAGTTGCTTACCATCTGGTGTATATATTTTTCATTTTTGGGGCACTGTCAAATTTGCGGTCCGGCAACGGCCGAGAATTTATATTGTGTAGCATTGTGGATGAACTGAAATCTATCTGGCCAGAATTAAAAATTGTGCACGCCAAGCCCAGATATTCCCAAAGCCAAGGAAGTGTGGAGAGGACAAATCGAGATGTTAAAGATATAGTTGTAGCCTGGATGGTAGATAATAAAACGAATCGCTGGAGTGAAGGTTTACGATTCTGTCAACTAAAAAAAAACTAATAGTTTTCACGCTTGTGTTAAGCAAACACCATTTGAAGTAATGTTTTGCAGAAAAGCTACATTAGGATTGGCTTCAAGTAATCTGCCTAACACAATTGCTGAAAATTTAAACGGCGAGGAAGATTTAGAAAATGCGTGAAATTCAATTGAAATTTTACATGGATCACAAGAAGGTATTGCAGCAAATGAAGATTTATCTAACCACATGATAAATGACAATGCATTTGAGGAACGTCAGTTAAATGAAATGGAAGAAACTGATAATACTGAGTTGAATGCCAACGTTGCCGTACGCGAACAAGAAAATATAGATGATGCGTTAATGATAATTTTCCAATAACTGAAAAAGACAATTCCGAACTTATTTCTGAAGTCAGAGACAATTTTTTGCGAAATCAGTACTTGACTGTTACAGGACTGCATATTGAGGCTAAAAAAATGAAAATCACGAATGAGAAAAAATATCCTCCAATACCAGTTGGAACTACTGTTACTGTACCCGTTCCTTTCTTAGATAGAGGAAAGGGCCACCATAGAAACTTAATTGGAGTCGTTACAGATGTTACCACAAATGATTATTATAAAATTCGCACGGAATTGTTTTCTAGAAATCAAATTTCGTGTAGCAAAACGAATCATCTCTTAATCGAAGATGTTCCAAAACATAGCTCCACTTTTCGAACAGCTAGCAACATGCAATCGAGATTTGGAGGTGAGGTTTACTAAATGTAATTGTTCAACAAAGTACGTATTTTAACATGAAGCGTCAATGTCGAAAGAAACAGTTAAAGTGTAATTTTAAATGTCACAAGATTAGATTGTACTAATAAATACTCCCTCTGTCCCAAACTATGGTATAGATTTCTTAAAAATTCTCGAATTACAGAAATTTAATGGAGTTTATGTATTTAATCATTTTATGTTGATAAATTAATTGCTTCCTAATTGTATAGTTGGCTGTGCCAAAAAGCTAAAGTTGACATTCTTACTTGGCAGTTGAGGAAAATCAAAAAATTACACTCGTTGCGACGAAAATATGGAAGGTATACTTGAAGTAGTGGTGCGTGTGTAAGAGACCGAAAAACTAAGCAATTGACTTGTAACCAGCGTAATGCAATTTTACAATTCTTACTGCAACGTAAAGCCGGAAACAAATTGAGCCGCGGCGCTGTTAACGAAGTTGCCACCAAATTTGACGTTATTCGATTAACTGTGTCGCGAAGTTGGCACCGGGCCAAAGAACAATATGATAAAGGAACTCTTTGTGCCGATGTCTCAGCAAAAAAAAAAAGGAAAGTGTGGTCGAAAACGCAAAAACTACTCGGACATTTTGAGTAAGATCCGGGATATCCCGTTTAATCGTCGCGGTACAATCCGCAGTTTATCATTTGTAGCTGAAATTCCAAAATCAACCATTTTTCGCATATTTAAAGAAGGTAAACAGTTTAAGCGGATATCTTTAACAGTGAAACCAATGTTAACAGAAGAAAACAAACTAGCTCGACTATCATTTTGCTTGTCGGAGGTAAAGGGAAATGGATTTTTTCATGACATGTATGATTACGTACATATTGACGAAAAATTGTTTTACATGATTCAAATAAAACGATCGTATTACGTTCTGCTTGATGAACAAGAGCCTGAAAGATCTTGTAAAACTAGGCGCTTTATTACAAAGGTTATGTTCATGACTGCAGTAGCCAGACCGAGGTATGATTCTGCTAAAAAGCAATACTTTGACGGAAAGATAGGACTTTGGCCATTTGTTTATCAAGAACCTGCCAAACGAAACAGTAAGAATCGAGAAAGAGGAACATTAATAACCAAACCGATCCAATCTATCAACGCCGTCGAATGTAAAAGAATTATCATTGAAAATATTTTGCCAGCTATTAGATCTGTTTCCAGCAGCACATAAAGCAAAACCCATCTACATTCAACAAGACAATGCCAAACCGCATTCTTCTGATAACGATGTCGTTCTGCTTACTGAAGGAGCAAAAGAGGGATGGAACATTCAATTCAAATCACAGCCACCAAATAGTCCAGATTTAAATGTTTTAGATATTGGTTCTTTTAATTCGATTCAATCGCTCCAACACCTTCGACTCTTGGTGTTGGTGAAGAAAAATTAATTCATTTTTTGTGACATTTTTGGGACAGAGGGAGTAATAATTAGGGCAGTAATCTAGTGGCTATAAAATATTTGAAAAATAATTTATAATTGGTATTGGCATATTAGCAGGACAACGATGATTACCTGACCCTTCTTGGAAGAGAGAAGATTGTAAATAAACCGCCAGTGAAGGAGATTTTGGTAATAAATACATTAAGTGGGGTCTTACTTGAAAATCTTCCTATTTTAGATTTAATTGTCGTGTGTATATTGAGCTGCGTTCATCTGTCACTTTCCAGACGTCTTACAGAAGTAGGGTTGCCTGCCAGAAGAGCGAGGAAGAAGCCGTGGTTACCTGACGCGAATAAGAAGAAAGGATTAGCGTGGGCTTTAAAACATAAATCTTGGACAGAAGATTGGGCTAAAGTGATTTGGTCGGATGAATGTAATATCGAGTTAAGTAGGATAATCATATAGTATTTCAAATCATATAATTTCCAAATTGAAATGTTTTAATAATTAGGAAAAAAACAAAAAAACAACTAGCACTAATTTTCAACAATACCCCCGTAGGTTTTCGGGTCACCTGGTGGTGTTTATGTCCGTAGAAGACCGGGTGAGGAATATCGCCCTGACTGTGTTGTACCTACCGTCAAACACGGTGGGGGTAGTTTCATGATATGAGGTTGTATGACGTCAGCAGGTCTTGGAGAAACATTTATTTGCCTGGGAAGGATGAATTCCAGAACTTACACAACAATGTTGGAGCAGGTTTTACAACCATCTGTCGAAAAATTATTTGGAATGAATACCGAGGAGATCATGTTTCAACAAGACAACACGCCATGTCATACTGACGCTTCAAGTGTTGCTTGGTTTCGCGAAAATGGGATGCCGCTTTTGGAATGGCCACGGCAAAGTCCAGATCACAACCCCATTGAGCATTTATAGGCCATTATAAAGAAAAGAGTATATCAACACAAAATAAAATCAAAACAAGAGTTAGAAACTGCCATTATCAACGTATGGCAAAATATTCCACAGGCAACATGTCAGAAGCTAGTGGCGAGTTTGCCTAAGCGAATTTCTGAAGTTATTAAAACCCCTGGGGGATCCATTAAATATTAAATTGGATATTATAATTAATAAATCTTTACATATATTGCATTTGTTTCATTTCTTCTTCGGTTGATTGTGATAAAACTGAAAATTTCAGGGGTGCCTAATAATTATGTCACCGGCTGTATATACATACATGTAAGTTTACATCTTTTTTTACGAAATATTTATTCGTCTTAACCTTATACTATATACAAAGAAAAGGTAACAACGATAACAGCATCTTTCAAAAGAAGTAATTCCGTGTTGGAGATGTTAGAAAATAAAGAACAAAACGCAAAGAACATATGCAATAATAGCAATTTTTCGCCTTAAATTTGAAGAGTTGTTTATTACCATATATCCCAACGACAAAAACATTACGAAGGCCTGGTAATAGTGCGTGGGCGTCGGTATTATGCCATTAGTATAACAACCTCGAACTTTACGTTCTCGAGCGACGTTGTCGTCTCGTTAAAGACGGGATATTACGATTACGTTTATAAAATACCAACCGGCTCGTCGTATCGGGTATACTTTGTGTATACAAAAGAAGAACGTAAAATTGGATTTCGAAAGGGCAAAAAGGTTAACAAGAAGAGTCAGGGTAAAAAGGTTAGAGAAAAAAATCAAATTATAAAAAGATTTTTAAGATTTCAGTTAAAAAATATGCAAGTGACAGATAAAAATTAAATCTTAATTTAATACGCAAAATGATATGATTTCAAGTGATATGTATGTTGGAACAACATGAAATTAAACACTTGAAGGGCGGAGTCCCAACGTCTTCCTTCGTAAATGTTTTAAAGAAAATAAAAGAATAAGATGGTGTTAGTTCAATGTAACGATGGTAAAAAAAAACCGTCTATAACCCATATCTGCTTTTGACAGAACCAGTTTTGCAACTACTTTTACTCTCATTGCGCTAGCACAATAGTTTTGAACAGTATTGAGATATTCATATTAAAACCCAATATATTTCTGACTCCGCCCTCAATATAAAGGTTGAACATAATTACTTTCTTTTTTAATAACAGGCAGTTTAACTATTAGCAATAGATATGCTTTTTATAGCCTATATAAACTGAGAAAAGTATACACACAGAAAATAGCAATCTGCAGGGTGTTAAAAAAGGTATTCGGATATTTTGCCCATTTATAGTTCTCATCAAGACAAACGAAAAGATTTTAGTAAACCTAGGTCCTAAAACCAGTTATTTCGGAGATACAAACAATCTTCTTCGACGATGCTAAAATAGTTTGTAAATTGTGTGCATTTGTGTACAGGGACAAGGCGGACTATAACAAACATGTAAATAAAAAAAAAAGGGCGTGCCAACTGTCTTTATTTTCGATTTACTTGTCATGATGATAACCTGTAATCTCTCACTTCGCTTACTCGAAAAAGAACCGTTCCAAAACTTTTGGTATAAGTACAACCCCGAGTTGAAGTTGTTGCCAATCATGAAAACGGCACGTGAGCATGTTTTATTTGTATGCGAAGACGTGGGAAAGAAAATCAAATCTTCATTAAAAAAATCAGTTGCTTTGGTTATATGTTGAGATTGTAAAAGAAATTCTATTCTAAATGTTATAGTACGCGTATTGGACCCTCATAAACCAACATTTCCACTGTTACTAGCTAGAAAAAGACTGGAAAAGTGTACTGGTGCAGCAATTTTGAAGGAGATAGTACGGTAGAAAACTTTCAAGTCTCACCACGTTAAGTGTTGATGTTTATGAGCGACGGTGACATGACAATGCGTTCAGTAGACCGTTCTCTTCTTGTACACGGTTGCAAGTGTTTACATGTTACGTGTAAAGTGCATGCTGTACATCTTGTGACAGAAACTATTCGACAATATTCACTCGAGGTAGATGCATTAATAGCAAGCACAAAAAAAGTGTTTCTCAAATCTCCAAAACGTCTTCGATCACTTCACGCACAGTGTCCTGGTATTCGTGAACCATCACAGCCAATTCCTACACGTTGGGGAAAATGGTTACAGGTAGCTCTCTGCTATGCTGAATATTTCAAACAAGTAAAGGCTGTTGTTCTACAATTCAATCCTGCCGAAGTTGCAGTTATTAAGTAGAGCCAGACAAAATTTATATATATTTCTGTTGAAACGGAGTTACAAACTATTCGTAACAACTATAAAGAATTACATAATGCAATAGAGCAATTACAAAATAGTGCGTTGTCGTTAGTGGAGTCACTGCAAATGTTAAAGAAAGATTCCGATTTTATCACATTAAAACAAATTTGTGATGGTGTGTCGACTAACCCATTAAGTGAATCTAAAAAGTGTTTTAATCATGCATCTATTATATCCGCAGATGTCGAATAATCTTTTTCAAAATATAAACACATTTTTTCACCACGGCGAATATCGCTTAACGAGACATCTGTGGAAACATACCTAATGCTGTCAACTTTTTACGACTCTTATCCAGTTGGTTGTAATACTAATAATGGTGCTTCTACTTCTAAAGTTCGGTAATTCCCATGCAGCTCGCCAACCTATTTGATAACGCGGCTTAAAAGGGTGTGTTTCACAACTTTTCAGGTATTATAATTCTTGATTGGTTCTATTATTATTTGATTTATTACTTATTTCTTGGTATTGTACTTACTGAAGTAAGCGCATGTCTATGCCGCACAGAGACATTATCTCGCTTTTCTAATAATAACACTATTGCATAAGTACATATTTGTCTCGGCTGAATCTAAAAGCAGAGTTCAAAGGAACACTATAAGTTAATGCTAAACAATTCCCTATCATGTTTTGTCCTACGTTCTTGATAACAAAACTCTACTATACAATTCGTTGTTAACTCACTAAATTTAATACGTCTAACATCATTTTATTAAGAGTGTAAAGATCATATTTCAGTATTATCTTTTTAAAGAGTGAACTGTTGTCCTTGGTACATATTTTACTCATAGCATATTCAGCATGTGTTTTAAAATTCAAATTTCCGTCAACAATTGTTCCTAGATACATATTTCATTTCTTCTAGTTTTTTTCTCTATTTGCACATATAGAAAGGATCTCTTAAGAAACATACTTTGTTACATGTATTTCTTTGATTTGATAAATTGAACTTAATAAAGCAGTCTCCTTTGATACAAATATGTAATATACTTTGAAAAATGATGATGTTTGAACAACAGGATGGCTTCTCCTATTTAAACAGATTAAAAAATTGTTCTCTTTGTGTAGGTAAATCTGTAATTAAATATTATCGTGTGCATATATCTAGCTACTTTATAATACGTATTAATATATTTTTAAGCCTTTGAACTAGGCAAAAATTTATTGTAAAATACTTGAATAATTTTGTAAATTTCATTCGTAATTCGTTTTGCAAAAAGTGAGCACATGTGACCTGTATTCTGATTGTACTTATCTATTTTTTGACAGCATCTTACCTACTGCTCTCTGATAATCTACCAAACCATACTTTTGCCTCCGAAAAAACGATGACATTTTCCTTGCTAGCTTTAGCTGGGACATTGATTGTTTTTACTCAGCAACTGCACAGTATCTACTAATCATTTTCATGGATTACCTCACTCTTTCACTAGTCACTTGCAAACTACCACTTATAAATGCAATAAGCAATAATGTAAATGCTACATTGAAAGTAATGAAATGTATCTAAACAGAAAATAAGGAAATAAAACGATCAAAATACAACGTAGCACACGACATTCGACGCAGTTGACGTCACGCGATTGTAAGATACAGGTCGAGCAATTCTTGTAACGTTTACCATCCTTGATTTTAGTGACATCTTTATTACCACTTCTTTTTAATCATCTCAACCATTTTCTTTTTTTCTCTTGAATTTGTTTCCATGAAAATTATTTACTACATTCTTGAATGTATCCCAAGCTGCACTTTTTATTTTCGATAAACACTTGGGAAAGTTTTGGTTATCTTCTCAGGTGCAATCTATTTTCTCCAAGAAACGTGACGAACCTTTTTTGGATCGATTCTATACAAACATACTGACATTTTACCGCAAACTAAAGATGAAAATCCTAGAAAATCATATCGGTTGGTACCGCCAGTGACGTATTACAAAGATCTTGCTGTCACTTGAAAACCATTACACCTAGCCATGGCAAGTCTGCTACTATTTCGAATTGGAATTTAAGCAACAAGAACATGTGGTAAATATTACGTAATTTTATAAAGGTAAGAAAATAATTAGAATTTGCAAAGCAGTATAATTTAATATCCTTTAATAATCGTTTGATATATTTATAAAATCAACCTATCGTCAACACATTTTTTACGTATTTTTTTTAAGTTCCATCGCGTCCAAATTACTTTCCTAATCAACTATATATAGAGTATATACGTATAGACGTCATTCCCAAAATAAATATGACGCACATTGTTGCCAAATATACGCGCGAAAAGGTGGAAAAACAGATGGAAATCGAACGATCTATGCTACAGAGCAGAATTAGTTCTATTACAGAGAGGTTCTGTTCCGATGGGGAGATCGCACACACGAACAATATTATAAACGCGATGGCAGACTGATCGCGACGTCGTCATACCGTTGAAAATTGTTGCCATGCGACAGGTTACCAGTCACCATGCTACTCAGTCTACGCGCTATGCTCTGTGCTGCTGGCCTTGTTTCCAATGCACTAGACTGCACAGCGTCACCTTGATATGAACTTTGCACCTTGTTTTATAGGAGAGAAAGATATACATACGTATAATCCACATATGCCCTGTATATGTAATACTATTGTACTACGTAACGTGTGCTTATGTGCTTTATATATTGTGTATGTAGCTTTTGCTGCGTCTATTAGGTATTCGGTGTATATAAACAGGACTCGCACACATGCACGTTACATAGACTGAGTGGATATTAGCAAATAACGCGTGCATGCAAAACACCACGACGACTTTGCTAGGCGCACGTAGCTTTAGAATCGAATGACGGAAGATTCTGCAGCTTAGGAGGCGCTTTTTGCGTAAAGTAAACATAAAACGTTGCTTAATGAAATGATTCCATTCTGGAAATCGCAAAATCGTAGACGTTATTAATATTCTGGCAAACTTCCCAGATTTTAAACGTTTTCCGTGAAATGAAAATATGGATTACAACAAAGTTAACTGATTATTAACTTACAGTGAAAACTGATATTTTTCAACGATAAAAAATGCACGTACAAGATGGTCATATGCATTAGACGATTATACGATTTACAGAGTACTAATAATTTATCTACAAAACTTAATATTCTGTTGTACTACATAAAATCATCCTTTTCCTACAATCTATGATGAATAAGGGTAGCAAGGATTATAATGTAATATATAAAATATTTAATTAATTCGTAACAGTTGTTTCGAAAATTCGTGGTTTCCATTGTCAACTAGTCGACTGAATCTATGATGCACCAAATCTCACTAATGCATTTAAATTTAAACATGTACTGCACTTACATTCATTCAAAATTTAATGAAAATGTAGAAAAGTATTGAATTTTTGTGGGGAAGTCTAACAAGAATGACCATAACTATATATTTTTCCTGTACCGTTTTTTTTTCAACATTTTTTGGAGTTCTAATCTTCAAAAATTCTTGAACTCACCTATTCTTTTCCAATTCGTTGTGCGACGTCCTGTAAGGTTAAAAACAGTATAAGTAGTAAGTATTAAAGAAAAACATTAGAAAAGGATGGTATGTGTGACTAACAAGCACAATCAAGGTGAGATTTTCCTATTTGAGCTTCGGTTCACTTTTATATCAAAACCATACTTTTTACTGGAACGTTATACTGTGACGGGTTAACAAAAGTAATTTAGGTTGAATTGTTTAGCTTGAAAGGATCGATGCTTAAAACCCTTCAACCCCTGACAATATTATAGCACTTATTATAGCTCAAAAAGCTGATATTTTCTACATTCTTATTCCTCGATGCAATAAACCATTGTATAACAACTGTGAGACCTTTGTTCTTATTAACTAATGTTAGTCTCCTCCTTAGGCATAACGAAGACGACAGACAGTCGGTGTACAACAAATTTGTCAGTCACAATGTACATTACGGTTTAGAATGGACGTAAACACACGACCAACAATAATGTTGGACCGACAAAAAAGATAGAACTTGTTCTATTTTTTTCACCGACCCGACCGTCGGCCAGGAAAATAGATCATACGTATTACTATAACATAGCGCAGACGACAGACAAATCAGTCGGTAATTTGTGTATATCTGTCCATAACCTTACAATTGATAATCATGGATATTGATGTGGAAAGGTTAATTCATGAAATACAAAAATGTCGTGCATTATATTGACACATCTAGTATCGAATATCACAACAGAAATGTTAAAAAGAAGCTGCGGGAGGAAGTCTGTCTTCAACTAATAAATGATCTTAGAGACATTCTATAGTCATTTAAAATTTCTGGATGCTCGCATAAATCCTGGTGCAATATATGAAATTGTCCCTTTAATAGACGTTGACTGACAATAGGATGAATCCAGAATCTTTTCTGTCATCGTTGTTTTCGACGATACCTTAAGTATATGAGTATATAAGTATATGAGTATATAAGTATATGAGTATATAAGTATATGAGTATATATCGCTATTGATTGTTCATTGTACAGTTTGCATACAAACTCACCGACAAACTGACGGTCGCCTGCGCGGTAATTTATCGGCTACAAAACTGTAGGTGGTGTGTTCTTATCCACCGACAATATAGTCGGTCACCGACTGTCTGTCGTCTGCGCTACGCCTTAAAGTTTAAGGCGTAGCGCAGACGAGACTTTTTTGTTGACGGACAGTCGAGTCGGCGAAAAAAATAGCATAGGTTTGATCTATTTTGTCGGTCCGACAGTATTGTGGGTCGTGTGTTCGTATTCATTCTAAACCGTAGTGTACATTGTGACCGACACAAATTGTCTCACACCGACTGTCTATTGTCTGCGCTACGCCTAAGAAATCCTGTAAGAACTGAGATTCAACCAAAAATGTAAGTGTTAAAAGAATTAAATTATTTAAAAATTGGTAAACTAATTTGGCGTTACTTTTGTGAGCAAGATTGTATGTGTAAATGCGAAAAAGAGTGCAATGTATATAAAACAAATACTCCAAATACTAAGTTTTTGATAAATGTAATACTGTAATTAATTTGAGTGAAAATTGGTATGAAATTTGCTTCAATTAAACAGAATCACCTTGAAATCTAATTTTAAATGTAGTTGTCGTAAGTCCAACTGAAGCTCGTTATTAATCCTAGTGGCATAGTAACAAATATTTGGATGCTTACCTGCTACCCTGAGTCTTTTTCGATTTCTGGCGCTTCGAGAAGGTTTTCACGTCCTCAGGCATCGGCATTGTCGAAGCGTATCCATGTTCTGCTTCTGCAACGGAAGAAATTAGGAGTATAGGACAAATTTCAAACAAAAGCGCAATTGTTTGGAAACAATTCTCTTTTTTTACAAAATATCTAATAGATGTCTGAAAAGATAACTTCTATTCACCAAAAATGACGCTAAAGTCCCACATAAACTGATCGATCATATTCCTTTCAATTATTTGGTAATTTTCTAAGCAAATACATTGAATAGTGAAAAATATAGAAGGCATTAAAATAATAATTTATAAGACATTTCCTTGAATGTGCATAAATACAAACCATATCTTTCGGAAACAAATTAAGGAGTTTTTCCAGGAAAGAAAAAGGAATATTCTGTGACGATTAGTACACTGAACAGCTGATACATATATCACCATTTGTTACACGATGTTTTTTAAAAATAAAATATTAATTATTGTAGGTTATGTGAAGCAAAAATTTAAAATTTTAATTTTCTTTAAAAATTGTTAGCTAAGAAAAAAAACAAGATGCTGTTTAAGGAGTTTTTATTTACCAATTAAAATCAGAAACATTCACAAACTTGATTGCAATTTGTATTTTTTGCTTACTGCAGCAATTGAATGTGATATACTAAAGCTATTAATTTTTTAAATTTCTGGCGGTACACTCAAAAAAGTAGATATCAAGTATGAGAAATATAGTGCCCCTTTAATATAATTTATTATACCTTTTATTATCTACGAAGAGCTAAATTTGTGAATAAATGTCAAAATAAATAAAATCTAAAAAAGTTGTTAGATTTTTTATATTACCAATAACTTTCATAAATGAGAATTACTATTTGTTTATCAATAAACGATTGAAGAGCTTATCCTGTGGGGATTTTTATTGTCAGACGAGGACAAGGGGGCAAAGTAATCCAAACGAGACTGGGTGGCAAATCTAGTATATACAACGCACATATGTACCTATAGACAAAAAGCCAAAATGTTTAAGTAATTCAATTAATAAGTTAGAAACTGTTCAAGTGCCTTTATTAGAGTCAATTTCCATCGTAGAACATTGTGAAAATGTATTAAAAATTGTCTTAGGTAAAAATGGTAAAAAATTTAAGATAAATTCAACAGTGTAAGGAGATAACAAGTTATGGATTTGAAAAATCTTATTATTAGATCCAGTTAACACTTTAAATTTAAATTCCGAGCATATCGCTATATTAAAATACGCACCAATCATATCAATGAATGTTGAAAGAACAATTTCGATGTACACTGTGCGGCAAAATTATGGAATAACTCCATTAAATTTGAAGCAAAATGAAAAGACTGTTTGGCCTCTCGATAATAAGCAAATCTATGGGCACATTCATTTTGTACATTGCGAATGACGTCAGGATTAATTCGATCCATTTCAAACCTAATTCTATTTCCAAATCTTTTTGATTTAGTGATCTATCAACAATTTTTGATTTTAAATACTCCCATAAGAAAAAAAGCCGTAAAGACCTGAAGGGGTCACTCTATTGGTCCTATCGAACCACCTCCCAGGAAAGCATTTCAGCAATCACTTAATTTCTTGAATAACGGCATTTATCTTTGCTTTCTGTTATGAATAAAGTATGTTTTCCACTCTTTAAATGACTTTTCTTCGAAAATTTTGTTATGTGAGGCATTAAAATGTTGATGGTACCATTTAGCCAAGTAAATAATCTACCAAAATAAAAAAAAGTGAGGAGTTGTCATTTAAAAAAAATTGTCGATTTCATCGCTACTTGAAAACCAGAAGTGCGGCTAACATGAAAGTGATGCAAAAATAAAATTGTCCTGTCCGAGCATTTCTTCGAACAAATTGCTTCAAATTTAATGATTATATTCCATAATTTTTTGCAGGGCCCAGTATACTCTAACTGATATAAGACAAAAATTTACCGTTGAAAATTTTGAAAAACATTTAATTGTTAAAAACATGTTAAAAACATCTGAAAATGAATAGTTCTTTAGAAATTGGAGGTTAGTTTTATTTATTATATAGTATTATTATTGTGTATGATGTTATTACTTTAATTTGAAAATATATGTTTATTTATAGTTGTGCTATTGCTTTTTTTTGATTTGCAGAGCTAAATGGATTAAAAACGAAGCACGTAAAAAGCATAAGTTGTGGATAGAAAGCATATGTTCCCCTTATTTTTGGAAAAAAACGTGACATTTATGTCTATATTTGTAACAGTTTTTGCACATACATATCCAAAATTTAGTGATAAAGCTTATTAAACTCACTTTTATTTATCCGTTTTGTATTATCTATCTTGTGTGTAGAATATGAACTATTTAGCTTAATCAAGGAAAAGAGCTCCTCGGAACAAAATCCTTACTAATTCAGATTTAAAAAAACATACATTTTGGTCAATTTTACACATGCAAAAACATTGTAATTTAAATGAAAGCTACTTATTACAATTACGCGATACACGTAATGTTTTAATTTATTTTTTATTTTTCATAAAATTACATTCACAAGCATGCCATGCACTGATTTATAAAGTATAGGATAGGAGTGGAACACAGCGACAGACTCGTAGCTGTCGCGCATATCAACAACAGCTGATAGGCTGCGATGTTTATAAATAGAACCGTGTGAGTGCTCAGTATTGTTTTCCTAACCTCTATCTCGCCTCTCCAAGTACTCGGCCGCTTCTAAAAGTGCAGCGATGCTCATGATTTGAGGACGACGACGGACTATGACACTGTTAGGAGACGTTCGCTTGATGATACTCGGTGTCGGTTTTACTCTCCGTCTTATTATTAAAAGTAGATTATTTCACTTGCACGGGCGAGTGCGATGGTTTTACCTCGATTTATCTCTGAAGCAGCGGGTTATTAATTGGTAGGTTGTGTAATCTCTCGTTAATGGATTAATTGGGGCAAATGTATAGTGATGATGACGGCGTAATTATTACTATTGGAATATGTATCTTTATTATTAGGATTTTAATGATTTTATTTTAAGAATTTGCTCGTTATTACAAATCCTTTTTTTTTTTAATTTCAACGGACGAATATTTACACTGCACGCTTATTTATCTTTTTTTTTGTTTTAAATTTACTTGTTATAACTAGAACTTATAACTATTAACGTTGGTTCCTCGTCGATAACAGAAACAAAATTGTAGAACAATAACATCAACAATAACTCAAACAACTATATATATATATATTCCTCTCTTCGTTCTTCTCTTTTTTCGTTCGTTTCTTTCTCCCTTAATAACTCCAATTCTCACACACACACGCGCGCGTATCTCTCCTTTTCCTCCTGCAGTAGGTAGATGGGGAAAAGGTGACGTAGCGATAGCAAGACGCGCTTCAAAACAAACGGCAGCGAACGGGACGAACGAACGAACGCAGATACCACGAAACCTGGCACGCACGGCGACAGTCAAACGCCGACTACCAACTGCTTGGTCTGTTGCCGAAAGCAAGGGTACCGTAGCAGCGTAATTGTTTATCGACGGATCTTCGAAGCGCGGCCGCGAACCTCGCTCGCGTTCGGCGAAGTGCGACCGATCGGGTCCGACCGCGGCGACTCGACGCGTTCGGCCGGTACTAACCCCGGTTAACCCGCGATGCGCGGCGAGAGATTCAGCATGGCAGGTCGCTTATCCCCGATACCAGTGGAATCCCCCAAATTGTTTGATGTGAGGAAAGTAAGTGCTGATTTACATATAATAAATCTTTTAATTCAATAACAGCGTGACTGGTGTACAATAATTGCACTGTAAACAGATTCAGGACTGTTACCTCTGCAAGCTGTAATTAAAATTATAACGCAAAAATGGTTGAATATTACTTAAAATTTGAGGTAAATCAAGTTTTAACCTAAACATTATATAAAAAAGCAGCCCTTGGTGCAAATTTACACTTATAAAATTAAAAATCAACGATTTTTTAGTTTATTTTACATTTTATTGGTTTTAATTACCAGTTCTTGTACATATTTTCACTTTTTTAATGTTTTTCACCTACGAAATATGAAAATTCCTCATTGTTAAAGTACCTTTTTCCTTATTGAATTGATTTTTACCTCCATAAGGGGGCTGTTGTGTAGAAGTGCGGGCGAACGGATATATTTTGATATATGGTTTTCTTGTTTATGTTGCAATGTCAGCGGCGTCATAAATACAAAACTGTTTTAAGGAATTGTAGAACTTTCGGCTTTGTGTTTTGAAAAACAAATGAATTTCAGAAGATGAAAAATTTTTTATCTAAAATGTGAATACTATTAATTATGAACAAGGCTGGGCAAACATATGGGATGACTAACACGCAGCTGGCAAGTATAAATGAAATACGTTATTTAGAAGTGATTATTATTACTTCCAAATAACGTATTTCATTCATATTTGCAAGCTGCGTGTGAGTCATCCCGTACGTTTGCCGAGCCTTGATTATGAATTATGAATTAAAGTGAGACGCAAGGCGGTAAACAGTAGAACGGTAACCATACAAATGATGGCATTACATTTTATGCAACTATCTCTTTCTGGTATGCGCGAAAATTCTGTCGAATCTGTGTACGTGTATTAGAAGATTTGACAAGACGATGGCCCTGCCTTTTCCCATTCCTGATACAACACAGCGTGTATTACTGCATTTCTCTCTTGCTAGTTAGGGGAAGTCTGCCTATGATGGCATACTTAACTTTGACACCTTACTATAAACCTCATCTATAATAAGTATTTTTTTGTGATCAATTTAAATAAGCAATTATATTGATACTGATAGTAATTCATCAAATTTTCAATACATTCAATACTTTTTTTGAAAAAAATTTGGAACCAAAAACCATGAAGTGTGCCATCATAGGCAGTACTCTTCTTATGATGGCACACCCTAAATTTTAAAGTTTTTTTAAAGTAATTTTAATTTTAATTAAGTATTGGCGGGTTATTATGAAGGAAATAAAATATATTTAAGATAAAGGACTACAACTTGTAGCAAAACAAATCAATCAGCGAATAAACAAAATCGAAATCATCGAATAACGAAACATCAAGACAAAACTTAACAAAAAGAGTTATTTACAAAGTTTGCAGATGAATTGCTTGATTCTTTTTTCGACACCCACGCACTCACTGTGGCACCAGGAACGACACTTCTGACATGAAATCCACATTTCTCTTGTTTTCCACCTAAAGAACACATTATTGCAATATAAACATCGGCTTCATCGTCATCAATGTCTGCAACCTCTTCATCGTCACTGCCATCGTCCTTTTTTTCTTCAACCAAAATCTTTTTTTTTGCTTTTTTTGATAACTTTTCCCTTTCCTTTCTTGCCTTTTCTTGTTCTTCCCTTTTCAATTCATCAATGTCTGGCGCGGAATTTATATGTCCTTTTTTGCTAGGTTTGCTTAATCTTTTCTTTGAAGCTCCACGTGAAGCTTGTGGCAATGGAGTTCTTGAATACTACTATACCTCCGTTTCCTGGGTGAAGGAAATCTTTCTGTCGTGGATTTAGCTTTGGGAAATCCTGATATTGAAGGTTCAACTTCAGTAGGTTCTCGTGTTTCAGAGCCTGATTTAGACAGTTGAACGTCTACGCCTCCTTGTTGTGGTTGTTCTTGATCATTCTGGCATTGGTCTTGTTCGGTTAGCGGTCTCTCAGTTGTGGATGAGGGTTGGAACATCCACTCTGGAAAGATGTTGTCATCGAAGGGATATATTCCTGTTTTGGCAAAAGCGTGTACTGCATTTGCGAGTGTAGCAGCTTCCAAAAAAGCTTTATTGAAAAGACCAGCTACTTGGAAATGTGTGACGATTCCGCCAGGATTTTGCTTAAGCCAGGTCTGAATTTCTAGTAATAAGTTTGAAGGGGTGAAAAAAAACCTACATCCGGGGGCTGTAGACGGTGGGTACAATGTGCAGGGAAACAGTACAGTATCACACCATTATCTTCAATGTATTGTAACACTTCTAGGCTTTTGTGGCTACCGTGGCCGCCCAAAAAGAGGAGAATTTTGTTTTCATTCGAAGCTTTAGTGTAATGTACAAAATGTTCCAACCATTATACAAAAATCTTCGAACACATCCAACCGTTTTGTTGACAATAAACTTTGCTGCCTATTGGAGCGTTGTTCATCAGCTCATTTTTCATTCTTTTTCTTGGGAATATAAAGGCTGGTGGCACAAACGTGCCCATGGCATTCATACAGCATACCACAGTTAAATGCTGTCCTCGTTCAGCAATAAACACCGCTCCCTTTGTAGCGAAAATTTTTTGTGGTCGTTTTTGTACTATACTGAGACCAGATTCATCGACGTTGTAGATATTTTCTGGTGGAAACTTATATTTTTCCATAACCTCATTGAGAGGCTTAAAATAAAATGCGATATTGGCTCTATTGAAGGCTTGTTCCCGAGCAGTCGAGGTCTTTTCAGGCCTTCTGAGAGATATCTGTGGATTCCGTTTTAAAAATCCCTGTATCCATTTATCACCAGCTGTTTCTTCTTCTTTGTTAAATGGGTTTTTAGTATCAAAGCGAAGAATCTTAGTTTGCATATCCTTTATATGTTGTGTAAATTCATCTTCCATCTCCCGACTAAATACTGGTCTTTTACCCCTCAAATCTCCTTTTGTACTGTTACAATTGTTTTTGAATCTTCTGCGTAGTGTTGTAGCAGGGACGTTGAAGGTTTTCGATGCTAATTGCCATCCCATCACATTTCTCAAAGCCTCCGCCATGTTTTTCTCCTGCCATTCTTGCCTCTTCGCCTTAGTTGACATTGTACTTGAGGCTGCAAATGAAATTTCTCTACCGTAAAAACAAGACTTCTTAGTTTTTAATAGAATCAAGTCTTTATGCCTATGATAGCAAACTATGCCATCAAAGGAACAACTTAGGTATGCCATCATAGGGAAATTCGAGGTTTTAATGAAACCAGTCTCTGTATTTTTTCAATTACAGCATAACCCTAAACTGGCACCTGTGTTAAATGCAGCACATGTATAGAAAACATAAATTAAATAGGTGCCCCTGGGTTTAACATATTAAGAACATGATTTCAACTTTATTAATGTGTAAAACTTATTTCAAGAGTGACCGATATTTCACTTCTTCTTCTGACTTCCAAGAAACAGCCAGATACGCACACTGGTTTGTAGGCATTCATGTACCACTAATGGTAGTTTCTTGAAGAGGTGATTTGACCGCGAAATTCAAATGGTCCAAAAAATTTGTGGGTATGCCATCATAGCAGGTTTCCCCTAATAGTGGTGAAGGTGTTTGAACATGTTGGCACGTAAGTTTATTGTTCTTATTAAATGTAGATAAGTACATATATTCATACCTAACTTTCTTTCTGTTGTGCATTGGAATTTTTATCTAATAGGGGGTTTGTAGGGGCTTTATATGTTTGCAAATAATTAAAGCAAGCAAATTAAATTGAAGAATGAGAATAGCAAATTCTTTTTACAGGAATCCTAAGTTTCTAATTATATTTTATTGACTACTTGGGAAACCAGAATCGTTCCTTTAATGAACAACCTTCATGATATTTAAGACCCTAATTCTGAGTTCTCCGCAAAGAATATAAGTCAATTGTTGAGTAGTGGTAGGTAATTCTAAACTGATGTGTGGTAATTTTCACAGTATACATAGTTTAAAATTTTCCATTTGGAGAAATTTACATCAAAAATAGGAGATAACAAATTTGCCTCCTATTTTTGGTGTAAAAATTTCCCAAAAATTTTTTGTAGTGTATGTAAGGCCATGTACAATAAGTATATAAGACAAACATTAACTACAAGCCACGAGACATCAAAACCATGCGGGGTTGGTATCAGGAGAGCGGTTCAAAGGAACCATTACCTACACTTCCATCAACTCCACATATATTCGTGAACATGCAATGTTAAAAAGAAAACACTATTATTTTACTTAATTCTAACTGAGCCTATTATTATTATAATACGGGATTTCATCTCCCAAATAGTGTTATACCTGTATCATTGCTAACAATTGTGCTTATAGAGGACACCTCCAAATGCTTTCACAGACAAAGTCTTAAGAGAATTTACTAAGGCGTTAAACATCGAGTAAATGAAGTATGTAAATGACCGTTCAAAAAACGAAGTACTATGAGGTAGCGGCGTTATTAAATTCCTGTTATGTCCGTTGATATGGATATCCGTACGAAACCAGATTTTATATAGCAGACAAGGTGTTTGCATTAGAATTATCTTATGAAACAATTTTAGTAGAATAATGCATACCTACCTCCTTACGCGTTTCTTCCCTCTTTGGTATGTGTGAAATAAATGTTTTTATTCGTAGGGGTACGGAAATATCACCCGCCTCTATAAACGTCTATGGCCATTGCGAACCTTACTAATAACGAAGGACGTTTCCACCTGAGGGAGGGGCATCCCCGCGCTGCCACCTCCCTCACCTTGGTCTGCTGTAAAGGTGTTGGGTCACTTTTGTGTACAGTTATTACAGAGATGAGAAAGACCTTGCCGACCCCTGCTCAAGAGATGCTCGAAAACCTGGCTACGCCTATGCTAGTAACTGCAACAACTTACGCATTAAGCAAAAGAATATTAATAAATAGTTTCACATCAATTATTTTACGACAGATTGTCCTAGAATAAAAATTTAAATTATTGAAAACCATCTTATTATATTTCTAATATTTAAATATTCTATAAGGACTTTTCGCCCATTTCTATCGTCCGGTATATCCTCTGGAAATAAATAACACTCAGGAGAAAGCAGGGGTATACACCCTATAACTAAAATTGGGGCAATTTTTTGTTATTTTTATTAAATTAAATTAATTTGAAAGCATTAGTCTCCCGCTACAAGCAATGCTTATCATCCGCTGCCATCTGATTTATAAAAGCTACACTATATACGACGGTCGGTTACTCTAATACAGAACGTTTTATTTTTAGATCTTTAATATTTTAATACATCTTTCCAACTGTTTTTTCTTTAGCTGAAATTATGAATAATGAATAATTATTAAAAAGTATAAAAATTAAAATTATTTTCACTCTATCTGAAATTGGCTACAATAGTTGTCCAAATAGACATTTGACATGGCGTCTTATACAACTGTCAAAATATCTTCAAATAGATTATGCCTATATATTCCTCTTATATTGTTTTAAGTAAAAATGCTGTTTTATACGATAAAATATCTCGCGGAAGTTGCAGTCCGTCATTACTAATCAAAATCTTTCATTTTCAGCATGCATTTATAGGAATAAGAAACAAATAATGAGATGTACAACTTATTTATTTATTCAAAATGGTCATGGTATTATTGAAGAAGACCATAATCCTATGTTCAGCTTATCTGCTATTGATTAAGGCACAAGAATGTTCTAAGAAATGCATATGCAAGAAGAGCAATCAAGGAAATGGACCTGATTGGTTCAAAGTACGTTGTGGTGATAAGGAAAAAGTTAATAGCCTCGACGAAGTAAATTTAAGTAATTTTTATAACGAGGTTGTACAATTGTAAGGAATTGTGTCAAATTTTTTTATTTAGTAAAATATACAATTTATTGTTTTGCAGGAATCTCTCAAATAATTTTTTAAGGGTTTTTATACCACAAGTGCAGTTGATTTCTTTACAGAAGCTGTAAGATCATCTTACTCTTAGTTTGGTGTTACAAAACGTGCTTTAAATAATTTTGCTTGTAGAGATATTAGCAAGAACCAAATAACTGCCCTTGTAGAGAATCAATTTATTAAAGTGCCAAATTTACGAAAGTTAGATGTATCTGACAATATAATAAAATATATTAATATCCATGCATTTACTGGCTTAAAATATCTGGAAAGGTTGAAAATAAACAATAATCAGATTGTTACAATTGTGGAAGGAACATTTTTGCCTTTGAAGCATTTAAAACAGTTGTAAGTGCAAACTTTGTTAAATTTTTATAATTAAAAATGATAAGATGTCTAACCTTCGATTCTTTTTCTTTTTGTAGAGACATATCAAATAATCCTTTAAACTGCAATTGCGATCTATTATGGATATTGAATTGGGTTGAAGATTTCTCTATAAAACTACTATCGAACTCACGTTGCAGTGCCCCTCCCACACTTAACAGCAGGCTATTACGGAAGCTAAGAATGGGTATTGATATAAACTGTATACCTTCGTCGAGTAATCGAGATATGCCAGCAGTTGAACTATCCCCAAACTATAGCCAAATTGTTTTTGAAGGCGATTCATTAAAACTTAACTGTCGAGCTTCAATTATATCAAATAATTACGAATCTGAAGATCAGATAGAGTGGCTGTGGGCAAATCTGGATCCTAAGCATTATTTTGAGAATATTTCCATCGAAAGAGACTACTTTAATGATAACGGTTTCTTGCGTAGTTCTCTAAGCATTGACAAATTAAATAGAAATCATACTGGCATATGGGATTGTCACTTATTTTCGCCAAAATACAATCAAACTAAAGGGATATCAATTGTTGTTATATCAAATGAAACAAATTATTGTCCGATAGTGACGATTACAAACAATAAAGGATCTTACACATGGCCCAGAACGATAGTAAATTACACTGTTACTCTACCATGTGAATTTATACAACCAAATAATGACATATCCAAACAAAAGGCTTCATATTTTTGTTCTGAAGATGGAATTTGGAAGAATTTAAACACCAACGAATGCTCTTATATATCAGAAACAACTAAAATTTTAGAACAGTTCTCGAAAGTAAACCTTAGCCTTGCAAAGGGGAGTATATTGGAAAGTGCTAAACATTTCAAAACATACCTTGGGGATTTAAAAATATTAAAAGATACGATGGATTTGGTCTTTGTCATTCGAACAATACAAAATTATCTTACATTCGTACCATTAGAAAAGGAATTGGGGGCTACACTTATGGATGTATCCAATAATTTGCTTAATTTGCCTGAAATCTTCATTATGGATGCTCATATGGAGGATAGTTCCTGTAATAAATTAGTTAAATCTTTAGAAAGGATTGGGAACTTTACACCATCACCTTTAACGCATAAAGTAAGCCATACCTCTGAAATATATATTATTAATTATAAATTACTAATTAAACCAGAAATCAGAGCTACAGGGTAGATCAATCAAACCCAATTACTTCTGTCAAAAGAATAAAGTCAATTCAATTTTTGGTTATTGGAACAATCAAATAATTAAAATCCTTATAGTGACAATATAAACTGGATTACCAACTCATTTTATATTGAAAATTTGACTTAGTAATGTAAATTACTAGCTTTTGCTCAGTATATTAGCTTTTAGATTAGTTCTACCAGATATCGTATTTATTAAATCCTTGCAGTATAAAGATTTGATTTCTTACATCTCCACAACTGTGCATTATAAGTAAAGCGAGGTAATGTCTTTGCGCGGCATAGGCGTGCGCTTCCTTCAGCAAAAAATACCAACAAATAAGTAATAAATCGAGTAATAATTACAGAACCATTCAAGAATTATAATATCTGAAGAGTTGTGAAACACTCACCCTCTTAGGCAGCATTATTAAGTGGGTTGGCGGGCTGCATTGGAATTACCGAGTATTAGAAGTAGAAGCACCCTTATCAGTATTACAACCAACTGGATAAGAGTCGTAAAAAGTTGACAGCATTAGATATGTTCTTACAGTTGTCTCGTTGAGCGATGTTCGCCGTGGTGAAAAAATGTGTTTATAGTTTGAAAAAGATCGTTCGACATCTACGGACGTTTCAATTATTAATGGATTAGTCGATGCACCATCACAAATTTGTTTTAATGTGATAACATCTAAATCTTCCTTTAACACACTCTCGAACTTTTCTAAAACGTGATTATATTTTGCGTCATGTATAGTGCGTAGCAGTGTGTCATGTATAGTGCGTAGCAGTGTATGTACTTCGTCCACTATTTGCAGTGACTCCACCAACGACAGCGCTCTATTTTGTAATTGTTCTATTGCGTCATGTAATCTTTTATAGTTGTTACGAATAGTTTGTAACTCTGTTTCAACGGAAATATCTTGAAATTTTGTCTGGCTCTTCTTAATAGCTGCAGCTTCGGCAAGATTGAATTGTAGAATAACAGGATAATAAAAAGCCTTCTGCAACCATGTTTCCCAACGTATAAGAATCGGCTGTGGTGGTCCACGAATACTAGGACACTGTGCGTAAAATGATCGAAGAAGAGTTTTAGAGATTTGAGAAACACTTTTTTGTACTTGCTATTAATGCATCCACCTCGGGTGAACATTGTTGAATAGTTTCTGCCACAAGACGTAAAGCATGCTTTATATAACGGAAAATACTACTCCGGCGAAACGCCTATGTATCGCAGAAACGATTACCTTGCTCTAATTATAAGTTTATGGATTAATAATTAGTTTGCTTAAAATGGTCTCCCCTATATACTGCCTTAATTCCACCTATCATGACCCACCCTGTACAATTAACCAATGTCTTAGTGTTGTTAATTTTATCTATTTTGCAATATGTGTTGATCTTTTTATTTTTAAAGCAATGTATAATACCACAAACTTGCTAGAAAGTATAATTTTCCTGGTTTTAGTCCAATATTGCCTTGGAAATCTTCCCAGTAAAGCAAGAGACCTTCACGGGAATGACGTGCACATGGTATGTCAATCCAATGAATAAATCAGATAGGCTGTTTTACTGTGTGACCACCAATCACTCCGGAATTTCATCATCTCAGGAAAAGGTTATAGAAGCATCAATTCAAATACCACAATCTTTATTTTACCATTTACGAGAGCAAGATATATTATTTGAGTCAACATCTCATGATATCTACGTTGGAATGTTTTCCAATAGTAAATTATTTCCAGCGAAGAATGAAAATGAACGGATCATATCTGATGTTGTCGGAATTAAATTAGGTAAATGTTATTCTTAAATTAATCGAATTCAAACCAATTTTACTATTATTACAGATGGATTCACAATTAAGAACTTGACGGAGCCGATCTATATCATGCTACGAACTCCAGTTCCTTATTCCTATGAAACATCACAGCCAGTACCAGTTTGGTGGGATCCGGCATTGAATAATGGAACTGGGGATTGGTCAGCGGAAGGTTGCATCTTTAATACCGAACTACAAGACAGCTTAGTCTTTCATTGCAAGCAATTAGGCTATTACGGTTTAAGACAGGATATAACCGATTTAAATTATGGAATATCCATGGCTAAATTTAGATTTAGTCACCCAGCAGTGTACATTGGCAGTTTTATGTTGTTTCTCTGCCTATTCCTGTGTATTCTAACCTATTTACTATGCAGCGCCGGTATACAGATGCCTAAAAAGGCTAAACATTCCCTACTTAATACCTGGATAGCTATAGTGTTGTTAAATTTCTTCTACGTGTTTGGAATCTATCAAACGGAGGATGTAAAATTATGTCAAGCTATCGGTTTGATTCTTCACTATTTAACGTTGTCATCATTGTTGTGGATGTGTGTGGGAATTAATTCCATGTATAAGGGATTGAGAAAAAGCGACCGGATCGAATTGCAAGATGATGAATTGCCATCGGATGAGCCAATACAAAAACCTATATTAGGTTTATACTTCGTAGGATGGGGAGTAGCTCTAATTGTTTGTGGGATATCGGCCGCTGTTAATCTGAGAGAATATTCCTCAAACACCCATTGCTTTTTAAGTTCTGAACCAGCATTAAGTGCTCTCTATGTCCCATTTACAATATTAGTAATCATTTTGTGCGTTTTCTTTTTGTTGGTGAGATGCGCGATGTACAACATTGACACTGGAGGGCATTTAAGCGAATGTACCCAAGCTACTGAGAATGTCGATATAGACCTGTTAGAGCCAAGTTTCCCTCACGTAGAGCTCAGGAGTGTTAGGAGTATATCCTCTAAGACGGGTTCAAGTGAAATTGAAGATCCTGAGCATTCTCCCATAGTGCAATTAAAGGCCAGCGTGATATTTTTAGCTCTTTACGTGACGACGTGGTTAAGCTGCGCGATTGCAACAGTTCAACCACAGAAATTACGATCCTACGATGATGTTTTCTGCATTGCTTACGCTGGATTTGCCACGATATTAGGCGCTTTTACAATATTCTTCTACTGTATCGCTAGGAACGATGTACGTACGTGTTGGATGGACTTCCATCGAAGTTTCAAGAGGAAATCCCTGTGTTTTCGGTCTAGAAACGTTTCTGATGCTACTCAAAACGTTCCACAAATCCAAATACAACCCTTACCCCCGATACCAACCGAAGAGGTACACATCACATCTAGATCTAGCAGCAGATCCTCGCACACTAAATCTAATTCACATAACAGTAATATCCTGAAAGGAGCTGTTGATCTAAACCATCCAAGCTACGAGTCACCCGGCGGAGTGAAAATAAACAACGTAAATTTGGTCGTATTACATCGACAGCAATATAGAAATCCGGTAGTTCCAAATCTCATTGAGAATCCAACAAACTCCGCCGAAATGTTCTATAATCCCCACCAAAGTACGGTTGCTAGGAAATTCTTCAGGAAACAAAAGCAGAATTTGATGAAGCGCAATAATCTACAAACGAAAAGGGCGGAGTTTAGTGACAATACGTCAGTAGCGTCGGTTCCCAAACAAACTAAGGATAATTCCAGTATCGATCAAAGTATTTTCGGAACAAATACTAAAGTGAACAATACTAATATTCATGTGGAAAAAATACGGAAAACTAAGCATAAAAATCCTAACATTTTGCTGGATAGCTGCGAAGATGTCGAGCAGAACTGTGAGAAAACTTACAAAGATAAAAAGCGAAGAGATTTGAACAGGCAAAGGCATAAAAAGAAACAAAATGTAGCTAGTACAAAGTCGTCGATACGTGAGAATAATATGAGATCAGTCTCACAGCAATGCACCTTAGAGTATAGCTCTGAGACGATTTCCGATTCCATATTGGACCAGAAAAGCCCAGAGAAATCAATTCAAGACGTTTTCCGCAGAGATAGCAGCCCTTCCCGTATAGTAGACACGGAAAATGCTCACTACTCCCGAATAGATGCTCCCCTCAAAAACAAACGTTTAGATCGTCTATTGGATACCCTCTATGAACCTTCTGAAGTCAGTTTTAGCGTTATTGATTCGCAAAGCGAATTCAACGAGACTCTTCCTAGGATATTTGTTAATCCGTCGCATGATCTAGCCTTTTCTAAACGCGTCCAGAGTAGAGCTAGCAGCGTTTCAGCCAGCGAAATCGATGAACTCTACCAGGAGATTCGGAGAGGTAACAAGTTCAAGCGCAGCAAACAGAATTATCCAAGGTACCATCCTCAGAGCGAAAGCCAGAATCGGCAAGGAAGCCCTTGTTTTTCCGATTCGGAGATTACCTCGGGCGTTAGTGAGATCAAATTTAGGCATAGGACTAACTTTTTCGCGGGTCAAGATGACGACAAGTTCGAATCCGCCGTTTGACATCGGGATTTACGAACTAAATCGTTTTATCCATAAGAATTTCTGATAACGATCAAGTTCGATATGTTTTTTTTTTGCTTTTAAGCTTTTAAGTGAACGGCATTTAGATTAGACTCGATAAGGATATGATAAGAAAATGCTCAGAAATTGAGATCGAATCGGAGAAATATATATGTGAATATATGCGAGTAGAAAGTTTGAACAAACGGTGATTAAACACAAATTTTAAATGTTATATTTATGTTTACGGAGTTTCTTATGTGCGAATTAGCAACAATAGTTTGGATAAATTCAATTTTAGCTTTGAAATTCAGAAAATCCAGAAGTTAATATCTGGAAAAGTTTTAAGACACAATTCCAATACATATAAAATAATGGAAAACAATGTCTTCTATTAAGACCTGAATCTATAAAAAGGATCTGCAGGGGGCGCTTTTATACAAAGTTCAAACAGTGTTAAAATTGACATAAACGATAGAGACACTCCAAAATATAATGCAGAGTAACCCCTTGGTATTAAATTTATTTCTTATCCTATTTGTTATCCATGTGAATCTCATTCTTTTCTACGTTTTAATGTCTAGCCTGTATCAAATCTATTTCTTTCGGAAAAAGGTAGAGATTTCTATTCCAAAAGCTTCAAAAGGCCTTTTCGGAAACGCAACTTTCGGGCGACCAGATTAAGTAACTGTTGCAATTTATGCGTTCGGAAACGAACCTGATAGAATTACCCTTCTTTTGAAATAGACTATTAATTAGACAGGTTTCTATTGGTTAGTAGCCAGGTTTTCTTATCTCAACCCAACTGGAAAGTAGAGTAAAATGTAAACATAACCTCGATTAAATAATTTTAGTAACGGAAAATGCAATGGCAAAAGGGCATTGGTATTTTTCTTAAGCTATCTAATACCTAAGATTGATACTAAATGGGTGGAAAAAGATACTTATACACTTTACATCTTAACTTTTGTTGTATAAAGTTGGTACTTACATACGTATATACAAATATTACAGAAATAAGAAAATTAGCACGTGTGCTATTTGTGATTACATAAATTATGATTTTCATTTCTTTTATTCAATTGAATTATCTTAAAAAACCTAAGAACACAACTCGCCTTTCGCTTTTTGGAACAGGTTAACTTGGTCACGTAATTTTAAAAATCCGATCACAGCCGTTACCAGCGAGACAACAAGGTCTTAGCGCTCTTCGCTGACGCCACGCTGTTTAGGTGATGTATTGCCATGCACGATATTAGCCTAAGCGGTAAAGGAATCTTTTTTTTTTAAGTTTTGAAGGGCTCCCGGTTTAAGAGGATACCAGTCGTCAACCGAGCCCTTCTTCGCAACTCGTTTATTATACACATTTAAAAACTTCTTTTCGACTTGCTAGAGGATTCACGTTTTTTGTCAAATACAACGGACAGTTAGGGAATTGAGTTGGAATAGCATGTTTTTTAAGCCTAAGATTTTTTAAACTTACAGTTATAGTTTCATCGGCCCTTGAATCTGCAGCTGTTGAAAAATAAATATCTTCTTTTATAAAGTGTAACTCACAAATAAAACATACGAAACAACCGACGCCACAGTACTATAAATAGACCGCCCGAGTCACGCTTTTAAGTTACCCCGTTTTTACCGCTTAAGACAAGGTCTTATCGCTTATAAAACATTACAGGTATCACCAACAAATGCGGAAATATCACTACACAGTATTTTTGAAAATAAAACCAATATACATAATTCAGATAAACCAATTCAAAACGCAGAGACGGTCTGAACGTGTAAATGCTGATCGTTCATCTAAGACAGTATACGTCGCAGCCTGCTGACGTCAGAGCTGTTGTGCCTTCTTATATATCGGAGGTAACGTCACAAGCCGAATGTATTTTCCGAAAGGGCCGAAAGTAAATTCTTAATGCAAATAACAAGACATAATTAAAAAAAAATTGATTTGATTAAAAACTGCAGGTGTACGTGATAATTGTCTTGTTGGTGCATCATCTTCCAATCATTACAATTTGATTTGTTGATTTTTTCATTCCTTTGACTTGAAAATAAATTGCTTTAAGAGTGTAAGAGAAATTTTAAAAATCCTCAAGAACAGCAATACAGTAAGGTAATATCAATTACAGGAGAATTATTCAATACAGTAAAAACACAATATAGAGAGGATATTTCCTTGATTTGCGCTTCCAAAAATTCAATTGCAATTTTTGGTGACCTCCCCCAATTTTATCTAAGAGACTAGGGAGTCATCTGGAATTCTACGGCTTAATCTCCTTTCCCGGTGTCTTTGGTTTTATTTCTGCCTAAAACATACTTTAAAATCAAACTAAATATCTTACCTCTGTAACTAATACCTTTTATTATCATATTAACCAAACTAACGCCTCTATCAATATCCAACGCCATCTAGGGGCTACATCAAAAAAAGTAGCTTTGCAGTGCATTCTTCAAGAAAATATGTGCGCCTCTGTACCTTTATTCTTCCAAATTTAATAGCTAAGCGTATAAAATTCATCTGAAATGTTCTAATTTTTTACGTTAAGTAAAAGTCAAACTGCTGTCTATTGATCTTAATAAACACCACAAGAAGATTCATTGATGGTCGTGGAAACCTATGCAATTCAAATTATAATTTTTTAATATGATCTACAGTAGATTGCTAACAACAGATTCATTGCAAATAACTGAACCTATCTTAAACAAGAAAAATTGATATACGGCAATCACATTTCCGTTAAAAGTTGTCGACATTGCTTGCCCGATATTTTCGTAATCTAAAATGAGTAGCGTTTTTTACGCGGAAGATAAATTATGTATTTTTATTAACTGTACAATGATTGAATCTCGATAAAACTGTGTTTTTAGCACGCTAAAGAATACTCAATTACGTGGCCAAAACTAGCTGAACTAGGATTCCTAAAAAAATGTAAAAATTATTTTTGTATACGCGATTTACCAAAAAAAGTAAATTAACGTTTTTTAAATTAATTTAGACATATCTATATAATTGGCAAACAAGTAGATATCGAAACATAATCAGCAGCTCTTATTTATTTTAGAATGTTATCTAATAGATTAAGCTTACTATCTTGATTTACTTATCTTAACGACTAAGTTAGTGGACCATATCTTCATCAAACTCCCACAATTTCTTCAGAAACAGGACTTTTGCAGTGTACTTATTTTTTAACTTGAAAATTAAAGGAGACTGATTTTTTTAATTAGATTTCGCATGCTGTGCACTCCAATTGTAATTTTTCCTTAGATAGTACAATAGCATTAAATAGTATTGACCCGTTCACACAGTGGTTTGAAAATATTTGCACCTTATATATTTTTTATATTGCTATTTGATTACAGTCATTACTATTTATAACTATTGTACTACATAGTCAAATAAATAAAATTGATTTTGACTTAATCCAGTAGCGTAACCAAAAAATATTTTAAGTAAAACAAAGCAGGATAAAACGTGACAGATAAATGAAATCAAACATCGAAGAATATAAGCAAAATGTAGCGATAAATTTGCATGAAAAGGATCTTGTAGTGATAAGTAACTAATAAATATAGTTTATATTGACATTGGCTTTGATGCGCTAACGTGTGATCTTAAAATTGTAAGAAGCTGTATGTAGTGTTGTTTTTTTGCTAATTTGGAAAACGTGTATAAGCTTAAGGTTGACATAAAATATATATAAGTTACACTATATCATAGGACTAACTACTTGAAATGCAAAGTTCGAACAATAATGTGGTAAGTTTAGCTAGAAAAGTTAAAAAAAAAATAGAATAATTGACAGCGAGAAGCAGGTACTTACATCTCTGGCTGAGCTTAGACACACTGTACAAAATTATTCGTAATACCAAGTTATTTTTTTTTTGGAATTCAATAACTGTAATACTATCTTGATTATTAATTTCCCCCGTATTTGCTGTATATACGGTATTGTTGTTTACATAAGGTTTACAACATAAATATTAAAAGCATTTTTCATGGAATCGGGGCTATTTCACAAAGGCTGCTTTTTTTAGTATCTTACAAATCGTTTCCCAGAAACCTTCTAAAATAAAACTATTCTGTTGAATTCCTAAAAATTATTTTGTAATTACGAATAATTCTGTATATAACAATTGTGCAGTTCTTTCCTGGGAACTAACCAAAAACAAATAACTTATACAGGATGTACTTGAAATAAACGAAAATATTTTAAACGATAGCTTCTGCTCTAAACTGTAAGCATATCTTTAGATATAAAACATAATTAAATACATACGTGTATCTGCTAAAAAAAATTAAGGGAGCCAAAAATCGTCTCATTTAGGTTGTGATTAATACAATAATTTCCTTAGTTTTTGTTTTTTTAAATAGATAAAGGTGTAAGTTTAAGCTACTCCCTCTGGTGTTAACTGTATTTCCTTCATAATCTTTGAACTGATCAATTCAATTTTAATGAAAATTATATACGTACAACAATATATGAGACTGTTGAAACTAGTATTATTGAAATAATAACAAATTATATATTATATGAATATATATTACAATGGATAAACTGAAAATATTTGTTAGATATATTTATAAAACAGCGCGGAGAATATTGAATATCGAATAAATTATATATTACATGCATTGATTTTAGTGTGTTTTTATTATTAAGTTTCCCATACTTGCCTAAAAAAAAAATTAACACAAACGTCATCATGCGATATTGTATGTAAAAAGTACCGTCAGGTTATAACAGAGAAATTAATAAACTTGTACAGTCGGTAGTTCCAGGAGTGTCTCCTAAACACCTTTGGGAGTTAAAAAAGATAATTTACAAATAACGTTTTACAAGAATTAAATTGATAAAATAGAGACTAACCTCAAAATATGACGTTTACAGTAATACGTCATGTAAGAAAAACCCAGCGTCCTTTTGAATAATCAAACTTACTACTTACACTACACTTAAATTTGCTTGGAAAAGTTATCACTCGGAAAAAAAACGGCCAGTTACGAAGCGCTTTCAAATAGACAACATTTCACATTCTTACAATTAAATTTTCAATCAACGAAAATGTCCTTTTTCTAAAAACCATATTACTACCTACAATACGCCATAAGAGTTCGCGATCAAACGTGTAGCAAACCGACATAAGTGAGAGTGGACAACCGTCAAATGTGGACATTTACTATCGGATTGATGATCTAAGTTGGTAGTTCCAGCAATAAAGGACACATTCGTCTGCATTACATTTAGAAATTACCAACATAAATCATCCGCGACATTTAAAAAATGCCAACCCTATTTACTACCACCTGATGTTTAATTTGCGATATTATTGTAAAGGCAAAATAGGACTTATTCTCCATCTGCTTGTACGAAAGTGTTACTTTAAAAAAGAACATTTACAGTGTAAAAGAAATGGAGGGAAGACGAGTAGTATTATCGTTGAATGGAGATAACATTCCTTAACCCTTTCGTGACGGCAGTTTTTTAAGGCGATGATATCTTAAAACGGAGATTTTTAGGGCTTGCGCGTTCGTGCGTCTCCCGTGTATCATGAACGCGCTTAAATGCGTATCCCGGTTCTGAAGACATGGACGACTTTAAGCGCAATGTCAGGGGACTGAAATTAAATGTAGATTTTTTTATCAGTAACGAAATATAGTTCATAATTTTATATATTACTCCCATAAGTTTTTCAGAAGGAATATAAGAAAAGAGATATTAAAAAAACGTTTTTTATTCCAAAATATAAACATAAGTATAAATAAATCAAAGCACTCTTCTTTATAAACAGATAGGATTCATTCTAATAAAAACTCTGTAATTATCTATCAGTATATGTTCCTTTATTTATAGATAATTATATAATTATTTAATTATATATAATACAAAAAAACTTTTCACACCTTTCTCGTATGATAATCTTCGAAACATTGTATTATGCATAATGCAACATCGCAAGGCTTACAGCCATAGGTTGTTTCTTTTCTTATCTTCCTTTTAGAACAAACAACACATCTTTTACGAATTTGTTTGTTGTTTACATTTTTATCCAAATGCGACATGAAGTGTCGTTTGGTGAGTCTTAGAGGAGAATCTTTTGCAACTGTCCTTTTACTTGAGGACCGTAGTTTGTGAGTGCGATAGCATCTCCCTGACTAGTGTCAGCTGAAATTTTGCTATAGATATGTTCACCCGTTTTCATTTTATACACAATATGTGCATTCAATACTGACATATCAAGGAGATGAAAAAAAACCTTTTTATACCATTTGATAGTGTTTCTTACCGATTCAATTGAACTTTGTAACATATCAGTACGGTCTACGGCGCCCATATTATCATTGTAATCGATTATAATTTTTGGTTTTGAAATACGATTCCTTATTACTGGGTTAACTCTTTCTCTCATAAAAATTTCCTTAGTATGGAAGGTACTCAACAAAGTTACTTCTCGTTTATTCTGCCAGTTGAGGGCTATTATGTACTGCGACTTAGAGGTTTCTATTTCATCGCGTTGCAGTTTCGCTTTCAATGGAGGCATGTTTTTAGATTTTGCTTCACTGTCCTACACGCGTTTGTTTTTTTTTACCAGTTTTTTGTATAAATTTGGGCTAGTGTACCAATTATCTGTGTAGAGAGTGCGCCCTGCATCTAGGTATCTTTCCATGAGAGAAATGACAATATTTCCTGACATACCTACATCATTAGCGATAGTTTTGATGTCAAATCCTGCGCCGCTGTATATAATGAAATTCAATATATACCCAGTCTCGCAGTCGCAAAGAACGAAAAATTTCACTCTGAATCTGTGCCTTTTTGATGGTATACATTGTTTGAAAGAAAGTCTCCCTTTGACAAACATGAGGCTTTCATCAATGCACAAGTTTTCAAATGGATAAAATTTACTCTTATATGCATTTTGCAGATATGACACAACCAGTCGTATTTTCCATAGTTTTTCCTCTTTAGTTTTATCATCACTGTTATTATCTACAAAACGTAAATTGCATACGATCGATAAATATTGATCTCGCGGGAAAACCTGTGGAAACATTGGTGTTAATAATAAAGAATCTTTCGACCAGTAGTCTACTATTTTCAGTTTTTTGACTTGTGGCATCAAAAGCGTTAAAGCGATGAAACAGTACATTTAATTTTTGATAACATCACATTTTCCATCAGGTGACTTCTTCTGGCCTCAGAAAAAAATAGTTCAAAACATTCTAATACACCCAAACTTTCTTTTTCTGAGCAACCTAATCTTTTCGCGCAAAAGGGATGCTTCTCTGCTGAATAGTTTCCATTTAGCTGCCGTTGTATTGTTTCATCTACTGTATCTCGCTTTGCTGTTTTAGTTCTTGGTTCTTCTAGAAATAAAATCAAGATTGTATCAACAAATATGGCATATTTTTGTTGTTGATTGGTTATTTTGGTATATAATGTGTGAACAAGTAATTGATAGCTGTTATATCGAGCCTAATTAAAATTCGTAAAATTTTTATTTTTTTTTTTGATAAAAACAAAATAATTCATTATTGCTAAAATTTTAATTTTTACAATATATACCTTCTGCTGTGCTGCGATCTATTTGCTACAAATTTGTATTTTCTTCCGTGTCAGAATTATCTCTTGATGGTTCATTCTCGTTTTCCCGAACACATTCATTATCTGATCCACTCTCCGAATCAAAATCCAAAGGCTCATAGTTTTCCTCACTTGATTCCGTAAACTTCGCCCAGCATTCTTCTATATTTACGTCCGTTAAATATTTTTTGTTCTTCCAGCTCATTTTAACTATAAAACCTCTTTATTCTCAATAATTCGTTAATACAGACAAAACGCACCTGTCTAGGAACTAGCAAAGTAACCACCAGTGTAAAATACGTGTTTATGCAAAAACAGACGTTTTAAAACTAAAAAGCTGGAGCCTGTAATTGTTTTCCTTACATGTGGTGCGGACTTGGCGATTATTTACTTCACGCGTTCACAGCGTCAGTACTAAATCGATGCTGTATGCGAGTAGTTCTGTGTATATGTAGGCTGTCGTAACTTATTTCGTAATTGTACGCTTATGTTTGCTTTAAAAATGTCGCAGTTAGGTACGTCGCGAAAACGACCAATGGCAGCCACAGTTAAAAACTTTATAGTGGACATGTCGGACTTAATTTTTGATGGCGCTAAAATTCAATGTCTAGTTTGTAAAATCCCTTTAATGTGTTGGTCTAGAAGCCATTGTCAACGTCACATCGAAAGCAAACAGCATTCTTCTGCAAAAAGTGGCATACGAGAGCAAAAAAAATTTACATTTAATTTATGTGTTACTCTTATTTCATGTAATCTATCGTTTCGTTTACTAGACAAAGAAGCATTTGCCTCCTTGTGGAATAAATATGCGGACTGTAAATTACCTAGTCGGACATCGATACGAAATGTAGTGCCATTTGCTTTTGAACATATAGAAAAAAGAATGAAAACGGAATTGAAAGATAAAAAACTGTGGTTGTATGTGGACGAAACAACAGATCGTCAAAAACATTCTGTGATTAATGTAGTGGTACGTACAATGGAACCACATCGACCGTCATCCTCCTTCTTACTAGCTTCCAAAAGAGTTATAAATTGTACTACTGATGAGATTTTAAAAGTGGTGTTGAACTCATTGAACAAATTTGAAGTTTCAACTAAGCAACTTTTAATGTTTATGAGTGATGGTGCCGCAAACATGCGTTCTTTGGGCCGATCTCTTAAAGAACACACTTCTTACATGTAACGTGTAAGATTCATACTGTAAATCTTGCGGCACAAACGATTCCTACGTTTTCCACTAGTAAATGCATTGATTGCTAGTACAAAGGCAGTGTTTCTAAAGTCCCCGAAACGTATCCTACTATTTCACAAACTGTGTCCTGATTTACCTGAACCACCACAGCCAATTGTTACACGTTGGGGAACATGGTTGCAGGCTGCGTTTTACTACAACAAATATTTTGATTTAGTAAAGAAGGTAGTTTTAAAATTCAATCCGACAGAAGCTGCAGCAATCAAGAAAAGCCAGGAAATATTTCCAGGTAGTCAGGTTAAAAGAGATTTACAAACTATTCACAACAATTACTTCGGACTAGCGGAGGGAATTGAAAAACTACAAAACGTTTCGCTGTCGCTAGTGGATTCTGTTCAAATTGTGAATGATATTCACGCATAGTTATGCGCTGTAGAAGGCGAAACAAATTGGTGTGTAATACGAAAATTTGAAAGTGTTTTAGAGAAAGATTTTCTTATATTAAGACAAATTTGTGAAGGTGCGTGTGAAGATGCATTAAGTTGTTTCAAAGATTATTTTAAATATGCAAATATAACATCGTTAGATGTCGAACGGTCGTTTTCGGCATTAAAAAACATTTATTCTGCACGTCGTACTCACTTGACTGAAATTTATGCGCTCGCTACGCCTCTGGCTGTTACCGCATATTTGCCCAGGTTAGTAATAACAGCTACTACTTTCGATGTTGAATTATTAATATATACAACATATTACTGCATAAACGATTAGAATCGCATCAGATCCCTAAATTTTAACAGATTAAAATGTAGTTTGAAGCAAACTATTTAGAGAATTAGATTATGTTTTAATTCACTCAAGCATCAAATCAAAATTAAGAAAAATGCCAACGCAATTAAATAAATACTAAAGTCGATTGTTGTTTTCGTCAGTGCTTTTTTCTAAAGCAACTTATATATGCAAAAGAGAAAGTATGGTGGGGCAAGTTGAAGATCCTATCGATTATTTTGGTACAGTTTAGCCGCTAACCGATTACAATTTCCGTTTTTGGAAACTAATCCTTATAATCAATTTCGCTCTCAGGCTGTGGTGTTTCAGAGCAAGGGCTAATGTTATTTACAACAATATAATGTAACACACTTTCATAATTTTCAAATAATAATTGTATGTTTACCTCTTATAGCTGGCAGTTGTTATGTGCGAGACAGACAGAAATGATTCTATTAAAGCAGGTCCTTCAAATTATCTAACAACAGGATGAAAGAAGGAAAGGTTTTTGTAGGCGAAGCATTCTTCTTGATTCGCGTTTTTGTTGACGCCGAACTTGGTGAAAAATCGGTAAGATTGTTCTAAAAAATATAAATTCATGTATGTATATCAAGTTCAAATGCATATCAAGCTAACTTTTATAAACGAAATAAATGTGACTCAAACAAAAAAAGATATTTATATTTAAAGTATTTAACCTCAAACAACCCGCGCTTTCTAAATATCCAATAACAATAGTGAACAAATGCTGCTACGAAGTGCTACGACTATGGCTACGACTTCACAGAAGGGAAAGGGAAACAGACGAAATCGAAGGTACTTTAGAATCACTTCTCGCTCGATATCGGGTTGTGAAACAGAATCCCCCTGCTGGGCAATGCAGAAGAATATGCCCCTCACTGCTGGAACTACCAATTTAAATCATCGGTGAAATTTAAAAAATGCCAACTGTAATAATTAGGTATGCAATCTATATATTTCAAGAAATATGTGACATTTCCCTGAGAAAACAAATATGGTTTGGCAACGTTCTGACATTGGAAATAGGAAACTCCATAGCCTACAACGATTTTGTATAAACTACAAATTTCGAAATAAAAGAAGCAAGTATACGAAATGAATAAAATTTTATTCTGTTTGATATATGAAAAACAAATGTATTTGATTGTATCAAGTTAGACTGCGAACACACGGTCGATTGTTCGTTGTTGAGTTGCCCATCAACTGCTTTTGACTAAATAATCGAATTGAGTTAGAGTCTATCATCTAAAGCAACTTATATATGCAAAAGAGAAAGTATGGTGGGGCAAGTTGAAGATCCTATCGATTATTTTGGTACAGTTTAGCCGCTAACCGATTACAATTTCCGTTTTTGGAAACTAATCCTTATAATCAATTTCGCTCTCAGCGTCATTAAAAAGACGCAAGCTTAAAATGAGGTTTCTAATGAAATGCTGACGACCTACTTTCTATTACAGATCCAGTTATGGATATGATTAACTTTTTTAAATTCTATTTGAAATATTTGTTTATTTTTAGTATCTGTAAGAAAAATAAACAGTATTTAGTAAATAACTCGATTATTAAAATGTGGACAATTATTTGTATCATGACTATTTAAATGTATCCTCAATATAAGAAGAATGTTCTCTTTTCTATGTCTAAGGAAATAATTACTCTATATATGCGACATAGACCAACAATATTTAAAGCCCTTAAAAACAAGCTCTGCTTTCACGAAAAAAATATCTATATACAGATACGGCAACAGCTTGTTTATACTACGAGTGAATATATCATCCGAACTCATTTTTAAGGTATCAACTCTAACTAAACGCGCAAACACCCACATGATTATCAAAAAAGTTATGATAAAATTCATCAAGTAATCTTTGAACGCAGATATCATAAATAAATTTATTCTGTTACTATTAATAATATACAAAATTATATTAGAAGAAAAACAATTTTATCCTTGTAAAGAAAAACAACAAGTTTATTCCGTTTGTGGATTTCATCCCATTTTATAAGTCGCGCCATTTTTAAACGTTCTACAACACGTGACGACAATCGCACCAACATAATTACGCTAACTTCGAATAGAGTACGTTTATTATTGAATTATTCATCAAGCGTAATGACTGTTATTATTGTTGTTATTGTATTGATGGTGATTATTGTGATGGTTTATTGGTACGGTTGACCTGTCGCTGTATCGCCAAGGTTTTTTCAACGCCCACGAGGTTCTCGTACTCATAGGCGGCGCGGTGGCTTCTACTCGTCTCATAGCACGCTCTTGATAAGCTAGTTCTCTCCTCGTCATCGCCTTGTTGTTCTCCCTCCTAATGTAGAAGAAGGATAACAGGCCGAGTAAAAGGAGTACCCCTATTAGGATGTAGAGAATGATGTTGGCGGTTTTGCGGTCAAGAAGAAGAGAGACGCAAATTCCCGTTACCACTATCGCGACGATCAGGATGATTGTGATGATGAAGACAACTATGCTGCCTTTACCTTCACCTGCAATTCGAAACAGACAAATATATAGGTATGCACATTGAAAATAAAATTAAAATAATTATATAAAGAGAAATGCGCCGAGCAAAATAACATTAAGCAATAAATTCAAGAGATTCTTATAAATTTAGGGCGAAGATGACGCCGAGAACTTTACATTGTCGTGAAATGTTGGGGTAGCACCTAAACTAGAGATAATGTATCTGTTAATTTGCAACTATAATCTGTGATCTGCTTTCCAGAGATAGAAGTATTGACAGCATTGATTTTATGGAGATAGCACTGAATGTTACCAGACTTTTAATAGAAAGATTATTTCAAATAATAGGTTAGTGTTGGTACTACATATCAGTGAGTGCTGCCAATGTTGAAGAAATTTCTTCAAATTTGGTGAAGTTTTATAGTTTTAATGTGTTATTTAAAATAATTTATTATTTAATTTAAATTAAATCAAAACAAACTCATAAGCCAATCAGAGAATCTTGCGTAATAAAATGTACTTAATCTATAGGATGCAATAAGTAGAGAAGGCATTTTTTAAATTTCGCGGAAGTTGGTAGTAAGGACATATTCGTCAATTTCTTAACGTAATACCTGTGGTGGGATTCTGTTTGCTATCGTTTTACTCGATACCTTCGTTTACGCCATTTTTCCAGGTTGGAGCGATTCACATTGGTTTAGTATCGACTCGAAAGGTCGTGTGGTTTCGTTTAGAACTGTCAGTTTCACTCGATACCTCGGTAGATGCCGAGTTGTGAAAACGATACAGGTTACCTCTTTTTAATACTACTAATATCTTTGTTTAGAACATCATTTGCGGAAATACAAATTTAAAATTTCAATGATGTGAAAACCTGAGAACTAGTCCTTTCCTAATTTTAAATTTATTTTATATTATATGTAACGATATAATAGGGCTCATTTTAAAGTGAAAGAAGCTCACTGGGACGTTATTATAGAATTTCTGGGGAAGCATCCAGATTTTGCCAGTGGAAGATTAAATGTTTCGACAGGAAGGGATAAATATAGGCAGCTATGGGAAGAATTAACATGCGAGTTAAACTCATTGGTACATGAAAAGCTTCTTGAAAAGTGGCAAAAGGTAAATTACAAATAATTTGAACACATCTAACACCTAGAAAGTACTGCAATAATTCATTTTATTTTAGACATGAAGTGATTATAAGTGCACTTAAAAAAAGCTGCTGATATAAGAGGGTCACAATCACAAACAGGAGGTAAACCTGAGACCACAAAAAATCATCATCTCAAGAAGAGAGATTTTTAAGAATCCTTGGACTTTCTACCAAGGCTGTGGTGTTTCAGAGCAAGGGCTAATGTTATTTACAACAATATAATGTAACACACTTTCATGATTTTCAAATAATAATTGTATGTTTACCTCTTATAGCTGGCAGTTGTTATGTGCGAGACAGACAGAAGTGATTCTATTAAAGCAGGTCCTTCAAATTATCTAACAACAGGATGAAAGAAGGAAAGGTTTTTGTAGGCGAAGCATTCTTCTTGATTCGCGTTTTTGTTGACGCCGAACTTGGTGAAAAATCGGTAAGATTGTTCTAAAAAATATAAATTCATGTATGTATATCAAGTTCAAATGCATATCAAGCTAACTTTTATAAACGAAATAAATGTGACTCAAACAAAAAAAGATATTTATATTTAAAGTATTTAACCTCAAACAACCCGCGCTTTCTAAATATCCAATAACAATAGTGAACAAATGCTGCTACGAAGTGCTACGACTATGGCTACGACTTCACAGAAGGGAAAGGGAAACAGACGAAATCGAAGGTACTTTAGAATCACTTCTCCCTCGATATCGGGTTGTGAAACAGAATCCCCCTGCTGGGCAATGCAGAAGAATATGCCCCTCACTGCTGGAACTACCAATTTAAATCATCGGTGAAATTTAAAAAATGCCAACTGTAATAATTAGGTATGCAATCTATATATTTCAAGAAATATGTGACATTTCCCTGAGAAAACAAATATGGTTTGGCAACGTTCTGACATTGGAAATAGGAAACTCCATAGCCTACAACGATTTTGTATAAACTACAAATTTCGAAATAAAAGAAGCAAGTATACGAAATGAATAAAATTTTATTCTGTTTGATATATGAAAAACAAATGTATTTGATTGTATCAAGTTAGACTGCGAACACACGGTCGATTGTTCGTTGTTGAGTTGCCCATCAACTGCTTTTGACTAAATAATCGAATTGAGTTAGAGTCTATCAACTAAACTATCACTTGACTAAAAATCGATTGTGTGCGCTCGCCCTTAAACGTTAAAATGTGGAATTTGACAATACATAAATAATAGACGAAATAATAAACTAGATTCACTCAAAAATAGATATTGTACGAGGTAGGTGCCATAAATTCTCGGCCTGATATAGAAAAAATAAACTTGGTAAAATATAATAATTTTTATTTTTCAATATAATCTCCCCTAACTTCAATACATTTATTACTATGATCAATTAATAATTCTATATCCTTGTAAAAATAATCTAAAGGTTTACCACTTGCAACTTACTATCGTCCTTGAAACGACGTCCCCTAACGTTTTTCTTTAAATGAAAAAACAAATAAAAACCATTGTTTCATCTTCTGTGACAATAGACTCCAAAATCGGTTTCGGGTCGTCTGCAAACATGTTTAAAAACGAGCGCGCACATTCAGCTCAGCGTTTACGTTTCAGAACAGAAAGAAGATGCGGTGTTTCGAAGTTGTTAGACAACACTGCTAATTCCTTCACTTTCAAACGGCGATTTGCTAATACAATTTCTTCAATAGTTGAAAAGTTTTGAGACGTTATCAGTTCAATTGGCCGACCGCTCATCATCTTCTAGGAATTCTTGCCCCAAATGGAAACATTTTGCCCACTTGTTTACAGTGGAATACGAACGAGATAAATCACCATAAACGCCCTTCTTTTAAATTTAAAGACCGCGCGGTACACAATTTTCGTTACCTGAAACAATTTCATGCACTAGTCACGTTGTCTGGCTGGCTACTAAAAACGACTACTCTTCAAGCCGTAATATATATATATAGTGTAGGCCTCGCAGATGTGCAACTATGACGCAACGGACTTTGAACACGCTCGAACCCGTATAAGCCTGTTAGGCCGAGGAATTTATGGCGCCTAACTCGTATGTAAATGATTGAATCTGATCAATACAGAAAATATCCAATTCAACATTTCAAACTATTCAATAAAAATCACAAAAAGATGGAAAAATTTATAGTCGTAACGGGTTCAACTAAGTTAGGGGTCTTAAGGGTTTGTAAAGCTATTTTATATGTCTAGACATACCTACTGTGTATCTTTTTGATCTCTCACCATAGCCTTCAATGCCTTGATGTTTGTTTTTAACTGAACATTGAGCTGATTCAGGTGTTATAGAAACATATAAATGCTTTTAATCTTTCAAATTTACTAACGATGTGCTAATAGTACACATCTATGACATTTACTGCAACATTTAATAGATCGATTTTCTTTTTATTATGTTAGGCACAACACCTACCTAATTTAAAATAAAAACGCATCAGCACATGGAGGGCGTATATTCAGAAATAATAAAAAAAAAACACGGTATATGCATCAACGTGCATTAATTGGTTTAAATTTAAAATCCGAACCGCGAATATCGAAGTTATTCGAATCTCAATACTTGATCATCAAAAAGTATGTTTCCTAATTCGCCGAACCTTTGATCGAACAATTCGAATAAATAAATATTCGAATAATAAATACGCTTTTTATAAGTGGAGTAAAATAGCAGCTGCATTTTAAAATTGTTCGAATAGCTGTTCGATCAAAGGTTCGAGTAATTAAAAAACAGCCAAAATAAGAAATAGTTCGAAGATTGTGAACATTACACTGGATACTTCTCTGACTGACTCAGTATCAGTAAATCACGTAAATATTTTGAATATATTATATTACATTCGGAGAAACGCTTATTAACATGCAAATTAACATGTACAGTAGCTTGTAGTTCTTTAAATCTGTAAAAAAGAAATTGGGGTGTTTGAGAATTTTCAAAGTTTATATATAAGGATAAATGTTGATGGATAAAAACAGATTTTTTACGAGCTTTTGAAAGTAAGTTATAGTGCAAAGCCGCTAAAATTTATCTTGCAGTTAATTTTTAACACGATTTGTTTTAGTGTTTTTACAAAGTTGTTTGGTGTGCCTAATGTTCTGTAATGCGTTAGTAGATGAAAGTAATAACCTTACACTTAATATATCAATGAAAAACTTTTACACTCAAATATAGTTAGAAAAAAAATTAGAAACAATAAAAAGTGAGGGTTGTCCCATTCCCAACACCCTGTATATACCGCGCCATATATACGACGCAAGCCGTGCGTCCTTTTAAAGATTAATATACGTTACTTACCTGTAAATCTAGTTTGCCTTTCCATGCTGTTCGATGTTGCGCCTGGTTTAGCCGGCTCTATATTCCTTCACCGTAGAGTACGGATATCATGCGTTATTGAAACGTTTGAACCACCTTACCGTTTTGTCTGTTGTTCTTCTTCTTGTCATTTACGTTTATCTTCGTATACGGCGAAGGCGTGTGAACAGTTGGTAACCGAAATTAAGAGTTTTTACCTTAGTTTTTGCGCGTATAGATTCGCCCGTGTGACTCAACGTTTGTGCACTGAAACGACTACATCATCTAAATTTTATAAGCGTATTTTCCGACGTAATCGAATCGAAGCGTTCTGAAATACAATATACGGTACATACGTGAACCGAGCCGTTTTTCAAGCAAGTATGTAGAATCAACATTGCTTGTACTCTACAGATAAAGCTGATTACACAACGGTCTGTGTATCAAATCGGTCGCGATAAGGGAAATAATACAAACAGCCTTGCTGTATGCACCGTATATACATACGTGTTTATAATCCATTTCAACCAGCGACTAACTTTTCGTAAGATTCTTTTTTTACTTGTTGCGCATCTACTCAAGAACTATGTGAGCAGCAGAACCGCAATTTTAAAGAAATGCTTGAACCTAAACAAGTATTTCATGTTATCAATCATTCTTGCAAATTAAACCGCTTTATACATTCTTTTATTAAAGTGTATTAGGTGCTCGGTTAGTCGCGTAAATGTGTTTCTGTAAGAGCTCCACCGCTGTGCGCCGCTCCGTTTCAAAAAAGTGAAAGTGTGGGACAACGACTGCGGTTTAGAGTGGGATATTACCGTAGCATTTTTATTCGCGTTGCTCTGGATTTTATAAATTAATTATAATTTATTAAACTTAACTGGATTATTTATTTTTGAAAGTGCCTCACCTTTTAACAGTTTTCGGTTAAGCTACATTCACAACCTCAAAATTAGTAGCTATAATTAAGAGTTACAATTAGTGTTTAAAGTGTAACAATAGTGTTTAAATACGTCCGTTCACGATAAATGAATAATCTTAATTTTGACAGAAGTGGAAAACTAAATCCCAAAATTTTACGTTCAACCAGTACGTATACGTAGAGTTGACGCATGCGTTGTTCTGAAATTGCACGAATGTGGTCCAGCAACAAGGTTATGTTTGGTAATATGGAGCCAAATTCATAGATGTTCCTTAAGTAACACTCACCCTCACCCGTCACTCATAGCGTCTTCTTCCGACAAATCGGAATTCATAGACAATTAGGTACTCATTGGTGCCTTATATTTGAGTTGTGAGTGACTGAGAAGTAAGTAATTGTTAAAGTACGGGGTAGGACACTAACTAAGCACTCATAATTATTTATGAAAGAATAAAGTCATCCGGTAGCTGGAAAATAAAACAAAAGTCATTTATGGATATTTTAAATTTTATAATGAATGATTTTTTGGAATTTGTTGACTACGTAGATGACTTTCCCTATTTACGCGTACCACGGTATACAAAGTCAAATACGGTTAATGAGTGATGTATAACCTACAGTTTATTACAGACGCATAATAAGGGATGCGCAGAATCCTCTACAAAAATATAATAATAATGAACTACTGCAAAGATATAGATTTTCAAGGAATACTATACTGCAAAATATTATACTTTCCCTAGTTTATCCTGATGATCCACCGATGAATCAACGTAGGTAACCAATACCTCCCATTATGCAATTGTGTTGCTCTACGGTTTTATGCAAGCGGTTCATTTCTAGTAAGAATGCATTTTCATTAGTTTATTGAGGTAATACAATAATACAATTTTAGAGGGTTATTGGTGATACAGGTAAAATTATTTTTTTTTTTGCATTCTACGATGTCCTTGTACTTTGCCACGAGTTCTTTTAAAAATATTTTCTCGTCCCTGGTGAAAAAATTTTTATTATTCATAATAGAAGTTTTGTACAATAATAAATTCTTGCAAACGCAACACGTTTTACATTCTAACTTTCGGACAGTTAAAAGAACCCCTAACAATTCACTTGCCGCCTTTCAAAATTATTTGGCTATGCGCATACTCGTGTTAAAAACGTCACGAAAACTCTGACGTGAGATACAGACGCCTCCTCATATTTTCCTCATGTTAGGAACTCATATCCTAGTCTCCATGAATCCGAAAAATGAGGTTTGAATGAAGATCACTTGAGTGAGTTCAATATGAGTAGCAGATGAGATGAAGTTGAGTGCTAACCAAGTTAGGACTATGAATTTGGCTCATGATCTTTGGGCAATGTTAAACCCAGTCAAACCATTACCACCCATACTAGAAGGCCTCACAGCTCTTCGATAACGTCACGCTGTTTAGGGGATGTACCGCCATACACGATATTAGCCTAAGCGGTAAAGGAATTGTTTTTTGCATTTCTTTTTTAAGTTTTGAAGGGCTTCCGGTTTAAAAAGGATGCCAGTCGTCAAATGTTCCATTTTATTTTAGAAAAAACGACTTTCAAAGCAAAAACCAAACGTAACCGAGCACTATTTTCGTGGAAGATGTATTTTTCGTTGATATTTAGTCGACTAATTATTATTATTTGTAATTGTACATGTATTTGGACGAAACTAAGGTTGAAATGATACAGCAATTGCAATTTTATTCGAAATTTTGTTCAATTTCACGAGAAAATGTATAGACATGCTAAGTATTTAACCAGGGTCTTTAATTTCCTATGTGGTGTTTTACCTAATCTATCATTACTTTTCCCATCATCATTTTTAAGTAAGGTATTTGTAGAACAAGTTATTATAATTGTTGCAATACGTTCACTACTGTGAATATGACATTTACATATTTCAAACCTGGGCCAATATGCGGTAACGGCCAGAAGCGTGGCGAGCGCATAAAAGTTTACACATAAAATAGAAGGTAAGAAATAAATTATAAAACCTGCTGAAACACTTACCGTTTTAAAAGTCTTCCGTGAAATCACAAGCTGGGTAATATCTGTTAAATATTTGAATCATTAGATATGTTTCCACAACTGTTTCAGTCAAGTGAGTACGATGTGCGGAATAAATGTTTTTTAATGCCGAAAACGACCGTTCGACATCTAGCGATGTTATATTTGCATATTTAAAATAATCTTTGAAACAACTTAATGCATCTTCACACGCACCTTCACAAATTTGTCTTAATATAAGAAAATCGGAGTCTTTCTCTAAAACACTTTCAAATTTTCGTATTACACACCAATTTGTTTCGCCTTCTACAGCCCATAACAGTACATGAACATCATTCACAATTTGAACAGAATCCACTAGCGACATCGAAACATTTTGTAATTTTTCTATTCCCTCCGCTAGTCCGAAGTAATTGTTGTGAATAGTTTGTAAATCTCTTTTAACCCGACTATCTTGAAATATTTCCTGGCTTTTCTTGATTGCTACAGCTTCTGTCGGATTGAATTTTAAAACTGCCTTCTTTACGTGATCAAAATCTTTGTTGTAGTAAAACGCAGCCTGCAACCATGTTTCCCAACGTGTAACAATCGGCTGTGCTGGTTCAGGTAAATCAGTTTGTGAAATAGTCGGGAACGTTTCGGGGACTTTAGAAACACTGCCTTTGTACTAGCAATCAATACATTTACTAGTGGAAAACATGTAGGAATCGTTTGTGCCGCAAAATTTAGAGTATGGATTTTACACATTACATGTAAAAAGTGACTACTGTGTTCTTTAAGAGATCGGCCCAAAAAACGCATGTTTGCGGCACCATCACTCATAAACATTAAAAGTTGCTTAGTTGAAAATTTGTGCAATGAGTTCAACACCACCTTTAAAATCTCATCGGCAGTACAATTTATAACTCTTGGAATCAAGTAAGAAGGAGGATGACGGTCGATGTGGTTCCATTGTACGTACCATTACATTAACCACAGAATGTTTTTGACGATCTGTTGTTTCGTCCACGCACAACCACAGTTTTTTATCTTTCAGTTCCGTTTTCATTCTTTTTTCTATATGTTCACGAGAAAATAGCACTACATTTCGTATCGATGTCCGACTAGGTAATTTACAGTCCGCATATTTATTCCAGAAGGGGACAAATGCTTCCTTGTCTAGTAAACGAAACGATAAATTAGATAGAATAAGAGTAACACATAAATCAAATGTAAATTTTTCTTGGTATCGTATGCCACTTTTTGCAGAAGAATGCTGTTTGCCTTCGATGTGACGTTGACAATGGCTTCTGGGCCAACCCATTAAAGGGATTTTACAAACTAGACATTGAATTTTAGCGCCATCAAAAATTAAGTACGGCATGTCCACTATAAAGTTTGTAGCTGTGTCTGCCATTGGTCGTTTTCGCGACGTACCTAATTGCGACATTTTTAAAGCAAACATAAGCGTACAATTACGAAATAAGTTACGACAGCCTATATATACACAGAACTACTCGCATACAGCATCGATTTAGTACTGACGCTGTGAACGCGTGAAATAAATAATCGCCAACTCCGCACCACATATCTACTACACTGACTGTTACCGCACTGTTTGCCCAGACTATATATCAGTATCCAAAATGGCTACATTCGGCGATATAATTTAAAATATATGGTATTAAAACAGAACGTATATCTATAAGAATACTAACATCTCTTCGTATATCTAATAATTTCTGATGCATTATATTCTCAATTCTATTATACACCAAATTCTCATGAGCATATTCAAACTTATGGGTAATACAATAAACATGCTCACAACTCCTGTTTCCTTTGAAATGTAATATGTCGTAAATATTACATTGAAATTACAAGAATGATTTTGTAATAAGATTGGTATAGACAATAGTGGTATAGTTAAGTTGGTGTAATCTTTTTCATTGGAAAACCGGACATCAAGGCTAAAATAAAAACTACTTGTTTAAACAGAAAACATGACATTTAGGTACATAATTGATTTGTGAAGTACTTTTATTGAGAATCACTAGAATGAAATAGCAATTCAATGCCTCAATAAGGTGAAAAAAATCTAGTTCATAATGTTAATATGCTTTACACAAAAGATTACCGTTCGTAAACATCACAAAACCACGAAAACAATTCTGATTCAACAGGAAATGATAAAGGATTATGTTGAAATATCGGGGTTTTTTGTTAAAATATCTATTATTTTAATAAGTAAGTATTCATCACATTTTTGTATTTCTTTCGTGTTGATTCAACAAGCTTGTCATACCACACAAAAGAATTGTTAATTGTTAAAGTGTTGTTAAGACAAATTGAAAATACATCTGTTGGGGCGTGCGTAATGTGTTTCGAATAAATAAAAAATTTTATCAGCTTATATTTTAACGAGTTATACTTATAAATCATATTCCTACAATTTCCTTTCATGGCCTTTTACAACAACATACAGTTCCTAACACCTCGAACGGAGAATTGAAGAAAGTACACTTGTCGATGGAAGCTAGTCGTCGCAACGAGTCGGCTAAATACTGTGCTGTATAGAATGGCGTTCTCATCGGCAATGATGATAATGTGATTATTCGTTTGTTCATTCTATTAGGTCGCCTACTTGATGTAGAAATAAATTAATGTACATAATGGGAAAGTAGGCTGTGAAAATCGGTGTTTTTATAAAGACAGCGATTTAAACGCGCTATTTTTAGGTTGATTAATTGTAATCTATTACTTTGGATTTAGCAGACTACTATTATTCAGCGACTCGCTTTCTCGAAGTAATAAAGAATATAAAACTGGGATTATACTTGCAAATAACGCTCTAGATCTTACTGTTGAGTTTCGAATTCCTTGCAACATATAATACAATAAAATTTAAAAAGGTGTCGGAAACAAACTTGTAGACTATAAAAATTTGTCAATAACAACTTTTGGGGCATTCTGTATAGTATGCAATGCCTGAAAATGCAACTGAAATAAGCAGTCACAGTTCGTTGTAGTGATTGACCTTATCACCCTCAACAATAACAGATTAATGCCTTGGAGTTTTTGTTTACTCGTTTTAGTACTATCGGATTAATTATATTAATTTTTAATTTTCTCTATGAATAACTGGTGACATCTAATACTCAATAGTAAAATAAAATGCATTACTTGAGCGATATTACAGAATTCTTCTACATATTTTAGCTTGACATTTTTAAAATTCAACTAGATGGCAATCTAATCGGTAATTTGATTACTATTTTGACATGTAAATATTCTTATCCACCAAATATTTATTTTTTTTGTGTTACCACAATCGAGAATCGTAATTTGAAACATTGCTGATTAGCGATATGGTAATTAAAACAACATAAACGAGTTATTACATCATAATAAGTGTTGCGCGCTCATTCTTACAGGACGTTCTTTCCAGACCCGCTGAAGAATATGAAAATGATCAAACCCTGGAAGCCATGTGGGCGATGAAAGCCTTCGAACATGCCGAAATCTATTTCAATGTATGTGCATCTAAAGTATACTAGATAATTAAGTTATTCTATTGTAGAGTTTCAGATACTATGTTCAGTAGATCCAAGGTTACTGAAGCTTACACCAGTAGATGATACGATATATAAAATATTCAGGGAAGAGTTTCCCACGTTAGACGTACGCGTTATCAATGAGGACGAGTTAAAATGCGCTAAGGGTAAAGCAAAATGGAGACCGTTTTGTGAGAGATTCAAGAAAATCGTTGAAGACTATAGTTATGGAACATTATTAAGGGCAGACGCCTCAAAAGATTATACCCAAGAGAATTCCATGTTGGTTACTAGGATACAGTTTTATGCAATTGAGTTAGCTAGAAATAAGGAAGGCGTAAACGATGACATACGATGGAAGTTCCGACCGAAGAAAGAAGACAGCGAGAATAAAGAAGTTTAGTGTCAAATCAAACAGATCTTTTGTCCAATATGTATGCTTCAATTTTTTATTAAAACATTCTGACTGCTAGACATTAGTTTTTTTGTCAATTATTTAAATATTTCTATATATCGCAGTAAAAAAGTACATACAGTGTGAAGCGATATACAGAAGTATTTTGGATAAGCCTGCATTATAAAAAATCATGTATATCCATAAACTACAATGTGAAACAAAAAAATCTAAAATATTTGACTCGTGCAAAATTATTAAATTCAGTATTTAAAGCTAGCTTTTTTAGCTTGTATGCAAAAACGATTCCTCCACAAATCCTTCTCACATCTTACATTCTGTCTACCTATACGATATTTGTATTTAAAACAAAAATCAATTACAGCCTACTACAAATTAAAGTAGTATCCAAATTTGTAACTTTCCTGGTTCATCGTATACATCACAGTCATTTTATTATTTAATGAGTGGTTTCTCTTTGTAACAGTAACAATAAATGAGTAATCAAAAAATCTCGCGCTATTACCCTGTACAATTGTAGTAAAGTAAAACTAGTCTGATGTATTGAACTCTTACTTAAACTATGATTTTCCAAAGACCTAAATATGAATATTATTTTACTTTTAGCAGATAGCTTTCTCAATAAAAAGGTAAACCGTAAACAAAGTCAATAAAAAATATTCTTTTATTAATAATTTTTTTATTGTATTATTAAATACAAAAGAACGCTTATATATTTAAGAGGCATCAACGGCAGCAGTGGTCGTTGATTCTTCTGTGTATTTGCCTTTGTCTTTACCCAAGGCAGCCGCACGTCCTTTACTTCTTCTATCGATAATCTTTTTCCTATCTTTATCCATTTTCATTTTAACTACTACAACCTGCGAGCAACGAAAATAAATGTTAGTATCTCATCAAACATATAAATAAGCAAAATTTTTAAAGGATAATTTCAGTGCCATATTTTTACCATTTTGCAGATCGGACAATACACACTATCAATTATTAAGAGAACCTTAACAACTTCGAGCATGTAAAGCTTAAATCATGCAGTCTATGAATAGATTTAGTCATCACAATCTACTATAATAACTTGAGGATTCTAACCTTTATAGAATTAAAGAATTATGTTGTACTTACTTTTGATGGATGGATTCCAACATATACACTAGCTCCATTAGCTTTTTCTCTTTGAATTCTTTCAATATATATAACAAATTTCTTTCTGTACACTTGTACAACTTTGCCTACTTGTTGTCCCTTGTAATGTCCTCGTACCACCTAAAGATTAAGAATTTCAACTTTCGCGCGAACAACACCTAACGCACTATTAAATCTCTACCTGCACTTCATCGTCTTTCCTAATAGGCATCGTTTTAACATTGTACTTCTGTCGTAATTCTTTGGATAAAGGTGCGGACATAAGACGACGTCTAACATGAGATGGGGCGGTGAAATGCCGTTTTCTATTCTTACTCCTCGATGCGGAAACCAATTTGTTAAGTTTCATCTTGCCTGCTGTTTATTCTCCTGGAAAGAATCGAAGAAAACTTTGATTAGAACAATCACTGCAATATCAAAACATGCACTGTTTTTTAGGTTATGTTATCAATTTTTAAACAAATCAACTAATTTGACAAAAATACGTATAAATTTGAATGGTAATCGTAAAGGAATTAAACAATAATTGATTTCGATGCATTTTTCTATTCGATAACTAAGGGATGAATGTTGATTTTAATAAATCGTCACGTACCGATAACAGCAACACGAACTTACACCGGAAAAGAACGTTACGCGTGCGCTACCATTATTTCTGAACGTAGCCGAGTTGATAATCCAGGTTTCTGTTGAGAAGGTTATTTAAAATTGAATTACAATTAGAACAAAGCGGGAAAAACTTATACAATCCTGGAAACAAAATAATAAACAATTTCTTCCGTAGAATTATATTAAACATTTCTAAGTTTCTAGTTTTTTTCAGTGTTAGGCACCGCATTTAAATAATAAATTATTATTTTTTAGTTTATTTGGGTAAATTAAAAAATGGTGCGGCGAAACGCGCGTCTGTACATGATAGATATTGGTAGCTTGTATCATTATTAAATAGTAACATGTTATGTATGTATGCGCAAAATTTATATCTCTTATCAAAAGTTCAGGTTGGAAAAATAAATAGGTACAGCATGGCTATGTAATCTACATATATGTATAAAAATTGCTACAATTAAATAGCACCTTTTTTAATTTTGACTGGTTGATAATTGGGATGTACTACTGTTATTAGTACTTATAGTTACTAAATTGCAATTAGCGTAACATGTACATCAACAATATTTAAACATATGCATTGCAATTTTGACAACCATAGTTTTTTCACTGCTTGAAAAATGATGTAGTGGTGCGGATTTATGAAAAAACCTACAAATGTTACCCCTTTACGCATAATTTAAGTCTCCATTAAAAGTAAATTTACAGGAGACAAAAAAAAACTGTTTGATTTTAATATGATCGCAATGTAAGCCCTTGTTTCTCTTTTAGAGGCTATTGTAGAATAATCTTAATGATGTTTGGAAAGAAATAATTCAGAAAACTTTGTTATTAGATGGCAGTTAAATCTCATTTTGAATAAAAAAATGGAGTTACGTGTTTTTCTTACTAAGGCAACGATATTTAACTGTATTTATAAAACTACACTAAATCCGATCTTTAGTGAATATGGTTCTAAAAAATTGCTAAAATAGTTCAATCAATCAATGAAAAATCATAAATTTAAATTAGCCGTCTTTGATGTGAAACAACGCTTCTCTCAATATATCGCGCATTTGTAGTAGTTTTGTATAGGTACTACAATCAAGTCCTCTGATAGATATCACAAACAGTTTTTCTATAGTTAAGTTTTTGAATCTTGTCTGTATTTGGAAAAGCAATAAGGAAAGTGAAAACAAACAACAGAACAAATCCGGGACAAGCAATTACACAATTCCAAATTGTCAAGGCTTTTGAGAAATTTGCAACCGTTATTACTGCAGACAAATGGTTTCCGTGTGACAGGAATATGGCCACCAGATCCTAACATATTTACAGAAGTTGATTTTATGACAGCAAATACAACGAACATCATATAATATAATCAAGAGAACGGAGAAGATATTATAGAAGAACCTTAGCCATGCTCTTCAAAATCGGTTCCTTTAGACAACGCAGATCTAGATGATTCAGTAGATGAAGATGATTCTGACGATGAAATTATGTCAATTCCAAAAACACAACAATCATCACCATATCGGAAAGAATTAAAAATCATGAGAAATAATACAAGAAGAGCTATCAATAAGCTTAATTTTAGCAATCCCGCAAAAAAAAAAAACAAAAAAAATTAAAATTACGGAAAAATCCAAATAACAGCATGATTCATCCGGAGAGGAAGATGATGGCAATTGTTCGTATTGTGATCATTTATATTCAAACGCGACAGAACGCGCACTGAATGTAAACATGGGGCACATTGTTCATTCGCTGGTGTTAAAGATGAAGACGATGAGACTGTTTTCACTTGTGAAATGTGTTTAGTTTAGACATATTTTGATATTTTGATTTATCTTTAATGCGATCTGTTTTGTCTTCTTTGTGGTGCCATTATACCTTCACGTCCGGGCAATATAAACCAAGAATTGTACTTCATTTAATACTATACTCTTGAGTATCTTCTGACCTGAGTTGCAAATGGTGGTCGGCTTCCTGACGTGCTCCATTTGTTGTCGTCCCTAGGTAGCTTCTACCTTGCTGCTAGTTATGCCGCACTGATGAGGACTAACAAGTCCGAAACACGTGTATACGGCTACTATGCGGGTTGTGCCCATTAATCTCATGTTCTAGTTCTTTTTGATCCCCGCGTTAATTTCCTTTTTTTTTTGGTTCTCTTTCCTGGGCTTGGATGTTGCGCAGGTTAGCCTTGTCTGCCTCGCGGCGGGGTCAGTTGTTGTGCTGAAACTTGAGTATCTTCTGACCTGAGTTGCAAATGGTGGTCGGCTTCCTGACGTACAGGTCCAAGCATATCAATGCCGTTATTATGACATAATTTTTCAGCTTCACTGTATAAAGATAAAAATTCACGCTCATTGTTCCTCATCATTTTAAATGTATTCTCAATAGACTTTAATAAAACATTTGCTTCGTTTAAATTTGATGTAACTTTTTGTAAAAAGTCATTTATGCCTTTAAACATTTTAAAGATTTTACTGTATAAGCACAAATTAAACGCAAAATTAAAATTTACTTGATGAAGAAGTCCTACTGCCTCTGAAGCACGATCACCACTTTGTAACACTATTTTATTTAAAAAGATAAGGATTTCAGAACATAAATTTTTTACTGCAGAACAGGCGTAAACTTGAGCTGTCCATCTTGTGTAGCAAATTCGTTTAAGTTCAATTGGTTCTTTTTCAGGGTGTAATTGTCTTAGGGTTTTAATAAATTGGCTATGAATCGCTGACCTCGAAATAAAAACATACAGTGACTCGATGAATTCAAAAAACAATTTTCCGTGTTCTACATTTTTGCATATGTCTACTACAATTGCTGGGTGGGTCGCAAAATTTTCGGGGTGGGCCTGGCCCACCCCTAGCTACGTCCCTGTAACAGTCAAACATAATAGCTAAACAAACTTTTACAATAGTTATAAAATAATAACGAGGAAGTAGCTGATATAACAAATGGCAAAATTCAGAAATATCTGATTTTCGATTTGGACATATGCAAAATGAAATACAAGGAAAAAATGTTATCAGTAAAGATTATAATATTTCTATAAATTAACATATTTACTAAAGGTACCATTTTGACTTCCGTTCCCTACACATTTGTTTATTCACAATAATGTTTCTTAAATCAGATCTAAAATTAAATGAAGTGGTCCCAACTTAATGGCCAACGACTGTATGTTCTTATAACCTTTTAAAAGCTGAAAAAGAAATACAGGACCAATAATTATCAAAATATTTTAAGCTTATTTTAGTAACGTTTGCAATCTTTTTCATCATATTTAACATCGAATATGATCCAGACTTAATAACTTCACACTTTCTAAGAAAATTTTGTTTCAATAAAATATCTAATGATTTTCTCGAATTTTTATCTGTTGATTCTTTTTATTTTGCTAAATAGGGCTTGTTTTAATGCACATCTTCAATTTCAATAACAATAGTCATGTTTTTTGTATGGTGTAGTTACAGTTGCCGCGCTCCCGTTCCATATTTCGAATACACACTGTATGTTAGCAATTCGCATTCGCAACTTGTACCCTACGCGATTTACGCGAACTCCACGCAAAACAGCCTTGACTATCTCTTTTGTCTTTTCTACGTGGCGAAGGCACATAACACAACAAGCCCGTTTTACATGGTCTCCGTCTATCAACAACCAAACGATAAGTTTCCATAAGCACGGCGCTGAAAATTCCAAGTCCCGTGTAGCGCACGGTCAGGCCAGTTTACCTTCGGTACATCTTATGAGCGGACGCTTACGTGTGGTATCCACAAACCAAGATGAACGGGCTCAAGGGAGTATTTACCAATAAGGTACTAACATTTATTACTAAAGAAAAATAATAATAGAACGTAGCGCAAAAATAAACTGAAATTGATATTTTTTACTTCTTTGGCAAAATCCCGCATAACATAATAATAAAAAAATTATTTCCCAGGCGGCGACGAATTTCGCAAAAACATGGGCCAGGAGCATAATGACCACCAGCCCAAATATGTCCGAAGGCGGAAGACTACCTCTGACTACTTTGACCGAAGATGAGCTTATGATGAAAGAAACAGGTGAGGAATTTTACGTTCAAGTTCAATACCATGAACCATTCATTAACAAAGGGAATATCCTATTACAGTATCCAGATTGGCTAAAGAACAAATTGTTCCAGTTGTGCGCGAAATGGAACAGGCTGGCTGTGTTAAACCGGAAATTGTAGATATGTTATTCGAAAATGGGGTAAGACCTGCTATTTTTTTTCTAGTGAAAAAATCGCGTAAATTTTGAAAGGATCTAAGACAAAAACGAGATCCTGGATCGCGGCCAACTATTCTATTTAATAGTCGGTAACTATCTGCGTCAAAAACAGGTCAGAATTTGTGATTTGATTGGTTCTTGTAGCGATCGCGTGAAACTGTAAAAATTGTTTGTTGTCTTAATTAAATAACTTCAAAATAATACAGACACATATAGAATACTACTTATTTGTTATGTAACACGTAAAATTACTTTATTGTTTACATGTTATCTTCAGGAAACATAAATTTGCAAAGTAAATAAGCAATTTAAAAGGAAAATGCTGTACATAACTTGTGGTCGAGTGCAATAAATTAGTTTTTAATCTTATCGGGAATCTCATATTTGTTTTACAAGCAAATAATTCAAATTACTTTCATTTTTCCATAAAAATTTCCTTATTTGAATACTTAGTGATTGTGATATATAATTATCTTTTTTGTTTTGTTCATATAAGATAGTCGGTTATCGTGTTTTCTTCCCGGTTAAATGTAATATAGTTTACAAACTAAATTAAAATTAATTAATATAATTAATAAATATTGAGAAGTAAACAGGATGATCAATTTGTATAGAAACGTGTTATGTATGGTTCTATCTTGATGATGACAAGATGGCGTCTTGCTTAATGATCCATTTGATATAATAAAAGGATATCTTCAACTACATATATTGAAATTTAGTTAAAATGGATACGACTTACAGTGAGTCTCTATTTATTTGAGATTCTCATGTAAACCCTGAATGATGTTTATGTTAAAATTTTTAATATTCAATATAGCTTCCACTTCTTTATTGAATTTCCACTATATTCCATGCTATTAAAGAATCGTTTGTTTTATTGTAACGGCCCTTTTGAAGATTTCATTGTCTTCTAATTCTTTGCTTCTTTTAATGTTGCTTGGGTAAAATAAAAAATTTTATAAATCTTCTGTGGTAATTTAAGACTTGGTTTAATACTTAGGTAGGTAAGTAAATATGGGCTAAACGATATCCGGATCGGAACTCAACTATATTCCTACAAACATTAACATATACATTTTAAATATACATGAAAAACTTATATAATAAAAACAGTCGAGCGGCCAGCATGAAAATAGGACAGTTTATTCCTTGTAAACTATATATACAGTTTGTTACATCTTCTTTACTATTACTATATTTACTGAACATGTAGAAACGTCCTCTAGAAAGTTTAAAATAATAGTCTTTACAGAATACCCGAAAAAAAATAATAAATTTTCATGATTTGTTCAAAATATAATTTTTTTTTCAAGAAATCTGAATATGCATGTTTCGACTTTGGTAATAATTGCATATATTTTTAAAATACACGAGTATTTATTCAAATTGCAGTACCATTACACAACTACGTATATTATAATTACAAAACCATTAAAGTTTGAGAGCTGTATTTGTCCGAGAATTGGTAATATCGTTTCCCATAAACGGGATCCGAGAAAGTAGTAATAAACCTCTCAAGTAATCTATTCGAAATAGGTCGATTACCACGAGGTACATACAATATTTCCAGTTTGATTAATATCAACGCCGTTTTATAAGCGGTAGTACTCACTTTCCTACGGAAAGAACCTCGACCAATGTGTTGCGAGTCACATAAATCTTTTTGAGCAAAAACCTATTGAAAATACATATATGAGTTTTATTGGGCGAATGTGATAGCGATATATGACTCCCAAGCAATTTAAACGCATAATTATCAATGATTACACCGTTACCTACCATATACACAAAACCTGAGCGCTTTGAAGTCAGCAGACTGTGACGTATTTTGAAGTAGGTCGTCGATCATTCACACGTTTAGATCGTTTCTTGCGTTTTGAATTAGTTCATCTAAGCTATATGGGTTTTATTAAAAAAAAATACTGTGTAGTGATATTTCCATACCTTGTTGGTGATACTTGTACTGTTTTTCTTGTGTTGTATAAGCGCTAAAACCTTTTCTGAAACAATAAAAACGGGATAACCTAAAAACTGTGGCGTCGGTTGTTTTGTAAGTTTTGTTTGTGAGTTACACTTTGTAAAAGAAGATATTATTTATTTTTCAACGACTGCAGATTCGAGTACCGGTGAAGCTATAACTGTAAAAAATCCTAGGCTTAAAAAATGCTATTCCAACTCAATTCCCTAACTGTCCGTTGTATTTGACAAAAAATGTGTAGATTTTATTGTTCAAATAGTTTTATATTCTTACGTTATATTTAACAAAATTATTTTTGAACACGAAGAGATGTTTTTAAATGTGTTAAACGTTCTGTTTTAATACAATATATTTTAAATTATATCACCAAACGTAGCCATTTGGATGCTGATATATGTATGTAAATGTCATATTCACAGCAGTGAACGTATTGCAACAATTATAATAACTTGTTCTACAAATACCCGACTTAAAAATGATTGTGGGAAAAGTTTCAAATAAAACTGCAATTACTGTATCATGTCAACCTTAGTTTCGTCCAAATACATGTACAATCATAGATAATAATAATTAGTCGATTAAATATCAACCACAAATACATCATTCTCGAAAACGGTGCTCGGTTACGTTTTGTTTGGTTTTTTGCTTTGAACGTTCGTTTTTCCAAAATAAAACCGAATGGGATGCGAAGAAGGGCTCAGTTGACGACTAGCATCCTTTTTAAATCGGAAGCCCTTCAAAAGGAAATGCAAGAAAACGATTGCTTCACCGCTTAGGCTAATATCGTGCGTGGCGATACATCACTAAGGTTCGACAAACGAGTGCAACGTCAGAGATATATCGCGCAAAAGTAGGTGCATGAGATACAGTGTTATTAAAAAATAATATATTCTTACCTTTTATTGACGTCTTGATGTCCACTGCGACAAAATACAACTGCCCCGGTAAGCCGGGTAAAACTACAACATGAGCAACGCATCCATTGTCGATTAACTTAGCCTTCGACGTTAGTCTGAAAACGATTTGCGTAATTCAGATATTCCTTTATCTCTTCTGTGCACTCTTTATTTTCAGTAATAGATCGAACCTTTTATAAATCAGGATCTACTTAAAATTGCACGAAATTTTTGACCGACATCTAGGATCTGTCAAGCTTTTCTAGAGCGGCTTGTAAATTATCTAAGGTTTTTAATGAGACTCGTAAAGACAAGTGACTGTTTTGTAACAGCGATATAGCTTGTACAACTGCAGAACAGTTTATGGAAATTTCATCTATTTGTAATTGAACGTCCGAATTGGAAAAAAGTTGCTGACTCTCACGAATCGCTGCAGATTCATTTGATTTAAATTTTAAAATCACATCCTTCGGATTTGCGAAATATTTATAATAAAATACTGCCTGGAGCCATGTTCCCCATCGAGTTATAATAGGCTGAGGTAGTAGTGGAAGTTTCGGAGATTTCACAAACACTTTTTTGGTAGATGACATTAAATTATTCGCCATCAGATACTTATTTCGAATGGTTTCTGCAACGAGATGATACGCGTGTATGAGACATGTTATGTGAAGAAGAGTCGGAAAGCATATTTTCAACATCCTACCAACTTTCAGCATTGTTGCAGCTCCAGCAGTAACTAACATTGTAACTTGGGCTCCTGTGATACAAAATTCTCTTAACGAATCTTTTGGTATCTTCATAACGGTTTCAGCATCACTTTTTTTCAATCCTTTTACTGGTTAATAACGAGGAAGCTGCTGGATCATTATGTTTTAGAGGACGCGCTACAACATGAATCATGCTGTGTTTCTGTGCATCAGTTGTTTCATCCACACTTACGCAAATGTTCTTATTTTTCAACTCGTCTACTATACAGTTTTTACTGTACCCTGCAAATGTGGTAAATTGTATCGCAATTGTCTATTGGTTGGTAGTTTCCACGAGGGAACATATTTATTCCAAAAAAGACGAAAGTGTTCATTGTCTACTAGGTGTTGTGGGATGTTGCATAAAAATAAAATCATACAGAAATTCCTAGTACGGAATATCGTTGCTTAAATTCGGTACACGACGTTTACTTTTAATATGTCAGTGAAATGTATCGCGACCTATCAACCGTATATTGCAAATTTTGCACTGAATGATAGTACCTGTATATTCCAACCCAGGAAAACGGCTAATATACTTATTCACATGCGATGCTAAAGGTAAACCTCGCTTACGACGATCCATGTTTTAAAAGACGCACACCGATAAACCGATAATTATCGCACGGCCGTTCACTTCCACGCCTATCGAATGATTAAACTCTCCACTGGCTACGCATCGACCTAATCCCCTATTGGCGCTTCTGCCGTAGCACGCGTTTGTCGAACCTTATACATCACCAACCCAGCGTGACGTCATCGAAGAGCGCTCAGGCTTTGTTATAGTGTAGGTTACGATTACATTCTCTTAAAAGACAGTCAGAGATAAGCAACGAACTGTTTAATAACTTTAAATTTTGATGTGCAATCATTAGAGACCACCATTCTGGGTTCCCTATCATAGGTGTGTATGAGCGAGCGGCTCCTAGCCGCCACTCCCCGCCCTGTAAGTATCTAGTACTTGAGCAGCTGTAGAGTGAGGTTGTCTGTTGACTTATTTACGAATATGCGTACGAGTAATTCGGAGCGAATGCATTGAAAATGTCGAAAGTTCCTAAAAACGCAACAACTCCCCTGTTTGCTAACAGTGTGAAAAGATTTTTATGGCAATTTCTACACTCAAAATATAACGGTAAAGAAATGGTGTGTATAGTTTGTGACAAGAGTTTATTGGAAAACACAAATGCGTAGGAAACAGGTAATAGTGCAACACACAAATTAAAAAAAAACTCGAGAAAGACCGTATAATGCATTTCTATTTGATATAACTTTGATGTTAAGTGCGTGTAATATACTGGTTGAAAAAATCCAATCCTACTTGGAAATTACCAAGTCCGTCGACGCTGCGAAAGTATTCACCATCAGTGCGCGAAAGAATTGAGAATGGTCTGAAAACCGATGTAAAAAGTAAAAGACTGTTGTTAACTGTAGATGAAACTACAGACATAAAGAAAATTCATTGTATCTCACGACGGATTTATAATAATGGTGCTCCGACAGATCCGTTCAACAAATTCAAAGGCTACTTTAACTGCGCGTACATTACATACATAGTTAGAAGTCGAGCGTTCGTGTTCTGCGTATAAACAGACGCAACGGACGAATCTCAAAGAAACAATTGCAGACGTACGCAATGCTGCACGTGTTTAGCCATGCTCATCCGTATACGTAAGCATATCGCGTAAGTTGTCTACTATATTATATCTAGGTTTTCATAAAATCTATTATATTATATATATTACTCGCATTTTATTTGACTATAGCCACCGCATTGATGCCACTGCTAGAGAAACCAAGTGATGGTCTCTAGCAATCATTTAGCTGTAATGTAATATGTTTTGCCATGAACTATGTATTAAATCATTTTTAAGGTTCGTATTTGTTAAAAGCAAATATATGGACGTTATAAAGTAGAAATAAATTAATTTATACCAGATTATTCTAGTTTAGATACGTTAATTGTATGCATTTATCACAAAAACTGTTATTTTTGCAAATTCATTCTTACTATAGTAATCGTACACATATAATTGCACAACTGATAAAGTTGATAAATCGGTTCTATTTAATGAATATTTGTGCATATGCATGCAGTTAAGTATTTAATATCATGAATGACCTGTTTATTTATACAACTACAGATTTTGTTATCCCTATTTTTGGCAAAATTCTCCATCCTTGGTTTTCCTCGTTTCTATCTATATTTGACGGAAATATTGTTTATTGAAGTTGTTGGTAATCATGGAATCAAGCTTTTTTGCAAAACATTCTACATATTTGTTTTGAAAAGATGCGCTGATTGTGAGTAGTATTAAAGTATGTATATAAATGGTTGAAGTTATAGGTGTAAACAGCTATAAAGACGCTACCTTATCTTTTCAAGCAAAATGAAGCTGTTATTAAGTTATGTAAGTAATATAACGAGGCTCTTGATGGTATATGTTAAGTGTTCTTTATATATGAATAAGTTCGGACTGTAATTTATTCACTATTTACTGTTTCATTACATTTTATATTTAGATTAGCAAATATAGTTAAAATCTTCTGACATTTAAGGAATCTGTCAGCCTTGTAGCTCAATAAATTTTAAAACATTTAAAATTAAAAGAAAAAAGGGTAAAAATATATTGCGTTATAAGTTAATTTTATTTATTGTTAATAAATCAAACAATTCATAAAAATATATAATCGATATTTACAGTGAAGTTTTGGCGATAACCATTAATAAATAATTTGGTGATTCCTTTTTTTTTTCAGAAGTGTAAAGTCTAATCGCTTTGATGTAATATATATCGTCATAGCGCCGAGATATTTTTTGATACTTGACCTTTTTGTAATATCAATTGACAAGATATTAATTATGCTTCATTACAAACAATCTGGTGTGATTCGTTGCGTAATATGATATATATGTTAACAACAACAATAAAGTTCTGATGCTGGAATTATCTGCGAAGTTAATGCATAGTTTATTAAAAATTTGTGCACCTATGCAATATGTAATGAGTCTAACCTGGGCAAATATGCGGTAACAGCCAGAAGCGTGGCGAGCGCATAAAAGTTTACACGTAAAATAGAAGGTAAGAAATAAATTATAAAACGTGCTGAAACACCTACCGTTTTAAAAGTCTTCCGTGAAATCACAAACTGGGTAACATCTGTTAAATATTTGAATCATTAGATATGTTTCCACAGCTGTTTCAGTCAAGTGAGTACGACGTGCGGAATAAATGTTTTTTAATGCCGAAAACGACCGTTCGACATCTAGCGATGTTATATTTGCATATTTAAAATAATCTTTGAAACAACTTAATGCATCTTCACAAATTTGACTTAATATAAGAAAATCGGAGTCTTTCTCTAAAACACTTTCAAATTTTCGTATTACACACCAATTTGTTTCGCCTTCTACAGCGTATAACTATGCGTGGATATCATTCACAATTTGAGCAGAATCCACTAGCGACATCGAAACATTTTGTAATTTTTCTATTCCCTCCGCTATTCCGAAGTAATTGTTGTGAATAGTTTGTAAATCTCTTTTAACCTGACTATCTTGAAATATTTCCTGGCTTTTCTTAATTGCTGCAGCTTCTGTCGGATTGAATTTTAAAACTACCTTCTTTACTTGATCAAAATATTTGTTGTAGTAAAACGGAGCCTGTAACCATGTTCCCCAACGTGTAACAATCAGCTGTGGGGGTTCAGATAAATCAGGACACAGTTTGTGAAATAGTAGGGTACGTTTCGGGGACTTTAGAAACACTGCCTTTGTACTAGCAATCAATGCATTTACTAGTGGAAAACATGTAGGAACCGTTTGTGCCGCAAGATTTAGAGTATGGATTTTACACGTTACATGTAAGAAGTTACCACTGTGTTCTTTAAAAGATCGGCCCAAAGAACGCATGTTTGCGGCACCATCACTCATAAACATTAAAAGTTGCTTAGTTGAAACTTCAAATTTGTTCAATGAGTTCAACACCACCTTTAAAATCTCATCGGCAGTTCAATTTATAACTCTTTTGGAAGCAAGTAAGAAGGAGGATGACGGTCGATGTGGTTCCATTGCACGTACCCATTACATTAATCACAGAATGTTTTTGACGACCTGCTGTTTCGTCCACACACAACCACAGTTTTTTATCTTTCAATTCCGTTTTCATTCTCTTTTCTATATGTTCACGAGCAAATGGCACTACATTTCGTACCGATGTCCGACTAGGTAATTTACAGTTCGCATATTTATTCCAGAAGGGGACAAATGTTTCTTTGTCTAGTAAACGAAACGATAGATTACACAAAATAAGAGTAACATATAAATCAAAGGTAAATTTTTCTTGGTCTCGTATGCCACATTTTGCAGAAGAATGCTGTTTGCTTTCGATGTGACGTTGACAATGGCTTCTGGACCAACACATTAAAGGGATTTTACAAACTAGACATTGAATTTTAGCGCCATCAAAAATTAAGTCCGGCATGTCCACTATAAAGTTTTTAGAGACATTGCGTCAATCATTTGCAATTTTGTTTCCGTTACTGTACCATTTTAGATGCAACGATAGAGAGAAGACTCCGAAATCAAGATATTTATTCAGCTTCTGGATATATTGATGCTGCTAAACACGCTCGTATTAAACCTAAACCCTATAATGTTCAATATTTACATTATGACTTTTTTAAAAATTACAGTCAGTCATGTACATTTTACAAATCTCTACGACCTGGCAAAAAAAAAGGGATCCTGTAACAACAGATATTAGGGCATTTCGTTACAATCCCAATGGAGTAATTGATTACAAATTAAATCACAGCGAGTGGCAAGCCTCAACGGCGAGATATAAACTTTCGAACTTTACCAATCACTGCAATCCCCGGTCTTTATAGTAGAAGACTTCCGATTAAAAAGGAAAAATGGATACACATACAGTTTTTAAAGGGAGTGATTGAGCATGAACTCCATCACTTTTATGATTCCTTACCTCACGACTGAGGCTGTCTTTCTTCACTTTTTTAACCAATTACCTAGCGTAGTTTAGTATTATTATATTGTTTGATATTGTTCCAAATAAATAAACAATTTGATAGAAGAGAACTTGCGTGCAATTTCAATAACTATTAAAACCTTCTATATGTCTTTGTAAGGACAACCATCTGTTTAAAAATCCACGTAAGTCTAAAAATACAAGAAAAAATCTCCTTGCGTTTGAACAGTTCAATATTTTATGTTATTGAATTATGCAGAATTGTAATACGTACTGAATTATAGATAAGGAGGTACCCAAAATTATTTATCCACCCTTACATAAAGTTTTGTATATCTCCTGTAAAATTATTATTTTTAGACTAGCGCGGTTTCTAAAGAAAGCCATCGATATGCAAAATATTCTTCATTATTTGTAAATTATATACAGATTTGGTGGATGAAAGTTGCAACAGCCGTAACCCGTGTATAGAATAATGAAGCTCCGCTGTTGTGTAGAATTGCTGACCAACGGCTGATGCAATCAATCACTTTTTATTTTGATTTATGCCCATGAAAACCACCTCGACACCAGCTATCGAAGTCATACTTAACGACTATATACCCCCATTCAAGGGAAGGCTATATTAACAACATATAGACTAATGAATAGTCAAACCATCCATAATCAGATCACATAGTGCCGATTACCGGAAGATGTTGAAGGAATTTAAAGCAGGTGACAAAACCAATAAAACAATAATAGCAGATAGAGAGGTGTCGAAAAATGGTCCTTCCATTAAAGCCAAACCCATCAGAGATTTGAGTTGGTGCCGGAATCAACGGGGCTAGACTAAAAATAACTAAGATACTAAGCTTGTCTCAAACCACTACAGTATTCCAAATAGCCGAAGTCCGAAATAGCGACAGTACTGAGATATATTGAAGGAATGGACAGGCGAGAGGTTAATTATTGATTTGTTGCTATCTATTCGAACAATCAAGCAGCCCTGAAGGCACTAGTCGCCACACAAGCAAGGTCGAAACTGGTGTGGGACTGCATGAATACGTTGAATAGGCTGGATAACTGGGCTAAGATGATCTGGGTACCACGACATGAGGGCCATAGAGGAAATGTTAAAGCAGACGAATTAGCATGTGTAATCTCTTCAATTGCTGACAAAAACCTGACGTCCTCTGAATATATGGCGTGCAAGGTAGTTAAAGCAGCTCCTAACAAAGGAAAGAAAAGAAATCTCAAGACTGGTGGAAAAATTACTTAGGTCAAAGACAGGCCAACCAATATATAATTGGATACAGGCGTACATTAACAGCTGATCTACTAGGCAGATACAGAAAGTCCGTTGAAGCAATAGAAGACTTGTAAACGGACACCTTCAGCTGAAAAGGCATATGAGCAGCCCGGACGTGACAGAGGGAACAAGATACAGATTCTGCCAGGCGGGAAGAAGGAATTGGCGTCTACGTACTGCGCGACTAGGAAAAATATGGCTCTCAGAAATGAGGTCGGAATTTTCCAAAGGCCGAAACCAAAGAACGCAAAGAGATCACTCACACGACTATTAAGTACGGTAAAAAGGCAAAACTAACATAAATGATCTAGCAACCGAGAAACTACAATAGATTTGAAATGGGACAAGTCATTGACCATCTCGTAAATAATCTACTCTAATCTAATCTGATAGAAAACGGATGAATCCGAATTCCGTTCTTTCCTGCGTAAGATGAATCCTTTACTGTATAAATTAATAAAATATTTACTAACATGCTTATCTAATTATACATATAAGTGCATATAGTTACTATCAAGATTCAAGACTAAGAATAGATTTATTGAATTGTCCTTGAAGATTGGCTCATTCGAATACCGTTATCTCTCGAACAGTACACTCAAATTTATTTAACTTTGTGCGTATGGTTGTTATCACATTGATTGTGGAAACACTCGCAACTCAATTTGCTTGAAGATAGATTCTAACATTTTTTTCTTTAATTGTCAAACACCCACTGAAAGTAATTGTTTCCATTGGAGAATTTAGCACCTTCTGTATTTCCTTTCTAAAGATATAAAGGCATTTTCTCAACATAAACAGCGCAATCTTCCAACTTAATCACAACTGGTAAGAATGAAGCAAACGGCAAATATTTTTGACAGAAAACGTCCTAAATATCGTAGATAACTGGAGTAGGTAAGAGTCAACACCCAAAAGATATAAGTTATCATTTTCACAAACAAGCGCACAATACAAACGCCTAAAACCAATTGTGATAGAAGGAGTGGAGATTCCGCATTTCAAAGAAACTAAGTATTTAACTGTATGGTTTCATCCAAGGCTTACACGGAACTCTAACATCAATACAACCATTAACAAATTGATAATTGCTCTAAGCAGATATAGAAGGTTGTGTGGAAAAAACCTGGCAACTAAGTCCAAAAATGATGGCTATATATGAACGTCATCAGATCAATGATAACAATGATAACCTATGGTCCACACCACCGAACCATAAGTTATTTATTCGGTGGTGTGATGGACGAAGACACTCCACCGAAAGCAACTGCCTCAATTTAAGAATTTAGTACCATATATATTTTCTTTCTAAAGACCTAAAGGCATTTTCTCAACAAAAACAATGCATTTTGGAAGTAAATTAATAAAAAGAGACCGACATCACTATTTACGTAAAATTTGACATGTATTGTTGTTGAAGCAGTAACCGCACAGAAATCGGCCGAGTAGTTTGTTTACAGGGAACGTTTAAAAAAAGCGATTTCGTTGGATGATTTTTTACGATTTTAATAAAGGCATAACACAGCAATAATGCCTCGAATCGCTTCGCTCAACTTTTGATAATGAAACATCACCAGAAAACACTGTTTACAATTGGTTTGCTGCATTTCGTTGTGGTCGTGCTTACGTCAGTGATGAATTTCATGAAGGTCGAGCAATACTGCAGGACATACGATTTTGTATGAATGTTTACATGTGAAAAAGATTTGTTCCCGATGGATTCCGTATAATTTGATCCAAGCACAAAAAAGGCTCGTGTCAATTGGTGTAAGGAAATGCTCAAAAAATTCGACAGGGTAACTTCAAAATTCGTATACAACATCGTAACAGGTGACGAAACTTGGATATATTCGCACGAGCCGGAAACTAAGCTTAGAGTATTCCCAGATGAACCGAATCCAACAGAAGTTGATCGTTCACGAAGCACTTGCAATAAAATGATTGCTTGTTTCTTTTGTTGTACTGAACATGTCGCAAGCAACGCTTTGAAGGATCGAAGAACAGTTAACGCTGAATGGTGCACAACAAATTGTTTGCGAGTAGTTATCGATGAAATTAGGAAAAACAATCGACAACGTCGCATCAACCTTCATCATGACAATGCCAGCTTTCACACGGCACACCTGTGTTTTCCATCAAAACTACTTCTTGCAATAGTACCAGTCGTTTTATCAAACAAACCTTAAAATTGAATGAATAATTCAAAAATGTAATAATATATAGGATAATATATAGGATCTAGCAAAGTTGACAGATATTTCCAGTATAACCCGATGTGTCAGATTATTAAAAAAAAAAATAGTTTAATAATACATGTGGGCCATAATATATTATCAAGTTTTTAGAATTTTCCAATGTATACACTTTCATATATCGATTGATGCAGTTCCCGGTGAGACATTCTGTATATAGCAAAATATGTGACAGCATCACTTTGTCTTAAATTCAACTGTAATTTTTGTTAGAAAAAGTACATGTTTTGCTGGATTAAATAAACATATTGCAATTCTTAGTATAAATTGTTCTTATTTTAATAAGAAGAATTTATAATTAATCAATTTTATAAAATATAGGGGTTTGCTGTCCCAAAATTTTTCTCTGCATAGTGTAACAGTACAATAATAGTGTAGAACAATAGTGGTTCTTATATCGGTAATTGAGCTACCTTTTAAAATTTTGATAAATATACAGGATGATCCATTTAAAAAATAGTAAATTTTGATTTTTCCTAAGAGTGCATTACTCAATGGTGTTTTGATTAATTGTATCAGCAGTAAAAACACTACTAGTTTGCCAAATTAACACTTCATAGTCCCAATAATAACGTTGACATCAATAGGGGCCCGTTAATTTAAGACACACTGTATATATCGTATTTTGGCGTAAAAACGGGGTTGTTGTTTTAAAAAAATTACACTGCTGTTATAGCTGAAAAGCTGTTGACTGTCGGAAGAGAAAATGAAATGTCGCACGTGTCGCAGTGTTCTCCCCAAAATCTGTTACGCATTCCTATTTAGCTTCTTCTGAAGTTACGCAAAAATAGTAGTTTCCAAACGCGAAAAGAAAAATTGTTTATTTGGACATTTTTTTTTGATTTCAGTTAATGGGGGTTGAAGTAGATAATGAGTATGGTGGAGCAGGTTGCAATTTTATGACGTGCATCCAAGTTGTGGAAGAAATATCCAAAGTCTGTCCAGGAGTTGGTGCTCTTGTGGATATTCACAATACGTTAGTGAATCCAGTAATTAGCAATTATGGTAATAAAGAACAGAAGGAAAAATATCTTTCGCTACTTTCAACCAAAATGGTAAGATTTCTTTTTATATCATTAACAAACAACAATTCATTTAAGAATGAAAATTTAGTGTTAGTAATAGGGGGAAATGAAGCATTTGGAAAGGACAAACAAAAAAAAATAGCCTAAATCTATTGCGCACTATTTTGGCCTGAACAAACTATTTTGCGATTTTAAAACGTGCGTCTAATGGCTGTTATCAAAATAGAATTGGGAGGTGTGTTTCTTCTAGTAATAATGTTTGTCGTAAACGTAAACATATTCACCATATTTATAACTTTCGTTTTCTAAGCCAAATACCTATTATATTTACATTTGTAGGTTTTTAGTTTAAATTTAAACGTTAAATTAATAAAAAGATGTCCGATTTAACCCAACGAATGCAAAATTATCAAATTTAAAAATACGTTACGATCGAGTTTACTCGGTTAAATTTTTTTGAGATCTATACATCAAAATCTCGTTTATTTTTAACATTTTAACTGTCTTCTATTGCATTGAAGAACCAACTTAAAAATAGTTTTGAAGGTCAAGCTTAATATGAAATGTTAGATTCCAAGTTCCGTAAGTGAATGCCTTGATACTCTAATGGTTTTAGGTTCTATTTCTTAATGTTTAATTTTAGTGTTTGTTATTATATGGAAGTTTATTAAATCTTATAAATATAAACGAATACGAGAATGGTAATGAAAGGTTGGAATTTTTGGAAAAAAGAACTTTTCAACTCGAAAGTTGATACTTCGAATTACATAAATCCACTGTTATCCACAAGTAATGCCTCTTTAATAAATATCTTTAATTTCCATTTCAAATTTTATGTACAAATTCCCAGTATAGGCAACGCATTTTTTTCTTACAGGTTGGAAGCTTTGCCATCACTGAACCGTCTTCAGGTTCTGACGCTTTCGCCCTCAAAACAGTAGCAAAGAAAGATGGTTCCGATTATGTAATTAATGGTTCCAAAATGTGGATTTCAAATTCGGATATCGCCGGTGTATTTCTAGTGTTTGCTAATGCAAATCCATCAGCTGTAAGTAATTTTTTTTCTCCGTTTTCATTCATTTAATTTTTGGTCTTTGTCTTCTAGGGTTACAAAGGAATAACCTGTTTTATTGTCGATAGAGACACGCCAGGGCTTACAATCCATAAACCCGAGAATAAGTTAGGTATTATTTGCTCAGGAACTTGTATGCTTTCTTTCGATAACGTTAGAGTACCAGAATCTAGTATACTAGGCGAATTCGGTCAAGGTTACAAGATTTCGATTTCTGTATTAAATGAAGGCAGAATAGGAATTGCTTCTCAAATGTTAGGATGTGCTCAGGGTTGTTACGATGCCACGATTCCATACACGTTGGAAAGACAACAATTCGGCCAGCCAGTTTATAACTTCCAGGTAAGTCAAATTGATCGAGTCTTTTGAGAGCTACATAATTTCGATTTTTCTTTTCCTAAATCGTAGGGTATGCAACATCAAATAGCACAAATCGCTACGCAAATCGAAATGGCTCGATTACTCACTTACAACGCTGCTAGAATCAAAGAGTCTGGTAAACCATTCATTAAGGAAGCCGCTATGGCAAAATATTGGGCATCAGAAGTTGCTCAGCAGGCCACAATCAAATGTATCGATTGGATGGGTGGGGTTGGTTTTACCAAAGATTTTATCCAGGAGAAATTCTATAGGGACGCTAAAATTGGTGCCATCTACGAAGGAACGTCCAACATCCAATTGAACACGATAGCTAAGCAGATTGAGAGAGAGTTTAAGAAGTGATTGACTGTTTTATTAATATTTTTTATACGTACAAACGTGTATACCTAATTTTATTATAATTGTTGTAAAAAATTGAAATAAACACATGAAAAAGTTATTATTACAGATGGACTTTGTTTTTGTACCATTTTTGAATTTGTAGGAGGAACCTATTTTTTTAGTTGCCTATGCATATAAGCTTTTGAGAAAAGTTAAGTAAGAGTATAGAGAAAACTTAGTATAGTTCTTTTGCTAACATGACAGCCTATGCAATTTGCAGCGTTGCAATAAAAAGTAACGCAAAAAAATTTTAACAACCGTGTAGAGTTATTACTTTTTAGGTCAATGCTTTTATTATGAGAAAGCCAATAATATTACAAGAACACGTCAATTGCAAAAGGACACTTGCTGTATAATACTTTAAGCTAATTAACTTTTGTGTATGTTTAGTTGCCTACATTTAAGGTCACTAAAACCATTTACTCTTAACACACCGTATGTGGCGCGTATTAATTACACGGAGGTTAGTAAATAAGATTCCTTGGCATGGACATTTTTTCAGTAATTATTAGTAGAGTAACCAAAACTTGCGGACTCGCGTAGGCGTCGGTATTATGGGTTAATATAAGAATACGAAAAATTCATAAATAAACTTACTTGCTAATTATTCAACAAATTAGAGGCATCAGGATGTGAACTACTGTAAACTTGCATCATTGCATATGTTTCCACAGTTACTTCTTTAAACCTTGTGCGTCGACAAGAAAAAATATTCTTATACATAGAAAACGATCTCTCCACATCTAAGGAAGTTACATTTGCATGTAGAAACTGTTTTTCAAAATCACTTAAAAGTTCACTATTCTTACACTTATTATAAACGGCCTCTAAAGTATTAAAATCGGGATTTTTCCTTAAAACATCTGCTAACTTTTGACTAGCGCATAATCCTGGCGTATCATTTAATGTGTGTAATTTATTTTTTACACTCTCCACTATGTCTAATGATTTCTGCAATGACAATTCAGTACATTGTAGTTTTCTGATGGCATCTAGTAATACTGTATAATTGGTACATATTGTTGTTAAATCTTCTAAAAGTTGAGGAATTTGAAATTCTCTTTGACTTTCTCTAATTGCTTTGGATTCATTCCGATTAAATCGCATTATAACTGATTGAATTTGTTGAAAATGGATCAAATAGTAAGAAGCCGCTGTTAGCCAAGTACCCCATCGCGTTAAAATTGGTTCAAGAGGTTCTGGAATACCTGGACAAAATTTACGAAATTCTTTCAAACGTTTAGGAGATTTACGAAACACTGCTTTAGTACTTCCAATCATCCGTAATGTTGTCGAACAACTTTTCCGTAATGTTGTCGAACAACTTCACCAACTAAATGCAAAGCATGCAGCACGCAGGTTATATGTATTAAGTTAGGAAATATATGTTTTAAGGATCGCCCAACACTTAACATCGTTGCTGCACTATCTGTCACAATCATCACAACTTGATCTTGGGCAATTTTAAATTTTTTCAAAGCGTTCATTATCACTTTTTGAATATTTTCCGCGGTACATTGTTGAACACGTTTGCAAGCTAACAAATATCGAGATGTTGCGTTCTCGCTAGATAAAACGCGAGCTATTACATTCACAATACTGTTTTTCTTTATATCGGTCGTCTCAACCACGGTAATCCATATTTTTTTGGAACACAAATCACGTTTACACACATTTTCTAGCATCTCTTTCATTCGCGGCAAATGATTCTGTAATTGTGTTTGTGAGGGTAATGGGTACTTTGGAACGTATTGTCGCCAAAACGTTTTAAAAGCTGCTTTTCTCACCAACGACTACGGAAGATTACAAGAGGTAAACATAATTAATAAATGTATGAGGAATAGTGTATAAGGTATTTCAGTTCTTGCATTTCTCATATGCTTAATACCATTGACATGCCTCTGGCAATCAGTTCTGTCCAATGCAGCCAAACGGACATTGCATATTAAGCAAACAACTGCACTACCGTCATATTTTAAATGGGGAAAAAGTGACACATACTTATGTACATTAGTAGCAAATCTATTACGAGGCATTGTTTTCTTAGGTATGTAAATATTAGTTCTATATGAAACGATACACTAATTATGTACTTGGTATAATACTACAACACACAAAAAACACCAGCTATATTTTCAAAAGCGAGACGTAAGTACATAACCTTGACCGTTCGACTAATCTCTGCAACAGCTCAACCGGTACTAAAACGAAATCGCTCTCAGCGCGGTTTAACATGATTTATATTCAAGGTCGACACTACATGCCTGCTTCTCTACCGGTTTAGTTTATTTATGAATTTTTCGTATTCTTATATTAACCCGTAATACCGACGCCTATGCGAGTCCGCAAGTTTTGGTTACTCTAATTATTAGTAATTAATTACGTCGGAAATTCCAAGAAAAATTATAGAATTTCATAATTCACCTACGGAAGTCAAGATATATTAATTAAATTAGTGTACTTGGCATGTAAAATTAAAAATTGTCTGTCAAAATATTACGATGTATATGCAGATAGAACAATTACAGCTCGATATTAAGTGAGTTTTACACGCCGTGATTTATTGGTCAATTAATTGAACATGTTCTTGACCAAGAAGTCGTTAGATATACGCTGTTTTAGATGCTACAGTAAAATGAACAATTTTTTAAGGATCGTGAATACTTTGAACGGTAGAAGTAGGTATTGAATGGGAAATTTTCATCTGCTTATAAAAGTAGATTGACAATCTGCTTTTGTCAAATGCTTTGGCAGTTTTGGTGTATAGACAGATTAGCTTAAAGTTACTTCGGTTTTGGGTTAGTTAATTCAAATTATCCATTATATCATAATCTTCGTAAATTTTCGAAATTTATTCTCACTTTATTTTAGAAACACTAAACAAACCGTAGGTACTTTTTGTTACTGGGTTGGTATTAAAACAGCAAAGCAACCGTCGGGAAATAGTGGCAAAAATAGAGCATGTTCTATTCAATTCAATTAATCGTACAATAAGTTGTTCAGGAAATCGTACCGATCTTCGCTGTTTTACTCGGTACGATAAAATCGAAGACCAACTTGTTCAATTAATTGACCAATAAATCGTGGCGTGTAAAACAGGCTTTACAGAGTGAACGCTCCTCAGATAGGCCCCGTGGTGTAGTGGTTAGCACGTCCACCCGACAAGCGGGAGATGTGAGGTTCGATTCCTTGCCGTGGACGTTCTTTCAGTAATTAATTACGTTGGAAATTCTATAAGCAAAATGATAGATTCTCATTAGTAAATAAATATTTAGTACTTTCCTTTAATATTGATATAATTTGACATTGTTTAGTTATGCGCATGCGCATATGTGTCACATAAAATGGGAGCCATAAACTGCAGGATTAGTACCTAATTACTGTTCTATTACACTACAATATCTTGAACAGTATAATTAACAAATACAATAGGTCACCTAAAAGAGTTTCTTCATAATCCGAGTCACCTAAACGACGATGATGGTCCGGCGGTATTTCAGAAAATCTACCGTAAACAAACAAGTTACACAAGCGGTCCGACGTCGTCTATAAGATGACTGAGCTAACTCTTGTCATAATTTGTAAGAAAATATCTCAATCCCGTCATGCTTCAATAGGAGAAGGATTAGCTATAATGACAAGTATGTGGGCGGTCCCAGTAACCAACAAGAACAAATTATTTTTATCGCGTAGTCTGTCAGACTCAAATCAGACCATGCCGCCTCAATTAAGGGTTAAGCTTGAACGTTGTGTTAGTCGGTTGTTAAAACAGAAAACTGTTGCAAATACTGGTATGGATATTATGTGGCAACAAACTAGTTTCTGCCGGGAATTTGGGAGTTCCCATCACCTGGACAAACTGACACTTTAAGGTTACAATTACAATTCGTGAAAGAAATTTCGTTATGACATCATAACTTTAAAACATAAAAATAGGATAACATCTGAGTTTCTGGAATAATTTTTAAGCCCAGAATTCATTCTTGAAGTTTGGCGCGTTCCTCACGACTCATTCTGTATAATGTAAAGACCCAAATAATTATTAATTTTCTTATTGAACTTATTCTTTCTTATTGAACAAGTAGTATGTTTCTAATATTCCAAAAGTAATTCTAAAAAAAAACAATTTTGTTTGTTTATTGATTGATTGTAAGGAAGTGTTAATATTTCTTTTTTACTTTTGGCATGTTGAATTTATACAGGATACAATTATTGCAGATGGCAACAGTTTTATCTCTTTAGCGTGACACGATTTTGTAACCTCTTCAGTATTTTTTTTAATACTTACGAATGAGTTTGCAAATGTTTACAAAAGATAAGTTCCAGTTATCAATATTACAATTCAGTACATTGTAGTTTTCTGATGGCATCTAGTAATACTGTATAATTGGTACATATTGTTGTTAAATCTTCTAAAAGTTGAGGAATTTGAAATTCTCTTTGACTTTCTCTAATTGCTTTGGATTCATTCCGATTAAATCGCATTATAACTGATTGAATTTGTTGAAAATGGATCAAATAGTAAGAAGCCGCTGTTAGCCAAGTACCCCATCGCGTTAAAATTGGCTCAAGAGGTTCTGGAATACCTGAACAAAATTTACGAAATTCTTTCAAACGTTTAGGAGATTTACGAAACACTGCTTTAGTACTTCCAATCATCCGATCAACGTTTCCGTAATGTTGTCGAACAACTTCACCAACTAAATGCAAAGCATGCAGCACGCAGGTTTTATGTATTAAGTTAGGAAATATATGTTTTAAGGATCGCCCAACACTTAACATCTTTGCTGCACTATCTGTCACAATCATCACAACTTGATCTTAGGCAATTTGAAATTTTTTCAAAGCGTTCATTATCACTTTTTGAATATTTTCCGCGGTACATTGTTGAACACGTTTGCAAGCTAACAAATATCGAGATGTTGCGTTCTCGCTAGATAAAACGCGAGCTATTACATTCACAGTACTGTTTTTCTTTATATCGGTTGTCTCATCCACGGTAATCCATATTTTTTTGGAACACAAATCACGTTTACACACATTTTCTAGCATCTCTTTCATTCGCGGCAAATGATTCTGTAATTGTGTTTGTGAGGGTAATGGGTACTTTGGAACGTATTGTCGCCAAAACGTTTTAAAAGCTGCTTTTCTCACCAACGACTACGGAAGATTACAAGAGGTAAACATAATTAATAAATGTATGAGGAATAGTGTATAAGGTATTTCAGTTCTTGCATTTCTCATATGCTTAATACCATTGACATGCCTCTGGCAATCAGTTCTGTCCAATGCAGCCAAACGGACATTGCATATTAAGCAAACAACTGCACTACCGTCATATTTTAAATGGGGAAAAAGTGACACATACTTATGTACATTAGTAGCAAATCTATTACGAGGCATTGTTTTCTTAGGTATGTAAATATTAGTTCTATATGAAACGATACACTAATTATGTACTTGGTATAATACTACAACACACAAAAAACACCAGCTATATTTTCAAAAGCGAGACGTAAGTACATAACCTTCATAATCCGAGTCACCTAAACGACGATGATGGTCCGGCGGTATTTCAGAAAATCTACCGTAAACAAACAAGTTACACAAGCGGTCCGACGTCGTCTATAAGATGACTGAGCTAACTCTTGTCATAATTTGTAAGAAAATATCTCAATCCCGTCATGCTTCAATAGGAGAAGGATTAGCTATAATGACAAGTATGTGGGCGGTCCCAGTAACCAACAAGAACAAATTATTTTTATCGCGTAGTCTGTCAGACTCAAATCAGACCATGCCGCCTCAATTAAGGGTTAAGCTTGAACGTTGTGTTAGTCGGTTGTTAAAACAGAAAACTGTTGCAAATACTGGTATGGATATTATGTGGCAACAAACTAGTTTCTGCCGGGAATTTGGAAGTTCCCATCACCTGGACAAACTGACACTTTAAGGTTACAATTACAATTCGTGAAAGAAATTTCGTTATGACGTCATAACTTTAAAACATAAAAATAGGATAACATCTGAGTTTCTGGAATAATTTTTAAGCCCAGAATTCATTCTTGAAGTTTGGCGCGTTCCTCACGACTCATTCTGTATAATGTAAAGACCCAAATAATTATTAATTTTCTTATTGAACTTATTCTTTCTTATTGAACAAGTAGTATGTTTCTAATATTCCAAAAGTAATTCTAAAAAAAAACAATTTTGTTTGTTTATTGATTGATTGTAAGGAAGTGTTAATATTTCTTTTTTACTTTTGGCATGTTGAATTTATACAGGATACAATTATTGCAGATGGCAACAGTTTTATCTCTTTAGCGTGACACGATTTTGTAACCTCTTCAGTATTTTTTTTAATACTTACGAATGAGTTTGCAAATGTTTACAAAAGATAAGTTCCAGTTATCAATATTACAATTCAGTACATTGTAGTTTTCTGATGGCATCTAGTAATACTGTATAATTGGTACATATTGTTGTTAAATCTTCTAAAAGTTGAGGAATTTGAAATTCTCTTTGACTTTCTCTAATTGCTTTGGATTCATTCCGATTAAATCGCATTATAACTGATTGAATTTGTTGAAAATGGATCAAATAGTAAGAAGCCGCTGTTAGCCAAGTACCCCATCGCGTTAAAATTGGCTCAAGAGGTTCTGGAATACCTGAACAACATTTACGAAATTCTTTCAAACGTTTAGGAGATTTACGAAACACTGCTTTAGTACTTCCAATCATCCGATCAACGTTTCCGTAATGTTGTCGAACAACTTCACCAACTAAATGCAAAGCATGCAGCACGCAGGTTATATGTATTAAGTTAGGAAATATATGTTTTAAGGATCGCCCAACACTTAACATCTTTGCTGCACTATCTGTCACAATCATCACAACTTGATCTTAGGCAATTTGAAATTTTTTCAAAGCGTTCATTATCACTTTTTGAATATTTTCCGCGGTACATTGTTGAACACGTTTGCAAGCTAACAAATATCGAGATGCTGTGTTCTCGCTAGATAAAACGCGAGCTATTACATTCACAGTACTGTTTTTCTTTATATCGGTTGTCTCATCCACGGTAATCCATATTTTTTTGGAACACAAATCACGTTTACACACATTTTCTAGCATCTCTTTCATTCGCGGCAAATGATTCTGTAATTGTGTTTGTGAGGGTAATGGGTACTTTGGAACGTATTGTCGCCAAATCGTTTTAAAAGCTGCTTTTCTCACCAACGACAACGGTGTGTTAGACAATAATTGTATAACAATAATTCAAATATTCCCGCCATAATGATGGGCCAATGCATCTCGACCGTTAATGCAAGTGAGCAGGCAACAACCAAATAGTTCCAATAGAAACATGTTAGTGATGTAAGGTATATTAAAGTGCAATAAACAGTTATTTGCAACCACGTGTTTTATTTATAATTCAAGACAACACATGGCGCAGTCAGAAATGGAATAGAGAAACAGTAAAAAGCTGTAAACTAATAAAGAAAAATTAGTTGAGGTTAAAAAGAAAAGGAAGAGCACGTGGACGAACAATATGGCGAACTTTGTACTACCTCTGCCGCTAAATTTGAATGGTAATATCTCAGAGAACTGGAAAAAATTCCAGAAATCGTTTAATATATATATGGAAGCAACTTCGTATAATAAGGAATCTGAAGAAAGACAAATAGCAATATTACTGAACTTAATAGGACACGAAGCAGTGGAACTTCAAGATACATTTGAATATAAAGAAGGGGAAGAAAAGAAAATTAAAGTTGTCTTGAAGGCGTTTGAAGAATATTGCAACCCGAAGAAAAATGTGCTACATGCTCGATTTCTCTTCTATAATCGACGACAAAAGGAAGGTGAAGCATACGACTCGTTTCTAACCGATTGCAAGACATTGATTCAACCATGTGAATTCAAATCACCAGATGAAATTTTAAGAGATAAGATAGTGCTTGGTTCAAATGATAATGAAACGATTGATGCAATAATAAAACTAGGAGATATAACACTTGCAGGAGCAGTAGAAAAATTCAGAGTAGCGGAGATTATAAGGCAGCAGACCAAACAGATACATGCTAGGAATAATGAAAGTGTTAATACGGTACACACAAACACAAAAGAGAAGGTAGCAGGAAAAGAAAGAGAACGATATAAAGGAAGAAAAGCTAGTGAGAACAGCAATATATACAAATGCAGAGCCTGTGGAGGACAACATGAGAAAAATAAATGTCCAGCGAAAGGAAAACAATGTAAAATTTGTTCTAAATTTAACCATTTTGCCAAGGTATGTCTAAATAAGAATGCGTATCTTTCAAATAACCTTGTAAAAACAAGAGATTCTGAATATTATGTAAATATTGTCAAATGTAATGTAAATACTTTGAGTTGGAACAAAAAATTTAAGATATATAATGATATTATAAATTTTAAAATAGACACGGGTTCCGATGTAAATTTAGTTCCTTTAGACGTAATTAAAAATATTGAGAAAAATGCTAAACTAAATATCAAGAAAAATAATGTAAGATTGGAAGGTTATAGTGGCAATTTAGTAAAAAATTTTGGTTCTGTAGATTTGATTTTAAATGATAATGATAAATTCCATGTAGAAAATTTTATTATCACTGCATACAATTCAATGCCAATTTTAGGGTTAAGCACATCTGTTAGGTTAGGTTTGATTCGAAAGAATGTTGATTTATTAGTTGATACCTTAACAAGAGAAAAAGTCACTAAAGAGTATGCTGATTTGTTTAATGATATTGGATGCTTTCCTAAAGAATACAAGATTGAAGTGAAAGAGAATGCTGTACCCATTGCTCTTTCACCATATAGAATACCAATTAGTTTAAAAGATAGAGTGAAAAAAGAGTTAGACACTTTATGCAATTTAGGGATTATTGAAAAATATGATAAACCAACAGAATGGGCTAGTCGTTTAGTAATTGTTGAAAAACCTGATTCATCAAAAATAAGACTTTGTTTTAGATCCAAAACATCTGAACGAAAGTATCAAAAATGAATACTATGAAATTCCAACTGTAACAGAATTAAAAGCAAAATTAGGTAATTCAAAATTTCATTCGGTCCTTGATCTGAAAGATGGGTTTTGGCAAGTAAAACTAACAGCAGAATCACAAAAATATTGCGTTTTCTCAACAATATTTGGGTGTTATGCATTTAAGAGATTGCCATTTGGTCTAAAAGTTTCAGCAAGCATTTTTCAAAAAATGAACGAAGAAATATTTGGCGACATAGAAGGCGTAGTTGTATACATTGACGATATACTAATTTACGCAAATTCAAAAAAGGAACATGACAAAATATTGTTAACTGTCTTGGATAGGGCAAGAAAAAATAATATTAGATTTAATTTACATAAATTTCAATTTCAACAGCCCAAAGTAAAATACTTAGGACATGTTTTTGGAGATGGTAAAGTAGAATTAGATCAAGAAAGGGTAAAAGCAATTTTGCAATATGATACACCTCAAAATAAGAAAGATTTACAAAGATTTATGGGTTTTATTAACTATGTTAGAGATTTTTTACCAAACTTAGCCGAAGTTTCGAGTCCATTAAGAGAACTGTTAAAAAAAAATATTCAATTCAATTGGAATGAATCTCACAATAAATGTATGGGAGATATAAAGGAATTTGTTTGCAAAGCGCCAGCATTAGCGAATTTCGACAGAAACAAAGAAGTTATTATACAAACCGATAGCAGTTCTAAAGGTATAGGTTGTGTTTTAATGCAGGATGGAAAGCCTGTATGTTTTGCATCGAAAAGTTTGTCAGATAATGAAGTGGCATTTTCACAAATAGAAAAAGAGTTTCTTGCTGTATTATTTGCATGTCAAAAATTTCAGCAATACATATATGGTCATAGTGATATTAAAATACACACAGATCACAAACCACTACTAGGGATAATGAACAAGGAATTGGGTAAAATTACGTCAAATCGATTACAAAGAATAAAATTAAAAATAGCAAAATACGATATAAAATTAGAGTACGTACCCGGAAAGAAAATGTTAATTGCAGATGCAATCAGTAGAGCGTGTTCGAGCGCAGAGAAACAAGAAATAGATCCAGAATTAACCCAAGTAGTTCATACTATCAATATGAGCGATGAAATTAAGAATAAGTTTGTAAGGGAGACTGAAAATGATATAATATTACAAAAAATTAAAGAGCATTGCATTAGTGGATGGCCCAAATCAAAAACAAAGGTTGACGAAGACTTAAAATTTTATTTTAACAAAAGATTTGATATTTATACAGAAGACAACTTAATATTTTATAATGATCAAATATTGGTACCAAAAGTTTTACAGGATGACATGATTAAAAAACTTCATGAATCACATTTAGGTATATATAAAACGAAGCAAAGGGCAAAATCAATATTTTATTTTCCAAACATGAATAGTAAAATTGAGGAAACTATTATGAAATGTCATATTTGTCAGAAATATAGATGTAATAATGCAAAAGAGCCCATGTTACAACATTACACACCCTCACTTCCATTTGAATTTGTGGGATGTGACATTTTAGATTATGCAAACAAATATTATTTAATCCTGGCAGATTACTACTCACATTGGGTTGAAATGAAGCTATTAAACAATAAAAGCTCAGGGGAAGTAATCAGAGCTTTGAGAGAAATTTTTGCCACACATGGAATACCAAAAAGTTTATTAAGTGATAACGTGCCATTCAATTCCAAAGAATTTAAAGAATTCGCACGCCAATGGGGTTTTAAAAGTATCACGTCTTCACCTTTTTATCCACAAAGTAACGGATTAAGTGAAAGATATGTGGGTATCTGCAAAAAATTTTTAAAAAAAGCTAATGAAGGAAATACAGACATTGACAATATGTTATTAGAATACAGAAATACTCCTGTACTAAACTCGAAATACTCACCATCACAACTGGCAATGAGTAGAACAACAAAAACAAAATTACCGACTAGAGACACATTATTACAACCGAAAGTTTGTAGTAATTTCAAAAACTTTCTAGAAAAACATAAAAATAAAAAGAAAGTAGATTATGATAAAAATACACGAAAACGACGTTATTATATCAAAGTGAATGATAGTATAATGTATAAATACAATGATTCATGGAAACCAGGCAAAGTAATTAATATTACTAATGCTCCAAGATCAATAGTTATTAAAGACACGAATGATGGAAGAGTTAAAAGAAGGAATATGAAGGACATCAATCACTCTAAACATTACAAATTTGTACAAAAGGATATTCAAAGAAATGTTGACAGTGAAACAGACAGTAACGAAACATATCAAAGTAAGAAATATAATTATTGGGGAGAATATGAAAATAAGGCAGAAATGAACAGAAAAGACGAGAAGAGGACAGAGGAAGAGAATGGAATAAAAGAAGAAATGAAAAGTTATAATCAAGATCATGCTAATGTAGATAACTATGTGACAAAAGCAGGTAGAACAGTTAAACCAGTCAAAAAATTAGATTTGTAAGTAAAAGGTTAGTTTGTTAATAAAAGGGGGAGATGTGTTAGACAATAATTGTATAACAATAATTCAAATATTCCCGCCATAATGATGGGCCAATGCATCTCGACCGTTAATGCAAGTGAGCAGGCAACAACCAAATAGTTCCAATAGAAACATGTTAGTGATGTAAGGTATATTAAAGTGCAATAAACAGTTATTTGCAACCACGTGTTTTATTTATAATTCAAGACAACACAAACGGAAGATTACAAGAGGTAAACATAATTAATAAATGTATGAGGAATAGTGTATAAGGTATTTCAGTTCTTGCATTTCTCATATGCTTAATACCATTGACATGCCTCTGGCAATCAGTTCTGTCCAATGCAGCCAAACGGACATTGCATATTAAGCAAACAACTGCACTACCGTCATATTTAAAATGGGGAAAAAGTGACACATACTTATGTACATTAGTAGCAAATCTATTACGAGGCATTGTTTTCTTAGGTATGTAAATATTAGTTCTATATGAAACGATACACTAATTATGTACTTGGTATAATACTACAACACACAAAAAACACCAGCTATATTTTCAAAAGCGAGACGTAAGTACATAACCTTCATAATCCGAGTCACCTAAACGACGATGATGGTCCGGCGGTATTTCAGAAAATCTACCGTAAACAAACAAGTTACACAAGCGGTCCGACGTCGTCTATAAGATGCCTGAGCTAACTCTTGTCATAATTTGTAAGAAAATATCTCAATCCCGTCATGCTTCAATAGGAGAAGGATTAGCTATAATGACAAGTATGTTGGCGGTCCCAGTAACCAACAAGAACAAATTATTTTTATCGCGTAGTCTGTCAGACTCAAATCAGACCATGCCGCCTCAATTAAGGGTTAAGCTTGAACGTTGTGTTAGTCGGTTGTTAAAACAGAAAACTGTTGCAAATACTGGTATGGATATTATGTGGCAACAAACTAGTTTCTGCCGGGAATTTGGGAGTTCCCATCACCTGGACAAACTGACACTTTAAGGTTACAATTACAATTCGTGAAAGAAATTTCGTTATGACATCATAACTTTAAAACAAAAATAGGATAACATCTGAGTTTCTGGAATAATTTTTAAGCCCAGAATTCATTCTTGAAGTTTGGCGCGTTCCTCACGACTCATTCTGTATAATGTAAAGACCCAAATAATTATTAATTTTCTTATTGAACTTATTCTTTCTTATTGAACAAGTAGTATGTTTCTAATATTCCAAAAGTAATTCTAAAAAAAAACAATTTTGTTTGTTTATTGATTGATTGTAAGGAAGTGTTAATATTTCTTTTTTACTTTTGGCATGTTGAATTTATACAGGATACAATTATTGCAGATGGCAACAGTTTTATCTCTTTAGCGTGACACGATTTTGTAACCTTTTCAGTATTTTTTTTAATACTTACGAATGAGTTTGCAAATGTTTACAAAAGATAAGTTCCGGTTATCAATATTACAATGAATCGTGATATTTTTTATCTAAAATTTGCGACATAATTTTTTTTTGCTTGCACACTTACAATCCTTATCTTCATTAAATATACGCATGTATGTATGTATGTCTTGTATTAAAGTGTTTTGTTGTTCTTGGCTTAATTTTATTCTGAACATAGATATCTTTTTTAATAAAATATATGGTGGTTAAACAATAACTCCAACAACAATTTTGTTATTAATCTAGGGACTGAAATATACAAGGTTTAAGTTTAATTTGAAAAGTTTCATTTTTGACCACACCATGTATACAGCCAAGTCATTTGCGGTCATAAACTTGATGTCAGAGTCGGCTACTCTTTAAAACATGTTTTCGTTAAAATCTATATATAAATCTCTCACACCACGCTCTAGCTAACTTAAGCTTATATACTGCTTATGTATGTGAAAGTAAACGTACATCTAATTGTAAATAAGAACATTTTTAAACGTGGACTTTCTACATAATATTTTTAAATGGTCCGAAGTGGAAACCTAAAAGTTGTTTGTTCAGTATACTACGTCAAGCATATTTAGACATTTATTCCGATGTTAGTGTATGTGTAGACGGTAGTTATTGTTATATTTTGAATTTCAACTAGGTATAAATATTAAAATTCATGAAAGGTGACATTCCGTTTAATGTTTAATAAATAGCTTAAGAAGTTGAAGCTCTTACGTTTGTGTGACAACCGAAAATCATCTGCTTAAATAAAGTAAATTTGAAATTTCGCGCCACTATCACAATGAATTCCTTAAATAGACTATTAAATAAGCAGGTAAATAAACAAAAAGGTGTTGACTACATATCGACCAGTAATATCGCGCTTTTAGCTAACCTCATCGTGCGCAAAATGGGCCAAATTGTTATCAACAACCACAAGAATGATGCAGCAAGGCGAATCAGCAAGATTACCGCTTGGAGATTTAACCGAAGATGAACTAATGATGAAAGAAACAGGTAGTTTTAATATTTAATCCTTTTAAATTTCAACTAAGAAAATATTCTATTTTGTATGTAGTGGCTAGATTAGCTAAAGAACAAATCGCTCCGTACGTAAAGGAAATGGAAGCTGCAGGTGCTATGAAACAATCCGTTGTAGACATGTTATTTAGTAATGGGGTAAGTATGTTCTAATTTTTAATGTAATTGTTAGTTTATTCAAAACCGTGGGTTGTATTTAATAGTGTCGTATTGTCCAAAATGGCAATCAATATAATCAGCTGTTTTAAGTGATTAGGTTATGTTCTCTCAATATCTCAGATTCCTTTTTACACATTTATCTATTTCATCTAACTTCTGCTATCTTCCACTCAAATAACACACCACACGAAATGTTCAAAGAAAGTTTAATAAAGACAACAAATAATTACAAACTACTAGTACGTTAAATTCCCGCCTTCTATACCCACCTACCTCTCTCTACTATCCCTTCCCTTTTTATACTTTTTGTGATTTTATATACAATATATTATACAGAGTTTTTCAAAATTTTACTACACTTCGTTTATTCACTTGTTTATTTTAGTTAATGGGAATTGGCGCTGACCCTCAGTATGGCGGAGCTGGCGCGTCCTTTATGGCATCCATACAAGTAATTGAAGAAATATCCAAAGTTGATCCTGGAGTTGCTATTCTACCGGATATTCAAAATTCTCTAGTCAATCCCATACTGGAAATTTTTGGAACAAAGGAGCAGAAGGAAAAATATTTACCACAGTTATGTACAAAGATGGTAAGCTGAACTTTTTGAATTAAAATCAAAACGAGTATTTACACATACACCACAACACATTTACAGGCAAGTAGTTTCGCTCTTTCGGAGCCATCCTCAGGATCTGACGCGTTTGCCCTGAAAACAAAAGCTAAAAAAGATGGCGCCGATTTCCTCATAAACGGTTCAAAAATGTGGATATCAAACGCAGATATTGCTGGACTTTTCTTGGTGTTTGCCAATGCAGACCCATCAGCGGTAATTTCCTTTAAAAGGCGATACTTCAGTCAGTATATTTTTCTTTTCCAATAGGGTTACAAAGGCATAACCTGTTTTATTGTCGAAAGAGATACTCCTGGCTTCACAATCCATAAACCTGAAAAGAAATTAGGCGTATGCTGTTCAGGAACTTGCATGCTAAGTTTTGACAACGTGCGAGTACCATCTGAGGCGATCTTAGGCGAGTTTGGTAAAGGTTACAAGATATCAATTTCATTATTAAATGAAGGAAGGATAAATATTGCCGCGCAAATGGTTGGATTGGCTCAGGGATGTTTCGAAGCAACAATTCCATATATAATGGAAAGGAAACAGTTTGGAAAGCCCATTTTTAACTTCCAAGTAATTTGAAATTATTTTCAGCATCATGAAATCGTACTGACTATTACTGGAATTTTAGGGAATGCAGCACCAAATTGCTCAAATTGCGACACAAATCGAATCAGTCAGATTATTAACTTATAATGCTGCTAGGCTGAAGGAAAATGGTAAACCTTTCTTGAAAGAAGCCGCTATGGCTAAATATTATGCTGCAGAGATAGCCCAACAAACGACAATTAAATGCATCGATTGGATGGGTGGTGTAGGCTTTACAAAAGATTGTATTCAGGAAAAATATTACAGGGACGCTAAAATCGGAAGCATTTACGAAGGAACCTACAATATGCAATTGAACACAATTGCAAAACAAATTGAAAAGGAATATAAGGCATTGTAAATAAAAAAAGCTTCATTTTGAAAAAAAAATTGGTTTAATTTTTCTTTTACATTTCGCTACTGTGCGTGAAAAATGAAACAAGTCACAATTTGCAATACTGAGACTTAACACCTTGTTCATGCGCAGTAGCGATTTAATAACTGACGATTTTTGAACAAAAACCGTATATTCACCTTCCGGTAAATCGAAAGTGACAAGAGCTGTATTTTCTTACTTACTTAATCCTGGGGCTCTTTTACCTTACAGTGTCGAGGCAGAGCTGTATTTATTTGCCAGTAAATTTATACGTAGCTTATATGCAGGTCTTGCACACAACTCATTAATGACCGGCTTTATAACCTCACTTTATTGTTTATATAGCGAAGCTAGAGTGGTGTTTGTGAATAAAATTACGTTAGTCGTCCTCCTTTCGCCATTCGTGTTACAAACTTACAGTTTGTTACCGCATTATAATAACTTCAAATCGATAATTATTACATTTCATCTTATCGATTTCATATTTATTGAGCGACCCTCGTATACTACAGTGTCGTCTATGTCGCTTTCATCATAACAACTGTCACGATAACGTTAAATCAGCCGTTCGGATTAAGTGTTTGGTATAGATGATAACCAGAGTTGCTAGTGTAGCTTTCTTTGAATCAGCCAATAGCTTGCACGCCGAAACACCGCGATACAGCTATAAACCCATCTTTATATACAGTACTATCAACTTAACACGGTCGGTAAGTTAGGGATCTTACCATTAAATTTGGGCGGTTAATTTAGTTTAAAATTGTTCACCACACAATCCATCGAAAGGTTAAATAGTAATCAATGACGTCAGTGGTAGTGGAATACAGAACATATGAGATTCATCAATTTGAACGTTGTTGTTAGGAACAAGTATATCTACTAGGGTAAGTAAGGATTCATTTATAAGCGCTGGTCCCATATATATAGCGAGTGATGTTGGCGCTTGTGCTTGGAACGCCCTCTTCACTCCTCTGTCCCTAGACAATCCCTCACAGTCGCAAGTCAGTCGTCTAGCATACATGCTCGAGGCACCTGCTCGATACAGATTTATGGAAACACGTAAATCAGCTTATTTCCAAATAAATACTTAAATGTAATTTTGTCGTATATGAAACAAAGAAAACGTTCTTAATTTAAAAGGAAAAATGACGAATTCCAAAACTAAATAGAACCTCTCATTATAAAATAACTAGATTGCAATTTTTGCATTTCCAAATATCCAATATATTAAATGATTAAATGATAGTAAGTGCGTAAAAAATACATCAACTTTTAAAGGCAAATTCCAAAACGAAAACATGTTTTATAAATCTATTTAATGGAATTTTATGTCAAAATGAATCGTATTTGTATGTGTAAAAATTCAGTTGAACCCATTATTATAGTAAATGTTCAAGTGCTATCTCTAATGTGGTACTATTTAATGACTTCTTAGTTTATACGAACGTAATTAAAAAGAAAACTATTGCACAGTATAATTTCGAGACACAAACAAAGCAAATCAAAAATAACCAAGAAGAAAAGATGAAAGGCAACGATGAGCAATTAAAAAAATAAACTACGAGTATAATGCATGGCTAGAGTTTAGCGCGATCATTTCCTGACGGCAATTGGATTCGTTCTGATAAATTGCTTCGACCGACTCCCCACCTTAAACTTTCATAGCGGGCAAACGTTGCAACACTGTCCATATATTTTAGCGGTTCACTTTACTACGGAACTTACTAACACGGTATATATTACTACCAATGACGTCAAAGTATGCGTTCTTCACCCCCCTGCCCACAAACCTTCGGTCAAGTATTGCAAGAGAACTGAGGCAACCTTTAGAATACATACATTTTACCAACCTTGTGTTCCAACATAAACGATTTCAATTCCATCAGCAAATAGTTCTGAATCGGGCATACGCATTTCGTAGTACTTAGATCAATCAGAAACCGATTTGGAATTCTTTGTTGGAACAAACCTAAAATATCGAAATGCCAATAGGATGGCATGATAAAATACTAAAAACCTGCAATTGTTTGGACCCTATATGAGAAATAAATAGAACAACCTGTTAATACACGAATCAGTTTATTTGAAGGTATTAAAAACTACATATGTATATATATATATATCTATAAAAATCTTAGGTATACATAAATTCCAAAGATTGTCATTTGATAAATTTATTTTCAAGCTTCAATGCAACTACTACTATCAATAACTGTTTATAGATTTTTCATAATAAATAAAGCTTTACGTACTTCTTATAAATTGCACTGTTACTATGTTGAGATCAAATTTACATCTTCAAGATAAAATAATTACCAATATTATGTCCTTTTATAAAATATTATTTTAATATTTTGTAAGTTTTGCATTGGCTCTTAATATTAAACTTCCTATACTAAGACAGATATGGTTTTATATTTGGTTTTTGATATTTCGGGATTAAAAATTAAGATTACTATATGAAAGTGTAGGAATGCCAAAAGATTCTGTAATTTCATAGTGATTTATACTAAAATTTGTAGAAGAAATTTTTCTTTATTTTCTAATATAAACATAGATAAGTTATGAAATAAAGAACCTAGAAACCATGCATTTTCTCAAAAGTAATTGGGCAAATACTCATTTTAAATCTAAAAAAAGGGGACGTATTCCCAGGGAACTATGTAGACTTTACTTTATTTTTTAAATAATGAATCACAAATAATAAATGAGAGAAATATTGTTCAGTTTGATTCCAAGAGAAAATGCATTGATTTTATATGAAATCTCTTCTTAACTGATTAAACTTGGCTTCTTGAACAGATGTAGTTGAGTTGATTGAAATGACCTGTTGACTCATGACATGGATGCTGCTCTTTATCAATAGAATATGTAGTACGTTGATTCGGTGACTACAGTTATTCTGAGTCATATAATTTAAATATAATGGCGTGACAACCCCTTCCTAATGTATATTAAATGAAAAAACACTGGGATATTCCTCAAAATAGTTTAAACATTACCTATTCTAAAATGACATTTTACTATTAGTACACCCTGTTCTTATAATAATGCAATTTAGTTAAAATGAATTGTCCGATGAAGTTCAAATTTGTACCTGCATAATACTTCTTAAACAATTACATTCATAGCAGTATCTTACGTGCTATTCTTAAATTAAATCTAAATAAAGCATATTACATCAGGTATCATATGACTACAGATCGTCTAACATATAAAACTATTCAGGGCAGAAATATTGACGAAGATAAGAAGAAGCAATAATGTATAACTAATTGTATTTCATTTGATTACATACATAGAGAATTTTAAGTAAGCAAAATATTGCCCGAGACATTAGTAATCTTGAACGTTTGCATTAAGAAATAAAAGCGTATGTAATATAATTTTGGCCGTGATCTTTGCTAAGAATTAAAAAGCAATATTAATAAATATTTCTAATATAACGTACATGATTGAAGTGTTAAAAAAATAGTTTTAATAATTATAATAATTGTACTGTTTCAAAGAATAATGGCAAACGATAATTTCTAATCTTGATATGATTTCATATCACATAATTTCTTACTATATTCAGTACTGTAATAATGTATGAAATATCACAGTCCGTTGAGATGGATTTTTATTTAATTTTAATATCAAAATATAGGAATTATTTTCTCTTTTATATATATTTTTACTGTATAAGATGTACACTTTGTGCAATTAAAAATATGTATGAAGATCGAAATGAAATATATTTTATTCTATTACGTACGAAATTTCTACTGAAGGGTGTAAAAATGTAAATTAAAAATCAACACTAAATCATAAAATGTGTATAGAGTAAACTCTTTGACACAAGTAAAATTTTTCTTAATTGTAACAGATTATATATTTTAGCAAGATTACAACCTCGAATTTTTCTATATTTCTTCACATTTTATTGCCTATGGGACAAAGAAAACCGTTTATCATTTTGTGTTTAATAATTACCTAACAATTAATTTATTGTCTTTCCCATAAGCTCTTTCATTTCCGAAACTCTAATATGAACTTATAGTACTACCAGAGAATATCAAAACAAGAACGGACAGTAGGTGTCGGCACCTTTGATCTCGTGGGTGACCTGCGCCATGTTGAAAAGGTCCCAAAACCCACTGTACACCAGACAAATACTGACAGTAATGAAGTTGCAGTAGCCAATATTACATGAGTCACGATTAATTAACAAAATTTAAATGTTGATTTTTTCGCCTCTTTATTAATGCTATTATTTCTGTGCTTAAAGTAATTTAAACCTTTCACTGAATCAAAGCTATAATGATACGATTAAATATTTTTATAATTGTAAAAACGTAAATTATCAAATACATGTATGCCGACTACTAATATTTGATAATGATGTACTTATTTTTCAAAAAGTTAGCCGCAGAAAGTAAACCTGTGTGTAAATTTATACTGGAATAATTTTCAAACATTAGGTAAGTTAAAGGATTACTGTAGTACAAAAATATGAATGTTTAATACAGTTTTCGTAATTTATTCTGCATGTCTGATTATACCGAACTACTGTTACACTCTTCCATGTTAAGGAATAAAGTAATGAAATAAACATATCTGAAACATTTACTAAATGCTCTTTAATGCTGTAATGTATAAATTTTCCCATGTGCTTTATCACAACTTTTAAAATTCCTATTTAAAAAATACGAATATAAAAATTAAAAACAATAATAAGCGAGAAGGATAACACAAGGGACCTTTTCAACATGGCGATTTTCGCACATGCGCGACCAGTTACAAATCTTGGCTTGTCCGTTCTTGTTTTGATATTCTCCGGTACTACTTTAAAGGCAAGTAAGACGTAGTCAAACGCAATTACTTCTACATGGAATATTTTTTATCTGCATTTATTTTTATTTTTTCTTTAGTGCGCTAAAATCAAATGTATTATTTAAAATACATGCAATGAATTTGAAACATTTTGAATTACGCGCCAAAAGAATCGCAAATGAAAAACGATGTAGTGTAGGTTGCGTTCAGAATACGGACGCGTTGTATAATACTCGAGTAAATAACCAATAGAAATGCGTGACCTTGGGTTTTCATTGATTATTTGAATAGCTTCACAACAGATGTTTCCTGAACGCGGCCATAAGCAATATTTTGTAAAGACACGAGGAAATAATAATAAAAAACAAATTCTGTTGAAATGGCCGTTCGAAAACAATTTATGCCACTTAAATGTCTTAGTAAGAAAAGCACGTAACTCCATTTTTTATCCAAAATGCCATCTAAAAATAACTGAAAAAAGGTTTTCAGAATGATTTTTTCCCAAAAATTATTAAAATTAATTAATAGTCCATAAAAGAGAAACAGTTTACATTGTGATCATAGTAAAACCAAACAGTTTTTTTTTTGTCTAATGTAAATTTCATTTAATGGAGTTACGCGCTTTTTTCACTGAGGCAACGAAACGTATCACACACTTTTAAACCTTCTTGCCTATTTAAAATGGTAATGAAACTTGAATGCCACTACAAGATTTTTTTTATGAGTTTATATGACTATCAATTCTATTTGTCACTGTTTTTTTCACAAAATAAATATATTGGTATGGTAGATAGACTACAACTGATGGCAATACTTAGTAGACTTAAACGGTATTCTATCATACCTGCTCGGCCCATTACTCAACTAGATGCAAAACCATTTTTTTTTACTTTTTTATTATCCTTTTAGTATACCAAGTGTTATACGCTTATCCACACTAAACACACAAATGTGTACTATAACAAATTTCAATCTTCCTCCCAACATGATCACGACATTGCTTTTGATTGTCAACTCCGTTCTGGTACGTTCTTACTTCTTTAAGATTTGGAAGCAGGCCGTTGTCATAAATATTACCAAGCTCAAATAAAGATACCCTTCATTCCCAGAATTACCGCCCAATAAGTATGCTGTCGGCACTTTCTAAAATAGTTGAGAGTAATATTCCCTCGATACAAGAACGAGCTAAATCTACTCGAGCTTTATGCCATCCCAGCAGTTTGGATTTTGGGAAAGATTGTTGGGAGCCATAAGAGATTCTCTCGGTCGCCGAGAATTCCTTGGAGCGACATAGGGTCTGGCATGCGGGAGTCACCTATAAGATGATTCAGATAGGATTCGGTGTTGGCATTACGAGACTAGTCGCATCATATTTTTCCGGGAGGTCCTTCTCCGTGCGATGCGGCGGTTGTCTTTCCTCCGAGCGCCCCGTTTGCTCCGGAGTGCCTCAGAAATCGCTATTGGGTCCGGATTTGTTATTATTGTACATGAGTGATGTCCGAAAAAGCTCAGCAGTTAGTCTTGCAGATGACACCGCAGTTTTCGCGAGTAATCGAAATGACGGGATTATGGTGAGAAATTTCCAGCACGTGGTTGATGAGCTCATCGAATGGGCTGACATATGGCGACTTAACATCAATGAAGAGAAGAGGGTAGCTGTGCGGTTCGCAAGAGAACGCGTCCCATCTGCGGATAACATCTTTTCCCTTGGTCTTCTTCAGTAAGGCACTTAGGTATCATTCTCGCCCAACGACTCACCTGGCGGCCCCACGTAGAGGCTTTGAGGATAAAGTTTACTAGTGCAAAGAATAAACCCTTTCATCTGTAGGAGCAGCCCCTTAGATGTGGAGACTAAGTTACTATTTTACAAACAATGCTTAAGACTAGTTCTTACACACAGGGCGATAACGTGGTGTACAGCCCCTAACTCCCACCTTCAGCGGCTGAAATCGTTTCAAAAATCAAATATTGAGGATTACTGTGAAAGCCCTGTGGTTTGTAAAGAATGTTCGAATCAGAAGAGACATCGGCGCCCCTACCCTGGCCGAATATTTTAAGGAGTCATGTAAGAGGACGTGCAATTTGGAGAACTCACTGATGTACCACAAGACCATCCACCGCCGAGAGCTAGAGTTAGAAGAGCAAGATATCCGTGGATTTGGAATCGGAGGAATAACACCCGGAAAAAATCATACTTCAAATTCAACCCACTGCTTTGCTGAACATCCAATCAAAACCCTAGTAATGTGAAGAAGCTGCCAAACAGTGATAGAGGAGCTTAAGGACGTTTGTCTAGCTCCTGAAAGAGGACTGTCGTATAACAAAGATTGTCAGAATAGCTTACTTGATCAGTTTCACCATTTATATCTTAGACCATAATCGGTTTATCACAATCTAGTTTCCTCCCATGCAGTTAGCAATCAAAATATAAACTTAATAATAATTAACAGATTGAATTATATTGAATATAAATTTTCAAATAGAATTGAAATGGTCTTGCTAAATATACAATCCAATAGTTAAAATCAACATAAACTTAATTAAAGTGCGTTATAAAATCAACAGAACACACCAAATTTGATTCTCATTTGCTATTCATCAATGCTTAAAACATTAATAAATCTTAGGCACAATCATATACCTAACACGTTGGCAATACCTATCCCATGCAGCTTCATACTTCTGCCTGCATCGAAATCCATCCCTTTTAGCACGGTGCATGAACATAGGTATTGTCATTAGACAGATCAATCCCGGAGGCACGTTATACGCAAAATAAAAGAATGACAGTTGTATAATGATGTCACCTAAGTAGTTCGGATGCCTGACGAATCCCCAAAATCCAGAAATAATTATTTTTTTTCCTTGCGCAGTGGGTATTGCTTCTAGATCTAAAATACGGGAATAAATTGCAACTATTAAAAGTAATTCAATTATAACTTACGGACAACAGAGGGGCTATACGGGTTTTTCCTGAAAGAATCTTTTTGACGATTACTTCCAGAGTAAATAACATATCCAATGAGGAATTGTAAAAATGCAATTATCAATAACCATGGATTCAAGTGTACATTGTAGTCATAAACGTATTTAATCATGATGCCATACATACTAGGTAAGGAGAAGTACATAAAGCATGACAAATATCCAGTTCCTTCATATTGCATTTCAAATGTTGTTGACCACACTTTTTCAAGTACGAAGATTCCATCAAAGAAGTATATGTACCACATCAAAGCCAACGTTAGACAGGTAGGGTCAATATTTAAACTTTTGTAGTCGAATTGACCAAACGAGAGATTGGCTAGCGGTGATGTTAAGCTTAAGCTTTTAAGTACTATTATTGTTGTGGTTAAGGTCTGTAAATAAGATAAATAAGAGTAACAAAGAGTACTGTACAACATCTTAGGTTTATTATGATAAACAGAATGCATAGGGAATATTAGAACTTCATTGTTTTACTTCACTACACAAGAAGGGTTCATTCAATCACATAAATTTATTCAGATATTTTCTTGAGATTCAAGGAAAGCATCTTGATGGTGAATAGTGATCAGAACATACTCTATAATGTTTCTTACAAAACTCTAATTTACTGTGATGATTAGAATTATATATTTGAAAAATTATATTTCTGAATTAATTAACCAACTATTTGTCACAATAGCAAAGAGACAAGTCAAATTTCAACCCCCTGTCATCTCTCAAAAGGGAGATATTAGGGAGAGAACCTTTAACATCAAAATCGGTTTTCTTTGAAATTATAAGAAACATTGGAACGTGACAAAAATTGAATATTACCTACATATTAGTTCTGCATCATATGTATATATTTTTTTCATAATTTTTGTTCAATTCTGAAGGGCGCTAAAAATTTTTTTTTGGGGGTCGTTTTTGACAGTAACTCCTAGAGTGACACCCACCAAAAAATCAAGAATAATCATCTAATAATTACGTATTATGTACATATAAGAATTGTAAATAAAAATCGACTTGGCGGAACAGGGTTAAAAAAATAATAAATGACTTTGCGGTAGCGGCGTTAGTAGGGATAATTTTCAACTCGTAGTCGATCTCGACAGTACCGCGAGAGAGTTCAAAGCGACAGTACGTTGCACGCTGCACGCCAAATAAGTACGCGGAGATGGGACGCCCAAAGGGTGTAACGTTCCCTTCGAATGTGAATAAATATCTCGGGCATTTCCCTGGATTAGAATATAGAAGTCCGCATATTTATTGCACAATATGCAATAGCGGATTGCTAAGTCGCGATAGGTTTGAATGTAGAAAACATTGTAAAAGTGAACGTCATGTATTGAATTTAAGAAACAGTATTCCATACTGGCAATTTTTATATGATTTTATTTTTATGTTAAGTGTGTGCAACATCTCACAACATCTAGTATCTAATGAACACTTTCGTCTTTTTTGGGCTAAGTACGTTCCCTCATGGAAGCTGCCAACATCTATGCAATTACGATACAATTTGCCACGTGTGCAAGGTACAGTAAAGGAATGTATAAAAGACGAGTTGAGAAATAAGAAAATCTGGGAATGAAACAGCTGATGCTCAGAAACACAGCGTCATTCATGTTGTAGCGCGTCCTTTAAAACGTGATGGTCCACCAGCTTTATTGTTGTTATCCAGTAAAAGGATTCAGAAAACTAATGCAGAAACCGTTGTCAAGATAATAAAAGCCGTAACAATGCTGAGAGTTGCTAGGATGTTGAAAATATGCTTTCCGATTCCGGTACCACCTTTTTAACAAATTCTATAGATAATTATTTGTATTTTTTTTACCACTTTGGGGATTAGTCTCAAAAACGACAACAAATATATTTTTTACCCCTCTTAGGATTGAGCAAAAATTATGAAAAAAATATATAATACAGAATTAACATGTAGGTAAAATTACATTTTTGTTTCCTTCCAATATACATATATAATAATTTATAATTTATATAATTTTCCCCCTCATGTCTTCTTCTCGTATCTATACAAATAAATTCAATTTGTTATAATAATTAACTAAAATCACTATTACAGCTACATTGCTACATTTAAAATAATAAAAAACTTACCAACGTAATAAAAGCCATTCGCAGGAGGAAAATCTTGACGTTTATAATATCCAATATGACCGGATTGATTTGACGACCCATAAAGAAATTATAAACGATGCTGTTTGTATCCCCATTGGGATTCAAGGCACTCACAGGAACAAAATATGAGCGAATATATAAATAAATGGAGAATAAAATTCCATGTAACATCATCGCTAATCCCAGTGCAAAATATTTATCATAAATAAAATTTACTGCTTCGAATCCGGTAAATTCTAGGCCAAACAAGAGTACATGTATAAGTACCAGAGATATCCAACCATTTGCAATATAACTCGTTTTGCCATATTTACTCAGGTTTCCATGGATCTCCTTTCCACCAAACGGCAATGCCGTTAATAATAGTAACAAGATTACATAAGCTGTAACGCTAAAAAATGCTGTTATGTCAAGCCATGAAAATACTTTGGTGTATTGATTGATATTCGGTAATCGATATGAACATTGTTCGTTATTACAAATTAAATGCATTGTAACAGCGGATATCGGCAACGATATAATAAGAGATGTTGCTCCGAACCATCCTCCGAATTCCGTAACAAACACCGTCTTATAAGATCTTGATTCTATTAAATCAATAGGTTTATTTTGCACCGGTAAGTCATCTTCATCTGAAAACTCTGTTAAATTCTTTTCTTGCGTAAATAAATCATTTTTTAAATGTACGATACGTTCTGTATCGTTAAGGTTTGATAACATACTTGATCGCTTAAACACGTAAGATTCTTGCGACACTTTGACTTCCATATCTTTTACAGGTGTAGGGCCTCCTGTGAACTTACTAATACGACTTCTCGCAACAGGTCGTAACAGTTTAAAATTGGAATCGTAGTCTGTACCGTTATCAATTGACGGTATGCTAGCATGCGTGTTTGTTTGTACTTTAATGTTGCTTTCAATGCGTATTCTTGCTGGAGAAGTTCTACTTGGACTTTTTCGTCCTGGGCTTCGTCTCGAAGGACTTTTTCTCGCAGGACTCTTCCAAGAAGGACTTGTACTTTTCCGCGGTGAAGTTACATGTACTCGTTTAGATCTTCTTTGGGTTTCTGGTGCGCTTTCTTCTTGAAAAGGACTCTTATTTCTTGCAGGGCTTTTCTTTCTTGCTGGGAGTTTCTTTCTACCAGGACTTTTGTTTCTTGCTGGGCTCGTGCTTTTAGCAGTAGATCTGGGTTTTTCTTCTACTTCATAGTACGTTTTAATAATACGAGAGCGAGAGGATTCACGTCTAGGTCTCTTATTCTCTTCAGCTTTAATACTTTTCTTGTCATCTGATTTTATTCTAGTAGACATCTAAAACAAGGTTATATTTTGTTATTACCGAGAAGCTTAAAGGATTTCTTGTCACAATATAGATTTAAAAAATGATAAATTATTACCTTTGATGCAATTCAAGGAATTCTATAAATATGGTAAACCACCTCGGTCAATTATAAAAAAAGACGCTACACACGACGCCTAAAGGAAAACACGCCGAAATTGTTTCGAAATAAAGCAATCTGATTGGCTGTAAAATATTCAAGATAACAGTTTTTGTTTGATAAAGTTATTTCCTTGTAGTTTATTATTGCATTATGCAATTGAAACAGTTTTATAATTTTATCCCATTTAGTGTTCCTATACGGGATTGATTAAAAATAAATTTATTCTAAATTGTTTCTAATAAATTGAAAATTTGGTTGTTTGGGTTTTCTTTAGCTAGAAGCGGGAAATTTGAAACTATCTTTGAAAGACCTCTTCGAAGTGAAAAGTGATGAGTAGATAGCAATTAATACTACATTTAAATAATGATCTTATTGTTGAATTATACAAGACTAACAATAATTTGTTGTAGTGACTTTAATTTCAGATATGAATGTTAGGCCCTCTAGCAGTTGGTCGGCCATTTACCTCATTGTAGGTGGTATTATTTATTTTTAAAAATGAAAGAAAAAGGACTTAAACATGTTTATTTATTTTTCCTAGAGTATGCCACATAAAATATATAATTTATCAACAATGATATTTCCAATTTCTCTGTAAAGAATGCAGCTTACACCTTTAAATAATTGTAAGGAATTAAATACAAAAATTTGCATTCACAATGTTCCACACAATTGTTTAATGCAAGGAATAAAATATAGAAATTAATATTACTATAGAATGTATCAAATAGATTTTTTTCATAAAATATATGTGGTAGCAGCCATCTCATGGTATATTTAGTTATAGTATAGTTTATTTCAAATTATAAGAATATAACTTTGAACGGCTTAAATGCTGTTATTGCACCACCTGCGGTAATAACTACCTGGATACGCAAACAAACTGCTGAGGACCGTAATGACAAAATTTAAGTAAATTGAATGGAAATGGAACTATGATTTACGATATGCGTAACTACCTGCTTGTACATTTAAATCTCATTTAATATGTAAATTCTTTAATTACTTGTAACATCGAATTGCTTACTATGTAAATTTATACTGTTTGTAAAATATATATACATAAACATATAATTATCTTATAGGGTCGTAATTTATGGTCAATACGGCCCCTAGATTCAATATGCATTGCCAGGTTATTATCACAGAAGGTGCAATAAAAGTATTAAAGGTTTTGTAAGTCTACAATTATATTCTTATAATTTGAAATAAACTATACCATTAGAGTACCATCTACCGTAAATTTTCTCTCAATTGAAATTGTATTACAGGGAAATTTAGTCTTAAATTCCATAGATTTGTCAAATAAATGGATAGAGTCTAGAGTGAGAGGTCTTGACGGAAACAATAGAGAGAGCGCGGTATAAAGTGAAGGCAATGTCACAGTATATATCCATTTGGATCCGTTGAATGTATATCATTGTCGTTGTAATTTTGTTTAATATATAGTGGTTTTAGTTTTCGTACTTTTCAATTTTGTTCTGTATTTGTAGTAAATGCTTTTAAATAAATAAATATTTATATTTTAATTCGAAAATGGTTACTTCATGCTGTGCATATGGTTGTACGGAAAGATTTAAAAAAGGAAGTGGTATTAAATTTCACAAGTAAGTTATAAATTTTAATATCTAAATTTTATACTTGTTTGACTATATATATAGTAACGCGTCCACTTGCAGATTTCCAAAGGACGATACAATTAAAAAAAAATGGGTAATAGCTCTTAGAAGACAATCATTTATTCCCACTGACAGCAGTTTTATATGTAGCAAGCATTTCGTAGAGGCTGATTATTATATCAACCTCATGGACAATAAAACATTGAAGAAGGGCGCTGTGCCATCAGTATTTGTTTTTACGAAACAACATTCACAACGCAGGCCTCTTAAAAAGAAAGAACTCCAAGATGAAATTTCCTTTAGTTCTGACGTACCTGAGAGTGTAAATACAGATATGAAAAGTGAATCTTCATTAAAAAATAGAAATATACACTCCGAGAATTATTCTTCTCAACCTTCTACATCCTTCCAGTCTCAAAGAGGACTAAAACGTAAAAGGCAACCATGCTACTGCGGAGATTTCCAAGAAGAGGATTTAGAATGCCCAAAGCTGCGAAGAAAATATTGGACCATTTCTCAAAATACAATTATAGCACAGAGACGTACAATTAAATATTACGAAATGCAAAAACGTCGATTAAAAAAAAAACTTAACACATTGAATGGCTTAATTAATCAATTACGACAAACAGTACTATACAAATAGTACTATCAATGAAATTGAGAAAAGGGTCAGGCATGTACAAACAAAATTAATACATTTTAAGCACCAGTAAAATATAGTTAATTTATTAGTAGATTTAGAAACTTGTTGTATACGATTTACATATGTATTAGAGTGTTTTATGTTTAAAAATTCACTCGCAATCGTAAACATGAATTTAGAATAGATTTCTATCATGTAGATCCAACTAAAAATCGCAATTTAGGCTCATTGCATGCGATATTAAAAATTAATAGATAAGCTTTGCATTTGTATATATGTTTAGTATTATTATGTATTCGGCGTGTCACCGTCATGTAGAATGCTGACAAATAAAATTAAAACACTATTATTACTCAGTTTCCAGTAGTAATAGAAAATAAAATAAGAAAATCACAGAACATACATAGTCACTTTTTGAACGTTGCCTTTACTATATAGCTATCCTTTTCACACATTTTCCATCTCATGTCTCCGTCAATGCTCTGCATTGTGGGTTGTTGTCATGCCCTATCCATGTAATTTAATAGATCTATGTTAAATTCCTATCACAGTGCTACCACACACATTCCAATTTGTTTTAAAATACCATTTGACGTCTACGATTGTTAGGTTGACAGTAAAATGGCTGTGTTTCTAAGGTAATTTTATAAATTTGTTGCTATTTTATTTAATACATTTATTTGCAATGTACATTCTCTGTATATAATTTACTACTTTTACTGCCTACATTTTTGTCAACATTACCTGATTATTCTTCTAATGTTATGTAATATATTTTCAGAGCCTCAAGTAATACTTTGGTGAAGTATGCCGCCTCAAGGAATAACTTTATGTTACTGGCAAGACCGGTAACAATGAAAGTTGTCGAAGGCCCTAGAAAATCAACGGAAGACTATGATCAACATAATATGCGCATCGGTAGACCATTATCTCCACATTTAACCATATACAAACCACAGCTAACAACCTTCTTATCGATTTCTCACAGAGCAACAGGTAATTATTAAATTTCTATGAAATTTTCGTGAATCTTTTTATAATTATCAAATAGGTATGGTACTTGGGGGATATCTATCTATATTGGGGATAGGAGCATTTGTCTTACCTTTACCCATTGAACATTACCTCGATGGTCTTCACAATATTGGTTGGTTTTCGCATTTTTTCCTGAAGATGTGTATTGCAGCACCGATCTGTTATCATTATTCGAATGGAATTCGTCATTTAACCTGGGATATGGGAAAATTATTAACTATTAAGCAAGTGTACAGCAGTGGCTATTTTGTAATGGCTCTTACTGTGTTGTCTGCTTTAGTATTGTCTTTGTAAGTTCAGTATTTTCTACAGCATGTAAATATTTATTTTTTATTTTAAGAATAAAATATTGATCTTTTTTAGTGTATTATATAAAATATACTTTTATAGATATTTTTGGATATCAGAATAGAAGGTATCAACTATCTATATAATCATTAAAACGATTATGTTATTTAAAATGATTAAAGGTGTTTAAGTTTGCATTATTGTAATAAAGAAATCTATTTTTTTCTCTAATCAAAATAAAACGGATTTAGAATCACATCCACTAATCAACATAGGTATGAATGATCCAATAAATTATTAGGTAAATTCCAATTAGCTTTACAATTACTTTCTTTTCTACAAAACTCAATTTTTAGCGTACAAAGTTGTAGTCAATTGTAGTGTAGCTGTTAATATTTTATTTATCGGTTGTAGGGCATAACATTTAAACACATTCATTTAACTCGACTATAAAACTACAGACCACACGACAGATACATCATGTACGGGTGGCCAAATAAGAATGCCAGCGGCTATATCTTAGAAACTATACAGAGCGAGCTTTCGGGTAAAATCTTTTTTAAATAAAAATGGCCAAAAGAAAACACTGGAAATGATTTTGAAGTTCGTAAGATGACCAGAAGATGGCGCAACGGTCATGACTAAGTATAAAATTAAAGTTTTCATCGTGTTTTGTCTAATTAAGAGTTATCGAAAATATATGCATTTTATTCCCAATCCAATTCCCTTTCTTTCGCGTTGAACACATTTTGTCGTATCTTCTAGAGTATAAAGTAAAGTGGTGGGGGACGTCAATTGCTTTTTTAAATAAATGTTGGTTACTCCAGTTAGGCTTAACTGATTTTAATCATCTTAGCCTCGTTTAAAAGAACTTTATTTGATCTATCAAATGCAGTTTTGGTCTACTTCTTATGAATTATACCCTCACCACTAGAGGGCGCTATCTGACTTTATAACAAATAAAGCGGCTTTTCGCAAAAATGTTAAATAGAACGATATGTTTCTTTTCAGGCGGAAAAGTAAGGGATTAAAACGTCAAGACGTCGGTTAAAACCGCATCTCTAACCGGAGATATTAACGAAAAAATGTAAATATTTGTAACACCCGGTTTTGCCGACTGTCTACTATTTTTTTTTAATTTCTAAATATAACCATATTAGTAAAAATAAAAAAATATACGCTATTTCAAATATAATTATTTATTTTAATGCCTCATCAATAATGGGCAAATATGCGGTAACAGCCAGAGGCGTGGCGAGCGCATAAAAGTTTACACATAAAATAGAAGGTAAGAAATAAATTATAAAACGTGCTGAAACACTTACCGTTTTAAAAGTCTTCCGTGAAATCACAAACTGGGTAACATCTGTTAAATATTGGAATCATTAGATATGTTTCCACAGCTGTTTCAGTTAAGTGAATCCGACGTGCGGAATAAATGTTTTTTTAATGCCGAAAACGACCGTTCAACATCTAGCGATGTTATATTTGCATATTAAAAAAAAATCTTTGAAACAACTTATTGCATCTTCACACGCACCTTCACAAAATTGTCTTAATATAAGAAAATCGGGGTCTTTCTCTAAAACACTTTAAAATTTTCGTATTACACACCAATTTGTTTCGCCTTCTACAGTGCATAACTGTGCGTGAACATCATTCACAATTTGAACAGAATCCACTAGCGACATCGAAACATTTTGTAATTTTGGCCGATGCTCATTGTATGAATGATATGTATTTATTGCTCACATAATATTTATTGCACGACACCCGCCTTTTTCAATTCTTCTATTATAGAGAGATAATTTCATTATTGTGGCTAGTATTTCCAGCTTGCTGGGACGCCACTAGTAGTCGAAGGCGATTTACTAACTCGTTGGTGTCATTCCAATATACATACTGATAGGGTGCCTCCGATACGAACATGTGACACTGACCAGAGACTCGTTGAAGTCGCGATGAAGTATATGTGTGCGCTGCAATATGTCGCGATATGCGCTTTCGTCTTCCAACGTGTAGGCGTCGGGCTGTGTCTTAAAGATCAATTCATACAAACCCTTGGGACATTGACTATTAGTAGTTGGTAGTGAGTCGGTCAGCAACAGTTGGCAATAATTAGATCTAGAGTATGGGTCAATAACATTGATATACCTGTAATATATATGTCAGTTATGTTTGGTTGAATACAAGTTTAGTCATTACTCAGTACAGTGTTATTAATAAACCACCTATAAAACTGCCCTTGTTTACATGGTGCCGAAACCGACTAAGGAAAAGAAACTAAAAATAGCAAGGAAGTTAAATACGAGGGGGAAAAATGGCTAATCTAAAACCGCCGACTTATTTAGCAATAAATTCCGAGGGAAATATGGCTATATCGTGGAAGCAATGGATTCAACAATTCGAATGGTACGCCACAGCGACGGAATTAAGCAAGAAAAATGCGGAAGTACAGGTAGCAACATTTATGTCAGTAATAGGGCCTGATGCAATAGCAATTTTTAATACATTTTCATCAACCGAAGAGGAATTAAGTGACTTAAAAAAGTTAAAGAAGAAGTTTGAGGAATATTTCGTACCCAAATAAATGTGTCATACGAGAGGTACATATTAAATAAATTAATGCAAAAAGAAAACGAACCATTTGAGGAATTTTTGACAAGTGCAAGAAATTTATGCAAGAATTGTGAGTTTGGGGATCTAGTGGATAGTTTGCTTAGGGACAAAATAGTCATAGGGATAAATAGTGACAAACTCAGAGAAAGACTACTGGAAGAAGGAGATTTAACGTTAGAAAGAGCTGTAAATATATGCAAAGCTCACGAACAAGCCAGAAACACAATTAAGTAATATGAAAAATGGAGTACAAATAGACAGTGTAAAAAAGAAGAAACAGGAAAGTAGTCAACAAGCAGAATTATTCAAGTGCCAACGATGCAATTCAACACATGGTAAAAAAGCATGTCCAGCATTTCAAAAAACATGTAAAAAATGTGGCTTCAAGGGACACTTTGCAGTAGCCTGCAAATCAAAAAATAAAAGGAAAGTAAATGTAGTGGACACAGCTGGGACGACGATGAAGATAATGAGGATACTCTCCTGGTGTCGATGATAAATACAAAAGGCAAAGAAGGAACCAAATGGACAGAAGTAATTACACTTGGTGAAAACAAGAGAATCAAATTTAAATTAGACACAGGAGCCGAGTGTAATATCATCACAAAGCAAATAGCCGATGAAGCAGGTCTACGGATTACAAAATCAAAGACTTCGAAGTTAGAATCGTACACATTGCACCATCAAGAAGTATTAGGGGAAACTCATGCTATAATAAAGAGCAAAACAGGTGAGCAAATTAAAGTAAAATTCTTAGTTGTAGAGCCTAGTTGCTTTAGACCCATTCTGGGTGGTGAGAGTTGTGTAAAACTAGGGTTTATCAAAAGAGTTAACACAATTTCGAAAAATAGTGAAGATTTATTTGAAGGGATTGGTTGCCTAAAGAATTTCCAATATGATATAGATTTAATAGATAATCCACAGTTGTCAGTTGCACCAGCAAGAAGGATTCCTTATGCCATACGACAGCAAGTGAAAGAAGAACTAAATGACATGGAAAAGAACAAAATAATTAAGCCAGTAACAGAGGCTACTCCAGCAGTGTCACCAATGGTTGTAGTCAGAGCTAAAGGAAAAATAAGAATTTGCCTGGATCCATCTGAAATCAACAAGAACTTAAACGACGGCATTTTCCACTGATAACATTAGAAGAGATAGCTGCAAAATTAAATGGTTCTAAATGGTTCACCAAATTGGATTGCAGGAAAGGTTTTTGGCAAGTGAAGGTTACTCCTAGAACCTCCAAGTATTTAACATTTTCTACACCTTGGGGAAGATATAGCTGTTTGAGGTTACCTTTTGGGTTGGCATCAGCTCCGGAGGTATTCCAGCAAATAATGTGCCACTTACTAAGAAATATAAAGGGAGTGGAATGTGCGATGGATGACATCCTTATTCATGCAGATGACAAAGTAGAACTAAGAAAAATTACACAGCAAGTAATGGAAAAACTAGCAGAGGCGGGATTAACGCTAAATTCACAGAAATGCTTGTTCGAAAAACAAAAAATTAAGTTTTTGGGTCATTTATTAACGGACAAGGGAATCTTGCCGGATCCCGACAAGATAGAGGCAATCAACCGTTTAAGTATCCCGCAAAATAAGCAGGAATTACAGCGACTAATGGGATGTGCTAATTACTTGAATAAATTTATTCCGAACCTAGCGGAACTTACCGCACCATTAAGGTTACTACTACAAAAAAATAATGAATGGATGTGGGACCATGCACAGATGGAATCATTTACAAAATTAAAACAGGTTCTGCAAAATCCGCCAGTGCTGCGATATTATGACAATAAATTACCTCTTACATTGTCTGTAGATGCAAGCAGTAAAGCTGTTGGAGCTGTTATTCTACAGGCAAACCAACCAATTGCATATGCTGCAAAATCGTTGACAACTTCACAGTTGAATTATAGTCAACTGGAGAAAGAGGCCTTTGCTATGCTGTTTGGTTGTAAAAGGTTTCATGAGTACGTATGGGGTTGTACTAGTTAACAATAGAAACTGATCATAAGCCTCTAGAATCAATAGCAAAAAGACACTACACGAAGCGCCTGCACGCTTGCAAAGAATATTGTTTGAAGTCAAACCATACAACCCAAAAGTTAAGTACATCAAAGGAAAAGAGCTCTATATTGCAGATACACTGAGTAGAGATTGTGAATTAGAAGAAGAAGAAGATACTGATCCTATCTTTGAAGTGCATTTGGTGGTGCCAATGACAAAACAAAAAGAGAAGAATTAATAGATTTGACTGAATTGGATGAGGAATTATCACAAGTGAAAAGTTACATCTTAAAGGGTTGGCCAGCTGAAAGAGCTGAAGTGTCAGAAACTGCTAAAAAATACTGGACCTTTAGAGAACAGTTGATGTTCACAATGGTATTATTTGTAAAGGACATAGAATCGTTATTCCCTCTGCAATGTATAAATTGGTGTTGAAATCTCTTCACGAGGGTCATAAAAGCTATCAATCTACCTTAAGATTAGCAAGAGATTATGTTTACTGGCCAAATATCACGCAAGACATATTACAGTTTACATCTACATGCAAGGTATGCCAGAAAAGCGGAAAAGACAACCCTCATGAACCCATTATGATACATGATGTACCTAAAAGACCATGGTCAATTGTAGGAACTGATCTATTTGACTTTAATGGAGATCAATATTTAATAATAGCCGACAGTTATTCTGGATTTTATGACTTCGTACGACTTAGTTCGACTACGAGCACCGCTGTCATTGGGATACTGAAAAACTGGTTCAGCTTACATGGAATACCAGACACGCTACAGTCTGATAACGGACCACAGTTTTCATCAAGGCAGTTCAAAGAATTTGCCGCGAAATGGTCTTTCCAGCATCAAACATCTAGTCCATTACATGCGCGATCAAATGGGTTAGTTGAAAGGTACGTTCAGGAAGCGAAATTATTATTAAAAAGAACAACGATGGACAATTCAGACTTACAATTGGCTTTACTTATTACGAGAAATACACCGAGAGACGATCTAGGTTCTCCTGCACAGAGGTTAATGGGCAGAAGAACGAAATGTACAATACCCGTTCTAGAAGAGTCTCTCAAACCTGAAGTTATCCCTGATGTGTCTAAAAAACTAAGGATTACTAGAGAAGAATCGAAGAAATTTGCTGACAGAGGAAAGAAAGAATTACCAGCTTTTAAGTTAGGTCAAAATATCTTATACAGACAAAGTAATAGACAATGGAATCAAGGAAGAGTAGCAGGAGTAGAAGGAAACCGCTCATATATGATAGAATCAGATGGGAAACAACTTAGAAGAAACTCGTGGTTCATGAAGGATAAAAAGGTAACGGAACAACAAAAAGAAATTCAGCAAGAACCATCGCAACAAGTAACAGATATGCCCGTGACTGTTCAAGATAATCCACAAGTGCAAGAATTAGACGTCGATAAGAGAGGTAGTGAAGTGGTGAAGGGACTAACAACTCGTTCGGGTCGCGTAGTAACTGCTCCAAAAAGACTGGACTTATAATAATGTTTTTTATTAGAAAGAGGGAGATGTAAGGACATTGACTATTAGTAGTTGGTAGTGAGTCGGTCAGCAACAGTTGGCAATAATTAGATCTAGAGTATGGGTCAATAACATTGATATACCTGTAATATATATGTCAGTTATGTTTGGTTGAATACAAGTTTAGTCATTACTCAGTACAGTGTTATTAATAAACCACCTATAAAACTGCCCTTGTTTACAGTACCCTTGTATACTTTATCGTCGATTACAATATCACTTCCAGAAAAATCGAGGGTACTCTCACCCATTTTAGATAAATGTGTTTGAGCATCCAAAGTTGGACCGAAAATGGTGTCCAACGCTTTGCTGCTCGCGTCGTGGAGGAGATCGCGTATATAGGTTCTGGGTAGGACGTGAAATGAATAAAGGTAATCATGAAGTGGATTCACACGATGTATTGGAGAAGCTGACATTTGTTGTGGACTAAGAAATGATTGAGCTTGTGCAGACGGTTTGAGTTTCGCTGCCATTTCTAGTAAGGGTTCTTTAATGTTTCTCAGAGGTTCCTTGAAAGATCTAACTTCTTGTTTAATCGTTGAGCCCAGCTGTTTCAACGGTTCGGAAATAGGTTTAAACGCTTTCTGTAACAACTCAGCAGTAGCCGCCAGATCTAGCTTTAGTTGCATATGTTTCTTCCGTATCGCTCTACTAGCTTTTAAAATTTTCAATTTCTCTTCATCTTTGCCCGGCTTCTGACTAATTATTTTAATGGAACGGCAGGCCGCTATAGTATCCGTTGTGAACAGGTATCTGTTGTAAAGGGCTGTTGTGAACGGGTTCTGAACGGCTTTTGAACGGCTCTTGAATGGATATCCGTTGTGAACAAGTATCGGTCGCTTACTAAATGATTCCAACTGATATTGGGCTATTTATTGGTTCACAAAGCATTTACTCTTACATGAAATGAACACCATGAGTGTACGCTTGATGAAACGCTTGATCTTCTTAACCTTGACTAGAGGCATATATGGTAAAGTTCATATATCGACTCTTATTAGCATCTCTGTCTTTGTCTATCACCAAGAACCCATATTTATTTAAGATATGACTCAGATTCATGTCGTCTTGTTTAGAAAGGATTAAAAAGTTGATGTTATCACGAACTAGCTGCTTTGGAATGCGTGAGTAGGTCTGACATAAATAAAAGCTATCCATGGTTTTATGTCTGCCCATGCAAAAATAGAGTCTAATTTAATCTTGTTTATCACACACTACATCGTTAAATACAAAAACTGAATTTCCTTTTGTCTCCATAGGATGTACGACTTCTTCGCTTTCATTATACGCATAGCACTTTACATTCGACGACTTCATAGCTTTCTCAAGGAACTGATACTTTGGTTGGTATAAGGACATAGAGTACACATATAAGTTGTCGAATCTGAGTCCATTTTCATCAATCAATAACATGAGCATAACATTCGTCTTCCCACAGTTCGAAGGGCCACAAATAATACAATACCGTATCGGGTAGTAAATCTCCGTTTGCTGACGCTCATCCTCGATATCCAAGTTTAACACTTGCAAAATATATATCAATAATCGAGTAAGGGTAATTTCTTAAAATACCTTAGGCTTTAACTATTATAGGATTGTTGTTCGTTCGTTTGTAAAAAAGAATAATTGTTCTTGATATAAACACGGTTTGCGACTCAATTACTCAACTATAGTTTCCATTATTATTATAGGCAAGGCAAGTACAAAGATGGATATCGTGATACAATAACTTAAATATAGAAGACAGACCTCTGCAAAATAGAGCAAGAACCGGACGAAAACCAATTTTAAATGAAGATGTCCATAGAATACAGCCACACTGCGCCGAAAACCCATTTACCGTTACTACGGAAATAAAAGAGCAGCTACATTTACAGTGCACAACGCAAACCATTAGAAAATAGCCATTACACCGGAAAATGCAGCTGCTCGACTTCAATTCGCCCATATAAATATCAATCGGTGCTGGGATGGTGCAATATTTTCGGACGAGAAAGTTTTCTTCACGTCTGATGATTCCCCAAAATTGCTATGGTGACGGAACAGCACAAGGTACCAGGTCCAGATTATCCAGACAACTAGAAGAATTGGTAGAATCAGTTGCCGCTTCTGGGGATGGACGTCTGATCTCAGTTCTGGGGAAATTCTTAGGATAACGGGGCGATTAACGGGTGAAGAATACAGAGATATTTTGGAAGAGGTATTTCTGCCTTCCGTCCGTATAATCTCCCCAGAAGGCCCTATCCATCTTCTGCAAGACAATTCCTCAATCCACACATCAAAGATAGTGAGGAACTGGTTCGACAACAACCCCGAAGTTGTATTAATTCCTTGGCCAAGTAGGTCGCCGGATTTGAACCCGATCGAAAATTTATGGGCGTTGATGGTGAAAAACTTTCCGGACATGGAAAACGTTCGTACAGTGAGTAACCTAGAACATCATGTTTTTGATGTATGGGAGCTATTACATGGCAAAACTTATTGCGAAAACTTAGTGCGCTCAATGCCTAATCGTCTGCGAATGTGCATAGACAGCCTCTGGGTACTATAGCTAGTACCCAGCAGTGGTTACTATACTAAATATTAAATTGTGTAACATTAATTTCGTGATTTATAGTTACGAGTTGTTTTTTTTTTATTTATTTAGAATCCTTTTTTGTTTTCAATTTTTTTCTTTGTTATGGTTACATTATTTATTTAGTTATTGTTTTTCTTTTATATTTTATTTATTTACATGCAATGTTATTTATTGGGAATTTATGTTTTGGTTGTTATTTTAAGTGTCTACTTTATTTCTGTTTACAGTATTTATCTAGATGATTTTTTTTATATTCTATTTATTTACTATTTGCTCTTGCATACAATTTTATTTATTAAGAATTTCTGTTTTTTTTTTTGTTTTTTAAAATGTTTACTTTCCTTTGTAGAAGTGGTTTTTTATTTTATTTTTGTTATTTTATTTATTTGTTGTTTCTTTCTAAAAATAAAGTCTGACAACAATTGTAAATTTTGTTTTCATCCGCTAAAGTAGGTATTTAGTAACTTTATAATTAGCATAGTTAAATTTCCGCAAACTGCTACTCGGAGCTGTACCAGCACACCAAGTGGTTAAATAGAACACATGACACGTGTATATTTGCTGTACTGAAACAGCTCCTTCTCCCCTATCGAAAGCACCTTATGAGGTCTGCACAAAATTAAAATAAAATAGAAATTTCTCTTTGTTACGATATACATTATCAAGTGGTATATTCTACATTGAGAGCAACGATAACTAAAAACAAATTCAGGTAATCATATTAAATTGACTTTAACACATTCATTACTGTGAAAACAAGATGAAATGGACAAGTCTATTAGTAGATAAGCGCAAGTGGATGCGATTGAACTGAAACTGACTAAATTGAACTACGATAAGCAAAGAACCATACAAGTTTTCATTTCTATAATGTAATTTTTTAAAGAGATTATCATTCTTTTTATTAAACAAATTTTAACCGGATTAATACCATATAAGGTCCGCCGTATATTATTGTGTTCTGTTATAAATAATTAATTTTTACTTTTTATACTAAAATTAATTCTCATTTCTATAAAATCTTTCGGAATGCTTTCAACCAGATGCAAATTCCTCTAATATTTTAATCAATTATATATTGACATGTGCATCCTCTCACGTTAAGCATAAGTACTGTTCTAAAGAGAAGTAAGCACAGTTCCTATGTAGAATTATTAATTACACAGCATCTACGGATAATTATTTTTGCATCAGATTACGATAGGGTACGGACTTAATGAGAGTGTAATGTTACTTTTACTAAGAGGAAATTTGAAAATCTAACTGGGAATCGTAAAGTAAAACTCGAAGTGATGTAAACCATAAAATCTCCAGTAAATATATTATAGAAACCTACAAACAATAAATTGCCAAGTAAATCATATTTACATCTACCTGCTCTTCATACCTACGACACCAATTACACTCGGAGCCCGCGTGGAAGGTAATCTTGATAATCAGCGAGCGATGGGGGGAGACATTTATTTTTTTGCAGATAGTACATTATACGGATGAAATTTGTTCTTCTTTAATATTGATCTTTCACTGATCTGCATGTAGACCTTCTGAAACTGCTTGTAAAACTCTTTCTTCATTTTCTTTAGTAATTACTGTTTTCGAACGCAAATGAAATTTATATTTTACATTTCCTTCAACAATAAACGTTCCTTTTGAACATCCAAATGCTGATAATTGAGGATTTCTACGGTTGATGTATCTCGCACAATAAGAATATGAGAAAAGTAAATTAATCTTGAAATAAACACGGGGAAAAATAATTATTTGCAGTTACAGTAAGACATGAATAATTAATCTGTAATTCATCGCATACAGATAGTTGTCTCACCCGGTATACAGGGTGTTAAAAAAAACGAACACCTAAAAAAAGGGAAATATTTTGTCTATTTATAATTCTTATCTAAATAAACAAAAAAGTCTTAGCAAACCTAGGTCCTAAAACCAGCTGTTTCGGAGATACAAACAATATTGTTAGTGTATTAAGCGGTTAAATCATTAAATGCTCATTTAATAGGAAAACATATGTACAAAAATTAACAACTCAACAAGTGATGCCTAAAGTAAATGTTCGACGTGACCTTCTTTCATTTGCAAACATGCTTGACATCTTCGTACAAAAGAATCTCGCATTCTTTCGAAGATTCCTGGAGATTGGTGAATTACCTCACATGCGTTTTGTATTTGCCGTTGGAGATCCTTTATGTTATTTACATGGGTAACATGATCAAAAGTTTAGTTATGCATTGTGTTGAAAAAAATGAAAAATCGATTCTATCTCTGGAACGACTGATTTTAGGATATTGATTTTAGGTTTACTAAGACTTTTTTGTTTATCTTGATAAGAAATATAGGCGGGTAAAATACTCGAACACCTTTTTTTAATACCCTGTATATGTACTTTTTGAGTTAATAAGTAGTTTTTGGTATAGTACGTGGATACGGGTTGAAAATAGAAAATAAAACTAATGCACACAGTAATAAAGAATTTATATTTTCCTTATATTATCAACTAAGTACAATAAAACAATGCAATTACTCACTATACACTCCAAAAGAAATGATAGACAGACATTATTGTACTCCATTTTATTATTTCCTTTCCTTTCGAACCTAGGATAGGAGTTTTTTTGTGTCTTTTTTTCTTTGAACGGAGATAAAATCAATAACATGAGGTAGTCTTTTATTGGCAGTTAAATCTCTATTAAATACATATAAATTCGATTAGAAATTAGAGCATAAATTATTGTAGTATGTATGTATATTTAATTAAACGGACGACTCATCTATCACTGTTATCACGCGATTCGGAAAAACTTTCCATTTCGTATTGTTTTTCCCAATACCGTTAGTAGCCTCCTCACCGCTGTCAGAATTAGTGTTTTCTTCTAAGGAACCCTGATTCACCTTCGACGGTCTCGCTAAGGACCATCTTCTACCTTTTCTATCCAATATCACAGGCATTTCTGCTATTAAATTATTCTCGAATTCGCTGAGCATCAAGTAATTCTCTACTTTGTTACACGACGTAATACAATCGCCTATGTAATCTAAATCGTCGAGGAGGTTATCTGGAAGATCCATGTCTGCGATTCCCTCTTCCGAAATGCATGTTAGTTCCGGCTTGTCATTGGAACATATGATGTTCTCGATGAAGCCCACTTGCTGATTTGCCATCAAATCGGTTCCAAGGACTAACGCGGCTGCGGCTGCGCCAGCAGCGACGCCTGGTTCATGGTCGGGTTCTTGGGAGAAAGATAACTTCCGCCTTTGTGGACAGGTGTCGGAAACACATAAGTGTCTGGTGCCGTTTTCCCTGGTGTGTTTATGCCTGGAGATGTTTCGACGATGAAGATCTATGAGGAAAAGCGTAAGACTGCCAACCAAGACGCATGTTGAGCTGAAATAGTAGCCGGCTCTGTCACCGCATTTTTCGTTCATATATCCTGAAATATAATGCGTTTATTATAATCTGTTCAATGGATTTAAGGTGGTACATCTGAAGTACCTACAAGGGTAGCGTAGTTTTTACGAACTAGATGGCGCTATTTAGATTTTACATTGTTATTTGAGTAAAATTTGACATTTATTATCGTTGAAGCAGTGACAGCACAAAATCGAATCGCTTCGTTCAAATTTTGGTAACGAAGCACCATCAGAAGAGACTGTTTGCAGAATTTCGTCGTGTTCGTGCTTCCGTCAGTAATAAATTTCGCAAAGGTCGACCAAAAAATAGTAAATTGTGCTGTTTGTAAGAAGGGATACAGAATTGATTGCGTTGATATATCGAATTCTGAAGCACGTAAGATTCACTCCAACACTGGCTTGACTTGGTCCTGTGGATCGTGTGCCCAATTGGGTAACGATCTAAACAGCTTTAAAGCGGCATTTTGGCTCTGAAGGAGGAAGTTAGGGTTTTGAAAGAGTCTTTTACCAAAACTTCACCATCATCACTTCCATTGATAGAGACCGAAAAAATAATTCAAGAGGTAGCTGATCGAGATAAACGTAAAACGAACATAATTATTTATGGTTCCAAAGAGACAAATGCTAAAAATAACAACGAGCAGCTGAAGTTTGATATCGCTTTAATAAAAGAATTCTTTACTGCAGTACAGGTTGATGAAACTGAATTCAACGCTCAAAGATTAGGGAAACTTGATGAAACCTCCCTCCGTTGCCGTCCAATTAAAGTGCAATTGTCTTCTCCAACAGCAGTGTTAAAAATCCTGAGGAACTCGAAAAGATAAAGTCTATCACTAAATGGAGGGATATAAGCTTTTCACCTGATCGGACCAACATGCAACGCGAATTACATCGAACTATGAAGCAGACTCTGCAGGATCGTTTGAACGCGGGTGAAACCGACTTAAAGCTGAAATATATTCACGGTATTCCATCTATAGTGCGTTCGGAAAACTGAATAGTTCCAACAGCGCCCCAACTACACTGAGAATTTATTATCAAAACACACGTAGTCTTCGTTCTAAATCACATGCATTTTTCTCGAGTTGTTGTGAATTATTTTATGACATTATTGTTATATCCGAAACCTGGCTTGATGATTCGTTTAGTAATTCTGAATTTTTTCCAACATCCTATAATGTAATTAGATCTGACCGAAAATTTACACTTGTTAAAATGAACATTACCTTCGAAGTTATAGATACCACCGTACTCTCAGCTATAGCGCCATTGATAGACTTGCTTATTTGTAAATGTAATGTTAATTCCTCTGAATTCTTAATTGCGGCTAGATACATCCCCCCAGATGTAACTCAAGATGTTCTGGAGAATTTTATGGATGCACTTGAAATCTTTTTCTTGAATGAGTCAGTTTTATTTATCGGCGATTTCAATTTTCCCCGCTTCTACGATCATGTCAGCAATGGTATACCGAATTCAACAATTCCTTTTTTTCTCGACTTCTGTGGTGCAGTCAAGCTAAATCAATTTAATGATGTCCTAAATGTTGACCATCGACTTCTAGACTTAGTTTTATGTAATTTCCATTCTACTTTAGAAATCGCAAGAGATGAGCATCCTTTTGTACCAGAAGATCCATACCATCCTGCTCTGTGTATTAGTTTTGAAATTTTAAGTTCACCGAAGTGTACTAAATTTCCATCACATGGTAATTTGCGTTACAACTTTCGAAAAGCTAATTTTGATAAACTTTACGATCACCTTCTTAATTATGATTGGACTTTGTTAAACCGTTCCGATGTCAATTTCGCGATTGACCAGTTTTATTCCGTGCTGTACAAAATGTTTGATGAGTGTGTACCCAAGTATCCTGTCGATAACTCAGAATTTCCACCTTGGTTCTCTTTGGAAATTCGACGTAATCTGAAACTAAAAGACTACTATCGAAAAAAATTGAAAATAACGAAAGACTCTACTTTTCTTCATGAATTTAGAAGACTTCGCTCGTTAACAAAAACGCAAATATCACGTGCATATGAAGCTTATATTTCTCAAACGGAAGGTGCTATCAAAGTAGAACCAAAACGGCTATGGTCTTTTGTACGAAGTAGGAAGGGAACTACACGCATACCCGGTAGATTGGTGCTCGATGGAGTAGCCCTCGACGATCCTCAACAAATTGTTGACGCTTTTGCAACAGTATTTTCTCAAGTTTATACTTTGTCCAACGTTACCGACCCTCCGCCCAATCTTCCACAACTACAATCGTTTAGTTTGGTTCCGACAACAGAAGACGAATTGGTTAAAATTATGGCTGCCTTTCCAGATAGGGCCACCGCGGGCGATGACTTGGTGCCGAGCTTCTGTGTTAGGAATTTATGTAATGCCTTTGCGATACCTTTATGCCAGATTATTAATCTTGCCATCAGGACCTCCACTTTTCCGGATAGATGGAAACGTGCACGAATTGTACCTGTCTTCAAGAAGGGAGATTCTACTCAAATTCGAAATTATAGGCCCATCGCTATACTTAATAACTTTGCGAAGATTTTTGAACATATTATATATACTACGATTTACAGGAATACTCGCTCACATATCGCAACTTGCCAACACGGCTTTGTGAAGGGACGCTCGACAGTAACAAACCTGGACTGTTTCACACAATTTATAAGCGAAACTTTAGATGACTGCGGACAAGTTGACGTTATCTTTACCGACTTCTCACATGCATTTGATACTCTCAGTCATGAATACTTCTATATAAACTGGACTCGTTTGGTTTAGCTCCCAACTTCTCCTTGTTAATTAAATCTTACTTGGTAAAAAGAACTAACTATGTATTTTATAATGGATTTAATTCGTTTGAATTTGTATCTAGCAGCGGTATCTCACAAGGATCCAATCTTGGTCCATTGATGTTCATTCTATACATAAACGACTTCTTAACATCCTTATCTTGCCATGTCCTCGCTTATGCCGACGATGTTAAACTGTTTTGTAATATTAACTGCCAACAAGATGTCGAGAGTCTTCAGACGAGCATTAATATACTGACCGAGTGGTCAAAATCCAATACACTGACATTAAATTCTAGTAAATGTAATTTTATGTGCTTCACGAGAAAAACAAATCCATATATCTCCACTTATCAAATCAACGATATTTCCATCGACAAGATTACCAATCTTAAAGATCTAGGTGTCACTTTTGATCCAACTTTATCGTTTAACATACATATTGAACAAATTTGTTCATCTGCCTCTAAAATGATGGGTTTTCTTATGAGAACGTCCAAATACTTCAATGACGCACTAGTGCTAAAATCCCTTTATTTTGCATTTGTACTCTCGAAATTGGAGTATGCCTCTATTGTTTGGTATCCTTTCTATATGTCCCATCAAGCTCCAATTGAACGTGTTCAGCGTCGATTCCTCAAATTCTTGTCGTTCAAAGTTAATGGCGAATATCCGCCTTGGCATACTTCTTACAACACCCTTCTCGAATCGCATCAATTTCGTTCATTGTCATCCCGTCGTGATTACCATAGCGCCCGATTTTTACACAAATTATTAAATGATAGGATCGACTGTATGCAGCTGGTCTCCCACATAGGATTCAACGTACCTCGAATAGCATCTCGTTATGCTCCAACCTTTACTATGCCGACACCGAGGACCAATCTTCGTTTGCGGTCGCCAATCTATCACATGATCAGGAACGCTGAGAAGATATTTAGTGATATTTTCACCGGAGAGTTGGCGCCATGATACACGAAACAATAGTTATTTGTATAGTTATGTCATGTTTTTAAATCAATATGTATTGTGTTCACAATATGTATATTTGTCCTGTAATTGGGTTTACCTGTTGGACAATAAACATCATCATTATTATTAAAAAAAAATCGGTTATTATTTCAAGAGACATCAATGCTGTGTGCAACATGATTGAAGAGGATCGGCATGTGACTTACCGTGAGATCAAGGCATCCTTAGGCATATCGAAGACTGCAGTACATTCGATTTTGAATGAACATTTAGATGTGAACAACACAAGAAACTATGTAAGAACAAGGTAAGAAAAATCAAAAATGTTTGAAATAACCCTAGGCCTTAGGTAGAGATACATCCTGAGTACGCTACTGTTTGATCCCGGATGAAGCAATAAAAGGAGAGAAAAAGGAGGCCAAAGCAAATGAAATTGGATACTAGAAGATGAGAGGAATCGAGATATGTGAACTTTGTTATGCGGACGATATGGCGAAAGATCAAAGAACTCTCAATAATAACATACAGATCTACGAAAGAATTTTGAAAAAAATCAACATGAAAATCAGCAAAGAAAAGACAAAAAACCATGACAATAGGGAAGACACAACAACAAAATGTAATACAAATAGATGAAGGGGAGCTAGAACAAGTACGGAAATTTAAATGTCTAGGATCAATCAGAAGATGGAAGCTTGAACGAGGAAATAACAGAAAGAGAGAGAACAGGAGAGACAACACAATAGCATAAAAGATACGTTTCTGGAAAAGACATCAAGGTTTACATATTGAAAAAGTAATAACATCTGCATTAACATTCAGAGCAAAGACGTGGACAATGACGGAAAGAAACCGAGCAAGAATAACAGCAACACAGATGAGATTCTTAAAAAAAATTGAAAACAAAAACAAAATTAGGAATGCAATTATCAAGAGTAATCTGGAAGTGAAAGTCATCGAGGAAGCGCAAATGAGATGGGATGGTCACGTAAAGAGAATACAAGATAGTGGAATAGTTAGACAAGTTCCAGAAGTCAGAGTAAATAAGAAAACAAGAGGAAGACTTATAAGAGCATAGCTGGAGGATATAAGATTAGCAGTAGTAAAAAAGGAAGAAAACTGGAAGAATACACAGTAAACTACAGAGGACATGACGAAATATGGATATATTCGTTCGAGTCGGAAACTACGCACAATCAACTGTTGGGGAGTTCCCAAATGAATCGAATCCAACAAAAGTTCACGGAGCACATTCAAGAAAATGATTGCTTGTTTCTTTCGTTGTAGTGGGGATGTTGCCAGTATTGGTTTGGACGATCAAAGAACAGTTAATGCTGAATGGTATAGAACAATTTGTTCGCCAGGAGTCCTCGATGAAATCGGGAAATATAGTCGTATCATCTTTCACCACGATTATTTGAAGGAAAAAAGCATCGAATTAATGTCCCATATAAATAATGATAGCAAGGACTGTGGGGTAGTATGGCAAACAACATTAAGTATCGGCACACTCCGCAGCACACAATTTATTAATTAATTCGGAACAGCCGTTTCGAGGATTCTTGGGTCCTCATTATCAACTGGATTACCGATTGAATGTGAGAGAAAAATTCTAATTCTATCATGCTTGTTCATCTCTACTCTCGAGGACAAAATATATATATTTACAAGAAACTACTTTTGCCGCTTAAAGCTAAACATGCGAAATATTTAAGGAACGAGAAGGTTCCTTAAATATTTCCCCTTCCTTATTCCTTAAATATTCCCACAAAGTGGCCGGGATTAGTTTCTTAATTAATAGATTGGTGAAATTCCCTTTGAATAAAAGTAATACATTCAAAACCCTTCTTGGTAATCCAAAAGATAAATCGGACATGAAAGAAAGGTCGAGAATTTATAAAATTGCTTGTAATAAAGCCTCTAGGATCTGCTTCCTTCAGTTCAGTAAGTGCAAGAAGTGGCCTACCGAAATGTTGGTGTTGTGTGCGACTAATGGCAACACATTTACATAGGATGTGTTCTGCCGTCTCTAGATCTTCTTGGTATAGACGACAGATATGATCTTCAGCTTTTCCTAGTTTAAATAAGTGAACGATAGCGCTATTTTTGCTGTCTTTGGCGAGCCTGATATGAGTGCTTTCGCCTGTTTTTGTACTGGAACATTTTCCCAGTATGAGGCCTTTTGATTGTCCTCCCATGTCTTAATTCTTGTTTTACCTAAGTGGCTCTTTTGGAGACCACAGAAGGGGTTAGGACCAATGAGAGGCATGTTCGCTGTTTCTTTGGCCAAGTTATCTGCCTTTTCATTTCCTTGCATCCCTTGGTGGCTTGGGACCCACAGCAAGGTAATGTGGTTATTGCGTCCCAGTTGCCTTAGATTGTGTACACATTCGTGTATCAGAGCAGATTCGTATGTGTAGGCCTTAATGGCTTTTAGAACTGCCTGACTGTCGCTGTATATATTTATAGTTGCGCCTCGTATCCTTTTCTCGAGGTTCTTTATGACGCACAGGTTTAAAGCAAGCTTTGCTTGAAATATGATGGTGTGGGGTTCTGTAGGCATTTTTAGGTGGTAGTTAGGACCACTAATGCCTATACCTGTTCCAACACCTTCTATTCTCGAGTCGTCCGTGTACCATTCCAGGGCATTGAGTCTTACCGGATGCCCCCTTAGTATGGCTTTCAATGATCACCTTATAAGGCTAATCAAAATTGTATTGCATAGGGATCCTGCCCTTCGCAAAATACATCAGATAGTTTATGTTGGGATCTTCAAGGATTTTGAGGTGCCCCCTAAGATCCCCAGGCTGTAATCCCTTCGTTCTACTAAGAGTAAGGGCATTCAATATAGCCTGCTTCTGAATGTGGATGTGAAGGGCCGTTATTCCTAGCAGTACCTTTAGAGCCGCTATGGGACAAGTACGCATCACTCCTGTGATGTTGAGACATGCAAGTCTCTGAATATGTTGAAGCTGCTGTTTCACAGTCTTTTGAGTTGTTTTTGGCCACCAAGTCAGAGAGCCGTAGGTGATCATGGGTCTGATTATTGCCGTATAGGACCAAAAGGTCATTTGAGGTTTAAGACCCCAGTCCTTACCAAGCAACCTTCGGCATACTAGTGACGCCGTAATGGCTTTCTTCTGTAACTTGAAGATGTGGGAGTTCCATGTTAGTTTTTTGTCGAACGTAACCCCCAAGTATTTAACTTCATCTCTGAAGCTAATGGTTTTCCCTTCGATGGAGGGTGATTTAAGACAGACTTTTCGTCTCCTTGTAAAAGTAACCTTTCTAATCTTTTAGAGATTTATGAGCAGGTTATGATTTTGACATCACTTATAGGTGTCATTGAGAGCTCTTAGCATAACTTGCGGTATAATATTCTCATATTTTCCACGGATCATGATTATCAAGTCGTCAGCGTACCCTTGCACCTCATATCCGATTGAAGTTAAGTTCTGCAGGAGATCATCTACAACAAGACACTAGAGTAGAGGTGACAGGACCCCTCCTTGGGGGCAGCCTCTGTTAGCTCTAATTATTGTCGTTTCGGATCCCAGCGTTGCCCTTATTCGTCGACTTTGAAGCATGGCTTTAATTCATTTTGTAGACGACGGGTGAAAACCTTTTGCAGAAGTTGCGCTCTCAATGTTGTCGAATGAGGTGTTGTCAAAAGCACCCTCTACGTCCAAGAATGCACAGAGAGCTATTTCTTTTGCCATAAGTGACGCTTCCAATTTGCTTGTAATAAATTGGAGGGCCGTTATTGTTGATGTTGCCTTCTGATAGGCATGCTGGTTAGGATGAAGCGGGTTTGTTGCAAGTACTTCATTCCTTAAGTATTGGTCTAATACCTTTTCCATTCCTTTGAGCAGGAATGAGGAGAGACTAATGGGTCTGTACGCTTTAGGGTCTGCGGATGATCGCCTTCCTCCTTTAGGTATAAATACCACATTTACGTCTCCCTACAATAGTGGTATATAGCCGAAGCTATAGCTAGCTTTGTATAAGCTCGCAAGTATTGGAAGGAGAGCGTCTATACCCTTCTGCAAGAGCATAGGGAAGACGCCGTCTCTTCCATGTGATTTATAGAGTTTAAATGTCATTAACGCCCATCTTATTCTTATTGTTGTAAAGATTTTACTTGCTAGACTTCGTGCCTGCTTTGATGAACGACTTGAGTCCGTTTCGAGGCGGTAGTCTTTGCTAGTAGATGCAATGGGTGGAAAATGAGTACTTAGAATTACCTCTAATGGCTCTTTGGAATTTTCAGTAAAGCTGCCGCTAGCTTTCTGAAGGTGCCCGAGTTCATTAATATGTTCTCTGGCGAGGACTGTTTGTAGACGGACGGCTGTTGGCGTGCTGTTCATGCCATCGCAGAAGCTCCGCCAAGTTCTTCTCTTGTCTTTCCTTATTTCGGAATTATATTGAGTTAGGGCTTGTCTATACAGCTCCCATTGGTGATCGAGCTTTGAGTTTTTGGCTTTGTTAAACAGCCTTATAGTCTTAGCTCGCAGTAGTTCAAGCTCCCTGTTGCACTAAGGCACTTTGTGCCTATGTCCCTTTTATGCACTAGAGCAGCTTGCATCAAATGCTTTATGAATCAGAGAGTGCAGTTGAGCAGAAGCTATTTCTAAGCTTTCTATATTCTCTATTTCGGTGCAAATTTTATCTGCTTCCTGATGTATCTTGCATAAGAATTTTAATAGTAGAAGTTTGGTATGTTTCCGCCTGGATTTCAAACCTTATATGTCTATGATCTGACAGTCAGACCTCTGGGGAGACATGCCAGTTTATTATGTTTGAGCTAAGATGAAGAGTAGCTAATGTAACATCTAGCACCTCCCTTCTATTCTTAGTAACAAAAGTTCGTTCTTCACCTCTACTGATTATGTCAAAATTTGTTAAAGGCAAAAATTCATAGAGGTAGTCACCTCTCTTGTTTATATCTGAGCTGCCCCCTGCTACATGGTGGGCGTTCGCGTCGCAGCCAAGGATGAGGTTTTTGTTCCTCTGGTTGCAGTATTGGATGAGGTTCTTGAATCCGTTGAAGCTTGGTCGAATCTCCAGGGAAGTAGGCCGAGGCAATAATTACCTCTTGCAAATCCCCCGCCATCGGCACCACTACTTCTATTGGAACTAGATCCCTAGACATAAATTGGGGCAAAGATAGACATCTGAGAGAAGATTTAGCGAGCACTGCTGCTCGAGCAGAGTGTGTCCCTCTGCAGTATGTCACGTGCTACATTGACAAAAGACTCTTTCGTCTTGTCCCGTACATCTTGCACGTTTTAGATTTAGAATGTACAGACGGAAGAAACACTACTTTGACGAGAGGAAAGGTACCGTTGTCTTGCTCTATTTTTTTATGAGGATGGAGCAGCTACATGTTAGGCAATAACAAAGTACCTTCTCGCTCCGTATATAGTTCGCATGTTTAGTTTTCAAGCGGCAAAAGTAGTTTCTTGTAAATATTTTTTTCCTCGAGAGTAGGGATAAACAAGCATGATAGAATTAGAATTTTTTCTCACATTCATTCGATAATTCGGTTGTTAATGAGGACCTCAAAATGGCTGTTCCGAATTAATTAATAATTTGTTCACCTGATTTATTGCCTAACTACTTCCTTTTGTCCCCGAATGTCAAACAAACGATGCGTAAACGGCGACTTTTATCACCTCAAGAAGCTGTTGAAGCCTTCAAAAACTATGTTTTGGAGATACCAAAGTGGAAAAAATGAGTTGGATTCACGTTCAGACACATTAGAAGTTGGAAGGTCCTCTTTTCACAGCAGGAACTGCTTTATTTTCTATTTGTATTTATTGAAAGCATATATCAGACATCATCCAGTTCTAAATACAGAAGATATAATTAATCAACAATACAAATCCACTCCCACGGCGTAAACACTTAGAATATATTACCATAATCTAACGAACAAATTGATTACGTAAGAATGCGGCATACAATTCAACTAACGGCATCTAATTTGTATAAATCAACATGTTATTCACCGTAAATTATCCACATTAACATATAATATCGCCGGGGAGTTCTTCAAGTTGAAGCCATTGACCATAAATATAGATTCCGCCTGTTCAATTAACCAACACACCATTTACGAGGCATGTAGTACAGAATTTATTACCGTATTGAATGTTGGTTAACTCCTCAGTTAAAAGTGCATATAAATATCGCAATGGTATTGAATGTTTAACTTTGCAATATCAACATTATGTTTTCTTACTCACTTTTTTTTACTTTTGAAGCAATAATTTTAATAAATTGTTATAACCTATGGCATTCAACAAGCAAAGTTCTATTCATACTTAATAAGTACAGCATAATAAAATTGGATGTGGAGTCTACTTTATTAAAACAACTAAATATAATTACCTGAAAATGGCACACCTATGACAATTGGAATTGCCTGGGAACACTGAACAAATCCCCAAGTTCGTGCAAAGTTTCGAGCTCTGACTCTTTCGTATGTATACATCTTTAAAGAGTAATGATAGCCACCACAAAATATTCCTGTAATGAAAACAAATTGTTAGACTTTATTAGAATTCGAGTAACTTGAATAATATCTACTACGTGTGTCAAAAAGTATACATCATATGGGATTTTTTTTTTCTTGTAAGGGGCTTTTATAAAACTGTAGTAATGCAGAAAGTTTGAGCACCTTTTGAAACCTACTTCACACCCATTAAACGCACATTAAACCGTATACAGGATGAGTATTTGAAATTGAAAGAGGCTCAAAAGTAAAGTACTCTTATTCTTATGGATAAACCTTGGAATTCAAATAACCCCACAGGAGAAAATTCAGTGGAGTCAGGTCCGGGGATCGAGCAGGCCATGGATAGTTAGTAAAACGTCCAATTTACTTACCGTCGAACGTTTGCTTCAAGAAATTTCGTACTTGTAAGGTACTTCGTCTTGTCGGAATCATAATATCCGTCGTACGTTTAAAGGCATTTCATCTAATATGTCACCAAGTTAATTCTGTAAGAACTGGAGGTATTTCTGTGAGTTGAGGTTGTCGCCAAAGGAAAATGGGCCAATTATTTTATTATTCAAAAAACCACATCAGAAATTAGTTTTAAATGAATATTGGTCCTTACATTCTATAATGAAATTAGGGTTTTCTTGGGCCCACCACCTGAGAACATACGGTGCCGTTTGATGAAAAAGTGGCTTCGTCTGACCATAAAGTTTGATTTAGAAACATTCTCGCTCACCTTCAAACCATGCATAAAAGTCAAATCAGGGTACAAAACCCTTTAGAGTGCTTATAAGTCTAAGTTTATATGGGCCAAAATGATTTTTTTTGTATCCGACTGCAGCTTCTAACTGATATAGTTCTTCTGTCAGACATTTTTCGTAAAGATGTTTTGCCATTTTCAGTAACATCCAATAAAACAATTAAAATCGTACCTTCACCAGTTACTCATTTATCGTGAGGTTTTTTGAACCTATTTTTAACAGAACCGGTGTCCTTAAATTTTCGCCAAATTCTTGTTACAGTCATATGACTGATTAGGGTCATATCACAATGTCTTTCGTTAACTGTGTTTCGTTGATTCATCACAAAGCAATATAATTTATGTTTTGGTTTGCAAAGAAAGCATCTTAAGTACACAAAATTAAGCACACAAAACACACAAATCAGTATAAATAGTACAGTCACTGTCCAGAATTGAAGCATTTGTTTCCAAAGCTTGCTTTACTAATTTCATAGCTGTCTGTTATTTGCAAACAAATCCTTTACCGAAAAAAGGTTATAATTTGAAATATTACTTATCTTAAAGCGTAATTTCTAGAATAGTTTCCATACATATTCTAATTCATCGAACAGATGAACAAAATGCACCAAAAATACGTGAATTTTTCACGCAAATTTCAGTAATTTTTGATAACAACTCAAAACATCTAAGGAGTGCCACTAATTCTCGTTTTTTATTAGTTAGATCAATTACGAATACTTTAAACAAATTAGATGTTGCAAATGTGGAGTGCATAAAGGATGATTCAGAAAAAAAGTCAAAATTTTATTTTTGAGATAGAAGCCTGTGATTTCATATTTTGAGCATAGCTGTTAATTCTGAACAACTTTTCTTCGTCACATTTTCCTCTATTTTGAAAAATGAGGGTACTTTACTCTTGAGCCTCTTTCAATTTTAAATGCCTACTCTGTATACGGTTTAATGTGCGTTTAATGGGTGTCAAGTTGGTTTTAAAAGGTGCTCAAACTATCTGCATTACTACAATTTTATAACTGTCCATAACAAAAAAATCCCATATAGTGCATACTCTTTAACACTCGTAGTATTCTCAACTGTAGTTGTAACTCGGATTTTGCTGAAGCACCATCAGAAGAGACTGTTTTGTGTTTCTGTTTCCCGTCAGAAAAGCGTAAATCAATTTTATGACGTCACGGGTGCTTTGGGGGTGATTTGAGTTAAAAAAGATTTTGATTTAATTTTTATTGTAAGCTAATTCTTTATTTTTAAATAAATCTGCTGATACTCACCATAAATCCAAGCAAACATGACATACGCGTGATAATTTCCGCTAACTACAGTGAACGCGAGAATGGATAAACCACACATGAACACTGCTGTTTGGCACAAATATTGCCTGGCGATTCTACATTCAGTCGAATTATGCAAGACAAGCGTACTGAAGACGACACATCCTAACGTCCAGGCGAGTCCCAAGTACATTTGAAGAAAGACGGTCGAATCTCCAAGCCCTTCGACTTCGGCTTGATACGCCAAATAGAACAAAGGCGTGTTGATTCCAAACGCGCTGATTCCGGTCGAAATCAGTAGTATGCGAACAGTCTTACTCTTCAGAGTGCTAAAGTCAAAGAACGGAATCTTGTCTTCGATTTTGTTCTTGTCCTTGATCTTCCGTTTTTGATTCTTGATGTGAAGTATGGCACGTCGTTGGGGATGGTAGAGGGATGCAGAACGGTAAAATGTTCCGAGTATAAATGTAATGGACACCGCCCCTGTAACCACTTGTAGTCCTAATCGCCATCCTAAAGTTCTGAAACAATAAGTATTCATACAGTGCGGTCCTAAAGTGTCCCCCCATGCTAACATTTGAACGACAGAAGCTGGCGTTTTTAGAAAAAATATGTCGGTTTCTATTTTTTGTGAACCAACTTTTGTCGTTATCAGCATTTCAATTGTATTTCTGGTTCACTGCAAGTGATGTCAACTTTCTTTTTTTTTAATAGTACATCCTGTATATTTTCACGTTTCTGGAAAAGTAATAGAAAGACGAATCCAATGATACCACATATGTTATCCTGTAGCTTAAGAAATATGATGATATGCGCAATACAGGTTTTGGTAACCTGTTTTTGTTCTTACGCAAAGTTGACTACGAAAGAGAGCCAAATTGTTCCTTGTGACGCCAGACTGATCTAAAGACCTTGTTGCTAAGCAAAGTAATCATAACAATTGCCAAACTGTCAAATCTCAATTCCAAAAGCGTAAATTAGTCTTGTTATTTATTGTTATTATAACCTGCATTTGTCATATTTTCGTCCTTTGTGCTCGTTATTATTTTGTCATTTTAACTTGTTTTATTAATTGTTGTTTCTCCTTTCCTTTATCGAACTTTGTTGCAATTAATTAATTGTGGTAGGTTTGTTTAAAATTGTTAGTTTTTGACAGGCAATGTGCTTAAGTTTCAGTTTTTTATGTTGTTAATTTTACAATGGCCTCCGAAGCCTTACCGAAGCAAAGTGGAACATAATGAACACTGCCCTTATACAGCTGGAAATACTTAAACTTTGCGCTAAGTAAGCATAGATAGTATAAAATTTACAGGGCAAAAGTTAGTTCACAGAAAATAGAAGTCCATCTATTTTTTCTAAAAACGCTAGCTTCTGTTAGCATGGGAGGGGGGGGCACTTTAGGACCGCACTGTGTACATTTATTAATTTAAAATTTGCAATGTGAACAAGGCTAAAAAATGATCCTTTGCTGGCACAGTAAATAAGTTTATGTGACTTTCTGAATTTGTTCTACGACGGTGCAAAAGCAGTTTATAAAATGTTCGAGAAATATTTGATGTACTGGGACAAGGCGGATCGTAACAAACATGTAAATACCGAACAATACAGAAATAGAAAAAAGGGCGTGCCAACGAGAACTGCCTTTATTTTCGATTTACTTGTGAAGATGATACCTATAATTTATCACTTCGCTTACTCGAAAAAGAACCGTTTCAGAACTTTTGGTATAAGCACAACGCCGAGTTTAAGTTGTCAACTACGAAAATGGCATGTAAGCATGTTTTATTTGTACGCGGAGACGTGGAAATGAAAACCAAATCTACATTAAAAAATCAGTTGCTTTGGTTCTCTGTTGACGAGACAAGATTGTAAAAGAAATTCTATTCTAAATGTTATAGTACGTATACTGGACCTCATAAACCGACACTTCAAGTGCTATTAGCTAGCAAAAGACAGGAAAAGTGTATTGGTGCAGCAATTGTGAGGGTGATACTTGGTACGTTAGAAAACTTTCAAGTCTCACCACGTCAAGTGTTGATGTTTATGAGCGATGGTGCCGCGACAATGTGTTTGGCAGGCCGTTCTCTTCTTGAATACGGTTGCATCTTGTGGCAAAAACTATTCGACAATGTTTACCCGAGGTAGATGCATTAACAGCAAGTTCAAAAAAGTGTATCTCAAATCTCCAAAATATCTTCGACCATTTCACGCACAGTGTCCTGGTATTCGTGAACAATCACAACCGATTCCTACACGTTTGGGAATATGATTGCAGATAGCTCTTTATTATGCGGAATAATTCAAACAAGTAAAAGCTGTTATTCTACAATTCAATCATACCGAAGCTGCAGCTATTAAGGAGAGCCAGACAAAATTTCAAGATATTTCCGTTTCGTAACAATTATAAAGGATTATATGACGCCATAGAACAATTACAAAATAGACCGTTGTCGTTAGTGGAGTCACTGCAAATAGTGGACGAAGTGCATACACTGCTATGCACTATACATGACGCAAAATATAATCGCGTTTTAGAAAAGTTCGAGAGTGTGTTAAAGAAAGATTCCGATTTTATCACATTAAAGCAAAATTATGATGATGTATCGACTAATCCATTAACTGAATTCAAAGAGTGTTTTAATCACGCATGTATTACATCCGTAGATATCAAACGATGTTTTTCAAAATATAAACACATTTCTTCACCACGGCGAACATTGTTCAACGAGACAACTGTGGAAACATACCTAATGCTGTCAACTTTTTACGGCTCTTATCCAGTGGGTGATAGTACTAATAATGGTGCTTCAACTTTTAATGTTCGGTAGTACCGATGCAGTTGATAACGCTGCTTAAGAGGGTGAGTGTTTCACAGCTTTTCAGATACTGTAATTCTTGATTGGTTCTATTATTATCGTTTTTATTACTTATTCTTTGGTATTCTACTTACTGAAGGAAGCGCACGCCTATGCCGCGCAGAGACATTACCGCGCTTTATAAATAAATAATAAGGTAACATGAAATGTCACCTTAACTCTCGGCTTCACATTCTTCTTTATCGACAATTCAACTGAATATAGCCAACAATGTTTACCGGCAATTATACAGGGCGAGTCATATTTTTCCATTTGTGAAATAACTCGTTTAATAATAGAAATAGTGGAAAATAGCATTAAAAAGAATTGAATGATAGTTATACGGTTACAAATCTGTTTGATCAGATGTTTCCAAGTTTCAACTGTTTTGGCGTGGCCATGACTCCTTATTTTTTTTCTTTTATTGCATGACACCTATTTTTTCACACCATTTGATAGAGAATTATTTTCTCTTTCTGACGGTCTAAACATTTCAACACTTGCTGTAATAAAAATGTACACAAAGTTTCCACCTCGGTAAGACGTGGACACGCTATGGAAATCGTAGATCTGTGGATTTTTTCAACAAATTAGTTTTAGAACTTGCCGTATTGCATTATCTAGGACTATTAAACTACAGTAAGGGAATGAAAATGTGGATCTCTTATTCTAATCTTCCTATTCTCGATAGCTGTTGGAATCTCTCTATAGACACATATAGCCCCATAAAAAATAGTCAAGTCGGGGAATCCTCTTCCTATCCATGTAGCGAACGTGTCATCTAAGAATTTCCTAACTATTCCTGCATTATGGGCTGGTGCATCATCATGTTGAAAAATTATTTCTCGTCGTAACTGCAGGAAATTTTGATAAACATCTCCAGTGTTTTAGTTTTTGCGATCATTTTGTAATGTTTTAGGTACATTGTCAGAATTCATAAGTAATAAATTATTAGTAATGTGGAAAGTAAGTAATATAAACATCACTCTGTAATAAACATTTTCATTTTCTTGCTGTATTTCTACTAATCACTCCAGATAATGGAATAGCCAAGTTTTAAAAGTGATTTGTTGGAAAGATCCACAGATCTAGGATGTTCATACCATGTCCACGGCTTACCGCGGGAGGAAATTTTGTTTGCATTAAAAAAATAATAAGGGGGCGTGACAACGCCAAAACAATTGAAGCTCGGAAACATCTGATCAAATTGTAGCCGTGTAATTATCATTCAATTCTTCTTAATACTATTTTCCTCTATCTCTAAAGGAATCGTACCAATATTTTCGCCACAACACTTGAAATACATGAATATTCTCCCCATACTTACCCTATAGTCGTTTTAATTATTATAGACATCACAGCAATTCCTAAACCACTACCAGATACGATGAATATCTCAACGAATTCCCTTCTCCTTTTGAAATATTGTGCCACCATTAACGTGGAACAATCTCTCGTAATACCTACACCAATACCAACGACGGTGCCGTAGCTGTAAAAATGAAGAAGTATTACATATAATAATAACATTTCATAGGCATTCAATTTACAAATAGTAGCTGTCGAAAAGAAATTGACGCAATGCAACTATATAAGTGAATGAGAATTTATTTTGTAGTAGTTAAATAGGTAGTATTTGCATTGTGATTCAGAATATACATAAGTATTTTGCATTATAATGAGTAAAGTATTTATGTGTAAAAGTATAAATGTCAGTGGGAAACTGTTAATTATGAGATTATTCAAGACTTTTGACTCGTAGTACTGTTGCAGACATTACGAAATGTGCAGTGCCTTTGCTCGAATTTAAACTAACTGTGTATTTTCGTGTATTTTTCTTTGTTTCTTTTTGCTGCAAAACGGAAGCCGATAGTGTGTATCTGGTATCTGTTGTATGTTGTACGTCTACTTACTTTCTGTGCGCATGCGTATAGTTCATGAACCCTACGCGATGATTGCGCATGTGTACAAATATTTCTCAATCTCTACAGACTTGTACACTTAAAATATCTCAGCAATCGATCAATATTAATTAACAATGAGTAAAAAAAGTTATGACGTGTTAATGAACGAGAATTAAGTTCGTAAAAACCTTTGTCACTCTCATTCAATAATTTCAACGATTCTGTAGCTCTAATAGAAACGTAAGCGATGAAAAACATAAGTTGGGAAATGATGTTAACGACTACTTTATAATTATCATGTTTCCTTTTTCGTTTATTTATGTTCATTGTGATCAAAAGGTCATACCTGAAAAACAGTTGATGGAATTGCGTGGCAAACGAAGTGAAGAGACATCCCAACGCAGTAATCAGTCCTCCCATGACGGCCGTGACCCTGGTCGATTTTCGGCGGCAAAACGCGATGGTGACCGGCGATATCAAGAGGGCCACTCCCGTTGATACAGCACCCAGCCATCCTGCAAAGGAAGGAAGCGAGAAAAAGAATGAATAGTCTGCAACTAGTAATTTCCTTTTTAATTCTTCCGTTACGCGCGTATAAGACGAAAAGAAACAGTTTGCTGTTGGAAAATTACGTGATCGACGACGCCACGAACGACGTAATTTATTCCTTGATCTTTTTAGCTTTCTTAAAGACGCGCAATGACTTACACGAAAGCGTGATGGATAGATGGGCTTTCAAATAGTGTAAAGTTGCCATATTACGTCAGTTATTTTTAGGATTTACTACTTGGCGTGTAATTGATAAAAACGATGCTTAATTGTTAATTAAAACGAAATGCTATTTAGTTTGTAATTATTGACATGAAATGATACCTTCACGATGATCTCTTGGCGGATATAACATAAGCTATATCATACATACAGTCCCTGGCCATCGAATTAGGACCACTTAAAAATATTATGATTTTGGGAACAATTTATAAAAATCGTTGGTAATGTTGGCAATATTACTATTTAATTACATAGAATATGCAAGTGAGTATAAATTGAACATATATTTACTAATACTTGCTTGATCCTCCTCTGTGTTTTATTATTTCCTCAATCCTTTTTGGCATACTGCCAATGCAGCTTTTTATGGTTTTTTTTTTAAATTTCGTCGCTATTATGCTATGCATCTTCAATATATTGTTGTAATTCTTCCTTTGTAATTGAGTTTCGTGTACTTATGATGTTTTTCAAGACATTTCACACATTTTCAATTGGGTTTATGTCTGGTAAATTGCCTGGCCAAGGTACTACACGCAGATTTTTAGATTCAAGGTATCGCATCACACTTTTTGCCTTATGACACCGTGCATTGTCTTGCATGAAAGTACATGGTCCTTGAATTGAATCCGATGAACCAATATTATATATATATATATATATATATATATATATATATATATATGTATATATATGTATATATATATATATATATTATATATGTACATATGTATATAAGTACATGTTGTAAAACTTTTTTATATTGTTTTTCTTCCATTGTTTCGTTAACGAAATATAGTGGTCCCGGCCCTTCTGTCGTAATACACGACCAAACTATTAGAGATGGTGGGTGTTTAATAGATTTGATCATATATGCTCCTTTATAACGCTCTGAAGGACGTCGACGAACAAATTGGCTTCTCTCCGTTAGCACTTCTAGCTGTTATTCGTCGCTATAAATAATCTAGGAAAAAGTAAAAAATTTAGAGAATCATAAGCGAACTATGAGGATGAATTTGACCAAAAATACAGATGATAAATGAAACTTACCTTTCCCCAATCTTCAACTGTATATTTTTTATATTCTTTAGTCTGTTGAACTCGTGTCACCTTCATTTTAGATGTTAGCCTTGGCTTCTTTGCTGGACGTCTGTATTTCAAGCCTGCTTCATGAGAACGTCTACAAACTGTTCGGCCTGATATTTGTATACCTTCTCCACTAAGAATTTTATGAACAGCTTTAGTGGATAAAGAATGATGTTCTGTAGCCACTTTTACTATACGACGATCATCTCTTACAATTGTTTTGCGTTTGCCGGCACAGTATGTTCCGCCACACTTGTACTAGGAATATTCTCCTTAGTTAATTTCGCGATTCTCAGAACGGTTTGATGTGATACACCTTCTTTTCGTGAAACTTCACGTTGAGAGAACTCTCCTGTGCCTAGAAGAGTAGAAATTCGTGCGTTTTTCTCTGTGGTTATATCCTATTGAAATTTTCAAAAGAGCCTGGAACAGAGGAAGAGTGCCAAAGGATTGGGAAATAGGTATCATTCTGCCAATATTTAAGAAAGGTGATAAAAGAGATTGTTCGAACTATAGAGAAATCACACTTCTAAGCATTGTTTCTAAAGCTTATGAATCTGTTTTAAACAACAAATTTACTAACCGTAGTAGAACAGAATCTGGCAGAACCACAAAGCGGCTTCAGAAAGGGTGGAAGTGTCCAGGACCATGTGTTCACAATAAAACAGCTTATAGAGAAAACAAGAAGAAAGAACACAGAAATATGTGCAGCATTTCTGGATCTCGAAAAGGCTTTTGACCAAGTGTCACAAAAGGAAGTATGGAGAAGTATGGAACAACGAAAATTAAGAAGAGCTATACAAAGTTTATACAATAAAAACAAATGCTATGTAAGGAAAGACAATTTAAAGTCGGACATATTCGAAATAAACGAGAGAGTAAAGAACAGGGAGGATCCTTGAGTCCTACACTGTTCATTCTAATCATGGATGATATTATAAAAGCCGTAGAAAAGAAGATACAGAAACTACAAGTAGGATACTACAGACTTGAACTAATAAGAGTGTCTGAATGTGCATTTGCGGACGATTTGGTTATACTGTCGGACAAGGAAAACGAACTACAAAGACAGTTTACAATTTGGGAGGAAGAATTGACAAAGCTAAAAATGAAAATAAATGCAAGTAAAACAAGTCATGAGTATCGGTGATGAAAATGGGAAATTAAACATAGAAATAAACAAACAAAAACTTGAACAAGTGGGGTAAATATATAAATAGAGGGGTATATGGAAGAAGAGGTGAACGAAAGAATAAGGAATGCATCACAAGTGTACCACAGCCTAAGTAAAGGGTTCATAAGCAAAAAGGAGGCCGACAAGAAAACGAAGATGGCCGTGTACAAAACAATTTTCAGACCAATATTAACATATGGAGGTGAGAGGTGGGTACTAACACAAACATTGAAAAGCAAAATCAACGCCATCGATATGAAATATTTACGAAAAGTTAAAGGAATCAGGAACAATACAGTAAGAGCAGAACTCCAAATAGAACCAATCAACAAAGTAATAGAAAGGAACCAACTTAAATGGCTTGGACACATATGCAGAATGAACGACAATACATAGGTGAAGAGAATTTGGGAAGCTAAAGTACAAAATAAATAAGGAAGAGGGAGATCAAGGAAAACGTGGAATGACGAGGTAGCGGCAACTCTCAACCAATGGACTATAACCTGGGATGAAGCAAAGAAGCTGGCCACGAATAAAAGAGAATGGACAAAATTTGTGTGTATTATATAAATGAAATCAAATGTATTATATACCTTACACCAAATGGTAGAAAGGTTGATTATAATATATATATATGTTGATAAGGTTGATTATAATATATATATATATACATATATATATATATATATATATATATATATATATATATATATTCGCGAAAATAGACGCACACAGATAAAATTAAAACTCTTTGAAATATAAGTTCTTCGGAAAATCAGTAAAAATACTGCTTTTATTTATATTCGCAATAATACTGACGAACTAATGAACGACACAATTCAAACTAAACATAATTATATTTAATAAATATTCTTATAAATGTAATACTTCTCAAGTGATCCTATTTCCACGGCCAAGGATGTAATTTTGACATTTCATTTCCCACCAAAAAAAGATTTGAGTTTGTATGCAGACAATCATTTTTAATCCAAATTGATGTTATTTCGGATTAAATGGGCAAACCCGCAAAGTTATAATGGTCCGCCCCTGACCTGTAACGCTTCTTCTTGCACATCTGCATCATTTACTCCATTACGCGTACCTTCACGTTCTCTTCCCATTCCCAGGTGGTAATTCCAAAAAGATGGTGTCTCTCATTTCCTTTTATTTTTCCGTGTATGGTGACACATTCGAATTGAGTTCGTGATAACACTTAAAAGCTCAAGACATCGCGCGACGAACCTTAAACATCGGCGAGCGCATAATTTATAATTAAGACGTTCGGGTCGTCCAGTCGAGACCATATTTAGTGTTGGTCACCTGGCTGTAAGTGCGCATCAAACGTCATATTTACTTCGCGTTTTATTTGGTTTATTATGGTTGATTTATGTGGTGAAAAAAACGAATCGAAAACACGTTAAAGGAGTTTTTGGCGATCAGTTCTTGAATGGAAGGAGAATTTATAGACTTTCCATTCAACGTTAATTAATTTAACGTTTACGATACTGGGCGACGATGATTTGTTACGTGACACGTTATATACGAGTCTCTTACGAATTTGTACAAATTAAAGGGGAATTTGCGTACTTCTGCTAGTTACTTTAACTTTATGCAGTTGTTGAATGGTTTAGAAAAGATTGCAATAAGATATTACGATATCCTATGCATCTACTGTTTCGTGAAAAAATAATGGACCAATACTTCTTCCTCGTGAAGCCGCTATCCAAACACCAACCTTTTAAGAATGTAATGGTTCCTGTATGATGACTAGAGTAACCAAAACTTGCCGACTCGCATAGGCGTCGGTATTACGGGTTAATATAAGAATACGAAAAATTCATAAATAAACTTACTTGCTAATTATTCAACAAAGTAGAGGCATCAGGATGTGAACTACTGTAAACTTGCATCATTTCATATGTTTCCACAGTTACTTCTTTAAACCTTGTGCGTCGACAAGAAAAAATATTCTTATACAAATTACTTAAAAGTTCACTATTCTGACACTTATTATAAACGGCCTCTAACGTATTAAAATCGGGATTTTTCCTTAAAACATCTGCCAACTTTTGACTAGCGCATAATCCTGGCGTATCATTTAATGTGTGTAATTTACTTTTTACACTCTCCACTATGTCTAATGATTCCTGCAATGACAATTCAGTACATTGTAGTTTTCTGATGGCATCTAGTAATACTGTATAATTGGTACATATTGTTGTTAAATCTTCTAAAAGTTGAGGAATTTGAAATTCTCTTTGACTTTCTCTAATTGCTTTGGATTCATTCCGATTAAATCGCATTATAACTGATTGAATTTGTTGAAAATGGATCAAATAGTAAGAAGCTGCTGTTAGCCAAGTACCCCATCGCGTTAAAATTGGTTCAGGAGGTTCTGGAATACCTGGACAAAATTTACGAAATTCTTTTAAACGTTTAGGAGATTTACAAAACACTGCTTTAGTACTTCCAATCATCCGATCAACGTTTCCGTAATGTTGTCGAACAACTTCACCAACTAAATGCAAAGCATGCAGCACGCAGGTTATATGTATTAAGTTAGGAAATATATGTTTTAAGGATCGCCCAACACTTAACATCGTTGCTGCACTATCTGTCACAATCATCACAACTTGATCTTGGGCAATTTGAAATTTTTTCAAAGCGTTCATTATCACTTTTTGAATATTTTCCGCGGTACATTGTTGAACACGTTTGCAAGCTAACAAATATCGAGATGTTGCGTTCTCGCTAGATAAAACGCGAGCTATTACATTCACAATACTGTTTTTCTTTATATCGGTCGTCTCATCCACGGTAATCCATATTTTTTTGGAACACAAATCACGTTTACACACATTTTCTAGCATCTCTTTCATTCGCGGCAAATGATTCTGTAATTGTGTTTGTGAGGGTAATGGGTACTTTGGAACGTATTGTCGCCAAAACGTTTTAAAAGCTGCTTTTCTCACCAACGACAACGGAAGATTACAAGAGGTAAACATAATTAATAAATGTATGAGGAATAGTGTATAAGGTATTTCAGTTCTTGCATTTTTCATATGCTTAATACCATTGACATGCCTCTGGCAATCAGTTCTGTCCAATGCAGCCAAACGAACACTGCATATTAAGCAAAAAACTGCACTACCGTCATATTTTAAATGAGGAAAAAGTGACACATACTTATGTACATTAGTAGCAAATCTATTACGAGGCATTGTTTTCTTAGGTATGTAAATATTAGTTCTATATGAAACGATACACTAATTATGTACTTGGTATAATACTACAACACACAAAAAACACCAGCTATATTTTCAAAAGCGACACGTAAGTACATAACCTTGACCGTTCGACTAATCTCTGCAACAGCTCAACCGGTGCTAAAACGAAATCTCTCTCAGCGCGGTTTAACATGATTTATATTCAAGATCGACACTACATGCCTGCTTCTCTACCGGTTTAGTTTATTTATGAATTTTTCGTATTCTTATATTAACCCGTAATACCGACGCCTATGCGAGTCCGCAAGTTTAGGTTACTCTAGTGATGACATAAGGGGTTTTCACTCGATCATATAGGCATAGTTTATTTGTTAATAAAACCATTAAGCTGGAACCAAGCTTCATGAGAAGAAAGATTTGAAAAGGATATTATCATCATTCATGTGAGTTTCAAGCCAATTGCAATATTGTACTCTCATTACGTGACCAATGAGTTCTTGCACAATACGAATTTTATATGAATATTTTTCGAGATATTTTCTAAGAATATGCTGAAAAGTATCATATGACAAATTACTTTCATGTGAAAGCTTTTTAAATGTCTTTTTAGACGAACGATCTATTCTTATTGATAAATATCAAAATTATGTACAGTAGATTTTTCCTATTTTTTCAAAATTTCTTATTTAATTCTTGTTTTATTGGCTGATACCATATCTCCGGTATAAGGGGGATCAGCTTTAGCGAATTCTTACCTCTCTAACCAATGAGTTTTTCAAATTAGTTTATTTCTGTTATACATTGTTCCTCAACCATAAAATGCAAATGAATGGTTTGCATTAACAATATTATTTTACAAATAAGGAAGCTATAAAGATAAATGGTTGGCATTTACCACTTTAAAATTGCCTCGAAAAGTACTCATAAAAGATATTTTTTTAATCTCAATTCACTAGCGAACACCAGTTAGATTCAAAGATCAAACGAATAATGATATTCTACATTTAGGGATGTTCCATTTAAAATGCTTTACTCCTGCTAAAACATGAAAAATCCATGCTCAGGATGAGGAAAACTGCTAGCATTTCGGTGTTTTAAATTTTCTGATAGGATTAGCGTTAATGGAGATTGCTTTCGGCTAAAATATAAGAAAGCACTTCATATATTTAACGTACTAGTTTTAACATTTGTATCTATAGGTATACAATGCACGTGAACGCTATTTAGGTCGTACGACTCGACTCAATGTAATTAATTTTCGTGAACAATCAAGAGCAGGAACGTTACCTAAAATTGATACCCAATATAACATTTAGTTAGCAATCAATCATCTGCTAATTGTTTTTCTGTTTAATGCTGTTGTTTCGCCGCTACGTACTGTGGTTTTTCGGACGTTTATTAATGACGCTTGAGAGGTGAATGAACAACGAATATGTTACCTACGAATATTGCGATATCAACGAGGTGGCTGGCTAACAAAATAAAATTTTAATTCGTGCTATTTTAAGCTATACGAGGGTCTTCTGAAAAGTTTCCAGCCTAACACAGAAACAATTATATTTCTGTGTCAAATTCAGTTTTATTACTCTACATAGTCTCCTTGTAAGTTTAGACACTTTTCCCATCGGTGCTTCCATCTCTTTAATCCGTTCAAGTAGTACCTGGCATCGTGTTCTGCAAAATCTCTATCGTTCGAGCGAAACTTTGAGCCTGGGAAGCAGAAAAACATGAGGCGCTAAATCTGGTGAATAGGGTACGTGGTTTATCAATTCCAATACCAATTCGTGAATGTGTGCCATGGCGACCACGGGAGTGTCTTCCTTTTTCCTCAAATGCGGCCGTTTTTCTGTAATTTCTGTCTCAGGCTTGTCAAGTAATGATGCGCAGAAAGTCGTTGCTATTGTTTTTCCTCTTACAAGATAGTTGATCAACACAACTCCATGGCTACCCTAAAAACAGTCGCCATCACCTTCCCGACCGATAGAACAGTTTTCGCCTTCTTCGGAACCGATTCATCCTTCGCAATTCACTGTTTCGGCTGTGCCTTAGCTTCAGGAGTGTACTGGTTTATCCAGGTTTCATTTATAGTTATTAATGGACGCCAAAACTTCGAATTATTTCGCTTAAACTGCTTCAGCATGGCCTTGGAAATGTTCATTCAAAGCATTCTTGTTCCTAAGTGAACAACTGCGGCACTCAACTCGCGGTTACCTTTTTCATGCCTAAATCTTTAGTCATTATATGACAAACATATTCTTTCGAGATGCCGACAGCTTTTGCTATCTCTCCAACCTCAATTCGACGGTCGGCTAACTTGTAACGGTTGAAATTTTATTTAGTGCAAAATTTAAATAAATTTGTAGTATTTTATTCGGGTTAAATCCAGATTTAACACTGGTTGCGCCATCTGTGTTCGATTGGCTTAAATTCGTATCAATACATTTTCCAAATTAATTTAATATTCTTATTTATCATTTATTTCTCATCTTTTGCGTCATTATTTATTATTATTTCTTTTTTTACAATAATTCTGGTTCATTATCGGTATTGGTAGAAGCTTGTTTAAAGTTATTGGAAATTGTGATTTTCAATGTGATATTTGGTTACTGCTGTGTGCAGGATTTGTGGCTTCAGCAATATTGTAATAGGTACAGCAGGATTTATTTGGATTTTACCCACCAAATCGTTCGAATAATTAATTTACGTCCATGCTTCTTTGCCTACTTCCATCTTAGGTATGTAACTTGTTCCCAAACCATATATATACATATGATTCTGGTTTGGTAAATCAAACATTTTTAAATTATATTAACGTTTTAGTTTTTTTTTTAACTATTTGGAATTGCGTTTATGTATATACAGTAAGAGCGAGCGTACTATGCTCACCCGATTTTACCCGAATTCAGCGCATCTAAACGTGTACTGTCATTTTGCTTGTCAAAATTACGTGAAGGCAAATTCAGCACCTTCTTCACAAGAATGCCGATTACGCAAGGTACTAATTTATTTATTTTTTGTCAAAATTAGGTGAACGCAAATTCAATTCTGCACCTTAATTGTTAGATACATCGCATCGGCTACTAACGTAGCAAGCCTCGACTTCGCTCCCGCATTTCCGAAAAATGCCGATTACGCTAGGTGAGCATAGCATGCTCGCTCGTACGGTATATATAAGAAGTTACAAGTTACATACCTAAGATGGAAGTAGGCAAAGAAGCATGAACGTAAATTAATTATTCGAACGATTAATTATTCGATCAATAATAGTTGTATCTAATTATGTACTTCTTATTGTAAAAAAACATTTGGGCCAAACATTTCTACTTAATTTAACGATATTTGAGTTTTTTATCCTTATTTAGTAAACTGGATTATTGTTTAATTACATAAACACATAAATTCATCCGTAAGCTGTAATTGAAGTATATATTTATACATATTCATTCATATCAGTATTAAATTCTTCGTAAATATATATACAAATACTTGGATTTAGTTAATTGTTTGTCTGCATGGTCGTGCGTATTTACCCCTACCACCTATATTTGTCATCCATTTTCCCGGTTTTAAACACTTGGGCGTTTTCTTTTTTTTTATAAAACCGTGATGGCGCCTCTTTATTTACAAATATTTTTTTGGAAATTTACTATCCCCTTCTCCCCACCCTAATCTCCGGTGGACTACTGGAACGCCCAAAAGGTCTTATAAGGTAGGTGGCAAACAAATTGATTTATCGGAAAGAGCGTCATAAAAATCCAATCTATGATGCAATTATTCGCCTTTACTCATTAGAACATTGCAAACCCCATTTGCTGAACTTTTCGAACGTTATCGGTAGTGGCTGCAGTTTTGTTGGTACGACCACGTTTAAATTCAGCTGCCCAAAATTTCACTGTGACAAATGATGGTGCAGACTCCCCGTAAACAGCGTCCATCTCGACTTTAATTTGGACAAGCGTATTCAAATTTCAAATATAAGAATTTAATGACGGCTCGATACTTGATTTTCTCCATTTTACAGAAACACTATCATCGAATGACACAAACGACTGTTAAACATCTGAGCGTCCAACATGGCTCCCCAGAGCCCTTATTGCTGCATATCGTAATATTTTTTTAAGTTAAACTATAATATGTAGTATCGTTGTAATCAATCTCTTATCTAAGATAAGAAACCTGATATCGTTTCCGTTGACACTGGAAATGTAATTTAATTGTCGATAACAATAAAAGTTAGTTTATAAAAAATTGACCTGTTTTTTTTCTTAAAACTCAAGTTTCTTGTCCTTCAAATGTTAATATGGAGTTAGTATCTTGTGAAAGGCAATAGATAAAGAGTTGGTTAAGTGGGACAAAATGTATGCAACGTCAAGGTCTACCTTTCTAAATAAAGGTTATTAAATTTTATTCTTTTTCGTTCAATATCTATAGAGAGAAAATTGAAAATCGAGAATGAGAATCTAAATGTTGTCATCTAGCTTATTTCTTATAAAACACGCTAAAATAGTATTTTGATATTATGAAGGTACATTTTTAAGTAGTTTTTAACATTCCGAATCTATGCCTTATGCAATAATTTAATAAATTAAGAAAACAATACATACATGGCGTCTTATGCCCTCAATCTCAAATTATGTCAATTATCTCAAAAACTAAGATAGATAGGCGTAGGGAATCTATAGAAGAAAGTTGTCATGAATTGGAGAGAGGTATCCATTGATGTAATTTATCTGGGTGAAGTACTTTACCGAAAGTAAATATTATAAACAGCACGAACATGTACCGATAAACATCAATCAGACATCCCATACAGCAACATCGCAAAATACCTTGAGATGAACCTTGACGTCTAACTGAGATGGAAAGAACATGTTAAAAAGAAAATAAGCAAACTAGAAATAAAATTCAAGAAAACGTATTGGCTAATAGGAAGAATACACAACAAAGTGCTGATGTACAAATAAGTTTTTAAGCTCATCTGGACCTATGGCATCCAACTATGGGGATACGCAAGTGAACACCACATTAATGACATTGAAATTTTCCAAAATAAAATTCTGAGAAGCATTATGGATGCCCCATGGTACTATCGGAATGACCATCTGCACAGAGACCTAGACATACCAACTGTCAGTGAAGAAGATTGCGACACGAGGAACGACTCCACGACCATGTGAGCTCTGACGTACTGCAGCTTCTGGACAACACCAACCTCGAGCGAAGCCAACGAAGGACCAAACCTTTCGAGCGCGTGTAGTGCAGAAAGCAGAGTAGGATGCTGTGCTCAAAAAGCGCCGTGAAAGTGAGTGTTATAATTTTAGGACCTAAAAGGCACCAATAGGGACACCTTAGTAGATAAGTACTTACTTTTAAGAAGTTAAAAACAAATTGTAGCTTGGTTGATATCGACCAGTAACAATTAGATTTGAATTAAAAAGAAAGGAAATAGTTATCAACAATTTATTTACGAGATCCCAATAATGAGCCCACTATCTGGAGCAACCTAGACAGGCTGTCCCAGATCGAGTGGGATTGCATGGGTAACTTTCTTATCATTGAAGAATGATATTCGGTCAAATGGGCAATATTTTGCAGTTTTGTGTGCTAATTTAAAATCTGTTGGAAAAAGTTAAAAATGTCGAACCCATCAGAAGTTATTTCAAAAAAATTAAAAATTGTAATTTTCTTGTTTGTCAAATATCTTCGCAAGTATAAGAAGTACGAAAAAAAGTTTTATATGAAAGTTACTGTTTTCGATAAGACCAATTTAAAATAAAATGTTGAACAAAAAAAAAAAAAAAAATGGCGGCTTTTGAGAAACTCGTATCAACTTTCTTAAGTTAAATGGACGCCATATCGGGTTTTTAGGTTACTATATAGAATCTTTTTTCTCTTTTCAGACAACGTATAATTGAATAAAGAATACCAGTAAAATTAATTATTTTTCCATTTTAATCAAGTAGGCTTACATGGACCCAAACAAAATTAGGTGAAATTTATTTTAGAACGACTTTGTATGTAATTCCTATGGTACTTAACGTAACATACAGGTGGCGGGGACAGATTTTAAATCAGCACATAAAACTGCAAAACATTGGCCATTCAACCAAATGTCCATCTTCAATAATAAGAAAGTTACCTCTGCAATCCCACTCGGTTTGGGACACTCCGTATATGTACAATAATACATAATAACCAACATATTATATACCTGCTGTTTGCGTGATAGGAGTACCGAACCTTTTAACGGTTTCCAGGTAGAAGAATCCGTAGGAGACGAGCAACCCGTGGCTGAGGATATGCACCAGTACTCCTACTACGAGCACTATCCATCCCCAACCACCTTCGGGATAATAGTGCTGCTTCAAGGTCAGCAGTTGTCGGAGATCGGCGACCAAGCGATCTGCTCGACTAACATGAGGTTCGTCGACTCCGGATCCCTATAGCGTTTACGTGTTACGACGTGTTAGTCCGTTATTACATGTATGTTATACATTATTATGCGGCGCCTGCAGCTCATTCATTCTCAAGGGTTTATTTAGCGGACTTTGTCCGACCTGATGTTACCTTCGACAACCGAATCCATTTTAACGTTTTGTGCGACTGTTGTTTACAACTTCGAGCGTAATACGGTAAAAGTGGGAAAGAATTTGGAGAATTAAATTAATAGTTTAGAATAGGGAACTATGAAATTTTATTTGACTTAGAAATTGTACGTAGTAATGGTTTGGAATGTAAGTAGATGGTTTTCAAGAAATGTTTATTCAAATTTCATTATCTTGAGTGTAAAGAATTTTTGAAAATCAGTAGAAGAAAAGAACTGGTTGTATATGTTAGGATAACAGGTTGAAGATGGAAAACAATACTAGGGACTGTAGCCGATCACAAAATAAAATATTCCTAAGCAACAATATTCTCGGCACACTCCGCACCACACAAATTATTAAATAACTCGGAGCAGCCGTTTTGAAGATAACGTGAGATTTCATCCTCAGTCCCGTACCAATTGATGTGAGATAACATATATTCAATCTAAAGAACCCGCTCTATCTCTACTCTTCACGAAAAATATAAAAATATATTCAAGTACCTACTTTTGCCCTTTAAAAATAAAAAGCAAGTTAAAATAAGGAGAATACCACTCTAATAAAAATCGAGTGAGACAACGGTATGTCCTTTCTATCCGTCAAATTTGTGTTCTTTCAGTCTCTATACCCCTGAACTAAAGACTAGACACATGCGGAATATACGAAAGGATCGACGTCTCTTGTTATAGCACATACCATAAATCAAATGACCTCTTTACAGTAATAACTCTAAAAGACAGAAAAAGTGTAAAGGTCCTTTCTCTTAATTGATTAGGTTTGCATTCTTATTCATGTAAATAGTCTCATTTCGTATCTCGTTCCGGTTTCTGCGCGCTCACACACGTAGCTGTCGCCGGTATGCACTAGATGCACCAATGTTATTCCCTGATCAAGCGGAGCACATAGGGCGGTTTCCGTGAACTCGAGAGGTTTGTTAACGTCACAAATGGCACAGTTGGGCTGCATGTGACACAGAGTTCTCTCATGTCCGGTTTATCTTTTGGATTGCCAAGAAGGTTTTTGAGTGTATTTCGCGAACTGGAACATACGTTCATCTCTCCTCCCTTAAAAACTTTACTGAAATCTTTCAATACACTGTGGAAGAGAAGTAGTGAAACTTCCCTTCCTTGATTTCGCCTATGAAACTATTTACATAAATAAGAATGCAAACCTAATCAATAAAGGAGAAGGTACCTTTACACTTTTCCGGTCTTTAGGGTAAAGAGGTCATTTGATTTATGGTATGTGCTATAACAAGAGACGTCGATCCTTTATATTTCGCACGTGTATAGTCTTTAGTTCAGGGGTATAGAGACGGAAAGAACACAAATTTGATGGTTAGAAAGAACATACCGTTGTCTCACTCGATTTTTATTAGGGTGGATGGCCACATGTCTTGCGTTTCATGGTGACAAGACCTTTTTCGCCTTTTTCCCCTTATTTTAACTTGCCTTTTATTCTTAAACGGCAAAAGTAGGTACTTGTATATATTTTTATATTTTTCTTGAAGAGTAGGGATAGAGCGGGTTCTGTAGATTTAATATATATTCTCTCACATCAATCGGTACGGGGCTGAGGTTGAAGACCCACGTTGTCTTCGAAACAGCTGTTCCGAGTTAATTAATAATTTGTGTGGTGCGGAGTGTGCCGAGAATGTTGTTGTTTGCCATACTACCCCACAGTCCTCGCTATCATTATTTAAAATATTCCTTTTTATGGCACTCTATAAGGTTTCGTATTTTTTATTTATGCTTCTTAAGAGTAGGTGGGAAGACGACCTTTGTTTGTTTTCAATTTAAATAATTGTAATATGTTTCCAATATTTTGCTGAAAATTTCTCCTACTTGTTGTCACTCCGATAAAGCATAAATAAAACATGCGAGAGTACCATAAAAGGTAGTCTTTTGCTTTGTGATCGACTGCACTCCCGAGTATAGTTTTTCATCTTCAACCTGTTGTCCTATTGAAAATATTTAAAGGTCAGATTGTAGTCAAGTGGTTTTAGAAGCACTAGTGATTGGCGTAACGTCATTCCATTTGAACCATTTAAAAATTCAATCTCATTAAGCAGCTTCTAAAAGAAAGAATCGAAATAAACGTGAGACGGACTATTTTATCAGGTAACCAAATAAGTTCGTGCAGTTTTTGATGGTAACATAAATATTTATTAAGAAATAATAATACACTATTGTCCATGACACCAATTTGTGTGTGCCGATATTGTAGAACTCTACGGATTTTGAGTCATTGGGACTCCATTTATTATATCAACTCGAGTTTGGAATTGCCTATGCCTTATGCAGTAGCAGAGACAAAGAAGGTAATAATTACTTGGCGAAATGTCAGGAGAATAGGGAGAGTGTGGTAGTATTTCCCGAGTTACTCTGCGGTATGAGGTGTGGCGTTGTCCCGCAAGAATAGCACTTTTTTTTCGATTGATCAAAGAAGGCGGTTTTTGGATGAATACTGCTTGCACTCGCTGAAGCTGTTCGCAATACAAGTTAGCAGTGATAGTTTGACCCGTTTCCAAAAACTCATAATGGACAATTCCGGCTGCTGTCCACCAAAGGTTCAAAGAAACTTTAGAAGTAGGTAGTATTGGATCAGTTGGCGACAACCAATAATACGAACGCTTAGAATTTGAATACAATATCCACTTTTTGACGCAAGTTAACAACCGATCAAGAAAAGGTTCATTATCCTTACCTGAAATATTTGCCGAGCAAATTATAAGATGGCTGAATTTGTTATCATCTGACAATTCATATGTACATATATAATCGTGTCCCTATATTACCCAAAGGGTGTAGGGATTCTGTTCCGTTCGTTTCCTTATAAAGATGTTCCACTTCTTTTTATTCCTGGCAAACGTCTTTGCTTCACTCCATGTCGTTCCTCTGCTTCGCAATATCTTTCCCAGTACACCGTCCCAAGTCTCTCTCGGCCTTCCTGGTGTCCTCTTGATTAGAACTCTAGCTTCCCATATTTTCTTCACTGGTGTTTCGCTACTCATCCCCTGTAGGTGTCCCCACCATCCTAGTTACCTTTCCTTTATAATTCTTTCGACGGATTTTATTTTCAAGTCTTCCCTGATTTTTTCATTTCTCATCTTGTCAATCCTTGTAATTTCTCTGACTCTCCTTAGATACCTCATTTCACTTGCCTGTAGCTTCTTCTTTTTTCGCTGTGTCAGTACCAAGGTCTCGCATCCGTAGGTTATATACTGGTCTATATATTGCTTTAAACACTCTCATTTCAGTTTGGCGTTATTTCCTTACTCTTCAGTAATCTTTTTCTCAGCGAGTAATATATTTTATTTGTTTTAGTTATTCTGTTGTTTAATTCTATTTCATGTTTTCCTGTTTCTTCTAGTGTAACACCAAGGTATTGGAATTCGATTACTTGCTCAATTCTCGTGGCGTCTACTTGTATGTGTATGTCTCGTTTTTGTTTTGTAACTGCCGTAATTTTTATCTTCTCTTTGTTCATCTTCATCCCATACCTCGTGACCGTTTCGTTCCATATTTCCAAATTGTACTGAAGGTCTTCTTTACTATTCGCTATTATCACTACATCATCTGCGAAAGTACACGCAGAGATATCTATTCTTTCCAGACTCCGATATCCTCTAGACGCCACCTTCGTTTCCTTCGTCGTCTCCTGGATAAGCGGGCTCAAGCCACTTCCTTGTCTTAGGCCTTCTCTTGTGGTAAATTTTTCCGATCTCATATTTTTGCTTATCACACAGCTGAAAGTTTCCGCATATACCCTTTTAATGACCCTAAGTAATTTACTTTCAATCTTCCTTTTCTTTAGGCATTCCCACAGTTTCGATCTAGGAACTCTGTCAAAAGCTTTTTCGATGTCTATAAAAGAAAAATATATACTTTTCCCTTTGTTTATTGTCTTACTAATAATTTCTTTTAAGGTGAATATATCGCCCTGTGTACCTCTACCTATTTGGAAGCCGCTCTGCTCGTCTGCTAAGGTTGGTTCAATCACACATCTCAATTTTCTTTGTAATACTTGTTAGTATATTTTCGCTACTGTACTTATTAGCGTAGTCCCTCTATAATTATTACACTCCTTATTGTCTTCCTTCTTAAATATTGGTACTATTTGCCCTATTTTCCAGTCATACGGTATTCTTTCCTCCCTCCAGGTTTGATTACAAATTTCTGTTAGGAGTTGTGTGCCGCTTTCCCCCATGTTTTTAATCATTTCAGTAGTTATCTTATCCTGTCCAGGTTCTCTTCCGCTCTTTAACTTTCTAATAATTTCCTTTATTTCCTCGTAAGTTATTCCTGCGTCTTCAGTTTCCTTATTGTCATTCATTTTCGTTTTCGTCCCCCCTGGGTTCTAGACGTCCACGTATTGGTGATTTCAAAAGCGTTTCGAAATATTCTTTCCAATGATCCATAATCCTTTTTTGTTTTGTAAATATTGGGCCTCTACTACTCTTGATAGTCATTGGCTTTGCATTTTGTTCGCTGTTAGCATTTTTAAGTACTCTATAAAAAAGCTTTTGATATCCTTTGCTATCTTGTTCCAATTTTTCTCCGAACTCCTTCCAAGATTTCTGTTTTGCTTCTATTATTAATTTTTTTGCTTTGTTCCTTTATTCCTTGTACTGTTTATAGGTTACAAGGTTTTTATTACTTAAATATGCTTTCCAAGCGTCCTCCTTCCGTTTAATTTGCCTTTTGATGGTTTCCGTCCACCACAAAGTTTGTTTCTTATATTTTATTTTCTTATACATACCACATTCTTTTGGGGTTGACTCGATGATACACTGTTTGAGGCTGTTCCATTTTTTTTCTATACCCATAGACTTTACCTTTCCATTCATTTTTCCTATTTTCTCGGTTACTGTATTTTCATATCTTTTAGCTATTAATAATTATCATGCTTCTTAACTTGTAGGACCTTATACTCCAGTGATCTTGCTTCTTTTGTATTCTCTGGTGGTTATTCCACTTTCTCAGTTCATCTTCTTTTATTTTTGTTGCTAATAGATAATGGTCACTGATTATTTCTCGACCCCTTTTAACTCTTACATCTAGAACTGATGGTCTGTTCGCTTTCTCTACTAAAATGTAATCTATTATCGATTTTTCTCCTCTACTTGGCTGTTCCCTTGTAAATTTATGTATCTGTTTGTCAGTATAAGATTGTTGTCCATGCAGAATTGTGTTAATCTTCTTCCGTTATTATTTATTAGCTCTTCTCCATGTTTGCCTACTATTGTCGCATAAGTCCCTCCCTTCTTCCCAACCCTGGCGTTGAAATCTCCAACGACATATATTTTTCCTCTTGCCGTTTCTATCGTTAAATTTAATTCTTTCCAGAATGATTCCTTTTGTTCCACTCTCGCATCTTCAGAAGGACCATAACCAGCTATAATTGTCTTTACATGGTGGTCGGATTTCAATTCTATTATTAATATCTTTTCATCTACTGCTTCCCATCTGTTCAGGTTATTTTTGATGTATCTATGTAAGGTACATCTCACCCCAGGAGCCGCTCTCATTTCTTCTTTAACTCCACTCCATATCAGTATGTGTTCGTTTGCCAATTCTAGGACTCTCGCTTCCTTTCTTCTTGGTTTCTGGTATCACTAATACATCCATACTTGCTTTCTCAAATTCTCCAGTTAGTTCAATTTCTTTACCTCTTAAGCCCCTAACGTTCCATGTCTCCGGCCTGAAAAGATTCTTATGTCTACCTTCCGTCTCCCGCCTTATTCCTTTTTTTGTTTTTGTTAACTTTTTGCATAAGTTTCCGTTCTTGCCGTTTTCCCTTTGCCGTTGCCCCGTTCGTTACCGTAATACTCCCCGTTCTCTAATTATTCATTTTTTTCCCTCATGCTCTAATTTTTCTCTGCTCTTGTACCACCGCCACACTTCACCATTTATTTCTGGTTTCCTATATCCGATTTTGACATTTCTTCCCTTTTGTTTTTCTTGATGGACTGTTGGTCTTATTTTTCTTTGCATGGTTAGTTCCGTTTTGGTCAGGTCATCATTGATAAATATACGATCTTCTTTGACTTCTTTTAACTTATATTTATTCCGCATTATACATTTTTATCCTCTCCAGTATTTAACTTTACTAAACTTGTTTTGTTGTTTAGTTTACGTACGTTCCTTAGGTCTACAGTCGATAGCCAAGCTAGCTTGGCTATCGAAACGTGCGTCCAGCACGAATTAAGTGTTATCGTAAGGGTATTTAGTGAACTGTTTCAGTGTTCCAGTGCCACAGATTTAGAGTACCCGTTTTCTGTTTCATATGCTTCAGTTTTCAATCTTGTTAGGATAACGTTGTTTTCTTTTTTATCTTTTTCCGTTACTTCTAAGGAAGCCCTCATTCGTCCTCGCGAATTTTTAATCTCTACGTTTTCTTCTTTTATCTTCTTGTTATCATCCTTTAATTGTTGATTTTCTACTCTAAATTCCTGTACCTCCTGTTTGTATTCCTTAATCTCATCCCTCATTTTCTTGATTTCTGATTTTATATCTTCCATCTTGATTTTTATTTCTCTCATCTCCCTCGGCAATATGTCTATTTTTATCATCGGGGCTTTTATATGTCTTAGTAGGCGTTCTAGCTGTCTTTTTACTTTGTAGAAAAACTTCTTCGTTATTCCTATTATTCCTTTTACGTTTGGTGCTGTCATCCGTTGTCACTGTCCATCATGTCGAATTCAGTTATCGACAGCTATCAATCTGGCAACCGTTATTCTCAATACTTTTCGACGGCCCTGTATACCCTGTTCATATCGCTTTGCGGATCGCGAAAAGAGACTCGACCACATCAACGGTTTTTTTGTTTTCTATTGAGATCTTTAATACCTATTTAATACTTACTTTTTTCACGCTTTATGTTCACTTATTTATATTCTAACACCGATTTTTAACTCTATATCGACTAGTATTACCTCGAATATTCGAGTACTACTTTGTACTGCTTCAAGACCAGCCAAGAACGACATAGGTACATACACTGACAATTCATAAGGGACCTATTTGTTTAACTTCCACGTCTTTCCTAGCTGCTAAAACTGCAAACGAATGCTTTCATCGCCTACATTGAAACTTTCTGCAATCTCTAAGCACGTTGCATTGGAATTTGCCTCCAAAACCTGTTGAATATCCTCGTCGCTAATGATCTTAGGTCTCCCAAAGCGTACTTCATCTCCCAAAGAAAACTTCTTGAACCATTCCTGTACTGTTCGATCACTTACAGCATTATCTCCGAATGCGGTACATATTTTTCGCGTCACCGCTGCAGCGTTGGTGCTGAGTTTGTACTCATAGAGTAAAAAACTTCGAATTAAAGATTTATTCGTTGTCCCTTAGAATAACATTAAAATGTGAATTAAACAATTGTCACCAAAAGTGTATATATCCATTGAAAGAAGGATTAATAATAAAGTAGATGACAAGAAACAAACATGTGCTATCGATCAATAATTTAAAAAATATTCATGGCAATCTGATGTATACAAAAACCGCACGAACTTGTTTAGTCACCTGATAATTATTTTCCCGCAAGATGACTTTTTTATATTACGGAAAGATCGGAATCAGAAGCAACATCAGTCGCCCTTGAAGTTAAACGAGCTGCACGCGAAACAAACCCCGTAGTAGCTTCCGAGTCCGGAATCGTGTTGTGATAAGTGCGGCAGCGACTGCGACCGGGAGAAAGCGTGCTGCTGCCTGCGAGGTGGCTGGTCCTCGCTCGAGAGTTCTTCGGAGGTCGGCATTCCGCTGTTTTCGCACTACGTCGGCATCTCATTCTCACATCTCAACGATTTACGTTTCAATTAACGATCGGAGATGGCGCGCGGAAGGTGGCGAGAATAGAAATCATGTCTTTTAGCGAACATAAGTGCACTACGATTAAAGACAGAGCGATTCTAGTTAGTACATACTTACATGGAGAAATGTTCGTGGAGATTTAATTGTTTATAGGATCCAATGTATATATAATTCCGTATCTTTTTTCACTACAATGTTTTAGAAACTAGTCTTTGAGATAATTTTAATTTAATAATATTAACTTATAATTTCTTGTCATGGAATATTGTTTTTAGAGACGGAAATTGATTTTGATAGATTTTTGAAAGAAGCAACAATTGCTGACAGATCATTAAAAAATACGCGCACTGCACTGGTGGCATAGCAGTGAATATAATGTGCACAAAGATATTTATTTTTAATATGTGTCTGAATCCTTAGTTCGTTTGAATCCTCAAAAGTGCTCATAAATTCTGCCATTAAAAATATAACTACAATATAATTACCACCTGACACCACTTTGTCACAAATTTGCATCTGTAGTTTCATCATACAATAAATCGGCATTTTTAGAATGACGAAATTTCTATTCTGCAAGCAATCTAAAATTTTATTTCGGATTGTATTTGAAGTTCCTTTAAAACCACGTATTATATAAATGTTCTGGAGGGTTCAGATTCAAATTAGTAGAAAGATCGATTAACTCCCTAAATATACGACAAAATTTGAATTTTTCGCTGCCATTGTGATCTCTAAGAGCCAGTTCAAAGGCACAACAAAATATAACATAAATTAATATAACATATTAAACCAGCCGGTCGGAAACAACCGGAACGCTGTGGTTGAATGCTACACTGCGAGTCTGCCACATGCAGCATTTTTGTTTATTTAGATGTGAGAGAATTGGTAAAAAAAGGATTATTCAAATTAATGACTGATTGAATTGGAGTTTTTACTAATTTCTAAAAGGCATTGTAAATTTTTGTCTGTAAAGTTTTTTATTTCGAATGAAGAAAGTTTCGTATTTATCGAACCTGAGAACTATAACTGGCTGTATTTCCGAATAACACCTATCGATTTGACGATTTATATGGACATTAGCGAAAAGCTCTTGTTTCACAGAGTCCAAACTGACCATTCTTTTTTTAAGCAAATGAATAGAAAGTACTTAAAAATCAGTTTAAAATGTGTTATTTCTAGGTTATGTTAAGTGTAGAAGTCTATACTAAACGATAACCCTCCCTCTCGTAGCTAAAATCAGATTGAACACGGAAATTGTGCGTCCCAAATGCCTATACATCTGCTGCTCAATGATTGGTTGTTTGGTCAGGCGTACCGTTTGGTCAGGCCTACGGAGGTTGCCATAGCAACCAGCGCCGCGATCTCATCGCGTCCCAAATATTTCATTCACAGTTCATTTCACAATATTGACCACGGAATAAATAGGAAGCCGCGGGATATTTAAACTGTATTTTCGCTGTAATTGTATAATATAAATTTGAATAATTTTGTTTATAAATGGAATTAAACTTTTAAACGATATATCAGGGAGGACGAACGGGCTTGCGGCCTTATGGCTACACCGCCTCTGTTCAAAATATTCTTATGTAAAGGAAACGACGATAGGTAGTAATTAATAATTTAAAAATTCATAGTGCTGCACTCAAATTTTGATTTTTAGTTTTCACAGAAAGGTTGTATAATGCCTTAACCACATTAATTACGTTTCCAGTTTTCCAATAAGTGCTGCAAAAAACTATTTATCTCGTTAGATGTCAAATTGTTTTTTACTTATACTTAAGGCTTAATTACTGAAAAACCCAAGTTCATTGTAAAAAACACGGGAAAGCTTTATTCAATTTAATTAATGAAATAAAATTTCAAAACCCCAGTTGGATTCGAACTTACGACTGCCGCTTGCCAAACGGGCGCGCTACCAATTGCACCATAGAGTATTTAAAAGAACGAATCCTTTTGATACATAATAATAAACTGAAAACCATTTTAAGTTGATTTAACACACTCTGTATATGATAAAAAACAACTTCAATGAAAATTCTAAACTCTTTATTTTCTTTCAGCCGGTTTAATATTATTATTCAAAAACAACTCAAAGGACGAATTAAAAAGGAAGCAAATACTAACAAAATAAATATAATTCTTTAAAATTGGGGCACCTCAAACATGTCGACGAGTTCTTAAATCATAGCCGACTTGATTTTCACTAAAGTCGTTAAGTTAATACTAAAATCCCACATTTACTAAGCTTTAGCCTAAATAAATCACGACTGTGAAAACTTCGGTTTTAGATCTCCACTTCGTTATTCCCTGCCGGTCTAATTTTGAGATTATAATCGATCCTCGGGCAGTAAAAATAAATTTAATAGTAAAATCCTTCCGTCACTTTATTGCAAAACGTTGAAGTTATAGAGGTCTTCTTGGAAAAAGTCCGTGTGATTTATTTTTTTTGCTTCAAAAACGGACGCAAAATAAGGTCGAATTAACGGCCCATAATTCTCTTTGAAATATTTTACACGTGTCTTTCTCCGACGCTTTGCGAAATTATCTCTACATACAGAGCATTTCAGATAACACTGGCCATAGGTAGTTACACAGTAAAACCTTTATGTGATGTTAATGGTTTTACTACGGAGAGCGTTTCATTTATTTTCTGTCCATATCTAGTTGGAACGTCTTTTATGAGGTTTTGAGACATTTTATACACCGAAATAAAAAAAAATAACGTTGAAAATAAAGGAAAGAAAAATGAGAAAACCCATATTCTTCTCTAGAAACCCACACTCAAGCTCCTCAGAAGGGCAATGCGTGGGCCGGCATTCTAGATAATTACATTGTTGGTCCGTTTTTTATCGACGGTTCACTGAATGCCCAAAAGTATTTGGAATTGCTGAGAGACACAATTCTCTCAGCTATTGGCAATATTCCTGTAAACGGGAGGATCATTTACCAGCACGATGGGGCACCACCAGAATTTTTGAATAATTAATTTCCAGATGGATGGATAGGTCGTCATGGGTGGCTGGCAAGAAACCCTGATTGAAGCCCGTTGGATTTTGGGGGGGGGTTACATTGCAACGAGGATTTTTGACAATATTCGACATACACCATCTAACATCAACGAATTAAGGCAGAGAATAGTGAAAGCATTTAGAGAAATAACAGTAAGAAACCTTCAGAATGTGAAACGTCCCTTTCAAGAAAGATAAGGAACTTAACTTACTTTATGATACAATTTTTTTCATAATTTATTGTTTATTACCTTTTTGTACTAAGAGTGTGCTTTTTGTTGTTTTAGTTTAAGCACAGGCAGAGAAACGTTTACTTGTATCAAAGCAGTCCACCTTAGTTTTCTTAATTTCAGAAAGTGTTTAGGTATTGTTTATAAATCAATAGTTTCATTTTCATAAAATAAAGCATTTTTTAGAATTCTAGAAGTGCATATTAATTATATGCACATTATTAATTGCGCTTGCCTTGTTTAAAACAGTACGATATATCCATACATAATGCAGTAAATTATTCACATTGCTTGTGATTTTAAAAAGACTAAAGTAGAGGTTATCTACAGAATAATGTTCAAACAAAAGTGAACTTAATGTAGAAGTACACATGAAAAGGTGCTTAGAAACCATAACCAAGATAATACTAATAAATAGTTCCTGATATTGATGGAATTACTACCGGCAAAAACAATATGAGAAGAGAAAAAACATTAAAGCTTCCTGCTCCTGGCAACATTGCTCTTACATCTCTCAGTTTATGCCACTAATCTTAAAAAATAGCAGCTGAAATATTTCCTGGCGCCACCTAGTTCCAGTAGTTATAGTCATGCCGTCCTAGATGGTAACAACGGAACCAGAATAGAGATACCATATTTATTCATATATTGATATGACCTTTAACATACAACGTTTCATAAACATTTTCATAGGATAGCGGCTAATGTAATTTTTTTTGGATATCTTTGTAGCTGGTCTGATGATGTGTTTAAACACGAAATTTGTCGCCCAATTTCTCAATAGAACTTTGTGAGATCAGGACTATTTTTTTCATTCCTATCTTTAATATGAATATTTTCTTAACTTAAAACTAAATGATTTACTTTGAAGAAACATTTTTCTGTCTTGGTTTCTCTTGATTTTCTAACCTTAAGAAAATATTTATTCAATCCAAATAAAATTTCAAGAAAATCATTTTTTTATGTTATACATTTTTCTTCAAATAAAAATATTTTCTTGATGCAAAAAACCATCTCTGCGTGTAGGCAATTAATTTTTGATAAAATTTTGTTCATATTTGTTTGTTTTCTTTATGTGTTAAGAGCGTATTTTTTTTGTTTAACTAAATAACTGCCATTCTCAATTATATGTCTGTTTGTAAATTGCTTGAATAACACTACCTGTAGCTTTGATTAATACAATACGGGCTGAGATTTCCAGTTGCAAAACTGTGTCTCATTATCTCTGCTAAAAATTCAAAAAATTGTCGCTAAAAAGCTGCCACTCTTTTTTCTTTAATTACGAATTTACTTCGTTCAAAAGCATAAAATGTCTCAAAACCTCATGAAAATCGTTTCAATTACGTGTGGACAAAAAATCAAACACTCTCTGTAGGAAAACCATTACATGAAGGTTTTACTACGTACATTCCTACAGCCAGTGTTATCTGAAATGCACATATAGCTATATAAGTTCATGCATACATTTTCACGTATTACGGTGTAATTCCTTAATAGCTTAACTGCAATTGCTGTTGAATTCATTACGTTCAAATGACATTAACTGCCTATTGTCTCTTTCGAATCTTCCTTTTGCTTGAGACTCGAATTATATAGATAGCTTTCGCTATAGCCTATAGCCAACTAAGAACGCTGCTGGTTGCTTTTGGATATGGCAAATGATTATTGGTGATTGTTGCATTGTTTTGAGAATCTACGCGTTCCAAGGTATAGAGCGGCAGACGAACTTTATTGTTGCCATATAAAGCGATGCATTCAACCAATTGATTAGATAATTTTATCCTAGCGTACTAGATTCTTCCCTTTCGAATATAAATCAAAGGAAATCTTAGTACTGGTTAAGGCTTATGGTAAACTTTTCGGTCCAAGTATTGCGTAGACGCTCAGTTCGCATTCATTTGATAGAAACTTGAGAACTGCTATAACAATGGCGAAAAAACAAATAAGAAATTTTGTAAAATGCAAAATATGACATATGTTAATTAAGCTAAGCATTACTTATGTATTATAAGTTTTTGTTTCCACTTTGCTGCGTTTGCTAACCACATTCTATACGCTAGATTGATTTATTTATAAGATATCGTTTATTGTAGGCATACAAACACTTATAGAAATAATAGTATATAAGTTACTGTTTCGTGCATTTTTAAAACATAAAATATAAATAAAAATCAGCAATATATATACAGTCTGTTCATTTGAAAACTTCCTAGGCGGTCTACATCCGAAATTAATAAAATTATTAAAAAATGCAGACAGGTCAATTTTTGTTTTGAGGGGGAACCATTTTGATTAATATATCATGATACTAAACTTACCCCCTTAAGCTCCCCCGCCCCCAACATAAAAATTTTAAATGGGATGATACCATTTGTAACACATCGTCGGAAAGGTATTTTCACTACGAATTCAATAATATATCTTACTTTTACATTTGCCAAGTTCTGGGGATTACAACAGAAAAAAATATCATGCAAATTAGTTAATTAAATGTTCAAATTGTGCACCATTTTGTTAAAGACAATAATATAGCCTATTTTCAAATCCTCTTCTGACCCTTTCAAATGTTCCTGGTGATATACGCCTGCATTCTTCAGTAATTCTAAGTCTAAGTTCACTAATATTCTGCGGTTGTGTTTGGTACACACTGTTTTCAGGTGGCCCTACAAGAAAAATCAAGTCGGGTTAAATCTGGAGAGCCGGCAGGCCATTCAGTTGATTCTCGCCGCCCTATCCAATGATTTGGAAAACTATTATCCAACCAATTTCTAACCGGCGCGACATAATACGGGGGCGCGCCATCTTGTTGGAAGAAAAGCCTATTTTCATTAATTAATAAATTCCCTATTTGATCTTGCTGGTTTTCCTAACTTTGTATTATTAAGGGATTAATTGTATTTTGTAATGGTTCGAGGTATAGTTCACCGGTAAGATTTCGATCAATGAACACAGGACCGATTACCTCATTTCCAAGTATACCAGCCCAAACGTTAATTTTTTCAGGTTTTTGCGTGTGAACTTCTTCGAATAAATTAGGATTTTCATTGCCCAGTATCTACAGTTAACAAATATCAAATAATCTTATCTCATTATTATTAATTTTCTCTGTCATCGTTTCACAAAACTCTCCTAACAAAATCATTCTCATTGAGCTGCTGATCAATATGCATCTTATATGTTACAAAAGAACTAGTTCCGCTCGCATTTCAAGAGTGTAAACCATATTGTCAAAAAGAATAAATATCGCAATGAGTGTTTTTCTGTTATTTTGTGATTGACAACTAACTGACAATAAACATTAAAATAAATGAAAATAACTATATGCATGCTCGATATTTCTTTACGAAAAATAAAACCACCTCTTTTTAAAAACTGTATAATAATAAGATAAAATAAACTACTCTATTATTATAGAGCAACAAAATACAAACTACTTACTATATTACTTACGGTAATTAACTTATAATCTAAATACTAATGCTTATGCTAATTAACCTTGGGTATAACTTCAACAAAGGGAAACAATTCTAATTCGCTTGGTCTAATAAGTTTATAATTTTACAATTCTTGTTTAGCATGGTATTTTTTCTGTTATAATCCCCAGCACTTGGTTAAATGTCAACGTAAAATATACTACTGAATTCGTAGTGCAAATACCTTTCCAACGATGTATCACAAATGGTATCATCCTATCTAAGATTTTTATGCTGGGGGTAGGGGCGCTTAAGAGGGTAAGTTTAGTATCATGATATATTAATCAAAATGGTTCCCCCTCGAAACAAAAATTGACCTGTCTTTGCATTTTTTAATAATTTTATTAGTTTCGGATATAAGCCGCCTGGGAAGTTTTCAAATGAACACACTGTATATACAGTTGCAGAAGTTCTATCAGAACTTCGCCAGCGTCTCAGTACAAAGTTTTTTACGACCGATACGTATTTTACATAAGTCGCATAAATCGGATTCAATGCTGCATTCAAATCATCGTAGAGAATTGAACAACTTTCGCTTTAAGTGCACGACCATAAAAATTTCATGCACTCTAAGAGAGTCTTATTGGCAATGCGAATTTTATGTAAACCCTCGACTTTTGAGAAAAGTATTTCGTTATTGATCAACTTAATTAGATATTGTAGACGGATTTGGCGAGGTCGCGACAAGGTCATGGTGGATATAACGTTGAAGTATTGCAAGAAGATGGGATTTTAAACACCCTAAATGTCTTTGGATTGAATTAGAAAGGATGCTGCATGTAATACGTGAGTCAGAGAGAATTCTATTGAATTATGATGACTGGCAAGTTTGTATACAACTCCTTATACCAAGTGAATGTTTAATTGGTTCTAAATTTTTCGTAGGTTAATATCATATGCGATTACGGCGTTTAGGAACGGGTTTACTCATTGCTAGAAAGAGTGCAATACATGAAAAAATGTTATTGATTGCGAGAAGCAATTAAGTATGCATTTGCAAGAAGCAAATAAGTGTTTAAATCGAAGTTCTTATTGTAGGTCTTCTGAAGTCTTTACGCTTAAAAGTATACTCTTTCCAAGAGATCATGTGATTTGGAAATTTATCGTTAACAATATTCAAGTTTACTCCTTCTGTGTGGGAGGTTACTCAAAATGTCATCTCGTTTACTCCGTAGTGTGCAAATTGTGATGTGGAAAAGTTTTCGAATATGTTTGTGTATCTCTATAAAGTCACTGTCACAGTATGGTCAAGCGCATCTACGAAAAAGTAGGGCACTGATGAAGATATAGTGTACCGCACAGTAACTTTTGTGGAGTGGAGAGGTTGCTGGCGTAGTTCTCTAGAATTTACGTCACTTCAAAACCTAAAGCCTTGTTTTGCTAATGGGCGTGGAATATGGCCGACAGCATCTCGAACACCTCCCAACGACACAGCACGTTTTCCCCGCATTTCGAAATCGCTCTTTATTCTATCCCACTTTGTATTTAATAAAAGGTTCACGTTCATTTTTCTGGGAGAGAACACAATAGATCATCATCAAACCTTTTAACGAAACCTAGCTGGAATGGTGAAGTTGGTATAACTAGGTTTAGAAAAAAAAAAACAATGTTTGCTGCTCAAGCCAACATTAAACCACATGTTGTAATGTGTGCTCCTTCTGTGGACTATCTATATCGGATTTAGGAAACTTCAACATTTACAAAACATGAAGAAACGATTTTGCCAAACACATTCACCGCGGATGACTAAAATTTATTTACAAGGGAAAATAAACGGTGTTTCCGAAATGAGTTCTCAAATCGGTAAAATCAACCAATAAAAATTATTACCAGCGAATTAAAGGAACTTAGACAATAAAACTACCGTCAGCAAAATAAGAGGATTCAGTTGGTAACAACTTTAGTCAGTGAATTAAAATGACTCAGACAATATAAAAAATACCGGTGAGTTAAGAGAACTCGGGCAACGTGAAGAATACCGTCGCTGAGTTAAGGGTCTTCAGGCAATATGAATACCGTCAGGGAAGGAGTCAGTCAGGAGAGAACTCCTGCAGAATGAAATTCTGCACGGCTTTATATACTAAATATTTGGCTTTCTTGTATATGACGTATAGAGATAAAAACAATTTAAAAATAGAATGTTACAGGAGCTCTAGAGCGATTGACCGGTAAAATAAATTATCCCTCCAAAAGATATATACAGCGATGTTGAAAAATATGTGACGAAATAAAAATTGAACAAAAGTGAAAAATAATTTAAAGAATTGATACAAATAATAGTTTTCACATTTTTCTTTGTTTTAAGAGTCTTTAAATTCATACGGATGGACTACGGTTTGTCACAATATAAATTCTTTGATTTGAAACTCGTTTCTAAAGATCATCCGAAACAGAAAGTGATTTATTAGAAAATCTTAAAGCATCTACAAGTTTCATTAAAACCGGTTATGTCGAATTGGAACAGTTTCTCTTGTCGGGGAGATATTTCGAAGGAAATTTTTTTCCTATTGGTAACATCTCGAAGAGATTCTTAGAAATCAAACAAACATAAATTTTCCACAATTCTCTAAGAAGAAACTCCCGAGGACAAGAGAGCGTGATGGAAAAAATTGGTTTGCCTATCACGTCAGACGCACTCTGACACTTTTTTTGTCGACTGGGAATTTATTATAAATTCCGGCACGCCTTTAAAGATGGATTTCAAGGGAAGTTTTTGCTTATTAGTTTGTGGTGAACTACCTATATCATTCCTTTCGCCGAGAAAGTAATCTGCGGTTGATAAGAGGTAAAGAAAAAAATTCTTTTCAAGTTTAAAATCGTGAAAAAATTTCCCGAAGAAATATCGCATAGACTTAAAGTAAAGGACCCGGTCTGGACGTGTATTTGCTGTCTGCGAGATTACACTCAAGCCGTCCGTTCCCTTAGCGAAAGTAAGATGATTAATGGTTGTGGCTGGTAGTGGTTACGTTGAAGATGTGGCTATTATAAAGTATTAAATCACTTTCCATTAGCAGATCATTCAATGTTGATTTATATAAATTGCATAGTTGATATGTCTCTTTTTTTTCTTAAAACTTTTCGTGTACATTGTAAGTTGGTTTTTAACTTCCCAATTATTCTCAAGGTTTAAATTCAGTTGGAATTTTTTGGTCAAAATTATTCGCATTCAATTAATAAGGGCAGTTCAACTTTAGCATTAAAATTTCATCAATTTCAATTTTAACATCTAACTTTTAACAGTATGATTTGTTGTGCTATTTAAAAAAAAAAGATTTTTTATATAATGAAAATGTCCATGTTTGGATTGAATCTTGGAAACGCCCTGTATAACATTTTTAATATTTGTTCATAACTATAAATAGTTAATTATGCATATAATGCAATTCATAAGAACATTAAATATTATTAAGGTTCTTTGACAATGAAATCTAAGCTTTTTCACTTCTATTTTCAGGATTTTTAACATATTTAAATTTCGCCATTTTGTTCCTAAAATCTAACCGTAGAACGCCGAAATTATAATTAATTGAATCATTTTCACTACAATCTAATTTAAGGCGGAGCCTATGACACAAATAAGCGTTTGTTTTCACGCCTACATTTGGAATGGCTCAAGAGTAAATTTGAAACATTCTTTGTATTTTTTGTTGCATGGAGTCCAGTTTTTATGGCATATCATATAACGTATATATTTCATAATTTATGGCTACCCATTATTAACAAGTACCTATACGAGCTTGCCCAAAAAACGCCTAGACGTCTGTCAATTATAAAGATTGATGTCCATACCACCTTGCTCTTTTATCTTACACAAAAGTATTCGTAATTGAATGCCAATCTATAGGTGTAGGTATACATTGAATGTAAGTAATGCAAGTTTTTTTTCTGTAGGTGAATTAATTTCTAAACGTTCTTCTTAGTATATATGCCTGTTTTATTTTGTTGGAGATTAAAGTTTTTTCAGTCACATTATTTTTCTGTTCTCTATGTCTTAAATAAAGAGATCAATATATAGGACGTCTCAGATCGAGTGGGATTGTATAGGTAGAGACTTGGTTAAATGGGCAATGTTTTGCAGTTTTATTTGCTGATTTAAAATCTGTTTGAAAAAGTTTAAAATGTCGAATCCGCCAGAAGTTATTAAAAAAAAACTAAAAATTGTCAATTTCTTGTATATCAAATATCTTCGTAAGTATGAGATATGAAAAAAAGTTTCAACTGAAAGTCACTTTTTTCGATAAGACCAATTTCAAATTGATATTGAACAAAAATTCAAGGTGGCAAAATGGCAGGTACTCGTATCAACTTTCTTAAGTTAAATGCACGCCATACTGGATTTTTAGGTCGCTGAATAGGATTTTTTATTCTCTTTTCAACGATGTAAGGTAGCGTATGATTGAATAAAAAATACCAGTGAAATTAATCATTTTTACGTTTTAATCAAGTAGGCTTATATGGATCCAAACAAAAACAAAAAAAAAATATACAAAAAAACAAAACTTAATCCTAATAATCAGATGAAATGTTCAAAATGCTGGCCATTGTTAGCTAATCATAATTAACACCGTTTGACGACACTTGGGGTTATTTTACGCAATGTAACTCCATTTAATACTAGCACACCATTGTAGCATTGCTTGGCGCAGTTTCTGAACATTATTGTAACTATAGTTACTTCCATATACTTTATTCTTTAACGTACCCCACAAAAAAAGTCAAGAGGCGTTAGATCCGCTAATCTGGCTAGGTCATTCATGAAATCTTCTGAGAATGTTTGGAGAATTTTTAAATAATGTTGAGCAGTTAAAGTTCCATTGAACATAATAGGTCCAATTAAATGACTTCCCATTATACCGCAAAGTACATTAAATCCGAATCGAACCTGATTTCGACGTGGAACTACAACATGTGGTTTTTCCTACGACCAGTGGTGTTCATTGTGCCGATTAAACATTCCCCAGTTAGAAAAATAAGACTCATCTGTCCATAATACTCGACTCGTAAAACTATTATTTAGAGTACTCTTGCGGATAAACCACATACAAAATGCTATTCCGCGATCATAATCTTCTCGATGCTTTTGATTTAGATACACCAACCAGTGCTTCCATTTCTTGAGTTGAAATACCTGGATTAGCCGCGACACAAGCCAATGTTATGATTTTCCACTAATAAATTGTTTTCTCTAGTTTTAATGGATTTTCTCAACTTAAACGCTTTGACATTTGGTTGTCTTCTTTCCGGAAAATTAGTTAAATAAGTTTGGGTAACAAGACGAGAATTTTTATAACACTTGATAAATGTGCAGAACATCCCGTAGCTTTCGTATATTGGAAAATTCGCCATAATTTTTACTAAGTATTATCGGAAATACATACAAAGTGTTTCTAAAATAAATTTCACCGGATTTTTTTTGGATCCGTGCAAGCCTACTTGATTAAAATGTAAAAATAATTAATTTTACCGGTATTTTTTCAATCATACGTTATCTTACATCGTTGAAAAAAGAAAGAAAAGTCTATTTAGTAACCTAAAAATCCAATATGGCGTCCATTTGACTTAGGAAAGTTGATACGAGAATCTTAAAAAACCGCCGTCTTGAATTGTTGTTCAACATCAATTTTAAATTGGTCTTATCGAAAACAATGACTTTCATATAAAACTTTTTTTCGTACTTCTTACACTTACGAAGATATTTGACATGCAAGAAAATTACAATTTTTAATTTTTTTGAACTTCTGACGGGTTCGATATTTTGAACTTTTTCAAACAGATTTTAAATCAGCACATAAAACTGCAAAACATTGCCCATTTAACCAAATCTCCATCTTCAATGATAAGAAAGTTACCTATGCAATCCTACTCGATCTGGGACAGCCTGTATGTATACGAAATATGCCATACCAGTAAGAAGGAAGTCCTCAGAGATAAAATTATTATTTGTTATTGTTATTATATGTTATTCTATCTAAATGGGTCCTACACATTGGGATTATTTCCTCATGTGAGGGTAGTCTGAAAAGTTTCAAGCCTCAACATGAAGATGGCGTTCTTCATCATCATTAGGCCGTTAAATCCAGTGGATTATGGCTAACGCTTGCGAGTTTAAAATTCATTTATTGGAGTGAATTACTTCCCTTGTCCTTGTACATTCGCTATAACTTTTTATTGATCCTGACTGCATTCGTTATCTTTTTTCACTCTTTTCGATTTTGACATTTTGATTTCCAATCGACTATTCCTAAAGTTCGCATATCTTCTTCTATTTGGTTTCATCAAGTGTTTTTCGGTCTGCCTCTACCCCTTGTTCATAACGGTATCCACTGAGTTATTCTTACCATTCCTGACGATTTTCCTCTCATTATGTGTCTCGCCCAGTTTAGTCTTTGTGTCTTTATGAATTTAAACGTGGTCATACCAGCTTGGTTGACGATGAACGTTCGGGATGGTCAAAAACTGCAACCACTGCCGTTAACATCAGAAAAGTTCAACAAATGGTGCTAGACGACCGTCGAATTAAGATGAGAGAAGTAGCAAAGACTGTGAGAATCTCGAAAGAACGTGTTTGTCATATATTGACATGAAAAAGCTAACCGCACGTTGGGTGCCGCGCTTGCTCACTTAGGACCAACTATGCATGTGAATGAATATTTCCTAAGCTCTGTTGAAGCAGTTTTAATTATAGATGAAACATGGCACAATTGAAATAGTGGGGCGGCGAATTGGTTTGGAAAAAGACGAAGGCCAACTATTATTTGGACGGTTTAAGGGGATGGGAGCACCGCATCTTCCTACTATATACTGATTAAAAAAACTTGTTATACATGCCTTCAACTATGCATTGGTTATAATTATCAATTCGTCATGATCTCCAAACTTCTACGATACATCGTTAAGTATACATATCTCCAAATGCAGGAAAGGGTTAGGTACCTCATGTCGGTTGGAAATAATAACTGTCTCTAGCACCCGCTTATAATTCGATGAGAAACAATTTTATTGGCATGTTACTACGCACCGCCTAAGCTCAGCAAGGAATCTCTTGCACATACATAAGAAACTGGGTCTCACTAATATATTGATAATTCTAACGGCGCTCAACACTCACGATTAACCAATCAATTCAATCGGATTAACTTAATTAGAGAACCCATTATTCAATTATAAACAAGTTAGCCAATTAATTACAGCAGTTGTATAGGGTTATTAGCCCGCCATAATCTTATAATCTCATGTCTTTTTCGACTATAGACGTAAAAAAGGAATAAAATTTGCTCCTAATGTTTTACGTCCAATTAGATATAGGTATTCGTTTATTTTGAATAGCGGTTCACAGATTGTTGAAGGCGAATCATGAATAAATTTAGATTTAGATTTTAATTAGAACGTAGCCAATGTACAGTATGTACACTATAAAATATCTAGGCTGTTTCACAAGGAACTGCATCGATCGGATGGAAAATTTTGAAAACTTAGCAGTACACTAAACTCGACATGTACTATTGAACTAAAATATTTCCAACAACCTGACATTTCCGGTTAAACCGTAAGTAGTTATCAACTTTGTTTTTTTAAATGGAACACATTATACAGGGCCCTGCAATAATGCGTCGGTCTTCTGTTTCTCAGTTGTTATTGAAGATATGAGGTTAAAATTTTTAGTAAGTATTTAGGGGGACAATATGCACATTCTAAAATTATTTTCAATTATACAGGCTGTCCCAAAAAAGAGTACCGATGGTCAGCTCATCTTTTTGAATGGAACATCGCGTATTTTTTGCAGTTTTTTATGCCTATCGATGGTTACCGAGTTACAATATTAAAAAGAGAAAAATTGGCTATTTCATATTTCTACTTGAAAAATAACCACATTCTCAAACACGAATTTCAACAAATAACATTTGTACTCTGTTTCTACGGGCTTGGGCAATTCATTTTTATGAGTTTCGTGCTGCAATGTTGCACAGGGCGTTCAAAATTATTTTTTCAATATGGACAATTTCACGGCTATTTTTCTCAATCATTTCAAACGAAACATCCTGTATGTTATGTTTCCATATTATCGAAAATTAAATTCCAGATCAATTAGTGTAAGAGTTTCTTATACCTATCTGCCGTCGTTTTCGAGATATTTAACGAAACACCTTTAATCAAGTTAAAAAAATATATTTTATTCAAAAAGTCGGTAAATAATAATAAATAAGTTTAATGACAACCAGAACACGCAACCAGCATAATGTACAACACTAAAAATAAACACAAAAAGAGAAAAAATAATAGGGCGCTATAAGACCTTTTTAAATAATGCAAACTGAATACTGAAAACAAATAGAAAAATAAGTAAAAAAAAAACAGGAAAAAATTACAACGGATATTCGAAATGTTGTCCATTTTTTTCTATTTGGACCCTATGAAGCATTTCCGCTGTTACACTTCGAAAGGCGTTGACAATTCTTTCGCGCATATTTTGTGCTGCTGTTGATAGTTCCTTAAAGAGCAATCCTTTTACATAACCCCATAAGAAATAGTCGATTTTGGTTTAATCAGGTAATCGAGCTGGCCAGTTGATGGTATAGTTTCCATCAATCACTTTCTCAGAATAAATCTGATTCAAATAATTTCTCACTTTCTGTAAGCAGAGAGCTGGTGCATCGTCATGTTGCAACCACATTTCTTGATTTACTTCCAAGGGAAGGTAAGACTAGCAAACCTAGCAAGTGATTCTGAAGAAAATCTAAGTGTATTGGTCCAGTTGGATTTCTCTTAAAAAAAATAGGGACTGATGTTTTGACTTATAATACCTTCCCATACATTCGATGCTGATAATCAACTTTTCTTACAATATGTGGATTTTCTGGAGAATAATAATGAAAATTGCGCCTGTTCACTAAAACCAGTTTTATGAAAAGTTGCTTCGTCGGAAAATAAAACTTTATTAAAAAATCCTCTATTTTCCCATCTTTTGCCTGGCCCAGTTGCAAAATTCTATCCTTCTTTGAAAATATACCTCAGAGTTACCGAAACTGAGGTGGCCTTTGCTGTATCGAGATTGAAATTATCTAACTCTTCTGGTATAGATTTAATTAGTAATAACATTGTAAAAAATAATATACAATTTCTAATACAACCACTTACAGCTTTGATCAATAGATCGTTTATAGACGGGATTTTTCCCAAATGTTTAAAAACTACAAGAGTTCTGCCGTTGTACAAGAGAGATGATGAAACAAACTTAAAGAATTACAGACCCATTTCATTATTGTCAGTGGTATCAAAAATAATGGAAAACATTATTTGTGAAAGGTTGACATCATTCTTTGAGTTTTCCAACATCTTAAGTGTGCATCAGCATGGTTTTACGAAACATAGATTAACGGAGACCGCAATGATTCAGTTTGTCAATATGCTTTACAATGAATTAAATGAAGGGAAAGGTTGTTTAGGTGTCTTTATGGACTTGAGCAAGGCTTTCGACTTGATTGATCATCAAATATTGATACAGAAACTGTATATGTATGGAGTACGCGGAAAAACACTTGAATGGCTTGCGTCTTATCTAACTGCTAGATCGCAAGTAGTGGAAATTCAGAGATAGCGGTCGGATGCCTTGCCTCTCGATACAGGTGTCCCTCAAGGATCCGTGTTAGGCGCCTTATTGTTTATGTGAACGACTTGTTGACCACTGTAGCACATTCGAATACAGTAATGTATGCTGATGATACCAGCTTCCTCGTATCTGAATGGACTAAACCGCATTTAGTTCTGCTCACACAGAGGCTACTTGATGCTTTTGTTAGTTGGTTTAATAGCAATAAGTTATATGTTAGTAATGAAAAAACCGTTTGTATGCGTTTTAGTCCAGGTTCTAATAAAATGCACGAATGTGACTTAATAAAAATAAATTCGTGCACAATCCAGCAGGTCCAACATACTAAATTTTTAGGGGTCTACTTGGACAAGGGTTTAACATGGGAAACACATGTCACAAATTTATGTAAACAGCTTTCAACATCATGCTATGTAATATATAAATTAAAGACTGTTGCTAGTAATGAAGTTGTAATGTCATACTATTATTCGTCATTTCAATCTAGAATAAAATACGCGATATTGTTTTGGGGTGCTTCTTGTCACGTTGGAAAGGTGTTGCGAATACAAAAATTGGCTATTAGAAATATGGCTGGTGTATCTAAATGTACTTCATGCCGCTCCTACTTCTCTTTTATGCATCTTCTTACCGTGACTGCTCTTTATATACTAGAGATTGCGGTGTATGTTAAAACTAACTTAAGTTTATTTATTAGGAACGCTAATTTTCATATGTACGATACTAGGAATAAAGATAGTTTATCCGTACCAAAACATGAATTGGTGACGTATGAGAGATCTCCAGTGTATATGGGGATCAACATATTTAATTCGCTGCCTGTTTCTATTAAAGATTTAGAAAATATAAAAGTTTTTAAAAAAGAACTTAAGACATTTCTTTATAATGTTTTCTATTCGTTAAATGAATTTTTTAATTACGTTTCTACTTACGATTAGTTGCTTAGTATTGCTAAATAATATGTATTTAGGTAAATTGCATATGTTATTTTCTATGGGCTGCATGTTACTTGCACACATGTCGTTTTCTTTTTTCATTGATATTGTAAATAAGTTGAATAGCAACTGAGAAACAGAAGACCGACGCATTATTGCAGGACCCTGTGTATTATTACATTTTGGAATACATGATTCAATTTTAAGGTTTGTTTGATCAAACAACTATGTTGTTATTTCTAACCGTCTTTGAAGTATTTGCATTTTTTGACAAATGGAACCCTTAAATGCAAACTGCGGTTTTCGTATCCATCAGATTGTCATAAATATTTTTTTAAGTTATTGATCAATAACACATGTTGTGTTGTCATCTGCTTTAGTGTTAATCCTTCTTTCATTGGATACATACACTTGCGGCCTTATGGACACACCGCTCCTGTATTTTAAAGAAATGGACTTTGTCAGTTATTGCATTGGACATAAAAAATGCATTTTTTATGTTCACATTCCGTCGTCGACCCTACTAAATTTCCACAAGATCCTATTCTGGCTTTTGTGCAGAATTACATTTTCTCCGTTTACTCTAGCACGCATTTTCGTTGACACAGGCGAAAACATACTCCTTCCACGTTCAATTTATTTAAACGAAGAATTTCACCCGCCCTATTAGAACGGAGACATTAGGAGCTATTAAGGGAAAGTATGTAATTGTGTAAATGTCGACGAAAATAAGTTAGCTGTCCCGAGCTCTGCGGCGAAAAGCTAATCCCTTTTCTAGCGTACATTTCATTGCGAAGTTGTTCGCCGAAATTCTTTTTTGAAATGGCCATAGAGATGCATAATAGATCAGATGCAGTCGAGTGTATTGTTTACTTTCATTTAACTAATGCAAAATGGGCTTGGCGAAAGTGTTGCATTCTCTCTATACAAGGTGATAATGAAAAAAGTGCAATGCATTGTACTGTGCCATAGAAGAGTTCAAAATAAGGAAAAAAGTCTCTATAAACATGGGTCTAATCATTAACAGTTTCTGAATTATTAGACGTTTGTGATCAGTCGGCTATGAAATCCATTGACGACTGTGAAATTCAGAACGACTATTAAAGGATGTAATTATTAATCTGGTTTCGCTATTTTGTTCTGTACACGTTCCTAGAGTACAGGGATGTGATAATGTGTTATGGAGAGGCTTGTCAATATTCCAGTGAAAGCTCAGAGACTTTATGGAGGAAAGTAACCTATACGGAAAATTTCAAATGTTTATTAACGTTTACAGATGATTAGGAAAAGAAGGCTTCTTTAAAAAAGGAAAAGCTGACAGTGGGGTCCAAAGAATCGTTACGACTCGGTCCGATTAGGCTTGGCATATATTAAAGCGAATTGTGAGTCCGATTCGAATCTAAATTAAAGTTGGACGTTCAACTCGAGTTAGTAAGTTAAAATACTTGACTCGTTACATCAATACACTAGGATCTACAAGATAACGAAATCATTGCCAAGTTTGATTTTAATTGGATTCATAAAGATTTTTATGTTTCCATTCCATTTTGCAACCTAAAACATAGTGGGAACTTGACAATTTCTTGAGGATTCAGTAAAAAGCCTGTTGGTTAAATTATTAAGTGGGAGGCTTAATATTTCAGCAAGCTCGCCCTGTATGCGATAAGTAGTCAAAAATATTCCATGTTAAGAATATATCACGTTTTACGTATATGACTATATTTTATAGAGAAACTTGCCTTGATAAAGCTTTATTCACCCTTATATCTTATACAGCGATATATCACGTAAATCGTTTAATAGCTGTTGCGTGGCAGTAAAAATATTAGGCTGTCTTCAAGATAAATAACCTGTATTTTGTATATACGAGGACTGTTCTCTTTCCGCTATAAATACATCTATTTATAATTTTCCCCCTCCATAGTCAATGCATTTTTACACTTGGGAAAACCGATCTTCAAAACATTTTCTCCATTCCTTTCGTGTTAGATTATTTATTTCTTCTTTAAACGCGCCAACCGCTCCTTGGGCCGATATAAAACGTAAACCCCGTTACTTATTATTTCCACGCGGAAATGAAAAGAAATCATTAGGTAGTAGGTCTGGACTATTCGGCCAATGTCCCATTATTTCAATGTTTTTACAAGTAGAATCGTTACAGGGATTAATATCAACAAATAAATCAATAACAATACTGGTGCCTTTAAAAATATACATGCAAAGGGTGCTTAGAAACAATAGCCAAAGTAATGCTGATATAGCTTATGGTATTGATGGAATCACTACCAGCAAAAACAATGTGAGCAGAGAAAAGAACTAATTAACGAACATGTTTCTACCTACCCGGCGTCATTCTGCGCTGCCCACACTGCGTTTACTGAAATATTTCCTGACGCCACCTAGTGGTAAGAAATATGGTCATGCCGTCCTAAAAAGTAGCGACAAAACCCGGAATACAGATGCCAAGCCACCTATCGAGCAGTTCTTAGACTGCTTAACGCAAGATGGCTTGCGCCTGAGTACTCCGATCTGTACATGTAAATGATTCCTCAAGCTTACCATAATGCATTAAAAATATATATGAAAAGAGTGCTTATTTCCGTTGGTTAGTGCTTTTCTCTGCTCACATTGTTTTTGCCTAGAGTGATTCCACCAATACCAATAACCAAAGTAGTGCTGATATAGAGCACTACTTTGGTTATTGCTTTTAATTAATTTTGCAATAAAAATCTATGAATGATTCATTTTATAAAAAAATAATTCAAAAATTTCAGTTCATTAAAATTTTTTTCAAACTGTATGGTTATACATACATGCATATTTTATACAAATCTAATAAGAGCTTAAGTAAATAACAAGTATATATACGCGCTAGGCGAAATCCTTTCCATATAATATTTGGAAACATATCATATATAACGAAGTTAATAGTAGGACACAATAACGTACAAAGAATACAAGAAATATTGATATTTCTCTACGGACTCGTATCGTCGTTTTTGTTTTCATTTCGACTTACTGGATTTTAGGGTCAATAGCCCACCATGATACCTAACAGAAAACACAAATTTCTGACCCTGCTTCGAAGTCAAAGCAAATACTCATTGCGGCTAAAATCAGAATGCAACATTATACCTAAGCACACATATATTTGATTTCTCGCCAAATATTGCGAGTTTTCGCCAAACATTTGCTCCGAACGTTAAGGAAGTTATACCGAAATTATACGTAAAAGTGCGATAATAATGTCGATTTCAAGTTATGGTATCTTCTCTTTTACAAACTTATTCAGAACTAGGGTATGTACTGTATAGATATTGTCATAATGAAAAATGGTTGGGAAATTGATATATATCAATTTAATCCCTTTTCTAAAAATATTGAAGTGCTTAGGAATTAATTAAGTTGGTAGTGGTTTTATCGAAAAATGCTATATTACATATTCCAAACTCAAACAGTGTTAGCCATCATTTATTTTTACCATTTTCATCAATAATATAATGTTTTGTTCCTAAGGTCGTCAAAATTATTTGTATGATAATCGGTTGAAGTCAGGTGCTGTACAGGATGAGTTGGGAGGAACCAACCAAATTCCAGGAGTGTAAATAAACTATCTTCTTATCCAATTTTCATTTGTTTTCAAGCTATAGTGTAACTAAGAAAAAGTTAACTAGCGTTCTTTTAAATAGTCAAAACTTTCCCTTTTTCTCCTTGCACTGACTACATGCAGAGAAATGGTTTCTTGCATCAAGAAAATAGATTTCCTTGCAAAAATCTTTCTCTATTCAAGAAAATATTTTTATTTCAAGACTACAGAAATGTATCATATAAGAAAATAATTTTCTTGAAATTTTATTTGGATTAAATAAATATTTTCTTAGGGTTAGAGAATCAAAAAAATCGAAGACAGAAAAATGTTTCTTCCAAGTAAATCATTTAGTTTTAAGTTTAGAAAATATTCATATTAAAGGTAGGAATGAAAAAATAGTCCAGATTTCACAAAGTTCTATTGAGAAATTAGAAGACCGGTGTTGTGTTCAAAAAACACATCAGGCCAGCTACAAGGATATCCAATGAAAGAAAAATTACAAGAATGAAAAAAAACTTAAAGTTAATAATTAAAATTAGTAGCAAGTGAATGAGCTAAAAGTTTTTTTTATAGGTTACAGTATAATTAAATTAAATATTTCTTTAATAATGTAATTAGATAGGGATTATTTTTATGTAGTTCAATAACACCGGGCAACAAATTTTAGTTTATTTGTTGTATCTTGTTTGAAAAGTGCATTTCTTTGTCTATTTTGGGGCAATGAAATTAAAGACTTAGTTGCAGTTTTCAAGAACAAGCTTTTTATTTTATTTTCAACAAAATAATAAGAAATAGATACTTTTACACTTTTAGAGTCACTAAATGCGCCGTCTTTTTGCTATTCTTTTGTGAATTGTTTCTGGAGCATCTCTAACAAGAGTCCAACAGTAGTCGGCAAGCATGGAAGCATTCCAATTTCCCTGGTATCTTTTCTCCATTGTTGATATATCCTGATGGAAGCGTTCGCCGTGCTCATCACTTACAGCTCCGCAGTTTCAAGGAAAAAAGTCCAGGTGTGAGTGTAGGAAATGGATCTTTAGAGACATATTGCAATCCATTTTTTGATACGATGACAGCATATTTTCAATAAGAGTAACGTAATTGTCAGCTCTTTTATTTCCCAAGAAATAAGTGACCACGAGGCGAAAGTCATTCCAAGCATTTTTTTCAATATCTGTTAGAGTGTTGCCAAAATGTTCGTCTTTCAGAATATTTCGAATCTATGGCCCAACAAAAATACCTTCTTTAATTTTTGCTTCACTTAGCCTTGGGAATTTCTGACGCAGGTACTGAAAAGCTGGCCCATCTCTATTCAGTGCCTTAACAAAGTTTTTCATTAGGCCCAATTTGATGTGCAGTGGTGGCAACAAAATCTTTTTGGAGTCTACCAATGGCATATGTTGTACATTCTTTTGACCTGGTTCTAATCATTGTCGAACAGGCCAGTCTTTGTTTTTGTAATGAAGTGCGCTTGCCCGACTGTCCCATTCACACAAAAAACAGCAAAAGTTGGTATAGCCAAGCTACAACCCAAGTAGAAGTGCAACAACCTTTAAGTCGCCACAGATCTGCTATTGGTGCTCATCGTATTTTATGCTTGTCAATATTGTACAGGTAAGGATGGCATCTGTATTTTGGTTCTGTCGCTACTATCTAGGACGGCATCACTATAACTATATACAGGATGACCACGAGGAGCATTTACATTTTGGATAGGGTGGTTACCCAGCTTGGGTTGCCGTCACGATGGGAGAGAGAGCATTGAACTCCCGGGAGGTGGCCATTTAGGTATCTTAGTCACAATGGAAGAGTGGTCGTTCGAGCAGCGCATGTTTACATACGATGCGTATGTAAGAAACGGTGAGTCAGTGATAGCGGCTCAACGAGCATTTCGTATTCACTTTAATGTCGGCCGGTATGGAGCAGTCCCTAGCCGATCAACCCTTATGAAGTGGGTTGAAAAACTGCGAGCGACAGGCAACATAAATGACAATAAATCACTAAGCCTTCCACGAACGGTGAGGACAGCAGAAAACGTTGGGAGAGTGAGAATAGTAGTCACCACCAGTCCCCGACGTTCAGCTCGACGGCATGCAGTTGCGTTACGTATGGGACGTTAGACGGTAAGGAAAATTTTGAAAACCGGTCTCAGGTTTAATCCGTACAAGATCGCGTGTGTGCAGGCGTTGAAAGTAACCGATTACGCCCAACGGGAGGATTTCGCAGCGCAAATGCTAGTTCTTCTTCACGATGAACCTGATGTTTTAATTGTTATGAGCAACGAGGCCCATTTTTACCTGAATGGGACTGTTAATCAGCAAAATTGCAGATGCTGGGCAGGGGAAAATCCGAGACAGCTGCATGAGAGACCTCTTCATTCACCTCGTGTAACTGTGTGGTGTGCGATTTCGAGAGAGCGTGTTATTGACCCCTTCTTTTTTGAAGAGGGTGGAGTAGTGGTAACAGTCACCTGAAATCGGTATGTGGATATGATCAATACGTGTTTTTCTCCCACAACTGCAGAGGCTAAACTTGCAAGAAGGCATAAGGTTTCAGCAAGATGGGGCTACTGCTCACACATCAAGGATATCGTTGAATCTGCTGCGGAACTTGTTTCCAGGTCGCGTGATTTCCAGGTTTGGAGATGTGCCCTGGCCTCCTCGATCTCCTGACAGCATGTGTGATTTTTTTTGTGGGGATATTTGAAGGAAAAAGTTTATCAACATAAACCCCGTAATTTGATTGACTTGAAGGCGGCAATTCGTAGAGAGGTGGAATTGACCACAGAGGAGACACTGGAACGAGTGTGGAGGAGCTTCAAGGACAGAATTGAATTTTGCATCAGGGAAGCCGGACGTCACCTTCCTGACCTCATTTTCGCTACATAAAGTAAATGGCGTATCTCAACAAACACGTTAGATAAATAGAAACAATTTTTTTTTGTTAAATTGATAGTGTTTTGATTTTTTTAAAATGTAAATGTTCCTCGTGGCCGCCTTGTGGCATAACCTGAGAGAGGTTAGAGCAATGTGGCCAGGCGCAAGAAGCTTTAATGATTTTCGCTTCTCATATTGTTTTTGCGGTAGCGATTCCATCAATACTAGGAGCTATTTATTAGCATTATGTTGGTTACTGTTTCTAGGTACTTTTTTCATGTGCACTTCTATATTAAGTTCACTTTTGTTTGAACGTTATTCTGTAGATAACCTCTACTTTAGCCTTTTTAAAATCACAAGCAATGTGAATAATTTACTGTATTATGTACGGATATGTCGTACTGCTTTAAACAAAGTAAGCGCAATTAATAATGTGCATATAAATAATATGCATTTCAAGAATTCTAAGTAAAAAATGGTTTATTTTAAGAAAATTATTCATTTATGAACAATACCTAAACGCTTCCTGGAATTAAGAAAACTATTTACTATCCTTAAGAAAATATTGTTTTGTGTTATAATGGCCATTTACTCATACTAACAGTCAAATTTTCTGCAAGATTTTCTGGAATCAAGTTAACAAATGTCTTAAACAAAGAAATACAATTATTTCGTTACAAGTATATACTTCTCTTAAGCGGAGAAGGAAACGCTAAGAAAATATTTCTTTTGACTTAAAATAGTTATTGTATTGCGGATAATTGACACAGTAATTGTCTTGAATTAAGGCGGACAGCTTTGATACAAGTAAGCGTTTCTCTGCGTGCATAAAACAAAAAGTCAGGTGCGTTCGACATTAACAGTTTTTTTCGCTTATTATCACATATGACGTACCGGCTACCTGAATCAATCCTTTCGACGCTCAAAATCATTTCAGTAATTTTGTTGTTCTGATATGTGTACGTGTCAGTTTATTACGACAGTGATTTAAGGTTTATTTTCGAGTTTATATTTTTTTTTATTTTGTTAGAAAATGTCTTACTCAAATTTAAAATATGCAAATATGGTATTTGTTTATGGTTTTTGTAATAGAAGTGCTACAGCTGCTATTGAAGAACATCGTCAACGATTTCCACATCCGAGAAATCCTGGAAAGACGTATTTATCAGAGTTTTCAACAAGCTGTACGAGACCGAAATGCTTTCCAGTGCTCATGTAACATCTGAACGACCTACTCGATAAGGTTTAGAAGAAGTAGACATTGTTCTGGATTTAGTAGAAAAAGATGCAACGACTAGCTCACGAAGAATTGGTAATGAATTGGGCATTCCACAAAAAAGAGTAATAAACACACTCCACGAGCAAGGCTCATATCCACACCATATTCAGCGTATCAACCGCAAGATTATGCCAAGCGTATGGAACTTTGTCGGTGGATAAATAATAAACGTCATATGAAGCAACATTCACCCGTGACGGCATTAATAATACTTGGAACTCTCATGAATGGTCAGATGAAAATTCTCACGCAACAGTCGAAAGTAATTTTTAGCACAAGTTTGCGGTAAACATGTGGTCCGTAGTTATTTAAATGGCTCTTTCATTTTGGACAATCGCCTGAGAGGATTAATTTTTTTACAAAATGAATTACAAGGACTATTAGACGATGTTCTTAAAAATATCAGAATGCAAATGTATTATCTGCATGATGGAGCTCCTGCAGATTTCGGTTGTCAGGTCAAACAACATTTAGACGATAGGTTTCCGGGACTTTTGGATTGGTCGCATTAGTTCTATTAGTTGGCCTTCAAGCTCTCCATACCTCACACCACCAGACTATTGTTTATGGGGCTGGTTTAAATATTCTGTTTACACGTATTAGAAATACCGCAGCCGATATTAAAGAAAGACATGAAGCAATTAGGAGAGAAACAGGCGTCCTTCATAGACGAATCATTAAATGTTTAGAGGACAATGACGCTATTTTTGAAGACTTAATTAAAAGAACGCTATGACTAAAAAAACGTTAATGTATGATATTTTGTTTATTTGGAATTATGCTATAACTTGAAAACAAATGAAAATCGGATGAGAACATATGACTTTTATAACATTATTTTCACGTGTACAATACACTCCTGGAGATTAGTCCGTTCCTTCCGACTTACCCCGTATATTGCCAAGATGATATACAAAGCAATTAAAAGAAATTACTGTTTCGAATACTTCATGTTTCTTACCCTTATCAAATCGATACGAGTCCTCAATACGTTTCCATTTTAACCTATAGATAAATTCTCATCTTGCGCGTCCTTAAAGTATATTTTGACAGATGAGTAATATCTAATATCCATAAAAATAACTATCGAAAACTTCGTTGTTCGTTCTACTTTATTACTTCAATAGTAGTTAGATTATCGTAAAATATTAGCGATCTTACGATGAGAATATAAAATATCAGCGACTCTATCACCGCTGCTATTTTTAATTTAGTTTGATAAATACTTGTTTTTTAAGGAACTCTCTAGATAAAAGGTCCTTATATAACCCTTCGGTTATTTAATCTGTAGGAAAATCAAGAAAATCCAAGACAAAAAAGTGTTTCTTCCAAGTAAATCATTTAATTTTAAGTTAAGAAAATATTCAAATTAAAGGTAGGAACGAAAAAATTGTCCAGATCTCAGAAAGTTCTATTGAGAAATTGGGTGACCGGTTTCGTGTTTAGAAAACACATCAGGATATAAGGATATTCAATAAATGAAAAATTACAATAATGGAAAAAATCTTAGTTAATAATTAAAATTAGGAGCAAATGAATGAACTATTGAAAAGGTTTTTTTTATATGTTACAGTATAATTAAATTATTTCTTTGAAATTGCAATTAAATAGGGATTATTTTTATGTAGTTTAATAATTAATGTGTTAATATTTAAGTTTATTTACCCCTTTTTCTATTATTATTATTTATTATATATTTAAAAAAACTATAGTTAAATTAGTACACGTAGTAAATAGTAATAAAAAGAAAAAATATATATTACATTAACCGGTATATTTTAAAAATGTTTATGAAAGGTTACGTTATATCATTGTATGGGTAGTGGCATCTGTATTCCGGTTTCTACTATCTAGGATGGCATGACTATAACTACTGGAATTAGGTGGCGCTAGGAAATATTTCAGTTGCTGTTTTTGATTAGTGGCATAAATTGAGAGATATAAGAGCAATGTCGCCAGGACCAAGAAGCTTTAATGCTTTTTCTTCTCATATTGTTTCTGAAAATATTGTTTTGTGTTAGTTATAATGGCCATTTACTTATACTAAGAATCGCTTTCTTTAAATTTTCTGCAAGATTTTCTTAAATCAAGTTAACGAATGTCTTAAATAAAGAAATACAATTATTTCATTACAAGTATATACTTCTTTTAAGCAGAGAAAGAGACGCTAAAATCACATTTCTTTTGATTTAAAACAGTTTATTGTATTGCGGATAATTGAAACAGTGACTTTTAAGTGTACTTTTAGGCGACAATGCAATAACATTGCTTCTGATTCCTGACACAAACTCCAAATTCTAGAATGTATGCCAAGACATTTATTCTGTGTTTAAATCCAAATGATTCTACCTATACATCGCATTCACTTACAATTAGTCACATTTACGTTATTTGCTTTTCTTTCGCAATGAACTTACTTCACTGAATGCCAACAAGACAGGATAGTACCTTCCAATTGGAATGTTCGATATATTGAAGTGTGAATTTATATCACATGACTGAACGCCATGTAACGAGATATCACATTTTCTAATGTGCCTCGAATATATAAAAAGGAAAAAATGAGCAATTAACACCTTGCAACAGGAAATTCCATGTAGTACGTCAAATATTATAAATGACTTCGACTTCAGTTGATGACTATGTTAATAACACTGAGAAACGTAAGTTATTTTTTACCCTGTCCTTAATTCATTGGATACATTATCTGTACGCATTAGAATTTGTGTCAGTTTTAATTAAGTGACGAAAATTATCAAAGATAATCCAGGCAACGTGTATATAATTTGTATATACAACTCTACAAAGTCATCCATCATTAATTTGATTTCTTGACATTAATTGATAATGGGTAACTTAAATAGCGAGAGAAAAAGAAAGGAACTGCATAAATGGCTTCAAAGGAAAAGGAAAAAAACAACTGTAGTTAACCTTTTCTGCTTGTGTTCTTGTTAGCGGAAGGTTTCAACCTTAATTACTAATATTCCATATTTGTTGTAGATATGTGCTAATTGTAAAACATGTCAGGTATACTTTTTAATTGCAAAACTACTAAAGCAATTCCATGATTATCCTTTATTTATATACGGTGAGATTCTTTGGGAAAACAAAGAAGACAGAGTTATTGCATAGCATGAGGTATGCTTTGCTTCACAGCGCGAGCATGGAATTTGGTAAACACAAGGGGCTTCCAGATGATTGCGGTCTTTGATGGGAATGTAGTCTCAGAGTTTGAAATTTGGTTTGAAGATGGTTTTTTTGTTGTTCGTGACAAAGTGATCGGTCAGCACTCGTGTTACTGAGCACGAGCGTTGTACGCGGTTATTGCGTGTAGTCGGGTTCGCGCTGATTAAACATAGACTCCAATTTAACTCTACCCGCATATTGTTTCACAACCCTCTCTATTAGATAGAGATCTTTAAATATCCCAACAATTTAAATCGCGAAGATGGCTACCCCTTACATCAGACGTGGAAATTCAAACTGATTAAACCTTCTAGCAACCGCCACGTTTCATTAATCAATTTTTAATTTTTCCGCGCCATTGAGCTGAAACAAGCCCTGTATAAACCCCTTCGGAATGAATAGTCTCCAGTCAATGTGCAGTAACAACCCTGAAGATGTCCCATAAGATTGTGGATGAAACGTCGGTAGAAGCTACGACAACGACGCGGTTCCAACCCAGAAGACCCCCGACAGTATAGTGCTATTGACGACTGTGGAAGTCTATGTACTAAATTACAAGTTTTGTTTAAAGGATTGACATTACTACTACAAAAAATAATTTCTTAACAATATTTATGCCTGTTTTTTCTCTCTCTCAAGGAAAACGAAGTTAAAAAATGAAATAAATGGGATCAGAGAATTTTGTAATTTTCAAGAATTCAGAAGGATTTTTTAGTTCAGTATTATTACCATAGGTGATCGTTATTGAAGTGCAGGTCCATCAGTTGTGAAGTGTTTCAGAATTACAATACTCTAAAGAACTCGGTACGAATTAATGAAATATATTATTCATCTCATAATCTATTATCTAAATTTATCTTTCACACAAAAACAATAGCATTTGTAAGTTACATCTGCGTCAGGCAAATTTATTGCAATTCATTTAAAACCTCGAATCCCGACGGGCAATTTCGATATCTCCACGGTAATAATTCAGTTTCAAACGAGTGGGACATAGTTTTCCGTGCCAAATATTATATATTAATTTATTCTAACTGGTTTCTGGGGCAGTAGCAGCTATCCTTATATAATTACCATAAATTTTTGGAGACTGATAAGTTTATTTTGTATTTTGCATCTTGCGGGATAGGAAGATTGTTTTAAAGACGTAGATAAGCGTGTCTGACATCTTAGACTTTATCTGAAAATGAATTTCGCTATGTATGTATATATCTTATTTGCATTTTTCCATTCCCTTACTATTTAATCTAAGAAATCGCAGCAAGCAACCCAATGGTGTAGCGTGGAGACCTTTCTGTTCCAAATGAGATAATCAAAATATTCTTGTACATTAGAGTTTTCCACCAAGAATATGTACATATCGTAAATAATTTCAAGATTTCTTTTGAGATAAAGTGCTCCCAAATCCACTATTATTTCGAAGAGAATGGGTAAAATTTTATTGTTTAAAGTTTTCTAGTTATTTTATAAATGTAACTAAGTGAATTTTAAGGTGCATATGTTAATAACAATATCAAATTGTGAAAACAAACGTGACTAAATTGATTGATATAATGTATATATAATATTTTTGCAATGTGAAACCTACAAGGAAAAGGTAAGTGCATCTCACCGATTTAAATGAAATTTTGTGGGTATATACACCGATCTCGTGTAAAAACAACGGTAACTATCTTAGCTGCCCAATTGCCCACTGACGGCGTGTAAATCACCAAAAGCTCACCACTAGCCTTCGCTGTTTGACTTAATAACTCAGAAACTATAAGAGATATCAAAAACGAGTAAAGAGAAGATTTAAACTGTTTTAAATGCTCTTAACGATGGGGTAAATATTTTCCCTTTAACAAATATATGTTTAGGAAAACAATCCCCCACCCCCTTATTTTTTTGCAAATTTCAGAATTTTTATATACTACAAAAATATAGAAAGTTTTGAGCAGCCGATAGGCGAGGTCTTTAGGAACCATATTAACTACATTTATCTTACAAGGGAACACAGGGAAGTGTCCCTCACCGATTTAAATGAAACTTGGTGGGTTTGTAGACTGATGCAGTGTAAGAACAACGGTAACTTTCATAGATGCTAAATCGCCCGTTTTCGCGGATGGGGCGGCCTACAGCCAACGCTTTCCTTTCGCTATTTGCTTTAATATCCCAAAACTATAAGACATATCAAAAAAAAGTTAAGACAAATATATAACTGTTTTATGAGTACTAAAGGATAGCGATAGTTTGCCTGTCGTAGTTCTTGTTTTCCAGAAACAACCCCACCCCCCGTATTTTTTTTAATTTTAAATTTTATTTGCTGGAAAAATACACAAAGTTATGCAGAATTCACCCATATATATTAAACATGCTATAAAATAAGTCAATTAAAAAAAAAACAATAACATACGAATTGAGTAGGTATACCTCCGTATGTACATATGTATGTAGGTATATATGTAAATAATATTACTTATTGTCATTGATGTGAACAAATCGTAGAGAATAGCATTACATTCCATTATTTATTTTTAAAAGTATTCGATTAGCGTATTATCCGTTATACTTATAAAATTCCTCATTGAAACTTCCAGTGCTGATTTTCACGTGCAGATTACATGATTTCTATAGTATTTAAATTTTATCTAGATTAAAGTATTAGGATATCTTGTATACATGCTTTTGCATACGCATATATATAAAGCAAGGCAAGTTACAATTAGTACTTGCAGTCTTCAGTTTATTGACGACGAGTACGTTTCGCAGTTAGGCTGTCGAAAAGTGTTTCTTGAAGTCATGAGAATCAACGTTGCTAATGTACTGAATTTGCTACGTACAACATTCCTTGTTGCAAATATCGCTGATACACCTATAACACGTGAAGAACAAGAGTTACACGAAGCTATAACGGATATCATTGTGACAGCTCAAGAAGAGAATATAGGACGTCTTTCATTTACAAATGGTGGCAAGTCCTGTACCAACTCTGGATCGTTTTGTAAAAATTGTAAATAAGTCTTTCCATTGAGGTTGTCGAGCAAATAATATAGGCCGATGAGAGAATTTCCTATTATACTGGCCCACACGTTTACACTAAATTTGGAATGCCCTCCTTCGTTTTCAATGGTTAAAAACTGGGTTGCCGAATTTAAGCGTGGTCGTACGAGCACAAGTGATGAATCCCTTAGTGGACGTCCTAAAACTACAACTCCCTCGGATATGATTGAAAAAGTCCACCGTATCGTATTGGATGACCGTTGAGTAAAAGTGCGCGAGACAGCAGACATAGTAGGTATCTCAAATGGCAGTGTGCACAGAATTTTAACTGAAGAATTGGTAATGAAAAATTACTCAGCGCGTTGGGTGCCGCGGTTGCTCACACTGGAGCAAAAACTGAATCGCTTAAGTGTTTCTCGTGACTTTTTTGGCACGTTTTCGCCATAATCCGAAGGACTTTTTACGCCGCTTCATAACCGTTGATCAAACCTGGGTCCACCATTATACTCCCGAATGGGCACACAAAGGTTCTCCGCCACCAAAGAAGGCAAAAACGGTTTTGTCCGCAGGAAAGGGTATGACAACTATTTTTTGGGATTCTCATGGAATTATCTTGGTCGATTACTTAGAAAAGGGAAAAATAATAAATGGCGAGTATTATGCCAGCGACAAAATCAAAGAGAAACGGTTTCATTTGGTAAAGAAGAAAGTGCTTTTCCATCAGGATAATGCACCTGCCCATAAGTCTACGATTACAATGGCCAAAATTCATGAATTGGTGCCTCATTCAGCCTATTCCCCAGATTTGGCTCCTAGCGATTATCATCTGTTCCCAAACCTGAAAAAATGGCTCGGCGGTAAAAGATTTTCGTCTAATTCCCAGGTAATCGCTTCTGTAAATTGCTATTTCGTGGACTTGGATTCATCGACCTACAAGGAAGGCATTGCTAATTTGGAATATCGTTGGAATAAGTGTGTTGAATGAGCAGGGGACTATATTGAAAAATAAAATGTTTTTTGTCGAAAAAAGAAATGCCTTTTCTTTGTTAGTCCACGTTTCCGAACGATCCTCGTACACCACGGGGACCTTTATGCCAAGAACGTCCACTTTTTAATACCTAGTTGTTATTTTATCTGCAAATATATTATAATATTTCGACAGACAATTTCTGCATGCAATCTACACTAATTAATTAATATATTTTTGCTTCCGTCGGTGAGTTATGAAAATCTGTAATTTCCTTGGAATTTCTGACGTAATTAAGTACTTGAGAAAATCTCGTCCCGGTAAGGAATCGAGCCTGACATCTCCCGCTGGCCGGATGGGCGTGCTAATCACTACACCACAGGGACCTTTGTGCCAGGAACGTTCACTTTTTTATACCTAGTTGTAAAAAAAAGTGAACGTTCCTGGCGTAAAGGTTCCCGTGGTGTCGTGGTTAGCAAGTATTTAGTTGCGTTAGAAATTCCAACGAAATTGCAGATTTTCATAATTTACCGACGGAAACCAAACGATATCAATTTAGCAATAAAATTGTAATAATTACAATAAATGAAGCAATTGTATAACCAAATTCGTCACTATATTATGCTAAACATTATGCTTTCCATTAAAATAAGATAAATTAATGTAGGTCAACGTTATTGTTTGTGCTCGTGCAATAAACATGTTGACAAGGGATGGGTCTTCGCGCCAATTGTATTCACTGCATCAAACTTAATTATTTCAATAATAGAAAGACAAGAGACCACTCAAAACTCTCCTGCTTTCTTGTATAAGTACCTCCAAAACATACACCCAGTCACCAGAGCACTTGTAAAAACCTTGAAAGTGGCGCCACACCGCGAATGCAACAGAGGAATGATTTGTAGCCAAGTTGGCTGGAAATATTACAGTTTCTTGAGTCCGTTTCCTCGATTGCCTTCAGCAAATACCGTGGAACGATCGCATTAGGACTTTGCTCTAATTTAGAGAGAGGAACAGAGCGACAACGGTTGAATGAGTCGAGACGATGTGTTTATACGGTAGGATAATTGTAGTTTTCTGCTAGTCGCAGATAGGAAATTTACGGTTGTACGGCGACGTCGTAGAGGAAATGACGAAATTCATCTTTATCTTATTGTTTACCTAAACTATTGAATGAATTAATTGGCTTTCATTTTTAATTGAACGTATAACATTGGAGTAATGATTAAAACAGGTTTAACATATTAACCGAAAAGTTAAACTACACTGACTGTCATTATTTTAACGTTTCAAATACATGATATAGTTTGTTATAAGTTAAAGCGTTTCTAATATTGGTTGGAGGCTGTAAATAAATTTAATGGGAAAAAATACAACCCATAAATCAAACATTTTTCTTCTCTTTTTTTCATTGTAGGACATTCAAATTTTCACATATATACTTTTATCTCACGCTATTAATCAGGTTTTAACGACTTAACATAACCTGGCTTTGCTGATTCGTAATAAAATTCACTTCAACAAAAAGTCGGTAACATTTTTAGCGTCGCCAGGTTTTAAAAGTAACCACGATCTTCGGATTATTTGAATAGATTTATTTTGCGGCTTTGGACCTCTACTCCTCGCAACGCAGTTGTAAACTTCCCATGATTGATCGTTTTTTGTGTGCAACTAATTCAACGAGACCTCGTCTTACTCAGCGTATTCGTTTTAACGTATCGAAATGAAACTGAAATCGTCAGTCGCGACAAAAAGGTAAAGCATTTCAGAAGAGGTGATAAACTTTTGAATTAACTTTCTGTGGTTTTTCTGTCGCGATAAAATTATTAAAGCATATAAACCCTTTCATAAAAATATGAAATAAATGATGAAAACCAACGACAAGTAAGTTAATGAGACGGGTGAGCTTGCTGATCGCCACACATTTTTTTAAAACGCGGAATTTTTTAGCAATATTTGCTTTTTATTACAGCTACACCTAAAAATCCGGTTTCGCATAAATGGTTGTCGCAATGGGCATGAAGATCCTTATAGCTTTTGAACTCAAAGTTGGATATTCATTTTTGATTGATATCCAAAACTCTACTAAATCGGAAGAAGCAGATTTTGTTTTCAGGCTGTTGCCACAAGAGAGTTCAACTAGACTCTCTTCTTCCTGCGAAGTGAATTCTGGTAGAGCTTGAGCACGGAAAGGATCTTGGACCCACGCAAATTTCTCGACATTGTCTTTCTCAAAGTATTCTGCAAACCAACCAGTGAGCTTTGAGAGGTGTTTCTTGAAAAGGTATAACAAGTCTTGTGAAGCAACGACTTTATTACAGGCCACGTACTTGTGCAATTCAAGGGAACAATGGTGACCGCCATCCTCACTGATTTTTCTTATCCACAACTGCAGCTTTTCCTTAAACGCCACAACCTTCTCCAAAAGTTTCAAAATGTGCATATTATTGCCTTGCAGATACAGATTGAAGGCATTCAGCTTGTCAAATATATCGCAGCTTCAGCAGAAAGTCGGGTTCGGCAAAGTACCTGGAGTTTTCATGACCTTCCTCTTGTAGAAAAGTGTGAATTTCTTGACGTTGCCACGTGAAAGCCAGAAAGCGTACACAACAAATAAGGTGTGCGTCTTTGTTACTGTCAGTAGCCTCATCAAGTTGCAGACCAAATTCCGTGCCTTTCATTTTCTCTATTAATTGATCATTGAGATCCAGAGCTATATGATTCTTCGACTAATAATGTTGTTGGACAAAGGTACCTTTGAAATTAATGTTCCCGCTGATTCTCCCAGCCTAATATTAAGCATATCAAAAGCAGCCGGTCGAATAAGCTCTTCTGCACTTGCACTGTCGACTTGCTTATTTAATAAAGATTTTTCCATTTTCCTATGACTTTACGAAAACACAAAGCGGCACACTGAAACAAAGCGGGCGCTCCTCTAATAGCGGGTGTCTTAAAGCCGCTTACTTTCCTTCTTAGATGTCTACTTTGCGATTGTTATTTAGGAAGCGAATTGGTTCGCCAAAGTGGTGCCGTATTTATACTAGCCGCTCCACCTACTTAGAACTTTCGCGAAACTTCGACAGTGTCCGATAACATGCTATATAAGGTTACGGTTATAGTGGATGCGTATTCTGACGAACTGACGTTCTGACGGACACGACCAATTGTTGGGTGTTTGTACAGCAATTGGTCGTGTTCGTCAGAATACGCATCCACTGTAACCGTAGCCTAAGTCTACTAGAAAGTTCTATAAGCTACAGGAACGATCTGGCCCAGATGTTCTAGAAAGTTCCATTAGCTTCGAAACCATTTCGAAATGTTCATTCTAGAATGTTCCAGACCGCTATGTCTGCGCGCGTTCACAGGAGTGCCTCGCGGCGTCCGTGTTTTTAATGTATGCTTGGCGAGTATCGAAGAATTAGGTGTTAAAAGTTAAGACAGTTTTTAAAGAGTCGCAATACAATGTATTATACTTACTTAAGATTTCTACAAGTTATTTGAATAAAAATGAAGCAGGTACGTAGGCTCCATTACAAATGATATATCCTTTAGTAACGAAATCTTTATTTTTTATAGCATAAGATGAATAACTTTCTGTTATGTTCCAATTCACATTCCGATACTTTGAAACTTTCCGCATAAATGGAAGCAAAATATTTAATCGCCAATTATATTTAATTGAAAACTTTTACGATTTCATGGAGTGGGAGAGGCCCTAAATACGAAATTGAGTTTATTTTACTGAGAATCGGACGAACTTTAGACAATTTTTGAAACCAACAATATAGCTAAAACCGGAAAAGCGTAATGGATGGAAGCAAAGTTGCCTCTTAGCTGGGGTGTTTGAATAAGTTACAAGTTTGAAATCGTTTATCTACTTTCTATAATACATATTTGCTTCATTTAACATTAAATGTAATGTTCTGAATGCAATGAAGTGATAATGCCATCGATATTACTGTATTTAGTTATTATTAAATTGTTGCCAAAGTTTAATTACAGTATACATTCCAAGATGAAGATATAACGATGTTGTTCTTCTTCGTATTGATGTATCAGGTGATTCTAAATATATGCGATAAACTTCAAGAGATGAATCTTTGGGTTATTTTGATTATAAAAGTTTATATGGATATATGTTCAAAACGGCTTAGTAATAAAAACAAATGATGTTTAATAGTAAGGTAACAGTTTAACAACATACAGGTAATAAAGAAAATGAATTTGTAATAATTGTTGAAAATTGCCACTGCCAACTGCAAAACAGGTTTCCATCCTCCGTCGTATTGATAGTTCATCAACATTTTCAATTACCTCAGAGGAAAAAAATCTAAAGGGACCGAGGAGATCATGGTTGTCGACCTTCTCGGCCTATTCACTGATTTGGATAGGCACTATCCAAAAACACTCGAGTGAAAATGTACTGGAGCGCCATAAAATTCATTTGGAATGTTGATCGATATGGGACTACTTCCAACAGTAATGGCAGCATCGTTTCGAAAAAAATGGCGGTATTCTGCTCCATTTAACCTTATCGGTAAACAATGTGGACCTATCAAGTAATTTCGGCCCGCACATTAACAGGGAATTGATATCAATGACGGGCATTCAATGTTCCGCACGTGTTTTGATCAGCCCATATGTGGTTACACAGAGAAAAAAAAGTTTTTGACTCAAACAAATGTTCATTCAGTCAACCAAATCGTAATTTTAAATGGCGGCAACGATATATTTTTTTAATTTAAAGAAATATTTTTTTGACATGCTATACTATAACTCTTTCATGAATTGTTTTGTATAAAGCTTTTATATTATTTAAATTGCTGACAGCTAGTTTCCCATGCAAAACACTTCGAGGAACTGTTTACTACTTTATTATTCCCATATATGTAACCTTAGACTCTAAGATAACATTCTACTGAATATATGGTTCACATACCATAACTTATATTTGACTCAAGAACCTTTCTTTCTCTGTGTATCACTGTAGGTAATTAATAGTAGCATTTCTGGAGAAAGAATACACTATGATCATAAAGAAATGTAATCGAAAAAGCCATGTTTGTTTTGAATTACTTCTTATATTGATGTCAACTATCTCTGATAGTAAAATCTTGCTTAAAATCATATCAAGATTGAAACTTCAAATTTCAAGTTATGTTTGACATATTTGACAATAATGATACAAATAAATCTCAGTTTAAAGTGTAATTGGTTATTGTGGTAATCTAAATCAATAATAATAATAAAGCTATTAATTTTTTTGATACTAATTGGATCAAACCCATCAGCCATATTACCATCACAAAGTATCAAAATTGCAAAAACTTCACACTACCAATTTTAATTCGATGTAGTCAACGAGAAACCCAATAAGGACTTTGTAAATTTCAATGTTATTATACCTTAGTAGTAGTGTCTATACCTTAGTAGTAGTGTCATAGAAGTGGATAATGCTACTTCAAGTGCTACTAGATTCTCAAACGAATTCCGTCTTTGGTGCTCATAGACGCGGCATGCTAAAATAAGGTGGTTTAAATCACCCACCTCATATCCACATGTGCAAGCTGGAGAATCCAAAATCATTAATTTGTGTAAATGGGAAGGGGAAGCAACCATGTTCGAATTTTAATCTAGCAATAATACGAGAATAGGCGTATCGTGACAATCTAGAGTTAGCTAACGTGTATGAATGATCGAGGGGTAAATTATAGTATACTGCGTGGGATGACATTCATATGAGGTTTGCCACTTATTTTCCCATTTGCTTCTAGAAAGAATCTTTTGAGGTTACATAAAACTTCCGATTTGTAGATACTAAAATCTGCGACTTGGCAGTTAGTTGCTGACGTCTTAGCTAAAGAGTCTACTACCTCATTAGTGGAGATTCCATGACTTTTAGTCTGAAAGATACTTACGTTTTTTACGATCATAATCTACTTGCATCAAAAGCTGATGATTATAAAATTATGTAAAATAGGTACCTCAAAAACTAAGATAGATAGGTGTAGGGAATATACAAGAAAACTGACATGAATTGAGGAGGATAATGTAATAATATACAGGATATTCCATTTAAGAAAATCAAAATTGTGTTGTTTGTAGCCGAAGTTGAACAGCCTGTATACTTGAGTATAATTTTATGTTGCGCATAGCTTGCTTCCGAATATTTATTATTTGAAAACTTTCTTTAAATTACTCAGGGAAAGAATTATTCTCCACCTACACACGAAGTGGGTACGCTGTATATCTATCAGTTATACAGCTTGTAAAATCTACATTCTATCTTAAATTCCCCTGGACTTGAAAATTTTAATCCACCATGTTTAATCCTTTATATGTAATTATCAAAATATCAATTGCTGTCAGCTGTCCTCACTTCGATAGCATTAATATTAAAAACCAGCCGACGCCTACTAGATTCTTTTGCCTATTAAAATTATACCTAGCACTTTTTTGTTTGAAAACGGTGGCGATGATAATTTGAATATTTCGTCATATTAATCCTATCATTTAAAGCTTTTACTAAGTCGCTGGAGTGTTTCAGAATTCGAAGATGAAAATTGAAACAATAGGGAGAGCGTTTTGGAACTGAAGTTTGAGTGATTAATTGATTTTTAAAGAGGCTGCTTGTCCTGCGCAGGGGCTTAATGAAAAGGAAAGCTTCCTCTTTTTTGCGATTTTCTTTACTAAAAGGACGGTAAAGATATTGTATTTAAGTTCTAGATTATCGATCAAAAAAACATTTTGTAATTTTTTTCTATCGTGTCTGTGTCTATTGCTTTGATTTAAAAGGGAAAAGCAGATTTGGTAAGGTTAAGTGTTGTTTAAATCGACTTTAATAATTAGGGGATTATTGCCAAATCACCGAATTCGACAAGCATAAGATTTTTTATGTAATCTATATGCTACGTATTCTACACGTCAACACTTTATTTTCATTTTGAATGTCTATGATTGGAAATAATTACCCCTGTTTTATTAGGTCCTATATTTGCCTTTGATTATTTGCTTCAGTTAGGCTGAGTTATGGTAACAGTACGAATTTAAAAGTTAAAAATGGTTACCCGAAGATGGGAAAGACTTATTATATTAGCAGTTGATCCAAAAATGTCACGGAGAAAAATTTTGGAACAGCAACACTTGTATTTTTAGAACAGAACAATTTAGTAGTTACCCTGACAAAAATTATACTTGTTTTCTGGTAGATGCTGACGGCGATATTTTAAGTTTGAAAAGGCGTGGAGACTGAAAATCTTCTGCAGTTGCTGGAAGAGTCTATCTCGAAAAATGGAAAGTTACTCATCAAAATGTTACGGAAGTATTATCTGATATTTGTATAAATACTAACAATAACAAGCAAATTATTATTGATGATACATCCTTAGTAGACAAAGAAAATTGAAATATTGATATTATAGTTTCTCATCAAAATACTCCTCTTAATACTTTTAATAACATTACAAACTGTACAGTCAACATTAATAATAAAAATGGCTCTTCGAGCACATACCCATTAGCCAAAATACATCGTTAATAATCACTGGGCAACAAATGTTGATACTTTGTTTGCGCCATGCATAATTTCTATCAATCATACTTAAATTGACGCTACTAAATTTACTAAATCTAAATATAATAAAATAAATTCTGAGTTGGTTATAGTTTTTGTGTAACAAAGGTTTGACTATTTAACGTTTTGATAACTACACAAGTTTCATAAAAATGTTCTTTCCTTTTTATGGTTTTTCGCTTGTGTGTGATGTATGATGACTCCCGAAGACTCATCTAACAATAGTACGCTAACATGGTAGGTTTCCACCTTCCCTGATATCTTTTCTCCATTAAGGAAATATCTTGGTGGAACCTCTCGCCATGTTCATCGCTGACATGTCCACAATTCATCGGAAAGAAGTCAAGGTGGGAATGCAAAAAGTGTAATTTTAATGACATATTGCACTCCATATCTTCGTAGGCTAGTAGCAGATCGTTCGCTATATCTTTATGGTCTTTTGCTCTATGGTTGTCCAGGAATTTAGTAACAACTTCTTTAAACGCAATTCGAGCAACTTTCTCAGTGCCTTCAATAATTCCAGTGAAGATTGCTTCTTTCATCAGTTCTCTAATTTGAGGACCTACGAAAGCCTCTTCTTTTATTTTTGCCTCGCTGATTTTAAGGAACTTCTCGCGAACATATTTAAATGCATTGCCCTCTCGATTCATCTCCTTCACCAAATTTTTCAACTTTAATTTTATAGGTATGTAATGGAGGCAAATGTACTTTATCTGGATCTACTAATGGTTCAAATTTCACATTCTTTATTCCAGATGTTAGTGACTGACGTTTAGGCCTGCCTTATTTTATAATGCAAGTTTCTGGCTCGCCTGTCCCACTCGCACAAAAAACAACAAAATTTCCTATATCCCAGTTGTAATCCAAGGAGCAGCACAATTACTTTCAAATCCCCACACAGATGTCATTGGTATTGTGAGAATTGAATCGCTTGCAGAAGTGTCTTCATATTTTCATATGTACAGCATGAGCAATGGGTATTGATGACAATACATTTCCATTATGAAGAAGCACAACTTGTAAACTTAGCTTGGGTGAATCAATAAACCAAAGCCATTTGTCTGGTTGGTGTTCTAATCCAAATGCATTTATAAGATCGTCAACGTCTTTACAAAGCACCAAATCATTTTCCATTGAAAAATGTCTACATACGGTTTATTTCGGTTTCGAAAAGTTGAAACCGTAACATTGTCCGACACAAGATTCCACCCTTATAGACGAGAAACTAACAACTCTGCTAAGGCTAACGCAGACTCAAGTCCATGTCCCTAACCAAATCATTTAATTCGCATTGAGTAATTAAATGTGGTTCTCTTGAAGAATTGCAGTTATAATCAGGGCAAAAGTTGGAAAAACGCTTTCCATTTCGGAATCATCTTATTTTTCCAAATTGCAGTTTTGTTGAGGTTTTGGAACGGGAAAGGCCACTGAATGTGGTATAGTGCGAACCGCTGAAGATGAAGTGAGATAGGAAGCCAAGTTCCCCTTCTTTGGTGTCATTCCTAACATCGGAAGTGTCAGACAGAAATAGCAGTCGGTTATATGATCTCTGGACTCCTTCCACAACACAGGATCAGCAAAATTCATCGCACGATTTTTACCCTTTAGCCAGCTCCAGAGTTTGAAGGTGCACGTCTTGCAACATATATGAGGCACCCAAACTTTGTCTTGATCTTTTTACTTTTATGTCGATATACAATTCATGTGCTTTTTGGGTTAGAGTAGTTAAATAACATGTTCAGCGAACGTAGATTCACCAAAAACATAGCAGAAATAGTAACTTTTGTTTTCTGCATTTGTGCCACGTTTTTTTTTTTTAGAGTGAACACCCTAAGTTAACCTTATAAATTAACTGCACAGTCTTTTGACAACTGTGATACAACTGCTATAGCGCTGAACAGTAACTTAAAAAATTTAAATTTAGGAATTATTTACAGTCTTATGACAGCTGTAACATTACTCTAATGATATTAATGACAAAACCATCTTTGCAGTATTTGTCACAATGCTAACAAGGAAACACAGGTACGTGAATCTCACCGACTTAAATGAAAGTTTGTGGGTTTATAGACCGATCTAGTGTAAGAACAACGGTAACTACCTTAGCTGACCAATCGCCCACTGGCTGGATGTAAAGCACCCCAAGCTCAACACTACCCTTCGCTGTTTGACTTATTAACTCAGAAACTATAAGAAAGAAAGAGTTAAGACAAGATTTAAACTATTTTACATGCTTTCAAAGATGACCTAAATATTTTCTCTATAACAAATATTTATTTAGGAAAACAACCCCGCCACTCCCTTATTTTTTGTAAATTCCAGAATTTTTATATACAAATTGTAGAAGCTACGTAGATTTTAGATTTTTATCAAATGATTTTATTAATAAAATGTGAGTATAGAGTTTACTGACAACTGTTTAAAAAGCAAGTTAAGAAATACATTACGTTGCGTATTGCGTATACGTAGTGATAGGTATTCCGTGTAGAAATGTTAAAAACGAAGGAATTGCTTACACCATGCACAACGAATAAACGCAGGCTTGCCGCAAATACCTCGTTGTGTATTTTGTGCATCCTTCGGGAAGTAGAATCTTACAGGATCTTTAAGATGTGGTAGCCGTTCGGCGATGTATCCACTTTTATACCAAGCGTATTTAAATAGATTGAAGAACCTTGACGATGACAATTGATTATGAATTAAAGGTTGTAACTGAATAATATTGTTTCTTTGGTGTAAAATTATGTCGTAATCCATAAGTAGTATTTCATCTGAAAATGTTCTCACAAAACTTTTCCGTATTCTAAAACCGTAAACGTCTAGGTCTAAGGTTGCACCACTGAAGTTGTTTTCCTTGGAATTGTAAAAATATTTACTTTTTTGTTCGTTGGTACTAAATTTTGTCAGTCGGACAATGCCACTCCAGCAATCCAATAGCCAGATACCTTCAGCTCTAGTATTTAAGTATTTGGTAAGTACACATCTGTAAATCAATCTTTAAAATGCTGAGAAGTTAGTTTTCCGGACATTGAAGCGGATCAAAATTTCTAACTTTAAAAAATTAAAAATAAATCAAAATCATGCCTGGTTTTATTATATACTGAAATAAATATGTATCTTCAATGACAAATGCACATTTAACTTCAAATTTTGACAAAGTTTCTTGTGTAAGAAAACTTACTATTAATATTATTAACGGAAATTGTTACTTTACTTTCCTAAATAACAAACCGAAATAATTTCCCTTTTTAGAATTTTGAAAGATAAATATATGACAAAATTACACTAACCTTATAATTAATGTGTTTGTGTAATGGTTTGCGATCTAGGTTTAGTATTTCTACGTAATCTTTCCGAAAACTCCTTCAGTTACAATGTTCAACTCGTAATCAATTGTTATCGCCAAGGTTCTTCAATCTATTTAAATACGCATGGGTGTAAAAGTGGATACATCACCGAACGGCTACCACATTTTAAAGATCATTCTTACTATGTATACGCAATACACATCGTAATGTATTTCTTAACTTACTTTTTAAACAGTTGTCAGTAAATTCTATACTCACATTTTATTAATAAAATCATTTGATAACCACCTGCGTGTTAGCACATCAGTTATGAATTTTTGTACACAAATAAGAATATTTCGTGGCAGGTGTAATATGTATGTATGTAAATTCTACGTAGCTTCTATATTTTTGTAGTAGATATATAAAAATTCTGAATTTTGCAAGAAAATAAGGGAGCGGGGGTTGTTTCGCTAAATAAATATTCGTTATAGAGAAAATATTTACGTCATCGTTAAGAGCATATAAAACAGTTTAAATTTTGTCTTAACTTTCTTTTGATATCTCTCATAGTTTCTGAGCTATTGAGTCAAACAGCGAAGGGTAGTGTTGAGCTTGGGGTGCTTTACACCCCACCAGTGGGCGATTGGGCAACTAAAATAGTTATCGTTGTCCTTATACTAAATCGGTCTATAAACCTACAAAGTTTCATTTAAATCGGTGGAATGTACTTACCTGTGTTTCCTTTTTAGTTACAAGTAAAATAACGAAGAAGCATATTTTTGCATCCCAAAAACTGTAACCCATGAGATCTTTTGTTATCATTTTCGAATTTAGCGTGATAAAATTAGTCAAAAATGGTTATTTACGTTTCTGGCACAAAAGCATTTACATATACATGTTGCTCAGTGAAGTGACCAAAACCTATAGTTCGTTGAATGCATTTTGTATCGGTTCAACGAAGTTTTTTGTTCAATACAGGAGTATAAAATTATAGAATTAACTCGTTTAATTTATTATACTTTCCCAATCACGTTTTGCGTATGAAAATAGATTAAATAGTATGTCCTTAAAGTTAAAATTCGTAAAAAAATATCTATGTTCCATGAAATCATTTTTACCACCTATTAATTTATCGCTTTGACTTTAGCAAAACTTTGTGTCTAGATACGGAAATTATTACACACTGGATCCTTGCATAAAAGAATTAACAGGAAGTGGAATAGATATAAAATAAATCGCCAACCTTATTTACATCGGGACAATATCTATCTTATGAAACGGGACGAAATTGACCCAGGAATTTGTTGCGCTCACGAGTGTCTCTGTTGTGCGATTGTTTTTGTTTGTCCTCCTCCTTGGTATTGTTATTACGCCTTTCACATCCAGTCGTCATCCACCTGTTCAATGATGGTCTGCGGTATACGTACTCCTTGCACAAACAAGCCAAAACCCATCCGATTGCCGAGCGTGTGTAATTCCAATTATAATCTATACATCCCGCTCTTAAATATTCATTAGCAAATGAAACCGATTCCTAGGAACATGGGACTTTTTTTGCCGCGAAAAATTTCACCCGTAAGTCTAACGAAAAAAGCAACTGACTTTTTTTATTGTTTTTATTTAAGGTGTACGTCGAACAGAAAAATATGCGAACACGTGGAGTGGTATCGGTCTCAGCGGGATCGTTGCCCCTATCTATACACGTTTACCGCGGAAGTTCGTACGAGACTGGCTTCGTCGGTTCACGGAGTATTATGCCCGCTGGGATAGAATCTCGCGCAGATTACTAGGTCCATCGAAGAAGGCCGCCACTCTATGACTTTGCTTATAGTCCAATGCATCTATCTAGTTAGCGGTGACTAGAAGAACGAACCAGCACATACTTATACCCACACCAAGTAAACGCATATATAAAAAAGGTAGTGAAGAAAGAAAAGAACCAATAACCGACAAGATATTAATCTTCTGGTACATTTGCTACCGTTGAACCGATTTATTCCGTGTATGTGGTTATGGTATGTGGTTTCATAGGCGAAATTAATAAATTACATAGATTCATGAGCGTAAATAAGCTTTTAGCTAGCAAATTAAATATTGGAAGATATTACTTATGTAAATGAGGATTAACAACCTCGAAAGAAACTTCATCAGAGCCAGAAAAAATATTTTTTATATTGCATAGAACTGGTCGAGTATTCCAGGAATACGACAGTGGTTTGGAAATGTTTCCAGCCATAGCCAAAACGATACTCTGTGGATTTATAGACCGATCTAGTGTAAGAACAACGGTAATTATCTTAACTCCCCAATCGCCCATTAGCGGGGTGTCAACCACTCCAAGCTCAACACTACCCTTCACTGTTTGATTCAGTAGCTCAGAAACTATGAGAGATATAAAAAAAAGTTAAGACAAGATTTAAATTGTTTTACATGCTCTTAACAATTACCTAAATATTTTCTCTATAACGAATACTTATTTAGGGAAACAACCCCCCACCCCTTATTTTTTTTCAAATTTCTGAATTTTTATATACTACAAAAATATAGAACACATATATATATATGCTACATTTGCCACGAAATATTCTTATTTGTGTAAAAACACTTATAACTAGAGTAACCAAAACATGGGGACTCGCATAGGCGTCGGTATTACGGGTTAATATAAGAATACGAAAAATTCATAAATAAACTTACTTGCTAATTATTCAACAAATTAGAGGCATCAGGATGTGAACTACTGTAAACTTGCATCATTGCATATGTTTCCACAGTTACTTCTTTAAACCTTGTGCGTCGACAAGAACAAATATTCTTATACATAGAAAATGATCTCTCCACATCTAAGGAAGTTACATTTGCATGTAGAAACTGTTTTTCAAAATCACTTAAAAGTTCACTATTCTTACACTTATTATAAACGGCCTCTAAAGTATTAAAATCGGGATTTTTCTTAAAACATCTGCCAACTTTTGACTAGCGCATAATCCTGGCGTATCATTTAATGTGTGTAATTTATTTTTTACACTCTCCACTATGTCTAATGATTACTGCAATGACAATTCAGTACATGTAGTTCTGATGGCATCTAGTAATACTGTATATTGGCACGTATGTTGTTAATCTTCTAAGAGTTGAGGAATTTGAAATTCTCTTTGACTTCTCTAATTGCTTGGATTCACCCCGATTAAATCGCATTATAACTGATTGAATTTGTGAAATGATCAATATAAGAGCTGCTATTAGCCAAGTACCATCGCGTTAAAATTGTTCAGAGTTCTGAATACCTGGACAAATTTACGAATTTTTTAAACGTTTAGGGATTACGAACACTCTTTAGTACACTGCTTTAGTACTTCCATTATCCGATCAACGTTTCCGTAATGTTGTCGAACAACTTCACCAACTAAATGCAAAGCATGCAGCACGCAGGTTATATGTATTAAGTTAGGAAATATATGTTGTAAGGATCGCCCAACACTTAACATCGTTGCTGAGATGCTGTGTTCTCGCTAGATAAAACGCTGTTTTTCTTTATATCGGTCGTCTCATCCACGGTAATCCATATTTTTTTGGAACACAAATCACGTTTACACACATTTTCTGGCATCTCTTTCATTCGCGGCAAATGATTCTGTAATTGTGTTTGTGAGGGTAATGGGTACTTTGGAACGTATTGTCGCCAAAACGTTTTAAAAGCTGCTTTTCTCACCAACGACAACGGAAGATTACAAGAGGTAAACATAATTAATAAATGTATGAGGAATAGTGTATAAGGTATTTCAGTTCTTGCATTTCTCATATGCTTAATACCATTGACATGCCTCTGGCAATCAGTTCTGTCCAATGCAGCCAAACGAACATTGCATATTAAGCAAGAAACTGCACTACCGTCATATTTTAAATGGGGAAAAAGTGACACATACTTATGTACATTAGTAGCAAATCTATTACGAGGCATTGTTTTCTTAGGTATGTAAATATTAGTTCTATATGAAACGATACACTAATTATGTACTTGGTATAATATTACAACACACAAAAACACCAGCTATATTTTCAAAAGCGACACGTAAGTACATAATCTTGACCGTTCGACTAATCTCTGCAACAGCTCAACCGGTACTAAAACGAAATCTCTCTCAGCGCGGTTTAACATGATTTATATTCAAGGTCGACACTACATGCCTGCTTCTCTACCGGTTTAGTTTATTTATGAATTTTTCGTATTCTTATATTAATCCGTAATACCGACGCCTATGCGAGTCCGCAAGTTTAGGTTACTCTACTTATAACTGATGGGCTATATTTATACTAACGAAGAAAACACGCAGATGGTTATCAAATGAGTTTATTAATAAAATGCGAGTATAGAGTTTACTGACAACTGTTTAAAAAGTAAGTTAAAAAATATACCACGATGCGTATTACGTATACATAGTAAGAATGATAAGTAATCCGTGTAGAAATATTGAAAACGAAGGAATTGCTTACACCATGCACAAAGAATAAACGCAGGCTTGCCGCAAATGTCTCATTGTTGTGTATTTTGTACGTCCTTCGGGAAGCAGAGTCTTACAGGATCTTTAAAATGAGAAGCACACCTGTGTTTCCTTGCAAAAAAACTTTGCAGATAGGAAACTGGAAAATGCAGACAATAAAGGTATCAGAAATATTGTTTGCTGATGATATCGTGTTACTGGCAGAGTCGAAACAAAACTTACTTTTCTTTACTTGAATATCCTCATTTAAGTAAAGAAACGTATGGAAATAAATATTAACAAAACGACGTCCATGATAATAGCAGTTGAATATAAAATACACAACATCAAAATAGAAAATATTAGAATAAAACAAAAGAACCAAGTTAAATATCTGGAAACGATCATCGAAAGTAGCGGAAAGTTAGACAAAGAAATAAGTTAAAGAACGAGTACGGCGGGAAATATAGTGAATAGTTTAAAGACAACCTTTTTCGGAAAGAAAGAAATTCCAAAAGGTTTTAAGGTAGAAGTTGTAAAAATAGTACTAACACCCACACCTACATATGGTTGTGAATCATAGACCTTGATGAATAAAAATATCAGCCGTATAAATGCAACGAAAATGAGATTTCTCAGAAAGATTAAAGGAAAAATTAGATGAGATAGAATTAGAAATGAAATATTTAGAAGAGAGCTTAAAATAGAACCAGTGCAGGTAAAAATAAAAGATGAAGACCGAGAAACAGGTGGCAGACGGAAGTGAGAAAAGCAGTAGCCGATGGTCCACAACTTTGCCCAAGACAGAATGAATTGGAAGATGGAAGTAAACTCAACTGCACAGTCCTACACTTAGGGGTAAATGGACAAAGGACTAAGTAAGTAAGTTTTATTTCTCAACATAGTCTCCTCTATACACTTTTCTCAGCGATGCTCCCCTCTTTTTAATCCGTATAAATAGTAGTTGGCATTTTGTTTTGCAAAACACGAACGTGATGGGCTCCTCATTCGATGAAAATCTGCCCTCCGAGCGAAACTTTGAGCTTATGAAACAGAAAAAAGCCGCTCGGGGCCAGATCTGGTGAATAGGGTGGGTAGTCTATCAATTCAAGCCCGCAATTCGTGAATATTTGCCATGGCGACCACTGAAGTGTGGTACGTTATCGTGGTGGAACAAAACTTCCTCTTTCTTTAAATGCGGCCGCTTTTCCGCAATTTTTGCGATCAGCTTGTCAAGTAATGCTGCTTAATACACCCCCGTTGTTGTCTTTGCTTTTCAAGAGAGTCGATTAACACAACTCCATGACTATCCCAAAAAACAGTTGCCATCACTTTCGCAAGCCGATGGAACAGTCTTCACCTTTTTCGGAGCCGATTCATCCTTCTGAGTGTACTGTTTCAACTGTGCCTTGGTTTCAACTTGCTTCAACAGGGTTTTGGAAATGTTCATTCGAATGCGTTTTTGGTCCTAAGTGAGCAAGCACGACACCCAACGCGCGGTTAGCTTATTCATGCCTAAATCTTGCCCACAGGATCTGCTATCTCTCTAACCTAAATTCGACGGTCGTCTAGCACTATTTGGTGAACTTTTCCGTTATTATCGGTAGTGGTTCTTAATCGCTTAAAATACACTTTCAATCGCCCTTTAAAAACATTAAATTTTTATCAGCAATAATAAAGAAAAACCATCTCAGATCAAATAAGTTAGCATTAATAAGGATATTGGAACACAGTTAACCAAGTCTCTACGAAGTTGTGCATGTATTGCTGCAGAGATTTCGTTTCGTTCCATCCAAATGTTCGACGATGTGTAAATATACAACGATGCTGCCGTTCGTCGTGTGGATATTGAGATTTCGTATGTTATTCTCATACGAAATGTAAGACCGAGGAAAATACCCGTTCGGCCTGCACTAACATAAAACTTCGATTTCATCTACCCAGCGCATTTCGAGAAATTAAAATGCTCGCAGTTGTACTGAATATAGAACCTGTTTTGGCAGCTATTCTTCCTATTTTTAAATAGCGAAACGTGTTTGAATGCAAACGATATTTATTTATTTGTTGAGAAAGAAATGTAGAGATGTAGAGATCTTCGGTATATGGATAATTTTTACCATTATTTTCCTGTTAAAAAGCTTACTATTGTTTCAACAAATTTTCTATCATTGCCTAGTAGGTCTGCTGTAAATTTATTTCTATATTCAATTAGAAATTACCGGGCTTGTCTGTGACTTGGTGTATTTTTCCACTAGTAATGAGAGCCTCTTGTTTAGTAGCTGCTTTAGTGGGCCTATGGAGCTTTTGTTAGCGATTGACGAGCTTACTCGGGCTAGTTGCTAGAAACGAGAAGGAATAGCAATGGTTTAACCAATAATGATACATAAAAACATGAAACAGACATTTCAAAATTTTTACACGAACTCGGCACATCTAAACGTGTGCTGTTTTGAATGTCAATGGAAAATGTCATTTGCTTGACTAAATTGCGTAAACGTAAATTCCTTTGTGCACTTTGTTCACGTTAGAAATGGTATATTCGTTCACGTATACGTGTAAGATACGACTTCGCTTTCGCATTTCCGAAAAATGCCGATTATGCTGATCATAGTACGCTCGCTCTTACGGTATATGCATATACTAGGTGTTTTTTTGCTCACGCTTGAACAACGCTACCAAATTATTCAAATTTATTTTGAAAATCAGTCATCGATTCGCGCAACTTACAGACGCCTTCATGGTCTTATGGCCCACATAATCGTCATTCTGAACAAGCCATCCGTCGAATTGTGGATAGATTTCGTATAGCATATTCCTTGTATGATGCAATAACACCAACACGTCGAAGGAATGTGCGTACTAAAGAGACTATCGTTGCTACAAACGAAAGTGTGGAAGAAGATCCCAATTTATCCATTCGTCGTCGATCACAGTTATTGGGGCTCTATCCGTCCACTACGTGAAAATTTGCGCAAAGATCGTAGCCCACATGCGAATAAGATCCAGCTGGTACAAGAATTAAAGTCACGAGACCATCACATGTGTAGCTTTTTCGCCGATTGTGCTCAAGAGCAGTTGGAAACCGACCCGTCGTTTTATCGCAAAATTGTGTTCAGCGATGAGGCTCATTTTTTGGCTTAACGGGCTTGTGAATAAACAAAATTGCCGAATATGGAGTGGAACCAATCCGCAAGAGGCCCTACAAACTCCATTACATCTAGAAAAATGCACTGTTTGGTGCGGTTTACAAGCCGGTAGCATTATTGGCCCTTAATTCTTAAAAAATGAGGCCGGAGCTCGCGTTACTGTCAATGGAGATCGTTACCGCACCATGATTAATAACTTTTTCTTTGGAAATATGGAGGAGTTTCAACAGAATGGCGCTACGTGCCATACGGCGACGGCAATCATCAACTTATTGAAATCAACATTTAACGATAAATTAATTTCGAGGAGCGGCCTTATCATCTGGCCTCCAAGGTCTTGCGATTTGACACCTCTCGATTATTTCCTGTGGTTCTATGTTAAGTCACTGGCTTATGTCAATAAGCCAGAAACAATTGACACCTTGGAAACCAACATTGTTCGTGTTATCCGTGACATACGGTCAGTAGTGCTCGAAAAGGTGACCCAAAATTGAACGTCCAGAATATGCTTCGCCAAGAAGAGCCGTGATGGCCATATACCCGAAATCAGTTTCGTATGTTAATGCCATGAATAAATCTTTCAAATCATAACAAAAATTAGGTTAGAATTGAATTTTTCGTATTATTTTTTTATAATTTGGAATTCTATCATTACATACATCCTGGCATCAATGTATACTGGTAAGTATTTCTCTATCGTGCTTATTGAAAATTCGTCTTTCTTTGCTATACCAGCTAACTGTATAACCAATACATTCATAGAACGGTAGAACGTATGCAGTAGATACTTTCTTAAATCTAACGTTTATTATCACTGGCCATAAAGACGGTCGAGATAGCTTGCACGGCAAGCAAGCTGACTCCGCAGACCCATTCCACGCTGGAGACACTCGAATAAAAGATAATGACGTCCAGTGCGGATGGTACTACTAGCTACCGCTACATGGAAATGATTCAATTAATTAAACGCCATTATGGAACGTATCATGTCAATTATTAATTAATGTGGGATTTTCTAATGGATATTTGCGGACATGTCTGGCATGTTAAGGTTTTTCCGTGCGCATCTATAGATATGCAGGACGTACGAGGATAGCCTGAAAAGTTTCCAGTCCAACACAGAAATAAGTAGTGTAAATTCGGGAGAGATGGTCATCCATCCGACCAATAAGCAAAAGCTGCCACTCGATAGGTTTGTATGTCTTACTGATTGTTATTTGCGCATGAGTAACTCACTGTATTGTGAAATAAGCTTCATCAAAGATACTGCGTACAAGGAAACACAGGTAAGTGCATCTCACCGATTTAAATTAAACTTTGTAGGTTTATAGACCGATCTAGTGTAAGAACAAGGGTAACTATCTTAGCTGCCCAATCGCCCAAAAAAAAGTTAAGACAAGATTGAAACTGTTTTACATGCTCTTAACGATGGCGTAAATACCTTCTCTATAACAAATATTTGTTTAGGAAGACAATTGCTTACACCATGTACGACGAATAAACGCAGGCTTGCCGCAAATACCTCATCGTTGTGAATTTTGTGCATCCTTCGGGAAGCAGAATCTTACAGGATCTTTAAAATGTGATAGCCGTTCGGCGATGTATCCACTATTATACCATGCGTATTTAAATAGATTGAAGAACATTGGCGATTAGAGTTGATTATGAGTTGAAGATTGTACTGAATGATATTGTTTTTTTGGCGTAGAATTATATTGTAATCCATAAGTAGTACTTCATCTGAAAATGTTCTCACGAAATTTTTCCATATTCTAAAACTGTAAACGTCTAAAGGTTGTACCATTGAAGTTGTTTTCTTGGGAGTTGTAAAGATATTTAGTTCAGCTTCAGATTGTCAAGTAATGGTACGTAATATGCTCCTGTTATTGTTTCTCACTTTTCAAGATAGTCGAATAACACAGTTCCATGACTGCCTCAAAAAAATCGACATCAAATCTTGAATCAACATATGACAAATGCCCTCTTTCGAGGTGCCCGCAGTATATGCTGTCTTTCTAACCTTAATTCGACGGTCGTCTAGCACAATTTGGTGAACTTTTCCAATGTCATCGGTAGTGGTGCTATACTTCACTCCAGTAAATATTTCCACTAAATCAGTTGCTTCATTCAACACACTGTTTTCTTTATATATAGCTGGAACAACAAATAGTTGCTACAATTTCTTTTAACAAAATAAATTTAATCAATCCAAAAACATACCGCTCTTTCAGTGCAGACTACTTAGTTTTATGAAATTCAACTGTAACCACACACTCTTTTGACCTAATCTATCTTCCAAATCATGAATCATACGCATAAGTTTTCTTAATCATAAGAATGAAGTTCTTACATTGCTCTAAAGAGGGTAAAGATGATTATTTCTTTCATTATACGTTTGTAGATTGATAATTTTAGATACAGAGCAAATAGCGTTTGGTTTTACAACACAGTTCCTAGACTTTAACTTATTAAGACGAAAGTGCATCTTAAATGTAATGTGGACAGTTTATTTAAATTATTGCCTGGAAGAACTACATATGTCTGGCACTAGTAATGCAGGCTTATCTTTCTCTTTCAAACGTTTATTAGTTGCGCTCGGAAATTTGTGTTCTAAGTATATCGTTATAGTTGTTTGTCTTTACATTTTCGTTTAACATATGAAAAGTTTATTGGGCAAAATTGACGAGCCAACATGAACTGCAAAAGGCCATGATTGGCGGTACAATAAGTCATTTCAAATAAATACGATATCTGGGTTTGTAATAGAAGCGAGAGCATGAGATAATATATGATTTCTTTTACTGACTTCATTTCTCAAATTAGAATGTCTGAAAAATTTGTCTTCTGGTCTTGTTTTAAAAGATTAACATTATCCCAATACACATGACAAAAGGACCTAGTAACAATAACCAAAATAATACTAAGATAGCTCATGGTATTGGCAAAAACCATGTGAGAAGAGAAATGCGTTGGATTAACAGTGTAAACTGAGAGGCGAACAGCAATTGTGAGCAAGGGAATGTGCTCGGAGCAACGCTGATGACGCCGTGAAGGCAGAAACATGTCCGTTGGCTAGCGCGTTTCTCTTCTCACATTGTTTTTGCCGGGAGTTATTCCAACACCATGAGCTATATTAGCATTATTTTGGTCATTATCTCAATAGAGCGAAATTTGTTTTTTGCCACAAATATTTTTCAAACTAAAACCTTCTTTTCAAATTATTAATAGAAGATTCTACAGTTACTTTAGTTTTATTGACATAATGGAGCTCCATGTTGTTTTAAAACTGCAAAGTATATTTGAAGGATTAAGACGTGATGTCCTATCTGTGAACTCATGTCTTTTTAGTTTTGCAAACAAAACAAAGCTGCCCTTCCGACTGCCTTTCTCTAGGACCAATCTCCTACAAGCATCTCCAATTCTAAGCATGTATCGAGCAGTAAACCTGCACCGTGTCCATATTTTTTTCAATTCCATTAAAAGTTTGTAACAACTTCTTGTATTTGTTACATTTATGTTTTCTGCGTATGTGTGTTATACTTTTTCCTATAATTAGGTAACTGTTGGACAAGTAAAACATAAAAGAATGTTTAAAAGTTTTATGAGACGAATTGATAAAATTGCTTCTTTAATTTCAGTATGATTGTAAGTTCATAATCGAAGACATTGCGTTATTAGGATGGTGGTATATAGTCGACTTACGCTATCGGCCATAATTATTTGCCCATCTACATTTTTGCTTAGATTTTAGAAAGTTATTTATTTATTGTTATTTAGGGGGTACAATTACTTACCCACATGTAAAAGAAATATATCGCCTTAAATAATTTCCCAAAATAGTCCTCTGATAGTTATCGATTGAATCTTTTTAAACCGATAATTAGGTGTCAATAAAAAAATCCGAAATATAATAGAATTATCCTTCGCTAATAAATATTTAATGTAATGCAGGTAGTAGGTAGTGTATTTACTGCTATTGTCATCTCAAAATTCTTTTAAAGATACGATTTCCGCCATAAACTCCCGACGAATCTAACTCTATGTTCAAATACGGAACGCAAAAACAAACAACACAAAACAAAGTACATGTAGAAGCAATTAATTATCGGCAAACTATTTTTTCAGATCAAGTGCAAATAGGCACTTACCGGATTCCATAAAAGGCAACGAGTAGTTTTTACACGATTCTGAAAGAACGGTACGCTCATTATATGCTTAGTAGACTTGATCATTTAAGGGAATGTCAAATAATTGTTAATTAGAACAGGATGTCCATAAAAAATTACTTGTATCTACTTAGAAGCAAGAAAGTAATATGATGAATATTCAAATTTACGTCGAGATCATAAGGACTTTATCAATTTGACCCTTTATGGAGAATTCATTTCTATAAATATGATGTAAAGCCTTTACAACTTCTGACAGCATCATTAATTTTTCTTTTTCTGTAAAGTGATATTTAAAGACCCATTCAGTATGTTTGTTTGCTTTCATTGCAAATAGCTATAGATACATTCTTTACAAAATTAAGTTCTTTATGGTATCTGGTTTTATTCAAGGAGAATTTTGCCAAGCTATTAATTAAGAAACTAATCGCTGCCATTTTGTGTTGTCCACAATGTGCTAGCACTATGGGCACTTCAAGAAAAATAAAATTAAATAAGTTGTACCTGCAATTTGAGGCATCCCGTGGAGCTGAAATACGTTTAGACTACGTGAGAACATTTTAGCTTTAATTTTCATTGGCAAAATTTCATGATTGATACGTTTGAACCAATAACAACCCGTAAAAAATATCACACATTCGGATATATTAAATTCTATAAATGTCAGAATAAGTAATAATGTTTCACCTCTTATTAAATACATATATTCGCATGTGCAACAGTATAGAAATACAGAATATTGTAGCAGATCGAAATGTCATTCCATTACAGTTACAGCTATAGCGAAGCCTATCAATATCCAACATATTTACTCGTTCAAAAACATTCTATCCGTCCGTAAAATCACATTATATCAGACCAAATGTATTTGTTTACGACAGGAATGCGTGATATAGTAACCAAAACGTCAATATCAGTAAAATATATGTATGTATCTCTATACAGTTAGTTTTGCAAACTGTCAACGAGGAGCGATCGATATTTGAGTAAAAATTTCACGTTTTTTACACCTGAAATGAAACTGGGTTAATACTAGGTCCCCTATAGGTGCATTTATAATGTTCGAGGGAATTGATGGAAAAATAACTCGTGAATTTATACCCGGGAAAACTAGTAACATATAAAATGATTTGTGATCATAATACAATAGTAGCGTCTTTGGCTTGCCTTAAGAATATACAGGTTTACAACCAAATCTGATTTAATGGCAATATACGTATCTAACGAAGAAGAGAACACTTCACGGGTACTGTAACTTTTATCGAAATTAATTAATTAATTGTAAAGTCTGTAGATTCGGTCACTTTCGTCAGTTTAAATACGAATTAACCCCGACTATTTACATTTTAAAATAATTAAATTTTAAACGAGAAAACTAACTTTAAATTGTAACGTTTCAATACCAACGCTGTGTTTATATGTTACATACACGAACTTCGCGTATTTTGAAACTGCTAAACTTCGTAATTAACAATAAATTTAATCACTAGACTAGAAAAGAACACTTCGACAAATACGTGTAAATACAACGACTATTTGACCTAAACTGAGAAAATTATAAGCGTCCCTTAATCCCTTTGTTCGCGATAGTGATTGTTTTACCATGGCCGATTAGGATATGCCTTTTGAATTTCAATTTGATATTAAATTTCAGTCAAAATTCCCTATTCTAAAAATAGATTACATTTTTAGGATAAACTTTCATGAAGCTTCAATATTTTCAAACGTAACTCTATGATCTCAGATATATTACAGTACCAGCAACAACATTGATTTTCTTCTTATATATTTAACAAAACCTCCTTGCTGATGTATCTACCGCATTCCCCAGTATATAATAAATACGACTTAACTTTCTGTCCTTATTTCGCAAAAATCACACCTAAGAATTCTCTGTACGTTAAGTTCTTTGAGGAATTTCTAACTCAAGCCAACCTTATAGCGTCGCAGATCGGTTTAAACGCAGTTCGATGAGATTATGTTCGACGTAATGAGAATAATTAAAAAATATTACCTTTGCCTAAATGCCCACGTTTGCACAGCAGTCGGTGTCGGTTAATTGCCTACTCACAAAAGGTGTACAAACGTTCTTGTTAGTTGTTATCCTGTAGTGGCTCAGCGAGATATCCGTCTATATAGACTGCTGACAGAGGCGGCTTAAGATTGAAAAATTTATGAAATATGACGTTAGTTAATCAAGAATTTGATTGCAGCGTGGAGTTCTTAAAACAACGAAATAAACGCGAGCTTGAAGGAACTGACATAGCCATCAGTAGTTCTAACTAACAGCTCAAAGTGCCTATCAGACTCCACTTTGGAATATTCCAACAGAGATTTTTACTTTAATCTTGTGTGTTAAAGGGAACCTTGAGGGGGGGGAGGTAGTATTATAACATGTTAATCAAAATGGTTCTCCCTCGGAACAAAAATTGACCTGTCCTGTCTTTGCATTTTTTAATAATTTTATTAGTTTCGGATGTAGGCCTGGGAAGTGTTCAAATGAACACACTGTATATAACGATGGCTCCCAAGCCACCAAACCCTTATTATGGTCTACAGAAGAGCTACCTAAAGTAGGAAATCAGGAAATGGGACGAAAATCGAAAGGCAGACAGCAAAGGGGGTATTAGAATATTGGCAGGTTTATTGAAAGGCAGCCCTAAAAGTTGAGCATAAGTAACGAAGTACAACGAAACTATTACATTGTAACACCGTCTACAGACTCCACTAATTAGAAAGGCAAACAAGTTAGAAAGGCCTGAATAATCTGATTTCAAAGACCAAAAATTTTCCAGCGAGTTTTCACTCTTCATCAAGGTGAAGAAATATGAAAATGTCCCAAAATATCCAATTAAAAAAAATTGTCGTTTGAAAGAAGGAAAATAACGTTATTCTAGCCTGCCTAACCTTTCTGTTTTTCTAATTGGTGGAGTCTGTAGACGGCGTTACATTTTAATATGGTAGCCCTAAAATACCATTTATAGAGACTAAATAAGCTGAAAGTGAACTCCGACCATATCAAAAAGATTTGGAGATGGCAGAATACTCCGTATGCAAATGTGTTGCCATTATAGTCACAAACGATATCGACATTTCAGTAGGCAATTCCTAATACCCAAGTAATTTAAGGAAGAATATGCTAGAATAGCAATAAAATTCTTCAAACGCCTATTCTAATACACGTAAGGACATTGGTACACAGTGAAATTTTGGGCAGCTGCATTTGAACGTGGTCATATCAACTTGGTTGACGATGAACGTCCGGGACGGCCAAAAACTGCAACCACTACCGATAAAATAGAAAAGTTCATCAAATGGCGACCATCGAATTACGGTTAGAAATACAGCAGAGGCTGTGGGGGTCTCGGAAGAACGTGCTTGTCACACAGTGATTGAAGATTTGGGCATGAAAAAGTTAACCGTGCGTTGGATGCCGTGCTGCTCACTGTGGACCAAAAACGCATTCTAATGACCATTTCCTGTTGAAGCAGCTTAAACGAAATAAGATTTGGCGTCGATTAATAACTGAAGATGAAACTTGGGTACAGTAGTACACTCCTGAAGACAAACACAGCCTAAACAGTGAACTGTGAAGGGTGAATTGGCTCCAAAAAGCGGCGAAGACTCTTCCATCAGACGGGAAAGTGATGGCGACTGTTTTTTGAGATAGTTATGGAGTTGTATTAATCGACTATCTTGAAAAAGGAAAAACAATGGCATACTACGCATCATTATTCGACAAGCTGAAGGTAGAAATTTCGGAAAAACAGCCGCATATGAAGAAAAAGATGGTTTTGTTCCACGAACACTTCAGTCGCACACGGCAAGAATTCACGAATAGGGTTCGAATTGATAGACTACCCACCTTATTCACAAGATCTGGCCTCCCCGTTTCCTAGGCTTACAGTTTCGCTCAGAGGACGAACATTTTCATCGAAAGAGAAGGCCGACACATTCGTAAACGTCTATTTTGCAGAACAATATGCCAACTACTATTTAGACAGATTAAATAGATAAGAACGTCGCTGAGGAAGGTGTATAAACTTACAGGAAAATGAGTTTGGCAAAAAATACGTGTTTCTGTGTCAGGTTAGAAACTTTTCACACTACCTTAGTATATTCCGTATCATTTCATCGTTCGGATCTTGATATTTGTTCATGCCATATGCGGGTATCGTGTATTCTTTTTGAATTGCATTCCTTGGATTCCGCAATGATGAGATAATGATTTCAGTTGAATAGGTCTTTATTGCAATCAATATTTTGTAATTGGTTACAAAAATGTTGTTAATGGAACACGAAAGGAACCATAATATGCGTGTTCCTCTATATAAGAAGTTATGAATTGCATTGGCACGTCGCAAATTTGAAAAATATCACGTTAAAAGTATTATTTAGGTTGTAAAATATTTATGAGCATGTAAAAGTGAAATAAGTACCACACCACCATGCCAGTATATTCAATAAATATATCTATTTGACAAATTGATGAGTATTTGGCTAATTTATCATAGAAAACTAGACAACGAAATGGGACCGATAACGTGACCAATATTGTAATTCATTCGTATTTTAGTCATGTCGCAATGCATATTGTTCAAAGCTCCGTCTGACACATTTATTAAAACTGAAGCTTGTTAACGTTCGCCTACAATTTATACAATTAGTCGTCGTTATTTTTACCAGCGTTCCCGTGCTACGAAATGCACGATGCTTTTGTTTTGAATAGTGTACGTTAGAGGAATGAAGATGAATACAATAAAATGTTCCAATGCATGGTAGCTGAACTTAGTGTTTTAGCGATAAGCTTTGTTATTTAGAAATTTTAATATATTGACATAAATCTAAACATTAGTGACAGTATCGTTCTTCAAAACTTAAAACCTAGCCCATTTTCCGGAGCAAAATCTGTCGCGTTCGAGTAATAATTGATCAGCAAATTGGTCGCTGTCGCCGAGGGATATGGACGCGAGCAAACCTACACAAAGAAGTTAATTCAACAATAACGAGACGAACAGGCACAAAAGAGAACTCCTTAATTAATCAAAATATCATTTACAGGCAGCGTTGTGTTTCAAATGCTGTTTAGGTGTTCATCAATCTTTGTGTGTGTGGAAGATACAATCAGAAACTCTGCTGCAGGTCTAGGAGACAAAATGAGTGTAAATAATCTTTGCGCCAGTGGCGTGCATTAGTTGTAGTTAGATTTTTACAGAAATGATTTAATTAAGCTAATTCTGGTGAGAAGCTACACACAGCAGTTAACGTATCCCATTTCGAATAAAACTTTAACTCGATGTTGTTTACTCTATGACTACAAACTTGGTACCAACGCTGCAGCGGCGACACGAAAACTATGTACCGCATTCGGAGATGATGCTGTAAGTGATCGAACAGCATAGAAGTGGTTGAAGAAATTTTCTTCAGGAGATTTCAGCATGACCGATGAACTACGCTCTGGCAGACCAAAGACCATTAATAATGAGGATATTCAACAGGTTGTGGAGGCAAATTCCAGTACAACGTGCTTAAAGATGGCAGAAAAGTTCAATCTGAGCGATAAAACCTTTCGTTTACACCTTCACCAGCTAGGAAAGACGTGGAAGTTAAGCAAATGGGTCCCACATGAATTGACAGATGATAACAAATTCAGCCCTCTTACCATTTGTTCGGCAAACATTTCACGCAAGGATAATGAATCTTTTCTTGATTGGTTGTTAACTTGCGAAGAAAAGTGGATATTGTACTCAAATTCTAAGCGTTGGTATCATTGGTTGTCGCCAACTGATCCAATACCACACACTCCCAAGGTTTTCTTGTATCCACAAAGAATTTTATTGTGTTTGGTGGACAGCAGCTGGAATTGTCCATTATGAGTTTTTAGAAACGGGTTAGCATTTTCATCAATTTATTTGGAATTATTACCGACTATGTAATTCTACACTTACCTATAACTAATGAAATGTTGTATAATACGGAAATTGTTGAAAAAATTGGAATTTTTGTTTCTTAATTAAATTTTTAAATTAACTGTGGGATTCGGAAGTGTTCTTACATACTCTTTCAGCAATTTTAAACGAATTTTAATATCAGTTAATGGAAACTGACGAAAGTTAAAATTGAAAAATGTAAACTAACCTTGATTTTACGAAGATGTCATATAAACTCTATGTTCCTTATGACGTTCACAGGAAACCTGCCTCTTCTAACCTCCAACCGTCTCTTCAAATATAATTTAACGAGGAATTTTGATGAATAAAGTTATTTTTAGAAGTAGCATTATCAAATGACTGTAGGGACGCTATTAGTTGACTCAAAATAGACGACTCTGTGATACAAAATCTCAGCGACAACCCTAAAATACTAAACCCTCCTGACATAAATAACGATGCTTTAACGAAACACGAAATAATGCTAGAAATACCTTCGAATTTATGCTGTTGTTTGTTTTAGAATTTTACATTAAATTTGAGGATTTACGAAATGAGGAGAATGAAAAGAGGAGTTAATTCATCATTACTCTTCGTTTGTGGTTGGCTAGACTTAAATTAAATTTGTAGTACCCGCACTCCAAGGCCAGTCGGCCTGGGGGAAAATTGTGGCTACTGAACAGAACTAATAGTCGCCAGAGGGAATTTCACATGGAACAATTGGCCATGCTGAATGCACTATATGTATCGGATTGATAGCTGCATTTGACGATTTAAAATTTCATCATAACACTAAATAGATATTTTTATCGAGAGATCACTATATCTATTATATACTTTTGTAATTTGTATTCATAATGCGGGCTTCGGTCACAAAACTAATAATTTATTGTCTATAATTTTCTTTAGAAAGGAAATAAAATAGTTTCAAGAATTATTTTATACGCATATTACAATACATGTAATAAACATCCCTTAGGTAAAGAGGTGTAATTGTGATAGCAGATTTCGAAACTCGACGAGACACATATAATAATACTGCCATGCGTACGAAATCCTATGCCAGTTAGCCGACCTCCAATTACGTACCTTGAATACCGCAAGCAGCACAAACATGCACCTTCGTGGTTGGCCGAATCGCATTTTATTATTAACATAGTGCACATACGTAGCTATGAAATTAGTTTTGGTTGGCAACCTGTATAGTGCTATGGAGTGCTATATGAAGATAATGAAAGATGGATGTTACTGAGATGTCGTCACCATCATTTATTACTTGTACAGTAGCAGTACAATATCGATTATTCGCAACATCACCAACTACGCCACTGGTGAAAGTGATTCGCAACCTTCGTGCAGAGGTATGCGGGCGGGCTTATTACGAAACAATTTGATAAAGACAGAACGTCGCGTCGGGTAGGTGAAGGCAGGCGTGGAGGCCTATATCGCTCGCCGATTCGCCAAAATTAACCGAGCATAAATCTCGCAATATAGAAATTCCGACTTCTTAATCCGTAAACAAGTGGTAAAGTTGGATAACGTACGGCCGCCTTCCCGATGCTACAATATTAAGGAAAGATGGAATAAGGCGCGATACTTATAAGATGGGAGACTACGCGTTGTCGGGTCGACTGCCAAATAAAACGCGGATTTTATTAGACGCGAGATTATCTCCTTTAAATACGAAATTGCAATGCTGCTGTGGAATTTATTTTAACGGGACATTTCGAATATAGCGACATGCGAAGGTTGAGGTTGGTTTTGTCCAGTTAGCTGTGATTCAAAGAAGAAAATAGTATCTAATAATAACTTTTTGATGAACATTAAAGCATCTGATTACAAAATTGTCATCACTGGGAAGAGCTCATTAAGTTTTTCTTAAGCGGAAGGAAAAGGACGATAGAACACTCAATTACTGTAAATATATAACACCTCTATATTACAAATGAACTACAAACGTATGTTCTTAAAAAATAAATTAATAAGGACACAATTAATTAAAGGTAAATAAAACAAATTAGTCACAGTGTGTTTATTTTGTTTGTTTTCCCTTAACAATGAATTCACACAGAATCTACATGGATGGTTTAATTCTTTAATTAATTTGGAATATATCTTTCAGGAATAGGGATTGCACCGGTAAATTGCGAAAATTCTTTCAATTTGCCATCTTTTACGGGTAATTGGAAAGAATATTAAATACATGTACAAACAGAATTAATATAAAAATAATTATGGTTTCAGGTTTTTGAAGCATTTAGTAAAAGCCTTACATTATTTAAACGAAAATACTTTATTGTACACCTTAGTTTCTTGTTTATTATATCACGCAGATGGCAAGCAAAAAAAAAACTTATGTCTTTTACAATCTTTGGCGCTTTAAAAACCGCACTTGTAGAATTGCTTTTCAGCCATGTACTGCTTAGAACGTGTTGTAACGTGCAGTTAGGAGGATTAGACGTGTTCAGTATCTATACTGGAAGCGCTGTATGTAAACGGTGTTTAAAGAAAATTAAAACATCTGGTGGAAGTACCAGCGGTTTGCACAGTCATTTCTGAAGTCAGCACAACATTACTTTATTGAAAAGAGAAAAAGAAAAAACTAATAATAGTATCACTCCGAATGAAAATATTAATCTCAAAACTGACGAGGATTCCCGATCAAAAATTACTTCATATTTCAAGAAAACAACTGACAAGTCTTTCCTTGCCATACTAGCGCGAATGACGGCACAAGACGGAATTCCATTCACTAAATTTTAAACATCGCAAGGTTTACGAATACTGTTAATCGCAAATGGGAATACAAACATTCTAACATATTCGAATATAATTAAAAATATAGTATTTGAATATGCAGACAAACAACAGAGAGTATCGGCACACTCCTCACCACACAAAATGTTATTAATTAATTCGGAACAGCTGTTTCAAAGGCTCACTGGGCCCCTATTTTCAACCGGGTTACCGAATAAATCTGATCAGATTTATTCGGTAACCCGGTTGAAAATGGGGGCCCAGTGAGCCTTTGAAACAGCTGTTCCGAATTAATTAATAACATTTTGTGTGGTGAGGAGTGTGCCGATACTCTCTGTTGTTTGTCATACTACCCCACAGTCCTTGCTATCATTATTGAATATGCAGGTACAATTAATAAACAACTAGTTAACGAAATATCACAACATAAACTCAAAGCATTTAGTTTAGCATTATTCACTTGGTTTTCGGGTTGGAACCGCGTCGTTGTCGTAGCTTTAGCCGAAGTTTCGTCCACACTTATATGTGACATCTTCAGGGCTGTAACTGCACACTGGCTGGAGACTTATTCATTCCGGAGGGGTTTATATAGGGTTTGTTTTGGATCAATGAAGCGGAAATGTTATGCGTCGATGAAAAGGGAAAGTTATGCATTTATGAAGCGGAAATGTTATGTGTCGATGAAGAGGGAAAGTTATGCGCTAATGAAGCGGAAATGTTATGCGTCGATGAAGAGGGAAAGTTATGCGTTAATGAAACTGAATTGTTATGCATCGATGAAGCCTGGCGGAGGTTTAACCAGTTGGGATTTCAACGTGTGATGTAAGGGGTAGCCAACTTCGAGATTTAAATTGTTGGGATGTTTGAAAATCTCTATTGATTCACGGATTTTTCTACTGTAATAGTGAGGATTGCGAGATAAGATGCGGGTAGAGTTAAATTGGATTTGGTGGCCAGTTTCCAGTCTATGCTCAGCCAGTGCGGACCTGGCTACACGCAACAACCGCGTACAACGCTCGTGCTCAGTAACACGAATGCTGACTGATCGCTTTGTTTCACCGATTTACACACTGCCGCATGAACATGGAATCTGGTAGACACCAGGGGCTTCCAGATGATTGCGGTCTTTGATAGGAAAGTAGTCTGAGAGTTTGTAGTTGGGCTTGAAGATGGTTTTGTTGTGTCGTCCCTGAAGAGAATCTTACTGATGCGATCGGTGATACCATGAATGTAGAGTAGATATGCTTGCTTACGGAAAGTAGGGTTAGATGAGAGGGGTTGCTGTGGAGGCGGGTGGGTGTAGCGGTTAATGGTTGTTTGAATATCTTTCCTGGAATAGTTATTGCGGATCAAAGTTTCAGTGAAGTGGTTCAGTTCTTGAGGAAGCGAATTGAGTTCAGATATGGAAATGACCCTTTGGATAAGAGAATTGATAACACCGCGTTTTTGGGCTGGATGATGATGAGAGAGGCCATTGAGATATCTATCCGTGTGTGTGGGTTTTCGATAAACGGAATGTTCCAGTGCACCATCAGTACGCCGGTGTACGAGAACATCTAGGAAAGAAAGGCAACCATCCGATTCGATCTCCATAGTGAAACGTATGGAATCATGTTGAGAATTCAAAAACGAGAGGAAATTGTTTAAAGATTCGCGACCATGGGGCCAGATGCCAAAGGTGTCATCAACGTACCTGTACCAACACTTTGGCTTAAGGTTGTGAGATAACAGGGCTTGTTGTTCGAACGCTTCCATAAAGATGTTGACAACGACAGGAGACAGAGGAGATCCCATAGCTGCGCCTGAGACTTGCTCGTAGTATTTACCCCGAAACTGGAAATAGGTAAAAGAAAGACAGGCTTCAATCAAGTCAGCCAGATCATCCGGTTGGTCATTGGAGATGAAGATACTGTATTCGGTATGGGAACCTTGGTGAATAAGGATTTGACATCAAAGCTGACAAGTAAATCGCCAGGATTTACCGTCAACTCTTTTAGTCGTTGGACGAAATGTTGAGAATTTTGGATGAAAGAGTCGCTGTGTCCAGCGTAAGGTTTTAGAACGTTGGAAAGGTACTTCGATAATTTGTAAGAAACCTGAAATCTTTTTGAATTCTCAACATGATTCCATACATTTCACCATGGGGATCGAATCGGACGGTTGCCTTCCTTTCCTAGATGTTCTCGTACACCGGCATACTGACGGTGCACTGGGACATTCCGTTTACCGAAAACCCATGCACACGGATAGATATCTCAATGGCCTCTCTCACCAGCATCCGGCCCAAAAATGCGGTGTTATCAATTCTCTTATCCAAAGGGCCATTTCCATATCTGAACTCAATTCGCCTCCTCAAGAACTGAACCACATCACTGAAACTTTGATCCGCAATAACTATTCCAGGAAAGATATTCAAACAACCATTAACCGCTACACCCACCCGCCTCCACAGCAGCCCCCCTCATCTAACCCTACTTTCCGTAAGCAAGCATATCTAGTCTACATTCATGGTGTCACCGATCGCATCAGTAAGATTCTCTTCAGGAACGATACAACAGAACCATCTTCAAGTCCAACTTCAAACTCTCAGACTACTTCCCCATCAAAGACCGCAATCATCTGGAAGCCCCTGGTGTCTACCAGATTCCATGTTCGTGCGGTACTGTGTACATCGGTGAAACAAAGCGATCAGTCAGCACTCGTGTTACTGAGCACGAGCGTTGTACGCGGTTGTTGCGTGTAGCCGGGTCAGCACTGGCTGAGCATAGACTGGAAACTGGCCACCAAACCCAATTTAACTCTACCCGCATCTTGTTTCGCAATCCTCACTATTACAATAGAAAAATCCGTGAATTAATAGAGATTTTCAAACGTCCCAACAATTTAAATCGCGAAGGTGGCTACCCCTTACATCACACGTGGAAATCCCAACTGGTTAAACCTCCTGGCAACTGCCAAGCTTCATCGATGCATAACAATTCCGTTTCTTTGATACATAAAATTTCCGCTTCATCGACGCATAACATTTCCACTCCATCGACGCATAACATTTCCGCTTCATCAACCTATAACATTCCCTCTTCATCGACGCATAACATTTCCGCTTCATTAGCGCATAACTTTCCCTTTTCATTGACGCATAACATTTCCGTTTCATTGACCCAAAACAAACCCTATATAAATCCCTCCGGAATGAATAAGTCTCCAGTCAGTGTGCAGTTACAGCCTTGAAGATGTCACATATGAGTGTGGACGAAACGTCGGCTAAAGCTACGGCAACGACGCGGCTCCGGAAACCAAGAGAATAGTATTATTGACGACCGCGGAAACCTACGAATCAAACATTTAGTTTAACGTTAGATGAGTGGACAGCTGTTAAGAACCGTCGATACATGAACATACGTGTGATTTTTTTTTGGATCTTGGATCAAGTCGTATTTACGGATCTATGTCCGCCGATAAATGTTTAACTCTCATTAAAAATAAATTACTAGAGTTTTATGCTTCTTTCAAAAATGTAGTACTAATTACTATAGACGGAGCTTCAATAATGAAGAAGGTAGGAAAACTGATTGGTACAAACCATGAGTTATTTCTCGCATATGGTATACAATTGGCTGTAACCGAAGTGCTTTTTAGCAAAAATAATTTAGAAGAAATTGAGTGTGGCAATGAAGAACTTGTTGGGTTAGCTGATACAGATCATTCTGATGACGAAGACGATGAAAATGATGGCAAACTTTTCCAAATAATACAATGCGAATCTACTGACTCCCAATTACATTCTATACAGGATATATTTTTGGTCGAGAACTTTCGTTAATAATGGATTCTAAAACGCGTTGGAATAGCTTACTGATTACGCTAGAAGATTATAAACTGTTGGAAAGAGTCTCATAGAATTTTTACTAAGATCAACTAATCTACAATAACGAAGATAATCGTAGAATTAATTGAGCGCATTTACGATAAAAACGAAACAGACACTAACACTGAATTATTAGAAACTAATGATTCTGATTCCGAAGACTTTGGATGTTTAATGCCAATTGAATCAGTTCCTTCATCAGCTACGCTATCTATGAAAAATAAATTGCAGCTCTTAATAAAGGAAAAACCGAAACATCTTGTCAAGTACCGACTCTACTGCAAGGTAAAAATAAAAATTTAAGACCAGTAGTTAAAAAAGAAATGAATTATTTTGAAGAGCAAAAAATAAGAGGGAAATACACACAAATGGTGTATGATTTTTTACTAACCTATCGGCCAACAAGTGTGTAATCGGAAGTAGCCTTTTCCGCAGCTGGCTTAATTTATGGCAAGATTAGATCACAATTAGGGGATCCTAGCCTTGATAGCCTATAATTTTTGCTCTCGTATTTTCAAAAAATACGTAACAGTAAACAAAAAGTTTGTACAGAATAGTTATTTGATTAGACCAGTTACTTAATTTCTTTAGAACATAGTTATTCGTTTAGATTTGTTATTTACTCAGAATAAAAGCATTATTTTATGTTTATTTGATATGTTTTGTATATATGTCTTTAATAAAACTTCATTTATGTTTGTTTGTAATGCGCGATTAAGTACGTTTATAAATAAAATTCCTGTTATTACTACGTTTACTGCTTTTTATTTTTAATATAAGTAAATTTTCTGAAAATAAAAATCAAACCGGTAAACCGGTAATGAAAAGAAATTTTACAGAATTAAAAAAAATCGGTAAATTTGCAATCCCGATTCTGGAATTCTGGTAATAATCGGGCGGTTACCCTTACAAAAACAATGTGAAAAGGTAGTACACTGCTGCATTAGTGTTTAATTTATATAATATTGTTTCGAACGATCCATTGTTATTTTAATTCTTTTAAACATTTCCAGAGAATTACCGATAATGCGTCCAGAAATACTGGTTTTAGCAGATGTAGTTTGATGATCATTACTGGAGGACGTTCAATTATCATGCACTGCAGACTCTTTGTTCAGACTAAATTGGAGTTTGTCTAGCGCTGCTGGGGAGCCTTTATACTATAAAATAGACGCCACTGTAATAGAAAAAGTTTAAAATAAGGCATTGAAAGTTTCGTGCTGACGAAAATTAGAAGCCAATCAGTTGCTTGACTCTTGCAATATTGGATTATAAATGTCTTCCAATTGTATTAATTTAGTTTGTAACCCCTCGGATTCTTATAATTGATCTACAGATGATCATCTTAACAAGGAAATTTGCTTTAAAAAAATGTTTAAAATATAAGATGTAAGAGCTCTGTATTTCCATATAAAACTTGTATTCTATTATCTAACACTAAAAATGCTTAGTTTTTACAATTGAAGCTGCTAGATTGGTAAATTTTGTTTTATAGCTGGAGCAAAACTGCACGAAGCAAATAAAGGAAAACTTCAATAAAAGCGTACATTTCAGCATGTTGCGAGCTGTTATTGCCTCAATTAAAGACGGAATTTCAGATATCCAATGCCTTCTGACTGCATGTCCGGTTGCACATTTAAACGTTGCTTTAATCTGACATGTTTACAGCATGTGTTATATACATTCCGCTACAATTTAGCTCTAATTGCGAATCGATTTAACATTTCGTTTCGCAATTCGTACAGTTGCAACTTATTTTTAGGGTTTTTTTCTTTGCTTCTGTTGCAGAGGACGCATTCTTATGACAACCTGTCATTCATGATGATTAAAATATGACTTGGCTCTAGTCCTGCTGAGCGGACTCATTAAGTAATTACAGGGGCTGGTCCAAATTAAGCTAACAAACAAGTCTTGGGAGATTGAGAAGATTAAAGACCCTTTGGTGATTGGTTTTATTAACAGTTGGTAATTTTTAAAGAAATAATGTAATAATATAATTTGTAAAAATTCTTCATAATCATAAATACATAAAAATCGTTGATATACATTAATAGCACAAACTAAAATTATTCTAACATATACAGGATGAGCCAAAAAAGTTACATATCAAAGTTGTTTTTTTTTTAATAGAACTCTCAGTATATTAGTGCAGATTTAGTTTATACTCAATTGTTTTCGAAATGTACATTTGAAATGTATAAATATGTAATAACCGGGTTTTTTTAGTGTCCAAAATTTCAGCTTCCACTTTAACTATTACTAAATACATATAAACATATTTGTAACCATAAAAAAAGCCTACTATTATGCAACATATCATGTACGGAGAAAATGTGTTGTAAAATTTGACAAGAATATCTTGCACAAATAATACACTGATTTACAAATCATAAAAACATTTTTATTGTAAAAGAAGTTATAACTAAAGTGTGACAAACGGTTGCACTCGCAGAGGCGCCGTGAAAGGAGCTGTGTTTACTATGTACATACAAGGAATCGAGCGGAGATTCAGTTATGTATGTTTCAGTTATGTATGTTTTAGTATATTATGTTTTAAAAAAAATTAAAAGAAAAGGTATGTTCTTTAAATATACAAGCTTAAAAACCCTTTTTCTTGTCTGATTACCAGATAGTGTTGTGTCACATATAATATTATAAAATTTGTAAAAAAAAAAAAAAATATTTATCGTTATTTTAACAATGCTTTTTTTTCCCGTGTAATTTTTTACAATACGTCAAAAAATTGGGGGGAATTCATTGTCATTATTTCAAACCAAAAACCCCGTATTTCCCAGACTGTCCCCAAAAAGCTGGTGAATTTTGTTTTTTAATTTTTCATGGGCATTTAAAGGTATACTTTTCCCACGAAAAATCTATTAATATAGAAGTGCCAGTCAAACACTTTGGTAACACATGTGTCTACATAGACCGAAAAACATTCTTTTATGTTATTTAATTAAATCTTATGCAAAAATATACTTAAAACGGGTTATCTTTATGGTTTCCCCATGTCATAAACGACGATTTTTCATAATATTAAAATGTGTTTTGGGCTGGTATAAATCATGCTTATGTAACGGTTTTTTAAATTTAAAATTGGTAATTTCGACGTTTTTAAAAAATTTATCTTTTATATTTTTTTACATCTGTAATTTTACGTAAGGGGTTTGCGGTTCTATAATCTAGTGACTATTAAAAATGCAACCCATGTTGTGCAAGTGTATCAAGTGAAAATATTTTTTCATTTGGATAGAAGAAATGTGATTATAAAAAAGTTTATTCAAGCGTAAATCTCTGTATTCATTTTAGTATAACTATGCATCAGGGACTGCATCCATAAGGCTGCAAGGCCGCGCGATCTACTGATATATCATCTAACCATTTAATTCCATTCATAAGTAGAATTATTCAAATTTGATTACGTAATTGTTACGAAAATACAGTTTGAATATCCCGCGGCTTGCTATTTATGATTGAAATATTTGTGACGCGATGAAATCGTGGATCTGGTTACTATGTCAACTGTACGACGCCTGACCAAACAATCAATCACAGTCTTACCCGTGTGTATACGCTTTGGGACGCGGAATTTACGCGTCCAGTCTCATTTTAGCTACGAACGGAATGTTATCGTTTAGTATAGATTTTTCCAGCGACAAGTAATTGTGTTTTTATAATAATAGTAATAACAGTTATTACTAATTATCAACCTTAGAAATGAGTCAGTATTAGTGTAATTTTAAAAGGTTTCAAACAATTAAGATAAAGATAGGTAAGCTATTACCTTAAGTAGTTAAGATAATGGCCTACCTATCTTTTATCTTAATTTTTTCTTCTAATTTTAGAATTTGAATAAAGGACGAAAAGAAGAGCCAAAATAGAAGTTCACACGATGTTTTAAAATGGACATGTAAAAGTTCCGATTAACGGGCAGTGAATTAGCGATTTAAATGGATTTTAATGGAAAGCTCACGTTTCGCCGAGTTGAAAATGGGGCCTTCTTTTTCAGCTTAGTTTAAGGTAAAAATCAATTTCAAAGGTGCTATTTCTAGGTTATGTTTGAAGGTTTATTAGTCATATCTATCATAGGTTTATGTTGGCACTTACTATATCTGGACTAAAAGTTACCATAAAGTTCCCATAAGAATAGTAATACTGATGAGCGGTAAATTCAAATTTGAAGATTACGGAATAATTTATTGTACCTATTATTGTATTTTCTCAATTTTGTATACGACATAGGTAATAGAAAAATTGAGAGATTCAGGCATCAACTAACGTGGAGACTCGTATGGTTTTGAAATCGTGTTACATTTTTCTAAATAACGCTACTTATAGAAAAATGTGCAGGTAAATGGACGAAATGAATACAAGAAGGCAATAATTTTCTAGTGAACTTTACTATTTATTACAACATGTAAATACGAGGCCGTTTTAAAGGAAGTACCTTTTGAAATTCTGCTACCGTGACGCGCGGCGGCTTTCTCGCTTGCGCGCTGTGACCACACTATTGAGAACCACAGACGCCATTATAGAAAATTCACCGTTTTAACGTTTTGTTTCCCAATTTGAAAAGTCTCCGCTGATCGAAAAATCCCCCCGACTGTAAAAATACGTCTGTGATTCTTTTCTTATGTGAAGTCATGGAAAAACATTATGAGTGATGGAATGGTACGGAAAGGGGTGAGAGTTTTTTAAAAGAGGGCCCGCGCGAATGTCCATGGGGAGAACGAAGTGGCGACCTTCTGTCTTTATGAGAACGAAACTGCCTAAAGCGTGGCTGACGCATAGTTTAAACCAAATAAACCGGCCGGACAAATTCGGTAAAAGCGTCAGTATAACGCGACCGAAACCGATCTTTTATGTATCATCTACGCTGTGATACTTATCGTAGTTTTGTTTGTTTTGAAATGTTTCCTACTTCCGAAAACGCCCAAAATTGAACAATAAGGAATTTTTTGCGAAATGCCTGATTTAAAGTGTGATGGCGTAAAATTCAATGTGTAGGGGAAAAAATAATTTAATGTGTTGGTCGAAAAGTGTTTGCTACGGCAGTAAATGGCAGGGGCTTTTTTCAAAAAAAAACAACCCAACGAATTATGAAAAATTTAATTTTAATTTTATTGTTTATTGCATGAAATTTTACCTTTTCATTTACTAAGGAAAAAACAACTTTCCTTTTTGGAAATGAATATTCGGATTTTAAAAAATTACCAATAGAGAACATTAAAGCTCGTTGGGCTTCGAGAAAAAAAAAATCGGTTGAAATAAAAAAAACTGTGGTTATTTGGGGGACAAAACAGAGTCGTAAAAAAAAAAATTTGGGGTTTTAATAAAGGGTACGCACAGGGAACCCAAAATCGACCGTCACCCTTTAATTTTATACTTGCAGACGAAACCAATGCACCCCAAAGTAATTTAAATTTTGGGTTTTTAAATGCTTTGGAAAAATTTTAAACTTTAAAAAAATCAACTGTTGATGTTTATGAGTGATGGTGCCGCAAACGCTTGCTGTGGTCGACCCTTTTAAAAAACATTTGCTAATTGTTGATTTACATGAAAATTATCCCCTTCAGTTCGTAGCAAAATATATAAAAATGTTATCCCAAGGTAGACGCTCTAATAGCACATACAAAACGTGTTTTAAAATCCCAAAAAAAAAAAACTTTTTTGGGAATTTTTCCCTAGACTATCCCGGTATTCCTAACCACCACAACCTATTCTTACTCTTGGGGGGAACATGGTTAAGGCTGTTTTTTATTTTAAAATTTTTGGAATATAAAGAACGTGATTTTAGAATTCGACCCCAAAGGAAACTGCGGTGTTAAGGTAAGCCGCTTTAAATTTTAGGATAGTCAAGTTAAAAAAGTTTGGAAATTTTTTCATACAATTACTGGGATAGCGGTCGATAGAAAAACTACAAAATTCTTCGGGGTTCGTTAGTGGGAAACTTTTCAAATAGTGAACATGTTCCCCACAGTTTTTTGCGCGATAGAAGACGCAAGAAATGGTTTTTTTTTTTTTTAAAAAGGTTTTTAAAGTTTTTAGATAAAGATCTGATTTTTGGGCCCTTAAGACAATTTTTTGAAGGGCTTTAACAAACCGTTAAGTTATTTGAAAGATTTTTTACTTACGCAGATATACGTCACTAGATTAGAACGTTCGTTTTCGATAAAAAAACACTTTTTCTTCACGCCGCACTCATTTGGGGCCCAAACAACTTTGGAAACATATCTAATGTTACAAAAAACTAAATAGGCATTATCCCCTTTGTGATTTTACGGAGGGCTCTTAAACGTAAGTGTTTGAGCACGTATCACATTTAATTTATATTGGGGAAACTTTTTTTGCGTCCGCCACTGGCTTTAAAGCGGCAGTTGCCTTGCTCTAGTCTTTTACAAAAGATTTGGTTCAGAAAGTTGACGAATAATGAAAGAGAAAGGCCTTTTAACGTTTTCGTGGTTAATCTAATGATTTTTTCCTCAAGTTTTCCAAAGTGTTCTCTATGAAGTTGTGACCAGTGGTTGTTAAATCAGCGGCAGACTTCTATGACAGTGGGATTGTAAAGCTGATTGTACGTCCCGATAAATGCCTCAATTTGGTGGAAATTATGAATAAGGTACAGGCTTTCATGTAAAAATAAAATTGTTAAGAAAAGCTTACTTGTTTTTGTTTTATTTGAAAACGGTACTTACTTTAAAAACACGCCTCGTATATTGAATTAAAGTTACAATAATCTACGGGAATTAGTTTGGTTTTTGAATACAATTAAATAATTATTACTTTAAAGATTATCAAAAAGTATACCGAAGTGTTGCAAATTGTGAAATGCAATCTAATGCTCAGAGGATTTTGTAAAATGCATTCAAGTAAGTTCACCTCGGCCAATAAAAGCATATACCGCGTTAGTAAATTCCGTAGTAAGTGAACCGCTAAAATATAGGGACAGTTTTGCAAAGTTTCCCCGCTATGAAAGTATAAGGGGGGGAGTCGCGCGAAGTAATCTATCTCTATCAGTATGAATCCAATCGCCCTCAGGAGATGATCGCGCGGACTCTAGCCATGCCTTTCAACCTTTCTCCTTAGTTATTTTGATTGCTTTGTTTGTGTTTTTGAAATTAACTGTGCAATACTTCTTTTTTAATTATGTTCCTTATAAACTAAGAATTTCTTCTTTTTTTTTAAAGATCATCGAAAACTAAAGGGGAAAAATTCATCTAAATTTCATCAAAAATCACGCACCGCCTTTGATAAGCACCTCATATATTTTTTTTCGAATAGCATTGTTTCCGTTTAAAGATATATATTTGAATATAAGCTAGTTTCAAATATTACAATTAAGAATAAAACCTTTTATCTTCTAGCTGTTACATAGTTTCAAAAAAATGATATGCTACTTCGAATGGACTGTTTTGAAATTGAGTATACGTATTAATATTTTTCAACAAAAAATGTGTTACAATGTGCAATGCACTTTCCTCCACGAACATCATTTCACGCAGACAATTCTAAAATATGTTTATTTATCGCCATGGTTTTTTAGGTACATACCCCGCTTATTCTTGCTTGAAACTGAAATGAGAGGTGTTAAAATTTGATCGTCCAGCGATAAGAGGCTGAGTAATGTTGGTTAGACGTCTTGAAATGGAAGGCAAGCAGTTACTATATATCACTCACGCATGAGATAGTATCGGATATAATTTTAAAGTTGAAATTTAACGTAGATAATTTATTTTCTCTTGATATTATGCGCATAAATTGAAATTTGGTTCGCCATATGTTGAAGTGAAATACGAGTTTGAGTTTCTTACCGAGGAGAGGTTTTTTAATTAAGTAAGAATGTTACAGCTATGTTTCAGAGCCTTTCAAAAGTACAAGCGATAAACAAATATTCTATTAACCTCCGATCATATAGCTTTTCTACCCTTTTTCTACTCCACAGCGTGTTCAGCGAGAAATGGAACAGCGTAGGAAACAAATGCAATTTAAAAATTCTGAAAACTATGTTACTCATGCCTATTAGAGGCACTATTTTACGGTGATTTTTTCTAATTAAACAAGTCACCGCTAGGTAGCGCTATCTAATTTTTTTTTGAATGGGAATACCCTACTTTTTATTCTATTTTTGGAATCTGCAACAAATTTGTGATAATTTTCTTTATAACTGATACCGACCTATCTAGTTTACTTAACAAGAAAATAGTTTCTAAAAATTTAAGACGAAGATACACCTCGTACTTACACAAATGCTTATAAAATTTTGTTGTTTACGCTAACATTTTAATCGAAGTGCATAGTAATACAATACAATATTTAGAACCATTTTTATGTGTTTTATTGTCCATATTCGAGAAAGTTCTGAGCGTTGCGTCGATCTCTTTAATACTAGAAGCGCCGAACCGGTCAATTTAATCGTCTTTCAATTTTAAAGTTTTTTTTACAACGGAATTAATTTTGATCTTGAAATCATGTGACTTTTCTTAAATTTAGTTTGGCAAGGCTCTCATAAAATGTTGAATATTTTGTAGAACTCTAAGCGGTATTCTAGGAAATTTTATCTTAAACGCCCGTCCCGGTCAAATTGACCGGTACGTTAAAAAAATGTTTTGACAAACTTTATTTGTCAATTCTTTTTCTTTGTTGCAACATTTGAAAGAACGAAACATTTAGGCATGTACCGCATGTAAAGATATACATAATTTCAAACATTTATTACGTATAAAACAAGGCATATAACTGCATCAACCGATTAGAGCTTGTTCCTATTAGTTAGTACTTGTTCGTACTTGTTCCGACATGTTCAGCCTTGCACTCGACAAAGAACCTGTTTCTACTGGTGCTCTTTGTTAGTGTCGCACATGCGTAGACTTAATTTATTTTGCAAGTTTCAACCTGCACTATTGTGAACATATAAAAAGATCGGTAGTACTCTGAAAGTACATTCGTCCTGTTTAGTTAGACTGAACAGTATGCGGTCCAGTAAAGGCCTCTCGGTTGTACAAGCTTTAGCGTATTTAGACGAACTGGAAAATCATTCACCAGGAAATTCCGAGAAAGATTCTAAATCAGTTAGTACGGACAGTGAAAACGAAATTCGTTCTCGAGTTGTTGCGAGCGAGGAACAAAATAGTGATGGATCTGACAATGACACAGTTTGTGATGTAACGGTTTGCAGTGACTAGTGCTAGTTCCAGTGATAAGCAGGAAGTGAATCAAAAACAATTCCCAATGGCAAGTAATTTTTGCTAGTCAGCCTACTGCAGGCAGAAAAACCCAACCCAATATATTCAGGTACAATCTAGGGTCAACAGGCTATGCAAAACAAAAAGTAACTGCAGAAAATGTAAGTAGTTTCTGAAGATTATTTATTGATGACTCGATGCTGAGACACATAAAACAATGCACCGAGGCTGAAGCTATAAGACAACTAGACAGTCAAGACTGGAAATTATCTTTAGGAGATCTAGAATCCTTTATTGCCATTCTATACGCACGTGGTGCCCAGGGTTCCACTCACTTAGAATTAGATTCCTTGTGGTCTAAAAAGTGGGGAATATCGTTTTTTAGTCAAACGATGTCTAGAAACAAATTTAGAGAAATTATGCGATATCTCAGATTCGATCTCAAGTCTACAAGGAAAGAAGGATTGGAACATGACAAGTTTGCTTTAGTTTCTGAAATATGGCAAAAATTTGCTTACAATTGCAAAATTTGTTATGTGCCCGAAAGAAAACATAACAATAGACGAACAACTTTTCTACAAAAGCGAGGATGTCGATTTACGCAATATATGTCCAATAAACCGGAAAGTTTGGCATTAAATTTTGGCTTGCTGTTGACACTGAGCTAAATATGTGTTGAATGCTTTCCCATATTTAGGAAAAGATTCGAGACCATAGACAACCCTTGGTGAATACGTCGTTGTAAAATTATTAGAGCCTTACACCAAAAGGAAGAAATGGGACAATGGCAATTTTTTACTCAGTTTGGAACTTGCAAAGAAATTAGCAAAACTAAACACCACAATTGTTGGAACTGTGAACAGGTCGAGAAAAGAAATTCCCGAAGTAAAAAAAAGAAGCAAAGGTTCTTCATATGAAACTGTTTCATTCACAAGTAAAGAAAATGTTTGCACTTTGACAGTGTATCAAGCCAAAATAAACAAAATTGTTCTCCTTCTAAGTATGCAACATCCAACAGTTTCGATTGATGCTGGTACAAAGAAAAAGCCAGAAACAGTTTTATACTATAATAGCACAAAATATGGCGTTGACGTAGTAGATCAAATGGCCCGAAAATACAGCGTGGCACCCTCAAGAAGATGGCTAGTCCATGTTTTTTGTAATATATTGGATCTTGCTGCAATCCATGTGTACAAAGACACTGGCAAAAAAAATAAAACGTCGCGACTTCATTCTGCAATTGCCAGAAGAACTCTCGCAACAATCCAATAACAACGAAGAAGACCCTCAGGTGGGAACATCGAATCAAAAATGCAACAAGAACTTACAGGCTGGATCAAAGACAGATAAGCAATCTCGCAAAGACGTAATGTCAAGAAAAGAAATGTGAAAATAAGACTTACGATAGATGTAAGAACTGTAACAACACATATGTGGAAAATGTGGATTTAAAGTAACTTATTGCAAAAATTGTAAGGATATTTAAAATACCAAAGTTAGGCTAGAAGTTATTTTTATATTTTGTGAATAAATAGACACTTTTATGCAAACAAATTATGTTAATTGATAAAAACAGTCGAAACAAAATTGAGTGTTAATCACCGGTCAATTTGACCGGGCCGGCGGTTCGAGGTACGAGGAATTCTAGGCGGTTATAGTGTTAAAGAAGAATATTTTGAGGTTATTTTCTGTGAGAAATGTCTAACAAAATATTATGACGTCACGTTTGGCGGTCATTTAAAGATCACTTAATATATTTTTTTGTTACAATACAGTTGAGTTAAAAAAGACTTTGATTTAATTCCTATTCGCTGCATACACGCAGAGAAACGTTTATTTGGATCAAGACTGTCCGCCTCAATTCAAGACAATTACCGTTTCAATTATCCACAATACAACAGCTGTTTTAAATCAAAAGAAATATGTTTTTAGCGTTTTTTTCTCGGCTTAAAAGAAGTATACACTTGTAATGAAATAATAGTATTTCTTTGTTTAAGACACTTGTTAACTTGATTTAAGAAAATCTTGCAGAAAATTTCAAGAAAGCGATTCTTAGTATAAGTAAATGATCATTATAATACAAATAATATTTTCTTAAGGATAGTAAATAGTTTTCTTAATTGCAGAAAGCGTTTAGGTATTAAAATAATGCTGATAAATAGCTCATGGTGTCGATGGAATCACTACCGGCAAAAAAAGTAATGACACATTTTGCTCCTGCCCACGTTACTGTTCATCTCTCAATTCATGCCACTAATCTTTAAAAACAGCACTGAAATATTTCGTGGCGCCACCTACTTTCAAGAGATAATGGTCATGCCGTATTAGATAGTAACGATAGAAACCGGAATACACATACCATACTTACCCATATAATGATATAACCTTTAACGTACAACGTTTCATAAACATTTTCAACACATACAGGTTATTGTAATATATTTTTTCTTTTTATTAATATTTATGACGTGTACTAATTTAACTACAGTTTTTTTTAAATACATAATAAATAATAATAAAAAAAGGGATAAATAAACTTAAGCTCATTAATTATTGAACTACATAAAAATAATTTAATTACATTATTAAAGTAATAAGTAATTATACTGTAACATATAAAAAGAGCTTTTTCATTAGTTCATTCACTTGCTTCTAATTGTAATTATCAACTTTAGGTTTTTTTTCCATTATTGTAATTTTTCTTTTATTGGATATCCTTGTAACTGGCCTGGCGTGTTTTTAGAACACGAAACCGGCCGCCTAATTTTCTCAATAGAACTTTTGTGAGATCTGGATCATATTTTCATTCCTACTTTTAATAGGAATATTTTCTTAACTTAAAACTAAATGATTTACTTGGCTGAAACATTTTTTCTATCTTGAATTTTCTTGGTTTTCTAACCCTAAGAAAATATTTATTTAGTCCAAATAAAATTTTAAGAAAGTTATTTCTTAACATTTTATAGTCTTGAAATAAAAATGTTTCTGAATAGACACTGATTTGCAAAAAATCTATTTTGACGGAAGAAATCATTTCTGCGTATACTCCATGCTAACTTGTAACTTGCAAAGATTCTCCTGTACCTATTTAAAACAATGTTAGTTACAGCTACCAAATTATCCTGCTATTAAAGTCGCGCGTATAATCCCAGTATTTATCACTTGTCTCCGATTGCGCAGACGTCCGCTAAAATGCGTACACGTTGGAGCATTTTATTTTTAAGTGTTGCATAAATTACAAGGAAACTCGTAAATACCATAGTTGCGCGCTTTATTGTTCGTTTTGGAAAGTCGTTTTCGAGCGTATTCGAGTTGACATGTATACGGGATGGCATTAGTCATGGCGCTAAAGCGCGAAATTCGCGACAGATATGCGGTTTGTGCGTGACAGACGCACCGATGTGTTTTATGGAGACTGCGCCATAACTAATTAGGAATGTGCTACGTTCAAATGCTGGCAGATTGTGCATATGATTTAGATAAGTACGAGGATGGAATGATAAATGCTTGTGTTAAGATGTTTTGTGTTTAGTAAATTTATTCTCCGACATAATCTCCTTGTAGCTTTATACACTTATTCCAGCGATGATCCAACCTTTTTAACCCATCCAAATAATAGGATTTGTCGAACTCTGCAAACTCTGCATTTGACGCGAACCGCTTTCCGCCAAGCCATTTTTTCAAATTTTGAAAAAGAAAGAAGCACAGAGGGTCAAACCTGGCGAATTTGGTAGATAGGGTACCAATTCGTACCGTAACTGGACGAGTTTTGCTGTCGGAATTACCGAAAATACCAAAAACCAAAAGAACCAAGAAGAATACAAATTGATTAAAGCCAAAAATAATTATATTGTCCTTACAATTTTAAATTTTCAAACATTCGTCTGAAATAATCTCTACCTACAGCTAATTCTTTTAAATTGTTGATATACTTTTTTTAATTAAGGATTGGCTCGCAGTCGTATCCTCAGAAATTGAAAGGAGAAACCTTCATGTCCCCCTACTCTGAGGATTCGCATAACTTGTTCTTATATAGCGATATGTTCTAAATTCTTCATAGAAAATAAAAATAACAAATTTTGTAATTCCTGGTTTCCTTATAATTTTGTGTTCGAAGTAACGAATGCAAGTAGAATTAGGCACACAATCACTGAATCAGATATTTTTCTAATATATTATATTAGAGAACGATAGTTGAAGTTTTGATATCCTTGATTATTGCTGTTGAAGGGATTCTCTTTTTAAATGAAAACACGATAATAACCTGTGAGACAAGGGTTCACAAAAGATCTAGGGAAATTTCGATATAAAAGCCATCAACATTGCTTTACCTCACAAAACTTGCAACAATAAAAAGTAAACTTGAAATCAAGTTCGCAAGTTGCAAATGGTGTGCAATGGTGAAAGGTTTGGGTCGTTAAAATAGAAATGCAGAACTTCCCTCTATTTCTTATGAATTTATTCAAAATGTACGCTAGAACTAATTTCGGCTTACGCCGTCATCAGCTAGAATCTACTGTATACATATACGGATTCTTTCGAAATGAAAGAGTTGTCTGTATGATTTCATATTTATTTCGCTGAAGAGAAAGATTGTAGAGGAATTCTTTGATCACGCTCTGGAAGTAGGTATACAAAATTGCACTTAAAAGAACTGAAATAAGATGAATTACATACTGCAGTGCCTTCCATATCCATTTTACGGAAACTAATATTTTCAATCATTTTAAAGATTACGATGGCATAAATATTTTTCCCTATAACCAATATTTGTTTCGGGAAACAACCCCCCACCCCCTTATTTGATATATATATCTATTACATTTGTTACGAAATATTCTTATTTTCGTAGAAAAATTCATAACTGATGTGCTATATTTGCAGTAATGAAGAAAACACGCAGGTGGTTATCAAATGATTTTAATTAATAAATGTGAGTATAGAGTTAAAATTTTCAAAAAAATGGGTGGGAGTTGTTTTCCTAAACAAATATTGTTATAGGGAAAGTATTTACGTCATATAGGTTTCTGAGTTATTCAGTCAGCGAAGAGCAGCGTTGAGCTTGTTTCATTTAAATCGGTAAGATGCAAATTGGGACTACAATAATTTTTGCGAGTTTCGTATATAAATAACAAAGTGACATGGTGCCACTTAAATTTGACATTTTGTCTTTCATGCTAATTACTTATTTCAGGTTAAACTGTCAATACAGACCATGACTTCGTTAGAAGAAATTGAAAAAAGGAAGTTAATAAAATTATATACGACAGGGAACCAAAAATTACGCCATATTTAGCAGCTAAAGAGCTAAAAATTTTTGGAATTGGTAGAAATACTGGTGTACAGAGTTTGGAAATTCTGGATGACGGTGGTGCATAGAAAGGAAAGAAGGGTGCGGAAAAACACGAAGGAAGTTACAGAAGACGAAATAAATAAAATTGTAAGACTAGCGAAGAAAAATGGGGCGACTCTATCGAAAGTGGCAAAGAGATTTCATGTGTCAGAAATAAAAATGCATTGTGCGAATGAAACTGCCTTAGCCGTTAGGCTTGATGAGTGGGAGTGGGCTTGGAATATAGGTAACCTTGATGCTTTCGATGCATCATCACATAAACTTACTTTCCGAAATTTTGACAGACATCGACTAAAGAATAGTACTCACAGTCGGTAATGCAGATTTTGATACAAAGCGCCATCTGTCTCCAAACATGGGTACTTCTCGTACTATCCTTGTACGTGGACTTACTTGCGTTTTCAAACGGGTAACTGAAGTATACTGATGCACCGAATAAAATTAATTGAAAATCTTTCTTAACTCAATTGTATTCTTGAAATATTTCATGTGGATTGTTAAAAAAAAAACACCGTAAAGCAAATATGCTTCTCTTTCGAAAAAACCACACACCACTTTCCATTAAGAAATATCGTCAAAAAATGTCGTTCCTTAAATTGAATATTCTTTACTATTAGTGCACGGAACGTGTTTACAACATTTCAATTCATTGATTAAACGATGTGATTTGCTGTTAGCGTTTCAAAAAATGAATTTTCACCTTCCATCCTAATAAAGATCTTCGAAATAAAAAGCATAACGTTTAAAATATTGTAATGTCGTCGGGGATAAATGCTGTTTGTGATAAGAAATCACGGTTTGAACATATCTATAAGCGCTTTTTTTTCAGCGATGATTCTCTCGTCTTACTTGTACGATATGCGCGTCGTTTACGCCAACCTAAGAACCTATCAGCGTCCGACGCATTTCGATCTTGTTTTTTACCGTTTCCTCGCAATCGTCTTGTTCACGTTGAGACGCATTCCCACAATGGAATTATTGAACTGAACTGAATCGAACGACGAGCGGCAAGTACAGGTTGCCATCGGCGAAGGAACGAAAAGTTATGATCGTTTAAGACATCTAATGCGGTATACAATGTCGCGGATTCTCTACAAACGGTAAGATAGCAATCGCAGTCATATTTCTCGGTAAACAGGACGATTATCTGCATATTCTCCGTTTGTACAAAGTTTGCAATGCAGAAGGAAGCCATTGCTTTTCTTAGAGGTATATGCTAAGACGTCGTGGAGAAGTTAAATTATCAATTTGAACGATTTACAGTTGCATTTTGATCTCCATAGCCGTACCTGCCTAGTATACAAAAACAATAGTAAGAAAATAGAAAAAAAAATAACAGAACTAATACATAATTATAATATGTGAAAAGTAGTGAAACACTCACCCTTTTAAGCAGCCTTGGCTACGGAACAGTAAAACTAGAAGCACCATTATCAGTATTAACATCATATGGATGAGAATGGCAAAAACTTGACGCCATTAGATGTGTTTCCACAGTTGTCTCGGTGAGCGATATTCGCCGTGGTGAGAAAATGAGTTTATATTTTGAAAGAGAGCGTTCAACATCTACCGATGTTATACATGCATGATTAAAATACTCTTTGTATTTAGTCAGTGGATTATTCGATACACCATCACAAATTTGTTTTAGTGTGCTAAAATCGGGATCTTCCTGTAGCACACTCTCGAACTTTTCTAAAGTGCGATTATACTTTGTGTCATGTAGCTGTACAGCTGAGTATTCACTCCGTAGCTGTGTATGTACCGACGCTTTATGCTGCGCACGCTCAAACATCAACACTTATCTTTTGAAATTTGGAATTTGTTTCAGTACTAAGTACAACTTCGTAATTGCTGACGCAGTACACTCTTGTTTAGTCTTGGCTAGCTAGTAACCAGTGGTAATGTAGGTTTACTAGGGTCTACATGGTACAAAATAGTGTACAATGATTCTTTACAGATTAATGTCCGTCAGCACATAACCAAAGAAACTTTCTTTTTTCAAATGCGTTTCATGTTCTTTCCATCATGCATATTAACATGCTCTGCTGTTCTCCGTTGCACCGCAACTCGGATGTATTGTCCCAAAAGCCTTAAACGTGTTTATCGAGTAAACCTAGTGGCAAATTATAGTTTATCAACATAAGAATTATATTAAAAAAATGCACTTCTCGGTGGCATGCCCAATTTTCGTTTTCTATGCTGTGCGGAATTTACGTGTCTTGTACAGTTCCACTTCTTATTTGACATCAAATGTATTCTGCACACTTTACAAACTATCCTAATCCCGTTGTAAAACAAATCTGGAAAGTCAGAAATAAACTTATTTACTGTCTCGAAAGAGTCGTTTTTTAGCCTTCGACATGTTCATTAAAAGCTACAATTAATAACTAAGTCTGTATCAATAAAAACAAAACGCACTACACTAAATAATAACTACAATTAATAGCTACGTCTATATCAATAAAATCAACACGCCCTATCCGCTATCCATGCAAATGACTGAGTGATGATGATTTGTGTTGTCGTATCATAATCAACCAGCCCTCCCCGCCCACCCAAACACAGTCACACCGCCGCTGCGATTGCTCTCAGTCACCGGGCTCTACTTATGACACTATCCATTTTAAACATGTCCTTTGTAAATATAACAAACAACTGCAAAAATTAATGTCAAATTGTCAGTGTCAATCGTTGATCGAATTTTATGCAGAACAATTTATATTAAGAATTACAACACTTTTATTTAATCTAAATTATGGTTGGATTTAAGAAAGTGTTACTATATATATTGTTATTTTGAGTTTGTATTTTCTCGGTGTGGTTAAGATTCAAGATGGGTTGTTTATACGAGCAAGCGTACAACATTTAACAAATATAGTGTTTGCTACAAAACAACGATGGAATGAAATAAGGGCTTTAGCGAGAAAAGTTGGAACTGGTAGTTCTATAATCTCTACTGTTGTACAAGATACTGCTTTATTAAATATTTTAAGAGAAAACCCGTTTTCAACTGCAATTAATGAGAAAATATATCGAACCTTCCTGGATTTCAATCAACAGTTACCAGAAGGTTTAAGAATTGAGAGCAGCTGCTAATAAACCGCTGCTTAGTGTAGAACAAAAACAAGTCAGAAAAGTAAAAAAAACCTAAAGTTAATAATTTAAATTAGGAGCAAGTGAATGAACTAATGAGAAAGTTTTCTTTTTATATATTACAGTATAATTAAATTATTTCTTTAATCATGTAATTAAATTGAGATTATTTTTATTTAGTTTAATAATTAATGAGTTAATGTTTAAATTTATTTGTCTCTTTTTTTATTATTATATGTTATATATTTAAAAAACTATAGTTAAATTAGTATACATGGTAAATAGTGATAAAAAGAAAAAGATATTACATTAACAGGTATCTTTTGAAAATGTTTACGAAATGTTGTATGGGTAAGTATGGCATCTGTACTCCGGTTTCTACTATTTAGGACAACATGACAGCATCTTTTGATAGTAGGTGGCGCTAGGAAATATTTCAGTGCTGTCTTTGAAGATTAGGAGCATAAGCTGAGAGATGATGAAGAATGCGGGCAGGAGCAAAAAGAGTTAGTGCTTTTCTCTTCTCACATTGTTTTTGCTGGGAGCGATTCCATCAATACCATGAGCTATTTTATTAGCATTATCTTGGTTGTTGTTTCTAGTCACTTTTCATGTGTACTTCTACATTAAGCTCATTTTTGTTTGAACATTATTCTGTAGATAACCACTTCTACCTTAGCCTTTTTAAAATCGCAAGCAATGAAAATAGTTTACTGCATTATGTACGGATATGTCGTACTGTTTTAAAAAAGTTAAGTGCATTTAATAATGTGAATATAAATAATGTGCATTTCAAGGATTTTAAGTAAATAAATGCTTTATTTTAATAAAATGAAACTATTGATTTATGATAACTATTCCTTCTGGAATCAAGAAAACTATTTACTATCCTTTAGGAAAATATTATTTGGTGTTATAACGGCCATTTACTTATACTAAGAATCGCTTTCTTCAAATTTTCTGCAAGATTTTCTTGAATCAAGTTAACAAATGTTCTAAACAAAGAAATGTAATTATTTCATTAGAAGTGTATACTTCTCTTAAGCGGAGAAAGGAACGCTAAGAAAATATTTCTTTTGATTTAAAACAGTAATTGTATTGTGGATAATTGAAACAGTAATTGTCTTGAATTAAGGCGGACAGTCTTGATACACATAGTTGCAGAATGGTTTCAGTTCTGGCATGACCCGCCATCAGTCCAGATTTAAACCCATTGAAAAATATTTGGGAACTAACCATTAGCCGATTTTATACTTGTCGATATATTGATCAATTTCAAGATCTTAAAATTGATCAAATTCTAGCTCTTAGTTAGAACTTGTTTTTGTTTTACATCTATCAATAATTCCGAAATCTTGAATTTGATCAACTTCTAGATCTTAAATAAGAACTTAGTCCTTGTATTACACCTGTTGTGTCTAATGACGATTGGTGTTCGATAGTAACCTGTTCCTTAACAGAATTTGAATTTTTGAATTGTTTAATTTTATTCATACATTATTAACTTTTCTTTCGCAGTTACAGCAATTCTAAAAAACATATCCTCTTTTGAAATCATACCTTTGACCGCATTCTATAGTTTATTAAAAGAATCTGCATCCATCCGAAGGTATTTCCTAAACTATTTTGGATGTGTTGCAAATTCGCTTTCTTTGCCTTATTGACTTTATCACATTATTAAAAAAAATAGAACATGTTCTAATTCTTCAATTTCTACTACTTGGTCAAGTTCTTATAATTGATCAATTTATTGACAGGAGTAAAGTATTACGTCAATAACTTGATATTGAAGTAAACTAGAATTTAAAATTGAACTTAAAATTGAACCGGAAATTGACAAATGTAAAGACATAATTTGAAGTCACGCCATTTAGTTTTAGAAATTGATCAATAAATTGACAGGTGTAAAACCGGCTTTAAAAGACTTAAAAAAACTTCGTTCTCGTTCATCTGAACATCATTATGGCGGGAAAACTTATCATTATCAATGTTTGAAAGAACAAGCTAAGATTCAATTAGACTGCGGATCAACGACTTCCACAGACTATGAACAAAAAGTATATATAGTATAGAGTATGAAATGTACGTCTTTCGCGTGTCCATCCGCGTCCGGAGCTGGTCCTGAGAAGGACTGTTGTGAGCTCGACGTTTCGATGAGGTCACTCTCATCTTCTTCTGATTGTAGAAGTTCACTTCTACAGTCCCTCTATTTTGAGAACACCGGAATCTACAAGCTTTATGAGAGCTGTGGGCTTCAACAAACCACAAGTCAAAATATTTTTTGATAAATTGGACATACTAATGAAAAAATGTTCCTTTCGTCCATCGCAAATCTTTAACGCTGATGAAACCGGTGTCTCATGTGTGCATACAAACAACAAAGTGCTGTCTGTTACTGGCAAACGACAAGTAGGTAAGCTGAGGGAAAAAGATCACTATAATGTTCTGCATGAGCGCAACAGGACAATATATTCCCCGTTATTCATATTCCCTCGCCAAAGAACTAATGGACGACTTATGATGAATGCACCCGATGAGAGTATATGTCTTTCACAACCTAATGGATGGCTGAATGGGGACTTATTTGTAAAGTGGATGAAACATTTTTCAAAATATACAAATCCGTCTCAAGAAAATCCAGTGCTGCTAATTGTAGATGGACACTGTAGCCAATAATAACTTGAAATGATTTTTGTACGCCCTTTCTAATCATATCCACATGTTAAGTATTCCACCTCATACCAGTCATAAAATACAGCCATTGGACAAAAGTTTCATGAAACCATTCAAAAGTGCCTACATGGAAGCCTGCAGTTTGTGGATAAGAAAGAACACATATACTAGAATATGCAGATTAGAAATAGCAAGAAATTGATTTTCTAGCACTGGCATCTATCCTTTCAACCCCAATGTCTTCACTGATTTGGACTTTCTTCCGTCAAAGTTAACAGACGTAGAAAATGATCCTTCTACTTCAGATCAACAACATGTAATAGATGGCACTACTTCAGAACAGTTACAACAAGCTACGCAGTTAAAAGAAGGTGGAGAAAATCAGACAATGATATCTATCAGCAGTGTCAGCCATTAATAAGCTCAAGTTCTCCAAAAATAAAAATAATTCAATCAATTGTAATTAAGCCGCCTAAACCTACTGTTAGCAAAGTATTTGAACATTTGTTTCCTATGCCAGATGCCAGTCAACAAGTCGAAAAAGCAGGCCTAAATCTAATCAGATATTAACATCCACTCCATTTAAAGTAACTCTTCAAGAACAAGAAACTCAAAAAACAAAAAAGAATATCAACAAGAAAGAAAATGTTAGGAAGACATTAAATTTTAATGAGAAATTAAAGAAAGAAGAGATAAAACACGCTGAAAAAATAGTAAAAACAGTTAATAACATAGAAATAACAGAATGTATATTATGTAATGAGACTTTTGATGAAGACTGGGTTTAATGCCAGAACTGCGAGGGTTGGGCTCATGAACAATGTACGGGAATTGAAGGAAATATAGTCCGTTTTATTTTAATTTGACTAATGGGCAGGTAAGTACGTTATATATAAATATATAAAAAAAGGAATTATTTACTATTTAGTCAGATTAAAATAAAATGAAACAGACTATACCTATATATGCGATTTTTGTGCAGAAAAATGAATAGTTACAATGTCCAATTTCACCCGCCATAAATGCAAATAACAAGAATTTTTTATTTTTTATTTTTGTTCGTATTTATTTATACCTCTTCTATGGACTGTTATTAATTTCTGTATGTATATTAATTAATGTTATAAATAAATAATATAAACATTTATTTTTTTTTACTACACAATTTTAGAAAATGCTTAAGTGTCCGCCACTACCCGACCTTCCCCTAATAAAAGGCATGATTTATTCACATTAAATATTTGCACATATTTTTAGTTTTCTTCTGCAATTAGTATTAAATTTCAAGTGGCGTAGTTTTCTTAATTTGCCTTGTAGTGCAAATATATAATTGAAAAGAATTAAGAAAAGAATGGCCACATTTTGTTAAAAGAAGCAAAATTTTCTTTATTTGTATTAAGGCACAAACATGAAGTAAGGGTAACTAACACAAACCCATAATCTTACGTTAAAACTCACACACTAGTATATGATTATCAACTCTAGATGGTACCACAAGCGGGTTCAATAATCTTCTTTGAGTGGAAACTGCCATCTATCAGTAGACGTCGATATTACAGGTACCTGTTAAACTTTTACGAGAAACGCGCTGCTGTTATTTGAACGGCTAAAATAGATGGCGCAACCAGTTAGTATTTGTATATTGCAGGTGCTACATTATTGAAATAGATTCGAAAAAACCTATTTAATCTTCTATTTCCAAGATAAATCTTTAAAAAATAAATCTTGAATTTTACTTTAATAATTGAAGAAATTACAAATGTAAATGTTGTGTATACTGCTTTAGTGACAAACGAAAAAAACGATTTGGAATTGTCAGATTTCTTGAAAATACCTCAGGTTTTTTATTATTATCTTTAAGTAGATTGCACCGGACTTACTTCTAATATAAATTTGATAATTTAAATGATTATCATGCTAATATTAAAAATTACAGTAACGAAATCTAGTTAGATTGTGTAATTTTGAAGTTTAGCGAAATATACCGGATGTTCCATTTTAATCTTAACAGAGGAATATCTCAAAAAATATGAATCCTACGAAAAAGTTCCTCATACCATTGTTAGTTCATCTCATAGGGGATCACAAAATGACGATTTTAGTTACAACGTAAATGGCGCTGAAATCGGTGAAAATAGGGTAGCTCTATTTTTTTAACTGGAAACTCCCATTTTTTATTACATATTACAATTCTACGCTAAAAAGTACCATAAGTAATTTGTCTGAAAATTCTTTTGTCAATTTTGTAGATGGCGTCGTAATTGGTAAAGAAGATTCCCTTTATTTATTTTAATGGAAATCCCCATTTTGCATTTTATTAAATTTCTGTGATATGTTGCTGTTGTTGTCTTTATTGGCTAATCGGAAAACAACAACATATCACGGAAATTTGATAAAATCAACTAAAATAAATAAAATTAATCTTTTTGACCAATTGCTGTAATTTGTCAAAAAGATTACTTTTATCTATCTATGAGATTAAAAGAATGTTTCAAACAAAAGTAGCTTACGTTTTACCGTAAAATTGTAATATGTAATAAGAAAATAAGGTTTCCATTTAAAAAATAAAGTTACCCTATTTTCACCGATTACAGCGCCATCTACGTTGAAACTAAAATCGTCATTTTGTGGCTCCCGATGAGTCGAACAAACAATGCTACGGGAAACTTTTTCGTAGGATTCATATTTCTCGAGATATTCCTTTGTTAACATTAAAATGAGACACCTGGTATACATACATATGTGTATATAAACCACGCAAGACATTCTTTGATATACATAGATCTTTCGGACTTCATCGAAAGCATTCCGGTAAAGGCAAAGTAAGTATAAAGAGACTACGATGGAATAGCGGTAGTCGTAAGACTACAAGATTTGCATGAACTCGTATATCTTGGTACTGCAATATTTGTGTAACTGACGGACTCGATTTACAAAAACAATCTTTCTGCTATAAGATTTCGCCTTTGATATCCCTATGTTACATCAGCAATCTACATTTTATTAAATTACGTTGGGGTTTATATACAGCGAATTGCGGAATTCTTGCTTTTTGTTAGGATCTCTGAATGGCATATTTGGTAATGAAGACATTTGACGTTGTGGTTGAAAAATATGTTTAAAGTAAGCGAAAGTAAACATGATACGTTTCCGAAAGTGCCTCTTTCTCTGTTTGATTTTCGATATCCCATCTTCCTGAATTGTAAACAGTGGTGTATGTATGTTGTACATACATATATACGTGAGAGCTCTCAACCCTGGGGATTTCCAACAAATAAACATTTTCTGGTTTAACCACTGCCATGTGCGATATACGTCCCTACTTGTGTATAACACTCATCTTATAATGTTTATATCTATGCACATATGTCTGTATACAGGATGATTGTAAATATCCCACTAGATTCATAATACTGTGATTACTCCACGAAATGATGAATATAAGGAGTTAATAATAATAATAATATTCGTTTATTGTGCCAGTATTAGAAATAAAGTAGAAAATTGTACAAAAACATTGGACTCGTATCTTAATATATAACAGTGTTAATTGTATCAGTTAGATAAGGACAAATGCAATACTGGAGCAAAAGGATCTAGGTCAGCAATAATTTTACTGATCTTCCCCTAGACCCGCATACAGAGAACCACACACACGCGTAGGTAACAAGCACTATCTATAGGTAGTAGGTTTGCGCACATAGAATGAGTATATAGAATATAAGTAAGAAAAAAATGAAATAAAATAACTGTTACAATGCAGAGAATCAAGTCAAAAGCAGATGCAGTCACTGGCCCCCATAGTAGTAAGTTTTTACCCTGATTTTGAACATTCGAATAGTTATTAACTGTAGGTTTGTTTAGAGATATGTAAATAATATCGAAGAAAATGCAAGATTGCAAGTTCTTGATTCCTCAAATCCAGCACCCTTTACTGAAATGACAAGATAGATTTAGTACGAGAATGAGAAGTACTTAACATAAAATAAGCAATTAAGACATGGGAAGATAATCAGAAGCGTTCATACTGGGAAAGTATCCAGGACAAAAGCAGGTGAAAGGACTCATATCAGGACCGCTAAAGACAGCAAAAATAGCGCTACCATTCAGCTAGTGGGACCATAAATTACTGGAGGATTACTGGAGGATAGGAAAAGCTGAATATCAAACCTGTCGTCTATGTCAAGAAGAACTGGAAACATTTATTCATTGGTTCACTTTAACATAATAAATATGTAGATATGCAGCGATAAAGGTTTTTTTTTTGTTACGCAAAGTTGGTTAGAAAAGAGCGCCAAATTGTTTCTTGTGACGCCAGACTGACCTTAAGAGCTCGTTGCTAAACAAAGTAATCATAACAATTGCCAAACTGTCAAATCTCAATTCCAAAAGCGTAAGTTATTCTTGTTATTTATTGTTATTATAACCTGCATTTGTCATACCTTTGTTCTTTGTGCTCGTTATTATTTCAACTTGTTTTGTTAATTGTCGTTTCTCCTTTACTTTATCGAACTTTATTGTAATTAATTAATTGTGGTTAGTTTGTTTAAATTTGTTAGTTTTTGACAGGCAATGTGCTTAAGTTTCAGTTTTTGTTAATTTTGCAATGGCCTTCGCATGAACTACGTAAGACAACCATCAAGTACTTAATTTTAATATTCGGTGAATTTGGCAACAATTACTACAAAGTGGAGCATAATGAATACTGCCCTTGTACAGACGGAAATATTTGAACTTTGGGACAAGTAAACGTAGATAATATAAAATTTACAGGGCGAACTGCTTTAACAGAAGATAATATGATTTAAATTATTGTACAATTTGTTGTGCAACCGTGGCAAATAAGGTAACAATTATTGCCAGATTTACATAATATTAAAATTAATCCAGCAATATTGCATGGTTTGTGCCGAAGTCATCATAATAGTTGCAACCCAAAAAAACACATATTGTCTATCAAAAACTAAGATATTTAAACAAACTTACCATAATTAATTAATTGCAATAAAGTTCGATAACGCAAAGAAATAATAACAATTAACAGAACAAGTTAAAATGAGAGAAAATAATAACGAGAACAAAGAAGGAACGTATGACAAATGCAAGATATAATAACAATAAACAATAAGAATAATTACGCTTTTGGAATTGAGATTTGACAGTTTGACAACTGTTATGATTACTTTGCTTAGCAACGAACTCCTTAGATCTGTCTGGCAGCATAAGAAACAATTTGACGCTCTTTCCTAGCCAACTTTGCGTAAGAACAAAAACAGATTACCAAAACCATTATTGCTGTATATCGCCATATTTCTTAAGTTAAAGTATAACATATGTGCTATGGTTGGATTCGCCCTTCGATTATCTTTCTAAAAACGTCAAAATATACAGGATGTTTTACTTAAAAGAAGAAAGTTGACATAACTTCCGGTGAAACCAGAAATACAATTGGCATGCCAATAACGGCAGAAGTTAGCCCATAAAAAATTGAAGTCGACCTATTTTTTTTTTAAACATTAGCTTCTGTCGTTCAAAAGTTAGCCGGGGGGGGGGGGGGAGCTCTATAAGAGCGCAGTGTATATTAGACCGTGCAACATTGTGGATATATACATCTGAGTTTTTTTCCGATGTTTAGTATGGGGATCTCGGAAACTAGCGGAGATACAGAGCCGATCAAATGGGGAAAGAATTGCAGTTCTACGAGCTCAACTGAACGAATCTTTTGTTTTTTTTAGAAAAAATGCAGGACTAACTACATATCTCGAAAGAACTGTTTTTTTTTTGTTATTTCGTTCGGTGCGCTATAGCTCTGTGGCTATTGACTTTAAAGAACGGGTAAATGAGAAGGTTGTCGGTAATTATGCGCTTAATAAGGCAGTCTAACCGAACTTTTTATTTAAGCTATAATTTTTGAGGTATGACAAAAAAATTGTGTTTTTTTTAATGGAAACCATAGTCGGCCATAACTTCATAAAAAAGGCAATTTTTTAGACTATTCCAGCGACATAGTTATTTTTACAAATAAATAAATTACAGCCGTTTTCTTCTTTTAATTTTCGAACTGTTCGCCTAGTAATATATGAAAACAATTGACAGATGCAAACGACTATTATTGAATAATACGAATTACCTACACAGATGCCTATGTGGAAATTCACACTTGGACGACACAAAAATATAAGAAGAGGCAATTTATATGCCGAACGACGCCAAAAAATATTACGACCAACTCGAATAATAACAATAAAAAAGAAGTACTCGTCCATGTACGCATCTCAAGAATAGATTGTTGCGAATAAGGTAGGGCGTATTCCTCAAAGTGAAGTTAAGCAGGATCAGATAGTGTATATACACAATATAATATAGTTTCTACGTGACGGTAACAAATGATTTACTACTGCTGATTTATATGCCGATTAACGAAAATATGATATACAGATATCCGCTGGTTAAAATAAAGAAATTTATTGTTATTAAAACAGAATTCATAAACTCATGTGTAGAGTAACCAAAACTTGCGGACTCGCATAGGCGTCGGTATTACGGGTTAATATAAGAATACGAAAAATTCATAAATAAACTTACTTGCTAATTATTCAACAAATTAGAGGCATCAGGATGTGAACTACTGTAAACTTGCATCATTGCATATGTTTCCACAGTTACTTCTTTAAGCCTTGTACGTCGACAAGAACAAATATTCTTATACATAGAAAACGATCTCTCCACATCTAAGGAAGTTACATTTGCATGTAGAAACTGTTTTTCAAAATCACTTAAAAGTTCACTATTCTTACACTTATTATAAACGGCCTCTAAAGTATTAAAATCGGGATTTTTCCTTAAAACATCTGCCAACTTTTGACTAGCGCATAATCCTGGCGTATCATTTAATGTGTGTAATTTATTTTTTACACTCTCCACTATGTCTAATGATTCCTGCAATGACAATTCAGTACATTGTAGTTTTCTGATGGCATCTAGTAATACTGTACATATAGTTGTGTGTACATATTGTTGTTAAATCTTCTAAAAGTTGAGGAATCTGAAATTCTCTTTGACTTTCTGTAATTGCTTTGGATTCATTCCGATTAAATCGCATTATAACTGATTGAATTTGTTGAAAATGGATCAAATAGTAAGAAGCTGCTCTTAGCCAAGTACCCCATCGCGTTAAAATTGGTTCAGGAGGTTCTGGAATACCTGGACAAAATTTACGAAATTCTTTTAAACGTTTAGGAGATTTACGAAACACTGCTTTAGTACTTCCAATCATCCGATCAACGTTTCCGTAATGTTGTCGAACAACTTCACCAACTAAATGCAAAGCATGCAGCACGCAGGTTATATGTATTAAGTTAGGAAATATATGTTTTAAGGATCGCCCAACACTTAACATCGTTGCTGCATTATCTGTCACAATCATCACAACTTGATCTTGGGCAATTTGAAATTTTTTCAAAGCGTTCATTATCACTTTTTGAATATTTTCCGCGGTACATTGTTGAACACGTTTGCAAGCTAACAAATATCGAGATGCTGTGTTCTCGATAGATAAAACGCGAGCTATTACATTCACAATACTGTTTTTCTTTATACCGGTCGTCTCATCCACGGTAATCCATATTTTTTTGGAACACAAATCACGTTTACACACATTTTCTAGCATCTCTTTCATTCGCGGCAAATGATTCTGTAATTGTGTTTGTGAGGGTAATGGGTACTTTGGAACGTATTGTCGCCAAAACGTTTTAAAAGCTGCTTTTCTCACCAACGACAACGGAAGATTACAAGAGGTAAACATAATTAATAAACGTATGAGGAATAGTGTATAAGGTATTTCAGTTCTTGCATTTCTCATATGCTTAATACCATTGACATGCCTTTGGCAATCAGTTCTGTCCAATGCAGCCAAACGAACATTGTATATTAAGCAAAAAACTGCACTACCGTCATATTTTAAATGGGGAAAAAGTGACACATACTTATGTACATTAGTTGCAAATCTATTACGAGGCATTGTTTTCTTAGGTATGTAAATATTAGTTCTATATGAAACGATACACTAATTATGTACTTGGTATAATACTACAACACACAAAAAACACCAGCTATATTTTCAAAAGCGACACGTAAGTACATAACCTTGACCGTTCGACTAATCTCTGCAACAGCTCAACCGGTACTAAAACGAAATCTCTCTCAGCGCGATTTAACATGATTTATATTCAAGGTCGACACTACATCCCTGCTTCTCTACCGGTTTAGTTTATTTACGAATTTTTCGTATTCTTATATTAACTCGTAATACCGACGCCTATGTAAGTCCGCAAGTTTAGGTTACTTTATTCATGTGTAAATAAATAAGTTTTGAATATTTAAAAATGAATTTATAGAATATTTAGATATCAATGGTGTGTAACGATTGTCCAGCTATTTATATTTTTTTGAAATGATTGAGGTAGAAGAGTCACCAACTACAGTAGACCTCCGAAAAATGCACCAATCAAAAAGCGTCACGGTACTGTCTTAGAAATTATCTCTTACATATAAAAATTTTTAATTCAAATAAGTAATTATCGATTCATAGAGTTTTAAAAGTTTGATTAATTTATGTAATTTTAGTGTTTTTAAAGCTGGAATACTAAAATGTTTCATTTAAGTACTATTGTCCCTTGCATAAGTTATATCCAATTGAGATTAAGGTGTTCATTCAAGGTAAGCACAATTAACTTGAAATATTGTTAATCTATTTTAAAATATTTAACGATAATAATCTGGGTTTTCCTTATTTATGAGACGTAGCTAGTTGAATGTGTATTTAGTTGCGAAAGCATCTAGATTTGAAGGTTAGTTTCATGACGAAAAGATATTCAACTATTTCTTCTTCTTTCTTGCTGAAGTATGTGGTGAGGAGTGTGCCGATATTTTAGTACTTGCCATACTACCTCATAGTTCAATATACAGTGTGTTTACTTGAAAACTTTGCAGGCGGCCTACATCCGAAACTAATAAAATTATTAAAAAAATGCAAAGACAGGTCAATTTTTGTTTCGAGGGGGAACCATGATTAATATATCATGCCCCCCCCCCCTCCACACACATAAAAATCTTAAGTGGGATGATACCATTTGTGACACATCATTAGAAAGGTATTTTCATTACGAATTCAGTAATATATCTTACTTTGACATTTGGTCAAGTTCTGGGGATTATAACAGAAAAAATATCATGCTAAGCAAAAATTGTAAAATATAAACTTTTATTCAAAAAAATATTCAAATTAGTTAATTAAATGTTCAAATTGTGCACCATTTTGTTGAAGACAATAATATAGCCTATTTTCAAATTCTCTTCTGACCCTTTCAAATGTTTCTGGTGATATACGCTTGCATTCTTCAGTAATTCTAAGTCTAGGTTCGCCAATATTCTGCGGTTGTGTTTGGTACACAACTGTTTTCAAGTAACCCCACAAGAAAAAATCAAGTGGGGTTAAATCTGGAGAGCGGGCAGACCATTCAATTGATCCTCGCCGCCCTATCCAATGATTTGGAAAACTATTATCCAACCAGATTCTAACCGGCGCGACATAATGTGGGGGCACACTATCGTGTTGGAAGAAAACCTCATATTCATTAATTAATAAATCCCCCTTTTGATCTTACTGGTTTTCCGAACTTTGTGTTATTAAGGGAGTAATTGTATTTTGTAATAGTTCGAGGTATAGTTCGCCGGTAAGATTTTGATCAATGAAAACAGGATCGATTATCTCATTTCCAAGTACACCAGTCCAAACGTTAATGTTTTCAGGTTTTTGCGTGTGAACTTCTTTGAATAAATGAGGATTTTCATTATCCCAGTATCTACAGTTTTGGCGGTTTACAAAACCACTTAGATAGAATGTTGATTCATCACTGAAACAAATATCGAATAATCGAAGTGGTATCATGATATATTAATCAAAATGGTTCCCCCTCGAAACAATAATTGACCTGTCTTTGCATTTTTTAATAATTTTATTATTTTCGGATGTAGGCTGCCTGGGAAGTTTTCAAATGAACACATTGTATACGACTGATGAAACTTCATCTTTAAAGGAGGTTTCAACTCATTTAAATTGCTAACATTTGTTGCGCTTTGGGATCTAATTAGAACCAAATACTTTTCGCATTTCACTACTTGAAGCGACATTTTAAGCTCAGTCTTTAAGTCCCGTTAATTACACCGAAAATTGTTCGTTATTGATTCATTATACATGTGGAGTATGACTAGAATTTCCTCGCTATGTCTTAAATAAGTAGCAACGGCTTTACCGAGATAATTAAACATCTACACCTTTTGCCTGTAGTTCTTTCTTCGTAGTTAATGGTATTTCAGTTAATTAAAAGCAGTTGGCTTGCTATAAAAGACGGAAATTGATCTCCGTTTAAATAAAAACGGACATCTATAGTCGTCAACGGTGGCTTTCTCGGTCCTTAAACTATACGTAAGTCTTCAATAAGAAATGGTGTTACCTATTCAACATTTAAAGGAAACATACGTAGATAGATTTAGCTATTAGTGACCTATGAATATGTTTTATTCGCAAGTGAGAAAATATAATTTATTTTATGCTGTGTAATTTTTTAAGGCAACAAAGTATTTTCTTAAATTAAGATAATGTTTTACTTGAAAAAAACACATACGAGAGATGATCGTAAAATAAAGTTCCCATATTTTTTAAAAATAGACAGCATTCTTTATTTCCTTAACATTACACATCGTTTTAAAGGTAAAACTTAAGCTATTTTTCGACATAATCGCCATTTCTATCCAAGCATTTTTGCAGATGGTGCTCCAACTTCTGTATCCCCAAGTCGTATAATTGTGCCGCCGGTCCCCTCAAGAATCTTTTCAATTGTGGTGTTGGAAATTTCAGGAATCCGAAGAACACGTTGACGAATGGTAACCTCCGATCTTCAAGCAGTATGCTCTCGACCTTTTCAACGATTTCTTCTGAAACTGATGTGTCTTCCGCCCCGCTCTTCATCGTGAATTTCCGTCCGACCTCCAATCAATTTCCTACACCATTTGCGGACGTGTTGAACAGCTATACACTTTTCTCCATAAACTTCAGTTAATTGACGATGAATGTCTATAGGTGAAACCCCTTTCGCGTTTAAAAAACGTATCTCAGCGCGAATTTCGCACCTGGCAGTAGCGGCGATCGGGAGTTCCATCTCAGACGGCTGCTTACATTGAGCGGCGTAGCCAGACGGGAGTGGTACGTATATAGAGTGGGAGAGCTGCTGCACACGCCAATGTTGTCGGGTTTCGCCTAATACGTCTTATTGCTGCTGTTGGGTTTTGGGAACCTTATTTTACGATCATCCCTCGTATTTTATGTCAATTTCTCATTCAATCAAACGCCATTTAATTCTAATAAATATTTTACCTAAATAATTTGTTTCGTTGAACACCAGCGGCGGTTCGTGACCTTTTGATGCGGGGGGACGCGATTGTAAAAAAATATGATAAAATTTTACCTTTAGCTTATACAATAGTCTTTGAAAAGAAAGAAGGCATTTCTGACAGATTATTAAAAAATACGCGCACTTGAATAAAAACTAAACTCCTGAAAAAAGAAGGCCCATTTTCAATTCGGCGAAACGTGAGGTTTCCGTTAGAATCCATTTAAACCACTAATTCAGTGCTCGTTAATCGGAACGCTACCGGAAACTCTTACGGAAATTCCGCGTCCCGAATGCATATACACCTAGACTGTGGTTGGTTGTTTGATTAGACGTCGTACCGTTGCCGTAGCAACCGGGGCCGCGATTTCTTCGCGTATTTTCGCTATAATTACGTAATATAAATTTGAATAATTTTGTTTATGAATGGAATCAAATTTTTAAACGATATACCAGGGAGGGCGCGCGTTCCTACGGCCTTATGGACACACAGCACCTGTTGAATACCAATTTTTTTGATAATTAGAGCAACAAACGCAAAAATGTAGTTAGAATTTGCTTTACAGAATAAATGTATGTATCGTTAAGGATTAAGAATCAACATTATGTTACAGTACACCCACTTTCTTTTACAATAATGTTAAAATAGTCCTATTCTATTACAACCTAAATGCGAATTCTAACCTCTTCTATGTAAATGTTACAATTACACGTACATATGTAGGTATATGCATCTGCACTGCAAATGGAATGTCCAGCAGAACTATTTATAAAATTGCACCATCCTGTTTCACGGTTATTTCTATTAAAATTTGAATAGTATACTCGATCTCTAAATATAAAGGATATTAACACTGGAAAACGCAATGTAAACAGAACGATAACATTATGTAAATATATTCACCTAAACCGTTCACATTAAAAATTTCATTCCATCTGAAAGCACGACGTTCGAACGTGTTTATACAGAATATGGTCAACTCTACGCATTAGTACATATGTATGTATGCATAGAGAAACGTACAACACTGTTTGTGTATTTTCTGCAAACCCGCATAGTATTAATGACTAACATTCGGTGTATTTCACCGTGTAACTGAAATACTTTCCAATAATAATTTTATTTTTAGTATTTATGTATGTCAACATTCAGTATAGGTATCTACTACCTAATGGGAATAGGCCAGGTTGTGGTTGATGATGTTCATTATACAAATACCATAATAGAAAACTAGAGTAATCTTTTCAAATTACGTGGTATAAAAGACCCTTTAATGCAGTGAATAAAAATTAAATTAAAATATTTTTTAACTAAATTGTATTAATAAAAATATATAAAAATTATACTGTGGCAATTGTCAACACTTTATTCCTTAATTATATTTTCAATTGAAATTCCAAAAATATACGACTTTCGTAGATAACTAAATGTTGGGACGGTGGAAAAATGTTATCAAGTAGTCATGGAAAACAAAATCGAGCACTCACCTGTTACTTTTGTTGGTAATCTATTGTTAATGTCTAAGCGAGTGTTAAATTTGTTAAAAATAGTTAGACGTGCCTCTAATTCATAAAGTTACGCGAAATTATTGTGTCCCAGTACTGTCGAAGGAAATCATTAAAGCAAATCGCCACATTGAGAGACGCAAAAACCTTCAGTGGGAAACATTATTAAACACCTTGAAATTAAAGGAAAAACTATTAGTAGGCCTAGAATTATGACCGAAAGACGTCCAAAAACTGCAATCACTACCGATAATATGGGAAAAGTTCACCATATGGTACTAGACGACCGCCAGATTAAGATTAGAGAGATTGCAGAAGCTGTGGGTATCTCGAAAGAACGCATTTGGTTATTATTTGGTGTCAAATAATAACTGTAAATGAAACTTTTTCTTACGTTATCACATGAATTAAGAGACATTAATGCTGTGACTTAGAATAATTCATTTCACGTAAGAAAATGAAATAAGTTACATTAACGGAAATGTGATAAAGAGCTTTTTTTTTACTGATTTTTTTCTTCTCATGATCTCCTGTTTCACTATTAATCAACAATAAAATTCACGCGTTCTTGATAGTTTCACAATCAAATGTATACCTGTTTTTTTAATATTTTGATCAAAGAAAGGTAGTATAGGTTTCTTTTGCGATAGATTTGTATTCAGAAAATAGATTTGACATGGATCATCTTGTATTTGAATGTTGAATGTGTATGCTTCGACGCGGTCAATCATCATCATCTCACAGTAAAATTAAAAAAAAAACGCTCTTCAGATTCAAACTTGTTTAGTAAACCAAAATTTAGTTGGATAATACAAAAGGCATTTTTTGGCGACATAAACAAAGTTGATTGTGGTAAACTCCGGTTTAGAAAGTTTACCTTATTAATGACTTCATTAAACCAAAACGCCCAAAGAAGAATAAAAAGTCTCCAAAACATAATATATAATCCTTTGGAAGTACGAGGCGTGTTTTTTAAGTAAGTACCGTTTTCAAATAAAACAAAAACAAGTAAGCTTTTCTTAACAATTTTATTTTTACATGGAAACCTGTACCTTATTCTACTTTTCTACATAATTTCCACCAATATTGACGCATTTATCGTATCGTACAATCAGCTTTACAATCCCATCGTCATAGAAGTCTATCGCCTGATTTAACAACCACTGGTCACAACTTCATAGAGAACACTTCTGGAAACTTGAGGAAACTCATCAGATAACGATGAAATCGTAAAGCGTCTGTTCTCTTTCACTTTTTCGTCAACTTTATTACACCAGAACATGCCGTTGTTGTTCGAAATGTTCGGAACAGCGTCGCATTTACGTCTGTAGAGAATTGAAAGAAAAGCTTCGAACGTTTGTCACGAAAGTTTGTTCACAATGGAAGAGTAGGCATTCACCTCAGCCAAAGAAAGTCTGTTCAATCAAAAGCAACAACAACTCCTTTGTTTTTTTTCGATATTGATGGGATTATCAACACAGAATTCGTATCTTCAGGTCATACGAGTTCTATCGTGGCGTCCTAAGACGGTTATGAGAGGGAAACTTCCAGAGAAGTGGTCAGAAACAACGGAGTCTTTCACCATGGCATAGCAATTTTTGACATGTTCCTCATGTAACGTAATCGCCTGTTTTGCTTCGTTGCTATTTTTTTCCTCTTTGCGAAGATGAAAATCAAGTTGAAGAGGCAAACATTTGATACGACAGAGGAGATTGAAGCTGAATCGCGAACAATGATGAACACATTAACAAAACAAAACTTCCACAATGCATTCCTTTCGGTAGAGACGTTGTGATGGGTATTTGCATTCCCTTGAGGCTGACGACGGTGAATGAAATCTTGGTATTTTACCACCTCGTAATACCCAATAAAATTGACAAAATCTTGCTTTACGGCATGCTATTACAAGTAATTCTTTCTCTCTTATAAACCAGGCTATATAGAACGTCGTAATAGCTGTATCGAAGCTTGAAATATGTTAATTTCCTTCTATCACAACTGGTTAATACTTTGGCTGTTGCCGAAGGATCGTAATTCATGACATAAATATTCATTATAACGAATTATTCAGGTCGGAGCTGTTTTATCTACCGCAACCAGATTCGAAGCATCGTGACGGTACATTTCATCTGCGATTTTTAATATCCCTAAAGTGGCTTTATACATAGTAATTGCGTAGGCAGCATCGGTTAAAAGAGGGCGAGATATTAAGGTATTTTATGTTCCTAGTCGTTAAACTCCTGTTAAATCTTTGAAATCTGATAACGCTCGTAAATGAACGCTTAAAAGGACTAGTTGTTCGCTGCTGGGAACTTCTTTTTTTTTCGTGGAAATCGTTTAGGTATTATTAGATAAGTTTAAAGTATTCGGAATTTTTAATTTTATAAACGCAGGCGCTTCACTTAATTTTCTTTCGTTGTGTTTAGTGGTATCTGGAGTAGAACAACTAATTTTAAGTGGAAAGTCGGAAAAATGTCTAATTAATGTGTTAAAAGAAAAAATTACTCTTAGGTGTAGCAGAATTCAAATTAGTCCAATTTACAAAACAGGGCATATTACTTTAATAGACATAGGATCCGCTACGTATTATTTTTCCATTTTGAAATGTAGTTCATTAAACGTAACATCTATATCAACAAATAATCTTGAAAGAATGCAACTTACCTTACCGTATTAGCAAGATTTCATAGAACTCTTAACATAAACGTCGTCTCGTAAATAATAGCGGAATTGTACGAATGCAACTTATGTTAATGTAAGAACAACAGGAGGGAAACCGAAGGATGTTTTTTTTCCTGGGTAAGTGGACGAGAAATATACCGCCATACCGCTACATGTTTTCAAAGAAATTCTCGTCGGAGAAATATGAAATCCGATGCCCAAGAAATATTAATAAAATATTTTTATGTTCGTCCGTCTGGTTATGCAGCCACACTCGAGTAGACTTACGTACTCGAGTTCGAAAAGTTGACGAAGATACTCGTCGGCAACATTTTTAATTGCAAGTTTACGGATTCCTGGGATTCGAGAACACATAGTAATTACTACGTGCTTAATTACCTGCAGGAGGTTTTTTACAAGTCTGTGCTAGTAAATTCGCGATATCAAGTCGGAGACGTGTCCTGTCAACAGGAAATCAAACATCTGTAATAAAAAAAGGTTATGGTTGCTGGTGTAAATAGAATTTGCTACAAAATGTCGTTAGATGTTTCTTTGAGCATGCCTTAAAAGTCTTTAGTAAACCAGAGGAATGGGGAACCTGAATCTAAGCTTTTATATTTCAACAATGAAAAAAGTTAAGGTATTTTGCAACGTATGTTATTATGAGATTGTCATGGATTTTTATATAAAATTCGGTAAGATATTTAGAGTTTTGAGTTATAGCTCTCTTCATATAAGCAATTTTTATATCCATTGAAATTTATAGATTTGCCTTCTTTTTAGGAAATGAAGGTAGCGTTTTTCAAGCACACTACATTAAACGACAGCAACAATGAGTAAGAAATTTATGATTTATCAGTAGAGCCCGGTAACTGAAGAGCAATCGCAGCGGCGGTGTGACTATGTTTAGGTGGGCGGGGAGGGCTGGTCGATTATGATACGACAACACAAATCATCATCACTCAGTTCAGTTTTGCATTGGATAGCGGATAGGGCGTGTTGATTTTATTTATATAGACATAGTTATTACTAAACGGATACTCTAAAACTGTGGCACTGGTACACTGAAGTCAAACTGAAGGTCAACATAGTTATTAATTGTAGTTATTATTTAGCATAGTGCGTTTTGATTTTATTGATACAGACATAGTTATTAATTGTAATTTTTAGTGAACATGTCGAAGGCTAAAAGACGACCCTTTCAAGACATAGTAAATAAGTTTATTTCTGACTTTCCCGATTTGTTTTACAACGGGAGTAAGATAGTTTGTAAAGTGTGCAAAATACATTTGATGTCAAATAAGAAGTGGAACTGTACAAGACACGTAAATTCCGCACAGCATAGAAACGAAAATTGGGCATGCCACCGAGAAGTGCATTTTTTTTATGTGATTCTTATGTTCATAAACTGTAATTTGCCACCAGGCTTACTCGAGAAAAAACCGTTTAAGGACTTTTGGGACAAATACAATCCCGATTGCGGTTGCCAACGAAGAAAACGGCACGCCAGCATGTTGCATTTGTACGCGATGACGTGGAAAAGAAAATGGAACGCATATTGGAAAAACAGTATCTTTGGTTGTGTGTTGACGAGACAACAGACTGTAAACAAAATTCAATTGTAAATATTATGGTACGCATACTAGACCCTAGTAGACTTACATTACCACTGTTACTAGCTAGCCGAAGACTACAAGAGTGCATTGCTGCAGCAATTACGAAGGTTGTAGTTAGTACGTTGGAAACATTTCAAATTTCAAAAGATAAAGTGTTGATGTTAATGCGTTCCGTAGGCCGTTCCCTTCTTGAACATGGTTGCAAGTGTTTACGTGTTACGTGTAAAGTGCATGCTTTACATCTTGTGGCAGAAACCATTTGACACTGCTCTCCCGAGGTAGATGCATTAAAAGCAAGCACAAGAAAAGTATTTTGAAATCTCCCAAACGCCTACGATCATTTCACACAGAGAGTGTCCGGGTATTCGTCAACCACCGCAGCCAATTCTTACACGTTGGGAAACATGGTTACAGGCAGCTTTTTATTATGCTGACCATTTCAAAATAGTAAAAGCTGTTGTTGCACAATTCAATCCTGCCGAAGCTGCAGCTATTAAGGAGAGCCAGTCGAAATTTCAAGATATTTCCGTTGAAACATTTAAAAAATATTCGTAGCTACTATAAAGGATTAGCTGACGCAATAGACCAATTACAAAATAGATCGTTATCATTATTGGGGTCTCTGCAAATTATGGACGGAGTGCATACACAGTTACTGACTATACATGACGCAAAATATAATCGCGTTTTAGAAAAGGTCTAGAGTGTGCTACAGAAAGATCCCGATTTTAGCGCACTAAAACAAATTTGTGATGGTGTATCGAATAATCCACTGACTAAGTACAAAGAGTATTTTAATCTTGCATGTATAACATCGGTAGATGTTGAACGCTCTTTTTCAAAATATAAACAAATTTTCTCACCATGGCGAACATCGCTCACCGAGACAACTGTGGAAACACATCTAATGGTGTCAACTTTTTGCCACTCTTATCCATATGATGTTAATACTGATAATGGTGCTTCTAGTTTTACTGTTCCGTTTCACTATTTTTCACATATTATAATTATGTATTAGTTCTGTTATTTTTTTTCTATTTTCTTACTATTGTTTTTGTATACAAGTCAGGTACGGCTACGGCACAGCTGCCTGTTACCGGGCTCTATTTATCAGTATAAACTTTTATTCATTGTTTGTCCCACCCTGAGTTGCAAAATTACACACTAAAAAATTTTGGTGAATTTTCTAGAATGCCTACTAAAAATTCCAATAACCTGAGGGGGAAAATTACCAAAAGTTGGGAAATTTCATATTTTGAGTTTGAGGTCTTTTTTTTCTAAGTACATGTAGGTAAGTGGCTAATTTAAAAGAGTTTAGTTAAATAATACATTCTTACTACTGAGGCTAAAGTTTACGTGCACTTAAAACTGTACGTTTTAAGTAGAGGTTTGTGTAATGGGTGTATTTATTCCCAAAAAAATAGAAGTTAATTAATGTGCTTTGACTACACTTACAGTAGTATATGGTATATAAATGTGTTTGTAGTTTGTATGTATTACAGTAATGTAAAAGTACATAGTTATAAATAGAGTTGGCCACGCGCGCCAACGGACAGCGGCGTTGTTTCGATTAGGCCTCGGGTTCCACTAGAGCTATTGTGTGTAGATGTTTGCTGTCGTAAATACTTTCGCGTAGTTGTTAAATAAAAATAAAATAATGCGTGCTCAAACACTTACCATTTTAAGAGCCCTCCGTGAAATCGCAACGTGAATAATGTCTGTTAAATATCTGCAACATTAGATATGTTTCAACAGTTGTTTCGACAGACCGAGTGCGGCGCGAGGAAAAAATGTGTTTATATGCAGAGAACGAACGTTCTACATCTAGTGACGTTATATTTGCGTAATTAAAATATTCTTTGAAACAACTTAACGGTTCTGTTGACGCACCTTCACAAATGTGTCTTAATGTGCCAAAATCAGAATCTTTCTCTAAAACACTTTCATATTTTTCTAGAACACAAATATTTTTTGCACTATTTGCACAGATTCCACTAGTGACACCGGAGGATCTTTTCTATTGCCTCCGCTAGTCCGAAGTAATTGTTGTGAATAATTTTTAAATCCGTTTTAACCCGACTATCTTGAAATTTCGACTGGCTTTTCTTGATAGCGGCAGCTTCCTTTGGATCGAATTGTAAAACTACGTTCTTAATATTCTCATAATATTTATGATAATAAAACCCAGCAGTTAACCAAGTTCCCCAACGTGTAAGAATAGGTTCCGGTGGTTCTTTTTTGATATAACAGGTATTTCAACAGGGCAAGTGATAGGATATGCTTGCATGCATAAGTCCGTTGAGGTATCTGCGGTTCTATGTCCTACCCTTTTTTTCATAACACCTAGCACCCTTCTAGCACTTAACCGTGCAGTTATCCCTGTCATTCGTTCGCGATTCTTAGGATTTCTACGAGATTACCGAGGTAGTAAGTTTTGTAATATTCTTTGCAAACAAAAGTAGTACAAGTGTCACTTTAATCATTATGGATCTGTACGCACAACACACAAGTTATTTTGTAGTTATGTCATCTTCATCGAAATAATTTTGTACGTATACAATTACAACATTGAGTATACGTTATATAACACATTGGTACGTTCAAAACTCGAGTACGGAAGCATTATTTGGAACCCAGTATATAAGGTACATACATTAGCTATAGAGAACGTTCAGCGCAAGTTGCTCAAGTATCTGGCTTTTAGGTCGGATGGTGTGTATCCACCTAGAGGTCTACCGCAAGACTATTATCTTGATAGGTTTAATGTGATTTCTTTGCAGTGCAGGCGGTCGCTCTTCGCATTACGGGTATTGCATGGGGTAATACATGCCAGAATCCGATGTTCAGATGTTTTGTACAGTCTAAACTTTTTAGTTCCGCGTTCGTCAGCTCGTCATATCTCGACATTTCAAATTCCAATTGCTAGAACAAATTTAGCGCTTAGGTCTACCCGTTGTTTCATGTGTAGGTGCTACAATTACATTTGTATGGATCGTGATATTTTTAATTCTAGTGTACGAGAGCTATGTGATGCTTATTTGTCAAAGAAATAGATGTAATCAGGTTGGGTGTAGAATTTAGAATTTGACATTTATGATCATACATTGTTTGTTACGTTTTTTCTTTGTCCTTAATTTGGCCTGTGCTGTTGGACAATAAACCTATTATTATTATTATTAAATACATGGATAATTATTGTTTTTATAGATATCTATATAAAAGTGCATGCCTTTTAACAATTTTTTTGTCGACGTATTTTTGTAGCTGTATATTATAACTATTTGAACATACTACAGTCTGTTTAAAGTTATCGGCGCATTATACCTAACTTTGATGTTATTAACATCGCTAAAATCAAGTTAGAACTTCGACATCGAGACCTAACCTAGCCTAACCTAACTAGATTCACTTTACACGTTCCTGGGAAATGTGAGTAATCTCGAAGAGACTTGAAGCAAACCTTCAAAGATTTAAGGTTCACCGTTTTTGTTTGCGACCACGTAGGTCTTTAAGAAGGCCTTGATATCGCATTAACGTAACGGAGGAAGTTAATTTTTATTGAACTGATATATGATTAATTCAATAAAAATTCGATTTTTTAGTGTGTCTCATTTAGGGAACGTTCGCCATTAAAAGGTGAAGTTAAATAAATGGTAAAGAAAAATATATTTGTTTTAAACCGACGAAGTTCTTTAAAGGAAGGAACTGTATTGTTGAATCAAACATATTACGTATATTAAATCAAGCAAATATATTTTCAAATCAAACTTGAGGTTATTTATTTCAAGAGACCATAAGTTTGAATCAAATAACAATGTCAAAAAAATGATTTCTTTAAATTAAAGACATATCTTTGCCGCTATTTAAAATGAAGGTTTGGTTGACTGAATACATATTTATTTGAGTCAAGAACTTTTTTTTGCTATGTGGCGTGTATGTTGCAGTTAGCGCCAGCTCTTGTAAGTACTGTTATTGTAATAATTTTATAGTTTCACATAGCTTCAATTAAACATTAATAATTATAGTACTAAATACTTTATATTTATTTACCATCGGTTTGCCGTCACTCGTGCAATATGCAGGGAGTCATGAAAGTTTTCTTACATTTAAGAAAACGTGATTCTGAAAAGACGGTTATTGAAAAATAACTTCTGTTGGCATAGTTACTTAGGTGGATAGAAATTGAACAACTTGTGTGGATATGTCATTTCAATACTTTTACTAAGAATTACAACTGGCGTATGAATACTATTGAAACCCAACGTGTTTTACTACCGTACAGGAATTTTACCAAATCTTTGTTGGAGTGTATTTATTTGCTTAAAGTTCATAGTTTTTGAAATATTTTGAATACACCTTTGCGCTTATGATGTATGCGCTCCCATACAACAAAAGCATTCCTTAAATATATAATACTGTATATATAATTAGCCTTCCGTCGTTGACCGAAACCCATAACTTAACGTTGAATTATTGCCTGCTTATCGCGATTTGTTCACTTTAAAATTCATGTAATCGCTACATCAGCGCGGAAGAAAAGCTCTCTCAAAGCGAGTTACCATGCCGATGAGTATATACTCTCTCTCCGGTGAATAAAATGCGAACTGCCGCAAACGGATCGACACACGAAGTCGCATGGAGACCTCGTGATATGAATTATTCCATTGATAATTTTGAGAATACCACGCCGCGCATTAAGGAAGCTCCTAACCGGAGTTTAAATTTAGTACATTTAAAATGCGATACATAAAACAACATTAAATCGATCTGTCGACGGGTTCTTGTATTTCGTTTTTGCTCGTTCACGATGGGTTTCTTTCACCGGATTTACAACAATTAAGTAACCGTTTAAGGTACACAACTTACATTAAAGGCATTTAAATTTTCAATGTGGCGGAACATCCGTCACAAAGAAGATAGGCAGTTTTTTTCTGAATTCCTTTGTACCACGGAGAAATCTATCGCTGAAAAAATAAAAACCAATGCTTTTATATAGCCAACGATAATTGTCCACAATCGAAGCTATTCGCCATTTATTGAGTTTCTAGCTCTTTATATACAATAGTTTCTCTGTTATTGTTCTTCTCTGACTAGTTCCGGGAAGAATCCAATGTCGCATTTTTAGACTACGACGAAAGAAGGAAAGGTAAAACAACTAATCGAAAGAAATCACGTGTGTAGCTAATAGTGGGAATCGAGTAATTTTCGCGGCTCGTTTGAGTTGTTAGCATTGTTAGAATTTCGTTTATAACATTTAAAACAGTTGAAGAAATTAGAAAGAGTATATTGATATACTACTGATTTAAATATTTTTTTTCACAAAGGTGAACGAGTTGTATATTCAACTCAAAAACTCCAGTGATGTTTAATTTTTATTCTAATCGAACTAATTTGAACTGTGAAGAGAATAATCAAAAAATTTGAGGAGACGGTTAATTACTGATGTCAAACCATCGACATGATAAAATCAAAATTTCGATATTTTCTCAATAAAACTGTGCTTTATTTAAAATTTTAATTTTCCGCGTCTGTTGGAACATCTTTACCTACCATAAGTTTGCGGGATTAATATGCAAACAATGAATGGGAATGGGAATATGTTATTCCAAAAAGGCGTAGTACCTTGTTGTTAGTTTACGTAAAAACTTATCTGATTCTGTAGCTAAACCTAACTGAGAAAAGAAATGAATTTGGACACTACTAGAGTTGCAACTACCGGCGGCGCGACAGGATCTACGTGGTATGTATGTGTACATATGCAACCATGATGCATTTCCGATCGGCGATCGATGTTAATATTCTTTTCACCCAGCCGGCTATCTGTTTGTGAGTACGTACAAGGATGATATGATAAATGTGTTAAGGAAGACAACGCAATGGTTTTGCATTTAATAAATTTATCCCTCGACAAAATCTCCTTCTAATTCTATACACTTACAAGGAAACACAGGTAAGTGCATCTCACCGATCTAAATGAAATTTTGTGGGTTTATAGACCAATCTAGTGCAAGAACAACGGTGACTATCTTAACTGCCTAATCGCCCAATGGCGCAGTGTAAAACACCCCAAGTTCAACACTACCCTTCCCTGTTTGACTCAATAGCTCAGAAACTATGGGAGATATCCAACAAAAGTTAAGACAAGATTTAAACTGTTTTATATGCCCTTAACGATGTCGTAAATATTTTCTCTGCAACGAATATTTATTTAGGGAAACAACCCCCTCCCCCTTTCTTTTGGAAATTTCAGAACTTTTATATACTACAACAATATAGAATCTACGGAAAATTTACATATATAATAATAATAATAATAAATGCCTTTATTGTGTAAAAATGTAAATTTACAGAAAAAAAAGTGCCAACAAAGTAAGAAAAAATGAGTTACACAACCCCAGGGTGGGGTCCAGTTACATCAAATTGATGTGTACTGCTTTAACCTAACCTTGAATTAAAGAATAAAAATGAAAAATATATACATTACATTTGCCACGAAATATTCTTATTTGTATAACTGACGTGCGATATTTACAGTAATGAACAAAACAGGCAGGTGGTTGTCAAATGATTTTATTAATAAAATGTGAGTATAAAATTTACTGACAACTGTTTAGAAAGTAAGTTAAGAGATACATTACGATGCGCATTGCGTATACATAGTAAGAATGATAGGTAATCCGTGTAGAAATGTTGAAAACGAAGGAATTGCTTAGATCATGCACAACGAATAAACCCAGGCTTGCCGCAAATATCTTATTGTTGTATATTTTGTGTATCCTTCAGGAGGCAGAATTTTATAGGATCTTTAAAATGTGATAGCCGTTCAGCGATGTATCCACTTTTATACCATGCGTATTTAAATAGATTGAAGAACCTTGGCGATGACAATTGATTATGAAAATGTTCTCACAAAATTTTTCCGTATTCTAAAACCGTAAACGTACCATTGAGGTTGTTTTCTTTGGAATTGTGAAAATACTTGCTTTTTTGTTCGTTGGTACTAAATTTTGCACATCACTCGGACAGTGCCCACTCCAGGAATCGAATAACCAAATACCTTCAGCTCCAATATTTAAGTATTTGGTAAGTACACACCTGTAAACCAATCTTTAAAATGCTGAGAAGTTAATTTCCCGGACTTTGAAGCGGATCAAAATTTCTTACTTTAAAGAATTAAAAGATAAATTGAAATCATGCCTGGTTTTATTATATACTGATATTGATATTCGCTCAGATTTATTCGGTCATTCGGTTGATAATGAGGTTGCCCAGGAGTCGTCGAAACAGCTGTTCCGGATTAATTTCATCAATATTTTGTGTGGTGAGGAGTGTGCCGATACTTCGTGTTGTTTGCCATAACACATCAGTTATCAATTTTTTTACACAAATAAGAATATCTCATGGCAGATGTAATGTATGTGTATATGTGTAAATTCTACGTAGCTTCTGTATTTTTGTGGTATATAAATATTCTGAAATTTGTAAAAAAATAAGGGCGTTGGGGGTTGTTTCCTTAAATAAATATTTGTTATAGAGAAAATATTTGCGTCACCATTAGGAGCATGTAAGACAGTTTAAATCTTGTCTTAACTTTCTTTAATATCTCTCATAGTTTCTAAGCTATTGAGTCAAACAGCGAAGGGTAGTATTGAACTTGGGGTGCTTTACATCCCGTTAGTAGGCGATTGGGCAGCTAAGATAGTTACCGTTGTTCTTACATTAGATCGATCTATAACCCCACAAAGTTTCATTTAAATCGCGAGATGCACTTACCTGTGTTTTCTTGTTAGTCCAGCAAAGTTCCAACCTCTGTAAGTTATCCAAATAATAGGATTTGACGACCTTTTGACAATGACCTCTTCATTTAACGTGAACTGCTTTCCGTCAAGTCACATTTGGAAAATGAAAGAAGTCACAGGGGGCTAAATCTGGCGAATATGGTACCGTAACTTATTACACTCATTCTACATTTATTTCGACATAAATCTAGCACGATTTAAAATATGTTATAATCTTAATGGAATACCCTCATGAAAATGTTAACAACCACATAATGCTGCTATATTAGTGAAAGTTTTTAATATTAGTACCCATTTCTGACTTAATTATATCGGATTTAGAATGTAATCAGTGCAGACATGTCTTATATTAAATTAACGTATAGACTTTTACGTGCTTATTAAAAGTTAATGTACTAAAGCACCTATTAGGATTTGCTCTGTATTGAGTAATATATAGTCTAAAGTAGCGATTCTACAAACTTTTCGTTCAACCCAAGTTTTCACTAACTACTATGGTAAAAGTTGTAAGTTTAAATTATACGTAAAGTGTAAACAAGTACGGTCAATTACATTTATTTTGGGACAAGATATGTTAGACGTAGACGTCGGTGATGAATTTCGTGAAGGTCGATCAAAATCGGTTTCAAAAAACACCAATGCTATGCGCAACATGATTGAAGAGGATCGACAAGTGACTTACCTTGAGATAGAGGCATCCTTAGGCATATCGAAGACTGCAGTAGATTCGATTTTGCATGAATATTTAGGTGTAAAAAATGTCTGTTCCCGATGGATTCCGCATAATTTGATCCAAGCACAAAGAAAGGCTCGTGTCAATTGATGTACGGAAATACTCAACAAATTTCACAAAGAAATTTCAAAATCCGTATACAACATCGTAATATGTGACTAAACTTGGATCTATTCGTACGAGCCGGAAATCAAGGGACAATCAACTGTTTGGATATTCCGAGGGGAACCGAATCCAACAAAAATTGTCCATTCACAAAGCAAAAACATCCACAAGCAAAAAGAATGATTGCTTGTTTCTTTTGTTGAACTGATAAACATGTCGCAAGCATTGCTTTGGAAGATCGAAGAAATGTTGAATGGTGTATAACAATTTGTTTGCCAGAAGTTATCGATGAAATCAGGACATCGACAACGTCTCATCATTCTTCATCATGAGAATGCCAACTCTCACACAGCACGTCAAACAATTGATTATTGAAGGAGAAAACATCGAATTAGTGTCTCATTGCCCGTATTCACCTGATTCATCCCTTAACGACTTCTTGTCAAACAAAAAATGTGTAGACAACGATTTTTATCACCTCAAGAAGCAGTTGGAGCTTTCAAAACTATATTTTGGAAATACCACCTTCAGACTGGAAAGAATATTTCGAGAATTGGTTTGAACGCATGCAAAAGTGTATAAATTTGAATGGTGAATATTTTGAAAAACAATAAAACAATTTGTACCAACATTTTTTTTCTAACACCGTTTTAGTTGAATTATTTTAGGGCCTTAGTATGGGTAAAACCCTTACAAGCAAGCTGATAGAACTGTGACTCTCCGATTTCGATGAAAATTGGGTGTATTGGTAGACCATCAAATAGTAAAGGACACGTATTTTTTGTAGCGGCCCATATTCACCTTAAGGGGATGTAGGGTGCGTCTGAAATTATCCCCAAAAACGCATTCTTCATTATAACTTCGGAGTCGCGCAAGCTATCGGGATGAATTAAAAACCAAAATGTTCTACTTCAAAGGAGCTTTCAAACGGATCATAGATGAATGCTCTCCCACCTTAGTGGGGTAGGGGGAGAAAAATTTCACATCTTCTTCACCACCCTGGCTACAATTTTCGCCCTAGACAGATCATAATTTTTTTCCACAAACTACATTTAAAAATAAAAGTTACCTTTTTGCATTTTTTTCCTCGGTTACATATAATAGAGGAAACATTTTTTATAAAGCGCGACCGCGCGCATACATATATTCCGTTATTATACCTATCTGATTGCTCTTCCGTTTACTATTTATTTGCATTTGGCATCTATCATGAACGATCTATTTGACACTGAAAAATTCTGCACTTCCATTTATTTCTAGTGACTATAAGTCGCGAAAAAGGATAGAGAACTTGGGATTATTATTTTGAGATACATGTATGCATATCCCTAAAATAACTTTGAGGTTGTTCTAGGAGGAGTTGATATTAGTGCCAAAAATATTGCGTGTATGTATGTATATAAAGGGGAAATGGTCGAAAAAGAAACACTTTCCGGATACATCAGCTATGGCTGGGTTCGCTTTAAATTCACTTAAACATCTTAACAATATTAAGAAACAAACAAGACACTTTGCTTCTTACTTTTACACAAAACAGCAATAGTAAACATCTTACATTTTTTTTAATGAGGTTGTTTTTTTGCATTATTGATTGTAAACTCCGCAGTTGTTGTATTCAACGAAAAAGTGTTTTATACATAGATATTTTTTACACTATCCGCACCTGATCATAGCTGGTTCTCCACATTCGGCACAGTGGGACATTTTGGAATCCTGGAAAGAGAATTTTAAGTCGTGAATTCTGCAGGACGCTCCACTTTTATACCGGGCATATTTACGCATCTCCTTATATCGTGGTGAAGAAAACTGCAAATGGGTTAGCCCTTGCAAACGTAGAATATTGCCTCTTTGATATAATTGGATGGCAAAGGCAAATAGAACGATAATATCGGACAGCTGTTGAGTAAATTGCTTCCACGAGCGGAAAAAGTACACGTCAAGAGGTTGAATGATACTTGTGGCACCCTTTGGAATAGTCATAACTGTAACTTGATGTTCAGTAGGCACAGCTTCAGAAATGTCGTCAGGGCTTTGTCCTGACCAAGAGTCCATAAGCAGAAATGTTTTTTTGCCAACGTATGGAGCATATACGTCTTTAGCTCATTGTGTAACCAACTTTTTAGTTAGTTTTCCGGACTTGATGGTCACGATGTACACATTTGGCGGACGGAACATTCTTTGTTGCACAAGTGGTCCCAGACGGCCGGTTACCTCTTTTAAACAGACGAAAATAGGAGACATTAATTTACCAGCTGCTAATACAGTGGGTTGAATGGTTCAATTATGCGTGGTCGCTGTAATTGACTGAACTACAGCTTCTACGGATGTGGATCCACGTTCAGTCAATGTTCGACCCGCATGCATTTCAATATTGAATCCACTTTGGTCGGTATTGTAAATGTTATCTAATCCATATTCAGGTCATAAGTTATGTATGCTCCTAACAAAGGTCACCGCTTCTGCAGCTACATTTGCAGCTCCACTAACTTGCATTCTTGTACGAAATTTGGTTATTTTGCGGGACACAATGTTATGTTTGGTTTTAAATCTTTGTATCCACCTCTCCGACGCAATAAAGTTAGGGATTTGCAATTCTTTTTGTGCTCCCGATGCCCATCTTCTCAAATCATAATCATGAATTATCATTTGACAGTTAAGACCAGCTTTAAATTGATTAAATACATATTGGGAGAGCTGAAACAGCTTTTGGCGTCTCGTCCCCCCGGAGGATACTTGCTGTTCCCACCGCTGTAATTGCTGTAACGATGTAACTTTCTTGTAGCGATGCACTACCGTTTTTAACGAATATCGGCCCTTTATTCCATTTTTCCAATACTCCACGGCAGCACATCTATAATCAATATCTATGTCTATTACATCTGGGAGCTCTTTTTCTCTTGTCCTCTTCGATGTTATAATTTACGTTATCATCTTCTTCCACGTCCACAAGCTGCGTTCCACGATACTCTGAAGTTGAGCTCAAATCGTAGATTACTTCTTGTTGTACTTCAAAAGCAGGATCATTAACGCTGCTCACAATTATATCGAAAAGTTTATCTGCTAACGAGTGTTTGGAACCATTAACTGGACTTGCCACAATACTTTGCGGTGGGTAATGATTATTTATCAGAGTTGTTAATATCGTTAAGATGTTAAGTGGATTCAAAGCGAACCCAGACATGGCTGATGTATCACTGTTTCTTTTTCGACCATTTCACCTTTATATACAGACATACACGTATTCTTTTTGGCACTAATATTAACTCCTCCTAGAAAAATCTCAAAGTTATTTTAGGGATATGAATACGTGTATCTGAAGATATTCTGTAATCACAGCTTACTAACATTATGACGCACTTTAATATATTTTCGTACTGTCTTCGTCGTACTTTATAGTCACTAGAAATAAATCGAAATGCAGAATTTTTCATTGTCTAATAGATCGTTCATGGTAGATGCCAAATGCACATAAATAATAAACGGAAGACCAATCAGATAGGTATAATAACGGAATATATGTATGCGCGCGGTCGCGCTTTATAAAAAATATTTCCTTTATTATATGTAACTGAGGAAAAAAATGCAAAAAAAGGTAACTTTTATTTTTAAATGTAGTTTATGGAAAAAAATTATGACCTGTTTAGGGCGAAAATTGTAGCCAGGGCGGTGAAAATGAGGTGAAATTTTTCTCCCCCTACCCCACTAAGGTGGGAGAGCATTCATCTATGATCCGTTTGAAAGCTCCGTTGAAGTAGAACATTTTGGTTTTTAATTCATCCCGATAGCTTGCGCGGTTCCGAAGTTATGATGTAAAATTCGTTTTTGGGGGTAATTTCAGACGCACCCTACACCCCCTGAAGATGAATATTGGCTGCTAAAAAAAATACGTGTCCTTTACTATTTGATGGTCTACCAATATACCAAGTTTCATCGAAATCGAAGAGTCACAGTTCTGTCAGTTTACTTGTTAGTGCACTTAATTTCTTTTGTATTTAATACTTAATGGAATAATTGCACACCAATACGTCGTTAAATATTGTCAATTAATTTAAACATTAGTGCTGTAATTTATAACTTATAATCCAATTAGAATTAGGTAAAAATGTTAACAGCGATCGTTTTTAAATAACGATTTGTATTCTATAATCCAACCCATATGCATATTCAATATTTTTTTATCTCTAGAACGTTGCATATTTTTAAATGTAGTAAATGGTGTCTATTAGAGCTGCAGTAGCAAACGATACAAAACTCATCGGACTCTTAAATTGCCTTATTTTATCAATGTCACTTATTGCAACTAAGAAGAATGTGAATGCTGTAGCATGATTGGTTATGAAAGTAGAAATACGCTGTTATGATAAATGACTACGCGCTAGCACTGTATATGGTGGTAATCAACGCTTGAATTGGATCGTGGATCATAAGGAAATGAATGCAATTCTAATGTACTTATATGTCGTATGTTATTCCATTATTATCTACCAGCTCCGATATTCAGATAGTAACCAACAAAATAACAGATTACGCTCTCTATAATGTATCGATTGCAATTAGAAGCCTTGATCTTGTTTAAAATAATATTAGTTTCGAGATACTGAGCTTCTGTGGTTATTAGAACTTTATCTAACTTTTTGTATATGATCAGTGTGTGTTGAATTGATCCAGACAGTCTTTTTTGTAATTACTTCAAGAGTATTTAACTAACGTTGTTGTTTTAAATTAATGCAAACAGTTTAAGCGCTGTTAGACATATAAAGACATGATTGGACATATTGGATACATTGCTTTGGTTATATTTGTTAAAAATAAGTAAAATAATATTATATTACCTGCTGGATAAACTGATTTCACATGAAACTTCGTAGAAGCAGGAATCACTAGCTGCGAACAAGACATTTGGACTCCATGATTAAGGATTTGCACTAGAAAGGCACAAACTGTAATGATCCAACCCCATCCACCTTCTGGATAGTAATGGCGACATAGGAACCTTCTGGCTTGGATCTGAGCCGCCCTCGTAGTAGCTTGTCTAGCGGCTTCTTCAGCAGGCGCTGAGCCGAGCAGAGGCCAACTTTGGGCACGCGACAATGAAGACATCACACTACCAACACTGACATTTTATTTTCAACCGCAGATATCCTCATGAGTTATCGTTTTTCCTTTTTAATACCGGCCATAATACACTTGCCAGTTCACAACGATGTCCCCCTCTTATCACGATCACGAATCAGCAATGAACGGTATCGATGGTTTCTTATCTTTATTGACGTTTGTCTTCTGTAGGTTGAATATAGGTTACTATGGGTGTTTGCTTAAATTGGCAAAGTTGTGCAGTTTTGGATGCTAACTGAGGAAAATTTAAAATTCTAAACAATTCGGAAATTATTGGGAAAATATTAAAAAGCGCTGTGTTTTGGAATTTTAATTCTTTTCAACAAAATCTCAACGAGCAATTTAGATAAATCTATATATATTTCATAATAACAAAGATACCCGACATGCTATCCTATTCAATTTTGGACATATCACAGCAGACGTTGCGAATACCATTATGGTAACAGTTTGCTTGTCATTGTAATAAATTATTAATTATAAAAAAGAGGGTATTTTCTGCCTGATTCGATCGTGTAGAATAAAAGAAATTGCGATTTCCTTTATTAGAAGTGGTGGGTAGTTCATCTCTCTCATAATACCCGCATCATTAACTTTTTTCAAGTGGGGCCTATCTTCAGAAAATAAATGACAGTCGAGAATGTATTTTTTAGGATAGGCGCCCGCTTGATTCCACAGCGGTTACTGTAACGTCTATATGTAGAGGTTTTCAATTACTTACGCATGGTCTGTAATTGGTCGCGATGATTATGGATAATATTAACGCAGTGTTTTCTTTCTGTTCAGTCTGAAAGAGTTGTGATGATGAATTGTTAGCCGTTTATTGTTTTGAAAATCTTAATACTTTCGTTCACCTACATGTATGCTTAATAATAACTGCATATGCAGAACAATACTTCATTATCGATTATTTATTGAATAATAAACATCGAGTGACCTAAAATAATTAACCTACCAACTGATTTATCAACAAACTACTAATATATTTGAAATATTTGCATTTTTTGAACATTTTTGACAGATGGACGGGTGCATGTGAACTTTTATAACAGTAAAGGTGTTTACCTTGGAAAATTGAAATTTTGTATAGGGTAGGATTAGAAACCGAATGAAATTTCCGAAAATGTTATACAGCGTGTTCTACAATTACGATTCAAACGGAAAAAATGTCAAAACTGAATTTTATTAAATACAACCACCTATTTTTCTCTTTTTTATCAAATTGCTCTTACAAAAAAAATTCATATTGATTCCGCGTCTAAAATGGATACTTTTCAAGAAACTTGGGAAGATAAGAAGACAATTTTCTTCAAAAAAAAGGTACCCAGCAATGTAGCTTATGTAGTTTGTTAAAATGTCATCATGGAGTTAGTAAAGGCTTGATACAACAACAGTACAGCATTATCAGGAAAGACTGTTTACAACTGGCTTGCAGAATTTCATCGTGGTCGTGCTTTAGTTTGTAATGAAATTCGTGATGGTCGACCAAAATCGGTTGCTGTTCCAAAAAACATCAATACTGTGCGCAACATGATGGAAGAAGCTCGGCTCGGTGGATTCCGCATAATTTCACCCAAACACAAAAAAATGCTCAAAAAAACCTTTATCGATTTTTTGAGCACTTTTTGTGCTTAAAAATCTGTATACAACATCGTAAAAGGTGGCGAAAGTTGAAAACATTCGTACGACCCGGAAACTAAGCAACAATTAACTGTTTGATGAACCGAATCCAATAAAGGTTGTTCTTTCGCGAAGCATTCCCAAGAAAATTATTGTTTCTTTCGTTGTACTGATGGACATGTCGCAAGCATTGATTTGGAAGATAGAAGAACAGTTAATGTTGAATAGTATACAGCAATTTGTTTGCCAGAAGTCATCGATCAAATCAGGAAAAGCAATCGACGTTGCACATCAGGACAACGCCAGATTTCACACAGCAAGTCAAACAATTGATTATTTGAAGAAGAGAAACATCGAATTAATGTCTCATTGCTCATATTTACCTGATTTATCGCGTAACGACTTCTTTTCGTTCCCGAATATCAACAAAGAATACGTGGGCAGAGACTTTTATCACCTCAAGAAGCTGTCGAAGCCTTCAAAAACCATGTTGCTTCAAAGTGGAAAAAATGTTTTGAAAGTTGGTATAAACTTTAAAGCGACTATTTAAAAAAACAATAAAACGATTTGTACAAAAAAAAACTATTCTTATTATTTTTTGAAAATTATAAGGCACGTTATTATTTTTGCGACAAAAGACAGCTCTCTGTGTGTTCTTGGACGTATAACACCACCTTCGAAAGCATTGAGAGAGCAACTTCTGCCAAAGGTTTTCACCCGTCGTGTACAAAATGGATCAAAGCCATGCTCCAAAGTCGACGAATAAGCGCTACGTTGGGATTCGAAACGACAACAATTAGAGCTAACAGAGGCTGCCCCAAGAAGGGGTCCTGTCACCTCTACTCTGGTGTCTTGTTGTAGATGATCTCTTACAGAACTTAACTTCTAACGGATATGAGGTGCAAAGGTACGCTGATGACCTGGTAATCATGATCCGTGGAAAATATGAGAATATCATACCGCAAATTATGCAAAGAGCTCTTGATGACAATCATAAGTGGTGTCAAAATCACAGCCTGCGCATAAACCTGCAAAAGATTACAATCGTCCCTTTTACAAAAAGAAGAGAAGTCTGTGTTGAATCACCCGCCATCGAAGGAAAAGCCATTAGCTTCAGCGACGAAGTTAAATATTTGGGAGTTACGTTTGATAAAAAAACTAACATGGAATTCCCACATATTCAACTTACAGAAAAAAGCCATTACGGCATCATTAGTGTACCGAAGGTTGCTTGGTAAGAACTGGGGTCTTAAACCTGGTCCTATACAGCAATAATCAGGGCCATGATCACGTACGCCTCTCTGGTTTGGTGGTCAAAAACAACTCAGAAGACTGTGCAACAGCAGCTTCAACATATTCAGAGACTTGCATGTCACAGTATCACAGTAGTGATGCGTACCTGTCCCACAGCAGCTCTGGAAGTCCTGCTGGGAATAACCCCGCTTCAGATCCACATTCAGAAAGAGGCTATATCGAGTATCCTCACTCTTAGTAGAATGAAGGGATTACAGCCTGGGGATCTTAGAGGGCATCTCAAAATCTTTGAAGATCCCAACATAAATTATCTGATGTGTATTGCAAAGGACACGATCCCTATGCAATACAATTTTGATCAACCTTATAAGGTGTACATTGAAAGCCATAAAGAACCTCGAGAAAGGGATACGAGGCGCAACTATTAATATTTTCAGCGACAGTCAGGCAGTTTTAAAGGCTATCAAGGCCTACTCATACGAATTTGTTCTTATACACGAATGTGTACACAATCTACGGCAATTGGGATGCAATTACCACGTTACTTTGCGGTGGGTCCCAAGCCACCAGGAGATCGAAGGAAATGAAAAAGCAGATAAACTGGCCAAAGAAGCAACGAACATGCCTGTCATTGGTCCTAATCCCTTCTGTGGTCTCCAAAAGAGCCACATAAAACAAGCAATTAAGATATGGGAGGACAATCAAAAGGCTTCGTACTGGGATAATGTTCCAGGACAAAAACAGGCGAAAGCACTCATATCAGGCTCGCCAAAGACAGTAAAAATATCGCTATCGTTCAGCAAGGGGGATCTTAGATTACTGGCAGGATTTCTGACAGGCTATGTAGGCCTAAAATATCACCTATTTAAACTAGGAAAAGCTGAAGATCAAATCTGCCGTCTATGCCAAGAAAATTTGGGGACGGCAGAACATATTCTATGTGAATGTGTTGCCATTAGTCGCATACGACACCAACATTTCAGTAGACCATTCTTTGCACTTAGTGAACTGAAGGAAATAGATTCTGGAGTAGTACTAAGGGCATTCTGTTACAATAGATCTATTAAGGTCGCAGTGATTAAAGGCATTTGTGCCATGGCCCGACTAAAATAATAATAATATCATTTACCACAACGCATAAAGAATTTTATAACCGGTTTAAGTAAAAATAAATTAAGATAACCGGACCAAGTTGTTAGTACGAACACTAAGATACATTTACTGATAATATTTAGTTAGGAAGTAACCTTATTAACAAAAGGGACTGTCGTACAATTACCCCAAAACCAAATTTTCTAACTAAAATTAAATTGTCTGTCCTCTTTTCACGATTCACAGAATTAAGCAATCTGCTGGCTGAAGAATTTCAATTTGTCAATATTGAACGTAGAGATTGCGAAGAAGAAACTTTCGAAATACGTAATTCATGTTCCGTAAAGTAAACCAGCAAATCGTCTAGAAAATTTCACATAATTTTCCCAACAGATAAGTTCATGCCCAAACACTTTATCTCGAACTGCATCTGTACTAGGTCAACAGTCTACGTAAATACATACCTAGTACCTTAAATGACAAAAGCTAAATATTAGGACAACCATTACGCCGTCTACCTGTCCATTTACAGGTAGTTAACACTTTTCGAGCTTTCATGATATATTTTACTTCTAGTTTAAATATTGATTATTGGAAATCATGTATATCTAATAGCATGAATGAAATTTAGACGAACTATGTTATTATTGTAATGTTAATATCTGCACAAAATTTTACGATACCATAAGTGAAAAGTACAGTACTCCCAAAGGGATCTAAACATTATCAAGACTCAATGCGATCTGTAATAATACTTATTGACGTTAACAACTTTTAAATGAAAATAGGTCCTAAAACTAGAGTTCCATGCAGAAGTTTTGTGTCATTTCATAAAAAAAGAGAATCTTAAAAAAGACGTAGGAAGGTTATATTGCAAATAAGTGCCACAGGGACTGAACTACCTTTAAATTGGTTGGAGTCAATATATTCACTAGAAACAATATATTAAATACTGTTTAAAACAGCTCACACGCAGAGAAACGTTTACTTGTACCAAAGCTGTCCGCCTTAATTCAAGACAATTACTGTTTCGATTACCCCCAATACGATGTTTTAAATCAAAAGAAATATTTTCTTAGCGTTTCTTTCTCGGCTTAAGAGAAGTATATACTTGTAATGTTTGTTTAAGACATTTGTTAACTTGATTCAAGGAAATCTTGCAGAAAATTTGAAGAAAGCGATTCTTAGTATAAGTGAATGGCCATTATAACACAAAACAATATTTTCTTAATGGTAGTAAATAGTTTTCTTAATTCCATAAGTATTGTTCATAAACCAATAGTTTAATTTTCTTAAAATAAAGCATTTTCTACTTAGAATTCTTGAAATGCATATTATTTATATGCACATTATTATTATGCATATTATTTATATGCACGCTTACCTTTTTTAAAACAGTGAGACATATCCGTACATAATGCAGTAAATTATTCACATTAATTGTGATTTTAAAAAGGCTAAGTTATCTACAGAATAATGTTGAAACAAAAGTAAACTTAATGCAAAAGTATACATGAAAAAAGTGCCTAGAAATAATAACCAAGATAGATAATGCTAATAAATAGCTCCTGGTATTGATGGAATCACTTCTGGCAAAAGCAATATGAGAAAAGAAAAAGCATTAAAGCTCTTGCATCAGTTTATGCCACTAATCTTCAAAAACAGCAACTGAAATATTTCCTGGCGGCACGTAGACATACTTACCCATGACTTTTAACGTACGACCTTTGGAACGACGTTTCATAAACATTTTCGAAAGATACCGGTTAATGTAATATTTTTTTTCTCTTTATTACTATTTACCACGTGTACCTATTTAACTATAGTTTTTTTTTAATATGTAATAAAAAATAATGAAAAAGGGGTAAATAAACTTAAATATTAACTCATTAATTATTAAACTAGATAAAAATAATCCCTATTTAATTACATTATTAAAGAAATAATTGTACTGTAACCTATAAAAAAAACTTTTTCATTTGCTCCGAATTTTAATTATTAACTTTAGGTTTTTTTTCCATTATTGTAATTTTTCTTTTATTGGATATCCTTGTAGCTGGCCAGATGTTTTTTTTTAACACGAGACTGGTCGCCTAATTTGTCAATAGAACATTGTGAGATCTGGACCATTTTTTCGTTCCTACCTTTAATATGAATATTTTCTTAACTTAAAACTAAATGATTTACGTGGAAGAAACAGATTTCTGCCTTGGATTTTCTTGATTTTCTAACCCTAAGAAAATATTTATTTAATCCAAATAAAATTCCAAGAAAATTATTTTCTTATATTATACATTTTTACTGTCTTGAAATAAAAATATTTTCTTGAATAGAGACTGATTTTTGCAAGAAAATCTATTTCTCTGCGTGAATTAAGACGATATGAAAATTATTCAAAATCTTAAACGAACAAACTGGAAAAGCTAGTAATTAAAAAAAAATAGAAGTTGATTGTCTGTATAAAATAAAGCTGTTCTCTCTCAAAGCTTCATCCCTAATTACAAAACAAAACTTTTGCAAACATTTACAGCTCCCCGTTTCATTTTGGGAGGGAGTAGGTAATTTTTACAAGTAAATTTAATTAAAATCAAGTAGTCTAGAGCAGATCTAAAGCGGCTTCAAATAAAAACAATTACCAAACAAGTGTAAAACGTATGAGTAGTTCTTGAATGCAATGGCTATACATTGCTTAATATAGTCTAGTTGAAAGTCTGCTTTAAAATTGTAGGATATAAAACCGAGTGTGAATTTGAATAAGAAACAAGTAAAGAGACGTCTGTACTTAATGAAGGGAAAAATTGTTCTTTGGGCTACACAAAAATCTAATCTTAAAGCTATGAAAATACAAGGCGACATATTTGGTAATACATTCGTATACACTACCGCTCAAAAATTTAAGAATATATGTAAAATAAAACACGGGAGTTAATATATTAATATTTTATTTCCACTTGTGTTACAAATGCTAGATGGTCGTTATCGACTGCATTCCAGGCACTCGAGGTTCTCCAAAATGCTTGTTTCCTAGTTGGGAGTGACTTTGGTGTAATTCTTAATCTAAATCTATGTTTTCCAAAGTGGTCTATACCTATAAACCCCCGATTTTACCTCGCTGGGGGTCCACGAGATATTGGGGATACATCAAGTCATTACTAACAAATAGCGTTCCGTAAGAGACATAATATACTAAAATTGATGAAATTACTCAAGTTGGTATTCGTACTATGTAGGGCAGAATGATACAAATTGCATACTGTAACATATATATATATGTATGTAGTATGTAGGTTAAGCAGTATGATTATTGACTACAGAGTTAACAGTGAGGTCAGATAAACTAGACATTGTACGTAACCGAAATAAAGGTAAATTACAAAGTAAAGTAGTTATTAATATTAGCGGCCAAGGTATACTACATGGTGGCAGCGGTAAATCCTATTACACACTTACGAGAATCAAATCAGAAGTGATAATATGTAAGCCATCAATGTGCCAAGCGGTATGGCATTCGAAGGAAATATTTCGAACAATTGGGAGAAATATAAGCAGAAGTTCTTATTGTACCTAGAGGTCAGTGAAAAAACGGAGAAAACAGACAAACTGAAAATAGCTTTATTGTTAAATCAAATGGGAGATCAAGCAATTGATATCTTCAACACATTTAGCTTCAGAGAAGGAGAATCGAAGAACAATTTTAAGGATGTATCGAGCAAATTTGATGAATATTGTCAACCAAGAAAAAATGTTGTCTTTGATAGATTCAAATTTTTCTCAAGATTTCAGGAAGTAGGTGAGCCTGTTGATCGGTACATACCTTGTGATTTTGGAAACGAATTGGAAAATTTAATCAGAGACAGGTTAGTCTTAGGCATGAGAGAGAAAAGCATTCAAGAACGATTGCTTAGAGAACTAGATCTAAAACTACAAAGAGCTGTAGATTTATGTCCAGCTAACGAATTTGGCAAACAACAACTGGAGGAAATCAAAGGATCATCCGTGCCCGTTGATGAAATATGGAATAAGAAACCAAAAACTCCTAGCAACAAGAGTAAATGTCAAAGTTGTGGATTTATCCATGAAAGCGGTAAACGCCCAACAGGAGAGAAAACTTGTCTGAAGTGCCACGACAAGAATCATTTTGCAAGCATGTGTAAGGGCACATACGCACTAAGCGGTTACCCGTGATGCGGCCAGGCGTCAAATTGACCGCATGCAATCAAACGAATTGCTTAACATATCATTGTACGCACTGCGATGCGGCTGTCCGTCAACCGGTCCGGTCGCTTGGAGAGCTGCGGCCCCTCCAGCGGCAAGCCGCACGGTTGGTATTCGTACTGTGCGATCAATTTGCGGGTAGCCGTCGCCATTTCAGGACATGTGAAGAAACAATGCAAATGGACTTCGATACTGAAAATTTTATTATTGAAATACAGAATAGGAATGCAAAAAGCTCAGATTCCGATAGAAATTTAAAACAATTCATTCTATCCAGAAAACTTACCTTCATATTTCTTAAGCTCTTGGAAAAATACTTCAAATTGCTTGGTTTCTTCTCGCGTTTGCAAAAAAGGATGTACCCAGTATTTCTTCTTCTTCTTTTTGTTCTTTATACAATGTTTGTAGAAGTAATAAACAGCTACCGCTTCTTCTAAGTCCATTTTTGAAATGGTTCGTTCTGGCCACAATTGATAACGGTTTTTCAACCGGATGCCGCGGTTGCGATTGCGGCTACCCGCAATGCGGTTGCCCGCAGGTTCAACCGCCAGCTACGGTCAGCCGGACGGCTGGCCGAATGACGGGTAACCGCTAAGTGCGTATGTGCGCTAAAACAAGGGGAAAGAAACCAGTTACGGTGGTACAAGAAGGGTATTTACAAAATGAAAATTCTAAGGAGGACGAGAAAGAAAAAATCATGGTGTTACTAGTTAGAAAAGACAGTCGATGGAATCGAATGGAAACAAAATTTGCAAGGAAGTGGGAAAATTGTTTGTTTTAAAGTAGATACAAGGTCAGAGGTTAACTTAATCTCTAGTCATACCTACAACAGTTTACCATTTAAAAATAAATTATGTAAATCGTCAATTAAATAAGCATCCTACTCAGGCCATAGAATTAAAATTAAGGGATATTGTAACCTTCCCTGAGCACTAGGTAACAAGCAAGTAGAGCTAGGATTTTATGTTATTCCAAGGAACACTAATCCCATATTAGGGTTAAAAGGTGCAACTCACTTCGGGTTAGTTTCGAAGAGTCTTGTAAATGGAGTTTTAAGTAATACACCACAGATCATTATCGATACCTACTCGGATGTTTTTAGAGCAGGGTCGTCTTTTCACATTAAATGCAAACCCTATCATATCACATTAAAAAATAATGCAATACCGTCAATTGCGGCAGCTAGAAAAGTTCCTCTATTTTTCAAAAATAAACTGAGGGTGGAATTAGACAAAATGATAGCAGACAAAGTCTTAGAAAAGGTTGATAAACCAACCGTTTGGGTACACCCGATTGCAATTGAGTCAAAACCAAATGGGAACATACGAGTTTGTATGGATCCGAGAGCATTGAATGTACACATTAAAAGAGAGCATTATGCTCTGCATACTGTAGAAGGAGCTCTAGCAGAATTGAATGGAGCTAAATATTGTTCAGTGCTGGATGCTGCAGCATTTTTACAAGTGCCCTTAGACAAAAATAGTTCAGATTTGTATACAATAGCGACTCCCTTCGGAAAGTTTAGTTACAAAACTATGCCATATGGTATCAGTAGTGCCCCAGGGGTATATCAAAAAATTACAAATGATATATTTGACGGAATAGAAGGCACAGTACCGTACATAGATGATATTTTGGGGTATGGACGAACATCAGACGAGCACAATAAAAGGCTCCAAAAGGTTTTAGAACGTGCACGTAAGTTAAATGTCAAATTTAGTAAAACAAAACTACAATTAGCAAATGACAAAGTAAAATTTTTAGGTCATTCACTGTCTGAAGAAGGTATTACTGTAGATAGTTCAAAAGTTGAAGCTATAAATTCTTTACATAGTCCAGCGAATAAAACCGAATTACAAAGATATTTAGGTATGGTTAATTATTTGGGCAAGTTCATCCCAACATACCAGTACAGTTACTAACCAATAAAACAGAATTTATACGGGGTCCGAATGAGGATAAAGCATTTCAATCTATGAAAATTCTCATAAGTAAAGCGCCTGTGCTTAGGTCCTATGATCCTAATAAGCCGTTATATCTTTCTGTGGATGCTAGTAGCAAAGGACTTGGAGCAGTAGCTCTCCAAAAAGGGAAGCCTGTAGCATATACGTTCACATCTCTAAATATTACGCAACAAAAGTATGCCCAGATAGAAAAGGAACTTTTAGTCATCTTGCACGGTCTAGAAAGATTCCATTTGTACACTTATGGTAGAGAAGTTTTGGTTGAGACGGACCATGAACCGTTTTTAAGCATCGTTAAAAAACCGATGTAATGCTTATCACCAAAACTGCAAAGATTAGTATTAAAGTTAATGCGTTACGACTGTACTTTAAAATTTGTACCAGGGAAAGATTTATGTGTTGCCGATAACCTATCAAGGGATCGTAACTTGACGGGACTTTTTAATACAAATTGTTTAGAAGGTAAAACTGTTACAGTTCGTATACTAGTTTGTATCCGATGTTAGAATCGCAGAATTAAAGAAAGCATTAGGTGACGACTCTACTATGCAGGAAATAATTGACTATATTAATCATGGATGGCCAAAATACCAATCCCTACTATCACCACTAACCCAGAAATTTTGGGACATTAAGAAAGAATTACATTGTGCAGATGGTTTGTTATATCGTGGAAGTAAGATCGTAATCCCGGAAAATGAAATTAATAACGTACTAAAGCAAATTCACTCCTATCATCAGGGAGTTACATCGTGCCAAAACAAAGCGAAATGTTCATTATATTGGCCAAGAATGTTGAAAGACATAGAGGAATATGTGCTTAAATGTTCCATATATCAGAGATATTCCAAATCTAATACTAAACAGCCATTAATATCACATAATGTATCAGAACTTCCATGGTGTAAGATAGCTATGGACTTTGCGAACATCAAATCCAGAGACTACCTAATAATAAATTCATAGTTGCTAAGCAGATTACTTGCAAAACTGCCCAAAGTATCGTACGAAAAATTGATATAAAAGGATACCTTTTCATACTTTGGAATATCACAAGAAATAATGTCTGATAACGGACCACGCTTCAATTCTATTCACTTTCAATCGTTTTTAAAATTATTTAACATTAAACACACAATATCAAGTCCCACCTACACACGTTCAAACGGACTAGTAGAAAGAGCAGTTCAAACTGTTAAAGGACTAGTTCTCAAAGCTATAGAATCCAATAGTAGCATACCAGCAGCAATCCTAAGTTACAACTCCACATCGAAGAATAGCATGCCTTCACCAGCAGAACTATTAATGGGGAGACAATTACGTTCAAATATTTTAATGACCAAATCTCTTACACCAAAGTACGAGATTACAACCCCTTTGCATGCCTTAAAGGAGAACCAAACAAGACAAAAAGAATATCACGACAGAGGTGCAAGAATGTTAGGTGACTTACAGGCACACCAAGAGATACTTATTCAGAAGGACGCAAGGAATTGGACGCTAGTGAAAATTATATAAAAATGTATAGACCCTGAATCGTATGAAGTTCAGACCGAAGATGGCGCAAGATATAGAAGAAATAGAGTCAATCTCCGCCCTTACAGGTCCTCAGATGGTAACGTCCAAGTGTGCGAAACACCTATGCGCGAAATACCCAGTGCCGTGAATTCAAAAGCAGAGCTTAACACGGAAATAAATAAAAACCTTAAAAATAATGAAAGTGATGTGTCAGTAACTGACCAAGACGCTAACGAACTTAGTAATAAGTTAAATACTAATAGTAACCCGAAGTTAAACCTAAGAGGTTTGTAAAGCAACCATTGTACCTTAAAGATTATGTACCTTCGTAGATGTGTTTTACACATATATATGTATTATGTATTTATATTTTTAAAGGGGCATGTAATATATGCCTATGTACATATGTATGAAGTATGTATGTACGTTAAGCAGTATGATTATTTAGGTCCAGTATCTATAACCAAACCAATATTGGTAATATATATTGGATCCTGTAATATGCTTCGGTCCAATACAACACACATAAACGCAATGTGCCGGTAAACTGCGTATCATAGAATTAATTTCTTCGGAAGAACTATTTGATAACTCATGGGTTACTACCTTCAACCCTCTTAACGAAGTTCATTCGATTCACGGACACGTGATACATGATGAAACGTCTACGACCTTGCATTTTAGATTTTTGTATACGAAGAATGTATTTATCAAATACATTCCAGCATTATAGTAGGATTCACTTCAATTCATTAAATAATATCAGTCTATTTACTTCTTTTATCTGTATGAGAGGTAATACCGTCATAAAAGCGCACGTAGTAGCGATAACAAGGAGCGTATTTTTTGAAATTTCAGGAAAAATGTAACAGTTGGTAATTTTACAATGAATCATGAAGCCATTTGAAGTAAAACTTTTAAATTACGATCAGTTATCATTCCATATTAGAAGCGACAATTCTCTTAACGAATAGCGTTTATAACTTCGTTTAAAAATTTTAAAACATGCCGAAAAGGAATGAAGTTAGTATTGAAATGCGTGCTATGATAGTAGTACAACATAATTTAGGCATAAGTAATCGTCAAATTAAACGGATACTCTAAAACTGTGTTTTAGTGAACTGTTTCAATCGTCAAATTGCTAGAAAATTACATTTAAATCCATCTACTGTTGACTATAACATCAAAAGATACAGTGAAAGTGGCAGTTTTCTAAATAAAGTAAGAAGTGGTAGACCAAGGGCGACAACATTAGCTCAAGATATTGCAATCGTGGTGTCCAGCATGCGAAAGAGAAGAAATACCTCCATAAATCGCCATATAAATCAATACTGTACTTCCGAAGCCGATTAGCGTGCCCACGGTTAAACGTTGTTTGCAAAAAGCCGACCTTCACAGACGAATTGCGATGCGAAAGCCTTTGCTTCGCCAAATTAATAAGAAAAAGAGGTTACAATGGGAAGGTGAACATCGAAATTGGACGGTAGAAGATTGGGGCAAGGTAGTGTGGACCGACGAATCCAAATTCGAGATTTTCGAAGACGAGTGTTTGTAAGAAGATCTGTAGGTAACCGTACACTAGAGCAATGCACAGTTTCTACCGTCAAACACGGCGGTAGTTCGGTAATTATTTGGAGTTGTTTTGCGGGTACATCCGCAGGTGATCTCGTAAAAATTCATGGCATAATGAGAAAAGAGCAATACAAACGCTTGTTAGAGGAAAGTGCAATGCAATACCCTCTGGCGTAAAAATTTTGGGTTAGAATTTTTTATTCCAACAAGATCTAAAACATTTCAAAATTATGCAAGCAATATTTAGAACAGTTAGAAGAGGAAGGGACGCCAACAGTCGTGAAATGGCCACTCCAAAGCCCGGACTTGAATTCCAACAAGTTATTATGGGAAGAACTTGATTTGGAAATAAGAAAAACTGCCCCTACTTCAGTAGGTGGCATGTGGAACAACCTACAGGCAGCATGGGCTCGAATAACTCCGGAAACATTGTTAAAGTGAATTGCAAGAATGTCCCGATTATGCGACGCAATCATTAGAAGCAAAGGAGGCCACATCGACGAATCTAAATTTAGGTCAATTAAATAATTTTGATTGTTAAAGTTGTACATTTGTGTATAGCTTCTATAGCGCTTCTACTGCGACTTAAATACCAAATAAATATTTCCACTTATATATTTAATGATTTACCCTAAAATTTGAAGTGTTCAAACACTTATCAGCGCCAGTGTAGATTATCTATAATGACGTAAATCTTACAACCACCATTATAGCACTACTCTGTGGATAAAAGATCCACCTTCATTGATCAAAATCATTTGAAACTAAATAACTAAAAGTAACAAATTGATTATTTATAGTCATGGATGCAGTTTTATTAGATGAAACGTATGTACCTAATGCATTTATTTCACCAAACTAGTTGAATTACTGCATAGTCTAGCAGTCAAAATCTATATTGGGACGTAAGAACCTCTTCAATAAGTAAAAGTAATAATGATGAAATTTACCAGCAATAAATCTTTATAAACATTATCTCAGCTTCTTATATTTTCAATGTTTCTTTTATATTCAGAAATAATATAGCATAGTTTAATCTTTGCGTATGAGACCCTATCTTAATTTTTAGTTCTCCAAATTAAGCAAAATCAGTTTTTACTCCGTCTGTATTAAGATTATTGATACTTATACATATTGTGCTAATCAATCGTAACATGAAACCTTAATACGAATGGAAACAGAACAGATATCATTCACGCCAACGTGCCAAACATAAATAACCTGGAAATTGGCGAACAATGTAAACATTTCGCGATAATTTCAATGTATGGACGTATAGATCAACACACCGGCAGCAAGACGTTTTAAAACATTTTTTCAGCAAGCATATATCGTTTCAAAACGCACATTTTTAGCGCAAAACGTCAATATCAAACGCGATGATGTTTGTGCGATACACAACGTATCAACACGTTAATTCAAACCGTTCCTTTTCTTCTTATTGCGTTCCTCGTGTGCACGTCAGTTTTTGGCGATAAATGAAGTCTTCAAGCTGTAAATAAAGTTTCAACGAGGCACGTTACCAGCTAGTGGGCGAGCTACATACACACGAACACATGTATTTAAAAAACGCGTTCAAAGGAAGCGATCGTTATCTAGAAATAGAGCCGGTATCGGTTTTATTGGTTGAATTTAGTGATGGGTAAGCTATAAAATATAAGTTCAGAACTTCTGTCTTAATGTGGACTTTTAATAAAATGCATAATGTGGTAATTAAACTACATGGTAATTTCAATAAGTTTGCATGTTATATCTTGATGCCGGTATATTGTGATGTGTAGGAGCAGTATTATCAAAAAAAAAAACGCAATCTACAATTACGCCTGACAGTTAAATCCAAGAAATTTCAAATTACGTTTGACACTTACTGACAAGTTTGACAATTCAAATCACATTGAACGTTTATTAACGTTTCTTATAAATTTTAAAGCATGTTTAAATCAAACATTTATCATTGAAAATTTTATTTCCAAATATTTCAAATCTCGGCTTATTAGTGGAGAGCATTAGCTTCTTGACAACACACCCCAGTAATCTACTCATGAGAAGGAACCTATAGATTGTTGTAGGATTCACCGACGTCGCTATCTGTAATTCAGTATCAAGTTCTCCCAAGTTTATTGTCGATGTCTTAAAAACGATGTCTTTTGTTGCCTTCGGACAACTTTTTTTGACGACCGAACTTCGGTTTCATCAACTAATCCTCTCATATTTTTATATTTTTCAAAGCGCTTCTACTGTGATTAACCTGCCAAATAACACTAGAGCATACTCCCCACCACAAGTTATTATTTGATTAATTTGAAACAGCTGTTTCGAGAATTCATGGATTTCTATTGTCAACCGCACGACCGAATGATGTGAGAAAAACATTTTAAATTCTAGTATGCCTTGTTATATTCCTACTTCTAAAAGTTATTTACAAGTATCTACTTTTGCCGCCTATACTCCCTAAAACTAAAACATGCGAAATTTACGAAAAATAAACGAAAAAGTTTCTTGTCTGTAGCACGAAACGTAAAACATGTGTCCGCTTTACTCTATTAAATCAATAAAAGTTGAGTGGACCAGTGGCTCTTTCTCTCTATTCAAGGGGCCGCTCAGAAATGAAGATAGTGACATTCCAGTGTAATCCATCTCCGTTCAAAAATCAACGGGTTACCTCGCCGTTATCCAAGTTGATTACGTCAGGCGCGCCCAGAAATGAACAGCTGATCGCCCGCTCACAAACGGCAGCGCAAGTAATGGTCGAATTTGGAGTGTCAACAAATAATTGACAGTTAACTGTCAACTGTAGATTGAAAAAAAAATTGCTTTAGATGAGAAGTGTAGCGTATCTAAATTTAATTATAATCATTCACATATGTTAATAACAGCCACATTTGATAGAATTATAGATTTTGACATGGCATTAATACTATTAAAGCCTTTTCGAAATAAGAAAAGGAAAACAAGTTCTACAGAAGTTTTATATGATATCTTATTCTATGTTTTCAATTTCTCCACTTAGATGGTAGTATTTTCAGCTGTAGCTGTTGGTTTTGTAATTTACAGCAAATTGAATCACAGCATTGAACGTAATCCATAATACTATAATAGCATTGAACGGTATGCAAACTAAAATTGAATTATATCTTCCTAGAGTCATAGAAGAAGCCTGTTTTCCCAAATGCCTATTCATACTTCATATAAAATGAGTCTGAAAAGCATTTGATGATTCTCTTCTTGCAATGGATAGAAAAGGTAAATATAGTGAACTTTCATCAATTGTTTTAGGCAAGTACTTCAAGCAGTCGTAATCGCTTTTGTTTCTACATCTACAAAACCGTTTGTTTCAAATTGTACATCAAAAAAGTAGCTAATTTAATGAAGTTACTATAATGATTTATCATGAATAAATCCTCATACATACTGAAATGTTTTAAAAGTGGTAAATTGTTGAAAAATATAAATTTTCGCAAATTAATGAAATAATTATGTAAACCGTGGGTTAGTAAGTGTTCTAAAACACTGTTTCGGCAATTTAAATGAATTTTAATATCAATTACTGAGATTCTAACGAAATTTAAAATTGAAATATGAGAACTAACCTGAATTTTATGACGATGTCAATATAAACTCTATGTTTATATTACCTTTACAGGAAAACTGCCTGTTCTTAACCACCAACCTTCACTTCTATCTTGAATTTATATTACGATTCGAAATATTAACATTGTAAACAGGGAGCACAACCAAAATACGAGTTACCTCGATGAAAATTTGACTCAAAGTGAGAAAATTAGTTGGCGTCCCTCTTTTTCTTTATTTTAATCGCGATGGCGATTGTTTCATCCATAGCAAATTTTGGTAATTTTTTTCCAAACATAAATTGATGTTCAATTTCCGATTAATAAAGTTATTTATTTTAAAGTAGCATAATGGAATATGTAGTGACGCGACTAGATGACTGATTCATGCTACTCTGTGATACGGAAAATCACCGACAACCCAACAAAAATAAAACTTACTGACGTTCTACATAAAAACTTTACGAGAGATATTTAATTTACGAAATAATGCTAGAAATGCTTTCGAATTTACGCTGTTATCTGTTTTAGGAAGATATTCCACTAATTTTGAGGATTTACGAAGTTAAGAAAATGAATTGAAGAGGAATTTCTTCCCCATTACCTGTCGTTTGTTGTTAGCTGGAGTTAAATTAATTATTTAGTACCCCTGCTCCAAAGAGCTCGGGGGGAAGTAGGAACTATTAAAAAAGAACTGATAGCCGCCAGAGGGAATTTCACATTGACCGAGTTGCCATACTGAATACACTATACGTGCTGGAATGACAGCTGCGTTCAACGATGTAAATTTTTACAACACTTCAATACATGTATCCAGTATAAGGAAGATATAGGAAACAAACTGAGGTAGTCGACAGAAACTCAACACACCCACGTCACGTGTAGATAAAATCAAGAAGTTCGGAAATAGGTTAGGTACGAAATATCCTGACAGAATTTAATTTCTAACTCGTAAAAGCACATCCAACCGTATTTTGAAAGGTTCCTAATTCAATAAAAAAGCAATAGTTGAAAGAGGAGTATAAACTACCTTTCCCCCTTTCTCTACCTCTTCTAAAATGTATCTACAGAGGTTACTAAAATTTCTTCTTTATGTAAGTAAAAGATATGGTGAAACAACTTTAATTGATTAATCTTAATTTGTTTAAGAGCAATTTACATTCCCCAACTAGTTAGGCAGTCCTCGGTTTCCCAGTATAAAGAAATGGGCGGACCTTTTACGGTGCTAAGTCTTACATCAGACAATCTACATACATACCAAGACCAATCTTAACTTTACGTTTTAATTTCCCTAGTACGAAGTAGGCAACAGACAAATAAGATCGAATTTATGAATATTGATTTTGTTTTGCGCATTTTGCGTTATTAATTAACGGTTGTTTATTGGTTGAATCGCGTCCGTGTCACAGATAACCCCGGCGAATATACTTTCGGGAGAAGTGGTATATAAGGACTTCATTAAAAGCGGATTTCGAGTAAAATATTTGACAGAAACGTTTTACTTATTTATTACACTGACAAAATAATAGGTTATTAATTGAGGCGATGGTCCTGTAATTTAACCTTGCGCTCACCGAAAAACGCTTCAGCGAGGCAATTACATCCAACTGTTCAGGTTCCTTTTATTTAAATTAACGTTCGCAATGTTTTACTCGTTTTAAACAAGATATTTTTTTGTGTATGAAATATGAACTTAAAATAACTGACAAGGGAACTACCCGAAGTATTAATCGTCGATTTTAATGAAACTTTATCAGTTTGTAGCATCGGTGTTGCTCAACGGAATCTTCCGTTGCTGCAGAGCTTCGCAGGCAGAGAAACGTTTACTTCTATCAAAGCTGTCCGCCTTAATTCAAGACAATTACAGTTTCAATTATCCGCAATACAATATATTGTAGTGATATTTTTGAATAAATATCAATTAAAAATTGTATTTTAATAAATTAAATTAAACAAATTATGTTAAATTATCTCCGGGTTTACTTTTCAATAATTTTAAAGAGAGACAGTGATTTATTAATAATAATTTTGATATAAATTTAAAACAAGATAAATTATATTTCTTTCAGACAATAGTAGTTGTACATAAAACCTATCACAAACCCTATCCGATAGCTATTTATAAGTTAAATTGTTAAGTTGAAATTTTATATCTTTGAAATCGGATTTTATAATTAAATGAATTGATTTAGTTTCAAATTTTTATTTATTTGTTTGGCCAAATTTTTAATAATGTTCGGTACCTGATGTGTTACTTCGGCATCTGTTTCTTGGGGTATAAGCTTTTTAAAGCTTGTCATGACCTCAGGAGCCTTGAGTGTGTAAATTGTGTGTGTAAAGTGTTCCATGGCTTTGTTACTATCACCATCTCGCCGTAAAGGGTGAAGCGCAGTTAATTGTACCCCAACTGCGGATGGTGATTCGGGAGTGTACCGGGCCCGCTAAGAAATTACAAATTTAAATTTAAAAATTAAAAATTTTATAACCGAAAATGCATGGGAATAACGTATCGTTTAAATGTATTAACATATATGATTTTTTCCTACATTTACCATATACTTTAATCGGACAATTCTAATATTAATAGATTCCTTTGCTTTTTTCAAATATTACAATGTACAAAATATACAATCAAATGATCATTAACCATACGCAGAGAAACGTTTACTTGTATCAAGACTGTCCGCCTCAATTCAAGACAATTACTGTTTCAATTATCCACAATACAATAACTGTTTTAAATCAAAAAAAAAATATTCTCTTAGCGGCTTTTTCTTCCGCTTAAGAGATGAAATAATTGTATTTCTTTGTTTAAGATGTTTATTAACTTGATTCAAGAAAATCTTGCGATTCTTAGTATAAGTAAATGGCCGTTATAACCCAAAACAATATTTTCTTATGGATAGTAAATAGTTTTCTTAATTCCAGAAAGCGTTTAGGTATTGTTCATAAATCAATAGTTTCATTTTCTTAAAATAAAACATTTATTTACACAAAATTCTTGAAATCTATATTACTTATATCCACATTATTAGCTGCTCTTACCTTGTTTAATCAAACAGTACGACATATCCGTACATAAAGCAGAAATTGCTCTCATTGCTTGTGATTTTAAAAAGGTTGAGGTAGAGATTATCTACAGAATAATGTTCAAGCAAAAGTAGAAGTACACATGAAAAAAGCTCCTAGAAACAATAACCAAGATAATGCTAATAAATAGCTCACGATATTGATGGAGTCACTACCGGCAAAAACAATGTGAGAAGAGAAAAGCACTAATGCTGTTTGCTCCTGCCCACATTGTTGTTCATCTCTTAGTTTATGCCACTGATCTTCAAAAACAGCACTGAAATATTTCTTGGCTGCCCCTACTGCCAAGAGATATAGTCATGCCATCCCTAGATAGTAACGATAGAATCCAGAATACAGATGCCATACTTACCCTTACAATGATATAACTTTTAACGTACAACGTTTCACAAACATTTTCAAAAGATACCGGTTAGTGCAATATTTAGTTCTTTTTATCACTATTTACCACGTGTACTAATTTAATTTGACTACAGTTTTTTAAAATTTATAATAAATAGTAATAATAAAAACACGGATAAATAAACTTAAATATTAGCTCATTAATTATTAAACTACATAAAAATAATCCCTATTTAATTACATTATTAAAGAAATAATTTAATTATATTGTAACATAAAAAAAGCTTCTTCATTAGTTCATTCACTTGCTCCTAATTTTAATTGTTAACTTCAGATTTTTTCCATTAATATAATTTTACTTTTATTGGATATCCTTGTAGCTGGCCTGATGATGTGTTTTTTGAACTCGAAACCGGTCGCCTAATTTCTCAATAGGACCAATTTTTCATTCCTACCTTCAATATGAATATTTTCTTAACTTAAAGCTAAATGATTGTCTTGGATTTTCTTTATTTTCTTACCATAACAAAATATTTATTTAATACAAATAAAATTTCAAGAAAATTATTTTCTTATACATTTTTATAGTCTTGAAATAAAAATATTTTCTTGAATAGTGACTGATTTTTGCAAGGAAATCTATTTTCTTGATGCAAGAAATCATTTCTCTGCGTATACTAATAAAAAATCAATGTTCTCCTGTAGCATTTTATAGCAGGTGCCTCCTCATATAAACTATTAATCACAGAGAAATTTAAATGACTCACCTGCATTATCTGGTATTAATTCAACTGCACCTTATACTTACAGATCGCATTAACGTGTCGGTTAATTTTAACATCACATTTTACACATGAATCGAATACTGAAGGCATCCTCTTTGATGAAGTCTCGATCAATAAACGTCTGTCTATCAATCTGTCTATCGTCTGAGGCAAGGCAGAATTTAAGTAACTATTAGAAAGATAAAATCAAGCAATAGTATTTGAATATATTTAATTGATCTTGGATAGTTCCGATACACTAAAAGACCTGTTTGTCTGAGACGGCCAAATTATAGTTACTCCAAGTAAAATCTACGTTGGAATACGTACAAACAAATATCATGTTGTTTGAAACACATAACTTTGTTGTATGTCCCAAAAACATCTTTTGTTAACTTATATATCTAGTAGTCTAAAAATCGTAAGCATCTGGATTCATATTAAAGGAATAGTTAAAAGAAAATAGCAAGCAATGTATTTGACATGCAGAAATATAGAGAGTCCAACGATGTAAGCTTAACAGTCGTTCTAGTTTAAGGCAGTTACAAACTACATACGAGGTAGGCGCCATAAATTCTCGGCCTGATTAGAAAAAAAAAAACTTGGAAAAATACAACAATTTTTTTTCAATATAATCTCCCCTAACTGCAATATATTTATTACAACGATCAATGAATACATCCATACTCTCGTCAAAATAATCTAAAGTTTTTCCCTCAAAATGTTGTACTACAAAAAGTTGTTGAATTATAAAAAGGGTAATTGTGACCATTATGATAATTAACGACCAGTCAGCATCCTGTCGTTCTTCTCCAAAATTTATGAAATTATTATAAATCAAAACCTGATTCAATATTTTAGCAAATTTCAAATATTATTCCACAATCAACACGTGTTTTGTCTCAATAAATCTACGGATACCGCTTTGTTTTATTTCTTTAGACAAATATATCAAGATATTGTCTACAACTACCCTCGTCTAACTCTTTTTATAGATCTAACGAAGACCTTTGATACGATTAACCATTCGATTCTTTTGCATAAGTTGAAGCAGTATGGGATTGGTGGTGTGGTTGGCACATGGTTCTTAGTCTTACTTGTCGCAACGGGTGCTAACTGTCACAATAGGTAGAGGTTGGTCCGAGAACAGATGTGCACGGGTCGGGGTTCCACAGGGTCCGACCCTTTTTTTAATCTTTATTAGCGATTTTCCGAATTGTCTTGGAACGCTATGTGGGGACATAATTTTGTATACGGACCACATAAGTTTGATAATGACTTGTAAAACTTTACGTGAGCTACTTCCAACTACCAGTGATGTATTTGTCAATAGACAAAAATGGATAAAGGCTAATATAAGGCTATATTATATCGAAATACGCTAAAATGTAATATAGTCTAGATATATCTTTAAACAATAACATCATCAACTTAACAAACTCGGCCAGAATCCTTGGTATGACTATTGATGAGGCTTTAAATCGGGACCCACATATTCACAATGTGTGTAAAGAACTCTCAAAAACGTGTTTCGCCCTATATCAGTTAAGAAAGTGTTATAATGCAGATGTTAGAACTTTCTATGTTGCCAATTTCTACTCCAGGATGGGCTATGGAATTCTGTGGTGGGGTTTAAGTACCGCTGGAAGTAGAGTTTTCATTTTACATATTGTGCAATCCGAAATATTCAGAATCTTGCAAAAAACATTTTAAATCCAATGGTCTACTAACGTTTTATGATCTTTATATTCTGCAAGTGTTGTGCTTCGTTTGGAGAGTTAAAGCCAATTTCACATGCCACGTTGTTCATGGCTATGATGTCAGGAGAACTGACTGCTATCACCTCCGCAGAAAACAGCTATATTTCAAAAAAGCATACAAGGTGTGGTAATTAAATAACTGGACTGGTGCTACTATCGGCAAACAGTGAGCACGCCATGGCAGGTTTGAACATGCCTGTGCTTGTAGATACTTCCCCCACCTTGAGCTCGATGGGCACGGTTGTACATTGCTCAGTCTCGCTGTAGCAATCGTCCGTTCAAGTCCTTACGCTAGCGTCGCATCGGAAGAATGCAGAGTGTTCAGATCGAGTAACGAGTTAACCTCAAGTTTCTTGTGAAACACGAGGTTCTAACTACCCTTCGTGAACGAGTGAGAAGACGAAGACCCGATTTGTGGAAGAGCAAATCCTGGATGCTCCACCAAGACAATGCGCCAGCCCATTCCGCCTTGTCTGCGAAGGCGTTCTTTGCGAAATCCGGCATCACCGTGATGGACCACCCACCGTATTCGCCCGACCTGGCCCCCTGTGACTTTTTTTTATTTCCTAAGGTAAAACCAGAGCTTAAGGGGACAAGATCTGACAGTGTGGAAGCGGTGAAAGTGAAAGCGACGGAGATTCTCAACAAGCTGACAGAAATGGATTTCCAGCACTGCTTTCGACAGTGGAAAATTCGTATGGGGCGTTGTAGGGATCGGCAAGGAGAGTACATTGAAGGGGATAAACTTTGTAATGTAATTGATGATCAATAAAATGTTTTGTAGCACCAGTCCGGTTATTTAATTGCCACACCTCGTATATTATCTGGGTTGTAAATTATATAATAGTTTGCCAGTATCAATAAGAATGTACAATCCATTTAAGACGTCGGTCAGGAGGGTGCTGCTTCAGATCAGTTGCTACTCGCTAGATGACATTTTTACATCAATGTTGGGCAGCATATAGACATAGGTATTTCTGAAGAAAAAAAGAACCAGAAATAAAGTAATTATTATTATTATTACAGGCAGGGGAGGTACACATATGTTTCACTGATTTAGAAAAAGCCTTCGATAGAATGGACATGGAGAACACTGCAGAAAACGGGAGTAGACGCAAAAACTATAAAAGGAATAAAGAGCGTATATGATCAAACGAGAAACTTTGAGTGGCTGAAGCATGAGAAGTCGGATTTACTTTGAAACCACAAAGGGAATAAGGTAGGGCTGCATCTTAAGTCCACTTTTGTTTGTGATAGTTCTAGATGAAGCCATAAAAGAGGCAAAGAAACAAATGACACCGTATATAGCTGGATATTGGAATTTGAATGAGGTGAAGATGTCAACAATAGAATACGTCGACGACATAGTTCTTTTTGCAAAGAATGAAGAGAAGATGAATGAGAACCTAAAAATAATGAATGAAAGCTTAGAGAAGATACATATGAAGATAAGTCACGAAAAAACGAAGACAATGGTAATAAGCACCTCGAAAAAGAAACATCAAATTTTTTTGAGCGGAACAAAAATAGAACAAGTCCACAGCTTTAAATACTTGGGCTCGATGATAGAGGAAAATGGAAGATTGGACGAAGAAACCAAAGCAAGGACTATAAAGACAGGCAAACTCTTCAACAGCATAAAGTATTCGTTCTTAAACAAACATTCACGGCCAAACAAAAGTACATATTTTTAAAAAAGTGGTTACGCCGATACTTACGTTCGGGTGGGAAACATGGACAATGACAAAGAACCAGTAAAACCTTAGTAAAAATTGAGGGAAAAATGAGATTAGACAAAATAAAAAACACAGTGTTTAGGGAAAAACTGCAGACGACATCAGTACAAAATGTAATAGAAGTGGGACAATTAAGATGGTTGGTACATGTGATGAGAATGGGCGAAAACAGATCGGTAAGAAGAGTGTACGAAGCGACAACAATCAAGAAAAAACGAAGAGGAAAGGCCAAGGAAGACGTGGACAGAGGAAATCAAGGAAGTGGCAAAAAGCAGAAATATCAAGTGGAGCGAAGTGCGCTGACAAGCACAAGATAGAAAAACATGGAAGGAGGCATGGAAAACGACGTCCCCTAAACTTTTTCTTTAAATGAGAAAATAAATAAGAACCACTGTTTCATCTCTTGTAACAATGGACTCCAAAGTCGGTTTCCGGTCGTTCCCACGCATGTTTAAAAACGGGCGCGCACATTTAACCCGACGTTCACGTAGGAGAGCAGAAAGAAGATGCGGTGCCCATCTTGCATTAATCTTATTCATACCCAAATGGTTATGGAGAATTTGGCGAATACTTGTTTCAGAAATGTTAGACATCGCTGCTAATTCTTTCACTTTCAAACGGCGGTCTGCTAATATCATTTCTTCAATAATTGGAATGTTTTTAGGCGTTATCAGTTCAATTGGCCGACCGGGGCTTATCATTTTCAAGGGATTCTTGCCCCAAACGGAAACATTTTGCCCACTTTTTTACAGTGGACTATGAAGGAGATAAATCACCATAAATGCCGTCTAAACGTTGTTTAATGTGATTAGGCGTATGCCCTTCTTTTGTTAAAAATTTAATGACCGCGCGGTACTCAATTTTCGTTACCTGAGACATTTTCATGCACTAGTTACGTGCTGGCTACTAAAAACGACTACTCTTCGAGCCGTAATATATATAGTGTAGCCCTCACACATGTGCAACTGTGGACGCAACGGAGTTTGAATACGCTCCAACCTGTATAAAACTGTCAGGCCGAGAATTTATGGCGCCTACCTCGTACATGTAGCGGGAGAAAGTAAGGTATTATTGGAATTTATTACAGAAATGCCGGTAGAAGAATTATTAGAAATATGAATCGTACGTAGTGTTATGGGAGTTTATTATTATATTTCTATATACGAAGTAGTAATGGTCGACTGTGAATGGTTATACGAGAATTTCTGATTGAAATTTATCGACCCGTTTATAACGAAACCGTGTAACGTTTTTAGTATTTGTAAAGGCACACTATATCCAACATTTTTTCGTTGATAAACTTGATTCATGCTCTGCAGGCGTTACTTTTTACCTATGATAATGTTTAACTTCCTTCTTTTTACGAAACATCGATTAATTCAGTACGGACCATGCGATAGTATATACAAAACACATAAATTAAACATTGGTTGTTGTGTCCTGGTCGGTATCGCGTTTAAATCAATGGGCATGTTCTTGCCGCTAATGTCCACCAACTGTCGATAATCTATTGAATAACATGAGTAGCTTGCAATCGTAATTAATCTCTTGCTGCTATAGGATACATGTTTATTAGAAAGAAAGTGTTGAAAATTCCGATGGATATTAATTATTTAATAGTATTAAATATGGAATTTAAAAAACAGCGGGAACGACAAGCTGTTGCTAGCACTGTTTCAAGACAACAACAGTCCAGGATGCCTATGTTTTTTCATGATTTTGAAAGCGAATGCAGTGTAAAGGTTTTGTTTTCACCACAAGAAGAGAAAAAATCGACTCTTTTTTAACACTGTGCGATGTTATTTAAGTTTTAACTAATTCAATTAAAGTAGGTGACAAACTACACTGTTATGCCCTGTAAAATTATGGATTAAGTTCATTAAATGCGAAGTACTTTTTTTTTCGAAGAAATACTGGGACAGGTCAATTTTATTTTTTTAAAAATAAACATTCTTGCTTCAATTTTAAGTTTCCCCCACTTTTGGTTTTCAAGTAATGACATCATCGTTAATTTTTTTAAATGACAACTCCCGATTTTTTATGTTGATAGACTATTTAATTGTCTAAATGGTACTGTCAACATTTTAATACCCCACATAACAAAATTTTCGAATAAAAGTCATTTAAAGAGTAGAAAACATAAACTTTTAATAATACCAAATGCTGTTATTCAAGAAATAAAATAATTGTTTCCTTTAAATCAAATGTTCGTTTACTACTAACAAAAAGTCTAGAAAAGAGTAAAGATAACTTTATACACATCAGTAGAGCGAGGTAATCGTCTCTGCGATACATGGGCGTTTCACCGGAGTAGCGGGCTGTTCGCAAAAGTCGATTCTCGCTTTGTCAGCATACGCTTGCTTATTTTTCGTTCAGTTTAGGAAACGAGAGAGTGCGTTGTGTTTTGTATTACATGTTATTCGTTATAAATATATGATTATTAGTTTAAAATGTGTAATTTGAACAAGGCTAAAAGACAACCCTTTGCTGGCACAGTAAACAAGTTTACTAACGTAGAGTGTGCGAGAAACATTTGATGTGCTAGCACAAGGCGGACTGCAACAAACATGTAAACCGAAGGACACAGAAATAGAAAAAAGGGCTTGCCAACGAGAACTGCCTTTATTTTCAATTTACTTGTCATGATGATAACCTGTAATTTGTCACTTCGCTTACTCGAAAAAGAACCGTTTCAGAACTTTTGGTATAAGTACAAGTGAAGTTTTATATGTACGTGAAGACGTGGAAAAGAAAATCAAATCTACATTTAAAAAACAGTTGCTTTGGTTATGGTTGACTAGGCAACATATTGTAAAAGGAATTCTATTCTAAATGTTATAGTACGTGTACTGGACCCCCATAAACCGACAGTTCCACTGTTACTAGCTAGCAAAAGACTGGAGAAGTGTACTGGTGCAGCAATTGTGAGGGGGATATTTAGTACGTTAGAAAACTTTCAAGTCTCACCACGACAAGTGTTGATGTTTATGAGCGATGGTGCCGCGACAATGTGTTCGGTAGGCTGTTCTCTTCTTGAACACGGATGCAGTGTTTACATTTTACGTTTAAAGTGCATGCTTTACATTTTGTTTCTCAAATCTCCAAAACGTCTTCGATCATTTCACGCACAGTGTCCCGATATTCCCGAACCACCACAGCCGATTCTTACACGTCGGGGAATATGGTTGCAGGCGGTTCTTTATTACGCTGAATATTTCAAACAAGTAAAAACCGTTACTCTACAATTCAATCCTGCCGAAGCTGCAGCTATTAAAGGGAGTCAAAATTTCAATATATTTCCGATGAAACAGAATTACAAAGTATTCACATAAAGATATGACATAAACAATTACAATACATTGCTTTGCGTAACAGCATATGCAGTGTACTGCAAAATATAATCGCGTTTTAGAAAAGAGAGTGCGTTAAAGAAAGATTCCGATTTTATCATATTAAAACAAATTTGTGATGGTGCATCGACTAATCCATTAACTGAATTCAAAGAGAGTTTTAATCGTGTATGTATTACATCCGTAGATATCGAACTACCTTTTCCAAAATATAAACACATTTTTTCACCACGGCAAACATCGTTCAACGAGACAACCGTGGAAACATATCTAATGCTGTCAACTTTTTACGACTCTTATCCAGTGGGTGATAATACTGATAATAGCGCATCTACTTTTAATCTTTGGTAATTCCGATACAGCCCGCCAACCTACTTGATGACACTGCGTAAGAGAGTGAGTGCTTCATAACTTTTCAGTTATTATAATTCTTGATTGGTTTTGTTTTACTATTCGATTTATTACTTATTTTTTGGTATTGTACTTACTTGTCATATGCCAAATATTCGTTATTCTTAATAGTAGTAGTAGTACTCTTTATTTCTTAGTACAAACTGGTAACAGATGTACGAGAAAAACGTCAACAATACATATACATAAATTAAAAATATAATATATAGTTACCACCGAATCAAAGAAATCGATAAAATCTTGAATTGAGTAAGCATTAACTTGGAGGGGACATAACTTTAGTTGTTGCTTAAAAATGTACACATTAGGATAGTCTTTCATTTCGTTAGGCAAAACATTAAACAATTTCCTTCCCATAAACATAAGACTTCTTTGAAAGGTTGATGTTTTGTGTGAAGGTGGCAACTGATAGTTTTTCCTGTTTCTAGTACCATAAGGGTGTGGCAAACTCACATTAAAAGAGTCGCGAAATTTAAAGACAAAACATAGTGCTTCCAAGACGTACACATCATAAAACGTTAATAAGTTATTATTTCTGAAAACCTCTTTACAAGAATCCCCCTGTCTCAAACCAAATAGTGTTCTAATCGCTTTTTTTATAAAATAACAATACGATCTGCGTCAACGCAAGAGCCCCCACTACATGATTTTTTCAATTGGTAAAGCGCATAACATGACCTCGCTAGCTTAGGACATAGCTGCTCTACATGATTAGACCATTTTAAACTCTCATCCATAACGAGGCCAAGCAACCTAGATGTACTACCCAATTCAAAATCAGAGCTAGCCAAGTTGAGTTGGTCGATTCCGTATTTCCTCTCATTAAAGAAGAGCATGCAGCTAGTTTTGTTGGCATTTAAAATCAATTTATTTGCACTCATCCAGTTACTGATGTCATCAAAAATCGAACTAGCTGCTATGAAGAGATCACTGGTGTTTGGCATGGAGACAATTATATTGATGTCGTCGGCATATAATGTCACCACACTACTCAGGCAATTAGGAAGATCGTTGACGAAAGGTAGGAACAAGGTTGGTCCCAGTACCGATCCTTGTGGGACGCCTCTCTCCACAATCCTACCACCTGAGACACAATTGCTACCGCTAACATATTGTGTTTTCGTTGAAAGGTAAGATTGGAACCACTTTAAACACACGCCATTGATCCCATACCTCTCAAGTTTGTAGAGCAGAAGAGAGTGATCCACACAATCGAATGCCTTAGAAAGATCTATCAGCATACTCAAGCAAAGCACTTCATTATCAGAGTTATGATGTAGACGACTTATGAAACTAAAAAAAGCAGTGTCAGTAGATTTACCTGGAGTAAAACCGTGTTGATTCTCATTTAGCAATCGGAAACGATAGAAATAGTTTATTATTCTGATATTAACTATAGTTTCATACAGCTTAGAAAAGACTGATAAAATGCAAATAGGACGATAATTGCTCATATCATTCTGATCTCCCTTTTTAAAAATAGATATCACTTTAGCCGTTTTTAATTTAGTGGGAAAGATGCCAAACTCAAGTGAGAGGTTGATAACAAACACCAAAACCTCTACTATAGATGACAAGTTCCTTTTCAAAAGAAACGGCATCGTCTCCAGAAGCCGTAGTAGCACTGAGCTTCGATATGGCATTAATGATATCACTCTCGCTCACTGAAGTCATAAATAATAAGTGGGGTGAGGACGGTAAAAATTTGTCAATCCGATGAAGATCTGTTATCCACCTCAGTAGAGGAGATCAGAATGTCTATTGAAGTAATAAAGTGTTTATTAAATCTCTCACAGATATCCAACTCGTTACCACATGTTTCCGCGAGAATACGTTTATCGGGGAGGTGGCCCCGTTTATTACGAATAACAATTAGAAAGTTAACCAAGTATAAATCATTTAAGTGAAACTCATACATACTCATACAGAGGGCATTAAAGATGGTGCAAGAAGGAGAGCCTTAGTAAACTCTACTAAAATAGCACTTGTGCCCCTCAACAAAAGAAGAAACCAATACAGATTAATCAAGTGACTTAAGTTCTTGGGAGTAATCTTGGACTCTAAATTGACATAGAATTCACCTTTTCAAAAAGTGATCAACGAATCTAAGAGGGTGTTAACGATCACTACAGTAAGATCCATAGCAATTTACGGCTGCTTAGCTTGCTGTCCTAAGATCACACAGAAAAATGTGACAATTAAACTCTCGATAATAGAAGGATATAGTTTGAAAAATTCTGGTAACTGGAAAACGAGACTAGAAACAATAATAACAAACTCTATTTTTGATATTGGTAGTGACATAACAATTTCCAAGATTTCCTATGATAAATCCTTCAAAGTAATCTTGAATTGGGAAGAACGCAGGAGTGGAAAGGTAAGGAAACAAGAGATACAAACTAGCTGCGTCACTTAGGTTACATATCACGGTATTTCAAATAGAAAATATGTCATCATACCTTTGCTTGGGCGAATCTTAGACTTAAAGACACTTGAATTCTATCATATAGCCTGTAAACAACAACCTTGGTGTAGATGTCAATGCACAAGGGTAGCGAGAGAAGGTTCTAAAATTAATTTCACAGGACCTGAACTATGTAAGTCTAGGTGTAACTAAGAGTGCCTTGCGTGGTGCAATTAAGGATTTTATTGGAGCTGGACAAAGGCACAGCAAACATATGATGAGAAGACCTTCTCAACATTTATCTGTTGACAAACTTGCATTAAACAGGATTCAACTTCAACAGCATTCAACAGCACAGCAACATATCTATTAACAAGATGCAAATGTTTGAGAGAATATCTGCAAGATAGGATTTTATAAAGATGAATCCCTATGGAGAGTTTGTAATGAAGAAGAGGACACAGCCCCTCTTATTATTTTCAAACGCGTAGCTAATTAGTTTGAGTGAAACTAAATCCAACGAATTAATACAATAGACCCGTGTCGCAGTGTTAAGGATGTAAACTGATTTTATCCTGCTTATGGACAAAATCAATCAATCATAAAAATCACGAGGATTTTTATGTGTACAAGAACCTGTTACAAAAGTAACACAATTCCATTGAACGTTACATTTTTATAGGCTTTTAACTAAACCCATTATTTATTACTTTCCGTTATATACATGGGTATATCCACCTATTTTGCTAAATGTGTACGATGAAAAAGAATTTTCAATTAGAATGTTTGTTGACCATTTACGTTGTGTGACTTGCAGAATTCTTGAGTCTATTGAAGTATTTTTTAAATGTATATGTGGAACGGATATTCGATTGTCGCTTTTAATTGGTTCAGAACGCTATGTATACTAATTTGATCGTGTATTGGAATTAATCTAGTAAATTATGCGTCTTTCTTCCTTTGATACATTTGAATATGCTTACAATCGTTTACGACAAAAAGGTTTTCATTCTTGGAATATGTAATTCGCTTTGAAATACGCAGAAATAACATAAATTTTTTACTCTGAATTTATTTAGATCATCAATCAAATTATACAGTATAACGCCCCTCTTTTGAAAATATCCCATTCCTACAAGTACTATTACACGGGCCATTGACTCGTTTATTTCAGAAAGGGACTAAGTAACACTTTTCATCATTTTGAGTTAAACAATATTTTATAAAGTATATAGAAAGGCCTATCATTTGGTGCAAAAATGGTCTATCTGCAATAAATGCAAATACATGTAATTGCAAAGCTGAATTTAGACGTGGTTGTACCAAGTTGGTTGACGATGAACGTTCGGGACTACCGATAACACCGGAAATGTTCACGAAATGGTGCTAGACGACCGTCGAATTAAGATTAGAGATAGCAGATGCTGTGCACATCTCGAAAGAACGCGTTTGTCTAAAAAAGCCGACTGCGCGTTGGGTGCCGCGCTTGCAAACTCAGAACCAAAAACGCGTGCGAATGTACATTTCCAAAGCCCTGTTGAAGCAGTTTAAGCGCAATAAGTTGGAATTCTGGCATCGATTAATAACTGTAGATGAAACTTGGATACTCTAGTATACTCCAGAAGCCAAAGAACAGTCGAATCAGCGGAGTGCGAAGGGTGAATCGGTTTCGAAAAAAGTGAAGACTGTTCCATCGGCCGGGAAAGTGATTTCGACTGTTTTTTGTCTGTCACGGAGTTGTGTTAATCGACCATCTTGAAACAGGAAAAGCAATAACGGGGGCATAGTACGCATCATTACTTGACAAGCCAAAAACAGAAATTGCGAAAAAACAGCAGCATTTGAAGAAAAAGAAAGTTTTGTTCCACAATTTCACAAATCGGAAATCGAATTGATAGACCACCCACCCTATTCGCCAGATTTGACCCTCAGCGACCTTTTTCTGTTTCCTAGGCTCAAAGTCTCGCTCGGAGGATAGAGATTTTCATCGAATGAGGAGGCCATCACATTCGTAAACGTATATCTTGCAGAACAAGATGCCAAATACTGTTTAGACAGATTAAAGAGATGAGGGCATCACTAGTAAAAGTGTATAGACTTACATGGAGGCTATGTTGAGAAGTAAAACTAAATTTGACGAAGAAACTCTGTTGGTGAACAGCTACTCAACAGCTGTATTTTCCTATAAAAGCTGCTAGTGTATGAGCAGCTTAAGAAAGATGGGAATAAATCTTCCATCATCAATAAAATCTATATTAAAGAGTAATTCTTCTTTATAACATAAAAATCTTCCTTCTCCTTAGATAGTAACCTACCGAATAAGGAGTAACAGCACATATAAATCACTCTTAAGTGTAATTAAAAATCGTTTAGAAGGACTATAAATAACAGTTTTAAATACACCTTTCACGTCCCAGCTTTAATCCCTTAATCCTTTTAACAAATTATTGACAAGTATAAATATGTATCTCCGAGGCTATTTCCTTCGTCTCTTTATATACATGCAAAGTTCCAATACGGTAACTAATACCAGTTCTTCACTAATTTTTCATTTTAACATACACATGCACAGATAATAAATTGAGATAATTTTCGATGGGATTATTCCCAAAGTCATAATTATGTATCATTTTCGCTTATTATAACTGTAATTTGCGCCATCTTTAATTTAAACTGGTTTTAAAGCTGCATACACGTGAAATTAGGCATCTTTATTTTACAGAGATTTAAGAAAGTGACAGCATCTTTATTATTCTACCACTAATTTAATTAGAAATTGTACACCCTAGATATTTCACACTGAAGCACATCCTGTGCAGCTTTGGATTTTTTATAAAATATTGTACACTATAGATACGTTCAAATTGTATTGCTATTCTACAATCAAAAAAAATAATTTATTATGCTTTCCATTATATAAGGACGCCTAGATACTTTAATAAGAGGTATAACAATATATTGCAATAAGACTCCTCAAGAAAGAAATTAACCCCTCAGCAATAAACGTTGATTGAACTATTAAATGCGTGGGCTCCAATTAAATTTTGTTATTTTCCGAAATTCCAAGTTAAATCAAAATTAAATAATATTTAATCCCAAAAGAGTTTACAGTTTTATTAATATTTAATAATTATATTCTTTTTTTTACAAAATTTTGAAAACTCTAACTGACAGCTGTTTTTATAAATTTATTAAATTAAAATGATTTAAAATGTTGTGTTTAATTTGGCCAAATTAATGAAGTTTTAACTATTCACTGTATATGATATAGATAGGTGGTGGACATCTACATTCCGGTTTGTCTTGCTACCCTTTGGGACGGCGTGACTGTGTTTGTTGGCGATAGGTGTCGCCGAGAGACATATTCAGTGCTGCTTTGGAGATTAGCAATATAAACTGAGAGGCAAACTCAATGATAGCGGCAGTAGATAGTGCTCAGAACCATGCTGATGACGCCGAGTAGGCAGAAACATGTCCATGTGTTAGCGCTATTTTCTCTGCTACATTGTTTTTGCCGGGAATGATTCCACCAATACCATGAGCTATATTAGCATTTATTTTTTGGTTATTGTATTAGGCATTCTTTCCACGTGTATTTCTATTCACTGTATAGTTCTTCAGATGACAATCATATACGATGTTCTTGGCGAATGCCCTGCCCTGTCGTTTGCGAATCAAGTTCAAATTGTTCGTTCTTCATATCTTGTTTGTCATTTTCAAAATAAAAGATCCAAAAATGATTCAGTAAACTATGTTTGCACTTTATTGTAGATATAGTTTCATGTTTATTTGAAACTTTAACTCATTCGAAGAACTTTGACATTATCGTTTTGTCTCATCTATCTTTGTTTTCCAATATCCACCAATGCTGCATGTCGAATATTTGATGCACGATAGATTGCATGTGTAAGGCAAGGAGAAAAATTAATCTGGGGGAAAATCGAGAGAAGAGACACTGTTTCGCCTCGCAAACTTGTAACCATATGCATCTAAAAATGTAAACAACCTCACTTTAAAATGTAAATAAATAAAAATAAATACACTTTTGAATAATTTTCACAACAATATATTAAAAAACAAGTACCACAAACCATAACATTATAGTAAAACTTATTAACATGGTGATAAAGGTTATTAACTCACTTTTATTATCTAGGTTATCTATTATCTATTTTTTTAAGTGTATCGTTTCAGTTTTACTGCTGAAGATGATGGCTTAACTACAGAAGCGTGCGTTCAGTACATGCGAACTGTTGCGTTAAGGATGATAGCGAAGTATTTTTATATGAAAGCAAAAGAAATTAAGAAGGTATGCGTTCCATAATTTAAACTTTTACAAACAAGAGACAACCTAATCCACATTTTGAAAAAGTACAATTCAATTATAGAAAAGTTCGTCTATACCCTTTTCTATTTCTATTTTATTTAGTAAATAAAATCGGAAGTGGACAAGTAAACCATTTCAACGCTGCGAAAGTCGTGCAAGAACTTGCAGGACTGATAGTCAGCTTGTTTTTCTAAACGGATGGATGGGACCCGACTGTTCTCGGGCGCACATCGTTTGACTTCTGCGGTCAAGCTGTTACCACAAATTGCTAGTCTTACTCGACACGCAGTAAAGTGGTGGCTTTCGATAAATAATATTTGAGTTTTAGAGTAATTTCCACTGTCGATCCGTTAAACCTAAATATGTTCCTGCAAGCGAATATTCACAGTGGATACAATTGGTCGCTATGACCCATCCCCACCGTGAAGCTAACAAGGAAACACAGGTAAGTGCATCTCACGGATTTAAATGAAACTTTGTGGGTTTATAGACCGATCTAGTGTAAGAGCAACGGTAACTACCTTAGTTGCCCAATCGCCCACCGGCGGGATGTAAACCACCTCAAGCTCAACACCACCCTTCGAGAGAGACATCAAAAAGAGCGTTAAGACAAGATTTTAACTATTTTGTATGCTCTTAACGATGACGTAAATATTTTCTCTATAAGGAATATTTATTTAGGGCAACAACCCCCAACCCCCTTATTTTTTTGCAAATATTGAAATGTTTATATACTACAAAAATATAGAAGCTATTTACATATAGATATATATATATATATAGATAAATATATATAAATTAAATATATATAAATTAAATTGCAAAGATTCAAATTTTTAACAATTTTCCCTAAGAAAAACATTGTGAAAATTGTTAAAAATTTGAATCTTTGCAATTTAATTAAAATTCTAAACTCTTTGTGGGATCGGGAATATTCTTTGTTACTCTCTTGGCAATTATTTATGAATTTTGAAATTAATAATTGGAACTTAACAAATATTATAATTTAAAGCTAACCTTGAATTTTGTGAAGATGTCATATAGGCACAATGTTTCCTATGACATCTACAGGAAATCTGCTTGTTCTAACCTCGAACCTTTCTTCTTTATTTTATATTTACTTTCTAATTGTTACATCGAACACTTTAAATGGAGACCGCAGCCAAAACACTAGTTAGCTCGATTGAAGCTTAACCAGAATGAATAAATTTACTGGTGTCCCTCATCTGCTTTATTTAATCGCGATAGCGATTGTTTCTTTCCGCAGCAAGTTTTGAATGTTTCCCTAAATAAGTATTCGTTATAGATAAAATATTTACGTCATCGTTAAGATCATGTAAAACAGATTAAATCTTTTCTTAACTTTTTTTTGATATCTCTCATAGTTTCTGAGTTATTGAGTCAAACAGCGAAGGGTAGTGCTGAGATTGGAGTGCCTTACACCCCGCCAGTGGGCGATTGAGCAGCTAAGATAGTTACCGTTGTTCTTGCACTAGATCGGTCTATAAACCCACAAAGTTTCATTTAAATCGGTGAGATGCACTTACCTGTGTGGGCTAGTCATCATTATTATTGATAGTTAATCTTGTAAACAACTCCACGAACTACATATATAGTGTGAGAAATGGTGGCAATTACTTTTAAATTTTATACATTCTAAAATAATTGGAGTCTATTACCTCACCTTGTTGACTGTCCAAAGGTCATAGACTTGGTGGAATAGCCAATTTCGTTACCACACCCATAGAGCAGGTATGTGCGAAGTATAATGCAAAATTATCTCCGAATCTAAGGTTTGAGACCAGGAATATTGTTAGTGAAGTGTGTATTGTGAAACGTAACTAACGTCTGTTTATATTCGTTACGTAACCAAGATAACGTCTGAATTTTTCGAATACATCAGTTAATGTTTGTAATTACCACTTTCTAAATAAGAATAGTACACTAAGAGGTTCGAGAGTGGCCATGCGGTGAAGAAAATTAACATGGTTGTAGTCAAATGGTATATACTGAATTTCAGATGGACGTTTTTGTATCACCATCGATAATTACGTGTCAATTTTACTTCCCATTGGTCTTTTAAAATCGTTTTTCTCATTTACTTCAAGCTTATTTTTAACTCATGTGTTCTTTTAAATATGCCCAACCTTTCTCAAAGTTTATGACGTATACAGTGTTGGCTTACTTAAGTTGGCTACGCTGAAAAAACCGATATCTTTGGTTGAATTACGTTGAATGCAATTAACAATAGAAGGAGATCTTCATGACTAAAGTACTATTAAGAGACATGCTTTAGCCTGCTTTCCTTTCCCATTTCCAATAGACCGACTAGACGCCAATATCAATTTCAATCACGAACAGCGTATAACAGCAAATGAGATTATCTACGACTATCGTTCGATTACAATAATCTTTTTCTTCGCAGATTAATGGGCCTGTTTAAACCGCGTTAAGATCTTCAACAAACAATGACCGTATAGAGTTGTTATTATATATGGTGAAGCTGTTCTTCGAATTGTTGATTGTCTGACAAGATAGGAACGAGACACTTATGTATAAAGGAAACTTGCCTCCGTTTCTATACTGTCGGTGTTAAGAAAAAGACGTTGCTATATATATGTAAGTTTGTAATGAGTGCAATATATTATGTAAGCTGATCATGGGAATGCGCTATTATATGGTGCAGCTTGTTAACATAAATCTAAAGTCAAGTTTAGTTTTATTGCGCAGTTGTTTTTTTTTAAGAAATGGTCACGCGAATTGCTTAAAAATATGATACAGATCATAGTATGTAATTTATTTCTTGTTTGGATTTTTCCCAGCGTTGAATTGAAATTGTATTTGGTCAAATGTTTTCCTTGTGAAATTGATTGTAATATCTTGAAAGCAGAAGACTACGTAATCAATCAGTAGTAAATTATATAATTTCAGTGGCAGTGTAACCCTATACCAGAAAGTAAGACATTCATGTAATTAAAATCTAGCTAAAGCAATAAGTTTAACAAAAAATTGTAGTTGAAATGCATTAAGATTCCACTGGATCTAAAAAACAACAAATTTAAAAACACATTATATATAATACGTGATTGATGACAACATATAACCTCTCCTGCGTCCTCGGTTATAGATCAGTCGTCAGTAGACGCGAGAGAGACGGGAAAGAGGGTCAAAAAGGAGCAAATTGTATGGGACTTGCGAGAAAAAGCGAACCAGGTGAAAGCTTGCGATCGAACTAGATCGAAAGAGGGCTATTTTTCCTATAAAATAGGCGTAATTTCGTTCGAAACGGCCGCCTGCAAGTATATTAACCGGGGCTTCCGTAATTCCAAAATTTGACGCCGTAGTGGAAAAAAAAAACGCCGAACTCGTCGCCGTTCTCTAGGCGAGACGTTAGATAAGAGGTAACATAATAGAAGCATCGGAACATGAATACCATATGTCACTCAATTTAAAGCTATTTAACAAACTGGTCTAAGCTCATGGAAGTTGTAGACAAATATAATGAAATTGATAGCAGAGAAACACTTCACTAAAATCCTTACCACAGTACTTCATTCGCACTGGACGCACGCTTTAGTAGCCAAGTTATCATCATCAGCAGTAAAATTGAACTTTTTAGTTCAATTTTACTGCTGATGGTGATAGCTGAACTTTTCAGTTCAGCCTGGCTATTGAAACGTACGTCCAGTGCGAATGAAGTATTCTGGTAAGGGTTTTGGTGAAGTGTTTCAGTGTTCCAGTGCCACAGAGTTCGAGTACTTGATTAAATTGATAGCAATATCACAGCGAAAGTCCAAAATGTTGGCATAAAAAATGGCTGAAGGTTTAATGCTGAAGCTAAAGCCAATAGATAATACTCTTGATAAAATGCAAGGCGACAAGTGTTTTTTGGCGGACTCTGTGTTGCTGTGTGATTCTGAGGAAATTGAGATTCTGAATTTGGGTCAATTAAAAAAAACAACAATGAAAAAACGTATGAACAAGCTATGACGTCATCACATCAACTTATACTCTGAACACAAAAATGCCTCAAGAAGAGCTCCTACAGAAAGAGAAAGATTCCGAGTAGGATTACATTAATAGATTTTATACAAATTTCAGTCTATATGTAATAAAAGTAAATCTAAATGCCAGAGTAGAACCTTTCAGTGGAACGCTATTATGCGGAGAAGTGTTGAAGAAAACAACTGTTTTAGATTGACGGCAATTTTTCATTTGAAAAGTTGCCTTTCTAAAAAGTACATGAGTATTATTAAACAGTTGCACACAGCTACAGGTTCCTCAGCTGGAGTGGAAAGAATTTTGTCCACCTTTAATTTGGTTCAGAGTAAATTAGGAGTTGAAAAATCCTGAAAACTCGTTTTTCTTTTAAAATGTCTTAATGCTTAGTTTTTTTAGAGTTTAAACTGTTGAAAGGAAAGATTTCATTTTTTTATTGAAAATATTTTTTGCATTTTGTTTATACTTTTGTTCTAGTCTAGAGTTTTGTTTACATTTTGTTTTAAAGATTCTAGTCTAGTGTCGAAATATACTTGGACAATATTTTAGAGCTTTTCTAATCTTTTTGTTCAGTTTTTTATTGACTTATACTTTGTTCTAGAGTTGTATGTATTACGAAATAGTTGGTTAATTTTTTGTGAAATATGATTTAATCTCAAAAAGATATGATTTAAATAAAAAACATCCGATTACTTTGATTTTTTCCAACCTTGCACGGCCGCATGAATAGCCAAACGTACGTAGAAGTTCTAAATGCGATTTTAATGCTATCGAACGCAAAACTTTTTCTAAATGAGCTTTTAGAAAGCATTTTTTTCCAAAAGAATAACGGTTCCGGCTGCACATCTCGAAAAATTAGACTGGACACATGAAAATGAATTCCTTCTTCTTGATTGGCCAGACCAATCGTCAAACCTAAATTCAATCGAGAATTTCATTGCCTTAGTAAAAAAATCTAACTTAACTCCATTTTTGCTGCTATCTAATAATTGAAAAAATGTTTTCAGGTTATTTTTTCCCAAAAATCATTAAAATCGTTCTACAATAATCTCTAAAAGAGAAACAAGAATTTTAATTTTGTTAATTTTAAAACCAAACAGTTTTTTGGGTTTTCTGTAAATTTCCTTTTAATGGAGTTACCCGCTTTTCTCACTAAGGCAACGATTTGTGGTGAAAATTCATAAATACTCTTCAAAAACATTTCTTGAAGTCTTTTTTCTTCTTGTGAAAAATTGGTGGGTACAATACCTAAACGTATACAGGCCTAGTGAACTAGAGGTCGAGGAGGCCGTACACGATATTAATTTACATACATGTAGTATTTTATAATGACGTCACCATTATAAATATCGTTCAATAAAGTTTTGCAAAATTTAAGGTGCTTCGTTTTAATGGCCAAGGTTGCATGTCGTATTTCAAAGGAGATCAATGTGTTTTGGAAATCACTATACTTATTACTATTATGGCCAACCAAGTGACTTATGCAAAAACACATGGGTAGACTCTAGGGATGAAAGGAATACCTGCAGAGGACAAATTTACAAAAGGAACGTCAGCTGAATTTTGATTTCATTAGCGTCCAAAAACTTGTATAGTTGCAGATTGATACTAGCTTTCTCTTGGGCACGAATATAACAGCAAAGCTAATCCGGCTCTATGTAAGATTATAATGAAGCTATATGTTGTTGTTGTTGTATTGGGTGAAGCGTCGGGTTACGGAATACACCTCGTACTTCTAGGCATCGATTACTATGATCATTAACCAACCCCACTAGAATTTTGCCGAATCCAGAGGTGTTCCAACCTTTGGTAGGAATTTTTAACATGCCAAACATCGTATTGACACGGGGCCTACGGTTTCACTTCCTTGTCCGAGAAGAGGGCATACTTTGATTTTTATCCGTAATTAAAAAACAACCGTCTCGACCAGGATATGAACCCGTGCCGTTCGGATCGAAAGGCAAGTATGCTAACCATTCGACCGTTCTGTTTGCACTTGTCACATCCTAGAACTAAATGGTTAGAATTGCTAATTTCATTACAGACCTCAGATTCCGTTTTCTTGAATTCCTATTTTATTTAAATGTGCGGCGAATCTTCCATGATTCCACGATTAAAACTTGCTGTCTGCTGTCTGACAATATACAGCCTTTTTGATTGGCAAGTTGTTGTACCAACGTGTGGACTTAATAACTAGTTTCAACAAATAGTCATTTGTGGTTTTCTCCTTCATAAGTATTGTGGTATTGAAATTGTCATTCGTGTTCTAATAGCGTGAAAGGAGTATCCAACAGGCAGTAAAATTTTGGGTGAAGGTTCTGAATCGCTAGCTGCTTTACTAATTGACCAGCAGTAACATTATTTTCGATTACTGAATGTCCTTTTACGCAGAGAAAATTACTTCTTCGCCATCTTGCAATAAACGTTAAAATGCGTTGATAATATCGCCAATGATGGGAGGTGATTGCACATGAAAGCTCTTAATGCTCTCCAGGACACTGAGAATGCCAACAAAATGATAAACGATGGTGTTCCACCTTATGCGAATAATCTAAGGCTTCTTTCATTGCAAAAGCTTCTGCAGTATAAATGTTGTGATGTAATTGCTAAATTTTTGTCGCAGTTCATTGATCATTGCTACCCCATCAATGTAAAATTAATGATGAAAATATTCATATATCGATTCACTTAGAATTCGAAAGCGTAACAGCATATTTTGTACACTGTCCACATACATATTTTTAGATTTAGAATCTCACATTAACGTGGCGTAATGTAATCACGACTCTTAAAGAAATCCTGAAACGGATTTTTTCCTTTTGCGTAACTAAACCGACACATGTATTGATTTGTAAAAATACCGGCGGTTCAAATGAACCGTTTGTATTCCATCTAGCCTCTATCCTGATGCCTGTCTGTAAATAGAGAGGAAAACATTGTTTGTAAAAGAGCTCCAGCCAGTAAAACGCCATAAATATCGGCGGCAGTTTAAAACAAAGGTTGCGGCTAAGAAAAGTCGCCGTTGTAGAAATAAAACGGGAAAAAAGTCGCATCTAAAAAAGAAAAAGGAAAAGCAAGCGCTCAACTACGATACCTACCACTCCATAGTACCACAGACACATGGGAGAATTAAGTCTATTTCAATTAGGAGGCGGCCGTTTATGTTTATTGACGGGTGGCATAACGTGTTTACGGTAATTGACAGTTTGTATTCAGACGTTAATGTGTTTACGTATACATTGCGGATTTGTTGCAGTTGATTCTCTTTGATTTCGCGCTTGCAATTAAAGTTGACTAGGTCCATTTTGTCTTCCGGTAACAGCAAAACAAAACCCAGAATGAGTTATAAAAGTTAAATAAGGAATGATCGTATACATACGTAATGCAATTAAACTACTGCACGCAAATTGAAGAAAACGTTATGGAAAGCTCATATAAACAAGAAAGTTACATTCAAGAAACTTTAATCGATATCGGTAATTTCCGATTCGTTGTAAACGCATTAATAGATTTTGGCGATTATAAAATCGTATGTAATTTTCTTAAATGTTAATTGGGTTTTGAGTCGTTATTAGAAAAGAAAAAAAAACTGTTTCTTTCTTTTCTTATATTTATTTCGTTGCTACGTTTCGTTGGTCTTTTATCAACTTTTTCAAGCTATCTATAAAGAAAGAAGAAAATACACAAGCCCGGAAAAAGCATGAGACCCATTGTTTCGAATATCAACAGTCCAACTTACTTACTTTCCAGGTGGTTATCTGACAAATTGAACCAGTTACCTGTACAATTTCCGGATTTGGCTATTAAAAATTCTTACGAGTTCATTGAAAAAATAAGGACATTGAGCTTACTGACGAAGACATTTTAGTATCGTTTGATGTAAGTTCATTGTTCCCTAGTGTTCCAGTTGATTTAACTTTGGAATATTTAGAAACACTTCTGTTAGATAACCAAATGGATAGAGAGGAAGTTACTAGCTTCATTTTTTTGATAAAACTTTGCATGAAACAAAACTTTTTCCAAATTAACAACACTTTTTATCAACAAACGGAAGGAACAGCAATGGGTAACAGCTTATCTCCGGTTATGGCTAACCTCTTTATTTAAATTTGAAACTGACCTGAAGAATACTTTCGCTTATTTCCCTCGGCTTTGGATCAGATACGTCGATGACATTTTTTGCATCTTTGACATCAGTAAATGTTCAATAACGGATTTCATAGAACAACTTAACTCAAAATTTCCCTCTATCAAATTTACCCACGAAGAAGAAAAAGACAACAGGATTCCTTTCCTCGACATGTTAGTAATAAGAAATAAAAATAAGTTAGAAATAGACGTATATAGGAAACCTACTAGTAATAATACATTCATCTTACAGGATTCTAATCACTCATATGAACACAAACTTTCGGCTATTAACTTTTTGGTGCACCGGTTACTCAATTTTCCTTTAACGAAAGATAGATATCAAAATGAACTAAAAGAAATCATCAATATTTCTAACTTTAACGGATTCTCTGAAGATGTCGTCTATAATACTATTAGGAAACATAAGAATAGATTAAGAATTAGAAATGTAAGCATATTAAAACGCATTGACGGCCGTAATAATAAGAAATATGTTAAATTACCCTTTTATCCATGTTACACCAAGGGTCTTCAACAAATCTTTTCTAGGATTGACCGCAAGATTGTTTTCTCCTCGAGCAATAACCTTAAAAACCTTTTAGGAAATTCCAAAGACCCAGTGGATAACATGGATAAATCAGGAATTTACAAAATTTCATGTAAAGATTGTGATCAAGTGTATATTGGGCAGACAAAAAGATCAATCAAAATTAGGTACAAAGAACATTTGGCTCATCTCAAATTCAGAAGGTTTGATAAATCTAGCGTTGCCCTACATATGCTTGAAAATAACCATAATGTTGATAATATAAAGTTAATTAAAAACGTAAGGAGTACTTCTCAATTAAATTGTTATGAAGGCATGGAATTTACAAAAACAAAACTCACTTAATGAATTCAGATTTAGGACCACTAAATTCCAGCCTTTATCCTTTGTTACATCATGTTTAAGCATTTATAGTTGTAATTTTAACCATGTGCAATGAACCGCTTCATTGTAATCTAGGATTTAATAACTCACGTCATTCATTTACCTTTAGGCTATTTTTAGTCCTGTGCAATGAACCGGCTCATTAAATTTTACGATTTTAAATTTACATATTGCATAATTTATTTTCTTTATAAGGTTAGTTTTTCACTTAGGTTGTTAGTTCAGTCTTGCTGCTGATGATGATAGCTTGGCTATCGAAACGTGCGTCCAGTACGAATTAAGTGTTGTGGTAAGGGTTTTAGTGAACTGTTTCAGTGTTCCAGTGCCACAGTTTTAGAGTATCCGTTTATCTATAAAGAGATTTTGAAATTCAATGAATTTCAATTAATCTTTTAAATTTTAAAAATAGAAAAACAAAAAATAAAATAAAAAACAAAAAATAAAAAAATAAATAAAAATTAATGCTGAACCAGGTGTTTAATTCGTCACAATCCATTAATCGAGACATATAATATAGCGATTTCTTGTTACTTGTTCCTCAATTTTTGGATCGATTTTCGACATGCAGAGTCTAATAATTACCGATGTTCGGCAACTACATCTTATTTCTAATATGAAACGATTAATGTCTATTAATTTTTGCTAGTAAACGGGATAAATCCCTAACACCTGTTTTACTCAATTCTGCACTTCTATTTTCATTGTTTGCAAGCAAGAGAAACGAAGCAAAAGACTCATTCAATTGAGCTCGTAAAACTACAATTCTTAGCCCATTTGATCGTTCTTCCATCTTTGGAAAAAAACTCGCCCTGTATACATACATAAATTCGTACCGCCACATCGATAGACATTGCACATTTGCAGGAAATTAATTTGTCATATGCCTTAGTGAAAAAAGCGCTTAACTCCATTAAAAGGAAATTTACAGGTGACAAAAAAGAACAGCCTGGTTTTAATATGATCACTATGTAAGCTTTTGTTTCTCTTTTAGAGGCCATTGTAGAGTAATTTTAATGATTTCTGGGAAAAAATAATTCTGAAAACATATTTTCAGTTATTATTATATGGCAGTTAAATCTTATTTTGGATAAAAAAATGGAATTACGTACTTTTCTTACTAAGGCAACGATATGGTACTTGTAGAAAAAATATTTAGAAAAGATCTCGAAAAATATTCATATAAAATTAGTGTTGTGCAAGAATTCAAACCCAATGAGAGTTCAATATTGCAATTGGTTTGAAAATCGCATGAATGATGATGACATCCTTGATAAATTCTTCTTCTCAGACGAAGAAGCTCGGTTCCACCTCAATGGTTTTACATATGAACAAACAAGCGATGTGTGTATGGTGAAAACCCTATTGCCATGATACAGAAACCATGACATTCTGAAAAGATTGGTGTTTGGATAGCAGCTTCACCGAGAAGAATTATTGGTCCATTATTTTTTCCTGAAACGGTAAAGATCTAAAGATATCATACTAACTTTGCAACCTTTATTAAACCAGCTGCATGATGACCGACTAAAGAATGGATATTTTCAACAAGATAACAGCTCATAAAATTTTACAAACAATGAACCCCTTACATGAATATTTTGATAACCGTGTAGTAGATTTTCCCTCCGCGTTCTCCTGATTTAACGATTTTAGATTATTTTATTTTTCGGTACCTTAAAAAATCATTTCTTTTCAATACACCCCACACAATACAAGAACCAACCACAGCAATTCAAAATGTTTGTGACACGATAATGCCTCATAACTCGTCAATGCATTTAACAACATGAAACGACGAGTAAGGATTTGTATTGAAGCCGAGAGACCATTTTGAACACTAACTATAATTGTTTGCTAAACTGTTCTTTCTTTTAATAATAATAATTAATAAAAGATCTTTCTGTTTTATTTTTACTGTCAGGGATTTTGATGTAAAGTTCGTTTTCCATGTCTTTCACATGTTGTATTTGCATATGTTTTAATTCCTTTTTGCGACATGCACTGGAAACAGCAATAATCAGTGCAACCTACAAATGGATAATGATAATGGTATATCGCGTTTATGTGGATGAACGTTTAATTTATTCAGAAGTAAACGTTGACGATTTTTTTGCTTTATATCCATCTGAGGTGCGTTTCAGGTATGCACGTAATTTCAAATATTGGGCAATGTCAATATTTTCCTTGATATTGAGAGTACTTCTTAACATAGAATATGTCGCCCATAATGACGATGGTTTCAATATTTTACCTAAAGTTTCAAAATAGGCAAGTATAACGTTTTCCGAAAACGAGGTCATGCTTTCCTTTCTTCTTCAACTCATGAATTTTTCATAACTATAGGTATACATACTTTTGCTTCGACTTTGACAGCAGCAAATTACTAATTACCATATTGGCTTGAGCCGTGATCTCAGGAGGTGTCGCCGTAAATTCTTCTTCTGTGTCAGACATTGTATTAAATTGCGCCATAAACCGCGCAACACGAGCAGCAGTTGACAGTTGAGACTTGCAAAATGTTACAATTAGATCTAATACCAGCCCACAAACTAAACACAAACAAATTCACTATAAATCGGATTTTTAAATCAAAATTGGAAAGAATTTAAAACGAATTTCTTTTTATTTCTTTTGCGGCCACTTTAACGAACTAACCAAATTTAATTACCACCTAAAATTTTAGATACGTGGTCGATTTAAATTTTCGTTTTTCCTTCGGTCGCTATTAATTTAGAATACACGTGTAGTCTAAGTAGATTATTACATATCTGCTGTCAAATGCGTAATGAACAATTTATAATAGAAAGAGTAGAAAAAATATTTTTTTTATTCTGTCAGCTTTATTATTATTGACTTAGATTACCACATTAGCCATTTACTCTTTAAGCAGAAAGATATTTGCACAATTACTGTCAATTATGACAAATGTAATTTGAAGCTTCAAATTTGATATATGTACGTAATTTAAGCAAGATTTAGCTGTCAAATATAGTTGTAACCAACATAAATAATTCAAAAGAAACATAGCCCTACCAATTATACAGATCAGTTCGCTCAACTAGATACACCTCCGTGCTACGAAATCATCCGACTGCATCCGATGAAAATCGACAAATTCCGAGTAGGTACGCGAGTAGTTTTGGCAGTTTGTAATGACATTAAAACTTTAACGATACGATAAATAATTATTCAATTGTAAAATTTTATTCATTGGCAAAACATGATACGAGATGTATTTAAGTTGAATTTAAGAGTTGTAAACGTAAAACCGGCAAAGACATCGAGGATAAGATGGAAGGTTGAAGGGTTAAAAGTGGAAGAGACAAGAAGAACATATGAGAGAGAACTTGATCAGCAACTAATAGAAAGGAAAAAGAGCAATCACATAGAAATTAATTGGGAAAATATTAAAAACAGTTTGATAGAGTCAGCGAAAAAAGTAATTGGAAGAAAAGACAGGAAAAGAAAAAAGGCTGGATAGATGACGAATGCAAGAAATCAGTAAAAGGAAAGAATGAGGCTAGACAGAGGTGGCTGAGAACAGGGCAACAGGAGGATCATAAAGAATACAAACAAAAAAGAAAAGAAAGTACAAAGTTAATACAGCAAAAAAGAACACAGTGGATAGATAAAACGATGATGGAATTTGACAAGGACTCTAATAACAACACAAAATTATACCAGCACATAAGAAATCAACACAAGAAGAAATCCATAATAAGCATAAAAAAGCAAGAATGGGAGGTGTATCTGCAAGAAACAATGTTAACTAGTGAAGAAGTGAAAATATAAGAGAAAATGATGAAGAGGATTATCAAGAACAACCAACGGAGAAAGAATGTAACGAAGCCATTAATAAACTGAAAAATAACAAGGCTGCAGGGCCCGACAATATTTGCAGTGACATGATTAAATATGGAGGAAGGGAAATAAGGAAACGAATATACAACATAATAATACAAATTTGGCAACAAGAGCAAATGCCTGAAGAGTGGAAAAAAGGGTTGATTGTACCAATATACAAAAAGGGGAACCCAAAAGAATGTGGAAATTACCGAAGTAGCACGCTGCTAAACATCGGCTATAAGGTCTTAACAAACATACTACATGAAAAAATAAAGCGCTACAGCGAAAAAGTTATTGGCCAGTATCAGAATGGGTTCAGAGGAGGAAGATCAACCGTAGATGCAATACATGCAGTGAAACAAATCATCGAAAAATGTTACGAAAATAGGATAGATTTATATGTTGTCTTTGTTGACTTCAAGCGGGCGTTCGACTCATTGAAAAGAGATGTGTTATTGCAAGAGATGAAAGAAGCAGGAGTACGGAACAAGTTAATTAGGTTAACAAAAATGTCAATGATGGGATCCAAAGCATCAGTCATAACGCAGGAGGGCCTATCTAAGGAATGTGATATTAATAAAGGCGTAAGGCAGGGTGACGGATTATCAGCTGCTTTGTTTAACATCGCATTGGACGGAACGATTAGACCAAGTTCAGTTGAAGGAACATTAAGAGATACAAATAGTTGCATACGCAGACGATATAGCATTAATCGCGAAACACAAGGAAATATTAGTAACAATTACATCAGAGGCACGAAAAAGAGGACTAGACATAAACCAAGAGAAAACAAAATATATGAGGGTCAACAGAGAAGAATGCGGGAGGCAGAATGGTAATGTAAAATTAAGAGAGTTCAGTTTTGAAGAAGTAAAGAATTTCAAATATCTAGGAACTATCTTAAACAGGAAAAACCAAAAAGTTGCTGAGGTAGAACAAAAAATACAAATGGTATATAGAGCATTTAGTTACAAAGTGTTTATGAAAAATAGAAAAATCAGTAAGAGGTTAAAACTAAAAACTTATAGAGGAGCGATAAGGCCGGTGGTAACCTATGTAGCAGAAACAATGTGTCTAACGAAGAAAGAGGAGGAAAGAATAAACATTTTTGAGTGGAAAATCATTAGAAAGATTTGTGGACCAGTCAGAGTGACCGAAAACGAATACAGAAGAATGTATAACAACGAGATAGATGAAGCGTTAAAAGGAGAAACTATAGAAAAAGTAATGAAAGCAATGAGAACAAGGTGGTTCGGGCACATAAATAGAATGCCTAGTGACTCAACTGTGAAAAAAATAACCGAATGGAACCGATGCTGCCACAGAAAAAGGGGAAGACCTATGTAGAATCAGATGGGAAGATCAGGTCAAAAAAGACCTAAGAAGAATGGGAGTAGGTGATTGGCGGAACAAAGTGAACGACAGAAAGGAATGGAAGATGATAGCACAGAGAGCGAAAGCACAGAAAAACCAGTAAAGATAATGTTAAAAGTAATATGGAGTGACTCACCATAATAAAGGAGTCTTCCGAACTCATTAGAGTGGCTACAATTCCGGTAGGAATGTATAGCCATGTATATAAAGTTTTATTCAAATTAGAATCATTACGGCTTGTTGTGAAAAATCGGTGTTTTCTATTTCAATGCTAACAAATATTTTAACAGCCGCGCCGTATCGATATTGGGTGACAAGGCAAGCAAAGATATGTAGGATGTTTTCAGTTACATTTCATGTTCTTCACGCTTAATTTCAGTAAGCGTAAATGGATATGTATGAAACAGTAGAGAAAGTAGGAATTATTAAATGGTTTTATGCAGATCATCACAGAAATTCAATATTTATTTCATAATGCGTCTAACTGGCATTAAATAAGTTTCGAAACACACGGTTGTTTATCCTCACGTAACTATAATCAAAATGATTAAGAAGATAATGGGTTAGGCCGTCTCTGAAATCAAAAAAAGGCAATTTATCGTTAGTTGCATCGGAATTTGCAACAGATTTAAAACAGTTAAAAAATATATTCGAATAGATGAAGATTCTTTTAATAAACTAATGAATAAAATGAAATAATTCATAAATTCAAATACTGTTAAGGAACAGGTAACTGTCGAACACCAGACGTCACTGGGCATACCTTATGACTTATGTCAATTTATTGACAGGTGTAGTACAAGTTCTGTTGGAGATCTAGAAATTTATCAAATTTAAGATCTCGGAATTATTGACAGATGTAAAACAAAAACAAATTCTAATTAATAGCTAGAATTTGAGCAATTTTAAGATCTTGAAATTGGTCAATAAATTGACAAGTGTAAAATCGGCTTTATCTTACTTGAAGGATCAAAATATTCTATGTAACTCAAACAAATAGGTTCTTCAGTATATCACCATATCTTGTTCTCAATAATATAATTTCTCTTCATATGCTAGATTACTCGTCAAACACACACACCTTAAACATGTTATAATAATTTGGGTTTGAAAATTTACGTTATAAATATGTAGACTTACGAAAAAATACCTTTAATAAGAACTATACCAATAATAATTCATGTGATGTTGACCTCGTACTTACAGTACAGAACTTTGCGGTAATTGTGTGTAACCTAGTATTACTTTAACGATCGTGAATTGCACGACTTCTGGCGAAATCCACACAGTTTTGTCCTTATCGGTAATGTCTATTATATCACTGGTGTTAGCAACTCCCATTTACATATCCGTTTGTATATTATAACTTCGAATGACGTATTTGTGAATTTCAACTTAGGTCGTTGCCTTATGAGTAGACAATGTACAAATGAAAATGTTCAAAATTGCATTAACCACTTACTAAATATTTAACAAACGAAATATTTTACATCTGTCTAAGAATTTCTGAGAGTAATGCATTTATTCGCTAGAATTCAGCACAATGTCGTCACAGATCTGTGAAATAAGTTTCCACAGTTGCTGCTGATGTAATTGGACGTTGTTAGAAGCGAAATTCTTCTTCGTCTTACTTCCGTGAGTTATTCGAGTATACAAGTGTATTCAATTTAAGTTTTCCGGTTAATAAATACAGCGGAAAAATTTACGTTTCTGTGTCACATCGTTGCTAGAATTAGGATAAAGGCTACCAAGAGGCATCGAAATGTATACAATTTGTGATTCCTTAGTAGCTAATTTTGTAAAGAAATGGAAAAATTAATTTGGAAGATCTACTTAATAAGTTATGAGAAGATGGTAGATTGTACATCAGTAAATAGCATTTGAATTTTACAATTGAAAATAACTCTTTATTTGATTTCTAAATGCCAAACTTGCTAGTAAAAGTTAAATGTAACATTGAGGTTGTATTTACTCATTCAAAAGCCTTACTTACTACCAGGTGTACACGACTTTTGACGCTCTTACAGTTAGAAACACAGTTACTTTTAACTGTTTTTCGATAAAGTTATGTACTCATGCACTAATCAAACACTGTGGCACTGGCACATTGAAACACTTTGTTAAAATCCTTACCACAACACCTCACTAACGCTAAAAATCGAATATCGAGCCGTTGTTAAATTCTTACATTTGCCACTTTGGGCAACTAAATGTAAACGTAGTCGTACAAGCTTGGTTGACGAAGAACGTCCGGGACGCCCAAAAACTGCAAGCGATAACATCGGAAAAGTTCAACTGGTGCTAAACGGCCTTCGAATTCAAGTTAAAGAGTTAGCAGAGGCTGTGGGCATCTCGAAAAAACGTATTGACTGAAGATTTGGGCATGAAAAAGTTAATCGCGTGTTGAGTGCCGCGCTTGCTCTCTCAGGACCAAAAACGCGTTTTGTTCCACCAAAACAACGCACCGTCTCACATTTCAATGGTAGCCATGGCAAAAATTTGCGAGTTGAGGTTCGAATTCTTAGATCGCCCACACTATTCACCTGATGTGGCGCCCAGTGCCTTTTTTTCTGTTTCTTATATTCAAAGTTTCGCCTGGAAGACAGAGATTTTCGCCGAATGAGGAGGACATCACGTTCGTAAAGGTCTATTCTGTAGGTAGTATTTGGACGTATTAAAGAGATGGGGGCATGGTTGGAAAAAGTGTATAGACTTACAAGGAGATAATGTTGAGAAATAAAACTGAAATTGACAAAAACAATACTAGTTTCTGTGTCAGTGAAGTGTTGTGGCAAAGATTTTAGTGAAGTGTTTCAATGTTTGAACGTTTAGCTTTCCCGACTTTATTGAGCACATTGTATTATTTGTAACATTTCCAAATATTTACTAAATTTCAATTTATCTATAGTAATTTTTTTGCGCCCAAGATACTTAATACTAAAACTAAATAAAAAGTATAAAAATATCTTCAGTAGAAAGAAATCCTTCATAAAACATTTGCGAAATCTGCGCGTAAAACGTTGATTTTAAACGACGTTACATTCTGCATATATCCACAGGCATTATGCAAATAAACATAATATTTAACATCAGTTTTTTACAACATTGTCACTAATATCCGGTTGCTTTTCCGCATTTTTTTCTCTTTTCGCATTCTTCATTTTTTTCTCTCGTACTTTTCCCACTGTTAATGCAATCTCGCGGTCGTATTTTACGACTTTAATAACGCCCAACCGAAAACTAAGCTAACTGAAACGGATTTTACCATATGCGCGTCGTAATCAACAACAGAGCTCCTACGAGGAGGAAGAAGAAGAATTTCGGGATTATTTCTTTCGGTTTTTTTGCGATTATAGCCACTTATCAGTTTCTTGTAGAATTAGATGGATTTAGCTACTGTGCTAAATCGATATACGTACATTTGTTGTGGCTTTTTTACTGGTTGAGAAGGTTCTTTTTCAGTTTATACCTCAAAGTCAAATTGAACATGTTAGATTAAGTGCTCAAAACTTAAAAGACAAATATGAAAACAAAAAAGCGAAATTAAATTAAGTGCTCGCAAGTTCTTCCATCACATTCTACATATTTTTGATAGCGCCTAATTAAGGCAGTACTGGTTACGTTTCGTAAAGTTTCTGGCACAAGCAATTCTAATAAGCTCTCTTAATTCTTCGACATTTCTGGAAGGTGTATCGTAGACTACATTTTTTAAATGTCCCCAAAGAAAGTGGTCTGAAGGACTTAAATCAGGAGAAGGACCATTAGTACCCATCCATTGTCTTATGAGCAGGAGCGTGATCTTGAAAATATATCACCTACCGCAAATTAACATTCCCAAACAAGAAAGGTAACTGATGTATTAGAAAATCCAGGTTTTGCACTCTCATTAAGGAGCCGTTAAAAATATGGACTGATCAACTGGTTTCCCAATATTCCACACCAGACATTTATGCTCCACTTTCTTTGTAAATTGGTTTCTCTTATCCAATGTGGATTTTCAGACGATCACTAATGTGAATTATGACGATGACGTTTGAAAAGTTGCTCTCATTAAACCACAGAATACTAGCTAGGAAATTTGGAATTTGTGACTAAAACATCCGTGAGAAAACCAAGTTTACGAATTTCATCGCCATCTTAAAGCTCACGCACCAAATGAATTTTAAATGGTTGTATTTATTGAATTTGAATATCTTATAAACTGAACCAATTGATATAGCACAATCTTCACTAATAGATCTCAGATGTGTAAGGATTGTAAGCAACACTTCACTGAAAGAAATGGGGAAAAATTTAAGTCCTCATATTACGAAAAGGAATAAATTTCCGATATAAACAAGGAATTTTCCTTCAAATTGGTAATTTTCGTATAAACCTTTAGGATTTACATAAAATTATACGAAAACTAAGATCTTTATCCAAATTTTATCTTGACGGATCCGAAGTTTCTAAAATTTTGTAACTGTGTTTGGTGACAGCTTTTGTTTTTATGGATACCGCCTGGGATAGGTATCGCATGCTTTTTATATCATTTTATTGCATTCTCCATAAATATTAATAAACAAATTTAAATAATCTTCGTTCGTATAATATAAACGTGCCGGCATTGTTTATAATTGAAGACTGTGATATTTCATCAATGTTGGATTGTTTCCTAGTGGTCATGACTAACTTAGATATACGGATTATTTGAAAAAACTACGTAAGCTAGTGCCAAGTTTTCAAAATTTTCCAATGTATACTCTTTCATATATCGATCGATGCAGTTCCCGGTGAGATAGCCTGTATTATATTAGGTATATAATACTATTTTAAAAATTAGCGACTTATTTTACTAAGTAAAATTAGAAAATATTCTGTGTTGGAAAGCAAGGAGGCTCTGAAAATGATATGTCAAAATAAGACAATTACTAGTTTTTTGCTAGCTGTCAATATGCAAATTAGCATGGGTTACACTACAGACGAAAAAGTAGAAATATTTTCTATTTTCGTAATAAATAATAAAAACCAATATACTGCAAATACGGAAACGTTTACTGTCATGTAAGAAATATTAAAAGTTTCTCGCTGAAAGAAGTCTATTGGCTCTTTTTTTATGAAAAACGCCGGAAATGGAAAAAGTGGACTCATATGACCATTAACTTAAATTAAAGAAATTAGGGTCATTGTTTAAACTTCCAATCATTTGCTGGCAAAGCTAATCTTTTCCTCTTCTGGACTTTTGTGAGGTCTTGGACCGGTAATTTATTATTTTATACTGCTTGTAGTAACACTTTTTTCAAGTTTGATAGATTGTAGAGCTGCTTCTATCTAACTCTCTTGCAGTTTCCAGCCTGAGCACCACTCATCAGAAGACCAGTGAAAACTAATCATCGTCCTGAAGATGCCGACCGCAGTGTTTGGCGAAACGTCGGCACATCAAAGACCACGGCCCATCAGCCCGGAAATATGTACTGCTAGTACAAATTCAGACACCGGCCGTGAAAGCCTACAGTTATTTTTTTTTCTTCCAGTAGTTAACAAACTGCTTTCCGAATTTTCTATAATATAATTATGAAATGTTATTCAGTGAGTTGTGCTGGCAAGTGTTTACTTTTTACCTTCAAAATAAAGTAACGTATTACATACGTTCTTCATTTTATTGACGTAACGTTTTTTTCCTGCGAAACCTTTAGTGTAGATATCTTACATGACAGAAACGTATTTGCAGAAGCAGTTTGTAGATTCGGAATTCCATAGATTTTCTCCTTCTAGCATATTTGTTATTATTTTTCACACATACTTTTTGAGATGTATTGTAAGCCATTATATATCATTTTCAAAGCCTCCTTGCTTTCTAGCTCAAAAAATGTCCTAATTTTATTGAGTAAAATAAGTCACTAATTAGTTAAAACAGTCTTGTATATGTAATATAATTTATTTGGAATCAGAAAATGAAGGGCTATCCAAAAATACAAAAATATAGGGGGTACTCAAATATATTGGGTACTCAATTAAAAAAAAGTATAATTATGTTTTATTGGCCGCTCCTGTATACACAATTCTGATGGTTATTATATTTTTATTCGGTAGAGGTGAAACGCTACAACCTTCACTTGAAATATTAAATAAGTAGTGGTCAAAATAAAATGAAAAACCCCGTAGATAAGTCTAAAGCAAATTTTTGTTATGGTAGTAATAATGAGCAGCAAATATCATGTAGATAAGTAGAACAACAGGGGAATTTTTAGTTTCCAAAGTTTTACTTCGGAGAAATACAAGGTAAAAGTGTTACACTCTATCTAAATTTTCACATTCAAATTTACTTCCGGAAATTTTATGTTGCGACGAAAATTAAGGTACAGATTATTAAATTGCAAGTTATCCGTACCGGAGTTTCTCTTTTCAGTGTTGCTAATACACCTATTCTTCTTCGATTTTCACATTTATCTTCAAGAAAATGACAAGTATTTCTTAACGTATTAGCGACACGAATAAATGTATTTTTTCCCGGCTGGCGTCGATGAGGAAATCTAGTAGTATAGAATGGTTGCGCGGCCCGTCATCATTTTTTGTGCAAACCACCACGGTAAGGTTTCGTATAAAACATTTGAAGCGCTAAATTCTCATAAATTCAGCGTGTTTACATAATGAACTTAACGGTATGTTATCTCAAAGAAACAATGTTAGCCAAATTATATACGCAATTCTTATGTTCTTGTTTATTTATTCGTAAATACCTATATAGTTTAACGTTTAGAATCGCATTATAGTTGAGGTCATATAAACAGAAGCGCGGCAGATTGTTACAATTCAGCCAGAAATAAACAGAAAACGGAAAATAAATTTCAGCTTCCTAAATGTGTAAAGCCGCAAACATGTTACGTTCTTTATTTATGTCGATTCCATAAATTTCCTGTGTTTTACGGAGCAAATTTAAATGTTATTATCAGTAACTGTCGACGATATTCCGATACAAACAAGGATCTATTATTGTTATAGCTAACTGGATCGTATGACATTGACATCTGTAGCTTGGAGAATATATCACAATAATTTCAGATTCAAAAAAATAATGTCAATTTTATGCAATACACATTAAAAAATAATTACTTCCTTTAAGATTGTTTGAATCATTTAAAGTATACGGTATGTTCAGATGTAAACAAAGGCATCAATAAATTATCGCAAGAATACACTATTCTTAGAATTTAGTGCTGAAACTAGAAATATCAAGTGCAAAGTACTCATTGTAGAGGATTTGAAGACCTTAAAATATTTCGAGAGTTGCTAAAAGTGCTTCAAGCAAAAATAACTCAAATAATAAAAAATAGAACTTCAGTTCAGAAGTGCTTTAAAGCCTCAAGTATTTAAACAAAGTAATTCATTATCTCCATGGTAGAACGTTCACCGTCAGATGTGGATCCGTTCTATCGTCCACTAGACCACTGTTGATTGGGATGCCGCAGAGGCTTTTATTAGCCCCTGAATTGTTTATATTTTATACACACGAAATACTCCGCACGTCCGCATGTCGAATTATCTATGTTTAATTGATTGATTGATTTTCTACCAGAGCAGGGTTGGTCTTTGCATCCCTAACACTGAGGCTTAGTAGCCAATTGTATTATTCCTGCTTCGGTTTCGTTTTACTTGAACAGATCAGTTCCCTCGATCAGGTTTAAGAGCCTATGTAGTAAATTTTTCTCCATTGGTAGATCAATTGCGCTTCGTATATCCATGTTTGCTGACGATATTACCTGCAGGGATGAAGACATGTTGTTGAGAAGATACCAGAATTCGCTCGATACACTGATGGATTGAGAGCAGCCAATTGCTACAAAACCACTGCCGTACGATTCACTAAAAGAAGAAGACTTCCACCAGATAACGTAGAAGTTGGCGGAGTTTAAGTGTAGTGGAGTTTCGCCGAAAAATACCTGGGGCTCTTTTGAAGGAATCATATAGAATACTCTAAGAACAAATTTCTCCGAGCTAAAAATAGACTTCGGCCTGTTCTAGCTAGGGATAGCGTTCTTGGTTTGTCGATGAAACTCTATTTGTACAAAACATGCTTGAGACAAATGAAAACATATGGTGCATCGACATGAGCCCCAGCAGCTCCTAGCCATCTGAAAAAGCTTGTAGGACCTTAAGCTCTAAATAGGATGCTGAGACAAATTGCTGGGGCGCCATAGTACATGAGGAATACCAAAATACAGACGGAACTCCAAATACCAACCCCATGTGGATACCTGTAAGAAGTGGTCAGAGGGACATTGGAACGCGCTGGTGAATCGGATAATCCCCTACTGGCGAGAATGATTGAAGATCTTCAAGACTGGCCTCTACCTATATGCAGGATTGTTCAATTGCGTGATTGCGCCTACAATTGAGGACGTTGACCGGCTGAATTAATTTGACTCAAACCTATAACACAATATTTTCCCGAAAAAACACAAAGTACGTCTTACGGGCAGACCGAAATAATTTACCAACGAGAAACAAAGGAGCTAAAAGGCTTTGGTTTAGTTTTAGAAAGAGAAGATGGTCTTAGACAAAGCATTTCAAAAATATGACCACATCGAAGCGCCTTCTCACAGTGCTTTATCCAGCTCTGGCTAGCAGAAGTACTCTTAAATATAAAAGGAGAAGTTTATTTTTAGGAAATTATTCTTTTCAAATCAAACACACACACGATCTATATTGATGACGTCATGTATTTAAGGTAATCGAAAATTCAAGGCAATATATGTATGCGTGTACGTTAAAGATTATTATACAAGTTGAAAATTTTTAATATTACTTTATTAAAAACATACACGTCCAAGTAATCATTATTTATTTACATTCCTATATTCTTAGCCACGCATAGGATAAAAATAAGTCCTCGATTTCATAGGAGGAAATTTAAGCCAGAAGAGATGCATATAAGTTAAATTATTACTCTTAACATCAAAAGCCTTCCTGCATATGTTGGAAGAATATTAAAATGATCTAATTTAATTTGTATATTTCCTCCGGTAGCAAAGCATCAAGCGGGTTATACGTTGTTGGTCACTCGAAACATATCTCGAATAAGTGTAGCATTTTCTTTAACGCGTCATAACGTGAAATTTAAATTCTCGAAGTTGGCAGTACCGGGTACATGTCTTATCCATTTAAAAGCTATTAAATGGTGAATATTATTGCCGTCTTTTTTCAAGTAGTAGCTCCTATGTAGAAAAAAAGGTGTTACCTTGTTTAATAGTTTTGTTATCTGTATTAAATATTATATAAATGATATTTTAACTTCGTTATTACCTTAAATTTGAATAGGAAAAGTGTATATAGCATTAAGAAAAACTTCGTCATGTAAAATTATGCATTACTTTACTGCTGCAATGCACCTTCTCAAACGTTGAGGTGGCATTCTTTATTGGATTTGCGAACTTTTTGTTGCCATGGTGCTAACTTCCTAATAATAGAACTAACACTTTTAATACGTTTTTCTCTGACGTAGTTCAATTGTCTTTTTTCTGTTGTAGAGGGAAAAGTAACTTGAGATCGGCAGCTCTGTATCGTATTAGCTAGTAGAGAGATAGCTTTATTAATTTAATTTTACAAAATATAATTTCTTCCGTATGGATTCTAATTACATCTATTTCTACTCTACATTATGCGTTTTTGTGATGTTTTTATTTTAGCATTTTATATAAATAGGCAGAAATGCTTTCTGGGGAATAAAAAACATTCTGGTGAGCATCCTAAAGAATAGAAATACAGCGATCTTAACTCTATGGGACTTTTAAATTGCCTAGATGGTCAAATCAGAAATCGTAAGGATTTTGTAGGAGAATTACGCGTGGAGACAAGGTAGTCAACAAATGAAATACTCGTATCAAACATTACGCCCAGGTCTCCCATTGTAGAGTATCTAGAAATAAGTGTTTGGTTCACGGTGTATTGGTAACCATAAGGATTTTTTGACCTGGGGTAGCTTACAATAACGCATTTGCTTAAATTCAGATGTATTTTATTCTGCACACACCACGTAGCTACCGTTTCAAGGCGGCCTTTGAGAAGCAAGTAATGGCTTGGAGAAGAGGTGGTGTTATAGATCTTAAGATCGTCAGCGTATGCCAGAACATTGCAGTGCAATTTCTGGAGAAGATCGTCCAAGTATATATTGAATATGAGGACCAAGAGTGGATCCTTGGCTTACGCCAGAAAAGGCTATAAAAGACTGAGAAATAGATAAGATTTGATAAGTTTGTTACGGCAGGTGAAAAGCTATTTGACACCAATAATGTATTAACATTTAATTTTTGCAGATTATATATATTATATTTATTATGCGTAAAATTCCCCGATAACTTTAAATATATCTAACCTAACACATTCTTTTTAGTAATTTTTACTGACGATATTGTAGGCCTACTGAAGTCAGTATAAAAATTATTTAATTGTCCAAGAGTTTATTTCATGTAACAATCAATAAGATTTACTTGGGACTTGAAACATATTTCTTACATTTACGTATAAGTCTTGTAATCTAGACTCTAAATTTGTTGTAATAACTTAAATAACGTCTGTAACATTTGTATTTGAAACATTAGTTAATGGGTCTATCCACTGCTTACAAAAAATATTTTCCAATTGCAAGAAAACACATTTTTTGACTTATTTCTTTAATAAGGGAACATAATTGTTAATCTTTGTGGCACCAAAGTCTGTTCTTAAAATGTTTCTTGTGTTAAAAAAAGGATTTATTTCAAAGCACAACTCACCTTACGGAAAATAATTTGATATTACTATTTCGTCCAGTAATTATATGTGCACGTATCAATGTATTATAATAATATATAATTGAAGTATATATTTATTACAATACATTAATACACATTCGTTAATTAAACAGGAAAGAGATAGTTTTATACAAGATATTGCAATTCTTGAATTGAAAAAAACCCATTCCATGAAAAATATCTTAGTAATTATGAGGAGTGCTTGCATAGAACAAAAAAATTACTTCTTCCAAGAATTCGCTTCTTACAACAAATAAATTTTATCTTGATATAGGAATAAATGGATTTGAATTATCAAGAAATTAAAATATTATATATATATGAGAATGGAAATCATTTAAATTTATTCAGTCTTATTTATTTGTAATGATGCAAAATTAAAATTTATCCTCTTCAAACGGAAAAAATAGAAAATACTTTTTTAAATATTATTTCGAGAAAGAATTGTATACAGAAAGAAAACGACGTGCTATTACTAACCTTAATTCGGCAAATTTTGTGTGAATGCAGTTTATTATTTAATTGGTTCAAATAGAATCTTAAGATAGTGTTTATTTATTCAATTATTGAGGTAGATATATGATTTTATCTAAAAGTTGTTAGTTGAGAAAAGGAATTAAGTATTTCATTACGTTTAATATCTTTATAGAGAAATCAATTTGGATTTTATAGCACACCAGATGTCTGAAATTCTAAAATAATTTCCCAGGCATTTGAATGAAATTATTGGTAACAACGAATGTAGCGTCTTTAGAAAGTTAATGAAATTATCTTCCCTTTCTTGACAACGTACTCACAATATAACTCCCTTAAAAATAAAATTTAATTCATTACGAATACATACCTAATCCTACTTTAAAATCTTATACCGTTCTTTCGAAATAAAATCACAAATTTACTCAAGCTCTCTTAATAGATTCCCCAAACATATTCACCGTATTTTTCGTGATATTCTAATACGACAAATTTTCTCCCTTCGGTCCAAGATTTAAATTCGTACCACACATAGTTTCACACCGGTACCTTCCCATATATTAAGCTTTTTTCGAAAGCTCGCGCACAATTCTAACTCGACGTAGATAGACAGCGCGTCTCTGTTGGTAACCGCGACGGAAGCTTTAGCGGCTGACGCGCACGCGGTAGCCGGTAGATAAGTACTTCTCGAAGAAAGCACCGATCAAAACTGCAAGCAGCAGCTGGCGGTCGCTCAAAAAGATGATGCGCCTTTCTGTACTATCGCTTGCCTAGGCCGCGGCTGTTGCTTGTTCGCTTAGTTCGCTTGTTTCGCTTCCTGTCACCGCGATTGGCACGCTTGCGTATGTATTTTGTTAAGATAGGTAATGGAGAGTACGTCCGAGCGTTAGAGAATGGCCTGATGCGTTCCCGAACGAGTTGTGCAAATAACTTTTCCTCTTTCGAACTCTAAAAGTTATGGGCTATGTCGAATAATCTATATATTTGATCTCACTGATTAAATTCTTTACGTTATCGATATCCCTTTTCCTTGTTACACAGGTAAAAATTTTACGGAGAGGAATACGGAGTCTCCGCTTTAGATGGATTTTGTACCAAAAAGCAGTTAGATCAACCGAAAACGGCGAATGTTTCCTAAGTCTTGGACAACATTTCATCCGAAACGGAGATACCAAGTTTCCTCCGCTTTTCGCCAACACCGTCAAAGAATAAATTATCTCATTCTTTCTTTCCGCCTACTATAATTCCTTCTAAGGATGAATAAATGCCCATACTGGGTTATATGTTCTCCTTTACAGAATTTACTTTGCCCAATAAAAGTTTTTATTTCTGCATGTGCTATTTTTAACATAACCCCGGAAAAGGGATAAATAACTCCCGAGGAGATTCTAAGTTTTATATTAACTGTGTAATCCTCTACTAAACACATCCATGACATAATTTGTTTTACTTAAAACTGTGTGAATAAGTGGTTGGTTTGATGGAAAAGACAGACGTGTTGTCAGAAATGTTGGTCAGCGTGCAGTAACACCTAGGGATTGCAAATTTACCGACTTTTTGTCATTACCGGTAATCTTTATTTTCAGAAAATTTACTTACATTGAAAATAAAAAACAGTAAACGGTAATAACGAATTTTGTTAGACGTACTTAATCGCGCATTACAAACAAACATAAATAAATGAAATTTTATTGAAAACATATATAATACATATCAAATAAACAAAATATACTGCTTTTATTCTGAGTAAATAACAAATCTAAATAAATAACTGTGTTCCAAGGAAATTAAGTAACTAATCTAATCAAATAACTATACTTTTTGTTTATTATTACGTATTTTTTGAAAATACTTGCGCAAAAAGCATAGTTTATCTAGACTAGAATCCCCTAATTGTGATCGAATCTTTCTACAAATTAGCTGTGGAAAAAGCTCTTTCCGATTCCACACTTGTTGGCCGACAGGTCAGTAAGAAATCATACACCATTTGTGTGTATTTCCCTCTTATTTTTTGCTTTTTAAAATAATTTCTTTCTTTGTTAACTACTGGTGTGAAATTTTTCTTTTTACCTTGCATTAGAGTCTTGACAAGATGTCACGGTTTTTCCTTTATAAAGCGCTGCAGTTTATCTTCCATAGATAGCGTAGCTGATGTTGAAGGAACTGACTCAACTGACATTAAACGTCCAAAGTCTTCGGAATCAGAATCATTAGTTTCTGATAATTCAGTGTTAGTGTATGTTTCGTTTTTATCGTAAATGCGCTCAATGAATTATACGATTATCTTCGTTATTTACAGATTTGTTGGTTTTAGTAAAAATTCCGTCGTCTTCTTCATTTGAATTCTTGAAAATGTTACCATAAAGAAATTGCAAAATGTCAGAATAAACAGTTCGTCGTTCCTTTATACGTCGTACCAATATGTTTTTAAGTTCGTTACTTAAAAATGTGTTTTGCGTCGTTAGCTCATTAAGCATAAACTTCAACGTAACATTGGTGACATACAAATTAACATTTTCACAACATAGTGTTTCTAAAGCAACTTTTGGTTGTAATGCTGATATTGTATTAGAAAGCAAAGTAAGCTCATTATCAGTAAAACTGATATCTGACACTCTAGCTTAATCAGTAAGCTATTCCAACATGTTTTAGAAGCCATTATTAACGAAAGTTCTCGACCAAATTATTCTTTTACATGTTTTTGTTGGCGATTTGCGAAAGACTTTGATTACTTTTCCTACCTTTATTATCAGTGAATTTAATTGTATATCCTGTATAATATGTAATTAAGAGTCAGTAGACACGCTTTGTACTATTTGGAAAGTTTCGTCATCATTTTCATGGTCTTCGACAACAGAATGATCTGTATCAGCTAACTCAACAAGTTCGCATACGAAGATGTTGGAATGTTTGTATATCCATTTGCGATTAACAACATTCGTAAATTTTGTGATGTACAAAATTTAGTGAATGGAATTCCGTCTTGTGCCGTCATTCGCGCTAGTACGGCAGGGAATGATTTATCAGTTGTTTTCTTGAAATATCAAGTAGTTTTTGATCGGGAATCCTCGTCAGTTTTGAGATTGATATTTTCATTCGGAGTGATACTATCATTAGTTTTTTTTCTTTTTCTCTTTTCAATAAATTAATGTTGTGCTTGACTTCTGATATGGCTGTGTAAACCGCTGGTACTTCCACCAAATGCTTTAATTTTCTTTAAACACCGTTTACATACGGCTACATCGTTTACTTCCGTACGGTTAAAATAGTACCAGAGTGAAATTTTACTGGTTCCTACACTTTTTTTAGTTTTCTTAAATTTGCGTATTTTAATTAAAAAACCTGTACAGCATGAGTAATACTTGCATTATCTATTCAAGTATTCAAATAAATTTAGTATTATAATCTATTATAGTCTTTCATTATTACATTATATTACACTGTATTACACTATTTATTCAATGATATTCTTACCTTCGGTTTTTTACTATAACCACTCGCACTGTTCGCTGCACCCACAAGAATAAATTCAGAGCCGAGAAGGAGAGCGGCGTGCCCCTTCCAGTATAGATACTGAACACGTCTAAACCTACATGTTGTAAGCGGTACATGGCTACAAAAGCAATACTTCAAGTGCGGTTTTTAAAGAGCGCCAAAAATTGTAAAAGACACAAACACATGAGTTTCTTTTTACTTACCATCTGCGTGATATAATAAGTAACAAACTAAGGTGTAAAACAAAGTATTTTCGTTTAAGTAACATAAGGCTTTTACTAAATGCATTGAAAACCTAAAAAAATCATTATTTCTATACTTGCAAAAACCGGTATTGCAATCCGTAGTAACAGCCCTGAAGGTGTCCTATAAGAGTGTGGACGAAACGACGGCAACGGCGCAGTTCCAACCCGGAAACCAAGAATGTAATGTTATTTACGACCGCGGAGGCCTACGTATCAAATACATATGGAATTCATACATATTTCATAAGGTTTACTTCTTTTTGAGTCCATGTTGAGTTTTCAACAGGTATTGCAAAAGTAGGTTTTATGATAACACGTTAAGAATGCGATTTTGCTAAAACCCTAACTAATTTGCTTTTGTAATGCGCGATATTCTATGGTAAACGCTTTCAGGAAAGTTTCAACGCAAACTAATACTGCGGGAATAAAATCTGCTTCGCTTAATCTGATTGTTCGGAATGTGAAATTATACCGTAGTTACTGAGAGGATTCTAGGTAGGCCGTTGTGCTTTCTGTGTTAATGTAACGCTCCAGGTGTAAGAGGTACTAGTAAAATTTAAAATGCGATTTTAACAATATGAAAACGTTTTCCTAATAGGCATGTACAGGATGGTGTGATCTCAAAGCGAAGAACATTCTTCTGTGTTTTATCATATGTTACTAACTAGTTTATCACTATATTTATGATGTCCTGAATCACGTCTTTAAAAGAATTATAAAAACTGGAATAATTACATTCTCTGTAGTGTAGCATTCAGCTACAGTCTATTTCGGTAATCATATCAGTTACTAACTCAACAATTACAACAATGTGAATTGCTTCGATTTATAGAAGTTAAGTGGCAAATTTCAAACGATATTACGTAAACTGAAAGATCTTCCAAGATTAGGTCCTCTTTCACACATGTTTGCAACTAGTTCATATACATACATAGTAGACGCCATAAATTCTCGGTCTGACATAATATAAAAATTCTTTTTTTTTCAATATAATCTCCTCTAATTTCAATGAACAATCAATAATTCTATACCCTCGTGAAAACAATCTAAAGTTTTTTCCTCAAAATGTTGTATTTCAGCTGCTTGCAACTCACTTTCGTCTTTAAAACAACGTCCCTTAAGGTCTTTCTTAAATGGGGATATAAATAATAATCACTTGGAGTCATGTCCGAACTATACGAGGTGTGGCAATTAAATAACTGGACTGGTGCTACTATCGGCAAACAGCGAGCACGCCACGGCAGGTTTGAACATGTCTGTGCTTGTAGATACTTCCCCCACCCTGAGCACGATGGGCACGGTTGTACGTCGTTCAGTCACGCTGTAGCAATCGTCCGTTCAAGTCCTTACGTTAGCGTCGCGTCGGAAAAATGCAGAGTGTTCAGATCGAGCAACGAGTTAACCTCAAGTTTCTCGTGAAACACGAGGTTCTAACTACCCTTCGTGAACGAGTGAGAAAACGAAGACCCGATTTGTGGAAGAGCAAATCCTGGATGCTCCACCAAGACAATGCGCCAGCCTATTCCGCTTTGTCTGTGAAGGCGTTCTTTGCGAAATCCGGCATCACCGTGTTCGGCCACCCATCGTACTCGCCCGACCTGGCCCCCTGTGAGGTTTTTGTATTAAGGTAAAATCGGAGCCTAATGGGACAAGATTTGACGGTGCGGAAGCGGTGAAAGAGAAAGCGACGGAGGTTCTCAACAAGCTGACAGAAACGGACTTCCAGCACTGCTTTCAACAGTGAAAAATTTCTATGGAGCGTTGTAGGGATCGGCAAGGAGAGCACATTGAAGGGGATAAACTTTGTAATGTAATTGGTGATCAATAAGATGTTTTGTAGCACCAGTCCGTTTATTTAATTGCCACACTTCGTATGGTGGATGTTCCAATTGTGAAATGGCGGCAGTATGGACGGGCGCATTGTCGTGCATAAATCAAACACTTTTTGTAAGTTTTCCTCGACGTTTTGCACGAATATTGTCTCTTTTTATGCAACAACGATGCATAATATGTGCTGTTAACAGTTGTATTGCGCTCTTTAAAGTCAATGAGTAAAATATCCTCACAATCCCAGAATATTGTAGCCATGACTTTTTTCGTTGATTGAACGACTTTCGCCTTTCTGGGACGAGGTTCATCGGATCGCCGCCATTCCATCGATTCCTTTTTGGATAGAGGATCGGTTTCGGGTCGTCTCCACACATGTTTAAAAACGAGCGCGCACATTCGATCCGACGTTCACGTTGGAAAGCAGAAAGAAGATGCGGTACCCATCTTGCACTAATCTTATTCATACCCAAATGGTTATGGGGAATTCGGCGAATGCTTGCTTCAGAAACGTTAGACATCACTGCTAATTCCTTCACTTTCAAACCGCGATATGCTAATACCATTTCTTCAATAATTGAAATGTTTTGAGTTGTTATCAGTTCAATTGACTTATCATCTTCAAGGGATTCTTGCCCCAAACGGAAATATTTTGCCCACTTTTTTACAGTGGAATATGAAGGAGATAAGTCACCATAAACGCCGTCTAAACGTTGTTTAATGTGATTAGGCGTTTGCCTCAATTTTCGTTATCTGAGACATTTTCATGCACTAGCCACGTTGTCTGACTGGCTACTAACAAACTACTACTCTTCTATAGTGTAAAACTACTACTCTTGTATAGTGCAGGTCTCGCACATGTGCAACTATGACGCAACGGAATTTGAATACGCTCAACGTACAGAAATATCCACCGACCCCGTTCAACTTTAATGTGAACGTTGTGCAAGCTTCCCCCCGTAGGGTTATCAAGTTCTGTTCCTTGTCGTCAGAGGGCGCAAGTTATGTGAGCTTGTCAAATTTAACAATTGTCAAACAACTGTCAACATATTTTCAGTTAAAAATTACCAATGAATATCAATATTCTTATGGAGTCCCAGTGAGTTAACGTTTGAAATAATCTATAGATCACACACAACAATATATTTACGTCAAACTAACAACATTCCATCATATTCAGATGGTCGAAATCTTTTTTCCTTATTAGGAAGCAACGATGGTGAAGAAGAGTAAAAAAAACGTTGTAAATGATACTCGAGCATGAGAATCATTAATTTTAATTTGAAATTACGTTAGCGTGCTTATATGGAAGAGGCCGGGCATTGTCGACAGCATCAACGAATTAGAACATGAAAGCAAGGAGGTACCAAAACGACATTCGCTGCTTGTTTTTGGACGAAATAACATTGAAAAATACTAATAGGTATACCGAAGGCGAGCAACGGTAAAAAAGCACGAGCAAAAGAAAACAATTATACTTAGAAACCGTTTAGAACACCAGTCGCGTGTAAATAATATAATTACAGCGCAACCATTTCAATTATGGCACCTACTTGAAAAAGAAGTTAGCTGCCTCTTTTTTTTGTTGTTTACAACGTTATTTTAATTTAAATAGTTTCATACGTGTGGTTACCCGCTTGTACATACGTCAGAATGTCATGTATCGAAGCCTACATTATGTCTATGGTAAAATTTTGTTTTCTTTGTTCTCCGAGAAGCTTTTGTAATTTTAAGGTATGCTTGAACATTCCAGATTATTCAATTTATTCCTGGCACGTATTATCGTGAATCCGACACACCAATTGACGCGAAAATTATTGAAACCTGCTTCTCTGCTTCGAATTAAACGTTAAATTTTTTTAGTTCTAGTGGATCCAGAACCACAGTTGTTTTGTAATTCTTGGAAAAAGAAGATCGTCGCATTTTTCAAGATAAGCTTTAAGATAATTCCACATTGAGTTTGTTGCATATTTTTGTTTATTGATAGACGCTTATAATGACAATGCAATGCTGACAAGTTGCCTGCATTGTTTTATATTTAATTTACTAATGAAGAACGCATTTTAAGTGCAATGAAATATTTATAAAAAATATGTTGACGTTTAACATCCATTCCTCGATATGTCAGTAATAAAAATAAAATAGAAATAAGATAACCAAAAATTAATACTAATATAGCTCATGGTATAGGTGGAATCATTCCCGGCAAAAACAATGTAGCAGAGAAAATAGGACTTACACGTGGACACGTTTATGCCTATCCGGCGTCATCAGCGTGGTTCTGAACATGATTTTATGTTGTGTTCCTTGGCGATAGGTGTCGCCGAGAGACATATTCAGTGCTGTTTTTGGAAACAGCAAAAAATTGTGCTCGAAACCACGCTGATGACGCCGGGTAGACAGAAACATGTCCATGTGTTAGTGCTATTTTCTCTGCTACATTGTTTTTGCCGGGAATGATTCCACCAATACCATGAGCTATATTAGTATTAATTTTTGGTTATTGCTACTAGGCATTTTTTCATGTGTATTTTTATACACTTGAACGTATTGACGGCGGTAATAAGAACTATGTTAAATTACCCTTTTATCCAAGTTTCATCAAAGGTCTTCAAAAAATCTTTTCTAAAGTTGACCGCAAAATTGTTTTTTCTTCAAACAATAACCTCAAAAACCTTTTAGCGAATTCTAAAGACCCGGTAGATAACATGGATAAATCAGGAATTGACAAAAAGTCATGTAAAGGTTTTGATCAAGTGTATATTGGGCAGACAAAAAGATCAGAGTTAGGATAGAGCATTTCGTTAATTTTAAATTCAGAAGGTTTGATAAGTCTAGTGTTGCCCAAAATATGCTTGAAATGTTGATAGTATAAAGTTAGTTAAGAACGTAAAAAGCATTGTTCAATTAAATTGTTATGAAGGTATGGGAATTTACAAAAACAAAGATAACTTACCCCTAAATTCCAGCCTTTATCCTTTGTTATCATCATGTACAACTGAAGTTAATTAACAGTAACTTTACATTTTGCATAATTTAGGATTTGCATATTTTAAAATTGTTTGTTTTAAAATTACATACCTTAGATTTGTATGTTTTTGGATTTGCGTAATTTAAAATTACTTTATTAGGTTAGTTTTTCGTTTAGTCTGTTAGTTCAGTTTCACTTCTGATGATGGTAGCTTGACTATTAAAACCTGCGTCCAGTGCGAATGAAATATTGTGGTAAGGCTTTCAATTAAGTGTTTTAGTGTTACAGTGCCACAGAGTTCGACTATTTATTTAAATAATAATGTGAACATGTAACAAAAACTGCATTGCTCAGATGAATCAAAATTCACCAATTTTGAAATCTTTAACAGAAAAACGGAACACTATTGGATAATGCAGAATTCACTTGGTATTTAATTTCTGAAGTGTTTATGAAACTCATTAAACTCAGCGTTACATCTCAATCACATATTTAAATTTAAAGTTATGGTAATGCTTCTAATAACTACGATAAAAAAATATTCCTAGGAAAAAAATAAACGTAAAATGTGTGTTTGTTCATCGAACGTGGGCACCTTAAACAGAGAGACCTGTCCATCATGGCAAGATTAATGTCATGAGCCGAGCAGGCAATCCACAAGGTAGTTAACTCTAATGTAATGGTAATTTAAGATTCTTTTTATGGATACTCTTAAATTGCATGGAAGTAATTTGTCATGTTTACTTTTTATTTGTTTCGTTAGGGGTACATATTGTATTGATAGGTTTTCACCAGAGCCGAAGTAAAACTTAAATGCGATTATTGCTACGTTCTTTTTTTTTTACTATTATATAAATTGTAAACTTAATAAATAAAAGATAATTTTTTGATGTGTAATATATAGAAAAAAAAAAATTAGGTTTTAGGTAAACTAATAAGACCAATTGTTAGATAAATGTGAATTTCTAGTTGCGGTATTGTTTTAAAATGTGTCAAACGTAAAAATAATTTGTAAAATTGCTTAAATTTCTCATGTTTCATTTTCATTGAACTATAAATATTATAATATATAATTTATTGAATAATATCCTAATCCCCGTTTTTTTGCTCTTGATTAGTCAAATAAATTAAAACGATAATCTAGAGAATTCCACAGCTTATTTTAGATGGTAATGCATAAAATTATCTGTAAATACAGATAAGCTTTTAATGCTAGGTTAATATTTTGGGATCTATTTGGAATTTAATGAGACTAATGAGCGCTTAAACAAAGTTATGCCTATAATATATAACTAAATCTCCTGCTATAATTAACTAATTCACTGTATTAAGACGATTTTGACAAGGATTAAATTTGTTTTGTCTCAAAAAATAAATATCCATTTGAATTTTTGAATGCCAAAATAAAGTTAATACTTCGAATAATCCAATAATTCAAACGAATTATGTTATAGTAATTAATTGTTATTCATTTTAATGGATCATCAATATATATGAACGTAGTCTGAAAAGTTTCAATGCTGAACACGAAAATGGTGTTACTCGTCAAAAATATTCTAATAATATAATTGCGCAAACGTTGAAAAACACTTTTGAAGATTTTACGATTTGGACGCTCAGTTGTTGTTTAACAGCCGTTTGCGTTAGTCGATGTGAGTGTTTTTGTAAAAATGGAAAAAATCCAGTATCGAGCCATCATTAATTGGGCAAATTAAAGCTGAGGTGGACGCTGTTTACGGGGATTCTGTATCATCACTTGCCACAGTGACCACCAGCTTGGTTGACGATGAATATTCGGAACGGCCAAAAGCTGCAACCATTACTGATAACATCGGAAAAGTTCACCAAATGGTGCTAGAAAATTTGCTGGTGTGGGTAAACTGCAGCTGGTACTCCTATGAGTATAGACCTAGAAAATCTTCTGGGTGGGTATACTGCAACTGGTATCCCTATGAGTATAGAATTAGAAAATTTGCTGGAGTGGGTAAACTGTAGCTGGTATCCCTATAAATATAGATCCAGAAAATTTACTGCAGGGGGAAACTGCAGCTGGTATCCCTGTGAGTATAGACCTAGAAAATTTGCTGGGGTAGGTAAACTGCAGCTGGTATCCCTATGAGTATAGACTTAGAAAATTTACTGAGGTGGGTGAACTGCAGCTGGTGTCCCTATGAGTATAGATCTAGAAAATTTGCTAGGGTGGGTAAACTGCAACTGGTATCCCTATGAGTATAGATCTAGAAAATTTGCTGGGCTGGGTAAACTGCAGATGGTATCCCTGTGAGTATAGACTTAGAAAATTTGCTGGGGTGGGTAAACTGCAGCTGGTATCCCCATGTACGTACTCGATAACTGTTCCTTACCCAAACCCTAGAGGTTTGGCTTTTTCAGCTAGTACAAAATAATGACTGTACTCTCCATCTCTGTCATCATCTCTTTCTGTCAGATATTAAGAATAAATACGGGAAAGCTTTATAACTGATTTTTTTCTCTGTCAAATACATTAACACAGGAAAGCTAGCGGATCTATTTACTAATACGGGGTAGATCTTACGATTTCTTGATCGGTACCGGAGAATAGCTTGGCATATTTCGTTCCATTGAGTCGTACATGAGCCAAGAAATTAATTTATTTGTATATAATAAAAACACCGTCTTTTTCTAATGCACGATTTAGATAGGTATTGCGGAGAGCCGACACGGCTAGGCTTTTCGAAATTCGTCCCCAAGTCGAACCAGAATACTGAAAGGGCGCATTGTTAAAACTTATATTTTAAAATTTAAAAAACGAAGGATTGAATGGTACGTATTCATTCATACGTTAACCTTATTTTCAGTGAACGACAAAATCGTAAGGGGTATGACTCAGAGCTGCGCATTATAAACATGATACAGAGACGCACTAAGTGTATGTTGCATATTTCAGACGCTATGTTTTTATAAATGTATTTAAACGAAATTCATATTTTAATTATTAATTGAAATAGAAGGTATGTACATATGTAATAAATTTGTTTCAAGTAGGAAATAAGAGAAAGGAATTAGCCATTACCGCAAGAGATTTTTCTATATTTTCTGCAATAAAACGGCTTCTTTTTGAAGTTAGCCCGTCTTCCAATATCGAAAACGTTCTTTCAACTTCACAACATTTTAAACTAATCGCGCGTTGGCTGCCGCGTTTGCTCACTCAGGACCAAAAACGCATTCGAATGAACATTTCCAAAGCGCTGTTGAAACAATTTAAGCGAAATAACTCGGAGCTTTGGCGTTGATAAATAACTGTAGATGAAATTTGGATAAACCAATACACTCCTGAAGCCAAGACACAGTCCAAGGGTGAATCCGTTCCGAAAAAGGGGAACACTGTTCCATCGGCGGGGAAAGTGATGGCGACTCTTTTTTGGGTTAGTCATGGAGCTGTGTTAATCGGCTATCTTGAAGAATGAAAAACAATAACGAGGGCATATTACGCATCTTTACTTGACAAACTGGAGACAGAAATTGCGGAAACGGCCGAATTTGAAGAAAAAGAAAATTTTATTTTACCAAGTCAACACTTCAGTAATCGCCATAGCAAACATTCACAATCTACCACACAGCCTATTCACCAGATTTGACTCCCAGCGACTTTTTTCTGTTTCCTAGGTTCAAAGTTTCGCTCGAAAGAGAGAGATTTTCATTGAATGAGGAGGTCATTCATTAAACGCCTATTTTGCAGAACAAGATGGAAGCTACTATTTGGACGGATTAAAGAGGTGAGAGCATCACTGGAAAAAGTGTTGAGAAATAAAACTGAATTTGACAAAAAGAACTTGTTTCTGTGTTAGGTTGGAAACTTTTCAAACCATCCTCGTATTCTGAAGTATTTTCTTATTGTTTGAGAACCAGTTATATGGCTTATTATTATGTTATTAAATATAACCTTGAAAACTATACTAAATTGCTTCTGGTACTCAAAAATACATAAGGAAAACAATGTACTTTTTCATGAAAATAGCCGACAAGCAAAGGCAATAAAAGTGCAAACATTATTTATCGAAAGAGTTCAATCTACCGACAATTTGAATGGAATTTAATAACTATACTGACATGCTCTCCGAGTATAAACAAACTTATCTAATTGTAATCATAACTGTGCCCACCTAAACATGTATTATTAGTTGAAAAACATCAATATACCGAATTTCAAATACTCAGTTTGAAGTTACGTATGATTATATTGGAATGGTTGCATTCAGATAGAGAACATACATACATATGTAAATGTGTTTCACTTAAAACTGGCTTATATTCAAAGAATTTAACCAAGTGATAGATTGCTTTTAGTGAAACATTTTTAACACACAATCAATGAAAAACTCACTTGGTAATATTTTCACAATATTTTATTAAAACTCTATGTACATTTGCCTTACGACATTATAATGAGATTCAAAACTAAAACTAAAATTCTTAACAGCAAATATATTTACAAACTAGCTGAAAAACACAAACCTCAAGGGTTTAGGCGAGAAACAATTTTCGAGTACACACATAGGGATACCAGCTACAGTTTACACACTCCAGCAAATGTTCAAGATCTATAATCATGGGGATACCAGCTGCAGTTTGCCCACTCCAGCAAATTTTCTAGGTCTATACTCATAGGAATATCAGTTGCAGTTTACCCACCCTAGCAAATTTTCTAGATCTATACTCATAGAGACACCAGCTGCAGTTCACCCACCCCAGTAAATTTTCTAGGTCTATACTCATAGCGATACCAGCTGCAGTTTACTCACCTCAGCAAATTTTCTAGGATTATATCTAGGACATAATTTATGACTAAGGTTCGACAAACGAGTGCAACGTCAGAGGCGTATCGCCCAAATTTAGGTACGTGAGATACAGTATTATTAAAAAAAATATTCTTACCTTTTCTTGACGTCTTGAGGCAGTAGTATTTTGTCGCAGTGGACATCAAGACGTCAATAAAAGGTAACAATATATTATTTTTACATTATGGCACAATCATAAAGGAAATTAACAGTAGTACATTTTAGTAGACGTATAAACAATAGGATGGCTATTTTATGTTTGACGTTAAAACTTAATTTTATTTGTAGTTTTATTGTGAATCGGTCTCACCGTTCTAACGTTAACAATCCGAAAGCTATGCAGATCTGGTTCAAAATTGGTTAGATTTCATCCTGTTCAATTTCGAGCATCCTTTCCTTACCGAGCCGATAAATCGATTTTGTTCGGTTGAAATCGGACTGTTCGGTTCTATTAGACTACGATTCCATTCGATGCTGTTCAATTATGCTCAGTTTCAATGGGCCCCGTTGACTGTTTAGTTTGTTTCGATTTCTTTCAATTACGTCCAGTTTTGTTCGGCATCAACCGCAATATAAACAACCTGCAAAAAACACCTTCAATGCTACGTTTTACACTTGCCAAGATAAGGTACAATGTGCATTGATTTTGCTGTGGCTTCTCTCGTGCGTTGTCTCGCATGCTGACTCTTTGATAGTGATCTCCCATGACTCGGATCACCTAGTCCCTGAGGATGTTTATCATCCAGTATTGAATATTATATATAGAATTATTGCATTTTACAGTCACGGCTCCTGTGACCAATTTCCCCTCAAGACGCAATTTTAGAAAAGCAAGCTTTGTCAAACTTTACAATGATATTTTTGCAATTGATTGGACGTTTCTCGAAACCATCTTAGACGTGAATACTGCAGTCTCTGCGTTTTACGGACAATTGTATTCAGTTATTCAGGAATCTGTACCCATTCCGGGCCGCATGTATCTTAATGATACCACTTTTGACAAGCCTGGCGACATTGTTCAAGCCTTCGCTGATATGTTTTCTCAAGTGCACCAAAACAACAATGTCTCCGTAACATCAAAGCATTCGGCCACTATGAATTCGTATCCAATGGACATTGGTATCTTTTCTTCTGAAGAAGTTTGTTGCTCAATCAGAAGACTCAAGTATGACCACTGGACATGATGGTATTCTATGTTTTGTAATTCGCGATTATGCACCTATATTATGTCACCCTTTAAATGTCATATTTAATCATGCACTTCGAAGTGGGGTGTTTCCAGATTCTTGGAAAATAGGCAGGGCAACCCTAGTATTCAAAAAAAGGTGATCGTGGTAACCTTGAAGATTATAGGCCGGTAACCATTCTTCCGGCATGCGCATAAGTTTTCGAAATGCTCCTGTATCACAAACTGTATAGTTGCGTCCAGGTGCACCTATCCAATCGTCAACACGGATCCATTAGCAGTAGGTCTACTATAATAAACTTAACTGAAGTTACTCAATTTATCAGCGAATCGCATTGCAAGCAGCAAGTCGATGTCATCTATATCGATTTCCGCAAGGCTTTCGACACAATAGATCATGCAGTGTTACTTTTGAAATTATCTTCGTTTGGATTTGTGCCTAAGGTTACAAAAATATTTCAGTCATACCTTTATAATAGATCTTGCTACGTGCATTATAATGGTTTCACATCTGCCTCTTTCATTGCTTCCACCGGCGTAAGTCGGGGATCCACTCTAGGTTCACTTTTATTTAATATATACGTGAACGATCTTTTGATGCTACTTGATTGTAGAGTTTTGGCTTATGCTGACGATTTAAAAATCTACTGCAATATCTCTACTGCTGATGACTGCCTTCTTTTGGAGCGGAATCTGCCAGTTATAGATGAATGGTGTATTAAGAACAACATAAGATTAAACGTTGACAAGTATGCTGTATTAACTTTCTCTAGATGTTCGAATCGATATACATATAAGTGTCTAATAATTTCATCCCTAGAGTTACCCAACTTAAAGACCTCGGAGTCATTTTCGACTCAGAACTTATATTTTCTCCCCATATTGTTGAGATGTCGACGTCTGCTTCCAAGTCGTTAGGCTTCCTTATACGTTCTTGTAAGCATTTTACTGACATGTCTGTTCTAAAAGTTTTATTCGGTACACTTGTTCGGTCCAAGCTTGAGTACGCGTCTGTTGTCTGGCATCCTCTTTATCTCAATCAACAACTGCCATTGAAACGTTAACAAAGGCAATTTTTGAAATACTTGTCTTTCAAAGAGGATGGCATTTATTCCCAACGTGGAACCGATTACAGTAGTTTACTTGAACGACATGAAATTCAGTCGTTATCTAAAAGGAGAGATGAGGTTAGCGGAAGGTTTATAATCAATTTAGTAGGGGGTAAGATCGACTCTTCAATGCTGCTATCAAACTTAAATTTCAACGTACCTGCTTATAGTACACGATCCTTAAACACTTTTGTAGTTCCAAAGTCTCGAGTAAAGCGCCGCTAACACACATGTGAAAAAACGTTAACCGAATACTGCATTAGTTTAATATTTCAGTTTATGCCTCTATGCTCCATATTTAGTTATAGCATAGTATTTTTTTTTTAATTTCTGGGACATATACCTGTTTTTCTTTTTAATTGGCTGTTTTATTGTTCTTTTTTAGTGTTATAAATGTACTGTACAATGTTTTTGTATGTCCTGTTATTGAAACTCTGTTCTTTTGGACAATAAACTATTATTATTATTATTAATGTAACTTTTATATGTAGCTGTACTGTTACTTAATAGTCGTGTACTGTTTTTTTTTTCTGAATTAGTTCGACGTTCATCCGTGTTTGTTTTGGTAATTTTCGCGTAACCAATATTTCCCGGAATGAAATAAATGTCACGCTTTGATGCGATTTCGAGAAATACACGGTCCAGAAAAACCAAAACCTGCAATCATCGCGCGTCCATTGAATATACTTTAGGTCCTTCTTACCGTATCAAATCGACGATGAATCGAATAAAATTGCCCCATACCATAAACAGAGGCTGCCACGCTATTGTGCGCTTACAGTGCGAACAACTCACGATTTTATGGCGATAAAACGCGCGATTATCTTTTCTCGTATCGAATATATCTATCTTTACCGATCTTTATGGTCGTGTATTACCATGGAAATGCATCTGCGACGATCAGAACGAAGCGATAATATTTTACGTTTCGGCAGGTAAAAAGAAAAGAGAGGATATTCTCGAAGAATGTGATGGTATGTTTTTAGTTTAAGTAAAACGATGCGAAACGCTAATTTGTAAACAGAGCACGTATAGCTTCGGTATAGCTGTAAGTAAAATGAATATTTTACTGCATGATTTGAATAAGTAAAGATGAGCAAGATGCTAATTATACCGGGTGTCCTTATTTGTAGAGATATAAGATCGAACAAGGTTTCGTCGATAATGGTTTGCAGAATCCTAAAAGATATACATTCTAAATCTACCCCTACTAAACCACCCTCTGAGAAACCTCTCCCAAACCATTTTTTTTTTAAATTACACCCCTTATCTTTTTGTCTTTATGATTGAAGTACTAGAAGTTAGGAATACAACAGTACAAACAAAAAATTCATTTAACAAATAGCTACCAATAAAAACATATACATTGTTAGTTTAAATTTGGTTGTACGTAGACTATCGTATTGGTTGTTCGAACAGAAAAGATTTAGATAATTGTTGCTCGCTGAACTTAAGCCCACTACTTCTCTTTGTGGGGGTATTTGGAAGAAGTTCTGTATTCTACTTCGCCTACGAACTTAGACGATTTGAAACTTAAGATTTGGCGTGCATGTAATACTGTTACAATAAATATGATCACAGCAGCAACTTCCACGGAATAAATTGGTCGATTTTGAAGCGTGTGTCGCGTCGAATGATGGTCATTATGAACAATAAGTGATTAATTTTATGAATTATTAATGTATTAAATGTTTGTAACATTTTTTTTGTTATATATTATTGAACGGATACTCTAAAACTGTGGCACTGGAACACTGAAACAGTTCACTAAAACCCTTACCACAACACTTAACTGAACTAACTCAAGTTAGTTCAGTCTTGCTGCTGATGATGATAGCTTGGCTATCGAAACGTGCGTCCAGTACGAATTAAGTGTTGTGGTAAGGGTTTTAGTGAACTGTTTCATATATTATTGAAATAATCATTTTGTATTAAATATTTCCTGAATGCAATTTTCGTTTATACCGTTGTATTCCAAACTCTTCGTTTCTTAGTGTAATGTGGATAAATTATAACGATGTTGTAGTACGTATATGTTTATTCTTTTAACTTCAAGTAAGAATGAATAACTGTTACAAGACAAGCTAATACATGGCTGATACTAATACTAATACCACAGTATAGTTCTTTTTGCTACCAACCTCTGACAATCACATTGTTACCAACATACATTACACTTTATAATAATAATAACTGCTATTTATTTCATAGATGTAAAAAACATTAAATACGTCAGGGAGCATGGATACATACATTGTTTACATACATTATGTTATTTCTTCTTGAAAAAGGTCTTTTATATCGTATAAACATTTTTTGATTAAATATAATTTCAAGTTATACTTAAACGTCTTTAAGTTTTGAGTTTTATAGTACTGAGGAAGGTGATTGTACATTTTTAAAGTTTGGGTAAACGCACTTTTGTACACTGTCGCGAAACTTGTTTGCGGAATTCGAAGACTTCCTTTTAAACACTCGCGGCTGCTGTATCCGTGATTAGTCTCGTATGATCTTATTAAGTCATTGTAGTACTTTTTAGCAAAACATGCGCATTCATATATATAAACACTAGGCAAGGTAAGTATGTGGAATGTTTTGAAAATTCCTGTGCATGTTTTCTTTTCTTCAGATGGAACATGCTTCTTAAACATGATTTTTGAAGAGTAAAAATGCGTTTGACGTCTACAGAATTCCCCCAAAACACGATTCCGTACGCTAACCTTGAACCAATGTAAGCATGATACGCTGCCAAGGCCGCTTCAATATGGACCTCAGAAGAGATCACCCTAAGAGCGTATATCATTCCAGCAATCTTTTTGGTAAGCACATTGACATGTTCTTTCCAGTTTTGTGTGCTGTCCAATTGTAAGCCTAAAAACTTTACATGCGATACAGATGCAACTTGTGCATTCTCATATTTCAGTGTTATGTTTTCAGATTCTCTAAGCCCAAATTTCAATATATTTGTTTTTTCTATATTTAATTTGAGGTTATTAGCACTAAACCAATCTTCCATTGAGCGTAATACGTTAATTACCTCTTCCTCAATGTTTGTGTTCTTCATTATGACTATCGAGGTGTCATCTTCAAACATATTGACACTGTGCTGCGTTACGTTTGGTAAGTCATTCGTGTATAAGAGAAAAAGGAATGGAACCTTGTGGTATTCCTCTCTCTGATTTTAACCACGTTGACTGAATAAACTCATCATTGTCGGCTGCCCTTACAGCTTGCAACCGATCTGTTAGATATGATTTCAAGAGGTCATGTATCTTACCTCTGAATCCCATAAGCCACAGTTTCGTCAGTAGAACTGAATGGTCAACACCCACTGCGTGCTCTTTTCGAGAAAGTGCTTCATTTACTTTGCATAGTTCCATATATATTGCTCGCATGGTTGAACGTCCCTCCATATACGCATTTTGCCGCTATGTAAGTATATTACTATCCGCAGCAAATTGTACTAGTCTTTTCAGAATTACTTTCTCAACTACCTTTGCTATAATAGACATTAAAGCAATTGGTCTGTAATTCTCTATATCGTTTTTGTCTCTGGCTTTATAAATTGGTTTAATAATAGTAGTTTTTAGGAGTTCCGGAAATTTACCAGTTGTAAAACACCGATTGATGATATACGACAATGGTTGACATAATACATCGGCGCAGTATTTAACTAGTTTTGCGGGCAAACCATCAGCACCTACAGCCATAGTGTTTTTGAGTGAGCATACTGCATTAAAAATTTCAACCGGTTCAGTATCATGAAACATGGATGTATTGTTTATCCTAACATTTTTATAGGAGAGTATGGTTTAGTAGGGGTGGTTTTAAAAAGTATATCTTTCAGGACTCTGCAAACCATTTTCGAAGACACCTTGCTAGATCTTATATCTCTACAAATAAGGAAGATATCGCTTGAAACATTGGATCTAGGACACCCAGTATGCAATAACACGGAAGTCACACAAGTGCAAGGTAATTTTTAATACACTCAGAAAAATAGTTTGTTTACCAAAATATACTTATTTTCGACATATCTCTGCCATCAAATACAATCAAATAACTTACATAATTTAAATTAACAAAATGCTGTTATCAAACGCTTTTCAGTTAATCCTATTAAAGTAATATGTCTATAGAAAGATATTAAATAGTGAACACAACATTTGTAAGTACATAGATTAAACTATAAACTAGAAAATCTGTTAAAAAAAAGGCTAACTTCACTTATACCTCTCTTACCGTAGTAGATAAATCAGATTGTTCCATGTTTTCCTCTACCAAACTCTCTTTATTTTATTATTGTATCTATTTGTAAAATAGCCTCTTTTTTTGATCATTAAAGTAAACTAAAAATTATATTTTCCGTGATAATTTTAACTAGAACTAGTATTACCTATTACACATTTTGATTACATTTAGAAAAAAAGTTGACATTCCTTACAATATCCTTTCAACGGTGAAGTATTTAATTTGATGGATAATTGTCATTTATTATTTTTTTATCTCCTTTTAAAGTAATCTCTATTGTGTGCTGTAGATATAAGATGAGTATCCGATCATAAATATAATGCAGTTTTTTCTACTTTATATGAAACCATCTTTTAATTAATTTTTGAGTAAATTCTTTACGGTGAATTTTGGAATTATATGTATGTTTGTTTTTTGTTTGAAATTCCAGTGTAATTTTAGAGCATGAATTGTCCGATAAGGAATTTTGGATTACCAACCAGCTGTATAGATTGATATTAAAGAAAATTTGCCGTTCGAGAAATTGCTTTATGTAAAACCTGTTGACGACGTTAATAGATCAAGTGACTTATGACTTGAATAGAGATAGTAGGCCGGTGTTTCTTACGTTAAGATCCTACTTTTTCCTATTGAAAAATATGACTGAAATAAATCGCGAAGTAAGCAATTATAATTGTTGTACGAAGAACTTCTCTTAATGGTATCAAAAGCTATTGGTCAGCATATTTACGGTATCGCTCGGCTTCTAATTATATAGGAAGAACTCGTAAATTTACTTAATTTATTAGGGGATTGACCCGATTCATTCGTAGAATGCAGTAAATAATAGTTTTCTTTAAAATAGACGTGCATGTTCTACATAAGTACGGTTATGGAATCTAGAAAATGAGCATTTTAAATTACTTGCATTTGCACAAAAGCGGTTCAGTGGATTAGTATGAAAAGAAATGCAATTATGCGATAAGCGAATAACCTTATTTCATTTACAAAAGATTAGCATACACACTACTTACAACAAAGTTTGAAAACAAACATGAATTTCTTAATTGTATGGTGATTAATTCCTACTTTCAATCAAATTAATAAATACATATTCTATTTGCAATCCCCGCCTCATCCTAGAGCTCTAATATCTTTGTTGACAGGGAAATTCTTTCTGTCCAGAGTTTTTATCATTATTTAACTGTCAGATTAGTTAATGTTAATCATGCAGGGAAAAGGTGGAGGACGATTCTGTGGCTCCATTTCAATCTATGCAAGACAAGAGTTGGAGGAATTCCCCGATCTCTCAAGAGTACCCCTAGACAGCTCCCGAAGCTGTTCATGTAAGGAAGTAATCTGGAGGTCCACAAGGTCCTCCTAACAAACTAAGGAGCATTGGTAATAAGTAGAGTTTGTTAAAAAGGTGGTACCGGCAGTGGCGCACCGCGTAAAAGTAGGTACGTAATATATAATATTAGTGAAAAATAATATTGTTACCTTTTCCTGTCGTCTTGATGTCCACTGTGCCAATTGGCAACCGCCCTGGTAAGCTGCCTAGAATTGCAACATCAGCAACGCTTCCATTGTCGATTCATTCGGCCGTCGACGGTGTTGTGAATACGTTGTCGTATACTTCGAAAATGATCGTTCGATATCCAGTGAAGTAAGATTTGCAAATGTCAGATATTCCTTTTCCTCATCTGGGCACTCTTGATTTTGAGTTATAGACCGAACCTTTTGTAAATCGGGATTTTTCGTTAAAATTGAACCAAATTTTTGGGCAACATCGACTCCTAAGGTGTTCGTCAAGTTCTCTAGAGCGGTTTGTAAATTGTTTATGCAATTTAATGCGTCTCGTGCAGATAAGTGACTGTTTTCTAATTGCTCAATAGCTTGTGCAACTTCAGAATAGTTCATGGAAATTTCATCTATTTGTTGTTGAACGTCGGAATTGGAAAAAAGTTGCTGACTATCTCGAACTGCTGCAGAATCATTTGAATCAAGTTTCAAGATGACATTTTTCACTTGTGAAAAATATTTCTGATAGTAAGATACTGCCTGGAGCCATGTTCCCCATCGCGTTATTACAGGCTGAGGTGGCGGTGGTAATTTCGGACATAATTGTTTGAATACACGGATGTGTTTGGGAGATTTGATGAACACTTTTTTGGTAGATGCTATAAACTTATCCACCATCGAATACTTCTTTCGAATGATTTCTGCTACGAGGTGACATGCGTGTATGAGGCATGTTATATGAAGAATAGTCGGAAAGCATATTTTCAACATTCTACCAACTCTCAGCATTGTTGCGGCTCCGTCAGTAACGAACGTTGTGACTTGGGTTCCTGTGGTACAAAATTCTCTCAACGAATCTTTTATTATCTTGACAACGGTTTCTGCATTAGTTTTCTGAATCCTTTTATTGGATAACAACAATGAAGCTGGTGGACCATCATGTTTTAAAGGACTCGCTATACAACATGAATGACGCTGTGTTTCTGAGCATTAGTTGTTTCATCCACACATAGGCAGATTTTCTTATTTCTCAACTCGTCTTTTATACATTCCTTTACTGTACCTTGCACATGTGGTAGATACATTCTAGTAGGAAATGGGCAATATCACTGGTATGTCGGGCGCCATCAGGGATCGCTGCAGTACCCCTGACCAAATAGGACACCTTGATGACATGACCTTCGTTTAAGTAAGATTACACTAGCGAAACGTGCTTCTCACCAACAAATACCGTCCCAACTGTTTCTCTGCGCTTGAAAGACTATCAACAAATTCTGGTAGACAGAGCAACTGCGGAGTCGCCCACAGGCCGGCTTGAAATCTCCGTTCCATCGAAAATTCTTTGAAGTGAAGTAGGTTATATATAATAACTATCATTGATCAGGCAGTGTAGTACTGTTCAACTAATGGCTTCAATTATTCAATACAATTCTTCAATAGTCACACAAGTCCAAAAAAAGCAACGATAATCATTCCTAATTCATATATGCTTAATTATTTCCATTGTAATTCGAATAAATTCATTAATTACTTGTTTCGTAATTAACGTAAGCTCGAACCAGACTTAATGCAAACATTAAGACGAATGCTTTATAGTGATTTGCACAATTTAAAAACGCATCTTTAAATATGTTCTTTTAAGGTATCACGGGTGGTCTAGACATTCCCGCGCGTACCACATTTGCATTTTTACGGCCCGAATGTATTCTCCCAAGGATTTGTCGCGATTTATATTTTAAATGGTTCTTTAATTGTATCGTAGAATATCCCCTATAAGATTTATCCGTTCGATGCGAAACATCGACGAAAAAAGGCGACTTATACACCATAAAGTCTCGCTAAAATTCAAATGCGAACTTGATCTTGCACCGTGGATGCTGGCCGTCGCTTTATGCATTCAGCAAATCTTGAAAAGTCGTAATTCCTTAAGTCAATTACATTCGAACGGTATCTGATGAAGGAGGTGAGTAGCCACTGTAAATGCAATACTGGATAAATCTAAATGCTGTTGTTCCCTAATGTAGTACATATACAAGCCATCAAGTAGCAACTATTCTTTAATAAAATAACTAACTTACTCGATCCTCAAACAAAATTAATGAAACTGGCTACAGTGCGAATACGGTTCAACATCTCCATATTTTGAATATCATATTTTTCTTGCGAATTTTTTACTAATATTGATATTGATTTACATCGGAGAAATAACAATTGAAAGTTCCCTTTCACAGAATGTCGAAAGGTTTAGTAAAGTTTTTAGGGGAAAAGATATGAGCGTGTGTTTCAGTTCGCGAAATACACTCAGAAACCTTATTGTTTTCCAAGAAGGAAGGAAAATTACATATGTAAAACGCATCCATACTTAGTACTATTTAAAGAAGTTGAGTTTGTTTCCATTTTAAAACTTTCTAATGGATCTGTGAATTTTATTCTTTCTACAACCTCTGGTACTAGTTATTCTATAAGATTTTTATTCTTCAAGGTAAATCTTGTCTTTAGATTATAATCTAAAGGTACTTCTTTTCTCTCAATCTACGAGGGATGATCGTAAAATAAGGTTCCCAAAGCCCTACAGCAGCAATAAGACGTGTTAGGCAAAATCCGACAACATTGGCGTATGCAGCAGCTCTCCCCCTCTATATACGTACCACTTTCGTCTCGCTACACCGCTCAGTGTTGGCTAAGCAGCTGTCTGAGGTGGAACTCCTGATCGCAGCTGCCGTCAGGTGCGAAATTCGCGCTGTGATACGTTTTTTAAACGCCAAAGGGGTTTCACCTATAGATATTCATCGTCAATTAACCGAAGTTTATGGAGAGAAGTGTATAACTGTTCAAAACGCCCGCAAATGGTGTAGGGAATTCACTGAAAGTCGGACGGAAATTCACGATGAAGAGCGAAGCGGAAGACCATCAGTTTCAGAGGAAATCGTTGAAAAGGTCGAGAGCATACTGCTTGAAGATCGGAGGGTCACCATTCGTCAACTCGCTCTTCGGATTCCTGAGATTTCCAACACCACAACTGAAAAGATTCTTGAAAGAACTGGCGGCAGAATTTTACGACATGGGGATACAGAAGTTGGAGCACCGTCTGCAAAAATGCTTGGATAGAAATGGCGATTATGTCGAAAAATAGCTTAAGTTTTTACCTTTAAAACGATGTGTAATGTTAAGGAAATAAAGAATGCTGTCTATTTTTTAAAAATATGGGAACCCTATTTTACGATCATCCCTCGTACATTGCCATTAATTATTATCCATTTCTCTTGGACTTAAGCAATTATTACGTGCATTCCAGTACTATTCATCCTTACTAGAATATACAGTAAGAGCGAGCATACTATGCTGTCATTTTGCTTGTCAAAATTACGTGAAGGCAAATTCAGCACCTTGTTCACAAGAATGACGATTACGCAATGTGATTATTGCATGCTCGCTAGTACGGTATATTATTAATCTACAACCCCTTCTTACTAATCAAACCAACCGCATTTGAAAATAATCATTCAATAAAAAATAGCAAATAGCTCTATTGAAATCTAATTTATTCAGAAATAGTTTTTTGTAGCATAACTCCTTCATTCACTTGCCTCTTCAATTTTGATCATTTTTTATGAAATTAAATATAATGTAGTTGTATAAAAAGTTTGTAGCAGCGCAATCGGGTTTTAGAATAAAATAGAAGCGACCTTAAGAAACTTAAGGATAATAAAAGATTCTCTTGGAGAAAAATAACGAAATAACAATTCTGTTGTAAACAAAATAAGGAAAGTAGTTTTATAGCAGAATTATGCTTTAAAATAATATAAAAACTACTTTTAAATAATGTTATGTTATTATGTTAATACTCAATACGATAAAATGTCATTTACGTGTGTACTGTATTGAATGTCATTTGCTTGTCAAAATTAGGTGAACGCAAATTCAATTCTGCACCTTAATTGTTAGATACATCGCATCGGCTACTAACGTAGCAAGCCTCGACTTCGCTCCCGCATTTCCGAAAAATGCCGATTACGCTAGGTGAGCATAGCACGCTCGCTCGTACGGTATATGTACCATCGCTTTCATAAAAATTTGGGACAAGGGAGACTATTATGATATTGCCCATTCAATCGTAAATGAACAAGTCATTGTCACAAGATTGAAAAAACGTCAAAATGATCTCATAAGAGTTATTCCAGATTTTTATGAAAGTGATGGTACCATTGTTGTCATAAAAATCTGGGACAACTCGTATGAGCCCATTTTAACGTTTTTTCAAACTTGTGAAAATTACTTATCGATTTACGATTGACACTGACAGACAATTTGACATACTTCTTCATAGTTTACAAAAGGCATGTTTAAAATGGATAATGTCATAATAGTATATAGCTTGTTCCAGTTTTCTATGAAAGCAATAGTACAGGAATAAAATCACGAGCAGAGCGAGAACTTACGGTTTAGGAAATGAAAATTTCGGTCATTGCCCATAATCTCATTTTCACATTCCAGTTAAGATTTTTTTCTCCTCCAATGATGTTGTCCGTGCTGTTGTGGTGAAATATTACGAGTTAATTGACACAGACGAAACAGAATTTATTTTCGTGTATCTTGATTTATGTGGCCAGACGTTGTAGGGAGTCTTTCTTTTCCGTTTTTAGTGTTGATTTATATAAATCGATAGGTTGGACTGACGCACGCTGACAACGTAGAGATAAATAAATGCAAATCAAAAAATCGGGGCAAAGATGCACTACAACGGCAGAAGGTTATTCGTATATCATCTTTATCATTTGGTAGTTTTTATTACAATCTTTTACAATCGACATAGAACGGGGAACAGTTACAATTATGGTTTTAAATTACTATTAGAAACGATGGGGTACAAACAGTTTATTTAATTTAAAGGATAAGAATTTCTGATTGTTCTGATCTGTCAAAATATCATAAAAGTGTAGTGTTCATAAGAAGTAATAAATAAACTAAAATTGACTTCCAGGGCGCCATAAATTCTCGGCCTGATATACAAAAAATAAACTTGGTAAAATATAACAATTTTTATTTTTCAATATAATCTCCTCTAACTTCAATACATTTATTACAACAATCGATTAATAATTCTATACCCTTGTAAAAATAATCTAAAGTTTTTTCCTTAAATTGTTGTATTACAACTGCTTGCAATTCGCTATTGTCCTTAAAACGACGTCCCTAAGATCTTTCTTTAAATTTGAAAATAAATAATAACACCGGGGAACAGCAATTTCGTTGTCTTAAATCTATGACTTGTTTTCAACTAACTTTTGGCCTCTAGATCCAAAAATAACCGCAGTTTTTGTCAATCACGTCAACTTTTTAAACTACAGGATACCCTCAAGAGTCATACAAATTGTGCATATAAAGAAAAATAAAGTAAAAACTTACCAAATATACTGTTTATAAAGAATAATTTTATTCATACAAAGGTTATAATAGTTACTGCATCGAACGGTAATTACACATTAAGGCAAAAATTTTCGCTTACAGCTTTTTCTGGAATGTTTAATCTGTGGACATTCTCGCGTGATGCTCCAACAATAGTCAGCCATCATATGTACATCCCATCTACCTTGATACCGTGCCTCCATGACCTTCAAATCCTGGTGAAATCGCTCACCCTGCTCATCACTGACTGCACCAAGATTTTCCGGGAAGTTAGCAAGATGGTTATGTAAAAAATGCAATTTGGTGCTCATGTTGCAACCTAGCAGTTTGAAGCTCTCCAAGAGTTGCTGGACAATTTTGACGTAATTCTGTGCTCGTGTATTTCCAAGATAGTTTTTAACAATGTTTTTGAATGCCAAGCATTCTTTTCAATTTCTGACATTATTCTGATGAAATGTTCATTTTTAACAAGCTGCCAAATCTGTGGACCATCAAAAACACCGGCCTTTATCTTTTCAAATGACAGGCTAGGAAATGCCGAAATGAGATACTTGAAACAGTCTCCTTCAATTGCCAAAGCTTTAACGAATTGCTTCGTGAGACCCACTAGGTTTCAGCTCATATCGTGGCAGCCAATTCGACTGCACCCAATGCTTTTCACGAGCTCTGCTGTCCCACATACACAAAAAGCAGGGATACTTGGTATATCCGCGTTGGTGGCCAAGAAGGAAGCTAACCATTTTAAGGTCAACACAAATGATCCATTGGTGCATGTGGTATTGTAACAAATCAATCACTCTCTTTATGTCTTCATATTCTTCACTCAGACGAACTGAATGGCCTATCAGGACTGAACCAAATAAATTTCCATTGTGGAGGAGAACACACTTCAAGCTCCGCTTTGAGCTATCGATAAACAGTCACCATTCAGTTGCGTTATAGGCTGAAATTCACAACTCTTCCATTAAACCATGTACGTTATGGCAATACACAAATCCATCATCACTTCGGAAGTATTGTAGAAACGCACTTTCTCTTGATCGAAAATAGGATACCTTAGCTCTCTCTTCAAGCAAGTTTTTCTCGTGCAGTCTTGATGTTAAGAGCTCTGAAGCTTTTTTGGATAGTCCCAAATCTCGTACCAAATCACTCAACTCATGCTGGTCAAATCCATTACGAACGGAATCATCTTTAATTTCAAAATCTTCATCGTTGGGCTCACTTTGATCTTCACCAGACTCGTATTCCCGTATTTCCAAAGAGGGTAATTCATTGAAAACCGGCACTGGGATTTCGGCTGAATGAGGCACCGGGCGTATAGCTGATGGTAAACTAGGATACTCTATTTTACATTTGTTTTTCTTGTTATATCCTGACGTTTTCACTATACAAAAGTAACAATCACTTGAATGATCTCTGGGTTCTCGCCAAATCATAGGTATACCAAATGGAAGTTTATCACGTGTTCCCTTGGTCCACATCCGTAAACCCTCAACACACTGTTTACACACTTTGTGAGGGGCCCATTTATCTTGATCATCAATTTTCACTTTAAAATAGGCAAAATAGACTTGCCTGACAAATGTATGTTTGTCCTTTGACTGGAAATGCTAAAACTGCCACATATGTAACAAAACGAATCGGGGCTGTTTAAGCACTTACGACGTGAACTAGCAGAGGCAGACATAAGGAAAAGTTTCAGTTCATATATAAATAAACACTAAACACTGCTAACCTTGTACATAAATAAGAACTCAGACATCACGTCGGAATGGGCTCCACCGTTTCAGAGCGACACACAACGTCTCACTACAATATCTCAGGCGTAACTGAACAAGTCCAGACAAGTATAAACCTCTCGCTGTTCTCCTATGCGTCATTCACCCGGCGCCCATCGGAGAAGGTTTGTGTCAGCCAATAGGAGAGCAATTGCGCTTCCTATGATCCATGCTCGATTTCGCGAAGAGTGGTCACATTCTCATAAGGTGTAGAGATAAAACTTGACGTGGTAGTAGAAAACTAACTACAGTTTTGAAACCAGCATGCCTAATTAACTATAAAACAGTTCAAAAACCAAACTCAACAGAAATTGTGTTACAAATTGTTCCCCAGTCTAATCACTTGGAGTAATGTCTCCAGACTATACAGTGGATGTTCCAATTCTTGAAAGCCACATTCGCGGATGGCAGCTTGTGAAATGGCGGAAGTACGGACGGGTGCATTGTCATGCAATAATCGAACACCTTTTGTCAATTTTCCTCGACGTTTTGCACGAATATTGTTCCTCAATTTATGCAGCAAAGACGCATAATATGTGCTGTTGAGAGCTATTACCATTTCTTCACTAATTGAAATGTTTTGAGGCGTTATCAGTCCAATTGGCCAAACCGGAGCGCTCGTCATCTTTAAGGGATTCTTGCCCCAAAACGAAAACATTTTGCCCACTTCTTTACAGTGGAATATGAAGGAGATAAATTACGATAAACGCCGTCTAAACGTTGTTTAATGTGATTAGGCGTATGCCCTTCTTTTGCTAAAAATTTAATAACTGCGCGGTACTCAATTTTCGACACTTGAAACATTTTCATGCACTAGTCACGTTGTGTGGCTGGCTACTAAAAACTACTATTCTGTGAGCCGTAATATGTATAGTTAGGCCACGCACATGTGCTACTATGACGCAGCGGAGATTGAACACGTTCGAACCTGTATAAGCCTGACAGGCCGAGAATTTGTGGCGCATGGCTCGTAAACTAAAATTGATTTCCACGATCAGTTACTTCAGTACATTATATTTATGATTTCCAAACAAGTGTAATCATTCTGGTAAAGATGGTTTGCACATTATAAGTTAAGTTTTCTGAAATTACTTCAATGTACATCAATCTCCACACGATTTTTAGTTTTGATTTTGGGTTTCTTTCCATTTAAAATTTTTCAAATTGTTCTGTGAATTTCATAATTTTCCCAACCTTTGCTAAATACTACTTATTTTATAGGGATTTGCATTAATCTTTAACGCACGTTTAAGGTTAATCTTGTTTTTTAAAACCCTTTGAGACAATAGATCGATGTAACGTGTCAAGATAAAAAGAATATATTTACTAATTACGTAAGTAACTTGAATTCGAAAACATAAAAATCCAATTACATGCACTTGATACATTTTATAGAAACTTCTCTCCAGATTTTCTTTGTAATTTCATTTTAGTTTAATTCGTTTTAAAAGGCCACAATTCACTATTGTAAACAGATGTTGGAGTTCGGATAAAAGAACCGCGCTTTTTCTAAAAAGCCTCTCGTTTGTTGGAAAGTGCAGGTAGATAGGTAAATATTACTTTGATATAACTCCAATATCAAAGATACGGTATAGATCAAAGCATGATGTTTTATCATTAAGTTGCTTGAATCGACAATATTTACCATACGTACCCTACATATTCTAATAATGTTTATACAGTTTATTGGGCGTCACATTGATCTATATATTGGATAGTAAATTACACAATAAATAATACGGTACGGTGTATTTGCAATGCATTTTCTGTTCACATCATAACTGTTACCAGCAAACGTACGTGACGTTGTTATAATATAAATTTGATTAGATAATGTTATCCTTTACCTACAGTAATATATAATATAATAAATAATTTGCTAAGCCTCCTTTATAAAACTTTTGTTATTATTTTTGTTTCTTTTATGAAATTTATTTTTCATATTTTTTTAACTGTTTTTGAAAGTATCCCATCTTGTGTCTATAATACTATAAACTGTTTTGAATCGTTTCTTCATAAATTTTGGTGTAAAGGAATTTTATAATCATCGTGTAAATTTTGGTTAACCAGATGCATATCTATTTCCGTGAAAACAATATTTACTGGTAATCATAACCACGCACATAATTCGTATCCTGTGGAATTTTGAGAAAGATTTCAAATAAAACTTATTCGGAGATAAGCCGTACATTAGAGCACTGCACGGGCTAGGAAAAGCCCGGCCTACCCGGCCCGCGGGCCTCGTCTCTTTTCATTGCGGGCCGGGCTGGGCTAGGTTTAAAATTGTACGGACCTGACGGACCGCGAATGTTTTATTAAATATATCGAATGGATATAACGTATGCAGTAAATGCTGTTTAGTTTGTACGCTATCGTTTTGTATTAACAATTTTAATGTGTGCAATATTATGTTATATTTTCTTTTGGTTTCATACAATATAGTATACAAAAACAAACAAAATAATTCATTCTACTCATTATAATGTAGTAATCAAAAAATGTTTAGAAATAGATGGTGCAGATATAATTACTTAAACTGGATAAAATAATTTAGACAGACCAAACGGGCCTAAATTTCCTAACGGGCCGGCCTTGTGCCGAGGTAATGAACGCAACGGGCGGGCCGGGTGGGTACACTCCATACTGGAACGGGCCGGGCCGGGAAAAATAGGCCCGTGCAGTGCTCTACCGTACATAACATAAAATTATATTCAAGCAAATAGGAAAAATCACAATTTACTAGTACGTGCTTTTATGTCGAAGGTCGGACAAACGATTGCACAAGTAGTATTGAATGCTACGAGTATCTCATCTAACGCATATGCATGTCAAAATTGAACGACTGCAGCATTCCGATGCCGTGTGATTCATAACCGATAGTGAAAGACGTCGGTCCGCCGTCTATTAATGAAAAAGCGAGGGCAGTCTGAAAAGTTTCCAGCCTAACACAGAAGCAAGTATTTTTTTGGTCAAACTCAGTTTGATTCTCAACATAGTCTCCTTGTAAGTTTATACACTTTTTCCAGCGATGCTACCATCTCTTCAATCCATCCAAATAGTAGTTGGCATCTTTTTTTGCAAGATAGGCGTTTGCGAATGTGATGATTCCATCATTCGATGAGATTTGTTCTCTGAGCGAAATTTTGAGCCTAGGAAGTAGAAACAATTTGCCGGGGGCTAAATTCGGTGAAGGGTGGTCTATCAATTTCAACCTCAATTCATGAATTTTTATCACGTCAACCACTCAGACGTGAAACGTTATCTTGATAGAACAAAACCTTCTTTTCTTAATTTTTCTGCAATTTCTGCCTTCAGGTTATCAAGCAATGATGCATAGTATGGCTCTGTTATTGATTTTTTTTCTTTTCCAAGATGGTTGAATAACACAACTCCATGACTATCACAAAAAATAGTTACCCTTTCTTGGCCGATGGCACAGTCTTCGGTTCTTTACCCTTCGATTGTGCCTTGTAGCTTGGCTTCAAGGGTGTACTGGTATATCCAAATTTCATCTATTGTTATTAATCGACGCCAAAACTTAGACTTATTTCCCTTAATCTCCTTTAACAGAGCTTTGGAGATATTCATTCGAATGCGTTTTTGGTCCTGAGTGAGCAAGTGCGGTATCCATCACCCGGTTAGCATTTTCATGCCCAAATCTTCAATCAGTATATAACAAACACGTTCTTTCGAGATACCCACAGCCTCTGCTATCTCTTTAACCTTAATTCGACAATCGTCTAGCACCATTTGGTGAATTTTTCCGTTGTTATTAGTAGTGGTTGCAGTTTTTGGCCATCCCGAACGTTCATCGTCAACCAATCTGGTACGATCACGTTCAAATTCAGCTGCCCAAAATTTCACTGTTGCAAACGATGGTGCAGTCCTCGTAAATGGCGACCATGTCGGCTTTCATTTGCGTAGGCGTATTGCCTTACAAATGCAAGAATTTAATGACGGCTCGATATTCGATTTTTTCCATTTTTACAGAAGGGCCTAACATCGACTGACACAAACGACTGTTAAACAACAATTAAGCTTCCAACATGGCTGACATTTTCAAAAGTGTGTTTCAACGTATGCGCAATTATATGAAACTTTTCAGACTGTGCTCGTAAACGTTATACAGTGTGTTCGTTTAAAACCTTCCCAGGCGGCCTACATCCGAAACTAACAAAATTATTAAAAAATGCAAACACAGGTCAATTTTTGTTTCGCGGGGGAGCCATTCTGATGAATATACCATGATACTAAACTTACCCCCTTAAGCCCCTCCCCGCCCCCAACATAAAAATCTTAAATGGGATGGTAGCATTTGTGACATCGTTAGAAAGATATTTTCATTACGAATCCAGTAGTATATCTTACTTTGACATTTGTTCAAGTTCTGGGGATTATAATAAAAAAATATCATGCTAAGCAAAAATTGTGAAATATAAACTTTTATTCAAAAAAGAAAATTCAAATAAGTTAATTAAATCTTCAAATTATGCACCATTTTGTTGAGGACAATAACATAGCCTATTTTCAAATTCCCTTCTGACCCTTTCAAACGTTTCTGGTGATATACGCCTGCATTCTTCAGTAATTCTAAATCTAAGTTCGTCAATATTCTGCGGTTGTGTTTAGTACACAACTGTTTTCAGGTGACCCCATAAGAAAAAAAAAGTGGGGTTAAATCTGGAGAGCGGGCAGGCCATTCAATTGATCCTCGCCGTCCTATTCAATGATTTTTAAAATTATTATCCAACCAATTCCTAACCGACGCGCCATCTTCTTGGAAGAAAATCTCATTTTCATTAATTAATAAATTCCACATTTGATCTTGCTGGTTTTCCAAACTTTGTATTATCAAGGGATTAATTGTGTTTTAATAATAGTTCGAGGTATAGTTCGCCGGTAAGATTTTGATCAATGAAAACAGGACCGATTACCTCATTTCCAAGTATACCAGCCCAAACGTTAATTTTTTCAGGTTTTTGCATGTGAATTTCTTTGAATAAATGAGGATTTTCATTGTCCCAGTGTCAGTTATACAATTAAGGCGGTTTACAAAACCACTTAGATAAAATGTTGATTCATCACTGAAACAAATATCAAATAATCTTATCTCATTATTATTAATTTTCCCTGTCATCGTTTCACAAAACTCCATTCTCCTATCAAAATCATCCTCATTGAGCTGCTGAACACTATGCATCTTATAAACATTTCATTTGTGTAATTTCAGAATTTTGTGCGTTTCGGAATCTATTTTCCTAATAGTTGCACGAGGATTTATGCCGAAATGACCTAAAACTTCTATTTGTTTACCTTCATCAACCACTTTATTCCCGATGTGTTTCTTGTTAAGTACAGAACCAGTTTCTAGAAATTTTTTAACGAGGTCTAATATGTATCTGTGGCTAACGTTTTCATCAGGATGTTTTTGATTAAATTCAGCAGCCGTTCGCCTTGCACAATTATCATTTTTGCCATACAAAGAAACTTCCGTTCGCATTTCAAGGGTGTAAACTATATCGTCAAAAAGAATAAATGTCGCAATGAGTGTTGTTCTGTTATTTTGTGATTGACAACTAACTCACAATAAACATTAAAATAGATGAAAATAATTAAGTGCCTGCTCGATATTTCTTTGCGAAAAATAAAACCACCTCTTTTTAAAAACAGTATGTATAACAATAAGGTAAAATAAACTATTCTATTGTTATAGAGCAACACACACTAAATCACTTTCAATACAAAATTACACTTGTTCCAACACACACTGCTTTCTTCAGACTATGAAGTACACTAAATTAATTTAGGATACAAACTGGCTTAAAACTAGGCTTAAATACAAGCAACTTACTGTATTACTTAACTTGTAATTGAAATACTAATGCTTATTCTAATTAACCTTATGGGTACAACTTTAACATAGGGGAACAATTCTAATCCACTTGGTCTAATAAGTTTATAATTTTACAATTCTTACTTAGCATGATATTTTTTCTGTTGTAGTCCCCAGAATACAACCATTTCATTTAAGATTTTTTTGGGGCGGGGGAGCTTAAGGGGGTAAGTTTAGTATCACGATATATTAATCAAAATGGTTCCCCCTCGAAACAAAAATGGATTGCATAATTTTATTAGTTTCGGATGTAGGCCGCCTGTGAAGTTTTCAAATGAACACACTGTATGTAGATACCTACATATATCTAGGAAAGTATCTTATTTTTATTTTAAAATACTGATCTCGCCCTATCTTTGGAAGCTACAACACGACACATTGCAAAGTTTAAAATACTTCCTGCTTAGGAAATTGTAAAAGGCGAAACTTTGCCAGCGACCTTAATGGAAAAACTCCACATCCAACTCCATCGCTGATATTTCTTCGTGTTTGTTTGATACCAGTAGTTTGCGAGATTGGTGTTGTCAGCGTTTAATCGCTCATATTTGTTACTGTCAATGCTGGAGCTCTTCTAGTAAGTATAATCCCGGTCTCCTCGGTTCGAACTTTAATTCAAAAGCGTGAACCCTCATAGGATACTTGATCGTAATTCCATATCTCTTTGTACAATAGGGCGTGTTCGTATGACATTATAGATTCGCACCGTAAATTGATAGGGGTCATAAATTAAAGGAACACATGAGATCCTGTAATGAATGATGCAGTTGGTTCAGCTGACGGGTTCAATTACTTTATTTCGTATAAAAATATATACAGCAGATGTCTGGTGTAAGTAAACTACATTAAAGTTGAATAGGTTGCATATATTTTCATGCCAGTAATTTCAAGTTTTATGAGATCTTAAATTGAAAATCTATAGTGCAGCGGTTTATCGTAAAGGACACTTTTCACACAGTTTTCGAACGTTTTACTTACAGTTCGTAAAATGTAAAGTTGAAATTTTCTGTGTGAAGAGATTTTATTACTGTGAAATCGTGATTTCTAAAACGAATTAAAAATAAACTTGATATGAAATTGTGTTATACCGAAGATTTATCGCCTATGATAGTTTATAGAATCTGTTCAAATTAATCAAACTTTATTTTCTCTCGAAAAGTACTGTGAACGTATTCCTTTCTACAATTGTTAATCTCCTTTTGTAAATAGGTTAGGAAAGATTTATATTGTATTTCAATGACTGTGTTAACAACTTTCTTTAGATAAACAATTTTAAAATTAATATTGGCAAGTGAATGGCATCATATACAGTGAAGTTCGGCTATAAGGAGGGACCAAGGGACCATAAAAATTGCTTGTTATATACGACCGCTCGCTACAAAAGATTTTTTCATTTTCGTATACATATTATACGTTAAATTGCGCGCTTTTAAGAATATACAATTAAAAACTAAGTACACATGCCAACTGAAAAGTTTATTCTGTAAAAACAAAAAGATACTAATACATATGTACATGAAAACTAAACTTTGGATCTTACGCAAGATAATCAGTTATTTTTTTCTGTGTGCTTCGGGCACTTAGAATTTTTTTAGTTAAAACTCCTTCCAATTTATCTGCGGCATTCAAAAACTGTTCTTCTTCAGGGAGAACAAACTGCACATACGACGTTATGGTGTTCAAAGCATCCATAGCTTCTTGTGTCGTAGGGATTTCTGTTTCCTCATCCCCGTCTTCTACAGTTGCGATATCTTCTTCGTCAATGCCCTCATCTGGTTGACTAATGATGGATTTGAATATCGTCAAGAACTTCACGAATACTTCAAGGTTTTTATCTATACTGTCGTATTCTCGTAGATCAATATGGTCGAATTCCGAAATGTTGCGTTGTGCCCACTTGGACAGATCATCGACGTCCCATTCGTCATCCTTATGTACCAAGACCCATTGGGCGACAGGAATTATGTCGTCTTCCGTGAAATCAGCATCTACATTAAGGCCAGCATGTCGAAAACAGTTGGGGAAACAAGTTGAGGAAACATTTCTCTAAGCTGTATTTAACATTGTAATCGCATCCAACAACGAAGCTTTAAATTCAGTGTTGTTGTCGTGTGCGTTGACCAATTTAAATAACAGCTGCCTTCGATAATGTGTTTTTAAACACTTAATCACCCCTAAAATTACGTTGAATACAATCAAAATGCTGCTTAAAATCATTATTCCATACCTTGATCCATTGGTTGCAACGTTGCCGTCTTATTGGTAGGAAGAAAAATCACCTCAATCCACTGCAAATTCATGATCGTGGGATGTGCTGGACAATTATCAATCAACAATAACTTTTTCTTTTCTTTCTAGCTAATTCCGCATCCCAGTTTTGTATTAATTTAGTGAAGATATCACCTGTCATCCAGGCCTTTTTGTTCGCTTCATAAATCAGTGGCAAGTTCCCCTTGTTTCTGAAGCACCTTGGTGATTTGGATTTGCCTATTACAAGGACCCTCTCTTTTTCGGAGCCATCCATGTTCGCGCAGATCCAAGCAGTGATCCTATCTTTTGAGAGCTTACCCCCAGAACATTTCTCCCCTTTAAGGTGTAGGGTTCTGTCGGGCGTTATTTTATAAAAAAATTCTGTTTCGTCTCCGTTAAAAATATCTTTATCAGCATATCGCCCTCGCAAACCTGAAATTTCGAAAACAATAACTAATCAGAAGTACGGATATTAGACACCTACTTGGCCAAGTGGTTGCTAACCATTCTTCTGTTATTTGTGGTGATACTACAGCAGACCCTCCGTGAATTTTACCGCTGCGTATGTCGTGCCTCCTTTTGAGGCGGTCAATCCATGATTTCGTGCAAGAAAAGCCTCCAGCATCTTCTGAGGCTTCTTCATTTGCCGATAATTGTGCAAAATGGCTTACTTTTTGCTCCAAAACTGGCCCGGAAATTGGTACATTTTCACTCCTTCTCACTCTTCTTTCGGACTGATGAAGTTTTTTTGTTGTCGGATTTGTACACGTCTGCGCTTCCAACAGTTGTTCTCGTTTTGTCCAAATGCTAGATACTGTCGAAGTACTTAAGCCATACTCACGGCATATTTGGCTATTTGAACATCCACTTTGTAATTTTTGTATTATTTCCACTTTAATCGATAACGTAATAAATAAAAATTGATCTTCGTGTATTTTTCGTTGAATTCGACATTTTTTCCGCCACACACACACTGCACAAATAATGCCGTTTTAATTCCGGGATAATCCCTGGCTCAGACGCGTGTCACGACTTGTGCGGAGGTTATGTGCGATGTGCAAGTGCACGGCGCACGCATCCTCGTCGCTTCGTCGCCGCCTCGTTGTAGCCGACCGAAAAGTTGCCCGGGTCCAAAAATTACTCTTGTTATATGCGAGCCCTCGTTATATCAGACCTCATTATAAGTAAAGCGGGCCAAGAGCGCCACGCGCCAGGTTCGCAATCAGGCTGCCGGGCGCATATATGTATGTAAACATAGGTAATTTAAATATGTAATTATTAGGACGAGGACCAAAACCACTGTCTATTACGTCGTGAAGACGCGCAAATATACACCTGCAGTTTGGGTGTTCGTTGATAAATAGGGCGTTGTTCACAGTGGGCCACTACAAAAAAAAAGTTCATTCATCGACGGCTACGAACTAACAGCGCGCTTATTCATTTACGGATGACGCGCTCTATTCATCAACAAATGACGAGTCTGCAGATGTTACGTTTGCACCACTTCGTGGCATACTAGAAACAAGCGTCGGTGTGCTCGCTTTAGTGATTATGTCTAACGTAACTATTAAAAATAAACGGCCATTACTTACGAAAGTTAATAAATTTCTTAGTGAATTTGTGGATTTACACTACAATGGGAGTACAATTTTCTGTAAAGTTTGTAAAAAGAAACTACTGTGCTGGAGCAAACGTGATTGTGAAAGACATATAAATAGCGCACACCACAGAAATAAAAGAAATGGTGTGTCACAACAACGTCAATTTCAATTAGAATTGCTTTTAACGTTTATGGTATGTGGTCTACCACTTCGTATACTTGATAAAAAAGCATTTCGAAAATTCTGGGGTACATACAATACCGAGTGGATACTACCATCTCGGACAGCGTTACGGAGAGATATTCCACGAATACGTGAGGACATTGAAAATCGAATTAAAGCCGAATTAAAGATAAACAGCTGTGGCTATGTCTTGATGAGACGACAGATTGCAAAAAAAATTCTATTTTGAATATAATAGTGGGCGTATTAGATCCTATTAAACCAAATTTTGCAATTCTATTAGCCAGCAGAAGATTAAAACAGTGTACTAGTAAAGCAATTACGGCCGTAGTTCTCGAAACGTTACAAAAATTTCAAGTGTCAACCAGTCAACTGTTGTTGTTCATGAGCGATGGTGCAGCAACAATGTGTAGTGTAGGCCGTTCCCTTAAAGAAAAGTGTGAAGGACTTTTACATGTTACGTGTAAAGTCCATGCTTTACATCTTGTGGCACAAACTATTCGAGAGTGTTACCCGGAGGTGGATGCATTAATAGCAAACACAAAAAAAGTGTTTCTCAAAAGTCCTAAGAGGACTAGGGCATTCCACAGGTTATGCCCTGGTATTCGAGAACCACCACAGCCCATTCTTACGCGTTGGGGAACATGGTTAAAAGCCGCTTTTTATTATAATGAACATTTTCAAGAAGTCAAATCCGTTATTTTGCAATTCGTCCCTGCCGAAGCTAGAGCTATTAGGATGAGCCAGAAGGGATTTCTCGATATTTCTGTTGAAACACATCTAAAGAATATTAGCAACAATTACAAAGGGTTAGTAGACGCGATAGAAAATTTGCAAAATTCTGGATTGTCGTTGGTAGAATCAGTGCAAGTCGTGGACGAAGTTAGTACATTGTTACACAGTATAAACGATGCAACAAGTGGACGAGTTTTAGCTAAGTTCGATAGTGTTTTAAAAAAGAATCCGGACTACACGAGATTAAGACAAATGTGCGATGGGGCACCTGCAGATTCCTTGACTAAGTCTTAAAGATTATTTTAATTACGCCTGTCTTACTTCGGTAGACGTGGAACGGTCGTTTTCGAAATATAAGAACATTTTTTCGTCTCGGCGAACATCCTTCACCGAGGCAAATGTGGAAACTTATCTGATGGTGCAACTTTTTAAACAAGCCTATCCGCATTATTAAGAAGGATAGGATTTATTTATTATATCTTTATTTACAGTTACATTATTAAGTACAACAGAATAAAAAAAGCGTTCAGTTTCTCAGTTATTTCCTTATTACATCCCATTTACAACGCATACCGTTTTCAATCAAATAAAAAATCATAATGAAAATAAAAACACCTCAGCGTGTACATTATTATTGCGTCAGCTTTTATTTTTTTACTCTTGTGTATTAATTTCGAAATATCACATATCTGCTGTGACTCACATATACGCTATTTACAATAAGCGGCCGTTGCGCCTGATTCCGATTCTGTTGGATGGCGCAATTTGGCCCGCTCTAATTATAACAGAATAGCAATACATGTGTTTATGTGGGATTCCGACGGGGACTTTTTAATTTGCTCGTTACAACCAAGGGCTCGTTATATCCCCAGCTCGTTATATTAATACTTCACTGTATTTGGATATGTGTACGTTTATCTATTAGTTCGCCATTTTAAATGTATTTTAAGAATACACAACTACTTAATTTACTATAACTAACTGGTAATTTAAGATTTAACAAAAACTTATTTTCAATTTAGGTGTAACACTACCAACAAAACGATTGGATATGTAAAATTAAAGCAAAGTGGTAATGAAAGCATCATAAAGTGTCAAATATGTCCAGATCTTTGTAATCAAACACTCAGTTACGTCACTACCAGCCGCTACCGATTTTAATCCAAGTTGAATGGAATTTAGCAGTGGCGGTCCGTGACTTTTTAACGAGGAGGACGCAGTTGTAACAAATATGATAAAATCTTACCTTCAGCTTATAATAATCTTTGAAAAAAATAAGAATTGTTGACAGATTTTGGTTAAGGTAATAGCTTACCTAACTTTTATTTTAATTTTTTTTTCAGAGAAGGTCTATTAAAGTCACTTTTTAAGATTACACAATAATTCTGTCCATTCTTAAGGTTATTATAAACACAGTTACTTGAAAAATCTATACAAAACGCCAACACACCCTCTCGTAGCTAAAATAAGACTGGACTGGGCTGGACGCGGAAATTCCGCGTCCCAAATACATATACAGTGGCTAGGTTGTGATTGGTTGTTTGGCCAGGCTTCGTACCGTTGCCATAGCAACCAGGGCCGCGATTTCATCGCGTCAAATATTTCATGCCAGCCTATTGTACGCTATGTAAGTTAAGGTATAATTCATTACACAATATTGACCACGTGGTAAATAGGAAGCCGCGGGTATTTACGCAATAATTACGTAATATAAATTTGAATAATTTTCTTTATGAATAGAATTGAATTTTTAAACGAAATATCAGGGAGGGCGTGCGGTGTTGCAGACTTATGGACATCCAGCCCCTGGAATTTAGAATAACTTTTATAAGTTTTATTTTCCATATTCCACAAAGTGCTAAGCACTTTGTAACTTCGTTTTCATTACAAAAGACAATTTCGAGGTTATGTTCCCCGTCTGAAACGTTGTAAATAAATATTATGACGCCACGGGTGCTTTCGTACTCATTTAAAAATTGCATTGGTAACAATCAGCTACACATACTTTAAGTGCTATTCCATGGAAGAACATTGTAGCCTTACTTTTACCGTTCATCGAAAATTTATGTTAGCTCTTCAGTAAGTAGCTCGCACGTATTCACACGCTTGATTATCTTGTCTTTTCAGAAAAGGTAAGATAATCCGACACGTCAAGAACATCTTTACGAAGTTCGCTCTGTTCTAAACGACGCTTACCCGGTTTCGTCTTCAATATCTCTTCCTCTACTTCCCGGTGTATACTCGACCAACCGTGAAATCTTGAAAGCGCCCTCTACAACGTCCTAAGTGCGAAGAGCGGCAGCGCGAATAATACCGCGAAAATCCTTTAATTCGAGGATGAATTTTAGCAAGGGAAGAAGGCATTGTTTGTTAAAGAGTCCTTGTCGTTAGGACATCGATTTATCATAGCAAACATTGAATACTTACGTCATTTCCGCTAATTAGACGAAATAATTGGAGACATGCGTTGAAGATATCACTAAAGGGAAGGATTAGAAGGAGAAATACGAATTGCTTTTGTAATAGATCGAACATCGATGTAGCTGCGGATAAAAGAGGAATGAAAGAACGGGAGGCTGTTGCTATCGGGTCTTACAGTTGATTGAGGATGGAACATAGTTGTTGGTAATGCGGTTGGAAATAATCTCATAGCAATAAATCGAGTAAAAAAAGGATTATTGTGGTCGAGGGTGTACGTCAATAAATCATTTACTTAACTTACGAACACAAAGCGTACCCGGATATTTACAAGTTATTCATGTAGCTTGTAAATACCTTTGAGTGATCAAAAAATTCGCAATGAGATCTCCATTAAGCTCAATAATCTGTATTAATGATCCTCATGTTGGGATTGAAAACTTGTACCTATTATAAAGGAATTATTTTGCTAAGTATGTATACAAGGTGTGTACAAATTGGCGCAGAAACTACATGCAGCGACATTCTTCATTCGACTCTGAGTCGAAAATCTTTAAGTTAAAATATTGTATCATGCTTCGTATGTTTTCAGGAACCACTTGAAAGAGACATACCTTTGTCCAATGGTGAAAATTATGAGTGTTAAATACACCATCTTGGGTAAACATCGCTGGAGAGTACATGTCTGAAAAAATCGCCACCTTCTTGAATCCTATTGTTTAAAAGGTGTTATTTAAATATGTTAGAGCGGCTGGACTTTAGAAGTATGATATGGATGAAGAAGGTTTTCTCGTAGAACCAAATGAACGGTCTTACTACTAGGGATATTTAACCCTGGATGGAACCTAACTATCGAATAGTAATGGATTTTCATATACTGCGTCTATAGAATTTGCTCTTCTAGTTGTATTGTATGCCTTTCTCTTGGTCGACCAGCATTAGCATTTCTGATATTAAATGAACCAGTTTCATGAAGACGTTGACCCAGCTTTCGAAATACATTTCCACTAAGATTTGGGAAACGTATGCGATATTCTCATTCCGTCATATTAGCACTCCCATTACAGAAACTGTACACCATGTAGGTACTGTTATGTTATAATTTATGACATCGAAAGTACTACTAATTCTTTCTCAGTAGCTCCAACTCCTTTTATGGCCCCCTATCACTGGAGCGGGGGTGCTAGGAGATTATTTTAAGTCCAGTTAACAACAATCATGGTGTAACGGATAAATAACTTGTCTTTTGTTCTTCACATCCTAAATCTTCAATTTTCATGGAGAATTTTTCTACAACAATTGACGGCATATCTTATATCTTTTGCAAAATTTCGAAAATTAAACATGGTTCGTCAAGTAATCGCCTTGTTCGTCAGTAGATTTTCATATTGTGTAGTTTTTGGTGATGTTAAATATCATAGAGTAGCATAGAATCAGTCTTTCAGTTGCGTCCCTGCGTGGCATGCATTGTGCTATTTTTACAAATAAGAATATTCGTTTGAAATTTATTATCAAATTATATTTCGAAAAGTATAGTTATCCAAATTAGCCGTGATTAAACAATCCCTATCACGATTAAAATAAAGGAGTGAAGGGACGCCAATCAATTCCTCACTTTTAGTCAAAATATTCATCTAGGTATCGTGTGTTTGGCTGTATTACCAATTTTCTAAGTGTTCAGCGTTTAAATTTTACCTTAATTACGAAGTAAAATTCAAGTTTGGTGGTTTAAGAATACGCAGAGTTCCAGTACGTAACATATAAACATAAAGTTTTTATTGAAACGTCACAATTCCAGATTAGTTTTCCCTTTTCACGTTTTAATACTCGTAAACTTTCATTAATTGATATCTAGTTTAATTTAAATTGCCGAAAGAGTATCTAGGAACACTCCCGGACCTACAGACCGCACAATTTATTAATTCATTTTTTTCGAATTTTTCCCTCGTTTAAAATATTACAGTACATATCGACATATTCATTCAATGTAAAATCTACAACGAAGAAGCACAGAAATACAAGAGCTAATGAAGACCATACAAATAATTAGGAAAAAAGCAGAGGTTACACCAAATTATGCAAGAATGTCAAATTAGACGCATAATTGTCAAAATTTGACAGTAATGTTTTTGATTGAAATCACATTAGAATACAACTTGTTCTAAAGCAAATGTGTTTTTCGTGAAAGTATATTAATGAAGGAATGTTAAAAACAATATTTGAAATAAAAAAAAAACGTTTACGAAATGAATGCATTGAAGATTCTTGTTTATTCTAAGTCGTAGCTTTCTTGTAGCTTTCTCTAGTAACAGACATAAAACACTAACGCTTATTTGTGGACTAAAAGTCCGATCTTCGAGAATCTCGTGAAGGCATATGAAGCATGGTTGGCATACTTGGTTCTCGATATTCTCGATTCAGAATCCAGCGCAGAATGTTGCTGCGTGTAGCGTTTGCGCCAACACTATTTGCATTCAACAGTCTGAGTATTGAACGTTAATAATAGCAATTGTTTTGTCCGTCAACAACCGTCGATGTTCTGCATTTCTGTAATAACTCACTGTGCTAAAAAATTAGCAAACATGAATTCAAAAAAAGATTTGCAAAGAAAGAGTGAGTAATAAAATAAAATAAATCTTATATCACTATCAAAACAGCGACACCACTACACAACTCAATATCGTCATTATACCGTGTTTTGTCACTTCCGACAGCTTGAAGAGCTATTACATGGTATCAAGTCAAGGATTACTTTGTAGATAACACAATCTGTTGACGGATCTTGACTTCGGTATAAAAAAACGTTTGAGAACTATTACCATTTACTTTAATTCTGTATCGAAGCCAAGAGAACCATGAATTCAGTTGTCATTGCATCCATCGTAGGTTTTCAACGTTATTAGTACAAGGTAGTACTCACAAGTTCCCGAAATTTGAATTACGCTCGTGGATTGTAAGTAGAAACTTTCTTTGGTGGTGAACAATTTTTCAATACGTTTCCAATTTTTCAATAACCGATTTCAGGGAAGTTTCGCTTTAAACTCGATAAAACTGCTGCAGAAATACACGAAAAGTAAAAGAAGACATTCGTGGCTGACGTAACTTTGAGTTAAATACAAACTTATAACTCGTTTAAACGTTTCGAAGACCACGTCAAGTCAAAAACAACATCAAGTCCTTACTGATTTGTTTTTTTTTCGATATTGATGGGATAAAGAGTTTGTATCTCAATCATTAGATGATTAATTCAGAGTTCTATGTGACGTTCTAAAGTGGCTAAGGGAGGATATGGGAAGGAATCGTCTTGAGAAATGATGCAAGAATGACTGGGTTCTCCACCATGACAGCAGCTCTTCACCAATCCAATACAGCCGTTGTTCTCCATACAGCATACTCGCCTGATTTGGCTCCTTGCGACATTTCCCCTTTTCCAAAAATGAAAATCTAGTTGAAGGGACAAAGATTTGACACGATAGAAAAGAACACATTAATAAAACAAGAGTTACTTCTTTCCTAACAAAGTATGATTAAGAATATTATTTTATATAATTATTCTTCAAACAACTTTGCTTTTGGTCTAAAGACTATAAGATTATAAGCTACCAAACAATTTCGTAACCCTTACACGCAGAGAGATGGTTTCTTGCATCAAGAAAATAGACTTTCTTGCAAAAATCAGTCTCTATTCCAGAAAATATTTTTATTTCAAGACTATAAAAATATATAATACAGGAAAATAATTTTCTTGAAATTTTCTTTGTACTAAATAAATATTTTCTTAGGGTTAGAAAATCAAGATAATCCAAAACAGAAAAATGTTTCTTCCAAGTAAATCATTTAGTTTTAAGTTAAAAAAAAACATTTATATTAAAAGTAGGAATGAAAAAATGGTCCAGATCTCACAAAGATCTATTGAGAAATTAGGCAACTGGTTTCGTGTTAAAAAAAGACATCATCAGGCCAGCTACAAGGATATCCAGTAAAACAAAATGGACAATAATGGAAAAAAAATCTAAAATTTCGAAAAAGTCTTTTTATATGTTACAGTATAATTAAATCATTTCTTTATTAATGTAATTAAATAGGGGTTATTTATATGTAGTTTAATAACTAATGAGTTAATATCCAAGTTTATTTATCCCTTTTTTTATTACTATTATTTATTATTAGAGTTTGTTAAAAAGGTGGTGCCGGCAGTGGCGCACCGCATAAAAGTAGGTACGTAATATACAATATTAGTGAAAAATAATATTGTTACCTTTTCCTGTCGTCTTGATGTCCACTGTGGCAATTGGCAACCGCCCTGGTAAGCTGCGTAGAATTGCAACATCAGCAACGCTTCCATTGTCGATTCATTCAGCCGTCGACGGTGTTGTGAATACGTTATCGTATACTTAGAAAATGAGCGTTCGACATCCAGTGAAGTAAGATTTGCAAATGTCAGATATTCCTTTTCCTCATCTGGGCACTCTTGATTTTCAGTTATAGACCGAACCTTTTGTAAATCGGGATTTTTCGTTAAAATTGCACCAAATTTTTTAGCAACATCGATTCCTATAGTGTTCGTCAAGTTCTCTAGAGCGGCTTGTAAATTGTTTATGCAATTTAATGCGTCTCGTGCAGATAAGTGACTGTTTTCTAATTGCTCAATAGCTTGTACAACTTCAGAATAGTTCATGGTAGTTCATAGTCAATTTCATCTATTTGTTGTTGAACTTCCGAATTGGAAAAAAGTTGCTGACTATCTTGAACTGCTGCAGAATCATTTGAATCAAGTTTCAAGATGACATTTTTCACTTCTGAAAAATATTTCTGTTAGTAAAACACTTCCTGGAGCCATGTTCCCCATCGCGCTATTACAGGCTGAGGTGGTGGTGGTAATTTCGGACACAATTGTTTGAATACACGGATGTGTTTGGGAGATTTGATGAACACTTTTTTGGTAGATGCTATTAACTTATCCACCATCCGATACTTCTTTCGAATGGTTTCTACTACGAGGTGACATGCGTGTGTGGAGCATGTTATATGGAGAAGAGTCGGAGAGCATATTTTCAACATCCTACCAACTCTCAGCATTGTTGCGCCTCCGTCAGTAACGAACATTGTGACTTGGGTTCCTGTGATACAAAATTCTCTCAATGAATGTTTTATTATCTTGACAACGGTTTCTGCATTAGTTTTCTGAATCCTTTTACTGGATAACGTAAGGATAAGGACGCGCCACAACATGAATGGCGCTGTGTTTCTGAGCATCAGTTGTTTCATCCACACATAGGCAGATTTTCTTATTTCTCAACTCGTCTTTTATACATTCCTTTACTGTACCTTGCACATGTGGCAAATTGTATCGTAATTGCATAGATGTTGGCAGCTTCCATGAGGGAACTTAGCCCAAAAAAGACAAAAGTGTTCATTAGATACTAGATGTGGGATGTTGCACACACTTAATATAAAAATTTCCAGTATGGAATACTGTTTCTTAAATTCAATACATGACGTTTACTTTTACAATGTTTTCTACAATCAAACCTATCGCGACCTAGCAATCCGCTATTGTATTTTGTGCAATAAATATGCGGACTTCTATATTCTAATCCAGGGAAATGCCTGAGATATTTATTCACATTCGAAGGGAACGTTACACGCTTTGGGCGTCCCATCTCCGTGTACTTATTTGGCGTGCAGCGTGCAACGTACTGTCGCTTTGAACTCTCTCGCGATACTATCGAGATCGATTACGCCTACCCACGCCGCTACCGCTGCGCTACTGCCATCCGGTGCCACCTTTTTAACAAACTCTATTTATTATATATGTTTAAAAAACTATAGTTAAATTACTACGCGTGGTAAATTGAAATAAAAGAAAAAAATACGTTAACCGTTATCTTTTGAAAATGTTTATGAAACGTTGTACGTTAGAGGTTGTTGTATGGGTTAGTAGCATCTGTATTCCGGTTTCTGTCGCTACTGTCTAGGAGGGCATGACTGTATCTCTTGGCAGTAGGTGGTGCCAGGAAACATTTCAGTTTTGTTTTTGAAGATTAATGGCATAAACTAAGAAATGAACAACAATGTGGGTAGGAGCAAAAAGCGTTAGTGCTTTTCTCTTCTTACATTGTCGTGCCGGGAGTGATTCGATCAATACCATGAGCTTGCCATCTTCTTGGTTATTATTTCAAGGCACTTTTTCATGTATACTTCTACATTAAGTTGATATTATTCTGTAGATAACGTATACCTTAGCCTTTTTTAAAATCACAAGCAATGAAAATAATTTACTGCATTATGTACGAATATGTCGTATTGTTTCAAACAAAGTAAGTGCAATTACTAATGTGGATATAAACAATATGCGTTTCAAGAATTCTAAGTAAATAAAAGAAAACGAAACTATTGATTTATGAACAATATCTAATCGCTTTCTTGAATTAAGAAAACTATTTACTATCCTTAAGAAAATATTGTTTTGTGTCATAACGGCCATTTACTTATACTAAGAATGGCTTTCTTCAAATTTTCTTGAATCAAGTTAACAAATACACAAAATCAAAGATTTATTTTTCCAAATGTTATACATATAGAGGAACATTACATAAATCCATACATTCCATATGGTGCCCTATTTACTGATAAACACCCAATACTGCAAACGAAACAATGTATTAAGTTTTTTTCCAGCAATATTAATTAAAACACCGTTACCATAGTTACATATATATAAATACTCTTATCTCGCTAATCGGCTAGCGAGTATAGGTATAAATAATAAGCAATTGAGGTTCATCACAGTCTCTTAGCAATAGATGCAGCGTAAAAACGACTATGAACGAAATCAAAATCACGTTCGTTGGCGATAGCGGTGCCGGTAAAACCAGCATCCTACGAGCTTTAGACGGATACAGTTTCAAAGAAAGCTGTGAATTAAGAAAGTAAGTAGGGCATAGCATGCGGAAGACGACGACTAAAGTGTGGTGACAATATTGTGTTCTAGGAGTGACAACTTAGCGAAATGTTTGGTCGTGAATCAATCTACCTACAGGCTTGAGCTGAGAGACACCGTTGGTTCTGAAAGTTTCGAATATGGAAGGGCAAATTTATATAAAAATGTAAGTGTTCTATACATGATTGATTAGAAATAATTGCAAAGTATATTCAACCTCCTGCACATTCACTCACAATCTATGATTAATTTATTGCTATTTTAACAGTCAGAAAAACTAATTTATATTGCGACAATCAAGAAAGGGAACCGAAAAATAAAATTAAATAAAAGGCTTATACCTACAGATATATTACACACTAACCTTGAATTTTTATATTGGCCTAATTAAATATAGATATTTATTAATTTATTGCCGTAATACATAAATAAAAAGCTTGGCACATTATTTTACTTTGTCATCATTTAAAACTACAATAATTGCAACAAATATTATCCCTACGCTTCACGAACAGTGTTATTCAACTCTGATGTCAGGAATCTTCTATATCTTTCACTCACAGAGAAATGAGTATGTGTAACGCAAAACTGGTCAACTGTAATGAGTTTTACGCAAGGTTTTTTATAATGCTTTAAGAAAGACTGTGTCACACATACTGTTGTATATGCCTGAATTCTGTGTATGTCTGTAATGTTTAACACAGCAGACAATATCTATACTAGATACAAAAAATTAATTTTATAAAATGCATGATTATTGAAGTAGTACTGTACGTAACAGTACATGAAAATATATGAAAATGAAATGAAAACAGAAAGAATATAATCAACAAATATAAAGAAAAATAAAAATAAAATTAAAATATACATATATAATATAAAAAAAACAATAGTGAAAATAAAATAAATATAAAAAAAAGTTAGATCAACTTTTTAATAGCACTGTACCTCTGAACATATCTCAATGCATACTAGAAACATTATCTGATGTCAACATTTATTTATAATCTCTCGGGATGACCTGAGCACTCTAGTGAAATGAAATCTGATTTAAAATATTTATACATTGATGACAAGTATTTAATAATATTTAAAGCCTATTTTAATTGAAGAGAAGTGTTATTGTTACACAAATTAGGACGAAGTATGATATACATACAGGATGTCTCTCGAGGAATTGCATCTATCGGTATATGAAAAAGTATACATTGGAAAATTTTGAAAACTTAGCAGTATACTAAAGCCGACATGTACCATTGAAAATATTTTTAATAATCTTAGCTGTCAACTTTGTTATTTTAAATGGAACACCTATATATTATTACATTTTTGAATCCCTGATTCAATTTTAAGATTTGTTTGATGAAGCAACTATATTCCTATTTCCAACCATATTTGAAATATTTGCATTTCTTGAAAATTTTTGACAGATGAACGAGTGCATGTGAATTTTTATAACTGTGAAGATGTTTAACTGGGAAAATTGAAATTTGCAGAACTGTTGACCGTATAGGGTAGGATTAGAAACTTAAAACATTATACACTGTGTCTGAAAATTACGGTTAAACTGTCAAATGCAAAAAGTGTGGAAGCTTTAATAAAAAAGATTTAATGTTCGTTACGCATTTAAAATGGATACTTTTTAAGATATTTTGAAAAATGTGCATTGTAACACAATTTTCTTCCAAAAAAAATAAGAATGTAGCTTTTTCAAAATGTCATCCAACTTTGGGGATATTACTACTTTGAAAGATTAATCGTAATTGTCGGACACGGTATATAATGTTTTCGAAAAATTAATCTGGTTTCTAATCCCATCCTATAAGGTCAGCAGTTGCGTAAAATTTAAATTTTCCAAGTTAAACACTTTCACAGCCATAAAAGTTCACATGCACTCGTTCATCCGCTTTAGTGTACTACCAAATTTACAGAATTTTCCAATGTATGCTTTTTCACATACCGTACGAGCGAGCATGCGGGAGCGAAGTCGAGGATTGCTACGTTAGTAGCCGATGCGATGTATCTAACAATTAAGGTGCAGAATTGAATTTGCGTTCACCTAATTTTGACAAGCGAATGACGTTCAACACAGTACACACATAAATGTCATTTTATCGTACTGAGTATTAACATAATATCTTTTATTGAATGATTATTTTCAAATGCGGTTGGTTTGATTAGTAAGAATGGGTTGTAGATTAATAATATACCGTACTAGCGAGTATGCAATGATCACCTTGCGTAATCGGCAATCTTATGAACAAGGTGCTGAATTTGCCTTCACGTAATTTTGACAAGCAAAATGACAGTACACGTTTAGATGCGCTGAGTTCGGGTAAAATCGGGTGAGTATAGTACGCTCGCTCTTACTGTATAAATCGATGCAGTTCCTTGTGAGACATCCTGTACACTGGCTGAAAAACTGTCATTTATTAAAAGAGCATATCTAACAAGTGTTACTAAATTGTATAACCTACATCATAAGTTCTTTTCCACTAAAACACATCCTAGTTAAAATTTAATCTGTAAAAGCAGCAAAAATGTTTTATAATCTGTCAGACTGCGCTCAGATAGGGTAGCTCTTAATTAGTGTAAGAATTTGACAACTAAAGTAGGGTTTACATAAAATAGCGCGAAATTAGTGTAGATGCGCTGAGTTCGGGTAAAATCGCGTGAGCATAGTACGCTCGCTCTAACTATATACCTGCATTGAAATAATTGTATTCCTTTATTTAAGACATTTGTTAATTTGATTCAAGAAAATCTTGCAGAAAACGATTCTTGGTATAAGTAAATGGCCATTACAACACAAAATATTTTCTTGTAAATAGTTTCCTTAATTCCAGAAAGCATTTAAGTATTATTCATAAATCAATGGTTTCATTTTCTTAAAGCATTTATTTACTTAGAATTCTTGAAATGCATATTATTTGTATGCACATTATTAATTTCGCTTACCTTATTTAAAACAGTACGACATATGCAGTAAACTATTCACATTGCTTGTGATTTTAAAAGGGCTAAAGTAGGGTTATCTACAGAAAACCGTTCAAACAAAAGTGAACTCAATGTAGAAGTACACATGAAAAAAGTGCCTAGGAAACAATAACCAAGATAATACTAATAAATAGCTCCTGGTATTAACGGAATCACTACCGGCAAAAACAATATGAGAAAAAAAAGCCTTAAAGCTTCTTGCTCCTGGCATTGTTCTTACATCTCTCAATTTATGTGAATATTTTCTTAACTTAAAACTAAACGATTTACTTGGAAGAAACATTTTTCTGCCTTGGATTTTCTTGATTTTCTAACCCTAAGAAGATATTTATTTAATAAAAATAAAATTTCAAGAAAATTATTTTCTTATATTATAAAAGTACATGTTTATAGTTTTGAAATAAAAATATTTTCTTGAATAGAGACTGATTTTTGCAAAAAAATCTGTTTTCTTGATGCAAAAAACCATTTCTCTGCGTGTACTCATTAAATTAAATAACAAATAATTTCCCATTACATAAGTACGCCACTGAGGAAACCGAAATAGTGTGTGAACTTAAATTCCAGTTCTGCAGGTGTACCAACATAATCAGTAATTTTTCTATCACACATTACAACAAACCACAAGTTTTTTACCACTTAATAATTTGCTGATTAGAGTGATTCAGAAGATATTGATAGTTTGTAGTCCAACTATTAAGTATGAGCAAAATCGTACATAATGAAACTTGTCCACAATCCAATACACAGAAAAAGGGAATAGGATTCTGGAAAACACCGGCAGTATAACTTTGTTATCTTCTTCTAACAATAAGTGCGTCCTAAATAGGTCATAAAATTATTCGCATCAGGAGATAGCATGATAGTACTAATAACCATGTTATAATTATAGGCCAAATATGTATTGCATTTAATTGAGAGAGTTTGGCGTGTGATCAAATTAAGATTTTGTATTCAATTACATGCATTACGTATAAAAAAATAATTAAATGAGGAATGCAAGTAGGCCCTTCTACACGATATGTGATATTGCGATGACATCGAATTCTATAATAACTGAATTTGCGATTAAATATAGACTTTCACGGGCGGTATACATCATAGAGATGTCTTTAATATAGAAACCACCAAGCCCAAATTAACTTTGACAATGTAAACATATTTTGATTAGAAAAGTTCTAACTATATCAGAAAATATTTCGAGATGATTGCTACAAACTTAGACGTGGAAGACAATATTATGAAGCCATCTTCTAAAGAAATTAACAGCATAAAATTTGAGAAGATTATCACAGCAAAATCTTGAAGATGCATCTATGATTTCCCAACAAGAATATAATGTTCACTTTGTCACGTAAACTAAATCTTAAATATTATATTACTATCTCAAAAGACATAATCATTATTATACAGAATTCTAAATACCTCAAAAATAGGAGAGTATTTTTCAAAATTTTCGTCTACAAACATTTTTAAAACAGCAGAAACTCCCTTTTGGGATTAAAGTTGCGTAGGGTAGTTCGAAATTAGTGTAATACGTCAAACATTATGTTACGCATTTGTGTGACGTGTGTATAGTTTTGCGATACACTAATTTCGCGCTATTTTATGTAAACCCTACTTTAGTTGTTAAATTCTTACACTAATTAAGAGCTACCCTATCTGAGCGCAGCCTGACAGATTATAAAACATTCTTGCTGCTTTTACAGATTTTACAGATTAAATTTTAACTTTATAGGATGTGTTTTAGTGGAAAAGAACTTATGATGTAATTTATACAATTTAGTAACACTTGTTAGCTATGCTCTTTTAATAAATGACAGTTTTTCAGCCAGTGTACAGGATGTCTCACGAGGCACTGCATCGATCTATACAGTAAGAGCGGGCGTACTATGCTCACCCGATTTTACCCGAACTCAGCGCATCTAAACGTGTACTGTCATTTTGCTTGTCAAAATTACGTGAAGGCAAATTCAGCACCTTGTTCACAAGAATGCCGATTACGCAAGGTGATTATTGCATGCTCGGTAGCACGGTATATTATTAATCTACAACCCCTCCTTACTAATCAAACCAACCGCATTTGAAAATAATCATTCAATAATAGATATTATGTTAATACTCAATACGATAAAATGACATCTATGTGTGTACTGTGCTGAATGTCATTTGCTTGTCAAAATTAGGTGAACGCAAATTCAATTCTGCACGTTAATTGTTAGATACATCGCATCGGCTACTAACGTAGCAAGCCTCGACTTCGCTTCCGCATTTCCGAAAAATGCCGATTACGCTAGGTGGGCATAGCACGCTCGCACGTACGGTATAGTTCTTTGAAGCGAAGAAAAAAATGCTAAGGAAATATTTCTTTTGATTTAAAACATATATTGTATTGCTTCACTCTAATGTATGTAATAATTTTAGTAATAGCTAACCATCTTCCTCTACTCGTTATTATTTGAGGAAGAGATCATCTAAATATGCAAGTATATCAGCTGCTATATGTGCAGTGGTCCCGATTTGCTGAAAATATCCATGTAACATTTCCGCTGAATTTACCTGATTCAGAAAAGGGTTCAAAATTTTAATCGGAAATTCATTCAGAGTTTATTGAAGCCTATTTGCTGCCGTAGATTATAATAATAATCTCTTATATTGCAGACATAAAAAAAGGCGACAGTATGCCTGCAATATCTTATCTACTTTAATAATGAAGACATTAACTCATAAAACAGTAGAATCTTCAGCACTTGAATTGTTTACATCCGTCGCATACACGAGCGTTATCCAGTTTTCTCGTAGGACTTATTGATAATATTTAATTAAATTCTGTTGCGGTCCTTATCTACCATCTATAAAAAATCGTACAAGCCAAAATGTAGATATATGTTTAATTATACTTGAACATGAGACAGCGGCACTCGATGCGATTCGAACAGAGCAACGCAGCGATTTATCGCGAGTGTACGCAAACACAGCAATCATACTGCATCTGTAGATATCGTACAGCAAATGGCAAATATTGATGAACGCAAGCTTATACTTTATTTTGATTATTACTATTACTTTTAATCACAGAAGAATGCAATCCAAGACGCATGAATAATCGACAATCTGTGAATCCCAGAAAACTTGTAATATCTGATCATCTTACTGGTTTTAAGAGGGCTTACTCCGCTACTTGCAAACGCATCGGAAGTTGCTTCGCTCGTGTCTATTTACTACTTTATTAGTGTGACATTGAAGATATTATTTATATATTTTTAAAGAGAACATGTTTATGTAGGGCGATAGGGAGAGATCTTTTAATTTAATGTTACTGTAAGGCGTTAAATTAACAATAAAGACCTCAAATTTTCTTAATTTTGGCGGAATTATAAAACGCATTAAAACAACTATTTACGAATTTTTGGCTCCATATGGCCCTACATTCAACTTTGATCTACTGAAGTTTGGCGATGTGTATTAGAAATATTCAATGATAAAAGAGTAAATAGTCAAGAGCGTCGTGTTCGCTTTTTTGTTAAAGAAAGACAGATACAATAAACGATTCCAACCAGGATAGACATTTTTTTCTTACGGGACTAACACATACATCTGTAACACAAGTGCGAGAGGCATAATTTTTGATTTTATTGCATCATTTCTTAGGCTGCATACCAGACGTTGTCAGATAAAGGTAACATTGAAAATCCTAAATTTGGGTAACTTATCTTCATAGAATTATTACCATCTTGCTGCTTTCTGAAGCCAATCGCTTTGGTAATCGCATTTCCAAATCTTATTTCGTTCTTCCGCTATTTCTTTCTAAGTATGAGCGGTCCCGCTTTAGTGTCTTTTGTAAGGTCTCTAATTTTGCTCATGTAATTGCGGAGTAGATGATTCGTGCATTCAATTTTTTGGACTTTTATGTTGAACTCTTTATATGGATCAATATCTAATATCTTTTTACAGCAACTGCTGCCTCCATCAGCAATCATTTCGCTGTATATAATTCCATACATATCTATGCGCTTTTGGAAACCCTCAGAATTATACAATATTTGTTTCGTACCCCTAAATAAAGTACCTTCTTTGTTTTATCCAACTATAGCTGCTGCAGATAGGGAGTTGTAGCTTGTTCTGTACGAACGTTTTGCCCAGGATCTATCGCAAACAACAGTTATACGAAGAATTCCTTCGACCGTCACATTTCCACTCTCAATAGCAATGCGTTTTTCTTCTGCTGCTGCTTCTTGCATAGCATCCACTGTGGTTTTCTCCCATGTGTCACAAACTAAGTTATAAGTTTTTGAATATTTGTTGCTGGACATGTACGGTATATTCAATGATGAACATACCTGTTCTAACTGTGAGAATCCCGCTCCGATATCTATTGTTGCAATAACAGCGCTGTTATTTACATCAGAGTCCTTTCCATCAGTTGCTATATGTTCTACGATATTACATATATTGCACTGAAAGTAAACTTTTGAATATAGACCATTTGTCCATCTCCTTTTCGATATCTGTCCTATCGATTTCTACGTCGTCGATAATTGACGATGATAGGATTCTCGGAGATACTTCTAGTGCACTGGGTGCATTCTGCAAATATCAATTTCGGCAAAAATATTATAAAATACAAATTATCCTATAATTCCCTTAACCTTTATTGCTTCTTACAAAGTTTTCCTTTACTATTTTTTTCCATTTTTCTACGTTTACTACTTAAACGTAATTTTGTCTTATTTCCCTTTCGATAAAGCGCGTCTTGATATTCCATCTTTTGTTTTAATTGTAATAATAAAAATCTTCTATATCGAAGCAACGTGGTAGAAGTGGATACAAGAACATACAAAATGCATATGAGAACTAACTATACCATGCATCTCAAACATGGCGATTTGAACTAGACACATTTAACCCATTTGTTGCTGCGCATAACTGTATGCAAAGATGGAAGTTTGTCGAAATTTATGTTTTTGTTGAGATACATAAATGGCTGAAGGGACGCTTGACCACGTCGGTAATATAAAGGAAAATAAACTTGATGTAATATATTACCTACCCGAAGCCTGCTTATATATGCTAGTAGGATGTAATGGACTTCTGTCTTTCACTGACAATGAACTTGATATTTACACCACTTTTGCCTAAGTTATATATGTGTATGTCCACCAAGAATATGAAAGGAATGCCGTCGCTTAAAGTTATCCCCGAAAGATAGGAGGTGAGAGCTGATACTTTTTTCAAAATAAAATCTTACATTTACACCCTCTTCAGATCTTCTTATGCATTACCAACATATGGTTGATCTGTATACTTCGAATACATATTTGAGTTTATTGAACGAATACATTTTACCGCTTTTGTGCCTAAACGATGGTCATCTTACCCTCGTACAATATAATAGTCCAATATAAACATTTCCACTAATTTCAAGTTGTTTCGGGGATTTTCCAGTAAATAAAGCAAGCACGGAACAAGAATGGGGATGTTTATCGGTAGACAGGGGAATTCCATAACTAGAGATATCATTACTGGTTCCAAGAAATATATCGTAGCGGTGGATGTGCGTACATATGCATATATACTCCTTTATTATTGGTACGGGGAAAGTAACGTGCTCGCTTAGGCACCGCCCTTTCTCAACTTGGAAACATTACCCCGCTACACACATGCGCCCCTGAGAAACTACTCGTCACGGAATGAGCCCTCTTAAGAATCTTAGACGACCTGGCCGCTCCTCATTAAAGACGGCCACGCTTAAATTCATTAAACCAGATGGTAGTCACCGAAGGAGCATGGTCCTTATAAACTGCATCTCTGCACACGTTTCCCAAAAGAATGAAATCAAACCACTGACTGGTATTGTACTCTTTCTATGATTCCACAAATACATAACCTTGCTCACTACTCGATTGAATCTCTCCGAAATTTTGACAGAACAACAAAGTGCCATATGTCTCCAAACACGGGTACTACTCATACTATCCTCGAATTTCTCTTAAAAGTTCGTCTCAATCATGTTATCATTTACTCTATCTTACGTATTGGGTATCAGATTGGAACTTTGAGATTTATTTAGAATTGAAAAACCTTGGCGATGACAATTGATTATGAGATTGTAACTGAAGAAGTTTCCGGAAAGATTATATAGAAATACCAAACCTACATCAAAAACAGCACATTAGTTAGAAGGTTAGTGTAATTTTAAGTTATATATTTATTATCCTTCGAAATTCTAAAAAGGAAAATTATTTCGGTTTGTTATTTAGGAAAGTAAAGTAATAATTTCCGTTAATAATATTAATAGTAAGTATTGTTACACAAGTTACTTTTTAAAAATTTGAAGTTAAGTGTGCATTTGTCACTGCAGATACATATTTATTTCAATATATAATAAAACCACCGTGGCTAATGATTTCCAGTCAAGGCCAACAATAATAACTATAAAATAAGACTAGGCATGATTTTGATTTCTCTTTTAATTCATTAAAGTTAAAAATGTTGATCCGCTTCAATGTCCGAAAAACTAACTTCTCAGTATTTTAAAGATTGGGAGTGGGCATTATCCGAGTGCTGTGTAAAATTTAGTATGAGTGAACAAAAAAAAATAAATATTTTTGCAATTCCAAAGAAAACTACTTCAATGGTACAACCTTTAGACTCTTACGGTTTTAGAATATGGAAACATTTTGTGAGAACATTTTCAGATCAAGTACAACTTATGGATTACGACATAATTCCTACACCAAAGAAACAGTATTATTCAGTTACAATCTTTGACTCATAGTCAATTGGTCATCGCCAAGGTTCTTCAATCTATTTAAAACCAAGTGAGCGATTGGGCAGCTAAGATAGTTACCGTTGTTCTTACACCAGATCGGTGCATAAACCCACAAAGTTTCATTTAAATCGATGAAATGCACTTATCTGTTTCCTTGTTAGCTTACTTAACTAGACAGAAAAGAACATTATTTTGCCCATACAAAATGATTATAGATGAAGCCCCCTGCTTCATCTATAAAAAGCGATGAAAATGACTACCACCAGTAATAAACATGAATCCAGTCGCCTCTTCATTGACCGACGGTCTCTTTTCTTATTGAATTAACATCGATTCCTTAAGTCATCTTCAGTTTCCACTGGGGTGTTATGAATTATTTCAAAGATCGAATCCTCGTTGCCAATGGTTTACCCTTTAGTAACTCAAGAAACATGCAGAAATGTCATCTTATAATTTTAAAACACAGTTAGAAACACATTTCTTAAGTAATAATAATAATAATAATAATAATAATAATAATAATAATAATAATAATAATATCTTTATTTCCAGAGAACATGTATAACATGAGGGGAACAAGTCAACAAACTATAACCAAATTAACAAATATTAGTACTTGCGAAATAACTGAAGTAATCATTCAACGAATAACAATTGATATTCAACAATAACTTTTTCACATTTCCTTGAAAAGTCTTAAAATTGGAATATTCTTGTAGTTTATAGGCAATGAATTAAATAGTCTACATCCCATGAAACTTAAATATTTTTGGAAGCCTGCAGTAGATGACAGGCTGGTAGCAAGTAAAGTTTCATCTCTTGTAAAATAAGAATGTGAGACATTAGATTGAAATAGATGTCGATACCTATACACAAAGCAAAGAACTTCATATATGTATATGTCATAAAATGTCAGTATTCTACAAGATTTGAACGTGCTTTTACAAGAACTGCGCCAACTCAGATTAGTCATCAATCTCACCGCGCGCTTTTGCAACAAGAACACCCGCTCGGATAAAGAACTCACACCCCAGTGCACCACACCATACGCCATCCTGGAGTAAAAGTTGGAATAGTAAAAGCTTTTAAAATTGCATAGCTGCAAGACTTTCTGATAGAGATAGCATAGCACACCCGAGCTAACTCCCCGCAAGTTCCCTCAACATGAGCCGACCATCTCAAATTTTCATCAACATGAACTCCCAGATCTTGGTTGTTTTAATAAAGGTAGTGAAAGTAGTATCAAGGGGAAATCCTTGTATGTTAAATTTGACTCCGTTATGAAAGAACATGAATTTACTTTTTGTAGAATTAATAATTAATTTATTAGTATTCATCCAACTGAAAATTTGCATATAAACATTATTAATTTCAATAAAAAGGTCAGTTAAGGAATTGGAACTTATGAGAGCATTTATATCGTCAGCATAGAGAGTAAGATAACTCTGAGATTTTAAGGAGGTTGGAAATCATTAATATATATTAAAAAAACGGGTTGGTCCTAATCCTTGTGGAACACCAACATCAAGTGTTGATGCGGTAGATCTAGCATCCTTGCAAACAACCTTTTGTTGGCGATCCGACAGGTAAGATTTAAACCATTTTTAGTGCTCGGCCATTAATACCATACCTATCTAATTTATACAGTAGAATTGAATGGTTAACGCAATCAAAAGCTTCAATCGGCATAGCTGCAGACGGAGAGCCGCGGTCGATGGATTTAACCATTTGACTGACGTAGTTATATGAAGCTGTATTTGTAGATCTGTTTGGGAGGAATCCGTGTTGGTTGTCACAAAATAAATTGAACTTTTTGAAGTAATTTATTATATTTTTGTTCATGATTATTTCATAAATCTTAGAAAAAGTAGACAGAATGCTAATTGGTCGATAATTTTCAACACTACTAGCATCACCTTTTTTAAAGACAGGTGTTATACAGGCAATTTTGAGGTGTGATGGAAAGATGCCTTTGCTAAAGGATAAATTAATCAAATAAGTCAGAGGTTGTACCAAAGACCTAGAACAATTCTTAATAACGCGAGAAGAGACTCCATCATCACCAGCACTATGAGATGAGTTTAGTTTAGTAATAGTATCGGATACATCTGATTCATCAACGGGTGAACTGAAGAAAGAGTGTAAATTATACGGTACATTATTGTCAATAGAACAAAAATCAATTGGAGTATTACCATAGTTTGAGACGACGAGGTTTTGTGCCAAATTAGTAAAATGATCGTTAAAAGCATTACATAATGCTAAAGTATTGGGATATTTATCTGGTAATTTATGATCTGCGGAGTAATTCATCTATTTTTATTAATTATTGACCAAATAGCCTTTGTTTAATTTTTTGCTTGTAGAATGTAATTATCGTTATTCTGAATTTGTTTTGAAGCAATAATTTCTTTGTAATATTTTTCATAGCTTATATAAGCGCTTCTTAATGTTGTATATTTATTACTGATGTTCTTCAAAAGATGTAAATTATTTTCAATTCAATAACATCAGCTGTAATCCAAGACAGTTATTGTTATTACTGCTACATTTTACTATGGGAAAGCCTATATCCAGATAGTATTTAAATATTTGAATGAATTTATTAAAGGCAATATCAGGACAAGAGGATTCATATACTGTAAGCCAGGTAGGCCGTACTGCTATCTTATTGACATTTTCGATGATATTATATTAATTAATAATATAACATCCGATTTGTGCTTTATGTACTATTTTATGGAAATAAATAAATAAAATATTAATTTATGGTTTCTTAGTTGTATAGATGCATTTCATACAAAACCAAGAGATTCCATTAATTCCAACACTAGAACACGTCTAAATACAAAGCAATTACATAAACACTCCCTTTATTAAATTTCAAAAATTGGTGAACGATTTTAAATTAACTACGATTCGCAGTTTTTAAAATCAAAATCATGTTATAAAGAAGCAATATTTTACTATACGGAATCGATAACAAATACCTTATCTGTAATACGTGGAAACCTTACAGCTGCTTCTTATTCATATTTCATGTTTTACAAAATAAATAAAATACAAATGTAATATAGAAATGTGTATGCAAGCAATATTGGCCGAATAAATTAACTTTACACTAGATTATCAATCGATAGTTAGTTATCTAAGCTTCTCACTTGAAAGTACATGAAAATTTGAAAGTGTTTTATTGTGTGGAAATTTCTATATTATTAAGAATGCGTTTACACATCTAACAGCAACCGTCTTGTCTAGTATATAACATCAGAATTTAAAAATAATTGATCTGAGTATCAGGGGCGGCCCTGATTTATTTTTAAAAAAATTAATTCCATTCATAAACAAAATTATTCAAATTTATAGTGCGTAATTATTGCTAAAAATTCAGTTTTGAATATCCCGCGGCTTACAAATCTATTCTGTGGTCAATATTGTAAAATGAATTATACTTAACTTGCAGCGCACAATAGGTTGGAATGAAATATTTGGGACGCGCTAAAATCCCCAATGACCCTTGTTTCTACAGCAACGGTGCGACGCCTTACCAAAATAACCAATCACAGCCTAGCCGATGTAAAGGCATTTGGGGCGCACAATTTCCGCGTCCAGTCTTATTTTAACTATACCTTGTTTCTAAAATAGAGAGACGAATTTCTGTACGAACCACAAGCCCAAATTACACATTATAAAATCTTGAATAAAATTTACGCGGCAAATTAAAGCGATATTCAGATCAGCAAAATGTATGAGGCCGGGGATTGACTTTAAGTTTTAATTCTTTGGCAATAAGTCCAATTGTCAGAATTGCAAATATGTGTTGGAATTAGTATTCTGGATCGTACAAAATAATAATAAATAATGACACTGTATCACGATATAAAAAAGTAGTAGACATTAACATATTTATTTATTATAAGGTGTACAACTGTAATACATTTATTATAAATTTGCAAACTGTTCAAAGATTATGTGCATCTATTTATATATAAAAGGTGTTATAATCTTATAAGATGATGCTGACCAATCAATGTAATCTTCATACATGTTCTAAATTATCATGATGATTTCGAACATTCAGAATCTTCACTGTCACCATCCTCCCTAGTCGCTATGATAAATGGTTCCAAGACATCGTCAATGATACATCCAGTTTTTTCATGCGGGCTTTCTTCTTTAATAACATGGTTTATGCAGCTTTACCAAGTAGTAGCAGTTAAATTTTTAAGGCAACAAGCAAAAGTTGCCTACCTTCTACCAATTTAAAAGATTTATTCTTTCCAGCTACTTCATTTTTTATCTGCGCCCACACTAGCTCAATAGGGTTAAACTCGCAGTAGTAAGGAGGTAATCGTAAGACAGTTTTATTTTGCGATTTCGCCAATTCATCAATGACATATGAATTGTATTTATCTTTATGAATTTTAACTAGGCTTAGCAGTCAACTCTGACCATATTCCTCATCATAGTGTATGCTTTACTTGTTAGCCAGTTTTGAATATCTGCCTTCTTCCATGATGAAAATGGTAAGGTTTCAATTTTTACTATGATAAGATGCATTATCCATGACAATAACAGCACCTTCTAGTAAATAGTTTAATATTTGGGAGAACCAATCTTCGAAAAACTGAAGTATTCATTTCATCATGGTAATCTAATGTGTTTTTTTGCCTTCAAACAATAATAAACCATGATCATGAAACCATCAGAACTTCCAATATGTAACAATATAAGACGGCGCCCTTTTCCAGAAGGATTCTTGAGTCCGGTTGTAAGCCCTTCCACAAAAGCTTGTCTACAGCTATGAATAATTGAATCTGTCCATACTTGTTGCACCGTATGACTCTCATTCACCCAAGTTTCGTCTAAATAAAAAATTGGCCTGTTCTGAGATCTAAATTGTGAAATATCCCCGAGATACTGCCGCCTCCATTTTACAATATCATCCTTCTCAGTCAAAATGCTATTTCTACTCCTTTTTATGTATCTACGAGATACAGCAACATTACATATGTATATATATTTTATAAAAAATACTTTCTTACTTGAAATTCATATCTTTCATTAATCGATACAAAATTGTTCGACTCATGATTGGCAAATCGCTATTATTTCTAACTTGCACCAAAACTTTATTCAATGTCGGTGGTTCATTTTCTTTGAACATATTGTGAATAATTTGACGAACAGCAGTTTTCACAGATTCGTCAAAGGACTGAAATAAAGAAGGCCGGCCGGTTATTTTTTTGGATTTGTAGTTTTTCCTGTAGTCGTGTATTCCTTAACTATCCGATACACTGTTGCTCTTGAAATTCCTTGAAACATAAATATTCCAGAATGTGAGATCACTACTTCACAAATCTGTTTTATCATGTCAAGTTTCTTGATATGAGGTGTATCGGCCAACATTTTTTTGTAAGTCTTTTGCAATCGTTCACTATGGTTTCATCACTGCGTAAATGACACGGCTTTTCACTCTTCTTCGGAGGAGAAGCACACCCAGCACGACTTCTCGTTTTATATCCATAACAGAAACCAATTATAAAAGTATTTTAATTATATTTGTATCTACGTATTGTCTGCAAATTACTTACAAGTTACTATTAACTATGATAACTGTAGAGTTCTAAAAAGAACTGGTATATGTTTATACTTCGAAAGAGGCAGAGAAAACGGAGAAAAATATAGTAAATACTACAATAACTAGCGGTAATAAACAAATGTCAATACATTTGACAGAATTAAGTACACGATTACGATTATAGCAGATTGATGCAGTGGCATTTGGTGCTGCTTTCGACCAATCAGAGTTTACTATAAAAGTGGAGTGTTCAGAAATTCGTCTCTCTATTTTAGAAAACAAAGTATAGACCGAGCGCTATCGTTCCCTATAAGATTTTCCCGCGTTTTTATATAGCGACAAGTTACTGTCTATAATAACCTAAAAAATGAACAGTATTAATGTAATTTTAAAAAGTGACTTTAATAGACTTTCTCTGGAAGAAAAAATTAAAATAAAAGAGTTACGTAAGCCATAACCTCAACAATAATGTCCGAATAATACCATCGATGAGGATCTGTATATACATTAGTTGATGAAGGTAGACAAATAGAAGTTTTAGGTCATTTCGGCGTAAATCCTCGTGCATCCATTAGGAAAATAACTTCCGAAACGCAACCCACCATAAGTTCCGTGCAAAAATTTCTGAAATTACACAATCCATATTGTTCGGCAGCTCAATGAGGATGATTTTGATAGAAGAATGAAGTTTTGTGAAGCGATGACAGAGAAAATTTATAATATTGAGATAAGATTATTCGATATTTGTTTCAGTGATGAATCAACATTCTATCTAAGTGGTTTTGTAAATCGCCATAACTGTAGGGGACTTGGACAATGAACATTCTCTTTTATTCAAAGAAGTTTACACGCAAAAACCTGAAAAAAATTAACGTTTGGGCTGATATACTTGGAAATGAGGTAATCGGTCCTGTTTCATTGATCAAAATCTTACCGGCGAACTATACCTCGAACTTTTTACAAAATACAATTAATCCCTTAATAATACAAAGTTTGGAAAACCAGCAAGATCAAATGTGGAATTTTTTAATTTAAATTTGAAAATGAGATTTTCTTTCAACAAGATAGCGCGCCCCCGCATTATGTCGAGCTGGTTAGAAATTGGTTAAATAATAATTTTCAAAATTATTGAATAGGACGGCGGGGATCAATTGAATGGCCTGTTCGCTCTCCAGATTTGACCCGACTGGATTTTTTCTTGTGGGGTCACCTGAAAACAGTTGTATACTAAACATAACCGCAGAATATTGGCGAACTTAGAATTACTGAAGAATGCAGGCGTATATCACCAGAAATATTTGAAAGGGTCACAAGAGAATTTGAAAATATTATTGTCTTCAGTAAAATGGTGCACAATTTGAACATTTAATTAACTAATTTAAATTTTTTTTTGAATAAAAGTTTATATTTTACAATTTTTGCTTAGCATGATATTTTTTCCGTTATAATCCCCAAAACTTGACCAAACGTCAAAGTAAGATATAATACTGAATTCCTAATAAATTATTGGTTACTTTTGTAACTGCTAGTCTGTATGTAGCACCACCAATCGAAATTTTGTACAGAAACGCAGAGAACACTGCGAACATAACCTAGAAATAGCACCTTTTGAACTGATTTTTAAGTACTTTCTATTCATTTGCTCAAAAGAAAAATGGTCGGTTTGGACTCAGCGAGACATGAGCTTTCCGCTAATGTCCATATAAATCACCAAATCGATGGGTGTTATTCGGAATTACAGTCAATTATATTTCTTAGGTTCGATAAATAAGTAACTTTCTTTATTCTAAATGAAGAACCTTACAGACAAAAATTAACAATGCCTTTTACTTACTTACTTACTCATCCTCTTCCTCATATTACCTCGATTAGGTGTCGAGGGTTGTGGTACTAAATTCTTTCCAGGCTCTTCTGTTCAACGCTAGTCGCTTAGCCTCTGCCCATGATGAGCCTCTGCCTCTGGTTAACTTATTGACAGCGTTGTTCCATGTTGTCTTAGGCTTGCCTCTTCGTCTCCTCGTGTCCGTATTAGCTTCCCATATCACTTTCACCATATTACTGTTTAATTAATTTTAATGGCGGTGTCACTTCTAGTCTCCCTCGGATGGTAGAATTTCTTATCTTATCACTTCACAATGCTTTTTGGACATTAATAAAAACTCCAATTCAATCAATCATTAGTTCGAATAATCCTTTTTTGCTAACTCTCTCACATCTAATTAAAAAAATGCTGCATGTGGTAGTCCCGCAGTATAGCATTCAACCCTATCGTTCCGATTGTTTCCGACCGGCCGGCTTAATATGTTGTATTAATTTATGTTATATTTTGTTGTGCTTTTGAATTGGCTCTTAGAGACCATGATGGCAGCGAAAAATCCGAATTTCGTGGTATATTTAGGGAATTATTCGATTTTATTAGATCTGATACTTCGAGAACATGTAAATAATGCGTGTTTTTAAAGGAACTTCAAATACAATCCAAAATAAAATTTTAGACTCTATGCATGCTGTTTGCAGAATAGAAATTTCAAATCAAACTAAAAATTCTGATTTATTGTGTGACGAATCTACAGATGTAATAAATTGGCGTCAGAAGGTAATTCTATTGTAAATATATTTTAACGGCGGAATTTATGAGCACTTGAGGATTTAAACGAATTAATAATGGGCGGCGTTCATGTGCACATTAAAAGTAAATATCGTACACACTATATTCACTGCTATGCCCACCAACTTTATTGCCACAGATTTTTTCTATTACACAGGTGCATTCATAGACAAAATATTTATAAAATAAATCAGTTGCAATTGAGCAGATAGTACCAATTTTTTTAACACTAATAGATTACATATCGAGTGCATATACTACTAGTGCAGTGCCAATAACGGGTGCGTTTTTGAAAGTATACGATGTTATTATTAAGATATTATCAGTATTAATCTTGTTATAAAATAACATTTTTCGAAAAAGTGTTGGTGATAATGATATGCGGTACTGTATTTTTACGGTGATATCTTTTTGATCAAGATAACCTGATATAAACGGAGGTTATGAGTAGAGTTTGTTAAAAAGGTGGTACCGGCGCATTCCATAAAAGTAGGTCCGTAATATACAATATTAGTGAAAAGCAATATTGTTACTTTTTCCTGACGTCTTGATGTCCACTGTGACAATTGGCAACCGCCCTGGTAAACTGCGTAGAATTGCAGCATCAGCAACGCTTCCATTGTCGATTCATTCAGCCGTCGACGGTGTTGTGAACACGTTGTGGTATACTTCGAAAATGATCGTTCGACATTCAGTAAAGTAAGATTTGCAAATGTCAGATATTCCTTTTCCTCATCTGGGCTCCTCCGCTTCCTAATCCAGTATGAAACTGAACATGACTATACTACTGATGGTGTAAAATCCAATTTATGAATTCCACAAACGTCATCTTCTGAAGTTTAAAAGGGTGCGGTAACGCAGAAACAACTTCCATAGAAATTAAGAGACAATTAAATAAAATTATTTAAAATCAATTTAAAAATGTATCTAATAGATTACTGTATTTACGAAATTAACGAATTCTTTAAAATTAGTTTTTAAAGTAATTTAAAAGAAAACTTGGGAATGTGTTTCATACAATTGTAAAACGAAGGCACTTCCAGAAAAGAAAAAAAATACTTCTATGTCAACTTCACGATGAAAATGTAAGGGTAAGAGCGATAAAAATTCTACTTTAATCGTTCTTAACAAAAAATAAATATCTTATTAAGGGAACAAATAAGTGTGGTCTTCACTCATAAAATTCTATATTGGTTTACATAATGCTACCGGTTTTGTGCATTAAGCACATCCTCAGGCAAGCTAGGAGCCATCTAAAACATAAATTACAATGCTGTATAATGAATCTATTTTTTTGTAAAATATAATTTATATTAAATTTTCGTACGTTACTTAATGTATATAATCAAACTTATTTCTCTAATGTGCATAAACTGTATCAAATGTAAATGCAATTTATGTTTTGGATGGCTTCTAGCTTGCCTGAGGATGTGCTTAATGTACGAAACCGGTAGCATTGTGTAAACCAATATAGGATTTTGTGAGTGTAGACCACTTTTATTTCTTCCCTTATTATGAAGAACTCACACAGAGTTACCAAGGAACGAATAAATATCTTTATTCTGTTAAGAGTAACAAACTCGTAAGAACTAGCTTAACGTAAATCACGTGTCAAACAGTCTTACACGGAGTTAAATAACAATATATAAAATTGAACGAAAGCAACATATTGAACTCCATTTCATTGAACAAAAACCAATCAAAACCTTCGCAAGCTGTATTGAAACTTTCTAGTCAAATTAGAGGATAACTGTTTAATGAAATGTGATTATTTACTCTTAAGTATATGAGGGTAATCTCAAAATTTTCAAGCCTCAACACGAAGATGGCGATATTCGTCAAAAATATTATGGTAATATAGTTGCGCATACGGTGAAAGATCCTTTTGAAAATTTCAGCCATGTTGAACGCTCATTTGTTGTCATCGGTGACAGTCGATGTGAATGTTTCTGTAAAAATGGAAAAAAAAATCGAATATCGAGCCGTCATTAAATTCTTGCAATTGAAAGGCAATACGCCTACGCAAATTAAAGTTGAGATGGACGCTGTTTACGGGCACCATCATTTGCCGCAGTGACATTTTGGACAACGTGGTCGTACCAGCTCGATGGACAATGAACTTTCGGGGCGGCCAAAAACTGCACATCGGAAAAATTCACAAAATCGTGCAGGACGACTATCGAATTAAGGTCAGAGAGATAGCAGAGGCTGTGAACATCTCGAGCATCACATTCGTAAACGTCTATTTTGCAGAACAAGATGCCTACTACTATTTGAACGGATGAAGGAGATGGGAGCATCGTTGGGAAAAGTGTACAGACTTGCAAGGGGACTATGTTGAGAAATAGAACTGAATTTGACAAAAAAGGATACTTATTTCTGTGTTAGACTGGACACATTTTACTCTATCTTCGTCCACTACCACTATAAGTTTCATGGAATAGCTGAAAAATTATTGAATCAAATAAATAAATAAAAATAGACGATGAAATGCGAATAAAACGAGTTAGCTTATTAGCTAACTAAAATATTTTTTCCGAAAGATAGATCTTGATTGAAAAAAATGCGGCTAATTTGTGCATATGGATTAATAAGAAGTATAACATCACGTTTATTTTGGTAATTCTAAATAATTTATAGCATTTCCATAGATTTAAGGACAATGAAAGTAATTATAATGATAATATCATTTAGTTTAAACTGCTGCACGTATGTATAGAGAGAGATCCTGTTGATTGTACTTATCAATATATTTATAATAAATTCCTTATAAATAATGCTTTTCGTAATTCGTGAGCAACTTAGAGAAAATGTTTTCAAATAAAAGTTATTCGGAGACAAAGAATGAAACATTTTAGGTGTAGGGGAATATTTATAGAAAAATAATTCTGTTTCTCTACCAGATTCTTAAAAAACATATCTAGTTGATGTAAAAAAATCGATGTATTGCTGAAAACTTCAAGAAATACTCAATCGAATAAAATTTGGATCATTTAGCGCTATATTTCCCAAAGTGGTCTATACGAACCCCCAGAGGTCGATTTTGTCTCGCTGGGGGTCCATGTGAACGAAGGTAAAAATTGGGGTCCCACGAGATTTAAATAGGGGTACATCAAGTCATAATCAACATTCAAGCGTTCCGTAAATAACATAATACACCTAACACAGATCGTGTATACACAATACTAATGGCAGACCTAGAAATTACCAACGCTGACATTGAAGAAACGGATATCATATTACAAGAAGAACTGATCGGAACAAGCACTAACGAAGAACTTCAGGTGCAATTTAGAATGAGTTATCAGCAGTTCTAGCTTCAGAAAGATAGACCTGCTACTTATCTTGCATTGTGGACCATTGCAAGAAAGTTTTCGATCGCTTTTCCTTCTTCATACCATGTGGAAAGGAGTTTTAGTGCAGTAACGAAAAACAGAAATCAGTTGCAAATCACTGGCCATAGAGATCTGAAGCTATACGTTACTAAATTCAAGCCAAATATTGAACAATTGCTATCAAAGCATCAGGTTCATTCCTCCCATTAATAGCATTGTTGAATCTTATGTAAAATTTTTACTAGGTTCTGATTTGTTTCGTCAAAAATCCAAATATTCACTTGCTTTTTGTGTCTTTCCAATAAAGACATGAATGTATATGTTTTTTTACAATTGGCCACTCTTTAAAAACCCTATTAAAGTAAGTAGCTGTGAGAAACACATTTGATATTAATTAAGGTTTAGGAAAATTCAATATTCTGCAGGCAGCGGTTTACGCAAATAGAATTCCACAAATGGTTTACGCAGCAAAAGAATTTGGAAACATCTACTCTAGAGTGTAAATTATGTCCAAAACTAAGATAGATAGGTATAGGAAATACTGGTAAAGGTTGACATAAATTGAAGAGGCGCATCCAAAAACGTAATAATAAACAGGGCGTTTCATTTAGAAAACTAGACTTGTGTTATGCAGCACTTTTCTTCAAATACTGCTCAGAGACGGAATTATCTTTCATACACGCTGTATACACTGAGGTCCTGAAGTGCCCCCCCATGCTAACTCTTGAACCACAGAAGCTAGCGCTTTTAGAAAAATATAGATCGATTTCTACTTTTTGCGAATTAACTTTTGCCGTTATCGGCAGTTCAATTGCGTTTCCGGTGTCACCGGAAGTGACGTCAACTTTCTTATTTTAGATAGAACACCCTGTATATTTTTACGTTTTTGGAAAGAATCGAAAAGCGAATTCAACGATATCACAAGGCTAAGAAAGAGCGCCAAATTGTTTCTTGTGACGCCAGATAGATCTAAAGAACTCGTTGCCAAGCAAAGTAATCATAACAATTGCCAAACTGTCAAATCAACTCTCAAAAGCGTAAATTATTCTTGTTGTTTATTGTTATTACATCTTGCATTTGTAATAATTTTTTTCAGTAATTAATTACGTCGGAAAAATTCCAAGGAAAAATTATAGGCACTTGATGTTTATCTTACGTGGTCCATGCGGAGGCCATTGTAAAATCAACAACATAAAAAACTGAAGCTTAAGCACATTGCCTATCAAAAACAATCAAAAACAACAACAAAAAAGTAAACTAGAAACAACAATTAACAAAACAAGTTAAAATGACATAAAATAATAATAACAAATGCAGGTTATAATAACAATAAATAACAAGAATCATTTACGCATTTGGAATTGAGATTTGTCAATTTGTCAATTGTTATGATTACTTCCCCTAGCAACAAACTCTTTAGATCAGTTTGGCGTCACAAGTAACAATTTGGCGCTCTTTCCTAGCCAACTTTGCGTAACAACAAAAACAGATTACCAAAACCTTTGTTGCTGCATATCATCATATTTTTTAAATTAAAGTATAACGTATATGGTATCGTTGGATTCGCCTTTCGATTACCTTTCCGAAAACGTAAAAATATAGATGATGTTCTATTGAAAATAAGGAAATTGGACACCGGAAATACAATTGAACTGCCGATAACGGCAAAAAAAACGAAAAATAGAAATCGACCTAGTTTTTCTAAAAACGCTAGCTTCTGTCGTTCAAAAGTTAGCATGGGGCGGGAGGGGGCACTTTAGGACCGGACTGTAGAGATTCCATTTAAAAAAATATTTTTTTTCTTTTAAAAATGGATTATTCAGTCGTTCAATCAGCAAAAGCACTGCAACATTTGCCAATTTGACCCATTTCACAGGACCAATAATAACGAAGATAGCGACAGGAATCCGTTAATTTGGATCATCCTGTATATCCTTATATTAATTTACAATGCTCGACAATTAAAATACAATACAAACAATCCCTTCTGTATCAGTAATTCATACAAAATACAAAACATCTTTTATCACGCTTAACATGAGCTTTTTACATGTACTTTTATCTTTCAAAAAACTCTTGTGATGAATTATCTGCTTGTAAATAACAGGATGTCTTAAAACATATCACAAGGATTGCCCAAGTATAATCTTATTTTTGAATTATCTCACATCTAATTCATAATTGTTTCAAGCATCTGTATCCTTCTTTTTTGTATTTCAGACGGACATATTCTTCATCTGTTACGCAGAGGACAATCCCATCAGTTTTAGAAACGTCTTAGTGAAATGGTATCCGGAAATAAAGAAAGTGAAACCAAAGACACCAGTATTTTTAATATGTAAGTAATTTGACACCGTCAAGGAGCTTAATGAGCTTTAACACGAAAGAAATGTTTTTTTTTTTATTTTTAATTATAGGTACGAAGTGTGATATAAAATCGAAACAAATTCCGAGCCAAGAACTTCTAGAAGTAAAAAAGAAGATTAGAGCCGTGCAAGTTATTCATTGCTCCGCCAAGACAGGTCTTAATATAAAAGAAATGTTTGAACAAGCTATCTTGAATATTTTCGAGTATAACGTGCCTAAATCACCTAGAGTTAGTACGCTGCTACCAAAGTTCTTTCTACGAAGCAATAGCACTACCTGAGAATCTGATTTTATTATAAATTATATATTATTCAATATATAGATTTATAATAATGTTATTGTCATTTTGCTACTAATTTTATTATTTCTACTATACATGTACTTGTTTTGTTATATATTATATTTTGTAATAATAAATATGTTTGTTATAAAACACCACATGAATTTTAATAAAAGAAAAACAAATGCACCCATAAAGCTATGATAATAATTCAAGTGTTATAATTTATAGAAATTATGAATCTTTTATTCAATTTCATATTTGAAAGATTATCGTTGACGTATTTACATACTAGATTATCTAGACGCCACTGTTTGGCGTACACCGCCATCTAGGTTGTAAAGGAGCTACTTAACATCCAAGGTGAAATATTGATTTTACCCCCTTCAGAGAGAGATGATTTCTACTATAGATATCTAAGTATTTCGACAGATAAGCGGACTTCACAGATAGATATTCCCATGTCATTATTCGGACACACATTTTTGGAGACGAAAACACTTTAGTCTGGAGACAAGGCACTTGTAAGAGGGGCGCTGATGTTATATTTCTGGATTCCTGCATTTCTAGATTTCTACATTATCATATATGCAGTACGTTTCAATCTATGCTTTATAAGCATACTGTATGCAAGGTTGATAGAATACATTTACTCTAAAGATGGTCTCAGTTTAAAAATAGCGTGCGCAAAATCGTAAGGGGTATGATTCAGAGCCACGCATCGTAAACATCATACAGAGACGCATTAAGTGAATGTTGCGTATTTCAGATGCTAAGTTTTTATAAACGTATTTAAACGAAATTCATATACTATTAATTATAAGTTGAAATACAAGATATGTACATATGTAATAAATTTGTTTCGAGTAGGAAATAGGAGAAAGGAATTAACCATTACCACAAGAGACTTTTCTATATTTTCTACAATAAAACGGCTTCTTTTTGAAGTTAATACGTCAGTGTTGAAAACGTTCTTTCAACTTCACAACTTGTAAGCGGAGCAAATTTAAAATATGATATAAGGGTTATATCAAGTGATCAAGTCCCCACGCTCGACCATCTCAGATTTTTTTCAAATTTTACGAGTAGGTTCCACAACTGGCTAAAGATAATTCCCCAAATTCTTAGCTCCTGATATGCAGTACATAACCGGCAAGAGCTTCTTAAGTGATGACTGGTAAAATGTCGCAAGTGCTCACGGACACTTCTGTGAGTAAGAGAGATATTTGGCTGAAAATTGCTGTGCTTGCTTAGTAGTTATCAGTGTCCCAAACTTCCAAATTTTAACAAAAACAGTCAACTAGTCCTCTTGCTTTTGGTGCTCGAACTTGGCTGAATATTTGTCGCGAAAAAAAAATCCTAATTCCTGGGAAGTCTGTATTCCAGGAAAATCAATGCAGAAAGCTCATCTTCTGTGTAACTAGTGAAAAAATAGTTGTTTTTAACTGTTTCAAATTTTATGCTTCTTTGACAAATAGTTTCTGAGATACTTGAAGATGAAAGTGACCCCAAAAAATTTTGATGCAAGTTTAGCATATCTTCGAGCGTCTATATCTCAACTGGAAAACGTAAGAGCATCTTGACTCAACAACTATCTACAACATGCTTGGTTTCTGTGTTGTATAAGACTAAAAAAAGGAGACAAAGTAACTGCTTGAAAGGACTGCGCGTATTTCTTAAAACTTTTCCTTTGTCTTTGTCATCATGCAATCCGGTAAGCCAATAAGATATTCTACTGAAAATTAGTGAAGCTGTTTAAAATTGCGTAGAGTATGAGTGCTGAAAATCTTAAGAAACAATATTAAAATCCCTTCTTACCACATGCACTCAAAGTTGGGGGAAAATGCAGTTTCGACAATGCTGAAATCTCAGCAGATGCTTTCTTTATCTGGTCGTGGTTCTTTTTAATACTTTTATAGCTTGTGTTGGTCTATGGTGATTTTTTGTCACTACCATTTTAGAAATGGTATCCCCATCGCCAAGGGGCTACGCCCGATAGCCAAGCAAGTCTAGCCACGGGCAAGATACTTTCACCGAGGTTCCCAAGCTTCAGGTTGGGTAGCTTAGCCAAGGTTTCCAAGCCATAAGTGGGCAGCTTAGCAAAGGATCCGAAGCCGTATTTGGTGGGCAGCTTAGTCGTGGTTCCCAAGCCTTAGGTGGACTGCTTTTGTTGGTTCCCAAGCCAAACAACTTTTGAGCATTACCTTTTTTTTTAACTTATCAATCTTGCAATATATTTAAACCTGTAAAACTTGTCTGTATTGTCTATGCTTGTCAACATTTCTTTATCTCTAACAATAAATGCATTTTATTGTAAAATTACAGTTTTCAGTTTATTTGGTAATTGCTCCCTAAGTAAGAAACTGGGCTAGCCTATTTGTGAATTAAACACTTGAGTGAACTGAAACCGTAATAAATGGCATTTCAAACAATGAATATGAATTACATGACAAGTTTTTTTGTTAACTTTGACAGCATATTTTTAAACAGCTTCACTAATTTTCAATAGAATATCTTGTTAGCTTACTGGATTGCATAATGACAGAGATGGAGGAAAATTTTTAAATAATGCGCGCAGTCTTTTCAAGCAGTTACTTTGCTTCCTTTTTTAGTCTTATATGAAAGAACCCCAACACAGAAACCAAGAATGGTGTAGAGAAAACTGAGCGCTTTTAAATGGTCGTTGAGTCAAGAAGCTCTAAAGTTTTCCAGTTGAGATATAGACGCTCAAAGAGACGATCAAATTTGCATCAAAATTCTTGGGGTCATGTTCATCTTCAAGTATCTCAGAAACTATTTGTCGAAGAAGCTTAAAATTTGAAACAGTTAAAAACCACTATTTTTTCACTAGTTACACAGAAGATGAGCTTTCTGCATTGATTTCCTTGGAATATAGACCCCCCAGAAATAAGGTTTTTTTTTGTCGCGACAAATTTTCAGTCAAGTTTGAGTACCAAAAGCAGGAGGGCTAGTTGACTGTTTTTGTTAAAATTTGGACGTTTGAGACACTGATAACTACTAAGCAAGCACAGCAATTTTCAGGCAAATATCTCTCGTATCTACAGAATAACAGCTTGACAAAGATGGTAAAAAGTGTCGGGGCGCATCCGCAACATTTTACCAGCCATCACTTAAGAGGCTCTTGCAGGTCATGTATTACATATCAGGAGCTAAGAATTTGGGAAATTACCTTTAGTCAGATGTGGAACCTACTCACAAAATTTGAAAAAAATCTGAGGTGGTCGAGCGTGGGGACTTGATCACTTGATATGGAATAACCCATAAGAGAGTTATATTTTATACATATACAGTGGTACCTCGGTTTACGGTAGTATCTTGTTACTCGGGTTATGGAAGAAAATTTGGATAAATTTTTGTTTCCAAAACCGAAAGGTACTCACGGATACGAAACGCAGCTTAGAACTTTTACAGATTCGGCAGAATTTCCGCACGACTCGTGTACAAAGATAGTTATGTACAATGCAATATTGTGGTTTGTGTGGTTAACTTCCCACTATTCCACTGCTTCGCATCTGACTTGAATTCACAGTTAATATTATTCTTATTTTATCCAAAAATCCTCTTATCTTTGTGTAAAATCTTTTTTAAAGAACAGAGTCGAAAGTTCGACGATCAAACAATTTCTTATCTGTCGCGTCGCTAATTTTGCAGTATATATGAAAAAGCTACGTCACCATGCCAGAAAGAGTCCTTATTAAAAGTAGGGTATGTAAGTAAAGTTGTTTCTTTTTAATTTTAGTCATAAGTAAAGCGTGACAAACGGTTGCACCCGCTGTACATACAAGGAATCGAGTGGCGTTCGGTTATTATCGGTTGATCGGTGTGCGTGTACTATTGTTCGCGCGTAATAGTACATTATCTTCTATATGTTCAAATGCACTTAAAATGCATAAAATAAATTTGGGATTATTTTTTTTTTGTTATGGGAACGGATTACCTCTATTTCCTTTATTTCTTATAAGAAATTTGATTCCAGTTATGAAATTTCGAATTACGATATTTTTTTGGAATCAATTAATTCTGTAAACCGAGGTATCACTGCATTTGAATTTTGTATTTCTTCTGTAGACAATTGGTTTAATGTATTTAAATCGGGGTTTTTTGCTGAACACTGCATCAACTACTAATGAAATAAAGAATAAATATAGTAAATATATGTAGAATCATTTGAGGAAAGATTCACTGATTTCTCGATCTTGAAATAATCACCGCGTACATCACATGCTCTGCTGTGACTGACGTCATCCCATATAGTTTTCCGATTCTTCGCATCAATTTAAACGTTGTTACGAACAAGTATATCTATATATTACTACGAATGATGTCAAAATATGTTTCCACCCCTCCGCTCACAAACTTTCGGTCAAGTATTGTTAGAACTGAAACTACCTTTAGAGTAAATCTATTCTATCAACCTTGCACTGTATTGGGTTTAAATAACCATGAATAACTACAAATGAACTTGTTAAAACGATTATGGAACTTCTTGTAAGGAAAAGTGTATTGGCTGACTTTAACTTTGGTTAAAAAAGTGTTTCCTGCAGAAATACAATTTAAAATCGATTAAATTCGATAGATTCCTTGGTCAGCACCTGGTGGAACATAGTAAATAGAAAAATAAAACACAAAAAACACTTAGTAACTATTTCCCAAAATATTTTGTGAAGCAGTTACCAAGTGTCTTCTTCTGATTTATTTTTCTATTTAAAGTTGATGGTTTTTCACTTTAAGGTAATTCAAACTAACTCACTAAATCCTTAATTAATATTTCTGTTTAGAATAAATTTATTTAACCGGAAATAGTAGTGCTAAAAAGATTTTTAATTCTACTTAATTAGGTATTTAACAGGAAACGGTTTTTTATTGAGGTGCCATCTTATTTCAAAAGTTGCAAACATCGGCTCCGTCATTGCTTAAACGCAGTTTTCTGTTTCAAAGATTACACGAAGAGCGCTGCAAACTTCTGTCGATAATGAACTTCGACTAGTTCACAAGAGATGGCGCACTCGAAAGCGGAAAAATATGAATTTATAATAAAAATGTAAGTTGTATTAATTAAAACGAGTCAATTTTAAATTCTAAAATGATTTATCAATGTAGATTGAAACGGAAAATATTTTGTTAAAGTTATAAATTACAATTCTCAAGTATGCATTTTAATAAAATGCACCACATATAGTTATTCAGCTAGATCCTGGTAATAAATTGAAAATCAATATGCCTATATGATAATTTTGTCAGTTTTAATTTGGACGATCATTAGACAATTCAATATCATAGATAAAAATTGAATACGTTTTCTTATCTACTTAGATTCCGAGATATTTATTTTAGTCCTAATCTTATCAAACTTAACGTCACGCTGCCGATCATCTTCCATGTAGTATGTCCATGTGATTTACTTCCAAGTAACCCCTATTAAAATTAAACATTAAACCGTTATGCAATAAGAAAGTGATTGTGAATTAGTTGGAGTTTGATGTGGTGTTCTTATGCTGGTGTTGCGTGAATTTCGAAAGATCAGATATGTCTAAGAGCATCTCTGATAAGGTACGGTGCGTATTAGATGACGACCTTGATTGGTCTTAGATTAGTTATTTATTCAATCATCCAGCTATATTTTGATTTTTTTTGAATATTTCTTGTTTTAAAATCTTTTGGCTATACGAAACGATAATTTTAAAATTCTAGATTTCCTATCTGATTTATCAATCTTTATCTGTGTACTAAACAGAAATTCAATTGTTATACAGTACTGTATCAAATTATTGCTGGTTTGTCAACATTTTTGTTTATTATTAAATTCAAATTCCGCTTAAATTTAGTGAAAATATCTACTAATTGTAAAGAAGATTCGACAATTATCTAAATACAAATATATGCAAGGTTGTAAACAAATTCAATGTATCGTTACAAAAATTCTGTTTATTTTATTAATACTTCCATTCATATCCTGTTGATTCTAGGCCCGATATGAATAATATTTACCTTTTAATGTGTCTTATTATACTCTATTTTTTATACAGTGTGACCCATTTGAAATGGAAGCACCCCTTTAGAATCCACATTTTACACTAAAATGAAACCTTTTTTTTAGTACAAAGTGGGTCAAAAAGTCCACTTCCACACAAAATTTCAGAACTTCATCTCAAATTTTATTAGGGGTTTTTTATTAAAAATCTGACTTCACACATTCAGAAGGTCCTAGAATGGTATTAACCAAAATTTCATTCAAATATATTTATTAAAAAAAAGTTACGAGAGAATCATTGTTCAAACTTTACGGTGCGTTATTTTATAAATCCGCTTCTTACAATATCCACTGACCAAGGTAGATCAAAATTTATAAAAAGAAAGCAACTAAAAATTAACTAAATTTATTATTAAATACCACAAAATTGCAAATAACCATCTTTTAAAAATATAATTACAATTACAAAAAAAATAAACCGATCGCGAAATAGGTGCTGCTAATGGTGTTCTAGTAATTAACTTGTAATATCAGCTTTGTGTATCTAGTTTTGAGACATAAAATAGGCATTCTCTAGATATCGCAGGCTCAATCTATTCTACAAAGAGTTAAAAGTAATATTTTTAGATCTGGTAATATGGTGAACGTACTATTGCATTATCTTATTTTTCTGTGCAACGTCCAAGCATATTTGACTTTTTTGAAGTTTCTGTAAATGTTACACATCAGTCCTAGTGAATTGGATGTAGTATTTCTTTAAGAACAATTTTTGAATTTTTTCTGTTTTATATTTCGTTGTAGTACTAACTCACGGTATTTGACACACACAAAACTTTGTTCTGTTGCTTATATACATAAATATGGTTACCGATTATTAAGCTTAACAAAATTGCTTATGTTTTATTAAGTATAACAAAATTAAAACATAGAAATAAACTCCGTCACTGGTGAGTGCTGGTAGGTTAATCCATGGCTTAACTTCAAACGTCAAAAAGATTTTACGTAGAATAAAATAATATTGGTGTTCCTACAATCTAGGGCTGTAATTGATCAATTTATCGATTAATGTAATACGAATCCTCAAAATTCAATTTGTTGACTAATTTCTTGACCGATTAATTAATTGATCAGTGTAATACCGCTCTTAGAATGGATGAAAATGTGTTCAATAAGTTATTAAATACAATATCGTTAAAAACATCAAAAGAGTTAAATGGGAGAAGTTGGAATTAGTCAATTAGAATCATATAGTTTCATTTAATATTAAGTAACAACCTTTGTGCTTTCGAATATTCGGAATGGATTAATTATCTCAACAAGATTGGAAGCACTATCGTTAAGAAAGTTTGAGTTAAACAAAAGGTTCTCAAGAAAAGGATTTCGAAATTAGTCACCCCTAGTAAACTAAAATCTGCCGAGATAATTACCTCATCTGGATTAGTTGGGAATGAGCCATCCGAGTCTTTTACTAAGGAAGAAATCGACTTATTAAACAAAGGTTTGAAATACAACCTGAAATTTAATAACCCCCGGTTGAAGAAATTATAGTTGGCATAGAAGATGCGATCAATAACTTTGATGATAACACCAAAAATTTTATTCGTACCGCTTGTAAAACTCAAATTTTAGAAAATATGCAACGAAATGCACCCGACGTTGCACGAAAGGATCAAATCATTGCTAGAAGACTAAAAAACAAAAATTGTTTTTTTTTTTAAATCTGACAAAGATAATTCTGTGGCCATCTTAGACAAAGAGGATTATCTCAATCAAGCCCAGTACTACCTAGACTGTATTGTTTACCTAAGATACACAAGCCCGGAAAGAGTATGAGACCCATTGTTTCGAACATCAACAATTCAGCTTACTTACTTTCCAGGTGGTTGTCTGACAAACTGAATCAGCTACCTGTACAAATTCCCGATATGGTTATTAAAAATTCTTACGCGTTCATTAATTAAGGACATTGAGCTTACTGTCGATTTAACTTTGGAGTATTTCGAAAAACTTTTGTTAGATAACCAAATGGATAGAGAAGGTATTGTGGTAAGGGTTTTAGTGAAGTGTTTCAGTGTTCCAGTGCCACAGGGTTCGAGTACTTGATTACGGAGAAGTTATATCAACATGGAAGAAGTTAGCTTTAAGATTCTTGGGCAATTAGAGAAACAAAAAAAATGTATATAGTATGAAATAATGTTGGCATTCCTATATTCTAACGCCATAATCGACTAATTTATTAATTAATGTAATACGAATCCTCAATTTTCAATTTGTTGACCAATTTATTGACCGATTAGTTGATCAGTGTAATAAGCTAATATAGTCCGTTGGACCGTCATCACACGTAAAAAGTAACCTGGCAAGTTTGAAATAAGTACAAACTTGTTGTTAGCAAAATAAATATATTTCCTAAGTGAATATGTTGATATGTCTATAGCGCGTCTCAACCTCCGTATGCAGTATATGTCTCATGGGAATTCGATTCAGGGTTGCCAAATCGTCCAATCATATGTTCTATTATTATTTCCGGTTCATTATTTGACATTTCATGGAATCAAAACGTAACCTTTATGGACGTTTTAGAAGTTGATATTAAATCAATTTAAAAATTAATACCAAAAAGTTAAAGCAGAAGAATGGGCAATAATTAAAACAAAAATATGTTAAAATTTTGTGATTACACTACTCCATAAAAATTCGGGAAAAATATTAAAATATACACAGTGATACAGACAGATTTAATATTTAGATTGTTAAATATTTGTTAAATTGGATGCACCGGTTTGGGTTTATAAACTATTTGTGATATTGTGTATCCAAAAAAGAGAGCTTATAGCAAAAATTCCTCTAGAAAAATGCTAATACTGTTTAAATTACTTGCCTAACAATATATAATGTGAAAAGTAAGAATACTTTAATTTTTTTTATTTCCAAAAATTAAGAAATAAACCTACAAATATTTTAATACTATTTACTGACGTAAACATTCATTAGAAGATTAAATAATTACAAAAAAATATATATATTGCAAACACAATATTCACGGCTCACTCCGCATCACACAAATTATTAATTAATTCGGGAATGCCTTTTCGAAGACACGTGGGCCAAGTACCGATCGGTACTTGGCTTGATGATGTCTTCGATTAACAATTTGTGTGGTGCGGAGTATGCCGTGAATATTGTGTTTGCCATACTACCCCACAGTCTTTGCTATCATTATTTAAAACATATTTATTGTTTTTTCTATACATATTACATATGCCGCAATTATAAGATGGTAATCGAACTTTATGTCCTCTCCCTTTTGCAAACGCGTCAATCCTGTTTTATCATACTGCCGTTTAATTGATGGTACGTAAAACAAGTAAGTCTCTTTTTAGCACATTGTTTAGTGGTTGGTATTTGTTTCACACGAAACCATTCAATAATTTGGTTTTTACTCCATGCTGTCGTTGGAATTTTTTATAATTTTCTTCAGCTATCGCTGAAGAAAATTATAAAAAATTGTTCTTGATAATTCTTCCTATCGGAAGAATTATCAAGAACAATTACTGAGCTCTGTGGTATATTTGTATGTTTCTGAATCGGTCTCATAATAAACGTCAGTAGTGTTTTTCTTGCAAATAAATGTATATTCAGCACCAAGAGTAAAACCATTATCAACACAAGCTTGAACTAATGCAAAACAAAGCCCAACACCAGTGGGTTATTTCAAACCAGTGCTTAGTCCCTGTATAAAAGCTTGTCGACTATTTTGAATAGTTTCTGTACATTTTTCATTTATTGCGTGCACTATGTTCACCCGTGATTCATCTGTATATATTACACTTCGACCTGAAATAATATAAAATTACAAATAAATTAACAATTTGTATACATGTAATAGATAAACAAATGAAAAGCATTAAATGTCAAGAAGTAAACTGTACCTTCTTTCAATTCCTTGATAATTCGTAAGCATTGGCCCCATATTATGAAGTCAAGGAGATATTTAAAGTAGGTGATATATTTTGCATAAAAAGCCATGTCCTTTACGTCAAATACATTTTTGCGTGTTCTCATTATCATCTCATTTTCTTGTCTTTTTGAGCTTGATAATATAAACGTTTTTGTTGTTTCTGTTGAATATTATATATTGTACGCTCTGAGCAACCTAAAGCTTTACTTGCAGTAGTAATTCATAGATTTATTAAAATAATTGAACACATTGGCGATTATGTTTTTCCTTATGACTAAATTTTTCCCTCTTACTCCGTTTTCTGTCTACAGGCTCCATTAGTGTAGTGAAAACTATAACAAAATGTGTAGGTTATCACATTTATAAGAACTATGGAACTATGGAAAATGTCCATATTTACTTGTATTCGTTTGAAAGTGATAGACAGAACGCCTTATACAGTTACAAACAATTCAATTGGAAATATATAAAACTACGATGATTATGACTCACGACAGCTGACAGTATAGATATTTAAATAGATATTTGTTGATATAAATGTAAGTGCGATATCGCAACATCGTAACCGGAAACAAAGGTAGCGTTATTGGTGAGCCTCTAAGGGTAGATAGAGATACACTGTTGCTATTAAATCCCATACAGCATACGAAGGTTTAGACGGTCTATGAGCATTTGAAGATTAAAAACTTTTGCAACTAAATGCTAAACGTAAAATAAAAGAGTTGCTCTCCCTTTTTTACTGTAAATCCGTAGACTTAATGAATACGTTCCTATATACCGGGTATCCCGTGAGGTAAGGTACAAACTTCCACGACGTGTTCCTCAGTTAAATTCGTGTCGAAAATGTCTATATGAACACGGTCCGCAAATGCATTCTTATCGAGAAATGATGCTTTTACTTGTAGTAGGTCGTGCTATGTTTTGTTACTTATTTTGACAGATCGGTTGTGTTAGTTTAATTGAATTCCGCATTTAAGTAAACACGGTTAATTTCAAGCTTATTGTCATGTTTATTTTGACAAATGAAGAATACGCAGATATGTTGTTAGTCTATGGATACTGCAACTGCAGCGGTAGGGCATGAATGAGAGAATACCGCCACCGGTATCCGAATCGAAGGATACCTGATAGTAAAGTATTCGAGAGAGTTTTTGCACATCTTAAAGCAACGGGATCATTTCCAAATGCTAGGTATGATTTAATACTGAATAGTGTTGAAAGAGCCCCGTCAACTGGTGCCCGCAGAATATCAGTTCGCACTGGTGCTAGTCGAATGACTGTATGGAGAACGATGCATAACTTTGGTTTGTACCTGTTCCATGTGTAACCTGTCCAAGCTTTGCTGCCCACTGATCCAGGCTCTCGTATGCAGTTCTGTAATTGGCTCAACGCACATCGTAATCTGGTTAATAACATTTTGTTCACTGATGAGTGTACATTTACTCGAGACGGCGTCAATAATTTGAGGAATTCCCATTCTTGGCAGCTTGAAAATCCACATGCAACCTACGAACGGAATATCCAACACCGTTTTTCAGTTAATGTTTGGTGCGGTTTGTTAGGGGATCAATTAGTTGGCCCTTTCGGGTTTGATGGTCGTTTGACATCTCCAATTTATCTTCAATCCTTACGAAAAGAACTGTTGAAAGATATTCCGCTTCAAATAAGACAACACATGTGGGTACAACATGACGGTGCTCCGCCGCTCTATGGTAGAAATGTTGTTGGGTATTTAAATACCACTTTCCCTGGACGTTGGATTGGACGGGGTGGCCCAGTTTCTTGGCCACTCCGCACACTCGACTTGAATCTCTTGAATTATTACTTATGCGGATACATGATGACGTTGGTATATGCGGAGGAATCACGTACTAGGGATAAACCGCTTCGTAAAATTATTGGAGTTGTTACTGACATAAGAAATAACCATCATGTTATTCGGAGAGCCATCAATGATATTTATCAATGGAGTAGACTGTGCTTGCAGTACGAAGGTGGATATTTTGAACAATTCTTGTGAACGATTCGTGTCATGTTTATTTTATTTTTTTTTTTTTTTGTTAAATAAAAGAGATTTTCCAACGATGTTTTGGTTCTTGCTCCTTTAACACTACTACAATTAAAAGCATTATATCTCGATAAGGATGCATTTGCGGACCGTGTTCATATAGACATTTTCGACTCGAATTTACCTGAGGAACACGTCGTGAAAGTCTGCACCTTACCTCACAGGACACCCGGTACAAATGCATTGTAAATCTAATATAAGATAGTAATAAACCCAGAATTTTGATTGAGAAGCTAAATAGGTACTCGGCAAGCAATAATTATTGCATTTTTTATCCGACACAAACAACTAAATTTTTATTATTCCTTATCGATGATTTATGGTGGTATGCTTCTATTTTGTGATTTAGGCAATATTTCTGATCTCTTACATTTATTCACTTGTAACAGGATTAATAATATTTATATAACTCATGTATATTGTTTAGATTTTAGATAAAATTTACCCATATTGCAAATAAATATCTATCCTATATTTGGAGTGAAGTTACTGAAGATACAGTACCACCACAAAGCGTTAAATGGCATAGATGTGGGTTGCTTAAGTAAAGCTGTTTATACGTAACACAGAACAAGGTGTAATCCACCGTAACGTATTCAATGTAGGAAAGATAAGCAAACTGCGTAAATTAAATTTTACAGTTTATTTTTAATGAATATCTTTGGAAAAGCAAAAGTTTACATTTCGTCGCAATACTCTATGTATTTTTACAAAAAAACTTATCTGCACATGTGCAGATGTGAATTGAAGGTTTGGGGCTTGTTTTATTTAAATTGAAGTACCAATAGGGTATGCTTTACACATTATTCCATCAGTAACCATCTCTCAATTCATTTTTGAATTAATTAATATAAATTTTTTAATTAATATTGTTTAAAGATGCCATGACTCTACGAACTTTTCTGCAATATAGATAGCTCTGGTCTTATATGAACCCAAATACTTCAATTTAATATTCCCACATACACTGCTATTATTTTGCACACGACTGTATGATTTTTAAAAGAACTCTCAGAGCTATCAAGCCAGAACGTAAACAGCATTATTTCAGGAAGCAAGAACTACCAAATAGTACCGTACAGAAAAAAGCTTTTAGAGTATTTTTTTCCAGTGTCTTTCATTGAGATTAAGATGGTAATCTTTCAACAGGTTATTTAAAGATTTTTGGGGCTAGGATTTGTAGCAGACCGTAAGGCCATTCAGTTAAAGTTTGATATTTTCTGAGGTTAAGAGCATAAGGCCATAAATAGTGTATTATACTAAGTAGACAACTTGCTTTCAGGAAAATGAAAAGATCGAAAAGAAAACTTTAGGATCTTAGTTGTGTGTGAAAATTCGCCATTGTAATTTTTGCTTTCGTTTCTATTATTTGATAATGAAACATATTTTATCACGCCTCTGGATATAACTAGATATTGTAGCTATCGTATATATTTGAATTAAATTTTAACAAAATTACAAATATTAACATACACACCTGCAGTTTACCAACTTACCAGTAGCTTTACCACAGATATATGTATGAAAAATATTAATTTAATTATCGTACAGATTATGCAACTGAAAACTACAACTATCACTTTCTTAAAGTGTTTGAATTGAAAAAATTTGAAGATTTAGTGCTTTACAAACACTAGTAACCTTAAAATGTTCTATTAACACACTTTGACTTTGCCCTCGTGTCTGCTGCAAGCCCTATTATCATAGAATTAGCTAATTTATAGTTGAAAAACTTAATAAAGAAGAACATGACCCTATTTTCTTCTTTGTACATGTTTTGAAAGATGCAATCATACTATGTGGGTAGTCTGCAAAATTTTCAGTCTGAAATCAATCCTCAAGTCTAAAGACACTACCAGAAATATGAAAATAAGAGTATGTAAAACTATGATAAGACCAATAGTGGCTTACGCGAGTGAAACATAGACGCTAAATGAAACCCAAGCACAACAACTAGAAAGATGGGGGAGGAACATACTAAGATCCATATTTGGTGGGAAAAATGCAGAGGAAGGATGGGAGCAAAGAACAAGTAAAGAATTAGAAGAGTTGTATAAGGAACCGAAAATAACGTCAATAGTAAGAGCACAGAGGGCAGGACAAAGATTGGAAGGAGATAGAATGACAAAAATGGTATCAAAGAGACCGATTTGTAAGCTAAAGAAAGGATCTGAAATCTTTGAGAATACACAACTAGCAGGGGAAAACAAGAAATCAAACTGAATGGGGGACAATAGCCCAACTAGCCCAAGGCTTAAAAGGCCTGTAGTGCAACAATATATATTTTTGACAAGTAACGTCGTCTTCATGTTTGAGGCTTGACACTTTTCAGACTATCCTCGAATAATTTTGTTGATATCGTTTTTTGTTGATGGAACCCAGTGAAGGGCCTTTTTTTTCATGGAACCCAAATCAGAATTATCAAAGCATTTGATCCCAATTTTTTAACTACAATACAAGTATTATTTTGCACCAATGAAAATAGTTTCGATATAATTTTGAAAATGATAGAATCCCCTGTATTTTGTTCTTCAGAAAATATTTTGCTTTAGAATCTATTAGGTGAAAATGAACATATTTAATTATGCAAAAAATTTACTAAACTGTAATAACCAATTTACCAATTTCAATCTTTTCTTTTTTCCCAGAAAGTCCACAAACACATACGAATAACCGTAGTTGGAGATGGTCACATAGGAAAGACTTGCCTCCTGATTTGCTATAAGGATAAAAAGTTTCAGGAGTATTATATCCCGACAGTGTAAGTCGTCATATCGAACTAAAACTGATTTATGACTTCCACAGCCGTATAGTCACTGCTACAAATTATTGTTTTAGGTTCGATTCATACTCCATGACGGTGCCTATTGGTCCTGAAAGATATACAGTAATCTTGCGAGATACCGCTGGCCAGGAGGAATACGATCGCTTAAGACCTCTAGCTTATCCAGATGTAAGTCGTAAACCTGCTTGAGTTATAAACTGAGACGTCAGTTGTATTCCTTTAATGATTAACTTTAATTGTTCGGAACAAAGCTTAACGACACCACTTATGTACATCGTTGGTTTACGAAATTGTAGCAAATTCTTGGATTTGTAGTATATAATTGCCTCTACTATTTAACGAAGGTAACAAAATCTATAATTTCATGCTAATTTTAACAATTATACATTATGTTAAAACGCATCTTTTACGTTTCGACAACAAATTTATTGTCGTCTTCCAAAAAAAAAGAAAATATTTTAATTTCTGAAGAAGCCATGTTGTACTTTAATTTGCGATCCCATCGAAAATCCTTATAAAATGGCTATAACAGCATTATTTTGGCATATAACATTATTTTAACGGATTTCCATATCCCAACTGCCTTCGTTTAACGCGTAATAGTATACGCCTAGGAATCATCGTATTTACGTACAAGTTGTGCTTGATCTCATTGTTCATTCCCAAATAAAATACATAATATTCGTATTTTTCAGAATTATATTAGCTAATTTGGATTACATACATGATTCCATGAAATATTCATTAATTAGTCGTTTCACCTAGGAACCTATCGTTGCAGGCACAATTTCTTTACCGCCGCAAATCCATATTTTTCATGGTTTACAAGTGATACACAGTTTAATAGTGGTCATCTTATTCTAGCATATTATCATGTTTAAGTTGAATTTTATCTGCAGGTAATCACTTTAATTAACAATCAATTCCTTCATCCACGCACAAAATCTCAGACTAATACGCAATAGTTGTCAACGCTTCCATTCTCGCATCTCATTGGTGCTTCATACGTCACAATGGGCGGAGCTGTAATAAATATCTAATAATGTATATAAGAAGCGGAGTTTTTCCCGTCGAGATAATTTGTATACTATTTGGATCCTTGTTGGTTGTTAGTAGCATCCGTAGACGGGCAAAGTTGCCTGAAGACCTGCGGCCTTTGCGTGTTACGTATTTGCAAAATGGCATAACGCTCCAGTGTGATACTTAGCACTCAAAGCATCTTTTGTATCGATCTTTTTGTTGGAGATTTTTTAAAGTTTGAGCAGATCGTCTAGAATACGGATCCTGATTAGCACCCCACAATAGTTCTGAGTCCACTGTCATCGAGATTATTCCCGCCCGCCCGAACGCGAATTCCCCGACTGAACCCCGTTAACTGTCCCGCACCCCGTCAACTGCATTTCTGTTAATACGGGTTAGTTTTAAGCCCTTATTTCTTTGTATAACATCACGAACTATAATTAGGATCATTTGTTGTTATTTTAAGCCGATTTGTATGGCTATTTGGTATCATTTCTAATTGGGTATGATCTTTAATTAGAGTTCGTATCATTTAGTGCATGATCGATTGAGTAGTTAGCTGTGAAATTAGTTAAGAGGATCAATGTTCAGCCTGACGCTGCTACCGCAATATAATTAATTACATTGGAATCATATATGTATATTTATTTGTCATTCCAATCGACATTCACATTTCACTTTGATAATTAACTATATTTTTTTAACATTTCATATTTGCCATTTGATGTCTTAAACTTGCTGAATATTCTGAATTTAAAAACATACTAAACGTATGATCCTTTCTTACCTCTCACATGCTCCTAAAGGAATTCAAATTTAAAATTGAGCTTGTCCGTAGCAGCTAAACTTGTCGAAACGTAAATGTTGCGTTTTATTTTTTTTGATAATTTATTTACTAATCGAAGCCGCTACTACCAAGATTCAAAATTATAACAAGATTATTGAATGTAAAAAAAATAATAGAAATCACACAATCATTTTGTTAAATATCGCCTTCTTTCTATCCTAGAAGTTTTACACTTCGGGGAAAACTTGTTTGGTGTAACTCAAACCATAAACTTTAGTTTTATGTTATAAAACTGGTCTAGTTACACAGAGGTGAAACTCTTCAACGTACTCCTTGAAGTAATACATACAAACTTAAATTCTTAACTTCTCCGTAAATTTGAAATATGCTCTTTTTTGCTTGTGTTACTTACTTTGTACTTCCAACCGATTAACAGGATCCCCCCAATGTATGGTTTTACCTGTATTTACACCGAGAAAAATTTGGGATAACAATCCCTTGTATCTTTAAAACAATAACAATTTTTATTATTACAACATAGTATGCAGAATTGGGCAAATATGTCAGAACACACTGAAGTAATACTTAAAGTAGCTATCCACTAGAATGTATCTAATTCTCGAAAGTCAATTTCGGTAGCTGCTTTCAGAAACTTTCCATTTGAGAAGAATTTTTAAGAATGCACCGTCTCAACTATTCTTGGAAAGTTAACAGAAGGTACTACTACGGGAAGTTTCTAATGCAATTACTCCTTGAAGTGTTATTAATGAAAAAAGGCAACAGATGACTGAAGAGAAAATGTTGGATTAAAACATGGAATAGAATTTGGAGCATGTTGGACTCTCCTATAACAATTCTCTGGGGGAAGTTCAAGTTGAAGACGCTCAGCAATTTCGACATTTTGCTCGTATGAACGCAATATAGTGCCAAAAATTGCAAAAAAAACCTGTCTTTAGAAACCGTCTAAAGAAGCTGACAGCATGATCAGCAAGACGTCAAGAGTAGACCCAAGGACACAGCAACACCCCGAAGATTATTATACGAGGGTGACTCTGTTTCCAGCGAGATGTAAAAAAATTAAGTACAAATTTAACAATATTTTATTATGAATGTTCAAAGTAATCCTCTTTGACCTCAATACATTTATTTAATCGAGTTTTCCACAAATCAAAAGCTGCTCGCCACTCATTTATCGGAATACTGCCAAAATACTCATGAATTGCGGCATCAATCTCATTTTCTGAAGAAAATTTGCGGCCCCGAAGATGTTTTTTTTAAATTAAAGAATAACCAGAAGTCACACATCGCCAAATCCGGTGAATAAGGCGGATGTTCAATCACGCGGATATTTTTTTCCCTCAAATAATTGACAGTAGCGCGCCGAATGCGAAGAGGCATTGTTGTGATGCAACAAAAGGCCCCTTACATTAAGTCCTTCAAAAACCTTAGGCAAACCTTTATTAATGTACCAGTTCGCAGTGACTATGCGCTGTTCTTCTAACTTAATGGCTTTGACCAAAGCGGTGCTTCTGAAGAAAACAGCGTACATAACTTTTTTCATGGAACGTTGCTTTTTTGGTGTTGTCAGTGTTGGATCGTCTTCATGGATCCACACACGGGATTCCTGTCGAGTTGGAGTATCATAAAATGGTATATAGGTCTCATCACTTGTCACAATTTTGGAAATAATCCGATGACCGCCATTTTCCAACATGCTGAGAGTTTCCCTGTTGACTCTTACACGTTCTGATTTCTGGAATTCCGTTAAGTGGCGTGGCACCCAACAACAGACAACTTTGGACAATTTTGGAAACTGCTGCGGATCCAATTCCTAATGTCATCTAGATCGTACTGTATGTGCAGTGTGGGTCTTCGGTAATCATGCTCTGGACACGAGCAACATTTTCTGCAGTGACAGCTGTTTTTGGTTTTGTGTCACGTTGTTCATCAGTCAAGAAACTTCGACCTCGTTTAAATCCTCAAACCACCGATAAATGGTTGCCCTTGAAGGCTTTTCTTCGCTAAAGTTAGGCGTTCGATGCACTGCTTTTCGTCTAAACCGCATTTAAAATCGTAGTAGATTAATGCACGGAAATTCTCCCTACTCAATTCCATTGCGTTTACGAACTAAACAATTTTCTTCTTTCTACGCACTTGATTGTCATTTAATGACATTGCACGACTGAGTGACTAGACCTACAAGCTTACTTGTCCTAATATCGTTTTATCTAAATAGGCATCCATTTCAACGTATCTCACAAGAAGCAGAGTCGCCCTCGTATAATTCATTATGATTTAATTTTAAAACGTGAAGGATTAAAAAAACATAATCAGTTGTCTGACAGAGAATAACTTCAATCTCAATCATGTCAAAAACGCTTTCTTTTATATCCCCAAAACTTTACAATGAATAAATAAAGTATTTCCAAAAATTTTGTTAAGAAAAGCTCGAAGAATATGCAGTTAACACCCCAGAACGGCGCATCAGTGTATAGTTTATTTCAAATTATAAGAATATAACTTTGAACGGCTTAAATGTTGTTATTGCACCACCTGCGGTAATAACTACCTGGATACGCAAACAATCTGCTGAGGACCGTAATGACAAAATTTAAGCGAATTGAATAGAAATAGAATTATGATTTGCGATATGCGTAACTACCTGTTTCTACATTTAAATCTCATTTAATATGTAAATTCTTTAATTACTTGTAACATCGAATTGCTTACTATGTAAATTTATACTGTTTGTAAAATATATATACATAAACATATAATTTAATATGCATTGCCAGGTTATTATCGTCACAGAAGGTGCAATAAAAGTATTAAAAGCCTTGTAAGTCTACAGTTATATTCTTATAATTTGAAATAAACTATAATTTCTTCTGCATACCGTCAAATTAACATAATAAGTACTTTGCTTAAACTTTATTCGCCACAAATATAAGTTCTTCCTTTGGTGCAACTAACAGAAGGGAAAGGGATAACTATTAGAAGCAACTTAAAGTGTATTGTGCGCGAAACTGCTCCAGACAAATAACCAATAACAATATCTTGCAGGTTTCTTTCACGCATCAGACTGGTACGTGCTAGCATTAGTTTAAGAGGAGATTTAAAAAAAATGAATTCTCCACCCTCTAAAATCGTTGAAAATTTGCGATCTAATAACTGATCTTTATGTATTTTCATGTGCTTACTTCAAATATAGCAACTATTCCATTATACAAAGCCTTCAAACTCAACGAATCCATTTTCTGATAGATTTTTTTCGTCATTCAACAACCACAAATTTTTTCCGCTATGTAACCATGCCGTAATGAATTTATTACGAGACTATAACGTTAGAATGTTGGAATAATAAAGTTACACACACTTAGCAGTCCCTCAGTCGTAACGAGAATCCGCAGGATTAGCGCTTGATGACCCTGTACGGCTACGGATATGGCGACCTTGCCCAATAACTCGGGTTTTGGGATTGTAACGGTTTCGTGAGCGAAATGATCAAACGGATAGGTCCAGGCGAAATTAATAAATAAGGCTTTGATGGTGTTGTATTTTTATTGGCCGGCATTTCGCCCTTAATAAATAATTCTCTGAAATGAAAGTACCTCTCAATAATGTTAGATTATTATTGATGCGATTGGCGAAGTATGATTATGCTCCTTATTGAATAATATGAGGAGAGTATTGTATGTAATCTAAAGAGGGAAATGACCCAAAACCTACTAGGAACTTCCCACAAATTAATTCAGTGGTGTGGATCTATAAACGCTCTCCGCCTCCTAAATTGGCGAAAACGCGATGTTCGGCAGAAAAATTGATGGTAACAGTTTTCCGGGATTGCAAGGAAATTCTATTGATTGAATACATGAAGGAGAGTACTACAATTACCGGTGATGACCTCAAAACTTTCATTAATGATTATTTTGTATAGTTACTGATATCATTACTTTGAAGGGGATTTCATTATTCTAGGCACGTTAGGATAACTGAGAAATGAATTGTTAGTAATGTTCTTACTATCTTTTCCCATACACCTATTCATTGCAATTTAATAATTTTTAACTAACGTGTTTAGTTTCAATGTGAATAATTATCTTTTAGAAACAATATCATATACCGTAAGAGCGAGCATACTATGATCAGCCAGCATAATCGGCATTTTTCGGAAATGCGAGAGCAAAGTCGTGTCTTAAACATGTACGTGAACGAATATGCCGTTTATAACGTGAGCAAGATGTTTTCGGAAATGTCGTGGCTTGTACATGTACGTGAACGAATACGACGTTTATAACGCAAGTAAGGTGCGCAAATGAATCTGCGTTTACGCAATTTTGTCAAGCAATTGACATTCCACAGTGACATTCAACACAGCACACGTTTAGATGCGCTGAGTTCGTGTAAAATCGGGTGATCATAGTACGCTCGCTCGTACGGTATATTCTTCAAGAAAACGTACTCATATGAAATGGTGATATTTATTATGTTGATTTTTATTTCAAATAGCTAATAAATACTTTATAGATGCATTTTGTTTCAGACAGACGTATTTGTAGTATGTTTTGCTGTTAACAATAGGGATTCATACAAAAGCGTTGAGAAGAAATGGGTACCGGAAGTTAGACATCATAAACCCTATGCCAAAGTGATATTAGCGTGTAAGTATTGTAAGAGGAAGCTAACGTTCTATTTTATGTATTCAAACCACTTAAAATCCTTTGTAACATCATGTACTTATCTTATGATATACGAAGATAGCCCGAACATTTTTCTAGCCTAATACAAAAACAATTATTATTTTTGTCAAATTCCGTTTTGTTTCTTTGAGCCTAGAAAACAGAAAAAGTCGCTGGGAGCCAACTCTGGGGAATAGGGTGGGTGGTCGTCAAATCGAACCCTAGTTCGTGAATTTTTACCATGGCGCGTTGCCTTAGTTTAACAAAATTTTCTTTTTCTTCAAATCCGGTCGTTTTCCCGCAATTTCTGCTTTCAGCTTGTCAAGTAATGGTGTGTAGTATGGCTCTGTTATTGTTTTCCCCTTTTCAAGATAGTCGATTGACACAACCCCATGACTATCCCAAAAAACAGTCGCAGTCACTTTCCTGGCTTATGGAACAGTCTTCGCCTTTTTCGGAGCCGATTCATCGTTCACAGTTCACTGTTTCGACTGTGTTTTGGCTTCAGGAGTGTACTGGTGTATCCATGTTTCATCTACAGTTATTAATCGACGCCAAGTCTCTTACTTGAATATGTTTATTGGAATGCGTTTTTGGTCCTGAGTCAGCAAGCGCAGCACCTAACGCGCGGTTAGCTTTTTCATGCCCAAATCTTCAGTCAATATATGACAAATGCGTTCTTTCGAGATGCCTACAGCTCAATTCAACCGTCGTCTAGCACCATTTGATGAATTTTTCCGATGTTATCGGTAGTGGTTGCAGTTTTTGACTGTCTCAAACGTTCATCGTCAACTAAGCTGGTACGACCACGTTTAAATTTGTCTGCTCAAAATTTCACTATGGCCAATGATGGTGCAGAATCCCCGTAAACAGGCTTTAAACATCTCGGCTTTAATTTGCGTAGGCGTATTGCCTTTCAAATGCAAGCATTTAATGATGATGGTGTTTTTTTTTCATTTTTACAGAAACACTAACATATACGACTATTCAACAGCAACTGAGCGTCCAACATGGGCGAAATTTTCAAAAGTATCTTTCAACGCATACGCAATTATATTACCAGAATATTTTTGAGGCTTGAATCTTTTCAAATTACCCTTGTATTATACAGGATATTCCGAACATCTAATTCAAACACGAGAAATTTTAACCAAAATTTTACTGATCGGGTACTCTAAATCTGTGGCACTGGAACACTGAAACAGTTCACTAAAAACCCTTACCACAGTACTTAACTCGTACTGGACGCACGTTTCGATAGCTAAACTATCATCATCAGCAGTAAAACTGAATTCAGTTGTACTGCTGATGATGATAGCTTGGCTATCGAAACGTGCGTCCATCATCAGCAGTAAAACTGAATTCAGTTTTACTACTGATAATGATAGCTTGGCTATCGAAACGTGCGTCCAGTACGAGTTAAGTATTGTGGTAAGGGTTTTAGTGAACTGTTTCAAAATTTTACTGAATGAATATCTAGTATTTAATGAAAACATAGATTTGCTAACATTTTCAGAAAAAATTAAATTTTCAAGGTGCGTAGATGGGTCGTTATAGCTCATAACTGCCATGATGCCGAACGCTGGGCACATGTAAGTGTTTGATTGGTCTCACATTGTTGGTGGTAAAATTCTAATTAATGCTAGAGCATATTTTGAAAAAAAGAAACTTTGTAGCAGACTACATACTGAAGCCATATAAACTTGAATATGTCCTCTACGTGCTTTCTTTTAACTTTACTGCCAGTGTCATATTAATAATGTATTACATTATCTTTTAGGTACTAAAATAGATTTAAGAGACCCCAACAATCCGGACCATTTAACGACAGGTGAAGGGAAACAAATGCAGAAGAAGATGAAAGCCGATAGATTTGTAGAATGTTCATCGAAGATGATGCACAACGTTAGTAAAGTTTTCGCAGAAGCAATGGCGGCCTATATTTTCTCACCCCAAAAGAAGAAAGCAAATAACTGCGTCTTAGTTTAAAATAGTATTCCGTATATATACGGTATTTATTGAAATGTTGAAGCGAGGAAGTGTTTTCAGTGATGCAATAACTATTCTTGTGTGTTCTAGTTAAGTTTCACATTTTTTTTACGAATATACTCATATTTACCGTTCTCTAGATAGGATATATGCTGCGTTATTAATTTGGAAATATACTTATATACATATTACAGCGGTGTTTTTTTTTGTGTAAGAGACTTAATACAACACTATATGTATTAACACTAGAACCGCCGAGAATTCCTTATACCTCGAACCGCCGCACCGGTCAAATTGACCGGTGATTAATACTCAATTTTGTTTCGACTGTTTTTATTAATTAACATAATTTGTTTGCATAAAAGTGTATATTTACTCACAAAATATAAAAATAATTTCTAATTTTTTTCAATTTTAAATAAGGTTACAATTTTTGCAATAAGTTACTTTAAATCCACATTTTCCACATATCTTCTTGTTACAGTTCTTACATCTATCGCAAGTCTTATTTTCACTTTTCTTTTCTTGACATGTACGTCTTTTGCGAGATTGCTTATCTGTCTTTGATCCAGCCTGTAAGTTCTTGTTGCATTTTTGATTAGATGTTCCCTCCTGAGGGTCTTCTTCGTTGTTATTGGATTGTTGCGAGAGTTCTTCTGCCAATTGCAGAATGAAGTCGCGACGTTTTATTTTTTTGCCAGTGATGTCTTTGTACACAGCAAACGCATTGATTGCAGCAAGATCCAATATATTATAAAAAACATGGACTGGCCAACTTCTTGAGGGTGCCTTCACGCTGTATTTTCGAGCCATTTGATCTACTACGTCAACGCCATATTTCGTGCTATTATAGTATAAAACTGTTGTCTGTCTGGCTTTTTCTTTGTACCAACATCAATCGAAACTGTTGGATGTTGAGTACTTAGAAGGAGAACATTTTTGTTTATTTTGGCTTGATACACTGTCAAAGTGCAAACATTTTCTTTACTTGTGAATAAAACAGTTTCATATAAAGAACCTTTGCTTTTTTTTGATTACTTCGAGAATTTCTTTTCTCGACCTGTTCATAGTTCCAACAATTGTGGTGTTTAGTTTTGCTAATTTCTTTGCAAGTTCCAAACTGGTAAAAAAATTGTCCGTTGCCACATTTCTTCCTTTCTTGGTGTAAGGCTCTAATAATTTTAGAACGACGTATTCACCAGGTGGTTGTCCTATTGGTCTCGAATCATCTTTTCCTAAATATGGAAAGGCATTCAATACATATTTAGCTTCAGTGTCAACAGCAAGCCAAAATCTAATGCCAAACTTATTCGGTTTATTGGAGATATATTGCGTAAATCAACATCTTGCTTTTGTAGGAAAAAGTTGTTCGTCTATTGTTATGTTTTCTCCGGGCACATAACAAATTTTGCAATTATAAGCAAATTTTTGCCATATTTCAGAAACTGAAGCAAACTTGTCATGTTCCAATCTTTCTTTCCTTGTAGACTCTAGATCTCCTAAAGATAATTTCCAGTCTTGACTGTCTAGTCGTCTTATAGCGTCAGCCTCGGTGCATTGTTTTATGTGTCTCAGCATCGAGTCATCGATAAATAATCTCCAGAAACTGCTCACATTTTCTGCAGTTACTTTTTGTTTTGCATAGCCTGTTGACCTTAGATTGTCCCTGAATATATTGGGTTGGGTTTTTCTGCCTGCAGTAGGCTGACTAGCAAAAATTACTTGCCATTGGGAATTATTTTTTGATTTCCACTTCTTGCTTATCACTGGAACTAGCACTAGTCACTGCAACCGTTACATCACAAACTGTGTCATTGTCAGATCCATCGCTATTTTGTTCCTCGCTCGCAACAACTGGAGAACGAATTTCGTTTTCACTGTCCGTATTAATTGATTTAGAAATATTCTCGGAATTTCCTGGTGAAAGATTTTCCAGTTCGTCTAAATACGCTAAAGCTTGTGCAGCCGAGAGGCCATTACTGGACCACATACTGTTCAGTCTAACTAAACAGGACGAATGCACTTTCAGAGTACTACCGATCTTTTTATATGTTCCCAATAGTGCAGGTTGAAACTTGCAAAATACTTTGTACGCATGCGCCAAATTAAGTCTGTGCATATTTGACACTAACAAAGAGCACCAGTAGAAACAGGTTCTTTGTCGAGGGCAAGGCTGAACATGTCGGAACAACTACGAACAAGTACTAACAAATAAAAACAAGCTCTGATAGGTTGATGCAATTATATGCCTTGTTTTATACGTAATAAATGTTTGAAATTGTGTATATATTTACATGCGGTAGTTGCCTAAATGTTTAGTTCTTTTAAATGTTGCAACCAAGAAAAAGAATTGGCAAATAAAGTTTGTCAAAACATTTTTTTAACATACCGGTCAATTTGACTGGGACGGCCGTTTAAGGTAAAATTTCCCAGAATACCGCTTAGAGTTCTACAAAATATTCAACATTTTATGAGCGCATTGCCAAACTAAATTTAGGAAAAGTCACATGATTTCAAGATCATATCAAAATTAATTCCGTTAAAAAAAAACTTTAAAATTGAAAGACGGTCAAATTGACCGGTTCGGCGGTTCTAGTGTTAAAGAGATCGATGCAACGCTCAAAACTTTCTCAAATATGGACAATAAAACACATAAAAATCGTTCTAAATATTGTATTGTATTACTATGCACTTCGATTAAAATATCACCGTAAACAACAACATTTTATAAGCATTTGTGCAAGTACCGAGGTGTATCTTCGTCTTAAATTTATAAAAACTATTTTCTTGTTAAGTAAACCAGATAGGTCGGTAGCAGTTATAAAGAAAGTTATCACAAATTTGTTGCAGATTCCAAAAATAGAATAAAAAGTAGGGCATTCACATTAAAAAAAAATTAGATAGCGCCACCTAGCGGTGACTTGTTTAACTAGAAAAAAACACCGTGAAATATGTGCCTCTAATAGGCATGTGTAACATAGTTTTCAGAATTTTAAAATCTGCATTTGTTCCTACGCTGTTCCATTTCTCGCTGAACACGCTGTGGAGTAGAAAAAGGGTAGAAAAGCTATATGATCGGCGGTTAGTAGAATATTTGTTTATCGCTTGTACTTTTGAAAGGCTCTGAACATAGCTGTAACATTCTTACTTAATTGAAAAACCTCTCCTCGGTAAGAAACTCAACTCGTATTTCACTTCAACATATGGGCGAACCAAATTTCAATTTATGCCCACAATATCAAGAGAAAATAAATTATCTACGTTAAATTTCAACTTTATAAATTATCTCATGCGTGAGTGATATATAGTAACTGCTTGCCTTCCACTTCAAGACGTACTAACCAACATTACTCAGCCTCTTAGAAATTAAAGCAAACTTGTCATGTTCCAATCTTTCTTTCCTTGTAGACTTGAGAATGAACAGACGTTTTCACTTCCTGCTTATCACTGAAACTAGCACATTGTCAAATTCATCACTATTTTGTTGCTCACTCGCAACAACTCGAGAACGAATTTTGTTTTCACTGTTCGTACTAGCTGATTTAGAATCATTCTCGGAATTTCCTGGTGAAAAATTTTCCAGTTCGTCTAAATACGCTAAAGCTTGTGCAGCCGAGAAGCTTTTACTGGACCACATACTGATCAGTCTAACTAAACAGGACGAATGCACTTTCAGATTCAGCTAATGATCCAAGATGTTCCTACAGAAATTGACATTTTCAAGTTTCATTACCACTCACAAGCAGTAGAACGCTGCGTTAAGTTAGTTACGGAAGCATCAGCGGCAGTATGTGGTTATAAGGCAAGGGATAGCTTCCTAAGATCATGAATGGCCTCTAGAAATACCTTGTCAAAATTTGAAACCAAAAGTCAATATCTTCAAGTTTTCCAAGTAAAGTAAAGACGACGTGGCTTGAAGATGAGGGAAGGAAGGTACTGGAATTTGATATCCAACCACCTCCACGTGGTGAGTTCTTGCTTATTTCCATAAAGAAATTAATCTACAAAATTAATTTTGGAAATAAGCGAGGAGTTGCATGATTTGGGAATTTAGAACAATTGTTTTTGAAAAATTCATGGTAAAATGGGCAGCCAAAGATGATGTCGCACAAAGGCAAAATTTTACACGATGATTAACCTATACGATAGGCAACTACTCCCCGCATGGGCAAATTAATCGGATATAAGAGAATTTTGGAGCCGGTTTCGCTTCACCCTACTGTATACTACTATGTTAGCCTTTTCCTATTGACAAATACGCTCTAAACCTTATTAATTATTGATTACAAGCTGCATTCTATATCGGAAGCACATTAAATGATAGATAAACTACGTGATATGATTGCGACCTAAGGTATAGAACATCTAGAACAACATCCATTACCAATAATCGAATCTTACGTCAGTTTCATAAAACGAACGCTGTTTTTCTCTTGTTTCCATCCTCATTTTCAAAGTATAAGTGCTTTAACAAGCGCACAATAACTCTGCAGCCAATTAATTTGACGCGAACGACGACACGATGGATTTTGACTATGAGAAATCTTAAATCGAATTTACTTGCTGTTGAATTTATTGAACTGGTCTGACGACTGTGACGTCTAACGATATTTCCTTGAAATTTATGGAAATATCAAATTTATTTTCAATTTCTTAAACGAAGGTTTGTAATTTGTGGAATTGCTAAGGTATTTATATTACCAAGTTTATATTCAATTGAGTAACAGTGACATTTGACATGTTTATTTTGGGTTCTATTAAGGAAATTAGAAGGGCATGTAAAATTTTATATTGTAAACCAGAAAAGTGTTTATACATACTACAAAATATTCCTACGTATTTGCTGTAATTTTGCAGTACAAAATGCAATGTACTGTAGTGCAAAATATATTTTTCATTTGTTAAATGATATATGTACTAAATAGGTGTTAACATTTAACAATCAAATATTAGGTTCTTGAATATCTTTAGCAATTGAATAATTCATCCAAGAACAAAGAATTTAAATTTATATTGACTGTGCCGAAGCATATTCAAAGGTATCAGAATATTGACGAATTAGTTTAACGTCGGCGATTGTTTTTTAGAGTTGTATGAATCGACTATCTTGAACAAGGAAAAAAACAACGAGGCATACCACGTATCATTACTTGACAAGCTAAATGCAGAAATTGCGGATAAACGGCCGCATTTGAAGCAAAAAAAAATTGTGTTCCATCAAGACAACACAACGTCTCGCGCAGCGATGAGCGATATTGAAGAAAAAGCATAGAATACGTTCAAATCAGTGAGTACAAACTTCCTTTGGTAAACACAAAGCTGTGTAAGTGATACGGTAACGTAGTTTCAAATACCACCGAAACTACATTTCCTTAACTATCAACTGAACTTCTTTTTTGTGAATTTGAGGGAGGTAAATGGTGACTACAATGAACGTTTTCACCAGGACATTTCGTTCAGTGAAAAACACTTTGTGGGAATGTGAGCAGCAAACTTTACTGAAAGAAACGTTAAAGGGCTAGTCCAAAGATTGCTTATTATTTATGACTAACTTTAAAGCTCTATCTTCTGAAAATGATCCACGATAGAAAAATTTTGAGTTCACATTTTGAATCACCTAATTCATAACAACCAAAATTACATAATTTACAGTCCCTGGTCATCGAATTAGGACCACTTAAAAATATTATGATTTTGGGGTAAAATTAAGAAAAGAAACAGTTGGTAATGTTGGCAATATTATTATTTAATTACATATAACATGCAAGTAAGTATAATTTTAACATATATTTACTAATATTTGTTTGTTCCTCTTCTGTGTTTTATTATTTTCTCAATCCTTTTTGGCATATCGTAAAATGGGGTGAAATTGTGCCACTTTTTGACCGTTTCTTGTAGTTATAAAAAAAGTAGTAGAAATATTTCTAATTACATGGAAGAAATAAAATGTAACATACTGTCTGTTAGTATTGCAATATAAAAAAATATTTAATATTATTTTAGAATTTGAAAAAATTGAAATCTTTGTGGCCTACACTCACCCCTGTTGTTGGGGTGAGTATGTGCCACATCAGTTTTAAGTGCATATCCTATGGAATCAGCCAACATGCATATTCTCACCTTAAAATAAATACACCTGTACAGCGGTACATCTGACAATATCATGGCCGAAGCACCAAATTCAAAGAGCTGTGGAAAAACCTTGTGGCACATTCTCACCACATGGGGCACAATTTCACTCTATTTGTACCATAAAATGCCAATGCAACTTTCTATTGTTTTTCTAATTTCGTTGTCATTATGCCATACATCTTCAATATGTTGTTGTAATTCTTCCTCTGTAGTTGAGTTTCGTGTAATTGCGATGTTTTTCAAGACATTCCACACATTTTCAATTGGGTTTATGTCTGGTGAATAGATTCACGGTACCGCATTACACTTTTTGCCGTATAACGCGGTGCATTGTTTTGCATGAAAGTATTTGGTCCTTGAGTCGGATCCAATGAACCAATAGAAGGTATTAAATAACTTTATTATATTGTTTTTGTTCCATTGTTCCGGTAACGAAATATAGTGGTTCCGGTCCTTCTATCGTAATACACGACCAAACCATTAGAGGTGAAGGGTGTTTAATAGATTTGATCGTACATGCTTCTTTATAACGCTCTGAAGGACGTTGACGAACAAATTGGCTTCTCTCCGTTGGCACTTCTAGCCGTGATTCGTCGCTATAAATAATCTAGGAAGCGGTAAAAAATGTAGAAAACCATTAAGCGAAATATGAGGATGAATTTGACCAAAAATACAGATGATAAATGAAACTTACCCTTTCTCAATCTTCAACTGTGTATTTTTTATATTCTTTAGCCCATTGAAATTGTGTCACTTTCATTTTAGATACTAGTCTTGGCTTCTTTGCCGGAAGTCTGCATTTCAAGCCTGCTTCATGAAAACGTCTACAAACTATACGACGATCATCTCTTACGTTTGCCGGCAAAGTATGTTCTGCCATTACTTGTACTAGGAATATTCTCGTTAATTAATTTCGCGATTCTCAGAACAGTTTGATGTGATACACCCTCTTTTTGTGCAACTTCACGTTGATAGGTTTCTCCCGTCTCTAGAAGAGCAGATATTCGGGATTTTTCCTCTGTGGTTATATCCTACTTCTTTCCCATTATGATAATAATTGACCGCGAAAATAGACGCACACAAATAGAATTAAAACTCATTGAAATATAAGATCTTTGGAAAATCAGTAGAAATACTGATTTTATTTATATTTGCAGTGATACTAATGAACTAATGAACGACACACAGTAAGTAGATAATCGGTTTATTGCACCCCTAAGCATTATGTTTATAACCAGTAATTATCTGTGGTATGTATTAGGGTATTGCTCAAACAACAATAAATATTCTTATAAAGTTAATATTTCTGAAGTGGTCCTATTTCCATGACCAAGGACTGTAATTCAGACGGCAGAAACAAAATCATTTCTTATACAGCGTTATCAATGTTCTTTTCTTAATTTCTTAAACACGAGAGCTTTTATGTTAATTGTAACTAATTCTTTATTATTTTTACTATTTTCCTATTGCTATTCTGATTCTGCAAACTAACTAAAAATTAATATATTTTGGCTTCCGTCGGTGAATTATGAAAATCTATAATTTCCTTGGAATTTTCGACGCAATTAAATACTTTAAAAAATTTTGCCGGACGGGCGTGCTAACCACTACACCACGGGGACATCGTTGCCAGGAACATTCACTTTTTATTTTTTTTCGTGCAGTATACTTCCCAGATTCCTTACCGAGACGGGATTTTTTTCAAGTATTTAATTACGTTGGAAATTCCAAAGAAAATTACAGATTTTATTTAAAAATTCTTTGTAATTTGATATGAATTTACCTTTCAATTGCAATTACTAATATATTTGACAAGATGTTGTCTCCATAACAAAATTCAATCATCTGAACGATAAAATTTCTCTCGTTCTGGAAAATTTAATTTTTATAACATCGATTCGCTAATTTTCTTTTCTAATTCTTTCATTGTATAGCTGCAGAAGCCTCCTTGAGGTATAGTAATTATCTTTCTTATCCCCAATCTCTTTACCGGCTGCTTCCCAAGTGATTTGAGAACTACTTAACTGGTAAGTATAAGGATGAAGTTAGCTAAAGCTTTCTTTGCAGTACGTAACTTCTCGAGTCAATCCAACTTATTTTAAGTGAAAAATGCGTTATCGTTTACTAGTATTGAAAATTCCTTTTTTTACTCATATCAAGGGTTTCTATGCACTATTAGCGTAAAAGCGGTTAATTTATCTTTGACATCTATGACAAACGTTAAAGTATCGGCAAATTCCGCGCCACACAAATTATTTGATTAATTCGGAACAATTTCCAGGATTCGTAACGTCCAATCGTCAAATTTAATCCTTTGCGCAATTCACAGAATACACTTTCACTTAGTAACTATAAAACTTTCTTTATTGTTTAAATGAAGTGGGTAACAAAATTTTATAACCTTCAACTGCTATTACACCCAAGGTTATTCAATTATTATGTGCAACGTACCATCTTCGTAACTCCTTGCTTAATGTAAGATATTGCATAGTTTAATTTAAATTGGGCCATATAATCTGGAAAGTATACTGCCCGAAATATTCAATATTCTTATCTGTAGACGTCGTGTTTGTGTGCGCTTTTAAAACATAAAGGATCTGGTGCTTTTGTTATTGGATATTAACTCTTATTTACGACTAATAAAATCGCCAAAAGTGCGTATTGTCGGGAAGCGGAAGATAAAATATGAGTTAAACAACGCTTTTAATTAAAAGTGAACGTATTTTATGGGTTATTTGAACCGCACGTTTAAATTTTATACATTATTGGTTGTCGTTATGAGAAGAGACAATAGCTGCAGATAATGCGATTACTTGATCGAAATTCTAGTTTACTTTAACTGTAGATTGGCAAATAAGACGGTATTGAAATGTTTGTTGAAGGTATATTCTCTTCTGTATGGACAGCGTCAATTGAGAATAAGTATAAAGCATCGGACAGCTTCTAAACTTGCGATAATAGATTTTTTTTTATTTATTTCAATTGAATATCTAATCTACAAAATACGTTCTATTTTGCACTTGCAAACTAAATATTACTCGGTAATAAGTCGTCAAGTCATGTGGAAAGTGTCTATACAGTTGCTGGTATTCGCTAATGTCATAGAGCTAGGTTTTAATTGATTAATGTGATAAGTATTTTATATTTTAAAGAATTAATCACATTAACGTGTTATTATGAATAATATCCAGCACCCTCTGGTTAGTATGATAAATGTCACACTCATGCAGGTTTGAACCTGTCTGTTTGCAAGTATAGTAATAATAATAATAAATTGCATATATATTATTACATTAACCAACTTTATTGGTTATTATGAATAATACCTGGTTATTATGCATACTAACACATTTATCAAAGTAACGGTAACATACCATATATATGTAATAGGTTATTTTTAGAAAAATTAAATTTTAATTGATAGGAATTTAAATGAAATAATATAAAATATTGCCTATTATGAAACATGTATCATAATTGGCCGTGATATTTGATAAATGCTATCATGAACAAAAGAGCGAAGAGGCGCTACTACAATCTTGCTGTTTAAATCAAATCGCAGTTGAGTGAAGAAGTACTTGGCTAAGTTTTATTTTATTTTCAAAGCAAATCCAAGTATTTTAGTGTTAAAAGTATATTTCAAGTAAGAGGTAAATTCAAGTTTTGATTATTCAAAGGTACGTGGAATTTCAGTGCGTGACGCGTTAATGTCAAGTTCTGTCAAACAGTTTTTCTTGAACGACTCAAGACTCAAGTTATTTAAACGACTTAAATGACAATTCAGACTTCATTTAACTTTTGATTGCGAGTTTGTTGTCATGACCTGACCACATCATTTAACCAATGCTGAATGTGTAAGAGCTTCAACTAGAATAAAGACGTACAATGCGTTATTTGGCTAATGACAGGCAGTTGAATGGTTAGAAGATTCAGGGAAACCGGATCCCACTCTAAAAGGCGTGATCAAGGTAGGAAACGAGTAACAAGAGCGCTTGAAGCAGTCACAAATGTCAGAGTTTCTGCTTTAACTTTAGAGAAGGTTGAGGGAAGTAAGATTGAGTAGTAGGAGGTTAGCAGTTGGTCCATTACTTACAGCAGCACACAGAGTGCAACGTTTAAGATTTGCTAGAAATCATGCTCTCATCACGACTGGATAGTTGAAGATTGGAAGCGAGTTTTGTTTTCGGACGAGACTAGAGTGGGTTTAAAATTCCCAGATGGTCACGAAAGAGTATGGCGAAGAACTGAAGAAAGATATCTTGACTGCACAAGCTCTCAAAGACAGTCCTTTGCGGGTGGATCAAGAATCTTTTAGGGAGGTATTTGCTTTGTCGCCTGCACAGTTAATTCCTATTCGTCAAAAGTCAAAAAATACTGAACATCTAGGGAACATTATTCAGGACCATGTAATCCCTTTTACACCATTTTTAGGGAAAATGTTCATGTTCATGCACGATAATGCGAAACCACACATCGCTAGACAAGTTTTGTGTTACTTACAAGAGGTCAATAATGAAGTCATGGACTGGCCACCACGAAACCCAGACTTAAATCCGATCGAGTACTTTTGGGATGCTCTAAAAAGGTTAGCAAGGTGTCATATACCAGCTCTTGGTAATCTCCAGGAATTGGAACAAACCGCTTTTGGAGTGGGATAATATTCCCTAAAAAGTAATCCAAATTTGATAGCGAACTTACCACGGCGAATCTAAGTAGTTATCAGAGTTAGGGGGGTATCACATGTTTTTAACTTTTATCTTTCGTTCCATTTTTTTTTTATTTTTTAAGATTCCCAATAATATTGTTTTGTTTTTGAATTTGTAATTGAATGAAATTTGTAATTTTTTCCAGTAAAGTTTCCATTAGAAAAAAAGTTAATTGATCCAGTTAAACTGTTTTTTTGATGATATTACAAAATAATTCCGACAATTTTGTAGAATTATTTGAACGGTGACACGAGAATTGTAATTTTATCATCTTCGTCTATCGTAATCGAAGCAATAATTCCATCTTTGAACCTTTAAATCGTAAATTTGATTCTTATAAACTGTTATGTGGGGTGCGCCCAAAATTCCTCAGACAATATTTCTTCGTGACCTATTATATTCTTCGACTTTTAATGTATGTACGAACGAGTGAAGCGAGTATAACGGAAGTAAACGCTACCAGAGGATTTATTAAGGGTAAGATAAATCTTCTCCGAGCGATATATGGATTTTAATTCTGGCAGAGAGTGCGCTTTTTTAAAAACGGCAACCTACATCGCAAGCTGCCGCAAGTTGCGGTGAAGCGTTGTATTCTAAAAACAAAGACTATCTGCCTGGTATTATAGACTCATTTGTCAAATATTCGAAAACATCTTATCGGCGAATTTTTCAATGCGTTCGCGTTGTTTCAGAAATGTTTTCGAACTTTCGACATTAATCTTAATGAACGATATCTATTCTTGTAGTCTCTTTTTATTCTAAAGCAAACAGGTATAAATATATTAGCGATAGTAAAGTTATTATTAAAATTAAAGTCTTTAGATAGATAAAATGAAATTGTAGCTACCTTATCTTTAGTACAACAAATTGTCTGCGTCTGATCTCGGGAAGAAATTCGGTTTAAGGAAGCAATTTAAGTTTTCGTAGTTCGGTAATGCCGATAAGGAGAAGAAAATTTCCTATAAACATGCTCTACCTAAATCTGTGTGTGGCCCTTTCGTATAAGTCCAATTTTTAATCAAAAGATGTACGGGAAACTTTCATATCATTTATTTGTAGCAAGTAAAATAATAATTGAATCTAATTATATATTTTAATTTTCGAATTTGACTACGACTTTAATATCTTGGTGGATGAGATAATTATAAATTATAGACAATGTATAATTTGAAACAACATAAAACATAACTGTTTATAAGGACTAAGCACGAAAAATAACACAAAGATGTGTACGTCTTTTTTTTAGTTCTTTGAAACATGACGCTACGCTGCAGGATCCTCTCTGTGAAAAATATGATTTATGGAACAACTTCTCAGGCTCAAAAAAGCATTATGTTATTATTTTGGATGATGTGGTAACTTTCACTGTTTGTTTCAGATCGCTTCCAACTTTCTATGAAGCTGTTGATTTTTAATAAAAGAATGGCACTTCCAGGACGACGTAGTTTTCTTTTGTAATAACGGAGAAAAAACTTAATTTTCTGCTTTATTCTTCTCTGTTTGGTTTCCTTTTCTGTTTGTTTGAAAATGCGTTACTATAAAGAGTTTATTGCGCAAATTACTATAATTTTAATATAAAAGAAAACAAGAAATTTTGAACAAATAGAAATAATTTGCTTAGAAGTTATTTCTATATATTGAAATTATTTGCTTAACTAAGCATCGTGCAAAATTTTACAGTATTTATTTTTGTCCCTTTTCAGTTAAGGCATTTATTGGAAACTCTACACAGAGAAAAAAAGTTTTTGAATCAAACAGTGAAATTATTTATTTAATTCAACAGAGGTTTATTTGAGTGAAAGCCGATTTTTTAAGAACAACAAATTGAATTTGTTTGAATGTACAAACGTTTTTATTTGACATAATTTTCGCGCGCCATGTGCAATTTCCGTTGCGTAAACGCAGGGCAATCGCAATCGTAGTCCTAGTTTAGGTTGTGCGAGATGGTGGCTCGTAAGCGGTGAAATATAAATGAAGAAAATAATAGGTAAGTAGGATATTTATATATTTTTACACTTGGATAAAAGTAATAAAATAGTTGCTATAGATTGGAGAATTTCAGAATTCCTATTTATATTAGGAATTAGTGACAATTACAAAGATCTCGCTGATATCGTTTTCAAAGCCAGTAACACCAATGTTAGCAGTTTAAATAAATTGGGATTCAATTCGCCACACATTTAACAATGCTTTGATCTATCCGTTTTCATATTTTGTAACTAGTTGTTAGTATATTTCCTCCTTTTCTGATATAACAGGTATTTCAGCAAAAGCAAGTGATAAGACATGCTTGCAGTCTATTGAGGTATCTGCTGTTCCTTTTTGTCATAGTACTAAGCACCCTTCTAGCACCTAACTATACAGTTATCCCTATCACTCGTTCGCGATTCTCAGGATTTCTACGAGATTACTGAGATAGTAAGTTAATCTTTATGTATCTGTACACACAAGTTATTTTGTAGTTATGTCATCTTTATCGAAATAATTTTGTACGTACACAATTACAAAAATACGTATACATGGATAATTATTGTTTTTATAGATACCTATATAAAAGTGCATACCTTTTAACAATTTTTTGTCGACGTATTTTTGTAGCTGTATATTATAACAGTTTGGACATACTACAGTCTGTTTAAAGTTATCGGCACGCTATACCTAAGTTTGATGTTATTAATATTGTTAAAATCAGGTTACAACTTCGACATCGAGACCTAACCTAACCTAACTAAATTCACTTTACACATCCCTGGGAAATGTGAGTAATCTCGAAGAAACATGAAAGATATAAGGTTCACCGTTTTTGTTTGCGACAATGTAGATCTTTAGGAAGACCTTAACGTAATGAATGCAGTTAATGGTATTTTAGGGAGCTGGGGCTTATTTACAATAATAAAAGCACTACGTCACTACAAAATGGAGATTAATTTTCGGCGTCATACTCTTTATGTACTTTCGTTAATAAAGTTTTTCAAAAGATTGTGTATTGTTACCCTATGTGCTCATAAATGGATGCTTTCTTCTCTAAAAAGAAAAAAGCGTCTATTGTAGTAACCATTTCACTGGAGTAATAATACCAACAGAATAATATATTTGTCAAAACAGCATACCTTAAACCACACAAATATTTTGTTAAGCAAATACATATTTATCTAACCTTTTAATGGCGAACGTTCCCTAAATTGGAACATACTAAAAAAACGATTTTTTATTGAATTAGTTTTTATAATTAACAATCAGAAAAGTTACATCTAGGTATATGAGGATCATTGGGAAACTATGTGGTCTAACAAAGAAAACGCAATCTTTTTTCGACAAAAAACATTTTATTTTTCGATATTGTCTCCTGTTCGCTCAACACACTTATTCCAACGATATTCCAAATTAGCAATACCTTTCTTGTAGGTCGATAAATCCAAGTCCTCGAAATAGCAATTTACAGCAGCGATTACTTCGAAATTAGACGAAAATCTCTTACCGCCTAGCAATTTTTTCAGGTTTGGGAACAGATGATAATCGCTGGGAGCCAAATCTGGAGAATAGGCCGAATGAGGCAGTAATTCAAATCTCAATTCATGAATTTTGGCCATTGCAATCGCAGACTTATGGGCAGATGCATTATCCTGATGGAAAAACACTTTCTTCTTTACCAAATGAGGCCGTTTCTCTTTGATTTTGTCGCTAAGTTGTTGCAACAAAGTGGTATAATACTCGCCATTTATTGTTTTCCCCTTTTCAAAGTAATCGATTCCATGAGAATCCAAGAAACATTGCACACCTTCTGCTGACAAACCGTTTGCCTTTTGTGGCGGAGACCTTGTGGTCCATTGTTGGACTGTTCTTGTTTCGGAGTATAATGGTGACCCAGTTTCATCGACGGTTGAACGGCGTAAAATCCTTCGATTGTGCGAAAACGTGTCAAAAGGTCACGAGAAACCTCAATGATTCAGTTTTGCTCCGGTGTGGAGCAACCGCGGCACCCAACGCGCGGTATTTTCATTACCAATTTTTCAGTTAAAATTCTGTGTACACTGTCATTTAAGATACTCACTATGTCTGCTATCTCGCGAACTTTTACTCGACGGTCATCCAATACGATACAGTGGGCCTTTTCAATCATATCCGAGGCAGTTGCAGTTTTAGGACGTCCACTGCTGTTCATCATTTGTGCTCGTATAACCACGCTTGAATTCGGCAACCCGGTTTTTAACCATTGAAAACGAAGGAGCGGATTCCAGTAGTGTTGAATCTAGCTCTGCTTTGATTTTGATTGGGGTTAAGCCTTTCAAATGAAGTACTTATTACTGCTCTCAACTCAGTTTTTTCATTGTTTACAAAATCACACGAGACGTCACTTGCGCACTGTCAAACATACAATGACAGATCGCTCTGTGCTGTCGTATTTAATCTATTAAAAAATAATTCTACAGAATGGTAATGAAAATTCCTCCGAATTCGCGCCATCTCTGTGTTAGGCCACGTAGTTTCCGAACAATCCTCGTATTTTAAAACATATGCGAAAAATTTGATTAAATCAATAAAATTAGATTTTTTAGTATGTTCCCATTTTGGGAACCATTCAAAGGTGAAGTCAAATAAATGGTAAAACATATTACGTATATTAAATCAAACAGATATATTTTCAAATCAAGCGGTTATTTGTTACAAGAGATCATATGTTTGAATCAAATAACGATGTCAAAAAAATTATTTCTTTATATTAAAAGAATATATCTTTGCTGCCATTTAAAACTAGGGTTTGCTTGACTAAATGCATATTTATGTGTGTCAAGAACTTTTTTTTCTCTGTGTAGCTTTGTGATAAATTCCAGAAAGAATTTCCAATAGTTCATAAAATTTTCGTTTTACAAACTGCACTAGACAATTGTTCTATAAGCCAGTGCATTCGATTCACATCTAGTAATGTAATTCTTGAATCATGAGCATCCAGTACCAATATTGATTTAAATATGAGATGGAGAAGTTTATCGGTCTTCGTTACCTTTAGATGGTTATGAGATGTTTTTTAATAGAAAATATTTAGTCATTCATTATTCGTACTTTATTAGTAATATTTTTGAGTTTGTTACTTGAACAATTAACATAAGGTACGTATTTGTATATTTTTATTTTGTACCAAAAATTACAAATGCGATAAATAGTAAATACAAGAGCTTTCTTCATAATTACTCGCAAACGCAAATCATCATTTCTCCCTACAGTTGTTGTCCCCGCGCCATGGCCCTACTTCGAACCACAAGTGATAATAAACAAAAAGGAACAAAGAACGCGGCACTCGAACTCACCTGCTACATGTACTGGCAACGTTTTAAATTTCCCGGCCGCCGGAAGAACTAACTGCGAACAGGAAAGCTGCAAACCATTATTCAACACGTGCACTAACACCGAACAAACGACGATCACCCAACCCCAGCCACCTTCCGGATAGTAGTGGCGTCTTAACGTTGTCACCTTTCTAGCATCTAACGGGATTTCGGGCAATAAACAATCCGTGTGTTCGTTGCATCTACCAACATTTTTCGATTTACAGTCGCAAGTATTGGCCACCTTAGCGTTTGCGATGATGGTATCTTTGTTCGGATGTTTTTGGCAATGCGATTTATTGTTTTCTGAGTACAGCAAGTCCCAGTTGTCGATTTTAATGCTGGGTCGTCTGCGAAAGCTAGCCCTGGTATCGGATTCGTCGGAAACTTCTTCTATTCTAGCTAGGGCTAAGACTTGAATTTTATCATATGGTCTTATGCTTTCCTTTGATGGATGATTCATCGTGTTGATTTCGATGGATTCCTCATCTGAAATTATAGTAAAATAATCACTGGGATTTGTAATTTCCAATGTAAATATGGTGATTGAATCAGATCTACCCATACAGTTATGACAACTAAACTTGACAATCGTTTATAAATGAACAGAAACTTACATTTCAACAAAATTACGGCTCTATTAATGAATAAAATAAAATCTATTAATAAATTTTGGACATGATGTAGTAGTCTATAATTTTTTTACAACCATCTAAAGGATAATTATAAACGATTATGATGATAGTGTAGAAAAAATTTACAAATTTAGGTCTAGATTTAAACAATAAGTAATACTCCTTCAATGGAATTTCAAAATTTAATAAGCATACAAAAAAAATCTATTTATTACGATAAAACGTACGTAAACACAATCAAAAAGTACATTAATATAATAATTTATTTTATTAAAATTGGTCCAACCAACGAACTTTATATATTGCCTTTGTGAATGGCAACAGAGCATTCGAGTTTCACTGATAGATCGCATCCAATCGCAGTATACCATAAAGCGAGCAGCGGTACGCACGCTTGTCCGCTCAATCACGTAATATTATAATTCAACTTCTGACAAAATGTGCCAATATAGAATTACTGCGTAATTTTTCTGTATTCTCAGATTATGTTAGAAAATACAGTTTCTTATATTCATTTTGTTGCTGCTATATGATGTAGGAGAACGAAAAAGTAATTCTAAGTAGGAAAATAAACAACGATTCTCATAAAATTAAACTAAACAAAAGTAAATTCGATAATTATATAAAATAAATTGAAATTCTAACAATGTTACTTTATTAAGGGGAAAAATCTCCTGGCAATATTGAACTTTGTAACTTTTGCACTTGTTGCGTTTAAAAATACGTTACACAGTACTTCTACTAATAGCGATTTCGTTTGAAATTTGCCGGATAAAGCAAGGTTCGCCCATTTCAACTAACGAACAAACCCTCACTTCTTTCTCCTTCCGCTCGGGATGCGTTAGAAGGATTTGAGTCTGTTCGTCTGTTTGTTGGGATTTACGGCAATTCGCAAAATACCATTTAATGATCTATACCATCTCTGCGATTGTATAAACTAACATAATGTATTCAAAATCCACGATCTCTTGTTAAAACCTTACGAGCGCACAGAAAGACAAAGAGTGCGTCAGATAGGCCACAGTAGTTGCGCGTGGTGAGGCTGGCAGGCGGGAATAAATGTAAGTATGTCAGATCGCGCTACGTACAATATCTCTCGCATCCCTATGAAGTATAGACCAACGTGTATACAATAAACGAATTTATGGTCATAAAAAAATACATTTATTAACGTTTTATGAACTTGTTTATTACAAACATGAAAGAGTACACTCATGTAATTTTCTAATCAATATTGGTTGTTCAACGAAGGGGTTAATTTGTTTAATAAAATGTAGTTTATTTTATTAAATTAATTAATTAATGAACATGTTCCCTGTAATTGCAATAAACTTTTCTAAGTTTCCATAATATTTTATCAATTTAGTTATTTTCGTAACGAAATGAAACCAATAAACACGATCTATTGAAATAATTTTCTCGGTGCATGACGATAGTAAATAAAAAACGTTTTTAAACCGTTGATTCAAAATTTTCAGCCGAAGTAGGTACTTGGAGCCGAAGGCGAGTCTTGCATTTAGAAAATACGTCCAAATGGTTTCTGGTGTTAATATTTGTTTGGTTAACATGACAATAGTAAACAAAACATACTGACATTGACATCTTACAATGTTAATTCAAAACTTCGAGCCTAAATAAAGAAGAATTATGTAATAGGTATTATCTATGTACCTGATGGTTGTATATCCCTTTACACTACGTCATACAAATTCAAATTTAGTTAAAATAGACGAAATTTAGGATTTACTGGGCATTCAGATTTCGGAGGTTATGTCATTCGCCTTAAGTTTACAGATTATTCAAACGGTTATTCAATTTGTCGTTCTATTAGCTATTCCAGCTCCACCAACACGTAATAAGTAGAATTTGTTAAAAAGGTGGTACCGGATGGCAGTAGCGTAGCGGTAGCGGCGTGGGTAGGAGTAATTTTCAACTCGTAGTCGGTCTCGACAGTATCGCGAGAGAGTTGAAAGAGACAGTACGTTGCACGCTGCATGCCAAATAAGTACGCGGAGATGGGACGCCCAGAGGGTGTAACGTTCCCTTCGAATGTGAATAAATACCTCAGGCATTTCCCTGGATTAGAATATAGAAGTCCGCATATTTATTGCACAATATGCAGCAGCGAATTGCTAAATCGCGATAGGTTTGAATGTAGAAAACATTGTAAAAGTAAACGTCATGTATTGAATTTAAGAAACAGTATTCCATACTGGCAATTTTTATATGATTTTATTTTTATATTAAGTGTGTGCAACATCCCAGAACATCTAGTATCTAATGAACACTTTCATCTTTTTTGGGCTAAGTACGTTCCCTCATGGAAGCTGCCAACATCTATGCAATTACATCCGTGTATTCAAACAATTGTATCCGAAATTACCACCACCACCTCAGCCTGTAATAACGCGATGGGAAACATAGTTCCAGGCAGTACCTTACTATCAGAAATATTTTTCACAAGTGAAAAATGTCATCTTGAAACTTGATTCAAATGATTCTGCAGCAATTCGAGATAGTCAGCAACTTTTTTCCAATTCGGACGTTCAACAACAAATAGATGAAATCTCCATGAACAATTCTGAAGTTGCACAAGCTATTGAGCAATTAGAAAACAGTCACTTATCTGCACGAGACCCATTAAATTACATAAACAATTTCCAAGTCGCTCTAGAAAACTTGACGAACACTATAGAAGTTGATGTTGCTCAAAAATTTGGTGCAATCTTAATGAAAAATCCCGATTTACAAAAGGTTCGGTCTATAACAGAAAATCAAGAGTGCCCAGATGAGGAAAGGGAATATCTGACATTTGCAAATCTTACTTCACTGGATGTCGAACGATCATTTTCTAAGTATTCGACAACGTATTCACAACACCGTCGACGGCTGAATGAATCGACAATGGAGGCGTTGCTGATGTTGCAATTCTACGCAGCTTACCAGGGCGGTTGCCAATTGCCACAGTGGACATCAAGACGACAGGAAAGGTAACAATATTATTTTTCACTAATATTGTATATTACGTACCTACTTTTATGCGGTGCGCCACTGCCGGTACCACCTTTTTAACAAACTCTAGTAATCAGATTCTTATAATTTCATTGCAAGTCAATAAGTTTACAGATCTAATATTGCTACATAATAACCAACCTAAGAAAGTGAAGTAAAAGCAACAATAACCAAAATAATGTTACGACGAAGAGAAAAGCGCTAGCGAACGGTCATGTTTCTGTCTACCCGGCATCATCAGCGTCGCTCCGAGCACAATTCTTTCCCGCCGTTGTTACTCACCTCTCAAGTTTATGCCATCAATTTCCACATATAGCAGTAAAATATATTTATTGGCGCCACCTAATGCCAAGAGATATAATCATGCCGTCTAGAAAGCAGGGACAGAAACCGGAGTGCAGATGCCCACCATTAGGCACATTTTCATTTGTATTTTTAAAAGTAACACTTTAAGGTACTAAAATAAAATATAAACCTGTAAAATCTTTAGTAGCATCCTCCCTAGCGCCCTCCATCATCAAAAAATAGTTTAATTTATTAATTATTAATTGTGGATTGAAATATTATGATTTTTAATGTAACAATATTAAACTCTCTGATTTGCAAGTTTATGTGCATTGAAAACAAATATTTGAGTAACGATTTTTTTTTGAATATTGCAAGTAGTATATTTCTGTATATATATTAATAAAAGTTAAACAAATAATATTTTATTAAAACATAAAAACTTAATTCGTAAAAGAAAAGGCAAAGAATTTATAGACAACCAAATTTGTGCAATAAAACAGGACCATAACTTTAGAGCTAAACAAAAATCCCAGCTTTAAATGTGTTACGTAAATGTAGTTGTAGTTCTCCATCACTACTTCCATTACATAAATTTTATAGCGCAAGTTGTATATTATACTGCGGTACTACAAAATCGTTTTTAATTTAGTTGAAAATAGAACAGCAATTAATTATTTTGATAAACAGAAGAAAATGAGATTTTAAACGTATGGCTTTTTTTTCATTGGGATGCGGAAATTGCAAAGTGAAAATAAATTGGCGTAGGATTAAAATAGCTTCTCGAAATTCAACGGTTTGAGCTTTACTGTTACAAAAATACATTCGATGGAATTCGAACAACGTGATATTGTTTTAATTGATGGAGGCACCGTGTAATGTACTTTTAATTGAATGATCTTGTTGAACGCCCCATAATTTACGTTTTTGGTTTTAGAAAAGTGATATGCTTCGTTTTTTTTTTATTATTGACAATGTATTGCAACAAATAATCCAGATTTTAGATGCAGAGAGAATAGTTACTTATTTTAATTTCTTGTCGCTAGATTTACATTAAACCTAAGATAATTTACACATGAAAAAAGTATCTAGTAACAGTAACCAAAATTAATACTAATATAGCTCATGGTATTGGTGGAATCAACCAACGGACATGTTTTTGCCTATCCGGTGTCATCAGCGTTGTTCCGAGCTCTATTTTCCGCTGCCCATGAGTTGCTCGAGAGGTGGTGGGCATCTGCACTCCGGTTTCTGTCGCTACTTTTGTAGGACGGCACGACTGTATCTCTTTGCACCAGGAAATATGTCAGTGCTGTTTTTGAAAATTAGTGGCATAAGCTGAGAGGTGAACGCAATGTAGACAGCGGAAAATAGCGCTCGGAACAACGCTGATGACGCCGAGTAGGCAGAAACATGTCCGTTGGTTTCTCTGTTCACATTGTTTTTGCCGGGAGTGATTCCATTAATACCATAAGCTATATTAGAATTAATTTTTGGCTAAAATAATTTACCTGTCTGTATATTTTTATGAATTGTTCCAATATTTATGCAAAAATATTTATAGAGGGGATATAAGGAATGGAATAAGAGGAATTCGAGTTGAGCATCCAATTCAAAACCTCCACCGCTTTCTAATTTTGATTGGAGTTGGACCTGTTTGAGTTTATTTAGGTTTTTAGGTAATCATATAAGATTAACAAAATAATTTGCTTGAAATGGTGGGTTTTAATTTATTACTGTATTAAGAATGCACAACATTAACCCAAACCTGCAATACAACACAATGGAACACAATGGCTGTTGGTTTTTAATACATTAACTCTCACAATGCAAACTTTTTTCTATGAAAAGTCTTTAAAAAATATCGTGTTAATTAAGATATTACTAGATATCCAAAATTTTATATAAAATATGCCTAATAAATAGAGGAACAAAAATTTGGTAACTTTTTTACTAGTGTACGTATTGAATGAATTAATAATATTTGGACGTATGAAAGCGCCAACAGTTAGCTTTGATAAATTGTGACATTTCTGACAGAATAATCGATGCGTCAAAAATTACGAGACGCGCAAATGAAATTATTGCAAAACGGGTTGTGCACTATTACGTAAATGTTGTTAATCGCGATAAAGGAAGCACCATACGTCATTTCTGTGAAGAAGGAATATCGAGATACACTGTGTATAATGCAATTAGAAGATTTAAGAATACGGGAACATCCAATTACAAGACGACACCTGGTCGGCCTACAACACTAGGTACCATTAATACCCAACGAATGATTGCGAAGGCATTTAAGAAGTCGCTTAGTTTCTATACGAAAATTGGCTCTCAAACTTAATATAGCAAGATCTACTCTGAGCTATATTAAAGTTAAGAAGGTAAAGATTAAGGCTAGGACAAAGAAAACAGTTCCCAAATACATTAATAATCAAGAGCAACGTGCAAAGACTGGTGCCAGTTATATTGCAAGAAAATGCGGTCAGAAAATACTAATTATTGATCATGAAACTTATGTTCCTGCAGACCCTGCTGAACTACCAGGTCGGAAGTTTTACCATAGTTTCAACCCTGCAGAACTAGAATATACGTACAAAAACGAAATTCTTCAAAAATTATTTAGTATGGCAGGCCCTTGATCAATTTGGCAATATATCTGAACCTTATATTTGCGAAGGGACTATGAATGTGACAACATATTTGAAGGAGTGTATTATCAAACGCCTGGTTTCGTTCATTCGCCAGTACCATAATGAAGATCAAATTTTATTCTGGCCAGACTTGGCAACCATACATTACGCCAGAAATGTTATCAATGGCTTGAATGAACATAACATTCAATTTATACCGAAAGATCAAAACCCACCTTACCTCCCCCAAGCGAGACCAATTGAACAATACTGGTCCTTATGCAAAGAGCGATATGCGAATTACAATAGAACGTCCAAAAATTTAGCAGGATTTATGAGAATATGGAAGAAAATTGCAACGGAAGTGTCTAGAGACTATGGACAATCGCTAATGAATCATGGTATGAAGATGCTCAAACAAATTGGACGAAAGGGGATTAAGCAAACAATGTTAGATATTTTAAAATAGTTCTTTTATCACACTTTTCAAAAAATGTACATATAGTTCAAGTAGATCAAGTTTTTGTAAATTTAAAAATACAGTATGCGGCAAAATAAATAGTACTGAAATTATGAAACGTTTATTATTTATTATTTATCTATTTACTTTACATTATATAGCGATACTTTAACATTATATAGCGTTGCAAACATTATTCGCGACGACGTTCCCGATAAAACAGATGTTCAAGATGCCCTCCGTTCAGTTTCAAGCAGTATTCATAGCGTTCACGAAGGTTCACATGCATGTCTGTGAACACAGGTTGTTGTATGGCACGAAAAAAACCTTCAATTTTAATCCTCAATTCCGGAATGTCAGATGGTGGATCGGTACGGAAAACAGCCTCCTTCAGCATTCCCCAAATGTACGCATCAGGCGGTGTTAGGTCTGGTGAGTGCGATGGGTATGGGAAATCAGTGCCACGCGAAATAAGGCGATCCCCAAAATGATTGCGCAGAATTCGAAGAGACTCCCTAGCCGTGTGACAGGTTGCCCCGTCCTGCTGAAACCATTGTTGATTACGTGGTAGGTTCCTGGCACGACAAAATCGCTGAAGATCATGCAGAAATGGTGTGAGAACCTGTTCTCTGTAGCGCTCCTGATTCACAGTTAACGGCGATCCATCGTTTGCTTCAATGAAATACGGGCCCAATAATAATAATATAATAATAATAATAATAATAAATTCATTTATTCCATAATGCAATAGCATAGAATACGTCATCTTAGTTAATATAAAAAATTGTAAATATAAAAATAAGCGATAAACATAAAACAAATAGTACAAACAAACACATACATGTATATAAATATAAAAGAAAATTATACTATACACGGTGCATTTAAAAAATCTTTGATAGTATAAAATGTTTGACCAGAGAGGTATTTTTTTAATGTTATTTTAAACTGTACTGATGGCATTTGCTTTAGTTCCTGTGGTAAGTGATTATATATTTTAATGCACTGCCATACAGCTTGTTTCTGAACCTTAGTCAAATGTGTTTGGGGCGGGAGTAATTGATTATTAACTTTGCACCTAGTGCTGCGTTCGTGATCTATTTCATACTTTTAAAAATGTCATTATAGTGCTGCTTCACAAATATGATGATGTTAATACATACATAGACGGTAAGGTAAGTATATTATTTTCTCTAAATACCGATTTGCATGAGTCCCTAGGTTTTAGTTGGAAGATGGCTCTTATACAAACTTTTTGTAATACGAAGATCCTGTTGAAATTTGCTGCATTTCCCCAGAATATTATTCCGTATTGTAGCCGAGATTTGACACATGCGTGATAAACATTTAATGCGGTATCGACACTTACACTTCGCGAAATCACTCGCAGACTGTAGCAGAAACTACCCAATTTTGCAGCGAGATCCGAATATGGGGCCCCAAGATAGAGCGCTGTCAAGCACCACACCAAGAAAGCGAGCATGGTCCACACAAGAAATTAGTTCGTCACCACACTGGATTACTAGTTCTTCTGGCGCTATTTTAAAAGGTAGAATATTTGTCTTGTTTGCGTTTAGCATTAAGTTGTTACTTTCGCACCACTTCTGCATACAACTAAGATTTTGTTCTAGAGCCTTTTTTTTTTTCACATGTTTTCTCTCTAAAGATGCATGAAGTGTCATCAGCATAAAGAATTGCCAAGCCGTCAACGACTTCCGGTAAGTCGTTGATATATAGCAAAAACAAGAGCGGTCCGAGAATAGAACCTTGTGGTACACCAAACTGGATAGTTCTCCAAGAAGATGATATTTCTGTACCAGCTGTATCGTAAGCTACCACCGCTTGTTTCCGACTTGTTAAGTAGGACTCAAGCAACTCTAAAGACACGCCTCTGACGCCCATTACTTTCAATTTGTGCAAGAGAACCTGATGGTGCACGCAGTCAAACGCTTTCGATAAATCCATAAATGCACAGGCGGTGATTTCCTTGTTGGCCACTCCAATCAATAGTTCCTCCAGCAGTTGAAAAGTCGCTCTCATAGTAGATCGTTTCTTTATGAATCCATTTTGATTTGAATGCAGGACGTCGTGTTTGATCATAAATTTTGTCATTCTGTCATATAAAACTTTTTCTATAACCTTGGAGATGTTCGACATCAGTGTAATAGGTCTATAATTACCAATGTCATCCCTATCTCCCTTCTTGTGAATAGGTCTAACAACAGAGTATTTTAACCTTTCAGGAAAACTTGCCAGTTTGGAATACTGTATTTATGATGTGAGCCAGGGGAGGCGCAAGATGTTCGGCACAACTTTTGAGTAAGGAAACTGGGACACCATCTTCGCCAGTCACCTTAGTATTATTGAGGCTACCAATAACGCTCCTAACCTCATGGTGGTCCGTCAAATACAACGCTAAAGACTCAGGTATGTATTTAACCCTTTCTGTTATTATTTCGTTGTCTTGTTTGCTGTATTCACCTAGATCTATAAAGTGGCTATTAATACTGTTTAGGATCTGTCTGTTGTTGCTGTCATTAGCGCCGAGGTCTCTTAAATCGAACGACTGTTCCCTTACAGATCCTCGAATCTGTCTAACAACATCCCACGTTGCCTTACACTTGTTAGTGGAGTTATTTATATGTTCTGTATATGAAGCTCTTCGTGACTGCTCGATTTCCTGCTTCAGTTGTTCACAAAAGACATTGTACGTATTTTTATCTATTTTATTCTTTTGTAGTTCTTCGTACAATTGTCTTTTGATGGCACACATATTTTTGATTCTATCAGTTAACCACCTTTTCTCCGGCTTATTTGAGACCGCAACAATTTTTTTGTTTATGTGCTTGTCAACAATTGTAGTGAGTATTCCCATAAAATTATTATAGCACTCGTTTACTTCGGAATTAGCCATAACCGATGTCCAATTCACTGTTTCAAACTCATGTTTAATTATGTGTAGTTTGTGATCTGGAATTTTTTTTATCTGGATCTTTCTAGTTTCACTTATTGTTGCGCTCTGAATTTCAAAGGAAATCCTTTCTGCATAATGATCAGACAATGCAGAAAAATAACATCACTGGAATAATTTGTTAAATTCGTAAAAAATATTATCTATCAGAGTTTGTGATCGATCGGTAACTCTCGTGGGACTATTGATGGTTGGAAGTAAATTATATGACCGTAATACATCAAGAAAAGATTCCGTAAGTGTTCTCTCTTAACTAGATCTATATTAAAGTCGCCACTTAGTAATATTGTATCTTCCAATGAAAACTTCTTCTAGGATAATATCCAAGATCTGTAGAAATTCCTCTGCATTGCCTATCGGTGGTCGATAAATATTAATAATAACTAGTTTTGGGTTTTTAATTTTAATAGCGCTACATTCTAATACTAATTCCTTACTTTTCTTTTTTAAGGATTCAAGCTCAACATACTCGGTTCCAGTTGGTACTAGTATACAAGATCCACCATGCAGTTTAGATGTTCTAGTGAAGCAAGAAGCCATCTGGAATCCATCGGGAACGGCATTTTCATTAGGCTTCAACCAATGCTCACTTAATGCAATAGCATTACTGGTGATTTCAAATTTTCAACGAAAATCAATAAATCATTGCACTTATTTCGTAAACTTTGTATGTTTTGATGTAATAAAGTATAATTGGATGTATCCTTTTCGTTATTTCGAAGTTCCCGTGTTTCTTTTACGTCTTTGCAGACGATGTCGTTTCTTTCCAAAAATTTCGAAATTTATAAGGCCTAATTATAACGTTGACAGGCCACAGTTCGGGTTCAAACATTCTTTCATAAATATTTTCAGCAACCGCAATCTTGAAGGCTGCTATATCGGTGCTCCTTATTTCCAATTTGGAGCATTGTAAAATATTTATATTATTTTCTAACAAATATTCTTTAACGTCACTCTCGGTAGTATTTTTTAATAATTGCGAAATGAATATCCATCGTCTATTTCCGCTGCAGATATCACCGTGCCACTTCTATTTCCTCGTATTGTTTTTACCTTGTTGGAATTTCTGTTTATAGGTTTTTGTTGGGTATTCCCCGTTTTTGCATTCTTCGTATTCAGCTGTGTCTCTTTTTGCCTCACTGTCTGCTCAAGGTTATTCACCTCTGTGTGTTGATTCTGCATGGTTTGGTTTTTGTTACTTTGCGTGTTTAAGCACTTTGCGTACGACTTTGCATCCTTAGTGGCCTCTATCGGTACATTTTTGGACCGTGTTATTGGACCTCTCAAGGTTTCCTGCTCTACTTTGGTTTGTTGCTGAGAGAGAAAGCTAACCTCTAATCTACTAATGATGCTGTTTTGTTTTTCAATTTTGATGGATTGTTCATAAATAATGCTCAACAATTTGTCTATTTTTTTATCCATATCAAGGACCCTCAAATACAAGTCGCTTACATTTCTTTCCTTCTTTTCTCTTCCACAGTTGTCACAACTCCATTTTACATTATTGTTATGCGTGTCAAAAAGTTTTAATTCGGTAGGTTTAAACGTGCTACAAACGTAATGAATAAAGTTACTACAGCCCCCGCAGCACTTTAAAACTTTATCCGTCTGATTTTCTTGTTTTATTTTACACTTTACACACACCGCGTCTACCCCTGCCGCCATTTTGTATACTACTCTATGCCATGTGCGGATACAGCACACCAAATGGTAACACGGTCACTATGAAGGTGTTGCTCGACGATTATGTCGGGGCGTTCGAATCCAAGAAATCGTATTGTCTGCTTGTTAATGTCTCCGTTTAAATGAATATGGCTTTCATCGGAAAACCAAACATTCGACAAGAACGACGGGTTTTCATAATCCATAGCCAACACACGTGCACAGTATTCGGCTCTTACACGCTTATCAGCTGCAGTCAGACGCTGACCGGTCTGTATTTTGTATGCAAACCCACCAATACTCTTGAACATTCGTCGGAGCGATCGATCACTGATATTTAATTTTAATGATGATCTTCGGAGGCTTCGTTTCGGCGATTGCAGCACCTGATTCAAAACACGCCCGTGATTCGTATTGGTTGTGACTGTTACTGGGCGACCCACGTGACCTTTACGTTGGCAAAGCATACTTCCCGTACGACGAAACTTGTCAACAACTGCTAACATAACGGCGTTGCTCGGAGCCTGTTTCATAAACTTAAGCCTAAATGCGTCGGCAACTTCTTTTAAGCTTGGACCGTTTTCGCGCACATTTCCGTATGACCGAAAATAGTACTCCACGATAAAAACTTTTCTGCAACAATGAGAACCATCCTGAAGCAACTAACATTAAAAAGACATTCACATACGTTGTAACCATGTTCGGAAAACACTCGGTACGTTTCAGCGCATGACACATACACATTTGACACATGCGCATTTCAGTACTGTTTATTTTGCCGCATACCGTATAAGATTGAAATTTGTTCCTCTACTTATTAGACATCCTTTATTTTCCGAGATTATTCATGAGACACAATATTTGTGTCTCAAAAATAGCGCAATGTTTGTGTTTAAAATGTACAAATCATAATGTTATGTTACTGTTAAACAGTATACTCACCATTGCTATTATGGGTCTCGTTCTCAATTTCCAGCTCTTGCTCCACGATAGTCGACACAGTATCCGTTCTAACAGGTTTATACACAGTGCCGAATATCTGCAAATGTTGCTTGAACATTGGTAAGATATCATCGTCATCATCATCATCACATACTGAAGTGTTTAAACTGCCCGCGTGTGAGCTGGTGATTTCCGCTTTGGGCGAATTGTTGTCTTGGAAGGATTGACTTGGTTGGGAATTCGTCAAGTTCACCTCTTGACCCATGTAAGCACTGTACGCACGACCGTTGGAATCTACTCTTAGCTGCACGATCGCTATTGTATTTACAGGCCATGTTTTGCTGTGTTGTAGGGTCATTTTCGTTTGTGAATAGTGACATTTCCTGTTTTAGTCACATTGCTAATTGATTTCAGTATTACTCGCAGTAATAGTGATGGTGTTTGGCACGAATCATTGTTACGGTTCGTGGATTATCTTTGAGAAAAGTGTAAATTCATACTCCTTTAAATATTATTGAAGTGGAAGATGTAAAGGGTTACTGTAGCATTGCGATCATCATCAAATGCTATTGACGATGTCAACCTGAAACAAAACAATAGTTGTTATTGTGGATTTTCTCAACATTACTTTTGCAAATTGAAAATTTGCCGTAGAAATTATATTCAATTTCATAAACGATTTATACATATAGACAGTGGTAGAAGTATTGAAAAAATATTTCATATTCGACTGGATAAAAAAATACATACAACTTTTAGGATAGAATATGTTGTCAAGTCAATGATTTAAGGTTACGTTCTCTCTCATATTTGAAAATTTCCGTAGGTATATCTTGTTATAGAACTAACAGAGAAAGGTACATATGCTGTTTGCCCGCCTTTGTTTTATCAAATAAATTAATTCTGTTATAGCCAGGTCAGCGATCTTAATATTGTCCTAGTTACAATTTGTCGGTTGGCAGCTCTAGAGTAGATTTATGAAAGAAATATTTCATATAATATTTTAGATATAAATATACTAAAATCGAAAAAGAAGTCACTTTCTGTTTTCGAAACAAATATTCGCAAAAAAGATATTGCTATTGCGTTGTATAAATATTTTTTTTGCTATAAAAGTTGCCTAACAATAAAATACGAGGATGGAGTGTTTGGAGACAGATGACGCTTTGTGTTGAAATCTGCATTACTAACTGTGAGTACTATTCTTTGGTCGACGTCTGTCAAAATTTCGGAGAGATTCATCGAGTAGTATTGTTTTGAGGGCTGTTGAAAGTGAGAAAGTTTATGTATTTGTGGAATCATGGAAAAAGAACAATACCTGGAAAACGTGTGCAGAAATCAAAAAAGTTGGATTCGGTTTATGAGAACCATGCACCTTGTATGACTCCCAATACTGGTTTAATAAATTTAAGCGTGGCCCAACATCCGTCTTTGATGAGGAGCGACCAGGTCGTCCCATTGAGGTCACTACGGACGCTATGATCAATAAAGTTAGCAGACCGTCGAGTGAAGGTTAGAGAGAGTGCTAACATGATAAACATCTCAACTGAACGTGTGCAAAACATCCTTCACGAAAAATTGAATATGAGAAACTTATCGGCGAGATGGGTGCCGCATCTGCTGACAATGAATCAGAAACGGAATTCCGTGGTAACTTCAAAGCAATGTTTGTTTAAACGCAATACAAGTGAGTTTCTGCGGCGTTATGTGACTGTAGATAAGACATGGGTACATCACTACACGTCAGAAACCAAAGCACGGTCGGCAAAGTAGGTTTTTCCTGACGAGCGTGCACCAAAGAAGGCGAGGACGATTCCATCAGCGGGAAAAGTTATGGCGACGATTTTTTGGAATTCGCAAAGCATAATATTAATTGATTATTTGGAGAAGGGAAGGACAATCCCAGGACAGTACTATGCTGACTTATTGGACCGATTCGACGCATAATTAAGGAGAAAATAACCACCTAACGAAGAAAAAATTCTTTACCATCATGATAACCCCCCAGCCTACTTATAGACAATTACGACAGCAAAACTAGTCCAGTTACGGCACGAATTGGTGCCCTGTCCACCCTATTTGCTAGATTTGGCCGCCTGTTACTTCTTTCTTTTTCCTTGAAACTTGGCATGGCGGAAAGCTGTTAACGTCAAATAAAGTGGTCATTGCCGAAACAGGGGCCGATTTTGCAGAATTCGACAAATCCTATTATTTGGATAGCTTAAAAAAGTTGGAACACCGTTGGACTTAGTGTATAGAGCTACACGGCGATTACGTCGAGAAATAAATTTACTAAATGGAAAATAATTGCATTGTCTTCCTTAACAAAGGTATTTATCATACCGTCCTCGTATATAGGAATAATTTTGAAAACTTTTTTTAAATCAGGTAACTCCAGAAGAGATGTTACATGCATAGTTTTAGAAAGACGGGGTATATGCGTGTATACATATATTGATCAAAGTTATCAACTACAACTGTTTAATTTTCATTAAATAAAGCTAATAAAACATCCAAACAATAACACAATTCCAGAGACTTCTGAAGGGTTAACGAGGGCTGCTCAAGCTGTTGTACACGTTTATTAAACTCAAACTTGACGTTTTCATAAATCTTACTATGAATGTAGATGATTGCTACGAGATAGAACAAATCTTATTGTTTCAAACGTCTGAGTTGAGGGAGTTTTCTAATAACTGAGATGATTAAACATGTCCGTCAAATATGATTGCTGACAATTTCTTGTTGAAATTGTTTCTCATAATATACGGACGTACTACTTTTTTGCCAATATACTAATAAAAAGAGATTAATACTAAGTAATTTCACAATATTTTACGGATATCCTCATAAACAAGAGTAGAATTTAGTTGACGCATCATCTCAATTATTTCTAATTACATGGAACGTTGTACAAACACAAAGACATTGAACCCGATTGCTAAAAATACCACGAAATCTCGTTATTCCATTTATCAGCTTAAAATCTGCCGACCCGCAAGTAATGGAAACAAATTAGTTTTAACAAATTGTTGTTGAACTGTACTAATGTTTTTCGAAACTCATACACCCATGATTTAGGTACTTCTCGAACAGCAATGATATTAATTTTTACGAGCTTTATGGTAATACAGCCTTGTCGGCATAATAAAGCAAGTTGTGGAACAATTGAAGTTTTTACGTTTTATGGCTAAGTTCAACAAAGTCCCGTTATTGAGGAATGTTTTCTAAATGTTTTCCCCTTCGACATTCCGCTTCGGATTTATATACGAAAAACCGCCTGCAATTATGAAAATGAGAGTATTCTGAACGAATGCTAATATTTCCAACATGTAAAATAGGTGGAAAGATAGATGGCACCTATAGGTTCGCTTTTTCTTTTAGAATCATTAATACCAGTCGTTCATCGCTAAAATTCCATTGTCTAGGACCTGTAACATCTTACCGCTCGGGAAAATATTCAGAATACACACTGTCGAATCTGAAAAAAGATAGCTAAGAGGGTAGTTTAAAAAGTTTCCAGCGTAACACAGGAACAAGTTCTTTTTTAATTCGGTTTCAACATACAGTCCTTGGCATGGAAATGGGGCCACTTGAGAAATTTATAAGAATATTTATTGAATATAATTTTAATTTCGAAAATCTATAAAAGCCTAATTCTTGTTTGAATAATGCCCTAAGATATTTTGGCCACAGATAATTGCTGGTTATAAAAATAATGCATAGGGGATGAATAAACCGATTATCCACCTCCTATGAATCACACCTCTTGCCATTCGTGCGTACAATAATTGTGTTTAGTTTGAAATGTGTCGTTCATTAGCATCATTGCAAATATAAATAAAAACAGTATTTTTACCGATTTTCCAAAGAACTTAATTTCTGCACTTCTAGAGACGGGAGAGTTCTCTCAACGTGAAGTTGCACAAAAAGAGGGTAGCTATATCACATCAAACTGTTCTAAGAATTGCGAAATTAATTAAGGAGAATATTCCTAGTACAAGTAGTGGCAGAACATACTGTGCCGGCAAACGCAAAACAACTGCAAGAGATGATCGTCGTATAGTAAAAGTGGCTACAGAACAACGTTCTTTATCTACTAAAGGTTGTTACGGTTAAAAAAAAGTAATTAAAGCGATATAGTGCTCAGTGTTGCTATTTAAACGTAGAAGCTAGAAGGAGAGGATCCAAGGACTGTAATAATGCAACGGCGTTCAAAATTTATTTTTATTGCCGAAGTCGTGAACGTTCTTTGTACATTTCTTTACAGAGACGACGACCCGGTATTTGAACTCTTGTGTAAGAATTCCGATGTTCGTAGGACACCACTGAATGTTTTGTGTAATCTAGTCGCCTTGCCGATGGTCGATAATTCCATCGGAAACCATTCAGAGTTTTCGAGGGAAAGGAAGAAAGGAGGAAATTCAAAACATGTAGCAAAATAAATTAGCAAATATTTGATCAAACTGTATATTGAATGAAAGAACACTATTTAAAATATCAATGACAAAATGTTACAAACTGACAATATCTCAGGGCCAAAATAATCGATTTCCACATCCCGCAACTCTACGGAAGAAGCCAATTTCCAAAATCGGAACTCCATGGAGGAAAATGTCCAGATCCGCATAGAGCGTTGTTCCCGACGATTTGTTCAAAGGCGACTAAATCGCAAAACCATATAATCGCCGGAAACGTAGACCATGAATACCAAGGAAGATCACCTAGCAGGGGTTATGTCTGACGACAAAAGTCTTGGTACTCCAGGATAACATTGTTTCACTCACTGGGCCACCTTACGGCCTTACTAGTTGATTCGCTAACTTCTGCCAAATGACTCATTTCTTTGATAGGAAAATGCCTCTATTTATATATTTTACGAGAATTCAATGGGATCGTGAGATGCGAATGGACCAATGCGGAAGCAAAGATATGATGACATATGCGAGATCGGTGTATAGCGACGTATTTGTGCGTGTATCGAACTGAGTAATTGCTAATTACAACAATTAGCTACGGATGAAATCTAGTTTAACTGATACCAAAATGTAAAGCGGAATTTATACTATCTGTTGCCAAAGCTTCATTTATGTTCTTTGATAAACAAAGAAGCTACGGGAATGATTGGTTCCTAAACAGTTAATTACAAGATATTTCATTAGCTTAAGAATATAACTCAAATTTATTGTTATCATGGGCGAGAAGGGTTCATAACAAAAAATATTAGCGGTGTAGAATTTTGAAATAATGAGTATTAAGGGCTTTATTAAATAATAAAGATCAAAACTTAGGACAAATAAGCGGAATGAATTTAGCTAAAACACACACGAATACTAGGCATTATAGACGCGATGAAGTCATCCTTTGCAGGTGTTCAATTTCGTTATATTAAATAGAGGAATTGGCGCGAAATTAAATGTTCGAAGTATTTTAAATATAAATTTAAGGAATTTGCAAATGAGGGTGTAACAAGGTGTTCATAAAATTCTTAGTGGGGAAGGTATACAAATATCAGCCCGAACAGTTCGTAGACGTTCTCATGAAGCAGGCATAAAATGCAGACGTCCACCAAAGAAGCCAAGACTAACATCTAAAATGAAAGTGACACGAGTTCAATGGGCTAAAGAATATAAAAAATATACAGTTGAAGGTAAGTTTCATTTATCAACTGTATTTTTGGTCAAATTCATCCTCACAGTTCGCTTATGGTTGTCTACATTTTTTACTTTTTCCTGGATTATTTATAGCGACGAATAACAGCTAGAAGTGCTAACGGAGAGAAGCCAATTTGTTCGTCGACGTCCTTCAGAGCGTTATAAAGGAGCATATATGATCAAATCTATTAAACGCCCACCATCTCTAATGGTTTGGTCGTCTATTACGACAGAAGGACCGGGACCACTATATTTCGTTAACGGAACAATCGAATAAAAGCAATATAAGAAAGTTTTACAAAACTATTTAATACTTTATATTGGTTCATCGGATCCGACTCAAGAACCATATACTTTCATGCAAGACAATACACCGTGTTGCAAAAAGTGTAATGCGATACATTAAATCAAAAATCTGCGTGTACTAACTTGGCCATGCAATTCACCAAGCATAAACCCAATTGAAAATGTATGGAATGTATTGAAAAACATCGTAAGTACACGAAACTCAACTACAAAGGAAGAATTAGAACATATTGACGTATGGCACAAGAGCGACGAAATTTAAAAAAAAACAATAAAAAGCTGCACTGGCAGTATACCAAAAAGTATTGAGGAAGTTCCAGAGGAGGAACAAGCAAATATTAGTAAATATATATTAAAATTATACTTATTTGCATGCTATATGTAATTAAATAATAATATTGCCAACATAACCAGCTGTTTTTTTTAATTTCACCCCAAAATCATAATATTTTTAAGTCCTAATTTGATGGCCAGGGACTGTAGTTTATTTGTAAGCCTATACACTTTTCCCAGGGATGCTCTCATCTCTGGGCAGGTGGTCTATTAATTCGAACCCCAGTTCCCGAATTTTTGCCATAGCGACCACTGAAGTGTGAAATGGTGCGTTGTCTTGATGGTCTTTGGTGGAACAAAACTTTCTTTTTCTTGAAGTGCAACCGTTTTTCCACAAATTCTACCTTCAGTTTGTCTAGTAGTTGTTCTTCCTTTTTCAAGATAGTCGATTAACACAATTCCATGACTATCCTGAAATACAGTCGTCATCACTTCCCCAGCCTTTTTCGGAGCCGATTCACTCTTCGCATTCCACTGTTACGACTGTGCCTTGGCTTCAGGAGTATACTGAGGTATCCATGTTTCATCTACAGTTATTAATCGATGCCAAAACTTATTTCGCTCAAACTGCTTCAACAAGGCTTTGGAAATTTTCATTCGAATACGTTTTTGCCGAAAGTCAGTACATGACAGACACGTTCTTTTGAGATTCCTACCCTTCCTAACTCCTAACTTCTAACTCTCTCTCTAACTAATTCGACGGCCGTCTAACACCATTTGGTGAACTTTTCCCACGTTGTCGATAGCGATTGCACTCTTTTGGCCGTCCCGAACGTTCATCGTCAACCGAGCAGATATGTACGACCACGTTTAAATTTAGCTGTCCAAAATTTCACTGTGGCAAACGATGGTCTAGAGTCCCCGCCAACAGCGTTCAACTCGACTTTACACATACGTTTGACAGTAAAAATGTTTTAAAAACATATAAGATATGTTAATAAACATCAATCTGGATTACGTTCTTTTACAGAGAACTTTGATATTATTGGCAATAAGTTTTCTTATTCATTTCAATTTGTTTGTATACGCAATCCAATTTTCTGTTGGAATACACTTCCAGTTTTTTCTAGACTTTTAAAATTACGTTTCGTCCATAAATTGTCTTGACCTGATTACTTACAATTGTGTATGCATTATCCGGGTACTAAGCATCAAATAAAAAACTAAATTGGACAGCGCCATAGCAAAATCTACGTTATACGACGTAATGAGATTGTGCAGAATTCTATGCCAGGCTAATCCTGCATGAGAACTAAAGAGAACGTCGTTTCGAAAGCTTTCGAAGCGGCGTTAGCTAAAAGTTAAACGTTGACTTGTATGTTAAGCATTATCTTACACGTAAAATTCGTGACAATGTTGCTTAATGTTGGCTTTATTTCGCGAGGTCTTTTATTATTGTGTGTTTTAAAGGAGCTTACTTAAAATGGGAATTCATTCGGTGTATAGTGAGTGTTAATAAAACGGTTCTTCCCCTCCATTTGCTTAGTTAATCTGTTTATATTCCATATTTTTCAATCTTAGATCTATTCTACTGTACAAAGTAGTTTTTATTACTTTTGCAGTTGATGGGCCATTTTAGAACTTGCATGGGTTGTAAATTTTATCACATTTTTATTTCGGGTAGTTACTATAATCACAAAAGTAACCATTATGAATCGAAAGTATAGTTTAAGTTTGAATATTGATATTTACAATGGATTTGGTTGCTTATGATTAAAGCTGGCCACGAGCGGTACCGCGCAGTAGCGTAGAGTCGACCAGGCCTCGCGTTCCACTAGAGTTATTCTGCTAATAGAGATGTTTGCTGCCGCAAATAATTTCGCTCATCTTTTAAATAAAAATTAAATAACACGTGCTCAAACACTTACCATTTTAAGAGTCCTCCGTGAAATCACAAAGTGAATAATGTCTGTTAAATATCTGCAACATTAGATACTGTTGTTTCGGCAAAACTAGTACGGCATGAGGAAAAAATGCGTTTATATGCAGAGAACGAACGTTCTACATCTAGTGACGTAATATTTGCGTAAGTAAAATAATCTTTCAAATAACTTAACGATTCTGTTGACGCACCTTCACAAATGTGTCTTAATGTGCCAAAATCAGAATTTTTCTCAAAAACACTTTCAAATTTTTCTAGAACAGAAACATTTTTTGCGTCTTCAATGGCGCATAGCTGTGCGTGAACATGTTGCACTATTTGTAGAGATTCTTCTAACGGAACCGCAGGATTTTGTAATTTTTCTATTGCATCTGCTAGCCCGAAGTAATTGTCGTGAATGATTTTTAAATCCATTTTAACCTGACTATCTTGAAATTTCGACTGGTTTTTCTGGATAGCGGCAGCTTCCTTTTATCGAATTGTAAAACCACGTTCTTAATATTGTCAAAATATTTACGATAATAAAACGGGCCTGCAACCATGTTCCCCAACGAGTTAGAATAGGTTCTGGTGGCTCTGGTATACGGGGGCACAGTCTGTAAAATTCGCGAATACGTTTCGGTGATTTGACAAATACTGCTTTGGTATGCTGCTATTAAAGCGTCTACCTCAGGATAACATTTTATGATACTATCCGCCACAAGATGAGAGCATGAATTTTACACGTAATGTGTAACAAATTAGCAGAATGCTTTTTAAGAGACCGGCCTACAGAAAGCATGTTTGCAGCACCATCACTCACTAACATCAAGAGTTGGTTTGTTGAAAGTTCAAACTTGTCCAATGTATTTGAAATTACTTCGGAAGTACACTGTTGTATTCGTTTGGAGACTAATAGAATTGAAGGTGCCGATTGATGAGGTTCCAATTTGCGTGCCATTACATTAAGAACAGAATTTTTCTTCCGATCTGTTGTTTCGTCGACACATAACCACAATTTTTGATCTTTCAACTCCGATTTTATTTTTTGTTCAATATGTTCGCGCGCAGATGGCACAATTCTTCGTAACGATGTTCGACTTGGTAATTTGCACTCCGAATAGTTATTCCAAAAGCAGATCAATGGTTCCTTGTCTAGTAAATGAAACGGTATATTACATGCGATAAACGTAACGCATAAATTAAATATAAATTTTTCATTGTCTCGTGCGCAATTTCTTTTTGAGACATGCTTTTCACTATTTACGTGTCGTAGACAATGTTGTCTGGACCAACACATTAACGGGATTTTACAGATTACACATTTAATTTTAGCACCTTCATATATTAAGTCTGGAATTTCTGCAATAAATTTTCGAAGTTTGTTCGACCGCGGTCGTTTTGCTGACGAAATCATAATTTTTCTAGGACAGATAAACAATTGCGCAAATGACCGGCAGCGAAAATGTCCGTACTGCTCCGCAGACGAAGTAATACTACCGTTCCTCTCGGTCCGAACTGATTCAACGCCGATGCGCGGTACCGCTCGTGGCCAGCGATACTTATGATAGTTATGACTTGCTATTATGTGCCACTGATACTTGGAAAAAGATCAGTAGAAGAACCAACTCAGTTAACTACAAAATATTTTGATGTGTTTACTTAAACCACTGCATTTTTTCTTTATAAAGCATCGAGTATCCTTCGAGAGTGCAATTCATCCAATTACTTTTGTAGATAATTTCAAGTAGTGAATAATATCCCGCTTCCACAATACATATGCTTTCTGAGCTTTTCTCAATCGTAGTAATAGTAGAAATATCAACTGTGGCTTGGGGTGTTCTACATTTTCTTTATTCATATGCTTTTTGCGGAAGCAGTTCAACTATACATAATTTCACTTACCGTGTTCTACTTTAGCACGAAACAGGTTATTTAAAACAAAGTTCTCCCCCCAAAGTTTTATACGCATTTACCTTTAAAACTCCAAAATATGCACCTTCTAGTAATTTGATTTAAATTACCTAACGTGAAATTAATTTGGGTTCGCTAGTAAGTTATCCCTTACATATTGACTCACAGGAAACCTTTTGGGAAGCAATTAGATAACTTTCGTAGTTGGCTTAGATTTTATACTTCTACACTATACCGGTAATGTGGTAAGATTGATGAAAGTTAGGTTGTAGATGTGAAATAAGGTGAATATATGTAACAGCCATTAAAAATCACCTGTATATGTACACAATAGTGAAACAGTTCACTAAAAACCCTTACCACAATACTTAACTTGTACTGGATGCACGTTTCGATAGCCAAGCTATCATCATCAGCAGTAAAACTAAATTAACAAACTAAGTGAAAAACTAACCTTATACAAATATAGCAAATAAATATATATCCTTCTACTTTAAGTATTTCTTGATGAGCCGGTTCATTATACATGACTATAATTAAGCCTACAATGCAAACCTAAAGATAAACCTTAAATTAAAATGTAAATGGTCAGGATGACGAAAGTTATTAATCCTTGTTTTTCAATGAAGCGGTTCATTTCACATGGTTATAATGACAGCCGTAATTAACTAAACATGATGTAACAAAGGATAAAGGCTGGAATTTAGTAAATCGGAATTCATTAAGTGATTTTTGTTTTTGTAAATTTCCGTGCCTTCTCAACAATTTAATTGAACAATGCTCTTTACGTTTTTAATTAACTTTATATTATCAACATTATGGTTATTTTGAAGCATATGTAGGGCAACGCTAGATTTATCAAACCTTCTGAATTTGAGATGAGCCAAATATTCTTTGTATCTAATTTTTAATTGAACTTTTTGTCTGCCCAATATACACTTGATCACAATCTTTACATGGAATTTTGTAAATTCCTGATTTATCTATGTTATCTACTGGTTCTTTGGAACTTGCTTGAAGAAAAAGCAATCTTGCGGTCAACTTTAGAAAAGATTTTTTTGTTGACCGCAAGATTGTTACTTTGCCTACTGCTCACTATGAATATATGAACACACTTACGCGTGCCAGTACTATTCTTAGAAACATACCACGACATAGCAAACGCATTTGTAAGAATCTCCTGATTCCCTTGCTTTTGACTAATTTTTTGCAATCTGTGGCACTAATTGTATAACCCTGTAACATTTACGACATTGGGAGTCAGCTTAGTTAAACTGCAAACATCTTCAATTCCTGAATAAACTCCTAGGTCCCTGTCGATTTGTAATCTTAACATTTGGGGTATCACCTAATCTTAGACCTAATTAACTCTTAAAGAAAATTGTTCCAATTACTGTGCTACACACAAATTTCAATTAACTTGAAGGAACGCTACTAATTATTTGAAATTAATTCAATTTTCTTTCCAATTATTCCTACGGAAACAGATGTTTAAATTCCTTTAGAAAATATTATTTAAGAGAACCAAGAAGATGTTTTAAATTAATTAATTAAAAGATATTAAACAAATCAAGATTGTTTGTTACATAAAATACGTTGGTAATCGTTTTTATTTTCGAAGGATATGTCAAAACAAACGAATTTTTCTTCACAACTTGCACTTTATTAGTTTATTTATTGAACTAGTACTGGAATATTACAACATATTTTTTTTTAATCGTGTATTGTTTAAGATTTATGTGTTTATTTGATTCAGTAGTAGGAAGCATTTTTCGTAAAATGATACTGTGTGCTTCTGGGCGTTCTAATTTTTTTGCGTTAGAGTATGGTTAATGTTTCGTTGATGACATTTTAAAATTTTCCAGAATTATTGACTATGATGGAGTTAAGACCTTGTTCAATCGGAAAAGTGCATCTACCCACTTCATCCATCAAAAACTTAAAAGCTTTTACTCGTTTGTTTTCCACTCTCCGTACCTTTTCGATATTTATTGATATACAGCAAGGTATATCAGCGTCTGGTTTTGACGATATACAGGCTGTTCTCAAACCTGTAGAAATCACATGGTCTGCCACGTATTTGAAGGAACATTTTCCAATAATCGTGCCAAGCGTTTTGAAGAAGATCTAAGTAATTTTCACTTGTCAAATTATTTTTTTACGTTGCTTATGGTCATTGTAAGCACAAACTGTGAATTCCAATATATTTTTACGAAGCTCTACCGTCGGAATACTCGCTCTACTTTACTATTTAATAAAAAAAAATCATTGCTTTTTTAATAAAATGTTGGCACTGGTAGGAAAAGGAAACCATTCTAGAACAAATTGAAATTTTATGGCTATAAAAATTGATGTCAATGGTAGGGTTAATTTTTATTAAATGCAAATACTTCATATTTTATCTGTATATACACTACCGGCCATAATAATATGCCCACCCAAAGAAATACGCATAAAGGAAGTGCTAACTGAAAAAGAAATTGTAGTTTTGCATTTAATAAAATACTCTTAAAACAAAGAAATTGATAGTCTTTATTCAATTATAAAATTTATTTGCCACAAAAAAAATTAATTCGTTTCGTCGAAATGCCCACCTCGACTATTAATAATTGCGGCATTCTCTCTAATAATTTCGTCGGAGTACCAGGTTCTATTTTAAGCCAGGCTTCTTATAGTTGTTTCCTCAACGATTCCTTGGAGGATTTACTTTCACCTGCCTGCCAAATTCCTCCACAGCAGCTCTATGAGGTTAGCATCTTGGCTTTGAGGAAGCCATTTCATTATTTTGATACTGCTTTCGCGTTCCATCGATTCTAAATATTCGCGGCATAGTTTAGAGGTGTGTTTCGGATCATTATCATGTTGAAATATAAGATAGCTACCGATTATTCTCATTCCAGGTGTAGCATTTGTTTTCAAAAATTCCCGGTAGCGCTCTTTTCTTAAAATTCCATCTATTTTAACCAAGTCTCCTCCGGATGTAGCTCCAAAGCAACCCCAAACCATTACCGATCCGTCCCTATGCTTGACTGTACATAGGTACTACACATGATTCTGCTGCTCGTTCTTCTTTCGAGTTTCGAACGAACGTTCTTCTCTTGGAATAGAAGAATTCAAATTTGGACTCATCGGCCTATAAAACATTTTTGCATTTATCAACTGTCCAATGTTGATGCTCTCTAGCCCACTGCAGCCGTGTTATTTTATTTTGCTTGCGTGAGAGTGGTTTACGCAACTTTATTCGTCCAAATAAACCACCCTCCCTTAACCTTTTCACAGCGGTTAAACTAACTCGTTTTCCACGATCAATACTTATTTCAGTCGTTATTTCTAGGTGCAGTTTTTCGTCTATTCCGTTTACTAGTCATAATTATTCGACGATCTTCCGCTGCTGTTGTTACTTTCCATCGCCCTGTTCGTTTTCTATTAAATAATGTGCGGCCTCTTGATATTTTTTAACGTTATAGTCAACAGTTCGGCGACTTAATTTCAAGTTTCTTGCGATATCTCCGTTACTTCGGTCAAGATTATGTAAAGCAACAATCATTGTGCGGATTTCCAAAGGCAACTTTCTTTTTTTCGACATTTTAATACTAATTTTAGATAATTTTATTAACGATATTCGCTGTTTAAAAAAACAATAGCTACTACATCTAAATTTATAATTCTAGTTCGGGTAAATAGGGTATTGTTATCTTTACCTGTACTACATTAACTATTTATTAGTGAACGATAATTGTATTACATTACGGGTCTTTCTATGGCCCCTACCTGCACCCCTAATTGTTAGATTAAGGAGATTCAATGGATAACTAACAAGGGAAGATCCCGAACCCGGAAATTCAAAAAAAAATTGAAACTTTGGGAATATATAGAACATATATAGGTGTGCAATACGCAATTTTTTTTTTGTGCGGACATTCACTTTTAAGGGGTGAAACACCCCATCGAAAATTAACAGATTTTCAATTTTTTCCATACAACTCCAGAAAAAAGAAAGATAGAAGATAGGGGTAAATGCAATAGTTGCAGCATACATCAAGCTCTTTCAAAATATGTGACTATCATATATACAGGGTGTTCCATTAAGCCCTGCGCTTACACTGCTGGTGTTTTTTGTAACAATACAAAGAAAAATTTAAGATATAATCTGTGTGACTTTTAATTCTATTTAAAACTGTATAGGTGTTACAATATACAGGGTGTTCCTAAAGTAAATATCACCATATCCTTGGTTATATCTAACAGAACTTCATGTACTATGTTATTATATATAGGTATATATATTATTGAATACTTATTGCAAGGAATAATCTCAATCCCACAAATTTAAAATATGAAATTTGAGAATATGTAACCACATGCAAAGTTAATGAAATTTACTGTATATCTCTGCGGTATTATATTGATTAGATAACACATTGTTTTGTTTGATAATAACAGCAAGAGTATTGATTTGGGAAAATATGTAGAAGACATATGTAATATTCAATTCTTTAATTTGATTTAATCACTCGCTGTTGTAAGAGGAAAAGGTTAGTATTTTAGACCAAAGTTATATCTTATAATTAATCGATTTTATTAAGCGATAACAAATATATCATATTTTTAACATTTTAAGCAATACAAATATTGATAAGTACATCAAAATAATTTATATGTAATTAGCTGATTAGTCATAAAGTATAGGATATATAGGAAATGTTTATAGATAACACTTTACATCTTTTGGTCATGTCTATTATGTAGTGAAATACTGGCTACTGAATAATTATTCTGTATGGTGATGAAATTCTTCAAAGAAATGTCAAAAACATAGGACTTCGTTGCACTACGCACATCGTATGATGGCCTGGCTACCGCATATGGAACACCTAGCAGGATGTATAAAATCCTGTTGTCTAAAAGCAAAAACTACCGGATTTTCAACTTATTTGGTTTTTTGATCAATGTATCCGCTTTTATACCAAGCATAAGCAAATACATCGTAATACTTTAGTGCCGAAAGTTGGTTGTGAATAAGGGACTGTAGTTTGATAACATTATTGCGTTCATGCAACACAATATCATAACCAAACAGTAGCACAAGATCGGAAAATTTTCTTACAAAATTTTTCCATATGCGGAAACCATATACATCTAGTGGTTGTATCACTGCCGTAGTTTTTTTCGGTATCGTCAATATTTCAACATGTTTGCTTGATAGTATACTCTTTTGCAATGTAGCAGGACAATGACCAGTCCAAGAGTCCAAGAATAACACGCTCTGAGCTCCCACATTTGGCACATACACACGGGTGAGCCATTCACTAAACAGTTCTTTTGTTAATTTTCCCGACGTTGAAGCCCTAACATAAACATTCCACGGTTGAAACAAAGACTGTGTTACACGCGGACCGAAGCTACCACTTTGTTCTTTCATGACAATAAATAGAGGGGAAAGAAGTTTTCCAGAAGCTGATATTGTGGGAAGTATGGTATAACTATGTGTTGTTGCGGATATTGACTGCACAACTGCTGTAACACTTTTTGAACCCTGCACAGCTAACATGCGACCAGAATGAAGCTCTAGATTAAAGCCACTTTCATCGGCATTGAATATATTATCTTCTCCGACTTGTTTTATGAGATCTTTTGCATGGCTAACAAGTGTTGAAGCGATTTCATTTAGCTTTTCGGAATCTGTACCATATGATCGCGTAATAAATTTATTTATTTTTCTTGAAACTATTCTATATGCTTTCTTAAAATTCCAGACCCAATGCCGGGATGCTTTAAAGTTTTCTAAATGTATTCCTTGATTAGCTTGCAAAGCCCATCTTTGAATGTCCAAATCATGAATAATATCAATACTCTCCACAAAGTTATTATAAACGGATTCCGAAATTTGTAGCAATTTTTCCCGTCGTGTGCCTCCCCGGTTTACTGTTTCTTCCCATCTAGAACAAATAAAAGAAAATTAAGACAAATCGTAGTTATATTAAATGGAGTTCACTGTTTACCTGTACAATTGTTGGAGAGTTGAAACTTTTCGAAATTTATTTTGGACGGTTGCTAACGTAAGTCGCTTCGTTTTCCCACTTTTCCAATATCCACAGCCTTGGTTTTATATTCTAAAGTGACAATACCGCCTTCTTCTGGAACACATTGTTCATCTTCAGCTTCCATCGCTTCTAGAACTTCTTCGCGTGTAGGTGCGTATTCATCATCTACGAAGTCTACGGAATGTGGTCTAACTGGATTCAAAAATTCCAGTGTTGTGTCAATTTCCAGCGAAAATGAAGTATCTTTTGAACGTCAAGAAGCATATCCTTTATTATGTCGTGTAGTTCTACTTCGTGGTTATTCACAGGTGTTAGATTATTGTTATTGGCAACGTCAAACGTTACCATGAGCAAGCGAATTACATTTAAAGTATTTACGACAACCATTTTCAACACCACAGGTTTGTTACACAATCTAACAACAAATACTATTAATATCAGGTGGGGAATTTATATAAACAATGTTATCATTTATCATTGCATTTGGTTGATTATTGACTTAAAAAAAATGTTTACACCAGTAGATAAAAACTTCGAATGTAATTACCAAACAAAACAATGTGTTATCTAATCAATATAATACCGCAGAGATATACAGTAAATTTCATTAACTTTGCATGTGGTTTACATATTCTCAAATTTCATCATTCCTTGCAATAAGTATTCAATAATATATATACCTATATATAATAACATAGTACATGAAGTTCTGTTAGATATAACCAAGGATATGGTGATATTTACTTTAGGAACACCCTGTATATTGTAACACCTATACAGTTTTAAATAGAATTAAAAGTCACACAGATTATATCTTAAACTTTTCTTTGTATTGTTACAAAAACACCAGCAGTGTAAGCGCAGGGCTTAATGGAACACCCTGTATATATGATAGTCACATATTTTGAAAGAGCTTGATGTATGCTGCAACTATTGCATTTACACCTATCTTCTATCTTTCTTTTTACTGGAGTTGTATGGAAAAAATTGAAAATCTGTTAATTTTCGATGGGATGTTTCACCCCTTAAAAGTGAATGTCCGCACAAAAAAAAATTGCGTATTGCACACCTATATATGTTCTATATATTCCCAAAGTTTCAATTTTTTTTGAATTTCCGGGTTCGGGATCTTCCCTTGTAAGTATCAGAGCAGTCTTTGAGGAATTATTTAATGTGATATCTTTCAAGCAAAAATATAGGTGCGCAAATAATTATGGGAGGTAGTGTACATACATACCATTCAGAACATCTATCGAACCTTGCACGTTATTCGAAAGCTCAATATGGTTGTAAAATAGAAATGTCCAGAGAGCAGAAAGATTCAATGAATTGTCAGCACTGAGTTTGACAACGACGAACAATACCTTACTGTTTGCATTTGCAGGAATTCAAATGTCAACTCATGGAAATAAAGCAAACGATTGTCGGACAATTGTAAACGCAAGCTAGAAATTGAATATGAAAGTTTTGAATTGTGTTCACGGATTTCACTCATTGTCTATAATGCGTACCTAGATGATATTTGTTATGGAAGAAAATGACGATGTGGTTATATCATATCCTGCACTTCAATAGAAAGGAGCCATCAATAATTTTGTTTTTCATTTATTACTTTCTAATAGTGCACTGTCGGTCACACAGGGGTACCATCCTCGTGGAGCTAGGGGACAATAAAATATCAACTTGTTTTTTCATTACTTTCTTATTGAATCTGGTGTTATATACATTTTGTGCTCTATCTTGAAACAATTTGGTGTTTTTATTTTTGCAGAATCTAAAAATTGGGTAAAGTTATGACCGCTTCAAACTAGGAACTTAATTTTAAATAACCTTATACTTTTATCCTGTTTTAATTCTAAAGCCAGTGGTAATATGGTGCCGATTTCAACTGGATGAAATTTATTTGCATAACATTTGCCTGCTTCCCATTAAGCCAGATAGATAGATACCTCGAAAAAAGCACGTTTCTTGCTCTTTTTTGACTTTTCAGTCGAAAAACGAGGAGCTCCCAGATATATGAGACTGGAAGGCAAGCGGCAGTATCCCTGACTTTCGGAATTGAGGACACACGACCTGGTTTCGTACAAACCGGCTTATTATTAAGGGAATTTAGACACTGACGCGCCTTAATTGCGATTCTGGTGTGACGACGGGCTAGCTGAATGAAAATTAACTGCTCGCACTACCGAATTAACAACATAGCACTCTCGTACACGCTTCAACGGAAATTATGCGTTACATAGGATACACCCTACAGGCCGAGATAAATCACAAGTGCACGGAGATACGTGAAGGCATTCGCACTGATGAATAACGAAGCGAATTCTCCAGCGAATAATCGCGCTTGATGCAGCTAATTTTAGCTTTCCGCCTAGGAATCTTTGAAGGAATATTTAAAATACAGGGTTGGTTTTTCGATGCTTTTATAAAACAAGGTATATAACATTCGCGAAAGTTTTCCTTTAAAATCTGCAATAGCTTCTTAATGAGTGAAACATCAAAGGATTGTTACGGCACGAGTTTTACTTCGTTTCCTTCAAACCACTGAAGGACTTATCGAGCTTTACGGCAAGAATCGATGTCCTACTGAAAATAATTATCTGCTGTGACACTGTGTGTCATGAAGTTGTACTATAGGTTTTAAAACTTTGTACAGTATGTTGTTGCAATCTTCTGTCGAAAACATTCTTCCAATATCTTGTGATGTCAGATAGCCCCAGATCATAACATATTATAAAAGCTAAAGGTATCTATTTTACCTACGTGTTTGATTTATCTGACCAAATTACTTTAGCTCAGTCATTCTTAAGGTGCGTTCACATAGGGTAGCGTGAAATTATCATTAGGATTAGCACGAAATTATGCAATATTCTGCCGTAATTCTTAAAATAATTTCGTGACATAATGATAACTGGCATCTTGGTTTACTTTGTCGTATCATAATTTGAATTTATCTGTTAATAATTTCTTTTGTAATGGATGGAATGACAAAAAAGGTTATACACTATGCCTATTAGCAGTTTCTGCAATAATCATGGCGAACAAATTTAAAAATAAATGTAAAAAGAGAGAAGGCATTGGCGGGTACGTCCCATCAACACTCAACAACAAAGAGACTATTTAAATTGAATTCTGGATATCTTAAATCATGATCCCGATTCCTTTTTCTTATACGTTGTGGCAATTAAACAACAGGACTGGTAGTACAAAACATTTTATTGATCACTAATTACATTACAAAGTTTATCCCCTCCAATGTACTCTCCTTGCCGATCCCTACAACGCTTCATACGAATTTTTCACTGTCGAAAGTAGTGCTGGAAGTCCGTTTCTGTCAGCTTGTTGAGAACCTCCGTCGCTTTCGCTTTTACCGCTTCTATACTCTCAAATCTTGTCCCCTTAAGCTCCGATTTTACCTTAGGAAATAAAAAAGTCACAGAGGGCCAGGTCGGGCGAGTACGGTGGATGGTCCAACACGGTGATGCCGGATTTCTCAAAGAACGCCTTCACAGACAAGGCGGAATAGGCTGGCGCATTGTCTGGTTGGAGCATCCAGGATTTGCTCTTCCACAAATCGGGTCTTCGTATTCTCACTCGTTCACGAAGGGTTGTTAGAACCTCGACGTAATAATGTTGATTGACTGTCTGACCTTTGGGGACGTAGACACGCGTATCAAAAAAAACATCATGGCCTTGAATTTAGACTTGCTCATTTTTGTTTTTTTTCTGCCGTAGTGAGCTTGGGCCCTTCCAATTGGCGCTTTGTTTCAGGATCGTAGATAAAAAACCACGGTTCATCACAAGTAATCACTCTGTTTAACAATTCTGGATCATCATCAATGTTGTTTAAAAGGTCAGCACAAATATTCATTCTCGATTCCTTTTGCTCTGGAGTGAGAAGTTATGGCACCATTTTTGCGCAAACTTTTTGCATGTTGAATGATTCATGCAAAATCTGACGGACAGTTTCTTTGTTAATTCCTGAGATTTCAGCAAAAGCTCGGACGCCTAAACGACGATTTTCGCGGATCAATTTACCAATTTTCTGAATGTTGTCGTCCGTTTTTGATGTTGAGGGTCGTCCAGGCCGCGGATCGTCTTCGGTCGTTTAACGTCCCTCCTTAAACCCTTTACACCACTCAAAAACTTGTGTGCGCGATAAACACTCACTTCCGTACGCTTCCTTTAACATGGCATGAGCTTCTGTAGCAGTTTTTCCCAGTTTCACAAGAAACTTGAGGTTAACTCGTTGCTCGATCTGAACACTCTGCATTTTTCCGACGCGACGCTAGCGTAAGGACTTGAACGGACGATTGCTACAGCGAGATAGAGCGACGTACAACCGTGCCCATCGAGCTCAGGGTGAGGGAAGCATCTACAAGCACAGACATGTTCAAACCGGCCGTAGCCTGCTCGCTGTTTGCCGATAGTAGCACCAGCCCGGTTATTTAATTGCCACACCTCGTATTCGGGTAAATATGAGTGTAATTGAAATTAAGTAATAAGTATCTATATGTAAATTAACATTATTCTGATATTACGTAAATACTAACGCAATATAAATTTATACAATGTGTCCATACATCTTGTGATGCTTTTTATTATAATAAGAGAGATAGCCAACGTAATAATAAAACTTAGATTTTCTAGAATCAAGTTAAGAAATTTCTTAAACAAAGAAATACAACTATCTAACTACAAATATATGTGCTTTTCGTAAGCGAAGAAAAAAACACTAAGAACATATTTCCTTTGATTTGAAACAGTAATTCTACTGTGGATAATTAAAATGATAATTGTCTTAAAGTAAGGCGGACAGTCTTGATACACTAAACATTTCTACGTGTAGTAACGATCCACAATTTGCTTTGAACGCCAGGATGCTAACTTCTTTGGCGTTTCTGCCAATTGCAAATATGGACGAAGTTATTAATATTCTCACCTTTACCTGCAGAGCTTTTATGACTCATCAATTGGTTTGAAATTACAGGCTTTGCCATTGCCAACAGTGATTAAGGAGTTTATTAGGGTTGCTCGTTATTATTTCAGACGTGCAAAATAAATACATATTTATTTTTAAGTTGTTATCTATTTATCATTATTAGCATTCAAGTCGTAACAAACTTTACTGTAGTATCTGATAAATAAAGCTGGCCACGAGCGGTACCGCGCAGTAGCGTAGAGTCGACCAGGCCTCGCGTTCCACTAGAGTTATTTTGCTAATAGAGATGTTTGCTGCCGCAAATAATTTCGCTCATCTTTTAAACAAAAATTAAATAACACGTGCTCAAACACTTACCATTTTAAAAGTCCTCCGTGAAATCACAAAGTGAATAATGTCTGTTAAATATCTGCAACATTAGATATGTTTCAACTGTTGTTTCGGCAAAACTAGTACGGCATGAGGAAAAAATGCGTTTATATGCAGAGAACGAACGTTCTACATCTAGTGACGTAATATTTGCGTAAGTAAAATAATCTTTCAAATAACTTAACGATTCTGTTGACGCACCTTCACAAATGTGTCTTAATGTACCAAAATCAGAATTTTTCTCAAAAACACTTTCAAATTTTTCTAGAACAGAAACATTTTTTGCGTCTTCAATCGCGCATAGCTGTGCGTGAACATGTTGCACTATTTGTAGAGATTCTTCTAACGGGACCGCAGGATTTTGTAATTTTTCTATTGCATCTGCTAGCCCGAAGTAATTGTCGTGAATGATTTTTAAATCCATTTTAACCTGACTATCTTGAAATTTCGACTGGCTTTTCTGGATAGCGGCAGCTTCCTTTGTATCGAATTGTAAAACCACGTTCTTAATATTGTCAAAATATTTACGATAATAAAACGCAGCCTGCAACCATGTTCCCCAACGAGTTAGAATAGGTTCTGGTGGCTCTGGTATACGGGGGCACAGTCTGTAAAATTCGCGAATACGTTTCGGTGATTTGACAAATACTGCTTTGGTATGCGCTATTAAAGCGTCTGCCTCAGGATAACATTTTATGATACTATCCGCCACAAGATTGAGAGCATGAATTTTACACGTAATGTGTAACAAATTAGTAGAATGCTTTTTAAGAGACCGGCCTACAGAAAGCATGTTTGCAGCACCATCACTCACTAACATCAAGAGTTGGTTTGTTGAAAGTTCAAACTTGTCCAATGTATTTAACACTAACTTTGAAATTACTTCGGAAGTACACTGTTGTATTCGTTTGGAGACTAATAGAATTGAAGGTGCCGATTGATGAGGTTCCAATTTGCGTGCCATTACATTAAGAACAGAATGTTTCTTCCGATCTATTGTTTCATCGATACATAACCACAATTTTTGGTCTTTCAACTCCGATTTTATTTTTTGTTCAATATGTTCGCGGGCAGATGGCACAATTCTTCGTAAAGATGTTCGACTTGGTAATTTGCAGTAAATTAAACGGTATATTACATGCTATAAACGTAACGCATAAATTAAATATAAATTTTTCGTTGTCTCGTGCGCAATTTCTTTTTGAGACATGCTTTTCACTATTTACGTGTCGTAGACAATGTTGTCTGGACCAACACATTAACGGGATTTTACAGATTTAATTTTAGCACCTTCATATATTAAGTCTGGAATTTCTGCAATAAATTTTCGAAGTTTGTCCGACCGCGGTCGTTTTGCTAACGAAATCATAATTTTTCTAGGACAGATAAACAATTGCGCAAATGACCGGCAGCGAAAATGTCCGTACTGCTCCGCAGACGAAGTAATACTACCGTTCCTCTCGGTCCGAACTGATTCTACGCCGATGCGCGGTACCGCTCGTGGCCAGCGTTACTGATAAATCACAAGTTTGAATCGGGTCGACGGCAAACTGGGCCTACGGCGAACTGAGCCTACGGCGAACTGGGCCTACGGCGAATTGGGCCTACGGCGAACTGGGCTTACGGCGAACTGGGCCTAAGGCGAACTGGGCCTACGGTGAACTATCCCTACGACGAACCGGTGACGGCGAAATGTCCCATTCCCATCAATAAACACTTAACTAAGTACCTACTTGTTAAAAGTTTAACTATTCTACCCTCGTAAATGGATTCATTCATAATTTCGGGAGATATAAGATACAATACTCATAGTACCATTTTACATAGCTGAATAATTTTACTAAATTACTTTTCGCTATCTTAAGAGGGACATAGATAACGAGTTTCGTATTTCTCCTCGTGCAACTGGCAGTGCAATTACCGTAATTGGGACAAAGCTGAAACTAGGTTTCGAACGCCTCGCTCGCTGTAATACATTGAACTAATAGTCAACAGATCATAATTTTGCCGGTTTATTAAGCTTTGAGTTTCTCATTACCGTAAATATGCTGTGATTTCACTACCTCATTAATCGGAGGTTCTGTATTTTAATAGTGCTAGTGTATGACTATACTGACTTTAATGAATCTTGGATCGCTTGATATTATAGGTAATAACCAATTAGCCTCCTACATACTTGAATACAACATATCCAGTTGCCAGTATATAAGTTCTAGGAATTATGTAACTACCCTTAATTAAGGAAAAACGGACGACAAATGATTTCGACAGGTTAGTCGTCCATTGCATTCTCATTTTTCTAGACTGATTATAGTTATACCATCCCATTTTAATTTCTCAAGAAAATCGCATAAATAGGACAAACTGCCATTTAGTTTCGAGTTGTAGCAAAAAAAGCAAATATACCACCAGCCGGAAAACTTACGGCGATGATATTTTGGTATTTGCAAGGCATAATCTTAATTGATTATTTAGAGAAGGGAAGGACAATCACAAGACAGTACTATGCTGATTTATTGGACCGATTCTACGCTGAACTAAAGAGAAAAAAGCCCCATCTAGGGAAAGAAAAAGTTCTCTAGCATCAAAATAACGCCCCGGCCCACTCGTCGACAATTACGATAGGAAAACTAGTCCAGTTAGGGTACGAATTGGTGCTCCATCCACCATATTCACCAGATTTGTCCCCTTGTGACTTCTTTCTTTTTCCAAATTTGGAAGAAAGGCTCGGTGGAAAGCGATCAAATGGTCATTGCTTAAGCAGAGGCCTATTTTACAGAATTCGACAGATCTCATTATTTGGATGGTTTAAAAAGGTTCGCTGGACTAAGTGTATATAGCCACAAGGAGATTATGTCGATAAATAATTGACTAAATGCAAAACAACTACGTTGTCTTCCTTAACGCAAGTTTTTATCATACCATCCTAGTATAACCAAACTTGTACTTAATTATCGGTAGCTTTTTTTACGTTTATTCTTTGCCCTCCTTGTTAATAGTAAATTATTAAGAAAAAATAATAAAAACAGAATAACAAATTACGCCATCTCACAGCAACTTTAGAATATCGATGTTTTTACGATCATATTTAGTATTTACCATCATAATTCTTTTCTCTAAGTTCTCTAAGAAAGCTTTAAAAAATTGTCAGTGCGGCTATTTTAACATTTTCTACATAAACTCTTATAACGCGTTAAAAAAAGTTAAAAAATGTTTTATTTTATTTATTTATTTTTTATATTTATTTCGAAATATACAAAGGTATACAAGAAAAGTCAACAAAACCACATAATTTTAATTATTCCAATATGCGTTTAACGAATACGGTTCTAAATTAACTAAATATTCAAACCATCTGCTTTTCAATATTCTTAAATTGTTGTTAGTTTTGATGAACAGTGGTAGTTTGTTATATAAACGTAGACTAGAATAATACACATTCCTTTCTGTTAATGTTAACCTATGTATTGGGTACTGATAAAAGTCATCTTTTAAACGAATATTACATACGTGATTGTATTTAGAATCATTTTTATTCATTTTATTTTGAAACAAAAAAGTTATGCAATGGTAAATATATACTCCATAAAAGGTTAGTAAATTATGCTGTTTAAAAACGGTTTTTAGACTGTCTCTACTTGATAAACCGAAAATAACTCTAAGGACTTCCTTCTGAGCTAGAAAAACTCTATTTACTTCTGGAGATTGACCCCAGAAAATGATACCATAACTCATGCGTGAGTAAAATACATCATAATAAACCGCGAACAGATCCGGAGTATTAAGTATCTTTTTTAAAGTTTTAAATCCAAAGGTTATCGAATTAAGTTGTTTACTGATGTTATCCGTGTGCACTGACCACTTCAAAAATTCGTCAATATATAGACCTAAGAATTTGGTTGAACTGGTTATAGCAATTTTCCTACCGCCCAGTTCAATACAAGAAGGCCTTGGTATTGCTGCAGAAGTTCGAAAAACCATGCAAGATGTTTTGGTTAGATTCAAAGCTAAGTTGTTGTTAAGAAACCAGTTATCAAGTGCACAAAAATAACTATTACATTCTCTGTTCAATTCAGAATAGTCACTTCCTCGAACCAGTAAGTTGGTATCATCTGCATAGTTTACAATATGTTCAGATCGCTGCACAACATTACTTATATCATTTGCATACAGATTAAATAATATAGGGCCAAGAACACTTCCCTGTGGTAATCCATTTTTAAGAGGAAGAATTTGTGATCGTGAAGATTTGCCATTCTTTGTAAGTTCAACCAATTGCATTCTGTTGTTAAGGTACGAATGCATGAGATCACTCGCAACCCCACGAATGCCGTACATATCAAGTTTGGTAAGCAGTATAGAGTGTTCCACATTGTCAAATGCTCTGCTTAAATCCAAAAATATACCACATGCTAATTCGCGGTCTTCGAGTATTGACAGAACCTCATCGGTATACTGAAAAATAGCAGTTTCAACTGATTTTCCTTTTGTGAAGCCGTGCTGGAAATTGTTAAGTAAATTATGTTTTTTAAAGAAACAGAGAAGCCTATCAAAATTAAATATTCAAACATTTTAGCAAAACTACTTAGCAAAGAAATAGGTCTGTAGTTACTTAATTCATTAATATCACCTTTCTTATATATAGGTTTAACTACTGCCACCTTAAGTTGTTGTGGGAAAGTTCCAATTGTAAAACACGAGTTTATTAAATGACATAAAGGGTAAGAAATATGTTCAATACATGATTTTACTATACAAGTCGGGATCCCATCAATACCCGCAGACCGCTTATTTTTCATGTTTTTGATGCACGAAAGAATTTCTAGCTTAGTTACAGGCGCGAGGAATATCGATGTTTTATTGTTAATTATATTGATAGTAGAGAAGTTGTTTGCCTTTTGTAAAGATTCTTGTAGAATGAAATGCATATTGAAATTATTTGCTAGAAACTCAGCATCTTGATGATCAGGCAAAACTACGCCTTTTTCAGATTTTAGTTTCGAATTTACAATGTTCAACATTTCTTTTGTTTTATTTTGAGACTGTAGAATTTTGTTACCATAATAATCTCTTTGCCTATTTTGTATATTTGCACGATGTACCTTTTGAAAATAAATATACAGGGGCTTATAATCCGGGTTGTACATAGATATTATTTGGTACAAAATAACATTATTTTTAGATCGTAAGATTTCAGGCGTATTATTCCAACTATTTCTACGAATCTTAACCTTACGAATAGGGAAGTACTCATTAAATATTCGAACAAAGGTTGAAAGAAAGGTGTTAAACTTTGCGTCTACATCAGATAAGGTAAACACCTCCTCCCAATGCACATCACGCAAAGTATTACAAAATGTAGTAAGTGCTTCATCGGTAAAAAGTCTTGAATATTTAAATGTAGATGCATTACCAATATGATTGATATTACATCTCATTACATCTCATTAATAAAAAACATATTGACTTCAACAAGAACGTCAAAACCTGGCCTGCTATAATATATGGGCCTATACATTAAAACCGTATTTCCCGGAAAGAGGGTTGGTTTCATAGCGGGAATTCTATTATAAAACATGCTAATATTAGAGTCAGGCCTGGCTATCGTGTCTACATCCTTTTTCTGCATTAGCACCACGCTTTTATAAGGATAATTAATAGGGCTTTGCATTTTGATTTGTATAATTCGCAGTAATGATGTGTTTAATAATATCCAAATTGCTAACTAGAATACGTAAATTTTCAATATCCTATCGACTGCGCCATAATGTTTTAATGCACATTAATGATGCATGCATGCATTAGTTTTTATCTAAAGTAATAAATGGCGCTCTAGGTCGACGTGAATCTATTTTCTATCAAACTAGCGTTCCGAACTAAATAGATTAGCGGTTGTTCTTGATGATATTAGAGCGCGCTGCATTACATGAGTAATTCAAGCGTTACGCCTATTAAGTTGGCCAGCCGCTGATAGCTCGCAAAACTTTGATGTAGGTATTGAACGCTTAGCTTTTAATTATCGCTAAGTTACTAGTTAGAAGGCTTTCGAATAGTATGCACTCAATAATTAGTGTATCTCAGTTAGGAAGTTCGAATATTCCATATCAATGGGAGGCATTGCGTACGCACTTTGAAAGGTTATATCAATTCCTATTCCGAAGATAGATCAGGTAACCTTATGACGAATATTTTTGCTGAATTTTTTGGGGAAAACAATCCACTTATGACTAGAGTAACCAAAACTTGCGGACTCGCATAGGCGTCGGTATTACGGGTTAATATAAGAATACGAAAAATTCATAAATAAACTTACTTGCTAATTATTCAACAAATTAGAGGCATCAGGATGTGAACTACGGTAAACTTGCATCATGTATATGTTTCCACAGTTACTTCTTTAAACCTTGTGCGTCGACAAGAAAAAATATTCTTATACATAGAAAACGATCTCTCCACATCTAAGGAAGTTACATTTGCATGTAGAAACTGTTTTTCAAAATCACTTAAAAGTTCACTATTCTTACACTTATTATAAACGGCCTCTAAAGTATTAAAATCGGGATTTTTCCTTAAAACATGTGCCAACTTTTGACTAGCGCATAATCCTGGCGTATCATTTAATGTATGTAATTTATTTTTTACACTCTCCACTATGTCTAATGATTCCTGCAATGACAATTCAGTACATTGCAGTTTTCTGATGGCATCTAGTAATACTGTATAATTGGTACATATTGTTGTTAAACCTTCTAAAAGTTGAGGAATTTGAAATTCTCTTTGACTTTCTCTAATTGCTTTGGATTCATTCCGATTAAATCGCATTATAACTGAAAAGTAATGCCATCACCTATCCACCATCTATGGACGCGCGTTTCGATGTTATACATCTCGTCGGCATAGCTTTGTGGAAGGTAATGGCATTTCAATATTTTAAATCGTATATATACGAAGTAGATGTTTACATGTACGCATGAGGAAATCTAATTAGATATCCTCATTTGTACGTTTTTGTCGAGTAAATTACTGCAAACGCCTCTACAGAACTGAACAACGCATTATAACTGATTGAATTTGTTGAAAATGGATCAAATAGTAAGAAGCTGCTGTTAGCCAAGTGCCCCATCGCGTTAAAATTGGTTCAGGAGGTTCTGGAATACCTGGACAAAATTTACGAAATTCTTTTAAACGTTTAGGAGATTACGGAACACTGCTTTAGTACTTCCAATCATCCGATCAACGTTTCCGTAATGTTGTCGAACAACTTCACCAACTAAATGCAAAGCATGCAGCACGCAGGTTATACGTATTAAGTTAGGAAATATATGTTTTAAGGATCGCCCTACACTTAACATCGTTGCTGCACTATCTGTCACAATCATCACAACTTGATCTTGGGAAATTTTAATTTTTTTCAAAGCGTTCATTATCACTTTTTGAATATTTTCCGCGGTACATTGTTGAACACGTTTGCAAGCTAACAAATATCGAGATGCTGTGTTCTCGCTAGATAAAACGCGAGCTATTACATTCACAATACTGTTTTTCTTTATATCGGTCGTCTCATCCACGGTAATCCATATTTTTTTGGAACACAAATCACGTTTACACATTTTCTAGCATCTCTTTCATTCGCGTCAAATGATTTTGTAATTGTGTTTGTGAGGGTAATGGGTACTTTGGAACGTATTGTCGCCAAAACGCTTTAAAAGCTGCTTTTCTCACCAACGACAACGGAAGATTACAAGAGGTAAACATAATTAATAAATGTATGAGGAATAGTGTATAAGGTATTTCAGTTCTTGCATTTCTCATATGCTTAATACCATTGACATGCCTCTGGCAATCAGTTCTGTCCAATGCAGCCAAACGAACATTGCATATTAAGCAAAAAACTGCACTACCGTCATATTTTAAATAGGGAAAAAGTGACACATACTTATGTACATTAGTAGCGAATCTATTACGGGGCATTGTTTTCTTAGGTATGTAAATATTAGTTCTATATGAAACGATACACTAATTATGTACTTGGTATAATACTACAACACACAAAAAACACCAGCTATATTTTCAAAAGCGACACGTAAGTACATAACCTTGACTGTTCGAGTAATCTCTGCAACAGCTCAACCGGTACTAAAACGAAATCTCTCTCAGCGCGGTTTAACATGATTTATATTCAAGGTCGACACTATATGCCTGCTTCTCTACCGGTTTAGTTTATTTATGAATTTTTCGTATTCTTATATTAACCCGTAATACCGACGCCTATGCGAGTCCGCAAGTTTAGGTTACTCTACTTATGACACTTAAAGCTTCAATTACATTTTGTGCAAAATTAAACAGATACATATCTAATTGTAACAATTTAGTTTTTAACCATCAGAAAGGGACGAAAACTATTCGTTTTTGAAGTTGTAAAGAATTTTTCGAATTTGGACCATAAGAAAAATTTTTCTGACAGATACACATGGTATCATTACAAAATATTATACGTAAAAAATAGGACAATATAAGATATTGTTATGTTCAATATTTACGACAACAGCATCGGCTGTCACCTCTGAACGAATAGGAAGGTCAGGTTAGCCACTCGTTGGTAATTAAATATCCCTCTTGCGGAGAAAAATTGAAATTTCGTCGTTATCATTTCCCCCCAGCCAACTGGCCTTTGGGCGTTGATGTTAAATATTAAAGTTAAGTCCAGATAACGATGATCGTAGGGTAACATGGACAAATCTACTCGTCAGTTAATTTTCCTATTCACGTAGTTTGTCCAAATTCATGTAGAAATCGGCCAAAATAAGCAACAGCGCAAATTGAAAGCTATTTTAAATAATATTTCATCTATTAAATCTTTATCTGAAGGTTTTAAGTAAATGATGTGATATTTCATGTTTAATATTTACCAGCCAGCTGTAAGTCATAGAAATTGCCTACTGCCAGCTGGTAGAGTTCCTGCATGTGTTCTTCCATGCTACTATCTTTTACAAATAATTTCATTTCATCGAAATTCATCGTAAAAGTTTCTATTTAGGTTAAATTATCAAAATTTTCTCGCGATTTAAAATAAAAGAAAGATGAGAGACGCTATAAAATTTTCATCAATCTTTATTCCGCCTTCGTTGAATTAAAGTGTTTCTTAACTCCGATCCCAATTTAAAGTGCTCGATTGTGAAATCAAAGTATTTATTTGAAGAGAAAAAGAGTTAAATTTCCAGAACAGGCAGTTTCCTGTAGAGGTTAAATAAACAGAGGGTTTATATAACGTTGGCATAGTTCGAATTTCAAGGTGAGTTGCATTTATAATTTGAAAATTCGTTAATTTCGTTTTGTTCATTTGGAAATTCGTTATAAAATTGCCAAAAGGGTATCCAGGGATACTCCCGAACCTACTTAAATTTGAAAAATTTAGTTTAAGTTAGAAAATTTAACAATTTTCCCAAAATCCCCTGAGAAAAATATTTTAATATAGATAAAATATACAAAGGAAACAGTAAACAATTTTTAAAATACTGTAAAGCAGTTGCATCTTCAAAGATTTGTATTTGGGACACTTGCACAGTTCTTATTTCTTTAAAAAAAATTTCAAACAGAGTTGGACCCAATATTGACCCACGAGCTACACCTCTCTGCACCACTTCCCAGTTTGACCTAACCACTCCTCCGATTCATTATTTGCCATGGTGCACTGGTATCTGTTTGACAGAAAAGATTCCAGCCAACTGAGTACTATGCCGCGTAATCCTATTATTTCTAGCGTTTGCAGAAGAATCTGATGAATGACGTAATTAAATGCCTTACTTAGGTCCATAAAAATGCAAATTGTTTGCTTTTTTCTCATGCCCGTTGTTATTTCTTCGAGCAGCTGAATGAAGCACGATTCCTTGACCTGCCCCTAATGTAACCAATTTGGTGGTTATTTTGAATTTTATGTTTATCTATAAACTACATTATTCTTCCCCCTCCCCCCTCCCCCCCTCCCATGCTAACTTTGAATAACAGAAGCTAGCGTTTTCGGAAAAAATGGGTCGATTTCCATTTTTTGTGAACCAACGTTTGCCGTTATAGGCATTTCAATTGCATTACCGGTATGATTGAAAGTGACGTCTTATTTTAAATAGAACATCTTATATATTTTTACGTTTTTGGAATGACAATCGAAAGGCGAATCCAGCGATACCACATATATTATACTTTAACTTAAGAAATATGACGATATGCAGCAATAAAGGTTTTGGTAATTGGTTTTTGGTGTTACGCAAAGTTGACTAGGAAAGGGCGCCAAATTGTTTCTTGTAACGCCAAACTGATCTCGAGAGCTCGTTGCTAAGGAAAGTAATCATAACAATTGGCAAACTGTCACGTCTCAATTCCAAAAGCGTAAATTATCCTTGTTTATTGTTATTATATCCTGCATTTGTCATACGTTCCTTCTTTGTTCTCGTTATTATTTTCTCTCATTTTAACTTGTTTTGTTAATTGTTGTTTTTCCTTTACTTTATCGAACTATATAGCAATTAATTAATTATGGTAAGTTTGTTTAATTGTGATAAGTTTTTGATAGACAATATGCCTGTTTTCTAGGTTTTTTGAGTTGTTACTTCTATGATGATTCGGCACGAACCATGCAAAGTCGCTGGGTCAACTTTAATATTATGTAAATCTGCCAACAATTATCACCTTATTTGCCATTGTTGCGCAACAAATTGTACAATAATTTAAATCACATTATCTTCTGTTGAAGCAGTTCGCTTTGTTAATTTTATACTATCTATCCTTACTTAGCTCGAAGTTCAAATATTTCCGGCTGTACAGGGTCAGTGTTCATTATGTTCCACTTTGTAGTAATTGTAGACAAATTCACTGAATATTAAAATTAGGTACTTGATGTTCATCTTACGTGGTCCACGCTGAGGCCATTGTAAAATTAACAACATAAAAAACTGAAACATAAACACATTTGCTATCAAAAGCTAGCAAATGTAAACAAACCAACCACAATTCATTAATCACAATAAAGTTCGATAAAGTAAAGCAGAAACAACAATTAACAAAACAAGTTAAAATTACATAAAATAATAACGAGTTCAAGGAACGAAAGTATGACAAATGCAGGTTATAATAACAATAAATAACAACAATGATTTACGTTTTTGGAATTGGGATTTGGCAATTTGGCAATTGTTATGATTACTTTGCTTAGCAACGAGCTCTCTAGATGAATCTAGCGTCACAAGAAATAATTTGACGCTCTTTCCTAACCAACTTTGCGTAACAACAAAAACAGATTACCAAAACCTTTATTGATGCATATCGTCATATTTCTTAAGTTGGAGTATAATATATGTGGTATTGCTGGATTCGCCTTTCGATTACCTTTCCAAAACCCTAAAAATATACAAGATGTTCTGTTAAAATAAGAAAGTTGACATCACTTCCGGTCACACCAAAAATACAATTACAATGCTGATAACGGCAAAAGTTAGCTTACAAAAAATAGAAACCGACGCATTTTTTTTAAACGCTAGCTTCTGTCGTTCAAAAGTTAGCATGAGAGGGGGTCACTTTAAGCTTACAAATATATATTATTTTTCTACATACTTTCCCGCCCTAGAAATACATTTTTCCCATCGGATTGGGAGCTTTTTTATTCCATAATCTCTTCGGACGTTCGTGTAGCTATTGGAGCACAAGCGCTTCTACCGCTTCGTTGTCGTCGAAACGCTGGCCTCCAAGTGCTTCTTTGAGGGGTCCAAAAAGACAGAAGTCACATGAGGTCTGGCGTTGTCATACAGAATAATGACACTTTTGGCCGATTGCTTCTTCCTTTTCCTTCGAAATGACAATTTCGCGGCATCCAGTACTTCCAGTTATGCGCTGATTTCTCTCTATGAGATTTCGGACCGCCTCGATGTTGGCCTCGGTCACACTTGTCCTTGGGCGGCGATCATGGTTCTCGTTCTCGACCTCTTCGCGCCCTCCAGAAAATTTTTTGTGCCATGCAAACACGCGGGTTCTTGACAGGATGTTGTCCCCGAACTGTGTCTGTAATCGCCGCAAAATTTCGGTTGAGAGAAAAAAAAAGTTCTTGACTCAAACAAATATGCATTCAGTCAACCAAATCATACTTTTAAGTGGTGGCAATGATACATTCTTTTAATCTAAAGAAATAGTTTTTTTGACATCATTATCTGCTTCAAACATATCATCTCTTGAAACAAATAACCTCAAGTTTGATTTGAAAACATATAAGTAATATGTTTGATTCAAAAATCCAGTTCTGTCTTTTAAAGAACTTCATCAGTTTGAAACAAATATATTTTTCTTTACCATCTATTTGACTTCGTCTTTTAATAGCGAACGTTCGTAAAATGCGAACATCCCAAAATATCTAATTTTTATTGAATTAATCATATTATTTGCACAAAATTTGTATATGTTTTAAAATATACATATATGTCTGTGGTTTAAAGTATGCTGTTACTTTGACAAATACATTCATTATTCTGTTGGTATTATTACTCCACTGAAATGGTTAGTACGATAGATGCTTTCTTCTTTTTAGAGAAGAAAGCACATAGAGCAACAATGTATTAAAAATCCACAATATTTTGAAAAACTCTATTAACATTGTGGAGAAACTAACAAAAGTACATAAAGAATAAGTGTAATGCCGAAAATTAATCTCCATTCTGTAGTGACGTGGCGCCCATTAACTTCCTCCATTACGTTAATGTGATATTATTGTTGAATTAAATAAATAATTTCAAAGATATATATCTGTTTGATTCAACAAACTTTTTTTCTCTGTGTACAATATTATTTATCCATCAATAGCGTTAATTACACTTTACCAACTTAACTAATCAATCATTTATTTTTAAAGCTCATTTAACAGTTCAATATTTTTTAACTAGAGATATCGCGTCCAAAAAGCATTGCTACCAACCGCTAAAGATTCTAAGCAAAAAAAAACTTAACCGTTTTCTTGTTATTTGTCGAACGTCGCTTGATTTACGATTCACTAGACATTCGCTGTTTCGAACTTTATGCGTGTAAAAAAGTTTTGATGACGCTTCGCAGGCGCTTACTTACATAGCGTAAATCCTTCCATCTACTAACATTAGTACTTAGAAAATTTTATTATCGCGTATAAATTTTGCTTGGTGTATGCATTTCTCGTAGTGCTGGTGCCGATGTTTCCTGGCGCTAGGATTAATTTTAACGCGAACCAAGCAAGAAGTAATGAGTGTGTTTTATGGAGTTTTCAAATCCAAAAGTGTTGGCTATTGGAAGTACATCCCTGATTTAGAGATCGTAAATATAGGATAAAAGGGACTTCGACTGGTGAATAATGAAGTAAACAGATAATAAAATAGAAGTTATCTGGCAATTCGAGATTAATTGCAGAACTGCATATAATGAATGCTGATGCAGTTTTATGATTCAGTGTCTTCATTTGACGTGGAAATTTTTTTTTTTATGTGATGCTTGATTTTTAACGCAGAGAAAAGTGTCTTGTAAAATTTGTGTTAAGAAAATATCTTTACTCTGACAAGAATATCTTAGATTATTATTATTATCCATATACGGCGTGTCCCACTAAGAGTGGGGACCGGCGATATCTTGGAAACTACAATAGCTATAGTGACGGGAGAAATATTTTCATGATTAAAGTGGGAATCTTAATGAAAATATTTTTAATTCCAAACTTGATAGCTAGAGGGCGCTGTTGCTAGGGTCAATAGTAAATTTTAAATTAGCAGATAAAATTTCCAGGATTAACTACGATTTGAAACGCTTTATTAAAAAGCTTAGTTCGTTACGCAGCACTTTGGTTAAAGACGTTTTGTCATATTGTGAATAATAAGTGTAGCAGGCCGCAGCTTGCCGAATCATGTAAAACTAAACTTGTTATAACTTCTGTAGTTTTTGCCCGAATTAAAGAAGTGTGGGCTTGTTTGAGGGCATTCAGTGTTGTTTTAGACGTTGTAATTTGTGCCACCCGTTAATGTTCTAGAAACGTACCAGATGGCGTTATTCCCACCTGTAGAGTTTGTTTCCATTATCTCTAGAAATTTAAATGCAAGAATATGTTTTCCTTAGGTTGTGTTTAAAGAGTTTTGATAGACTAAAGTAGTGGCGAAAACCTTGTAGTGATATCTTTTTCCTTTTTCCAGATAATAACGAAAACAGCCCATTATCAGTAATAAATAATTTCCCTAGTAGTTACAAATATCTAGTTAATAATATCGAAACTTGTCTTAGTTGGCCATGAAACAAAGGAATGATAACAATAACAGAATGTAGCAGTTACAAAATAAACAAATAAATGAGAATAATGCAAAACCAAGACAGTACCAATATACATAATATAGTGTTACTTGAAATGAAAATAAACAATAACTTAAATTTATTTTAAATGTTTAAACTGTTTGCCGTCATTATTTATACGACGAGTGCTAATAATGGCTGCTTCGGTTTCTACTCTTGGTAGGCTGGCAATATCATTATGAATCGCTTGAATCAGCCTTCATTGTAGGACGTGTTTGGTAAACCAGATCTTTTATCCTCCCATAAATAAAAGTCAAACACAGTCAGATCTGGGGATCTAACTGGCCATGGAAAAATAGATCCTATTCCTACGCACTGATATGGGAACGTATTATGAAGATAGTCACGGACGATTCGTAAACAATGAGGTGGACAACCGTCATGCTGAAACTACCGTGTTTTTCGAATTTGCAACGAAACATCTTCCAAAAGTATTAGTAATTCGTTACGTAAAACTTTTAAGTATGTTTCGCTGTTTAAGTTGCCTTCAAAAGTAAATGGTCCAATAACTTTATCACCTAAAATGCCATACTAAACATTTATACTCCACCTATGTTGATGATCAACCGCTCTTTCATCCAATTTCTCTGGACCAGTAATGAATACTGTGCAAATTTATATGTCCATCATGAGCAAAAGTAGCTTCATCAGTCCACAACACGCAGGGTAGGAAGGCAGTATCTTAATCGTCATCGCGGATGGTGATGACGTAAATGGAAGGTCAAGGACAGGACTTCCCTCTTGCATTTTCGTTGCATATCGTGTGCATCGTACTTGACAAAAAAATACCCGAGGAAAACGGAAGCGTTGTCCTTGACATCCTCATTTATGTCGCCACCAGCCGCTACTGGCTATAACTAGAGTTTTACGGGTGTAAGGAATACATATGTCCACGTTAATTTTGCAGTCTCTGCTTTAAGCATGATATTCTATAGTAGAGAAAACTATATGGAATATTATTGCAGTGAAATTAAAAAATTGCGTGGTTTTACCCTCGCAAACGCACAGGCCTGTAATAAAGCACATTACATCAAAAGTAATATTGTTAGATGTAAATACCACCTTTTTCAATGTAAACATACCTATTATTCATTTTAACAATACATCTAAACATAAATAATATACATTATTTATGCTTACAACACAATAAGTTCATATAAAGAACCGCGTTTTGTTTTCCTACACATCGTACCATTAAATTTAAAAACACCATCTAATACTTTTAACAATACAATTTTACTACTGCGTGCAACATAAAGTTATTAATTATAATGTTGTTGTAATAACAAACCATACAGTGTACATATGTTTTGGTATATGTTGTAAAGGAATTAAAGAGAAGGTATATTCGTTTTAAATATACAAACTTAACAACAATTTTCCTATACTGATTACAAGATAGTGTTGCTGTCGCATATAGTATTAGAAAATATTGTAAAAAAAAACAGTTGTCTTTAACAATGCATCTTTCTCCGTGCAGGAAGTGTCAAAATTGTAAGATGAATTGGTTTTCGTTTAAAGAATGTTTTAAATCAACTGCTGGAACATTTCTTTGTTTTAAGTAAAAAGATCCAAGCATCTATTACGAACTCAGATTACATATATTTTTCCCGTACCTAGTATTTTCAATCAACAATCCGCAGTTGTTTGTGTTAGTCTAAATTAAAGTTCCAGATCATTTAAAATTTTCCTTAATGACGTCTCTAAGCGGGATCGTTGTTGTCACTGTATGTACTTTCTGTTCTAATGCGGTTCAAGTTACATAGCAATCCTGCGGTCTGTAGAAGTCGTCGAAACTAAACTTTTAGTGGTCAAACGTAATGCTTTCCGTACTACAAATTAGTGCTTCCACATTTTAAGCCCTACTTGACCTTTATAACAAGAAGCGTTCAATAACCTTGGCTTTAATCAATAATACCATCAATGTATTTATAAATTAATTTCAAGTACTTTAAAATATAACAATAACACTGAGGAACAATTTGTAACACAATTTCAGTTGAGTTTGGTTTTTGAGCTGTTTTATAGTTAATTAGGTATGTTGGTTTCAAAACTGTAGTTAGTTTTCTTCTACCACGTCAAGTTTGATCTCTACACCTTTTGAAAATGTGACCACTCTCCGCGAAATCGAGCATGGATCAGAGGAAGCACTATTGCTCTCCTATTGGTTGACACAAACCTTCTCCGATGGGCGCCGGGTGAATGACGCATAGGAGAACAGCGAGAGGTTTATACTTGTCTGGACTTGTTCAGTTACGCCTGAGATACTGTAGTAAGACGTTGTTTGTCGCTCTGAAACGGTGCAGCCCATTCCGACGTGGAATCTGAGTTCTTGTTTATATACAAGGTTAGCAGTGTTTAGTGTTTATTTATATATGAGCTGAAACTTTTCCTTATGTCTACCCCTGCTAGTTCACGTCGTAAGTGCTTAAACAGCCCCGATTCGTTTTGTTACATATGTGGCAGTTTTAGCATTCCCAGTCAAAGGACAAACATCAGTACATTTGTCAGACAAGTCTATTTTACCTATTTTAAAGTGAAAATTGGTGATCAAGATAAATCATGGGCCCCTCACAAAGTATGTAAGCAATGTGTAGAGGGTTTACGGATGTGGACCAAGGGAACACGTGATAAACTTCCATTTGGTATACCTATGATTTGGCGAGAGCCCAGAGATCATTCAAGTGATTGTTACTTTTGTATAGTGAAAACGTCAGGGTATAACAAGAAAAACAAATGTAAAATAGAGTATCCTAGTTTACCATCAGCTATACGCCCGGTGCCTCATTCAGCCGAAATCCCAGTGCCAGTTTTCAATTAATTACCCTCTTTGGAAACACGGGAATACGAGTCTGGTGAAGATCAAAGTGACCCCAACGATGAAGATTTTGAAATTAAAGATGATTCCGTTCGTAATGGATTTGACCAGCATGAGTTGAATGATTTGGTACGAGATTTGGGACTATCCAAAAAAGCTTCAGAGCTCTTAGCATCAAGACTGCACGAGAAAAACTTGCTTGAAAAGAGAGCTAAGGTATCCTATTTTCGATCAAGAGATAGTGCGTTTCTACAATACTTTCGAAGTGATGATGGATTTGTGTATTGCCATAACGTACATGGTTTAATGGAAGAGTTGGGAATTTTAGCCTATAACGCAATTGAATGGCGACTGTTTATCGATAGCTCAAAGCGGAGCTTGAAGTGTGTTCTCCTCCACAATGGAAATTTATTTGGTTCAATCCCGATAGGCCCTCCAGTTCGTTTGAGTGAAGAATATGGAGACATAAAGAGAGTCATTGATTTGTTGCAATACCACATGCACCAATGGATCATTTGTGTTGTGACCTTAAAATGGTTAGCTTCCTTCTTGGCCAGCAACGCGGATATACCAAGTATCCCTGTTCTTTGTGTATGTGGGACAGCAGAGCTCGTGAGAAGACGATCTGACCTGAAACCTGGTGATCCAAACATTCTACATCAGCCACTTGTCGACAGAAAGGACATTATATTTCCACTTCTGCATATAAAATTGGGTCCCATGAAGCAATTCGTTAAAGCTTTGCCAATTGAAGGATACTGTTTCAAGTATCTCATTTCGGCATTTCCTAGCCTGTCATTTGAAAAGATAAAGGCCGGTGTTTTTGATGGTCCACAGAGTCGGCAGAAATTACAAAGAATGCTTGGTTGGCATTCAAAAACATTGTTAAAGACTATCTTGGAAATACACGAGCACAGAATTACGCCAAAATTGTCCAGCAACTCTTGGAGAACTTCAAACTGCTAGGTTGCAACATGAGCACCAAATTGCATTTTTTACATAGCCATCTTGCTAACTTCCCGGAAAATCTTGGTGCGGTCAGTGATGAGCAGGGTGAGCGATTTCACCAGGATATGAAGGTCATGGAGGCACGGTATCAAGGTAGATGGGATGTACATATGATGGCTGACTATTGTTGGAGCATCAAGCGAGAATGCCCTCAGATTAAATATTCCAGAAAAAGCTATAAGCGAAAATTTTTGCCTTAATATGTAATTACCGTTCGATAAAAAAACAACTATTTGTATGAACACAATTTAACTTGCAGTAACTATTATAGCCTTTGTATGAATAAAATTATTCTTTATAAACAGTATATTTGGTAAGTTTTTACTTTATTTTCCTTTATATGCACAATTTGTATGACTATTGAGGGTATCCTGTAACTTAAAAGGTTGACGTGATTGACAAAAACTGCGGTTATTTTCGGATCCAGAGGCTAAAAGTTAGTTGAAAACAAGTCACAGATTTAAGACACCGAAATTGCTGTTCCCCAGTGTAATGTTTGAAAATCTTATTCACTTTTTTTTTAAATAAAATGTCTCCTTAAAATTCAATCAACGTCACGCACAGGAAAATTGAAAGGAAAGAAATTTTCAATCTCTGATTATACCGGATGTCCCAGATTCAATATTACAAGCGATCTCCCTTATTTGTAGAGTTATAAGATCAAGCAAGGTGTCGTCGAAAGTGGTTTGCAGAATCCTGAAAGATATACTTTTAAAATCTACCCCTAGTAAACTACCTTCTAAGGGACCTCCCTCAAACCATTTTTTTTTAAATTGCACCCTTTACTAATGGAGTAAGCAAAATACGTTGTTGTAAAGGAAAATCTCACTGTGACCAAGATTATTGAAGATTGGAGGGAGATTCTAACATCAAAGAGGCAAATCATTGGCAGCAATGTCACAATGCTGAAAAACCTCAAGAATAAGTCTTCATAAACTGTCTTATAGATCGTATAGATCATGGTATATAGATCACACAGTTCCCAGACGGTTTTATTCAACCACAAACAAATTAAGATTTAGCCATGGTTAATAATCATGTAGTGTCAGTGTGAATCATCTCATCCTAGGATGCGGTACCAATAGTCATTTAAGGGGAAAACTGTTGCAGGAATTGAAATGCATTGAGTAACTTGTAAAGATCATACAAATTTTAAGAGCTGTCTTGAGTGTATCTATAATTTTCCTTGGAATTTCCGACGTAATTAATTACTGAACAAATTTCCACGGCAAGGAATCGAACCTCACATCTCTCGCTTACTGGGTGTGCTACAACTGGGTATTAAGAAGTGTATTAAAGTGTATTAAGCAGTGAACGTCCCTCGCATAGGTCTTCGTGTTGTAGTGATTAGCACCCGCCCGGCAAGCGGGAGATGTGAGGTTCGATTCCTTACCGCGGACATTTTTTCAGTAATTAATTACGTCGGAAATTTCAAGAAAAATTATAGATTGTCATACTTCACCAATGGAAGCCAAAATATATTAACGTTTTTAGTTTATTTTCTTAGAAATAAATTTAAATATTTCTACTTACATATGTCACATATATTAGTAAATTTTCTTTACGAGTACCCATATTATGTTTGGTTTTGATTACAATGAAAATCCCGTTTAATCGAGACAACTAAATTTCAGCTACTCTAACTATGACCTACGCTTGAATACGGGCAAACAAATATCGTTGTTTGAAAAAAAATAATTTTGTTGATTCAGTTTGATTGATTTTTTTGATCCTTTTTATGTGAATTATGTCTATATTATGTTTAAATTAAACAAAATGATTGGTCAACTATACATAATCCAGGCTGTCCGCCTCAATTCAAGACAATTACTGTTTCAATTATCCACAACACGATAACTGTTTTAAATCAAAAGAAATATTTTCTTAGCGTTTTTTGCCGCTTAGGAGAAGTATATACTTGAAATGAAATAATTGTATCTCTTTGTTTAAGACACTGTTAACTTGATTCAATAAAATCTTGCAGAAATTTTGAAGAAAGCGATTCTTAGTAGGAGAAATGGCCGTTATAACACAAAACAATATTTTCTTAAAGATAGTAAATAGTTTTCTTAATTCAAGAAATCATTTAGGTATTGTTCATAAATCAATAGTTTCATTTTCTTAAAATAAAGCATTTACTTAAAATTCTTGAAATGCATATTATTTATATCCACATTATTAACTGCATTTACCTTGTTTAAAACAGTACGACATATCCATACATAATGCAGTAAATTATTCTCATTACTTGTGATTTTAAAAAGGTTAAGGTAGAGGTTATCTACAGAATAACGTTCAAACAAAAGTGAACTTAATGTAGAAGTACCAAGATAATGCTAATAAGTAGCTCATGGTATTGATGAAATCACTCCCGGCAAAAACAATGTGAGAAGAAAAAAGCAGTAACGCTATTTGCTATTACCCACATTGTTCTCCATCTCTCAGTTTATGCCGCTAATCTTCAAAAACACTCACCGAAATATTTCGTGGCACCACCTACTTTCAAGAGATATAGTCATGTCGTTCTAGATGATAGCGATAGAAACCCGAGTACAGATGCCATACTTACCTACACAATAATATAACCTTCAACGTACAACGTTGCATAAACGTTTTCAAAAAATACTGGTTAATGTAGTATTTGTTTCCTTTTTATTACTATTTACCACTATTTAACTGTGTTTTTTTTTTAATATATCATAAATAATAATAATAATAAAAAAGGGATAAATAAACTTAAATATTAACTCATTAATTATTAAACTACGTAAAAATAATCCCTATTTAATTACATTACTAAAGAAATCATTTAATTATACTGTAACATAAAAAAAAACCTTTTTGCTAGTTCGTTCACTTGCTTTTAATTTTAATTATTAACTTGAGTTTTTTTTCCCATTATTGTAATTTTTCTTTTATTAAATATCCTTGTAGCTGGCCTGATGTGTTTTTTGAACACGAAACCGGTCGCCCAATTTCTGAATAGAACTTTCTGAAGTCTGGACCATTTGTTCATCCCTATCTAAAAAAATATTCATATTAATGAATATTTTTTTAACTTAAAACTTAATGATTTACTTGGAAGAAACATTTTTCTGTCTTGGATTTTCTAGTCCTAAGAAAATATTTATTTAATACAAATAAACTTTCAAGAAAATTATTTTCTTATATTATATTTTTTTATAAACTTGAAATAAAAATATTTTCTTGAACAGAGACTGATTTTTGCAAAAAAATCTATTTCCTTGATGCAAGAAACCATTTCTCTGTGTGCACTCTGTTTACAAACACAAATAGTAATCATTTTTGCTTTCTTTAAATACAATTCTGGTGTTTTCTTTGACATGTGTAGTAAACAACATACTGTCTTTATTAGAAGAAGAGCTTAGTTCTTACTAATTTTAACTTTTATATATACTTACCATCTTTACTAGAATCAAAAGACTTCCCGAAGATCTTATAACAAAAAATAAATAAGAAATTAGAATTTATTTCATGAGCTAATAAATCATTTAATTAATTCACTTGCATTCGCTGCAGTAGTAAAAATTCAAATATGTCTATTTTAGTAAGTAAAGACTAAACTATACGCTACTGAAATAACCACAATACAAAAATAAAAGAGACACAGCAATACACATATCTTTGCCGAGCAAGCGGTTGTATATACAGACGAAAATTTCACGATTCATTAAATTCGTACATAAACTGGATGGTTTCAGAGAAGTTGTTTCGCCTTGGCAAACGTTTCACTTTCAACGTACAACGTGCTGTAAAAATTACCCTTAGTGTGGTGAGCGTACTAACCATAGAAAATGATTATTAGAAATGTTTTACTTTCCCTCTGGTGTGCGCCCAGGACCGTTTTCAACATTGAGACATTTTGCGAAACACACGCAGTAAATAGTAGCGCAAATAAGTAACAGAACTAAGTTTGTATATAAAAAGAAATAAAAATTACATGCGATGCTGGCAATATCCTGATTTGAGAGTGGAGCATTTTAAATAACACTATACATATACACAGCTTGTCAACCAAAGCCAATTTAATATACAATTTTCACGCATGCAGGCGGTGCACGTCATCGATGACGTTTATGCTGGAATGTTACAATATTGAATGTACAAATATTAATTTACAAACAGCTCTTTTAGTAGTTTTAATAGGAAGCTTGAAGCTTAAAGAAATTATACCTTTCATTATCTAGAGGCAGCTGGTTTCTTTAATGAGGTTTACAGGGTTGGGATAAAGTATGGAACCAAGCAAATATCTTTAAAACGGAAATGATGATATTGATGAAACTTTGCAGGTAAGTGCAATGACGCATAATGCATCTGATTTCGAATTTCTTGTTGTTGCTGTACTTCCGGTTTAACTTTCACTGGATTTATGAGGGCCATACTCAACATCTACAAAAGTTGAATGTTTGGATGGGAATTGTAGAAAACAGGCTTATATTTTTTATAGACGGAAACTTGAATGGGGGGAAGTATTTGGATCTATTGAATAACTAAATTATTCCTGCACTTCAACACAATAAGCAATTACCTTTTCCAAATCGATCGATTGGACGTAGAGGATTTATTGAGTCGCCTGTACGTTCTCCAGACCTTAGTCCATTAGATTTTTTCCTTTGGGGTCAAAAATCTGGTATGAGTAAACTGCAGACCAAACACATTAATCCCCTTAATTCCACAGGTAAATTGCAGACCAAGGTAATGACTTGCCAAAAAGGTTATAGGTAAATTGAAGACTACAAAATAATTACGTTTATTATAGGTAAACATAGAAATTTATTAATCCTAATAGTATTACAAAAATTATACGTGAGATACAATTTTAATAAAATCTATTCTGGATATACTATTGTTTTCCTATTCTTTCATTTTGATTTGAATTATATTGTGTCGTTTTTTCACTGTATTGTTTTGTATTTTAGCAGGGATATGAATACTTTGATGTTTTATATATGTTTCGGTTTGACAGTTCTTAAGCACTTCCACAAATTGAAACAGTGATGGATGCATATTATAAAACTGCGAATTGAAACGTGAATTGAAGGATTCGCGCGCGTTCGTGGTATAGCGAGTATCCGCACAAGCTTTCGCCCATATCTTCGATGGAAAAAGTGCGTCTTCTATATAATTTTCGACCAAATAGTTAGCTAGTTCCACTATTTTTTCGGATGTCGGTTGAAATTCTGCAAAATCTATGGCGAAACATTCACCAACTTCTTCTGGTTTTAATAAATACAAACCAAACAAATATCGCATCCATCTTCCAGTTTCACTGTTCTTATCTCGATATTCCTTACTTAAACCAAGGGATTGTATTTTTCGATACCATGCTTAACCAAGATGAAATCTGCATCCTATTATTCCTGAATTAGGCCAAACGTATTTAACGGCATTATGGATTGCCTTTTCGAAATCACAAAAAATTGTAACTGGTGCAAGTCTTGTATTTAACTGTTGAGACTTTTCAACGATGTACGTAAATAAGTTCACATATGTAACTTCCAATTTGTTAGGCAGCAGACAAAATGCAACTGGAATATAGTGACCATTTTGTAGGATATGCAATGTGAATAATTGAAGGAAGTATTTGGTGCAATATCGAAGGGTTCCATCCATATCAATTTCTTCCGGTTGACACAGAGCTGTTATATTAGTAGTGCATGAAAATGCTACTATACTATGCTCGCTATTATTGATGAACAAAAATACCTCATTTTTTATGGTGCGTATATGTAATTCATGTAAAATCTCAATAACTTCTAACCTACATACTTTTTGGTAATGTTGGTTGAATTTTTCGTCGGATATTATACATATTTTTTCGAATGAGAGTTACATCTGTACCAAGTGCTGTTTCCAAGTGCTGAACGTTTTCTTTAATAGAGGAATGGATAATTTTGGAGGGCCTCTCGGAAATATCGTCGGTGGTTTTTTTCTTCACAGATGCACTTACAATTTGGTTGTTTAGTTTTTTTATATCTTCTTCATGATTATGTTTAGTATCAATCTCGATATAATTCTTTCTTCTGTTTCACCAAGAGTAAAAATCTTCGCAGTACATTTTCTTACAGCGCAAGTGCAGAAACATTCACCACTTTTTAACACTTTCTTCTTTGAATATTTATTTCCGTCGTACACTAATAACACATTTCCCCGTTCACTATGTGTACATTTGATATCAATTACAAAAAGAGAATACTCGAATATACTTGTTTACGACTGAAAGGAAATATCAGAATTAAAATAAAAATATAGAAAGCGGTAAATATATGTAAACTTTATTTCTATTAATCGCTATTCTTATCTTAATATTATGCGGTCTGCAGTTTACCTGTCATTCCAAAACAGATTAAAGTATTAACTTGGTCTGCAGTGTACCTATGTCCCAAAAATCACGTGTTTACGTTAGACGACCAACTACTTTGCAGGAGTTGGGACAAAGAATAGTCGTTGAATATGAATTAATTCGTAAAGAGAAGTCTTGGAAAAGGTAACTCAGGATTTTCTTAACAGGCTCCCATATTGTCAAGAGATAAACAGCGAGAAGTTAGAACATTTGAAATGATTTTGTTTATATTGGATGATTCTCTTTTTGTCATTAATTTATAATAAATAAAATTAATTGTTTAGTAAATGTGAAGTGCTTTATCTTTCCATTTTTTACAGACAATGGTACTAAAACCAGTATGGACGAATCCAGGAAAACAAGATCTATTATAATATGCAAAAATACATGATTACAAAACAGCCCTTACGTGTAATTTTACATGAATTTCATTTCTTGGTACTTTTAATTATTTTATTTATATGTTAAATCGAAGTTGATAAAATTTTATCGGGTTACACTAATAAAAATACTTCACGTCTTTTACTCTATTCTCTATTTCACTTGTTTTAAAAGTTCTGACGTTGTGTTGCACCTACTCTAGTTCGTTCTTTTAGAATATTTACTTTGCAGTGTCTTCTAACATCGTTGCAAATGCTCTTTGTTCGTTGTCGTTACGAATGCTTGTACCCACTTTAGTTTCACAAACTCTTTTAATCCCTTTATTACACTCCTTGAATGAATACAATGTCGCTCGCTTAATATCATAGATTACACTAGATGAAAACCCAAATTTTTAAAATTTAGTAGGGAACGGTTATCGTTATCATCGAGTTGTATAGTAATTCCACTCTATTTAAGGCAACCTTAAATCCCACGTAACACCCTACCACCAAAAATCTATCAATTTCACAAATAAATTCCTAACATTTAACGACGCAACCATAAGTTTACGTATCTAATGTTTGATATTGAATGACCAAATTAAGAAAATGTACAATCGCTACACAGTAATATAATAATCAAAATCCAAACCGTAAGACCTTGGTAGGGAACGCTTATCAAATTCTATACAAATACTCCCTCCGTCCGAAAATATGGTATACATTTGAAATTTTTTTGAAAAATAATGAAACATTAGTAAAGAATTATAATTAAATATACTTAGTTGGAAATTCTGATGCTAGACAAACAACTAATACATAGTTGGCTGCTGTCCGATTTTGTTTGTGTCAAAAACGTCAATAGAGTTAAAACGTCATTTCATGAAAATTAATTTTACACACGCTCTGTTCACAAAATGGCAGATATTGTTATAAATAATGAAGTAAGCTTGTTGAAAAGGAATTCCAAGTTCAAGCAATTAACCGGTGAGCAACGTCATGGTATATTGCAAAAATTGTTGCAGTTGAAAGAAGGCCAGAAGCTGAAGCATGGGAGTATAAATAAAGTTGCAGCTAAACTTGGGGTAACCCGTTTGTCCGTGTCTAGAATTTGGAAAGTGGCTCAAAAACAGTACAATGGCGGTAAAATTTGTGCTGATGTTACTTCACAAAAAGAAAGGTAAATGTGGACGGAAACGTAAAGATTATTCTGAACGGTTAGCCAAAGTTAAGGACGTTTCTTTCAGTCGTCGAGGGTCAATTCGTAGTCTGTCTTTTGCTGTCGATATTCCAAAGTCTACATTGTTCGACATTTACAAACGAGGAAAGAAAATAAAGCGTATATCTTCTACTGTTAAACCTTTGTTAACAGATCAAAACAAGTTAGAGAGATTAAAGTTTTGCTTGTCGAAAGTGAGACCGGATGGACGTTTTGAAGATTTGTACGATTATGTCCACATAGACGAAAAATGGTTTTATTTAACGCAAAAGAAGCGCTCTTATTACATTATGATATACGAAGAAGAACCCTACCGAAGTTGCAAGAACAAACGTTTTATAACCAAAGTGATGTGTATGGCTGCTGTCGCCCGACCACGTTACTATTCACATCGAAAACAATTTTTTAATGGAAGAATTGGTATATGGCCTTTTGTTTATCAAGAACCGGCTAAGCGACACTCGAAAAATAGACCTAAAGGAACTTTGGTAAAAATAAAGTGGAGTTCGTCAATTCAGCAGAATGTAGAAAAATGATTCTTGAGAACGTCATTCCGGCGATCAAGTTAAAGTTTCCCATAAGTCATAAGCAAAAACCGATATTTATACAATAGGATAATGCAAAACCTCATGCTTGTGACGACGATGAAGAACTTCTGGCTCATTGTTCTACAGATGGCTGGTCTATTCAGGTTAAATCACAACCAACAAACAGTTCCTATTTAAACGTTCTGGATCTTGGCTTTTTCAATTCCATACAATCTTTGCAACATAAAGCTTCGCCAAAAACAGTTGATGAATTGATCGAATGTGTTGAAAAAGCCTTTGACGATTTAGACAGAGAGACCCTTGACAATGTTTTTCTAACATTGCAGATCTGTATGGAATCAATTATGTTGGTTGAAGGAGGAAATTCGTATAAGATTCCCCACATCAATAAGGTCAAACTTCGGCGTGAAGGACGCTTACCATCTAGTTTAGTGTGTTCCCAAGAAGCCATAGACAAAGCTACATCCCTCATCAATTAAATTTTATTCATAATTATATTAAATAGTACACCAATTTAATAGGAGTATGTAATTGATTAAAATTGTAAATGTATACCATAAATTTGGACAAAAATAAATTCCAAATGTATACCATATTTTTGGACGGAGGGAGTACCATATATTGAGATCTGTCAATCAAATACGTCTTCCAGTGTATCGTCAAAATAATCTATATGTCAAAACATAGTACTAGTTAAGATGATAATACGGTTTTTTTTTTAATTTATATTTTATATACTAGTATAATAGGCCAAACAATTTCTGATTGGACACAGACCTAAATTTACAGCAGACTACTAAGCAGGGACAGAAAGTCTGTCAAAACAATAGTAGGCCTGCTAACAGGACACTGTATGCTCAAGAAGCATATGAGCAACATAAGCCTGACAGAGGAAACAGCGTGCACATTCTGCCAGCACTAGCAGGAATACGGCTCTTAGAAGTGGGATCGGAATATCCAAAAGCCGAAACCTATGCAGAGGAATCACTCACAAGGCTGCTGGGTCTGGCGAAAAAGGCAAAACTAACATGATAGAGGAACCACAATAGATATGAAAAGGTCGCAGTGGAATAGGTCAAGAAGCACCTCGATATTAAATCTAATCTAATCTAATATTACTATAATTCCTTCATATGTTGCTGTTATACACCTTCTTAATTAATTCCTATTTCTGTCACCAGGCTACAAAAAACGTATCCTTTTTGAATCAAAGTTTTTAAATGAAACGAATGCCTATCAAAAAATCGTCAAGCGTGTCAAGAATATTTTCTGCGACATACTTATTTAGTTTTATTTAAAAGATTAATATTAATTAATTTAATAACTATATTTTAACGTGAGGGGGCCGAGAGTGTTGCGAACCTGTGGGATAGAGCCTCGGCCTCGGCATCCGGTGAGCCTCAATCCAAAAGAGGTACCCTGGAATGGTACACGGACGGCTCGAAAATAGAAGGTGTGGTCCTAACTTCCATCTAAAAATGCTTACAGGACCCCACACATTTCAAGCAGAGATTTCTGCTTTAAACCTGTGCGCCATGAAAAACCTCGAGAAAGGGATATGAGGTACAACTATTAATATACTCAGCGACAGTCAGACAGTTCTAAAGGCTATTAAGGCCTACACATACGAATCTGCTCTGATTTTTGGGACGCAATAATTACGTTACTTGGCGGTGGATCCCAAACCACCAGGGGATCGAAGGAAATGAAAAGGCTGATAAGCTGGCCAAAGAAGCAGCGAACATGCCTTTCATTGGTCCTAATCCCTTCTGTGGTCTCCAAAAGAGCCACATAAAACAAGCAATTAAGATATGGGAGGACAATCAAAAGGCCTCGTACTGGGATAATGTTCCAGTACAAAAACAGGCGAAAGCACACAGCCATGAGCCCTAAAATATCACTTATTTAAACTAGGAAAAGCTGATGATCAAATCTGCCGTCTATGCCAAGAAGATCTAGAGACGGCAGAACACATCCTATGTGAATGCGTTGCCATTAGTCACTACGACACCAACATTTCAGTAGGCCATTTCTTGCACCTATTGAACCGAAGGAAACAAATCCTAGAGTAGTACTAAGGTTTATTAAAGGCCTCCAACTATTCTAACGCACATAATGGCATTCTATTACAATAGATCTATTAAGGTCGCAGTGACTAAAGGCATTTGTGCCATGGCCCGACTAAATAATAATAATAATATTTTAACATCTTTGCCTTCTTTTTAAATTGCAAAAAATATGTGATTGTTTTCAGTTAATTAATGCTCCAATACTCACATTCTTTTAAAACTAAATTGATAAAATCTGATTTTGTTTTTTTTTTATTATTCAGATATGCATTTACAGTTCAGATTAAAAAAAGAAATATTCTTTGATAATAAACAAAAAATGCATAATATAAAGTAGTATGTCTTTAGCGTTAATAGAATCGAATGTCTATTGTTATTCAATTGTCTATTCTAAAATAACTATATTTTAACATCTCTGAGTTCCTTCTAAATTATAATTGTTTTCAGTTAATCAATGCCTCAATGCGCAGATTCTTTTAAAATTATATTTATAAAATTTGATTATTATTTTTTTTTAAACTAAAATATATTAATGAAAATCTTTACATATTGTTTATATTTAATTTATCAATTTTAAAATACAAGGACATTGTCATCTCTTTATATATGTAAGAGATAAAATAATTTAAGTAAGTTTCTATTTAAAAAATTATTCTTTAACAATTTACATAAATGTTTACATGTACGCATGAGGAAATCTAATTAGATATCCTCATTTGTACATTTTTGTCGAGTAAATTACACATTCTGACGCGACAGTAGCCCCGACTACTGGTTTAAACCGCCATAGGTTAATTAATTAATTGAAACGTAAAGCCATCACCTATCCACCATCCATGGACGCGCGTTTGTATGTACAAATATCTAATTAGATTTCCTAATGCGTACATGTAAACATCTACTTCGTATATATACGATTTAATATATTGATTTCCCATTACCTTCCACAAAGCTAAGCTGACGAGATGTATAACATCGAAACGCGCATTCATAGATGGTGGATAGGTGATGGCTTTACGTTTCAATTAATTAATTAACCTATGGCGGTTTAAGCTAGTAGTCGGGGCTACTGTCGCGTCAAAATTTGGAACAATACGATTTGTTCAGTTCTGTAGAGGCGTTTGCAATAATTTACTCGACAAAAATGTACACATGAGAAAAGCCGTTGCCATCCAAAACGTACTGTACTTTTTAAATACAGTAATTCCTATCATCAACCAGAAAAACAGAACAAAATACAGAAAAAGGTTATGTCGTTCGACGTATGCGAAACCGAACGCTTAAACGTTCAAGAGCGCAAATTCGAACGCTCGTCTTAGTGAGCCGTGGAACACTTGCTATTATCGGCTATAATAAGGTATTATAAATCTCACGTTTCGCCCAGACATAGACCGGCGTTTTATCCACTACCGCGTCGACTTACCGAATACCGGTTAATAAACTTACGGGCTCCCGTTTCGAATGAAAATACGGTTATTTTATAGGAAAAATAGCCCTCTTTCAATCTACGTCGATCGCGCACGTCCATCTCGCTTGCCCGTTTTCGCAAATCCCGTACAATTTGCTCCCTTTTGACCCTCTTTCCCGTTTCTTTCGCGCCTACGAACGACCGATCTATAACCGAAGACGCAAAATAGGTTATGTGATTTTCACAAACACGTATTATTAGTATATAACATTCTGAATGATAACAGTTCTTTATTCTTTTTTTAATTGATTTTATTATTCTGGAAACCTTCCTGTTTGTAATTTTAAGTTTTTACTTATATTCATATGTACATTCACATTCACATGTACATACATGTACATGTACATGTACAAGTATCATCATTTCCTTTACGTTTTCAGTGAAAATAAAACTGATTTTGATTTACATAATAAGTTACTCTATTATATACACAATAATTCATAAAGAAACAATCTTCCAAGTAGGTTATTTGACCAAATATCATCGTATTCCATTAGACGAAAATGTCTTCAATCTCGCAGTATTCGCTGATAGAGAGTTTCTGAATAATGCGCATAAATTTCGGTTAAAATTAAGTGATAGCTACTAAATGGGCGATCGATTTAAGAACCTTACACGATTTGTTCCACGGATTCAAACAGGGTCGCACTCGAAACCTACTCTAGTGCACTTCACTATTTAAAGTTATATCTGTCCTTTATAAAATATAAGAATCCCGGCGTACGGATTACAGTATTGATAGGAGCGATTCAGGAACGTGATTGGCATGCATTTAAATTTTAGATCCAGGAAATGCTGCGGTGTAGAATAATATGAATTATTTAATAAATGTGGTCGAAGTGTAATGGAACGCTTTTGCACGTCTTCTTTGAGTGCACGCCTCCGCATATATAGGTTGGAATTTATGGAGAAGGACGGATGGTTTGTTGGTAACCACTTTTATGCTTTTTTTATGGGTGGTGATGATCCAGTAAGGCTAAGCTATGAACCTCAAGAGTCTTAAGTGTTCCATGGTTTCGTTAGTATTACCTTCTAACTGTAGAAAGTCAATTGCAGTTAATTATTTCCCAACATGCGAACGGTGATTTAGGATTGTACTGATCCTACCAGAAAAATTTGCTAGCGATCTTAGCGGGTGCGAACTCACTGTCATGAGCAAATCTTTTTACCATTAGGTTTCCAATTCTATTTTAAGAAGTAAGTAATACAATAACAACTTTTCGTGTGTGATCCTCATTTGAAGACATTAAGAAAACATTTAGTCTACTTTATAATACATGCAAACTCATACAATAAAATTCCAAAAGCGCCTTAGCCATGATAACGCTTTCGAGAAACTAACGTTCTTTACTTGGGCTGTGCTTATTCTTGCTTTTTGGACTTCAAACAACTCCCAAATAGTTTCAAAAATATCTAGAAATGCAGCTCCCAATGGAACATTCTATATGGCGCAGCTACAAAATTCAAGCAAATATATTAATAAAAGAAGCACACTTTTAAATTGATTAAATTTAGAGTACAAATATCTCAGTATCTGATGACCAGTAAATTAATACCATAAGAGCATTTTGGAATCAAATTATAAAGCTCAATTCAGGGCAATTTCTTAAAAACCTACGGACTAATACAAAGTAATTATATCATTACAAGAATGTATTTCTCTAAAGTGGAAAAATATTTCTTTTGATTTAAAACAGTTATTATATTGTGGATAATTGAAACAGTAATCGCCTTGAATTGAGGCGGACAGTCTTGATACAAGTAAATGTTTCTCTGCGTGTAATCTTTGGAATATTCATTATTAATATTATTATAGTTACATAGTTGAAATAAAAAGATCAAGGGTGTAATTGAGACATGACATACATCCTAAACAGTGCTTATCAGCAACCCGTGGCATTCTCCTCTATGTGGGTGCATATAAATCCCCGGACGTGTTCCAGACTGCGGTTGGTGAGTTTACAATTTCCAACTAGAGCACAGGAAAAGGAAATTCTTCCTTTACATCCGCCGGTTATTATACATATTTGGATTTCGACGCTGTCTGCATATACCTTCCTCGTTACAGCGAGGTAACTGGGATCTCTTGTTTCAGTTAAAGCTCGGCACGGCTGCGAATACGGCTGCATGTGAAACAGTGGGATTTTATAAAATCTATTTTCAGGTTCGAACTGCGGTAGATAAGTAAGCATATATTTTCCTTACATATCCTGGAGAGTGAATTCTGAGAACTACAAATGAATTCGAGTACATTAGGAAAGCAAATGTATACTTTTCGAGGTATTCAGGTCATATGCAAGAGATACGAATGAAATTTGACTTTTCCTGCTACTCTACATGTATATGTCATAATATATAACCTTATACACGCGCAGAATCTTGAATGAAATCAATTTACTTATAAATGATGAAAACTATTATCAGAGTACAAATATCTCAGTATCTGATGACCAGTAAATTAATACCATAAGAGCATTTTGGAATCAAATTATAAAGCTCAATTCAGGGCAACTTCTTAAAAACCTACGGACTAATACAAAGTGATTATATCATTATAAGAATATACTTCTCTAAAGTGGAGAAAATTTTTCTTTTGATTTAAAACAGTTATCTGGCTTCTCCCTTGATATAAATCTCAAGAGGAGGTAGGTTTAGCATGGTTTCCATAGCAGCTGTTGGAGTGCTTTTAATAGCTCCTGTTATATATAGACATGCCAGTCTCTGAATTTTCGAGAGACTAGTTATCGCATGCTTCTGTGTGATCTTAGGCCACCAAGCCAGGCAGCCATAAGTTATCATGGGTCTTACCACCGTAGTGTACAACCAGTACGTCATATGTGGTTTAAGTCCCCATGTTTTCCCAACTGTTCTACGGGTTGTCATTAACACCCTCTTACATTTGTCGGTCATTTTTTGTAAATGTGAGTTCCAGTTCAGTTTAGAGTCCAAGGTTACACCTAAGAACTTAGCCTCCTGACTGATCTCGTTTGGCAGAAGTTAACGTATCAACTAGTAAGACCGTAAGTGGCCCAGTGAGTGAAACAATGTTATCCTGGAATATCAAGACTTTTGTCGTCGGACATAACCCCTGTTGGGTCATCTTCCTTGGTCTACATTCCTGGCGATTATATGGTCTCGCGATTTAGTCGTCTTTGAGCAAATCGTCGGGAATAACGCTTTATGCGGATCTGGACATTGATTTCCTCCATGGACTTCCAATTTTGGAAAGTGGCTTCTTCCGTAGAGTTACGGGATGTGGAAATCTATTTCTTCCATCGAGTTGCGTTCATCCGTTGTCTGCTGCCCAATGCTCATCACACATCACCCCTGTTCCCGGTCTATCAGCGCGGCGTCCTTTCCGAATCAACGCCGTCGAGAAAGTTCTACCACCGTAACTAGCTGATCAACCTCCTCCTTTCGGCGTGTCTACCTGAACCTTGTTTTTATGTTAACTTAAGATATTTTCTGTAACGTTACAAACTATAACATTATGCTATTTTAGTTGAGCTGTTTCACGTATTTAATGATCATTCCTTTTGGTTAGTTATAATTCGTATTTTAAGATTTAAGAACTGCGCTTCACGCAAATGTTGCTACCTATTTTGAAATTTGATAAATCACTTTATTAACTTTGTTGTTTCAATTAGTATTAATCTTTGAATATTTCTTTGGCACTTTTATTCATTTCTTTGTAAACTTTGTCAATATTTATAGCTATTATTTTAGCCCTGAGATATTAATAGTCCTTTTGTAACATTTTGTCAATGATATTTTGAATAGTGCTCTTTCATTCAATGTACAGTTTGATCAAATATCTGCTAATCTATTTTGCTAAAAGTTTTGAATATTTGTACAATCCTTTCTTCCTTTCCCTCTAAAACTCTGAATGGTTTCCGACGGAATTATCGACATCGGTGAGGCGACTAAATTACACAAAACATTCAGTGGCGTCCTATAAACATCGGAATTCTTACCCAAGAGTTCAAATACCGGGTCGTCGTCTCGGCGAAGAAACATACAAAGAACGTTCACGACTCCAGCAGCAAAGATAAATAAATTTTAAACGCCGTTGTATTATTACACTCCTTGAATCCTCTCCTTCTAACATCTACGTTTAAATAGCAAAACTGGGCACTATATCACTTTAATGAATTTTGTTAATATGTAAACTTACCTGTGTTGACCTTCTTTTTTTGTACAATAAATCTTATTGTAAAGTTACAGTTTTGTATTTGTCTCATGCTCGCTAGTCATAAATAAGTTGTAAATTAAATACCATTCCTTCTTTCTTTCTTTTTTTTTTTTTGTAACCGTAACAAGATCTCACCGCGTACGAACCACCATCTCACATAAGTTAAACTAGGACTACGATTACGATTGCCTTGCGTTCACGCAACGGAAGTTGCCGATCACGCGCGAAGCGCACGATTCTAACATATATTTGTTTGTCTCAACAAAATTGTCAAATAAAAACGTTTGTACGTTCAAAGAAATTCAGTCTGTTGTTTTTCAAAAATGTGCTTTCGGTCAAATAAACCTTTGTTGAATTTTTTTTTTTTTTTTTTTTTTTGCCACCCAGTCGGTGATGCTTGTATAGCAATCTAGTTAACAACTAATGAACTATTTATTTTTAACTTAAGTTACTACGGTTCTTAAACTAAGTACTTATCCTACGATAGTCACTCAGGTTCTGGTATAGTGGAGTCACTTTGTTCTTGTGTTCTTTTAAGGTCATTGTCACTACACTAGTTCAAATGGTTTTGTTCGCTTCAATCTTCTAACCAAGCCATCATTGTCCAGGAGCTGGAGGGCCTCAACGTTGACATGCTGATGAAGTCGTTGTTCATGCTTTTGAGCAAATTGCTTCATTACATTGTCGACAGTCTCTACTTTTAAGTCCTTATGTAGACTGTCATTACGTACGTACCATGGGGCATTGACGATGCCCCGGAGTACTTTATTCTGAAAGCGTTGGATGATGTTTCTATTGCTTTGGCTGGTACAACCCCAGAGTTGGATACCATAAGTCCATACTGGTTTAAGGACTTGTTGGTAAAGCAAGAGTTTATTATATATTGAAAGGGCAGAGCAACGTCCCATTAACCAATATATTTTTCTGTATTTGAGTTTCAGCTCTTCTTGTTTTCTCTTTACATGTGGCTTCCACCTAAGTTTGGCGTCTAGAGTCATACCGAGATATTTGGCTGTGTTCTCATAGGGGACAATTTGTTGGTGTATGTAGACTGGCCTGTACACGATTTTCTTGTTAGTGAAGTTAATATGTACTGATTTGGTTTCATTTAATTTGATTCTCCATTTCGTTGTCCAGCGTTGAATTTGGGTAATGGCCGTTTGCAGTTTATTTGTTGATTCTATATTATCCTTGCCTAGAGCCAGTATTGCGGTGTCATCGGCAAATGTGGCAATAGTATTTTGTTCGAGTGTTGGCATATCACTAGTGTACAGAAGGTAAAGGACAGGCCCTAGTACACTACCCTGTGGTACGCCGGCTTGTATTTTCTTCAGTTCTGAAAAGGCATCTTCTTGTTTAATCCTGAAGTATCTGTCAGATATGTATGATTGGAGTATTTTTGTGTATTGGTCAGGGAGGAGTCTTTTAAGCTTGTAATTCAGTCCTTCGTGCCAAACTTTGTCAAACGCTTGGGCAACGTCCAGAAATATTGCCGAACAAACTTTTTCTCTTCTAATCCTTCTTCAATTATATTAGTTATTCGATGCACCTGGTCAATTGTGGAGTGCTTATTTCTAAATCCGAACTGATGATCCGGGATAAGGTTTTTCCTTTCGATAATAGGTTTAATTCTTCTGAGAAGAAGTTTTTCAAAGAGCTTAGACATAACCGGGAGTAGCGATATTGGTCGGTATGAGGTTGATTCATGGGGTGATTTACCTGGTTTAGGTATCATAATCACTTCAGCCACCTTCCACATTTGAGGGACGTATTTCAAGCGAAAAGCTGCGTTTATTAAATTTGTTAGTTTCACCAAAGCTTTTCTTGGTAGTTCCTTTAGGATTTGTCCAGTGATTAAATCAAATCCAGGCGCTTTTCTTGGGTTGATGTTGTCTTTGATTTCCTTTTTCACTTCATTTGGTGAAGTTAAAGGAATTTCTTCTGTTTCTTGATGTTCAATGTCAGCCAGGATTTCATTGTCTTGCTCCTTATTTGGTTTGAAGATATTTTCTAGATGTTCTGCAAATCTTGCAGCTTTTTCCTCATTATTTCTAGCCCAGCCCCCATCCGTTTTTCTGATGGGTGGAATCTGCACGATAGGCCTTTTCAGATTTTTCGTAGTCTTCCAAAGAGAATATTCCGTACTGGAATCATTGGTCAATTCTTTCAGGAATTCACTTATAGAGTCATTTTTAAGCTGTTTGATTTCCTCTTTTAGTAGTGTGGTGAGGTTATTTAATATGGTTTTATTTCGAGGTGATCTAGTTTGCTGCCATTTTTTTCTTGCTTTACGTTTTTCTGCAATTAGTTCAAGAATTTCTTTAGGATAGTTGTTTCCCTTAAGCCTCTTTTTTACTTCAGGCGTATTTTCCCAAGCCGAGTGTTGTATATCATTTACAAGTTTTTCTACCTCCATGTCCAGTTGTTCCTCAGTCTGTAGAGGTATCATCAGATTAATTCTTTTTTCTAGCGTTATTTTGAAGCTCTTCCAATCTGTATTTTTATTGACTAACACAGGATTGTAAGGCTTTTGAATAATATTTTCACTTAGCGTCAGTATGATTGGAGAGTGATCCGTACTTAAATACACACTATCTTCAATTTGAAGGTAGTTGCAAGATATATTTTTGATAATATAAAAATCTATTAAATCCGGGGTTTTGTTTGGGTCTGTGGGCCAATAAGTTGGTTTACCTGTTGAAACGGCTTCACATTTATTTTCGTTTATTGCCTTTAATAATTCCTTTCCTTTGGTTGTTATGAGCCTTGAGCCCCAATGAGTGTGTTTTGCGTTAAAATCACCACCAATGATAAATCGGTCTCCAACAGTTTTCAAAAGTTCAGTATATCTTTCTGCTTTGATATTATGTTTTGGCGGGCTGTACAAGCTAGCTACTGTGATATTAAATTTTTTGGTTTTAATATTCACCGCCGTTGCTTGGATATCTTCACTTTCAAATTTTGTCTCTTCATTGTGACAGATGTTTTCTTTCACAATTACTGCACTTCCACCCCTAGCTGCATTTTCAGGATGGAGCGTGTGATAGGTTTTGTATCCTTTGAATTTGACAAAGGATTGTTTTGTAAAATGCGTTTCTGATATTAGACACACATCAATTTTATTGATGTCTAGGACTGCTTGAAGTTCTTGTTGGTGATTAAGCAGCCCATTTGCATTCCAAGACATTATTTTTAGTGTATTAGCCATTTTTATTATATTGCGGATTTTGGGCAGTTTTGTTGACGCTACCTTCAAGATTTCTGACTCTCTCGTTCACGGCTGAGAAGGCACCTTCCAGACTGGTCATTTTCGTTAAGATAAGTTTTAGGGTCTTGTTAATGTCGTCTTCTTTATATTGGTTGATTTTTGTTTACCAGAGCTAGATGCAGCAACCGTAGCATATGTTGGTTTATCAACTAAATTAATTTCCTTGTGCTCATTTTGCACAGTAGCAGGTTTCTTTTCACTAGTTACTTGGGCTGACTTTTTTTTGTTGATATTTTTATTTTTGATTTTTTGTAGTTCCTTGGCTACCATGCAGCCTCTGTAATTGGCCGGATGTTCTTCACCACAGTTTACACACTTAGGCTTTTGTTCTTTAGTTTTCTGACAACTAGCAGTCAGATGTTTACCTGTGCATTTAACACATCTAGGTTCCTTGGCACAGTACTTTTGTGTGTGACCAAATGCCTGACATTTCTTACATTGGGGTATCAGTTCAGATCCCTTGAGAGGATGGATCTCCACTTTGCACCCCATTATGTGCGTGATCTTATAGATTTTGTTGATGTCCTCGCTGTTGTCAAAAGTAAGCGTGAACATATTTAAAGGAACTTTCTTCTTCCAGGACATTTTGTTTACTGCCTCAATGATTCTGAATCCCTTATTTTTCAAGTAGCCCAAGGTATTGTCTGGGCGACATGAATGATGTAGGTTTTTCGCCATAACCCGTATTGGCCGGGTTTGTTTATTTTCAAAAGTATGGTACTTGAAATTACATTTATTCAGGAAATTGATTATATTTCTATAACTGTCCGAATCTGTGCTATTAATTTTTGCTGTAGTGTCGTTAGTAAATTTTACCTGGAACTTTTCTTCGTGGACAAGCTTAGCGAGCTGTTCGTAGAGCGCTTCATATGTTTCAACGTTCTCTACAATAATTGGAGGTGGTGTTCGTTCTTTCTTAAGTTTTTGTGCAGATTGGGCTGCATTTTCTTGACGTTTGGTAGGGGATGGCGTGGTATTCATTTTTCTTTTTTTAGTATTATGTTTTACCCTTATCCATTCTGTTCCTTTAGCTAGTTCCTCCTCATCGGTATGATATTCCATTCCCGTTTCCTTAGCTAGTTCTTCCTCATCAGTATGATATTCAGTACCATTAGTAGTAGGTTGAGATGGAGTGCTTGGTTTTTCAATCGTACATGGAGATACTGTTCTTGATTGGGTGTGTATCATATTTTGTTTTAATTCATCGATCTGTTTTTGCAAAGTACTGATCATCTGTTTCATTTGTGAATTTTCGTTCGCTACTTTTTGCCATTCATTAAATAATGCCTGTTCATTTTGAGACCTGTTATAATTCTCTTGAAATAATACATTATTCTGTTGTAAGAGCATAAGCTCGTTAGCTGTGTTAGGCAGTATGTTTTGATTCATCTTTCCGAGTCATCGCACGCGCTAAGCGGCGGTAATCTGTATTTTTGTTTTAACTTTCACTCGATACTCTATCTGAGTTCGTTCAATACGTCTTTACGTTACGAATTTTAAACGAATGCGTTCCCGCACTAGGTACACATTTGGCGCACAGGTACTTATTTCAGACCCTTTTGGGATTGTATTTATGGCACTTGACCGTTCGAGGTTCGGACCGGACGTCTTAACACTTCGAATGTCAAGCGACAACTTTTGTTGAATTAAATAAATAATTTCAAAGGTATATATTTGTTTGATTTAAGAACTTTTTTTCTCCCTGGGTGTACTGTTGATTAAATATTATGTCACAAATTTAAAATCTACACTCAACTGGAAGCTAATATAAATAAAGAATAATTTTCATTCCACGTCCTTGTAATTGGCAATATTTTCGCAATACATCTAACAAGATTTTAGGTATTCTGTATACGTAAATATTAAATAGGTCCCCAAAGACACGTTTGGTGAACCTTGAACCTTGAACTTCATTGTTTGCCGACAATATGTAATGCCTACCCCAAAAACCAAATCCATCCGGATTATGTTTCTCAGAAGGCAAATTAAGGTAGCAATAACCATTTATTGCTACAGCGTTTAGGAGATTAGAAGGGTCATAACAAAAAGCAAACTCTCATTAATTTTATGAAGTTCGTAAAACCTTCCGGTGAACCTATATGGTAGAGTAAATATTGAACGCAACTTTGTTAAGTTTTCTATAACTTTACATGTAATCGTTGTATTTTTTCAAGAAATTCACTAGCAATTTTGATTATCCGTCCTTATCCCGGAAGTGAAGCAAGTCTGTTATTACACCATCTCTTTTTACGTGTCAAAGCAAATTGCTTCGTAAATATATGTTGCTGGGTTGTTGTCGAAATAGCGTTTAACATATAAATTACATCGTTTTCATCACAAAGACAGTGCCCGTGGGTACCGAAAGATGGCAGAAAAGAATAATGTTACGTGTATTACCTGAAAAATTATTTCGTTGAATTAGTTTGATTGTCTCAAAAACATAATTTATTAACTTAAATAAGCTCAATGTTTTATTCAATTATAAAGTGTAGTTGTAGCAATTATCTGCAATAATCAAAATAATTATATACCGCGTGTCCCAGATTCAATATTACAAGCGATACCTTTCTTATTTGTAAAGATATAAGATCGAACAAGATGTCGTCGAAAATGGTCTGCAGAATCCTAAAAGATATTGAAACAGTTAACTGAAACCCTTACCACAATACTTTACTCGTACTGGACGCACGTTTCGATAGCCAAGGTATTATCATTAGCAGTAAAACTGAATTTATAAACTAAGCGAAAAACTAGCCTTATATAGCAAATAAATTACGCAATATGAAAATCTAAAATAAGCCTTGTAATCTTTAATTATGTCGAAATATTTATTTACCCTTCTACTTATGAGTAGGGCCCGGTAACTGGAGAGCAATCGCAGCGGCGGTGTGACTGTGTTTAGGTGGGTAGAGAGGGCTGGTCGATTATCATACGACACGACAAATCATCATCACTCAGTTCATTTTAGCATTGGATAGCGGATTGGGCGTGTTGATTTTATTGATGTAGACGTAGTTATTAATTGTAGCTATTATTTAGTGTAGTGCGTTTTGATTTTATTGATACAGACGTGGTTATTAATTGTAGTTTTTAGTGAACATGTCGAAGGCTAAAAAACGACCCTTTCAAGACATAGTAAATAAGTTTATTTCTGACTTTCCCGATTTGTTTTACAACGGGAGTAAGATAGTTTGTAAAGTGTGCAAAATACATTTGATATCAAATAAGAAGTGGAACTGTACAAGACACGTAAATTCCGCACAGCATAGAAAACGAAAATTGGGATGCCACCGAGAAGTGCATTTTTTTTAATGTAATTCTTATGTTGATAAACTGTAATTTGCCACTAGGCTTACTCGATAAACAACCGTTTAAGGACTTTTGGGACAAATACAATCCCGAGTTGGGGTTGCCAACGGAGAAAACGGCATGTAAGCATGTTGCATTTGTACGCGATGACGTGGAAAAGAAAATGAAACGCATATTAAAAAAACAGTTTCTTTGGTTATGTGTTGACGAGACAACAGGCTGTAAAAAAAATTCAATTGTAAATATTATGCTACGCATACTAGACCATAGTAAACCTACATTACCACTGTTACTAGCTAGCCAAAGACTACAAGAGTGTACTGCTGCAGCAATTACGAAGGTTGTACTTAGTTCGTTGGAAAAATTTCAAATTTCAAAAGATAAAGTGATGATGTTTATGAGCGATGGCGCAGCGATAATGGTTGCAAGTGTTTACATGTTACGTGCAAAGTGCGTGCTTTACAACTTGTGGCAGAAACCACTCGACAATGCTCTCCCGAGGTAGATGCATTAATAGCAAGCACAAAAAAACTATTTTTGAAATCTCCCAAACGCCTACGATCATTTCACACAGAGTGTCCTGGTATTCGTCAACCACCGGAGCCAATTCTCACACGTTGGGGAACATGGTTGCAAGCAGCTTTTTATTATGCTGAACATTTCAAAATAGTGAAAGCTGTTGTCGCACAATTCAATCCTGCCGAAGCTGCAGCTATTAAGGGGAGCCAGTCTAAATTTCAAAATATTTTCGTTGAAACAGATTTAAAATATATTCGTAGCTACTATAAAGGATTAGCTGACGCAATAGATCAATTACAAAATAGATCGTTATCATTATTGGAGTCCCTGCAAATTATGGACGGAGTGCATACACAGCTACTGACTATACATAAGGCAAAATATAATCGCGTTTTAGAAAAGTTCGAGGGTGTGCTACAGAAAGATCCCGATTTTAGCTCACTAAAACAACATTTGTGATGGTGTATCGAATAATCCACTGACTAAGTACAAAGAGTATTTTAATCATGCATGTATAACATCGGTAGATGTTGAACGCTCTTTTTCAAAATATAAACTCATTTTCTCACCATAGCGAACATCGCTCACCGAGACAACTATGGAAACACGTCTAATGGTGTCAACTTTTTGCCACTCTTATCCATATGATGTTAATACTGATAATGGTGCTTCTAGTTTTACTGTTCCGTGGCCAAGGCTGCTTAAGAGGGTGAGTGTTACTTTTCACATATTATAATTATGTATTAGTTCTGTTATTTTTTTTCTATTTTCTCACTACTCTTTTTGTATACTAGGCAGGTACGGCTATGGCACGGCTCCCTGTTACCGGGCTCTAGTGATCAGTCTCACACAGCACACTGAACGGATAAGAGTCGCGGTAGCGCTGCATTGACTTTGGTGCTCGTTTTAAACTAAATGTAACAACCAGCCCCTGTAACAACTAACCCCGGTCTCCCCTACCAATAATATTTGGTGGACTGACGAGTCTCGATTTCATAACACTGGAGTGGTGAATCGCCATAACTGCCATTACTGAGCTCGAAAAATTCCTCAATGGATGCGCGAGACTCATTTTCAGGTGATATGGGGTTAACGTTTGGTGCGGATTAATTAATGGGCGTATCATTGGCAACGTTATTTACATTTTTTTACATAATGACCTCTCCGAGTTAATGGAAGATATTCCATTAGCAGAGCGCAATGATTTGTGGTAGCAACAGGATGGCGTCGCGCCTCATAATTCGCTGTTGGTTGTAGAGTATTTAAACGACGTATATCCCAATAGATTTTTGTGGGGATATTTGAAAGAAGTTGTGTATTCTACTCCGCCTATGAACTTAGACTATTTGAAACTTAAGAGTCGGCGTGTACGCAATTCCGTTACAATGAATATGATCATAGCAGCGATTTCCAGGGAATTAATTAGTCGATTTAAAAGGTGTATTGGTTACATCGAATGGTGGTCATTTTAAACAATATCTGTAAATGATTAATTTTATGAATTATTAATGTTTTTAACGTTTATTTAGCTTTTTATAAAAAATTTGTTGTTATTTATTATTGATGTGATCATGTTGTAGTAAATATTCCTTGAATGCTTTTTTCGTTTATACCATTCTATTCCAAATACTTCGTGCTTCTGTCATAAAATCGAAAAGATGAGGGGTGCAATTCAAAAAAAATTGGTTTGGGGGAGGTTTCTTAGAGGGTGGTTTGCTTGTCGTAGATTTAAAAGCATATCTTTTAGGATTCTGCAAACCATTTTCGACGACACCTTGCTCAATCTTATATCTTACAAACAAAGAAGATGTCGCTTGTAACATTGAATCTGGGACACCCGGTATATTAATATTGTTCACTTGTTAAATAAAAAATAAGTCTATACGTTTTTAACACAAGATGCATGTTGGACTTCTTTCTAATACTACTAGTTCAATCTCCGCGCATGCAAAACATATGTAATGTATCATTCTGGTAGCTGAAACAAATTTATCAAGTTAGACCTGTCCACGGGTACAATAGGCATTATTCGCATGTTCCAAAAGACGAAAGAACGTAAATAAAAAGTGACGGATGCAACCTTGATAATTTGATCGCGGGAAACCGTACTCATCCTGGACGATTTCGCTGAAAGATTTACATCACGCCGTTGAAACGAAGAACTATTTATCGTCACACGGTCCGGGCAAAGTACCAACCCATTAGGCCTTCGTTGTTGTCGGTGCGATAGAAATAACAAAAAAGGACTCAATTCACTTCCTTCACTCTCTTCGCGTACGAAATTTCAGCACCCGCAACTACCCGTGGGAAGCATCTTTCCTGCGCGCTGGTACACTCAAGGGATTGGGGACGAACATTTGGCCCTTCTCGCTTTATTTGTTAAGTGATTAATATTTGCGTGTACAATATGAAATTCGTCCCGGTGTTGGGAAACTCCCATTTATTATTTATAATGTTGAGCCGGGTAAAACATTTGCAATTCTGATTTATGAAAATACACTTATATATAAAATGCCTGTTAGTATTTCAAACTAAAGAAATTTTGGGACAGCAACATTTGTATTTCTAAAATAGAACAACTTATACTAAGAATTACATACAACACAATTCAATAAAGTATGTAGTTGGTCTAACAAAAATTATAGTTAGATTTAACATAAAGTGTTGCTGTCACATATTTCACTATATTGTATTGTTATTTTAACTATATATTTTTCTCCCAGTTATAGGAAATCTTACAAATCGACAACAAAAATATGTTAACCATAATGAAAGTACTAACTACATAAAAATACAAAGCATACAATCTGGTACGTAGGCTTTCGCGGTCGTCGATAAAGCTATACTCTTGGTTTCAGAGCCGCGTCGTTATCGTAGCTTCTATTGACGTTTCATCCGCACTCTTACGAGACATCTTCAGGGCTGTCACCGTACACTGACTGAGGACTATTCAAGATCGACATCACCAACTTAGGGTTTTGTGAAAATATGCAGAGTAAATGTAATGCAAATCCTGAATTTGTAAGATTATGTTTTGAAACGAAGCTAGATTCCTTTTTTTTGTCTAGATGTATAATTCCAACATAAATGATTCGAATATGTTAAATGCTGAATTTTAGCTACTCCATCCAACATAAAACTACTTGAGAATCAGACCAAACGTAAACCGGAATTGACAGGGATATAGCAGAAGACACTAGTGTAAGCAATTGTGTTCCTAGAAGAGCAGCACATAGTTCTAAGCGGGGTACAGTGATAATCTTTAACGGTGCAACTTTTGTTTTTGTATATAGCAAATTAATTCTGAATTCACCTTGTTTGTATTGACTTCTTACATAGATGCATGATGCATATGTATCTTGAGACGCATCACAAAAACAATGCGTATCTAGTACGAAAATCATTGCCAATAACGTTTCTAGGTGTTTTCAATTCATTTGATGTTAACAACCCTTGTGCAAATTGTTTCAATTTTTGGTATAGTTCCTTTGGAACTGATTCGTCCCAAACTAATTTTTTAGACCATTATTGCTGTAGCATTATTTTGGATGTGACTATACATGGACTTAACAGGCCTAACGGATCATAGACTTGTGCAATTGTTGACGAAATCTGTCTCTTTGTTTGTAATTAAACGTGATTGGGCACCGCTATCCAAAATGGCTCTGCACTCATGTAGTTGCCCATCAACATCTAGGACTTGAAAAACTACAGTTGGTAGCACCTGAGTTTTACACTTCGCTTGTTGGACCAGTAAGTTAGTACTCGTTGAGGCCACTTGTGAATTTTCAATCGAACTTTCCGAGGACCAATCATTTTCCTGGTTCTTTTCCAGTGGAATTTTGTTTTCGTGTAATAATGTTATGTTTTAATTTACATTTTCTGCATCCAATGTACATTGATCTTTAACATGTCCGATTCTTAGGCAATTGAAACACAAATTTAATTTCTTAACTTTATCTTGTTTGTGTTGGCTACTTAGTTTCAGAAATTCTGAGCAGATATATTAAATGGTTACCTTTGCAAAAATTACTTTTTAGATTGCCTACAACTAAGTTCAGATGTGAATGTTCACGCGGTGACTGGGAATGTTTAGTGTACTTTAGAATGGTTGGAAGATTGGTTATTTTGCCAATTTTCCAGCGCATCAGCTATAACTTTTAAAAATTCGAAAAACTCATCTAAAGTGGGTAAATCACCTTGGCCCTTCACTTCCTCCCATTTCCTTTACAAGTTTTTATCTAATTTATTAACAACTAAATATATTATTAACGGGTCCCAAGACTGAACAGGAAGTTTTACATTTCTTAAAGCTGTTAAATGTTTTGACATTTCATAGTTGACGATAATGACTCGCCGATTCTTTATGAATTGGTTCAAAATGAAAAATTGCTTTCAGGTGATTATTAACCAAAATTCGTTTATTATCGAATCTTTGACATAAAAGTTTCCACGCAGTGTCGTAATTGTCCTCTGTAAATTCAACCGCATCAATGACTCGTTTTGTATAACCTTCCATAGTGATATTTATTTGACTTATGTATTAATTGAATTATTGTTATGAATAACAGAAAAAAAAATTGTTTTAAATTCCAACCAATGTTCAAAGTCGCCTTTAAACGTTGGTAGCTTGATTTTTGGTAAAATTGAACTTTGTAAATTTAGACTGTCAATTGTTGGAACTGGAATTGTTGGGAATGCACTTGAACCGGGCGCATTACTTTTTAAATATTCTTTTAGATAACCTATTACTATGTAATATCGGCTTTCAAAAGTTTCAAGTTCCGCATAGTGGTCTGTTAACTGATTTTCATCACAAATTTTTTCAACTTTTGATTGAATAAATTCAAAACTTTCTAAAATAGGCTCATTATTCTTTAATCTAGTCTCTATATCTGAATATAAAGGTTTCGTTTCGACATCTGTCGAAAGTGATTTAACAAATTTCTTTAGATTTGTTAATTTTTGTTTAATACTACCTCAATTTCGTGTTAATTGTTTTAAATCATCTACCTCAGACATTTTATGGTTTGAACAATTGCTAAATAATAGAAATACAGACACCTGAATTCACACCAACGCTAGGGAAATAAAATAAGAAAACTTACATGGATGTGTGTTTCTTTAACCTCTTCAAGGACATATACACAAATGTGTACATTTAAAAAAATATCGCGTAATTTTAAAACTATCCCTTTCCTTTAAGGCGCAATGGCCGCAAATGATGCCATTTACCTTGTAGAGCGCCTAGCTACGTTGATAGAAATCTCGCGTTCCCGTTTGAAAAAACTGAGAACACGTGATGTACACATTTGTGTAATATGGGCAGATATGTATGTATACTTTTTTGCTAGTTATAAGAGGATATAAGTTTTTGAGTACAAAGTTTTAACATTTTTTTTATATAATCGCTTCTATCGTTTCTAAAATAGCCGTAAATAAAGTATGTGTAATAATTTTTCCGGTAAAACGGTATTAGTTTCGCACAGTACGTTTAGTTTTTTTACTAAACACGTACTTTTCTAATTTTTAGATACGCTGTCCGCAATTTCTACAAAATGTTTTTTACGGCAAAAAGAAAGATATAAAAGTTTTGGATATGGTTCAAAATCCAAATAGTTCGGACCTCGAGGAAATCGAAGTTGAAGATTCAGATACAGAGCAAGCAGAAGCACCAATAATAGGTGATTCCGAAAGTTCTACTTCCAACGATGAATCTTCAAGTGATAGTGAAGATGATTTGCCCTTGATTCATTTTATTCGACGGCCTAATGGAAATGTCCAGAAAAATACTAGACATTGGGTTTCGGAAAAAGACAATGACTTTTCGGATAATCCACCACCATTTTTATCTCAACATCAAATAAACATTGACGGCGAAACTCCTTATAACTTTTTTATGAAATTTTTCCTGATGAACTTTTTGATCACATTACAGCTGAGACAATACGATATGCTGTACAATCAGGAAAAGAGTTTTACATTACTTCCGAGGAAATAAAACAATTTTTTGCTATAAATATGGTCATGACTTACATAAAATATCCGTCATATAGAATGTACTGGTCTTCGATTTCTGGGATACGTTGCGATCTTATTGCTGATACAATGGCGCTAAAAAGGTATGAAGATATCAAGCGATATCTACATTTTATAAACAACGAAGACATACACGAGAAAACAAGGATTCATTTATCAAAGTGCGACCGTTCCTAGATGCCCTTGCAGATACATTTGCCACTTCATGTACTCCGACCGAATATATGGCTATAGACGAAATGATGATTCCATTCAAAGGTAGAAGCAAAAATAAACAATATATAAAGTCAAAACCGAAAAAATGGGGATTCAAAGTTTGGGTGAGAGCGTCTGCGGATGGTTATGTCTCTAAATTTAAAATGTACCAATCGTCAAAGGATAAACCAAATCGGAACTTGGAATAATTGGAGATACTGTAGCAAGAATGTGTAGTGATATAACTGAAAACAATCACAAAATCTTTTTAGACAACCTTTTTACTTCAATTCCGGTAGTTAATTACCTGAAAAATAACGGTATTTATGTCGTTGGAACAGTTAGATCAAATAGAATGGGTGGAGCTGCAGAAAAACTAGTGAAAGAAAAAGAACTTTTGAAACAAGGACGAGGTGCTGTTTCAGTAGCTACTTCTTCTGATAATATAACAATTACACGATGGCTGACAATAAAATTGTTCATATGATTTCCAGTTATACTGGCAAGGAACCACAGGACACAGTAAAAACGTTGGGATAGAAAGAACATAAATATGTTGAAGTGAGAAGACCTCAAGCAGTCCAACAATATAATCGCTTTATGGGCGGAGTAGATATGGCTGACCGCATGGTGGCGCACTATCCTCATGGAACTAAAAACAAAAAGTTTTACATGAGGATAGCATTCCATTTTTTAAATGTCGGTATGATCAATTCTTGGATACTATATAAAAAGTCCAAAAATAATAAGATTCCCTTTGTGGAATTCAAGGCGTCAGTAGCTTCCACAATTTTGAAAATGAATGGCAACACGCGAAAAAGAGGCAGACCTTCTGCCGAGTCGCCAATACCGCGAAAAAAGAGGGCTTTTATAAAAACTATACCAGAAATACGCACTGATGGAATAGGACATTTTCCTGTAAAAATTAATTACAAAAATCCACCTCGTTGTCACGATAGGAACTGTAAAAAACGCACGAGGTACGCATGTAAGAAATGTGAAGAAGCTGTTTGCCCAGAATGCATGGAGGATTTTCATAAATAATGTATCTTTTCGTAAATAAATATGTACCTAACTATTCCTCAAATGGCCACTGGCCACATATGTGTACACAACATTTTTTTATTTTTTTTTTATGAAAAACTCATTTGTTACCAAAAATAATGTTCATTATACCTTCTAAATGTTAATTAAATACATAATTAATTTTCTTGGGCGTTTTTATTTTTTCTTCGAAAAAATCGTCCCTGAAGAGGTTAAAATGGGAATATCTTCGCAACAACGCCACATGTGAATCCAATGGTCCTGCTTAATCGTGAGCTGCTACTTGTTGCGGGCACTTGATCGAAGAACTGGTTACTTGACCGGGCGACTACTTCGCTCCTCTACTCGTCGGAATTACACACCAATGTTGTAATTAATAGTTTCATTGTTGATTCTTGCAATTAATCCGGTTCGGTGGACCAAATTATGTTTAAAACTAGTGCTGGTATTGCATGAATCAAATTAGAATGGTGTTTTGTTTAATAGTACTTTAGTACTGGAGTGGACAGTATGTTTTGGTGTTATAGCTTGCGCGGTTAGAACTCAACTCGTCATAAAAAAGGATATACATTTAGTTTTGTTCGTATAACTAAATAAATCAAGTCCTTGTCACTTCTAGTTTGCACGTCATATAAATTGTCAGTCATAAACTTATCAGTCCTTTGAGAATAGGTCTGTTTTAACGACCACTCTTAGAAAATAATATATTGAGTCTAACACAGAAGTGATTTATATAGATACATATATATCTTACCTAAAATGCATGAACAAGATGATATCCAGTGTCCACATCAGAAAGTAAATAGGTAGATAGGCATTATAGACAATAATTATTTTATTGAAGTCAGTTTTAGTATACGCCATTACTGGGATTTGTTAAAAAATAGTATAACACCAGCCATTATCACGCTCTATCCTTATCTAAAGAATTCTCCACCGCGATACCTGCTGGCTTCATCAAGACAGTGCTCCTACACATTTTTCTAGAATGGCAGCAATACTTGAATTAAAACTATCAAATTATCCATTTCCTAGTCTAAATGGCTATTAAACAATTGTATTCATTTGCTGGTTTGTACTTGTTAGCATACCTCGCATATAATAGACTTCTGTCTATTTCTATTTAGATTAAAGCTGTTTCGAAGAAAGAAACTAATTACTTTCATTTTTGTTTCGAGTATAAAATTAGACACCGAAGGACTAAATAATATCCCCGTTGGTCTTATCTCAATTACGGACCAGAGTCGTTTAAATAATACGGAGAAGCGCATCACCTGGTCTTGTCTTGAGCTGATGCAGTGATTCCTTGCAATTAAGCTTTAGTTGTCCTTATATAAGGTAGCTACATAAATTGTAGTAGTACGTACTGTTTCGTGTTTTATAGCATCGTTTACGTTGATAGGAACTGTAATAGCGTACCTAGAATTATTGTGTTGCTTTGAAAACTATACATACCAGAAAAAATCGAATGAGGTTAGATGACCATTTTTTACATCAACTCTTAAAGTGGAATCTCATGAAATATTCAATGAAAGTAGTCTAAGAATCTGAAATTAGGTTTGAAGATGGTTTTTATGTTCTTCCTGAAGAGAATCTTGCTAATGCGATCGGTGACACCTTGAATGTAGGGTGCATACGCTTGCTTATGGAAATTAGGATTGGATGAGGGAAGTTGCTGTGGAGAAGGGTTGATGTAGCGGCTAATGGCAGTTTGAATATCTTTCCTAGACTTTCAGTGATGTGGTTCAGTTCTTGAGTAAGCGAATTAGGTTCAGTTATGGAAATTGCTCTTTGAGAGAGAATTGATAACACCGCGTTTTTTGGCTGAATGATGGTGTGAGAGGCCATTGAGATATTTATTCGTGTGCGTGGGCTTTCGGTAAACGGAATGTCCCAGCGTACCGTTAGGACGCCAGTGTACACGAACATCTAAGAAAGAGAGGCAACCGTCCGATGCGACCTCCATGGTGAAGCGTATGGAATCATGTTGGGAATTCAGTAACGATAGGAAATTGTTAAAGATTCATGTCCATGAGGCCAGATAAAAAGGGTATCATCAACGTACTTGTACCAACACTTCGGCTTAAGGTTGTAAGATAAAAGAGCTTGCTGTTCGAACGCTTCTGTGAAGATGTTGACGACGACAGGAGACAGAGGAGATCCCATAGCTGCATCTAAGACTTATTCGTAGTATTTACCATGAAACTGGAAATAGGTAGAAGAAAGACAAGCTTCAGTCAAGTCAGCCAGATCATCCGGTTGGTCATTAGAGATAAGAAACTGCCTAATAATGGACACTGGATGAGATAAGAATTTGACATTAAAGCTGACAAGTATTATACAAGATTACTTCCATCTATTTACCTCTCATTGCACATTCTACCATCTAATTTTATATGAAAAAATTGGAAAGAATAATCAAAGTTTGTTGATTTCGAGACAACTTTCGAACAAAGCCTTTAAGAAGTGCGTTTATAAATTCTTTATGTGGTTCACTCCAGCAAATATTTGCATCAAAAACCGTTTAGCAATATTTTGCCTTCCGCAGACTTTCCACTTTCACGCGAATGTATAACCGTTACACCCTTTATAGCGTTTTCAAAATCCAATTTCGTTCTTCCGTTTGTGTAATTCTTCGTGTTTCAAGTTTCAGTAGCAACGGCAGGTCATACGTAAAAAAGGACCCGACGTAAATGGTGTGTCACGTTCACCCCTCGCACATATATCGCCTTATATCATCCCCATTGGATTTCCATGTATTTCTACTACTCCATATTTTCTAAGTGGAAATTCCTGTTTTTTCCGAAGCATCGATGACGACTTTCGCTGACAACGATTTTACAATTTGTGAAAGGTTATAAATGTAGGTATGTACATATATATACTTTTTATCAACCGTATCATACAAGTTGATATATTAAATTATATCAACTGAAATTGATAATATTACTTAAGTTGGTATTTATAGTGTGTAGGATAGAAGAATACAAACTGTATTTTCAGTACCAGGAAAATACAATTTGTATTCTTCTATCCTATATCAACTACTTTTATGTCGTTATGTAAACCGCTTGCCTTACGACTTTTTCTGACAAAAACTATCAATTTTAAAACATTAAAACAAATCACACCTTGTACAGGGTGCGGCAAAATGATAGGCACTATTTTGGATGTTAATAAAAACCAAACCACACAAATTTTGAAACGTTGTGTTTTAAAAATTACAGTACTTAAATGACGGCCATTCATGTCGATATATTCTTAAACGTTTTCACGAAAGCGCACCATTGCTCTGCGGACAATCTCTTGCGGAATTGCGGCGATTTATTCTCTTATGATTGCCTTTAATTCTTCCAAATTTTGTGGCCGTTAAATGACGCCTCGTCATATTTTTCCATATAATCAATATCAAACAAAACCGAATACACGGAAAGATGTCACAAAACACACAAGAATAATAAGCTTTTGATCTTAAAATCCACTTTGATTTTTGTACAAAGCAGGTTCACTACTGCACCGTTTTAAAACAAATAGAGAAAATTCAACAAAAAATATCATATTTGACGGCAGCTTGGTACATGCTGCGGTCATTTGGCGGTATTATGTCCTGAAAATGTCTACCTATAAGCATGGTAGGCATTGCAGATAAGTTTCGTCAACAAAATTTTGCTGAAAATCTGGAGAATGATTTTCTTCAATAACTTTCTCAACTAATTCCAATCGGAACTGGAGAAGTTTTCTTCTTCCTGCATTTTTAGTGTGTGAATATATACATTTCATAAAGCTAAATGCACTAAATGAAAGAACATTTTTTTGTAGTATTTTTTATCTTTTTCTCGAGGCGTACTGTAATCGAATAAATGCTGATCCACTTTGTTTACTCCCCCCATTATGTTATTATAATCTATCACACAAACAGGCCTTGTCTTTCCTTGGCCATGTTTTGTGGCAATCTGAGTATTGATTGTATGGATTGTAGATAAAAGGACTACTTACTTTTTATCGTTCCATTTAATTGCAGGCACCTTTCCTCGTTGATATCCCATAGATTCTCTTAGACATCTTCCTCTTCTTCAACCCAATTGGCATGTCCTTGCGGTTAACTCTGACCGTTCCATAGACATCTGTTTTGCAGCAGTAAGTCTGCCAGTTATGGAGAATTAGCAAAGTTATCCATTGCAAAGCAATTCCCAAGATTGAGAAGTGCCTTGGTCAATGTCATAGTGACTTGTGAAGGTATTAGCAGGTATAATCTTCGTCCATTATAATGCCTTTTTCTGTATAAATGATAATGTTCCAATCGTAGCCACTCTTTCAATGGAATGTACTTTACTTTCTGGAAATATAAGATTTTGAAGTGTTTTATTTAGTTTTGGACAAGGATGGGTTTCCGGATTATTGGAAAAATGTAAATGTTGTCTTACTTGACAAAATCGCCGGTAGCTCATAGTTTTTGAAAAGAACGGTGTTTCCAATGAAGGAAAATAAGGTTTTCTGATAATACCTTGCAGAATTGTTACAGCAAAAAACACTTTCATTTCTTTGTTACTTGTAGAACGCCATGACGCGTTTCGCATATTTACGGCATATCTGTTTTTTTCGACAGTTATAATACCAACCAATTTTTCGTCGAAATATTTCTGTGTCCCTGAACCTACACATTTTCCACTTCAAAATTTATAGTAGATTCTTCAGTAAAAGGATAACGGGGGATGCCTTAGGAGAATCACTTGCACTGTCTCACATCTTTCTCTTCTGAATCAAAAATTACAGAAGAATCACTTCCACTAACTTAAATATCGGCACATAATCGTCTTCAGAATATTCACTTTCCATGGTAATTGCGATAACCAAATGCAAGAATGCAAATTGAATGTAAATACTAAACATACTATTTGAAGATAAAGACCTTCCAACGTTAACTCAACGAACAACATATTTTCGCTGTTAAAATAAGATTCTTGATATAATATAACTTTTCAATGTTAAGAGATTACAAAAGTACACAAAAACATCGACAGTTTTCTCATACCTACTACTCTTTCAATTCAACGTTAACTAGCAGCAGTGCAGGCGCAACCTACTTTAGAAGTTCATTAAATATCAATTGTTAGGTTGCTACGTGATTTTCGAGTGAACGGAGGTGTATATACCTATTCTAACTTAGAACGTACTTGCAAGAAACTGTTTTGCGGTATAGTTTCCTACAGCAAAGTTCAACACAGAGGGAAAGTCGTCAACTCGGAGTGAATACAAAAAGTTTGATAAATGAACATTAGCGTAGTAGTTGCTAAACATATTGTGTGTATAGACGTGTAACAATTATTCGGAAGTAATGTATTTGGTACTAGCTTTTCATTCGCCGTTCGGGTTTTGGCTTGTTTTATTTTAGAAGCAATTGTTACGCTCTAAAAAGCTAGTTAAAAGATTTACAAAGAAGATGTATAAGATCCAGTTTACTAATGCTAAGTTGTTCCGTTTACAAATTATATTTACCAACAAATATTTTCAAATACGAATCTTGTATTCTTATAGTATACTGTAATGTTAAATATAACACTAGTAGAATCGCTATGATTAACATCAGGATTAGCGCTGTTCAGCCACATGGATTAAGATGCGTTCAGGTGACGCTCTATCGACACCTAAAATCACGTTGCAGCGGTTTATATAGCCGAGTCCTCTCTCTCTCTCTGATCTCCTCTCTTTATCCCATAATTCGTTTTGATACTGCGACGTGGTTCAATCAAGTTAAAGAGACGCGTGCATAGAATTGGTGGCATCTGGTCTTAATAATAAATTCCCTAAATAAATGCGGTTATTTAAGCTCACAAGGAACTCTTCGCGGTGACAGCAGACGGCAAACCTTAACATAAAATACAGTCTAGGAGGAAGTCTATAATTTAAGTGTTATTGGGCGAAACGTCAGGTTACAGAATACACAACGCACTTCCAAGCTAGAATTTTACCGAATCCAGAGATGTTCCAACCCACGGTAGGGATTTTTAACGTGCCAAAAATCGTATTGGTACGAGGCATACGGTTTTACTTCCTTATCCGAAAAGAAGGCATACTCTAATCTTATCAGTAATTAGAAACCAACTGTCCCGGATGGATTTGAACCCGCGTCATTCGGATCGAAAGGCAGGTATGCTAGCCGTTCGAAAGCATATAGTAAGTTATTATTGGTCGAAAATTAACAAATGCGCTCGATAACAGATGAACGAAGGGAAGCTAAGACAATCGGGAAGTTCAGCGTTAGCTGTTGTAGCATTTGGATTTCTTCGAGTTCTGCTGTTGAAAAGACTAATTTTTTTTTCAATACTATGGAAATTAGGAGAATTTCGAGGGAAAGCTGGCAATGGTTCACTAATAGTATAAACGAAAATATCTTCCATAAAAAAGAAATAATACCTTAAGAATGTATACTTTAGTGTACGTGTATTTCTTGTGCCTTCCAACAAAGACACGCAGTTGTATATAGTGGATAGTTGTATGTAGTGGCTTTAGAGTTGTCACAAATCGAATTATTTGTTTCAGAAATCTTCTATTTTCTTTGTGCAGATCTCCGTAGATTATCAATAAGCTTGTCGCTCACAAGACGTACTTTCATATTTCAGCTCTTTGGCAGCTACAAAATCCATTTCTTCCTATATACAGATAAAACAAGAAGAAAAAAATGCAGCGGACGTGTAGGGCTGTATCTTCCCCATTTCCTAAACTTCAGGCGGTTGCCGCCATCTACGTTTTGATCGAGTGCATTGACGCGTTATGACCACGAGCCCACGGTCTCGTCTCGGTAATCCTATGTTTGCGTAGGCGGACATCTTCTTCGCAGTCGACGGCGCAATGAAACAACATCACCTCCGTCAAGGGATGATGTGGAAAGGTTTAGGCGACTACCGACTAAGTTTCAGACGGGAGAGATATCATCGCCAACGCGCGGCTGAATTAATTTGGGATTCAGGTGAAAGCGTCTGCGAATAAACGGCGAAAGATGATGTATGGACACCTCTTCTTCTAATGTCAACAATTCGTAATGTAATGCTAGCCCTCCCGTCACGCTAATTTAAATTTTCATTTAAACTTCGACGCTTTACAAAATACGTTATGGTATTGCGTCCGTAGTGTACATATAATGGAAATGTGAGGCAATTAGGACACCTCCTTAGAAATCCTTGCTCAAAGAGCCTTATTTAAATGATTTATCGATCTCAATATTGGTAGTATTAAATGATAGCCCCAATAGTTTGCGGAGACAAACCCCCAAATATCAAATTTTTACATTAAAAAAAATAAGGGTGATGGGAGGTTGGGAGAAACAGTTAAAACATTGCCAAACTATTTTTATATACTCCCCAGAGTTTCAGAGATGTTAATGCAAATAGCGAGAAGTTGTATTATGTTTAGAGGACTCTACGCCCCGAAAAAGGGGGAATAGGCATCTAAAAAAATTACCACTATTCTTTTACTAAATTCGTCTACATAGACCCACAAAGTTTTATTTAGATCGGTGTTTCCTTGTAAGTTAAAAACGAAGAAGCCCAACAAAGCAGCATTTGTAAGGATAGCAATCAAATTATGGAGAGAATCGATAGAGGCTTCCCCCAAACACAAAACAGAGGTATCAACTTTCACAACGTTAATTTAATGCTGATGTTGTAATCTAATAACGGCCTCTCAGTTTCTCACCTAAATAATACCTGTTACCTCAATATTAGCTTGTTTATATGTATATGAAGTAAACTGTATTTTTCCAGTTGCTTTAAAGTCAATAATTTGAATGTTTGCTTCTCGAAAATGTCCGTTTACATTGCTTTTTACGCTCATATTTTTGACAGAATTGTTCAATATTACTTCTACCTTTCTACCTTTGAGTCACTTTGAGTGACTTTCCGAAAATTCTCACACACAGAGAAAAAAGTTCTTGACCCAAACAAATATGCATTTAGTCAACCAAATAGTAATTTTAAATGGCGGCAAAGATACTTTCTTTTTTTATTTAAAGAAATATTTTTTTTACATCGATATTTGATTAAAGCATACGATCTTTTGAAACAAATAACCTAAAGTTTGATTTGAAAATATATCTGTTTGATTTAATACACGTAACATGTTTGATTCAACAATACAGTTCTTTCTTTTAAAGAACTTCATCAGTTTGAAACAAATATATTTTCCTTTACGATTTATTTGACTTCACCTTTTAATGGTGAACGTTCCCAAAATGGGAACACAACTAAAAAATCCAATTTTTATTGAATTAATCATATCATTTGCATAAAATGTTAATATGTTTTAAAATATACATAGATGTAAATTTTTCTGGTTGTTAGTTATAAACATTTTATGAAAATAATATGATTAATTCAATAAGAAATCGATTTTTTAGTAGTTGTACCGTTTTTTTTAAACGAGATGGAGTACTGATAACACAATTTACTATCAATAGCTTTATTCTATTCGTCAAAGTTCACAAAAGCTCCTCAAATAAATCTAACAATGTCACTTTTACAAATCCCATCCTAATACTTCACTTTAACATCACTGCCTTCTCATTTTTTTTGTACACTGCCCCCTCTTTAAACCTGATCGTCCCGATCAATTTCATGGTTAGCCTCGTTGTAGATCCTTAGTCGGTCGACGTGTACTACTTTCATCTTAGAACGGGCGTTCCTCCGAATGCGGTACACGACATTGTTGATCCGTTTGATGACAGTGTACGGTCCTTCCCAAGCTGGCTGCAATTTGAGACTGCATCCTTTTCGACGGAGTGGGATGTACAGCCAGACGTTGTCGCCATCTTGGAAACCAAAGTTGTTCGCTCGTCGGTCGTATCGAGTTTTCATCCGGTCACTTTCAAGTCGCATCTTTGTCCTAACTTAGTGACGAGTTTCTTCCAATCTTGTAGCTAAGTGGTCCACATACTCTTCTGTTCTTTGGACAGGTTGGACTTCCAAAGAGTAAATCGGCCGGAAGACGTAACTCTCTTATAAATAAAACATTGGCAGGTGTTTTTCCAGTTGTTTCATGGACAGCACTTCGGTAGGCGGGAAGGAAAAACAGAAGGTGCCTGCCCCAATCGTCTTGGTGGTCGTTAACTGCCGTACGTAAATAGTTTTCGATGGTCCTGTTGAAACGTCCGATCATCTGACCATATGACTGTGGGTGGAGCGGTGTTGTTCTGGTCTTGACTATTCCCTGCAGTTTACAAACCTCCCGAAATACGGAGGACTCAAAGAATGTATTTCTCTTGGCACTCCAAATCGGCGGGACATATTCGCCACGAGTACTTCGGCTACAGTGGTGACTTCCTAGTGCGGGATGGCGTAGACTTCGGGCCATTTGGAAAAATAGTCCATGGCCACCAGAAGGTAACGGTTTCCGGATTGAGTGACCGGAAAAGGTCCAGCAACGTCGATGGCAATTCTATCGAATGGTGCGCCTACCAAGTGTCATCGCTCCTCTGCTACGAGTCCTTGGTCCTTTACTGGCGGCGCACGCTTCACAGCTGCGACACCATCTTTCTACGTCAGCACGGCATCTCACCCAATAGAATACTCTCGGATCTTGGCCAAGGTTTTGTTGATACCCAAGTGTCCTCCCGTAACACCGCCATGGTATTCACGAAGCGATTCATGCACCTTCGCTCTTGGTATTACAGTCTGCTTCACCTGTTTGCTATTAGCGCTTTCCCAAATTCGTTTTAGGACTCCATTATCCACCATTAACGAGTCCCACTGTGCCCAGTAGCACTTTAGATCTGCGCTCTTATTGCAGACTTCGTTCCATTGGAGACGGGTGTGATTGGCTTCCTTCAGCGTCAGAATGGTACCCAATACTCTTCCGTCCAATTTAACGTTAGTCATCCAACGGTGAAAATATATAAGTCCATAATCTTACCTATTGTTTTCTTCATTTACATCTCACCGGAGAGACAGTGGAGTGATTTAACTTTAATTGTTTAATAATTTCGTGGTTACATTAGCCAACATGATGATGCGAAATTATAAAAGCATGGGTTTTTATACTTAACCATTTTTGTTTTGGCATCTCTAGTAGCTTTAAAGGCATTAACCACTCGATGTTTTCACATGTTTTATACGAAGAGATAACCGAATATAATTTCCAAATTCTACCTTAAAGCTTACACAAAATAACATCATTACCTAGAAATGCGCACACAGAAAGATTCTGGGAATTTTCAGTCTATTTTATTGCACTTTTACTTTTCTGACAGTAATAACCGCCATTTAAATTTAAATACTGCGAGGGGAGATTCTTATAAAGTTTTGGTGTAAACTATTTCGATGGGGCACGGAATCAATTCAAGATGCGGATGGCCTGCTGAAGCAAGAACTGGCCTTAGCACATCGAAGAATAAGAATTTTGATGATTGCTGCTCAGGTGGGGTTTCCAGGAGCTACAGTTTTGATAATCTTATATGAAAATTAAGGAATGAATAAGGTGTTAGCAGGTTGGACCGAAAAAATAAGAATCCATGCAGTGGGTTCATAAGGGATCTCCGCCACAAAAAAGGCAAGAACAGGAAAAGCTGATGACTAAGGTGTTTTGTGACGTAGAAGGGATATTGCTGATTGAATGTATGGAGAAAGGCACTACAATGCCTATTATAAATTAAAAATGCATTTCAACAAGAAAGACCTCAAAATTGTGAGCGGAAGATTATGCTGCTTCGTGACAATGCCAAAACCCACTAAGTCTAAAAAATAATCAATTTAAATCCTTAAATTAAAAACAACACTTGAGAGGACGGCCTCTTTCTTCAGATGAATGGCTGAAAGCGAAAGAATTTTTTAAAGACCTACTGAAAGACTTTTTCTTTGAAAAATAAGCCTTTCTTGTTTCTCAAATCTTTTCCTTCATGCCTAGGACGATAATATAAAAATCTCGCATCGTATTTAGACAGTTGTCGTGTGACTATATTGCTTTTCATATAACTACTCAATAATGTAAGAATGAGATTTCTAGACCTAATGTTGTATAAATGGTATAATAAAATAGGCGTGCCCACATACTTATGAACGGTAATGTATACGCAATAGAAATATACCGAAAACCTAAAACCAACAAAAAAAATGCGGACTTTCAGTAGAAAGATAATCATATTCCATTGAATAAAAATTACTTTAGGGCTTCTAAACATATCTCCATTGCATGGTAAGCATTCCCCCGATAGATAGAATATGGAGCATAGAGGAATTACGTAAATCCACATTGTGTTCATTATTACACCACTTAACAGCATTTTGTGACCATCTATTCGTTCTTTTTCTCCATATTTCCCTTGCATAACCGATTTTTTATTGCAGACACTGCTGTCGTTTTACGACATTTAAATCCCAGGTCGCTACGGACCCGTCCTCAAGAGTAAGTGAAACGAGCAAAAGTTCGGGACAAAAAATATCTAAAATACCAACTGGTGGAATATAAAACGCCTTATTTCTCTCATTTTACCGCAGCCGAATTTAAATTGTTTAGTTTTATTGCTTGGATGATAACGTCCAGAGATAGAAGAGAATCTGATGCGATGAGGGTCCATTATCCCTTTGATAATATGACAAATTCTTACCTACAAATTTGAGCTTCCAATGCTTTATGCGGGGATATAAAAATAAATGATGCGGAAAATAAAGTGTATCAATTTTTTAAAGCGAGAATTTATCTGAAGTATCCGTTATGAGGTAGCGAAATGAAAAATGGGGAAGGGGGATGGGCAGATGTAATATTACCTCTTTGTATGGGTTTATATTCAAGAATTTTACAATAAAATGGCTTCTATTAGGGAACTAAAGCGAAAACAGGTCAAATAAACTTCATAATTGTGAATATAATTGTTGATATAAATTTTTCAAGAATTCATAAAAATAAACGTTTTTAACGTTTCGAGTTTAACCCGTTAACGTTCTGTTATAAGTTCAAAAAAAAGCTTCTACACCTAAGCAATACACACAATTCAAATTTTCCGAAACAAATAGTCCAACTTTTGATGCAGATACAAGCTCGCCATTATCTATTTTTCGTAGAGTTTTTTGAGACTTTTTACTTGAACGTATTGTTGAACAATCTAACAAATATGCCCAAGATAAAAGCATAAATTTAGAACTGACCAAAAGAGAACTTGAAGCTTTTTTTCGGTATGTTAATTATAATGGGTTTTCATAATTTGCCATCTATGCGTTTGTATTGGTCAGGTGATCAATACGTGAAAGTAGATAGAATTATTAATATTATGCCACAACGGAGATTTCTCACGATTATACGCTACCTACATTTGAATGACAATACAAAAATGCCAAAAAGGGGCGATGCTTCATTTGACAAGTTGTATAAAGTGAGACCAATGATTGAAATTCTAGATGAAAATTTCAAAACGTTATACATACCGAGTCGAAATCATTCCGTTGATGAAAGCATGGCAGCTTTTAAAGGCAGATCAAGTCTCTAACAGTACATGCCTTTAAAACCTGTCAAACGTGGTTTTAAAATTTAGGCAATGGCTGAATCAAAAACTGGGTATCTATTATCCTTCAATGTTTATGAAGGTAAATCTACAGGTGAAGAGGTGGGAACTCTTGGAGAAAGAGTTGTGTTGAAGATATCTAGACCGTATCACACAAAAGGATATTGTTTATTTTTCGACAACTTTTTTAACTCTTTTGATTTACTAAAAAAATTGTTGGAAAAAACACATTTGCTTGTGGAACTTTTCGCACCAATCGAAAACATTATCCCAAAAATATACTCGCTGCCGATAAAGTCCTAAAAAGGCCCGGTGAGTTTGATTTTGCTATGAACGCAGATATTTCTATAGTAAAATGGAGGGATCGTGGGAAAAAACCAGTACACATGGCAAGCAATATGCACAATCCCAATGACACTACTACAGTTAAACGTACCAACAAAGTTGGAATAAAAGAAGATGTTAGCTGCCCCTTAGCTGTTCGTGATTATAACGTATCAATGGGTGGAGTTGATCGATTTGATCAACTTCACTCATGCTACAACATTGCCTGGAAATCCAGAAGGTGGTGGGTTAAACGCTTTTATTATTTTGTTGACACAGCAATAGTTAACTCTTATATATTATATTCATATGTAGTAAAAAATGAACCCGCTCGTTCGAAACCTTTGGACACAACTCTCCTCGCAGATTGGCAGATCAATTAATAAACAATTTCAACTCCAGAAAACGTAAGGGCCCGCACCATCACATTCTATTTTGCATAAAAAGGGTAGCCTAAGAGCCGTAGATAAAGCTGGCAACATGAAAAGGTATACTTCAAGGAGATGCGCCTTTTGCAGCACCAAAGCAAAGCCGGTGCGAAGCAGCATGATATGTAGCTAATGTGACGTAGGCCTATGTGTACAATGTTTTATACCATTTCACAATTAGTTTGTAAAAAAAACAATTGGTTTAATAAATAGTGTAAAAAAATTCCAGAAATATTATTTTTCCTAGTAGCGCTTTGGTTGATAATTTAACCACCGCTTTTTTGAGTAAACTACAAAAGAATTTTTTTTAATATTTTTCCCATTTACTTTGAATATCAAACATAACGTTTCTAAAAAAAAAATCCAATTTCAAGAAAAAGTACTGCACATTAAAGGGTTAACGTTTAAAAAAAGGCATCCGCTTTTTCGACAGCTGACAAAATGCTAATAACAATTATTTTAATAATAAAAATCAAACAATGTAACATTTATAAATTTTATTATTTTTAAAAAACTTTAAAGTTTTATGTTTGTTGACATGGTTTATTAAAAAAAAAAACACATTTCTGAGGAATTGTTGGAACGTTAAAGATGTTTATTTTTATGAACCCTTGAAAAATTTATATAACAAACTAAACGCTAAAACCAAGATTCAATTTTCAAACATATTATTAATAATAATAAAAAATTAATATTGTTTTCTAAAACATAATACACAATATGTAGGGAATACGTTTTCTACACATTACGCATGTTAAACAGAAGTTGTGTCTGAATATTCTTTATTTAAAAACTCTCTCTAAATTGTTCTGGAAAGAAAATTATCTCTCGCTCACGCACTAGGTAGACACGCTGTATAAAGCTTATAACACATTTGTCCCAAGAAGTAACTGCATCATTTGAATTACTTCGTATGTTTTTCAACAGACAAATATATTAAATATTTATCCAATCACAAATAATTCAATTTGAAGATAATGTACAAAACAGAGAATAGAAAGACATTAGAGGGTTTTCACAAAATTTAATAATACTGGTAATTACTGGCCAAGTAAATCTAATCAAAAACTTTACAGAAATCACCCTTTTTTTAAACAAAAACAGCAGATTTCAGGATTTATTTTATAGAAAATCAAAGTCTATTGCTAAATAGAGATATATTCAAAATAACGTGAAAGTTCAGTAAAAAAACATATCTGTTATTGAGCTAATAAATATTCAACTCACATTTTCAATCAACATTCACCCACAGTTCTTCAGAGCACTCCAACTATGTGTATTCAGTTTTTATTATGAGAACCCACAACTGCAATAACTTTACATTAATGAGTTTAACCATTTATTTGAAAATACACAAAGAAATGTCAAAACAACACCGAAAACCTTGTTCGGTTGTGTAAAAGAGATCCTAATTTAGTATTAATTATTAAATTAATCGTGGGAGCTAATATTTATTGAATGTTTTACCCGGAATGATACTTCGAAACTTTTCCGAGAGATCGCGCTCTAGGCAAGAATCATTGTGATCTTGACTTGTCGGCAGATCGCGAACAAACTGCGCTTTTGCCGAAAGCACGGAATAAAGCTCTACGTCAGCTTCGCCACGTGCACGCGCATTTCTAAATGGACCAGTGGGCCCCTCCTACTTTAATTAGAAACGCAGCTGTCTGTTTTAAGCGGGATTCCTTTAATCAGAATTAAGGTAATATGAAAAGGCGAAAATCTGATTTAAAACTGCTGAAACTTCGGAAAAGGAATTTGAATCTTGTACTTTGCGAACTATCTTATCTTCTTCTTTTTCTTTTTCTGTTAGAGTTATTTTACTTAATTATATGCGAAAAGTTGCCGTCAACAGAATCCTTTGGAGTCCATTCGTATTCTGGCGATTTTCAACTTGTCGAATTCCCTTGGATAGTCACGAAATCCGGATATAATACGAAAGTAGTTTGAGAAGTTTCCAGCCTAACACAGAATAAGATAAGTCTGTACGCCTTTCCTAGCGGTGGTCCCATCTCATTAACCCGTCTAAATAGTAGTTGGCATCTTGCTCTACAAAATAGGCGTTTACAAATGTGATGGCCTCCTCGTTCGATGATAATCTCTGTCCTCCGAGCGAAATCTTGAGCATAGGAAACAGAAAAATGGACGCCAGGGGCCAGATCTGGTGAATAGGGTTCATGAATTTTTGCCATGACGACCACTGAAGTCAACAAAACTTTCTTTTTCTTCAAATACGGCCGTTCTTCCGCAATCTCTGCCTTAAGCTTGTAGAGTAATGATGCGTAGTATGCCCTCATTATTGTTTTTCCTTTTTCAAGATAACTGATTAACACAACCTCATGGTTCCCTCCAAAAAAGCAGTCGCCATCACTTTCCCGGACGATGGAACAGTCTTCGCCTTTTTCGGAGCCGATCTTCCCTCCGCAGTCCACTGCTTTGACTATGCCTTGATTTCAGGAGTGTATCCAAGTAATGGTGTATCCAAGTTTCATCTACAGTAATTAATCGACGCCAAAACTCTTCTTTCGCTTAAACTGCTTCAACAGGGTTTTGGAAATAATCATCCGAATGCGTTTTTGGTTCTGAGTACCCAACACGCGGTTGGCTCGTTCATCATCAAATCATTAGCCAAATACATTCTTTTGGGATGCCCGCAGTGTCTGCTATGTCTAATTCAACGGTTGTCTAACAGTTTTCCGATGTTATCGATAGTGGTTGCAGTGTTTGGTCGTTCCGAATGCTCATCGCAAACCAAGCTGGTACGACTATGTTTAAATTCAACTGCCCAAAATGTCACTGTGAAAAATGATAACACAAAGTCCCCGTAAACAGCATCCAGCTCGGCTTCTTTTATTCAATTTATAGGAAGATCTTCAAAAAGACTTTTGTAAAGTTGATCCCAAAATTGTTTTCTCTTGAAATAATAGTTCAGTTTTCGTGGAGTGTTTCAGTGTTACAGTGTTCGAGTACATGATCTAGTTTAGTAGAGCTTTTGTGCAAATAAAAATTTCATATTTATATTGTCCAATTAACATGTCATGCAAAGATTTATCATCGTGTAAACCATTTTTGGGAGAAACATACATGTCTACCCACCGAATACAAGCGCAAGTATGGAAATTTCAGCACCCTTGTAGTTTATTTACTGTTTCATTCTTTTGTTTAATGAAAACTATATATTTACGTGATGTCAGCCCATACATACGGTACGCTGCTGGCTCGTATGATAAATAACGCATTGTTATTTTCTAGATTACGAAATATTTATTGTTTCTCGTAATTCCGTTGAAAATATACGCCCTTTACCCTTATTTCTTTTGACAAATGCCTGTTACCGCAAAAAAACGCGTTCAGCAGATTTATACATGGTCGTTTAAATTTATTTACACCTTCTCGCTAGTCTGAAAAAGAATTTTACAGTTACAAGTTCGTTCACCCCACAAATACAATTGTATATTTCTATAAGTTTATCTGAATAATTTATGCTTAGCAATAAAATTAGATTTTCGGGTACATATTTATATTTTCAGAGGCTGTTAGTTTATATATATAATATTTCGTAGATTTCTGGTTAATAGCGGGAGTTATGTTGATATTAGGATAGTATAATTACTACATTTGACGTCAAAAAGAAATTGGGAAAATGAATATGAACATTTAAATAGTTGTCATTTAATAATGTTTATAAAATGTTATTTAGAATATTAAATTTTCCCATTCATCCTGCTGTGAATTAAAAAAGATGAAAACATTATGAGTATCATAGAAAAAGATAGCCAAAAGGAAAAATGTATAAACATGAATTTGATAAAGAAGAAAGCTCTCTGAATTGGGCTCCAAAATGTTATCTACGTGAAATGCGCTAAGAAGGGATAATTACGTCTATTAAGGTAATTACCTTTGTTTCGTCACAAAAGAACATGTTTTATTATCTTAAGGCAATTTCCAAGAAACTTAACATTCAAATAAATCGAAACTTTTATCTAAATTTATTCAAAGCAAATATATTGTATAATTTCCAAAAATAGATATAATAGTCCAGAAAACGGATATCTAAAATGTATCCTAAATTAAAACTACGTACAAGATTGGATAAATAAAGCTAAACACATTCGTTGCGGAAGACTAAAATTTGTTTACAAGGCAAAAAAAAGTGTCTCGGACGTGAATTCTCAAGTCGGTAAAATCAACCAATAAAACTATTACCAATGAATTAAGGGTACTTACATAGACAAAGTTACTGTTAGCAGGTTGGTGACAATTTTAGTCAGTGAATTAAGATAACTCAGACAATATAAAAAATACCGTCAGTGGGTTAAGGAAACTCAGACAATATAAAAAGAACTGCCGGTGAGTTAAGAGCCTTCAAACAATATGAATACCGTCGGTGAAGGGGTCGGTCAGGAGAAAACTCCTGCAGAATGAGATTCTGCATGGCTTTATATACTAAATATTTGGGTGACGTACATCTTCTTGTCATGTACAATGTATGGATATAAGAACAATTTAAAAATAGAATGTTACACAACCTCTAAAGCGATTTATCGCTCCAAAAGATATATATATAGTGATGTCGAAAAGTACGTAATAAAATAATTGAACAAAAGTGAAAAATAATTTAAAGAATTAACATAAAATTACTCAAATAATAATGTTCGTATTTGTCTTTATCCTAAGAGTCTTTAAATTCATTGGGACGGACTACGGTTCACCACAACATATAGCTGCTTATTTTAACTGCTGAAGAAAAAATGTCAAGAATTGGAAATTATCTTTCAGCCCTCCGCAGTCATTATTGATTTTGAAACAGCTTTACACTTAAGTGTGAATGAAACTTTTTCAAGCAGTCGCGCATTAGGCTGTTGTTTCCATTTGGCACACTCTTGGTGGCGTAAGGTACAAGAAGTTAGAGAATACAAAAACCCGAAATCGGCTATCGGTAAATGAGTACGCTAGGTTTTTAGCTTAATTTTTATTAAACCTGCATTTGCATTTGACCTCCAACCTGACCAACCAAATGACTCAAGGGTCATTGAATTTTTGGAGTATTTGGTCGATACATGTATCAGTGGAACTTAAAATTTTCCTCCAGAGATTTGGACAGAATCTTTGGTATGTCTATGAAGAATTATCAATTATTGGAAATCCTTCCATGGCAAGTTGGAAACTTATTATAGTTCACCCCATCCCAACATCTACGACTTCACAGATGGCTTACAGAATGTGCAGAATGATGCGTATACAAAGTTACAATCAATACAAAATAATGAAAAAAAGAAAATAAATAGGGAAATACTACAAACATAAAATTCGGTTTCAGAAATCAAGTAATTTTGTAAGTGCAATTTCCTCTAATGCGGAAAATTTGCAAACCTGCTTTTTAATACCCTTATTAATCAATAGTCTTCATATTTATTGTTACGCCGCGCACTATCCCACCCACATAGCGCCTCTTTAATATTCAAACGCACCGCGAAAAAACAATTTATCCTACGCACACTTTGTTTTGATGTTCCTTTTTAACGCGGTATAGTCAAACCATAATTGTGTTTCGCCGAAATTTACGACGATATTATTGGAGATGGCTGAAAATAAAACCCTGGGCTGGCGCAAATGTTAATTTTAGCGATTCATCGGTTGCGACAAGATAGAGTTTATGCGACGGTGTTGGAGAGCATAAATATTCGTAAATCAAGAATTATCTGGGTAATTTGACTGCAGAAGATAAGACAGGACGTAAATACAGTGGCATATTATCGACGCTTTGAGGTTATAATTTATTATGTGCGCTTATACGTAAAGGTAAACACAAGATATCTTCATTGTACGAGGGATGATCGTAAAATAAGGTTCCCAAAGCCCTACAGCAGCAATAAGACGTGTTAGGCGAAATCCGACAACATTGGCGTATGCAGCAGCTCTCCCACCCTATATACGTACCATTTTCGTCTCACTAGGCCGCTCAGTGTTGGCTAAGCAGCTGTCCGAGATGGAATTCTCGATCGCCGCTACCGCCAGGTGCGAAATTCGCACTGTGATACGTTTTTTAAACGCGAAAGGGGTTTCACCTATAGACATTCATCGTCAATTAACCGAAGTTTATGGAGAAAAGTGTATAGCTGTTCAACACGTCCGCAAATGGTGTAGGGAATTCACGGTGAGAAATTCACAGAGCGAGAGCATACTGCTTCAAGAACGTATAAAAGGTGGTCACCAATCGTCACTCGCCTCGTTCGGATTCCTGAGATTTTCAACACCACAATTGAAAAGATTTTGACTGGCGGCAGAATTTTACGACATGGGGATACAGAAGTTGGAGTACCGTCTGCAAAAATGCTTGGATAGAAATGACGACTATATCAAAAAATAGCTTAAGTTTTTACCTTTAAAACGATGTGTAGTGTTAAGGAAATAAAGAATGCTGTCTATTTTTTTTATTTTACGATCATCCCTTGTACTTTCAGTGAAATCATAAAATCTAGATGGTTTATTAATTTATTTTGTTTAGGTAAATGTATTGTCTGCTACTGGATTTCTTTGAGTGGACAATCATAAAAAATGATTAGGCATGTTATTAACGATGGTAAAGAGCACTGTAAGATAAGGGCGGATGTAACTTGAATTGTCCTGAATCACAATTGGTGTAAATGAAAACGACAACCAGTGAGTTTTGCTGACGACCATATAGTCTGTACCATCGTGTTAATGCTTTTTTCAAGTCTACAAAAACTTCAGGTAGTCGTAATGTTATAGAGTAACGTCTAAAGATTTCCGTTGTTAGCATTTCAAATAATCTTGCATACGTCTCACTGCATCTATCAGGCAACAAACAAAATACCAAAGGAATATAATGTCTATTAGTAACTCTTTATCATGACAACGACCGCAAAGGATGGATCGATAATAATTGTAAAAAATATTTTGTGCGGTATGAACATGTCCATGTACACTTTATGCATGTCACATAAACTTCATTAGTTTCACAAGAAAACACTATAATACTGTTCACTGAGCAGTTTATAAAAACGAAACTTTCACTTTTTAACATTGGCATCTCTGACTATATTACGGATTTCTGCCTTATTTTGTGGTAGCGGCCCTGGATGAAGCTGCATCCTCAACATCAAACTGCCCCACATCAAATCAAAGCACAAACGATGTTGAACCTTCAACTTCAGGCTGTTCTGGAAGTAATAAACCTTACGTACTCATAAAGAACATACTCCAATCTCCTCTGAAAATTCGAGTGATTCTACAACTTCAGATGTAGATAAAACACGTTTAAAATTTTTAAAAGAAGATAATTCTATGTCTTTGGTTCCTCACGAAATGGGCAAAAGGAATCAACACGCTTTAGGGCTTACGTCTCCAGAAAATTGTGCGAAGAGGCAAGTTTTTGCAAAAAAAAAAGGAAAACATTGTCGACAAAAAAGAAAAACAGAAAAATGCTAAAATAAGTAAGAGAAAATGAAATATAGTATTATATAAGTTCTAGTTGCGAAAGAGCACCCGTAGTAAGCTCTGATGGGTTGTCAGATGACAATGAGGATTATTGGAAAAACACTTAAATACATGCCATGGTGCCAAGAAAAATTAAGTTGTCAACTGGGGCGTATTTAACGACTTCAAGGGGAAAATACCTTTTTTTTATTTTAGAATAATACGTTTTTGTAATAATAAAATGTATTTATTATTGAGTAGTATACTATTTAGTTGCTAAGTTTTTCTATCTATAAATAAAAATGTTTTTGTATTTTTTTAATAGAACATTTTTCTTAAAATGTGGGATGTATTACACTAGTTTACCCCACAGAAGAATTTAAATATGGTGTAAATTTCACTTAAAATCACCTCAAAATTGCATCTGTGCATATTTTTCTACTACGTAAGCTTGAGATTGGAACCCTGTATACAGACATAAATCCTAAACTCAATTCGCTAACACGTCACGAAATACTTTCCAGTAATGCTATTCCGTAGTACTACGTATACGCCTGTGTTAAGCAAGTTTTAGGTACCAATGGGAGTCCGCGGAATAAACTTCTCGTGACATACCGAATTCAACTTTATTAAAATACGAATATGGCTCTTCCCAACATCAAAAACTGCCACCAATTCGCTCAGTTTTCATTCCTACGTCCCGCCGTACAATTATCGAAGCAACTTTTACTATTTTGCATGGCATTTACATGAAAGCGCAAACATTTCCCCCGCAGGAACACTCCATGTTGTTATATATGGAGTGCGCTTCATGCAAATGATGAAGTCCGCTTTAGTTTCAGCTGTTTAATTAATTCCTAAGCGAATGCTACTGAAATTTCGACAATTTCAGTTTCAGCGGTTGCGTGATGTAACCTAAGAAATATGAATAATTTTCGTGTGAATTTGGGACGTGAGCGCTCATCTCATAATATTAGTCGTCATCGCTTGAATTATGGTAAATGCAGCAGTGCATTGAAGCTATTCTACCCCGTGACAATACTTGAGTACTCGCCACAAGTTAGTAACTTAAAATAAAATTACTGGGAGTGCCATTTAATTGAAACAAATTTCGGCAGCTACTGTAACTGGGATGTTGTAATAAGCTCTTGTCTTTGTATTTTAATACGACTTAACACAAATAGATTCATGTGATAAACGAAGTGAAATTGCGAAATCCTATTAATACAATATCTAACTAATAAATATATTATTATTCCCATAAGTATAAGCGTAGTCTAAACATTTTCAAGCTGATGCTTCATTTTGAGACATGAAGATGGCGTTACACATCAAAAACATTCTGCTAATATTATTGCGCATGCGTTGCAAGATACTTTAGAAAACATCAGCCATGTTGAACGATAAGTTGTTGTTTAACAGTCGTTTGTGTCAGTCGATGTCAGTGTTTCTGAATAAACGAAAAAAATCAAATATCGAGCAATACGCCTACGCCAATTAAAGGCGAGATGGACGCTGTTTACGGAGACTCTGCACCACCATTCGCCACAGTGAAATTTTAGGCAGCTGAATGTAAATGTGGTCGTACCAGCTTAAAAGGAAACACAGGTAAGTGCATCTCGCCGATTTAAATCACACTTTGTGGATTTATAGACCGATCTAGTGTACGAACATCGGTAAGTATCTTAGCTGCTCAGTCGCCTACTGGCAAGGTGTAAAGCACCCGAAGCTTAACACTTCCCTTCGCTGTTTGACTCAATAGCTCAGAAACTGTGAGAGATATAAAAAAAAGTTTAGATAAGATTTAAACTGTTTTACATGCTCTTAACGTAAATATTTTCTCTATAACGCATATTTATTTAGGGAAACCCCCTTATTTTTTGCAAATTTCAGAATTTTTATTTTGAAATATAGAAGTTCGTAGAATTTCCATATATACCCTCGATACCATAAGGTAAAAGAGGCCCAGGATTAAGTAAGTGTATGTGTATGTATGTAAATTCTATGTAGCTTCTATATTTTTGTATTATATAAAAATTCTGAAATTTGTAAAAAAATAAGGGGATAGGGCGTTGTTTCCCTAAATATATATTCGTTATAGGGAAAATATTTACGTCATCGTTAAAAACATATAAAACAGTTTAAATCTTGTCTTAACCTTTTTTTTTTATATCTCTCATAGTTTCTGAGCGATTAAGCGAAGGGTAGTGTTTAGCTTTGGGTGCTTTACACCCCGCCAGTGGGCGATTGGGCAGTTAAGATAGTCATCGCTGTTCTTACACTAAATCGGTCTATAAACCTACAAAGTTTCATTTAAATCGATGAGATGCACTTTCCTGCGTTTACTTGTTAGTTGAGAATTAACGTTTGAGACAGCCAAAAACTGGAACCACTACCGATAAGAAGCAATAAGAAGAGCGGACACCTTATGGGACGGTCTGAACTCCTCCAGATTTCTCAAATATAGTGCTTATTTTATTTTTCTGCAATTTATACTCTCTGTTTACATACTTGCTTAATCTTATGCCTTTCTACTGTTAGGTGTAAGGCCGGTGTGGAAGTTGAGTCTATCCTCCTGTCTTTTTTTCTCCTCCTTTTTTCTGTGTTTCTTCTTTAATAACGTCCTCCCATCTTCTACGCGGCCTTCCTCTTTTGCTTTTTCCCATCAGTCGCATTTCAAACGCCTTTTTTGGCAAGTCTACCATCATTCATACGACACACGTCACCGAACCACCTTAACTGTCCCTCCACTATTTTCTCATTTACCGGTTCAATTTGTAGGTTTCGTTTATATGTCTCGTTCCTAATTCTATCTCTTCTATTCTTTTCCTCGATTCTTCTCAAATATCTCATCTCCATGGCATTTATTCGTCCTTTATGTTTTTCCATTAAAGTCCATGATTCACTGCCATACATTAGTGACGGTCTAACCACTCTTCTTATCACGTCTATTTTAACTTTTTTGGGTATCTCTTTCTTATCTAGAAAAGTGGACATCATATTAAATATTTGTCCAGTTTTTCCCAATATCTCGTTTATTTCCTTATCTATCTTCCCACTGTTATCTATTATTGAACCTAAATATTTGAAATTTCTGACTTGTTCGATGTGTTTTCCCATTATCTCTACGTTGTGAACTTTACTTGTGGTTGAAATAATCATACTTTTTGTTTTACCTACATTTATTTTCATGTTTAGTTTCATCAACTCTTCGTTCAGCACTTCTATATTGGATTGTAGATCTTCCTCAGTTTCTGCCGGAACAGCCATGTCGTCAGCGAACATTAGTTCAGAGAGTTGTGTCTGTTTCATTTTCCAGTATCCCAGTTTTAGTGTCTTCATCCTATTTCTCGCTTTTTTAATGGCTTCGTCTAATATTTTAAATAGTAGTGGGCTCAACACACCTTCTTGTTTGACACTGATTTTTGTTACAAATTTCTTCGATTCCTCGTTGTTAGTTCTTACAATATTTGTATTTCCTTTGTACATTGTTTTAATCATTTCTATTATTCTTTCATCTACTTCTCTCTTTGCGAGTTCTTTCCATATGTCATCCCTACGGATTCTGTCAAAAGCTTTCTCGAAGTCTATGAAGCAGATGTGTATATCTCCGTTCTTATGTAATAGTTTCCCGCTTGCTTGCCTTATAATAAATACTTGATCTTGTGTACTTCTCCCACTTCTAAAGCCGCATTGTGTGTCTTCAACTGTCCCTCCACTTTATTTATGATTCTTTCTTCTATGATCCGCGTTATTCCCTTATAATTACTACTTAAATTTTTCCCATTTCTGTTCACTGGTATTTCCTTCCGTTTGTTTCTTGCACATATTCTCTATTATTTCTTGATATTTCTTTCTACATTCTGGGTCTTTAAGTTTGTAACTTTTTATTTTTTCTTCTGTCTTTCACTTCCTGTGCTTGTCTCTTCAGATCCATCTTACTAGATAGTGGTCACTACCGATTTCTGCTCGTCTTGTTACTTTTACATCCTTCACTGTTTTCCATTTAACTATTCAAAAAGTAATCGATTATTGATTTTTTGTTTCTGTTATGTTCTTCTCGCGTGTATTTATGTATGTCCTTGTGTCTAAACTTCGTATTGGTTATTATTAGATCGTTTTCCACGCCCAGTTCGATTATTCTTTCTTAGTTGTGGTTTCCTGCTTCTTCTCCTTCTCTTTCCATGTATTCTTCAATACCATAATTTTCATTTCCTACCCGTCCATTTAAACCTCCCATTATTAATATGTTTCCCCCTCCTTCGTCTATTCTCTTTTGCAGTAGTTCGAAAAATATATCTTTATCTTCCTTTTTTGCATCTTCATTTTCTCCGTACGCTACTATCACTGCCCAAGCCTCTTGGTCTATTAGTTTCATTTCCAGTATCATAATTCTTTCATTTCTATGTTCTTCCTTTAGTATATCCTTCAGTTTGTTTGGTTCTATTATAATTCCTACTCCTTCCGATGCCCTCACAGTTTCCTCAACTCCTGACCGTATTAACCAATATCCTTTATGTATTCTCACTATGCCTCTTCCTTTCTTTTACGTCTCTGTAATTCCCAGAATTTCTATACGATTATTTATCATCTCTTCCACGATTTCCTCCTCCTTTCCTTTTATACTGCGCACATTCCATGTACCTATTCTCATTATTTCCTGTTTTTGCCTTCCTGCATTATTTGTTCTCCTGTTTGTATTCTGTAGAGCCTTATTCCTATCCCTTTCCTTTCTCATATCCGTCTTCTTTGCCTAGGTCGTGATCTTATCATTTCCGCTTTTCCCTATTATCAGTTTTTTTACGGTTATTTTTTTAATTTCATATTATTTTCTTTGAATATTTCCTTTTCTCTGTTCCATCTCCATTCCCTTCCATCAATTGTGACTTTTTGGTATCCTATCTTTGCTACTCTTCCCTTCCTTCTCTTCCCCTCCGCTCTTTGTTTACCTTTTTTTGTATTTCTCGCTCCTCTTTTGTCATTTCATTGTTTATATAAATTTTTTGTTGAAGTTGTTTCAGTTTATTTTTGTTTTTAATTATTATTTCTTTGTCTAATGCATTTTCCAGCTTTGCTTTATATACTCTCGTTCCTATCTTCATGGCTTCCTTTATCTGTGCTTTTTTACCAATTTCTCTTTCAATTACTTGTTCCAACCTATGTTTGAGATCATCACTATTAACAGCTTCTATTTCAACACCGGTTGTAACAATATTATTTTTCCACAGTTTTCATCTTCTTTTTTATCCTCTTATTTTCTTCCTTTAGCATTTCATTCTCTCGTTTCAATTCCCTTAACTCTTCTTGGTACGATCTCTGATCTTCTTGTATTTCTTTTGTATCTTTCATAAGTTCTTTTATCATATCCGTAAGTGTATCTACTTTATCCTCTTTCTCCTTCTATGGAGTCCTGTTTATCTTTTTGCTTCATCTAAAAATTTCATCTGTCCCGGTATCTCGTTTTCTTTTCGTTTCTTCTGAGATATACTCGTCACTATCCATTTTATGTTTCTCTTTCTGTATCTTTCTTTATTAATATTGCCCGCTGGCAATGCCGCACGGGGTTCCCTCGATATTTACCTATTTATCTCTCGCTCAACCGTTTTTATAAAAGAGGCCTCGCTTCTTATATCACTTTTTTTTGTCCTTTTTCCGTTCGTCTTTTACACTTCGTACCACGTTTACCGTCTTTTAAAAACACCCAAATATCTATTTATTATTTGTTCACTGTAAATGAATTTACTCTCAAGTTCCACACAATGTTGCACGTTTCAAATTTTTCCCGATTCCGATCGTAGGCCGCGTGATAAATTTCATTGTACGAATATTATTATCGCCGCATGCACGACCATTCTCTTTGACTACTATTATTGTTATTGTTATGATATCCAGAAAATTCACCAAATGGTGACAGATGACCGTCGAATTAAGATTAGAGAGATTGAAGAGGCTGTGGGCCTCTCCAAAAGAACGTATTTGTCATATGTTGACTGAACAATTAGGCATGGAAAAGCTAACCGCTCATTGGGTGACGCGCTTACTCACTCAGGACCAAAAACGCATTCGAATAAACATTTCCAAAGCCCTGTTGAAGCAGTTTAAGCAAAGTAAGTCAGAGTTTTAGCGTCGATCAATAACTATAATTAAACTTGGATACACCAGTACACTCCTGAAGCCAAGTTACCGTCGAAACAGTAGACTGCGAAGGGTGAATCGGCCCCGAAAAAGGCGAAGACTGTTCCATCGACCGGGAAAGTGATGGCGACTGTTTCATGGAATAGACGTGGAGTTGTGTTAATCGACTATCTTGAAAAAGGAAAAGCAATAACTGGGGCATAGTACGCATGATTACTTGACAAGTTCTAGGCAGAAATTGCGGAAATGAAAGACAACACACCGTCTCGCACTCCAATGGTCGCCATGACAAAAATGCACGAATTAGGGTTTGTATTGATAGACTATCCATCCTATTCACCAAATCTGGCCCCCAGCGACATTTTTCTGTTCCCTAGGCTTAAAGTTTCACTTGGAGGACAGAGGTTTTCATCGAATGAGGAGGCCATCACATTCGTAAACGTATATTTTGCAGAACAAGATGCCAACTACTATTTGAAGGGACTAAGAGCTGGGAACGTTGCTAGCAAAAGTATATAGACTTATAAGGAGACTATGTTGAGAAATAAAACCCAATTTGACAAAAAAATACTCGTTTCTGTGGAAACTTTTCAGACAGCCTTCGTATATAAGACCTGAAAACTAGCTAATCAAATAAAATGCCTTACCTTGAACAAACTCTAGGTAGTTAATAACGTTGCCATATAAGAACATTACAGAGTAAATACCGTAGCGCACTTAAACTTTTAACAGTAATCTAATTGAAGCCATACATCAATCAGATTAATTAGTTGAGTGCAGTTCAGTTCGCGTAATACCAGTGCAAGTAGCGAGGGATTTATGAAGCTTCAAGTGGTTTTACAAAAGTTTCACGTTTCAGATTGTTCCGCTATAAATTTCATTCCACATTGCGATTTATCACTGTATAGATAGAACCGGACAAGCTACGAAAAGCAAGCGGAGACAAAAACTGTCAGAAAAACGTTTAGAAATTACAACAAATTCGTGAAGAGTCGGACTATGCGAAAAACATTCATCGATTTCGGGTTTATCATTAATCATATTCGACTTCATTATTACAATCGAAGTATTCTATTTATTTATGTCAATAATTTTTGGTAAAGTATATAAGAAGAAGTTCTTTCAATAAAGTCTCATCGCTTCGTTTTCGTAAACGAATTGAAAATGAGCTAGAGATACATAAAAGTAAAAGTCGTGAAAGTAATCTATTTCCACAACCCATCAATTTAAACATAACGATTTCTCAAAGAAGTTATAATGGGCAGTAAATAAAATAATATTGCTGGAACTTCTAACATAAAGGCAAGCATTCGTTTTTACACACACGACTTTCCTCTACTGTATTAGAAGACGAGTACTGGTGAAAGAAATATCCTACGACATCATATTCTATCATAAGATAATTGATTTTGAAGGAAAATTCTAATGAATTATATGAAATACATCAATAGATTTATTTAACTTTCGAGATCTTCAAGAAAAAAAATAATTTATGGCGATAGATCCCTTGTATCACTAGACAGGTTATATAAATTGTAGGCTGCCCTCTTTATGGTTTACTACTATTAGACTGCGAACCAAGGCCTTCCTCTATCGCATCAAGAAGACGCTAGAATGGGAGTCGGCACTTAGTTTTATTAGAGGTTCGTTTCAAAAATTTACAAAACTGTCAGGCTGCATGAGCTAGCTGTCTGAAGTGTAGAGTTACATTTGTACAAGTTATTGCCATGAAGGCAATAAGTGATGGAGATGATCACTGGTGAGTCGTGATTGAAATTTATTTTTAATGAAATTTGTCTTTGACAAGGCTGCCTCACATGAATATTGAGCCGAACATTGTTCAAAGTTTTGAAATTAAATTTCTCACTTCTGGGTATTTATCATGAGGGACAAATTTTATCCACAATTGTTAGCAAGGAACCTCCGTATGTTTCTTTTTTAAAACAATATTCTCTTGTAAATATTGCTAAAGATGTCTATAACATTCTCGACCTTTTCTAAGTCCTATTTAAAATCTGTATTTGGAACATTTGGAATGTGTAAGCGATCATTGTTAATATCATTATAGAAGAAAAAAACTTCTTACTTGCGACAGAAGCTTCTACACAAGCTTCCGTTTTCCGTGAAGTTTGAAGATCAGGACATTAAAGTGTTTAAAAGTGTCTGTTAAAAAAGTTATCATAGCCACATTTTCTGCTTCACTTAAGAAATTGAGAACGGATTTGAAGAAGCACGATCACAATTTGAAAGAAATGTCTTCAAATCATCTAAAATTGCGAAGAACCTAACAGATGATCGATGCACAACTTAGCGCTATTTGCATTATACTTCAAAAGAATATTGGACTTTTTAAGATTTTACTAGCATTAACAAACATTCTCACAAATTACTTTTATTACATCTTTCTTCCCACTTTGCCCAAATTTATTTTTATAAAACTTTTTCCGTGTTAATGGTGAAAGTTTTCTTTCGTTGTATTTATACCATCTAATCAGATAGAAGTAACTCTACAAAGAATTCTTTTATGTCCCCTTCATGTGTGCTTCTGTCTCTGTAATTAGATTCCTTTCTTCCCCTATCTGTTACGTCACAAGTGTCCTACTTTATTTCCATAAAGGATTTCATTAGATCAACGCAAGCGAAGAGTGAAGCCAATTTATTCGGATTGAAAAATCTAATGGATTATTAAGTTACACACAGGTATCAAATAAACCTTTAACTTGTTTAATCTTCAATATGTGTAGAAGTCTTACTAATATAAAAGCAATACTTTTTTTAACTTATTCTATCATCTTATTATATTACCTGGCACTTCTAGACATCAGTTGTTATGGTTATTGGCAAAAGGTGGTCCCTTGAAGTAATCTAATCGCCATCCCTTATTGCTTTACATGTAATTTAATTTGTGAAAACAGTGAAAATTCAACTGTCTAGATCAGGAATCGAACGTACATCGATTATCTCAAAGGTCCGTTGTCTAATAATTCGATTCTCCTCAATAGGATTTTGGGGTTTCATGTATTTTGGTATACTTGAAGCAAACTATTGTTTCCCGAAATCGCTAAAAGGGCAGGTAATTTACTGGATCATTGTTCTTTAATGGTATCCATATTTTAGAAGATTATCGTCCATATATTTAAATGCGAGAATGCAATGATGAATGCCTTTTACCTCATCTTTTGAATTTTCATCGCTTTGTAAGCGCATTCGCTCCCACATATAGACCTTAATGGACTACTATCTTTTCTATTAGACGTATAGTTTTACGCTCCATCTATAGGCAACGCCAACCAATTACTTCTGAAAGCTTTCGTCGGCGATTTTGCCGATTTTATGCGGCAATATGCTGTCGGGCGTTGCAGCGAGATTGGGTCCGCGACAAAAGGTGGATGAAGCCGAAGCGTCTTCTCTTCTACGAGAAGCATTCAAGATGGAATTCTCTCCGTAGCTAACCGTGGAACTCTTTACAATTATCCGATCAACTGGCGTATGTACGGATGTGCGCGCACGCGAATGCAATAGGGAAATGGATGCCCAGAGAGAGATTTGCGGTTTATGGGCCAGTCGAGAAAATTGTTATTGCATAATCCGCAGTTGTCTGAGTTCATTTCCATTTTACTCGTACTCGAAAATTTATCTTCGAACTAAGAGAGCACATTTCTTCTTACCTAACGGAATGGGTGATCTTACATTCTGTGAAACTGAAATTAAATTAAAAATAATAGTGATAATACTAGGTTGTCTAAAAAGTATAAAACTTTGGGGATCAAAATTGGAGGTACATTGTTATTTTAAAATAACATTGTGAAACAACACAAAATATCGGCACACACCTCACCACACAAAATATTAATTCATTAATTCGGAATAGCCGTTTCGAGAGCTCCTGGGCATCCTCATTATCAACCGAATTACCGAATAAATCTGAGCGAGAAACACAAAACAACTCTAATACAACTCTAAATCTACCATGCTTGTTTATCCCTACTCTTGGGAAAAGATATATACAGCGTGGTCCTAAAGTGTCCCCAGTATCGTTGTCTTGCTCTATTTTATGAGGACGGAACGGATACGTGACAGATATACCTCGCATGCTTTTAGTGTTTTAGAAAAAATATGTCGATTTCTATTTTTTGTTTACTAACTTTTGTCGTTATTCGCATTTCAATATATTCCCGGGTTTACCGGAAGTGACATCAACTTAATTTTTTTAAATAAAACACCGTGTATATTTTTACGTTTCTGGAAAGGTAATCGAAAGACGAACTCAACAATACCACATATGTGTCGCATGGACCACATAAGATAACCATCAAGTACTTAATTTTAATATTCGCTAAATTTAGCAACAATTACCACGAAGTGGAACATAATGAACATTACCCCTTTACAGCCGGAAATATTTAAACTTTGCGCTAAGTAAACATAGATAGTATAAAATTTACAGGGCAATCATGGCAAATAAGGTGACAATTGTTGCCAGATTTACATAATATTAAAATTAACCCAGCAATTTTGCATGGTTCGTGCCAAAGCCATCATAAAAGTAACAACATAAAAAGCCTAAAAGACAGACACATTGTCTATCAAAAACTAACATATGTATTTAAACAATCTTACCATAATTAGTTAATTGCAATAAAGTTCGATGAAGTAAAGAAATAACAATAATTAGCAGAACAAGTTAAAATGACATAAAATAATAACGAGCACAAAGGAGGAAAGTATAACAAATGTTGGTTATAATGACAATAAATAACAAGAATAATTTACGCCTTTGGAATCGAGATTTGACAGTTTGGCAATTGTCATGATTACTTTGCTTAGCAATGAGCTCTTTAGATCAGTCTGGCGTCACATGAAACAATTTGGCGCTCTTTCCTACCCAACTATGCCTAACACGAACAGATTACCAAAAGCTGTATTGCTGCATATCGTCATATTTCTTAAGTTAAAGTATAACATACGTGGTATCGTTGGATTCGTCTTTCGATTACCTTTCCAAAAGCGAAAAAATATACAGAATGTTCTATTTAAAAAAAATTGACGTCACTTCCGGTGAAACCGGAAATACAAATGCTGATAACGGCAAAAGTTAGTTCACAATAAATAGAAATCGATTTGTTTCTCCTAAAAACGCTAGCTTCTGTCATTCAAAAGTTAGCATGGGGGGAATACACTTGAGGACAGCACTGTATGTATTTACAAGTACCAACTTTTTGCCGCTTAACACTAAACCATCCTCATAAAGCAGAGCAAGACAACAATACGTTCCCTCTCGTCAAATGTGTTTTTCTTCCGTCTATACATTTTTAAATCTAAACCATGCAAGATGTACAGGACGAAAGGGTCTTTTGTCAATGTAGCACGTTATTTGAAACTTATGGTCGTTTTACCCTAGTAAATCAAAAGGTCAAGAGTAATAAAGATGTGGGTGGTCTCTATTTAACAGGTTGCGTTCCTGTTTTATGTAGATAGTTTCAAATATGTCTAGTTCACGCGGCGAGGTTACGTTCTTGATCAATTTCCGGTTTTCTAATTTAATATTATGCCTGGTTTCGTTTATGTGTTGTGCTATACTTGACACTTCTGTTTTGCCGTACCTGTAGCACCTGATATGTTCATTGAATCTAGTACCTATCACTCGTTTTGTTTGACCAATATAGGCTTTATCCCAGTCATTACATGCAATTTTATAAATTCCCGACCTTTCTTTCATGTCCGGTTTATCTTTCGGATTGCCAGGGGAGTTCTTGAGTGTATTACGTGAACTGAAACATACGTTCATATCTTGTCCCCTAAAAATTTTACTAATACCTTTCGATATTCTGTGGAAGGGAAGTTTCACACATTTCTTGTCGCGGCTTTCTACCAGCATCAAGGTCGTTGGATTTCTTACATAATACCTATGTTGGACGTTCTTAAGAATGCGCTCGAATGCGGTTCTTAAGAATACAGTAGAAGAGTAACCATTGTAAATAGCTACATTTTTTATGAATTTAGGCTCTTTATTATACTTACTTTTATTCAAACGGAATTTCACCAGCCTATTAATTAAGAAACTAATCACGGCCATTTTGTGTTGTCCACATTGATTAGAATCGGTCATAATGTATCTATTAGTGTTTGTTTCCTTTCTGTAGACGTCTATTTCCAGTTTTTTGTTGTTTCTAATTACTAAACTATCCAGGAACGGGAGTTGATTGCCCACTTCTTCTTCTACTGTAAATTTAATAGTTTCGAATTTTGAATTAAGAGTCGCGAAGAAATCCGGAATAGAACATTTCTTAGTATCAAAAACCGCGAAAATATCGTTTACACACTTAAGCCAAATTCTAAGAAAATATACGTTGTCCTTTTTCACACACGTTTCAAATTTACTCATGAGCAAGTTGGCTACGAAAGGGGGCAGCGGCAATCCGCTGGGCAGGGGCAATCCGCTGTCCTCTTTCATATGTACCTCACATGTTTTTAGTGTTAAGCGGCAAAAGTAGGTACTTGTAAATACATATATATCTTTTCCCGAGAGTAGGGATAAACAAGTATGGTAGAATTAGAGTTGTATTAGAGTTGCTTTGTGTTTCCGGCTCAGATTTATTCGGTAATTCGGTTGATAATGAGGATGCCCAGGAGCCCTCAAAACGACTGTTCTGAATTAATAAATTAATATTTTGTGTGATGAGGAGTGTGCCGATACTTTCTGTTGTTTGCTATACTACTCCACAGTCCTTGCTCTCATTATTAACATTGTTAAATCACATATGCACCATTTTGTTCGATGACTTTCTACCATCTTTTCGACAATATAATCCCGTTGCTATAGAACTTCTGTGGTTTCTGGTCAAAAAATTATGACACGTAGTCTTTAAAGGTCTCTTGTGACACTAACTTAACACCAGGAGAATCAACACTCAGGGAGATCTGCAGAGACCGAAGCAAATGATGGTCTGATGGTGCAAGGTCCGAGCTGTACGGTGGACGCATTAAAACCCCCCAGCCAAGTGCTCTCAATTTCTGACGGGTCGTTAAAGATGTGCCCTTTCTGTTGACCAGTTCCCTCCGTTTCTTTTGAATTGCTAGATGCAATCGCGCTAATTGTCGACAGTACATATTCGAAACTATCGTTCTATCTAACGACAGCAGCTTGTGATGCACTATGTCTTTCCAATCCCACCAAACACACAGCCACCCTTGCTGGGCGTCAATGTAGGGTTTGCCACATACTATGGAGTTTCTTCTCGCTTTGACCACGATCTTTTTCGAACATTGTTGTCGTAAGTTACCCACTTTTCATCACTTGTGATCAACAGGTTCAGAAATGGCTCGATTTTGTCAGATCATCGAGCTTCTTTTTGCAGCAGGTTTTCTTCAAATCGTTTAACATTGTTTGGTGATGGATGTTTAGGTCATTGGCGATATTGTGACTGGTTACATGTCGGTCTTGCTCGACTTTTGCCTGAATATCATCCACCTTTTCTGTGATTTGTCGCCCACTGCGAAGAGCATCTTGGACATCAAAATATCCAGAACGAAAGCGAATGAAAATTGTAAAAGGTAGCGTAGTTTTACGGAAAGTTTACTCATCTTCACGGCGAAATAGTTTTTGCAATCTACTAAATTTAAACTGTTAACTCTCAAATAATCTTAAGCCTGACCTACTGCGACTCATATATCTTGAGATTGGGAACACTAACGCTATATCGTACGCAAATGGCTCAACATTTTTTTAGTATTGATAAAAATAATTAAAAAATGAAAATGTGTACTTGAATAAGAAGTTAATCCAAGGAATCTAGTAGTTATGTATGTTTCCTATGCAAGGATAATTAGTCATCAGTAGTAATTTTAAAGAAACTACTTGAAGCTTGGTAACAATGCTACAATAAATACAATAAATAAATGCTACAATAAACGCATTGTGAGGAACATTCGGATCACCAAACAATTTTTATCAAATATTTTAACATCGATGTATAGAAATCACATATCCACCTGTGCCGGCACAAATTGTATGCATTTGTGTACTAAACATCAACACTAAAATATCTTCTTTATCAAATTCTGTAGTCGGCATCTGTCCTTATAGATTAAAGATCTTCAAAACCCTCACTTGCGTCAATATAAAATTCCAAAATTTCAAAACTCCAAAATTCCAAAATGCCAAAATGCCAAAATTCCAAATCATCTACAATTTGCTTCTACTGCATGTAAAAGAAATTTGTACAAAATAAATTTTTGAAAGCCCTCCGGAACTGAATTGATGTTGGATTTCTTGTATTTCCACGATGTTGCCTCACACTTCCAAAAAAGTTTTTCATGAAATCTTGATCTCCCAGTGTTGAGTACCTATGGGTTTACCAAACTAAAAAAAAAATAACTTTCTGCTACAATAAGCACAAACCTGTGAAATACTGAAATTAGCACATAAGTAAAAGCCATTGATAATAAATTGGTTATGTTAACTAACAACCTGGGCGCTTAACGCATGTGCCTAAAAATTTGAGTTCCAATGTTTCGTAAACACAATATTCACGGCACACTCCGCACCACACAAATTATTAATTAACTCGGGAAGGCCTTTTCGAAGACACGTGGGCCATCATCATCAAGCCAAGTACCGATTGATGTAAGAAAAACAAATTTAAATCTACGAACCCCTTGCATCCCCTTCTATTCAAGAAAAATGTATCTATATAACTTGGCTTGTATATGTATATGTACCTGTTTTTGCCTTTTCGGCTAGAAAATAAGTAAATAAGGAGAGAAAAGGAAAGGTTAGCCATCACGAACCCAGACATATGGTCATACGCTCATAAATACGGGCGAGAACAACGGTTGTGTTCTTCCTGTTCGTCAAACTTGTGTTCCTTCCTTTCTCTCTCTTACACTAAAGATGCATGTGGAAGGATCGAAGTCTGTCATAGTAAAACCATAGATCAAATGGTCTCAACATCGAACAAACATGAAAAATATAGCGGTCCTTTTTCTTTATTGACCAATTTTTCGTGCTTATTTATATAAATAGTCTCATAGGCAGGCGTCCAGCTCGCGAGACGAAATCACGTTTTTAATTAATTTTAGGTTTTCTAATTTAATACTATGGCCTGTATCGTTTATGTATGGTGCGACACTTGACGCCTCTATCTTCCCGTATCTGTAACACCTGATGTGTTCACTAAATCTAGTATCTATTGCTAGTTTCGTTTGACCAATATAGGCTTTGTCACAATCACCATATGTTATTTTGTAAATTCCCGATCTTTCTCTCATTTCAGGTTTATCTTTTGGATTGCCAAGAAGGTTTTTGAGTGTATTTCGTGAACTGAAACACACGTCCATCTCTTGTTCCTTAAAAACTTCACCAACGCCTTTCGATACTCTATGGAAGGAAAGTTTTACAAATTTCTGGTCGAGGAGTCCCGCTGGGATTAAGCTCGTGGAATTTCTGACGTAGAGCCTATGTTGGCCTTTCTTAAGCATGCGATCGACAGCTATAGAAGAGTAACCGTTGTAAATTGCTACATTTTTAATGAAATTCAGCTCTTTATTGTACCTACTTTTATTCAAGGGGAACTTCACCGATCTATTAACTAAGAAACTAATCGCACCCATTTTGTGTTGTCTACAGTGATTGAAGTCGGACATAATGTATCTATTAGTGTTTGTTTCCTTTCTATAGATGTCAATTTCCAGTTTTTTATTATATCTAATTACTAAACTATCCAGGAACGGAAGTTGATTATTAACTTCTTCTTCTACTGTGAATTTAACAATTTCGAATTTTGAATTTAGTGTCGCGAGGAACTCCGGAATTGTATTTTTCTTCGTATCAAATACCGCGAAAATGTCGTCTACGTATCTAAGCCAAATTCTAGGGAAATACGCGTTGTCCTTTTTCAAACTGGTTTCAAATTTACTCAGGAACAAGTTGGCTATGAAAGGCATTGGTACTTTATAAGGAACAAGAGATGAGCATGTGTTTCAGTTCACGAAATACACTCAAAAACTTTCTTGATAATCCAAAAGATAAACCTAAAATGAAAGAAAGATCGGGAATTTACAAAATTACATGTGGTGATTGTTACAAAGCCTATATTGGTCAAACTTAACAATCAATAGGTATCAGATTTAATGAACACATCAGGTGTTACGGATACGGGAAGATAGAGGCGTCAAGTGTTGCACAACACATAAACGATACAGGCCATAGTATTAAATTAGAAAACTTAAAATTAATTAAAAACGTGATTTCGCCTCGCGAGCTGGACGCCTATGAGACTATTTATAAAAATAAGCACGAAAATTTGGTCAATAAAGAAAAAGGACCGCTATACTTCTCATGTTTGTTCGTTGTATTACAGTAGAGGCCTTTTTGGTTTATGGTTGTACTATGACAGACTTTGATCCTTCCGCATGCATCTTTAGTGTAAGAAAGAGGAGGAAAGAACACAAATTTGACGAACAGAAAGAACACAACCGTTGTTCTGGCCCGTGTTTATGAGGGTATGACCCTATGTCTGGGTTCGTGATGGCAAACCTTTCCTTTTCTCTCCTTATTTACTTATTTTCTAGCCGAAAAGGCAAAAACAGGTACATATACAAGCCTTGTTATATAGATACATTTTTCTTGAATAGAAGGGGATGCAAGGGGTTCGTAGATTTAAATTTGTTTTTCTCACATCAATCGGTACTTGGCTTGATGATGATGACCCATGTGTCTTCGAAAAGGCCTTCCCGAGTTAATTAATAGTTTGTGTGGTGCGGAGTGTGCCATGAATATTGTGTTTATCAACACTAAAATATTTTCTTTATCAAATTCTAAGTTTCTGTAGTCGGCATCTGTCCTTATAAATTAAAGATCTTCAAAACCCTCACTTGCGTCAATATAAAATTCCAAAATTCCAAACTTAAAAAAAATAACTTTCTGGTACAATAAGCACAAACTTGTAAAATACTGAGATTAGTACATAAGTAAAAGCCATTGATAATAATTTGGTTATGTTTTTTTATGTTAACTAACAACCTGGGCGCTTAACGCATGTGCCTAAAGATTTGAATTCCAATGTTTCGTATCTGAATAATCCGTGGTAAAATTGTCGTACTACCGTTAAGCAAAGAACTGTTGTAGAATTTCTAAATACAATGTATCAAGATGCATGTCTTGATGTGAGTATGATTTAGAGGTGGATAAGGATTGAAAAAGGTGAGAATCCTACCAAAACAATCCTGAAGATTAACATTATTTATATTTATTCAATATATTTTCTATTTCAGTAAGGAATTGATAGATAGATTATCTGACACAATTTGTTATGGATTACATTCTGCAGTACTATGGAATTAAAACAAAGTTTAACATTAATGTCTCGACCCGGCCCTGACTAGATATAACACGAACGAGTCATTCCAATTGTGTGCTATTCATTAGCGTGAATTAAGCCAAGCAGTTTGCTGGAACTAAATTAGCCGTCTCATTCATTTCAATGGAGTATCTGCACGCATTTACGCTGTATTTCATACCGCTGTGCAGTTAAGATTGGTTCAAAATTCTATCCGCTTCATTACACATGTGAAAAATGTTGAAACCATAAGTTCTCGAATGTAGGAGAATAACGTTAAAACAAACACTGATAATTTGAAGTGCCACCAATCCTTTTATGTTCTCTCCTATGTCATTTTGTAAAGGCTTTTTGTATCATCTTTCAAAGCAGAAAGTCTTTCACATCTCTAATATGTTGGATCTGGTTTGTTTAGGAGTAAAATTGAAATAAATAGGTTATCTTTGGAAAATTTCTAATATGACCTTAAGATATTTGTTCAGAAGGGAGAAAGATAATTTGGTAATAGTAATCTACGTCAGCTACGAATCTAGATACCTTATCAAAAGATTGTCAGGGTATTAGATAATATTTTAGAGGCTCAAGTAATCTAAATGCCATAAAAATTGGACACAGGTTTAATGGAAGACGGCGTTGCGGTTCTACGAATCAAAATTTGAGCTGTTTAGTTCCAAATGTCGAGTGTTTGGTGGTAATATTGTGACTGTGTGGTGGATGCTTCGGGGGTGATTGAATTGGCGTATTATTTAAAATCGATAGAAGATTGAGAAAGGACGTTCATGTGAATATTTTGCAAAAACATGATGTATCCAAAAGGTACAGCGAAATAATTAGCGTTAAGGATTCGTGTTTCAACAGAATAACGATTCTAAGCACACTGCAAAAGTGAAAAGAAATTTTTCAAGGGTCGATTTAAATGACCAAGATCACTATTAACTACACTTTGTCTCAAAAACAAGTGGTATAGCGGAAGCGGAATGGTTTACACGCATAGAATGGAATGACTTACGGTAACCGCGAACAAAGACGATAGAAGATGGCGCTTAATTTGAATCCATAACTCGCTTCTCTTCTATAATCTCCGTACTATTTTGTTCTGCAAATAAGAAACAAATTTTAAACATTATGTGCGTGAAGTACCTACATTTATAAATTAATAGATAGATATTGTTTCAACAATCCATGAGATGATTGAAAATTATCCCTAATAAAATGTTCTACTTTTATAAATAGTTCCAATAGCACTTTCTTTTTTTTTGATTTGTTACTATAAATCAATTGAGAATATTTTTAACTGTCAAAGCAGGTAACACTTTATTGTGAAAATCATGTGGTGGTAGCATTAGCAGAAATCCATGGTGGTTCTGTGTGTGTAATTCATAATTAAGGAAGGTAGTAATGATGGTCTATTCTCACAAAACTCTGTTTTTTATGCCATAATTTTTTTAACCATTTAGAAAGTGATTTTACAGAGGAGTTTGTGTATGAGACAACAGGTCGTACTGGTATTTTGTTAAAATTTTCGGATTTATGGAGATATAACAGGGCATTTAGTCTGGGTGGTAGTCGGGTAATAGTTGTTTTTTAACTTTGTCATTATTAATCAAGCAATTACACAAACCTAGCGCTCTCTTTACTTTGTTAATAAAAGGGCTAATCGAAAGGGTAATTTTATGAATGTTATGTCTCTAATAAAATCAACTATCTTTGACTTATAATCTTGTCAATTTGGAACGACTAAACTCCCTCCTTTGTCAGATTTTATAACAACCAAGTTATTGGAATCCATTTTATTTTTTATTGAAGTTAAAGTTTTAAAATTGACGTCACCTTCAAGAAAAGGTTTTGCTGGTGTTTGGTTATATGTTTTTTTCTCTTTTTTTAACAGGCGAATAATATCACTTTTCAAAGCTGCTCCAGATGGAAGATTACTTAATTGTAAAACTGATTCCGCATTAACAGCTAAGATCTCTAAATATTTCAGATATTGAGAGTTTCTTGACTTGTTGTTGCATACCTTGTAACTTCAAGACATTTTCATCCAAGAAGGTATCTGAAAAGTTCTTAACTGATTGATAAATGTTGTGTGACTAAAAAGGGTCTGAAGGGTTAACTTTTGAATCGGAGTGAATTTTAGTTTTTAATTAAATTATTTCTTCAATAATGTAATTAAATAGGGATTATTTTTATGTAGTTTAATAATTAATGAGTTTATTTATCCGTATTTATTATTATATATTCAAAAAACTATAGTTAAATTAATACACGTGGTAAATAGTAATAAAAAGAAAATTATATCAATATATGGGTAAGTATGGCATCTGTACTCCGGTTTCTATTATCTAGGACGACATGACTACATCTCTTGGCAGCAGGTGGCGCCAGGAAGTATTTCAGTGCTGCTTTTAAAGATTAGGGGCATAAACTGAGAGATAAACAATGTGGGTAGGGGTAAATGCGTAATTGCTTTTCTCTTCTCACATTATTTTTGCCGGGGATGATTCCATTAATACTACGAGCTATTTTATTAGCATTAGCTTGATTATTGTTTCTAGGCACCTTTTTCATGTGTACTTTCTACATTAAGTACACTTGTGTTTGAACATTATTTTGTAGATAAACCTCTAAGCCTTTTTAAAATCACAAGCAGTGAGAATAATTTACTGCATTATGTGTGGATATGTCATACGGTACTGCTTTAAACAAGGTAAATGCAATTAATAATGTGGGTATAAATAATACGCGTTTCAAGAATTTTAAGTAAATAAATGCTTTATTTTAAGAAAATGAAACTATTGATTTATGAACAATACCTAAACGCTTTCTAGAATTAAGAAAACTACTTACTATCCTTAAGAAAATATTGTTTTGTGTTATAACGGCCATTTATTTATACTAAGAACCGCTTTCTTCAAATTTTCTGCAAGATTTTCTAGAATTATGTGATTAAATGTCTTAAACAAAGAAATACAATTATTTCATTTCAAATATATATTTCTCTTAAGCGGAGAAAAAAACGATAAGAAAATATTTCTTTTGATTTAAAACAGTTATTGTACTGTGGATAATTGAAGCAGTAATTGTCTTCAATTGAGGCGAACAGTCTTGATATAAGATAACGTTTCTCAGCGTGTAGAAAAACTAGCGTTTGTTTTCTTAATTGATTCCTTTTTAAACTATAGGATCAATGTTGCCAGACTAACAGAATTCAAGGAATCCATGGTAGAGCACTACATGGGCCTATCTTTCACGGCCCGGCCCGTTCGTGGCCGGTTACAGTATGGAGTGTACCCGCCCGGCCCGCCCATTGCATTCATTACTTCGGCACAAGGCCCGCCCGTTAGGAAATTTAGGCCTGCTTGGCCCGTCTAAATTATTTTAGCCTGTTTAAGTAATTATATCTTCACCGCCTATTTCTAAACATTTTTTAATTACTACATTATGCAGAGTATATATTTGTTATATAGTAAACATTATCTGGAAATAACGTTGCATTCATTAAAATTGTTAATGCAAACGTTAGCATAAAAACCAAACAGTACTTACTGCATACGTTGTATCCACTCGGTGTATTTAATAATACATTCTCGGCCCGTCAGACCCGTACAATTTTAGGTCCGGCCCGCAATGAAAAGAGACGAGGCCCGTCCGAGCCTGGGCGGGCCGAGCGGGCAGAGCTTTTCGTAGCCCGTGCAGTGCCCTAATCCATGGTGATTCTGTGTAAGTAATTCATAATTAAGGAAGATAGTAATAATGGTCGATTCTCACAAAACTCTGAGTTTTGTGAGAATAGACCATTATTACCACCTCCCTTAATTAATATTAATAGTACATTACATATAACATTGCACTTATTACAGTGACAGAAGTGGAAAATGTATAATTTTATTAAGTCACTTGCACTGTAGTTGTCTGTGTCTGTAATATTAATTATAAAAGGATCAAATTAAATCATCCATTAATTCGTCTAATGGTCAGTTGCATAAACATAAGTAAAAATTTAATCTCAGATTAAGTCAAAATGTCAGGTAGAATGTAACAGTCTTTCTATTTAATTGACTGCAATTGCCACATTCCACCTGTCACTTTAACTTATTTCTAGATTAAATTTTAATTCCTGTGGGTGCATTTCTGCCTCCTCTTTTATTGCGTGCTGTATTCAGCTTCTCCATTTTGCTGCACAGACATTATTAACAGCTCCTAAAAGAAGTTGACGTACACTTGCTAGTTTAAAATTTGTATTTTGGAAAGCTGCTTCTCTTTTGTATCTACATTAATTCAATTACTTCAAACTAAACTTATGAACGGTAGTGTATAAACATATCTGATAGCCGATTAAATGCACGTATTCGATTTTCTAGAAATCTCTCTTGTTCAAAACATAATCCATTTGACTTGCAGCAAAAATCCCATAAAGGTTCAACATACATACATATTTTATCTAACCAACTAGATATTCCATAAATCCAAGTAATTTATTAATTCCTGCAACATAGAATTACGTTATTATCAACGATAACTATTGGGAAACTCTCGAATTAGCACGTAGTCTCCCAATGCTTCTAAAAATAACTCCCGTCTTCGTTTGTGGTTTGTATCCAGGTGGAAATTCCCATATGTAGCGCCTAATAGCTTTAATAAGACTTACAGTAGAGAAGCGTCGCGACGTCATTTTGCCAACAGATGGCGCTGTTGCCGCGAAAAACGCGCGCACCAGCACACATGTAAAATGGGACGCGGTTCATCCGTAGTTCAGTCTGTGAGTGACATGATAGCTCGTGCACAGTTAAGCGACAAACACCATCCGTTCAAGGAGACATGTATAACGATGAATACTACAGCAGCAAGCACACTATTTGCGGTAAGATTACAGCCTAGTGTTAGATCCTTGCGGAACACCCTCGCTTTCATTCATCGCGTTTAAGTGAGAGGCGCCGAGACGCTAGGCCATACACGCCGAACTTTAACGTTTTTTGGGGCGTGTATTATATACAATAAAGCTCCTCGAATCGAGGAATGTGCGGAACGCAAACGCCGGGAAGTTAAAGTTAGGCGCGTGGTAGAAAAAATCGTACCATTGTTTATGGTTTTAGCGATTTATAAACGCTTCTTTTGGTATACCACATCAGAAAACAATGTGACCTTGACGCACTAAAACATATGATTGTTTCCATTGTTTTTCCCAAATTAAGTATTTAAGGAAACCTTTAAATGTTATAAGTATCATTAAAACAAAATCATACAAGCTTTTTGTATACAGGGTGTTAAAAAAAGGTGTTCGGATATTTTGTCTATTCACAGTTCTCATCAAGATAAACAAAAAAGTCTTAGTAAACCTAGGTCCTAAAACCAGTCGTTTCGGAGATATAAACAATTCCAATATTGTTAACTAAACATACAAACAAGTCTTAACAACTCAACAAGTGACGCCTAAGGTAAATGTTCGGCATGACTTCCTTCCATTTGCAAATATGCTTAACATTTTCGTACAAAAGAATCTCACACTCTTTCAAAAATTCCTGGAGATTGGCGAATTATCTCATGCGTTTTGCATTTGTCGCTGAAGATCCTCTATGTTATTGACATGGGTAACATGATCAAAACTCTAGCTATGGTTTTTGTTGAAAAAAAATTGTTGTAAAATCAATTCTATCTCCGAAACGGCGAGTTTTTTAGCATCCTATATAGAGTGAACTCCTGTATATTTCGCAAAGTAATATTGCTTTAGTCTGCTTTTACTAAATAAACAATCAGTCGTGTTATCGAAATTGCATTTTGTTAAATATTGTTACACTTTTAAGAAAACACTCTTATTCTTTTTATATTTACTGTATATTCTTTTACCAATACATCATTTTATTACATTTGTCTTACAGCTGTTATATTCTACTTATACCTTTTTTTTACACCTATATTTTTTTTCCGCGCTGCTAGCGCCATCTAACTTACAAAGAGAATGTCGCTCACCTAACACTCTTCCTCGACAGTCTCCTTGTGATAATACCCAACTCGGCTACAGCTAATTTAAAAGATCTTTTGGGTAATGGTTTTGTTAACATATCTGCTTGTTGCTTTTGAGTAGAAATATATTCTATTTGAATGATACCCTCTGCTGCCTTTTGTTTTACAAAGTTAAACTTTACATCCATGTGCTTTAATCGTTTTTGATCAGAGTTTTTAATTGATTTAATTACACTTTGATTGTCTTCATACATTGTTATTACTCCAACATTGACATTTAGGTCTAGCATTACCTTTTTGATCCAACATGCCTCAGCAGTAGCTTCACATAATGAGACAAGTTCCGCTTCTGTTGTGCTTAATGCAACAGTTGCCTGTTTCTTGGATTTCCATATAACTGTATTACTAAATACTTTAAATAAATAGCCTGTAGTTGATTTTCGGTCGCTACTTCTCGCCCAATCGGCATCTGCATATCCTATTAGAGGTTCGCTTAAACAATCTTTCTTATATAGTAACTGAGAATCAACTGTGTGCTTTAACATATCGTAAAACTCTTTTGAGTGCTATCCACAATTGAGCACTTGGTTTTGATTGAAACTACTAAGATAATATACTGAATTAGCTAAATCTGGTCTTGACCCTACCGTTGCATACATCAGTGAACCTATCAAAGATCTACATTGTTTTTCATATGCTATATCAACAGTACAATTTTCATCAATTGTGAAGTTTGCATCCATAGGTGACTCTACACATTTACAATCTTTCATACCAAAACATTTTAGAACATTTCGCAGATATTTTGACTGATTAATGAGAATACTATTTTGTTGTTTAGTGATTGCTATGCCAAGATAAGTTTAGATTGTCATTTCCCATATCTTTCATCCTAAATTTTGTAGATAAAATTCTTTTTACTTCCTCTACCTTTTGTAAATCAGCTCCTAATATTAATAAATCATCGACATATAACAACAAATATAAATCCTTTTTGTAATATAAGCAAAAATCATTTTCTGATCTTTGAAATCCATACTTTGTGATAGTACCTGTAAAACATTCATACCAGTATCTTGGTGACTTTCTCAAACCATAAAGTGACTTTGTTAGTTTCAAAACATGGCCATTTGATACTGTTACCCCTGGTGGTGGTGTTAAGAATACTTCTTCATTTATTTTTCCATATAAAAATGCCCCTTTGACATCCATTTGATGGATATGATAATTTCGCTGAACAGCTACTGACAACATAATTCTTAGAGTTTGTAGTCTTAATACTGGTGAATACACATCGTCAAAATTTCTTGCTGCTGAAATCCTCGAACTACTAGCCTTGCTTTTAGTATTGTTTTATCATCATAGCCTTTTCTTGTAAAAACCCATTTTGTATCTATCAATTTTACATCCTTTGGTTTTGGTACGCTTATCCATGTTTCACTTTCTCGAAGTACCTCGATTTCTTCTTGTACTGCTTTCATCCATTCCCTCTTATCTTCTCTTGACTCAATTTCCTCATAATTCCTCGGTATATCATCTGTTTGTCCTGCGTATAAAGCAAACATTGCATCATTTTCTTCGTCCTCCAAATCCAGAATATAATCTTTCTGCCACTTTGGCTTATTTATCTTTCTTCTGCTTGCATCTTCGCCTTCTCCTTTTTGTTTTACTTGTTCATCATTGATTTCTTCAATATTTCTCAATTCTTTATTTTTCTTGTTTTCTAGCTACTACTTTTCTCATATTACCATTTTCATTTTCCTTATTGTGAAACTCCTCCCCTAACCTTCCATTTTGAGTTTCTTCTTCTTGCTCATCATTTTCTCCAATAAGTCTGAATGTTTCTTCCTTTTCTGTTTTTTCGAACTCACTCTCTTCCTCTTCCTTTCTTTTCTCATTGAATATGACATTTCTTGCAATAATAACTTCTTGTTTCTGTTCATCCCATAGTTTATATCCTCCTGTACAGTATCCTAACATTATCATCTTCTTTCCTTTAGCATCAAATTTCTTTCTTAGTTCCTTTGGTACATGATTATAGGCAATACTACCAAATACTCTCATGTGTCTTACATTTGGTTTTCTTCCTTCCCATTCTTCGCTAGGCGTCTTTTCCTTCCCTGCTGTTGGGCTTCTATTGGTTACATACGCAGAGTAGTATACAGCTTCTCCCAGAATTGTTTTGACATTTTTCGATTCTATCAAAATTGTGCGTGCCTTATCTACCAGTGTCCTATTCATCCTTTCTGCTACTCCATTCATTTCAGGATTGTAAGCAACTGTGTATTGTAACTGAATTCCTTTTTCATCACAACACCTTTGAAATTCTTTCGAAACATATTCTCTACCATTATCTGATCTAAGCTTTAATAAATTTGTATTAAAATGAGTAGTTGCATAGTTATAGTACTTTTTAAATTTCTCAAAGACTTCAGATTTTTCTTTTATTAAATAAGTTACAACAAAATGTGTATAGTCATCTATAAATGTTACAAAATAATTACAATTATCCCATGTTGGTGGGTTTATTGGTCCACAAACATCTGTATGTACTAATTCCAATGGTTTACTTGCTCTGTGGCCTTTGTTATTAAATGGTTGTCTTGTTATTTTCCCTAATATACAATTTTCACACAATATTTGTTCGTTCTTACATTTGTGAATATCGGATAAACCCTCCACTAAATTCTTTTGTGTCAACACTTTAAGACTATTATAATTTAGGTGTCCAAACCGCCTATGCCACAACTGTAATGTTTCTCTATTATTTTCTGATACTAAATTACTTTCAAAATCTCTTATCAATGAATTTACTGAGTATAACGATCCATCTCTATAACCTAATATAACTAATTCACCAAATTTATCATAAACATTTACATTGTTTTCCTTAAATACTACTTTATATCCCTTACTACTTATTTTTGATACTGACATTAAATTTTTCCTTAAATCCGGAACATAATAAACATCGGTTATTGTTACAAAACTAGGCTTATTGTAAACAAAAAATTTTACCTTGAGATTTCCAACACCTACGGCTTCTAAATTTATTCCATTTTTTGCCACATTGATCCTTCTTGGGGTTTTTAGTTCTACATATTCATTAAAAAAGTCCTTCGTATTAATCAGGTGGTCTGATGAACCCGAATCCAGAAACCACACCAAATTGCTATCCTCTATATTATTCTTACCTGTCTCACCACATAGAAATGCTTGATCTTCTAGTTCATTACTCTCTGCTAACATGGACCTGTCTTCTTGTTGGTGAAACTTAGGCTTTTGATTTCCTCGAGTGTTGATTGTGCCTCGACTGGAACTTCTGCCACGATTGAAACCTCTGCCTCGCCTGAAATCTCTTCCTTGATTGTACCCTCTCCTCGAGTGAAACCCTGTCCAGGTTCTCGACCATGTCCTTGCCTATATCCTGAGGTGCTTTGTGTTGTGCATTGATACTGCTTATGTCCTTTCTTTCCACATGTGTAACAAAAAAAGGAACTTTCTACCTTTTCTGTATTTTGGTTATGCAATTTCTTTTCTTTTCTCTCTTCTTCACCTAGTAATCTATTCTTCACAAAACTCCAGTTTTATGTCTTCTATGGTTTCCAGCACAGTGATAATATTTTCATAACTCCTGGGCATTGATAATAAAATATAATTCACTTTTTCTTCGTTACTTAATTCATTTCCTGCATCCTTTAATTGAGAAAACATTTCTTCCATCGTGACAAAATGTTCTATTGTGGTTTGCTCTCCAAATATTTTTCTTCCGATAGCTTTCTCCTTAAGTATATACGACTTCTTACGCCTTTTGCCTTGAAATTTGCTTCTAAATTTTTAAACATATCATACGCCGTTTCTTTTTTTAAATATTCTAAATGAGTATCTGCCACACCGCTAATAATGATTGCCTGAGCTTTTGCTTCTAGCCATTCTTTACCATCCTCTTCTGAAAACTGTTGCTCCTCTATGGCCTTGGAGTACTCCTGCTTCCCTCAGTATCGCTTTTATCCGGAACGACCATGTATCGAAATTTTCTCCCGCAAACGGTAACAATGGCAAATTTTTCCTTTGAGATCATATTTTTAATGTTTACCAGCACTTTTTAACCGTTTTTCGTTGGCGTCGTTTTTTTTCCTCTCGAAGGAAAAACCAAAAAATGGACGATGTACTTAACCTGTTTTTTTTTTTTTTTTTTTTCAATTTTTTTTATTTTATTTATTTATTTAACCAATCTTGTATATTTTGGCGGCCTGGGCCCATAACCCTGTTAATATTGTTACACTTTTAAGAAAACACTCTTATTCTTTTTATATTTACTGTATATTCTTTTACCAATACATCATTTTATTACATTTGTCTTACAGCTGTTATATTCTACTTATACCTTTTTTTTACACCTATATTTTTTTCCGCGCTGCTAGCGCCATCTAACTTACAAAGAGAATGTCGCTCACCTAACACATTTGATGTTATGAAGTTAAACTAAGGACTAAAGCTAAAAGAAAAACATATGTACCTTTTTGGCACATTAAAAACGTAAACCAATTGTTTTCGCTTGGAGTTACAACAGCCTACTATAAATATTAGGCTACAGGAATGTAGCATGCGTTTAATAGAAACTAAAAACCGTGATAATTTTTTTATTATTCATTTTAGAAAAATAATCTATGAAGTTTTTATATCAGAAATCGTTTTTCTATTAACGTCACATTAATTAACAGCAAAAATAATATTAATTTGTCAATTTGATCGATTTCGTAGGATCAATAATAACAGAGATAGCAATTGCACCTTGTATATTTTCTTTTTCTACATAAAATTTTATAATCATAATCGTCTTTGTTTTGTAAGTTTCTTGTCAGAAAGAAAAGGATATTGTTAATCTCAAAAATTCCAAGATTATATTTCTACACTTCATCGTGTTTTATTACTATTTAAGTAAGACGTCAATCATATTAATCATAATGGAGCTAAATTATTAATACTGCAAAATCATGTAGGTAAATCATGTTACTATTAATAATAAATGCACGTAAATAAAAAATGATTATCAGGTTATTTTCTTGAAAGACATTCTTCCTGTTACTCATTTCCTTCCGGAAGTTGATGTTTATCGTTACTACGTTATTGTTAGATTACTACTTCTATTGACAATTTAAATTTCTTTCTGGCTCTCTAAAAAAAAGATCTGTATATTGGTAGTACTCGTGGTATTCGTATTTGCCGTTGCTGAAGAAGAGGAAGCACATTCGCAAACATAAAAATACTTTTTCATCAAGATTTTTGTTTTAGATGATTTCGTCATGAATAACCAAATTGCTCCCTCCAACTGTTTTGCGTAATACATGATAACCCATTCTCTAAACGCGCATATCTTCAATATAACCTAAAAGCTTTTTACCATTCCATTTATGTTGAAACCTGAATATGTTCCATTCACCACTGGCAGAAAAGTAATTTGGAACAATAAATTATTTAAAACCTTCAAATTGTAATCTTTAAAGTTCCAAATTTAAATTGAACACAAAAAATGTAGGCACCATTTGAGATATTCAAAAAGAGCACCTTAAAGCAACCATAAGGTGAACCTAGCTTAAACTTTAGTTATAATATATTTTTCTCTGCATTTCCTCAAAGTAGTACCGACAACAACCAGATATACATAATTCTTCATCTAAATATTATTTCACCTGTACAACAACGAAAGTATCAATTATTTTTAGTGGTATTAAAATCAGGCAAGTTTGTGTGGATGAAAATTGTTGAATATATGTCTATGTTATTGTTTCAATGTGACGAAATTGCGTTTTCACATTTGTAATTGGACCACACACACACGGTAATCTTTCCCCCAGAAATATGCATATTTTTGTAGCTGAAAATATAAATCTTATTCATAAAACATTTGCCACATTATGATTTCATTAAAGTCAATGATATTTTCCTATTGGAATTAACCAAAACATCGTTTCTTTAGTGGCTACCATCTTGAGAAAGTTATATTAAGCCAAAATGAGACGGTACGATCCCCGGTTCACATTATTTATATTTATATTCATTAGAATATAGAATACTACAGTCAGTCTGATGTTATTTTTATTACAAATAGAGGGAGATTTTTAACGATTGTTAGGAAAAAAACTACATTCGGTGGCGGTGATATCAATACTTACCTTCACTTTTGAAATACACTAAACCAATCCTATCAGTGGACTTAATATGTGTTTAGTTGGCATAATATTAGTAAGCTTTATAATGTTCATATTTAAAATATACGAAAATTTACGAAAACGTTTACAATAATTTAAATTGTGTTTAAACAACTTTACCAATACAAAAGAAACTTTATTATTTATTTTTATTTCTTTAATTACAGCAATATAAAATAGATTGAAATGTATAAAATATGAAGTATTTACATTTATATTTATAAGAGATGTTGAAAATGTACACTTCCATTATTGATACATTCTCTAATTCTTTTTTTCATATTGTTGAAAACATGAATTAGTTGTTGTGTATTAGATCTTTATATACCTGATTTAGGTAACAAAACTCATATCTCTTAACCGTGCACTTCCAGAGAAATAACGGTTTTTATAAACATCCACTTTTTCAGTAGTATCCTATTAAAAAAAGCCTTTATTATTATAAAGGCTCCTGAGATTATGACAAGCTTTAAGAAAAGCTTATACACTCCGTTGGGCCGTGACCTCACTAACAAAAATTACATTTTGCCTCAATATTTATGTTCCATTTAGGAAAACACAACTTTACGTGGCTACGAAGTTATGAGACATCTTGTAGATTTCCATATAATTTCAATGCCAAGGAACGTATCCCAATGGTAGAGCACTGCACGGGCCTATTTTTCACGGCCCGGCCCGCACGTGGCCCGTTACAGCATGGAGTAGGCCCGCCCGTTGCATTCATTACCTCGGCACAAGGCCCGCCCGGCCCGGCCCGTTAGGAAATTTAGGCCCGTTTGGCCCGTCTAAATTATTTTAGCCTGTTTAAGTAATTATATCTGCACCGTCTATTTCTAACCATTTTTTAATTACTACATTATAATAAGTAGAACGAAGTATTTATTTTGTTTGTTCTTGTATACTATATTGTATGAAACCAAGAGAAAACGTAACGTAACATTGCATATATTAAAACTAGTTAATACAAACGATAGCGTAAAAACTAAACAGCATTTACTGCATACGTTATATCCAATGTATTTAATAAGACATTCTCGGCCTGTCAGGCCCGTATAATTTTAGGCCCGGCCCGCAATGAAAGAGACGAGGCCCGGTCGGGCCGAGCGGGACGGGCTTTTCCTAGCCCGTGCAGTGCTCTACCCAATGGTAATATACATACATATGTGTGTATATGTAGTGTGTATATGTTGAATCGGTGAATTTTTAAAACGCAATTTATTGTAGTTCGTTGCAAATCAGTCCATACCATGCAATTATTCACAATTTGAAGTTGATGAGTTTGATCGTCTTTAATTAAAAACACTTCACGCCACATAGCGAGTAAAAGCGCTGACGTTTCCCATACAATGCAGTTTAGTAACCTGATTAAATGAATTTCAACTATGATTGGCGGTTCGGCGTAATCGGTAAAGCGAAAATTTCCGCCTAAAGGTTATTGAAACTTTTAACAAGTCCGCACAAAAATTTCACAACACATTTAAATTTAAATATGTATCATATTTATTTCCCTTGAAATTCAATAGTAATCTATATACTGGTTTTCCCGGGTGTTTAATACATACAGAGTGTTCAAACTGTATGAAATAATGTGTTAAGAAAGACAACGCAAACTGTTTTGCATTTAGTAAATTTATTTCTCGACAAAATCTCCCTGCACCATCTAAATAATACGATTTGTCGTACACTGCAAATGTGAACCACTTTCTACCAAGCCGTTTTTTCAAGTTTGGAAAAAGAAAGAAATCACAGGGGCCAAATTTGGAGAATATAGTGGGACACCAATTCGTACCGTAACTGAACTAGTTTTGCAGTCGCAATTGCCGATGAGTTGGCCGGGACGTTGTCATGATGGCCCCACAAAATCTCACCAAACAAAATTGATATAAAACATTTTTTCATATAACGTACTATAAACGGTTATAGGAGCATTAATCCATACAATTTGAACACGGTGTACAACCAAGCATGTATAAAATTATTCATGGAATTAAATCAGTTAAAGTAATAATTCCTACTTTCAATGTTTTTATAGAAAGCAAAACTTGATCTATTAACTACTAGAGAGCGCATATTTATTTGTTTCCAACAAATGTTATTTTTAAATAATATAAAACCGCTCAACCTAGTGTCTCAGCTCTAGAATTATTAAATTGACACTTTTTTATGTTCGCTACACATCTATTTTCATGGGTATATAAATGTTTTCATTATACCCAATTTATTTAGTGTTTAATTTAGTTTTTATACATTTATAAATGGATTTACATATATAAATCATTATAAATAAAATACTAGCGTACGTAAGGCCTTCGCTAATATTTGCTTCGACCCAACACACAAAATCATATTTATGTCGTTTGTTTACTCCGGGAAACGTTTTGTTAAATGTTAAATCTGCATTACAGAAAAATAGAGTTTGGCATTACCGGTATGCATTAACATTCTTGATATTTACTTACCACTTTATATGTACATATAATTAAATAGAAGCCCAGACAGTGATGTAAAGGTTAATTCACAGTATGCTTTTATACTTACGCTCAATATGTATTTTTTCGATGAGGTGTGCCAAAAAAGTTTCTAAAAGGACCTGATGCACATGATTTATTTTATGAGTGAAAAAAAATGCTACAAATATGCATTCAGTCAACCAAATCGTAATTTTAAATGGCGGCAAAGATATATTTTTTTTAATTTAAAGAAATATTTTTTTGACATCGTTATTTGATTCAAACGTATGATTTCTTGACACGAATAACTTCAAGTTTGATTTGAAAATATATCTGTTTGATTTAATATACGTAATATCTTTGATTCAACAATACAGTTCCTTCTTTTAAAGATCTTCGTCCGTTTGAAACAAATATACTTTTCTTTACCATTTATTTGACTTCACCTTTTAATGGCGAATGTTATCAAAATGGGCACATACTAAAAAATCGAATTTTTATTGAACTAATCATACTAAAATTTTATGTTTTAAAATATATATAGATGTAAACTTTTCTGATTATTAGTTATAAAAATGTTATGCAAATAATATCATTAATTCAATAATGATAGATAAATATGTATTTGCTTAACAAAATATTTCTGTGGTTTAAAGTATGCTGTTATTTTGAAAAATATATTATTCTGTTGGCATTATTATTCCACTGAAATGTACGATAGTACGATAGATGCTTTCTTCTTTTTAGAAAACAAAGCATCTATTTATGAGCACACAGGGTAACAATGTGTTAAGAATACACAATCGTTTGAAAAACTTTATTAACATTGTGAATAAACTAACAAAAATACCTAAAGGATAAGTATAATGCCGAAAATTAATCCCCATTTTGTAGTGACGCGGTGCTCTTATTGTTGTAAACAAACCCCAGCCCCCTAAAAAACAATTAACTTCCTCCATTACGTTAAAGTGATATAAAGCCTTCCTAGAGATTTATGTGATCGCAAACAAAAACGGTAAGCCTTAAATCTTACAAGTTTCTTCGAGATTACTCACATTTCTCCGAAGCCTGTAAAGTGAATCTAGTTAGGTTAGGTTAGGTCTCGATGTCGAAATTGCAACCTTATTTTAACAATATTAATAACATCAGAGTTAGTTTAGTACGCCGATAGCTTTAAACATACGTAATATGTCCAAATTGTTATAATATGTAGCTACAAAAATACGTCGACAAAAAAATTGTTAAAAGGTATGCACTTTTATATAGGTATCTATAAGAACAATAATTATCTAATTTTGTAATTGTATACGTACAAAATTATTTCGAGCGTTGTGCGTACAGATACATAAAGATTAAAGTGATACATGTACAACTTTTGTTTGCAAAGAATATTACAAAACTTCTCCGTAATACCGTAGGAATCCTGAGAATCACGAACGAGTGACAGAGATAACTGTATGGTTAGGTGCTAGAAGGGTGGTAGGTATTATGATAAAAAGGATAGGAGATAGAACAGCAGATACCTCAACGGATTTATGCACGCAAGCGTGTCTTATCACTTGCCTTTGCTGAAATACCTATTATATAAAAAAAGGAGGAAATATATTAACAATTAATTACAAAATATGAAAACGGAAAGATCAAAGCATTGTTGAATGTGTGGTGAATTGAATCGCAATTTATTTAAACTGCTAATATTGGTATTGTTGGCCTTGAAAACGATATCGGCGAGATTTCTGTAATTTTCGCTAATCCCTAACACAAACAGGAATTCTAATATTCACCAATCTGTGGCAACTATTTTATTATTTTTCATACAGAAATGTTAACGTTAGTTATCCAATGGTAAAAATATATAAATCCATTATCCTACTTACCTATTATTTATATCTCACCGCTTACGAACCAACATCTCACATAACCTAAGCTAGGACTACATTTGCGATTGCCCTCCGTTGCATGAACCAACGGAAATTGCAGACGGCGCGCGAAGCGCACGATTCTAACATATATTTGTTTGACTCGGCAAAATTATGTTAAATAAAAACATTTGTGCATTCAAACAAATTCAATCTTTTGCTCTTAAAAAATGTGCTTTCACTCAAATAAACCTTTGTTGAATTAAATAAATAATTTGAAAGATATATATTTGTTTGATTCAAGAACTTTTTTTTCTGTGTGAATATTTCAATAATGCTATTATGTAACAATTAATTAAGAAGGAAAAAGGCGTTGTCTTTGGCAATTGTTTTGGTAATAAAAGCTCAATCTACAATAAAGTGGTAAGCTTAAAGTATAATTATTATTGCAGTATAATTTGGATTATAGTAACAACATTCACAATCAATACAAGTACAATGGTACAACGGCATCAAGAAAGAAGATGTAACAAGCTTTGAACAAGTTTATCTTCTATAGGCGCAACGACGTAATCTCTGACCTTTTCTATAATTCAGATTAGAACACTGCACGGGCCTATTTTCCACGGCCCGGCCCGCCCGTGGCCCGTTGCAACATGGAATAGGCCCGCCCGTTGCGTTCATTACCTCGGCTCAAGGACCGCCCGGCCCGGCACGTTAGGAAATTTAGGCCCGTTTGGCCCGTCTAAATTATTTAAGCGTGTTTAAGTAATTATATCTGCACCGTCTATTTCTTAACATTCTTTAATTACTACATCATAATGAGTAGAATGAAACATTTATTTTGTTTGTTTTTGTATACTATATTGTATGAAACCAAAAGAAAACGTAACGTAACATTGCATATATTAAAACTAGTTAATACAAATGATAGCGTAAAAACTAAATAGCATTTACTGCATACGTTATATCCATTCGATGTATTTAATAAGACATTCTCGCCCCGTCAGGCCCGTACAATTTTAGGCCCGGCCCGCAATGAAAAGAGACGAGGCCCGCCCGAGCCCGGCCGCGGGCCCTGGCGGGCCGGGCTTTTCCTAGCCCGTGCAGTGCTCTAATTCAGATGTTAAGTTTTGGAAGTTTTTCCAAGAAGCACCGGTGTTTTGTATGGAATTACCGCATACGTAACATTCCAAGAAAACTATAATAATATATAAATGTAGTAATAAACAAAAATGTCTTTAATTTTATTCGCATTTAACTGTTATTTAACGTGGCAAACATTAAAGCATCAGCACACTACAATGGGAATGAGAATTCGTGGATTTCTATTGTCAACCGTACGACCAAATTACGTAAGAAAAAGGTTTTATTTCTAACATGCAACAAGGTTTTTTTTAAAATTGGCATCTCGAGATCATAGCCCATGTCCGTCACTGTTATATCTAGCTACAACGTTGAGATCAACTTTGCAACACTTGAGGTATTTAGGATAATTAGACTTGTTGGTAAATTAATGCCATTGGAGATTAACTGGGATACAAATTCGTCAAGGATTACTTTGTGTAAACCATATGATTAAAAAAATGTTCTTGCCTGTTACACAAAACGTAAACATGTGTACGTTTCACATTAATAAATCCATCAAAGCCGAGAGACTAAGTGGACCCTTTCCCTTTTTTAACAGATTTGCACCCTTTTTCATGTAAATGGTTTCCTAATTTGAGGTTTTGTAATTTAATATTATGGCCGTCTTCCTTTATGTGCTGTGCTACATTTGACGATTCAATCCTTCCATAGCGGTAATGAGCTATTCGTTCTGTGAATCCGGTGCCTATGGCTCGTTTCGTTTGTCATCACAATCACCGCATGCGATTTTATCAATTCCCGATCTTTGCTTCGTATCCGGTTTATTTTTCGGATTGCCGGGAGGGTTTCTAAGTGTATTTTGCGAACTGAAAGACACGTGGCACTCTATAACTATCCCTTTACGTAAATTTATTGGCAAATCATAACAGATACAATTCTCCTATGTTTCCAAATTCATATGCAGTGATAGAATGAGGCAAATGACACGCCATCTTTATGATTGACGCAAAACCATTTTTACACTTTCCTGAAATATTAACACTTTGTTTTTTTACTCGGTTTTTATTTTGATACCTTCAATTGTTTCTACTTAGTCAAACTCTCTTGAAAATCTGATGTAAACTTTTATTAGGACAGATTGCTGAAAAGATTCATTTTATAATTCTTATAAGCTAGTAATATTTATCAATTTCTTACATTCCCAACACTGGCATTAAAATCAATTATATTCTGAAGTGGTCACAAGGGACATCTTTAGTGGTCTACTTATGAAACGGAAATCATCACTACTTGGAAATACCAACATGAATCGATTGATTTTCTCAATATATTCCATTGAATATTACCAAATGATAATTGTAAATTATAAAATTTTGTGTAACTTATATTTACGTCATCATATATTTACTCATCTCATATCAGCAATTGCTTCTTGGAAAATAACATTTCAATACAAAATGTGTATAATATAATACGTTCCAGCATTATAACCTAAAATGGTGTAACCTTTCATCAGACATTTCCTGCTGATGCCCATGTTATACGTTTAAATTTTCGTTGGAGTGTTGTTAACGGTTATTTACAAAAACATTTACAGAAAACTGTTAACCACAAACGCAAGTTACGTATATCGTGCCAAGCAATCTCGATTCTTCGTAACGATGTGGTTGTTGGTTTGGGATAATTATGCTTCTGAGAATTTTAAATTGAAATTAGTGTCAATAATGATCTTACAAACGAACATGCCTTGGTTACTTCAATTATGCAAAATACTGTTTGTTCTCCAACTTATGTCAATACATTTTTATTTCGCAAAATGCTATTCTTACATAAGCGAGTAATTGAAATACGTGCAGTGCTTGCATTATTTCGGCTAAATCCATTTAAAAATCCTCTCATTAACTACTATATAATCTAAATATGGCTTAAAACAAACAGGTACTAATATTTGCTAATATTATCTAAGTCATAAAAATGATAAATATTTTGCCAACATTTATATATATACATATTGCAACTAATCTAGTATATGTAGTAAATATATTGCGATTATAAAATCTACTTATCACAATAATCTTTAAATCTTTTCGCATACAACAAGTACCTAAGTAAACTATGCTTTACAAAGATAATTTATGAAATCCTTAAATATTGATTCCTTTGTTAAAATCGTAAGTGCTATGCCAATACCTAATAGATGTTCATCGAATTAGTAACCTTCAAATATAAAAACCTCCAAATTTAGTATTTGTAAAGAGTTTTTGTTTTCTGTAAGTGGAATCTGTAATCAACTTATATGCAAGTGACTATTAGAAGATGCTCACCAATTTCTACTCAATATTTTCTTGAATCTTCGGCAGAAGTAATAAAAGCTAAAGGTTATAACTAACGCTGGCCACGAGCGGTACCGCGCATCGGCGTAGAATCAGTTCGGACCGAGAGGAACGGTAGTATTACTTCGTCTGCGGAGCAGTACGGACATTTTCGCTGCCGGTCATTTGCGCAATTGTTTATCTGTCCTAGAAAAATTATGATTTCGTCAGCAAAACGACCGCGATCGGACAAACTTCGAAAATTTATTGCGGAAATTCCAGACTTAATATACGAAGGTGCTAAAATTAAATGTGTAATCTCTAAAATCCCGTTAATGTGTTGGTCCAGACAACATTGTCTACGACACGTAAATAGTGAAAAGCATGTCTCAAAAAGAAATTGCGCACGAGACAATGAAAAATTTATATTTAATTTATGCGTTACGTTTATCGCATGTAATATACCGTTTAATTTACTAGACAAGGAACCATTTATCTGCTTTTGGAATAACTATACGGAGTGCAAATTACCAAGTCGAACATCGTTACGGAGAATTGTGCCATCTGCGCGCGAACATATTAAATAAAAAATAAAATCGGAGTTGAAAGATCAAAAATTGTGGTTATGTGTCGACGAAACAACAGATCGAAAGAAACATTCTGTTCTTAATGTAATGGCACGCAAATTGGAACCTCATCAATCGGCACCTTCAATTCTATTAGTCTCCAAACGAATACAACAGTGTACTGCCGAAGTAATTTCAAAGTTAGTGTTAAATACATTGGACAAGTTTGAACTTTCAACAAACCAACTCTTGATGTTAGTGAGTGATGGTGCTGCAAACATGCTTTCTGTAGGCCGGTCTCTTAAAAAGCATTCTGCTAATTTGTTACACATTGCGTGTAAAATTCATGCTCTCAATCTTGTGGCGGATGGTATCAGAAAATGTTATCCTGAGGTAGACGCTTTAATAGCGCATACCAAAGCAGTATTTGCCAAGTCACCGAAACGTATTCGCGAATTTCACAGACTGTGCCCCCGTATACCAGAGCCACCAGAACCTATTCTAACTCGTTGGGGAACATGGTTACAGGCCGCGTTTTATTATCATAAATATTTTGACAATATTAAGAACGTGGTTTTACAATTCGATACAAAGGAAGCTGCCACTATCCAGAAAAGCCAGTCGAAATTTCAAGATAGTCAGGTTAAAATGGATTTAAAAATCATTCACGACAATTACTTCGGGCTAGCAGATGCAACAGAAAAATTACAAAATCCTGCGGTGCCGTTAGAAGAATCTCTACAAATAGTGCAACATGTTCACGCACAGCTATGCGCGATTGAAGACGCAAAAAATGTTTCTGTTCTAGAAAAATTGAAAGTGTTTTTGAGAAAAATTCTGATTTTGGCACATTAAGACACATTTGTGAAGGTGCGTCAACAGAATCGTTAAGTTATTTGAAAGATTATTTTACTTACGCAAATATTACGTCACTAGATGTAGAACGTTCCTTCTCTGCATATAAACGCATTTTTTCCTCATGCCGAAACAACAGTTGAAACATATCTAATGTTGCAGATATTTAACAGACATTATTCACTTTGTGATTTCACGGAGGCCTCTTAAAATGGTAAGTGTTTGAGCACGTGTTATTTAATTTTTATTTAAAAGATGAGCGAAATTATTTGCGGCAGCAAACATCTCTATTAGCAGAATAACTCTAGTGGAACGCGAGGCCTGGTCGACTCTACGCTACTGCGCGGTACCGCTCGTGGCCAGCTTTAGTTATAACTAAAGGCCGGACTATATGCACAAAAAAAACCTATAAATATGCGCATATATATGCACGTTTTTTTTTTTCAAAATATGCTAAAAACCGAACAAATATGCAATTGAAAACTCCAAATAAAAATGTAATTCAGGTTTATTAAAAACAAACATGGTTTACTAAGATAATATATTATAATGCAGGTAACAAACTAACACATTTAAAATTGCACTAAACTCTAAAAAGATCTTAGAATACATCCAAATATTAACAAAGACGATTAATTTATTATTAATTTTTATTATAAAAGCACTTTGTTACTAAATATTTTTCAAAATTTTCTACTAAAAAATGATGTCGTTTATCTGTGAACATATGTTTATACACTGAAAATGTCCTTTCCACATCTACTGAAGTTATTGGCGCATTTTTTAGTCTACATATTATTTCCGCACTTAAGCTACATGTTTCGTTAAAATTACCTTTTAATATGTTAGCAACTTCTTTTAACATACCGTTATCCCGTATTTTTCGATATCACATTTTCACATTTTTTATTTATGGTAAATCCGATTTTACCCTGCACTTTAGCACATGATTATTGAAATTCGTCCACAAATTCAACGGATTCTGTTGAACTCAAAGTTGTGTGTTCTCCAATGCTAAAATAGTTGCTGAAACAAAACTATAGTCGCATTTAATTAATGACAATTGCTGAGGCAGTATTTCTCGTTGAATAATCTATGCGATTCCGTAACACATCGAGAAGAATCCGTAATCTTCGAAAGGACGGTTATTATTTCTGCAAAATGATCCGCATAAAATATGGCAACATTCAACCATGTCCCCCATCTGGTGGGGCCAAAGTGGAAGGTTGCACCAACCCAACATTGCAGTTTACTCGCGGGCAGGACTCGGGCCAGACGCCAAAGGTAACCGTTAGGAAACCCAAGCACATCGTGGACGCGGGCAACTAGAGCCGGAGAATTAATCTTTGGAAGTTGGACATCAGCAAGAAAGGACCGAGTCATCGCGGAGCCATTGAACACCGCAGATCGTCAATCGACGAGAGGGTCTAAGGGCGTAGTTTCGCCCGACCTTAAAATAATTTTACGGCTCAGTGTCAATATAGCCAGGAGCAAGAAGCTAATGCTTTTCTCTTCTCATATTGTTTTTGCCGGTAGTGATTCCATCAATACCAGGGGCTATTTATTAGCATATTATCTTGGTTATTGTTACTAGGTACTTTTTTCATGTGCACTTCTACATTAAGTACACCTTTGTTTGAACATTGTTCTGTAGATAACCTCTACTTTAGCCTTTTTAAAATCACAAGCAATGTTTTAGACAAGGTAAATGCAATTAATAATGTACATATAAATAATAAGTATTTCAAGAATTCTAAGTAAAAAATGCTTTATTTTAAGAAAATGAAGCTATTGATTTATGAACAATACCTAAACGCTTTCTGGAATTAAGAAAACTATTTACTACCCTTAAGAAAATATTGTTTTGTGTTATAATGGCAATTTACTTATATTAAGAATCGCTTTCTTCAAATTTTCCGCAAGATTTTCTTGAATCAAGTTAACAAATGTCTTAAACAAAGAAATACAATTATTTCATTATAAGCATGTTCTCTTAAGCGGAGAAAAAAACGCTAAAAAAATATGTCTTTTGATTTAAAACAGTTATTGTGTTGCGGATAATTGAAACAGTAATTGTCTTGAATTAAGGCGGACAGCTTTGATACAAGTATATAATTCTCTACGTGCGATGTTATCGGTAATGATTGAAGTTTTTGACCTTCTCGAACGTTTATCGTCAACCAAGCTGGTACGACCACGTTTAAATTCAGCTGCCCAAGATTTCACCGTGGCAAATGATGGTTCACAAAGTCTTATTCAACTAATACACAAATTGTATAAAACAGCTCAGACGTTCAACAAAGTGATATATTCATCACTACTTTGTTGACTACTTTGAAATTACTGCACTTAAAATTTCTTAGCTAGACACGATGCTAATAATCTTAAGATGCTCAATATTTATAATATAAACTTTCAAACATTCTCAATATCAATTCAAAGTTAGTTCATTAAAACAGGAAGTTGTGTAAATAATTGAATTGAACCTAATTATTTTAACACTGATCCTTCTCAAATAAAGCAAATTCTGTCTAGAAATTGGCGGGAGCAACAATAGCTTCCTCCCTCTTTATACACGATGGTCTACAGTGCTTTCATCAGTAAATCTAAATTGGAGATTTCGTCATGTTTCGGTGACATATTCCCAATTGCTTATAAGTAAAGCGTGACAAACGGTTGCACCCGCAGAGGCGCGTGAAAGGAGCTGTGTTTACTATGTGCATACAAGGAATCGAGTGGACGTTCGGTTATTCTCGGTGTGCATGTACTATTTATAATGTTCGAGAAACTAGTGGAACCGTCCGGGGCAAAAGTAGACACAATATTAATAAAAAAATAATAGATTGTTATCTTTTATGGACGTATCGATGACCACTGCGGTAATGTGCGATTGCCATGGTACGCCGCGTAGTACTGCAACATAAGCAATGCTTCCAATGTCGATTCGATCAGGTTTCGACGACGGTCTGAAAACGTTCTCGTATACTTTGCCAATGATCGTTCAGCATCTAATGAAGTTAGATTTGCGAAATTCAAATATTCCTGTATCTCTTCTGTGATCGAACCTTTTCTAAATCCGGATTTTTATTTAAAACTGCACGAAATTTTTGTCCTATAGGATCCGTCAAGCTTTCTAGAGCGGCTACTAAATTGTTGATGTTATTTAAAGAGTCTTGCGAAATAGTTTGTGTCACTACAGAATAGTTTATGGGAATGTCATCTATTTCTTTTTGAACGTCCGAATCGGAAAAAAGTTGCTGACTCTCGCGAACCGCTTGAGAATTAGAAGAATTAACTTTGAAAATGACATCTTTCACTTGGGAATAATATTTGCCATAGCAAGATACTGCATCGATCCACGTTCCCCATCGCGTCAATACAGGCTGAGGTGGTAGCGGAATTTGCGGATACAATTGCTTGAATACGCGGATATGTTTGGGAGATTTCACCAACACTTCTTTGGTAGATGATAGTAAATCATTCAATCTAGGATACTTGCTTCGAATTGTTTCTGCTACGAGATGACATGCGTGTATGAGGCATGTTATGTGAAGAAGAGTCCGAACGCATACTTTTAACATCCTACCAGCTTTCAGCATTGTTGCGGCTCCGTCAGAAACTAACATGGTGATTTGGGCTCCTACGATACAAAATTCTCTTAACATATTTTTTATTACGTTTACAACGGTTTCAGCATCAGTTCTTTCAATACTTTTACTGGCCAACATCAAGGAAGCTGCTGGATCATTACGTTTTAAAGGACGCGCCACAATATGAATCACGATGTGTTTCTGAGCATCAGTAGTTTCGTCTACAGTGAGCCAGATTTTTTGATTTCTCAACTCGTCTTTTGTACAGTCTTTTACTGTACTTTGCGCATGTGGTAAATTGTACCCCAATTGTCTTTTTGTTGGTAGCTTCCATGATGGAACATATTTATCCCAAAAAAGACGGAAGTTTTCATTATCTACTAGGTGTTGCGGGATGTTGCACGTGCTCAACATGAAAATAAAGTCATACAAAAATTGCCAGTACGGAATGTTGTTTCTTTAATTCAATACGTGACGTTTACTTTTAATATGACTCAAATGTTGTGCGACCTAGCAACCCTATATCGCAAAATTTGCAACGAATGTGCGAACCTGTAAATTCCAAACCCGGGAAGCGCCAAATATATTTCTTCACATGCGATGCAAGAGGTACACAAGGCTTACGTCCCAGGCTTTCGAAAACACACAATGAGAATCCGATAAATAACCGAACGACCAAACTCCTCAATGTCTACCGCATTACTGAACTCTACATCCACATACGTACATACATCCCCCCGTACAGGCGTCTCTGCGGGTGCAACCGTTTGTCACGCTTTACTTATAAGATTTATTAAATACGTACTTATATCACTGAAATTTGCTAGAACATACGAAAATATAGTGAATAGAAATGTTTTATTAACATTAGTATTTCTATATGTAACGTGATAGCATCATTTGCACCTTGTTAGATTTATTAACGACATCAGCGTCCAATGATGGGTTACATTCAATTTGGCAGGAATATTGCTCATTATTGCAACATATTACATATACATACATATATTCCTAACATATACCTTTTGTTTTTTTACAATGCGCCCTCTACAAAAAAAATATTTAATCTTAAGAGTCAATTCAAATACGCATTACATTTTTAAAATATGATTAAAACCACGTGTATTATTTGGTATTGTATTCGCAACCCATGGGTTGATTGAAATCACGTTACATTCTATTAATATACCCACCTTTTTCAATGTGTACTTATTTTTGTAAGTGAATACCGAGAATAAACGTATGTAAGTGCTAACAATTTTGCGAGGTCGTAACTTAAAGATACTTAAACAGTAAGTTTTTCAATGTCAAATTGTGTAACATATTAAGAATCTGTTTTGCGTGGTACTTCATTAAATTAACTAGTTAACACAAATTGTATAAACAAACAGTTGAAACAAAATTTATGACAACGATTTTAGGATCGTTGTTTCCACGAAGTAATATAAAAAATATTATTCTGCCTGAATTGTATCCAAAAAATTAAATGCTTTTATGATATGCAATTTACCTCTTTATAGGCTATTCAATATGAAAAGATTCGTAAGAAAACATTTAAGTACATATTTTCAATCAGGTGCGTAATTACTTCAAAATAATGAGTTAAATAATCCTAGCAATACACCAAAGCGACACTGAAGTATTGCTCCAGCTGGGCTACGTACAGTGATATTGATTTCTTCCTCTACCTCGTGATATACACGCTGTAACGTGCTCTGAATTTATTTGTCTTATACAATTTGATGTATCTACGCAATACGATAGGTGAGTACAGTTTCAATTAATGATAAAATTCGAGTTGAACATCCAACTCGAAAACTAGAGTGTTTTCTAATTTCGATTCGAATTGGACTAGTTTGAATTTATGCCAGGTATAATCGGTCTCATCCGATCAAATTCGCAGTTTTTTGATAACTATTTAACTGGTTCTTTCTTTAATAGGCGAATATGTATCTTCTCCTTCTCGTCCATATACACTTGATCGTTAAATAATACCAAGAATTGCCTCACACACATTCGCAATGGTGGTTACGTTAATGGTGATGGTATAATACTATTTTGAAATTCTATAGGGGAAACTGTTTTCTAGTGTTGACCCACTGGCAAAGGAAGAAATATCATAACCTAATATATTTTACTGTAAATTTATGATAATTTTGTTACTGTAACGAACTTATTGTACATCGCTCCCCAAAGTCTCGGCAATTTGCTTCCAGGCATTCTCTTCCCTTTTTACGTCTTTAAAGTATTTGAGCTTTTTTGTACAAGCTCAGTGAGCAACACGGTGACAAGCATCTTCAATGCTTTGGCTGCTTGGCAGGTCGCCCCTTTATATTATGTTTATTAATTGTAATAATTAACAATGCGCAAGAGCGTATCTACTAAATTGATTGGTTGACGTTAAAATAATACGAGGGTATATCAAATATAAACGGTACTCGTTTTTAAAAAATTTCTAACTTTATTTAACTAAGCTTACAAATATATGTTATTTTTCTGCATGCTGTCCCGCCTTAGAAATTCATTTTTCCCATCGGATTGGGAGCTTTTTTATTCAATCATCGTAAAAACTCTTCGGACGTTCATGTAGCCATTAGAGCACAAACACTTCTACCGCTTCGTTGTCGTCGAAACGCTGGCCTCCAAGCGCTTCTTTGAGGGGTTCATCAGAAAGATTGAAGTCACAAGGTGACAAGTCTGGACTATAGGGTGGATGTTCTAGTGTTTCCCATCCTAATACATCCACTTTTTGCATCGTGGTGTTAGCCACATGAGGCCTGGCGTTGTCATGCAGAAGAATGACACTTCTGGCCGATTGCTTCTTCCTTTTCCTTCAAAATGACAATTTCGCGGCTTCCAGTACTTCCACATGTTTACTTCTACAACGATTTCGAAGAGAGTTATGCGCCAATTTCCGTCTATGAAATTTCGGACCGTCTCGATGTTGGGCTCGGTCACAATCCCTCCAGAACATTTTTTTGTGCCATGCAAACACACTGGTTCTTGAGTGTGTTGTCCCCGAACTGTGTCTGTAATCGCCGCAAAATTTCGGTTGGGTTAACCCCCTCCTTGGCCAAAAACTTGATGATAATTCGCTGCTCCACGGAGACATGCACTTCTTTCTCGCTCATTTCTTGTGATACTAAAGGGACCCGAGAGAGTTGCGGTCGGTTCTCCCCTCTCCCTAACGGTACAAACTACCTACGCATCAACCCCTTCCAGATCTAGAAGCCCTCCGGAACTTTTAAGAAAATCAGTCCCGTTTATATTTGATACACCCTTGTATTTTAAGATTTACTTAATTTTTAGAGATTAACGTATCGCATTACCATTCTGATAACATTAACTACATTCAGAATATAACAATGGTTATATTACTATGTTTTAATCGTTTACGTGTACAAAAACACTTACAACTACCTAACTCAAGTGAACTTAGATACTGGTCGCTACGAGTGTTGCCAACATATTTTACACACTCCTTTTTTTTCAGTTAAAGATTTAACCTTTCGACTGGTCTTGCAGTTCTTCCAGATCGAGTTGTTATAACTCCTGCAGGTTTTGCAGTTGTGAACTAGGTACATAGGTGTTTTTGCGGCCTCGCTAAACTTGGGTGCTATATCTATTCTTCCCTCGTTTGTACTTTCTAACTTGTTCTGGGTTAGCTATTGTCATGGGCTTTAAAGAGACTCGATTGCGACGGTATGCGGTGGTCCACATTCACGTTATAATCGTTTGAGCCAACTTGTTCAATAACCTTGAACATGAACTTGCTGTTGAGATTGTAACTCAGGTAACTTTTTGGAGTGTTTGTCGTAGAATATATTTCTTAACATACTTTTTAAACAGTTATCGATAAACTCTATACTCATATTTTATTAATAAGATCATTTGATAACCACCTGCGTGTTTTCTTTATTACTGTAAATATAGCGCATCGGCTATGAATTTTTTTAAACAAATAAGAATATTATATATATATTTGTAAATTTTACGTAGTTTCCATATTTTTGTAGTGTATAAAAATTCTGAAATTTGCAAGAAAATAAGGTGTGGGTAGTTCTTTCCCTTGTTTCATTGTTAAGAGCATCAAAAGCAGTTTAAACCTTGTCTTAACTTTTTTTTATATCTCTCATAGTTTCTAAGCTATTGAATGAAACAGCGAAGGGTAGTGTTGAACTTGGGATGCTTTACACCACGCCAGTAGGCGATTAGGCAGCTAAGATAGTTAGCGTTGTTATTACTAGAGTTGCTTAAATTGCACCAACAGCCAGTGGCGGGCGCATAAAAGTTTACATAAAGTAAATGGTCAGAAATAAAATATAATACGTGCTCAAACACTTACCGTCTTAAGAATCTTCCGTGAAATCACAAAGTGAATAATATCTGTTAAATATCTGCAACATTAAATATGTTTCTACAGTTGTTTCGGCAAACCGAGTGCGGCGTGAAGAAAAAGTGTGTTTATATGCAGAAAACGAACGTTCTACATCTAGTGACGTTATATTTGCGTAACTAAAATAATCTTTGGAACAACTTAACGGTTCTGTTGACACACCTTCACAAATTTGTCTTAATGTGCCAAAATCAGAATCTTTCTCTAAAACACTTTCAAACCTTTCTAGAACACAAACATTTTTTGCGTCTTCTACCGCGCATAGCTGTGCGTGAACATGCACTATTTGCAGAAATTCCATTAACGACACCGAAGGATTTTGTAATTTTTCTATTGCTTCCACTAGTCCAAAGTGATTGCTCTGAATTGTTTTTAAATCCATTTTAACTTGACTATCTTGAAATTTCGACTGGCTTTCTTTGATAGCTGCAGCTTCATTTGGTTCGAATTGTAAAACCACGTTCTTAATATTCTCAAAATATTTATGATAATAAAACGCGGCCTGTAACCATGTTCCCCAACGTGTAAGAATAGGTTCTGGTGGCCCAGGCATACGGAGGCACGGTCTGTGAAATTTGCGAATACGTTTTGGGGATTATTAAAACGTCTACCTCAGGATAATATTTTCTAATACTATCTGCCATATGACAGAAAGCATGAATTTTGCATGTATTATGTAACAAGTTAGCACAATGTTTTTTAAGAAACCGGCCTACAGAAAGCATGTCTGTGGCACCATCACTCATAAACATCAATAGTTGCTTTGTTGAAAGTTCAAACTTTTCCAATGTATTTAACACTAACTTTGAAATTACTTCGGTAGTACATTGTTGTACTCGTCTGGAAGCTAATAGAATTGAAGGTGACGATTTATGTGGTTCCATTGTACGTACCGTTACATTAACCACAGAATGTTTTTTACGATCTGTTGTTTCGTCCACACATAACCACAGTTTTTTATATTTCAACTCCGATCTAATTCGCTTTTCAACATGTTCACGAGCAGATGGCACAATTCTTTGTAACGATACCCGACTTGGTAACTTGCAGTCCGAATATTTATTCCAAAAGAAGGCACATGCTTCCTTGTCTAGTAAATGAAACGGTAGATTATATGCAATAAAGGTAACACATAAATTAAATTTAAATTTGTCATAGTGTCGTGTGCAATTTTTATTTTAAGAATGCTGTTACTATTTACGTGACGTAGACAATCCCTTTTGGACCAACACATTAAAAGGATATTACAAACTACACCTGTGTTTTCTTATTAGGTAAGTCAACGCCAGGAACAATAATAAGTTACTAAGTTACTCGAAAACAAACCTTTTAAACGAAATTGTTTCCTAATACATATGTACGTTTCATCCTTATTTCAGCAATATGTTACTTTTGTGTACGTGTACAATATGCAGAACGCAGTGCTATTCATAAAGAAAAAGGTATTATACAATTCTCGTTGTAGATAACAATTACAAATGGCTATGCATTGGCTATTTCAATATCAACTTGTAGCGTCGTATATTACGTTTTTAGAAGTCAAAACAAAGAGGCTAGCACGCTAGCCTTTCCGAATAAAACTTTCAAATTGCCGCATTGTGTCATTGAGAGTAAAACCAAGCAGGTTTGATAATTAGTCATTAAGTGCAAGTATAGGCGAACGGGTAAAACGCAGTGCGAGCAACGGATCTCACTGAATCTAATGTGTTGCAGCAGATAAGCGTTTGCTTAGCGCGATGCTCGCAAACAATCCCAACACATTACCCCGCCCCCCATTGGCGTGATGGACAAAGTTTTGTGTGATCGTGTATGGGAGAGTATTAAAAAAAAACGCTGCGTTGCTCGCGCTGCGTTTTACGCGGTCGTCTTATTCCTGCAATTAAAAAGGCAAACCAAAGCTACATTTTTCCGTGCCTTAAACTCTGATACAATAACTGTGAAGGTATAATTTATTAGAAGCTAATAAAAAAAGATTAGTATTAGTCACGTTTAATGTATTACTAATTTATGGTTGCAATATATCACTATGAAGATCAATTTGATTATATGTGAATGAAATTTCATTATGATACTGTGATAAACACAATCGATCATTGTTGATAAGATTATCAACTTTATCAAAGGATCTTACGTACCCGCAATATCAAAGATTTTACGATTAATTGTTACGTAATAATTTGGGATTAGAGATTAATTTAATTGAAAGATTAATTTTATTAGATATTTATGCTGATAAAAATTACTGTAAAATTGGAACGCTGTTTCTTTAAGTTAGAACTAAATACTATGCAAAGAAATTATTTTTTAACGGATACAAAATTAAAGTGTAATTCATCCATGAAGTGTACAAAAATATTTTTTTGGAAAAATAGAATACTTTTTATTATAAAATATGGTTTTTAATTTTTGGAATTAAGAAAACTATATACTATCCTCAATAAAATATTGTTTTGTGTTATAACGGCCATTCACTTATATTATGAATCGCTTTCTTCAAATTTTCTGCAAGATTTTTTTGAATCAAGTTAACAAACGTCTTAAACAGAAACATACAATTATTTCATATACACGTATACACGTTGCGACACAGATCGGCTGTACATACAACATGAAGAAAACAACACAGTTCGACAACTACGCATATATCTATTATATTCGCCAGCACAAGTTCGTTCGACAGAGCCGGGGCGGATGTGAGAGAAAATACAGCTAGTAACGTTGTCGTAGTGTGGTATGTAGAGTATTTACTTTTCTTTTCTTTTATTTCATCAGAATACTTTTCATTTCTTATATGCCTTCTGGCAGCAACAACATAAATGTGAGAAGTCATTTTCAACATAATTTGCAAATACATAATACGTAAGTTCCGTAATCGTTCTCTGTCCCAACGAAATTATGCCTACTGCCTCTGTTAATGCGCTGAAGGCATACAATGCTGGGTGGGAAGAGTGTAACCGTAATAGGGGGATGGGGGATGCGGGCGCTGAGTCACAATCGCCACGATGCACATACGTACATAGTATTCCACTGTTGAAATTGAAAGGCCGTATGTACAGCCGCTCAGTGTCGCAACGTGTATACTTCTCTTAAGGGGAGAAAAAACCCTAAAAAAATATTTCTTTTGATTTAAAACAGTTATTGTATTGTGGATAATGGAAACAGTAATTGTTTTGAATTGGGGCGGACAGTCTTGATACAAGTAAACGTTTTTCTGCGTGGTAACGAAACTGTTTTGTTGTGTTTTATTCTCTGAAAGTGGTAGCGTTACTCATTATAATCATTTGAAATGATAAATTTTTTATTTGTATGCAATTGATGGTTAAATTCAGTACATAGATTGGTTAATATTAATAATAATAATAATAATATTAGTAATAAAAATAAAGCTTTACTTTACAAATCAAATGCGGATATGAAATAAGTCAAAGAGAACAAAATGTCATGTGCAACATACATGATAAACCAAAATTTAGCTGATGATGCTAACATTTATTCGTGTTATAAATTGAAAAAAGGAAAAATCTGAATATAGCACCAAAGTAGATGAAACTTGGATACAACAGTACCGAAGGCAACACACCGTCCCACACTTCAGTGGTCATCGCGGCAAAAATTCGAATTCGGATTCGAATTGATAGACCATCCACACTATTCACCAAATGTGCCTTCAGCGACATTTTTCTCTTTCCTAGACTGAAAGTTTCTCTCAGAGAACACAGATTCTCATCAAATAAGGAGGCCATCACATTCGTAAACGTTTATTTTGCAGAACAAAATGCCAACTACCATTTGGACGGATTAAAAAGATGGGAGTATCACTGGAAAAGGTGTATAGACTTACAAGGAGACTATGTTGAGAAATAAAACTGAATTAGATTTGTCTCTGTGTCTCTATTAACTAACAATTATTGACAATAGCTAAATTACGTAACCGAGCATCCTGTATCACTTGCATCAGTTACCTTATCCAATAGTATATCATTTTACACACGTACATCCGTACTTCACACATTCTATGAGGCGTTATCATCCGAGAAGTTCAAGATTAGTCGAATCTGAGCTATGTTTCTTAAGTATACGTATAGGTACGTAATTAAAAACATGACAGCTTTATTACACGAGAGATAAATTTACGTATTGACCGGCTAAATACCGCCAATTGTTAATGTAAATATTCGATACGACAACAATAATCATTTTATTTAGTAGTAATAAGCTGGTACCGCTCTATTTCGAATGTGGTAGCAGTTCAAGATAAGTAAAAGTTAGTGCGAGAATAACATGAAATTTCGTTTAGGTTAGTAAGAAATCGAAGACTATTTTCTGGGTATCAAGGTAGTAAATTTATTATTTTTATATTATATAACATGTATCTGAATTGTTTGGCCAAATTTTACCACGGTGATATATGACACAAAACTGTAAAAAAGTTACTATAAATATGTGTCCAAAAAAGCATTCTTAAAAAATTACGCGCTTTCAAGCAAAATTTAATACGATTGTTATTTTAACCGTTTATTCGAGTTTTTCAAATATGCTGAAGCAGTATCAGATAATACCTTTTTGTTTCTTAGCAATTAAGTGACAGACATGAACAAAGTCTCACATTTTTTTAACTGTGTTAATAAATCAAATTTCTTCTTGCTGTTTTAATAAAAATTGTTACTGATTATTCGCAATGTTGAAATTCGCGCGTAACTTTCTAAGGGAGCATTTTTTGGATACATGTTTATAGACACTTTTTTTAGTTTTGTTCCATACATCACGTTGGTAAAGTTTGGCCAAGCAATTCAGATACACCCTGTACATAATTCATGATGAGAATTATTTGTGGGCCATTACTTTTCAACTGTGGTGAAGTTATAGAATTTTACGTAATTTCTTTTTTTTTAAGCAACAAAGGCAAAGTTACAATTTTTCAGTAAAGCTTGTAATATGTGCTCTTTAGAAATACATTCCTTGCATGACTTTTCTTAAAAGAATTCTTTGAAATTAAACGAAAAATCTTAGCTGCTGGAGAGGTACTGTCACTTCTATATAATGTTGTATATATCAAATAACCCCAGATATTTATTACATACATAACAATTGTAGTCTGTACGACATTCCATGTTTATTATTGTAGAATTGAATTTCATTGCACATAAATTATTTAAGCAAGAACACGTCACAGCTAAAGTTAATTTAAAGCGAGGTAATGTATCTGCGCGGCATGGGCGTGCACTTCTTTCAGTAAGTACATTACCAAAAATTAAGTAATAAATCGAATAATAATAACAGAATCCATCAAGAATTAGAATATGTGAAAAGCTGTGAAACACCCTCTTAAGCAACGTTATCAAGTAGGTTGGCGGGCTGCATCGAAGTTACCAAACATTAAAAGTAGAAGCACCATTATCAGTATTATCACCCACTAGATAAGAGTCGTAAAAAGTTAACAGCATTAGATATGCTTCCACAGTTATCTCGTTGAACGATGTTCGCCGTGGTGAAGAAATGTGTTTATATATTGAAAAAGATCGTTCGACATCTACGGATGTAATACATGCATGATTAAAACACTCTTTGAATTTAGATAATGGATTAGTGCACTAGCGCAAATTTGTTTTAATGTGAGAAAATCGGAATTTTTCTAAAACGCATAGTGTGTAGCAGTGTATATACTTCGTCCACTATTTGCAGTGACTCTACTAATGACAACGCTCTATTTTGTTGCATCATGTAATCCTTTATAGTTGTTACGAATAATTCGTAACTCTGTTTCAATGGAAATATCTTGAAATTTTGTCTGGCTCTCCTTAATAGCTGCAGCTTCGGCAGGTTTAAATTGTAGAATAACAGCTTTTACTTGTTTGAAATATTCAGCGCAATTAAAAGCTGCCTGCAACCATGTTCCCCAACGTGTAAGAATCGACTGTGGTGGTTCCCACTGTGCCTGAAATGATCGAAGACGTTTTGGAGATTTGGGAAACGTACCTGTTATCAATGCATCTACCTCGGATGAACATTGTCGAATCGTTTCTGCCACGAGATGTAAAGCATGCACTTTACAAACACTTGCAACCGTGTTCAAGAAGAGAACGCTCTACCGAACGCATTACCGTGGCACCATCGCTCATAAACATCAACCACATGACGTCGTGAGACTTGAAAGTTTTCTAACGTACTAAGTATCGCCCTCATATCTAGTAACAGTGGAAATGCCGGTTTATGAGGGTCCAGTACACGTACTATAACATTTAGAATAAAATTTCTTTTACAATCTGTTGTTTCGTCAACACATAACCAAAGCAACTGATTTTTTAATGTAGATTTAATTTCCATTTCTACGTCTTCGCGTACAAATAAAACATGCTTACGTGCCATTTTCGTAGTTGGCAACTTCAACTCGGGGTTGATGGTACTTATACCAAAAGTTCTAAAACGGTTTTTTTTCGAGCAAGCGAGGTGACAAATTACAAGTTATCATCATGACAGGTAAATCGAAAATAAAGGCAGTTCTCGTTGGCACGCCCTTTTTTCTATTTCCGTGTTCTTCGGTATTTACATGTTTGTTATAGTCCGCCTCGTCCCAGCACATCAAATGTTTCTCGTACACTTTACAAACTATTTTAGCACTGTCGAAGAACAAATCCGGAAACTCACTGATAAACTTATTTACTGTGCCAGCAAAGGGTCGTTTTTTAGCCTTGCTCACACCGCACATTTTAAATTAATAATTATATATATCTAACGAATAACACGTAACACAAAACACAACGCACGCTCTCGTTTCCTAAAGTGGGCGAAAAATAAACAAGCGGACGCTGATAAAGCGAGAATCGATATTTGCACAGAGCCCGCTATTCCGGTGAAACGCCTTTGCATCGCAGGGACGATTACCTCGCTATAGACATATTTGAATTGATTGTGAATGTTAGAAACTTCTTGTGCTAAACAATTTCCGTTTGGTGTATACCTATTCCAATAAATTAGAGGAAGTATGCTAGGGAATGAAGTAAGTTCTTTGTCGTGCATATATATGTATATGTGTTATTATTGTTGTGAGAATTTTATCAACACAAACTGGTGTTCTAACTGAAAGTTATCTTACTTAAAAGAAGGATACAGTCGGGGCAGCATAACTGTCGATGCACGTCATTAATCATATAATGCGCTGTCGTACTATGATTTGTCATTTGTCATTGAATATAAATATTAGGTTATGTTATACTCTTGGTTTTCGCGTTGGAACCGTGTCGTAGCTTTTGACGTTTCGTTCGGACGAAACGTCGGCAGAAGCTACAACAACGATGCGGTTCTAACCCGAAAACCAAGAGTATAGTGTTATTGACGACCCAGATTAGGCTGTTATTTGTCGTGGATAGTTTATTTATTTGGTTTTACCGGTTATATCAAAAGAACTAAGTATTACATAAAAAAGTATCAACATTTTCGAAGCAATTCCGGTTTTTTTCAAAGATCATTAAACTAAAGGTAAGATTTTATCATATTTTTTTACAATCGCGCCCCCCTCGTCAAGTTACCAACTGCCACTGCCTTTCACGCTAATTACAATTACAACAAATATAACTGGATACAACCAGTATTCAAGCAAAGGTGTTGTATGTCTAATTACATAACCTTTTCTCACGTAGAAGTCATAGATTAAACAAATTTCAATATCCACTCCTGGAGTACGTTTCAAAAAAAATGAATAAACGTTCCTATCTTTTATCTACCGCATGTATGTACACAATACTATTCTACACTTCATAACCTCGTATGACGTACCAAATGCTAAGCCGAAAGTTTTATCATACCAAAGCCTATGTACATACATAGGTAGCCATACAGTAATCATAACCTTCCCAAATTCCGAATCCAAATAACTGGCACTACGATGTGAATGACGTAAATCGTATCGATTTGGGGGCAGGTTTTTGAAGCGAGGTACCGGACGCATGTGATAGAGTTACGAAAGCTTAGTAAAGTAAAGTTATTCTAAGAAGCACCTATTTACATACATATGTGAATGCCTACCTACGCTAGAAGCGTAAATCAGCAAACGTAAGCGTAAAATACTTTAAATGGTTCATTTTCTTGACAAAGATGGAGTAATAATGGTTACGTTATACCTTTCCGGGCACAGTATTGATGCCAATTATTCAAAGTACTTCCGAATAAATAACTAGACACATAAAATTGGCTGAAAGAAGTGAAGGTCGTTTTTCGTTAGGCTAATCTACGCAAATTGATTGTTTAAATAACTAATGAGTGAATAATCGTCTTTGTATTTGCAGTGAGGTAGGTAACCTTAAATAAAAGTTGCACAATAACATATAGGAGCAATTTTCTCAAGTTATGTAGCAAGTTATTGACTTCTTTGAAGTATATTCTATTCAAATGCTACAAACTAAGATTACTAAGAGCTTAATTTTTATAGGTTATTGAACTTGCAGACGCTTTGTTCATAATTATACTCAGAGAAATGGTTTCCTGCAAAAACCAGTCTCAAAAAAAAATATTTTTATTTCCAGACTATAAAAATGTTTAATATAAGAAAATAATTCTTGAACTTTTATTTGTAGTAAATAAATATTTTCTTGGGGTTAGGAAATCAAAAAAATCCAAGAAAAAAAAAGTAAACCATTTAGTTTTAAGTTAAGAAAATATTTATGTTACATTAACCGATATTTCTTGAAAACGTTGAACGTTGTATGGGTAAGTGTGGCATCTGTATCCCGGTTTCTGTCGTTACTTTCTAGGACGGCATATATCTCTCAGCACTAGGTGGCGTCAGGAAATATTTTAGTGCTGAGAGATGAATAGCAATGTGAGAAGGAGCAAAAACGCTTTTCTCTTCTCACACTGTTTTTGCCGGGAGTAATTCCATCAATACCATAAGCTATAAATCAGCATTATCTTGGTTATTGTTTCTAGACACTTTTTTCATGTGTACTTCTACGTTAAAGTTCACTTTTGTTTGAACACTATGTAGATAACCTACCTTAACCTTAAAACCACAAGCAATGAGAATAATTTACTGCATTATATACGGATATGTCGTACTGTTTTAAACAAGGTAAGTGTAATTAATAATGTGGATATAAATACCATGCGTTTCAAGAATTCTAGGTAAATAAATGGTTTATTTTAAGAAAATGAAACTATTGATTTATGAACAATACCTAAACGCTTTCTTGAATTAAGAAAACTATTTACTATCCTTAAGAAAGCATTGTTTTGTGTTATAACGGCCATTTACTTATACTAAGAATCGTTTTCTTTAAATTTTCTGCAAGATTTTCTTAAATCAAGTTAACAAATGTCTTTAAAAAATACCATTATTTCATTACGAGTATATACTTCTCTTATGCGGAGAAAGAAACGCTAAGAAAATATTTCTTTTGATTGAAAAAAGTAATCGTATTGTGGATAATTGAAACGGTAATTGTCTTGAATTGAGGCGGACAGTCCAGATATAAGTAAATGTTTTTCTGCGTGTATTCAGTTCGGCACACTACGGTTTTCTTAGAAAAAGATCTATTATATCGGCTGTATTACAGTTTATTGACGTAGGATATCATAAAATAAATGAACAACAAAAATGTATTGGAGTCTTTATGGATTTAAGCAAAGCTTTCGACATACATGGCATACTTCTCACTAAACTTCAAGCTTATGGCATTATAATAATAAAAAACCATGCATTGGATTACTTCGTATATTTCTAATAAGCAACCGATTGTAAGAGTTGATGGGAGAATTTCGAATACCCTCACCAATGTGAGAGGAGTATCGCAGGGGTCAGTAATGGGTCCTTTGTTGTTCATTCTCTTTATTAATGATTTGCCAAGTATCACGATGGACAATAATCTAGTAATATATGCAGATGATACCAGTCTTCTAGTTTCCGACCCCTCTTTTGATAAGTTGATTAAAGACACGCAATCAATGATTAATACCTTGATGGTATGGTTTGAGAATAATAGGCTTTACCTTAATACAAAGAAAACCGTTTTTATTCACCTTACTCCAGCTACTAGTACAGTAAATGCCTCGAATATATTACGAATACATTCCCAAATAATACAGCAAGCGACTAAAACTAAGTTTCTGGGATTGCGTATTGAAAATAATTTGAATTGTGAATCACATATTACTAACTTAGAACTACAGCTTTCCTCAGTATGTTATGCTTTATATCGACTACGTAATACTGTCTCTACAGATATATCGTTGGCGTACTATTACGCGTGCTTTCAATCAAGAATTGTCTACGGCATTTTATTTTGGGGTGCGTCAACATATGCAGTCAGAATTCTTAAGATTCAAAAAATAACCATTAGAAATATTATGTGTGTCAAAATATACGTCATGTCGACCTTTTTTTCGTGACTTACGAGTACTTACTGTGTTCAGTCTGTACATTCTTGAGGTAGCTTTGTATGCCAAATATCATTATAAAGATTTTGTAAAAAATAAAGATTATCACAATTATGGTACCAGAAACATGGAGACGTTGTGTATCCCGACTCATGGTCTTACTTGTTTTGAAAGATCGCCCGTGTATACTAGCCTCAGTACCCAGGGGGCCCAGTACTGGGTGTTTAGACATTATAACGCAATTCCTACCCGTATAACAAGTATACACAATCTTTCAGTTTCTAAAGGAGAGTTGAAATCATTTTTAATAAAAAACTCGTTCTATTCATTAAATGAATTCTTTTGTTTTAAATAGTTGAGTTCACTTTTTTTGTTACTTTACTTTAGGAATATTTCCCTTTTTATTTTTTGTATTTTAGTAGTAATTGGATCTTCTTTTTGATACTATTGTACTATATTTAGTTAATGTGTTTTTGTACTTATTCTATACCTTTTTGATCAACAGGATCAATAAATAATATGATACGTATTTATACGAAATAGTGTACAATGACACAAAAGTAAACCTGGACAATACGCAGTAAGCCCATACGAAAGTGAGCCTTGTTTATACTCCCGATACTACCTCGTCGCTTTCTAGTCGTCCAAATTTACTTTGCCCCATCGTACATACATCTAAAAGCTCCAAGGTATCAATAACAAGGCTTATAGTAGCTAAACTATTTTGGGAGTATTTACAAGCGAGTAACTTCAAAATAAATCATTAATTTAATAGATACAATCAATTCAAGCACGTTGACTGACCTACCCTGTGAAAATACATCTGCCTATCTATCTATTGCTATAAATATTTGAACAACGTTATTTCTAAATATAAACGCATTTGAACAGATATAATTGTTAGACGGTAGTCGATTATTCACGCAATCATACTTTTTTCTATGATATACAAGGATGTTTGAAAAGTTTTCAGCCTAACACGGAAACAGTAATTTTTTTTGTCAAACTCAGTTTTATTTCTCAACATAGTCTCCTTATAAGTCTATACTTTTCGCAACGATCCTCCCATCTCTTTAATCCGTCCAAATAGTAGTTGGTATCCTGTTTTGCAAAATAAGCGTTTACGAATATGATGGCCTCCTTATTCGACGAAAATCTCTGTCCTCCGGGCGAAACTTTGAGCCTAGGAAACAGAAAATAGTCGATCACTGAAGTGTGAGACGGGTACGTTCTTTTAGTGGAATAAAACTTTCTTTTTCTTCACATGTAGCCGTTTTTCCGCAATTCCTCCCTTCAGTTTGTCAAATAATGATGCGTAGCATGCCCCCTCTATTGTTTTTCCTGTTTCAAGATAGTCGATTAACACAACTCCATGACTATCCCAAAAAATAATCGTCATCATTTTCCCGCTGGATAGAACAGTCTTCCCCTTTTTCGAAGCCGATTCGCCCTTAGCAGTCCATTGTTTCGACTGCGCCTTGGCTTCCGGAAATATACTGGTGCACCGCAGTTTCAACTACAGTTATTAATCGACGCCAAAACTCCGCTTAAACTGCTTCAGCAGGGCTTTGGAAAAGTTTATTCGAATGTGTTTTTTGGTCTTGAGTTAGCAAGGGCGGCACCCAACGCGCGGTTAGTTGTTTCCTGCCCAAATCTTCAGTCAATATGTAACAAATACGTTCTTTCCAGACGCTCACAACCTCACGACCACGTTTAAGTTCAGCTGCTCACCATTTCACTGTGGCAAATGATGCGCAGAATTTCTATAAATAGCGTCAATCTCGGTTTTAATTGCGTAGGCCTATTTCCTTTCAAATGCAAGAATTTGATCAATATTTGATTTTTTCCATTTGTACAACCCATGCACAATTGTATTACTACACTAACTTATCTTATAAATCTATCATTCCAAGACGGTATATTCCCAGAACTTCTTAAGACCGCGTCGGTAAAACCTATTTTCGAAAAAGGCAACATGAAGGATATAGCAAATTACAGGCTTATTTCGATATCCTCATCGCTTTCTAAACTCTTTGAGTACGCTGCTCTGAATCGCATAAATAGCTTTATAAATTAAACAGGTACTCTAAAACTGTGGCACTGGAACACTGAAACAGTTCACTAAAACCCTTACCACAACACACACAAGTGTTGTGGTAAGGGTTTTAGTGAACTGTTTCAGCTTTATAAACAAACACAATCTTTTATCTTCTTCGCAACATGGATTCCGTGCCGGTAAATCGACTATCACTGCGTTATTGGCCATTCACAGTAGTATATTAGAAGACCCGGAAAGTAAATGCTATCCCGTAGGAATTATTTGCGACCTGTCGAAGGCAGTCTTCTCTTTGACAGGTTAAATCAATTGGGCTTCAGGGGCAAGGTGGATAGTATCCTACCTTTCTAACAGAGTTCAATTTGTCGAGATGGAGATAACAAATACAAAAAACAGATGTAAGATACGATCATCTTCACTGCAAAGTAACCTGGGCGTTATTCAGGGAGCTGTACACAGTCCACTACTATTTTCTTTATTTGTAGATGATATTATCGATTTCCTGTGCGATTTTCATGTAGTATGATATGCTGATGATATAACCGTGCTCCAATCTAGCAGCGAGAAGGATATTGAAGGTCTTTGATTGATTGATTGATTGATTTTTCTACCAGAGCAGGGCTGGTCTTTACATCCCTAACACTGAAGCTTAGTAGCTTATTGTATTATTCCTGCTTCGGTTTTGTTTTACTTGAAGAGGTTAGTTCCCGCAATCAGGTTTAAGAACCTATGTAGTAAATCTTTCTCCATTGGTAGTTCAATTGTGCTTCGCATAGCGAATCAGCGTTGAGCTAACGCTGCACATTCGAAAATAATATGAGGGGCTGTTTCCTCCTCCTCATTGCAAAATCTACATAAGGGTTCATCTTTGTAGATCCCCATCTTATGCAAGTAGCCTCTCAAACAACCATGTCCTGTTAATAGACATGTTGCTGCCCTAAGCTGTATCTTGCTTAATTCAAGCAGGTCAGCAGTCAGATGTTGCGACGGTCTTCCCATCATCCGTTTGCTATGCTTTTGTCCAGCTGCATGTTTCCAATTTAGTTGGTGTTGTGCTATAATCCACTCATTAATTGCACCACGCACTGCACTCTTATATTCTTGAAGGTCTTACTAATATATTGCTAGACAAAATATACACCTGGTGTTGTGCTAATGACCTGGCTTTAAACACAAACAAAACTAAGGGTATTCTTTTCCACACCCTCCAAAAACGAATTAGTTTACTTCCCAATCTTGTAATAAATAATAACATGATCAACATTACTAAGCATGCAAAACTTTTGGGAGTTACGTTTTCATCGACTTTGATGTGGGATAAGCACTGTCTATTGTTAATATCAAAATTAAATACTGTGATTTTTAAACTTAGGCAATTATCAGTAAGCCTAAACACTCTAAAAACTGTATACTTTACGGAATTTCAGTCAACAACGGCATACTCATTTGGGGATCGAGTCCTGCAGCTAAAGAAGTATTTCTCAAACAAAAAACTGCCGTTAGATGCCTGGCTAGCGTTAGCCAGCTGTGTAGATCATATTTTCAATCTTTAAAAATTTTGACCTTGGATGAGTTATATATCTTAGAAGCTAGTTGTTACATACACAACAACAAAAATCAATTAATAATACAAAACAATACACAACATAATTATAAGAAATATAACCATACATCTCGGAAAACACTCATTGAGATTAAGTGCAGATTGCGTGAATATTTTAGGTATTAAGATTTACAATCATCTTCCAGAAAATTGCAAAGAGCGTAGCTCGTGCAAATTTAAAAATAAGGTCAAGATATGGCTGCAATCAAAGTGCTTCTACTCAATGAACGAATACATTGAGCAGCAACATTAACATATAGATTTCTCTGTTTTTCTTGTATATTCGTTCTGCGACATGTTTCATACTCTGCTTACGAAATAAATTACTACTACTACTACTACTACTACTACTAGAATATTTTGGACGAGTAACTCCAGCTTCATGTTAAGGTTAGAAACGTTTTCAAACTATCCTCGTATACCAATTTAAGCAACGTCAGATCTTCTCTTCAAATCTCTAAACAGAAGAATTTTTAATTGACCTCTGGACTGCTAAGCTAATTGATTCATTCTGACAAATTGCGCTTTTTAGTAATTGGGTAATCTTTTATAGTGTTTTGTTGGTATTAGCTTAATTAAACTAATGTAATTTGTTCATATTTTCTATTGAATTTTATAAGTCATAAATAAATTTAATTTCGTTTCAAATTATCTTGCGTGAATCATCTAATCAACCCGCTACCATTCCATTTTCATGTCATTTTCAAAAAAAATTATCGTCTACTTTCTTATAATATTTATTTTCTAATAAATAAAACTACATGAAATGGACTATTTAAACCATGGTACGTCATGTAAATATCATAGATTAACAGCTAGCAGACGCTAAAATATATCAATCAATATTAAGAGTGAAAGGAGGGTTATTGCTCTAAATGTAACACGCTCAATATTTTTTTCTTTCATAAATGGTTGCGTGTTCCAGTCCGTTGTCTTACATAACACGAATTAGTATTATGTTACTGTAATCCAAAACGATCTTTGAACATTTGACAATTTAATTTAGTTAATTGAGTCGCTCTTTAAATGAAATTGAAAATATGTGCGCAGTAAGGTTACTACACTGAAACAGCCATTGATTTGAGACAGCCAAATTATAATTTACTTTGACTATTTAAAATCTACGAGGTAGGAGCCATAAATTCTCAATCTGATATAAAAAAAAATATAACAATTTTTATTTTTCAATATAATCTCCCTTTTAATACATTTATTACAACGATCAATTAATAATTCTATAACCTTGTAAAAATAATCTAAAGTTTTTTCCTCAAAATGTTGTATTACAGCTGCTTGCAACTCATTATCGTCCTTAAAGCGACGTTCCCTAAGGTCTTTCTTTAAATGAAAAAATAAATAATAATCACTTGAAGCCATATGCGGACTATAAGTTGGATGTTCCAATTTTTGAAAGCCGTATTCGCGGATGGCAACTTGTGAAATGACGGCAGTGTGGATGGCTGCATTGTCGTGCAATAATCGAACACCTTTTGTCTTTTTCCTCAACGTTTTGCACGAATATTGTCCCTCAATTTATGCATATGTGCTGTTGACGGTTGTACTCCGCTCTTTAAAGTCAATGAGTAAAATACCCTTACAATCTCAGAATATTGTGGCCACTTGCATTAACCTTATTGATATCCACATGCTTATGGAGAATTCGGCGAATACTTGTTTCAGAAATGTTAGAGATCACTGTTAATTCCTTCACTTTCAACCGGCGATCTGCTAATACCATTTCTTCAATAACTGAAATGATTTGAGGCGTTATCAGTTCAGTTGGCCAACATATTCCCTCATCATATTCAGGGGATTCTTGCCCCAAACGGAAACATTTTGCCCACTTTTTCACAGTGGACTATGAAGGAGATAAATCACCATAAACGCCGTCCAAACGTTGCTTAATGTATATCACTGTCATCTATATGTATGTAAATGTCGCTAAAAGCAGTAGACAGAAAGAGAGAGCAGAGATTAAAAAATACATGGTATATATGTCGTGGTCACATAGCGAAACTCGTCATGTCATGAAAATCCTAGGCAGTTCCTGAAACATCATTGCGACTATTGAACACTATTTGCCACATCGTAAGTGTCGAAGTTTCACGAAACGCCTAGCAGGGATAGGCATGTTACGGTATTTGTACTAGTTAAAAGAGGCCTCCTTCAAGTACTTTATTGCAAAATAAAACATAAACTCTTTAACAAAATTAAATCTACTCTCATCTTACCGAGAAAGTTGAAAACATAGGTAATTTAAACGCAGAAAACATAAACCATTTAACAAAATTAAATTCTCTCCCTTCTTAACAAGACAGTTTGAAACAGGCAGGTAATTTAAATGCAGAAGCTATTTATTTGCATATGATCCACTTTGATTTGCATTTGATCCATGTGAAATCGTAAGCGTTTACAGGATACACCGACGTTTCAAGAACTGCGTAGGATTTTCATGACATGACGAGTTTCGCCATGTGGCCACGACATATATACAATATAAATTGGTATTTCCATATCAATAGGAATTGCCTAACCTCCAAGGCGCAACCATTTGATGATTTTGAATTTCCTTCCATTTTAAAACTCTCTAATCACGTTGTGAATTTTACTCTTTCTCCAACCTTTGGTAATAATTATTTTATAGAATTTTCATACGTCTTTAACACACATTCAAGGTCAATCTTGTTATCCTAGCATAAAGATGTCTTTCGGTAGTATAAACAGAATCATATCTGTTTATTTACCTTCAAAAACACTGATTCAATTTTCAAAAGCACATTTGGTTAACAAATTCTTTATGACCTGCAAAATTTAGGAAGTCTATTATATAAAATTTTCTTAATACGTGATCAGCATTTACAGATTTTCTAAATTAACTCAAACATATTGGTGTTTTAGTGTACACGTGTTAAAATCTAGAGTAGTTTCCTCCAAACAAATCATTACTCTAAGCTATAACAGCACTCTGTTCGTGTATGTCCATGAAAACATGTGCTCGTAGTGACAGAAATTCTATCTACATCACTTTTCCATCATTGCCAATTCTCACTCCTCTAAAACGAAAACTTTTCCTTCGAATCACATTGTTTCTACATAGTAATCGTTTATGTGATGTTGTATGCGTCTGGAATGCTTTCAAGAATTATTTCAGGACGTGAACTTGGCCCAGTGCATGTAACAGTTAATATAAACGTATTTGCAAAAATTGGAAATATAAGATTACCCAATTACTAAAAAGCGCAATTTGTCAGAATGAATCAATTAACAGAAGTCAATTAAAAATTCTTCTATTTAGAGATTTGGAGAAGAGATCCAACACCTAACGATGTTTATTTTGATATACAAGAGGAATCTGTTACTTTTGTGTTTCCGCTTTATTGGAATGGTTTTTGTTTTTTGGTACTTCTCGTTGTAGCAAATTATGACCAAAATGCGTTATCAAATTTATGCGATTTATGTATATTACAACTTAAACGTATGCACATACGTTATTTTCATATTTTTTCTCATATCCTTGCATGTATTAAATGTGCATTAGTGCCTGCAACCGAGTAAACCTCTATTAATATTAAGTTTTTGCTTTAACTTAATAATTAAAATATCCTCTTATATACATAACAAACTTACCTTTAGAACCGATATATACGTTAATACAGGGTCCGGCAACTGGTATTGACGGTTTAGTAGGCATTGTGGTGATAATACTAGCGAAGGTGGGGGTAACCTGCAATGCGCATTAGCTTCGGTGAAATTTTATTCACCATGAATTTCTGGCCAATGCAACATCGTGTATTTTGTGTGATCGTGTTTATTCAAACACAAAGCATAATTGAAGTTCAACGCCGATTTCGACGTGAATACAACATTGCTAGACATGGAAGAATTCCTTCGTGGAATACGATCTTAGAGTGGCATCGTCGGTATCAAGAAATCGGAAACCTTAACAATATTTACAATAGCGGTCGAAGAATGATTCGTATAACCGAAAACGTCGAGAAGGTGAGAACTGCTGTCCTGCGAAGCCCACGGCGTTCGACAACACGTCAAGCGTAGGCACTGCAACTCACTGATAGGGGCGTTCGTCGATTATTGCATTTGGACCTTGGATTTCATCCATATAAAATTCAACTAGTGCAAGAGGTAAAACCGCAGGACTTACCAACACGCCTACAGTTTTGCAGAGATTTCCGGGCTTTTCTAAATGATTATCCAAATGTCTTAAGCAATTTAGTAATGTTTGATGAAGCTAATTTCTTTTTATCAGGCAACGATAATAAGCAAAATTTGCGATATTGGCCTGCACCCTTATGAGGTGCATCAAAGACCTTTACATTCACAGATAGTTACTGTATGGTGCGGTGTGTCAGTCTTTGGGATTGTCGGTCCTTATTGGTTCGAGGATGAAGGCAGGACAGTGACTGTTACTTCAAATCGATATTTAGCTATGCTTCAAAATTTTTTGCTCGGCGAATTACGATTGAGAAAAGATGCAAATGCAGATGAACTCTGGTTCCAACAGGACGGAACAACCAGCCATACGGTTATTACATTTGTATGACAGTTTTGAGATACATGTTTCCGGGACGTCTCATTTCGAAAAACGGGGATATTCATTGGCCAGCAAGGTCCCCGCATTTGACATGCTGCGATTTCTTTTTGTGGGGATATCTGAAGTCCAAGGTATTCGCTACCAGACCTCGAACAATCCAACAACTAAAGGACAACGTGGCAAATGAAATTAATGCTATCCAGCCGGAAGTATTGCAGCGCGTCATGCAAAACTTTGTCCGCCGTCCCGCCGAATGCGAAAGGCATAATGGATCACATCTGTCTACAATAATTTGTAAAAATTAAATATCTGACAAAATTACATAGTCTAATGAATAAAATTATGTTCTTGTATCACATCCTAAAAATCGTCAATACCAGTTGCCCGACCCCGTATTTGAAGGAAGGGTGCCCTTACTTCCTCCTTGTTCAGTGCTGCCTTCTTTGCAAAATCTTCCTGTTATAACGTTGCTACTGTTTACAACTCCATCCCATGTCTTTTTCCATTTTCTTTTTAAAGCTGATCTTTAGCACTGTGCATTATTAAATTTTAGAACTGTTGAACAGGATTGACAATCGCTTCTCTTTCGGACTTATAAAGCTTATCTTTATAACAAAAGCCATTTTTACTATCAAATTACATCAGCTGTTAGTGTGATAATATAAAAGGAACAGTCTTCGCCTTTCTCGGAGCCGATTCATCCTTCGTAGTCCACTGTTTCGACTGTGCCTTGGCTTCAGGAGTGTATCCAAGTTTCGTCTACAGTTATTAATCGACGCCAAAACTCCGACTTATTTCACTTAAACTGTTTCGACAGATCTTTGACAATGTTCATTCGAATGCGCTTTTGGTCCTTAGTGAGCAAGCGCTATTCCCAACACGCGATCAGCTTTTTCATACCCAAATCTTCAATCAATACGTTCTTTTGAGATGCCCACAGCCTCTGATATCTCTCTAACCTTAATTCGACGGTCGTCTAGCACCATTTGGTGAACTTTTCCGATGTCATGGATAGTTGTTGCAGTTTTTGTCCGTCCCGAACGTTCATTACCAACCAAACTGGTACGACTACGTTTAAATTCAACTGCCCAAAATTTCACTGAGGCAAAAGATGGTACAGAGCCTCCGTAAACAGCGTCCAAATTTAAGACTTGCTTATTTTTACAACTTATAAAAAGCTATACTACTAAGTTACCACAACAAAATTATTACCGTTTTTTAAAGGGTTGTGTTACCTAGTGGCATGGTATCGAAATAATTTTATAAATTCCAAAATTTAAAATTTACGTTTTTTTTTGGAAGGAAGGGTTTATAGTTTCCTTAACACATATTCAGCTATAATAAAAAACTTTATTTTAGGTAGTTAAAGTCCACATCAGAAATTTTCACAAATGTAAAAATTGAGGATGATTGGCAGAAATCACTTTTTTGGATACAACTCGGATAGATTCTTTTTTACTGCATGTTGAGATCGGTTCAGAAAATTTAGAGAACCTTAGAGACGTGCTCGCATCGACATTAGTGTACTCGAAAACTATTACAATAACAATTCCGTAGCCAAAAGGTTAGCAACAGTCGTAAATTATCGGTTTTACTGTTTTACACGCGACAAGCACAATATTATGCCAACGTGCAATTTTCTATGCTACGTGATATTGTTCACATTCACGTACTCGGCAATACAGCTAAAGCGGACGCATAAAATTATAAATGAAAAATAAATGTCTAATGGTACTCTCTAGTGAATAATGAATAATGAGTTAATGAGAGTGAGTGTATATGTTTTTAAAAAACAATAAACACACTCCCTCTATCCTTGTCTATAGTCGTATATTTTCCGAAGCAACGTATTCATTTTTTTCAAGATAATTATTTTTTATATTTTCTGGGATCAAGAAATTAGCAAAGCTTAACCAATAATATGATTAATTATTATTAGAGCGGGCCAAATTGCGCCATCCAACAGAATCGGAATCAGGCGCAACGGCCGCTTATTGTAAATAGCGTATATGTGAGTCACAGCAGATATGTGATATTTCGAAATTAATACACAGTAGTATAGGAGTAAAAAAATAAAAGCTGACGCAATAATAATGTTTAGTAATTAGAGCGGATATATATATATATATATATGTACACGCTGAGGTGTTTTTATTTTCATTATGATTTTTTATTTGATTGAAAACGGTATGCGTTGTAAATGGGATGTAATAAGGAAATAACTGAGAAACTGAACGCTTTTTTTATTCTGTTGTACTTAATAATGTAACTGTAAATAAAGATACAATAAATAAATTCTATCCTTCTTAATAATGCGGATAGGCTTGTTTAAAAAGTTGCACCATCAGATAAGTTTCCACATTTGCCTCGGTGAAAGATGTTCGCCGAGACGAAAAAATGTTCTTATATTTCGAAAACGACCGTTTCACGTCTACCGAAGTAAGACAGGCGTAATTAAAATAATCTTTAGACTTAGTCAAGGAATCTGCAGATGCCCCATCGCACATTTGTCTTAATCTCGTGTAGTCCGGATTCTTCTTTAAAACACTATCGAACTTAGCTAAAACTCGTCCTCTTGTTGCATCGTTTATACTGTGTAACAATGTACTAACTTCGTCCACGACTTGCACTGATTCTACCAACGACAATCCAGAATTTTGCAAATTTTCTATCGCGTCTACTAACCCTTTGTAATTGTTGCTAATATTCTTTAGATGTGTTTCAACAGAAATATCGAGAAATCCCTTCTGCCTCATCCTAATAGCTCTAGCTTCGGCAGGGACGAATTGCAAAATAACGGATTTGACTTCTTGAAAATGTTCATTATAATAAAAAGCGGCTTTTAACCACGTTCCCCAACGCGTAAGAATGGGCTGTGGTGGTTCTCGAATACCAGGGCATAACCTGTGGAATGCCCTAGTCCTCTTAGGACTTTTGAGAAACACTTTTTTTGTGTTTGCTATTAATGCATCCACCTCCGGGTAACACTCTCGAATAGTTTGTGCCACAAGATGTAAAGCATGGACTTTACACGTAACATGTAAAAGTCCTTCACACTTTTCTTTAAGGGAACGGCCTACACTACACATTGTTGCTGCACCATCGCTCATGAACAACAACAGTTGACTGGTTGACACAAGAAATTTTTGTAACGTTTCGAGAACTACGGCCGTAATTGCTTTACTAGTACACTATTTTAATCTTCTGCTGGCTAATAGAATTGCAAAATTTGGTTTAATAGGATCTAATACGCGCACTATTATATTCAAAATAGAATTTTTTTGCAATCTGTCGTCTCATCAAGACATAGCCACAGCTGTTTATCTTTTAATTCGGCTTTAATTCGATTTTCAATGTCCTCACGTATTCGTGGAATATCTCGTAACGCTGTCCGAGATGGTAGTATCCACTCGGTATTGTATGTACCCAGAATTTTCGAAATGCTTTCTTATCAAGTATACGAAGTGGTAGACCACATACCATAAACGTTAAAAGCAATTCTAATTGAAATTGACGTTGTTGTGACACACCATTTCTTTTATTTCTGTGGTGTGCGCTATTTATATGTCTTTCACAATCACGTTTGCTCCAGCACAGTAGTTTCTTTTTACAAACTTTACAGAAAATTGTACTCCCATTGTAGTGTAAATCCACAAATTCACTAAGAAATTTATTAACTTTCGTAGGTAATGACCGTTTATTTTTAATAGTTACGTTAGACATAATCACTAAAGCGAGCACACCGGCGCTTGTTTCTAGTATGCCACGAAGTGGTGCAAACGTAACATCTGCAGACTCGTCATTTGTTGATGAATAGAGCGCGTCATCCGTAAATGAATAAGCGCGCTGTTAGTTCGTAGCCGTCGATGAATGAACTTTTTTTTTGTAGTGGCCCACTGTGAACAACGCCCTATTTATCAACGAACACCCAAACTGCAGGTGTATATTTGCGCGTCTTCACGACGTAATAGACAGTGGTTTTGGTCCTCGTCCTAATAATTACATATTTAAATTACCTATGTTTACATACATATATGCGCCCGGCAGCCTGATTGCGAACCTGGCGCGTGGCGCTCTTGGCCCGCTCTAATTATTATGTACTAACAATACATACAGTGTCATCCATAAAGTACGCACCATATGGGAAACTTCTTTATTATGGGTTTTTCGAAAAAGAGTTATTCTTGTTAAAGGTTTGTGCATCCCCTAAAATTAAACATGTATAGTTTATTTCAAATTATAAGAATATAACTTTGAACGGCTTAAATGCTGTTATTGCACCACCTGCGGTAATAACTACCTGGATACGCAAACAAACTGCTGAGGACCGTAATGACCAAATTTAAGTGAATTGAATAGAAATAGAATTATGATTTGCGATATGCGTAACTACCTGTTTGTACATTTAAATCTCATTTAATATGTAAATTCTTTAATTACTTGTAACATCGAATTGCTTACTATGTAAATTTATACTGTTTGTAAAATATATATATACATAAACATATCATATAGGGCCGTAATTTATAGTCAATACGGCCCCTAGATTCAATATTCATTGCCAGGTTATTACCGTCACAGAAAATGCAATAAAAATATTAAAGGCCTTGTAAGTTTACAGTTATATTCTTATAATTTGAAATAAACTATACCAATCAAATATGGAAAATTTCTAATATTATAGAGTAATGTAGTCTTACTTTTAAAAATATCGACAAATGCTACTTGAAAAAGTTATTTAGCATTAAAAATTATACCTAAATTTTTATGGCATTTAGGTGACAATGACTTTGCCGCCTAAGCCAAATTTTATGTTTTTACTTATTTTTGCAAATATCGTCTTCAAGAAACAAATTTCGTTTAAAACGATAAATAAACGACATTATATAAATAATGTTTCATTCAAAAAGTTGATAATATTACAAATTGGCCAAATGTTATGTTAACTCAAACCAATTTCTTTAAAAATGTGACAAACTTAAGAAATTATTTGGTGCGAAGTTCTTTTTTTTTTTAACCTAAAATTGCTCAAACTAATAAACTCATAATAAGGAAAGAACGTTTATTAATACCTACTGGTTAAACTTCAAAAGATTGAGCATTTCTCAACACAAATTTACTACATTTGTTTTGTGGAAGTTTTTCTGCCCAAAATAGTTTTTCTAAAAGTTGACTTTAACAACGAATATTTGACAGAAGGTACTCGTATTTGATAAACATGTATTTCGTGGTTATTGTTTATTTTGTCACTATTTAATAATACTATTTAAATAATATTAATATGCCTACAAAGGAAGGGTAAAGTTGAGATTATTTTGTTGTGTGGGGAAAATACTCCAGGCCGAAAAGTTACAGAAATCGCAATATAAATCAAACTACATACTAACGCATATTTTAAATAAATTTAAAGAAACGGGCAGTGTTACAACGATTTCAAAAAATTTCACACTGGTTCAAAAGCAACTACAGACGTAGAAATGGAGGTAAAGAAAAGAGATTTTATTCCAAGATTTGAGTTTTCTGGGTGGTTTTAAGGGAAGAATGAAAAAAGAATAAACCGATGAAGCAACATTTTCAGCAATGGAACAGTAAGTTCACAGAACCTTAGGTAGTGTGCTACCGAAAATGCTCATATTACTGTAGAATACAAGGACCACAACTCATTTAAAGTAAATGTATTATGAGCTTTGTTAAACAATACTGAAATTGAGCCCTTCTTCTTTGATGAAAACCTAACTGCCAACTGATATTTGCGAAAATTTATTACCAATTTTGAATCAAATGCCGAATAAACAAGGAGATAGAAATTGGTATCAGTTATATGGAGCGACCGTTCATTGCAGCGTAAGAATAAGACTATTTTTAAACTAAATCTTTAACGGAAAATGGATATAACGAGTTTTCTACGAGGATAGTTTGACATTAATCTAGCCTAAGTAAGAAAACACACGATTTTTGTTCTTTTTCTCATTTATTTTTCAACGTAGTCTCCTTTTACCTCATAACACTTGATAAGACGGTTTTCCAACTTTTTTATCCCTTCCGAAAAGTAATTTTGCTCGAGCTCCTCAAAATAGTGTGAAGGTTCGATCATGATCTCATCGTTCGTTGCAAAACGGTGTCCTCCGAGTCATTTTTTTAGGTTTGGGAACTGGAAAAAGTCGCAGCGGGCTAGGTTTGGCGAATACGGTGGGTGGTCGATCAATTCGTAGCCCAATTAGTGCAATTTTGCCTGTGCAGCAGCCGCCCTGTGAGCGGGTGCGTTGTCCTGATGGAAGAGAACTTTTTTGCGAGCCAAACCAGGACGTTTTTTCGTCAAATCGGCGTCTAAACGGTCCAGTAAATCTGCGTAGTACACGCCAGTTATTGTTTTACCCTTTTCCAAGTAATGCCTTTCGCATCCCAAAAAACAGTCGCCATCACCTTTCCAGCCGATCGGGTGGTCTTGGCCTTCTTCGGTGGGCCTTCACCGCTTTTTCTCCACTGCTTTGACTGTTCCTTTGTCTCCGGCGTGTAGTAATGGACTCAGGTTTCATCAACAGTGACGTATCGGCGAAAAAAATCCTTCGGATGGCGTTTTATCATTGCCAAAAGCTTATTCGAATCCGTCACACATGTGCATTTTTGGTCGACAGTGAGCAAACGCGACACTCATCGCGCGGATAGCTTTTTCATATTCAAATGTTCGTATATGGTGTTATGTACACGCTCGTTTGACATGTTTAGAGCCTCTGCTATCTCGTGTACTTTGGTTCGACGGTCTGCCATGATCATATCATGGACTTTGTTGATGGTTTCTGGTATAGTGACGGTTTTTTGGGCACTTGGACGTTCATCATCAAACACACTCTTACGACCACGAACAAATTCAGCTTTTAAAAATGTCACTGTTCCTAACGACGGTGTAGACTCGTCATAAACAACATCCAGTTCGGCTTTGATTTCTGCATTGTGTTTCCCTTTCAAATGAAGGTACTTAATCATTGAACGATATTCGACTTTTTCATTTTCAAAAAACCCAAAAGTTGCTTGCTTTCGATGACTGTTAAAACCAAACTTATTGTGTTTTTTGCTTGAAATTTTGACAGACGTCATGTGATGGATGGCAAATGTCAAAACCGAGAGCAATTCGTTCTCACGTAACGCCATCTATCGAAGGCTAGATTAATGCCAAACCACCCTCGTATACCAGCACGCACACCAGATTTAACCCCAATGGCTTTCTTCTTTTGAAAAATAAAGTTCACATATATCGTCCTTTTAGGGCTAAAGAACATTTAAAAATGCAATTTGCAAGTTAGTTTTTTTCTTATTAAAGAATTTTTGTGAGTACAGGACCATTCATTCACCTTTCCCGATAACATTTCAAAACGCAAAAGCATACTACAAGTGCAGTTAACGATGTAAGAACTGAAATATGTATGTTGCGCGATGGACATCATACTGAGATGTAAAATAGAGGCTAAGTATATTTCTTTAAGATTGCCCACCATGTCGAACATTCATTTGTCGAATTTTAAAGATGATTTTTGGCAGAAACACTTCTATAAAATAAAAATAATTAGTGTTGAGAAGTTATTAATTTTCGTTTATTATTTTGAGCAATTTTAGGTGTTAATAAAAGTAAAAAGAACTTTGCACCAAAAAATGTTTCAAGTTTGTCAGATTTTTTTAAAAATTGACTTGAGTTATCATAACATTTGGCCTATTTGTAATGTAATCAACTTTTTAAATGAAACGTTACTTACATAATATCGTTTGTTTATCGTTTTAAATAAATTTTGTTTTTTGAAGACGATATTTGAAAAAATGGGTAAAAAAATTTGACTTAGGTGGCCAGGAGTTTAAATTTAGGTATAATTTTTATTGTTAAACAACTCTTTTAGCATTTTTCATTATCTAAAATAAGGGTTTTAAATTTAAACAACGTCATTGTGATACACCTTTATTCAATGTAAATGTCGGTCAATGTGATCAACCTTCACACAACCTTAACACAAGCTTAAATATCTCCAATAGTTGTCAAAAAATACATAATAGAAACACATTTTTTAAGTCATAGAAATGTAAAATTAAAAAGAAAACGAGCCGCAGGCGAGTTTTTCCAACGGCCATCTTATGAAACATATTTTCTAATATACTACTCCGAATCCGAAAACGTATTTCTCCGCACATTGCGAACCTCAACGCATATCCTGTTGATAATTCGCATTTTTCCAATTATACCACACTCTGTTTATAATTTATACGCCAACGTAAACATAATAAGGAGCAAAAAAGATGAATGCCGTTGAAAAAGCGTCAGAGTTTATGTTTCTCACGCTACGTGGCGCGCAAGTTCTATCAAATGTTATAGATATTGTATTACCGCGGGCATCGCTACGTCACGTCAATATCCAGACTTGGGCAAGAATTTTCTGAACGCACATAGTTAGGTTTCAAGAGAATTGAATTTTTGGCCGAGTTGCTAAAACGATTCGTTTTTATTTTTATCAATTCTACACGTGATTTCTGTAATTGCTATTTTTAAGTTCTCAAGCCGCGCCTTGGATAGTTCAGCGGTACCTCGGAATCTACCAGCGTCGACTTGACTAAATCCACGGATTCATTTTCTAAATTTGTAACGCATACCGAAGTGACTCGAACTCACGTCGATTTGAAACGTATACGCTTACGTAGAGAGGGGATATTAGAGAAATGGTTATTAGTTTTTTCGCGAAATTGGCTCTGAGTCATTGATTACAACAACATTCAGACTTAGCTTTAGAAAAACTTAGTAGGGCATCTATTAAACAATCATATTTGATACGATATATTGTTATAGATTTTCTAAAAGTTTCAAAAATTGATAATAAAAATCGTTTCTGATTTTTGAATAATTGTTGGCTATGATTGGTGAAGCAGTGCAAGTGTTCTTTTCATAGAATATTTACCTTGAAGAGTCACAAATTCTCTTTTCACTAAAAACATCAACAAAGTCCGAGGGACTGGTAAAATCACGTTGACTTTTGTAAACAATTGGTTTTAATTTTGGTTCCCAAAAGCGTATTCATGTTTTGACATGTTTGTAGATATGTTTTAAAACTGATTGAATGTGGAACAAGTTCAAGAGAAATTACCACCAATTCATAAGATAGCTTTGAAATTTTGATCAAAATTTTGGAATTTTCGTATTCAAGTATTTACTTAAGTAATAATATCAAGCAATACTATCTTTTATTTTAAATATTTTAATTATTCATAGCAATTACAACATAACTTTATTGATGACTCACCTTCTAAATATTGCATATTAGGTTTGTGAGCTTAGGATTTTTTTATCTTAACGAAAATAACAGTAGTAAGTATTGTTTGTAAACAAAACACAATCCTTGTTTCTTAAATTAATTCTTGAATGATAGATAATTTTCAATAGAAATAATGTAGGAATTTTATTTCCAAAGATACAGTCCCTGGCCATCGAATTAGGACCACTTAAAAATATTATGGTTTTGGGGTAAAATTAAAAAAAACAGTTGGTAATGTTGGCAATATTTTTATTTAATTACATATAAGATGCAAGTAAGTATAATTTGAACATATATGTATTTACAAAAATTTGCTTATTACTCCCCTGTGTTTTATTATTTCCGCAATTCTTTTTGGCATACTGCCAATGCAGCTTTTCATTGCTTTTTTAATTTCGTCGCTATTATGCCATATATCTTCAATATGTTGTTGTAATTCTTCCTATGTAGTTGAGTTTCGTATACTTACGATGTTTTTCAAGACATTCCACACATTTTCAATTGGGTTTATGTCTGGTGAACTGCCTGGCCAAGGAAGTACACGCAGATTTTTAGATTCAAGGTATCGCATTACAGTTTTTGCCTTATGCCACGGTGCATTGTCTTGCATGAAAGTATATGGTTCTTGAGTTGGATCCAATGAACCAATATATAAGATATTAGATAGTTTTTTAAAACTTTTTTGTATTGTTTTTGTTCCATTGTTCCGTTAACGAAATATAGTGGTCCCGGTCCTTCTGTCGTAATATACGATCAAACCATTAGAGATGAGGGGTGTTTAATAAATTTGATCCTACATGACTCTTTATAACGCTCTGAAGGACGTCGGCGAACAAATTGGCTTCTCTCCGTTGGCACTTTTAGCCGCGATTCGTCGTTATAAATAATCTAGGAAAAGTTTGATGTGATATACCCTCTTTCTGTGCAATTTCACGTTGAGAGAACCCCCCCCGTCTCTTGAAGAGCAGAAAGTCGTGCTTTATTCCCTGTGGTTATATGCTTCTTATTTCCCATTATGATAATAAATGAACGCGAAAATAGACGCACACAAATAAAATTGAAACTCTTTGAAATATAAGTTCTTCGGAAAATCGATAAAAATCCTGTTTTTATTTATATTTGCAATGATGCTAACGAACTACTGGACGACACAATTCAAACTAAACACTATTGGACGTACAAAAGGCAAGAGGCGTGATTCATAGCAGATTACACCTCTATGTAACCAGCAATTATCTGTGGCCATAATGTATTAGGGTATTACTCAAACAACAATTAAAATTATATTTAATAAATATCCTTATAAATTTCATATTTCTCAAGTGGTCCTATTTCCACGGCCAAGGACTGTACGTTATATAATCATCAATCAATATGTCAGAATATTGGATTCATACATATTCCAGATTGTTTTCTCAATCTTCACCTTAAGTGAGTAAATATATACATCCTTTGTTGATCAAGTACTTCGCTAAATTGAACCCAAGATGCAAGCTTTTAAACATATCATGTTTATTCAGAAAACTCGGCGCTACAAAAAATAATATTGCCAGCACATTTCCTTCAATGTCAAAAACAATAATGGCGTATATTATTGTATGTATGTACCTTAATTCTCCTATGAAAGTAAAACACAAGATTATAATAGTATTTCTTTAGAAAAACAATTTTTGTTGTAGACTAGTATTGAGACTGGACGCATTAGTAATATACGGCATGCAATATCAAGCGTTGCATGCTTCCATGCATGCTTGATCAAAATCTCATCAGTTCTGACATATGAAACGATATATTCTGATTAGAATACTAACTCGTATGACTTTTATCAAATATTAGAGTCGTTTGTGAAGTGTGAAGTAATACAATTCCTATTGTTGCTTATCCATGAACATAGAACTTATTGGTTCCAAGTTCCAAAAATTGCAGAAACATAAAATAAATTTCGTTCTAATACACTCAAACATTTCACTAAATCTAAATCAAAATAACAAGAATATACGATTCTATAATCAATTAGGCCTCTCAACAAATGCTCACAAAGAAATATATTCAATTGCACATCAATAAAACTTGTATTAAACGGTTGACATTGGTCTTTGATTATTGGGTTTGATCTTCTGCAATTTTCTTACATTTTTGTCCTCATCTTAAATTGATATGAATACAACATATGATTGCCTAGATGCTACGAATGTTAGTTATATTAGATATAGGCATTGCAGCAATAAAGGTTTGAAGGATTCACTACATTCATTATAATTGTTATTGTTTTCTAATTCACACAGAAATTCCTCTGTAATTAGTATCTTAATATAAAGTAATACCTGCATTATGCATAAGCTATTTGTTGTCGTCAGCAATCAACAAATATTTCGTTTCGTGAAATTCCACAGCCCTCTTCTTTAGTTTGACAGTTATTGGATTTTCTCTGGCTCTAAATTCAATATACGATATCGAGTTTCTCCAATACTTTCAAGAATTTCGTTTGCTGGTCAGTAGATGTCGACAGGTACATATACTTTCTCAGAATTCTTTTCTATTCTTCGACTTGCACAATGTACTTCGATGGGACATACAAAATATATAGTGTCTAATCGACTTCCTTTTTCGCTGGATATTATTGCTCTTGTTGTACAATATATTTAGTCCATAACAAAGAGGTTCCTAGGTAATGAACACTCGGAAAGCAATTTATTTTTTTGAGATGTTATTCATTCCTTTGGTCTTGTAAAAATAACTGTTGTTAGTACTTTTGTTTTTGGTTATGGCTGGCTTCGGTTAGACAGCAGTTTCTTTCTAAATTATTATTGTTTATATAACTGAAAAGTAATGAGGTTACGTGTCGAATATTTCATTTAATCAAGTAAGTCGAATAATAATATCTGCTGTCAACTCGAGTCCAACTTGAATTCGTTGGAGCGATATCACGATGGGGTGATAATAAGGACCATCTGAGGAATTGGAAATCAACAAAAGATTCAAGCCAAGGCGCAAGCATATAAGTATAATAATAAACAAATACTATAATACAGAAAGGAGACCTTCACCAAAATAAAGAAAAATTCATGGAGAAAAATTAAATTATGAGAAAAGCAATGGCAGAAAAAGGACAGTAGAACAAATAAAGATAAGAACATGGTATATAAAAAAGGCCAATGAATGACAAGAAAAGTACACGAACGAAAGAACCAAAGAAACCAGCCATAACCATGGCTAAGACCAAACGAGAAGAGACGAAACTTAAAATCATGAGAAGAATTCCAAAGAAGTTATGAGAAGCAGACAGAAGCTTGGAAATCGAAGAAATGATTAGGAATCAATTTTGTAAAAGCACAAAAACTAAAATGGATCACATGTACGTGTAGAAGGAAGGAACAGGGCATATGATGCAACATGGAATGAAAACCATTAGAAGAAATTGATGGAAAGATCAAGGCATCATTGATATAACAGCAATGGAAATAGAGAACTGGAAAATAAGGATGCTGCACGGGGCGTAATAGAAAATGATCACGTAAAATGTTAAAACACACAAAAATGCCAAAGCCTCAACGGGTACCACGCAGAAACTCCAAAAATGAAAAACGTCGAACTTTCACAGCAAAAGTAATTGTGACCAAAGACCAAACAATACGACTTTCATGTGGCTATAATGAGTAATGACGCAAAGTCAAACAGCACCCTTTTGGCAGAGTAATGTCGTGGTTCCAACGGTGCTACTGCCCCATAAAACCATACCATATCGTGGTCGTGATATGATATCAGTGATGTAAACTGTTCTCAGAATTTCCAAACCAGCTATATCTTGTCTGAGTTTGTAAATTGATCTTGAAAGACGTGAGTTTAGCTCATGCGTTTAAGCATGCCACTTTAAATCTGATGAGAAAGTTATGTCTACAATTCTAATTGATGCTGCTTGTTCAATGCTTCCGATAGGAAGATTCAGTCGCGATGAAGTACATATGTGACAACATTGAATGAAATTTAACCATAGTTTATTTGAAATAACGTGATTTAGCATAGAGTTAGCTTTCGTTTCTACATTATCCTTACATCCATGTCCGATTCGACCTCTAAGATACACCGGCGTCCTAACGGTGCGCTGGAACATTCTGTTTACCGAAAACCTACGCAAGCGGTTAGATATCTCAATGACCTCTCACATCATCATCTAGCCCAAAAACGCGGTGTTATCAACTTTCTTATCCAAAGGGCCATTTCCATACCTGAATCCAATTCGCTTCCTCAAGAACTGATTCACATCACCGAAACTCTGATCGGGAATAATTATTGTAGGAAAGATATTCAGACTGCCATTAACCGCTACACCAACCATTCTCCACAGCAACTCCCTTCATTCAACCCTAACTTCCATAAGCAAGCGTATTCAAGGTGTCACCGATTGTGTCAACAAGATTCTCGTCAGGAACAACATAAAAACCCAATTTCAAACTCTCAGACTACTCAATATTTCCCAATCAGTGTGCAGTAACGGCCCTGAAGATGTCCCATAAGAGTGTGGACGAAACGTCGGAAGAAGCTATTTCCAACCCGGAAACCAAGAGTACAATGAAGTAAACTATTTAGGAGCGATCCCCACATAATCTCTAATTTTCCTATAAGTAGATTATTTTTAACACTCTCGAATGTACGATATATAAAGAATAGTTCTGCAAGCAGTTTATGAATTTTAGGAGCAGGAAATCTGTGTAAATTTTAATACACTAGTGGTATACATATCTTCATGTAAATATAAATTTCTACATTTTACATCGTGTAAAAGTTGCTTTACAGCGTCTAAATGTGTAATTATTGGAAACCCTCGTATACGATTTGCCTTGTTTACAACTTCTCACTTTGAACTTCATCTATACATATCTTTGCAACTTCCCCATCCCAAATGAATTTATTCTTCTGAAGTAAGTGTATCATTAACGCTATAGAACACATAAAATGAAAGCTCTCCGTATCATAGGTCTTCTTTTTTATTTTCTCGGCATTCAGCCAAGACGCTTTTGGAAATGCGTACAAGTCTACAGGTTTTCTATACTTGCTAAAGTGCAAAGTACTCAAACAACAGGTTGGTTCTCGGATAACTTATTCAACCCATAGTGTTTGAGCGCTAGAAAAAGACATCAAAACAATCTCTCGCGATCGGGACATCAATGATCTACAACTCGTAACGCCTCCACTAATAATACATTCAATGACAAATCAATAGAATTTACGTTTTGGCATACAACAGCGCGCGCCTAGCTGATGCCACCGTCATCTTATAAATAGTAAGCGCCAGTTGTTTGAAAAACGCTGAAGGATTAAGTGGGGCGGTCTGCGGCAGTCCCAAATTCAACTGGGCAATCATGCCCAGCGGCTTTCGAACGCCAGTCTCGTGGTTAACAGTGTTCCGTTAGCGTGTTAGATAATGTTAGATGCTATAAAGGACCTATTAGGTTGTACGTTTTTTCAAACGAACAGTAAACATTCCCACAATTACACGACAACAGGTATATCACGTGATAGTCTTGTGTTTTTGACAACCAAAAAATTTATAAAAGATTACAAAATTATACAAGTAGTGGTACCCAAAAAGACTTGTAATCCGCTTGCTAAAAGCATGGTTTTGTTATGTGTATAGATTAAGCTTCTAAGTCACCTGCAAACCTCATAATGAATATTTTAAATTACATCAGTCCATAAATCTACATTTCAGTGACCAGTAAAAAGCCTAGTGTTTCTGACTTCTGGTCAGAGCATTAAACATTTACGGTGTGCCATTTTCGCATGACTATACGTAAAAACCAAAGATCAATCCTGAACTATTTATAAATCTACTACGTAACTAAAAATAATCTACGTTTACCTTGATGGCTAAAATTGTATGATGAATGAAAATTCGAATTAATAATCCACCCCAAGTTTTGAAAAAAAAATACGTATTCTCCGAAGTGTATATCATTTGGATATCTTTGGCATATCAATGGAATGTTTAGATTTATTTGGACGAAATACTGGATGACATACACTACCAGCCATAATTATTTGCCCACCCAAAGAAATACGCATAAATAGAGGAAGTGCTAACTGAAAAAGAAATTGTAGTTTTGCATTTAATAAAATACTTCCAAAACAAAGAAATTTGTAGTCTTTATTCAATTATAAAATTTATTTGACACAAAAAAAATTAAACCTTCGTTTCATCAAAATGTCCACTTCGACTATTAACAATTGCCGCACACACTTGCTGCATTCTCTCATCAATTTCGTCAGAGCAGCGGGTTCTATTTTAAGCCGGACTTCTTGTAGTTCTTTCCGCAATGATTCCTTGGAAGCTGGAGGATTTATTTTCACCTGCCTATCGAGTTCCTCCCATTTATTAGCATCTGGGCTTTGAGGAAGCCATTTCATTGTGTTGATATTGCTTTCGCGTTCCGCCGATTCTAGATATTCGCGGCACAGTTTAGGGGTGTGTTAAAATAGTCGCCGATTATTCTCATACCAGATGATATAGTATTTGTTTCCAAAATTTCCCAGTAGCGCTCTTTTCTTAAAATTCCATCTATTTTTACCAAGTTTCCTACAGAAGCGGCGCTAAAACAACCCCAAACCATTACCAATCCGCCTCCATGTTTGATTGTAGGTACTACACATAATTCTGCTGCTCGTTATCTTTTCGACCTTCGAACGAACGTTCTTCCCTTGGAACCAAGGAGTCCAAATTTGGACTCATCGGTCTGTCCAATGTTGGTGTTCTCCAGCCCACTGTAGCCCTTTTATTTTATTTTACTTGCGTAAGAGTGGTTTACGCAACGCTATTTAGCCAAATAAACCACCCTCTCTTAACCACCTTTTCACGATGGTTAAACTAAATCGTTTTTCACACTCAATATTTCCTTCAGCCGTTATTTCAGGGGCAGCTTTTCATCTATTCCGTTTACTCGTCATAATTATTCAACGATCTTCCGCAGGTGTTGTCACTTTCTGTCGTCCTGTTCGTTTTCTATTTAATAATGTGCCAGCTTGATATTTTTTAATGTTGTAGTCAACAGTTCGGCGACTTAATTACAATTTGCGGATTTCTAAAGGTAACTCTCTTGTTTTCGGCATTTTAATACCACTTTTAGGTAATTTTATTAACGATATTCACTCTTTAAAAGAACAATAACCATTAAATCTAAATTCCTAATTCTAGTCCGGGTAAATAGGTAAACGTCACCTTTATCTACACTACATTATATATTTATTAGTTAAGGATAATTGTATTACATTTCGGGTCTTTTTATGGCCTTGTCTGAATCTTAACTATGGGTTAAGGAGATTCAATCTATAAGTATCAGAGGAGTCTTTCGGGAAATTATTTAATCTGATATCTTTCTTTTACATCTGGGTGAATAATTACACCCTTAAAGAACAATAAATAAGTAATTTTCTAAAGTCCAAGCAAAATTGTAGGTGGGCAAATAATTATGGTCGGTAGTGTATATTGTTTTTATTAGCTAGACATGCAAATTGCAATTCATTACATTTAAATCCAGCCACGCAAGACTTTCAAAATTACTTATTTTTTATTTCACACGCGCACTGTAAGAAACAATACGAGGTAATTAAATAATAATGAAACCAACTACCAACAACCACCATGTACGGACGCCCACACTCACAGAAAAGTGGAGCATCACGAGCTGCTCACTTCTGTAGAGGTCGATATAGCCATTAATTTCGACAATTTCAGTGATTAGAGTATCTTTAATTAGATACTCTCATCCATACTAGTATCCACTATCTCCATATATATACGACAAACTTCCACATAGGTACGCTGATGAGCCGTTAAGCGGCGAAACGCGTGTCCGTACGTGGTGGTTGTTGGTAGATGGTTTCATTATTAAGTATCATGTTGTTTGAAACAAATAATGTTATTGATTTAGTTTGATTGTCTCAAATATTTTGTTAACTTAAACAAACTTAATATTTCTTTCAAATATGCAATAATCAACATAATTAAATATTTTGTTGAACTAACTATAATTAGTTATACTACAAGGGAATATAAGTGCAATTTGCGGTTGAGGATGCAAAATGCTGTTGAGGATGTTGTAACGTATCTCCACTTCGATAGACATTGGCCAACATCCAAAAACAAAAGAAAGTTACACATAAAAAGCATACCAGCTGATGATTTGAAGTTTTTTTCCATTTTAAACTCTCATTTTAACTCTCTAATCGCTTTGTGAATTTTATTCTTCCATCACCAACCTTTGGTACTAGTATCTTAGGATTTTCATTCATCAATAATACACGATTAAGGTCGATCTTGTTCTCCTAATATAAAGTTGGCTATTAGTTATACAAAGGAAATCACGTCAGGAAATCACCTTCAAAGACACTGATTCAGTTTTCCCATTTGATTAACTAATTCTTTATAATCTCCGTTTAATTATCGACACAATTTAGGACATCTTGAGATTTAATTGGTTGTTTATTATACAAAAGTTTGTCGACACGTCATCAGCATAAACTGCATTCGTATACAGAAGTGAGTCCCTATATACACCAGCAATATCGACTGAATCTTGTACGAAATTAGAACAGATCAGGAAATGCACTACAGCTAGTTAATGAAACCAATGTCAACAAAGTCAATTCAATGAAGATCTAATTTTAGCAAATACACTAGCAGGATTCTTGTTTGAGTTACACATACACTTATTCGTTTAAATACCACACATTCCAATATATTAAAAGCAAACGCAGTTATTTGTATGCCATTTTTAATTTTAACCCCCGGCTTTTCACTAAGTTCAAGCTCAAAGCTTAAAACGTATTTCAGTCAAGTTGAACTCTGAAGTGAACCAAGAAATCGAACTCAGCTTAAGCCCAGTAAAATGTGGAGTTCAAGGTGTACCTTTTCACTATGAGCGAATTTCTAGTGTAAAACAACCTGCAAAATAGAAATTTGTGTAACGAGCTTAAAATTAGCAATTTGTTTATTGCATGTTATCTAACATATTATGTTTAATTTTGAAATTTAACTTTAATATTTCATTTTTTTAAATCTTCTACCTACAATTCTTTTAACTTCTTTTAGAAGCTCTTTCCTCGATGCTTCTCAGCCAGAGTTTTTTTTTTTTGATATTTAAAAATTACATTTTAGTATCCGCTAATGAAGTCCATCTTTTATTCGTTACTGCTCCTATAACTTTCCTTTTTCTTTTGTTTTTCCGTCAGAAATTGCATTCAGTTCAGCAATGGAGCTGACACAGGCTCCAATAATTTTATCGGACAATTTTAAAACTTGCAATGGACTATATGCCAGGAACAAGACCAGATATGAAAAATATCTCCAAACCGTTTCTGTAATATGAAGAGGGAATCAATGTGAAGCCCTAAGTTCCAGCCGTCTCAAGTAAATGACAACCCCGTGCTTGTGACACATCACCGAAAAGCTCTTTAAAAGTACTTTCCAGTGATACCAAATTCACTTACATTTGGTTGGGTGTTTTTAGAGTAAATAAAGAAGAATGAGTAAAGCATTGCAATTTCCTCATTTCAATTAACTGTTAAGTTAAATGTTTAAAATGGGTTCCATTGTTTTACATACAATAATATAACCTATTTTGGAATTCTTGGCGAACTTTGGCAAACGTTGCAATGTTAATAACTCGGCATTCTCCTGTAATTCTTTGACGTAGTTGCTCAAACGACGCTGACTGGGAAAGAAATCCAGTATAAATAAATTGCAATGCTTTACCCTTTTTTTATTTACACTAAAAATACCCCACCAAATGTAGGTGAATTTGGTACCACTGGAAAGTACTTTTCAAGAGCTTTACAATGATGGGTGATTTTTTTTGAGGTAGCTCGGGCTTTGAGGGTAGGTGTGGGGGGGGGGGGGGTGACTTCCCATTGGTTCCCTCTTCCCCCTTCATATTACAGAAACGGTTTTGAGACATTTTTGTCTTGTTCCTGGCATATAGCCCATTGCAAGTTTTAAAATTGTCACGCTGTATGTATGTATACGTTACTTTAAGATGTTTTATGACATTGTTTGTTTATGTATTTAAATTCAAATCATATTAGTTTTCTGACGTATTGGTATCATATAACGGAAGATTCCGAAGAGTATTTACTTGAAAAATTGTTGAAAGCTACTATTTTTACTTAAAACGTTTTTATTTCAGAAAATTTTTCAAATTATTGATATGTATCTTTGCCAAAGATTATTTGGCTACCATTCAAAAAGGTGTTGCTCGGTTAGTTTCGTATTTTTTTTTTTTTTCTCTCTAATAATAGAGAATACTATTAGCAGTTGGTTCTAATAGCCGTATTACCTAACCTAACCCAAACTATTGTCAAAAGAATATTTTAAAAATATCTGAAACGAATTTTCGTATTGGACTACATGAATTTTGTTTTGTATCTCTGGTGCAAATAAAATTTTTCTTTCTGGTATAGTAATAAAAACTGAAATTTATTATTTTTTCTATTTAAAAGCCATATTCTCACACAGAGATCAATATGTATGTACTTTCCCTGGAGATAACAGCGTTTTCGCATGTTTAACTTCTTCTCTGAAAGTAACAATTAATGATTTAAAAGAACACATGTATCGAGAAGATATTTGAAAGTTATTACCTTGTCATTTTAGAGACAGAACATATAAATTCTACAAATAGAATTATAATTCATAATTATAAACATCTCTGCCAAAAACATAGGGCGCCAAGAAATATTGCACAAAGCAAAGCACGTGTTTGTAGCATTAGACAAAAGGTAAACACGTAATAAATTTTGATTCTAAGCTTTTTGCTATCCAATAATATACAAATAAATTGGTCAGTTATATGTGCTTAAGCATGTCTTACGGGTGAAATTGGTAACTCTTAAAACTGCTGATTTTCTTTTTCGAAAATCAATCTTTTATAGGTACCGGTTTTTAAATAACTTAACATCTTAACTACTTACCCTGTTTGTCTAACCTGTTTTCTTTATTAAAACCAAATAACTATTTTTTGCGTTGATTAGTTTTATGCATAACTTACAATCTTTTAAGTACTCGAGCACTCTGATTTCATCCAAGGATTTCGGTGTAAGCTAAGATAATCATTGTTTTCTTTGTTTAATTCCAGGAAATAATAATGCGTCCACAAAGGAGGGTCTTCAGTGGCGTGGCAGGAGTAACGGTCAGTGCAATGGAAACGGGTGCGGGGGCAACCTCGGCGACTCCGAAAATGGCACCGGTCTTGAGGGCTCAGCCGGATCAGGGCCGGACCAGTTGGAGGGGCCGGGCCCAACTGAGAATGACGCTCTTCACCTCAAGAGACGGGTGGGACTCATCAGTGGGGTGGCTTTAATTGTCGGGACCATGATAGGTAAGTACATCTATTTGCAAAAATAATAAATCGAGCTACATTTTTCATATGCCGCTGTCTTTATTCGCAAATTGCCTTTGGTTACAACTAAAGGCAGCAGGTACGTGACCAAGGACCCAAAATGTATACGAGGTACATCAAGGAACTTACGATCCAAATCACAAGTTCGATTATTTCGAATAAAGAGAACTTAAATGTTTGACTACTAATAAAATATCAACTAGATAAAACAGTAATATAAAATTTATTCAAAATCGAATGAAATGTATTTTAACCAGCACAGATCTCACAGATTTGAAGTACTTTTTGTTTCGTGGGCTCTGTGACATGTTACTGCCTTTAAATTATAAGACTGGTATTCAACACGAGGTGATGGTACCGCTCTGTTTAGAAATCGCTCTCCATAAAGTGTTGCTGTTTCACGAGAATTTTTACGACATTCTCCATAAATTAATAACATATCGACATATTCATTTGGACAAAAATTAGAAGGCACTCTAAAAATTTTATACCAATACTCCTTCACTACGTATTTAACTATACGTAAACTATTTTCGCAAATCGAAATAAATATCTGAATCTTTCTTGTTCGAACAATTTTGACTAGGGGTTCCTAAACTTTATCAGTCCGCGGCGCACTTACAGGTTTAGTATTTTGTCCCGGCGCCCTTTTCAAAATATGTTTACAATGACATAAATCGAGCACAGAAATGAGAACAACTCTCAAGACAAACCTCACAATGTGAGACTCGCATTTATTAAAATTGAATCACAAGAACCATCAAACCAAAATATGGAAATACAAAAAAATATGAAATAAATAGTGAAAACCCTCAACGATGGGTGCGACGGGTGAGCTTGATGATCGCCACACATTTTTTCAAAACGCGGAATAAGGTTTGACACTGCCACTCTCATTTCTCGCGGCACATCGATTTTTGACCGATATTTGCTTTTGAGCTCAGAGTTGGATATTCATTTTTGATTGATATCCAAAAACTCGAAAGAAGCAAATTGTGTTTTCCGGCTGTTGTCGCAAGAGAGTCCAATTAGACTCTCTTCTTCCTGCGAAGCGAATTCTGGTGGAGCACGGAAAGGATCTTGGATCCACGGAAATTTCTCGACATTGTCTTCCTCAAAGTATTTTGAAAACCAGTCGGTGAGCTTTGAGAGGTGTTCCTTGAAAAGTGACAGCAAGTCTTGTGAAACAACCACTGTATTACAGGCCACGTATTTATGCAATTCAGGGAAACAATGTTAAGCGCCATTTTTATTGATTTTTCTTATCCACAACTGCAGTTTTTTCCTAAACGGCGCAACCTTCTCCAAAGGTTTCAAGATGTGCATGTTATTGCCTTGCAGAGACAGATTGAAGGCATTCAGCTTGTCAAATATATCACACAAATACGCTAGTTTCAGCAAAGTACCTGGAGTTTTCACGGCCTTCATGACTCTTGTAGAAAAGTGTGAATTTCTTGACGTAGCTCGAATGCACGGGATAAGACATTGCCACGTGAAAGCCATCGTGAACTACAGTAATATAGCAAGGCCGTGTCTTCAGCTCACATGTCCATGCATAGGTATTTGACAAATCTGGCTTTCAGTGGTTTGGTTTTTATGTGATTTACTACGACTATGACACGTTTTAATATAAAATTCAATTGAGAGCTCATCGACTTTGATGTAAGTGCTTCCCTATGGATGACGCAATGGGTCCACATGCAGTGCTTTCCTGCGAATAATAGCAACCAGACATTGATTGAGCTCCATCAGTACACATACCGATGTACTTTTCCCATTCCAAATCATTTTCGAATATAAACTTGTTAAGCATCTCAAATAAGTCTTGAGTCTTGCGCTTCCAACGATACTTTTACAGAACAGAAGGTCTTCAACGATAATTTGACCATCCAGGAAGCGTACATAACAAATAAGGTGCGCGTTTTTGTTACTGTCAGTAGCCTCATCAAGTTACAGATCAAATTCCGTGCCTTTCATTATCTCTATTAATTGACCATTGAGATCCAGAGCTGTATGATGAATTCTTCGACTAATAGTATTGTTGGACAAAGGTACCTTTGAAATTAATTTTCTCGCCGGTTCTCCCCACATAATATTAATCATGTCAAGAGCAGCCGGTAGAATAAGTTCTTCTGCGATGGTGCGAGGCTCTTTGCACTTCGCCACTCTGTATGCGACCTCAAAAGATGCTATCAGTGCGTTACTTGATACTGAGGCTTGGTTAGTAAACACACATTTTTGCTTTTGTAAATCTTGCAACTTGCTATTAAAGAATTCGCAAGATTTTTCAACCATGTTAAAGTGAGATGTCGCTTTAGCTTACTTGGGGCCATACACCCGGTCGTTAGAACTTTTAAACAGAGCACACACTGCGGTCTCTCTTCATCGTTTACTTCTACTAAAGTGAAGCCAAAATTCAAATAGTTATCATCGTATTTACGATATCTCCGCTTTTTTGCTACCCCATTTTCCTACAACTGTACGAAAACACAAAGCGACACGTGGAAACAAAACTGGCGCTCCTCTAGTAGCGGGCGTCTTAAAACCGTTTACTTTTCTTCTCGGATGTTTATTCTTCGATTGTTATTTAGAAACTGAACTGGTTCGCCGAAGTGGTGCCATATTTATACTAGCCGCCCTACTTACTTAGAACTTTCGCGAAAGTTCGATAATGTCCAGTATGCTATATAAGTCTATAAATTTCACAAAAGTTCCATACTTTGTTGGTATATTCTATGTGCTTCGAGAACGTTCCATATCTTCCTAAAAAGTTTTACAAGCTACGAGAATGATCTAGTCTAGATATTCTTCATTAGCTTCGGAGCCGTTTCGAAATGTTAATTCTGGAATGCTCCAGACCGCCATGTCTGCCCACGTTTGCAGGAGTGTCTCGCGGCGCTCCTGTTAGTCCCGGGGCACCGTAGAGCCCCGGGACGCCGCGGCGCACACTTAGGGAACCCCTAACCTAGACGATTGTATATATATACAGCTAAATTTAAACTAACAATTTTTTTATTAGCAGCTGTTTGTTAAATTAAATTTTTGTTTATAGCGTTGTATTCCTTACTTCTAGTGCTTCGATCATAAAGTCAAAAAAATGAGAGGTGCAATTTAAAAAAATTGATTTGGGGAAGTTTTTTAGTTGGTAGTTTAATAGAGGTAGATTTAAACGGTGTATCTTTTAAGGTTCTGCAAACCATTTTCTACGACACCGTGCTCGATCTTATATCTCTACAAATAAGAAAGATATCGCTTGTAACATTGAATCTGGACACCTGGTATAAATTTATTACATTTTTTTCCGAATTATGTCAAATGTCCTTACGGTGGATTTGGCCAATTAACACTGGACACCTTGTATAAAAGAGACCCTTCATAATTTTTCTATCTTTTTTCAGGATCTGGAATTTTCGTTTCCCCATCTGGTTTACTGGAAAGAACCGGATCCGTTGGGATGAGTTTTGTGATATGGATGGCCTGTGGTCTATTATCATTACTAGGTAAGGAAATTACTTATAGCACTAGATTACATTCATAGATTTCAATAAATAATTTACATAATCATCACTTTAAATGTTTAGCTATAAAAATACTATTAATATTTCCTTCAATCAAATCTTGGACACTTTGGCAAACATCGAAAACTGACTGTAATAAAGAGATATTTGTATATAGATTAAGTGGTCGTTTGCAGACATAGTATTAGGCATTGGATTAAATGCACTCAAAATATAATTACAATACTTGGCAAGTCAATATATTTAATGCTGCAATAAATTACCAAACGTGCAGCGTGTGTCACGGGACTATTGAATTGCATTCCTGAGATTGCTTGAGATATTGGACTTTTTCCAAAAATGATTCGTTATCAGTAGAGTAACCTAAACTTGCGGACTCGCATAGGCGTCGGTATTACGGGTTAATATAAGAATACGAAAAATTCATAAATAAACTAAACCGGTAGAGAAGCAGGCATGTAGTGTCGACCTTGAATATAAATCATGTTAAACCGCGCTGAGAGAGATTTCGTTTTAGTACCGGTTGAGCTGTTGCAGAGAATAGTCGAACGGTCAAGGTTATGTGCTTACGTGTCGCTTTTGAAAATATAGCTGGTATTTTTTGTGTGTTGTAGTATTATACCAAGTACATAATTGGTGTATCGTTTCATATAGAACTAATATTTACATACCTAAGAAAACAATGCCTCGTAATAGATTTGCTACTAATGTACATAAGTATATGTCACTTTTTCCCCATTTAAAATATGACGATAGTGTAGTTTTTTGCTTAATATGCAATGTTCGTTTGGCTGCATTGGACAGAACTGATTGCCAGAGGCATGTCAATGGTATTAAGCATATGAGAAATGCAAGAACGAAATACCTTATACACTATTCCTCATACATTTATTAATTATGTTTACCTCTTGTAATCTTCCGTTGTCGTTGGTGATAAAAGCAGCTTTTAAAACGTTGTGGCGACAATACGTTCCAAAGTACCCATTACCCTCACAAACACAATTACAGAATCATTTGCCGCGAATGAAAGAGATGCTAGAAAATGTGTGTAAACGTGATTTGTGTTCCAAAAAAATATGGATTACCATGGATGAGACGACCGATATAAAGAAAAACAGTATTGTGAATGTAATAGCTCGCGTTTTATCTAGCGAGAACACAGCATCTCGATATTTGTTAGCTTGCAAACGTGTTCAACAATGTACCGCGGAAAATATTCAAAAAGTGATAATGAACGCTTTGAAAAAATTTAAAATTGCCCAAGATCAAGTTGTGATGATTGTGACAGCTAGTGCAGCAACGATGTTAAGTGTTGGGCGATCCTTAAAACATATATTTCCTAACTTAATACATATAACCTGCGTGCTGCATGCTTTGCATTTAGTTGGTGAAGTTGTTCGACAACATTACGGAAACGTTGATCGGATGATTGGAAGTACTACAGCAGTGTTTCGTAAATCTCCTAAACGTTTAAAAGAATTTCGTAAATTTTGTCCAGGTATTCCAGAACCTCCTGAACCAATTTCAACGCGATGGGGTACTTGGCTAACAGCAGCTTCTTACTATTTGATCCATTTTCAACAAATTCAATCAGTTATAATGCAATTTAATCGGAATGAATCCAAAGCAAGTAGAGAAAGTCAAAGACAATTTCAAATTCCTCAACTTTTAGAAGATTTAACAACAATATGTACCAATTATACAGTATTACTAGATGCTATCAGAAAACTATAATGTACTGAATTGTCATTGCAGGAATCATTAGACATAGTGGAGAGTGTAAAAAATAAATTACACACATTAAATGATACGCCAGGATTATGCGCTAGTTGGCAGATGTTTTAAGGAAAAATCCCGATTTTAATACTTTAGAGGCCGTTTATAATAAGTGTAAGAATAGTGAACTTTTAAGTGATTTTGAAAAACAGTTTCTACATGCAAATGTAACTTCCTTAGATGTGGAGAGATCGTTTTCTATGTATAAGAATATTTTTTCTTGTCGACGCACAAGGTTTAAAGAAGTAACTGTGGAAACATATGCAATGATGCAAGTTTACAGTAGTTCACATCCTGATGCCTCTAATTTGTTGAATAATTAGCAAGTAAGTTTATTTATGAATTTTTCGTATTCTTATATTAACCCGTGATACCGACGCCTATGCGAGTCCGCAAGTTTTGGTTACTCTAGTTATCAGTAGAGTAAGATAATCGTTCGTCGCGCCATAAGCGTGCGGTTTTTTCAATATTTATAATACCGAAAAACAAGTAATAAAGCGAATAATAATAAAAAACTAATCAAGAATTATAATATCTGTAAGACTGTGAAACACTCACCCTCTTAAGCAGCGTAATCAAGTAGGCTGGCGGATTGCATTGGAATTAATGAACATGAGAAGTAGAGGCACTGTCATCAGTATTATAACCCAGTGGATAAGAATCGTAAAAAATGGATAGCACTAGATATGTTTCAATAGTTGTCTCGTGGAACCGTGTTCGCAGTGGTGAAAAAATTTGTTTATATTTGGAGAAAGATCGTTCGACATCTACAGATGTAATACATGTATGATTAAAATAATCTTTGAACTCAATTAATGGATTAGTCGAAGTACCATTACTAATTTGTTGTAATGTGATAAAATTGAAATCTTTCTCTAACACACTCTCCAACTTTTTCAAAGCGCGAATATTTTTTGCGTCATCTGTAGTGCGTAGCAGAATATGTACTTCGTCCGCTATTTGCAGTGACTTCACTAACGACAACGCTCTATTTTGTAATTGTTCCAGTGCGTCATGTAAGTGTTTGTAGTGGCTATGAATACTTTGTAAATCTGTTTCAACAGAGGTATCTTGAAATTTTGACTGGCTCTCCTTAATAGCTGCAGCTTCGGCAGGATTGAATTATAGAATAACAGCTTTTACTTTTTTGAAATGATCAGCATAATAAAAAGCTGCCTGCGACCATGTTCCCCAACGTGTAAGAATTGGCTCCGGTGGTTGACGAATACCAGGACATGCTGTGTGAAATGATAGTAGGCGTTTGGGAGATTTCAAAAATACTTTTTTTGTGTTTGCTATTAATGCATCTTACCTCGGGAGAGCATTGTCGAATGGTTTCTGCCACAAGATGTAAAGCATGCACTTTACACGTAACATGTAAACACTTGCAACCATGTTCAAGAAGAGAACAGCCTACCGAACGCATTATCGCTGCGCCATTGCTCACAAACATCAACACTTGACGTATTGAGACTTGAACGTTTTTTAACGTAGTAAGTATCACAGTCGTAATTGGTGCACCAATACACCCTTGTAATCTTTTGCTAGCTAGTAACAATGGAAATGTCGGTTTATGTTAAAACATGCTTACGTGCTGTTGCCGTAGTTGGTAACTTTAACTCCGGGTTGTATTTGTTCCAAAAGTTCTTAAACGATTTCCTATCCAGTATGTTATGTGACAAATTACATGTTATCATCATGACAAGTAAATCGAAAATAAAGTAATTTCTTTTTGACGCGCCTTTTTTTCTATTTCTGTGTTTTGCACTACTTACATGCTTCCTACAGTCGTTCTTTTTCCAGCACATCAAAGTTTTCCCGCACACTTTACAAACTATTTTAGCACCGTTGCACAACAAATCTGGCAACTCACAGATATAGTTTATTACTTTACCAGCAAAGGGCCGTTGTTTAGCCTTGCGCACACTGACATTTTTGATTAAAAATGTTCTTGAATAACTAGTATTCCGCTCGCCTGATTTAATTCAGATGCACACGCCGCACTAGTGATGATGAATGTGTACGAATTTGAACTGCTTTGCCACCCGGGAGATGTTTACGCATCGCACCGAGTTCCGTTGGCTGCTCCAGCTGTTACGTCTATGCTGAGACGACACGATTATCTTACCTTAGTTATCAGTAGAGCAACGCAACTGCGCTGAAAGCCAGTGGCGGACGCATAAAAGTTTACACAAAATAAATGAAATGTGATACGTGCTCAAACACTTACCGTTTTAAGAGTCCTCCGTGAAATCACAAAGTGGATAATGTCTATTTAATATTTGTAACATTAAATATGTTTCCAAAGTTGTTTCGGCAAAGTGAGTGCGGCGTGAAGAAAAAGTGTTTTTGTATGCCGAAAACGAACGTTCTACATATAGTGACGTTATATTTGCGTAAGTAAAATAATCTTTCAAATAATTTAACGGTTCTGTTGACACACCTTCACAAATTTGTCTTAATGTGCCAAAATAAAAGTCTTTATCTAAAACACTTTCAAACCTTTCTAAAACACAAACATTTCTTGCGTCTTCTATCGCGCATAGCTGTGCGTGAACATGCTGCACTATTTGCAAAGATTCCACTAACGACACCGAAGAATTTTGTAGTTTTTCTATCGCATCCGCTAGTCCCACGTAATTGTTCTGAATAATTTCCAAATCTGTTTTAACTTGACTATCCTGAAATTTCAAGCGACTTACCTTGACAGCCGCAGCTTCCTTTGGGTCGAATTCTAAAATCACGTTCTTTATATTCTCAAAATATTTAAGATAATAAAATGTAGCCTCTAACCATGTTCCCCAACGAGTAAGAATAAGTTGTGGTGGTTCAGGAGTACCGGGGCATAATCTATGAAATTCCCGAATACGTTTTGGAGATTTTACAAACACAGCTTTTGTATGTGCTATTAGAGCGTCTGTCTCGGGATAACATTTTCTGATACTATCTGCTACGAGACTGAGAGTATGAATTTTACATGTAATATGCAACAAGTTAACACAATGTTTTTTAAGAGATCGACCTACAGCAAGCATGTTTGCGGCACCATCACTCATAAACATCAACAGTTGATTTGTTGAAAGTTCAAACTTTTCCAATGTATTTAACACCAACATTGAAATTACTTCGGCAGTGCATTGTTGTATTCGTCTGGAAGCTAGTAAAATTGAGGGTGACGGTCGATGTGGTTCCATTGTGCGTACCATTACATTAACCACAGAATGTTTTTTACGATCTGTTGTTTCGTCCACAGATAACCACAGTTTTTTATCTTGCAACTCCGATTTAATTCTTTTCTCGACATGCTCACGAGCAGACGGCACAACTCTCTGTAATGTTCTCTCACTTGGTAACTTAAAGTCCGAATATTCATTCCAAAACGAGACGTATGCTTTCTTCCTTAGTAAATGAAATGGTAAATTACATGCAATAAACACATAAATTAAATTTAAATTTGTCATAATCTCGTGTGGAATTTTTTTTTGAAACATGCCCTGCACTATTTACGTGCCGTAGACAATCACTTTTCGACCAACACATTAAATCTATTTTACACACGACACATTGAATTTTAGCGCCATCACACTTTAAATCAGGCATTTCTGCAATAAATTCTCTTATTGTGTCCAACTTTGGTCGTTTTCGCGACGTAGGAAACATTTTCAAAACAAACGTAGAACTACGATATAGTATACGACAGCGTAGATGTATACACAACAGATCAGCTTTCGAGTCGCAGTTATACTGACGCTTATACCGAATTGTCTCGGCCGTGTTTATTTTGTGTAAACTTTTGTGCAGTCAGCCACTGGCTTTCAGCGCACTTTGCGTTGCTCTAGTTATCAGTCTTCCGTCTTTTTTAAATTGAAACAGTATTATTTTTATTTAACGCTTACTGTATAATATTTTTATATCAACACCGATGTTCTGTGAATTAAATTACGAGGTTTCCAAAAAGATATCGACCTTCCTTCATTATATTTCTCATGGCATGCTGTGATTTGCAAAGGAAACGTGGTACTTATTAAACTACGTATTGATTGCTTGAATACTTGAGGGAACACAAAGCTTTATGGTAGTTTAATTGATTAGCATTCCTATGAATACTGAAACATCAATATTCAATTAATTTCAATAAAATTCTAGCAAATTTTAGTGAATAAAAATACTCTGACACGTTAATTTATAATTTTGACTTACCATTTCTTGACCTGCACTACTGTCTGGTATCACTTCCGGTTTGAACGGAAATTGCAACAAGTCTATTATTTTAAATAGGCTTTATTTAAAATAATAGACTTGTTGCCATTTCCGTTCTATATATTTTTACGGATTTGGATAGATTAAAGTTTTTCAGTAAACCCTCCTTCTTTTTGAGCTTGATTAAGTTAGAAAATAAACTGAAATACTTCTTAAAGCAAACGCTCAAATTGACGCCCATCTACTTCATAGCATTTCCAAAGCCGAGAAATTATTGCTTCTTGGTCAGTTTCCAACATTGCTGGAGAAATTAAACGAATCTCGTCACATATCCGCTCTTTAAATTGTTTAAAGTATTCGGCCTGTTTGAATGAACATTGGATTTTAAATAACTGTACCAAAAAAAGTCTGATGCAGTGATGTCAGGTAACTAGGGATTGCAATACCGGTTTATCGATTAAAGCGTCTGGTGGAAGTATTAGCGGTTTACGCAGCCATCTCAGAAGTAGGAAAACTGATCGGTACAAACCATTAGTTACGTCTCGCACATGGTGTACAATTGACTGTAAACCGAAGTGCTTTATAGCAAATATAATTTAGAAGAAATTGAGCGTGATCGTGAGGAACTTGTTGAGTTAGCTGATATAGATGATTCTGATGACGAAGACAATGAAAATAATGGTAAAATTTTCCAAATAGTATAAAGCGTACCTAATGACTCCCAATTACATTCCATACAGGATATACAACTAAATTCTCTGATAACATAGGTACGAAAAGTAATCAAAATCTTTCGCAAACCGCCAACAAAAAATGATATTACAGAAACATGTAAAAGAAGAATTTGGTCGAGAACTTTCGTTAAAAATGGATTCTAAAACATGTTGGAACAGCTTACTGATTATAAACTGTGTTAGAAATGGTCTCATAGATTTGAAATCAAATATCAGTTTTACTGACAACAAGCTTACTTTGCTTTCTAAAACAATATCAACATTACAACCAATAAAAGTTACTTTAGAAACACTACATATGTTGCGAAAATGTTAATTTGTATATCGCCGAAGTTACGTTGAAATTTATGCTTGATGAGCTAATGACGCAAAACACATTTTTAAGTAACGAACTTAAAAACACATTGATACGACATACAAAGGAACGACGAACTGTTTACGCTAATGTTTTGCAATTTCTTCATGATACAATTTCAAGAATTAAAATGAAGGAGACATACGGAATTTTTACTAAGACCACCAAATTTACAGCAACGAAGATAATCGTACAATTAATTAAGCGCATTTACGATGCGCACGAAACAGACAATAACACTGAATTATCAGAAACTAATGATTCTGTTTCCGAAGACTTTGAATGTTTAATGTCAATTCCTTCAACATCAGCTGCGCTATCTATGAAAGATGAACTGCAGCTCTTAATAAAGGAAAAAACCGAGACATCTTGTCAAGTACCGACTCTAATGCAAGGTAAAAATAAAAATTTAACACCAGTAGTTACAAAAGAAATAAATTCTTTTGAAGAGCAAGGAATAAGAGGGAAATACGTATGATTTTTTACTAACCTGTCGGCCAACAAGCGTGGAATCGGAAGGAGCCTTTTCCGCAGCTGGCTTAATTTGTAGCAGGATTAAATCACAATTAGGGGATCCTAGTCTTGATAAACTATGCTTTTTGCGCTCGTATTTTCAAAAAATACGTAATAATAAACAAAAAGTTTGTACAGAATAGTTATTTGATTAGACTACTAGCTACTTAATTTCAATAAAATTTCATTTATTTATGTTTGTTTGTAATGCGCGAATAAGTACGTTTATAAATAAAATTACTGATAAATTACCGGCAAACCGGTAATGAAAAAAATGTACGGAATTACCGGTATTGAAAAGTCGGTAAATTTGCAATCCCTACTGGTGACTTAGGTAGCCACTCGATAGTTCCCCTCCTTCTGATCTATCTATTAGGGAAAATTGCATCTAAAAACCTTTGAACATTAATTGCATAGTGTGTAGGTGCACCTTGCTGTAACCAAATTAGGTTATTTTGTAGGTCAGCATCCTCTCGATTTATGGGAATCAATTCGAACTGAAGAATTTCTAAGTAGCGTCCCCCGGTCAACGTTCTTTCAATAAAATAAGGTCCCAGATTTCGTGTACCAACAATTTCCACCCATACATTAATTTTCTGTGGATGTCGAGTGTCCCATACGCATCCAATGTGGATTCTCTGTCGCCCAGTACCTACAATTTTGCCCATTGACGGAGCCATGTAGGCAGAACCTCGCCTCGTCAGAAAAAAAAAAACATATTTTCAATCAAATTTGCATTGTTGCCTTGTATTCTAATTGTTTCCTCGCAGAATTGGATTCTTCGATAAAAGTCTTGCAACAACTCTTGCAGCCAAATGTTTTCTGTAAGGGTGGTATTTTGCTAGTCGAAACGTATTTGAAACAGTTCCTAATCCAATACTTATAGTCCCTTGATATTTGTCTCAGAGTGACGTGATGATTGTCTTCCGCTGCTAAGAGGATGTTTAATTTAGTATCATCAGGTATCTTCAACGGTCGACCTTTAGATAGATCCCTAACATGACCAAATTCTCTGAATTTGCTTTCAATCTTACTTGCAGTAGGTTGGTTAATTGGCAGACGATCAGGATAAGTTTCATTAAATAGATTCACTTCTCCATGAGCACCCAACGCCAATCATCATAAGACCCTTTATATTTTCTTTCTCAACTAAACGCACTTTGAATTTAATTAGATGTCCAAATTAATTAACAAACACTTGTAAACATTTAAAACAGTAAGTAACTGTTTGTTCTCATTTATTTTTTGCATCGCACAAATCAAAAATTTAAATCATGTTTTTTGTCCGCATTTTTGTCAAAAAAAAGGTTGCTAGAATTTATTCCTTTCATTGTGAGGGCGGTATATATAAAACGGAAGTATGGTAACATTAGCACTAACAACAACCTTCGTGGCTTCGTTCTGGGAAGAATGTTTCAAAATGTTATGCGGTTTTAAATCTTGACGACGCTTGGCGGCGTTTTATTTCTAAGTCACATGAACTCTTTATTTGTTTAGTTAATTTTACCTTACATGACATTCACAAGTACTTATCCCCAATATATTACACTAACTTCATGCCAGCGCAAGTATTTTTTGGATGCGGGTCAATTCTGTGCTAATTTTTAAAATGCACATCAAATTACGAAATTCAATTTTACATTTTAACTGACTAAGCGTAAAACAAGTGCACTTTTGGATCATACAAAAGAATTACACAATAACATTCTTACTTTTATACCACTGTTTGTATTGGCACTTACTTAAAATTAAGACCTTGAGTTTTCATGAAAATAGAATCAAAAATCTAGAGTGCATATAAATATAAAATTTTCATTTTTCTGACTAATAAGTGAACCTATTTCAGAAGAAAATCTTATCTCCCAACTATATATGCATATCAAAACTGATAGGATGCAGCGCGCCAAAAAAGGAAATCATCGTTCTACTGTCTACTTATGTTAACATCAATATTAATGCAAAGAGTATATGTGCACTAAATTTAACACCACCAACATGGAAACCAGATTTCTATGAAATCATAAAGATAATGTTTGAATAAATTTCACACACATTTCTACTATAGTAAGAAAACAATTACATTCAGACAATCTTTTAAATGTGCACGCAGAGAAATGGTTTTTTTGCATCAAAAAAATAGATTTGCTTGCATCAGTCTCTATTCAAGTAAATCAAGCATTATCTTGGTTATTGTTTCTAGGCACCTTTTTCATGTGTACTTCTGCATTAAGTTCACTTTTGTTTGAACATTATTCTGTAGACAACTTCGACTTTCGCCTTTTTAAAATCATAAGCAATGTGAATAATTTACTGCATTATGTACGGATATATCGTACTGTTTTAAACAAGGTGAGCGCAATTAATAATGTGCACATGCATTTTAAGAATTCTAAGTAAAAAATGCTTTATTTTAAGAAAATTAAACTATTGATTAATGAACAATACCTAAACGCTTGCTGGAATTAAGAAAACTATTTACTGTTCTTAAGAGAATAATGTTTTGTGTTATAATGGCCATTTACTTATACTAAGAATCACTTTCTTCAAATTTTCTGCAAGATTTTCTTGAATCAAGTTAACAAATGTCTTAAACAAAGAAATACAATTATTTAATTACAAGTATTTACTTCTCTTAAGCGGAGAAAGAAACGCTAAGAAAATATTTCTTTTGAAGACGGGCAGCTTTGATACAAGTAAACGTTTCTCTGCGTGTGTTGACGTATTCATAAATCGTCTATTTCAGATATTAAGTTCTAATTTTACTCCTGACACTTTTAATACCTCCAAAAACTATAAATTAAACATAAAATAGCAGGCAGACCAAAGGTTATACATTGAAAACTAACTCGGAATACTAACATTTGACGTAAACTATGTTTAAATTCACCTAAATTAAATTGGGCGTAGGTTTAAAATACGTATAGCTGTAAAGTATTACGTTTCTCAAGACGTTTTGTTCTACCAGTAAAAGTATTTTTAAATGATGCGATTGATACAAACGAAAATAGTTGGAGATATGTTGGATTGGAAGTGTGCATACACGAAAAATGGTGATTGTTGCATATTCGAAATCCTTTGAAGTTTATTAATAGAAGTCACGAGTGATTATTCACGGCTTGTGTTTATACGATTTCTGAAAAAATCTGCTACATTTGAACGTCACGATTTCAGCATTACTACATTTTCATTGAAAAATTAGATATTAATCAATCGTGGCAATGTTTGCAGCTGATATTCTTTGTTTTATAATCTATTTATTATTATATCTATTATAGGGTTTAGTAAATAAACTGTCGAACTATTCTATTATAAAGATCGCCATTTTTACACCTAATTGAATGTGAAGTGTCTTTAACTGAACTTGGGTAATTTGGTGTCCCTGATTTCAACTCTGAATTTAATCTTGTTGTACAAATCACGTAGTTTTGTGTCAACAAAAAATTTATAATGCACATAGTAAAGTATGTTTTTATAATATCATACTTATAAAAAATACACAGAGAAAAAAGAATGACTCAAACGAACATGCATTCAATCAACCAAATCGTAATTTTAAATGGCGGCAAAGATATATTTTTTTAATTTAAAGAAATAATTTTTTTGACATCGTTATTTGATTCAAACATATGATCTCTTGAAACAAATAACCTCAATACTCTTGGTTTCCAGGTTGGAATCGGGTCGTTGTTATAGCTTTGGCCGACTGTAATGTGTCCAAATTGTTATAATATGTAGCTGCAAAAATACGTCAACAAACAAATTGTTAAAAGGTATGCACTTCTATGTAGGTATCTATAAAAACAATAATTATCCATGTATACGTAATTTTGTAACTATATACGTACAAAATTATTTCGAGGAAGATGACATAACCACAAAATAACTTGTGTGCTGCGTGTACAGATACATAACGATTAAAGTGATACTTGTGCTACTTTTGTTTGCAAAGGATATTACAAAACTTATGACCTCGGTAATCTTGTAGGAATCCTGAGAATCGCGAAAGACAGAGATAACTGTATGGTTAGATGCTAGAAGGGTGCTAGGTATTATGACAAAAAAGGGTAGGAGAGAGAACAGCAGATGCCTCAACGGATTTACGCATGCAAGCATGTCTTATCGCTTGCCTTAGCTGAAATACCTGTTATATCAAAAAAAGAGGAAATATATTAACAATTAGTTAGAAAACATGAAAACGAAAAGATCAAAGCATTGTTAAATGTGTGGTGAATTCAATCGCAATTTATTTAAACTGCTAACACTGGTGTTACTAGCCTTGAAAACGATACCAGCGAGATTTTTTGTAATTTTGGAATTCTGATATTCACCAATCTGTGGCAACTATTTTATTTTTTATACAGAAATGTTAACGTTAGTTATCCAATAGTAAAAATATATAAATCCATTATCCTACTTACCTATAATTTTCTTCATTTATATCTCACCGCCTACGAACCAGCATCTCACATAACCTAAACCAGGGCCACGATTGCGATTGCCCTACGTTCACGCAACGGAAATTCACGATTCTAACATATTTGTTTGACTCAACAAAATTATGTCAAATTAAAAACGTTTGTACATTGAAACAAATTCAATCTGTTGTTCTTAAAAAATGTACTTTCACTCAAATAAACGTTTGTTGAATTAAATAAATAATTTCAAATGTATATATTTGTTTGATTCAAGAACTTTTTTTCTTTGTGTATAAAAACTCACAATATTAAGAGAATATAAAAGACATAGGAAAAGGTATACGACCTACTTTTTGCTCTTCTTAGGAAATCTTTCTCATTTTTCCAACGTTTGTTGTTGTTTTTTTTATATTCGGCCATAGGAACATCGCTCTTTAACATTCAACAATACTCCGCCATCATGTTGGTACCCCATTGCCCCTGATACCTTTTCTCAATTTTTTTAATATCCTAGTGGAATCGCTTATCTTACTCTTCACTGACATCACCAAGGTTAACAAGAAAATAGTCCAAATACCGCGTAAAAGGTAAATTTTAATGGACATATTGCTTTAAATTTGTCCAGCATATTCTCCACAATGTCCACATAGTTTCGGTCTTTATTATTTCCCAGAAATCTTCTTCCCACGCATTTTTTTCGGTGAAGTTCATTACCGTTTCAACAAAAATCAGTTTTCATTTGAGTTCTAATTTATTTACCAACAAAGATACGTTCTTTAATCACCGCTACTGATAGACCAGGTAATTTTTCTCACAAGAATTGGAAACATCGACCTGTTTTGTCCAACGCTTTAACAAATTGCTTCATTAGACCAAGTTTAATATGGCGTGGAAATTGGAGGATCAACAAGACTTTCACGCACCAAATTCTTGGTGCCAGATGTTAAATGCTTTCTTGTTGGCCAATTTCTCTTTACCCAATGTTGGTCTCTAGCTCTCCTATCCCACATCTCATATACCGCATAAAAAGCTGACCTAAAAGTAGGCCTAAAATTTTCAAATCACCGAGGTCTATTCTCACGAGAAGCTCTTGAAGATGTTCGTAATTCTTTTTCAATTGGGTTGAAAGGCTAACAGAAACAGAAACATAAATGTTGCCGTAAGAATAGCCTTTTTGACGAGTTTATGAAAAGTTTCTGATGATCTTCTGTCTATTTTCGGTGTAGACCTAATGGTCTTTGCCCCCCCCCCCCTGTATTCCAGTGTTCTGCCCAGTCTTGCAGATGGTGTTGAATGGGTTGGATCGTTCTCCTTCTGAGTTCTTCTATAGCCACGTATTATTACGTATTGAATCCTCTTTATCTTCACTTTAGTGGCGATAGCCAGTCCTGAGGTTCAACTTTGTCTCTGACGAGCGGATTACTTGATTACCTGACCCTTTCCCAAGCTGCACGGGCCAGGTCTTTGAAGTGCTCTTTCAGACTTGGCACTTCAAGATCCCGTCTCAACTGCTTCCTTAACACGTACCAACGATCGATCGTAAAATTTTGTTCTGCTGGGTTTGTCCTCCTAATTAAATAGTAAGATTTAAAAACAATTGTAATATTTTGTTTTAAATCTTAATATCATTGACAATATTAATTTTAAGTTTATAAACTATTGCATTACACATGTTTTCTTATTTTGCTTCAGGAGCCCTAGCCTACGCCGAATTAGGCACAATGAATACCTCATCTGGGGCAGAATACGCGTATTTCATGGATGCTTTTGGTGCACCACCGGCCTTCATATTTTCCTGGACTAGCACCCTCGTGCTGAAGCCGTCACAGATGGCAATAATATGTCTCAGTTTTGGCAAGTACGCCGTTGAAGCGTTCGTAACTGAATGCGAACCGCCAGAGATTGTAGTTAAATTGGTGGCTCTTTTGATAATCGGTAAGTAACGGCTTTCTCATCTTTCCTGAGCAAATACAAGAAGGAGAAACAAAAAAAATAATGTACTATTGCCGAAAACGTTTGCATAACGACAAAATACAAAGTAAAGACACTATCCACAGCCTATTCTCTCATTTTCCTGTAAAATGAGTAGATTAGAGAATTATGTACGTGTCATGAAATATTTCTCCCTTGCAAATAACATCTCTATAATACGTTTTATTAAAACAAAAATAATAATCTCCCTCTCATAGAAATAGGTATTTCTCATATATATTTTATTTTTATAAGAAAACTATCTAAATTCCTCCATTTCAAGATATAAACCGGAATATTTTATTGCGAAGTAAAGACAATTACATCTCGATATATCTTATAGAACATTCCTTCTGTAATATCCTTTTGTTTTCAGTGGTGATATTGTACGTAAACTGCTTTAGCGTGAACTTGGCGACGAGTGTTCAAAACGTATTCACGGCTGCCAAACTCGTCGCCGTACTTATTGTGATATTAGGAGGAGCTTACAAAATGTGCGAAGGTAAGTACAATTGCAATAGTAGCATTTTAAAGCAGCACAGATGCATTCAGGATATATTTAAAATAGTTTTTACGAAGAATTCTCTTTGAGATGTTAACAAACATTGCAGCAATTAAAGAGGACTAATTGGAGTTCTAATTTGTCCATAGCGTACCCCGAAATAAAAGCACACTACTAATTTAACGCTGAACTGTTTAAATACAATCAAATTTTAATTGATTTGTTCGTCGGGAGCAAATACAAATAAAAATCTATATTCTAAAACGCTTATTTTTCCTCTCTTTAATCTAAAAACATTTGTGGTAATAACTTATTTTTAACACCCACGCACCAAGAAATACAAAAACACAACAAATAGATGTTTTTGTCGTTTCTAATAGGAATCTTCTCCAAATTTGTGATATTGTGTTCTGTAATGTCCTCTAATACTATTTGGTCATTTTCTTGACCTGTTCTCTTACAAAGTTGTTTTATTAAACGCACTGTGTATTCTGCAGTTCTGAACCATGCGAACACAGACTTTCTGCTTAATTCAGATTCCTGAAATTTTAACTGTGATGAGATTGAAGTACTTCATTAAAAACCCTTACCGCAATACCTCACTCGCGCTGGACGTACGTTTTAATAGCCAAGCTATCATCAGCAGAAAATTGAGTTCAGTTTTACTTCTGATTATGATAGCTTGGCTATTGAAACGTGCGTCCAGTACAAGTGAAGTATTGTGGTAAAGGTTTTTAGTGAAGCATTTCACTGTTCCAGTACCACAGAGTTCGAGTAATTATTTAAAACTTAGGTTAACAAGGTTGCATAGCTAATAAGTGCTTCTTAGGCTGCATTCACATAGGTTACTATGAAATTAGTGCAAAAAAATAGGGGGGAATTAATGCAATATTTCGCACTAATTTGACAAAATTCTGTGCCTTTCATTTTCTCTGTTAATTGATCATTGAGATCCAGAGCTATATGATGGATTCTTCGACTAAGTGTTGTTGGACATGGGTATCTTTGAAATTAATTTTCCCGCCGATTCTTCTAGCATAATGTTAACCATGTCAAAAGCAGCTGGTAGAATAAGCTCTTCTGCGATGATGTGAGGTTTTCTATAATTCGCCACACTGTAGGTGACCTTAGAAGATGCTAGCAGTGCGTTGCTTGGTACTGAGGCTTGTTTAGTAAACACACTTTTTTGCTTTTGTAAATCTTGCAACTTGCTACTAAAGAATTCACAAGATTTTTCAACCATGTTAGAGTGATTGGTCTCGAGATGTCGCTTTAGTTTACTTGGGAGCATACACTTGCTCGCTAGAACTTTTGAACAGAGCACACAATGCGGTCTCTCTTCATTGTTTACTTTTACTGAAATAAAGCCAAAATTCATATAGTTATCATCGTATTAACGATATTTCCGTTTCTTTGCTACCCCACCACTTGTCGATGCTTGATCACTCTCACTTGAACTGTCGATTTGCTTATTCAATAAAAATCTTTCCATTTTCTTACGACTTTACGAAAACACAAAGCGATATACTGAAACAAAGCGGGCGCTCCTCTGGTAGCGGGCGTCTTAAAACCGTTTACTTTTCTTCTCAGATGTTTACTCTTCGATTGTTATTTGGGAACTGAACTGGTTCGCTGAAGTGGTGCCATATTTATACTAGCCGCCCCACCTACGTAGACCTTTCGCGAAACTTCGACAATGTCCGATAGTATGCTATAGAAGTCTACTAGAAAGTTCTATAAACTTTGCGAAAGTTGCATACTTTTCTGGAATATTTTATGCGCTCCGAGAATGTTCCATATCTTTCTAGAAAGTTCTACAAGCTACGGGAACGATCTAGTCTAGATGTTCTAGCTTCGAAGCCGTTTCGAAATATTCATTCTAGAATGTTCCAGACCGCTATGTCTGCCCGCGTTCTCAGGAATGCCTCGCGGCGGCCCTGTTTACTCCCTAGGGCGCCTCGGGGAGTTGCGGCGTACACTTAAGGAACCCCTGATCAACGCTATATGAACTATCGTTTTTTGCATGGTGTAAATTTTCGCTCTACACCTTAATTCTTGTACTAATTTCTTCTTAATGTAATTTAAAGAGAAATGAATGACGCTTTGGGGGAAAAATACTAAAAAACCGTCTTCTCTTGAATCCGTAAGAATTTGTAGGTGATTTTTTGATGGACCCCACACAATAATAACATTAATTATTAGAAAGAAACGTAAAAACACTTAAAGACCAAGCAAGAGTTTTAAACAATACCGTTAAATCTACTGTCGAAATCATAGACATCCTATGTGGTTTTGCAAAAAGTTACAAGGAACTCTGCAGAATACTATCAAATAAGATGTTTTTTTTCCTATTTCTAACATGACTATGCAAAGTCTACGAAGGAAGTTAACGGAAATCCCTAACACTTCAAATAAGCAAACTTTCTCCATGAGGTTCGAAGATAATCTTGAAAATATGCTATATTATTACTTATAAAGCGAAGTACTTTACGTCCAATTTCCAAGTTTTCTTATTACTTACATATGTATACGGATTATGAACTTTATTCGCCCTATAGTACTTACTTGAGAGTTTCTCAAGATTTTCAACTTTATATTTTCTCTGGGCTGGAAATTAGCGTAATAAATTTTGCTTAATTTAAATAATGTACGTTAAAGATGAGCGGATTATAAATATGAGTCAGAAAGTAACAAGAAATAAGACAAAATCTTCAAATACTCATCAATGTTTTTCCAACCCCAGCAACGTATTGTACAAATGAAAATGAGTAATTTTGAGGTTCTTGCCCTTAAACTTAACGAATGCTCCCGAAACAAATAATAATCAGTCAATTGTACAGAATCTAGGCGATAGTGTTTGAACGACAGGAAATTGCTTGGCAGATTCGCCCTGATGAACTCCATTTGTCCTCAAACGGAAAGCAATAGAATGATTTATACGACTTGCAGGAAATGCCAAAATACCTAAGACATTTCATGTAAAATCACCAAGTTCGTATTACTTTTAGACTACAAATATAAATTTTTAGATTTTAACTTTTATAGTGTTTTAGAAAAATTAAATATTGCATCCATAAAGGTGGCGTTCTCAAACCAAAATCTAATTCACAGACTGGATTTATTCCAATTTCAAACAGTTTTTCCTCTACTAACAACACGTTAGCTTGCTATGACACTAGCAAAAGTAAATTCCTAACTATATAGAAGAAGGACCAGATATAACAACGGATAATGAACAACGTCTAAATTTTAGTCGTTGACGTGCCTGCACTAATTACAAAAGGATAAGCAAAGGCGCTAGAATTTAATTAATTATGAAAATACGAAACTTGTGGCCTTAAATAAGAGTTCCAAGATTAAAATTCTATACATTTATCTTGATTAAGCTCTTGTTAAGAATGTAAAAAAAGCAAGAAACAATTTATCTGATTGCCTCACTTACTCATTATCCTTTTGGGGTAGAATCACTTGTCACGGTTTTCGGGCGAACTTTCGAATGTTAAAAGTCAATACAACGAACAGGGCATGTTGATTAATTAAGATGTAACCAGCTGCAAACCGCCAATGAGACTATGTTCTGGTACGTTGTATTAGTATGTTCTACACTAAACTAAATGACTAATTTATCCAGAACATGAGATTCGGAAACTATTTCTCATTTGAATATTCTACCCAGTTTCGTGACATGTTCGATACATTGTTCTTGTTAGAAGCTTAAATTATACACTAGACTCTTTTAGTATAATAAATAATAACAATAAATAAGTATTATTTTAACTATGCATTCTTGATTTTCGAGTTGAATTACTACTAAAAATTAAGAAGCTAACCTATATAACAATTCTCTAATAATAAATTCACTCATTGCACTAATTGCATCCAATTTTTGATAAAGAAAATGTTCCAAGTGCATCAACTGCGAATTCGAATAGTCGAAAAATTCGAAAAGACAGGATTACTGATGTTGGACTATCGACACGTGTTCGTCCAGGCCGTTCCGCAGAAAACATCACGGTTGTTCCCCAGAATAGTGTCAGACGACCCAAAACAACTGAGGTTAAGAGTGAAATTAAGAAAGCCACAAAAATAACCAAGCAAGTGTGCAAAGTAGAATTGGCTAATCTGAACGATATTAAAAATATTAGAAAACAAGAAGAAGTTAAAATATGTGAAGAACGAGAAAATATATATCAGTGAAGACATGACATATGAAGAGAGAAAAATACAAAAGCAAATTAGAGAGATAGCAAAACAGGAAACAGCAAAAGGCAAAAAAGCAATAGAAAGATTTCAGAAATTAATAATAGATAATGAAATATGGCACTGGAATAAACATGAAAGCAAACTGATTCTGCAAAATAATGTGGAAATTGGAATCATAAATCCAAAAAAACTAACAAAAGAAAAGACCGATGAAACAACATTGACGACAATGGCAAAGAAAAAGGAACATGCAAAAAGGAAACAGAATTTATGTCAAAAACACAAAAAAATAGGCACCTGGAATATTAGAAGCTTGAATGGGAAGGAACTCAAATTGGGTGAGGAATTTGAGATTTTAGTAATAACGGAAACGAAGAAAAAAAGAAAGGGTATAATGGAAATAGGAGAAGGATATATGCTAATCTTAGATAGAAACATAGTAGGAGTATATGGCCCTGATGAAGATGAAAAAGTTGAAAAGAAAGAGGAGTTCTGGGATGAGTTAACACTGATTGTGGAGGATGCTAAAGGAGAAATATATCTACTAGGAGATTTCAATGCTAGGGCTGGAAGAAAAAATATGTCAAATCAAGATGTTATGGCGAAGATATGAGGAATAGTAATGGAAGGAGGCTAATTGATTTCTGCCAGGTACACAACCTAATAATAGCAAATACCTTCTATGAACACAAAGATATACATAAATTTACCCGAGTAGAACCTAGTAGAGAAGAAAGGTCCATCATAGATTATATTATTGTGGAAAAATGCAATAGAAAAATTGTGGGCGACGTGCATGTTAAGAGAGGGTATGAAATAAATAGTGATCACGTTTTGGTTGTGGCTAAGATTAAAAAACATGTGCAGAAATAATAAAAAGAAAAAATCGATAAATAAACAGGCAGAAAATATAAGAAGTTACAAATTAAGAGAAAATGAAGTAGCAGCAAAATTTGAAGTAGAGACAAACGAAGAAATGGAAAAACTCATAACAAGAATGGAAATTTTTAATTTAGAAGAAACCTGGGAAGAATTTAAAAATATTTTATTGAATACAGCAAGAACAGTCTGTGGAACCTACAAAATTAATAAGAACAGAAAACAAACAGCATAGTGGTCAGAAAACCTAAAGGAGCAAATTAAAAATAAAAAACGAAAATGGAAAAGATATCTAAGCAACAAAACACAATAAAATTATAAAGCATATAAAGAGCAATGTAAAGAAGTTAAACAATCAGTGAGAGAAGCCAAACAAAAGACTTGGAATGATTTCGGAGAAAAATTAGAAAATGAGTAAAGGAAATCAAAAACTCTTTTACAAAACACTAAAAAATATGAGAATTAAAAAAGAATATGGCACAATATCGGTTAAAAGTGCAGAAGGTGTATTACTGACAGAGGAAAAACAGATTATGCAAAGATGGAAAGAATATTTTGAACAACTACTAAACACAAATAATTTAGTTCAACAGACAGAAACTGAAATAGTGAGTAACATAGGAAATTGAATTGGGAACTATTACAAAAGAAGAGGTTGATGAAGCAATAAAAAAAACTAATAAATGGTAAATCACCCAGGCATGACAAAATAACTGGAGAGATGTTCAAAAAGATGGGACTAACAGGAAAAGAGGTGCTTAAACAAATATTTAATAAAGTATGGAATGAAGAGAAGGTACCAGCAGACTGGAAGATAGGAGTTATACTGCCTATTTATAAAAAAGGTGATCGCAAAGATTGTAGTAACTACAGAGGGATAACTATACTTAGTACGGTGGTTAAAGTCTTGGAACAAATAATAGAAAGAAAACTTAGAATAACAACAGAAGCAATATTGTCAAATTCACAAAGCGGATTTAGAAAAGGAAGAAGCACTCAGGATCACGTCTTCACAATCAAGGAAATTGTAAACAAAACTCTGACATATATAAGGCATACTTTGCGTTTATGGATATGGAAAAGGCTTTTGATAGAGTACCAAGAAGAGAAATCTGGAACACCTTAAAGAAAAAAAATGTTAGTAACAAGATGATCAATGTAATTAAATGCATGTACGAAAAAACCAACAACTATATAATAAAGGACAACATGAAATCAGAAATATTTAGGACCAATGAAGGCGTACGACAAGCAGGAGGCCTTAGCCCACTGTTATTCATTATATACATAGATGAGATTATTAGAGAATGTTATAAAAGCACTAAACCAATATACATTGGATACAGAAATCTGCAACTAGTCGAAATTTCAGATTGTGCCTTTGCAGACGATATGGTGATTGCTGCAAATACTGAATAGAACTTACAGGACAACCTTATAAAATGGAATAATGTAATAAAAGAAAAAGGCATGAAACTAAATAAATCTAAAACAAAAGTAATGATGGTAGCAAAAGAAAAAGAGGAAATACATATACATATAGAAGGAATAGAACTAGAACAAGTAGACACATTTCAGTATCTGGGTATTATGATTGAGGAAAATGGTAATAATGATGTGGAAATAAATAACAGAATACAAAAAGCAAATAATGTATACTATACGATGAGCAAAGGACTTATAAATAAAAAGGAAGTGTACAAAAAAACCAAAATGACAGTATTTAAGACAATTTATAGACCGATACTAACATATGGCTGCGAATCCTGGGTACTCAGTCAACGTCAAAAGAACAAGCTACAAGCGATTGAAATGAGGTACCTAAGAAGAGTGAGAGGAGTGACAAGAAGAGATAGGCTAAGAAATGACATAACCAGAGAAAATCTACAAACGTAATCACGGCAAGATTTCATTGAGCAACGACAATTGAGTTGGTGGGGTCATCTGCAAAGAATGAGCAATGATATTCCAGTAAGGAAAGTATGGGAAGCAAGAACTCAAGGGAAGAGAAGCAGAGGAAGGCCGAAGGAAATGTGGGATAATGTAGTAGGAAAGATTATTCAGAAAAAGGGAAGAACATGGATAGAAGCAAACAGCTGGCTCAAGATAAGAAGAAATGGTCTACATTTGTTTATAATAATGTGAAATGAAAATGTAATCCTGACACCCAATTTGGGTATAAGATAATTATCGATTATATATATGTATATATATGTTCGCCAGAATATGGCCGACAGTCCGAGAACATTCATTTGACATCGTGCTCAAGAATTGAACATTTCAGGAGATACTATGTACCGTCTATGAAAAATTTGCGTCTTCATGTCTACAAAATTCACTCACATGACTCAACAATTCAAGCATACAGACTACGCACTGCGAAGAAACTTCATCAATTGGGTCATCGAACAACAACAAGTGAATGGTGAGTTTTTCGACAAAATCATCTTCAGCGATGAGGCCCATTTTCATGTTGATGGCTTCGTAAACAAACAAAATTGTTGCATTTGGAATGACGAAAATCCCCTGTGTTTCATGAGACGGAAAAGCATGCCAAACGTGTCACTGTTTGGTGTGGATATTGGGCTGGAGGCATTATTGGACCATTTTCTTTTCGAAGACACTGCTAAGAATGCACAAACAATCAATGGTAAATGGTATTGGGTCATGACAATACAGTTTTTTTTGTACCTAAAATGGTTGCTATGGATCTCGAAGACACATCACGTCAAACAATGGCATCATTGCACAAGACATTCTTTGGACTTTTTTTCTCCGGGGTTTTTGAAGGCAAAAGCTTATGTCAACAAGCTCACGACCACCCAAGCCTTGAAGGAGGAGATTAAATGCTGTATCACTGAAATCCAACCACAATTATGCCAAACCATGATTGAAAATTTCATCACGAGAATGCAAATGTGCCAGCAACGCCGAGGAAGGGATTTATCAGATGTGTTGTTCCATAATTCACACATGTCTCATGATTAAATCAAAATATCGGCATTTTCTTAAAAAACTATGTTTTATTTACAATTTTAAATTTTCGCTCTTTTTGGAACACCCTTAATAACAAACCATTTATTTATATTTTGTTAATAACCGATCAAATATTCTTTATATTTTGTACTCTGTGATTATCAATTAACTGAATTTGTTATTAAATATTGTCTGGCAGAAAAATAACCTCACGTTTTCAATTCAAAATAATAAGTTATTTTTAAAAAACAATCTTTAACATCAAACAAGACCATCTGTTAAGTATACTAACGATGTTGCATTCATACAGCTCTAGCGCCCATGTGAGAGGTACGTTTGCCAAAAATTTAATTAATGGCTGTCAAGAGGCTGTTAGGTGATGAAACATGTTTGAAATCGCATGACCTGACATCAGTAGAGATGTATAAATCTTGGATGCTAATACAGGGTAAATGCATTAGGGGTGTTACACATAAAGCAGTAGTGCTAATTTCTAATAAAAAAATATATACAAAATATTTATATATGTATAAACCCAATAATTCGTTATTAACTGTTATATCCTTTTCAAAAAATAACAAGACATTAACATAATGCCATCTATACACTTCGTGAAAAGCAAGTTATTCATTTGGCGGCAAATTTGAAAACCTAAAACTCACAGACACCCAGGATGAATCAAAAATAGCTCGCAACAATAAACATAATGCATAAAACTCGAATATTTACGTGACAGAAACACAAACAGAAGTGGTACGTTCAATTAAGTTAAGTATTCTTCTGTAAGTATGTTCTTAGTACTACCACCAATTTATAATAAAGTTAATTCTCTAAACGTAGAACATTGTATTCAATACAAATGATGGGTTTAATCCCATCTTCATTACTAAACGTTGTTAAAGAGCACATAAATGCGAAATAATTAGCTCACGCACAGCAATAAGTCAAATTAAACACTAGATTTCTATCTTTTGCCTGCTCAATTTGCTTCAGCGTGACTATGGACGACCTTTAACGCCCTTACCGAAACTCATTTTCTCTCTTTCAACTCTACGCCATATATGAAAAGTTCAATCGATAAATCGCGTGGCTACGGCGGAGAATCCACCAGAGAAGTTTATGAATGAAAATATAGTGTACCCAGCGGATCGTTTCAGGAACCAGACGTTGTTTGTTTACGTTGTCCCTGTCGGAAGCTCTTAAATTGCGACGTATATTGGCCATCAAAGTGATAGAATACTTACGAATAATTTAACATTAAGCTCATGCTTACCGCATAGTAACTAACAGTAAATGAATGTTTGAATAAAACGAGTCCCAGTAGTAAATAATATTTCACTTCTTTAAGGTAGTTCTGATGCATGTTGAAATATGTTGGTGTAGATATACTTTCGGATGTTAGAACATGACATGCTGAACAGGTTCGTAAAAGATAGAAATTACTGTAGATATTATAAATTTTACTTTTATAAAAAGGGTGTATTGGATAGTTGTATAACACATAAAGATCGCATTTAGTTAGAATTATACCTTCTATGCAAAGATGTTGGTAGAATGGCTACAAAAATCACTATTTGGGATAAAAGAAATAAATGTTGCCTTATACACGCAGAAGTTAAAATGCCTAGAAATCTTAAAACCAATTGTAACAAAAATAAATTGTTGAATACTGCTGCTGAATTGTAATTTTTTCTCCATTTTTATGACTACGCTCCGGTGATTCAGCCAGGTAGGTCAATGTCGGTTAATCAGGTGTGTATTGTAAAAAAAAAGTTCATATGTAGATAATAGTTATGTCACATGACGTAAGTACAAATCTGCACTTTAGCAATAATCAAGTGAATCAGCTTGTCTAAAAATTCCAGCATCACTTTCCAAAACCTCAAATGCTGTGTGTCGATGAACAAATAGTACCGTTTCGAGGCCGTCTCTCTTTGAAGCAGTACAATCCCAAACAAAACCCATAAGTGGGAGTACAAAATATTTGCTTTGTGCGATGTCCAAGGCCTAACCTATAGTTTTGAAATGTATACTATATAGTAATGTAGTAGTACAGATGGCTGAAATAATCCCTAAAAATAAAAATCATTCATTGTATTTTGACAATTGGTTTCCTTCTTTACCTTTGATGCGTTTTTTTTGCAAAATAATGGCATAGGTGCGTTAGAGACCATCAAAATCAACAGATTGCCTGGTTTGGAATTGTCCAACGACATAGAATTGAAGAAAGATGGAAGAGGAAGTTACGAAGAACCTACCGCTACCATTGATACAGTCGACACAAGGGATATAAAATAGTATGACAACAAGGCCGTGACCCTTGCTAGTACTTTCTGTGCTGCTCAACCTATCGACATCACTTCTCGCTTTTCTAAGAAAAGCTAAATGAAAAATTGTATAGCGACCAAATATTGTAAAACAACACCTTCATGGGTGGTGTTGATTTATTAAATGATCTAATATCATAACACAGGATTAGATCTAAAAAATGGTATCCACGATTTTTTTCCATTTCATAGATATGTGCTCGGTCAATTCCTGGCTAAGGTATGGATCGAGAAAGATTAGAGAAAAAAGATATTGTGGATTTACTAAAATTTAGAAGCAACGTTGCCGAAGGCTTATGCTTAGTAAAAGAAACCACAATCAGGCGAGGGCGATCGTCTACTAATTCAGAATTTGAAAAGAAAAACAAACGAGATCCTACCACAATTTGATGTGAGGAAGGATAATGTTGGACATTTTCCTTTAGAAGGAAATTCGAGACAAAGGTGCAAATTATCTGGATGTGCCTTAAAAACTTATTTCAAGTGCATCAAGTGCAATACTCATCTTTGCATAAAAAAGAGCCGCTTCTGTTTCCTCCAGTTTCATTATTAATACAAATGTATGTTACTCTATTAACGGCCCAATAGACCATATTTGAAGCGTTCATTTGTTTTTGTTTTTTGAATAAACTTTTTGCATTATGTTGATTTTTGCTGGTTTATTACCCTCTTTTCAGAATTTTTTTTTCCAAATTTCTGCATAATTTAAACAATAAGAGGTTAAAATACAAAGGTTGCTGTCCCAAAATTTGTCTCTGTGTATTATATTGAATCTATATACGCCTGGAAAGTAAAAGTTTGACAAATTCTTTCCCATTATCCCGAATACCTCTCTACCATCGTATATATTAGATAAGACAAAAGAGAAATACGAGGTTGATTTGGTCTCTGGGATAATATTGAAAATGTCAACATCACCTAAATAAAACAAGGCTGAAAGTTACGGACCCTTCTCTAAAAGTCTATAAATTCGCGTAATATGTGCGTATGGCGTTCGCGAGCACCCTTGCTTCAAAGCTACCCAAAAAAACTAATGTGAACGTCGTTTGTTCAGGAAATGTGCAGCATCTAAAGAATCCTTTCAAGGGCACTATTTATTCGGTAGGCAACATCGCAACGGCGTTCTACACCGGACTTTGGGCTTACGACGGCTGGAATAATCTGAATTACGTCACGGAAGAAATTAAGAATCCATCCAAGTAAGAACTGAAACGAAATTGACAACTTTTTGTATCTGTAACACAAACGCAATCATATATCTATTGTAATGAAACAATTACGTCGGTATTTGAATGTCATCTTAATTTCACGGTTTAATTAAAATAGAATTTAGAAATTCATATATAAATAAATATTAATATTTTAATATTTATAAATATAATTGTATCTATAATATCTAAAATATCTATTGGATGTAACAGTTTTACAGTAATCGACATTTTTTTAAATGGTTGATAGAGGAGTTACCAATGCGAGTAGAGCGCCAAAAAGTATACCAATCAAACCACCGTCACCAAGTTTGATGTAACAGGCAACTTAATTAAAATCACAGAAACAATTCTGCAAAATAATACTATCTAACTTTGTGATGGTAGTGTATGTACAACACTTGCACAGAGATATAACGATTTTATTGAAAACCAATTTCTAGAACCATTTATAAATCATTTATGTTAATCATTATGATACGTGTTACAGGTACAAGACTAATATTTGTTTATAATGTCAATCATATATGTTAGAAAAAGATTCTTTGGTTTTGTAAAAGCTTCTCCGAGGGTCTATCCTATATCATTTATTAAATGCAATACATGGCGGAGCTCGGAAGACCTTTTTACAAACAAACAACGGCTACTAAAGCCTACGAACATTAATCCAATCATCTTCTTCTCTTGTAGCATAGTTTTATTTGTCCTCAGCGACTTCCACCAACACCATATCGAAAGTCTCATGATATGTACTTAATTTGTATAGATTGAACGATTCTAATAATCACATCCGAGTGTTTTGTTTGGATCTTTTGCAGGAACCTACCACGTAGTATAATAATCGGGATTCCGTTAGTAACGATATGTTATGCACTCATTAATATATCGTACTTAACAGTGATGTCACCTTTGGAGATGATGACATCCGAGGCAGTCGCTGTTACATTCGGAAATCGTTTGTTAGGCGTAATGGCTTGGTTGATGCCGCTTTCCGTTACCATTTCGACCTTTGGCTCAGCAAACGGAACCCTCTTTGCCGCTGGAAGGTTGTGCTTTGCTGCCAGTCGCGAAGGCCATTTGCTGGATATTCTGTCTTACGTCCATATTAGAAGGTACACGCCAGCGCCAGGATTGATATTTCATGTAAGTTAATGGCTTTATTAGCTTAAATAGGTTCGGTTTTTCGAAATTCGGGAAATCGTTCATTGGCGAGCTGCAAAATTTAATGTAATCATATTTTATTTCAGTCGATAATAGCGAGTGCCATGGTACTATACGGAACCATCGATTCTCTGATAGATTTCTTCAGCTTCACGGCATGGATATTTTATGGGGGTGCTATGCTAGCTCTAATAGTGATGAGATTCACCAAACCAACGCACCCAAGACCATATAAGGTAGATATATATGTATACATTCCATTTATTTGTGTTTCCTTTTCCATCCAGTTATTGAAGAACCTTATTTGGGTTGATGAAGGTAGAAATTTGTGTAGGATCTTTTAATATGTCTATGTTTGCATTTGCTCAAATCAGCACATAAAACAGGATAGACACTTTAATTTTCTGGTATTAAACCAGCAAACACATTTACATGGCTGGAACGTAACAGATACGTATCAACGGATCTCTATTTTCTCAGACGCATAGCATGTAGGGCGCACGTAAACGCGTAATGTCCGCCTTTCCAACTTTTTTTGCTTTTCTAAATTTGACGGCGTTACTTTTTAATAGTTACATAGTACTCTGTTACTTATGAGAAAACTATAATACATAACCTTATTTCTGGAACGGGTAAAAATAATTTCCAATTATTAATTTATTATTTGTATAAACGAAACAACAGAAAATATAAATAGTACGAATACGTTAGAAAATAAATATAAAAACATTTCTTTCATGAAAACCCTAAAAAATAGTCGTAAGAAAATTAATAAAAAAAAAACAATCTATTTGATGTATGCAGAAAAAAAATCATTGTCATCCGATAAGGAAAAGAATATTTGTTGAAAACAATTAAAACACTAAAGTAAAAAATGTCACTTGAAAAAATACCTAGTAACAATAACGACGAACTAATGCTAACATAGCTCATGGTATTGGTGGAGAAAAGGAAAAGCGTTAGCCCACGGACATGTTTCTACCCCATGACCTGCTCGATAGGTGGTGAACATGACTATATCTCTTGGCGCTAGGTGACGCCAAGGGATATATTTTGGTGCTGTTGACGCCGGGTAGGCAGAAACATGTCCGTGGGCTAACGCATTCCCTTTTCTCGCCTTGTTTCTTGTCGGGAATGATTCCACCAATACCATAAACTGTATTAGTATTAATTTTTGGTTAAAAAATGACATTCAAAAAGACCACCTGCCAAGAAATACAGCACTTAGAGCTTCTTGCTCGATCTCATGACTTAAATTATATCGAATATACTTGGTAAATTGAACCATCTAACACGTCCTAAAGCGACGGATCAACTCAGACAAGCTCTACCTCAATTTTGGGCACAAGCACCCCAAGAAGAAAAGCTTAACTAATAATGTAATTGAAAGTATGTTGAGGGGGTATCAAGCTAACATACATGTATCCAAAGACCATACAAAACCTATCGAGGTCCTTTAACGATTTTGGCACGTTTTCCATGACGTCACAGCTCCTACCACAAATTTTCTGTGTTATATACGAATTTAATAAGGTTTTTTTTTAGGTGCCGATTATCATTCCCATTTTGGTGTTATTGATCTCCATCTACTTAGTAATTGGACCGATCGTGGACAAGCCCACTTTCGAGTACTTATACGCAGCGCTCTTCATACTCGGCGGCATGGTCTTTTACGTCCCGTTCGTTCACTTCAAGTTACGCGTTCCGTTCATGGGTAAGGCATTTCAATTCAGTTCAGTTCGTACGCGCATTAAGAGAGGTCGCTTCTGGACGTCAATCATTGGTTGATGGCTTGAATGCGGCACACGCGCTTTACTCTCACAACACTACTCTGACAGTGAGTAGTGGTACGAGGTACAGCGAGGAGATTGGGAGGTAAGGGCACGACCTTTTCAATTTTAAAGGGCAGCGAGAAAACATCCAACATTGACGCCCAAATTCAGATATTTTTGTTTGGAGACTTATAGAACATGATGTATTAAAATAATATGTAGGCAATTCCTTTCAAAAAAAAGTTTCTGATTTGAGCTTTGATCGTACAAGAAATAGGAAGACAAAAGAAGAATACTATAAGGACTGTATTGTAAAACCGTTAACTATATTTAAATTGACATTTGGAACGGAATCACAATTTTCTAACAGATCCATTGCCTATGAAGTACTGATTTGATTCATATGGATGAAAAATTGTCACGTGACTGCCAAGATCGAATGAACGAACTATACAATACACCTATATTAATAATAATTGTGCTTATTACCATTAAATTACAATATCTAATCACGAAGAATTAAGTATTGATTTTTGTGTGAACAATTATTATCGGTATACCTCTCTTGTTTACGTATGTTTTATCTCTTATTTACAGATGGCGTAACAGTCTTCTTACAGATGTTACTTGAAGTAGCACCAACCGCCTCGATGTTTGAATAGACCCATCATGGTCCGTGCTGTACATGCCACATATACAAATATAGATATCTCTCTCTATCTCTTCCTGTAGTAAATCTCCATGGTTACAAGTAAAATCGATGTATGAAAAATGGAATTAGGGAAAAAATTGTCCAAGTCGTAGTTGCACGAATCATTCCTTTAAAAAATTGGTACTGCGTGGGGTGCAACATGCGGTACTGTAGTCAATAAATCAAAATTTAGTGCTTCTCCCAATAAATGTTTCCTATAATAATAGTAATAATATACCAATAATGTCGTACCTACTTGTATTATGCATGTAAATACAATGCATAGTAGTAATAATAATTGTAGACCTTAAAAGAAAAACGAAAAAGTCTGATTTTGTATCGTAAAATATTTTTGTATTTTTATTATATCTGATGATATTACCAAGATATTCACTTTCAATTGAGATTAATGCTTGATTATAATACGAAAATTCTCAATTGCAAGTGAAAAAAATGCTTGTAACCATGTCTTTTTTATTAGAAGTGTTATTGTATTACATTATTTTCTTTTGAATTTACGGGTAATCTCTCGAAAATTAGCCTTTACTTCTTACTTCCTGGCAACTATTCCCTAAACATTTTTAAATATCTCCAAAGGCCGAAGAAACATTTATCAAAGATTTTCAATTAAACAGTGTAAAGCTACATTCACAACCTCCAACTTATGCTTTCAATTAAGCAAACTTATTAACGCAGTAATTTACAATTTCTTATTATTCATAATGCAGCACGCACTAATTTAAATGAATATATGTTCTTCGTGCCGTCCTGTATTAACTGCATTGATCATTATAATTAATTTGATAATGTAGAGTCGCTATATCATCGACCGGGTTAGGAGGCACCAATGAAAACGATTGATATATTCAAACTGTTCAAATATAAATCTAATTTAATCCACCTAATCTCAATCACTATCATTACGTAGTACGTTTCAACATGGTTTTAACATTACCCAAAGATCATATTACCAAATATAACCTTGTTGCTGGACCACATTCGTGCAATTCCAAAACAACGCATGCGTCAACTCTACGTAGAAGTTTGAAGTTTACAAACTTCTCTACTTCTGTCAAAATTAAGCTTATTAATTTCAAACGCTGTAAACAGACGCATTTAAACACCAAACTCTTTAATTACAGCTATTAATTTTGAGGTTATAAATGTGGCTTTCTACAGTGTAATTCGAGAGGTTGCTTAAGAATTCAAATATCTGTGTAAAATGTTTTAGGTAAACTCATGACTTATCATTCCTTACCTAAAAACATTAAAAGGAAATTTTTTATTCTATATATTTTATTTTACAGTATATTCTTTTTAAAAAAGCTTATATATTTATCTACTGTTTATTTTCTGAAAAAAAAATCGTTTTATAAAAACGTTGAAAAAATCCAATTAAATGTAACTTGATGTTAATTACAATTTATATCAAAAAGAAAACCAAAAAAGAAACGAAATGAACTATATTTTGTGAGCAGCGTTGATTAAAATGGGAAAATGATATTGTGATCCTGTATGAATATGTATATGAACAGAGTTACTTGTTTATTAAAACTTGGGAATCGTAGTTTATTTAGTGCTTTATTTTTTTATTCTTTGGGGCACGACAGATTAAATAAAAAGGCAAATGCCCATATAAATAATGCACGTACCCGATCGCTATTTTAAAATGGTATGAATTTCACTACTTTATTGAACACAACTGTGCAAAGTGTTGAGAAAGTGTTTGAACATTTCATCTGCTTATAGTTCTCATGAAAAAAAAATTATAGTAAGTACACAGGACGAGTCGACGAGGAAAAGTTCGCTACATATACAAAATAATATGAATAACAGCGTGATATTGAAATTTACTAAAGTGAAACCCGTTTTTGAAATCCACAGGCCGCACGAGTAAGTATTACAGCAAGCATTCAAAGCATTTGCTTCCTGAACACACAGGGTCACACTGGCCATGTAAATTATGTGCAAGTCTGCTGTACGCAAACAATTCAAAATAACGAGGAATTAAACAATGTTATGAATAATGACAGCAAGGACTGTGGGGTAGTATGGCAACAACATTCTCGGCACACTCCGCACCATACAAATTATTAATTAGCTCGGAAAGGCCGTTTTGAAGACACCTAGGTCATCATCTTCAGCCTGCTGCTAAAAAGCAATGGCTACGAAACGAAATCAGGTATCAGTATCAGTATGCAGGTATGCAAGACGTAGTCAATTAGAAATAGAACTATATAAGAGAGTGCACCACAGATTTGCAATCATCAGAGACCTTTAATAAAACCGAAATCGTAGTGTTAAACAAAGCACTCAAACATTGTATTCGCGACTCAAAAATCTCGACGGACGAACTCGTTGCGTCAATAGAAACGTCCATTAAGAACCTAGATGTCACAACGAAAGATTATATAAAAAACGCCGGCAAAATTACGATTTCAAACAACCTGAACAAGACAAAAAGGTGTGAGAAACAATACAGGTGATCTCGGGACTATTAAAGCCTCAAAAACTAAAATTCGTTTCGCTATTATCGCCGCTCTTATCGAGTAGCACAGCTCGTTTCTGTAATCGTGGTTACGCAAAGTTACAGCGCTCACTGATTGGCCCGTTTTGCAAATGCATCGCTCTTATCGACTATCACAGCTTCACTGTAAGCACACCCTTAGACCCTGATACTTTAAGAATGAACGAAATTGATAGTTATGGTAATACCATCTTTATTGATCACAATATTTTTTAATACCTTGCCAATCATGTAGTTATCATCGTGCCACTTAAATTTAAAATTATATGAAGGCAGTTTTCCATCAACAAAGACGCTTCTCATGAAGATAACAATGCTATCGAAACGTCAACAATATATATTTGTGATCAACAAAGACGATATTATCATAACTATCAACCTCGTTCATTTGTTAAGATATATTCTAGAATTATATGGCTGGAGCAGGGCAGCAATTCCAACATTTTGAAAATTAAACGTTTTATACGTCAAAAAATTAATTTAAACCTTTTTAGAACAAGATAAATATGTTATTATGAAAGTATCATCAAAACCATGATCGCAGAAAAACATACCATTGACTATTTCAAATATGGAATCCATAGTTTCGGCTACGTTATCTGACGGGTTTTTCATTAGTCATTTCTTCATTAGCCGATTTCAGAACTACATCCTCCAAAATATTAAACATCGAAACGCGCGTCCATAGATGGTGGATAGGTGATGGCATTACTTTTCAATTAGTTAATGGTATGTTTTCCTGCGATCATGGCTTTGATAACACTTTCCGTGTTAGGTAGGTTATGTAGTTCATATTAACTCTTTAAAGTGCGGATAAAAATGAGATCATAAATAACATCGACGTTGTTGTCCTGATTTACTCTGCAGGTGTACGCATAGATAAAAACAAAAAGGTCGGACGTGCTCCAGAGCGTGTTGATACTAAGAAAAAGGTAAGACATCGAATAGATTACTTAATTTTGAACATGCTGTATAACATTCATCGAAGACTTATTCTACGCCGAATTTTAAGACAATTTCATTTTGGTAAGTGTAAAGGAAGCAATGGAATAACATTTATTTCGTTTTAAAGAGGTTTAGATTATTTTTTTGCAGTATAAAACGTTTAATCTTCAAATTTTGTAATTCCCAGTTCAATTTTAAGGTTTGTTTGATGTAACAACTGTGTCGCTATTTCTAACCATACTTGAAATAGATACTTGAATTTTTTGAAAATTTTTGACAGATGGACGAATGCATGTGAACTTTTATAACTGTGAAAATGTTTAACTTGGAAAATTGAAATTTTGATGAACTGTTGATCGTATACGGTAGAATTAGAAACCGAGTGAAATTTTCAAAAACATTATACACCATCTCTAACAATTGCGGCTAAACTTTCAAGTGGAAAAAGTCCATCTGTCAAAAATTTTTAGTTCCGAAATCGGTAAATAAAGAAATAACTAATGAAAGACATTTTCATTTTTTATTTCTACTATATCCTTCATAATGTTAACCTTTGTTAGTTTCTTCGCTCGGTTACATTTTAGCAGTCTAGAACGTGTCTATTTCTTATTGAGTACCTTCTTAGTCTCTTTCGCAGGCGATATTAATTAATATATGCTCAATATCGTCTGCGAAGAAGCCTAAGAAGGTACTGAAAATCTGCTGTTGACTCTGATCTAATTTAGTTGTTTCCGAATAACGGTCTTTTAAACGACGAATTCCCACGTCTGCCTGGTTGTTTATTAGTCGATCCTTGCTTGCGTTTGGATCTTTAAGAACAAAACGAAATAAAATGAATAATCTGGCGTCATGAACAGTACATACAGGGTGCCTTACGAGGAACTGTATCGATCGATATATGCAAAAGTATATGTACATTGGAAAATATTAATAGTTTCATAAGCGTCTAATTCTCGCAACGAATTTACGTTCTTAATTAATTTGAAATTTTCTAATTTAATATTAACTTCTGAAATATATTTTAGGAATTTATTAAATATTTTGTATGATGCGGAGTGTATCTTTAGTGTTTGTTGAGGAATTAGGCTTAGGTACAAGAAAATAAAAAAGTAGTTTCAATGTTTTATTTAAAATAAATCCTTTTATCAACTATTGCCAAGTTACACACTGAAGTGCTATGTTTCAATTTAGCTATTCATTATCACAATAAAAGAATCCCAGTCTTTAAGGACCTTTACTTATTACAAGATTCGCTATTGAAATTAGATTGACGTCAACATATTGATACATAAAAAATATTACAATGTGAGAAAAACTTAATGTATACGTTCCTTAATAGAAAAGAAAACAAAACGAAAACGTCTTAAATCTCAATTAATATTTTTAGATTTTTCTTATTGATCGCACATTACATTAGGAAAAACAATACTGTCAACAAAATAGTCATAAAATTACACAAAAAATAGAACCGTCGTACTATCTTTGGAGGAGTTAAGTATCACTTTTCCAGAGTTTTATAGTTTTGTCGTTCTCCAGTGCTGCTGATGCGATTATGTTTTCAGTAGGATGACATGTTGTACACAATACAACGTCTAAAATCAAAAGAACAAAGAAATTTAAGTAAATACAATAGAGATTATAACAGGAAAGTAACAATTAGTAAGTAGATAGTAGTGCCATCTCTGAATGAAAATGATATAATTTCGTTGCAACATTAATTACGAAAAAATGTTACTTAAAAGTAAAAAAACTACGTATTTTATTGTCATTAACGTGTTTTATATACAAACAAGTATTTTATAAATACATATAAGCAACTGTTGAAATAAAATTAACAGTTGTTTATATTGTGGATTGTCGCGCTATTTCAAGCTTTAATAAAATGTTATTAACGGCATCTATATATTAAATAACTATATTTGCTTTACATTTAACTATTATTCGTCTTTGTCATACTTACAAAAAGACATTTGTGAAGCATTTATCTTCATCCAACACAGTTTGAAGTTTAACGGTTTCACATTAATAAATTAGATCTAGATCGACTAGTTGTTCTTTTCGACTAGTCGAATACGTTCCGATTTGTTTGAGAACAGTGATGCCAACTCATGGGGAATTCCCGAATACTTACAATAAAATAAGTTAACGCAGAACGGGATTTGATTTTTCAATTGTTTATTATTTTGGCGTATTTTTAGAAAACGGAATCAAATCACGCGCATACCCATTTAAACATCTAACTGTATATAGAGTCGTACCTTGACATTTTGACCGAAAAACTGAACATGCATCGAGTTACAGCATAGCTCGTTCCTCGTTTGATGACCGAAAGTAAAAAGAAAATCGAGTGAACGTTTGCCATCAACTTCCCAAGCAAGCTGACAATGACGAATCGTTCATGCAAACGATCATAACGGGAGAAAATCAGATGACTGTCCTCCCTAAGCCTTCCTACGCGCCAGACCTGGCTCCCTGCGGTTTTCTCCCATTCCCGAAATTAATCAGTGCTAAGACCACGTCATTTTGTGACATTAAAACAAATTCGATACAGGTATTGAAGGACATTTCGAAAGGGACTTTTCAGAACTGCCTTGCGAAGTGGGAACACCGCTGAGAAAAGTGTGTGAATACGGCAGCGGAATATTTTGAAGGGAACAATAATCTGTAAGATTAATAATAAAACTTAAAAAAAAAACGTTTGAATATTTTCTGAACAGACCTTGTATAATCCAACTCTGAGATATTTAATTATAAAGTTTAATTAAGAATCTTTTTATTTTGAAGTTTTTATCGTTTACGCCATTTTATTTTATATTTTTGTTTGTTTTTAAATATTAGCTTAGGGTTTAAGTTGTATACATTGACCATACATTTTACTTTCCATAATTTTCTTGGATACTATAATTTGCTTGTGTATTGCACAAAGTATCCAGATTTTCAATGTTGATAGAAAGTTATAAATAGAGCGAAGTAATTGTCACTGCGATATATAGGCGTTTCACCGGAGTAGCGAGCTGTGCAAAAATCAATTCTCGCTTTATCAGCGTCCGCTTGTTTATTTTTCGTTTAGTTTAGGAACGAGAGCGTGCATTGTGTTTTGTGTTACGTGTTATTCATTATAAATATATAATTATTAATTTAAAATGTGTAATGTGAACAAGGCTAAACAACAACCCTTTGCCGGCACAGTAAATAAGTTTATCTGTGTGTGCGAGAAACGTTTGATGTCCCGGGACAAGACGGACTGTAACAAACAAGTAAATACCGAAGAACATAGAAATAGAAAGAAGGGCGTGCGACTTTCTGTCCCTGTTTAGTAGGTCTGTTGTAAATTCAGGTCTGTGTCCAATCAATCAATTGCTTGGTTTGTCTCTGACCTGGGATATCCTTCCACCAGTCTTAAGATTTCTCATTTTTCCATTGTTTGGGAGTTGCCTTAACTACCGTATATGCTATGCCCACCAAATGTTTTGGGCTTCTGTCAATATTTAACGAGCCGTTCGGGCTAATTCGTCTGCCTTAACATTCCCTCGATGGCCTCCGTGTCCTGGCACCTTGACCAGGGTCACTTTAGATCGGCTGTCCAGCCTATTGAGGGCATTCATGCATTCCCACACTGTTGCTAGCTAGCAAAAGATTGGAAAAGTACAATGGTGCAGCAATTGTGAGTGATACGTTAGAAAATTTTCAAGTTACACCACGTCAAGTGTTGATGTTTATGCGCGATGGTGCCGCAATAATGCGTTCGGTAGGCCGTTCTCTTCTTGAACACGGCTGCAAGTGTTTATATGTTACGTGTAAAGTGCGTGCTTTACATCTAGTGGCAGAAACTATCAAACCTGTCGAAACTGCAGCCACAGTAAGTACAACAAGAGCGTATCGCAAATTACAAATAAAAAGCAACAGCTATAGAACCTAAACATTTATTAATGAATTCTACATGCTATGGTCTAATACGCTCTTCATTAGTAAGGCGTCCAATTGCCATTATTGTTCAATATGGCTTGACACCGGCGCGACATGCTTTCGACCAGCTTTTCGGCGTATTCAAATGGTAGTGAGCGCCATATTTCCTTAATTCTTCAACATAGGGATTTCAAATTTAATACACGTTTACCTCTAAGTTTACCCTTCATTAACGACCACACATTTTCTATAGGGTTACCATCGGAAGATTGCGAAGGCCAATTCAATACTTGGACGATATTTTCTTCCTTCTAGGACACACAACGCCTACTCCGATGTTTAGGATCATTGTCCTTTTGTAAAATCCATAACGGTTTATCATCACCAAACCATCGTGTAGCAGATGATAAAAGAACATTTTCGTAAATTTTAACCATCCCTTGTGTGTTTAGATTAGCTGTAAACATGTGTAGACGTCGAAATCCGTGTGAACTGAAGCAACCCCAGACGTGCACTTTTACTGGGTGTTTTATGGTTCTCTGTATCATTTGTTTATCGCGAACTGTCCACGCTTTCTTCCGTGGAACGAATGCCCAGAACGATGATCCGTCAGTGAAAATTATATTGTCCCAGTTTCAGTTCAAATTCTCATGTGCCCACCACCGACCCGTTTCGATATGACGCTCTGATAGGAGAAGTTTCAATTTAACACTCCGCCATAGAATATTACTTTCGCGCAATCGACTACGTATAGTCGTTATACTGACATTAATGTTGCGATTAGCTAGTCGTCGTTGCGCTTCCTTTAATGTTAAACTACTATTTCTTCTAAACAAGTTCACAATCACTTTATCTTCATTGCTGAGCGTTGCGCGCTTCATACCACGATTTGGTTAATCATCCACATTTCCTTGGGTTGCATATCTTGCAACCCACTTCTTAACAAACGCCCCCGACTTATGCAAATACTTTGCTGCTGCCTTATAAGACATTTGGAGGCCTTTCATGTGCGTGCACAGAAACAAAGATTCTAAACACTTGATGTAGGGAGCACTCATTTCTTAGCACTTCTACTTATTCCGACAACACAACTGATACTGACTTCAAAATTGCAACGCGTAAATACAGCAATGTTAGTAGATTACGGAATATACCTGCTTTTCCTAGAAAAAGTAGGTAAACCGACTTTACGAGGGTTACGCTCTTGTTGTACTCACTGTATTAAGGAAAGACAAAATTTCAAGATATTTCCGTTGAAACAAAGTTACAAACTATTCGTAACAACTATAAAAGATTACATGACGCAATAGAACAATTACAAAATAGAGCGTTGTCATTAGTGGAGTCACTGCAAATAGTGGACAAAGTACATACACTGCTACGCACTATACATGACGCAAAATATAATCGCGTTTCAGAAAAATTCGAGAGCGTCTTAAAGGCAGATTCCGAGATTTTATCGCGTTAAAACAAATTCGTGATGGTGCATCGACTAATCCGTTAACTGAATTCAAAAAGTGTTTTAATCATGGATGTATTGCATCTGTAGATGTCGAACAATCTTTTTCAAAATATAAACACATTTTTTCACCACGGCGAACATCGTTCAACGAGATAACTGTGGAAACATATCTAATGCTGTCAACTTTTTACGACTCTTATCCAGTGGGTGACAATACTGATAATGGTGCTTCCACTTTTAATGTTCGGTAATTCCGATGCAGCCCACCAACGTACTTGATAACGCTGTTTAAAAGCGTGAGTGTTTCGCAACTTTTCAGATATTATAATTTTTGTTTGGTTCTGTTATTTTTCGATTTATTACTTCTTTTTTGGTATTGTACTCACTAAAGGAAGCACACGTCTATGCCGTGCAGAGACATGACCTCGCTTTAGTTATAAATATTACGAAAAACAGCTACATTTCCGTACAATATTGAATAATTGTTTTACATATTTAAACTATTTTATTAAAGTTATTCTCACCTGTATGTCCTTGTAATTTTTGTACAATTTCTTTCGTCTGTAAATTCCAAATATACACCATACTATCTTCAGAACCGCTCACAATCCACTTACCACCTGTTACAGAGAAATTAGCAAATATACAGTATTTTTCATTTTTATGACCAGAATACGTCTTCAGGCATTTTCCTTTTGAGTAATCCCACAATTTTAACGTGTTGTCCAAAGTTGCAGCCAAAATATACTTTCCGTTTGGTGAAAATTTTACAAAAGACACAGGCGGATTGTCATCATCGATTAACGTTTTTAAACATTGTCCTGATGCTGTATCCCAGATACGACTAAAAATAGTTCAAATCATATATGTTTACTTTAAATAGCGTAAATATTTACCATAAGCCGTCGTAACTACTACTAACGATTAGAGAACCATCTCTATTAAAATGTACTGCGCTAACAGGATCCGAGTGTGCTGGTAATGTCTTTAAACATTTCCCTGTCCTTACATCCCATATACGAACTGATTCGTCGAATGAACCAGATACGATTAAATTTGATTGTGGATTAAAATTACAACAAAATACATAATTACTATGACCCTTTAATGTTTTCAGGCATTTCCCTGATGATAATTCCCAAATCTTTAAAGTTTTATCATCACTGGCTGAAACTAAACAACTTTGTCTATGAAGGATTAAATTCTTATAAATATTTAAAATTACGTACCAAGTAATCTACTATCACTAGACCATGCTACATCACTAATACCTAATTTATGGCCAGAAATTGTCTTTTCGAATTTGCCATCATATGCTCCCCATATTTTAATTAACTTATCTGCCGATGAACTTGCCAACCATTCACCATTAGGACTAAATTTTACTGAAGATACAGCTTTTGTATGTCCAGCTAATGTAAATTTTAAAGTATAGTTGGGTTTCTAAAATACAATCAAGTAATAATCAGCATTATTCAAACATTATTTACGAGGGTCTTACCAAACTGCTGGTTTTGTTTGATGCATTTGTTGGTGTTAAAGAATTACTTGTAGCAGCTGGATTTGATACTGTGCTAGGCGTATGTACAGCAGGAACGTTTCCAAGGGGTAGCATTTCTTAAGTTCTACATTAAATAATTCTACACAAAAACACTCTCACACTAAGTATTAAACTTCACAACGTATTTCTGCGTTTGTATTACACGTATACTCACGCAAACTAATTTCCTAACAGTACGTAAAACTTTACAAATCTTACCGGTAGTGATAATTATTACAATAAAAAATGGTACAAAAAAGCACAAGAATATACAACACCAAACGAACGCTATCCGCCATCACTGTTATGAAAAAGCGCAATGTGTATTATGGATCAGTATGACCAACATCTTCAAATGCCTTTGTTCGAATGGATTATACGATGACTTAGAAATATATTATGATTAATTCTTCAAGTATATTGCGATTATAAGCTTTCAAGTAAATAATATATTAATATATACATCCATTAAGAAGTGTATTTCATATTTCAATTCCAACAGGAAAATCAAAAAATCCCTATTAGTTATTAAATTTTACAATCGGCTACACAAAGAATGTTCCAAAACAAGCACGTGTGATATAAAAATTGTATTGCTTTATATGAAAGTTGAATTTGCACTAAACATCGAACAAAATAATTTTTAATTATAGTACGTTCTCTTCTACATATTAAGCCTGTTTTACACGTCGCGATTTATTGGCCAATTAATTGAATAAGTTGATGTACAATTTTATCCTACCGTGTAAAACAGCAAAAATCGGTACGATTTCTTGAACAATTTATCCTACGATTAATTGAATTGAATAGAACATGCTCTATTTTTGCCACACGTTTTCACTAACTTTGCTGTTACAATACCAGCCTGGTAATAGAAAAGTACTTACGAATTTTCTTTAGTGTTTTTGAAGTAGTGAAAATAAATTTCGAAAATTTACGAAGATTATAGATAATTTGAATTAACTAACCGAAACCTAAACTAATTTGTGCCTATAGCAAAAATGTCAAAACATTTGACAAAGGCAGATTGCCAATCCATTTTCGTCGCAAATGAAAATCTCCTGTTTAGTAACTACTCTGTTTATTAAAGCCTGTTTTACACGTCGCGATTTATTGATCAATTAATTGAACAAATTGATCTTCGATTTTATCGTACCGTGAAAAACAGCAAAAATCAGTCCGAATAGAACATGCTCCATTTTTGCCACGATTTTTCATTAACTTTGCTATTTTAATACCAACCCAGTAACAGAAAAGTACCTACGAATTTTGTTTAGTGTTTTTAAAGCAAAGCGAGGATAAATTCCGAAAATTTACCACAATTATAATGTAATTGATAATTTGAATAACTAATCGAAGCTGAAGTAACCTAAGCTAATCTGTGTCTATACCAAAACTGCCACAACATTTGATAACGGCATATTACCAATCCATTTTCATCTTCAGCTGATGTATCAAAACTGCCAAAACATTCGACGAAAGCAGATTACCAATCTATTTTTATATGCAGTCGAAAATTTCCTATTTATTAATTCCTCCGTTCAACTATTAACGAAGCTAAACGAGCATTCACGATCGTTAAAAAATTGTCCAAGTTATTGTAACATGTAAAACAGCTAATTTCTACCGATTTGTTGGTCAAGAACTTGTTTTAATAATTGGCCAATAAATCGCAGCGTGTAAAACAGGCTTTAAAAAAATTGTTCAATTTATTGTGGAATGTAAACCAGCATATTTCGTGTAAAACAAGCTTTAGAAAGCAGAAAATCACTGAAGATTTCTTGCTACAATAAATTTTGATTTCATCCGTGATGAGTGTGATGACCATGACATATCAGTTAAAATATGAAATGAACCAATTATTTATAATGCTATGTTGTATTAATAATTGATTATCCCGCATTATATGTAACTAAAAAACTGCACAGTTACTACAAAAACATGTTTATATTTCAATTTTAATATTATATTTACAAATTCTTTAATACATATGGTATTATTTATTAACTTTCGCTCCCTGAAAATAACAGTGTATTAAAACAATGTCCTTTGATTTTAAATATAATCATATTACCTTCACTGTTCCATATACATCTAATATTCCCTTTTCTTTCTTCCTTTTTCTATCCATATGCTTTTTATAAGCAGATACTTGCGTAATTTGACCTTTTCCTTGCTGCAACTTTAGTTTTCGCTTCTCTTCTTTAATTTTTTCCTTCCTCTTTTCTTTCAAAACTTCTTTGTAGTTCTTGTACTTTTGCTTCGGTGGCTTAGCACCTACAAAAATTCCGTATATCTACGATTTCTTGGTTTATAGGTAGTTTTTTGTTACTAACCTAATTTTATTGCTAGTTGTACATTTGCCTCTCCTTTCTTTTGCTTATTAAAACCTGACATGCCAAATTTTATAATCTCAAATCTTGCACGTTTCATATTTATTTCATCAGTTGCTTCTGAAATTGCATTTTTGGATTTTTCAGGTTGCGGATAAAGGGGTATTTGCTTTTCTTTAGGTTTATAAGTTTGATGAACGATAAAGTTAAAATCAATGTCTTCATCTTTCTTCTTTTTCGAACCCCTAGTTGGAATAAAATTTACTGACATTTCGGAATATGTTGTAACTAATTATAGGTTATAAAGTGGTTATAATGGTATGATAAACGTAGAGTATCCTTGATCCGAACCATTTCAAACTAATATAAAACATATCAGCGCCCTCTAACATCTGAGTTAGCGAACTATATATAACTTTTTGAGAATATACTTTTCTTACGTATTTTTTTTTAACGATCAAAGAGGGAAGTTAATAAAACACTTAACTATTTTCAACTAGTTTGTAACCGTAACTGTTACTGGTTACAGTATATTGTATAAGAAAATGAACATCGAAACATTTAATACATCTAACTTCCAATCATAGAAAGAACTATAAAGTATAAAGTATCTAGAATTATGGATAAGAATGAGTTTTTATATATCGACTGTCGATATTTTTAGGCAAATTTATTTAAGAAAATATTTTGAAAATACGTAAGTATTACATTATAATTTACATACACATGTCACCGATTTGTTGAAATTAAATAAAAATTTGTATATATTCTCCACCGTATAAGGTTTCTATAGTTTCGTCACATAGTTCGAAAGTATTTGCGTGTAACGTGGTGTCGTAGTTGAAGAATCTGTTGCTTGCGATAGATTGCTAGAAGATTTATCCTCCTCTTGAAGGCAAGGGTTTCTGGGTGGTGCTGTCAGATCTTCTCTCATTAGAACCGTTAAGATTGATTCAAACACCCATCTTTCCGGCTGATCAGCGTTAATGACATGAGCTGTTTCGCCGCAGTAATTTCTCATTGCACCGTATTGCTCACAGTAATATGTTATCTACAATTAAGTCAATTATTTAGTAGCAACCCACTAAACATTTTTTTAAACTTCGCAGGAGATTCCGAGAATGTAGATCATATTCGCATGCATGGCGAATGTGTTCACTATTGTCGGCACTACCAACTTAAATCGTTCGCGAAGTTTTAAAAATGTTTACTGGGATTTAGTTCCAACTTCGAATTAAAGACCACAAACAACTCACTTCAGCTTCTAAAACAGCACTTGAATCCTTCGGATGACTTTTGAATTCGTGAATAATATCATTTTCTGTTAATTTGGTAACATTCACAACAGAGCCTGTATACACATTATATCGTCTATTTAACACCCTGCCTTTACAAACGTTCAGATCGCATTCCAAGAAAACTACCCTAAAAAGGAAATTATTAAATATAAAAAGACTATTCAAGGATGGTCAAAACGTTTCAGGGACATATTTTTAAAGCACCTGTTAGGTGGAGTGTCCAATGTATCCAAATATTTAAAATCAACTACATTGAATGGATATCCAGTTAAAACCCAGCCCTTACTTAAACAATCTTCTTCTAAAATTCTTCTATTTATTACTTCTGATAAAAGATCTGGACGAAAGCATACGTCCCTTTCAGCCTTTCTTAAGCAGTCATTAAATTCCCCGTCAGCATTCCAAGCTTGGCACAGCAAAAAGTGAAAATCAACTGGAATATCAGAGCATCGTTATTTGATTCCATAAGAAACGGAATATTTAACTGTGAACTAGATTTAGCTTTTGAGCTATTAATTGGGCCTGAGTATTCCTTCCAGATCCCCTTGGGCCCAATATTACGACCCGAACGTGTTTCGGACAACCCAACACTTTCATATTTTTAATTACAGACATACATTCGGTAACAACTTCATGAATAAGCCGCTGTTTTAAGTGGATTTCCTGGAATTACAATGTAACATTTGTATTGCTATGTATACAACAATGTACTGTATGCTAGATGTCTAGAACAAGAGAAAAATGAGTCGAAATCATCATTAAAGTGAAGATTTACTTTATACAGACTACTTTTTAATCTCCGATTAAAATTTAACACAGGATTAAATTCATAACTGTTTACATTTTAAGCTGGTTTAATTCGTGATTCATTAGAATTTGGTGCAATTGGTATGTTACCGTATACATTCTCTTGGTATTTTCCTTTTTTTAACGTTAATATTGACAGATATCAATTGACGTTTGGTTTTATCCATAATTTAAATAGCATTTAACAATGAATTTAACAGATGATTAACGTGCTAATCCGTGGTTAAATATTTAATTCGCTTTGTGTAAACAGGGTGTCAGGGCCAACATTCAAAGGTCTAGATTCTGTGATTTTTTAATTACTTTTTGCTGAAATACGCTTATGACACCGAATATGACTTAAAATAATAAAAATTTTTTTCGGCAACGTTTATTAGCAATCATATTCTCAATTATAGTTACATATTTGTAACATTTCATTAATATTCGGACAGAGCCATCCGATTTTGAGAGTTTTATCACATCACAACTTAAGTTTATTTGACAGACGGGATAATTGACTTTAAATATGTATTAATTTTACACCATTCATCCAATTCTTTTTTTAACTAACTAAAAAATACTTATATAAGGAATAACTTTATATAAAATAAATATTGCAAATTCTACATTAACACAAAACACTGCAATACTTTAAGATCCCACACATACCACTATTTTATCCTTAAAAACATCTCTGATCTTCATAATTTCTCTCCTATAAATCGGCCAACTTTCATGAACGTTGCAATAAAGTGGCTCTTTCAAATTCGGAGAAAATGGAGGTATCAAATGAAGCACGTGAGTAGGTATAACTCCTGCTTCTACAAGTTTCTTTGCTTCCTCAGCTGTTTTTATGCATTCTTAAAGATAAGAGTGTAAATTTTTGAAAAAAAGAGGTATTTTATAATTCCTTTTACCCACAAGTATCCAACTATTACTTTGCGCATCTGCAGTATGTAACAGATATAACAAACACATAGCTAGTGCACTCGGACGAACCATCTCCCTGGATTCCTAGGAATAATTTGTGAAAACTATGACAGTGAGAGAGTTAAGATATGATATATACCACATTTAAGTTCGCCAGTACCATTTCTTCCGTCACAACGTAGTGATTTGTTTGAGCTGCTAGCAAACGAGCTACATCTAAAGAACTAACTCTTGGGGAACTTAGAATGATGACTCGTGACAATCCTATACTTTTAGCTGCACGATAAAGCAATTGTTTTACAAACATCAGATGATCCACTGGTTGTTGGATAATCAGTTCTCGGGTTAATTCCTACATTTTCATAAAAAAAAACGGATGGAAAATCGATGGCATTTAAATTGAAAATATTTTCGCGAAGCGAAGATAGGATTTAAACAGCATCGTATTTTAATTCATTGTCACTTTAATCGCGTTACTGATCCCTAGGAGATGTCTTAATTTTGTTAATTGTTTTATGATGGATTTAGTCTAAAGCCATTAGATTATTACTTTCATGTTTTCTATAAAAAAAAAACAAAAACATTATTTGCTCTTTCATGAATTCTTCAATTAATTTTTTGAAATTTGCAATTTTCTTAGATTTTTATGTTAAATTTTGTGTGTTAAAAACATGAAAAAAAGTGCAAATCGAATCTGAATTGACACGTATGCTTTTTTCCACGCTGATAATGGTAATGGTAATGACAATGGCAATGGTAATGGGAATGAGAATGGCAATGGCAATGGCAATGACAATGACAGCGGCAATGACAATGGCAATGGCAATGGCAATGGTATTGGTAATAGTAATAGTATTAGTAATAGGAATAGCAATAGCAATAGCAACAGCAATAGCAATAGCAATAGCAATAGCAAAAGCAATAGCAATAGCAAAAGCAATAGCAATAGCCATAGCAATAGCCATAGCAATAAGCAATAGCAATAACTATAGCTATAGCGATAGCCATAGCCATAGCCATAGCGACAGTAATAGCAATAGTAATAATAATAACAATAATAATAGCAATAATAATAATAATAGTAATAATAATAAATAAAAGATAGTAATAAATGAAATCTGGTAGGTAGGTTTCAGCAGTCATCAATATTTTAGGTTTCCATAGGCAGAGAAATGGTCTCTAGCATCAAGAAAGTAGATTTTCTTACAAAAATTAGTCCCTATTCACGAAAATATTTTTATCTCAAGACTATGAAAATGAATAATATAAGAAAACAATTTTCTTGAAATTTTATTTGTGTTAAATAAATATGTTCTTATGGTTAGAAATCAAGAAAATCCAAGACAGAAAAATGTTTTTTCCAAGTAAATCATTTAGTTTTAAGTTAAGAAAATATTCATATTAAAGATAGGAATGAAAAATTGGCCCAGATCCCACAAAGTTCTATTGGGAAATTAGGCGACCGGTTTCGTGTATCATCAAGCCAACTACAAGGATATCCAATAAAAGCAAAATTACAATAATGGAAAAAAACCTAAGGTTAATAATCAAAATTAGGAGCAAATGAATGGGCTAATGAAAAAGTTTTTTTTTATAGGTTACAGCATAATTAAATTATTTCTTTAATAATGTAATTAAACAGGGATTATTTTTATGTAGTTTAATAATTAATGAGTTAATATTTAAGTTTATTTATCCCTTTTTTTGTTATTTATTGTATATTAAAAAAAACTATAGTTACATTAATACACCTAGTAAAAATATTCATTAACCGGTGTCTTTTGAAAATGTTTATGAAATGTTGTACATTAAAGGTTATATCATTGTATGGGTAAGAATGATATCTGTATTAGTGTTGGGCATATTCGATATATTTCAATAATCAAATGAATCGAAATAATCGTTTAAAATAATCCAATGATCATTCGAAATTTACTAACAATTTCGATTATTTTCCGCGATTATTTGAAAGAATCCGAGTGAGGAGTGAATTATTTCGAAACTCGAAACCTCGAAGTTTCGAATACAGATCTCGAATCGTAATTCGTTTGTGTGCTCCTGCGCAGTCGAAACGAATAATGAATGATTTCTGAACCATAATCGGATGATCGATTATTCGGGTATAATCGATATATCTCGATTATATCATTCATAATCGCCCAACACTAAACTGTATTCCGGTTTCTGTCGCTATTATCCAGGACGGCATGACTTTATCTTTTGCAAGTAGGTTGCGCCAGGAAATATTTCAGTATTGTTTTTGAAGATTAGTGGCATAAATTGAAAGATGATCAACAATATGAGCAGGAGCAAAAAGCGTTAGTGCTTTTCTTTTCTCATATTGTTTTTGCCGGGAGTGATTTCATCAACACTATGAGCTATTTTATATTGGTATTATCTTGGTTATTATTTCCAGGCACTTTCTGCATATGCACTTGTACATAAAGTTCACTTTTCTTTGAACATTATTCTAAGCGCAATTAATAAAGTGCATATAAATAATATGAATTTCAAGAATTCTAAGTAAAAATGCTTTATTTTAAGAAAATGAAACTATTGATTTATGAACAATACCTAAACGTTTTCTGGAATTAAGAAAACTATTTACTATCTTTAAGAAAATATTGTTTTGTGTTACAACGGCCATTTACCTATACTAAGAATCGCTTCCTTCAAATTTTCTACAAGATTTTTTTGAATCAAGTTAACAAATGTCTTAAATAAAGATATATTATTCATTACGATTTACTCCTTAAGCGGAGAAAAGAACGCTAAGAAAATATTTCTTTTAACTTAAAACAGTTAATTTTTTGTAGATAATTGAAACAGTATTTGTCTTAAAATGAGGAGAACAGTTTTGATACAAGCAAACGTTTCTCTGCGTGCAGGTTGAAACCGCATTGTTGTCGTGTGACACAGTAGTATCGTTGAACCTAGTGCTATGCATACAGATGCGAAATAACTTATATGTAATTCCAAGAGTGACTTAAAAAAATTCTTCTTGTTAAAGCAACGTTTTACTATTTCAGAACATTTTAGTTATTGATGTACGATGTATGTATAATACAACATTTTTTATCTAATCTACAACTCCAGCGGCTCTTTTGTCTTACAAAATTACTTACATGAAGTAATGCCATGATTTTGTGCTTCTCCAAGTAAGGTATATGCCATGGTGGTATAGTCAGCTTCACTTTAGTTCCATCAGACATAGTTATAGATAATTACTTTTTTATATATATGTATTTAAAAACGTAAATGTCATTTATAAAGATCTGCGTTTGACAGAATTTAATAGTATGTCACTAGAAATTGATAGCAGCTTTGATTTTTGTTAATAGTTAATAATTTTAGTCAATTATTTAGAGCCAAATACATAAATGGAACTTAGGGCTTCTTCAATCTCACCTGATCCCCATATTGTTAATTTCTCATATAAAAATAATCTGTAAAATGTAATTTATGGATACAATTTCAGTATCTATTCGAAGTGAGCAAAATTTTCGTTCATATAAACCGTAATGCGATTCTTTGTACTTTGTTGCTAACATTTTGGGAGTAATATTTTATGCGATATCCACATTTGTTTTAAACGTATTAGATCCGACTACTTCGTTACTACCGCTAATACAAGTCTAAACAGCTTTGACGTTAGCAGGCTGTGACGTATTTTGAAGTAGGCCATAAACGTGTTTACGTGTTGAAACTGTCTCTGCGTTTTGAATTGGTTTACTCAAATTATATTGGTTTTATTAAAAAAAAATACTGTGTAGTGATATTTCCGTACTTTGTTGGTGATTCCTGCAACGTCTTTCTAGTTGTATAAGCGATAAAACCTTCTCTAAAACGATAAAAAACGAGGTAACCTAACCTAACATGGCGTCGGATGTTTTGTATGTTTTGTTTGTGAGTTACACTTTGCAAATAAAAGAAGATATTACTTATTTTTCAACTACAGATTCAAGGACCGGTGGAACTATAAGTGTAAATTTAAAATATCCTAGGCTTAAAAATGATGCTATTCCAACTCAATTCCCTAACTGTCCATTGTATTCAACAAAAAACGTGAAGATGATATTGTTCAAATAGTTTTATATTCTTACGTTATATTTAACAAAATTATTTTTGAACACGAAGAGATGTTTTTAAATGTGCGTAATAAAAGTTCTGTTTTAAAACAATATATTTTATATCACCGAACGTAGCCATTTTGAATACTGATATATGTCATACTCAGTAGTGAACGTATTGCAACAATTATAATAACTTGTTCTACAAATACCCTTCTAAATATGTGGGAAAAGTAATGATAGATTAGGTAAAACACCACATAATAGGAAATTAAGGACCCTGGTTAAATAGCATTCCTGTAAGTTTTCTCGTGAAATTGAACAAAATTTCGAATAAAATTGCAATTACTATATCATTTCAATCTTAGTTTCGTCCAAATACATGTACAATTAGAAATAAATCGAATCCCATCTAAATAAAAACTTCAAAAAAATGCTCTACAAGAATTAGCTAAATCAAAATCAATCTTGTAAAAGTTGCGTGTTGTGATTAATAAACAATAATATACAATAATATAATAATAATTTGCTAATTATTTGCCAACTTTAGGAAAACAAGTGTATAGAAATGATAAAAATATAAAATCGAAATACTAATATAATGTTTGGTAAGTTAATTATTTTATACGTACATATTTTCTTGGATAGATACTAATTTAGTTTCTCGGAAATATATACAAACTCTCGCTACCGCATGCGTTTTAAATAATCTTGTCTACACGTTAACTTTCATCGAAAAGAATCATAGACCGTACGCTGAGCACGAGGCGTGGGGTAAAGAAGGGCCTTAACGTGGAATTAGTCCAGCTAGGGGATTCAGAACTTCAGTAGAATCGAATGTCGAAGTCGAATCGAATAATTCATTTGCTAACGACAAACTAGGAATCGACTGATTCAGAACTACGGTCGAACGCGATTTGTTGTTGCAAGCTGGCAATAGAGCCAATTAGGACATTTTCACATTTGTGAAGTTCTACATTCTGTGAAAGTATAAAACTTTTAATACGAAACATTTACCGATATATTTCGTTATTCTTGAAAGGTAAACATAGACAAAATTATGTAATATGTACTTACATATACATTTATGTGTTTTCATTTCGTTTAGATGTTACCAATATTCCATAGGGCATTAGAAAATATAGCAGCTAATGAAAGAATTAATGCCAATGCGGAATTTCGTTTATATAGACGTTAGTTGCGAGACATAAGTAATCCTTTTGAAATACCTGACGAACGATTCAAGTTGTTTCGTTTATCAAAAGAATTAGTTCGCAACCTTGTTGAATTGTTAACACCTCACTTGCATGTAACGCGACATTCAACAGCAATTTCATTGAGCACAAGATCCTGGCACGTTGCGATTTTATGCTACAGGAGCATATCAAAGGTCTTTGGGCAAGATTTAAATTTTTGTTTTAGTCAGACAAGCATGCATCGTATTATATATGAAATAACACTGTGTATTGATGAACACTTATCCAATCAATACATATGTTTTACAAATACTGCAAATGCTTGACAACAGAAGAAAATTCCCTTTTTAAATAGATGGAGAATAGGAGGTGTAATAGGTGCTATTGATTGTACTCATATTGCAATACTTTGTCCCAAGAATGAAGGTCGGAAGGGTTATTATTCGAAAAATATACAATTAATATGTGATGCTGACTTAAGAATATTGAATGTTAATGCAAGACATGCGGGGGCTACCCATGATGCATTTATATGGCGACATTCCGCTATATAAAATTATTTACAAAATATTCGCAGAGATGGAGTAACAAACTGCTGGTTGTTGGGTGATTCCGGGTACCCACTGCCACCATATTTGTTAACTCCAGTCCCTAATGCAATACCAAATACACCATAGGAAAGGTACAATAGAACCCATGCATCTGCGAGAAATACAGTTGAGAGGTGTATTGGTTTACTAAAAACAAGATTTCGGTGTCTGCTAAAAGAGCGAAGTTCCAGATACAATCCAGAGTTCATGGGTACTATAATAAATGCTTGCTGTGTACTTCATAATATGTGTATGGACGCAGGCATTGAGTTATATGAAGATATACATGAAGACATAGAAATGATTCCAAGAATTGAAGAAAATGAAAGGCATATTATAAGAAATGAACTCATCAATCTTTATTTCACATAATAGTACTAATTTATTTGAAGAGTATATTTACAATTTTTGTTTCAATATATCTACCATTTCTTTAAATGTTGTATTAATATTAACTAATTCCTCTTTTATGTCATACAAAACACCCAATGTTTCAATGTATAGTCCCTCCATTCCTTCTTCTTTCTGGCGTTTGTTTAAGGATGGAGTGGGTGTATCTATTTCTGAAAACTTTCGTTTTGGAGTTGAATCGCTTATTTTTGAAGTTGTTGCTACAGCCATTTCATCTTTAACCCTTGATAATACTTCTGATGGTAACTATGAAAATGTTTTAATAACATTTTACAGAAATTGATAAGTAATGAAATAAACTTACATCCCGTTCTGGATTATCAGTGCCTTCGAAACTACTGGAACCAAAAATCTGCAGTACCCTTTTTTCAAAATCACTGAGGTCCTTGACTGTCTTTTCTCCTCCTCCAGTTGCATTCTGCTAAAATTTTAATTGGGCAGCATGTTGCTTTGTCTTTGATTTGAGGTCTGTCCATGCCTTTAGTAAGAAATACATTGGTATATATTTTTGTGGGAAATTAGGTATTACACAAAAATATGACTATCTTACCTTTTGCCATTTTTCCTTGGAGCGTACACCTAGTCCTGCAGAATTTAACAGATCTGTCAAATTTTCCCATAATTCTTTATGTTTTTTTTCCCCTCGATTCCGGAGAAATTTCCCCTGGCAAAATTGAAATTACTTTCCATAAAATCTAGCATTATTTGCCAATGCGCTTCCTGGGTGTGAAATTTTTTATCCATTTTTATCTTATCACTATTTTAAAATCTCAGACTAGCACGAGCAAACTAAGTAAACTAAATTGAACTGAATGCAAAGAAATATTTGTCCGCAGGCCCTAATAGTCGATATATTGTACTAGGGGTTAATTTAGGGGAAAACCCTAAGAAAAACCCAAATATAAAACTTTTAATCATATTCCAAGATGTTCATGAGCGCAACAGAGATAAATATACCGATAGGCAGAGATAGACAGATAAACGACAACGTCTTTTCCGTCGAACGTTTTTCAGCTATGTTTCGACGTCACGTGACTGGTTTTACGGTTCGACAGATGTTCTGAATACCGTGAATGGAGCCTATTCGACATATCGTTTAAAATTGCAACGATTCGACACGAATCTACTAGTTCTGAATCCCACTACAGTTCTACAGTAGCGAATATTTAAGCAGTGAGTTACTAACCCGATGAATTTAAGTATACCCAATTATCATTGTGTGGAGAGGAAAGTAATAAGTTGTTTGTTGTAATTATTCCCTTTTGACTCAAAAATAAAGCGAACGATTTCGAATCACAAGTAAAATAAACTTTGTTTAACGATGTGTCGTGGCAAACAGAATGTGTTGTTGCTTTGAAAATATCGAATGACGAACTTCAACATGATTCATTCTAGACAAAAACAGACACTGTATATAGATACTCAAAATGTTGTCTGGTTGAATGTAACGTTAAGCTGTCATGCTACCTCTATTGAATATTACACCCCGTGGAGATTATGAATGCACTTGAATGTCTTGGCGTCTTCGGGGAGTTTATTATAACTTTATAACCTTGCGGAAAATTCTTTTATTAATTCACAAGAGACAATTTGCTCCATAGTGTTGTATAGAATAATCCCCTGAAAGAAACCAAATATTCGCCCAACCTTGCTAAATTTTCCGACCGTGCTTATATAACTTTTACGTTGGAGCTTAAATGTTCCGGTCGTTTGTAGGGTTAATCTTGCAGTGATGAAATTTGATATTGCCACGCGTAAGAGGAAACAATTGCCGGAATTGCAATATAATTTCATCCAAAATTATACAGTTCTGCAGTTATAAGTATAACCTACTCTACGTTGTACGTAAAATGAAAATTACTATCTCTAACTATAATAAATGTCACAGTTTAACGTTTAAGAAATATTGAAATATAATTGCGTTTAGAGCAATGATTCCCCAGGGGTCCACGGGAGACTCGACGGGGATCTACATTGGCGTGAAAAAAAAATGAGGGTGCACAAGTTGTAAGCGGGGGTCCACGAAAATTTATCTGGTTTCGATAGTAAAGAACAAAAATGTTGGCTTAGCTTTACCTATCAATGTAAGCAGATAATACACTACTCAAAAAAAAGGAAGCAAAAAAAAATTCCAAATTTTTCGGTAATTTTTGACAGGCTGTATTTCGGTGAAAAATGGTCGTATTAAGACTTTAAAAAAGCATTTTGAACCTTTAAGATTCTAATTTTCAGATTTTTTGGCTAAAAATTTTTAGGAGCTACGGTTCTCATGCAATCCTAACTGATAGCGCGAAAAAATAATTTTGCAATTTTGTTTTTTTTTTTGTCCACGGGCTTGGAATAATTTTTTTCAGTTAGGCCGGCCTATGAATCAGATAGCCTGTTTATTTAGCTTTAATTTCCTTTTTTTAAAACCTCCCTTAATTTTTTTGAGTAGTGTATTTTCAGGTCAGCTTTTTAAGGAAAAATCGATTCCATTTACAAACATTATTTCGGTGGCAGCAGATGGAGCTCCTGCCATATTCGGGCGATATCGTGGGTTTATAAGCCATCTTAAAAGAATTATACCAGGAGTAACTGCAATTCACTGTGTCATCCACCGATAACACCTGGTGGCGAAAAATTTGAGTGATAGATTGCACCAATCGCTTTAATTTGTGATTAAAGCAGTTAACAAAATAAGAAGCAATGCGTTAAATACCCGTTTATTTGCACAATTGTGCGACGAGAATGATGATCCAACGATTGCTCTTACATACTGAAGTACGCTGGTTGTCGAAAGGTGCATGTTTAACAAGATTTTACTCACTTTTTGAATCAGTTTTAGAGTTTCTGGAAAGTAAAGATCCAGATTTAAAGGAAAACCTGATCAAATTGAAAGCAGACATCGCGTATTTGACAGATTTGTTCAAAAAATTTAATAAAATCAACTTGCAGTTACAAGGGGACAGCCTAAATTTAATAAAAACAAAAGGTGTAATTTTGGCTTTTCTTGGAAAATTGAAATTTATGAAGCAAAATATTAGTCGGCGCAAATTCTCCCAGTTTCCAAACTTGTCACAGGCAGAATGTCTTGATGAGGATATTCAGACATACGTTCAACATTTAAATGCCGTGCATGATGACTTCAAAAATAGATTTGAAGATATTCTGACGATGGAAATACCACCATGTATCATAAATCCATTTGATGAAACGGAAGTGGCGAATGTGGTATTACAAGAGGAGCTACTCGAGCTTAGCACCAATGAGGAGCTGAAGGTGGAATTTAAAAAAGGTTATCAAACATTTTGGCTGCAGGCAGAAATACCCGAAAAATATCCTGGGCTGGGGAAATTACGAGAAAACTTTTGATAGCGTTTCCCTCGTCATACCTTGTCGAAAAAAGTTTTAGTGTCGTTACGAACCTATTAACAAAAAAAGGAGCAGATTGAACATCACAGAACGGGGAGATTTGCGGTCATTCCTCACAAAACTGAAGCCTAATATTGATAATTTGCTGTCAATCCATCAAGTACATCCCTCCCATTAAAATAATTTTTTTTAATTGTTGATTTGCATTGTTGAAGTTACGTTACGTTATTCATGTTTAATTTTAATTCTATTAAGTCTGTAATAATATTATTTTAATAAATAGAACACAAAAAAATATACTATTTTTCATTTTATTTTTACCACTCCGAATTTAGGGTTGGAGCTCAGGCGCGACGCAAATTTCCATCGTTAGATCTAATTTTCACATTTTTTGACGAGTTTTGGGAATATGGTAGAAATGTAGCAGGAGGGGGTCCACCAAAACCAGTAAAATTTTGAAAGTGGTCTACGAGAAAAAAAAGTTTGGGAACCTTTGGTTTAGAGTCTTTAAAAAAAAAAAGACTCAATTATAATGACAACTTTGCAAAAACACACGTTTAATTTACCACTTTCCAAATATCCCGTTGATTTTCAGCCTCTATCAAGATCTAAAAAAATGATATGATGTGGCTGTTGTCGTTCTGGATACAATTGTAAAGATCTTGTATTCGCAATTGTATTTGGATTCGATTAATAAAAAATACTTAACATATCTCGTTTCCTTCAATTTCCTATTACTGATGGATGATAAATGAAATGTTTGACAGTTCGAAATTTCATGGCTACATTATTTAATCTAAAAATGTCTTCTTCGTCAATTAAAGCATAATATCGAAAACTTTTGTCAACATGTTACACATGGTTGAAATCAGAAAAAGAAACTTTTTGACGATATCAAAATTCAATATGACGCAGATAAGAAATAAGAAAGTTGATGATGGCTAGGAGGAATGGAAACATCATATAAAAATTTCGAGTACACTATTAGATAGAAGATCGAAAGTGGCTTTGGGAATGTGTTTTTAGTTTTTCTTTGCAAAACCAAATAAAAGTGCTACAGGTAAAAATTGTTGCAAACCGTCCTAAATATTATATTATTAGCTAAATTTTTTTGAATGTAAGGAATATATTGAACATGATTTTAGATTCTTCGCAACATTTGTTTGGTTCATTTAGTAGTTTATTATGTTACAATTCGCTGTGAGCTATTTTTATCAAATCCCAAAAAGCCGGTTCGTTAAGCGATGTCTGCATAATCGCCCGATAATCCAGACAGGGCTCCCATGTATTAGCAATCTGCCGTAATTATGATTGCCGTATGGGGAGAGTTGGTCCTCATATACATATATATGAACCCTCGCCTTCTAATACTTCCTGTTTCCATTACGTAATAGGAAGTGTACGGTTGAAACTACACGATATTGATATTACGAGCTGTTGCAAAAGTAAGCGTCCTTACGCGCTATGTAAATGGACAAAACTTTGAACATTTGTTGCAACTGAAAAATATTTCTTAGCAGTTAACTCTCTTGCAAAAATTATTCGAAAAAAAAGGACGTCTGTATGGGGTTTCTAGAATATTTTCTAGATTGCGATATACTATTTTTATAAAAGAAATTTGCAATCGAGTATCCAATAACATAAGTTAAAATTTAGTCTCGGCTTAAGTCAAAATGTCAGGTAGAACGTGACAGTCTTTTGACTTAATTGGCTGCAGTTATCACATTCCACCTATCACGTTAACTTAATTCTAGATTAAATTTTAATTCGTGTTGGTGCAACTGATCATTAAAGTTCAAAAATTTCTAAAACGGGAAGAGGAAATTTTGACATTTTCAATTAATTAATTTGACATGTAACGTCATCTGTAATTTATTGTTTATGAGTTAAAGTGCCCACATATCGTCCTCCTAAACCAACTCTTCAATTCTGAAAATTTGTTTAAAGTTAAAAACAACTGACTGAAGCAACTTTACTCAATACCTCCTACTTCTGCTGGTGTGATTCTTAATAATCACAAGAATGCAAATTTTGATTTTTCGAAAGAGGTATCCTAATTCCGTCCTCCCTTTCCAGTTACTGTCACGCATTTATTTTTGTGGGAAATTTGATTAAACCAGCGTTAAAATCTCTTAATTAATTAATAATAAATTTATTGAGATTAACACATGTTTATACATTTTTATACTTAAGTTGCGTCTTTTTATCCATTCAGGCAAAAATCGCAAATAAAGTTTTTAACTTTTGCTAAAGATGAACACATCTCGCAGCACCATTGGAAGCATCTCCCATTTGTCCTCTCGCTTGTCTTGGAAAAAACACTTTCCATATGGAATATGATGCATCTTCATCGCTTGAACTATTCTTCTCATCGGTGTACACTTGTGTTTCATCCTCGGAGTCGTTTGGACTTGTGTCATGTCTCTTTCTTTTCTTTTTTCAATCACTTGTTTCTTTCTCATAGAAGCTTTTAGAGACGTCCTATGTGGACTTCCTGTTACCAAGATTGAGGTCCTGGCTCTGGAACGTATGAAAGACCAGAGGAGTGGAACATCCTGGACGTTTTTTGGACCTCTGGCTTTTCAAGTTATCCAGCTATGAAGTTATGCTCTTGGAAGACATCGGGATCAAACGGATGAATTCCAACTTTCCTAAATCCACTGACAGCAGTTTGAAGAGTAGCAGCTAACCATTCCTCTATAGTCTTTGCGTAAAGAGTTTTCAGAAGGAATATAAATGATACATCCAATAGCTGTAGCTTATCTGTTGAGTGAGGGGAAGTCAAACTGTCCGGTCAATAAGCTTTACTGTGAGAATTGACCATCAAAAGGAACAGATTTAGGACCCCAGCCAAAGGACTGCAGCCACGTGGCTGTGACAACTGGAATACAATATTCATGTAACAATCTATAATTATCAATCGTTAAATGATAAATTTCAATTCAAGTTGATTTCACACTACAAAAAGCTTTCACACAAACTGTTAAAAACAAAATAATGCGTGAATGAGCAGAACAAAGCAGCTCAGTCAATGGTAATATACAAGTGAATGATTCTGAAGATTTCCTTGCTGCTCTCGCAAGATGGCAGCACTTTTCGTAGAAGTGGAAGAGGGGGACACATTTGGGGCAGTGGATGGATTTCAGACACTTTACCTGATTTTAATATAAAATTTCTTTGGCACGTCAATAACGACAACAGCGCAACAAACAAGGGTTGATAAACAAACGACTTCTTTTTTAAATAGGCGTAGGACAGAAGATCGGGGCCCTGAAGATGTTGATACCTCGATAATGGTGTTTCTACAAAACATAGCAGACTATGCTGATTCGACAGGAGGCCAGAACAAAAATGTCTATATCGTGCGGTTATAGCAATATTTTTTGATTAAGGTGAGTATGTTTATGAAAATTGATAACAAATTTCCTGAAGTGGGCCATGCTTTTATGGATTCAGATAGAGATTTCGCAGCCGTGGAAAAATCCATAAGAAAACGACAAAGCATTTACACGGTCAATACATAACATGATGACAGAATCAAGAATAAAGACACAATTTAAAAGACACAACAAATTTCTTGATATTAAGCAACTACACAGAAAGCTAGAACTGTTTGACAGAAAGAACAAGAAATTTCCGTTTAGAGAAGACGAATTTGGAAAAACCAAATATAGATACTGTTGTTGGTACGAGAAAAAATATACAGATGACCAGGGCACAAAATAAAAATGATAATGTGATTTTCACGGCAATCAATGAACATCGACCGATTTCAGCCAAAAAGTATGACAATATTCAAGAACGACATCCTCACATTTCCGAAAACTTGAAGGGATTTCACAGTAACTTGGAAAGAGGCGACTGGATATAATTCCTTAATATTTAAGAAAGATTTTTGCAATTTTTGCACACATTTTCTAATCTAATAGAGTTTTTTTGCAATAACACTCTTTTGATTTTATTTGAATTGGTTGTGAGTTGTCATAGTGATTTTAAAAGGGTGCAAACTCAAAATTCCCAGTTTATTTCCAAGTTTTTCTAAAACTAGAGCTACATTTCAACAAAATTTGCCTCAGTAGAAATAGTGAAACATGTGAAAAATTCTGGCCATAAAGCTTTAAACGAGTTTTTCTCGAAACTACAAATTTTAACACCTTCTCGCACCTAGGGTTTCATTTGACATCATGTGAAAGTCATCTTTTAGTGGCTGCTTTCGAAAAACTTCTTTTTATTCGTCTATCGATGATGTTGAATTTCAAATAACAAAGTTAAAAGCTTTGCGACGAATAGTTTTACCACTATCTGTAGACGCAGTATCATTATACGCAGCGTTAAAAGGGACAAAAAGAAAGAGTAGTGCATAGTCGGTAATTCTCTTTCCAGGACCTGGCGCTCCAACGAGCTTCGAGGGTTGGTCGATCGCGGCGCGAACATAGCCGACGTCGATCGTCGGAACCGCCGTAGTAGCCTACTAAGTTATCGCAGCAACGCGCGTATTCGATATTCAATTGTTGCGTCTGTCGTCGCAGTTGATAAACGCATACTTGATTTTATTATACGCTACTTGCCGGCTATCTATCACGCAGGTAATTGAACCAAACAAATTGTTTTCGTACATCAAGGCTACTTAGCACTCTTTGATCGCGACGACGATGAAAATCGTTTTTTGATCGTTCTCGCGTTCGCTTATTTATTTTGTTTGTTTATTTTTTTTTTGACGACAGGAGATTGTTTTGTGTTGCGGAAAGTGGTGAATTCTGCGCTGCGTTTTTTTTGAAAAAAGGTAGGATAATTTGGTATATTGCATATGTTAAATAAATAAAAAAAATCGCATGTTTTTTTTTTAGGATATGGCGTTTAAACTTTTGGCGCTTAAACTTTTTTCACTTGTTAGTTGATTGATTAGCGTGCGTATATTCAATTGGTATTTCATATTTTAAAATGTCAAAATACAAGTGCGAAATTGCTGTTTAGATATACGACCAATAAGCAATTCCAAATGAAGTGTTTGGAATTTCCACATTTAAGAATTAAAAATAGCGCAAATGAATAAGGAAAACATGTAATTTTTTTGTTGCATTATGCAATATATATTTTTTAAAATTTGCAAGTTTATCCCTGAAAAGTGTTAAGTGATAAACTTAAATCAATCATTTTAGAATACACAAACAAAATTCATACTACACCTTCTTTTTGGCCATCCTGTATAGATTTTTTAAAAGGAAAGTAGACCATTTATTTAATTGGGTATCTAAAAGTTGTTCATAGTTTAAAAATTGTCGTACTCTCTGGGGTTTATGCTGTATTCTGAGCTCTGGTGTAATCATAAATTGCCTTTGCATCAATTGAGGACTATTATTTCAAAGCATCTATTCAAAGAATTCAAAATCTATTGAAAGTGATTTTCTATTTTTGCAAAATAATATTGAAATAGTATAATGAGTTTCTCAGGGAAAAATCGGGGTAAAAAACTAAATAAGTGGAATTTTAGAAACATTTGCAGGTACTATTAAAATTAAAGCCAAAAGAAACAATATTTTAGTGCCAAGATGTATTATATAAAAAAAGAAAATCAATAAAATAATATAATTTTTTTCTTAGCCGTTCTTGTAATTAGTTTGAAAATTGAATCTTGATTAGCGGCTTTGTTTATGTAAATTTTTTAAGAGTTCATAAAAATACACATTTTTAACGTTTCGACAATTTTTTGTCTTCTTCAGAAATGTGTTTTATTTTCTTTAAAATAAAACATGTCAACAAACACAACACAATTTTTTTTTTAACAATAAAATTTTACATCTTACATTGTTTAATTTTATATTATTAAAATAATTGTTAACATTTTGTCAGCTATCGAAAAGGCGAATGTTCGCTTTCTGAAGAAGACAAAAAATTGTCGAAACGTTAAAAATGTTTATTTTTATGAACCCTTGAAAAATTTACATAAACACAGCCGCTAAAATCAAGATTCAATTTTCAAATTAATGTTTATTTTTATAAACTCCTGAAAAGTCTATATGAACAAAGCAGCTAAAATCAATATTCAATTTTTAAACTAAAAAAAAGGGAAATGACATCGCTTTTACAACTTAAAATTTTTAACAATTGCCTAAAATAAACCGGTCCATTAGTTAAATTTTATATTAATTGTTAAATGATTTTGAAATTTTTAAATAATTTCCTAAAAACGATTAATATCTTCTATTTATAGTAGTCTTTTCAAAATGAGTATAACGAAAGAAACCTTTTTCCACTTCCAGTCCTGAGGATTCTGCGTAATCCGCTCCAATAGATATATTTTCTTAAAAACTCTTCTTCTTCTTAATAATTTTCCAAATTTTGAAGTTCCAAATCAATTAAGTTTTTGTAGAGATGTACAACTATATGCCTTTATATCGCAAATCCTTAGGTCTTTTTGAATTAAAATAAAAGTTTCCGTTTTGGTAGTGTCTTTTGCTACAGTTTCTATATTCACTTCGTTTAATACTTTAATTTCATGCACTTTTTAAATAAGTATGTGAATACACTAAAAGCATTACAATGTATTTTAACAAATTATCAATCTAAACAATTAGTTTTAATGTAAAGCTTTGAACGTTTGGCTCCTCCATTAAATTTGGTTAAATTCTCAGCTGCTTAAATTCAATGAATGATGAATGATCCTTACACATGCTTTAAAATATTTTCTCTACTATCATCTCTACACTGTTCGAGACTAGCTTTTTTTAATTCCCATTCGTTAATTATGTTCATTAGACCTTCATGATATCAATTAATATTTAATCTTTATCTTTGGAATGTAAACATTAATCTGTGTTAAATTTATTACATCGTTTTCAAAATTACCGACCAGTTTCATATGAAAAATTATACAGTGCGGACCTAGTGTCTCTCCCCCATCCTAACTTTTGAGTGGCAGAAGCTTGCGTTTTTCGAAAAAATAGGTCGATTTCTATTTTTTGTGAACTGACTTCTGCCGTTATCGGCAGTTCAATTGTATTTCCGGTGCCACCGAAAGTGACGTCAGCGTTCTTATTTGAAATAGAACACCCTGTATATTTGTACATTCCTGGAAAGGTAATCGAAAGGGGAATCCAAAGATACCACATATGTTATACTTTAACTTCAGAAATATGATGATATGCAGCAATAAAGGTTTTGGTAATCTGTTTTTGCTGTTACGCAAAGTTGGGTAGGAAAGAGCGCCAGATTGTTTCTTGTGACGCCAGACTAATCTGAAGAGCTCGTTACTAAGGAAAGTAATCATAACAATTGCCAAACTCTCAAATCTCAATTTTAAAAGTGCAAATTATTCTTGTTGTTTATTGTTATTATACCCTGCATTTCCCTTACGTTCCTTCTTTGTTCTCGTTATTATTTTCTCTCATTTTAACTTGTTTTATTAATTGTTACTATTTCTTTAATTCACCGAACTTTGTTACAATTAATTAATTATGGTAGGTTTGTTTAAAAGTGTTAGTATTTGATAGACAATATGTCTGTTTTTTAGGTTTTTATGATGGCTTCGGCAAGAACCATGCAAAATTGCTGGGTCAATTTTAATATTAGGTAAATCTAGCAACAATTGTCACTTTATTTGCCATGGTTGCGCAACAAATTGTACAGTAATTTAAATTATAATATCTTCTGTTAAAACAGTTTGTTCTATACTATCTATCCTTAAAGTTAAAATATTTCCGGCTGTACAAGGGTAGTGTTCATTATGTTCCACTTCGTGGTAGTTGTTGCCAAATTCACGGAATATTAAAGTTAGGTACTTGATGTTTATCTTAGGTGGTCCATGCGGAGGCCATTGTAAAATCAACAACATAAAAAACAGAAACTTAAGCACATTGCCTATCAAAAACTAACAAATTTAAACAAACCTACCACAAGTAATTAATTACAATAAAATTCGATAAAGTAAAGGAGAAACAAAAATTAACTAAACAAGTTAAACTGGCATAAAATATTAACGAGCACAAAGAACGAAAGTATGACAAATGCAGGTTATAATAACAATAAATAACAAAAATAATTTACGCTTTTGGAATTGAGTTTTGACAGTTTGGCAATTGTTATAATTACTTTGCTTAGCAACGAGCTCTTTAGATCAGTCTGGCGTCATAAGAAACAATTTGGTGCTCTTTCCTAGCCAACTTTGCGTCACAACAAAAACAGATTCCAAAACATTTATTGCTGCATATTGTCATATTTCTTAAGTTAAAGTATAACAATGTGGTATCGTTGGATTCGCCTTTCGATTACCTTTCCAGAAACGTAAAAATATACAGGGTGTTTTATTTAAAATAAGAAAGTTGACGTCACTTCCGAAACAATTGAACTGCCAATAACGGCAAAAGTTAATTAACAAAAAGTATAAATCGACCTATTTTTTCTAAAAACGCTAGCTTCTGTCGTTCAAAAGTTAGCATGGGAGGGGGGGGGGCACTTTAGGTCCACACTGTATATTCATGATTTCTTTTATGTTTATTGTTGTAACAAAAATTATTTCTTGTTCTTTGTATCCTATTTACTACTATACATTACATATATTTTAGGTACAAAAGTGCATTTTTTAATTACTCGAATCCTTTTCTTACTCTATAACATGTGTCATAAAATTATACCAGATCCTCATTTTTAAAACTACTGCATGTCCAGTCACAAAAATTCGCATCCATGATCTTAGTATGCCTGGCAGTAAGATTTACGACCAGATCTGCAAATTATAGATATCCGGATAACCCCACGCAACTCTCTAGCGTGGAAATTTTCTCATTTCTCTCAGAATCCATCTCTTTTAGATTCAATCGTTATTCAATTGGTTCTTTTAGCTTCCATCTTCCATATACCTACTTTTCTGCCAATTTCGAAAAGAATTCTTATGAAAGCATATCATTCTCTTTGAATCGTTTAATATTCAACTAAAAGATTCGAATTTTAAAAATCTCTTACTATTTCCTCTACTAAGGTGTATATATCAACAACTAATGACAACAAGCATTTAAAAATTCGACATTTTGGAATTGCAACAGAATATAATTTACCGCAAATATGTTTATAACAGCAGATAGGGTATTGTATTAATTAATTCCCTATTGACGGGTTAGAATATAAACCACAATCTGTTGATTGCTATTTAGCGGGAATACAATCCAAATACACTCTGATTAATTTGATTATCTATACCTATTACACATATAACGTTTCCTGGAAATCAATAAAGTGCAGAGGTTGAATTTTTCTATTCAGGAGAAACGTTATCATGTGTGAATGAATATCTTTTCTGACGTTTTAATCAAAGTTGATTGGCATAGTGACATAATACAATATTGAGAATAACTATTATAAGTTTCCTTTCCACAAATATATGTTGTCAGAATTAATGTAAATAAACATTACGTCACGTGTGTTTTTTAGTAATTTCAAAAATCACAACTTTCATATTTTTTGTTGTTGATAATATTTGTGTTAAAAAAGATTTTGATTTAATTTCTCGACAATGAATTAAAGGGTTACTTCGTAGCTTTCTGTAAACCATTGAAAGATGCGGGTTAGATTTGAAATTTGTAGTTTTACTGTTGACAAATATTCTTGACACCTAAGATTAATTAAAATGTTCTACCTTCAGCATGTCAAGTAATGACGCGTAGTGGGCCCCCGTTATTACTTTTCCATTTTCAAGATAGTCGACTAACACTATTCCATGATTATCCCAAAAAACAGTCGTTGTCACTTTCCCGGTCGATGGAACAGTCTTCGCCTTTTTCGGAGCCGATTCACCCTTCGCAGTCCACTGTTTCAACTGTGCCCTGACTTCGAGAGTGTACTGGTGTATCCAAGTTTTATCTACAATTTTTAATCGACGCTAAAACTTTGACTTATTTCGCTTAAACCACACCAACATGACTTTGGAAATGTTCATTCGAACGCGAATCTTCAATAAATGATAAACACGTTATTTTGAGATGCCAACAGACTCTGATATCTCTCTAACCTTAATTCGACCATCGACTAGCACCATTTGTTGAACTTTTCCGATGTTATCGGCAGTGATTGCAGTTTTTGGCCGTCCCGAACGTTCTTCGTCAACCAAGCTGGTACAACCACGTTTAAATTCAGCTGCTCAAAATTTAATTGTGGCAAATGATGGTGGTGAGTCGTTACCACCGATATAACAAGTAAGAGCGCTCTTCGATGACGTCACGCTGTTTAGGTGATGTATCGCCATCCACGATATTAGCCTAGCTTTAAAGGGCTTCCTGTTTAAAGAGGATGCCAGTCGTCAACTGAGCCCTTTTTCGCATCCCATTCGATTTTATTTTTTGAAAGATGAAGTTTCAAAGCAAAAATCACACACGTAACCGAGCACCGTTTTCGTGAAAGATATGTTTGTGGTGGATATTTAATCGACTAATTATTATTATTTGTAATTGTACATATATTTGGACGAAACTAACGTTGAAATGATACAGTAATTGCAATTTTCTTCGAAATTTTGTTCAATTTCACGAGAAAATTTACTGACATGCTATTTAACCAGGGCCTTTAGTTTGCTATTATGTGGTGTTTTACCTAGTCTATCATTACTTTTCCCACAATCATTTTTAAGTAGGGTATTTGTAGAACAAGTTATAATTGTTGCAATACGTTCACTGCTGTGAATATGACATTTACATATTATATCAGTATCTAAATGGCTATGTTCGGTGATATAATTTAAAATATATTGTATTAAAACAGAACATTTATCATACACATTTGAAAACACCTTTTTGTGTTCAAAAATAATGTTGTTAAATATAACGTAAGATTATAAGATTACTTGAACAATAAAATCTTCACGTTTCTTTTTTAAGATTGATTCTGTAGCTGTTGAAAAATAAATAATATCTTCTGACCGACCGTCCGAGTCACACATTTAGGTTACCCCGTTTTTATCATTTCAAAAAAGGTTTCATCGCTTATACAACGCTAGAAAAACATTACAGATATCACGAACAAAGTACGGAAATATCACTACACAGGATTTTTTTAAATAAAACCAATATAATTTGGATAAACCAATTCAAAACGCAGAAACGGTTTGAACGTGTAAATGCGTTTATGGCTGATCGTTCACCTAAGACAATATACGTCACAGCTCGCTGACGTCAGAGCAGTCAGGCCTTGCAGTCTCGGTGCTAACGGCAGACGGGGACTCTGCCGTAAGCAGCGTCCATCTCGGCTTTTTTGCGTAGACGTACTGCATTTCAAATGCAAGAACTTAGTGACGGCTCGATATTCAATTTTTTTCCGTATTCACGATGAAGAGCGTCCAGGGCATCCGTCCGTCATTACTGATGCGTTGCTGCGTTCAGTCGACGACTTCATACAGCAGGATCGGCGAGTCACACTTAATGACCTCAGTGCACGTTTTCCACAGATTTCGCGCACCATAACGCATGAAATCGTAAAAAATCATCTGCATTACAAAAAAAAATTGTGCAAGGTGGGTGCCGCACATGCTTTCAGAGGAACACAAAAACAAGCGCATGGGTGCGGCCTTGAATGTTTTGGAGCGTTACGCAAATGAGGGTGATGCATTCTTGTCACACATTGTTACGGGCGATGAAACATGGGTTGCTTACTCAACGCCCGAAAGCAAACGCCAGTCCATGGAATGGCATCACTCTCATTCACCGACCAGACCCAAAAAGTTCAAGACAGCAGAGTCGACTGGCAAACTCATGGCAACCGTTTTCTGGAACAGACATGGTCTCTTGCTTTTGGACTTCATGCCTCGAGGGGCCACCATTAATGCGGAAACATATTGCGCCACGCTACAGAAGTTGCAGCGGACAATTCAAAATCGGCGGCTAGGCCTGTTGTCGTCGGGCATTGTGTTGCTGCACGACAATGCCCGTCCCCATGTTGTTGCAACAACACGCCAATTGCTCCAGCAGTTTCGCTGGGAAGTCTTCGATCACCCACCCTACTGTCCAGATCTAGCACCGTCGAATTACCACCTTCTTACAAAATTGAAAGATTTTCTAGGCAGAAAACATTTCCGCAGCGATGACGCCCTCAAAGCAGCGGTCACTACATTTCTCGCCACACTGGCGGTAGAGGATTACAACGTCGCCATAAAAAATCTCATCCCACGATACGACAAGTGTCTTAATTTACGAGGTGTAGAGAAGTAATGTATATTACATGTATATGTCTAATAAAAAGTTTCTTCAGATATCTCTATTGGTTGCAATTTAATTGACAAATGGGTTCTAGTTTCCGAATGAGCCTCGTACATATGAAAAGCTTTTTACTTCACTGTACAAGTTCGTCCTTATCCCTAAAATATTTTACTTTTTTTGTGGATCGAAGAAAACTATTTATGTGGCATGAGTAGGCGGAAAATACTTTACCAAACTTTAATATAAAAGTGTCCTTTAAACGGATACTGTGAATCTGGTTAGAGCTTCCCAGGGCTGGTATGAGGAAAAAGGAAGTTTTCAAAAAGTGTCACGAAGTTACCTACTGTAGGAACTTCTTTGTATATCCTGCTTCTTACTCGGTGAATGTTTTCAACTTGTATCCTATCTTGACACATTAATAGGCTGATTGCATTCAGGACAAGGAATCTGTGTCCTAAATTAACTATATCTCCTTCGAATTTTACAAGTTCGTTAAAAAAAAAATAAACCTTACTTTCTATGGGCATACAATTTTAACATTAACTTTATTTATATATCATTGTTTGTTGTTTTGATCTTTATAATTGACTTTTATCCTTTTATTGTATTTACATTTAATTTAATTGACAGTTGTGCCCTTTACACACAACAAAGACTTACAATTTTCTATCATGGTGTAATTACGAATATAAACATAATATTATTATTATTATTATTATTATTATTATTGTTATTATTATTATTATTATTAATCTATGTAGAATTAATTACTCATACAACTGTAAACAAGTGGTATAGACGCAGAAATCGATTGATATAAATTAAGTTCCAGGATTCTATAATTAAAAGTTAGAGGTCGCCAGTTCAATTAAACCTAATAAACCGTTATTTTCAACCAAATTCATTTTTATATGGACTCTGAGAGGATGGATGTAAGGTTTTAAAGTTTTAACAGTGAAGTCTTCACGAATTACGTTTTCGGGAGAGCCTTTAATCTTTGTCGTTGGCGCTGAACTCGATAAAGCGTGTTTCTTAATGGGATACATTATACTTTCAGGCATTTCAGATAACCATTAAATCAGAATTATAGCGTTTCCAACAGCTCAAATTTTGTAAAATTAGTAGCGCAGTAAACGTTCATAAAAAGGGGTGAATTATGCTTATTATGTAATGTGCAGGGATTTACGTAGCTGCGCTGCTGTATGCGACATGATAGGTACGCTAATGAAATAATATAATTGAAACATGACTCACGGATAGCATATTTTTCATCTCCAAAAGAAGGCGATTAGTATTATTGGCATTAATTCAAGGATACGAAGGTATCCAGCAAAGTGTCCAGCCTAACATAGAAACAAATATTTTTTGTGAAATTCATTTTTTTTTCTCAACATAGTCTCCCTGTAAATCTATACACTTTTCGCAGCGATGCTCCCTTCTCCTTAATCCTTCCAAATAGTAGTTGGCATCTTGTTCCGCAAAATAGACAAAATGACGGCCTCCTCATTCGATGGAAATCTTTGTCCTCCGAGCGAAATTTTAAGCTTAGGGAACAGAAAAGAGTCGCTGAGTGCAAGATCTGGTGAACAGGATCGGTGGTCTATCAATTCGAACACCAAATCATAAATTTTCACCACGGCGACCAAACAAACAAAAGTGTTTTTGTTCAAATCTGGCAGTTTTGCCTCCATTTCGGCTTTCAGTTTGCCAAGTAATTCCAAAAAACAGTCACCGTCACTTTCCCGGCCAATAAAACAGTCTTCGCATTTGTCGAAGCCGATCGTTACCACCGAGACTACAAGAACACTCTTCAATGACGTCACGCTATTTACGTCACCTAAACAGCGTTTTGTTACTTTCCTTTTTTAAGTTTTGAAGGGCTTCCGGTTTAAAGAGGATGCCAGTCGTCAACATGAGTCCTTCTTCGCATCCCATTCGATTTTATTTTGGGAAAACGAAGTTTCAAAGCAAAAACCAAACACGTAACCGAGCACCGTTTTCGTGAAAGATGTATTTGTGGTTGATATTCAATTGGATAATTATTATTATTTGTAATTGTACATGTATTTGGACGAAACTAAGGTTGAAATGATGTAGTAATTACAATTTCATTCGAAATTTTGTTCAATTTCACGAGAAAATTTACAGATATGCTATTTAACCAGGGTCTTTAATTTCCTATTATGTGGTGTTTTATCTAATCTATCATTACTTTTCTCATAATAATTTTTCTTTAGAAAAGTTTTCACACTCACTTTTATCTATTTCAAATAGTAAATCTTTTATTTCATTGAAGTTATTCGTAATAAATGGTGTAGTATCTCTGCTCTTATTGTTTTGGGGAATTTGTATTTCCTGCCCGTGCAGATAAGTTTCTATTTTAAAATTAAAAATAAATAATAATAGGTCCTGGAGAATATTTAATTTTAAATAAGATGACTTTTTGGTTACCATCGCTGTTTGTCATTTTAAACTAGCTTTTGGGCAAATCTAGAGAGTTCAAAACACCTACGAATTCCTGAAAGTCTTTATAAGTAAATAATTTTTGATGCTGTTCAAACTCATTTATACTAACCGAGATAGTGTTTGCAAGATTTTCATGCTCAATTTTCTCCAATATTTCCTCTTGCTCGAAGATTCACGTTTTTTGTCAAATACAATGGACAGTTAGGGAATTGAGTTGGAATAGCATCTTTTTAAGCTTAGGATTTTTTAAACTTACAGTTATAGTTTCACCGGTCATTGAATCTGTAGCTGTTGAAAAATAAATAATGTCTGCGAATAATGGTGTAGAGTCCTCGAGTAACGCCATCTTCATGTTGTCCGACAATTCATTGCCTTTGTGGCATTTATATATTGGGAGTATGGATCTCAATTCCAGGCGAATTTTTAGACTGAATTCTCAAATTCAAGCGGATGGCTGAGAGGATCTCTTCAGTGATCATGGTGTTAATATAAAAAATAATAGCAATAAGTTGACTTTCATTATATGTGAAAATATTTAATTGTGTTGTAAGTTTGATAAAAATTAAGTAACGTAGATATTCTACAACAATCTTTCTAAAGAATTAAAAAAAAACAAATTAGCTCATTTGATTACAGAACTACCAAGAAAGACAAAAACAATTCTTAAACCTTCCCAGACTTAAATAACCGAAAAGCACTATTATAAAACGGGAAAAACAAAAGTCTTGGGAGCTTTCAAAGGTAGAGTTTTACATAAAACAGACCTACATCGTACCGCGGGAATACCCTGGTTGGATATTTTAAACGCGATATCCGCTTGAAGGACATTTTCTTTGTCGAGGAATACAATCTACCTATCTCAGTCAAAGAAAGGTTAAAAAACACTAACGAAGTTTATCCAGACGTCGTTTCTCAGTATTTCAGCGAAAAACATACTTTTACCAAAGACATGTTCTGTATTTTAAAATGACGCTAACGAAGCTAAGTATGTTTGAAATCTCTGAAGACTTAAATTTATACAGTTCTAAAACTAGTGTACGAGGAGACTTCAGCAATTAATTAACATAGCAATATTTTGATTGAAGAATGAATTTTTCTGTTGATTCGCGACTTACTGGCATTAAGACTGAATAAGACGGTGTCTGTGTCGTTTCACTTAACGTTTACTAATTGTAATCACTAGAGAGCAGAATTATATGCATCGGAAATCGACAAAATATGCGCATATATATGCAGAAAAATTCTGCGAAATATGCAACATTTTTGCTAAATATGCAGTTTTATGCACATATGCTTCTGATATCGATTAACTTCTGTAAATGTTATAAACAGAATAATCAACGAAGCATTAACGTTTATTGTCTACATATTCCCACTTCATTCTAAAATCTTGAATACAATTTTATTATTAACATACATGACGCTTTCTATTTCTAATGAAATAGCGCATCTGTAAGCATTATACATCGAAAAACTTCTTTCAACATCAACGGAAGTTATTGGTGCATACTTTAATGCATTCATAATCTCAGGACTTAATTCTATACTTGTTTCTGTTTCATCCATTTTTAATTCACCAGTTAAAATCAAACTGATTTTTGCTAAACTTTTGTATCCTACATTTTTATTAATTATTTCTTTAAACTTTTGACTTATTGGGTTTCCTATTCTACCCGGAATATTTGAAACACCATTTTCTAAATCATTGATTAATTTAACTGATTCAGTTAGTGGCAGCGATTCTTTTTCAAGTTTTGTTATTGTCAAAGGAACAAATTCATTATTGGCTTTAATAAATATCAATCCATTAGGCAAAGAATAGTTTTTTTTTTAATTTCTTGACATTTTGCAATAGAATTGCAGTTGTCAATAGAGAATTCTGAAATAATGTTTTTTAACTTTAGATAATGGTTTGCATAAGATATTGCGGCATTTAACCAAGTACCCCGTCAGGTAATGACGGGTTCAGGTGGTAAAGGAGTATCCGGCAGCTTTTCTCTATAAATCTGAACTCTCAATGGTGACTTTAAGAAAATGTTCTTAACGTTACTGACTAATGTATTTACTGCTGGAAATTGCTGCCGAATTTCCTCAGTCACCCTATTCAATTCATGAGCCAAACAAGTAACATGTATTAAGTTAGGGTACAAACGTTTAAGCTGTTGACCCGCTTTAATCATATATGCCCCTACATCGGGCAACACGACTAAAATTTTTCCTGTGGGAACAACATCGGGAAGAAAAAAATTCATGAAATTTTCATTAACAAATCTTAATATTGTGAGATGGTTTGTTTTTTCTAATTGTTTACAAGCAATTAAATACGATCTACCAGGCTGTTTATTATTTAGATGACCAATTAATAAATTTGCTATATAGCGGCCTCAGGAATCTGTCGTTTCATCAACGGTAAAATATATATACTCGTTTTTAACAATTTCCCTAATGCTATTGATCGTTTCAGAATAAATATCGGTTACGTAACATTTTCTGAGCAAACTTTCACTCGGAATACTCTTTTGGCAGTACTTTTCTAAAAATTGCCGAAAACACGGATTTTGCAGCTTTTTGAGCGGTATATTGGCAGTAACCATCGCTTTGCACAAATCTGCGTTAAATATTTGTTGCTCACTTTGTTTTGAGGTTCCGGCAAAAGATTGTGTCAAAGGCACTTGGCTAAGTTTTGAAATTTGAAGTTTCCGACAGTTTCTTTTATACCTTTCAGTTGCAACATGTTGGGTGACTTGAAATTTGCGTTCACATGGCACCTGTAAAGAAAAAAAATATCACCAAAAACAAGAAAATCGTATATGGCTGTACAATTCTAAATACTAGTGTATTATACACAAAACAAAACTTACCGTTTTCCCACATGCTTTGTAGAAAACTCTTTCATCCGTTAGAATGAGTTCAGGAACATTTTTGATCCACGAAACAATTAAACTTGTACTCACTTTTGGCATTTTTCACTACTGCACCAATCTACTCCAACGTCTGGTTATATGTATAAGAAACATTTTGGTAAATACTTAGACTTCCTATGAATCAGACAGTTGCCGGTATGGGGGTTGTTGAAAATTATATGATAATTTTATCTAGTGAATTTGCGACAACCCACCACCTGAAGGATGGCGGCTTCTTTGCGAAGTAGGCTCTTTGTCGGTGGGGAGGTCCAGCGACAGAAGTGCTGACTCCGCATCTAATACACACATGTCCGATAAAATGTTCGTTGGTAAAAGTTTTGTTGTATTACAGTAAAACACGACGAAAGTTCAAAGAAAAAATTATTTTTGTTCTAAATTTGCTAAAAAATGCACGAATATGCTCACAAGAATATTTCAAAAACAGCTACCTTGCTCTACAACTTTCACCAGTTGCACAAGCATGGTGTAGATGCAATTCTGGTTATGAGTTATGAATGAAAGATATGCAAGGCAAGAAGCCATTTTTTTATTACCTTTGGAAAACTAAAGGTATCGGAAAGCCTCATCATCATCTCTGTTTTCTTTTAAGTTAGGAACAACAATTCATAAACTTTCAAACAATTCCTATTCTATAATTACAAGCTTTTTTGGCGGATTAATAGATACAAATAAGTCTTTGGTATACTGCCGTGCTAAGGCAAGAAGTTGTAATTCATATGGAGTATATTGGAGACATATACCCTTCCAAATAGAACTACATTTAAAATCTCACCTATTTTCTTTTAAATTTTATTCACGTTAGAAACGTTAGGTCTAGGTTTCAAAATAAAGTTCACTTCACAACGTTTAACTGTAATATTTAATAATTTAACTTTAATGCTACAATAAGCGACTCTACATCAGACCACTAACTACTCTGTTCCATCTAGGATCATACTTGTTACCATCTGCTTAGCTGACGCGAAAAACAAATTTTAAATTTCGGTTGAAACGTTATCAACAATGGTTTGAAAATATTATCTTTTTATCTCATTTAGCTTGCGAGACTTTTTGCCCGAAGAAGCCTCGATATCTCAAGGTGAACATTTGCAATAATTATTTAATAATTACTCAAATGACCATTTCTTCATTAACTTAAAGTCCTTTAAGATTATTGGAATCAATTGATTTAAAAATCTTGATATAGTCACAGCAGACAACAAACATAGGAAAACGTTTTAATTAGGGGAAAAATCTAGTTTCCAATTTGGTAAGATTCTGTTTTAAAAAAAAATGATCCAGTATCTTTACATATAAGATTCCAAGATCCAAGAATGCAATGAGCGTTGTTTTGATTTAGAACATGTGTTTTTCACATTTTTTCAAAAAATAATCGTGATAATGGGAAAAATAAAGAAATCTTTAATTTTTTGTAATGGCAACTATCTACTAATGTCTCTTCCGAACGGATTACAATTTGAGATTTGAAACCGTTTTTGGTGGTCCGAATACTTCAAACGCCCATAACATGCGAACGGTTGGAGCAATCGAGGCAAGTAATTTTTGTTTTGATGTACGTCGAAAGCCGCGTCTTTTGGTATATAACTCAAAACCTTTTGGCGCATTTTTTCTTCTGCAGCTTTCGTATATGGCAAGCTTCAAACGCCCAGATCTCCTAAACGGTTAGAAATAGCGAACCGAAATTTTATTCCGCAAATATGCGACCATAGGACTATAAATCGACACCGATTAGATTTGATGAAAAATCATGTTCATTGTAAGTAGTTTCAGAATTCAAGTGGAAATATAAATATAATAATAATGATAATTATATGACTTTAAACTTACAAGAATTGCAAATAATTAAATACTGTTGAAAACTTCTTTTAAGGCTGTATTTTTCTTGTGTAAACATGAAAAATTGTTAATAGAATTACATTGATTAATGTACTATATTTCGGCGCAATGCAACGCAACCAATCCAATAATAGCTGATTGCATTCGACTTGTTTCACATACACGAGTATTAGTAGTAGGTTGACGACCTTTAGTTAAAAGTTAAATGCTGCAGTATCGGGCAATTACATTTTCGTCACAAAAGCGTTCATGCTCTGTTCAATTGAAGCGTACTACAATTGTATTAATTGGAAATAGGAATCCATTGTGAGCTTAGGTTGTACCCGATCTACGTGGGTCTAGTTTTTTGTGATTAACTGATTACTGTACAGGCTGTTCAAAGTTATTAGTGCACTATTACGGTAAAGTTAGTTCTATTCTGTTATGGAATACCAGAGAAAGAGGGTTTCTAACGTTTCAAATATCGTATTAACACAGACTTTAGTGTTTTACTTTCTTATTCGAAAAGAAGGCATAACCCTGATTGTTACACGCAACTAAAAATCTACTGCTCCGATCATGGTTTGAACCCACATCTTTTTGATCGAAGCGCAAGTGTCATTCTTATTATCGATGTTACTGCGTAGATTAATTAACACCAACATTCTAGAGTTTGTTTATCTTTGAACATTAATTAATAGAAAATAAGTTCTGAACAAAATATCAAAATATAAAATATCATATTGCTCAAAAGATGAAAAACAGTGGAATTTGTGTCTTTATGTTTATTTCAAGCCAACTGGCTTAATTTCAGAGAAGTGTCCCACCTCATCATTCCAGATTTTGATGAAACTTCTGTATCTTACACGACCTAATAAACTATCTTCTGCAGAGTCTCAAACTGGTCAGGAAAATATTTCTGGGCTGTTTGTTTACTACCAAGCTAAGATAATCTATTGTTTTTGTGAAAAAGTACTGTTAAACTACAAGTTAAGATAAATTTGTACTAACAGTACGTTTTTCCGGGTTTGTAGGCTGTGGTATTGAAAAGTGTAAGCCGACGTTTCGCCAGACACTGCATCTTCAGGACGATGTTGATGGTTCACTTTTTTAAACGAATTTTGCAAAAAAGAGTCATCTGTAGATACCTTTTGGAATGAACTCTATTAGAAGTGACATGTCTTCAAAACTGATTCATTTTCAAGTAGTATTTTCAATGATTCTTTTCAACTATTTCTTATATACATATATGTACAGTTCTGTAGGCCTTATAAGCCCATGGCTTCACAGTTCTTCACTACTTTCTTCCATTTTCTCCTGTCAAATATTATCGCTTGCCACTCCTCATCACCCAAGTGTGCTAGATCTTTCTTCACTGCTGTCACCACTTTCTTCTCGGTCTTACTATTCTTTTGTTTCCACTTTCTCCATCTCTTAGTGCTCGTTTTACATTTATATTTTCTGGCATTCGTATCACATGTCCTAAGTATCTCAATTTCTGAGCCTTGATTACTTGCGATATCTCCGCTTTTCCATACAAGTTCATTACTTTTTGGTTTATTCGTCTTTTCCAACATGCTCCAGTGACTTTTACTCCTTCCAGAATCTTCCTTAGAATTCCCCTTTCCCATATTTCCACTTTTGTCTCCATTTGTTTGTTAACAATCCACACCTCACACTCATATAGTACTGCTGGCCTAACTATTGCATCACGTATCATTATACTCTTGGTTTTCGGGTTGGAACTGCATCGTTGTCGTAGCTTTTGCTGATGTTTCGTCCACATTCTTATAGGGCTGTTACTGCACACTGACTGGGGACTATTCATTCCGGAGAGGTTTATATAGGGCTTGTTTCGGGTCAACGGAGCGGAAATGTTATGGATCAATGAAGCGTGGCAGTTGTTAGGAGGTTTTCCACGAGGGATTTCCACGTGTGATGTAAGGGATAGCCATCTTCGCGATTTAAATTGTTGAGATGTTTGAAAATTCCTATGGATTCACGGATTTTTCTGCTATATGAGGGTTGCGAGATAAGATGCGGGTATCTCGCAACCCTATAAATCCCCAGTCAGAGTGCAGTAATAGTCCTGAAGATGTTTCGTAAGAGTGTAGACGAAACGTCGGCAAAAGCTACGACAATAACGCAGTTCCAACCCAGAAATCAAGAGTATAGTGCTATTGACGACCGCGGAAGCCTACGTATTGTTTCGAATATTCTAGACTTTGTTTTTTTTATTTATTTTTCTTCCTGGTTGTTATTGTTACTCCTATAGATACTCGCAATCTATTACATTTTCAAAGCAGTACTCTTCACCAGCTTCTCCAAAAAATTTTATCATCTTTTCTTTTCCCCTGGTTCCGCTTCTCATTTCCATATAAATATGTATATGGAAATGAGTTTTCTTTTGATTTATTGTTAACCCATACTCGCTAGCTGTTTTTTCTAGTTAATCTTTAGTACAAAATTATTCCTTTAAAATTTCCAAGAAAACTCGAAGAATAAGAACTTCCCTACAAATAGCACACAAATTGACAGGTGACAAAGACGGCGATGTTTGTCAATTAATCGTACACTTAAGTGAAAGCGATCAAAATTTGTATTGATAAATATAATTTCACTCCAAAGCTTGGTACAATTCTAATTCTGTTTTCTGTTTCTAAATTCAAGGAATTCAGTCGCTATTATGTTATAAAACATATCTCGCCTGTATTATCTCCAGATACGACTACCCACATATGTGTATTTTTCCAATACCGTCTCAGTACGCTGGGCGTTAAAAACAGATCCTTATTTATAGAAATCAACGATAGACATTTCTACGGCGACATATTTTTCGTTTTTACGTGTTTATATCGGGCTTCGGGATCCTTGAAAGCTCAACAGAAAGTCGACGAATAAAATTGGAAGAAGAAACGTTGTCTTATATTCCTTGATGACGTAAAAATCCGATTTCTGGTTTTGCTTGTTTGTAGTTTTCTGAAATCCACATGATTTTGTTTGGTGTTGCTATATATTGGCACTTGTTTGAATCAAATATCGTGAATGATATATTTTTAGGCAACTCTCTTCAATTAGTAAACAAAAAAACAACGACAGAAGCACAAAAACCATTAATGCAGACAAAACAAAGATAGTGACAATTCACAAACACAATTTTACATCGCGTATATTTAATTTATTTAGTCAAAAATGTCGAACGGAAATGATGTTTGATGTAATAAATGAGATTACTCTATTCCCTTGTTAATTCTCTTGAATAATAAATTGCCTTCGGATAGGCTTCCCGTCTAAATCAAAACTTGGTCCGAATTTCTGAGATGCCAGACGGAAGAGCGAGAAAGTAAATAAAGTTAAGAATATTAACGAACTGTACATTTGTATTAATGAGCGCTTTCAGTAGAGGTAGCTACCCAGTGTTTGTTAACTGTAATGAATATAAGATCGTGAAAGTTTAATTTAAAAAGCTGAAGTCCTCCTTGTTTACAAGTTATTCACTGTTAATTAATATTGTAAATTTACTCCTTTGAATGCAGATTTTCAAATATCTGTTTTCAAAGGTTTCCAGAAAAAGCCAGAAATAATTAAATATATGTCTCTGACATTATCGTCTATATGTATACGATATGAATTTTTCACAAATTATCGCCTGTTATGTTGATTTCCTGGTAAAGTGTGAATATTGGTTTACTTTCTCTATATAGGAGGACACACAGAACGTTCTTTTCTAATATTTGATACTACAAATACTAAAATTATTTTACATATTGGGTTTTGGATTATTTACAGTACGAATTTAAGAAAAACATTCTTCCTGTTTTGTTTGAAACCGTTTTTTTTTTATATTATTGTATTTATTATTATTTTTTTGGGAAATAAAGGCGTATTATTATTATTGTTATTACTAGTCTGGGCAAACAGCGATAACAGTCAGTGTAGTAGGTATGTGGTTCGGAGTCGGCGATTATTTATTTCACGCGTTCACAGCGTCAGTACTAAATCGATGCTGTTTGCGAGTAGTTTTGTGAGTATGTAGGCTGTCGTAACTTATTTCGTAATTGTACGCTTATGTTTGCTTTAAAAATGTCGTAATTAGGTACGTGGCGAAAACGACCAGTGGCAGGCACAGTTAAAAACTTTATAGTGGACATGCCGGACTTAATTTTTGATGGCGCTAAAATTCAATGTCTAGTTTGTAAAAAATGGCATAAGAGACCAAGAAAAATTTACATTTGATTTATGTGTTACTCTAATTTTATGTAATCTATCGTTTCGTTTACTAGACAAAGAAGCATTTGTCTCCTTCTGGAATAAATATGCGGACTGTAAATTACCTAGTCGGACATCGATACGAAATGTAGTGCCATTTGCTCGTGAACATATAGAAAAAAGAATGAAGACGGAATTGAAAGATAAAAAACTGTGGTTGTGTGTTGACGAAACAACAGATCGTCAAAAACATTCTGTGGTTAATGTAATGGTACGTACAATGGAACCACATCGACCGTCATCCTCCTTCTTACTTGCTTCCAACAGAGTTATAAATTGTACTGCCGATGAGATTTTAAAGGTGGTGCTGAACTCATTGAACAAATTTGAAGTTTCAACTAAGCAACTTTTAATGTTTATGAGTGATGGTGCCGCAAACATGCGTTCTTTGGGCCGATCTCTTAAAGAACACAGTGGTAACTTCTTACATGTAACGTGTAAAATCCATACTCTAAATCTTGCGGCACAAACGATTCCTACATGTTTTCCACTAGTGAATGCATTGATTGCTAGTACAAGGGCAGTGTTTCTAAAGTCCCCGAAACGTACCTGACTATTTCACAAACTGTGTCCTGATTTACCTGAACCTTCACAGCCGATTGTTACACGTTGGGGAACATGGTTGTAGGCTGCGTTTTACTAGAGCAAATATTTTGATCAAGTAAAGAAGGTAGTTTTAAAATTCAATCCGACAGAAGAAAAGCCAGGAAATATTTCAACATAGTCAGGTTAAAAGAGATTTACAAACTATTCACAACAATTACTTCGGACTAGCGGAGGGAATAGAAAAATTACAAAATGTTCCGATGTCGCTAGTAGATTCTGTTCAAATTGTGAATGATGTTCACGCACAGTTATGCGCTGTAGAAGGCGAAACAAATTGGTGTGTAATACAAAAATTTGAAAGTGTTTTAGACTCCAATTTTCTTAAATTAAGACAAATTTGTGAAGGTGCGTGTGAAGATGCATTAAGTTGTTTCAAATATTATTTTAAATATGCAAATATAACATCGCTAGATGTCGAACGGTCGTTTTCGGCATTAAAAAACATTTATTCCGCACGTCGTACTCACTTGACTGAAACAGCTGTGGAAACATATCTAATGATTCAAATATTTAACAGATGTTACCCAGTTTGTGATTTCATGGAAGACTTTTAAAACGGTAAGTGTTTCAGCAGGTTTTATAATTTATTTCTTACCTTCTATTTTGTGTGCAAACCTTTATGCGCCCGTGGCGGGCACCATTCTGACACTGAAGGAAGCCAACAACGCCCGACCCCTTCTGCTTCTGGGCGCAGTGGGACTGGTTAATAGTGGATAATGGAGTCCGAAAACGAATTTGGGAAAGCGCTGATGGCAAACATCAGGTGAAGCAAACTGTAATATTAAAAGTGAAGGTGCATGAATTGCTTCATGAACACAATGGCGGTGTTACGTGAGGATACTTGGGTATCAATAAAACCCTGGCCAAGATCCGAGAGCATTTCTACTGGGTGAGATGCCGAGATGACATGGATATATGATATCGCAGCTGTGAAGCGTGCGCCACCAGTAAAGGACCAAGGACTTACAGCAGAGGGGCGATGAAACAATATCTGGTAGGCGCACCATTCGAGAGAATTGCCATCGATGTTGCTGGACCACCACTGTAGCTGAGGTACTAATGACGAATATGTTCTGCCGATTTGGAGTGCCAAGGGAAATACATTCAGACCAGGGCAGAAACTTCGAGTCCTCCGCATTTTGAGAAGTCTGAAAACTGCTGGGAATAGTCAAGACCAGAACAACTCTGCTCCACCCGCAGTCAGATGGTATGGTCGAACGCTTCAACGAGACCATCGAAAACTATTTACGGACGTCAGTCAACGACCACCAAGGCGATTGGAACAAGCACCTTCCGTTCTTCCTTCTTGCTTACCGAAGTGCTGTCCATGAAACAACTGGAAAAACACCTATCAATGCTTTTTTTTTAGAAGAGAGTTACGCCTCCCGGCGGGCTTACTGTTTTTAAGTCCAGAAGAGCCTGCCCAGAGAACAGAAGAGTATGCGAACCACCTAGCTACAAGGTTGGAAGAAACCCATCGCCAAGTTAGGACGAAGATGCGGCATGAAAGTGACCGGATGAAAACTCGATACAACTGACGAGCAAACAACTTCGGTTTCCAAGATGGTGACAACGTTTGGCTCTACAACGCATTCCGCTGAAAAGGATGCAATCTCAAATTGCAGTCAGCTTGAGAAGGATCATACACTGATGTCGTATACCGTATTCAGAGGAGCGCCCGTTCTAAGATGTATGTAGGCGGTACGCGTCGACTGGCTCAGGGTCTACAACGAGCCCTACCATGAAATTGATCGAGACGATCAGGTTTAAAGAGGGGGCAGTGTACCGAAACTATTGGACAGCGACGTATATATCGATAAGTCACCATAGATGTACGGACGGAAAAATGTCAAGGGAGAAATATGTCAAAGTCAAGGTTTATTTTAGATTGTAGAAAGGTGATACTGTTATAATTATTGAGAAGTTTTTGTGAATATTACCGAAAGGAATTTAACTATTGTTAGTAGATTGTGTTAGACAATCCTGCTTGCGTTGTTAGTATTCCATTCGGCTTAAAAAAAACGTTTCAATAGCATTTTAGCAACAGTTAATTTCGCTTTTCTTTTTCAAATACAAGAATCACCGACTTTAGTAGCAATACCTTGTATTGTTCTTTAATGTCGACTCGTTAAACCTAAATGCGTCCCTGCGAGTGAACGTTAACAGTGAATGCAATGAGTCTCTATGACTCATCCCGACCGTAATGCCGAACACAACTCATAATAGTAATAGACCAAAATATGAGCAATAATACTGGCAAATATATTGCATTAGTGACCAAGTTGTAATGCAAAGTATTTATTTTAGTTCTAGTTAAAGTAATTGGCCTATTTATCACCCACAATGAATGTATTTTACGATAAACTGATGACCAGGAAATACTTATTCGTAACGCAAATAAGACTGGCCTAAATTTTTAGTTCTTTATATTAGAGACCATCAAATTTTATATTCTACCCATTTCAAATTCTAAAGTACCGTAATTGCACCTGAAACTGCTTAAAAATTCCAAATCTGTTAGCTTATAAATTCATTCTATTACGAGGTATAGATTTCGGTCAATGCTCCCTACTTGATAGAAGTTGCGGGGTCTCAACTTTGTTTAGATAATAAAGTGGTTTTCTGGTCCCGAAAGTTTACCAATCGCTGTATTTGACATATAGAAGGAGACGTAAACGAAGCTATTGAAATATCATCGAATATAATCAATCTAAAAATAAACTTTATCTTATGTAAAGTAATTTCTTTCTTAAACTTCATTTCACATTCACGTATATTGCTGCATGCTTAATCTACAGCTTGAGAGATGCATTTAGTTGAGACAACCAAATTATTACTACTCCAACTAAAAATCTACAAGTTTAAATACGGGCGAACAAATATTATGTTGTTTGAAGCAAATGATTTTGTTGATTTAGTTTAGTAGTGTTAAAAATATATTTTGTTAACTTAAATAACCTTAATGTTTAATTCAAATATAATCGTGTAATTGAAGCTTGCCTGCAGCTTTCGCAGATGAGGAGATTTTTGAATAGATTTTGATATCATCCGCAAATGCTAAAGCAGGAGATTTAATGTGCGATAGGAGATCGTTGATGAACTCAAATTTGATCCTTGCGATACACGAGATGCCAATAAATTCGTCCGATCGGTAACCATTGTAAGACACATATGGTAGTCGATCCTTTAAGTAAAATTTCAGCAGTTCAATAGCCGACGGTGCAAAATTGAAGTAACTGAGCTTGGAAAGCAATGCGTTATGGCATATTACGTCAAACGCGTGCGACAAGTCGGTATATATAAGTCGCTAATGTACTGTCCAGAGATTAGTTATTGTTGATCGACCGCGGATGAAACCATATTGATTTGGTGATAAGCACTAACAAGCATTTGCAAACATACACGTGTGAAGGATCTGCTCGTAGATTCTGGCAATAATTGGTTATCACTGATTTGTCGCTCTTTTTACGAACGGGACAGATACTGTACGCTTCTAAAGTTTAGGAAGTTAGTTAATCAGTTACAGAAGACAAATCTACAACTCCGGAAAAAAGCTCGATAGCAAGAAGTGTAACTCTAATATTGATCTCAACGTTAGACAAATATACTCTGTATGCCTCTGAAATCAAAGTCTGTATCATGGTCCTAATTAAGTTCAGCATTCTACGATCAACACTTTCTATATGATTGAGTTGTTTAGTTTAAGTAATATTTAAAAAATCTTTGGTACAGTGTATATTATCAGCACTTGCAAAATGAGATATGTTAAGATCATCTGTTTAGCTGAAAGACACGTTAAGCAGATATGTAAGTTGCCAAACGTGAAAAAAAAGGTTTCTAATACTACGAGGAAGGCGCCATAAATTCTCGGCCTGACAGGCTCATACAGATTCGAGCGTGTTCAAACTCCATTGCGTCATAGCTGAACATGTGCGAGGCCTACACTATATATACTACGACTCGAAGAAAAATAGTTTTTAGTAGCCAGCCAGACAACGGGACTAGTGTATGAAAATGTCTCAGGTAACGAAAATTGAGTACCGAGCGGTCATTAAATTTTTAACAAAGAAGGCCTTATCACATTAAACAACGTTTAGACAGCGTTTATGGTGATTTATCTCCTTCATATTCCGCTTAAAAAAGTGGGCATACTGTTTCCCTTTGGGGCAAGAATCCCTTGCAGATGATGAGCGCTCCGGTCGGCCAATTGAACTGATAACGCCTCAAAACATTTCAATCATTGAAGAAATGCTATTAACAGATCTCCGTTTGAATGTGTAAGAATTAGCAGTGATGTCTAACATTTCTGAAACAAGTATTCGCCGAATTCTACATAACCATTTGGGTATGAATAAGATTAATGCAAGACGGGCACCGCATCTTCTTTCTACTCTCCAACGTGAAAGTCGGATCGAATGTGCCCGCTCGTTTTTAAACGTGTGTGGAGACGATCCGAAACCGATTTTGGACTACATTGTCACAGAAGATGAGACAATGGTTCTGTATTATGCCCCTCTATCTAAAAATAAATTGATGGAGTGGCGGTGACCCGATGAACCTCGTCCCAGAAAGGCGAAAGTCGTTCAATCAACGAAAAAAGTGACGGTCACAATATTCTGGGATTGTGAGGGTATTTTATTAATTGATTTTAAAGAGCGCAATACAACTGTCAACAGCACATATTATGCGTCTTTGTTGCATAAATTGAGAGATAATATTCGTGAAAAACGTCAAGGAAAATTGACAAAAGGTGTTCGATTATTGCACAACAATGCACCCGTCTATACTGCCGCCATATCACAAGCTGCCATCCGCGAATGCGGCTTCAAGAATTAAAACGTCATTTTAAGGAAGATAGTGAGTTGCAAGCAACTGCAATACAACAATTTGAGGGAAAAACTTTAGATTATTTTTACAAGGGCATAGAATTATTAATTAATCGTTGTACTATTTGTATTGAAGTTAGGGGAGATTATATTGAAAAATAAAAATTGTTATACAGGGTGCCTCATTATATTTTAACTGATTTGGAAGCTTATATTTTCCGAACGGCATGAAGTATTAAGACGTGGTTTTCTCCATTGAGTTTTATATGAGTCCAAGTTTTTTTATGGCTTTTATGGATATGTTATTTCTTCTATAAAAACCGAAATGAAAATGGCATAATTTGCAGACCCGATATATTGATTTTTTTAACGCAATGCTTTATTTATCCCCAGTAATTTGAAAAAGCACTTCTTTTAGCCTTTAAATGTTATTTACAAAATTAAAATCGGCTGAGAAATAACAGAGATAAACGTTTATGAAGATACCACTGTAAAATTAAAAATGGAAACAACAGAACATCCAGCGTGCCATGACTAACAGAAGAATAAACACAGCTACAATTCAAATTACATTTACTTACAGCTTAATGATACACTACAATTAACTAAAAACAAAAAAAACATTTAGAAGTACATCTCTATAACAAATGTTCATTGTGCCTGCCGTTTTCCTGTATGCACGTATTTAATCTCACCAGAAAGTTATCAAATGCTCTTATTAGCATTCCCATTGGAATATTTTCAATAACATTCCGAATATTGTGTTTTAGATCAGAGATGTTTTCCGGAAGTGGATTATAAGCTCTTTCCTTAACATAGCTCCACAGAGAAATACCATTATACCAATAATGCTTTTATCAATAAAAATATTTTCTAGAATACAGACTGATTTTTGCAAGAAAAGCTATTTTCTTGATACAAGATACCATTTATCTGCGTGTAGTAGGTACTTATCGCACATACTCTTTATGTATACTACAAAAGAATTATTTGTTGACATTTTATCTTATAGACCACTATTAACCTATAAATTCTTCATTTCTTTTATACTCACCCAATATTAAACGATGGTACTTAACTAAATCGGCGTTTTATATAGCTTATCAATTAATCCTATTTGTATGCGTCCTCTTTATATATGTATATCTTTCATTAGATTTACACTCCGAGAGCTTTAGCTCTGTATATGCTTGAAATACCAATTTAATTTACGTTTTCGGAGCTTCAACGAAAACACGATCGCACGCACAAGTAAATAACCCGTTCGTCCCGCCTGTTTTTTAGATTTATTTTTGCGAAAAATACACATCGGCATGTTAAGACGGCGTTGAAATACGCTCAAACGATTTAAAATTTAAAAAAAATCAAAAGCGTTAGATGTTTTAATTTTTTTTCGAAACTGACGTTCAACATGTACATGCAAATAAAACAATAAATTTTCGTGTGTAGTATTTCAAGTAACGATTTCAAGTTTTGGATTTTATTATAGGTTTTTAAAAATGTCATCTTTGTACATACATTGTGTTTCTGTAGTTGATCAAATTATTCTTGTACTGAATTTAATGTCACTTCGACCAGAGAATTGAAAAAGTTAACTTCAAATTTCTTTTCTTCCGTTACATTGGTGGACGAATGGATTCAACGGATTTTTGACAACTCTTTTGCAACTACCTTCATTTGTTTGAACCAATTTGATCTAAACATTTTAAAAATTTTGTCACGTACTCTATAATATTAGCACATTCTATGAGATTAACTTTCGGTGATTACATCAGTAAAGAGACCTTATTAATTTGAAAACGGATATCATAGCATAAAATAATACGCCAAATAAATTTATTTTTTATTTGTTTGGCTAATCCTACTGTTTTGTTCTTGATATCGGCATCTCGGTGGATATCTTCTGCAATTATAAATAGTGCATTGTAAACGGTGCATTGTTGCAATTTCTTTACCATTTATTTGACTTCACCTTTTAATGGCGAACGTTCCCAAAATAGGAACATACTAAAAGGCCTAATTTTTATTGAATGAATCAAATTATTTGCATAAAATTTTTTTACGTTTTACATAGATGTAAACTTTTCTGATTGTTAGTTATAACAATTTTATGCAAATAATATGATTAATTCAATAAAAAAATCGATTTTTTAGTATGTTCCCATTCTGGGAGCGTCCGCCATTAACAGGTTAGATAAATATGTATCTACTTAACAAAATATGTCTGTGGCTTAAAGTATGCTGTTACTTTCACAAATATATTATTCTGTTGGTATTATTACTCCGCTGAAATGATTAGTATGACAGATGCTTTCTTTCATCCATTTATGGGCACATAGGATAACAATGTGTTAAAAATACAGGATCTTTTGAAAAAGCAAGCTATCATCAGCAGTAAAACTGAATTAACGAACTAAGTGAAAAACTAACCTTACATAGCAAATAAATTATGCAATATGATGGATAAACTAACAAAAGTACATAAAGAATAAGTATGATCCCGATTAATTAATCTCAATTTTGCAGTGACGTGGTGTTTTTATTCTTGTAAATAAAACAGCTCCCTAAAATACCATTAACGCCCTCCATTACGTTAAGGTGATTTCAAGGCCTTCTTAAAGATCTACGTGGTCGAAAACAAAAACGGTGAACCTTAAATCTTACAAGTTTCTTCGAGATTACTCACATTTCCCAGGAACCTGTAGAGTGTATCTGGTTAGGCTAGGTCTCGATGTCGAAGTTGCAACCTGATTTGAACAATATTAATAACATCAAAATTAGATATAGTGCGCCGATAACTTTAAACAGACTGTAATGTGTCCAAATTGTTATAATATATACATAGCTACGAGGGCGAATCAAATATTAGTCGGACTTTTGTTTTAGAACATTTATTGGTACAGTAAATAAAATTTCGAATACACCTTATTTTCCTATATAATCTCCTCTTTTATTCACAAATGTTTCCCACCGAATCGGAAGTTTTTTAATTCCGTCATCAAAGAATGAATGTGGTCGCGTCTGTAACCAACTGCGCACGGACGTTTCTACACCTTCATCGTCGTCAAAGTGATGACTTCCCAGTTCTTCTTTGAATGGCCCAAACATGTGGTACTCACACGGCGACAGATCGGGACTGTAGGGCGGATGTTCCAGTGTTTCCCAATGATTTTTGTTCAATTTTTCTTGGGTTAATGCAGCTGTGTGTGGCCGAGCGTTGTCATGGAGCAGAATCGTACTTCGAATAAGCATGTCTCGCCTTTTTCGTCGATAGGCCAGTTTCACTTCATCAAGCAGTTGACGGCAGTACGCAGCATTAACTGTACGCCGTTCATGGAGAAAATCAACGAGCAATATTCGTCTCACTGGTGCTTGTCCGCGATCCGCGTGCATTGGTTTCATTTTGCACTGACTCTCGGCCATCGGAAAATTTTTTGTGCCAGTCGTAGACTTGGGTCCTTGAAAGCGTTTTTTCAGCGAACTGTGCAGTTAGTTGACGGCAGGTTTTACGCCCTCCCGCGACAAAAATTTAATAATAATGCGTTGCTCAACAGACGTGTGCACCTCTTACTCAGACATGATGCTACTAACAACCAATCTGCTCTGGCGAGCCGAACCGATTTACTCCCCTCCACTTTACATCCCCATCCAACATATATATTTCAACACGTCACGTTACTCACTTCACCTAGGGAGCGCTAAAAAGAAAAGTCCGGTTAATATTTGATTCACCCTCGTACAAAAATACATCCACAAAATTCTTTTTAAAAGGTATACACTTCTATATAGATATTTATAAAAGCAATCCATGTATATGTGGCCAGGATCAAGAAGCTTTAATGCTTTTGTCTTTTTATATTCTATTTGCCGGTAGTGATTCCATCAATACTAGGAGCTATTTATTAGCATGAATACCTAAACGCCTTCTGCAATTAAGAAAACTGTTTACTACCCTTAAGAAAATATTGTTTTGTTATAACGGCCATTTACTTATACCAAGAATCTCTTTCTTCAAATTTTCTATAAGATTTTCTTCAATAAAGCTAACAAATGTCTTAAACAGAGAAATACAATTATTTCATTACCAGTATATCCTTCTCTTAAGCGGAGAAAGAAACGTTAAGAAAATATTTCTTTTGATTTAAAACAATTATTGTATTGTAAATAGTTGAAGTAGTAATTGTCTTGAATTAAGGCGGATAGCTTTGATACAAGCAAACATTTCTCGGCCTGTACGCGACTACAAATGCATCAAAAGAATATTTTCATTATTCCTCACAATTTCGTTTCATTCGTGTCAGTGAACTAGGACAGACCGGTTTTACGTTTTAAAACCGCACGCCCCAATGTACCTACACCCAATATTATGGGTACATACATAGCCATGTGTAAGTGCGGCAGGAATAACGGATATTGATTTTAACCACGCGTTGAATAAGGTAACTTCCACATCTGCTTTCTCCTATGACGGCAATACATTGGTGATTGTAGAGCGGTATCGTGTATAAAATTGCTCTCTAGTGTGGACCAGATTGGATACGCCACAAAAAAATAAATGGAAAGCCTGGATTCGCCTGCATGCGTGGTTATATCATTAAATTGGGGTTCTGAGAACAGATTGTACATTTGCGCTATTGATAATATCCTAACCACAATGATTCTTTTTGGATTTACAAAAAGATAGAGATCGATTTTAATAAAAACTCGGGTAATGTATGTATATATTAGTGGTATTCTATGAAGAAGGTCCAACTTAAAATGAAACTCAAAACTTTCTGATCTTCATGTGACGTCCAAGCGATAAATGAATGCATTCAGAAAGGAGGAACGCTGATTCTCTCTAAACATTATACAGTGAGGACCTAAAGTATCCCCCCCCCTCTACTAACTTTTGAACAACTGAGGCTAGCATTTTCGGAAAAAATAGGTCGATTTTTATCTTTTCCAAGCTAACTTTTGGTATTATCGAAAGTTCAACTTAATTTCCGGTTTCACCGGAAGTGACGTCAACTTCTTTATTTTAAATGGAACACCCTATATATTTTTACATTTTTGGAAATGCAATAGAAACACAAATTTAGCCATACCTCATTTATTGCAATGCAGTTGAACTACCGATAAAAAGTTAGCCCAGAAAAAATAAAAATCGACCTATTTTTTCCGAAAACGGGGGGGGGGTCTTCACTGTATATATATGCACATTATTAAATTATTCACATGGCTTATGATTTTAGAAAGACTATGGTAGAGGGTATCGTCAGAATAATGTTCAGACAAAAGTGAACTTAATGTGGAAGTACAAATGAAAAAAGTGCCTAGAAACAATCACCAAGATAGATAATGCTAATAAATAGCTCCTGGTATTGATAGAATCATTACCGGCAAAAACAGTATAAGAAGAGAAAAAAGTAATAAAGCTTCTTGCCCCTGGCCACATTGCTCTTACATCTCTCAATTTATGCCACTAATCTTCAAAAACAGCAACTGAAATATTTCCTGGCGCCACGTAGTGCCAGTAGTTATAGTCATGCTGTCCTAGAGATTAGCGAATATAGAAACCGAAATATAGATGGCATACTTACTCATGCAATGATGCAATCTTTAACGTACGACGTTTCATAAATATTTTCAAAAGATACTACGTGTACTACCTTAATTATAATTTTTTTTAATATAATAGATAATAATAAAAATAGGGGTAAATAAACTTAAATTTTAGTTATTAAACTACATAAAAATAAATCCTATTTAATTACATTATTAATGAAATAATTTAATTATACTGTAACCTATAAAAAAGAACTTTTTCATTAGCTCATTCACTTGTTCCTAATTTTAGTTATTAACTCTAGGTTTTTTTCCATTATTATAATTTTTCTTTTATCCTGATGATCTGTTTTTTGAATACGAAACTGGTCGCCTAATTTCTCAATAGAACTCTGTGAGATCTGGACCATTCTTTCATTCCTACCTTTAATATGAATGTTTTCTTAACTTAATAATAAATGATTTACTTGGGAGAAACATTTTTCTGTCTTGGATTTTCTAACCCTAAGAAAATATTTATTTAATCCAAATAAAATTTCAAGAAAATTATTTTCTTATATTATACATTTTTATTTTCTTGAAATAAAAGTATTTTCTTGAATAGTGACTGATTTTTGCAAGGAAATCTATTTTCTTGCAAGAAACCATTTCTTTGCGTGTATTATTTGTTAGTGCACTTTATGAAGAGAAAGAACATTTGAAAAAAAAGTAAATTCTCAAAAATAGCCATATTGTTTTTAGCCAATGTGTCGGGTTTAATATTTCGGGATTTCTTACGTAGGAACATTTGAAAGGCAAAATCAAAATGCATGTAGGAAATTTGAGATTCTAGCATTCGCCTAAAGCCCAGTGGCACAGATTATCCAGATACGAAACCCTGGAATTCAAAGTTTCAACTGCATGCAATAAGCGACCATGTTGTGTTAATCGACTATCTTGAAAAAGGGAAAACAATAGCAAAGGCATACTTCCCATCGTTACTTGCCAAGCTGAAGGCAGAAATTGAGGAGAAACGGCCGTATTTGAAGAGAAAGAAAGTTTTGTTCCATCAAGTGGTCGCCATACGAATTTTCTGTTTCCTAGGCTCAAAGTTTCGCTTGGAGGAGAGAGACTTTCATCGAATGAAAAGGCCATCATATTCGTAATTGTCTATTTTGTAGAACGAGGTGCCAATTACTATTTGGACGGATTAAAGAGATTGGAACATCTCAGGTAAAAGTGTATAGACTTATAGGAAGACTATGTCGAGAAATAATACAAAATTTGTGTTCCATGTATATCATTTGCCAGAGCTCCTAACTAAACAGTTCCAAAAAAGGTAAATTGTTGAACTAGAAAACGAGAAATAGATTACCAAAATTGTATATCAAGGACATTTTTAATCTGAGGGATATTTAGCAAATTATAAGCGCCTTGCACTACTTGACATAAATTAAGACGAGTTACGAGTCTGATTCGATATGAAATTAATTCGACTTAACATGATTCAGTCCAATTTGACCCGATATAAATTAGAACGGATCGGATTTGAATTGATATTAGAGATCACTCGATTTCTCAATTTGGATGTTTAAGTCGAGTTTAACGAGTTAAAATAGTCGACTCATTACATCTGTTTATATCTAACGATAAACATTATTGAAGCACGCAAAAAACACTAAAATAACGTTGTATAGCCATATACCTACAAAGTAATGGCATTCCAATGGTTGGGGTCAAGTAGTAAATAATTGTAAATTATACTTTTTCGTTTTAGAATTTTTGATATTTATCGATAGCGTTTTTCAATGCAGCTCAGTTGTTCAAAAACAAATGATTGTGGTACTTTTATTAGGCATATTAAATTAAAATCTTGCTTCTTTAAGTGTTTATTGCTAAGTACATAACGTAAGCATTTGTTTGCAAAGGACTTCGTTCTTTTTCATCTTTCAAATCATAGGTGTCGCGATTGCTTTGCTCCTATCTCTGCACTCATTTCTGGCCGATAAAGACTGGTAACTAATTGATGTTTTTCCCATTTCTAATTCCTCGGCAGCCTCGGTTTAGCTTTGATGATGTGATAATTTACAATTCATTTTAATATCGGAGACATAGTCATAATGTGCATTCATTAAAGGATTAATTTCCTTGTAACTCGTCATTTATTGGAATATTTAAATGATGCACACTTTATTAACAATTTTATTAGAGCACCATTTTTGATTTCAACTTTTATGTTCTTAGAAGTTCAAAGAAGCCAACTTTACCGCCGCCCACTTGGCCCTTCGTAAAACAAGTTTTTCATATTTTACACTTTTAATTCACCATTTTTATTGCCCAATAAAAAAGCATGGATGTACCGATTTTATATGCCTCCACGAATAATCCAGTAGGTGTTGGCTTCAAATATTTATCGATGCTATCGACGCAGTGATTTAGCTTTGCTTAAGTCCTACAGGAAACATAGCCTACATACAGGTTTCGCGTTGTAGGATGGCGAGTTCCGGCGCTGTCCGAAGGTATTGTCGGACATCGTTCGGGAAAATTCAAGTTTGAATGCAACATGCAATGGCGTAGCTCGACTTATTTTTCAAATTATTTTAGCATAATAAAAAACGACTATAAAATAAAGTGTATTAACAATCTATGTTACAAAAAATTATAAGAAATGCACTGGCATCATTTTACAAATCTTCATCATCCCCATCGTCACTAAAATGGAAGTTGTCTTCACTAAAATCCTCATTTAAATTAAATATTAATTCTTCGGTTCTGATCTCAATTATATATTCACTTTCCATATACTTTTTTCAATATTTATTGCGTGTTTGCACCTTTTTTGCCTGTCTTCAGGCGTGACTGCATTAAATTCTTCTTTGGCTAATTTCCATGTATCGTTTATTTCAAATGTAGTATTCCGTTTTCCTGCTTTTTGTTTTACTGTTGCCCATATTAATTCAATAGGATTTAAATCCGGATGATATGGCGGAAGCCTTAAAATAGTATGGCCGTTTTCTTGAAAAATCTGATCAAATTTGTACTGCACGTGGTTTCTTTGGTGAACTTTTATGATTTCGTAAAGCTGTGGTTTAAGCATTGTGGGTGTAAATGGTATATTTTTTTCTGTCAACCATGATATCATTTCCGTCTTTCGAGAAGGACTATTGGGTGGATGATTAATTTGAACATTATGGTGTGGCGCATTGTCTACCACCACAACAGATTGAGGAGGTAGATTTGGAATTAATTTTTCTCGCATCCATTTTTCAAAATTTGTTCTGTTCATTTCTGAATTTTAATCGCCCAATGCAGTACCAGACTTAAAGATTTGGAGACATTCTGACAAAAAACCATGCTCTCCACCTGCATGAATAATAATTAGTCTGTCCCCTTTAGAGATATTTGTGAACAGATCATTATTAGTGTCGTCATTCCAGCTTTTGGAAATAGTGCGCCTACTATGGATATACGTTTCATCGAGAAAAATTACAGGACGGTTTTGTTCTCGAAAGTGTTATTTTTTTGTAGATAATCGATTCGACGTGCTCGAATATCGCTTTTTTCGATTAGCAATTTGCGATTGTTTCTTGTTTTTCGAAACCTGAATCCTAAGTCTTTGACAATTTTCCTTAACGAAGTTAACTGACCGATCCATTGTAAATCTTCACGTGGTTTTTCTCGTAAAGCCCGAGGTGTAATTCGACATCCTTCAGTTTTATGAAAATTGTAAATTATGTTTCGAAAATCGACTTTTTCATAATCTTGAAGCTCAGTAATTGGGCACTTGCGGAGACGTTTGTTGTTCGGGCTTTGGAAAATAGGCTCATTTTCATGTCGTGGATTATTTCCTTCTTTCACAATCCTTTCAATAGTTCTTATTGATACACCTGTAGCCTTAAACACAATGTTTTTTATTTCCGTCAAAGTTTTATCACTTTCTGTTTTGAAATAATTGAAAACATTATACACAATTTCACGAGCTTCACTGAAGCACTTTATTTGCAGCGATCGTTGATGCCATTTCTTTGCAACAAGCGTATTCGAAAATGAAACTTAAGGCTAGCGTTTCCGCCCTCAGTTTTCGTTCGGAAACTAAATTATTACTGAGTAACTCAGTGCATGTTTTCGCCAAAATGGCGATGATAGAACACTAAAATTTTCTTCTAATACCAATTTATTGTTCATTTAAACCCTCATTTGTATTAAGTAAATGACGTTAATACAATATGTAAATAACATTAACACAATATATAAATAACATATTTAAGATGCAGGTACGAAAACCTTTCAGGTCAATACAAATAATAGAAAAATAGATGCATAAATAATGTCACATTCTTCGAAATACAGCAGGAAGGTATGTATTATGTAAACATAACTCCTTACTACGCCACTGGTAACATTTAGATTGAGCGGTCTTGTATTTCCACCGCGCATCTGAAGCGTTCGCCATCCTATAACGCACAAACTGTAGTAAAAGTCTGGTTGTGTAATTTTCTTGTTTTCAAGCCTTGCTACTCGTCAAAAATATTCGTATGCGTTGAAAGATACTTTTGAAAATTTCAGCCATGTTAGACGGTCAATTGTTGTTTAACAGTCGTTTGTGTCCGTCGATGTTAGACTGCGTTTACTTTCGGAAGACACCCAAGCTGCGCAAAAATTGTCAGCTGATATGTATTGACCGTCTTAAATATGTTGACCAAAATACGCGCGCTTTTTAAAAGTATACGAGAAGGTTAAACGTGTATTAAATTGTATATAATTGTAATTTTTTATACAAAACAAATTTAGATTCTGATAGTATTAACAGTTTTATAATTTATAGTATTTAGTAATAGCATAAATCTTACTTATGTGTATATTAATGTATTTCTTCTTAATTTTTCATTTCACTTTATGTATTAAATAATTTCTTTAAAAGAAAAGTAGGAATATTCGGTGCAAAAAAAAAAATAGGTGAGAAGTGTTTGGTCTGTTGTTTATAATAATTAATATTTTTATTTAATAAAAAAGAGTAATCGGAATGTAATTACACCTTTATTTATTATACATTTAAAGATAATATATACATATTCAAATTAACTATATCAAATATAATTTTAATTTAATCATCATAAGAAGAAAAATCAAAATCGCTGTCACTGTCATTATCAAGGTTTATAATAAGTTCATCGGTAAGCTTATCTATTATGTGTTCTTTTTGTATATAATTTTCCTCAATATTCACTGCATGCCGACAAACGTGACTATTCATCTTTTGTGATTTTTCCAAATTCTTCTTTAGCGAGTTCCTCGACATCATTTAGTTTAAAAGTTATATTTTTAGATGCTACTCTGCCCTTTAAAATTGCCCATATCTTTTCAATAGGGTTGAGTTCCGGATGATATAGGGGCAATCTCAACACTGTATGTCCATCTTTTGCAAATATAGAATCTATAGTGTAATTCTTGTAACTTGCTTTATGCATATGTACTAATCTATACAATTCAACTTTTTCAAATTTTCATTAAATATGATGCCACGTTCACTTAGCCATTTTATCATTTCTGATTTTTTACTGTTAGTAGTTGGATGTTTAACTGAGAGAACGTTGTGGTAGCTTGCATTATCCATCACAACAACAGATTTAGGTGGCAAATTTGAAATCAATTGTTTTTCTAACCACCTTTTATAATTTATGAAGTTCATATCGTCATGATAATCTCCACTTTTTTGGCCGGACTTATAGATCAACAAGGCATTATCAATAAATCCATGTTCACTACCTAAAACAATAAATATACAGTACATGCTAAAAATTTTGCAAGAAATTTTACTAATGTACCTGCATGTACAATTATTAAACTTAAGTCTATTGTTAGAGTTATCAACCCATTCATATGGAGTTGTGTGACGGGCATGGAGGTATGTTTCGTCTAAAATACAATACTCTAGTTTTTGAATATCAAATAAAAATTTATTTTGCTTCACCTGTGTACACGATTGGTCGACCTTCTAACCGATAATTTGTAACATTTCGGATATATGAGGATCTTAGCTCACGTATATTTGATCTTTCCATTAAAAACTTTCGGTTATCAGTAGTCTTCTTCCACCTGTTTTTCTTGATAAATACATTAATTACTAAAATAATAATAAATTTGAATATTAGTACGTACCTAAATCCTAATTTTAATATTAACTTTCTTAAAGAGCTGCGCTTGCCTACAAAACCAATGGTATCATCTGACTGTATTTTATTATATACAGCATTTAATGTAGGCCTCTGTTTGTCAGTTATGTGAAAATTGTGAATAACCTGACGTAAAACTACTTCCCCAGCATTATCCACAGTAGATTTTGTTGAATGTCTTACAACATTGTCTTTTGAAGAACTGCCACTTTGCTCTGCTTCCACAGAATTACTCTTTCGAATAATTCTGACAACAGTACTTTTAGATATTCCCGTAGCTTCACTAACAATATCTAAAATATTACCTGTAAACAAACATAATGACTTCACTGATATATGAATATGTAAAAATAGTATTAAAAATACTTAAAAAAAATATTATCATAGCTTCTGTCTTATATTTTTTAAAATAGTTGTAGACGTTAAAAACAATGTTTCGTGATTGCTCATGTAAAACTTGTCTCTTCTTAGCGATGTTCGATGATTCGGACATTCTCACCTGTAACTTAATTATTTAATACAACTTAATTAAAATCTGTTTAAAACAAAATACTTACAGTAGAATATTACCCCTAATTCAAAATAGTTTTGAGAAAAACTGATTTTTTAATAAATAGTACGCCAATAACAATATTATAAGTAGAGAGCACGAAACGAATTCAACGACAACACATCAACAACTTTTCTCTCGGTTAGCACCAACTTCTCTCTCTAATCCTAAAATGCGTCTTTGCGCTGGTGTCTTCCGAAAGTAAACGGACTCTAGTGTTTCTGTAAAAATAGGAAAACATCGAATATTAAGCCATCATTAAATTCTTGCATTTGAAAGGCAATACGCCTACGCAAATTAAATCCGAGATCGATGCTCTTTACGGGGACTCTGCAATTTGCAGAGTGAAATTTTGGGCAGCTGATCGTACGAGCTTGATTGACGATGAACGTTCGGGACGACCAAAAGTTCCGACCACTGCCGATAATATCGGAAAAGTTCATCAAATGGTGCTGGACGACCGTCGAATTGAGGTTAAAGAGATTGCGTGTTTGTCATACCGGCCGGTCGGAAACAACCCGAACGCTATAGTTGAATGCTGCACTGCGAGACTGCGACACGCAGTACTTTTCTTATCTAAATGCGAGAAAGTCATCTCATCAGAAAGAAGGATTATTCAAACTAGTGATTTATTGAGTTAGAGTTTTTCTTGAATCCTAAAAGGTATCGTTAATTTTTGTGTTTATAAGTTATTTATTTCGAATGAATAGTTGCTTGTTCATTGAAAGTGGGAATCGTAGTTTATTAGTACCAAGGTTGTTTTCTTTTTGTTCTTTCGAGTACGACGGATTAACTGCCCATATATTGTATGTACCCGATCGAATCGACAATTTCCACACGGTACATTGACTGAAGATTTGGACATGAAAACGCTAATCGCGCGTTGAGTGCTGCGCTTGCTCACTAAGGACTAAACACACATTCGAATGAACATTTCCAAAGCCCTATTGAAGCAGTTCAAGCGAAATAAGTTGAAGTTTTGACGTCGGCTAATAATTGTAGATGAAACTTGGATACACCAGTACATTCCTGTAGCGAAGGCACAGTCGAAACAATGGACTGACAAGGGTGCACAGAGAAAAAAGTTCTTAACTGAAACAAATATGCATTCAGTCAACCAAATTCTAATTTTTAATGGCGGCAAAGATATACTTTTTTAATTTAATGAAATAATTTTTTTGACATCGTTATTTAATTCAAACACATGATATCTTGAAACATATAACCACACGCTTGATTTGAAAATATATCTGTTTGATTCAATATACGTAATATGTTTGATTCAGTAATACAATTCTTTCTTTTAAAGAACTTTGTCAGTTTGAAATAAGTATATTTTTCTTTACCATTTAGTTGACTTCCCCTTTTAATGGCGAACGTTCCTAAAATTTATTGAATTAATCATATTATTTGCATAGAATCTTTCAAAACATACATAGATGTAAACTTTTCTGATTGTTAGTTATAAAAATTTCATGCAAGTAATATGATTAATTCAATAAAAGATCCATTTTTAGTATGTTCCCATTTTGGGGGCGTTCGCCACTAAAAGATTAAATAAATATGTATTTGTTTAACAAAATGTTTCTGTGGTTTAAAGTATGCTGTTACTTTGACAAATGTATTATTGTGTTGGTATTGCTACTCCACTGAAATGGTTAATACGATAGATGCTTCCTTTTAGAAGCACATAATGTGTTAAAAATACACAATCTTTTGAAAAACTTTATTAACATTGTGGATAAACTAACAAAAGTGCATAAAGAATAAGTATAATGTCGAAAATTAATCTCAATTTTGTAGTGACGTGGTGATTTATTTTTATAAATCCCAGCTCCCTAAAATACCATTAACTTCCTCCATTACGTTAAGGTGATATCAAGGTGATAAAGATCTACGTGGCTGCAAACAAAAACGGTGAATCTTAGATCATACAGATTTCCTTCAAGTTTCTTGGAGATTACTCACATTTGCCAGGAACCTGTAAAGTGAATCTGGTTAGGTTAGGTTAGGTCTCGCTGTCGAAGTTGTAAGATGATTTTAACAATATTAAATAACATCAAAGTTAGGTGTAGTGCGCCGATAACTTGAAACAGACGTAGCATGTCCAAATTGTTATGATATATGGCTACAAAAATATGTCGACAAAAAAATTTTTAAAAGGTACGCACTTTTATTTGGATAAAAAAAAATTATCCATGTATACGTAATTTTGTGTTTGTATACGTGCAAAATTATTTCGATGAAGATGACATAACCACAAAATAACTTGTATGTTGTGTGTACAGATACGTGAAGATTAAAGTGATACTTGTACTACTTTTGTTTACAAAAAATATTACAAAACTTACTATCTCGGTAATCTCGTAGGAATCCTGACAATCGCGAACGAGTGACAGGAACAACTGTATGGTTAGGTGCTAGAAGGGTGCTAGGTATTATGCCAAAAAGGGCAGGAAGTAGAATAGCAGATACTTCAACGCACTTACGCATGGAAGCATGTCTTATCACTTGCCTTTGCTGAAATACCTGTTATATCAAAAAAGGAGGAAGTATGCAAACAATTAGTTGCAGAATATGGAAACGAAAAGATCAAAGCATTCTTAAATATGTGGTGAATTGAATCGCAATTCATTTAAACTGCTAACATTGGTAGTAAATTCTCAAGAATAGCCATATTATTTTTAGCCAATATGTCGGGTTTAATATTTCGGGATTTCTTACGTAGGAACATTTGAAAGGCAAAATCGAAATGCATGTAGGAAATTTGCGATTCTAGCATTCGCCTAAAGCCCAGTGGCACAGATTATCCAGATACGAAACCCTGGAATTCAAAGTTTCAACTGCATGCAATAAGCGACCATGTTGTGTTAATCGACTATCTTGAAAAAGCTGAAGGCAGAAATTGCGAAAAAACGGCCGCATTTGAAGAAAATTGGAAAAAAAGAGTTTTATTCTACGCGTTATGGCGAAAATTTACGAATTGAGGTTTAAATTAAGAGACTTTATTCACCAGATATAGCTCCCAGCGATTTCTTTCAGTTTCCTAAGCTAAAATTTCGCTTAAAGGACAGAGATTTTCATCGAATGAAGAGGCCATCACATTCGTAAACGTGTATTTTGTAAAATAAGATACCAATTACTATTTGGACGGATGAAAGAGATAGGAGCATCGCTGGGAAAAGTGTGTGGACTTAGAAGGAGACTATGTTCAGCAATATATCTGAATTTTACAAAAAGAAATACTTGTTTCTGTGTTAGGCTGGAAACTTTTCAAACTATCTTCATACACTAAAACTGTCTTCAATTTTTAACATTATTAATTTGAACCCCTTGAACAAATCGTAGTTTTATTTTTGGATTCCAATGTGCTATGATGAGAAAATTATTGCATTCGAGGATGTTACACTATATTTACACATCTAAATATTTTTCTGGCATCCATTTATCGGGAAACATCTGACGAATATTTATGTACATTTCATCCTTCGCAGATGACAGGTTTGATATACTCCTTTTTTCCTTGTTTGTTTTTCTTATAAATATAGAAAGCTTCTCTAATTACATACAGGCAAATTTTTGCACTAACTTCGTGGACTAGCTTGGATATCAAGCGCACAATGGAACAAACTTTCACTTGATTTATGGGTCGCTAGAGTTTGATAATATGATAATAATAATTGTATCTGATTTTATTTCCGTTTTCTGACAAAATTCATGGAGGTGGCGTTAGGTCTCTATTATTAAATTATACGTCACTAGGGACGTATTAATCTTACCTATTACGTTGAGTGGTAAATAATGTTCGGTACAGGAGCTATTCCCCCGATATCACCAGCAAAAGATTTTATGGTTTGCGTCGTGAGGAATAAAATAATATGCTCACAATTACGTATTTTACAGTTAAATTCGTTGCTCTCTTAAATAAGTGGAAAAACTTGTCACATTAAATTTTGCTATTTATGAAGATTGAGTTACATATGTCGTAAAAAACTATTTTCCGAACCTAAGAATATCTTAAGTCTTTAATAATAAGATTATAGAACTAAAATTAAAGGAAAGGTTCTAATTATATCATATTACGAGAAGATTCTGGATTCTGCTTCATTCATCTCGTTCCACGCGAGATGAAACAAAACAAGGTTTTTAGTCCAGGAATTTATTTGCGAGAAAAGTCTCTTGGGATTATTTAAAGCACTTTTACTATCTTAAAATATATCAGAAATGTATATATACTTAGTGCCCACGTCCGTATACATTAGGTAAATGTTCGTAAACGTAAGAATTTACGCTTAAGATTTTGCGAAAGTCCTGAATGAAATATTGGATTTTACGTTCACTCAAATTAATGCTGATGGTGCGAGAAGGACGTTTTGGCAGATATATTAAAGTGACAACTGTCAAATAATTGTCAAATGTTTCCTCCACTACGAAAAGACGTTGGTGGATGGCAGTAATAAAAAAGATTAAAACAGGAAAAAGATGCTACTTTTCAAATATTACACCAGAACAGCAATTTTCATTCGAAACACGGAGCAACCATTCGGAAAACTCTATCCTTAAAATAGGAACTTCGTGTCGTAAATGTTGAACCTGACGATATTTAAATGGTTGCCATTTATGTTTTAATAAGATCCTATGAATAGTTTTCGACGTAATCCTAAGAGCAATTTTTGCGTCCGTTAGCGAATTTGTAGAGTATACTGCGAAGTATCTAGGGATCATTATTTCTGTATCATTGTCGTCAACATGATTTTCGTCTTACAATTTTTTTTGATAATTAATCTATGTAAAAATCAAATGTTTTTTTTTGTTTATATTGTTTCCATCAACATACAAGGTAGGCGCCACAAATTCTCGACCTGATAGGTTTATACAGGTTCGAGCACATTTTCGAGACCTACACTATATATTACGGCTCGAAGAGTAGTAGTTATTAGTAGCCAGTCAGACAACGTGACTAGTGTATGAAAATGTCTCAGGTAACGAAAATTGAGTATCACGCGGTCATAAAGTTTTTAACAAAAAATGGGCATACGCCTAATCACATTAAACAACGTTTACACGGCGTTTCTGGTGATTTATCTCCTTAATATTCCACTGTAAAAAAGTGGGTAAAATGTTTCCGTTTGGGGCAAGAATTCCTTGAAGATGATGAGAGACCCGGTCGGCCAATTGAACTGATAACGTCTCAAAATATTTCAATTATTGAAGAAATGATATTAGCAGATCGCAATTTGAAAGTGAAGGAATTAGCAGCGATGTCTAACATTTCTGAAACAAGTATTCGCCGAATTCTCCATAACCATTTGGGTATGAATAACATTAGTACTCTCCAACATGAACGTCAGGTCAAATGTGCGCGCTCGTTTTTAAACATGTGTGGAGACGACTACAAACCGATTTTGGAGTCCATTGTCACAGGTGATGAAACAATACTACTGTATTATGATCCTCTATCCAAAAAGGAATCGATGGAATGGCGGCGACCCGATGAACCTCGTCCCAGAATGGCGAAAGTCGTTTAATCAACGAAAAAGGTTATGGCCACAATATTTTGGGATTGTGAAGGTATTTTACTCATTGACTTTAAAGAGGGCCATACAACTGTCAACATCTTTGCTGCATAAATTGAGGGACAATATTGTGCAAAATGTCCAGGAAAATTGACAAAAGGTGTTCGATTATTGCACGATAATGCACCTGTTCACGCCCGCCATTTCACAAGCTGCCATCCGTGAATATGGCTTTCAAAAATTGGAACATCCACCGTATAGTCCAGACATGGCTCCAAGTGATTATTATTTATTTTTTCATTTAAAGAAAGACGTTAGGGGACGTCGTTTTAAGGACGATAGTGAATTACAAGCAGCTGTAATACAACATTTTGAGGGAAAAACTTTAAATTATTTTTACCAGGGTATAGAATTATTAATTGATCGTTGTAATAAACATATTGAAGTTAGGGGAGACTATATTGAAAAATAAAAATTGTTATATTTTACCATGTTTATTTCTTGTATATCAGCCCGAGAATTTATGGCGCCTACCTCGTATATCGTAAGTAGCTAAGACATATATTATATACTTCTATCTCGTATGTGTATACGTATACTTCCGATTTTTATATATTACACTTGTCTTCACTTGACTGATCGTTCAATGATATAATTACAACACAACCAACAAATTTATTTAAAGCTCGAGATGACCGCAAGTGATCTTTTTTAAAGTTTAGAATTGATGGAAATCGGGAAACAGCTGTTCTAAAACGAACTATTTTTTGAATTTGATATAGTTCCAAGGTTTTAAAATTATATAGGATTGCTCACGAACTTGTTTATTACCCATGTTTAATGGATATTTGTAAATAAACGTGGTTCTAAAATTGTTGTTACTTATTTTCATATACTCGCTGGATAGCCGATGTGTTTATAATAAAATCACTTATGGTTTAATGAATCCTTCTAAGTGGAACAATATTTTTTATATTTTCTTTATTCATATACAAATTATTATAATGTAGAAATCGTTGGCAAGGAATTTGCGGAAAGTTTCTGCCAAGCAAACAGGGAAATACGACCAAAATAGAATCATTTTTCCTCGACCATAAACGTTAGCGTTTATTTGAAGATATGTGCCTATATTTATACGTTAGGTGCTTAATGAAACTTTTATTGGAACATTTTGCTATCTTTCCAATCTAGGCGGCTTTCGAAGACGATGGAATTATGTAATTGAAAGTTTATATGATATAATCTAACAAATCTCTTTGTATTTGACATTGAATTATCAACGGTGACGCATCAGACTTCATTAAATTAAGTCTGAACGTACACACTTGCTATATAATTCTAAAGCTATCCTGACAACCTAATGCGAATCTTTTATTCGATATCCGGAAAGTGTGGTAATCACTTAAGCAAGGTAATAAATCGAATAATAATAACAGAATCAATTAAGAATTATAATATCTGAAAAGTTGTGAAACACTCACCCTCTTGAGCAGTCAGCATCAAGTAGGTTGGCTGGCTGCATCGGAATTACCGAACGTTAAAATTAGAAGCGCTATTATCAGTATTATTACCCACTGGATAAGAGTCGTAAGAAGTTGGCAGCATTAGGTATGTTTTTACAATTGTCTCGTTGAACAATGTTCGCCGTGGTGAAAAAATATGTTATATTTTGAAAAAGATCGTTCGACATCTACGGATGTAATACATGCATGATTAAAACACTCTTTGAATTCAATCAATGGATTAGTCGATGCACCATCACAAATTTGTTTTAATGTGATAAAATCGGAATCTTTCACACTCGAAATTTTCTTAAACGCGATTATATTTAGCGTCATGTATAGTGCGTAGTAGTGTATGTACTTCGTCCACTATTGCAGTGACTACACTAACGACAACACTATATTTCGTAATTGTTCTATTGCGTCAGTTTGTAACTCTGTTTCAACGGAAATATCTTGAAATTTTGTCTGGCTCTCCTTAATAGGTGCAGTTTCGATAGAATTGAATTGTAGAATAACAGCTCTTACTTGTTTCAAACATTCAGCACAATAAAGAGCTGCCATGTTCCCCAACCTGTAAGAATCGGCCGTGGTGGTCCACAAATACCAGGACACTGAGCGTGAAATGATCGAAGACGTTTTGAAGATTTGCGAAACCCTTTTTTTTGTACTTACTATTAATGCATCTACCTCGGGTGAACATTGCCGAATAGTTTCTGTCACAAGATGTAAAGCATGCACTTTACACGTAACATGTAAACACTTGCAACCGTGTTCAAGAAGAGAACGTCCTACCGAACGTATTATCGCAGCACCATCGCTGATAAACATCAACAGTACACTTTTCCGGTCTTTTGCTAGCTAGTAACAGCAGAAATGTCGGTTTTTTTTCTAATAGCATTTCTTTTACAATCTGTTGTCTCGTCAACACATAACCAAAGTAACTGATTTTTTAATGTAGGTTTTATTTTCTTTTCCACGTCTTTGCGTACAAATAAAACACGCTTACGTGCCGTTTTCGTAGTTAGCATCTTCAACTCGGAGTTATACTTATACCAAAAGTTCTGAAACGATTCTTTTTCGAATAAGCGAAGTGACAAACTACAGGTCATCATGACAAGTGAATAGAAAGTAAAGGCAGTTCTCGTTGGCACTCCCTCTCTTCTATTTCTGTGTTCTTCGGTATTTACGTGTTTGTTACAGTCCGCCTTGTTCCAGCACATCGAATGTCTCTCGCACACTTTACAAACTATTTTAGCACCGTCGAAGAACAAATCCGGAAAGTCGCAAATAAACTTATTTACTGTGCCAGCTAGGTCGTTTTTTAGCCCTATTCCCAGTACACATTTTAAATTAATAATAATGATATATTTATAACGAATAGCACGTAACGCAAAACACAACGCACGCTCTCGTTTCTTAAACTGAACGAAAAATAAACAAGCGGACGCTGACAAAGCGAGAATCGATTTTTGCACACAGCTCGCTATTCCGGTGAAACGCCTATATATCGCAGAGACGATTACCTCGCTCTGGTAATGACTATAGGTAGAACAATGCTTGTAGAACATGATAAATACTTTTGAATGAAAACGAATTTGCTTACAAATTAATTAAAAATTGTATATTTTTAACAATCAGAACTGTTAACAACAAAATGTTACGACACGAAAAACTGCTGCTATAATAAATTAAAGAGCGTGATTAATATAAACAAAGCCACGGATGTTTGTTTTGGACACCATTTAACGCATGCCCCTAAGAATTTAAATTCCAGAGATTCACATCTAAAGAATATTACTTGTTTTGAAAATTACTAAAAATTGCTAACATGGAACAAAAGGGATAAATCAAGCAAAGGTGTTTTACAATGAAAGAAACAAAGCATTACTGCTACTACCTTACTTGTAAAAGAAATCTTTTTAAAACGTGATCTAATTTTAATAAGATTATAACAATGTACAGACGCCATTGTTGGAAAATTGCAATACCTAGTACGATAGCTTCTTATAGAGTTTTCTCACGAAGAGAAAGTACAAAACAAATTATCCATTTCTATACGAAAGTAGGTGTTTCTCATATGTCAAGGCTGCTTCTATTCAGGACTTTATAGAAGTCTAGCAATCCATTCATATTACTACAAACTGCGAAATGTTTCAATATCTATGCAAATGTACTTCTACGAATGTTGGATCGATTGTATGTAATCTAACACAAATTCACTTGGGTACTGCTATTTTTATAGATAGTCGTAATTACGTGGGTATGTGTCAAGGGGAGATAGAGTAGGTGCGATTTAAACCTGCTAAATTATTTAAAAAGTACGAAATTGCTTACAAAGAAACATTCTACATGCACTAGCTGATATACATATCTCCTTTTCGAAGCAATATACGATAATTTGAAAAATGGTTAAAGCTTGCAAAAACCGGTCTCTATTCAAGAAAATATTTTTATTTCAAAACTATAAAATTGTACAATATAAGAAAACAATTTCCCCGAAATTTTGTTTGGATTAAATAACTATTTTCTTAGGGTTAGAAAATTAAGAAAATCCAGACAGAAAAATGTCTCTTCCAAGTAAATCATTTAGTTTTAAGTTAAGAAAATATTCATATTAAAGGCAGGAATAAAAAAAATGGTCCAGATCTCACAAAGTTCTATTGAGAAATTATCATTGTATGGGTAAGTGGCATCTGTACTCCGGTTTCTGCTATCTAGGACTATAACTACTGGAACTAAGTGGCGCCAGGAAATATTTCAGTTGCTGTTTATGAAGACTAGTGGCATAAATTGCGAGATGTAAGAGCAATGTCGCCAGAGACAAGAAGCTTTAACGCTTTTTTCTTCTCGTTTTGTTTTTGCCGGTAATGATTTCATCAATACCAGGAGCTATTTATTAGCATTATCTTGGTTATTGTTTGTAGGCACCTTTTTCATGTATACCTGTACTTTAAGTTCACTTTTGTTTGAACATTATTCTGTAGATAACCTCTACTTTAGCCTTTTAAAATCACAAGCAATATGAACAATTTACTGCATTGTGTACCGCTATGTCGTACTGTTTTAAACAAGGTAAGCGCAATTAGTAAGGTGCATATAAATAATGTGCATTCCAAGAATTCTAAATAAAAAATGTTTTATTTTAAGAAAGTGAAACTATTGATTTATGAACAATACCTAAACGCGTTCTGGAATTAAGAAAACTATTGACTATCCTTAAGAAAATATTGTTTTGTGTTATAATGGCCATTTACTTATATTAAGAATCGCTTTCTTTAAATTTTCTTCAAGATTTTCTTGAATCAAACGTCTTAAACAAAGAAATACAATTATTTCATTACAAGTATATACTTCTGTTAAGCGGAGAAAAAAACGCTAAGAAAATATTTCTTTTGATTTAAAACAGTTATTGTATTGCGGATAATTGAAACAGTCATTGTCTTGAATTAAGGCGAACAGCTTTGATACAAGTAAACGTTTCTCTGCGTGTAGTAAGCTACAATTAAAGTTTCGAAGTACAACGATATAGAAACCATTTAGTATCATAGTTTAAGTCTGAATTGATCAAGATAAAAACCTCTGGCAAAGCTAGCAGAAAGTTCGATTCATAACTATATTAATTAAATGCTTCTTATTAAACTTCTTATGCAGTTTTATGAACGTTCGAGCGTTTGCTATGGAAGTTAGCGAATGAAAAATTGACGTATAGATTTAAACGGATGACCTACTTCTGGAAGAAGTTTGTTTTTCCGGAACACTGACCCAATAGCATAAATGTGTGTGTGTGTGTGTGTGAAAAGATTGCGGCTATTTTTATATCGCGGTAGTAATAAGGTTTTGAGAAATGATACAACGAATGCGAAATTTTTTAATAGAGTAGATCCTAGGTTATAATTTGTTTCTCCCAGCAATCCCAAACTAAGATTATTAACAATTTTAAAGTAAACTATGTACATACAACAAACATAGAGGAAAGTGTCTGTATATACAGGTAAAATTGTACATTATAAATAGACAGACGTCCACTATCGTTACGTTTAATGAGAAATCCAAAAAATAAGCGGAAGCATGAATATTGCACGCAAACGTAATAAAAATTCAGTATATCATCCGCAGAAACAGAAAGGAAAGTACGATCTTCTCGTAATTGCGAAAGCACATTTTATTTCCCGGCATGCGCTATTCAACAAACGAATGGATATCCAAGATGCGAGAACATTGGAAGTAATTTGAGCTTCAAGCTTACATCAAGAAAATGGAATATTATTCCATCGTTTTATACTTAATCAAGCTGGAATAATAATATGCTGTTTATCAATTTCCTAGGAAGCAGAAAAAATATATATTCAACTTTATATTTCTTATCAATTCATTGCAATTAAAAAAAACAGAAAACAAGTGGCGATGTCAAAATCACTTGATCAGCAACAAAACATATTTCAATTTCTTAAGAGTTGCAATAAAAGAAAACTATATATATATTTTTTTAATCTCGCACACTGTGCAGAAACAGCCATGAAGATGTTTCATAAGAATGCGGACGAAACGTCGGCAAAAGCTTCGGTTCCAGAGTATAGTATATTTTTTTGGTTTGTAATTATACTGTAGTTTTTATATTTCTTTTATATTCTGAATCAGTGGCGGCTGGTGGTGAATTTTGACCAAAATTGGTTGTTGTTCCAAAAAACGTCGATAAAATTTAAATATCTAACAAATTGTGCACAAAAATTGTCGTCATTCACTTAACTTACTTCCCAAAAGATGATTTGGACATTGTACGATTTTGAGTAAATTTTATCTGTTTAGATTTGATTTACACAACTATTTAGAGAGAAAAAATTGAATTTATTACATGGCTCCAACCTTGCCTTAATACTTTTAAATAAAACATTAACTCATGGGAAGAATAACAAAATCAAACAAAATCACCTACTAATATATACAATTATATTAATTGCGCACTTCCACAATATATCGAGTCGTTCTTTAAAGATCACAAATGTAATTAATAAAAAGATAGGAAGCTATACATCACCGGCGTTTGTTTATATTTAAATTTGAAGTGATTCTATGTATGCGTTCCAGGAACCATTAGATTTTCATAAAATCGTTATTGGAATAAATAAATAAACCAATAAGCGTGGATTCTTTTAAAGTATTTTTCGTAGAAAATTCAGTGATTGCATCATTATACATAAAACTTTGTGTTGTTTGAACTAAAAAAGTAACTATTTTTTTATCACATTTCACTAATTTTTTTGAATAACAAAAGGACAAATTGGAATATCTGCCAAAACATTAAAAACAATTACAAAAAAGGATTTAAAGAAGATGGCTTTGGTTAAGGATGTTTCTGTAAGACTTAGTGTTTCATTAATATATTTTGGCTTCCGTCGGTGAATTATGAAAATTTGTAATTTCCTTGGAATTTCCGATATAATTAAATAGTTGAAGAAATCTCGTCCCGGTAAGGAATCGAACCTAACCGTTACCACCGAGACCACAAGGCCTTAGCGCTAAGTTTGAAAGCAAAAACCAAACACAATAAAATTTACTGACATGCTATTTAACCAGGGTCTTTAATTTCACACCATGTGGTGTTTTACCTAATCTATCATTACTTCTCCCACAATCATTTTTAAGTAGGGTATTTATAGAACAAGTTATTATAATTGTTGCGATACGTTCACTGCTGTGAATTTACATATATCAGTATCCAAATGGCTATGTTCGGTGATATAATTTAAAATATATTGTATTAAAACAAAACGTTTATTATATACATTTAAAAACATTTCTTCCTGTTCAAAAATAATTTCATTAAATATAACGTAAGAATATAAAACTATTTGAACAATAAAATCTTCAGGTTTTTTGTCAAATACAACGGACAGCTAGAGAATTGAGTTGGAATACCATCTCTTTTAAGCCTAGGACTTTTTAAACTTACAGTTATAGTTTCATCGGTCCTTGAACCTGTAGCTGTTGAAAAATAAATATCTTCTTTTACAACACATACCCTAGTATACATTGCTGGAAAACAGCCGACGCCACAGTACTATAAATAGACCGCCCGAGTCACGCTTTTATCGTTTCAGAAAAGGTTTTATCGCTTATACAACACTAGAAGAACATTACAGGTATCACCAGCAAAGTACGGAAATATCACTACACAGTATTTTTTTAAATAAAACCAATATAATTTGAATAAACCAATTCAAAACGCAAGAGACAGTCTGAACGTGTAAACGTCCAGACGATAAAGATGGCTGATCGTTCACCAAAACCAATATACGTCACAGCATGATGAAATAAAACCAATATAATTTGGATAAACTAATTCAAAACTCAAGAGACGGTCTGAACGTGTAAATGTCAAGACGATCCAAGGGGAGAGTGGAAATGAAACGAACATTATAGTTTAATGCCAAAATATAATCGCCCAGTTTTTCAAACCATTAAATGAAATGCATAATACAGAGGACCAATTAACACTCTTCAATTTCGTGAAATAAAAACTCTAATATATAATTAAAATTTTTCGTTATGTTACGAAAGAGAAAACTGTGATTTTGTCCGTTTCATACCACCGATGTTTTGAAAAGGACAGATGGTATTTTGAAATGAATTGGACTACTTAAACATTTATATCTTTACTTTTAAATAATTTGTTTGATTTACAAACACAACTAAAGAATTAAACACATGTTTTGTTGCATTTCATTAAAGAAACAAATACCTAATAGCAATTATAAAAAAAAAAAAATCAGCGTCTTCCTTTATAATGATTAACAAAATAGTAGAACATTCAAAAATGTAACGCGTAATCTAATCTTTGAAACTAACTGAATGAGTAGTTATAGGAGAAGATACAGCCATAAAATTACTCAATTACAACGATTGCAAAAGAAACGATTAACACCCTTGAGACCGCAAATTTCATGCGCCCACGTTTTGCAAATTAAACATTTCAACCAGTCTGTTTTATTTAAAGCATATTCTCCTGCACAAACTGTGCACTTGTCTTGTTCATCGCAAATTCTTTGAACTATGCTTTCCTCAATTACTGTCCTTTGTTTCTTTTCTTTTTTGTTTGTATTGTTTTTTATATTGTATAGAGACAAAGGGATGTCATCGTCACTTGAATCGTGCATTGATATATTCATATCCGATTCTTCTGTTGTAGATTCGTGGCAAATAAGTCTCCTGTTTCAGCCGGTACTTTTCTTTTTTTACATGAAACACCCTTTTTATCGTTTAACAATTGTCTTTCTCAGGTGTGTTTGTAATAATTGCGCTTTTACTTTTACGAGATCTTTGACTTTCTCTTTTTTGGGGAAAAGCTTTTGGGTAAGGTCTAACTTGTTCAGGTGACAAAACAGAATTATAAGATGTAGATCGGTTCATAGTTGTTGAATTTGATCAATAGGTTCTTGGACTGGTTGTAGCATAGAAATATCAGGACGGTCTGTTACGGAGCACGAAATAAAGTCATCCGCAGCAAAAATTTTCTTATTGAATGAATGTATTCCTGTTGTCGAAAATCCCTTCAATATATTTTCCACAGAAAATCCAAGAATAAAAGCTTGGTTGGCGAATGCAGCTACTTCGTAGATAGTAACCGTTTTTCCTGGGTTTGTTAACATCCATCCATTCATTGCGGCTCTATATCTTGACTTAAAGGGTCCATAAACAGACACATCGGCTGGTTGTAACCGGTGACTGCAGTGCAGAGGAAATGTGAGCATAACTGTATTATTTTCTCTTGCTAGCATCACTGCGTCTAAAGTAACATGAGTTTTATGATTATCCATCAGTATTAAACATAGTCTTTCCTTAGAAGGTTTGACAGATTTTATAAAATGCTTCATCGCTTTTAAAAACCCATCTTCTGTCATCTAACCACTTGGGTTTGATAAACCGAGAGCACCTTGGGGTCCATCTTTCAACATTATGTCCTTGTAAAGTGCTCTAGGAAAGATAAACACTGGGGGAATCGTACCGCCTGACGCGTTGAGAAATCCAAGCATTGTTACCAAGTTGCCTCTTTCGGCTGAAGTCACCTGCCCTACCTGTTTTGAGCCTCTGACTACTATCACTTTTGGGGGATTTGTCACTGTGCTACAGTCTGTTTCATCTAAGTTCCATATCATGTGAGGTTCAAAATTATATTTATATTTTATATAAGAACTACCTCGAAATTATTAAAAAACTTATTAACATTTTCTGGATTAAACGAAGTGGCTCGCGCTAATGATGTGTTTTCGGGTTTTCTGGCAGAAAGTGTAACATTTCTTTGCAGAAAGCCACGAAGCCAGTCAGGTGTTGCCTTTCCATATCGCTTCCATACATCAGCTGCAATGTCATTAGCTTTGGCATATTGAAATGCGACCTCTCGTACTTGTACAGTAGTCAGTCCATAACACATTTTGGAGCTCGTTTTAAGGTAATCAGAAAGCAATTCTTCTTGTTCGCAGGAGAATATGCGTCTATTGCCAATGTTGGGCTGATGTTGGTATTCAATATTTTCCGTTCTTGCAGTTTTATATATATTTGCTAAATAAGACTTTGAAATGCCATAAGCTTTAGCCACTGACCTAACTGATTGAACTTTGTCAATGATTTCCTTAACTGCTACGTTAATTTGTTGGCTTGTAGGACGAACACGCTTCTGTTCCGTGGTTCTTATCATGTTCTGCAAATAAATACCTATATAATATATTACAAAAGATAGTAATAGTAAAAGAGCTATATATATGCAGATAAAAGAATATATAGGAAAAACCAAAAATAACTATTCAATGTGCTGGAACGGACACATAACGACGTCCGTTTCAGTATAGTGTTATGTGTCCACTTCAAAGCAATCTCCATATTTGTTTTAGAAACTCATGAAAACTAAAATTTGGTAAAGATTTTCTTGATATTTCTACGAGATATTATGCTTCGCAGATATACTAATCCGATTAAATAGCTACGAAATATAGAACTAAAATACTTTACATTTGAGACGGTTCACAATTTTCATTAAAAAATTACTTTTTAAGATGCAAAAATATTATCTAAACGAGCACAACTGTCAACGGGTGAATTGAAGCGCCATCTCTGTGGTGTAATGAAATGTATGCATGGTACGCCAGAGTGCGTGCCATTTGGCTCAGTTGTAGGCGCGTTGCGAAATTCACACATTGTCCATTTCACAACGTGTCCGTTTCATTGCCACTCTCCCCAATATGGGTGATCGTTCTCCTAAACCAATATACGTTACAGCCTGCTGACGTCAAAGCAGTTAGGCCTTGTTATACCGGGGGTAACGACCTGACACCTACTGCTTGTCGGACAAGCGTGCTAACCATAACACCACGGGGCCTTTGATGCCAGGAACGTTCGGGATGAGATATTTTCAAGTATTTAATTACGTCGGAGATTCCAAAGAAGGCTTAGTATACGTTTAGAAAACTAAACAAAGACCCAGAAAATACCAAGGATAGAATGTTGTACCATTATACAATTTTCTATTTGCCGAAAAAAGAAAATCATTGTTAATCCATTATTTCCAAAAGAGAAGGTATTATTGTCACCACTTTGCACTTAGGTATTGTTGAAAACTATGTATGCAAATGCAATGCATATAAATTGTGAAAGATTTCTACATCTGAAAACTATATTTCCATGCATAAGTGATCAAAAATTGAAAGGTGTTGTTCTTTCCCAAAACGTATATAACAATATGCTTTTCTTCCTTTCTTAGGTGTGCTTATTGGTCCCAACATAAGGGCCTTAAAGCACGGTAACACTTTTGGGAGCAAATTAACCCAAAAACATGTTGGAGCCTGGCAATGTGCTAAACTCGTCTCATTGGGAACAGAAAGCCGAACAACTATAAAATATTCTTCCCAGAGAATCTGGAACAAGTTTTAGTCAAGTATGGAAAAATTCCATTAAAAATTTTCTATAATGAGTGGGCAAACCATATCAATACGCGTGACGAATATTGCTGAAGTATTTAATTTTGTTTGACCGTTGAATCCTACCTTGCAGAAATTATTTTCTTTACACATTGGTAGTTTGTATTCCTCACAATAATAAATTTATATTAAGTAATATAAATCAATCTATACTTCTTTAATTTCTAATCGCTTCGCCGGACTTCCATGATCAGTAGAGTAATTATCTCACCACAATTTAATAACGTTTCATAATAATTCGGAATGTTATATTGAACTAAACGCTTCACGAACGTAATAAATATCGTTTAAGGAGTAAATTAAACAATCAAATAAATATGGTCCGCGCAATTTATGTGGAAGAGATAAAACAATTGGATTAATTAATTCTCAGACGACACTAACACTCAGCCAACAGCATGTTATAGACGGGTACGTAATTTTTCATATAAAAAAAAATGTTTTGACGGCGAACATTTGGAGAAACGCCATGGACCTCTAAAATTATTAATAAAAAAAGCGACTCAAAGGCAGCTTATCTCTCCTTTTCATCTCCAGCAACACGAATAAATATTTATAATTTATCGTATCTGATGCGTTAAGTGGGAAAAAATAGAGAACACCTGGTTTTTCAGCCGTGCAAAAAAAAGAGTATAGATATAATGGTGCTTTGCTGTCTTTTTCGATGGTACTTTCGCTAAATGCTCCATTTGGTACTTTTTATTCAGATATTTACGTAATTGAACTGTCCGATTTAGTTGATAAGAACCTATGCACGCAAATTTTTTGCTATCTTGTCTAATAGATGTGTAAACAATGAGATCTAGCATATATTAGCATATATATTTTTCAATGAGAATGTTTAGAAGTTGGTAACAAAGCCTCAGTAAAATTTAAAAATCAGAAAAATATTTTCGGGATAATCCAAAATTGCCAAAGTCTAACTGCTGCAAATCATTATGCACTACAGTGTTACTTTTACCCAGATTAAACCAGTATAACCGATGGCCTTTTGACAGTTATATTTTTAAGTACTGAAGCAATGTAAGCACCAGTCATTTAAACTAAGTCTCCTAGCCTGAAGCCATTCTAGTTTCGACAGGAAAGAAGACATTGTATAATGAAAAGCAAACTTCATTGCTGTTCTACAGTTCAAAGGCATTGTTTTACATAATAAGTAAGGTAACTTTTGAGGGAATAATAACACTGTGCTCGAATTGGAGACTTTTTTTGCAACAAGCTGGGCACTCGGGGGGTGAACCTAATTCGAGTATGTTGAATCCAATGGTGTTAACCGTTTTTAAAAACTATCTCGCGGTTTCCAACAATTTCAATTAAAACATTTTAGGCCCAAAGAACCTTCTGGGATATTCTGGAATTTTCTGGAAAATCTGATAAATGGCCGAAGAGCTTTCTGGAACCTTCCATGGACCGTTCATGGACCATTTTGCATTTCTTTTTTTGCTTCTTATATAATTCATAGAGAGAGGCAATCGTCTCTGCGATACATAGGCGTTTCACCGGAGTAGCGGTTGTATGCAAAAATCGATTTTTGTTTAGTCAGCGTCCGGTTGTTTATTTTTCGTTCAGTTTAGGAAACGAGACCGTGCATTGTGTTTTGTGTTCCGTCATGATGATAACCTGTAATTCGTTACTTTGCTTACTCGAAAAAGAACCGTTTCAGAGCTTTTGGTATAAGTACAACCCCGAGTTCAAGTTGCCAACAATGAAAACACGTAAGCAGGTAAGCATGTTTTATTTGTACGGGAAGATGTGGAAAAGAAAATCAAATCTACATTAAAAAATCAGTTGCTTTGGTTATGTGTTGGCGAGACAACATATTATAAAAGAAATTCTGTTCTAAATATTATAATACCTGTACTGGACCCTCATAAACCGACATTTCCACTATTACTAGCGAGCAAAAGCCTGGAAAAGTGTACTGGTGCTGCAATTGTGAGGGCGGTAGTACGTTAGAAAACTTTCAAGTCTCACCACGTCAAGTATTGATGTTTATGTGCGATGGTACCGCGACAATGCGCTCGGTAGGCCGTTCTCTTCTTAAAATCGGTTGCAAGTGTTTATATGTTACGTGTAAAGTGCATGGTTTACATCTTGTGGCAAAAACTATTTGACAATGCTCACCCGAGGTAGATGCATTAATAGCAAGTACAAAAAAGGTGTTCCTCAAATCTCCAAAACGTCTTCGATCATTTTACGCACAGTGTCCTGGTATTTGTGAACCACCACAGCCGATTCTTACACGTTGGGGAACGTGGTTGCAGACAGCTCTTTATTTTGCTGAATATTTTAAACAAGTAATAGCTGTTATTCTACAATTCGATCCTACCGAAGCTGCAGTTATTGACAGCCACACAAAATTTCAAGATATTTCCGTTGAAACAGAATTACAAACTATTCGTAACAACTATAAAGGATTATATGACGCAATAGAACAATTACAAAATAGAGTGTTGCCGTTAGTGGAGTCACTGCAAAAAGTGGACGAAGTACATGCACTGCTACGCACTATACACGACGCAAAATATAATCGCATTTTAGAAAAGTTCGAGAGTGTGTTAAAGAAAGATTTTGTCACATTAAAACAAATTTGCGCATCGACCAATCCATTAACCGGATTCAAAGAGTGTTTTAATGATGCGAAAGTCAAAATGAGAAACATTTAAAAAATCGAAAGCAATAGAATTAATGGATCCAATGTGACGCTGGTACTTTATAGGTCCTCCTCTCTTTCTAATTACCGGATTCAAACGCCTTGGCATGCTAGCGACTAAATTTTCAGTGGTGTCCTGGGAAATATTCCTCGCAGGAATACGGACCAATAATGAGATTAGCTGTGAAATCGCACCAAGCAATGACTTTCTAGTCATAAAGACCTTCCTGGATGATTGCTGGTGGATTTTCTGTTTATGATATTCGCCAGTTTTGAGTATTGACTTTACCATTAAGAGACAAATGGGCTTCACCTGTCCATAAAATGTGGGATAACTATTGAGTTTCAATTTCAATCCGAGCCATTATTCGCAAAGAAAATTCCTTCAAATCAAACGGTCGTTACAGTTTATAAAGATATATGTTTAGGATTTTGCGCAAAATTTTCCAAACCGTGGTGTATGACATTTGCAGTGGTTTACACTATTGATTTCTAGCGGATTGACTGTTTTGAACTTCTGCAACTTGGACATCAGTAATCCTTGGTCTTCTTAATGTTACTCAAATTGCTAATTTCTGTGGCCATACGGCTTTTAATGGTAGATAGTCATCATGCAGGTCACAATGAAAAAATCAGAAATGAGAATATCTAATTAGATTTCCTCATGCGTACATGTAAACATCTACTTCGTATATATACGATTTAAAATATTGAATTGACATTACCTTCCACAGGACACACTGATGAGCTGAAAACAGCGAGACGCCTGTCTGTGTATAGTAGATAGGTGATGGCTTTTACAATGTCAATGAAAAAATCCTTTGATCTCAATATTTAAACAATAATTGAAAATATGAACATTTATCGTATATTTACGCAACATCGTAGAACAATGGAAAATTAACAAGATTTTTGAAAGGCACCGCTATGGTTTAAGGATTTTAAAACATTATTTAAAATTGAATAGAAACCGTATAGCTATGTCTGCTTCTAACTTTACTGTGGTAATAAAATTGATTTAATCACCTTGGTATAGTAAACGCAAATTTTGCTACGTATAGAAGAATGAAAATGGGTGTTTAATACTTTCCCAATTTATAATCTGCTCGTAAATTCTTTGTGTTTGCGTTCAATTCGCGCAGATCACATGAACAATTGCCTTTGATACGAAAATAGGAGTATTCAGAAAATTATTACATATTTGACAAGAATTACTTTTTGAATTTACGTTTATTGCTGAAAGTACCAAACAGATGGAAACTCGCAATTAAGTTTGAAATGAAAATAAGTAAATATCGTTCACTCAAAGATGTAAACGAACATACACTACCGCTCGTAAGTATTTGGGCACCTTTGGATTTTGGATTTTTGTATACAAAGAATGTATTTAACAAAAAATTCCAGCATTATTGAATAGTATGCTAATAATCAGTAAGATTCATTTAAATTCATTAAATAATATCGGTCTATTTACTTCTTTTATCCGTATGAGAGGTAATATCGTCATAAAATCGCAGGTAGTAGCGACAACAAAGAGCATATGTCTCGAAATTCCAGGAAAAATGTAACAGTTGGTAATTTTACTATGAATCATCAAGCTGTAATAAAGCCACTTTAAGTAATATTTTTAAACTACGATTAGTTATCGTTCCATGTTAGTAGCGAATAGTGTTTATATTTTTGTTTAAAATTTTAAAACATGCCGAAAAGGAAAGAAATTGGTGTTGAAACGCGTGCTCTGATAGTATCAGAACATAACTTAGGCACAAGCAATCGTCAAATTGCTAAAAAATTACGTTTAAATCCGCCTATTGTTGATTATAACATCAAAAAATACAGTGAAAGTGGCAGTTTTCTAAATAAAGTACGAAGTGGTAGACCAAGGGCGACAACATCAGCTCAAGACATTGCAATCGTGGTGTCCAGCAAGCGAAATAGAAGAAAAACAGCTCCAGAAAGCGCTGCAGAAATCAATACTGTACCTCCGAAGCCGATTAGCGTGTCCACGGTTAAACGCCGTCTGCAAAAAGCCGGCTTTCACGGACGAATTGCGATCAGAAAGTCCTCGCTTCGCCAAATTAATAAGAAAAAGAGGTTACAATGGACACGTGAACATTGAAATTGGACGGTAGAAGATTGGAGCAAGGTATTGTGGACCGACGAATCCAAATTCGAGATTTTCGGTTCGCGTAGGAATATTGCCTTTCAAATGCAAGCAATTAATGACGGCTCGGTATTCGATTTTTACATAAACACTAAAATCGACTGGCACAAACGACTGTTAAACAACAGCTGAACGTCCAAGATGGCTGAAATGTTCGAAATTATCTTTCAGAGCATGGGCAATTATATTACCAAAATATTTTTGACGAGTACCGCCATCTTCATGTCGAGGATTGAAGCTTTTCAGACTACCCTCATCTACAGGGTGAGTCATAATTAACTGTAAAAAAATTAACTGTATGCATTTCAGCCAGAAACTAAAACAATTAACTCAATATAACTTACCAAAATGTTTCCCTCAGAAGATACAGACTGCTACAAAAACTGGTTACTCACGTTTTTTGCTATAACTTCAATTTAATATTATAATACATTTTTATTATCTAAAAAAACATATTGGGTTTCGAGTTGAAGAAGATACAGTTAAATCTTTTACAGTAAATTATGACTCATACTGTATATATCAAATTTTAATTTCATCTTGGCTTGGGGAATAAATAAACTTTACCAAATCGTTGATTCACCTTGTATTCATTTGAATCATACAATATCTTTCGACTTTCTGCACTAAAATGCTCAAAATTACACAGATATAGGTTTCCCATGACTGACGATAAGAATAATAACGCTTACATAAAAAAAAACTCTAAATTCTATAGTAAATATAATAACTTGTAGGCCACCGCGTGTTAGCAGCCTTAATACTGATTCTGCATGAGCGCTTACAATAAAACAGCGAAAAATATTTAATATATGTACAGCGTCTGGCTTTCTACCGTCTTGCTTGCGATAAATCACCCATAAATATCTGTTGGAGATAATGGGTAATTTTTATTACTTTTGTTGGGGGAGAAGTGTTAGGAACTTGCTGTTTTATTTAAATAACAACCAGGCTCCAATATTATCTCTTGACCTATTTCCACAATCCCTTCTTTTTAAAAAAATACTTTATAAAAGGAACAGTAAGTAAAATCGCAGATACACTACCGCTCATAAGTATTTGAGCACCTCAAATTTCAAGGTAAATCGTTAAATATTTAAATGGAAATATTAAAATATGTATTTGGTATTTATAAATATACGAGGGTAAGTCAAATATTATCTACACTTTCGCCATAACAAGCTTTGAAGGTTATCGTAGTGGCGGCCGCTTGCGCATGCGTTGAGTTGGCGTCTCTGTGGTCTTGTGTGCGGAATTTAATTACGATCGCGTCATTTGTCTGCTAGCTATACCAGCATAAGCATGTCAGCACCGCTATTAGTTTGCACCAAAGAGGAACAACGAGCAGTGATCCGATTTTTGTGGTCAGAGGGTGTGAAAGGTGCCGAAATTCACCGGAGACTTTTGTTATAATACGGGGACAGTGCTTTATCCCGTAAAAGCGTTTTTTTGTGGATCTAAATGTTTCAAAGTTGCCGCACGAGCGTAACACAAAAAGAGGGAGCTGGACGGCCGTCATCCTCGACCACTGACGACAACATTCATTTTAATAAACTGCCACAGCACTAAACTCAAATTGATAAATCTTGATACTTGTTGAACAGAAGTTACTCTATTACAATATTTCGTGAATATTCTTCATACGATATTATCTAAGGCATCGACATTGTATTCAGCCTTAAAGAATTTACTGCACCAGTAACACTTTATCTTATGTAAATCCAACCATAATTTTTATTAGGACAACTTACATATTTTGTTAGATTAAATAAGCGTGTTGTAATTCCTAATATAAATTGCCCTTATTTAAAAAATACAAACATTTGTTGTCCAAATTTTTTTTCTGTGTGGAATTGCTTTGAACTGATCAAAGTGATCAATTAAAGGCCTCTACTACTTGCTGTAAATGTGTTTCTTATATTAAAATTATTTCCTAAGTGACCGTTTTCTTGTTGAGATCACCTTCAAACGAAACCATTTATTTGAAAGCGACTTTTTTGATGTATTGCTTCAAACTATTTATGTCCCTTGAATTTTTTAGTTCACGTCCACTTCTTTCTTTGAGTTGGATTTAATTTATCAGTAACTAAATCATATTGCGACATTTCTAGATAACAAAAATATGCTAAGAAACTATCTTAAATTGGTACTCTTGTAAAAAACTATTTAAGTAAGTCTAAACAAAGAAAGTAAAATAACTTAGATTTCCTTAGAAAAGGTTCACTAAAGTAACTCAGATGTAATTCATTTAAATGTAGATTCCTTTCAACTTTTAATTTAATTTGGCCTTCCCAGTTGTAACGAGGGGAAAATGAGAAAGTTCCATTTTTCGCCTGCCTCTTAGACAACATAAAATATTTAAGGATATTGTCTCGAGAAAATGTACCTCTATCTCCTATATTTGTGTCGCCAAGTAATCTTAAAATTAACGCTTCCTGCTAGTGCCCTGATATTACTGCGGCAATATTCTTGAGTATTTATGTTGTGAATTAAGCAGCGTATCGCTTTGATATATGCATGGTTCGCTTAATGTAGTTACGTGAAGTTAAACATGATCACATTGTACATTATTTAGCTGCAAAAGGCAAGAAAACAAAAGAGTATGGAAAAAATGTTAAATACTTATATTAATTAATATAAAATGTGTTAAATATTTGTTGTTTGAAATGTATAATCTTTTATGAAAAAGTATTTGATATATGTGACGCGTTTAAAAATCATAAATTACGAAATATAATAGAATGTAGTTCATAGCCATCACAGAAATGATTTTACTGTGTATTTTACTTAGATAAACCACTAATAATGGCAAATTCATACTAATTTTGAGTTATACGTATTTTAATACCTTTTTAAGCACAATTTATTTACTGTCCTTTAAAAATGTAGTGAAAAAAGTACCCGTGTAAGCCCCCGTTCTATTCAAAAAAAAAAAACAGAGTTTTTCTTGCTATGGCATTTGTGGCATATGAAAGAGAATACATAAAAATTGGCAGTAGTCTACAGCCGTCATGTCCTACTGATATTTTTAATGGTCTGACACTTCCGATTATACCAGAAGTAGTTGTCAACTTGTTATTTTAAATTTAACACCCTCTATATTACTAAATTTTTGAATTCCTAGTTCAATTTTAAGGTTTCTTTGGTAAAACAACTATGTTGCTATTTCTAACCATATTTGACAGATAGACGAGTACATCTGAACTTAGAAAGTTCAAACTTTGCAGAACTGTTGACCGTATAGGGTAAGATTAGAAACCGAATTAATTTTCCGAAAACATTATACAGCGTGCCCAAAAATTACGATTAAACTTTCAAATGCAAAAAGTGTGGAAATTTTGTTTTTTTAAATATAACAAAAAAAAATTTCATATTCGTTATGCATCTAAAATGGATACTTTTCAAGATATTCATGAAGATGTGTATTGAAACACAATTTTTTTCTAAAAAAAAAGGAGTACCTACCAATGAGAAAGCAGCTTATGTGATTTTTTAAAACATCATCCAGCTTTGGAGATATCTAAGTTAGTTAGTATATTATGACTTTATGACCATTAGGAAATAATAAATGTAATTAATTAGAATTAAAACATATTTAGATGACATAATCGCTCATTCATGAGTTCCACAATGAAGTTCTCTATTTTGTTCCTTATTATCGGTGCTTTGGATTGTGGACTTGGTGTTCGCTTTACTTTGGGTTTGTCTCATGTCACATAGATGTCTCTTTGATTTGTTTTTAAGGAATTATTTAAATATCTATTATACCATTTTGCAAAAAAAAAACATCAATTCTTTAGTCCAGTGGTCGCCAACCCGTCGATCGCGAGCTACCGGTAGCTCGCGAAGGCAATTCTGGTAGCTCACAATATACTTTAAAAATACAAAGGTGTAAAAATCATAGAAGCTTCCGTAAATTTCGCAAATTCTCATAATAAACACAAGCCACGGCAACACTGCTGTGAGCGATCTGCCGCCGACGTCACCACGCTAGAATCGTCTAGAACCGATCAGCGTGCTAGTGTTCGAGAACGATTTGGGTTGCTTTGAAAGGGATATATACGAAACGCGCGGCGACATTGCGCTCAGTTGAAAACTGAACGGCATAATCAACGTCCAGAGGTTGGGTTACAGTTGGCCTGCAATTAAAAATATTCTGACAAGCAGTAGTAAGAAGGTAAAGACATACCATTTCCATTCGAAATGGGAAGAACAATACTTCTTTACAGAAGTTAAAGGTAAAAATGTATGTTTGTTATGTAATACTTCTGTCTCCGTTGCTAAAAAAGGAAATATTGAGAGGCATCATCAAACTGTACATTCGAATTTTGAAAAATCATTCCCATTACATTCTGCCACTAAAAAGGAAAAATTTAAACAATTAAAAAAACAGTTAATTGGACAACAGTCAATATTTTTAAAAACAGTCGATAAAAATAAGGCTGCAACTGAAGCATCATACCGTGTCCCAAATAACTGCACAAACGAAGAAACCTTATGAAGACGGGGAAATGATAAAACAGGCATTTTTAGAAGCTGCAGATTCGTTATTTGCCGACTTTAGAAATAAAGACGAGATAGTGTCTGCTATAAAATTATGCAACTTTCTGCTAATACAGTGATGAGACGAGTGGAAGTAATGAGCAATGATATTTTTTTACAGTTAAGAAGTGACTTAGACAACTGTGTTTATTTTTCACTGCAACTGGATGAAACAACAGATGTGGTTGACACCTCCGAGATGGCCGTCAGGATGGTTTTTAGTGATTTTACGATTAAAGATTGAAGTTTTGAAGTTCATTCAACTGAAAGGACATACTACTGGGCTAGAGTTCTCATTTCAAAAATATTATTTCTTCTGAGAAAATTCCAATATCGAAAGTGGTAGGCTTGACAACCGATGGCGCTCCAGCTATGGTGGGTTGTGATAAGTAAAGCTGGCCACGAGCGGTACCGCGCAGTAGCGTAGAGTCGACCAGGCCTCGCGTTCCACTGGAGTTATTCTGCTAATAGAGATGTTTGCTGCCGCAAATAATTTCGCTCATCTTTTAAATAAAAATTAAATAACACGTGCTCAAACACTTACCATTTTAAGAGTCCTCCGTGAAATCACTAAGCGAATAATGTCTGTTAAATTTCTGCAACATTAGATATGTTTCAACTGTTGTTTCGGCAAAACTAGTACGGCATGAGGAAAAAATGCGTTTATATGCAGAGAACGAACGTTCTACATCTAGTGACGTAATATTTGCGTAAGTAAAATAATCTTTCAAATAACTTAACGATTCTGTTGACGCACCTTCACAAATGTGTCTTAATGTGCCAACATCAGAATTTTTCTCAAAAACACTCAAATTTTTCTAGAACAGGAATATTTTTTGCGTCTTCAATCGCGCATAGCTGTGCGTGAACATGTTGCACTATTTGTAGAGATTCTTCTAACGACACCGCAGGATTTTGTAATTTTTCTATTGCAATCTGCTAGCCCGAAGTAATTGTCGTGAATGATTTTTAAATCCATTTTAACCTGACTATCTTGAAATTTTGACTGGCTTTTTTGGATAGCGGCAGCTTCCTTTGTATCGAATTGTAAAACCACGTTCTTAATATTGTCAAAATATTTATGATAATAAAACGCGGCCTGCAACCATGTTCCCCAACGAGTTAGAATAGGTTCTGGTGGCTCTGGTATACGGGGGCACAGTCTGTGAAATTCGCGAATACGTTTCGGTGATTTGACAAATACTGCTTTGGTATGCGCTATTAAAGCGTCTACCTCAGGATAACATTTTCTGATACTATCCGCCACAAGATTGAGAGCATGAATTTTACACGTAATGTGTAACAAATTAGCAGAATGCTTTTTAAGAGACCGGCCTACAGAAAGCATGTTTGCAGCACCAACACTCACTAACATCAAGAGTTGATTTGTTGAAAGTTCAAACTTGTCCAATGTATTTAACACTAACTTTGAAATTACTTCGGCAGTACACTGTTGTATTCGTTTGGAAACTAATAGAATTGAAGGTGCCGATTGATGAGGTACCAATTTGCGTGCTATTACATTTCTTCCGATCTGTTGTTTCGTCGACACATAACCACAATTTTTGATCTTTCAACTCCGATTTTATTTTTTGTTCAATATGTTCACGCTCAGATGGCACAATTCTTCGTAACGATGTTCGACTTGGTAATTTGCACTCCGAATAGTTATTCCAAAAGAAGATAAATGGTTCCTTGTCTAGTAAATTAAACGTTATATTACATGCGATAAACGTAACGCATAAATTAAATATAAATTTTTCATTGTCTCGTGCGCAATTTCTTTTTGAGACATGCTTTTCACTATTTACGTGTCGTAGACAATGTTGTCTGGACCAACACATTAACGGGATTTTACAGATTACACATTTAATTTTAGCACCTTCATATATTAAGTCTGGAATGTCTGCAATAAATTTTCGAAGTTTGTCCGATCGCGGTCGTTTTGCTGACGAAATCATAATTTTTCTAGGACAGATAAACAATTGCGCAAATGACCGGCAGCGAAAATGTCCGTACTGCTCCGCAGACGAAATAATACTACCGTTCCTCTCGGTCCGAACTGATTCTACGCCGATGCGCGGTACCGCTCGTGGCCAGCGTTAGTGATAAGGGTTTGGTGGCGTTATGTCGTGAAGGTGAAAGTTTTCCGTAATTTCTCTGTTACCACTGCATTATCCATCAGCAAGCATTATGTGGAAATTTTCTTAAACTAAACAACGTTATGAAATTGGTAGTAAAAATTGTGAACAAAATTAGAGCTCCAGCGTTACAAAGAAGGTTATTCAAAACCTTGGCCGATGAAATTGACTGTCAATACGGGGAGCTACTTCTTCACTCTGAAGTCCGATGGTTAAGTAGAGGACGAGTGCTGAAACGTTTTAATGACGTCCTATCTGCCATGGTTCAATTTTTCAAACAACGCGATGAACCGATTCTGGAACTGGAAAATTCAATCTGGCTTAGAGATTTTGGTTTTCTTGTGGACATTACAGAAAAATTAACTTAGTTTGCACCTTCTGGGAAGAGACAAAGAACTAGTGGAAATGATTTTTGATATACAAGCATTTATCAAAAAGCTTGAATTTTGGGAACAAAACCTAATCAATCGCGATACCAAGCATTTTCCTATTCTTTCAGAAAAGATATCTGAAAATCCATTGGAACCCTATGACAGTAAATGTCATGTAGAAATAGTTTCTAACTTGAAGGATAACTTCAAAAATCGATTTAAGGATTTCAACGAAATTGATTTAGTGGCACAATTTATTGTTTCGCCCTTCATAGAAATTGATATCCAACAGTTTGCAACTTGTGTTATGCAGAAATTTGGCGAAGACATCGCTGCAACAGAAATGGAAGTGATTGCGTTTCAAAATGATTTAGCTTTAAAATCGTTAGTTTCAAATACAAAATGTATCTGGCCTTTAGTAAGCAAAGACAAATATTCAGTCCTATATCGTGTTGCCTTGAAAATGAAAGCGTTATTTAGTTCAACCTATTTGTGTGAACCTTCTTTCTCCAATATGAAATACCGCAATCGGCTTACAGATGAACGTTTGGATAATTGTATTCGGATGGCTGTATCAAACTATACTGCAAACAAAAAAATTATCGATGAGTCTGAGTGTCAGCCTTCTCATTGAACATGCCTTTTTTATCTGCACATGTTTTGGTTTAAAATAGTGCGTTACTTTTTATTCACTTTTATTAAATCGTATGTGACATGCCATTGTGGCTGCATAAAAATTTACACCTACGATTGGTAGGTATGGATTTAGTTATGTAGTATGTATTAGTTATGTTTATTTAACGATTTATTTTAAATCGTTGTAATTTATTAGTCTATAATTTTATAAATAAGTACATTTTATTGTTTTATAGTATATGCACCTAGACATATTTGCACAATTACAGTACATTCACGTTTTTTAATAATAGGACTTAATCCTGCTGACTACTATTAATTGTAAGTATTTAATATTATCCTCCACTTTAAAATTCATTTGTAAGAAAAAAAATATTTTTACTAGTACATTTAACTGATTTACTTCATTGTTTCACGGTGCCTGGTTGCTCTTTTTGCTGTTTGGTCTTGAAACTAGCTCTAGATCTCGATTTAGTACTTTGATTAACAACATTGTTAAGTCGAATAATTTTTGACATTTGTGTGTTTTTTCCATGTAAACCTCCTAGCTGGCCTGAGGATGTGTCGGATGTGACACGAAACCGGTAGGCCCCTTTTTTGTATTGAAGAATTTTGTGAGAAACTTGGACGTTTATTTATTTCCTTGATTACTTTATAACGCACACTTGAGTCATGATGGAATGCTCTACTAATTGTTCTATTTTAAATAAATTCTTGAAAAAGATTTTTTTTTAATATTGACAAATATAAAACTGGCATTTGGTTTTGATCACCACATTTAGCAATCGTGATTAGTCATCATTAAATTAAATTAATCAGGGATTAACGTGCAAATTCGTGATTAAATATTTAATTCTTTCTGTAAACCGGGTATTATAATTTTTTTTTTGAAACTTATTTTCGTAAAACCAATCGTTTAAGAAATAACGTTATTGTTAACTTTAAATCAGCCACTCTGTACAGATTGTACACGTCAATACAAGTCATCTAAATTGGTAGACCTTTGAGTTTGAGTAAGTAATCGTTGTTATTAACTTATTAATAGAGCAATATGAACTGTGCAAACTTATTAGTCTTATTACTTATTACACAGTCGACCTTACAGACTTTAGCGTTAAACTTGATAACGTGGGCAGAACGTGGGGTTGGATTGGTTAGTACTTCATTGAATTATTCAGGGACGATTTCTCAGTTTACGGAACTTTCGTCGCTGAAGCTCGGTAGCGAAATTTCGTGGGAATGTACGTGCCCGCAACAAAGACTAGAAGCTAATATGCTTGCATTTGTAAAATTTGCGAAATGAATGGACCTTGTATCCATTGCTAATTTATAAACTAAAAAATATCACGTGTGTACAACAATTGCAAAGCACCCTTCATATGAATAAAGCGAGCATTTGGGGTGCTAATGTGACGTATTGTCCGTCCGAAACGGTGAATTCGCCCAAAATCGATCTGAATTAGGTCATTTAAGGTCACTATCTATCGCTATCCTCTACGCACTTATCAGTTAGGTTCTACTTTATAGTCTTAGGATAGACGGAGAAGACAGTAACTTATTGTTAGTGAGCTTTTAACTACAAAAGGACCCTCTAATGGGTTCCGCTGACTTATTTGCATTATACGTACGCGAAATATCCAGCTGATTTGACCTACTTTACAGTTGTGCGATGCACAAGGGTCGCATACACTTTAATTTTTCTTTCATATAATATATTATGCGCAGTAATGTTTGTAGTTTGTAGTACAGATGGGTAGTTCTAGTACTATGGGATAAATTTCCATGCATTGTAAAGTACAAAATTAGACAGATATCACACAACTGAACAACTATTTTCAAGTTAAATGCTGATTAGGAAAAACATATATGTATGTATACTTAAAATGATTATTAATAGGTACCACAGAGAAAAATGCATTGTTAAAATAAAGGTAAATATTGTTTTTTACAATATTTTCTAATACTATATGTGACAGCAACACTATCTTGTAATCAGTGTAAGAAAATTGTTGTTAAGTTTGTATATTTAAAATGAATATACCTTCTCTTTAATTCTTCTACAACATAATATACTAAAACATACACTGCATAGTTTGTTATTATAATAACATTAAAATCTTATAATTAACATCTTTGTGTTGTACGCAGTAGTAAAATTGTATTATTAAATGTACTAGATGGTATTTTTAAATTTAAAGGTGTGATGTGTAAGAAAACAAAACGCGTTACTTTATATGAACTTATTGTGTTGTAAGCATAAGTAATGTATATTATTTATGCTTACATGTATTGTTAAAATAAATAATAGGTATATTTACATTGAAAAATGTGGTATTTACATCTAACAATATTACTTAGTTTTAAAAATAATGTGTACTTTGATGTAGTGTGCTTTATTACGAGTCTGTGCGATTGCGAGGGAAAACCACGCTATTTTTTAATTTCACTGCATATACAGTACCGTGCAATCGAATTAGGGCCACTATATAAATTTGAGTTTTAGCTTAATAAATAATACAAAGTATCAACGTTTGATAAAAACAATTTTTATTTATTTATATATATATATATTTATATTAACACGTACATTAATATTTCGTCGAACAACCCCTTGCTTTTATGACAGCAGCAATTCTTTTTGGCATGCTTGCTATACACGCTGCTGCAACTTCTTTAAGGTGAGCATTATTTTGCCAGCTATTTGTTATGTTTGCCTTCAAAACGTCAACTGTTGTATTGGGAGATGCATAAACTGTACGTTTTAAAGAATTCCAAACATTTTCGATTGGATTCAGGTCGGGGGAATTGCCTGGCCATGGCAATATCTTCAGTTTTCTTGCTGAAAACATTTTTAGAATTGTTTTTGCCCTGTGGCACGGTGCACCCTCTTGCATAAATGTGTAACAGTAATTTTCAGGGTCTAAAGATGTCATATACGGGATTAAGATTGATTCCATAACTTGTTTATATTGAATTTGATTCATGGTACCCGTTACTAAATAGAGCGGTCCAAGCCCTTCCCCTGATATACAGGACCAAATCATGACTGCCGGTAGATGTTTCCCTGTTTTTACCACTGTGCTTTCATCATATCGTTCCGATGGTCTTCTGCTAACGAAACGAGCAACTTCAGTTACAGCCTCTAGCCGTGACTCGTCACTAAACAACTAAACAACCGTTAGAAACAGAAATTTTCATTACATTTTCGAATTTACTAAAAATGTTCCAAATTTTGAAAATATACATAAAATATTGATACATACTTTTTTCCAATCCTCAACAGTAAAATGCCGATGCTGTTACGCCCACTGCAATCTTGCCTTTCTCATCCTTAAAGTAAGTTTCGGCTTTTTTGCAGGGCGTCTACTTCTAATATTGGCTTCATATAAGCGCGATTTTAATGTTCGATCTGATATTTTTATATTATCAGCCTGTAATATATGCTGAAGTTCTTTAATGCACAGTTGCCTGTTTTCTAATGCCCTTTTTATGATAATTCTGTCTTCCCGTGGCGAAGTTTTGCGAATACCACGTCAATGAGAATGACCACTTGACGTCGCTGATAAATTTTCTTTCTTTAACATCGCTACCCTGTCGACTGTTTGACGAGAAACTTGTTCTCTTCTGGCTATTTCCCGATGCGAATACAGCCCCGTCTCTAATAACACTTGAATTCTTGTTTTTTTCTCATTTGAAATGTCTTTACGTTTGCCCATTTCACAAAATTTATCAATAAAAAAAAAAAAACTAAACGTCACGAAATTTCAATTTAATTACACTAAAACAACGTGTAAAACGAATATTATAGCACGAAAATATAATACTTGCACTTTACACCATCAAAACTACACGTAAACTAACTTGAAGCAGGTAAAGCCAGTCACCGATTACCGACCCTAAACGTACCTTGGATAGAAAGGAATGTTTGGTGGGGGTTATAATAACGAGAATTTTATACCTACTTAAGAGGATTATCTCAAATACAATTAAAAACATTTTATTGCCGAAAATATTTAGAAATGTTGGTTATTATAATATTAATAGCAAATATTTGTATAAAATCAAAGTCCCTAATTCGATTGCACGGTACTGTAGTTTTCTTTACTAAAGAATATCATGCTTAAAACATAGACACTCAGCTATACTATGGAAAGTTTAATGAATTAAATATGACATTCTAGGATGCATATGTAACATCACTGCTTATAGTCAATAGCGGCTGGGGGCGACATAAATTGGATGTCAAGAACAACGCTTCGGTTTCCTCGTATATTCTTTTGTCAAGTACGATGTACACGATATGCAACGGAAACACACGAGCGAATCGAAGTCTTGTCCTTGACTTCCCATTTACGTCACCATCATCCGCAACTGATTATAGAGATCCACGGTATAGCTTTCCAGTTGCTAGTATTTACGCTTTGCAGTTACATCAGAATAAATACCTGTAACCATACGCTACTGATCGAGCAATAAAACACTTACTACACTGACTCAAAAAAGTCTCCATACACCTGTCACCATTTTGATTTGAGTGCTTAAAAAAACAGTGCAATCCTATTTATTGCAGAAAATTGTTGGTGAACAGTATATTAGAATACAAATGAACAAGATAACATAAAAAGATAATGTTTTATTGTACAAGTAACATTACATTAAAAAAAAGAATAAAAGTAGGTACAATTCCAATCTCAAAAAAATCTCCATACACTTAGCAAATCTGGAATTATTATTAGAATAGTAACTCCATTTACAAAGTTTAGTAACTTGTCGATCCAAACTTTACTTTTATAACTGCTAACATGCGTCTCTTCATACTTTCAACTAATTTGTTCGTTACTGTGGAAGCAATAGAGTTCCATTCCTGTTGTAAGGCGATTTGTAGCTGCTCCTTGTAGCGGATCATATGTTTCCTTATTCTTCGTTCCAGTTAATCCCATAGGTGCCCTATGGGATTCATATCCGGCGATTGTGGCGGTGTATGAAGCTACTTTCCCACATTAAATATCAACTATTCCTTGATCCGTTGAGCGGTGAGCTTGGGGTCATTATCTTGCTGGAAGATAAATGACCGTCCAAGACCGAATTTTTTGGCACTAGCTTGCAAATTTTCTCTCAGTATATCCATGTACGAGCCCCTTCCCATATTAGTTGGCCCAATCTAGAATTTTTCAGAATTTTTATTTTGTAAGAAAAATTATAAGTAATATACCACAAGAACATTATTTTTTTTTATTTATTTAACTTTTTTAACATCTCTAAACAAAAATAAATGTGTATTCACTGACTTAAACCGATATATAATACAAAATGTGCATAAATAGAAAAAAATTATTTTACAGTTTACCACTGGGTAGCTTCGCCTTTATTTTTTATGACATCCAAAATTCTTCGAGACATACTGTTAACCAAGCCTTGACGAAATTCTGGTGTAAAAGAATCTCATATTTCCTGAAGCATTTGCTTCAGTTGAGGAATTGTTCTAGCAGGATGTTTTCGGAGCACTTTCTTCTTCTCGTGCCACAAAGTTTCGATAGGAGACAAATCGGGACTACTAGAAACCCATTCCAAAAGTGGTATGTTTTTGTCTTCCATCCATTTTAAAGCTTTTTTTGAAATGTGGCATCCTGCGCCGCCCTGCTGGAACACAAAATCTTGACCCGATGTCAAGTATTCTTCCATGATCGGTAAAAGTGATTCTTCTAAAATGTCTAAATATTTGTTAGTATCGACAGTTCCTTCAATAAAATGAAGTTTACCCACCCCTTTTCATGCCATGCTGCCCCAGACCGTAATGGATGCTGGAAATTTTAAGACAATCAGGATGGAACGCCTCATGTTTCCTACGGATAACTCGACTTTTACTGTCTCCAACACACACTTCGAATTTGGCTTCATCGCTCCACTACATTGAATGCCATTGCTGAGGTGTCCAATCTTTATGTTCTTTGGTCCATCGTAATCTATTTTCTGGCGTGGTGTTAAAAGTGGCTTTTCTTTGATCTGAAATAAATCCGTCGGTTATAAAATACCAGTTTCTTTTTAAAACATAAAAATTTCCACCTTATAAGTGCCAAATCCTAGTTTGTGGGCCTCTCTGTGACATGTGGATCTCGAAATTCGCCTTCCAACAGCATCGCTCCATAAAGCACTTAATTCAAGATAACTAGCACGTCGATTTTTCACAATAATTCTTCTTAGTGCTCTTTTATCCGCATTTGTAATTTTGCTTTTTCATATCGGGGCTTTGCGGCTACTGAACCAGTAGTCTTATATCTTCTAACAATATTTCTTACACTATATCGAGATAACTCCAATAAATTTGCTATTTCCGAATTTTATTGTCCAAAATTAAAAAATTTGATAATAATTGAACAAATTTTTTCATCTAAAAACTTTCCTCTACCCATTTAAAAAAAGTCTGACCTTTAAAGAGCTGAATTAAAATTAAACTAAATAAAATACGTTTTGACAGCTCTTACCAATTGTTTGGCGTCCCTTTTTCAAAGCCACCTTGACCTGTTAGCTTACCTTGTAACAATATCAAAACGAGCTGATATTTGAAAACAAAGCCTTTTTTGGCACATGTTTTTATTTTCTGCTGAAATTTTTAAAATAAAGCGATAAAGTAGATGTTATTCGCTGCATGTAATTAATTACGTCCTGTTATTAAATTTGGGACTCAAAAAAGCATGTAAAGTATATTATCGTTTAGACGGTATCCAAAAAACTAAGATTTCATTAGGTGGGCCAACTGGTGTGGGAAGGGGCTCGTATAGATATCGGTTCATTATACCGTCAATAAATTTTAAATTATCAACGCCTGCAGCACTCATACAACCCCACACTAAAACTTTTCCTCTACCAAATTTTACAGTCGCGCACAAATTTTTAGTTTTCAGTTCTTCTGGCCCAAAAATTGCCACAGATGGCCATACAATGGTGTGGCGAAAGAGAAATGAAAATGAAATGCTACCAACAGAAACAAATTAAAAACAAAAAAAGCAAAGCTGTACGTTTCAATTAAGGAAGTGTTCATAGTAGGCGTGGATATCATGTCACACAATTTATAAATACAAACTATATAAGTAAAAATATAAAGTTTTCGGTTACTATTTTTGTTAATTTGCGTCTTGTGTTTTGAGACAATTTTGTTAAGTCCAATAATAATTTATCTTCCACACTCGTTTTTTTCTGCAAATGAAACAGTCTGATAATTGTGCGATATTTAATAACAAATACAAAATACATGAAAGAAAACTATGTAGTTCACAGAACTAAAAGAAATACGAAAGACGTTCAGTAATTAACAAGACAAACTGCATTAGCGGGAAAACTATTGAATATTATTAGATGAAACTTTCTGTGGGTCAAGTTGGCAACCTTGGGGACAAATTAAGTCTGTTTGACAAAAATAAAAGCAAACATAACCTTTTTTGTTCATTTCAAAATGTCGGCTGCTCTCGAAACGTGTACGGTGAAAAAGCAACGTTCAGTGATAAGATTTTTGTACGCTAGTATTAAACACAACCAACAAAACTGAATAAGAATCATATGTATTATGTACATAAACTACATAGCTTGAAACGTCACAAATAACTCCGGGGAGTTCACTTTCACTAACTAATCTTCCATTTTAAATAAATTATTAAAGAAGATAGAATTACTTGTCCACGCTAGATAACCCCAACAACCACGCGAGACAAATGACAAAATTGCCGGGAACTAACGCTACATTATTATTAGTTGCAACGCGAACCTACATTACGTCATCATAGATTAAAAATGATATTTTATAAAAATTACAATTCAAAGTTATACTTATGTTTTAAATAAAGTAATATTTTTGTTATTTTAAGTAAATGTGCTATAACTTCTTTTACAATAAAAATGTTTTTATGATTAGTAAATCAGTACGTTATTTGCACAAGATATTCTTGTCAGAGTAAATATATTTTCTTAACAACACAAATTTTACAACACATTTTTCTCTGTGTACTATTCATAAAACAATATATTGCAACGAGTCCTTTTCGGAAAGAAACTCAGGGGATAAACGTTGATTGATCTAACTAAATGTTATATTTCGAATACGAGGGTAGTTTCCAGCCTAACACAGAAACAAGTATTTTCAGCATAGTCTCCTTGTAAGTCCGTGCACTTTTCCTAGCCATGCCCCCACCTCTTTAATCTATCCAAATAGTAGTAGCCATATTCTTCTGCGAAATACGTATTCATGAATGAGATGGCCTCTTCATTCGATGAAAGTCTCTGTCCACCGAGCGAAGCTTTGAGCCTAGGAAACAGAAAAAAGCCGCTGAGGGCTAGATCTGGGGAATAGGGTGGGTGATCTATGAATTCAAACCCCAATTCGTGAATTCTTGCCATAACGACCACTAAAATGTGAGACGGTGCGTTGTCTTGGTGGAATAAGACTTTCTTTTTCTTCAAACGCGACCGTTTCTCCACGATTTCTGCCTTCAGCTTGGCTTCGGGGGTGTACTGGTGGATGCGTTTTTCCGATGTTATCGGTAGTGGTTTCAGTTTTTGGCCGTTCCAAATGTTCATCGTCAACCAAGGTAGTACTGCCACGTTTAAATTCAGCTGTCCAAATTTTCAATGTGGCAAATGAGGTACAGAGTCCCCGAAAACAGCGTCCATCTTCGCTGTAATTTGCGTAGGAATATTGCCTTTCAAATGCAAGCATTTAATGATAGCTCGATATTTGATCTTTACTATTTTTAGACAAACAATTATTAAACAACAACTGGTTTAAATTTTCAAAAATATCTTTCAACGCATGCACAATTATATTTCAGACTAGCTTCGTAGTGTTAAATAGGCCGGGCATAGAGAGCTTCGCGCCATGTTAGAAGTGAGGTTTCCGCGTCCACGGTGCGACGTATGTATGTAGATGAATCGGCACTACCTCAGCGAATGAAATTATTGATTTATTGCAACAGTTTTTCAGCAACCCTTCGAAGCGTTAGTCGTAATTATATAAATAAATATATGTATGTAAGTATGTCTAACGGACGCAAGGAAAATAAACGACCGTTGGCTAATAAAGTCACAAAATTTATTAGTGAATTTCCGGATTTGAACTATAAGGCAACTAGAGTATTGTGTAGAGTTTGCAAAATACCTTTAATGTGCTGGCACAAAGGTAGCTGTAAGACATATAAATAGTGTATAGCACAAAAATGAGAAAAATGGCGTGCCACCTCAAGCCCAATTTAAGTCGGATTTAGTTTTGATGTTTATTGTTTGTGGTCTACCGCTTCGCTTACTCGATAAAGAACCGTTTCGACAGTTTTGGCGTACACACAATCCGGCCAGCGTTACGCAAAGAGCTACCAAGCATACGTAAAGATATCGAAAATAGGATTAAAGCGGATACGTTACAAAAATTTCAAGTGTCAACTAGTCACTGTTGATGTTTATGAGCGATGGAGCAGCGACAATGTGTAGTGTAGGCCGTTCTCTTAAAGAAAAGTGTGGGGGATCTTTACATGTTACGTGTAAAGTTTATGCTTTACATCTTGTGGCACAAACTATTCGAGAATGTTACCCGGAGGTGGATGCATTAATGGCAAATACAAAAAAGTGTTTCTCAAATCCCCCAAACGGATTCGAGCACTTCATAGGCTTTGTCCCGGTATTCGCGAACCACCACAGCCGGTTCTTACGCGTTGGGGAACATCGTCACAAGCGGCTTTTTATTGTTCTGAACATTTCCAAGAAGTAAAATCTGTAATTTTACAATTCGACCCTGACGAAGCTACAGCTATTAAGGAGAGCCAGAAAGGATTTCTAGATACTTCTGTTGAAAGATTTAAATAGTATTAGCAACAATTGTAAACGATTACTAGACGCAATAGAAAAATTGCAAAATACTGTCGTTAGTAGAATCAGTGCAAATCGTGGACAAAGTTAACACATTATTATTACACGATATAAACGACACAAAAATCGGTCGCGTTATAGCAAAGTTCGACAGTGATAAAAAAAAAAATTCGATTACACAAGATTAAGACAAATGTGTGGTGGTGCATCTGCAGATTCATTAACTAATTCTAAGGATAATTTTAATTATGCCAGTGTTACTTCGGTAGATGTTGAACGGTCTTTCTCGAATGTAAGAGCATTTTTTCATCACAGCGAACAACCTTCACCGAGGCAAATGTGGAAGCATACCTGATTGTGCAAGTTTTTCAACAATCCTATCCACGATCTTAAGAAGTTACGTTTATTTATTATATTATTATTTGTTGTTACGGTATTAAGTACAACAGATTTTTGAAGAAACTACTTTGCTTACTTTTTACGGTTACCACATTACATTATTACATATACAACAAATGCCGTTTTCAAATAAAAAAAAAAACTAATAATGGCAATAAAAACATTTTAACGTGTGCATTCATATATTTATTCGTTTTACATTTCTATTGTGTCAGCTTTTGTTTTTTTATACCGGGGGATTGATTTCAAAATATAGCTTCTGTCGGTTGTGAGTCACACATAATCCGCGTCTCATGCGACTAATCCGATTCTGTTGCTAAGACCGATTGTGCCCGGCTTAGTGTTGAATCAAAATTAAACAATTTTTAATGCCAAAAGAGTTTACAGTTCTATTAAATCTAATAATTATATTTCTCTTTTACAACATTTTCAAACATTACAGCTTCCTAAATTAAACCCTAACCGACCACTATTTATTTATTTATAAATTTATTAAGTGCTGCAATTTCACGATTTTTAGGTTGATCATTATTCTTTCTACTTACCTTAGTCCATACCACTAAAAGATGTAGTAGTTTTTACAAAAACTGATTTACTCAATAACAGATAGAAATGAACACCAAATGCAAAAATAAAACACGGAATAAAAACACAACAAAATGAAAAGGGCTGAAACTGACAGATGACATAAATATTACTGATCTCCCTAGGAGAAATCCCGCTAAAAGGCGTGGCAGCAGCGCTGGTTACAAACAAGGATAGTTTTATACAAATTGTTGTAAAGTAGCAAAAGAAGACTATATTCCATAAGAGCCAATACTTCCTAGCCAGGGAGAAACGGTCTAAGTAGAATAGCTACAAATAGCTATTTATGTCAGGTTTGCATTTGTCAACATTTTTAGAGGAAATATAGCATCTGAATGTTGATACGTCGTGGCCCAGAAAGAATCCATAATACATATACAGGGAATTCAATTTACATTGAATGTATGCATGCTATTGTACTGAAGCACAAATTAGCGACATTATCTCTACAACACGTCCAACAATAAATATCAAGAGTAAAAGATAAAATTAGAAGAATAAATAATGATCTACCCAGGCTTGCTATAATTTATGTCTCTCATAAAGTTATGGAGTTAATTTGTCAGAAAAAGAATGAACAGTTTGAACAAATTAATGTATTTAATTAAGCTTCAAAATGTCCACCTCTTGCCTTAATACGCTTCTATCGAAATTGCTGCTGCCACTAAATCAGGCTTCAAAGCCTTTTGCTTTAACACATCCCACAATCGATTGTCCAAGGCTGCGATAAACTCCAATAAATTCGTTTCTAACCAGCGTTACGTCGTCTTTGCTTTGTGTGCGGGTGCTGAGTCCTGTTGAAATACCCAGTGTTTATGGACAAACAAAACATCATTCAAGGGCTTGACAACCTGCTCCAAAATATCTATCTGGTAGTTAGCAGCCTTCACTTTTACCCCCTGTTCACAAAAATGAAGCTTTGTTACCCTTTCATATGACATTCACCACCAAACCGTGACTGAAGCTGAATGATGGTCTCTTTGCACCCACGAAATTTTTTCAGAACCTTCTTGAGAAGTATGTGTGTATACTCTGTCATTTTGACAGTTGAACTTTTCTTCTACCATGAAAAGTTTTTCGTCGGTGAACAGAATTTGTTGCTGCCACAACCTCTTCACTCTTGTTGCTCTAATGAAACCCAGAGCTGCTGTCAAGCGATGTCCTGTGCTTCGACGATAAGCTCGAAGTCCCAGGTCTTGTTTGATAATGCGGGACATAGTTCTAGGTGGGATTTTCATTTCCCTAGCTATGATTTTCTGTTTCTGGAGAGGATTTCGTCGAATACGCTCAGCCACGGCTTTGATGCCTGATAGTGTCCTTGAAACTCATGACCGCCCGCTCCTTGGTCTATCATCGACTGAGGACATCTCGGTGTATCGTCTGATCAATCGGTAAACGAATTTCGCGGTTTCAGGAGATTGAAAATTTCGACTGGCATCTTGTTACACTTATGCAGCGCAATAACAGCGACACGATTTTCTTTCTAGCCCCATTCATGTTCACAATAGGTTCTATAGAAAGAAAGTGAGAATTTTCTGAGACCTAAGAGCTTATTTATATGACACAAAAACAAATGAAGATTATTTGACGCTCGATTTTCTGTTATTCGATTTTTTTAAATAGGGACAGAACTTATGACCAGACTAGGTATAGGGTGCCATTTGTAATTGTGTAATAATATGCGTTTTAGTTACCCAACTCATAATGGTAGATGACATTATTTCAGTAACAAATAAATGGAAAACCCAAACATTCCCTGCAACTGAAAGCTTTGTCTAAGCATATGATAGCACTTTACGTTTTTATACACACTTACTCCAGCACACGCCTAAAAGCTTCAAATATATTAAGATTTATTAGAAAATAAAGAAGAGAGAAGGTAGAAAACATTAGTGTAATGCACCACAAGTATGTAATATTGTTACGTTACTTTATTGATCTAGAAATTCCTAAATAAAGTATCATATTATGACGTAGAGTACGTAACTACACAAAGGCTATTTTTAGAAAAACGCGTATTGTGAACCTCAGTGCAAGGCCGTCTCAGGAGTCAAAAACCATATAAATATAAATATAGATCAAAGCAAGCGTCAAAGCTAAATTCTCAGCACTTGCTTGTTTATAATTTATATTAATCACTTGCTAAATCTATTGCCTCAAACAAAAATAACCATTTGGGAAGTGGTTTATTAATGAGAATACGCTCTAGTTAATTAATTCTATTAGCCTTTAATTTAGAACACTTAGATCGGTTGCAAAAGCATATTGGTGCAGAACTCTCAGAACAACACCATGGTATACGATATGGAACAAATCCATAACGACTTTTACCGATGTTTCTTTCGCAAAGTAAAACAGAAAGTTTTAACATCCTCCCATTCGAAATGTTAAAGTTTAAAATGAAATTTTACTAGTTGGACGAAATGGAAGTTGCGAAAGTTATTCCGTACGCTATGTTTTATTAGCGTAATATAACAGATTGGCTTCTACAGACATCGCCTAGAGGAATTCAATAACATCATCTGAATCTGTTCCACAAGTCATCAATTATTTTGCTGTTATAAAGCTTAGAAAATGGAACGCTATATTGATCCAAAGTATCGGTATCAATTTTATACGACTTCCTCTATAAATTATAAACAAGCTCGAGATGGTTTCGACGGGAAGTAACACATAACGCTTGGTTTTTCTGAAATGTTGCGTTGCATCCTTTAAAGCACAAAGATACTATCGTAGTACTGAAAACATTAAAACATGTGCATGTAATGTACTATATGCAGAGCATTACTTTCAAAGACAAAAGCCTTCTGTATATAACTAACAAGAACCCAAAAATTAAAAGTATAAGCTTCAAATATACCACAATCACCAGTAATCAAAAATATCGATTATAGAACTAATATAATTAAACATAATTATAGACAATGAGGTCAAGCGTGGGTATACCCAAGGTATGAATGAATTTTATAGATATCTCGGAATCGGTAACATACGAGAATTGGGTGGGTAGAATTATTATATTTTCCTGTTTCAAGAAATCTATTTTTGTGTCTCACACGTATTTATACAGTTATGAAAAAAAATCTTCCGTTTGGTAAATATCAAACAGCCTTTTCTTAAGCAGCGGTTGACAACCTTTTTCTTCGCGAACCCCTTCCAAATTTAATTTTTAACGTCCCAGTGAATACCAACTGATTCTTAGCTTAGCTTAAATTTGAAAAAACCCTAAATGGGATTGGAAATCGTAAAAGCCATCACCTATCCACCGTACACATACGCGCGTTTCGCTTTTTTCATCTCTTCAGTGTGTCTTGTGGAAGGTAATGGCATTTCAATATTTTAAATCGTATATATACGAAGTAGATGTTTACATGTACGCATGAGGAAATCTAATTAGATATTCTCATTTGTACGTGCAAGTTAAGCAAATGGATCCCACATGAATAGTCAGATGATAACAAATTCAGCCGTCGTACCATATGTTCGGCAAACATTTCAGGCAATGTTAATGAACCTTTTCTTGATCGGTTGTTAACTTGCGACGAAAAGTGGATATTGTACTCGAATTCTAAGCGTTCGTATCATTCGTTGTCGCCAACTGATCCAATACCACGCACTCCCAAGGTTTCCTTATACCCAAGAAAGACTTTATTGTGTGTTTGGTGGACAGGGGCCGGAATTGCCCATTATGAGTTTTTGGAAACGGGTCAAACCATCGCTGCTAACTTGCATTCTGAACAGCTTCTGCGAGTGCAAGCAGCACTCATCCAGAAACAGCCTTCTTTGATCAATCGAAAGAAAGTGCTATTCTTATAGGACAACGCCAGACTTCATACCGTAAGAGTGAATCGGGAAGAAATTTCTGAACTTCGCTGAGAAACAACACCACACCCTCCTAACATTTCGCCAAGTGATTATCACCTTTCTTTGTCTTTTGACAACTGTATAAGGCATAGGCAGTTCCAAACTCGAGTTGATGTAATAAATGCAGTCCGTAATTTTTTTTTATTCAATATCGGTAGAGTTCTACAATACCGGCATACAACAATTGGTGTCATGTTGGCACAAAGTCATTGACTGTGATTGTAGTCACTTCGATGAATAATAGTGTATTATTGTTTCTTAATAAATATTTATTTCACCATTCCGCACGAACTTATTTGGTTACCTGATATTTGAACTTATGTCTCCCTCAAAAGGACTACGTATGCGGTTAGTCCATCCAGTTATATTAGATCCATTAGGAAAGTTGAGAAGTTCAGTAATATCTTTTTTAATATTTGCGTTGAGTTAAAATTCATATTCTGACAAAATGCTGCAGAGAAAATCAAAATATTCATACATTCATCTCTAAAACTTAAATTTCCTTAACATGGCTTCTATTCTTAAAATGATGACTCCTAAGCCTTGTAAATCATTTAATTTTGAAGAAATTTGGGCTAAGCATGCCAGTTTTAGCAGCCAAAGAATATCGAATTTACAAAATGATAAATGAAATGCTGTACCAATACCAAAAGGTGATTTGATTCGGGAGTTTAAGGACCTCAGACCGATTAGCATTTTGCCCGTTCTATCTAAAATCTTAAAACGTGTGTTAGAAAGTCAAATCAAAAATTTCGTTATAAATGAAAATCTACTACCAGATGTACAATCTGGCTTTCGCTCTGGCTACAGCTGCACAACTGCACTACTGTGCGTGACGGATGATATTTTACAAGCTTCGGATAGTGGATGGATGACTGTTCTTGTGCTCCTGGATTTTTCTAGGGCCTTTGACACAGTGTCTCATAGTAAACTTTTAGAAATACTTTCAAGTAGGGGATTTGGCTCAGATTCTTTAAATTTACTGACCAGCTTTTTGTCAAACAGATCTCAATGTGTGCGCGTGGGAAGTGAAACCTCTCCACCTTTAGAAATAAAACAGGGAGTGCCGCGGGGTTCTATTTTAAGCCCACTTTTATTTTCCTTATATACGGCGTCTTTCACTCAAAATATTAAACATTTCAGGGCCCACTTGTATGCTGACGACATTCAACTGTACTGTTCCTTTGCGCTTTGTGATTGGGATATCGCTATCTCTAATCTCAACAATGATCTAGTGTCCATTTATTCAGCTTCCACTCTGCATTCGTTGACTATTAATCCGGCTAAGTCAAAGGTGCTAATCTTTGGTAACAGGGACATTTGCGCCACTCTGAGTACGCTAATCGACGTCAGTATTAACAATTCTTCTATTCCAATTGTAAAGAGTGCTAAGAGCCTCGGATTAATAATTGATAATTCTTTCCGTTATCGAGACTTTATTGATAACTGCTTACGGCGATCTTATATTAATAAAAAATATATATATCCGTTTCGATCAGTTGTGAATCAAAATATTTAAAAAAATCTTTGTGAAGCTTACGCACTCTCCGCATTTACATATTGTTGTAAAGTTTATCATCCTTGTTTGGATTATATGACGTCGTATCGTATTCAGAGGGTGCAAAACAGTTGCCTTCGTTACATATATGGTATTAGGAAATATCAACACATTTCACATAAGTTAACTGACGCCAAATGGCTCAATATGTGCAATAGAAGAGAAGTTCAAACTCTAACTCTTTATCATAAGATACTAATTAGCAAAACTCAGCCGTATCTTTACAGCAGAATTCGCTTTATGACAATCTCTCTACCCGATTTCGCGGTTTGATTTCGCTTCCTCACCACAAGACAGCTTTATTTGAAAGATCGTTTTCCTTTTGCATTTACAGAAAATATAATAATATTCCAGAAAACCTTAAATCAAGCTCTGTACGTGCTTTCAAACATAAGTGCCGCAGTTGGATTGGCTCATAGGATAATTGGTGTGCGCTCACAAGTTTATTATTTAAGTATATTTTTCTTTTGCTATTCAGTTTATTTGATTACTCTGTACTTGAAAAATATCTGTATTAACTTACATAGCTGTTCTTTCGTTGTATAATTGTAATGTCTACTTCTTTAGTGTATTTGATTTGGCACACGCGTAGTTACTTGCTTTTTTTTCTCTTTTTTTCTAGATTTAAGTTTAGTATGTAGGCATAAACTGTGTTTCTCATTTTTATTCTTTAATTCAGGGTTAGGTTAAAGCAGTACACATCAATTTGATGTAACTGGGCGGCACCGTGGGGTTGCGTAACTCATTTTTGTTTTCCTTTGTTGGCATTTTTTTTTTCTGTAAATTTACATTTTTACACAATAAAGGCATTTATTATTATTGTTATTATTATTATTATTATTATTATTATTATTATTGTTATTATTATTATTATTAAATGGATGGTCAAGAAAAATACTCGAACTTCAGACTTCAAGTAAATGGATCAAAACATTGCCATGAGAGGCTTACAGAATCCTCACAAAGCTCATGGAATACACGAGAGTTTATTGAATATTCAACTCGCTGGCAGCTCAACTAGCTGTCATTATTTAAGACAATAATTAATATTACATATACGTTAAAAGAATTGAAGTATGAGAAGCGAAATACATACATCATATCATCAAATTATTTCGATTATATAGCTCGCTACTAGCTGGCAGCTATATACGGCCAACGTATGAATTGATAATTTGCAAGCAGGTGTTTCTCGAGAAATATGATGGGGATGTTTTCAATCTTTAATGTATAGGTATCTAGTTCCCTGCATTTAAAATTCCTTGCGGCGTTTGAGAGCTAAATGAAAATCAATAAACATGTTTGAATTATATCAGTGATAGGTTGTTGGATAGGTTGGGTAAATAAGTAACAGTTGGATTAGATTTAGCAAATATACGGAATAAATTGAAAATATAAACTTACTACTTTGAAGATAATTTCAATGTTCAGTAAAAGATAATTTCTCTATTAAGTATGACAACATTTCCTATAGTTTAATAGATTAGCAACGTTTTTGTTTACCCGAAGCATGTCACAGAAAGTGAAAAGTTCTTATCTCATGACAATGGTGTAACCTCTAAAATGATTATATTAAAGACCAATTTCCAAACTAATATATAATAACTGATTTTAAATAAGTAAATGGAAGGGTTTTATGGCACGTGAATATACTTATTGTTAGATCAAAACACACGCACACACAATGTTTCGCAACTTCTTTCTAACATCTCCCAAATATTTCCACACATCTATACAATCTGCCATTATTTATTTACAGATGTCGACATTAGTGGTATTCGAATTGCTATTGGAAAGGATAAAAATAAAATTGAAGTAGCAATATTGGAGCTCATAAGATGTAAACTTGGAACTGCGGGCATATGCCGGGATCCCAACATGTAATCTACCTGAAAATATTGAAAATTATGGGTTGCGGGCATAGCAAGAGCAATATACAAAGTAAAAAGGATCGTAATAGAAATAACGTTCGGAAAGAAGGTAAGTAATTATTGTTTTTTTTTCTATTAGTCTTTCTTCAATTCTGAACAAAATATCTTAATAAACAATACAGTGAGTATGAGATTGAGAGAATAATCTTGAACCTCACAACAGTAAATACTCGTCTGGTCCAGATGCTATACCCACAAAATTGTTGAAAAAATTGACTACCTGGTTAACCAATAACCTTTCTCATTAATGACTCTTTTGAATATGGAATATTCCCTGATGCACTTAAACTTTCATCAATTACGCCAGTCTTCAACTAAGGAGATAGTTAAACAACTACAAACCTACACATGAAAAGATTGCCTAGCAACAATAACCAAAAAATTAATGCTAATATAGCTCATGGTATTGGTGGAATCATTTCCGGCAAAAAACAAAGCGAGGGAGAAGGGACAACGTAAACCCGCGAACATGTTTCTGCCTCCCCGGCGTCATCAGCGCGGTTCCATACGTGTCCTTCTTCCTCGCTGGTTCACGCTGTCCCTTTCCCTCGCTTTGTTTATTGCCGGAAATGATTCCACCAATACCATGAGCTATATTAGCATTAATTTTTTGGTTAACTACAAGCCTATTACATTAACTTCAAACATTTCCAAATTATATGAATAAGCTTTTTTGTAACGACTTCAATTCTACTTGGACAGATATAAGATTGTATCTCAAAAACAGCATGGATTTACCAGAAATAAGTCGACTCAATCTGGTATAATTTCTATCTGCAATGAAATCACAGACCAAACTTTACTTAAACCAAGGTAAAACAAAGTATATCCATTACTCAATGCCACAAAAAAATTCAAGAAACAATGTTAGCATACATATTAACGACAATTAAATTGAAGGAACAACTTAATTTCAATTCAAAAATGATTCATTTGCAGACACAGTTTTATTAAAATATTTTGTTTATAATTATGTCAGGTGTCCTTTCACTATAAGGACACCTGACATAATTATAAATTTAGTCAATTGGACAACCTGTACAAACATTAGAAATAATCCAATGAGAAGTAATTCAATGCAAAAATAATATTATATTTGCATTATTACGTAGTCGAAATGTGATTTATGTACCCTTTGTCTTAAGAAATCAAATTAGTGACAAATTACCTGCTGTTCCATCTTACCTTTCGAGATGTAGATATGTCGGAGATGTTTGCGTAGGCTCCCTACACCTAAATACAATCCCAGAACTCCAGGCTATGAATAAAGATATCTCTCTCAGAATAATATTGAAATTACCTAACGAAAACCGACTAAATAAATCCAGATAATTATAGTAGTCCGCGAGTAGCGGGAGTGGAAAATAAAGATAATACCAGGCTCAAGTCAAACGTTTCTAATTTTCTTAATTAGTTAATGTAGTATGCATGGTAGGTTAGGTATTCATTGGTCTTCTTTTCTCCTATACCTACTCAATTCCTTTTGAGACTAACGTTACTAGAGTAATTCAAATTAGAAAGCACTCTTTGAACTCAAACTTGCCTGTACAAGAAAGCGGGTGCATTGAAGTATGTTGGTTCGTTTTTTCTTAGCAGGTATGGTGGCGACTCTCGTATCTACGGTTTAAACCAGTATTCCGTCGTCAATTGAGTTACTAGAGTAATGTTGGTATTAAAATGATTAATGTGGTACGAATTTACCATTTTTTTCTAACCTAAATGATTGTCAATTCTGACATTAGATTTTGTATGTTTATCACTCAGATTTAAAGATATTGTAATTCGAATAAAAATGCTCATTTCAATATAACCTTTAATGCCAGGATGTCACAGCGACCCATTCATTTACTGTTAATTTTCACTCCCAGGAACGCGGAAATTGCCGTGATACTTAAATATAGAAATGTTTATCAATTTAGAGTGAACAGTAGAAGGTATTGTAGTTAAAGTCAATGATTGTAAAGTTCGAAAAAAAATGCGAAACGTTGGTTTACACCTAAAAAATTGCGCACACATGCATAACTTGTCAGCCATAAACTCATCTTAAACATAATTAATCTTATGTAATAGAGATGTCAGTTTCATAACACAAAACTTTCTCAAACTAATAACATGTCAAAAGCCAAGTGCAGGAGTTTACAAATATTTTTCTTTAAATAGTGCTGCTTTAATAAAATTTATATCATCTATGTAGTAATATAATATAGTATTTGGAAAAAGTTACTGCAAAAAATGCGGTGGTTGTAATTAAAAAAAAGCTATTCCTTTTTCTTTAGACTTTCTTAATGAGTTGAATCTTGATGAGAAAAAAAATGAGACAGTTACCGTGTGTGCAGTAAGAATTAAACCCACAACTTTCGCATGTGAAGCGCGTATATTTCCACTGCGCTATTCAACCTGTTGATTAAAAAAAAAACTTATTATCCAGGTGGAAATCTTTAACTCGTTTTTCCTCGAAATTTCTCTAGATAGTGATATATCCTAAGGATAACCTGTTACCACACAAAGTTTGCAGTCGCTCTGAATTTCCTAGACTGTACCCTGTCCTTATTAAATCGGAAAGTCAGTCGGGTGCAAAGCTATTGTAAGGCCTTCATTTATTTAATTACAAAGTGTAGTACTTTGCATTTCCTTTCTGCATGCACTTTCAACGTAATTCGATTTAATATTAAGGTAACTCTAATTAATTGAGTTAAATCGAGGAGGCATAGTAATATTACTGCAGCAGAGGAATTGACGTCTCGACGTGGGTCTTCAAAAAGGCCTGTTTATTGAATTCTGCAATTTGAGCGACCGTAAATATGAAAGTTTCCTTGCCTTTTGACACAAAAGCGAACGCTAGCGTTGGATAATTCAGTTTGCGAGATAGTGGAAACGCTAAAACTGTCCGCTTTGTACAACGCATTCAAAACGTCAATGTAAAAGGAATCTCCAAATTGTCCGATATATATCATTATTTGAAACGTCCTTTTCGATCGGAGATCTAAAGTGCGAAAACAGAAAGTTTATTGTTTCCGTCAAATGTTATTATGGTTGTTCTTTTATGCAATCACTAACGCTGGCCACGAGCGGTACCGCGCATCGGCGTAGAATCAGTTCGGACTGAGAGGAACGGTAGTATTACTTCGTCTGCGGAGCAGTACGGACATTTTCGCTGCCGGTCATTTGCGCAATTGTTTATCTGTCCTAGAAAAATTATGATTTCGTCAGCAAAACGACCGTGGTCGGACAAACTTCGAAAATTTATTGCAGAAATTCCAGACTTAATATATGAAGGTGCTAAAATTAAATGTGTAATCTGTAAAATCCCGTTAATGTGTTAGCCCAGACAACATGTACGACACGTAAATAGTGAAAAGCATGTCTCAAAAAGAAATTACGCACGAGACAATGAAAAATTTATATTTAATTTATGCGTTACGTTTATCGCATGTAATATATCGTTTAATTTACTAGACAAGGAACCATTTATCTGCTTTTGGAATAACTATTCGGAGTGCAAATTACCAAGTCCAACATCGTTACGAAGAATTGTGCCATCTGCGCGCGAACATATTGAACAAAAAATAAAATCGGAGTTGAAAGATCAAAAATTGTGGTTATGTGTCGACGAAACAACAAATCGGAAGAAACATTCTGTTCTTAATGTAATGGCACGCAAATTGGAACCTCATCAATCGGCACCTTCAATTCTATTAGTCTCCAAACGAATACAACAGTGTACTGCCGAAGTAATTTCAAAGTTAGTGTTAAATACATTGGACAAGTTTGAACTTTCAACAAACCAACTCTTGATGTTAGTGATTGATGGTGCTGCAAACATGCTTTCTGTAGGCCGGTCTCTTAAAAAGCATTCTGCTAATTTGTTACACATTACGTGTAAAATTGATGCTCTCAATCTTGTGGCGGATAGTATCAGAAAATGTTATCCTGAGGTAGACGCTTTAATAGCGCATACCAAAGCAGTATTTGTCAAATCACCGAAACGTATTCGCGAATTTCACAGACTGTGCCCCCGTATACCAGAGCCACCAGAACCTATTCTAACTCGTTGGGAAACATGGTTGCAGGCCGCGTTTTATTATCATAAATATTTTGACAATATTAAGAACGTGGTTTTACAATTCGATACAAAGGAAGCTGCCGCTATCCAGAAAAGCCAGTCGAAATTTCAAGATAGTCAGGTTAAAATGGATTTAAAAATCATTCACGACAATTACTTCGGGCTAGCAGATGCAATAGAAAAATGACAAAATCCTGCGGTGCCGTTAGAAGAATCTCTACAAATAGTGCAACATGTTCACGCACAGCTATGCGCGATTGAAGACGCAAAAAATGTTTCTGTTCTAGAAAAATTTGAAAGTGTTTTTGAGAAAAATTCTGATTTTGGCACATTAAGACACATTTGTGAAGGTGCGTCAACAGAATCGTTAAGTTATTTGAAAGATTATTTTACTTACGCAAATATTACGTCACTAGATGTAGAACGTTTGTTCTCTGCATATAAACGTATTTTTTCCTCATGCCGTACTAGTTTTGCCGAAACAACAGTTGAAACATATCTAATGTTGCAGATATTTAACAGACATTATTCACTTTGTGATTTCACGGAGGACTCTTAAAATGGTAAGTGTTTGAGCACGTGTTATTTAATTTTTATTTAAAAGATGAGCGAAATTATTTGCGGCAGCAAACATCTCTATTAGCAGAATAACTCTAGTGGAACGCGAGGCCTGGTCGACTCTACGCTACTGCGCGGTACCGCTCGTGGCCAGCTTTAGTCATAATAGTAAAAAAGGCATTGGTTGGCCTGACCTGAAAAAGCTATTCCTGAAAAAAAGCTGATTTGAAATTGGAGTTTTTTTGTTTTGTACTGTTATCAAGACCGATTTTTTATCTACACAATATCTTTAAAAACAATTCAGTTTTGCAACTTTACAAATAACCTGTAATAAACTTTCAAGAATGCGTATCGTTATTACATACTATCCGGATAAACAACATATGCCATCACATTTATCTCTTAGCTAATCATTCATATATCAAAATTTAGCAAATCTATTTCTAATAATAGGCCGCTACTACATTAAAAAGTTCTTCTGGCGGTGCAACAAGTCACATCGGGTGGTATGTGTTTATAAATAGCTAAGTCACAATTAAATTACATTTTCTGTTGGTGGAAATTTATGTAAATTTCCCCAGAAAACAAGTAATTTTATTATTTTACGTTGGTGGGTAAATATGCTTATCTTACTTCCTTTTTTCTCTAAACATTAATTCGCAGAGTCTCACATTTAAGCAGTCCTCAGGTAGATCCATTTCGATAAAAGTTTAAACAAAGAAAATACACCTTTAATCAAGAAAGCTAGATTTAAATTGAGTAATTCAATGTAAATGAGGCTATCAAAAAATGGAATGAGTTTTAATAACAATTGAATTTCTCCTTTTTTAAAAGTTGTGGGCTGAACTAGCTTATCAGAAAATCTACCGACTACAAACTTAATTATACTTTCCGGCGAAGCTTCTAACGAAAGTGTTTTTTTTTTCGAACTCGAAAGTGTGGTAAATTCATATTATATTTCTTTTGTTATGCCAGTTGCTAATATTTACGCTTTGCAGTTACATCAGAATAAATACCTACAACCATAAGCTACTTACCGAGCAGTAAAACACTTACTTTATTCACCTGATGTGGAAATATCCTGTTTCTAAGTTTAGCACTAAATGGGAATTATGCTACCGACAGAAAGAAATTAAAAACAAAATAATCAAAGATGTATGTCTTAATTAAGAAAGTGTCCATAATAGGCGTGGATATCATATAAAATTTATAAGTATAATAATATAATATATAAATAAAAATATAAAGTTACTATTTTTGTTAATTTGCTTCTTATCTTACAGAATTTTGTTAAGTCCAATAATGATTTATCTTCCACACTCGTTATTTGTCTATTAACTGTGCGATATTTAATAACACGGGGAATTCTTGTGTAGTTCACAGAACTAAAAGAAATATATGCAATTTTAGAAATAACAGTATTAAGTTCTTCTTACCTAGTTCACTTGACGAGCCTCTACTTGTACAGTGAACAACGGGCAGTGGTGGTGGCATAAGACTCATCTAGTTGGATTTTTCCATCTGATACGGTTATGGTACATTAACATAAAATGATTTGATTGAATTGCCTTCATAAAACTAGGTTTTTCATCTTAATCTCTATTATATATATATATATATATATATATATATATATATATATTGGGACAATTATATACAATAAAACATTAAATGTCACAATACACATTCGTACAACAAGTTATTGTCTACCCAGCTTCCGCTTCCATGCCACTCTATCTTGTGGTGACTCTTCCACTAAGTTCCTTTCTGCCATACTTTTTCGTATCACATCATACCACAACTTTCGCGGTCTTCCCCTTTTTCGTGCTCCTGGTGGTTTCCATACAAACAGATGCTTCGGCCATCTCGATTCTGGCATTCTCTGTAAGTGGCCAAACCATTTTAGCCCTTTAACTTCGATCCTGTCTACAACTGTTTCCGTCGCATGCATTCTGGTTCTGATTTCTTCGTTAGTATTCTTTCCCTTCTTGACACTCTGGCACTCCTTCTAAGGTATTCCATCTCAACGTGCAATGACCTTCCTTTGTCATCCTCTCTCACCGCCCACACTTCACTTCCGTACGTTAGTATTGTTTCAACCATAGCTCTCCCTATATTTTTCTTGTTTCGGGACGAGATGTTTTTGTCCCACCAAATGGAGTTTAGCGCACCCACTACTTTTTTGCTTTTTGAATTCTTTGTCTTATTTCTAATCTTCCTATCCCATCCTTGCTCAGAAAACAGCCCAGGTACTTGAATTTGTCTGCTTTATATGTCTATCTCCATCTATTAGTATTTCGAATAGGACGTCCGAGTTGATAACAAGATATTCCGTCTTTTCCGTAATAACCTGCAAGCCCCACTTCTTATATTCTTTATATAATCTTGTTGCCATAAATTCCAGGTCTATTGTACTGTAAAATGTTGAACATCGTAAATCAACTTCGACAAATAATCATGACATTTTTTAAATCAATTAATGAACTTATGCAGTAATTTTTGTTCATATGCTATAAATCATGATATACCACGTTAGGAAGTTCAGTAATAAAGTGAGCCGCTAAAATATATGGGCCCTATTGCAAAATTTGCTCGCTATAAAAGTATAAGCGCGGAGAGCTGCGCGACGGGAATGAATCAGTAATAATCTAACCCCTGCTATGAAAGGGTCGCAGTGGACTCTAGTCAAGCGATGCGTTATACCCCTAGTTTATTTTTTAATTGATTATTGTTGCCTTTCTCGATCTTTTGCTCCTTTGTTATTTTTGATTTGCTTTGTTTGTATCTCGTAGTTGTACCGTGGAAAAGTTTTCTTGAATTATGTTCTTTCTAGGAAGTCGTTAAACATACAAATACGATTCATTTTGATATAAAAAATCCATTAATTAGATTTATAAAACACGTTTTTGTTTTGGAATTCAATTTATACTTAGGCATCAAAGAAACGGAAATTGTTATGCATCGATGAAGCCTGGCAGTTGCTAGGAGGTTTAACAAGGTGGGATTTCCGCGTGTAATGTAAGGGGTAGCCATCTTCGCCATTTAAATTGTTGGGATGTCTGAAAATCTCTATTTATTCATGGATTTTTCTACTATAATAGTGAGGATTGCGAGATAAGATGCGGGTCGAGTTAAATTGGATTTGGTGGCCAGTCGCCTGATCTTGGGCAGCGAAGAGTATAAGCAAAAGGTTCTTTCCTTACTGCAAGACGGCACCCATAAACTTCTTAAACGTGACCCTACTTCCCGAATTGAGCGTTCCATCATTAATTTCATCAAAACATCATCTATACCTACCGATATTCAGAGGTCACTTCTCCCTAGTGATTCTTCAGCCCCTAAGTTATACGGTCTCCCTAAAATTCACAAACCCAATATCCCTTTACGTCCTATTATCAGCACTATCAATGCCCCTACTTACAAATTATCGAAGTACCTTTCCAACGTTCTAAAACCTTACGCTGGACACAGCAACTTTTTCATCCAAAATTCCCAACATTTCATCCAACGACTGAAAGAGTTGACGGTAAATCCTGGCGATTTACTTGTCAGCTTTGATGTCGAATCCTTACTCACCAAGGTTCCCATACCGGATACAGTAGCCATTATTAGAGAGTTCTTCATCTCCAATGACCAACCGGATGATCTGGCTGACGTGGTTGAAGCCTGTCTTTCTTCTACCTATTTCCATTTTCGGGGTAAATACTACGAGCAAGTATGCAGCTATGGGATTTCCTCTGTCTCCTGTCGTTGCCAACATCTTTATGGAAGCGTTCGAACAACAAGCCCAACAACCTTAAGTCAAAGTGTTAGTACAGGTACGTTGATGACACCTTTGTCATCTGGTCCCATGGGCGCGATCCTTTAAACAATTTCCTATCGTTTTTGAATTCTCACCATGATTCCATACGTTTCACCACGGAGATCGAATCGCCTTCCTTTCCTAAATGTTCTCGTACACCGGCGTCTTGACGGTGCATTGGAACATTCCATTTACCGAAAACCCACACACACAGATAGATATCTCAATGGCCTCTCTCATCATCATCCAGCCCAAAAACGCGGTGTTATCAATTCTCTTATCCAAAGGGCCATTTCCATATCTGAACCCAATTCGCTTCCTCAAGAACTGAACCACATCACTGAAACTTTGATCCGCAATAACTATTCCAGAAAAGATATTCAAACTACCATTAACCACCACACCAACCCTCCTCCATAGCAACTCCCCTCATCTAACCCTAATTTCTGTAAGCAAACACATCTACCCTACATTCATGGTGTCACCGATCGCATCAGTAAGATTCTCTTCAGGAACGACATAAAAACCATCTTCAAGCCCAACTTCAAACTCTCAGACTATTTTCCCATCAAAGACCGCAATCATCTGGAAGCCCCGGGAGTCTACCCGATTCCATGTTCGTGCGGTAGTGTGTACATCGGTGAAACAAAGCGATCAGTCAGCACTCGTGTTACTGAGCACGTGCGTTGTACGCGGTCGTTGCGTGTAGCCGGGTCCGCATAGTAGTAGTCCCATAGTAGAAAAATCCATGAATCAATACAGATTTTCAAACATCAACAATTTAAATCGCGAAGACGGCTACCCCTTACATCACACGTGGAAATCCCAACTGGTTAAACCTCCTAGCAACCCCCAGGCTTCATCGATGCATAACAATTTCCCTTTCTTTGATGCATAACATTTCTGCTTCATCGACGCATAACATTTCCGCTTCATTAACGAATAACTTTCCCTCTTCATCGACGCATAACGTTTCCACTTCATTGACCCAAAACAAGCCCTATATAAACCTCTCCGGAATGAATAAGTCTCCAGTCAGTGTGCAGTTACTGCCCTGAAGATGTCACATATGAGTGTAGACTAAACGTCGGCTAAAGCTACGACAACGGCGCGGTTCCAACCCGGAAAACAAGAGAATAATATTATTAACGACCGCGGAAACTTACGGACCAAATAAAACAAAAACTTTCATATCTTGTTTAATACAATGTAAAATTAACCCATTTCTTCCATGACTATGTTTTTTTCATTATAAAAGCACTGATAATAATATGTTGGTCAAATCCTAGATTGATTCTTTCGCTTCCAGTAAATGATATCGTACACATTTAACTAATTTTTAATCTATTGTCGATAAACAATTTTTATTCCATTAAGTTATTAGCTACGTATATCTATAGATCTATCATATATACGCTAGCATGCAACATAACCAACAAAACTGAATAAGAATATCATCCGCTATTTCTCTAATCTTAATTCGACGGTCGTCGAGCATCATTTGGTGAACTTTTCCGATGTTAGCAGTGCTAGTTGTAGTTTTTGGCCGTTCCAAACGTTCGGCGTCAATCTAGCTGGTACGACCACGTCTAAAGCCTGTTTTACACACTGCGATTTACTGACCAATTAATTGAACAAGTTCTTGACCAAGAAATCGGTAGAAATATGCTGTTTTCCATTCCACAAAAAATGTGACAATTTTTTAACGATTGTGAATACTCGTTTAGTTTCGTTAACGTTATTAAATAGGAAATTTTCAGCTGAAGATGAAAACGGATTGGCAATCTGCCTTTATCAAATGTTCTGGCAGTGGTATAGACACAGACTAGTTTACGTTATGTCGGTTTCGGTTAGTTAATTCAAATTATCCATACATCATAATCGTCGTAAATTTTCGAAATTTATCTTCACTTAACTTTAAAAACACTAAACAAAATTCGTAGGTACTTTTCTGTTACAGAGTTGGTATTAAAACAGCAAAATTAGTAAGAAATCGTCGGAGAATTGTGGCAAAAATAGAGCATGTTCAATTCAATTCAATTAATCGTGCGATAAATTGTTCAAGAACTCGTACTGATTTTTGCCGTTTTACATGGCACGATAAAATCGAAGATCAACTTGTTCAATTAATTGATCAATAAATCGCGGCGTGTAAAACAGGCATAAATTTAGCTGCTCAAAATTTCTCTGTGGCAAATAATAGTGCAGAGTCCCCGTAAACAGCGTCCATCTTGGTTTTAATTTGCGTAGGCGTATTATCTTTTAAATGCAGGAATTTAATAACGATTCGATATTTGATTTTTTTTTTTCATTTTTACAGAAACACTAATATCGACTGACACAAACGACTGTTAAACAACAATTGAGCATCCAACATGCTGTACTTAAGCATATTCTGTCTAATAAACTGTGACATTTCTTAATGTAATACCCTGTGTTTATTCGCGCTTTCAATTATCTTTACTATAATAATATGTATAGTTTGCATAAAGCTATTATAATTAAGGTAAAGCTTAATTGTTAACGAAAAAAATGCTTTTCTGATTACAAATCTCAAAATAACAGCGATCATAATAATAAAACCCTGCACAATCCACTGTCAATTTCATAAAATTAACGATGCAGAAACAACTATAACAGATTTCACACCAATAACTCTTTCCTCTTTACAAGTATATTAGCTATTCGTCTGATGTAATTTTGTTTTCAGGCACAATTTTATTGCCCTCGTTGCAAAATATGTTTGAAATAACAGCCAGAATCACAGTGATATTACTCTGGGTTTCATATGATGTTCAACATCATAAAAATATCCTCTAATGAAAAAAAAGGATATTCTTTTGCGTAATCTCTTGCATACCTTTTCCAAAATCCTAAAATTATAACACCACAGTACGTATCATGTGCAAACAATAGACCTAAAAAATTCCTGCCGGTAAAAATATGAACACTAATAATGAAATTTTATTGCACGTCTCCATTAGCGATCAGACGGTAGGTAGGTAATAAAATATCCAACGAAACGAGCTGTTAAACATTAATGGACGAGATTCTCAAAGTTATAAGCGCTGTATAACGTTTTAATTCACCGATCGTATGTTCCTATACGTATAGAGTCGTCTTGGCAAGTGATTCCGGGACTTGTAACGATGGAGAAATCTTTCAATTTACAATCATGTACGGTTAAAAGCATCTGGCGGATTTGTACATATGTATGTATCACCTCAAGTGAAAGAAACGCCCGACAAATGTAAATAGATGCGTTCAAGTGCGAGAACAATAAAATTTTAAAGCTTGCCATTGTTTGGATTATATTTTAAAAGTAAATCATTCGAGATGGTAAACGTTTACTTCATCCACGTTATTTATATTTTCCTTTTTTTAAACAGTTGTATTGTCTAAGCCACAATTCATGTTTTGCCTTTGTACAAAGCAATAAATCGAAATGCTTTGTGTATTTTGTATAATATGAAATAAAACATTTTTTTGTATAAGAATAGATTCTAAATGTATGTTTTAAAATATTGGGAAACTCATAACCATAACAAACAAACTAAATTGAAGCTTTCTCAAATTTCTTTGTGTAACCATTGGGAAAAACAGATTCTTTCTGTAAAATTTAAAATTGATTAGTTATTAGACTGTGATAGCCCGTATCAAATAACAGTGGAAATACGTCTGTACCACGCAATGTTAAGGTGTGGAATTTTTCGAAATTTAAATTTACTTTAATCATGATACGTTGTTTCTCGTCAGCTCATTTTGTATTCCGGTTTCCATATTCGCTACTCTATAGGACGGCATGACTATATCTCTTGGCACTACGTGGCGCCAGGAAATATTTCGGTGCTGTTTTTGAAGATTAGTGGCATAAGCGATGAACAGCAATGTGGGCAGGAGTAAAAAGCGTTAGCGCTTTTCTCTTCTCACATTGTTTTTGCCTAGAGTGATTCCATCAATACCATGAACTATATATCATCTTGGTTATTGTTTCTAGGTATTTTTTATGTGTACTCCTACATTAAAGATAACTTTTGTTTGAACTTTATTATGTGGATTAACCTACCTTAGCCTTTTTAGAATCACAAGCAATGTGAATAATTTACTGCATTATATACGGATATGTCGTACTGTTTTAAACAAAGTAAGTGTAATTAATAATGTGGATATTAATAATACGCATATCAAGAAATCTAAGTAAATAAATGCTATAGTTTAAGAAAATGAAACTATTGATTTATGAGCAATACCTAATTGCTTTCTTGAATTAAGAAAACTATTTACTATCCTTAAGAAAATATTGTTTTGTGTTATTAGGGTCATTTACTTATACTAAGAATCCCTTTCTTCAAGATTTTCTTGAATCAAATTAACAAATGTCTTAAACAAAGAAATGCAATTATGTCATTACAAGTATATACTTCTTTTAAGCGGAGAAAAACACGCTAAGAAAACATTTCTTTTGATTTAAAACAGTTATTGTATTGTGGATAATTCAAACGGTAATTGTCTTGAATTGAGGCGCACAGTCTTGATACAAGTAAACGTTTCTCTGCGTGTAGGATCGTTAAAAATTGTTTCGTAGGAACCAATGCTTTTCTAAACTTTTATTGTGTCTATTCATAGTCCTATAAGCAAGAAAGCTAACTACAGTAATCAGCTTTCTTACATAACAGTTAATGTTAAAATATCAGAATTAGCTTATTACTTGTCTATTTCTTCATCCCCACATTGCCACTATTTTGGCTCCGAATATCGTGGCGTTTTGAGTGATCATGACCTTAGTTTAATACTTACTTTCGTCTTTTTCTACCATTGATATAGAGGCAATAATTTTTCTTCATTCTTTCCTGTTTCTAACCTCCCGTTTAGCTTGAGTCCAGCTCATTTCCTTTTCCTTTATGGTGTCTGCCAATGTTGCACTCCATTTCTTCTTTGATCTACTACTTATTTTTTTGATTCCCGTTTCTGTTTCCTATATCACTCTGACTGTCTTACCATCGATGCTTGAACCATCTTAACTACCATGCCATGTCTCTATTTTTTAAATTACACTTTTCACGTTTAAGTTTTTCCGTATTGTTCCACTTCTAGTTTTTCCAATCTAGTCACACTCTCAATTTTCCGTAACATTTTCATCTCACATGCTGTAATTTTGCTTTTAGATAGTTTGTTAACACCCACGATTCGCATCTGTTGAAAAATAAATTCTGTTGGGTATTTCTCCTTTCAATTTTCCTTGAGAATCTGTCATTGTCCCCGAATCTTTTTTTATTTTTGTCCCATCTATTTCATGTCATTCTCATAATTTCTGCTTTTTGTGCATTTATTTTTAAACCAAATTTTTCTAATATTTGTACCTATTTTCTGATTATTTTTTCCAACTCGTTTTGATTGTTCGCGAACAAAATTTTTCCAATATTTCCACCCATTTTCTGATCGCGAACAGTATAAGGTTATCTGCATAGAGTAGCTCTCTGATTTCTACTGGTCTTAGTTTTCGATATTCTTTTCGTATCCTTATGTACTTTTTTCGATATATGGTCATGACTGTGATAAATAGGAGTGGGTTTAAGATGCGGTATTGTGCGTTTCCTGATTACATTTGTTATTTTCCCACTTACTTTTCTTTCCTTTAGAACCCTCCAAATTTCCCCACGCTGTCACAACTATCAAATGCTTTTTTCTTGCTTTTTGTTTTCTCTGATATTTGTCTTACCACGAATATACAGTCTTGCCTTGATTTATTGGTCGTGAAGGTAGCTTGGGTGTCGTTAAGTACGTTGTTTCAATTTTTTCTTTCAGCCTTTCCTCAATAATACGTTCATATATTTTGTAAATAGTGCACAGCAGTGATAATGATCTGTAGTTACTGCAATCGGCGTAAGTACGCCTTCTTTATAGATAGGTGTTAGTATAGCTATTTCCCACTCTATAGGTACCTTGTTTTTTTTCCATGCCGGCTTTATTATTTCGTATAATAATGCAGTTCCTTCTTCTCCCGTGTATTTAATCATTTCTGGAGTGATGTTATCACTAGAGTTGCCCAATTTGCGCCAACAGCCAGTAGCGGGCGTATAAAAGTTTACACAAAATAAATGGTCAAAAATAAAATATAATACGTGCTCAAACACTTACCGTCTTAAGGGTATTCCGTGAAATTACAGAATGAATAATGTCTGTTAAATATCTGCAACATTAGATATGTTTCCACAGTTGTTTCGGCAAACCGATTGCGGCGTGAGGAAAAAGTGTGTTTATATGCAGAAAACGAACGTTCTACATCTGGTGACGTTATATTTGCGTAATTAAAATAATCTTTGGAACAACTTAACGGTTCTGTTGACGCACCTTCACAAATTTGTCTTGATGTGCCAAAATCAGAATCTTTCTCTAAAACACTTTCAAACCTTTCTAGAACACAAACATTTTTTGCGTCTTCTACCGCGCATAGCTGTGCATTAACATGTTGCACTATTTGGAGATTCCACTGACGACACCGAAGGATTTTGTAATTTTTCTATTGCCTCCACTAGTCCAAAGTAATTGTTCTGAATAGTTTTTAAATCCGTTTTAACCTGACTATCTTGAAATTGCAACTAGCTTTCCTTGATAACCGCAGCTTTCTTTGGATCGAATTATAAAACCACGTTCTTAATATTCCCAACGTGTAAGAATAGGTTCTGGTGGCTCAGACATACGGGGGCAGGGTCTGTGAAATTTGCGAATACGTTTTGGGGATTTGACAAACACTGCCTTTGTATGCGCTATTAAAGCGTCTACCTCAGGATAACATTTTCTAATACTATCTGCCACATGACTGAAAGTATGAATTTTACACGTAATACGTAACAAGTTAGCACAATTTTTTTTAAGAGCCCGGTCTACAGAAAGCATGTTTGCGGCACCATAACTCATCAACAATTGGTTTGTTGAAAGTTTTCCAATGTATTTAACACGAACTTTGAAATTACGAGGGATGATCGTAAAATAAGGTTCCCAAAGCCCTACAGTAGCAATAAGACGTTTTAGGCGAAATCTAACAACATTGGCGTATGCAGCAGTTCTCCCACTCTATATACGTACCACTCCCGTCTAGCTACGCCGCTAAGCAGCCGTCCGAGATGGAACTCCCTATCGCCGCTACCGCCAGGTGCGAAATTCGCGCTGTGATACGTTTTTTAAACGCGAAAGAAGTTTCAAGTTTATGGAGAAAAGTATATAGCTGTTCAACACTTCCGCACATGGTGTAGGAAATTCACTGGAGATCCGACGGAAATTCACGATGAAGAGCGGAGCGGAAGACCATCAGTTTCAGAGGAAATCGTTGAAAATGTTGAGAGCATACTGCTTGAAGATTGGAGGGACACTATTCGTCAACTCGCTCTTCGGACTCCTAAGATTTCCAACACCACAATTGAAAACATTCTTGAAAGGACTAGCGGCAGAATTTTACGATATGGGGATACAGAAGTTGGAGCACCGTCTGCAAAAATGCTTGGATAGAAATGGCGATTACGTCGAAAAATAGCTTAAGTTTTTACCATTAAAACGATGTGTAATGTTAAGGAAATAAAGAATGCTGTCTATTTTTTAAAAATATGGGAACCTTATTTTACGATCATCCCTCGTACTTCGGCAGTACATTGTTGTACTCGTCTGGAAGCTAATAGAACTGAAGGTGACGATTGATGTGGTTCCATTGTACGTACCATTACATTAACTACAGAATGTTCTTTAAAATCAGTTGTTTCGTTCACACATAACCACAGTTTTTTATCTTTTAACTCCGATTTAATTCTTTTTTCAACGTGTTCATGAGCAGATGACACAATCATTTTTTTGGCTCTTGATTTATAATTTGCTATTAACCTTAGTTCAATAATAAAACAAAATATGAAAATATTATATACGTCGTGGTTAGGCCCCTTAGTGCATCTTCGCTTGTACATATCCTTAATGCTAAAACCTTATCTTTCTGCTCCACAAAATTTACTGAATGTAATTATTAATCCAATTCTGAAAGTTTAGCAAGTTTCGGCATAAACTTATTTCGCCCAGCAGGTTTTATCAAATTAAACTTTGCGGTTTAACAGAGGACGCAACCTGTCTACTCGCAAGATTTTATAAGGGTCGAAACCTCGTTTTTGCACATCGCTTTGGCGTCCATTCGAAATCTACTCGGACGTAGGCATTTAAACATTGTTAACTTTATTCCGGGGTGTAGTATCTCATCTGTTGTTGAATAATTTTACGCCTACATTAGATTGGATGTCCTATAGTCAGCGTAAATTGCTTCCGCATTTGTGAATGGTAATACCAATAAATTATATTTATTAAATATACTAGGTTTATAATAAGATCCAAATGCATTGTAAATCCTGTTGTAAATTGTTTGTATAGTAACGTTAAATATGGACAATACTTCAATGAAAGAGTGAATCAAATTGTTACTTCAATAAAATGTTTTCCAAGAAAATATAAATATTTTTGTATCAAGAGAATAATCTCATTTTGTTTATCGTTGTTTTTATAAACAGCATGGAGTGTGAAAAACACCATTGTAGAAAATTTCAATTAAAATGTTTATAACTAAATTTTTATATCTATTCGATAAAAATTAAACAAGCATCAATAATGCTAGTTTATTACGATAAAAATGTTTGTACTTCAATATTTATTTTATGTGTTTGATCGGAAATATCGCAGATTCTAGTGGAGGTTACATTCACATAAAAAAAGCTACTGGGCATTAAATATTAAATTGATTTCGATGTTAATTGAAAATTCTATGGGGCTACCGAAGCTGTATAAAATTCTGGCATTGAAACCAGTTATTTTCAACTGTAAATCAAGGAAATTAAATCGTTTTTGAAATATTTCCCTGCATAAACCATTTTAATAGTCTCGTTATTGCACAGTTGGACGCATTCCCTACATTGAAACTGAAGTTACGTTGTTAAATTATGATTACTAGAGTCCGGTAACTGGAGAGCAATCGCAGCGGCGGTGTGACTGTGTTTAGGTGGGCGGGGAGGGCTGGTCGGTTATGATACGACACGACAAATCATCATCACTCAGTTCAGTTTAGCATTGGATAGCGGATAGGGCGTGTTGATTTTATTGATATAGACGTAGTTATTAATTGTAGTTATTATTTAGTGTAGTGCGTTTTGATTTTATTGGTATAGACGTAGTTTTTAATTGTAGTTTTTAGTGAACATGTCAAAGGCTAAAAAACGACCCTTTCAAAACAAAGTAAATAAGTTTATTTCTGACTTTCCCGATTTGTTTTACAACGGGAGTAAGATAGTTTGTAAAGTGTGCAAAATACATTTGCTGTCAAATAAGAAGTGAAACTGTACAAGACACGTAAATTCCGCACAGCATAGAAAACGAAAATTGGGCATGCCACCAAGAAGTGCATTTTTTTTATGTAATTTTTATGTTGATAAACTGTAATTTGCCACTAGGCTTACTCGATAAACAACCGTTTAAGGACTTTTGGGACAAATACAATCCCGAGTTGCGGTTGCCAACGGAGAAAACGGCACGTAAGCATGTTGCATTTGTACGCGATGATGTGGAAAAAAAAATGAAACGCATATTGAAAAAACAGTTTTTTTGGTTATGTGTTGATGAGACAACAGACTAAAAAAAATTCAATTGTAAATATTATGGTACGCATACTAGACCCTAGTAAACCTACATTACCACTGTTACTAGCTAGCCGAAGACTACAAGAGTGTACTGCTGCAGCAGTTACGAAGGTTGTACTTAGTACGTTGGAAAAATGTCAAATTTCAAAAGATAAAGTGTTGATGTTTATGAGCGATGGCGCAGCAACAATGCGTTCGGTAGGCCGTTTTCTTCTTGAACATGGTTGCGAGTGTTTACATGTAACGTGTAAAGTGCATGCTTTACATCTTGTGGCAGAAACCATTCGACAATGCTCTCCCGAGGTAGATGCATTAATAGCAAGCACAAAAAAAGTATTTTTGAAATCTCTCAAACGCATACGATCATTTCACACAGTGTGTCCTGGTATTCATCAACCACCGGAGCCACTTCTTACACGTTGGGAAACATGGTTACAGGCAGCTTTTTATTATGCTGAACATTTCAAAATAGTAAAAGCTGTTGTTGCACAATTCAATCCTGCCCAAGCTGCAGCTATTATAGAAAGCCAGTCAAAATTTCAAGATATTTCCGTTGAAACAGATTTAAAAAATATTCGTAGCTACTATAAAGAATTAGCTGGCGCAATAGACCAATTATAAAATAGATCGTTATCATTATTGGAGTCTCTCCAAATTGTGGACGGAGTGCATACACAGCTACTGACTATACATGACGCAAAATATAATCGCGTTTTAGAAAAGTTCGAGAGTGTGCTACAGAAAGATCCCGATTTTAGCACACTAAAACAAATTTGTGATGGTGTATCGAATAATCCACTGACTGAAGTACAAAGAGTATTTTAATCATGCATGTATAACATCGGTAGACGTTGAACGCTCTTTTTCAAAATATAAACTCGTTTTCTCACCACGGCGATCATCGCTCACCGAGACAACTGTGGAAACACATCTAATGGTGTCAACTTTTTGCCACTCTTATCCATATGATGTTAATACTGATAATGGTGCTTCTAGTTTTACTGTTCCGTAGCCAAGGCTGCTTGAAAGGGTGAGTGTTTCACTACTTTTCACATATTATAATTATGTATTATTGACTCAACAATTATGTATTATTGACTCAACGTGAACCATTCGCAAACCAAATGAATCGTCAGGAAATAGGTCTTGCGTACTATATATCACTCAGAAGGGTTATGTTTGACGACAAACGTGTAGTACGCCAAGGTAACAGGGGTTTCTCAGCTACTTAGCCACCTACGGCTGCTCTTAACCGGCAAACAGTTCGACTGCTCTCAGATGAATGATGATTTTAGCGGGAAGGTACCCTCTTTTATGTGTTTTACGAATCGAGTAGGCTCCTCCTATCGCGATATTTCGTACACCAGTAATAATGCAGGAATAGATGCATTGGGTATGACGTAAGCGAGATGTGCTTATAGAAACGGACTAATTGCTAATTACTGCGATTGGCTACGGATAAAATTCAATTTAAATATGACCATATTGTAGAGCAAGACGAGTATTATTATTAGACTAAGTATTGTTTGAAAACTAGGAGAAATAAAGATTTCCAGGTGCTCAGAAACTATGCCTACGACGTTCGGTTACTGAATGAAACAACTAATTAATTAATTAATTAATTGATTATGAACGTAATGCAAACTAACTGCTACCATATGTAAGAATAAGTTATATTAAGTATTTTATTTAGAAATAAACATAGCAATGAAACTCAGATATAGCGTAAACGGACACAGATACGGCCATTTAGGGGCGTGACAAGTGGTGTGTCATAACAAACGGTGGGAAATATCGAAATTCTTTAACATGGTGATATTGGCGCGAAAATAATGCTGTTTGAAGCATTTTAAATGTAGATTTGACAGAATTGCTAATTAGGGTGTAATACTCTATTAGAGCAATATTTTGATCTCAATGTGAAACCAGCTATAACAACATAGCATTGTTTTAATTACATTGAAACATTATCGTTTGTTTCTTCTTGTTTCAGAAATACCGCAAAAGGATTCTGACGACGATGATTCCGTGGATAGCGACGTTGAAGAAGTACACGAGAAAGCGAATGAGATGAAGACAATAACGGCCAAATCAAACGAGATACCGCTTACCGTTGCTCAAAAGTTAGTATAGTATTGATTTTGATCTTTTTCCTTTTGTACTCTTAAACGTTAAACATCGTTTGAAATATGTAACCTCTTTTTTGACGCCTTTTTTTTACTCTCAAGATAATTATGTGGAAGATAGTGAGTTTAACATTTCGACTTTGTTTATTAGTGTTCAACAACTGCTAACTAAATAATATTTATACGATTAATTTTGAATTATCAATTTAATTTTTGGCCAAATCCATTTATAATTATCAAATTTTCTTTATTGGGTACTTTTAAAATCTGACTATTTAACTACGTTTTAAACGTTTAACCATGAAGGTATAAAAAGATGATACCAACCACAATATCAACAATTGCATTATTAGAGAAATTGATAACATCATTGCGTCGCCATAATGACATATAATATGAACAGGTGTGTTGTATTATTGTTCCAAATAAATGAAGTTATTAACGAATATATTTGGTTTCCAAAATAGAAATAAAAACATGTACCTACATAGTTGCAAACATTGTATACATGTTTCTGATTTTATATGCTCATCTTAATAAATATTTAATCAAAAAGATTACCGTTGATCTCTATAAATAGTTTTATTATTTAGGTTACTTCGGAGGCTTGCTATTGCTAACTTTGATATTATTGTAGGTACAATCTTGGTTAAAATACCAAAGATGTAGTGATTTTTCCGCTGATCACAATGGTGCTGAGAAAAAAACAATTGCACATCGCATTTCAGCGCTAACTTGAATTGTTTACATTTTTTAAGTCGAACATCCTGTATATTTTCCAATTATTCGATAGGAAATGAAACTCTGCATAAAATATCGCGTGAAAACAAAAGAGATACGACGAAATTTATATGGGACAACATACTTCAATAACTTCATCATTAGAGCAGTAATTCAGATAGACGAAACATGAAAAATATGTCCATTAAAATGGTGTAATAAAAAACAATGCGCATTGTATTTCAACGTTTGGTTAAATAACTCGCTTTTTCATTAAACATCCTGTATATTTTTTCACAAATTGATAGAGAGTGACATTTCAAATAAATTACTCTTATAACACTAAGGTCCCAAAATGAGAGACAAAAGAGATTTGATAGGTTTTAAGATGAAAGATTTAAAATATAAATCAAAGCATGCAAGCGTTGCTTTTTTAACCCTTTGCAAGTCTTGTTCAAGAATAATTGCTTTTTGCCTCCGGTTTTTTGATTTTCTGTTTAACTTTTGTGTTGATTATGGGTTTTACGAGGGTAGATGGAAAAGTTTCCGGAATGACAATGAAAACAAAATAAATCGGTTTTAAATTATATTTTATTTTTCAATACAATCTCCTCGAAGCTCAACACACTTGGCCCAACGTTTCTCTAGCTTCTCGATTCCCTCCCGAAAGTAACTTTCTTCGAGGTTCCAAAAATAATCGTTTACAGCCCCTATCAGTTCTTCATTCGACCAAAATCTCTTTCCACCCAGAAATGTTTTAAGTTTCGGGAACAAGTGGAAGTCCGATGGAGCCAAATCAAACGAATACGGCGGATGCGTAAGGATTTCGAACTTCAATTCTGTCAATTTTTGCTGAGCGATTGCACTTGAATGAGCGAGCGCATTGTCATGGTGAAAGAACACTTTTTTCTTGACCATTCCTGCGCGTTTTTCCTGAATTGCTGCTTTTAGTTTGTTCAAAAATGTTGTGTAATATTGGCCAGTAACAAGTTTTCCTTTTCCAAGATAATCAATTAGCAAAATTCCTTTTGCGTCCCAAAAAATCGATGCCATCACCTTTCTAGTCGAGTGAATGGTATTTGCCTTCTTCGGAACCGATTCACCGCTTTCAATCAACTGTTTTGATTGCATTTTTGTTTTTGGTGTGTAGTGATGAATCCAGGTCTCGTCCATGGTCACAAATCGTCTCTTGAAATTCGTCGGATTCCTCGTAAACACTTCCAAACAATCGACGAGCTCGAATGCGTTTTTGCTCCGAATTAATCAAATGCAGCACCCATCTTGCAGAAAGCTTTTTAAAACCCAATTCATTATGTAAAATATGAACTACTCGTTCATAAGAGATGTCCACGGCTTCCTCAATTTCACGCACTTTTATTCGGGAATCTGCCGAAACCATGTGATGGATTTTATCCACAATTTCTGACTTGGTAGCCGTTTTCGGACGTCCTGACGTGCTTCATCACTTGTATGCGTGCGGCCACACTTGAATTCCGAAACCCGAAAACTCAAGGTGGAAAATGAAAGTGATGAATCCCCAAGACCGGCATCTAATCCTGACTTGATTTCCGTTGCGGTTTTCCCTTCCAAATAGAAAAATTTGATGACCGTTCGAACTTCGTGTTTATCCATAATTTAAAATACAAAAAGGTGCTTGACTTCGATGCTTGCCAAAACCAGACTATTTGACGGATCGATTTGACATTTGCAGTCAATACAACGACATAAAGTATTTGGAAAAAGTAACCCCCTAGCAGCGATTCCGGAAACTTGTCATTCTACTCTCGTATAGTTGTTATTATTGTTGCTAAGTATGACATGCTTGAGGCATATTTCGCATGCAGTTGAAATTCCGAATGGGGCTTGCAGTGTTACTGCGAAACGTTTCCGAATAGGGTGCAGGCTACTAGAACACTTTCTACGTCTCTTCCGACAATTTCGCGATAATTTGACATCATACAGTACTAACAAAGTTTGCAATAGTGGCCCGATAACTTTGAACAACTGTATATTAAGATTAGGAAAAAAGTAAAACACAATATACTTCGAAAAGTTCACTTTATTTTTATTATTATAAAGTGAAGTTTTCAATGTACGTACATATATTGTGGTTTACTTTTTTCAATGGATCTTCACCAAGTAACGGCCAACCACAACTAATTAATTTATTTAAAAATGAAGATATTTTCTCCTACAGATTTAGTAAATAGTTTAAATTGAAATATTAACAACCGCTTCGACTATTGCACGAATTTTAAACTTTTTGTTTGTCACTCTTGCTTGAGTATACTTGGGTAAAGTTGAACTATTCTTACAGCTTCTTCATTTTCCTAATTAAATTTTTCGTCTCATTTGCAATAAGCTTATCAATTTTTTTTTGCATTCGTCTCGTTTCCTTGTTTTCCACTTTCATATTACGCAAATGCAATGTATTCCTGACATTCATTTCTTTTCAGGAAGTTATCCAATAGTCAACAGAACTTTTTCAAGATGCTCGATGAAAAAATCGAAAATGTAAGTAATTGAGTTGAAATTTTACGAGGGCGTATTTTTATGTTGTCTATCTAAACATAAAGAAAAATATACAGCATATTAAAAACTAGTGATGTGACGAGTCGAGTATTTTAACTCGCTAAATCGACTTGAACATCCAACACGAAAACTCGAATAATTTCTAATTTCAACTCGAGTTGAGCTCGTTTCAAATTTCAAATCGAATCGGACTTTGGGCGATCGTTAATTGATTCACAACTCATTGAATGAGTTTCGATCAAAGGCTTTAATATAAAAATGAGATGCGGTGTATTTTCTCCATGTACAGTAAGCATTGTTTCATGAATAATGGTCTTCTTTTGCCAGAAACATTATAACACTGTACGATGTTCTATCTAAATTTTATTTTATTTCTTTCATCAACAAACTTTTCACATTAACAGTTCTTTTTAAATGTTCTTCACACTTCTAAATATCGCAGCCATTTTTAAAAATAAAGTAAAAATACGCCCTACTAATTAGGTTAAAATGTAATGTGTAATGATTACTTCTATTTGATATACTTTTATCCTTTAGGGAAGGGATTATGATGATTCAAACTCCCTTGAAGTAGCCTCCGAAAACGTTCGTTTGGCTTCGTTACTTAAAGACTGGGAAACAGCTAGTTCTGGTTCGAGATCTCTCGAAGGTACCCCTAAGAAACATACATTCCATACCACGAACGGTAAACCTAATTTAGCAGCTGTCGCGAATAATGCGAAGAGTATAGAAAAGCGAGTATATACAAAGCAGAATACCACGCCGATTCCGCAAGCAGTAATCCACCAATCTTACGGCGTAACACCGATGCTTACGAGGGAATATAGCATGACCTATATACAAGCGAATAATCAACAATTACCGTCTTCTTCGACGTTTCAAACGCACGGCTTCAACGATTACTCTTACCAAGCTTTTACTCCGTTGTGCGCCACCCAATTGGTGAACAACGGGTCCCCGTTGCTCATTCGATCAAACGATAATCAAAGATTATGTTCGTTGAGAACATCAAAACAAAACAGCATTCCCCACGACAATAACAATTCTAGATCATTTAATCATCCCAAGCCATCTCCAAGGAAACCTTACGCTAACGGCGACTTAATTCAACAGCAAATCCAACTCGAACAAGTACAATATAGGCAAGCCAAAGAACTTGCCCACTATAGGCTGATGAAGGAGCAACAGCTAGTGCAACAGCAGCAAATGCAATTGCAGCATAGTCAGGTGATGATGAGAAATTATCAAAGTAGTATTCATATACCCATGGCGGTTGCTCAAACTTACAAGGAAGTATTGAACAAGAGTCAGATTGAAAGATAAGACATTCTTCGCGCTGTAAGAGGCCTGTTAGATATATTTGAAAAAAAATATGTATGTACATGTACCTTAATGAAACCTAATTTAATTTCCTAGCGAATAATAGAGTATATGCTTACAGATGTGCTTGCCAAATCGCTACCTGAAGGAATAAATGAGAAAAGCATAGAAACATCTAAATATCTCTGATGATATTGCAGGAATTGCTATGAAATTCAATACTTATGGATAACTCATGATGAGAACTAAAATAGAAATATTGCCATTTTTATCTTTAAAATCAACTTTGAAAATTTTCTACATTGCTTTCATAGTGTTCATAGTTATCAAAAAAGGAATGAAACAGTGATTTTATGTGGAAGAACGCTGTGTGCACAAATAACTAACATTAATGTGTCAGATGTTCAAAATGAAAACCACCTACTTCTTGATAGTACGCAAATATGTGGTGGTATCCCTAAAAGGCGTTTGAAAAATTACCTGGAGTGATATTTTGCACTTGATTTCAGTCTTCAAGTCATTTAAAGTCTTAAGTGACTCGGAATAAACTTTTGATTTTAGATAGCCCCACAAGGAATAATTCAATGGACTAAGATCCGGAGATCTGGCAGGTCATTCAATGGAATTCGTTCCTCCAATTTATTTTTGAGGGAATGTAAAATCTAATCGTTGTCGTACTTCTAATGCGTAATGAGTGTAATAAGGTGGAGACCCGTCTTGCTGAAACCACGTAGTAGCTGGTAACTGCCCCTCATCCATTAAGGCAAGGATAATTTGCATCTTTAAGAGGTTCAAATAAGTTTCTTCTGTTAAACTACAATTAAAAAAATACGATCCAATAATCCTTCTTTTCTGTAAACAGCAGTTCAAACATTTAATTTTTGGGAGTGTCGAGTGTGGACTTCCGGTACCCAATAGCGATAATCATGCCGTTTAAACAAAATGTTGGCTCATCAGAAAAAAGTAAGGTTTGTTGCAAATCTTCATCATAACTTCACAAAATTCAAGTCTTCTATCAAAATCGTCATCAGAAAGTTCTTGCACAAGACGAGATCTATACGGATGATATTTTTCTGTTTCTCTCTTCTTATTGAGCATCGAGTGATATTGTGGAAATGTGCAAGATTTGTTGTAGACATTTTCGGTACTTCCTTCTAACGGAATTGCCACGTTTTGCGCTCTATTATCATCTGTTGTGAGCTGTTCCGCTCAATTAATATCTTTTTAACGTTTTTGTGCATTGCACATTTTCTTTACTACTGCGTAACTGCGTTTTACAAGTAAAGCGGAAAAGAAAGCAGACAGGGACTCCCTTACATCTATTATATGCAAGGGTGTGTGTCAGGTTAAGCAACCTACGGAACACTGAACTTAATTTTAATGCCAACTGATAAAATAAAAACTAAAAGAAATAAGGTTATGCAAGCTAAGGAGCACGTTAGTGGTTATCAATTTGAATGTTGATGATTAAATGAATTACTCACTTCTCGGTAAGTTTGTCATCTACAGCCAATCATTATTAAAGTTTCATTCCAATTCAATTGGATCATTTTAAAAATGAACTAATGCACAAAAAATATGAAAATGTAATTATTTGACAGCCACAACTTCGATTTAATCGTTGACTTTCTTATGTTTCATCCGGCAACTGAGATCTGTATTGTCTAAATTTAACAAATTGAAATTAGTATCTTCGTTGAAAATCATGAAAAGTGTAGAAAACAACATTTTTCAAATTGGAAAATCGTGCTCTATCTATTTCAGTCATCACACATACTCCTGATTTTCATAACAATGCTGCATTATCGGCGATGTTTAGGTGTTTTCAGATTGTTGCCCATCACTGTATTAATAAAGAGGAAAATTATAAGTTCCATTTTTAATAAAGAAAAGACACTTTGTAAAAAAAAATCCTCTTATAAATATTAGACAATAAGTTATGAATGTTAAGTCATTAATTCCTTTCTATTATCTTTTAATTTATTTATTTAAAATGAAAGTACAAACTATTAATATTCTTATTATTGGTAAGCAGCATCAAGTAAGTTAAGAAGAAAATCTTTATATTGTGATATGTTAGGAAAAACTATTTTATTGTATAAATGTATATTGTTAATTCTGAAACAAATTAGATGAAATACTTCTATTTTAGCACAGCTATAAACCATCTACTGATTATATTCTATGGATAAAAACAGATTCTAGCGGGTACATCTTCAAGTCATTGTTTTATTTATTTTTTAACAAATTTACGTCTTGATAAATTTTCGTGAATCATATTTTCGCTGGATATTGTGGTCTAGTTTTTTTATACCAAAGATATTACTTAATTTATTACTAGTTTAGTAATGGATTATTTGACGTGTTCAACATGTTCAAAATTGTAAATAAAGAATTGCAAAAATCGATCTTGTGTTTCTGTATGCTATACCATGCTTTTCCCAAAGAATTTGAAATAATGAATGTCAATCGTTTACGATAACTACTCATACAAATCATTAATCCAATAAAAGCTCTGAAAAATAATACTCCTAAATGCATTCTTGGAAATGTATGTATGTACGTACATACATATACGTGTAATGTAAAACATACAGTGTTAGGAAGAGGTAAAATAAGTCGATATAAAATGTATCTAATTGCGTTTTATAGGGTAAAGTATATATCATTTTGCTCGTATTTGATACATACTAAGAAATGTAGCCGGATTGAATACTATGCATTAAAAAATACAACGGAAATCTCTCCATGGCCATCACAGAAATAATTATAGAACACATTTTACTAATATGAATTACTAAGAATGACAAGTTTTTGATTCGAAATATTAAATTATTAATATTTGTTTCAATTAATTACTAGAGCGGGCCAAATTGCGCCATCCAACAGAATCGGAATCAGGCGCAACGGCCGCTTATGTGTGAGTCACAGCAGATATGTGATATTTCGAAATTAATACACAAGAGTAAAAGCTGACGCAATAATAATGTTTAGTAATTAGAGGGGATATATATATATATATATATATATATACACGCTGAGGTGTTTTTATTTTCATTATGATTTTTTATTTGATTGAAAACGGTATGCGTTGTAAATGGGATGTAATAAGGAAATAACTGAGAAACTGAACGCTTTTTTTATTCTGTTGTACTTAATAATGTAACTGTAAATAAAGATATAATAAATAAATTCTATCCTTCTTAATAATGCGGATAGGCTTGTTTAAAAAGTTGCACCATCAGATAAGTTTCCACATTTGCCTCGGTGAAGGATGTTCGCCGAGACGAAAAAATGTTCTTATATTTCGAAAACGACCGTTCCACGTCTACCGAAGTAAGACAGGCGTAATTAAAATAATCTTTAGACTTAGTCAAGGAATCTGCAGATGCCCCATCGCACATTTGTCTTAATCTCGTGTAGTCCGGATTCTTTTTTAAAACACTATCGAACTTAGCTAAAACTCGTCCACTTGTTGCATCGTTTATACTATGTAACAATGTACTAACTTCGTCCACGACTTGCACTGATTCTACCAACGACAATCCAGAATTTTGCAAATTTTCTATCGCGTCTACTAACCCTTTGTAATTGTTGCTAATATTCTTTAGATGTGTTTCAACAGAAATATCGAGAAATCCCTTCTGGCTCATCCTAATAGCTCTAGCTTCGGCAGGGACGAATTGCAAAATAACGGATTTGACTTCTTGAAAATGTTCATTATAATAAAAAGCGGCTTTTAACCACGTTCCCCAACGCGTAAGAATGGGCTGTGGTGGTTCTCGAATACCAGGGCATAACCTGTGGAATACCCTAGTCCTCTTAGGACTTTTGAGAAACACTTTTTTTGTGTTTGCTATTAATGCATCCACCTCCGGGTAACACTCTCGAATAGTTTGTGCCACAAGATGTAAAGCATGGACTTTACACGTAACATGTAAAAGTCCTTCACACTTTTCTTTAAGGGAACGGCCTACACTACACATTGTTGCTGCACCATCGCTCATGAACAACAACAGTTGACTGGTTGACACTTGAAATTTTTGTAACGTTTCGAGAACTACGGCCGTAATTGCTTTACTAGTACACTGTTTTAATCTTCTGCTGGCTAATAGAATTGCAAAATTTGGTTTAATAGGATCTAATACGCGCACTATTATATTCAAAATAGAATTTTTTTTGCAATCTGTCGTCTCATCAAGACATAGCCACAGCTGTTTATCTTTTAATTCGGCTTTAATTCGATTTTCAATGTCCTCACGTATTCGTGGAATATCTCTCCGTAACGCTGTCCGAGATGGTAGTATCCACTCGGTATTGTATGTACCCCAGAATTTTCGAAATGCTTTTTTATCAAGTATACGAAGTGGTAGACCACATACCATAAACGTTAAAAGCAATTCTAATTGAAATTGACGTTGTTGTGACACAACATTTCTTTTATTTCTGTGGTGTGCGCTATTTATATGTCTTTCACAATCACGCTTGCTCCAGCACAGTAGTTTCTTTTTACAAACTTTACAGAAAATTGTACTCCCATTGTAGTGTAAATCCACAAATTCACTAAGAAATTTATTAACTTTCGTAGGTAATGGCCGTTTATTTTTAATAGTTACGTTAGACATAATCACTAAAGCGAGCACACCGACGCTTGTTTCTAGTATGCCACGAAGTGGTGCAAACGTAACATCTGCAGACTCGTCATTTGTTGATGAATAGAGCGCGTCATCCGTAAATGAATAAGCGCGCTGTTAGTTCGTAGCCGTCGATGAATGAACTTTTTTTTTGTAGTGGCCCACTGTGAACAACGCCCTATTTATCAACGAACACCCAAACTGCAGGTGTATATTTGCGCGTCTTCACGACGTAATAGACAGTGGTTTTGGTCCTCGTCCTAATAATTACATATTTAAATTACCTATGTTTACATACATATATGCGCCAGGCAGCCTGATTGCGAACCTGGCGCGTCTACAAGATCGTTGTAAAGTAGAACAACTTGTATACTTTTCTACAATCTGATGGAGAAACTGCTCTAGAATTTTGTTATAGACCTTTTTATATACCTAAAATATATCACTCCTTAGTAAATTAAATATGAAGCTATGCAGATAAACTTTTCGCTTAAAAACATAGGGACCGTCTCGGTGGTCGAACGGTTAGCATACTTGCCTTTCGATCCGAACGGTGCAGGTTCATATCCCGGTCGAGACGGCTGTTTTTTAATTACGGATAAAAATAAAAGTATGCCTTCTTCTCGAATAAGGAAGTGAAACCATAGGCCCCGTGTCAATACGATGTTTGGCACGTTAAAAATCCCTACCAAAGGTTGGAACACCTCTGGATTCGGCAAAATTCTAGTGGGGTCGGCTAATGATCATAATAATCGATGCCTAGAAGTGCGAGGTGTATTCCGTAACCCAACGCCCAATACAACAACAACAACAACATAGGGCTACGATGGTATACTATAAACTTTTGTTTCTCTAAAGATATTCATTAAAACTAACGTGTAAACATTATCTTTTTTGGTACAATTCCAGCATCTATTTGAAGTAACCGTCATTCTCCTACATTGTACATTGTCTTAGCAAGTTAACAAGCACGTATAAATAATAAGTAGCGAAAATAATGATTAAGGGTTCAACATAAAACGAATAGATTTACTTAAAGCAACGCACACTAAGGTTCTTTTTGCAGCAAAAATATAATAAGAATCTATGGAAAGTTTCACATTGAGGTCGAAGTATTGGGTTTTCCTTTATAGGTAATATAGACTAAATCTATTTGAATATAACTATCTCTTTTTAGAACTAAGAGTGTTGCCAAGTCAAATAGCAAACTTTATTCCTAGAGTAAAACGACTGTTTTGTTTACGTTTATGGCGCCTGTCAATTTCGGTTCATCGTTTGTCTTGTTATTTATTATTTCCAGTGTCTATTTCTCCGTGTTTTTCCCGTCAATTGCACCTATTGTTGAGTAAGTCGGTTGGTTTCATAACTACTGCAACTTTTAATAATGTCAACTATTGTAAATATAGCACAATAACTAATTAGTACCATATAAAAAGAAAGGCGCCAAGGCGAAAACTATTCTATAAGAGAGAAAGAAATGATTACACATTTACGTAAACCACGAATGTGTCCAATCGTTACTCCCGGTATAACAAGGCCTACCTGTTTTGACGTCAGCAGGCTGACGTATATTGGTTTAGGCAAACGATCAGCCATATTTATCGTCTTGACATTTACATGTTTAGACCGACTTTCGCGTTTTGAATTAATTTATCCAAATCATATTGGTTTTATTAAAAGAAATACTGTGTAGTGATATTTCCGTACTTTGCTGGTGGTACTTGTAATGTCTTTCTAGTGTTGTATAAGCGACAAAATCTTTTCTGAAACGATAAAAGCGTAAATCGAGCGGTCTATTTGTAGTACTGTGGCGACGGCTGTTTTCCAACAATGTATACTATGGCTTCTGAGTTACACTATGTAAAAGAAGATACTATTTATTTTTCAACAGCTACAAATTCAAGGACTAGTGAAACTATAACTGTAAGTTTAAAAAATCCTAGGCTTAAAAAGGATGCTATTTCAACTTAATTCCCTAACTGTCCGTTGTATATATTTGACAAAAAACGTGAAGATTTTATTGTTCAAATAGTTTTATATTCTTATACGTTATATAGTGGTCGAATATTTGAACATGTCCACGGTTTATCGCGATGAAAACTTTGTTTGCATTTTTCTCGAAATTTTTATTATGTCAGGTGTTGAAATGTTTAGACCATCAGAAAGAGAAAAGAGTTCTCTATCAAATGGTGTGAAAAAATAGGTGTCATGCAATTAAAAAAATAATAAGGGGGCGGAGCCACGTCAAAACAATTAAAACTCGGAAACATCTGATCAAACGGATTTGTTGCCGTATAACTACCATTCAATTATTCTTAATGCTACTTTCCTTATCTCTAATATTAAACGAGATATTTCACATGTGCAGAAATATGAAATATGATGTGTGGATGCGTTTTATAACTCTTTGTATGCTATCTTGGATCTTTACGTTCCTTCTAAATCCCGTACAAATATTTCTTATCCACCCTGGTTTACATCAGATATTATTCGTAATCTAAAATACAAAAATTTTTATCACAGCAAATGGATTAAGACTAGAAATATAATGCATTACAATGAATTTAAACGAATTAGAAAGTTAATCAAAACGCAAATTAAGAATAGTTACGTTCACTATCTTGGAAATATTGAAGATTCTATAAAAACCTCATCTTCCCATCTATGGCAGTTTCTTCATGCTAAAAGGCGTTCCACAAGGATACCGGGCAGACTATGTGACGACCACGGAAATGATTTTACTGATCCCGATGATATTGTTAATGCTTTCGCTAATATGTTTTCTTCAGTGTATAGCTCAGAGGATAGCATGTCTTGGTCTCATTCTGATTACAATCCCCTACCTTACTCCTTTCCATTGGTTAGCGAAGATGAACTTGTTGCACTAATGGCTACTTTTCCCAACAAATATACCGCAGGTGATGATATGTTACCCAGTTTTTTGATACGTGACTGTAGATTTGTTTTTGCATTTCCTCTAAAAATCATTATCAATCTTTCAATTTCGTCTTGTACTTTCCCTGAACGTTGGAAAATAGCCAAAATTGTCCCAGTGCACAAAAAGGGCAATCGTGAACTTCTATCTAATTACAGGCCCATTTCCATAATACCCAATTTTGCTAAACTTTATGAGAAGGTATTATATGTTAGCATTTATAATAGCACTCGCTCTTTTATTGCTTTAAATCAACATGGCTTTATCCCCGGGAGATCTACAGTTACGAATTTGGCGAGCATGTCCCAATTTATTAGTGAAGTCTTGGATAGACGTGGTCAAGTTGATGTGATTTATACAGACCTGTCCAAGGCTTTTGACATGATCAATCATGAAATTTTGTTAGTGAAGCTGAGCTCCTTCGGTTTTGTTCCTTCGGCGATAAGTCTCCTCGAATCCTACTTGAAACAGAGAAAGTGTTATGTAACTTATAACGGATATTGCTCTCGTAACTTTGTTCTTTCCTCTGGCGTCCCCCAGGGATCAAATCTGGGACCGTTACTGTTTGTGCTTTATATTAACGACCTGCTTTTGAAAATTGACCTTCCCACCCTTGCTTATGCAGACGATATTAAAATCTTCTCGGAAATATCTTCCGTTGATGACATGAGGAAATTGCAAAATGGTCTTGTTATGTTAGTAGAATGGTGTGAGCTTTTTGGGCTCAAGTTAAATGTTGATAAATGCTGTGTACTTACCTACTCGCGTTCTTGTTCACCGTACTTATTGTCCTACCAAATCAGAGGTACCAATTTGTCACGTAACCTTGAGTTTAAGGATTTGGGTGTACACTTCGATACCACTCTCACATTTAAAGCTCACATTAACAGTATCTGTTCTGAAGCCATGAAATCTCTGGGGTTTGTGATGCGTGTCTCTAAATACTTCAATGATCCTTCTTTATTAAAGTCGTTATACTTTGCCTTTGTACTCAGTAAACTGGAGTATGCCGCTCTAATTTGGTATCCCTTATATGCTTGTGACCTTCTAAATCTAGATCGTATCCATCGGAAATTTTTAAAATTCCTGTCATTTAAGATTGATGGAAGTTACCCTGAGAGAGGTACTCCACAGGATGGACTTCTGTTAAGGCACGACATGCTGGCTTTGAGTACGAGGAGGGATGGCATCTGCGAGAAGTTTCTGCAGAAATTGCTTAGAAATGACATAGATTGTCCATACATACTGGAACGAATGAATTTTCTTGTGCCACGTTTGAATTCAAGATCGGATTGTGGCTTCATTCTTCCATTCGCAAGGACTAATACAATGAGACGAGCGCCGACGTATACTTTGTCCAGGGCAGCTAATAAACGTGACTTATTTAAGTAAAACATGTAGAAATTTACTCTTTATTTTGTTTTCATGTGTTGCATTGTGTTTTTATTTTGTGTATATAGTTACCCACATTTCTCCTGTTATTGGGCAATATGCCTGTTGGGAAAATAAATGTTTATTATTATTATTATTTATTATTAATATGACTCACCCTGTATACGGTTTCTATATATACATACACACACATATATATATATATATATATATATATATATATATATATATTTATATATATATATATATATATATATATATATATATATATATATATATATATATAAATGTGTGAATGATCGACGACCTACTTCAAAATACGTCACAGACTGCTGACGTCAAAGTGCTGAGGCCTTATCTATATCGTAGGTAACGGCCATATTCGAACTGTCAGTTCACTTTGGATATAAAAGGAAGGTACCATCCCTTGCATAAAAATCTGGAACAAGCGACATTACCCATTTTTAACATGTCTTTTGTAAACTATGAAAAAATATGTCAAATGGTCTGTCAGTGTCAATCGTAAATGGACAAGTCATTGTCACAAGATTGAGAAAACTACAAAATGAGCTCATAAGAGTTGTCCCAGATTCGTATGCAAGTATACTATCACTTGCATAAAAATATGCATACATACCATCGCTTCTATAAAAATCTACAACTCTTATAAGCTCATTTTGACGTTTTTTGAGTGTTGTGACAATCCCTTTAAAAATGCCAATACATATTTTGTATTTAACCTAAAAGTTGTACGTTATATTCGTTGATTTTAAAAACTGTTTGCTTTTAGCCAAAAATATATCAAAGATTATTGTTAAATGTAAACATTTTTATTGAAAACCATATTATAACTTGTCGATTTATGATTGACACTGACAGACAATTTGATATTACATTATTTAATTGCCATATTTTACAAGACATGTTTAAAATGAATAATGTCATAATAGTATCGCTTGTCCCAGATTTTTATGAAAGCGATGGTACATAGGATATTCACCCATTATAAGATATCCTTTCGAAGATAGCTCATGTGTATCTTCTTTCTATCTCTGGACATTCATACCAATTCCTGTGTTATTTATAGAAATACTTTACCAGATAATATAAAATTCAAAATTGCAGAAGTGAATTGCTCAGGTGCTTGTGAATCTTACCATACACCATTGTCACATGTCAATCTTACACAGTTAACATGTCATTTATTTCTTATAGTTTTAATAATATTCATATCGCAATTTGGATGTAACTAGAAATCATTTCGAATTAGTTTTTTCCCCAATTTTATTCATTACTAAATTTAACCACAAACAAAATATTGATCTTTCTTCCTTATGTAAAGCACATTTAAGAGGAAAATGAGATTACCTCATATTATCAGTGACAACACCGATATCGCGTACAGACCTTCCCAAGAAGCTTTAGAACTTGAAGATGAAGTTAACAGGAAAGTGAAAGCTGAAGATTTCGAATGGGATAAGGGACTTTGTTCATTGTTGACTACCTTATGCATTGAGGTCATCGCAAAAAATTTCAAAAATAAGCAACTTTTGAATGAACTGCCATGCCACGATCGTCTTCGTCTTTTGGAAATATTACCGACTGATTTAGACTTAGAGATTGTGGTTCCTTTAATAGAGGTATTGCAATATTAATAATATCTCATAATTTGAGTGCTTCTTTAATAATTTCCAGGAAGAAATTTATTGGAAAAGGAGATATAGTGATAAATTTGGCGTTGTAAAAGATACCAAATATCAAGGTTGGACCTGGAAATGCTTGTACCTAGAAAAACATTTACAGAGGATGGTGGAAGAAGCGCAACCTCAATATAGTGACGAAGAAGGAATGGACCAGACGCTAAGATTGTTGAATCCTTACATTCACAAACTAAAAGTAACGCAATTACAAAGTTGGAAGCCACCATTAACTTGGGATAAACAAGATATACCATCAATTTATCCAATAGACCATATAGATTTTACTCCAATTTTACTTAGATTAGAATTCGTAGAGGTATTGGACATCGCTTACGGTAGAAGAAACGTGGAAACGGATTTTACTTGGAACATATTCAAAGTATCCGTCTTGGATTGTAGACGTTTAGGAAGAGCAATACTAGCGCTAAAATCATTGAAGGTATTCAGACTCCATAGATCAGCAATAGATGACGAAAGAGTTCGAGCACTTTCCCAGAATCTCATCAAGCATAAAATTATCACTGAAATAGATCTATCTCACTGCCTGATAGGCGATCAAGGAGCTCTTTGCACGGCAAAACTACTGTTAACTCAGCAAACTCTAAGAATAATGATCCTAGCGAACAATAGAATTAGTGTGACTGGAGCTATCGGCATTGGGTACGCGTTATTACAACCAGAATGCTGTCCGCTGGTACATCTTGATCTCAGATTGAATCCCCTAGGCCACGATGGCGTTATGGGAATTTTTAGAGCTTTGGTGAGAGGCGATAAACCTGAAGAACTGAATCTGGCTGGTTGTTTATTCGAAGAAGAGACCGCACTACGTTTGTGTCAGATGTTAAAGCTGAATAGCACGTTGAAGTGGTTAGATGTTAGTTGCAATTGGTTTGGTGAAAACGCAAGACAGGTAAGGACGTGATCTACTGTTTCATTGAATATACTTGAAAATAACAAATTAAAAAACGGTATATCTTGTGTATAACATGTTGATCCATTGACTAAATAACGGGGCGTACAATTTGGTGGTGGAAACATTGCTGGAATACTTTTGTTTTCAGTACATAGCGAGATTAGAGATTCTAACGTAAATGGAATTAAATTTCAATTCAGTGGTTGGTATTGTCAATAAAGTAATTACTTATTTTATAAGTGTTTCGTTGAATTCTATAATTCTGATATTATTCCTCTATCATGTTTTTATAAAACAGTAAATTTTATTTATGTTACATATAACCAAAAAAAAATGCTCAAATTTTAAATACTACTGATCAATTATCACTGAGACAATTCCCATTACAGGAAATTTTAACCGCCATGTCTGTAAACAAATCCTTGCAATGGTTAGACCTAAGAGACACAGACGTTCCACACGAAATCGTAGAAGGTGTTAATAAGTTTCTTTTGCGGAATCGCCTAGGACTTGATGATCTAGACGAAAGTGTTACCAGCGAAGGGGAAGGTGAAGCCGAACTGGAAGATGAAGAAGATGCGAAAGCTTTAGTTGAACACTCTACGGAGAAGGGTCAAGGAAACGAATCATCTGATGAAGATTAAATATTGTTTATAAAAGCTAAATAATTGAATATACTTAGGTGTGTTTTAAAACACACATATAACAAATTGTTATGTTTTTATGAATAATTTCGTAACTAATTTGACAACATTTCTATGTTGATAACTATATCAAAATATGGTTGCCTTAGTGATAAAAACGCGCGTAACTCCATTAAAAGGAAATTTACAGGAAACCAAAAAAACTGTTTGGTTTAATGATCACAATGTAAACTGTTGTTTCTCTTTTAGAGGCTATTGTAGAATAATTTTAATGATTTTGGGGAAAAAATAATTCTGAAAACCTTTTTTCAGTTGTTATTAGATGGCAGTTAAATCTCATTTTGTATAAAAAAAATGGAGTTACCTGCTTTTCTTACTAAAGGAACGATATGATCTTAGACTGACCTAAGGATATAACCAATAACAAAGCTTGTAAGGATACTGAAGTATATCAATAAGGTAAGATAATCGTGTCGTCCCAGCCGAGCCGTAACAGCTGGAGCAGCCAACGGAACTCGGCGGGCGCCTGTCTGATGCAATGCGTAAACATCTGCCGGGTGGCAAAGCAGTTCAAATTCGTACGCATTCATCATCACTAGCACGGCGTGTGCGTGTGAATTAAATCAGGCGAGCGGGATACTAGTTATTCAAGAAAATTTTTAATTAAAAATGTCCAGTGTGCGCAAGGCTAAACAACGACCCTTTGCTGATAAAGTAAAAAACTTTATCTGTGAGTTTCAGGATTTGCTGTACGACGGTGCTAAAATAGCTTGTAAAGTGTGCGAGAAAATTTTGATGTGCTGGCAAAAGAACGACTGTAGGAAGCATGTAAATAGTGCAAAACACAGAAATAGAAAAAACGGCGCGTCAAATAGAAATAACTTTATTTTCGATTTACTTGTCATGATGATAACATGTAATTTGTCACTTAACATACTCGATTTTACACGAACCCAGCGCATCTAAACGTGTACTGCGACGAATGTCACTGTGGAATGTCATTTGCTTGTCAAAATTGCGTAAACGTAAATTCATTTGTGCACCTTGCTCACGTTATAAACGGCGTATTAATTCATGTACACGTGTGAGCCACGATTTCGCTCTCACATTTCCGAAAACACCTTGCTCACGTTCTAAACGGCGTATTCGTTCACATACACGCGTAAGACACGACTTTGCTCTCGCATTTCCGATAAATGCCGATTATGCTGGCTGATCATAGTACGCTCGCTCTTACGATATGTTGAACTTGCTAGCACAGCCCCATACCTCAATGTCGTATGTCCAAATCGGCTTTAATACTGCTTTGTAGATTGGCAGTTTGTTTTGTATTGAAAGATGAGATTTTCTCCCTATGAGCCAGTAGAGTTCTTTGGTTCTTAGATCCAGTTGCGTTCTTTTCTTAATTACTTGCTTCCAGTTAAGGTTATTGCCAAAGTGAAGCCCTAAGTATATGACATGGTTACTTTGTAGTACCCTAATTTGGTTGATGTTGGCTAGGTGACAGTTCCCTGTTCTAAGCGTGAATGTTACGCGTGATGACTTTGATTCATTTACTTTGATCTTCCATTTCCCCAACCACTGTTGCCAGGTGAAATTTTATTCCATCCCTAGATAGAGCTGGTAAAAATCCCTAGAAATCTCCAGATTTTTTTCTCATGTGCAACCAACGATCTTACGTTGTATTACTGAGTGCATAATAATACTACAATGTAAGAAAAATAATTTATTTAACTTTCTAATAACAAAAATAGGAAATAAACTTAGTTAAACAATAGTCCTTTTAAGACTGGTGGACATAATATTCAACACAGATGAGTAATTAATAAAATAATACATAATATTATATAATACAATAATAACTATATAAATAATAAATAAATAATCATTGATAAATATATAAATTTATGATGAGTAATTAATAAAATAATAGGGGAAACGTGCCTAATATCGCACACCGCCTAATATCGCACCCTCTATTATTTCCCGTACCAAGTGCTGCTATCTAATGGTAACAAATTTAACTTATGTTGCTTCACCTCCTAAACCAACTTCTAAAGAGGTTTAAGCGCCGGCTAAAGATTACAGCTGTTGTAGTAGAATAGGTTATGGTGGGACCAGCGAATATTAAGCAAGGAGAATTTTGACAAAAGATTTCACCATAAAATGTAAGTAGTATCAAAGTTTATTTCCACTAAAATGTTAGATATTTTGCATAGTTTGTTTAGCAGCGTTTAAACAGATATTCATGTTATCATTTTCAAGTTAATTGCGAAGATGACATAATTTCAATGTGTGCCTAATATCGGCCATCTTATGTTGTCATAATACCGTACTGTGCGATATTAGGAACACTTAGATGTAGCATTTAAAATTGCAACATTACTTCGCTTTCTTATAGATGAATACATCACAAACACGAAAACGACGGAAACAGTGGTCTGCAGAGGACATGCGCAGAGCAATACGTTGCGTGCGAGCTAAAGAAATGGGACTTCTGCGTGCCTCAAAACATTTCAATGTACCCAAGTCAACCCTTAAAGATAAGGTTAACAGTGAAGAGGAAGATATAGAAAAACTAGTTTATACTAAACTTGGCCGAAAATCTACACTAGGCGATGAATTAGAGAAGGCCTTGGTAGCCTACTGTTTAGACATGGAATCTCGTTTTTATGGTTTGAGAACGAGAGACCTGAAGGAAATGGCATTTGAGTTGGCGGACAAAAATGGTCTTCCACATCCATTCGCTAAGAAAGATCGGGCAGCTGGATGGAAGTGGCTCCGTGGTTTTATGAAAAGAAATTCCCAGTTAAGTCTTCGCAGACCACAAGCCACGTCAATGGGCAGAATAAAAGGATTTACGAAAGAGAAAGTTGATAATTTCTTTGACATTTTTGAACCATTGATGGAAATTATAAAGCATTCACCAAATAAATTGTACAATTGTGATGAAACGGGACTGACAGTTGTACAACACAGAACAAGTAAAGTCCTATCTTTAAAGGGAAAACGCCAGGTCGGGTCTGTGTCTTCTGCAGAAAGAGGTGCACTGGTCACTGTAGTAACGTGCATGAGCGCAACGGGGCATTACGTTCCTCCACTTTTAGTCTTCCCTAGAGTACACATGAAAGCTGAACTGCTTGATGGAACCCGAATGGAACAATTGCAGTTTGTCACAAATCAGGCTGGATCCAAATGGAAAGTTTTTTACAGTGGTTCCAGCGGCAATTTCTGGCACATGTAAAATCGAGTAAAGATGATCCAGTTGTCTTAGTTTTAGACGGGCATTATTCCCATACTAGAAATCTTCAATTGTTGGAAATTGCTCGGGAAAATGGAGTGCATATAGTGTCATTGCCGCCACACTGCACCCATAAAATGCAACCCCTTGATCGGGCTTTTATGTTTCCCTTCAAAGCATTTTATATACAAGCAATAGAAACTTGGCTAAAACAAAACAGTGGTAGAATTGTTACTTGCTATCAAATAGGAAGGCTCCTAGGTGATGCTTACAGCCGAGCTGCTACTGTTGCAACAGCTGCCAATGGCTTTAGGAAATGTGGATTGTTTCCTTGCAATCGCAACATTTTCGAACAACATGAATTTGTTTCCGAACTGGGAAATACATCATATGATCGTGAAACTTCCCCACCAGAAAATGAAGAGAGAGCACACATAATAAGAAGTCAGCCTGATGAGCCACAACCTGGTTCTAGTAGCACACCTAGTAAATCTAACACTTCAAGCAGCTCCTCTGTTATGCCAACTGATATCAGCCCATTGCCTTCAACAAGCAAGCAAGGTTCAGTGTCCACAAGAGGTCGAAAAGCCAGTGCAGCTGCGTTACTGACTAGTTCACCATATAAAAACAATTTATCCGAAGAACTAGAAAAAGCTACAAATCCCAAGCAAGACCACAGAAAGAGTAAAGGGAATGCACCTAAGGAGCAGGTCGCTAGAAAGTGTTTTACAGAGAAAGAAAGGCAATCTGGGAGAGAACAAGTAAAAACCAAGAGAGGAAAAAGGAAAATTATACGAAAAAAACAACCTGATTATTCTTCAGAGACAAGCGAAGAAGAAATTCCTGGAGATTTAACTATTTCCACGGATGAAGAAGATAGCGACATTGACTGTGAATGTCCTTACTGTAGTGAAACATATCTAAACGATCGGTCAGGAGAAATATGGATAGTCTGCACTAAATGTAGAATCTGGTGCCATGAACTATGTTCAGGTTCAGACGATTACAAAACTTTTATTTGCGATTTTTGTAAAGAAGGCTGATGGATGATATTTTTCTTTTTAATGCTTTGTTTTATATATTTTCTTTTTATAATGAATTACTGTTTGGTTTCAATAAACATTTGATATAGATCTTCTTTTTAGTTGAATCCTCACCTTTTTAATAAGATAAAAACGATTATTTCTAATATTGTTCACCTGGGCGATATTAGGAACACGTTTTCAAATATGTAAAAATTTTACGGTTTGGATTAATTGGTTGTAACACCAACATTTTTAAGAAAATTACGGCTCCATTAAATAATCACTTAGAGAACTCAACAGTCAATCCTTATGCACTGAGAAACTTAATTTTCTGTAAAAATTGACATTGCAAGAAGAGATTTTCAAAATGGGTGCGATATTCGGCACATTTCCCCTACATAATATTATATAATATAATAATAAGTACATAAATAAGAAATAAATAATGATAAATATATAAGTTTATGAGTATATCTTGTGTTCAATTTCTTTAACAAATCAAAATCTACATTCAAATTAAAACAGTTTTCATTTTTTAACAAATAGTAGCAAATACAATTAATAGTCTTACACAAAGGCTTGATAACCTCGACTACGAACTTGATAAAGTCATACCACTCGAGAGTAAACTCAAAACTAAGTTATCTGTGTTGGAAGATAATGCTCGCACAAGTGAAACTCTGTTAAAGAAAGAAGTGAAAGATTTGGAGGTAAGAGTTAAAAATTTGGAAAAACAATGAGTCGTATTAAGAAAGACGTAGTGAACGAGTTACACAAACCAGCTAGAAGAAACTTCAGAAGACGTCATGTAGTCATTAAAGGTTTGGACGATCTATGGCAAGCTGATTTGGCTGATTTTAAACAGTATGCACGTGAAAATCGTGGCTATAAATATATTTTAATGGTTATTGATTCCTTTTCCAAATTTCTTTGGACGGAACCGCTTAAAACCAAGAGTGCTACTGAAGTGAAGGATGCCATGGCGAAAATTTTGAAACAAGGTCGTAAGCCAACAAATGATGCAGAAACACGGTGTGAATCATTATTCTACATATAGTATAAAAAAGGCTTCAATAGCTGAAAGAGTAATTAGAACGTTGAAAGAGAAATTGTACAAAGAATTTAGTTTACGTGGAAACTATAACTGGGTAAAGATATTGGATGGTATTACCAATAGCTATAATGAAACAAAACAGAACTATTGGTATGAAACCGAAAGACGTAACACCAGCCAGCGGTCTATTATCTAATGTACACAACCGACTCAAGATAGCTGGACAGCAAAAATTTTCATTAAACGATGTAGTCCGGATTAGCAAATATAAATCCGTTTTTGATAAAGGATATACTCCAAACTGGTCGACCGAATTGTTTAAAATTACAAAAATTCAACTTACCAATCCGACAAGATATCTACTGGAAGACATGACTGGAAGACCTATACTTGGTAGTTTCTATGAACAGGATCTGCAGAAAGCTAAATACGATGATGTCTATCTGGTGGAAAAAGTTTTACGAAGAAGAGGAAACAAAGTGTATGTGAAATGGTTAGGTCTCGATAAGTCTCATAATAGTTGGATAGCTTCTGACAATGTTGTTTAGTTTTTTAACAATGTTTTATAATATACTTACTGAATCGTTAACTCTATTTTGTAGTAATAAAAGGCAATATTACTTGAATTTTTTTTTATTTAAAATACAACTCAAGTAGAGAACAACACATTATGTGAAAAGGGAAGAACCTCTTGATTAAAATGGATAGCTGCCGCCGTTCACTGATAAGAGCAATTCGTTCGGGAGGTAGTACTCGTTCCATTATAATGTGAAATTGAACCTCCAAAGAAACCTGAGATCGGGATCATGATGATTACATGATACTGCAGAAATACTGGAAATAAAAAAAAGTGAATCAATGAGAATAGGAAAACTGCACCTTGTTACCTTTTGACATCGGTCTGTATGTATTTAAGTGAATTTCTAAATGTGAAATTTTATAAAGTGCATAACCTGAATCTTTTTCTTGAAATTCCTCACTTTTTGTTTTAATAATGTTCATAAGGTAATCGTAGATATCTTCGATAATTGTCGACTCTGTCAGCACTATGTAACGAGTATTGAAAGATTTTAAATCAATTTGATGTTCTCCATCCTTAATTTTACTATAAAAAGCAAACAGCTCCAGTTGAAGTTTGACTGTAAATTGTTTTGTAACGGTGTCTCGAATTAAATTACATGATTTTCGTTTGATTTCCTCAAAAAATGTAGGAATATCAACAGTTTCACCACGACCAACAACTTTATAACTTGCAATACGGTTTTTAAAACTACTTTCTAACTTATATACACCTTCCTCTAACATATGACTGTTATTATTAGTCTGGGCAAACAGCAGTAACAGTCAGTGTAGTAGATATGTAGTGCGCGTTCACAGCGTCAGTACTAAATCGATGCTGTATGCGAGTAGTTCTGTGTATATGTAGGCTGTCGTAACTTATTTCGTAATTGTACGCTTATGTTTGCTTTAAAAATGTCGCAGTTAGGTACGTCGCGAAAACGACCAATAGCAGACACAGATAAAAATTTTATAGTGGACATGCCGGACTTAATTTTTGATGGCGCTAAAATTCAATGTTTAGTTTGTAAAATCCCTTTAATGTATTGGTCCAGAAGCCATAGACAACGTCACATCGAAAGCAAACAGCATTCTTCTGCAAAAAGTGGCATAAGAGACCAAGACAAATTTACATTTGATTTATGTGTTACTCTTATTTTATGTAATCTATCGTTTCGTTTACTAGACAAAGAAGCATTTGTCTCCTTCTGGAATAAATATGCGGACTGTAAATTACCTAGTCGGACATCGATACGTAATGTAATGCCATTTGCTCGTGAACATATAGAAAAAAGAATGAAAACGGAATTCAAAGATAAAAAACTGTGGTTGTGTGTGGACGAAACAACAGATCGTCAAAAACATTCTGTGGTTAATGTAATGGTACGTACAATGGAACCACATCGACCGTCATCTTCCTTCTTACTTGCTTCCAAAAGAGTTATAAATTGTACTGCCGATGAGATTTTAAAGGTGGTGTTGAACTCATTGAACAAGTTTGAAGTTTCAACTAAGCAACTTTTAATGTTTATGAGTGATGGTGCCGCAAACATCCGTTCTTTGGGCCGATCTCTTAAAGGACACAGTGGTAACTTCTCACATGAAACGTGTAAAATCCATACTCTAAATCTTGCAACACAAACGTTTCCTACATATTCTCCACTAGTAAATGCATTGATTGCTAGTACAAAGGCAGTGTTTCTAAATTTCCCGAAACGTACCCGACTATTTCACAAACTGTGTCCTGATTTACCGGAACCACCACAGCCGATTGTTACACGTTGGGGAACATGGTTGCAGGCTGCGTTTTACTACAACAAATATTTTGATCGAGTAAAGAAGGTAGTTTTAAAATTTAATTCGACAGAAGCTGCAGCAAACAAGAAAAGCCAGGAAATATTTCAAGATAGTCAGGTTAAAAGAGATTTACAAACTATTCACAACAGTTACTTCGGACTAGCAGAGGGAACAGAAAAGCTACAAAATGTTTCGATGCCGCTAGTGGATTCTGTTCAAATTGTGCATGATGTTCACGCACAGTTATGCGCTGTAGAAAGCGAAACAAATTGGTGTGTAATACAAAAATTTGAAAGTGTTTTAGAGAAAGACTCCGATTTTCTTATATTAAGACAAATTCGTGAAGGTGCGTGTGAAGATGCATTAAGTTGTTTCAAAGATTATTTTAAATATGCAAATATAACATCGCTAGATGTCGAACGGTCGTTTTCAGCATTAAAAAACATTTATTCCGCCCGTTATACTCACTTGACTCAAACAGCTATAGAAACATATCTAATGATTCAAATATTTAACAGATGTTACCCAGTTTGTGATTTCACGGAAGACTTTTAAAACGGTAAGTGTTTCGGCACGTTTTATAATTTATTTCTTACCTTCTATTTTATGTGTAAACATTTATGCGCTCGCCACGCCTCTGGCTGTTACTGCATATTTGCCCAGGTTAGTTATTATCACTATGCCATTGTGAACAGAAATGTCCCCTATACTGAATTTTTGTAGAAAAATTCTGACTGCAACAACATACCTGAAGATTATTTGATAAAATTTCTTTTTGACTGGCTCTGTAATGGTCCCGCACATCTCCATTGTCATTCCACATGTTTCACAGAGAAAATTTTTATGTACATTTATGATATGTCGTTTCAATGAACCTGTAGGAGAATGATACAATACTTGCTAGAATGAATTAGTTATACAAAACCCGATGAGCTTTTTTACAACAATCCCTATATGTCTGTACTTAGAAGAGTGGTTGTTTGGTACATATACTACACCGATCACTTCTGTCTTGAACAAAATCAAATAAATCCATAACATAAATAGTTTGATGATATTCTAAAGGTTCAATATTTATAACTGTAAATTTAGTACATGGATAACAAACATACTGTCCGTTCAATAACTTACACTCTTTCAATACGCACAATTTTTTACAATTATATGCCTCACCCCAAGCTTCAACAGTAATGGTGTAAAGGAATTCGTTAGTATTTAGAGAACACAAAATCAAAATTACCCCAAAAAAAAATATCAGAATTTTTAGTATTAAAGATTTCGTAAGGATCCTCTGTGTAAGGATCAGATAAATTTTCTAAAATATTTAACCAAAATTGTGGACTATTCTGTTTGTATGCAATTATTTCCTCAAACAACGTCTCTGGTACTTGAGAACCCAAATTAAATATATCTTTACTTAGATCAAGATGATTAACTATTTTACTTATACATAATTCTATTAAAAAAATAATTAATACAAAAAAAACATTTGATATATACTACTAACTACAAAATATTATCGCTCGGATTCAGGCTGAAAATAAATAAACGAAACGGGGAATCGCAATCGCACATGTAAAAAGAAAGATTATTTACTTATAGTTCTTTGAATTCAATAACCGGGGTCAATTTGTCCATTACTTCCACGACTCCTTTGATTATCATACAGTACTTTTTCGAATTAAACTTTTCTAAATGACTTTCGTTAACGGTTTCGAAATATCTTTTCGGTAAATTTCCAAGCTCCAGAAGTACTGATTTGCCAAATTTTGTGGAAATTTTTTTCGCACGTTGGATTCGATACATTTTATGTAATTCTAAGTTCACTATCTTCATAGTTTCTTTTTCGTAACGTGTTGAAATATTATTTAAGTCTTCCATTTTTTCGACGACTTGTGTTCTTAATTTATTCTATTCCGACCATTCCTCTATATATACGCGCTAATGCACATTACGTAAGAAAACATACTAATATATCAATTTTTACAACTTTAATAAAGATAAACAAACACAATTGTAGTTGCATTAACGCACCCCAGCTGTCACTCTAACCAGAGACGTTACGGAAGATTTCGTATACAGTAGGAAATTTAAGGAAACATGAGGCCAGTTCGGGTATTCGTTCGGAGTAACTCTATTTACTCCAAATACCCTACTCGCGCTCTTTCGCGTCGGCAATGTCGTAGAGTTACTCCATCCATTCCTTTAAGAGAATGGGTTGCGTGATCCACTCATGCTCTACTCCTAATCCCCTCCACGTGCTCTGTACTCTTGATCTGCTATGAACGAATACCCGAACTCAGCTATGGTGGTAGAAATGAACAAACTACTGAGAGATAAGGCGCCATATTTAAACTGTTAAAGCTTAAATATATTTTTTTAGCTTGTTAAAAAAGTTAATATCTGTCGCAGAATTTTAAATAAAGGGAAGTACTTTTGTGGAGTCTTTAAATTATAATAAATGTAAACTTTTAATAATTATTATAACAAGGGAGGTGGGTAAAACCAAAAACATCGACTTATTGTAGTTTCGATTGACATCCAATATTAACACCATAACAATATCAATAAAAACAACAAGTAACATAAAATAAATTTATTTCATTTACTATAAAGTGAATTTTAATTTAAAATGTAACATGAAATTTTATTAGACACTGAAAAAAAGTTATTAATATTCAATATTAAGATGAAGATTATATTTTAACATAGTCTTGGCAAGTTTCTAGCTATCAACAGATCCATGATGCTTCTGCGTTTCCTTAACATGTAAAATATTTCAGCATGTTGAAATGTTTTGTCTATTTCTAATTTTTATTTCAATGAGGAATAATTGCGAGAATAGTCTATAATACTAATGGTACTGATATTGTATTTTTTCAAGTTCTAGACGTCATAATTTGTATATTGCATGCCAAGCATACACGATGATTCGTATTTGGGTGAAACTGTGTATAAGGAAATGTAACTAGATAAGAAATCAGTCATGAAAAAGGCGGGAATATATGAGTTTTGTAACCGTGGTTAACAAACTTTGTGTAGTGCAATAAATTAGTTTAAAAAGAAAAGAGCATTTCAATGTGCGATAGGACATCGGCATCTCTACAAAACTTTTATTTAAATTCGTTCCTTTTTGTTGGCTTGCTTTTAATAGATGCCTGAAAATTATAATTATCTCCCAACTGTTTGCAAATTCAAATTTTGTATGTTAATGTTATTGTTTTTAGGACTTGTGAAAAACCTACAACCACTCTACAACACATTTTCGTTGACCAATCGAATAATGTACTTGTGTAAGGGTACTACTCGTCAGGACAACTTTCAACACAAAAATAACTGTACAACTTGTTTAACAAGAACAATGTTTAATATTTCGCCATTTTGCTTATACTTTAACTGCTAGCGACCGTCTTACTAATGGATTTGTCCTATAGACCGTCTCAACCTCCGTATGGGATTTAATAGCAACAATGTATCTCTTTCTACCCTTAGAAGCTCATCAATAGTCATCCTCATCAATAACAATGATTCGCGTGGTGTAGTATCGCGCGATTCGCGCCCAAAGTCGATTCTCTATGAACATAGCGGTATTTGAATAGACAACTTAAAAATATAAATTAACCCACTAAGTATATTAATGCCAGGATGCTTAACTTCATAGTATTACTTCAAGTATTAAAATAACTATTAATAAAACGTAGCGCCAACTTAACAATATGTCTTACACTTGGAAATTTGAAACAAGAAATACCCTTACCTTTAACTTATTCTATATACTCTAGTACTCACAATTTATATAACTACGAGTCCACGCTAAAAATAAAAATTGTTAAAAGTTTTTATTTCTTTTGGCATTTTTAATTTCCATTAAATTGTGGAAGATTTATTTTAGGGGTGGTACCGTGGTAGAAAACTCAACGTTAGAAATCTCCCACTATAGTGGAAACTATAACATCCCTGACTTTAATACGTATAGGGTATTCATATGGTCACTCGGTAGATATGAAATTCTCTCTGGCGGGTATTAGTTATTTTTTGGAAGCCACCTTTCTTCCCCGAGCCCCCGATCTTCGGAGTGGGGGTACTAAATAATTTATTTAACTCCAGCCAGCGACGATCTTGGCGAATCGGAGATGAAACTACTCTTCTGTAAATCAACGAAAACGTTCCTGCCACAAACAATAGGGAAAACTCAGAGGTATTTTTAGCAATGTTTCATAAAGTTATTAAGTAGAACGTAAGGAAATTTTGTTGTTGTTTGGTTGTTGATACTATACTGTATCACAGAATAGCATAATTTTAGTCGTCTAGTTGAGTCAGTCCATTCATTCTCTCATGCTACTTCTAAAAATAACTTTATTGATCAAAATTTGCTGTGGATAAAAACAATCGCCATCGCGATTAAAATAACGAAGAAAAGTCGCGCTAATTAAATTCATCACTTCTGGTTAAACTTTCATCGGGTTAACTCGTATTTTGGCTGCGCTCTCAGTTTAAAGTGTCCGATATTGAAATCATAGAATAAATTCAAGGTAGAACAGAAGGTTGGAGCTTACAATAGGCAGGTTTCCTGTGAATGGCATAAGGAACATAGAGTTTATATGACATCTTCGTAACATTAAGGTTAGTTCGTTAATTTCCATTTATTGATATCAAAATGCGTTTAAAATTCTCCAATATAAGTGATTTGTATTCACTGTCAATATTCGCTCGCAGGGGCGTACTTACCTTTAATGAATTGGATTTAAAAATTGCTGTAAAACTTAAATAAATGCTTATAAAATTAAAGCAGAGTAGAAGCTTTTGCAATAAAGTTAGCGATTCATAAGTTTGAAAAAGAAAAGCGAAATGAACTAATGGTATTTTAAAGATTCTGGTGTAAACCGAGTCCTTTTAAAGATTAGAACATCTTTAACTATAGAGGAGCTTCTCTACGTCCCAGTTAGTGATTGAAGTAGAAGTAAAGTTTGGAAATAAATTGATTTATTTTGAATTATCATCTGAATCTTAAATTTTCGTCTATACAGTTGGTTTTTATTTCACAGGCAAAAAACAGGGGATGTCTTTTCCTTGGAGTAGTGAAAGAGTGAGCCATGTCATTTTTGGCTAGTAGAAGGTCCTTGTCAAAGTATGCAGTACAATGAATACGGTGAATAACAAAATTAATTTTGCAAAATTACAAAAGCTGTTGTAGAAAGAAGTATAATAAATAAGTAGAAATGCATAATAAATTGGAAAAAAATATAATTAATGATAGGTACATAAATATATAGAAAACATTAACAATATCAATCAAAAAGGTTAATCTACTACATGTACAGTCCAACTAATTGTTGTAAAAGAGCAAAGTGTTATAATATATTATTATTATTATTTTTATTAATTATACTAAAAGATAGAAATATGAGATAAATAATTTTTATATATGAAAAAAAAAAACCTAAACTTGATAACCAAGTCAATACAATTGCTCACTTAATTAATCTCTTAGTTTCCCAAATAAAATACAAAAAATATCTATTGAGTTGTCATTTGTCTTAGCTCATGTAATTAAAGAAAAATATAAATGGTGTGCGAAAAAAATACATAAATTAGTGAAAATAGAACAGTAAAATAATATTTAGCAATAAGTACTGTAATTAATTGTTGAGTATTTAAAATATTTTTTTATGAGAAGCTTTCTGGAAAGATTTGTTTTTATTTCTAATTATAACCCATGGCACTTAAATATACTTTTTATCTTATACAATGATGGCCAGGTGTAGTTACCTAAATTGCTCTAGAAATATATCTTACAATACAAAATGTTTTCATTAATTAAAATTGTTATATAATAATAAAAATAATATTAAAATATGTTTGTTGCTGTGATATATTATTACACAAAACCACAGTTATTCTATGAACCACCTCCTAGATCCGTTTGCTCAGCGCGCTTGAAATTTTATTCATTGTAATCTCAAATAAAAACGGTAACAAATAATTTATTTGTGTTATATTTATTTATGTGATACCACACAATTAACCTCGTTAATTGTGGTATCGCATAAATTGAAATTATTTTCAATTTTATTAGCTATCAATTATAGTGATAGTAGACAAATTTCCATAATTTTCAAGTTTTAAGAAAGAAGCTACATGTGCTACCAAGATATTCGAACTGAATCAATCCTAATATTACCAAGAACTGTGCGCATGCCTCGAGTAATACTTTGTCATTCTTTTTACTAAAATGTTGCTGTGTTGCAAACAGTTTAGTGGATAAAAGCCCGTTAAAAGTTGCACATTTCAGAAACAGAAACTTATGTGTGGGAAATTCTTCAGATTATTGCATCGTTACAAACGGGCTTTAGAACTCCTTAAGTCTCAAATGCAATTAATCTCTTAGAAAAATGTTTTTTCTTTAATTGGAAAAAGTTGGTAATTATAATAAAAAAAAAATGTTCGCCCTGAATACCGGGTGTCCCACAGCTTAAGGATATGTTGCTCGAGCAATTTAAAGTAAAAAATGTCTAATGAACATATGCCCAAAACTCAATCATAACTAAGCTACAAGTATTTGAATTTTCTTTTTTTATGTAGAAAATCCCGAAAACAGAGAATTTGTTGCTAGGATTATGGAAGCTGAACTAGAGCTACCCAAAGACATTCGACTTAAAAGAGAAGATCCATGAACTTAACATGAAGCTCTCCTCTTCCACAAACGACAATACAGTTTTATTGGAACGTGTACATCTTTTGGAAAGTCAAAACCAAGAATTTCTGAAAAAAAACTAGAAGAAATCCAAGGCGAATGTAGTGTAACGCTGAACAATTTAAATCTGAGTATCGAGACGAGTGACTTAGTTTCGATCAAAAAAGAAGTATACAAGCTACAATCGATCGAAGCACACCTTACCGACATCAACTCTAAACAAGCCAAAACGAGAAAAGAATTAAAAGTCAAAAGAGGTTTGATGGCATTCAAACTATGGGCAATGCAAAGCAGAGTTTGAAAGCTGTTTGATACAGTCACAGCAATTAAGAAAAGTATTTTTATTAATGAGAATAGGATTTGTATCCTATTCTCATTAACAAAAGTTATTCTCAAAATATTCTCAAGCCCTTGTGAGCTTGACAACTTTAATGCTAAGATGCAAAACGAAAAACAAGATATTATAAAGAAGAGGGGCTGATCATTTCACTCATCAACGAGAATACAATGAAAAGATTGTTATTCTTTTGAAGCGGGTTGAAGCACCAGGAATAAATGAACAAACAAAAGACATTCTAGGTATCCACCGTAACAAGACAGATATTTTGGAGAAAAAAAACAGAGAACAAATGTTAGAAATGGAAACCTTGAAAAGAAGAATAGGAGAAATTTAGTACGTTGCCGCTCAAAATAAAACACAACTAATGAAGCCGTCTAAAAAAGTTGCTAAGAAACTTGAGGAAAAAGAACGTACGAAAGAAATCGTTGAGGTCTTCGTTGCGGAATTGGATGAAAGCTTTGAAGATAATACGGATATGGACCCTAACTGGAGGAACACACCTCTTGCAAAGAAAATACAAAGAATAAGAAATACCACCTTCGTAAAACGCCGTTCCGAAGGAGGTTGCGCTTGCAAAGGAAACTGTTCTACATGGAGTTGTGTCTCAAAAAAAATTATAAAAATACTTAAGACTATACTATACATATAAAAATATAATTTATGTTACATAATTTATTGCACTTAGTGCTTCAGAAAGGAGTTTAAAATGATTAAGATCACCTGTTCATAGATATTTTTTATAAAACATTATCGCATCTACAATTATAAAATATGCAATGAATAAATTATGTAAATTAATAAAAGAAAGAAGGTAGTACTTCTTATTCTTTGTATTTTCTTTGCAAGAGGTGTGTTCCTCCAGGCAGGGTCCATATCCGTATTATCTTCAAAGCTTTCATCCAATTCCGCAACATTACCGGTATCGAATACATCCACGATTTCTTTTATACGTTCATTTTTCTCAGGTTTCTTAGCAATCTTTTTAGATGGCTTCATTAGTGGTGTTTTATTTTGAGCGGCAACGTGGTAAATTTCTTCTTTTCAAAGCTTCCACTTTTTTTTTTCTCCAACATATCTATCTTGCTCCGGTGGATACCTAGAATGTCTTTTGTTTGTTCATCCGTTCCGCCTACTTCAATCCGCTTCAAAAGAATATCAATCTTTTCCTCTTCTTTCTGCATCTCATCATTAATATTCTCATGCTCATAAGAGAATATTTTGAGAATAACTTTTCTTAATAAGAATAGGATTCAAATCATATTCTCATTAACAAAAGAATTTCTCTTAATTGCTGTGACTGTATCACACAGAGCTTTCAAACCCTATTTTGCATCACCCATAGTTTGAATGCCATCAAACCTGTTTTGACTTTTAATTCTTTCATCGTTTTAGCTTGTTTAGAGTTGATGTCGGTAAGGTGTGCTTCGATTGATTCTAACTTGTTTACTGTTTCTTTAATCGCAGCAAAGTCACCCGTCTCGATACTCAGATTTAAATTGTTCAGCGTTACATTCCTCTTGGATTTCTTTTAATTTTCATCTTTGTTTTGAGTTTCCAAAAGATGTACACAATCCAATAAACTGTATTCTCGTTTGTGGAAAAGGAGATCTTCATGTTGCTTAGCATATTATCGGGCCACCTTGTCCAAAAGATTCTAAGCGTAACTGTTGCACTAATTTGATAGAGTTTCTTCTAGATTACAAACCGCAGGACTTGCTCAAGTTGTCATTCGAGTTATACCGTTACCACCAAGAGAATTTTTTAATAACCTTGTAAGATTACTATCTCTGTAGCTGATAGATTCTTTTTGGCTTTTCTCGTCGCCCAATGCTGAAATTGTATTATTGCTGAGAGCTAAGCGGCCTTTATTTATGTGTGATTAGTTTTAATATAGAATAGAATAATTGAAGATGTGAGGTTTATAAACAAATCTATGTGCAGGTGATCTTAGTTATGTTAACTTCCTTTCTAAAACACTAACTGCAGTAAATTATATAAAATAAATTATATTTTTATATGTATAATATAGTCATAAGTATTTCTGTAACTTTTTTTTTGTAAATCAATACCACCGGTTTCGTGCGATGCGCACATCCTCAGGACAGAATTGACTAAAGTAGTAAAAACAATTGTCAACGAATGAAATTAAATGTCGTTTGAAAATGTCTCCGCTGGTCATGATCCAAATGATTGATATGCTTAATTTGGATCGTGACCAGTGGAGACATTTTCAACAGACATTTAATTTCATTCATTGACAAAATGTTTTACTGCTTTACTAAATTCTAGCCTGAAGGTGTGCGCATCGCATGAAACCGGTCGCATTTATTAGTTTTAATATAGAATTTTCTGAGTCAAGATCATCTTTTATTTCAACCTTTAACAACTTAACACATGCATCGTTTAAACTTTCTTTTAATTGATTTTCAATGAAATATTGCTTGATGTTTATTCAAATTTCAAATTACCCTAGCTCAGTAACGATAAAGTTTTGGAGGTATGTTAATTAGACATTTTTGACCTGAAATTGCTTGAGCAACACATCTTTCAGCTGTAGCGATCATGCCATGGTGTTTTTACCATTTATAGATACAAATCCATTCACAAAGTATTTATTTTATCTAAAACTTAATAATTTATTATTAACACGCTATTGAAAAACTTGTATTCAAACTGAAAATAAATACTAATTTTTTTTTTTAATCCAATTTCAGTTTGAATACAAAATTGTATGTATCTGTAAATGTTAAAAACACCTTACTGTATATCCAGCAAACATTTTTTATTATAATTATTGAAGACAAAATCATTTATCATTGCTGAGAGTTGCTGTCCATCCTTAAACGAACACCTAGTAGATCTGGCCATCACTCTATATACACATCAATCATTTTTGTGTTTGAGAACATAAAAAGACTGGAAATGAGAATATGCAATAGATTCATAAAACATGATAAATATAAGAATTTTACGTCCCGAAAAAAAAACGAATATAAATAAATAAAATGTTAGTTAACCTATACAATATACACAAATGTTACAAAAAGAAACCATGCAAAATACATTACATATACTAAACACAAATATACCGGGTGTCCTATGACATGATTGCCACAGCTTAAGGATTTATTGCTCAAGCAATTTTAAGGATGAGCAACACATCCTTAAGCTGTAGCAATCATGTCATGGGTCACCCTGTGTATATATGTATATAATTAATAAATCATCTGTTTCTATATCGATTAAAAAATATTCTTAAACTACCATTCAAAAATGAAAAAATTACAATATCACGAATTAACTAAATTACCAACATAATAGCATTTTAAGAGAGTATAAAGTCGAGCATTTGAAACAGATAATTCAATTATATGTACCTCAATACAAATTACAAATTATACATCAATGATGTGATCACACTTTTCCTCAATTACATTTTTTTTTGTTTTAAGTATTGCATGTTGTAATTGCACCATTGATTTTTAAATAGATTGCGTATAAATTTTACTACACATTTTACGCCAACACAACACAACCTTCCTTATGCAACTATGTTTGATAACCTATAAGAAATATACAGTTACTTAGCATTGTTTTTAAAGTAAAGTATGCTGTATGGCAACTACTTGAGCATATATGAATCGACTTACATAAAAAAATTGCTTGGAAATTCAATTCGAAATGCATATAAAAATATTTGCAATAGCATGTTATTTTTAGTAAAAAAAAGAAAGAAATGCATGTAAATCCCTTTCGTTGTAACAAATGGAATGAATTCTAGGGATGTTTATCGATAATATTGATGAAGATGAAGGTATAATGATCTTTATTTGAAACAACACTTAAATTTTTCTTACGGATAAAAATTTCAACATTTGTCATTGTATGACATCTCTAAAACAATTTCATTTTGTTTCTTTTTACGATAAATTCATAAGTTTGCTTGAACACATGTGTTAGAACGATCACATTCTGCGCTTATTGCACTGTGGCATAACTTTTAAAAAATATTACATTATATATATCACATATATTGCTTTTCGACGAAATTCGTTGATTTATTCGATCATCTCCATGATATAGCATACTCCTTCATCGTCCTTTGTTACAAACGTCTTAAAGTTAGGCGAGGCAAATATGGTGTTTGCGTAAGAACCTTTTAGTTTTATAGCACGAAGTAGATGTGGTTTGTCATCAGATCCTATCTTGTTATTAATTGTGTGAGATATCGTTAAATTTTCAATTTGTGACAATGATTCAGTACTTTGTGGACGGCTTCGTCTGCTTCTTCTGTTTCTGAAACGGATAAATGTAAGTACTTAATCGGAAATAACTATCGTCGTTATAAAGAGGTACAGGGTATGCCACGATGAGCGTCGGTTAACCGTATATAGGGAAGAGAGTAAAATAGAAATTTGAAAATTTACATATACAAATTATCCTTTAAAACTAACTCAGCCAAAATATTTTCAATTACCGGTATCTCTCTCTTATACCGGAAGTGGCATTCAACTTCCCTATTTTAAATGGAAACATTTCTATGTCAAATTCTGTGTTAAATTTTATTTGATGCAACCCTATCCGTAGAATTCACTCTTAAAGAGATATTGCAACTTTTCGAAAAAGTTTGACAGATGTGGTGCATCACAGGTTTAAAAATAACTTACAAATTGTAATACGCCAAAAAAATTATTCTGCTTTCTGGTAATGTTCATGAAACGATGTTTCCATAGTAACAGATTGCTAAATTAGACAGGGTGTGCCAGTAGGGAAATTTTACACAGAATCCAAATTTGACTTAAAAATGGTAGTTTTCTATTTAAAATAGGGAGGGTTGATAACTACTTCCGGTATAAGAGAGAGATACCGGCAGTTGAAAATATTTTGGCTGAGCTAGCTTTAAAGGATAACTTGTATGTAAATTTTCAAATTTAAATTTTACTCTCTTCCCCAAATACTTTTAACCGACGCTCATTGTGACATAGCCTGTATACAGGATGACGCACCTCATTCGCCTCGGTTTATATACGAAACACGGCAAAATATTTTTAAAATTTTTGTTAAGAGCTATGTAGGTTCATTGGGAGCAAGTTTTAACATTGTTTTGATATATACAGGTGATCCAAAAAAAGTTACGCACCAATGTTGTGAAAATTTAGATGGAATACCCTGCATATTATTGCATATTTTGATACCGCGGACTAAATAAAAGCAAATTACTGTTATGTTTCCTACGCCTAACTCAAGCCGTTTTTGGGACATTTAACTGTTCTTGAAAATGTAGACCAAAATTTAAGGGGCTTACGTATTTAAGATAGATATTTCCAATTATATTTATTTTTAGTCTAAGCATTAGACTTGACGATAACACAAAAATGATACCTAAAAATTATACATGGTGAACGAAAATACACTTTTGATTTGGACTATTATTAAAGTCAAATAACTTTCTTATATTAAATGGAAAACCTGTATTAATTATCGTATTTAGATTTTAATTTTAACCGCTTACAAATTTGTATTAAGGTTCCTATACTTATATCTTACATTTTCTCAGTAATTTAGCATTTTCAATTTCGAATATTCATTTCTTGCCGTTTATTTTACGAAAGTAGGCTTTGACGGAACTGACGTTATTATTACTAAAGCGTGACAAACGGTTGCACCCGCTGTACATACAAGGACGTTCGGTTACTATCGGTTGATCGGTGTGCGTGTACTATTGTTCGCGTGTAATAGTATACGCACACATTTATTTGCATGAAATTAATTTTCGGAAAACGTCCTCAATGTTTGGTATGACTAAATAAACAGTTTCCATGGAATGTTAATTAATTTTTAATTTTGTGAATTTAGTGCTTTACGGCGGTCTGGGCCACGGCGTTCATCAACAATCTACCTGAGGTAGCTTTGGAAAACAGGCAAGTTCTTATACTTTGATTTATTTACACATATTACAAGAGAAACAAAAAAAGGACATTCGGATTAAAGCAAAATAAAACGAAACGAAATTCTTATTTTAAAATTGTAAATTTGAATAAATTTAAATCAAACAAAGTTCAAAATTTCGGCTAAGACCGCGTACAAAAAACGATAAATAATATTAAACCCATTCGTAGCGGAAGACTAAAAATTGTTTTGTAAATTTGTATTGGGAAGATAAACGGTATCTCAGAAATGAGTTCTCAAGTCGGTAAAAGCAATCAATAAAATTATTGCCAGTGAATTAAGGGAACTTCAGTGAGTGAATTACGATAACTCAGACAATATAAAAAATACGGTCGGTGAGGTAACAGCGTTCGGACAATATGAATACCGTCGATGAAAGATATACTGAATAATTGGATGACGCGGTTTCTTGTACATGATGTTCGGAGATAAGAACAATTTAAAAAGTGATTTTTTCAAATAATTTTAATATTTTTCTTTATCTTAAGAGTATTTAAATTCAAACAGACGGATGGAAGCAAGCAAAACAAACTTACCTAGTAAGACAATGTTTCGGTATCTTATTTAAATTCCACCATACAATCTGTTCCCCTACGCTAACTAACAAATTACTGTTATGCGGTGAAAATCTCAAGCATTTTACTACAGACATGTGGGAATAAAGCTTAGCATATTCATGAAATATATTTCTACCCGAATTAATTTGATACACCTGAAATTAAAAAAAAAAAACAATAATTAAACAGACGATTTTGATATTAGTAATATACTCACTATAATACAGCCATCTATCGTGCCAAACGCTAAATATTGATTATTACAACTAAAGCAACAGGAATATAGCTCATGTTCCATTTCTGCACCTCCAGCATCTATCAAATTTACTTCACCACATTCCTTATCCACCAGAAATAGATCGAACATATTTGACATGGTTAATGCTAAAAAGCAACCGTTTCTAGACATTGCGCACATTTGTACAGTGTGAGTCACGTTGAAATATTTCGGTCCTTTTAAAACTTTCATATTACCATCGATGAGATGCCATATCTTAATTACCCTATCTTTAGAGACTGTCAGCAGGGAACTCCATCCATCTACGTAGAAAACTTCAACTAACGGTTCCGGAGGATGTCTTGTTATTTCAGAATGGACTATTAAGCAGACATTTCTACCGTTAGAACGTACGATGAGGTCTCCACGTTTGCTACTAGCCACTAGAATCGATTTTTTCGCGAAGTATTTCAATTGGGAAACGGCTGATGGTAACTTCAATACATAATTCTTATGATTCGTTTTAATTTCATATTCCGCTACTTGGCCGTTTTCCAATCCATAAGCTATAGAATCACCGCATGGGGAAAAACAAACAGCAGTCACGGTATTTTCTAAATTGTCCAAGTCGTTTAGTATATTGAAATTATTGCTTATCTGTATGGTATTTTTTGATGTAATATTCGCCAATCTAGCTTGTGTTTCTGTCCAGTAACAATCAAAAATTGGCTTCTGCTTGCGTCTACTTTGTTTCAACGTCTTCGGGGTGTAAAATTTTAATACGTTATTTTTGAATTTTAAAAGAAATAGTGTTTCCATAGGATTATCTGAAGGATATACATCTACAGCCGTAACGTAACTAAAAAGAGAAAAAAAGGTAAATTAAAAATAGGTTGTCACAAAAATTTTAGTAAATATTGTGATAGATGACATGCATCGTCATTTTTAGCAAAAATTATTTACACAATTTAGTATAGGTAAGTATACGAGCCCTAACAACTATCTATTAGGACAAAATAAAATAGATATATAATTGGGCAGGACATAGATGCGCCACTATCGTTTCATTCCGATTATAATAAATCTTTTTATAGTACGCATCCCAATATTTTTAAATGAATAGATGTTTTAAAACAATTTCAAATAAAAACTTATTTAAAAATTAACAGATATGTAACTTTCTTTTGGTTCACCCTGTATATGTCAAAATAATTTTAGCGTGTGCTACTAATGTATATCTATGATTTTTCTTTGGGATGTTTTTTCCTATTACTAATAGTAAAGGTTCTATCGAGGAATCTCGCACTATTGCCTCACTCTGTATGTAATTTATTTTATACTAAGTAAAGACAATATACTTACTCGTTTTTATCACTATCGGAAGTAGTGATACTTTCGCACCTTACAAGTTTTTCAATGTCGTACACATTCACCTTATGGTCAGTTGTTAAGACGTACAACAGAGTGTTATTATTATTCGAAAAAGCACACGAAAATTCTTGATCCGCCATTGCCGTATCAATGACGACTTCTTCAATGTCTGGTAACTTATCCTTCGGCATCCTTCTTGATGTGAAACTCCACAGAGATACAGACTGCTTACTTAAAGTAATAAAAGAATCTTCATCGACAATTCTTAACGCTGTTACGGGATCTCTTACAGGTTCGAAAATGAACTGTTGCAAGTTCTTAGTTAAAAGGAACAGTTCATTTCCGCATATTCCGATAATCAAGGAATCGTCATCGGAAAATTTTAACATCTCGATCGGTAATTCCTTCTTTAAATGCAATAATTTCTGGTCCTCTTTTCCGCGAAGATAAACTTTTCCTTTGTTTGAGCCAAGTACAATTGATTGATCCCTTGGGTCATTATTTGAAAATGATCCTGATGTAAAATGATCGTTTTCCTCTGGTGTAAAGGTGTGGATCGGGGCAATACTTTGTTCTTCACCGAACAAGATAATATGGTTGGATTGTATTAGAGAAGGTGTCAAATCCATTCTACTTGGAAATCTCCATAACTTAACATGACCATCTTCAGAAACTGAGAGAAATGTTGTACCATCAGGATCTAATTCTATGTACCGTATGCTTTGGGTATGACCAACGTATTTCTGTATTAATTTTTGATAAATTCGATCCCACAACTAAAAGAAAATATAAAGAAATTATTGCAAATGTTTATTAAAACAGAAAGATGCATATTTTTTTAATATAATTTTGCTATGGTTATTCAAAGCGCCTAGAATCGAATTTTACTCAAGCTCCAAATCTTTATATTTTAATAATAACAACAAAGAAAATTTCTTCTGATTTAAACAAGAAATAGTGATGGGCAATATGCACAAGCAAGTTGAATTATCGAGATACGGGGGTAGTTTGAAAAGTTTCTAGTCTAACACCGAAATTTGTTGTCAAATTCACATAGTCTCCTTGTAAGTCTATACAACTTTCCTAGCGATGCTCCCATCTCCTTAATCCGACAAATAATAGTTGGCATCTTGTTCTGTAAAATAGGCGTTTAGCAATGTGATTGCCTCCTCATTCGATGATGAAAATCTCTGTCTTTCGAGCAAAACTTTGAGCCTAGGAAACAGAAATAAATCTCTGGGGGAGATCTAGCCCCCAGAGACTTATTTCTGTCATCAGCAGCAAGACTGAACAGTTCAGTCTTGCTGCTGATGATGATAGCTTGGCTATCGAAACATGCGTCCAGTACGAATTAAGTGTTGTGGGTTTTAGTGAACTGTTTCAGTGTTCCAGTGCCACAGATTTAGAGTACCCGTTATTTACAATACACATTTAAGCCTCTTCATTTTAGTTCATTTGGGGGGGGGGGGGACTTTATAAAGAGAAAATAAATTGTTTCTGCTTAATTCTGAACTGAGAGAAGCTTTTGAGTGCAAACGCAAAGGGCGATGGTATTAAGAAGAATATGGTTCTGAGAAAGATTGATGGATAATAACCAGAGAGTAGACAAATAAATAACTTTTGATTATCATGAGCGTAGGTTGATTAGTAAGGGAGAGGGATAACACCGCACGCATACGGAACAGATTGCAAAATACCATAGCAGACCACGGCAGTACTGTTTAGAACTTCCTAGAGAGCGCATAGTATTATTGCAAGTGCAATTATCGTTAGTTATTATTAATTAATTAAATATATGGTATTCACTCTCGTTCATTGATATTTATAGGTTTAAGAAGGTTTTCAAGGCGTTGCAATATTTTTTTTTCATAAACTTTAGATTTTTCGTTATATGTATATATTTTTATTTATAGTGTTGTTTTCGATTATAGTTTTTGAGAGAATTTTTCTTTGTTTTTACGCTATTTTGAATTTAAAATATGTTGTTTTTTGAGGTACATATTTAAATTTATAGAATGCCCAGAATATCCAATATTTTAGCGCAGTATGGTGACGTGTAAAAGTAAATATAAAGGAGATACATTGCACTATTTATACACAAAATTCAAGTTTTCGTAGTAAACAGTCGCTAGAACATTTAAAAAGAAGAAAAAAAAAACATTAAAAATCTAGAAGGATATTTGTGCAAAGCTTTCCTTAGTGCAAATATTCCACTGAATAAATTAAATAACCCAGAATCGCGTGGGTTTGTTAAGAAATACACAAAACGAGAAATTCCGCATCATTTAACAATTAGAAAATATTACGTACCACAACAGTTTGAAAAAACAATTAACGAAATACATTCCAAATTAGATGAAAATTATATCTGCGTTAGCGCGGATGAAACTACTGATATTACGGGAAGATGTTTTGTTAATGTTTGTTTGTCTGTCTGTCTTTAGTTTAGTCGTTTAGTTTCATTAATATGTAGTTGAAAGGGGGAATTCATAAATAGGAAATGTTCATCTGCATATAGAAATAGATTGGCAATTTGCTTGCGTCGAATGTTTTGGCAGTTTTGGTATAGACACAGATGTAGATTAGGTTACTTCGGTTTCGGTTACTTAATTCAAATTATCCATTATATCATAATCGTCGTCAATTTTCGAAATTTATCCTTACTTTACTTTAAAAACACTAAACAAAATTCTGTTACTAGGTTGGTATTAAAACACCAAAGTTAGTGAAAAATCGTCGGAAAATTGTGGAAAAAATAGAGCATGTTCTATTCAATTCAATTAATCGTACAATTAATTGTTCAAGAAATCATACCGATTTTTGCTGTTTAATACGGTACGATAAAATCGAAGATCAATTTCTTCAATTAATTGGCCAATAAATCGCAGCGTGTAAAACAGGCTTAAAGAATGTTTTCTAAATATGCCACATTTAAAGTGTCTTGTTCATGGAATACACAGAATTGACAAATTAATCCGGTCAGAATTTCCTGAAGTAAATTCATTAATTAGTTTATTTAAAAAGGTACTGTTAAAGGCAGCGTCTAGAGTAACTATATAGAAACAGGTGTCCAGATATTCCCTTACCACCAAAACCTGTTGTTACGCGTGGTGGTACGTGGTTAGAAGTTGCTTTTTTTTTGTTTTACACAAGGTCACACTTATTTATTTGTCTACTCCCTGATAACCTATGTTTTCCCTTTTTTATAAAGGATGTTGCAAATGCGAAATTCTTTACGTTCCTAATTATGTGATGATCAATTTTATCTTTAGAACAAATTTTATCTTATATGGGTATACAGGATGCCCCAGTATCAATTATCCAAATTTACTGTTGAGATACCTGACATAATACTGAACAAAATATCTTAATAAACCTAGATTCGGAAATAAGTTATTTTCGGGATATAAAGAAAAACAGAAATACCATATGTAATCTTATTGACGACCGTTACCACCGATATAGAAGACCCGACAGCTTTTCGATGATGTCACGCTGTTTAGGCGATGTATCACCATGCACGATATTAGCCTAAGCGGTAAAGGAATCGTCTCTTTGCATTTCTTTTTTAAGTTTTGAAGGGCTTCCGGTTTAAAGAGGATGCCAGTCGTCAACTGAGCCCTTCTTCGCATCCCATTCAATTTTATTTTGGAAAAACGAACTTTCAAAGCAAAAACCAAAAACGTAACCAAGCACCGTTTTCGTGAAAGATGTATTTGTGGTGAATATTTAATCGACTAATTATTATTATTTGTAATTGTACATGTATTTGGACGAAACTAAGATTGAAATGATGCAGTAATTGCAATTTTATTCGAAATGTTGTTCAATTTCACGAGAACATTTACAGACATGCTATTTAACCAGGGTTTTTAATTTCCTATTATATGGTGTTTTACCTAATCTATCTTTCTTATTATGTGGTGTTTTACCTAATCTATCATTACTTTTCCCACAATCATTTTTAAGTAAGATATTTGTGGAACAAGTTATTATAATTGTTGCAATACGTTCACTGCTGTGAATATGACATTTACATATGTCAGTATCCAAAATGGCTATGTTCTGTGATATCATTTAAAATATATTGTATTAATAAATAATATCTTCTTTTATTTACAAAGTATAACCCATGCACAAAACACCCGACGCCATGTTAAGTTAGGTTACCTCATTTTTGCCGTTTCAGAAAAGGTTTTATCGCTTATACAACACTAGAAAAACATTGCACGTATCACCAACAAAGTACGGAAATATCACTACACAGTATTTTTTTTTTTAATAAAACCAATATAATTTGGATAAACCAATTCAAAACGCAGAGATGGTCTCAGTGTGTAAACGCGTTGATATGGCCTAAATATAAATACGTCACAGCCTGCTGACATCGAAGCTGTTTAGCCTTGTCTTAGTGGCAGTAACGCAACGACGCGATTCCAACTCGGAAACCAACAGTATAGTAAAAATAAGCGGATTCCGATTTCTAACACGTTTTAATACGAATTACATAGATAGATTTCATTTTTATGTTGTTTGCCTAAATGTAATAATATTCAAAAGTGAAATATCCGATATGCAAAAAAAAAAGATATACATACCTCAATAACACCCTCTTTAGTACCGATCAGCAACTGATTGTCAGGCCGGGCAAAACATACGAAAGTACAGTTTTCAGGTAGTTGAAATTCATCTACATGGCTATCACAATTTTTCGGCGGTATTCTTAAAAAAAAGAATTAATTTAAATAATTTTAAGAAGAATACAAACACAACCTACTGAATTTTAAAATATAAAGATGAATTCGATGTATAAGCTATTTGTAAGGCCGTTTTATAAATGAAACTATCCTTGCTACACTGTAACGCACACTGTATTATGCTTATATCCTCATGTTTGTGCAAATCATCACCGAATTTCTTGATGAAACCTTCTATATCTGCGACGATGTTTTTGCTATTAATAATTGTTTGTTCCTAAAATAAAGAATTTAAGTGAAATCATAATTTACTACAAAAAAAAATCATAACTATACTTACCTCAATTTCTTTCCTGTATATATTGAAATCTTTCAAGATATCGCCAATTCCAGTCGCTTTTATTTTGGCACCGATAAACTTGAGATCAAAGTAGATTTTGAAGTCTTTTACGGAATCAGCATGTTTTAAATGATAACCGATATATTGGTAGATGTAATTATCGTTGGTCAGTCTTGAAAAATCGTCCTTACAATCCTTCTTGTAAGCCGAAATCAGTCTTACGTGTTTCTCTTTCAGTTCATTTTTATACTTATTCTTAAGATAAGATAACAAGACTACGTGAATGCCAAAAATATAGTTGTGTTGATCGTTGCTATAGTAAGACACGATTAGCGATTTATTCTCTAGTTGTCCCATAATTTCTCTCACTTGAAACTCATCAAGTCCCCACATAATTTCCAACACTTTCGACGATATGTTCACGTCATCGGGAAATATTGCAAAATCCGAATATCTATTCCGTATGTCTTCATCCAGCGTTTCGATACATGATGATATCACAGTATTTTGTTGATTGCTGAAAATTATAGATAGATAAAGAAAATGCCATTTCTTATTTACGGGTGTGGAACATAAGCGAGATATGTAAAAGCAAAATACAGGGGTGCGAGGTGAAGTATTTAGGAGCTATAAAAAGAGCGACCAGAAGAGACAGAAACACTAACGACTTGATACGAGAGCAGTGCAAAGTGGAACCAGTAATTAACACAGAGGATGGATAACCAAAGAATAACTAAGCAAAACTAGGAGGTACGCAGTGAGAAGAAACGAAAAAGGGGAAGGTCACTCAGAATATGGTATAGTGAAATGGGAAAACTGCCACAGAAAAAGAACATGCCATGGGGATAGACGGAGGCTATAGTGTTGGACCGAACAAGATGGAAGAAATTTAACTCCAACACTGCAAGGTAGATGAGATTAATTAAATAAGTAAAGAAATTGGTACTCCAACCGAATATGAAGTTTTAGTTGTTCAATTCAAAAATAGAATAAAAAAAGACAATAAAATTAGATAAAATGAAGTCATCAATTGCATTTTTCATATCACGCTGTATACAAACCAAATTAAAAATATTTCCAACAAACAGAAGACTTACGAATAATTTTTTTGTAGCATTTCAATAAAGTAGTGCCATTTCCTCGAATCACTATCCAATAATTTTTCCTTAAATGTAGCTATTTGCGAGCCAAATAGTGCGATACTAAAAGGATGTCCTCGACATAATTCATGTATTTTTCCCACTTCTCGTATCTTTTGGACATAACCAATTGGCATATCCAAACATTTCGCAAATAAAGCACACGTTTCATCAATTTTAAAGGATCCATCGATCTACAAATGTAAGAACATCTAATGAATAGATAGTTAACGAAACTACAATGTAAGTTACCTCAATTAATTGCGTATCAGAATCATTTTTCCATAGGTCTTTCTTCTGAGTAGTTATCAGTACTCGACAGCCTATATCAAATGCTTGGATTGCGGTTTCACTGCATACGTTGTCAAGTACTAATAACATCTGCGAATTGTTAATATTTTCCCAGATTTTCTTCTTTAATTTAACCTTTAAAATATCTTTTGAACTAAATAGAGTATTGTTATTTTCTTGGGTATCGGTGGTTAATTTAAGGTAAAATCTGTAATATACGGGTTTAAAAAAAAATTATGAATAAAAAGACTTCATCAAACTTACTTTGATAATAACATTAATAACTGTTCGTCATCTGCATCGCCAACGGTTATCCAAAAAACCTTGCCCGCAAAGACTTCTAAAACCATTTCTCTTGTCATGATTCCCATTACTAAACTTGTCTTTCCAGATCCAGTCATACCACATAAGATTACTTTACCTACAGTCGGGAGTTTTCTTAAACAGTCTTGAATTTGTGTTATCTAAAATTATATGAATTATAAAAATAAAACATGTATTTAAGAAAATAGGGTAAACACGTGTGAAAAATACGTACGCAAAATAATTTTTAATAGATAGTGCAAAAAAAAGTAATATATGTAAATAATAAAAAAAATTGAATTCAAAATTTGTCTTAACAAATCGATACCACAGCAATTAACCGTGCTCAAGAATGAAGTTCAGGTGTTATTCCAACATCGAAATGATTACATTTTAGGAAAAGCAAAAATTTTAGGCAAAGTAAAAATAGTCCAGGGGTTCCCAAACTCTATCAGTCCGCTGTTTACTTCCTACGGGCCCGGGGCGCCACGGCGCACACTTAGGGAACCCATGTACATAGTTATCAGTAAAAAACATTATGGTAAAGAGAATGTCACATCTGGTAACAGAAAAACACGCTGACCACAAAAGGGGTTTTTCTGAAGTAAATCGTCCATCCATAAGCAAAAACACAAAAACCGATCTGGAAAATAAACATGAATATGTTTACAAAAAGAGGAAGTCTATTATGGGAAGTTGTATTGAAACCGACATCAGAACCGTTCCGAGCAAGGCATCGCTTTTCGTTCCACGAATTCAACCCGGCACTGATAGAAATCAAATGAAGTTCCGCCTAGTTAAATTCTTTCAGGAAATCGAAGCAGAAGAACTTAAATCTGCTCATTCCGAAGTTTATAAATCATTCAAGATAACAATTAATCAACATAACTTCGACGATGCCCTGGATCTGACCACTTGGCCTGCTGGAACATACAGCGTGTCCACCTAATGCGCGAACGGAAGATAATTCCTTTCGTGAGGAATTTAGAGAAAAAGTTCTCAAACAAAAAATATTGGGGACAAATGCTGCACAACATAATATATTCAAGTATACAGGGTGTATATTGTAATGTCATTGTATGTAATTTCCGCTGCGCACGATAAAAGTTTAGTTTTTTTAATGGAACACCTGTATATTATTGTGATTTTAGATGCCACTCTTCAATCGCGATTTATTGGCTAATTAATTGAACAAGTTCTTATCTAAGAAATCGGTAGAACTACGCTGCTTCACATGCTAGAATAAATTGAGCAAGTTTTTAAGGATTGAACGGGAGGATTATTAAGTAGGGAATTTTCATCTGCTTATAAAAGTAGATTGACAATCTGCCTTTGTTAAATGTTTTGGTATATGCGCAGATTAGCTAAGTTGCTTCGGTTTTGGTTACTTAATTCAAATTATCCATTACGCAATAATCGTCGTAAATCTTCGAAATTTATTCTCATTTTACAAACCGTAGGTACTTTTCTGTTACTGGGTTGATATTAAAACAGTAAAGTTAGTGAAAAATCGTGGCAAAAATAGAGCATGTTCTATTCATTTCAATTAATCGTACGATAAATTGTTCAAGAAATCGTGCCGATTTTGCTGTTTTACACGGTGCGATAAAATCGAAGATCAACTTGTTCAATTAATTAATCAATAAATCGTGGCGTGTAAAACAGGCTTTAGTTTTTGAGATAATTGACATACTTTGATCTTCTTAGATTTATTCAGTTGAGAATGAAGGCCCAACGAGCCTTCGAAACAGTTGTTCCGAATTAATTAATATTTTGTGTGGTGAGGAGTGATACTTTGTGTTGATGGTTATTATAGAATATAAAACAGCATATTTCTACCGATGTCTTGGTCAATAACTTGTTCAATTAATTGGCGAATAAATCGCGACGTGTAAAAACAGGCTTTACTCAATGTCTTTATTAGAGGTAAAGTATTATTATTAACATTCGGAATTACCCGGGTATTATAACTATTCTACAAAGTACTAAGCGTCAAGCTGTTTTCTTCACACAGGAATATTTTCAGGTTATGTTTTATGTCAGAAATGGGTAAATTATGATAGGCGTTTTCCATTCATAAATGATGTGAACAGAAATTATATTGCATGAACTGAAATATTCAGATCAATTGATGATGCGAAAGGATAAGAAACGACCAATTATTCTTGTTCAACTCAAATATACATAACCTTGAAACTAATACCCATTAAATAGCAGAATTTAAGCATAATAAGAAAACATTTTAGTATGTACGGGAAGGAAATTATTTCCGAAGTAAGTAATTAAATGGTTAAGGTAAACCATTTTAGTTCAAGTTCTAGTGGCGAGGAAGATGTACCAGAAGAAATTCTAAATATTTTATGCACTTCAACTTCTGATTCATTAGTTAAGTTCTGTTTCATTAGTTCATTGAGTCCGATACATCTACATTTTTACGCTTTTTTACGAATTTTATGCTTAACCTCACTTTTATGAAGTGATACAAAAATATCCCTAGCGGATGTACTTCAACGATGATGCAGCGTCGGTGAGGGGGGAAGTCATTGCATCAGTTCATATACGCGAAAGGGAAAGGTTAACTACTGATGTGAGGCGATATTAACTGATATTAGTGGCGAAAGGAAAGCAATGAATGTCACGTGTTTTTTGGCGGTTATTTCAAAAATCATAATTTTCACGATTTCTTTTTGTGAATACAATTGATTTAAAGAAAGATTTCGATTTACAACATTGGGGGGTCCTTAAAGACAAAAAAATTGTTCCTGTACCCTATTATGTAACATTTGTTTATATTTAATACAACTTAAGGTAATCCTACAGTTTACGACTCCCATTTCATCTGGGCATGCGCATAACTAGAAAAAAATGTTATATTTCAATATCAGCATTAAAAGAAACATTTTGTAATATTATTTTTTATTAATTTCATTAATTGGAAGCACAAGATTGCAACACGGCTCATATACGGTTGTTAAAATATGATCAAGTGTCCAATGATTTGTTGTAAAGTCTGCTGTTATTTGCAGTATGATTTCCAGGATTTTGCAATCATAATTGCAATATTGATCATTTAATTGCCCTTTCTTGCTCTATATGATTAGACCACTTTTTCCTGCTATTTTTAACAGAGAAAATTACACTAAACAGATAAATATAAACACTTGTAACTAAAGTATTTAAATTCGGCGGAGCGATTCTCGAATGACAACTGAAGAGATAATTTGGCAAAGTTGCATTGGTTTTTGTATATGGATAGCAGCTGTATGAAACAGGAGCCACAAAGTGCAGGACTACCCAAGTTAATATTACTTACTCTATTAATCCAAGTCTATTGTTAGCAATATGTGATAAAAATAATATTTAGTTTAATTACATAAATATATATCAAAAGATACAGTACCTTATCAAATCTATCCACATAATGAGCTGGTTTGCGAGGAAAATCACCATAATTAAGTATCGTTTTATATTTGTTCTGTATCCAATCGTTGTTTTCTATCGTTGTATGCAGTTCTTTATAAAAGTAATCATAATTCTTTTGTATCACATTCTCCACAAATTGTTTATATTTCTGACCACCACTGTCAAATAGCGATAGATTTTTTAACAATATATTTAAACATTCTTCATTTGAAACCTATGAAAATATCAAACGTAGTATGTTGTAAATAATTTTTAATTAAATTGAAATTACCTTCTGGAAATTTACATGTTGGTTTTCATCTATTAGGTGTAATTGGTACAAATCGTCTCTAATGTTTTTTGGTAAAACATTCTCCTTTATCTTCTCAATATTGTCCTCCACTACAAATTTATAAAGGATGTCCATAGTTGAAACTGCAATGATAATGATGATTTTGGACTTAGTTAATTTAGAATAAAGTTAATATACCACTTTATCATTATGTATAGGAATATGAACACAGTTGGTGAATCAGATAGTGAAATATATAAAAAAAATTAAGGGAAAATATAACCTTACAATCAAACAATACCAAAGCAGTATGATGCAACCAAGTGTGCATGCGCATTTGCTGATGCGTACGCACCTTACCATCAAAAGAATCGTTCAAAATAATCTCAAAGATGAGTCATTCACTCCTCTTGTAAATACTAACAAATGTATAATCAGTATCACTAAAGTTTCAATAATGAACAATTTGATTAAAGAATGTAAAATCTGTGCTTAAATATCACTAAGAAACACCACAGAGTCATATCGACTTGCACGCAATACATTTGTAGTCCGTGTAACACAAACAAGTTGTAACTTGTAACCACTATATAATAGACTATTATGTATGTATTAGGTTGAAACACTATAAAGATATTATTGCTATCTTAAAGGGTTGGTATCATAAAAATTTTAGCAATACTGAGGTACATTGAATTTTGTTCAAATTCTTTTACATAACTGCTTAATTTTTTGGCATTAATTTATGCAAATTTATTGAAAACCGGTTACTGGAATAGGTACTTTAGTGTATATTTATGGCACTACACAGGAAATAATTGTTATAAATTATAAGTAAACCAATTTTTATTTACACGCACTACATTATACCAGAAAAATCACCTTACGTCGTAATAATTTTATCAATTTCTAATGTAAATTTCATTGTGAAATTATTTCTATGATAAGCAGGTCATTTTGCTACAGGTCGGTATTTATTAAAAGGAGTTTATCTGCTTCCGCTTTCGTAAATACTGATAATAAAATTGGTGTTATTTTGTGAATGTTTATTTTTGCCGTTTCTTTAGAATTATGACGTAGATGTTACCGTTTCACACTATTTTCAGCAACATATTGTTAATAAATACGTACATACATATAAATAAATCCCCGAATGTTGAATCAGGTAATGGTAAACTACGACACAAGGAAGAAGTATAACTTATAAATTGAATAAATCTTTATTTTAATTCGTACATAGATCACTCAGATCAGTTATAAAGTGTTTTTCTTGTGAGGGAAGTACATACCTTATTATCTAAACCACAATCAGAACTTTGAAATCGAAAATAAATACCGATATATTTGGATCATCAATTACGTTGTACTTTCAACATTAATGTATTAATGCTTTCCGAAAGTATTAATAGATTAGATCACAGATAAGTAAAAATGATAGAACATAAAGTAAACCAACTCATTTGATATTATATACAAACAATTTTCAAGTTCCATTTGCAAAAAAGTCATTAAAATAAAAATTAGTAATTGCAATACACCCTAAAATATATTTTAATTCTATTAAATTAGTGTTTGGTAATGGCCACGAGATGGTGGCCCAACAGTGTGTAGATTAGTTAAGAGATGGCGCGATATGCAACAATTATACAAATGCGTAATTTGATTATAAGTACAAATAAAAGAGATTTACAAATAGCCAATCTCATGCTACTATTTGAACACACAATTTAGGAGACGAAAACGCTTTAGTTTGGAGACAAGGCGCTAGCAGTGTATTTCTAAATTTCTGCATTACCATCATTAACTTCCACTCTTGCTGGTGGTGCCCCCTACACATGTGAAATCAGTGTTATTGTTATTACGAAAAGAAACTAAACAAAAATTACCGCGACATCTTTTGAACTTTAAATAAATTATTAAAATGTGTGTCAAACTGCACCGTATACATTGGCTTCTGTAAACCTCTTTTATCTGTGGTATAAACTTCAACAAAAATACGGTTGAACTTAATATTTACAATAAACAGTATTGAGAAATATAAATATAGCAATTGCTGAACTATAGATGGGACATAAAAATCGACGAGATATAGAAGAAATAAAAGATATATGAAGCGAAAATTCTATTTCAACTTTGCTTATTTGTTCCGAACTAGTTTTGAACAGTTCAACTTATTTGAGAAAACAATTTGAATAGTTGCAATTACTCTGAATTTATTTTCTTATTCTCCAAAATTATAAATACTACTTACTTTACTTTACTGACGTCCACACCTTTGCATTTGAAACTTTCATAGTAATGCTTAAATAAGAAAAAATATTTCTATGAGAAAGACATTTATGCTGTAATGATAAAAAAAAAAAAACGGCAAATGCCCCGTGAATTTCTTGAAGCAAAAAAATTGTAAGAAATGCATTTAAGTGCACGTTCACCAATCCAATTACCTGCGTGCTTAACTCCAGAATTTGAGCCTAGTAAGTTAAGCGAGTACGTACACAGAACAAAATTTTGGGACAGCAACCTTTATATTTTTAAATAAGAACAATTTATACCGAGTATTACAACACGTTTATTTAATCTAACAACATTACACAGAGAAAAAAGTTCTTGAGACAAACTAATATGCATTCAGTCAACCAAATCATAATTTTAAATGGCAAAGATATATTTTTTTTATTTTAAAAAACTATTTTTTGACATCGTTATTTGATTCAAACATATAATCTCTTGAAATAAATAACCTCAAGTTTGATTTTAAAATATATTTGTTTGATTTAATATACGTAATATGTTTGATTCAACAATACAGTTCTTTCTTTCAAAGAACTTCTTCAGTTTGAAAGAAATATATTTTTACCATTTATTTGACTTCACTTTTTAATGGCGAACGCCATAAATCCCCAAAATGGGAACACACTAAAAAATCGAATTTTTATTGAATTAATCATATTATTTGCATAAAATTTTCATGTTTTAAAATGTACATAGATGTAAACTTTTCCGATTGTTTATTATACAAATAATGTGATTAATTCAATAAAAATGAGATTTTTTAGTATGTTCCCATTTTGGGAACGTTCGTCATTAAAACGTTAGATAAATATGTATTTGCTTAACAACATATTTCTGTAGTTTGAAGTATGCTGTTACTTTAACAAATATATTATTCTGTTGATATTATTACTCCACCGAAATGGTTAATACGATAGACGCCTTCTTCTTTTTAGAGAAGAAAGCAGTTATTTATAAGCACATAGGGTAATAATGTGTTAAAAATACACAATTTTTGGGGAAATTTATAAGTATAATGCCGGAAATTAATCTTCATTTTGCAGTGGTGTGGTGCTTTTATTCTTGTAAATAAACCCCAGCTCCCTAAAGTACTGTTAGCTTCCTCCATTACATTAAGGTGATATCAAAGCCCTCCTAAAGATCTACGTGGCCGCAAACAAAAACGGTGAACCTTAAATCACAGATTTCCTTAGAGTTTCTTCGAGATTACTCACATTTCCCAGGAACTTGTAAAGTGAATCTAGTTAGGTTAGGTTTCGATGTCGAAGTTGTAACCAGATTTTAACAGCATTAATAACATCGAAGTTAGGTATAGTGCGCCGATAACTTTAAATAGACTGTAGTATAGTTTATTTCAAATTATAAGAATATAACTTTGAACGGTTTAAATGCTGTTACTGCACCACCTGCGGTAATAACTACCTGGATACGCAAACAAACTGCTGAGGACCGTAATGACAAAATTTAAGTGAATTGAATAGAAATGGAATTATGATTTGCGATATGCGTAACTACCTGTTTGTACATTTAAATCTCATTTAATATGTAATTCTTTAATTACTTGTAACATCGAATTGCTTACTATGTAAATTTATACTGTTTGTAAAATATATACACATAAACATATAATTATCTTATAGGGCCGTAATTTATAGTCAATACGGCCCCTAGATTCAATATGCATTGCCAGGTTATTATCGTCACAGAAGGTGCAATAAAAGTATTAAAGGCCTTGTAAGTCTACAGTTATATTCTTATAATTTGAAATAAACTATATGTACAAATTGTTATGATATACCGTACGAGCGAGCGTATTACGATCACCCGATTTTACACGAACTTAGCGCATTTAAACGTGAGGTGTGTTGAATGTCACTGTGGAATGTCATTTGCTTGACAAACTTGCGTAAACGCAAATTCATTTGTGCATCTTGCTCACGTTATAAATGGCGTATTCGTCCACGCACATGTGCAAACCACGACTTCGCTTTTGCATTTCGGAAAACACCTTGCTTACGTTATAAACGGCATATTCGTTCACGTGCACATGTAAGACACGACTTTGCTCTCGCATTTCCGAAAAATGCCGATTACGTTGGCTGATCATAGTACGCTCGCTCTTACAGTATATTTATAAAAATATGTCGAAAAAAAATTGTTACAAAGTATGCGTTTTTATATAGGTATCTATAAAAACAATAATTATCCATGTATACGTAATTTTGTAATTGTATACAATACGATGAAGATGACATAACCACAAAATAACTTGTGTGTTGTGTGTACAGATGCATAAAGAATATTCTTCTAATCCTGAGAATCGCGAACGAGTGACAGGGATGGTTAGGTGCTAGAAAGGTGCTAAGTATTACTATAAAAAGGGTAGGAGATAGAATAGCAGGTGCCTCAACGGACTTACTCATGCATACATGTCTTATCACTTGCCTTTGCTGAAATACCTGTTGTATCAAAAAAGGAGGAAATGTACTAACAATTAGTTACAAAATATGAAAACGGAAATATCGAAGCATTGTCAAATGTGTGGTGAATTGAATTGCAATTTATTTAAGCTGCTGCACATATATTTGTTTAACCAAAAAATAAATGCTAATATAGCTCATGGTATTGGTGAAATTATTCCCGGCAAAAACAATGTAGCAGAGAAAATAGCGCTAACACATGAACATATTTCTGCCTACCCGGCGTCATCGGCATGGTTCTGAGCACAACCTTCTGCTGCTAATCATTGCGTTTGCCTCTCAGTTTATGTTGCTAATCTCCAAAACAGCACTGAATATGTCTTTCGGCGACACCTGTCGCCAAGAAACACAGTCACGCCGTCCCAGAGGGTAGCAAGACAAATCGGAGTGTAGATGTCCACCACCTACCAGGCAGCTCCTGAGGAATCATTTGCACGTATAGATGTCACTGTGCCTAGGCGCAACGCCCCCTTGCGTTTGGCAGCCCAGGAGCTGCCCGATAGGTGGTGGACATCTACACTCCGGTTTGTCTTGCTACCCTCTGGGACGGCGTGACTGTGTTTCTTGGCGATAGGTGTCGCCGAAAGACATATTCCGTGCTGTTTTGGAGATTTGCAACATAAACTGAGAGGCAAACGCAATGATTAACAGCAGAAGATTGTGCTCAGAACCATGCTGATGAAGCCGGCTAGGCAGAAACATGTTCATGTGTTAGCGCTATTTTCTCTGCTACATTGTTTTTGCCGGGAATGATTCCACCAATACCATGAGCTATATTAGCATTTATTTTTTGGTTATTATTAGGCATTCTTTCCACGTGAATATTTGTTTAACTCAACAAAATTATGTCAAACAAAAACGTTTGTACATTCAAACAAATTCAATCTGTTGTTAAAAAATGTACCTTTACTCAAATAAATCTGTGTTGAATTAAATAAATAATTTCAAAGACATATATATATATATATATATATATATATATATATATATATATATATATATATATATATACATATATATATATATATATACATATTTGTTTGATTCAAGAACTTTTTTTTCTCTGTGTGCTTAAATGGTTGCTCAAGCACTTCCTTTCAATCAAAGATCAGATGTAGCGTAAATAATATTTATTACAGATAAATAAGCTGTAGAGCAATGTCTATCTCAAATGTCAGAACTTTCGTACGCCTCTCACAGTCACCAAGCGTAACTAGATATGTGAGGTTTGCAAGAGTCCTAACATCTGAGATGAACTTGGATGTAATTTAGATTTATTTCAATTTATTTGAACTATTGATTACCACGATGCACTTTCCTTAGGTTTCACGATCACCCTTCACTTGAAATATCTTCAACGGCCTTGCAAATTGCTTTTGCAACGAGCTCCATGTTGGAGGCATTTATGCTTGATAAGTTAATGCTGCCACAACGCGCGGCGTAAATGTGGTGAACTTTAGCCATATACATACACTGCTCTTTCGTTAACCCTGTGTACGAATACATACCTTTTTGTCGTGTTATATGTTCCCAGTTTCCACGAGTTCTTAACTTCTCTAGCGATTCCCGTAAGCTTCTTCGCACTTGAACAAGTCTAGCATTAATTCTCTTTATGTATCCTTTCCACTCCTCATATGAATGCGGATTATTTAAGATATAAGCAATAATTCTTGCACCATGAACTGGCGGGCTTGCATATAAAGTTCTAACGATAAAAGTTAATTGAGATTTAATATTCTTAATAACTTCGGCATTTTTTACGATGCATACTAGGTTACCAACACGTTCATGGCATAGCCCTAAATTTTTGCAAAAGGACTGACAACAAAACAGTTCAAAACCAGCCTTCGCGAAGTATCTAACGGCCCATGCATCTTCGTCCAAATCCCCCGAAGCTATGCCTTGATATCCGCAATGTAATACTGGGAATATCTTTTTTTTCTTTAAAACATTAGCGATTTGTATCCATTGTTCTTGTGTAGGATCGCAACCTGTTGGGTTGTGAGCGCATACATCCAGTATAACAATTGCACCGGTCTCTGCGTTTTTTAAATCTTCTAACATTCCTTCTATGTCTACAGTTTTTGTTGATTCCTTAAAGTATCTGTAGTATTGAACATCCTTGAATCCGGCGGTTTTGAATATTAATATGTGATTTTCCCATCCTGGTTTGGAGACGTAGAATGTCTTATAGCCTAAACATTTACACAAAAATTCGGCTGCTAATCTTAAACCGCCAGTACTAGATATTACTTGCACACCGAAAACTCTACCTTGAAGTATCGGCTGAGAATCATTTCCTAGAAGCAATTTGGTGGCCGCAATCGTAAAGCTCTCTAATCCTAGGGAATGTAAAAATGCTTTATCGAGTGCTTCATCGTTAGCAATTGTTTTCTCCACTTGCTTAACAATGGGAGGAGTCAATGGTTCACCGTTTTCATTTTTAAATGATCCGATGCCAAGATCGAGTTTAGTTTCGGACGTGTCTTCTTGAAAAGCTTTTCTCCATGAGAAAACATCACAGTTAGACACATTTGCGAATATAGACATACTAAATAGGTAAAGTAGGTACTCTTAAAATCAAGGTGTCAAATGGCGCTTCCAAAGAAGAGACAAAAGAGAGGTTTATTAAAGAACATACCATTCGGTTACAATATTTCTTGACAATGACAAGTAGACTAAATTGTCATTTCCTTTGAATGTAATACGAAAAATACTTGGGAAAATTACAATATACGATTCTAAATTCATTTTGTTCTTTTTGGGAACTGTAAATTTAAATTTATTTTAAAATTGTATAAAATACTTGCTACTCAGAAATTAGCTTTACAATAGATTTTGCTTGCCAATTGAATATTGCCAATATTAATAATTGTGGAGCTTATTTCAAAAGTGCAACAAGTTCAAAATCACGAAAATTGTGTCACGCTCAGTATACCGCTTGCGTCATAAACTTCTGGGGATAGGCGTCGATCCTCACTTCAATGTATACTAGCTTTGTCATTATCACAACATTCAAAAAACGTCAAAATGATATGAGTTGTGCGGTCGATCAATTGCGTACACTTGTTCGACTTGTGTTGATCAATCTATGCATGACGCGCTCCATAAAGGAAATATATACAAGACGAAAATGTCGTTTCAAAATACTGGAGCAGCGAATGTAGGAGCTGTATTAAGTCGTGTGTACCGCGCAAGGCGAAAATAAAAGTCTAGTTCTAATGAAACCAAAAAATAAACTCTAACAAATTAAATAAATAGTTTATTCTTTCAAAGAATAAATAGAATTCTATACAAGAGGCTCAAAAATCCCTCCTTCCAAAACAAGACACTGCCCGAGACTGTTATAAAAACTATTGCACTTTTCGAAGCATGTCGATTGTCACGGCTCTCAAAAATCAGCAAACATTTACATTTTCAGATCTTCCAATCATATCTGGCATATCTTGCGAGAGATACTGTAATTTGATAACATTACAGTAGTATTAATCAAGTTTATAAAAGATTAAATTTCTGCTTATATTTTTTTAGATACTTATCCCAAGGGGCAAGTATGCAAGTGCTTGTGTGAACGTTCCATGTAAAGTATTATGGGACGCACTAATTGTAAGTCCTGTTTCTCTAAAATCACTTTCTTCTGTCATAATTTCCGTGTATGGAATCGTTGGTGAATAAACATACCACATAATGCACACAATCATGCTTTTTTGCACTTTTTTGACAATTCACATTAAAATTATTACGTGACATGTAAACTATTATTTCATTGGTTTATTATTCAACGGCAACGAACTGGAATGATAAAGGTGTGATCAAGCGGCCAATGCAAACGTTCTACTGTATTCTACACCCAGATATTTTTGACAAAACCGGTATGTATTCCCTCATACTACTTGAACTACTCGTGAAGTTTTCTTCTTCAAGTCGTAGTAAACAGCATAGAAGTATGTGCCCTAAATAACTTATCCACTATCAAAATGTAGCATGTCCACAAAAACTTGTTTCCATCTTGCAGCAAGTCTTTTTAATTTATTTTATTTTTCTATAATTTGTATAATTTCTTCAAAGTAATGTAAGAGATATGATTTATAAAGAAGGTATATTTAGAACTGTTTTTGAACATTATATGATATTCAAAAAATCTAAGCCTTCATGGTGTATTTTTGTTATAACAGCTTTTAGCATTTTATTTCAAAATAAAGACTTGGACATATCTTCTTGGAAATGTTCAGAATAATAAAGAGCCACTTGCAACCATGTTCCCCAACGCGTAAGAATCGGCTGAGGTAGTTCGCGAATACCGGGACAAAGCCTGTGAAATGCTCGAATCCGTTTGGGGGATTTGAAAAACACTTTTTTGTATTTGCTACTAATACATCCACCTCCGGGTAACATTCTCAAATAGTTTGTGGCACAAGATGTAAAGCATGAACTTTACACGTAACATGTAACCCCTCACATTTTTTTTTAAGGCCTATACTAAACTCTAAAATCTCACGTTTAAAAGTTGAAGATCTTGAAATAGAACAGAATCAAATTAATTAAAACACTGGGTTCGTTTTAAAGTGTATTTATTTCTACAACCGGATATATTAATAACAGGAAAATATATTTTTTCTAATAATAAAGAGTTCTTATAATAAGTTCATTTTTTAATATGTTTGGAAGTCTATAAATTAACGATCATATATATAATCTAAGTACATATTTAATCTCACGCACTCGTTCATCTACATTTAAGGATTACATTTAGCATTTTTGACACATCATGACATCATACGAAACTCTAACGTTATAATTTATAGTATAAATGTATTTATTTATCGTCGTAATTTAATATCACTCTATTGACGACTCCAAAATATCAATTACTTACATTTCAATAATACAAAATCATAGTACTTACAAATTGTATGTAGTTTAGAATTGTTGGGATGAATTAAGAAAAACTTAGATCTATACATATTTTCATCCACTCATGATGATGTAAAGGTACCTGTCCAGTAGAGATTAAAATTCTTGAAAGCAGCTCTCAGTAGCGGATGGACGTATGTAAGTTATTTGGGAGTGGTAATGTTAACTATCAATAGATAACTTACAATTTACTTCTTCGGAGGTGAACACGATAATATTTGTATTAAATGCACTCTCCAGCAGTCACTCTCAAGATTTAACGAATAGTAATTCGAATAGTGATAGTTCTCACGGGGAGTTGTTTAGCTAAAATGACACAAAAGATTGGTATACAAAAGATATAAAAAAATACTAATTAACACTTATGAGAAAAATCCAATATTATGGCATACAAAACCTAAGGAATATCATGATAGGGAAAACATTAAAGAATGCAATCAAGTACTCGAACTCTGTGGCATTGGAAGACTGAAACACTTTGCTAAAAGCCTTATCAAAATACTTCACTCGCACTGGAGGCACGTTTCAATAGCTAAGCTAACATCATCAGCAGTTCAGTTTTATTGCTGACGATGATTGCTTAGCTATTGAAACGCGCGTCCAGTGCGAGCGAAATATTGTGGTAAGAGTTTTAGTGAAGTGTTTCTTTAAAGAATGTAGATAATCTTTCGGGTATGTTGCCGTGCCGTTGGGTTTACCCTCGACGTTTTGCTGATCATATTGTCGGCTTCTTCCGATGATTTCTAAAGACAGTCTTTATGCGTTCTGGTGTTCTTTTTTGCAATTTTTGGTCCAACTAATTCTATTACATACTGAACCTGTACTGGCATTCATACGAACAAAATTGTTAAAATACTGAGCGTCTTCACTTTGAATTTCACTTATTAGAGTGTAACGTGCTACCAATTCTATTCTACGTTGAATCCATAGTTTAATTCAACATTTTCCTTACAATCCCTTTTTGTCTTTTTTTCCTTAATAACATTTTATAAGCAACAATTACAGTAGCAAGCTTTTGGACATCTATTTTCTCACAATTCGCAGCTAGAACTCGCAAAAATATTAAAAGCATCTAGTTCTGAGGGCAGTTGCACTAGAAACTCTCTGTAGCGATTTCTATTAACTTCCTAAGAGTAGCTGAGAGCGTACATTCGTAAAAGATATTCTCAGATGGACATCTTTCTACAAATTTCTCAAAGTAGTTTTCGAAAGTAACTCTCGAAAATTACTCTCTAGTGGACAGCTACCTTAGTAAAGCGAAGTATATTCTTCCTCGTAAAAACTGTAGTTGAGGAAATATGACTGGAGTTGATTTTACAGTTCCATATGGTTATCTTGTTAATGGTTAATATAATACCAAAGAATACTCTTGCATCTCTTCTAATCTTTGTAGTTTTTTTCCTTACTTATATAGATTATTCTCCAGTAAACTGTGTTTGGTTATATATTGGCATAAGACCATTTTGTTAAAACTATTGAACAACTGACTATAATTAAAAGGTCTATCGGTGGTAGCATAGTTTACCAAATAAGCAATAATAAACGATAGAGTCCTTCAAGGAATAAGGGTGGCTGCCAAGAAGTATACATGGCCAGACTATGTGGTAATCGAGCTCGTAGTTTTTTAAAAAACATTTTAAGTACCAATAAATATAAAACTATTCGCAAATAAGTATATTTATTTACCATTATTTACCATTTACCATTTAGGTTAAAGAACTTTTTTGAATTTATTATTTTACTTATATAAGTAGTATCGCTTCTGATCGGGTTATCCTTACCCAGTTAACGCCATTTAAATATTATTATTACCAGTGGGAGAGAAACTGTAGTTTCCCATTTAAAATAATTTTTAGATAGATTTCATAAAAAAAACAATGATTTCTATAGAAATCACGAAAAAATAGTAAAAATTAAGAAATAAATCAAACAAGTCAAAAATTACATTCTTAATAATATGACAAATTTTCATTAATTTAAACATTTTCATAACACGGAGAGATAAAACTTCATTTCAAAAATAAAAATTCGAAAACAATCATAACAGAGGTATAAAATTCAATGGTTTTGTATCCTTTTTTTGGTATAATTATAGTAAAAACTGCTTTTCAATGCTCTGTACACTGCCCGTACTAAATCATGTCTCCCCCTTGCGACGATTAAATATCGATACTGTCTTCCGCACGCTAAGCCGAATACTTCGGTTCAACTCGGATTACAGGTTGAAAAGAAACGAAGGCAGGAGGACATTCAATAGGTTGTTCGAGTAATAATGCTGGAACTAACCAAGCGGCATACCAATCAATAGCGTTATATCAGTGAATTTAGTGGAATTTCCTTCTACCAACAAATTAGTCTGACTAAATTTCGATTCTCTGACAACAACCCTATTATAATATATGTGAGATTAAACATAATCTGATCTACTATAGTTAGTTAGGATTGCATATGGTTATTCAATTCGTATTTAGATAATCCTGAATCAGACTCTAACTACTTAAACAATATGTCTAGTTGAAGTTGAAACAAGTGAAAATCTCGTGAAAATGCCCAGACGACAAAATCAACGTGGGTTGGTAAGCGTTTGAGTATTTTATCTACCATCTAGACAGTATACTATACTCTCTTATACTAATCCATATGCGTTATATAGTATTTCATACGTCCCAATTAGATACCTACCACTTTAGCTTTAAGTGCTGCTTCGAAATTAGGATAACTACTGAATTACTGCAAACGTAAATAAAAACGGTAATAATGCAAAAGACAATAAAAATTTATTGCTAGAAATAAAAATATAAGCAATTAAGAAGAAGAAAAACATAAAATAAAACAAAATATTCTCATTAAAATATCTTTTGCAATACTCCCTGGACCACTCGTGGCATGCGTTCTGTTACTTTTGTTTCACCGGAAATGTTCTACTCAGTTTGGAGAAGTCGCCACAGGTGCTCTTTCGAAGTTGGACATTCGTCTGTCAAGCTCATCCCACAGTAATTCGATGGAGTTCAAATGCGGACTCTGAGGAGGCCACGGCATGATTTGCAAAACGTGCTCTTCTGCTTGAGACGTTAGAAAATCTTTGCAGATTCGTACTGTATGTTTGGGCTGGTTATCAACCGCAAACACGAAGTTCTCCCCAATTAACGGCAATCCGTATGTCACAGCGTTCTCCTCTAATATTCATCTATAATTTTTTTTTGCATAATACCGCCGATTTTTACTAGATCTCCGGTCCCGCACTACTAAAACAACCCCAAACCACCACCGCGTTTTACTTTCTTTCGTTCTATAGTTATAGGCTTTCCTTTCGGCATTTTAAAAACATTACTTCCACAAGCAGTGCAACCGAACATCCGTATCTGATTCACAGCGGATATGATAAGAATTACTCCCTATTATAATCGAAGACACAGCTACTTTTGGCGACTCCCGAAACCCACTCCGAGACTCCCTCTTTTGTAAATATGTAAACAGTACCGGTTCTAATGATTTTACTACCTGCAAATAGGATAAATTGGAATTTCTCTTTATAGGATTTATTCTAATGAGAATCTCCATCTGAAATACTATTATTATATATTATGGGATAATAATATTATAAATATTATTATCGCAGAAGTTTTTACAGTAATACTAAGACTATTGCATATTGAAAAAAATCAATCTTTTAAAATTCTAATATTTTTCCTAACTTCAATGGCCGGTAGTGTATCAAGCAACGATAGGTATATACCAGAGAAGGAACAGGAAGATTAAACATAATCATAATCATTACAATTAGTCCCAATACTTTTATTGATACATTATTAGCAATTAGGTAGATAAAATATCCGAAACATATAAATGGAGTTACATTTATAAATATCGTTTAACAAAAGCACAGCACCAATTTTATTGGGAATATCTATCTATGACTCGTAAACTAAAACGGCAATACCTAAATGCAGAATGTAAATCATACCTGCGAATCCGAAAATAACCGAAGTGCACGGTTTATGGCGTGCAGTAGAAAGTATAGATACATCATCGCAAAGGGGAGATATAATATAGTACGGGCAGTGTACAGCAAATTAGAGAAAACAGTTTTATGCCACCAATATTGTTTCAAAAATATTCACCAGAAAAATACGAAAATTATTTTCGGTTTATTTATACTGTTTTCCTGGAATCAATATTTTCCAGAATTCCCAAATAAAATTGCAGATGTTAAAATACAAGGTTATTATAAAGTAAGGGATATATTTACTTTGTGACAACCCAAATCTATCAACAAACTAATTTTCTCACCCAACCCTCCAGGTTGTATTGGTTAGATCTATATAATTTCCATTTAAGAAAGGCAGGAACTTCTCGATAATAATATTAAAAATGTTCATTGGTTTGAATATGTTTTTCACCGTTACCTTCCGTTAGCTAAACAATTGCTCGCAGTACCACGTGTTATAGAAATACTCTATTGGTGCTAACAAGGAAATACAGGTAAGTGCATATCACCGATTTAAATGAAACTTTGTGGGTTTATTGACCGATCTAGTGTAAGAACAACGGTAACTATCTTAGCTGCCCAATCGCCCAACGGAGGGTGTAAAGCACCCCAAGCTCAACACTACCCTTCGCTGACTCAATAGCTCAAAAACGATGAGAGATATCAAAGAAAAGTTAAGACAAGACTTAAACTGTTTTACATGATCTTAACGATGATGTAAATATTTTCTCTATAACGAATATTTATTTAGGGAAATAAATCCAGACCCCCTTACTTTTTTGCAAATTTCAGAATTTTTACATACTACAAAAATATAGAAGCTACGTAAAATTTACATATATGTATATTACATCTGAAACGAAATATTCTTATTTGTGTAAAAAAATTCATAACTGATATTCACGGCACACTCCGCACCACACAAGTTATTAATTAACTCGGGAAGACCGTTTTCCAGACCAAGTATCGATTGGAATCGGTACCTGGCTTGAAGGTCTTCCCGAGTTAATTAATAATTTGTGTGGTGCGGAGTGTGCCGTGAATATTGTGTTTGATCTGCTATATTTACAGTAATGAAGAAAACACGCAGGTGGTTATCAAATGATTTTATTAATAATTGTGATTATAGATTTACTGACAATTGTTTAAAAAGTAAGTTAAGAAATCCATAACGATGCGTATTGCGTATACATACATAACGATGCGTATTGCGTATACATAATGAGAATGATAGATAATCCGTGTAACAATATTGAAAACGAAGGAATTGCTTACACCATGCACAATGAATAAACGCAGCCTTGCCGCAAATACCTCATTGTCGTGTATTTTGTGCATCTTTCGGGAAGCAAAAACATTAGAGGACCTTTAAAATGTGCTAGCCGTTCGGTGATGTATCCACTTTTATACCATGCGTATTTAAGTAGATTGAAGAACCTTGGCGATGACGATTGATTATGAGTTAAAGATTGTAACTAAATAATACTGTTTCTTTGGTGTAGAATTATGTCGTAATCCATAAATAGTACTTCATCTGAAAATGTTCTCACAAAATTCTTCCATATTATAAAACCGTAAACGTATAAAAGTTGTACCACTGCAGTTGTCTTCTTTGGAATTGTTAAAATATTTACTTTTCTGTTCGTTGGTACTAAATTTGGTACATCACTCGGACAACGCCCACTCCAGAAATCCAGTAACCAAATACCTTCAGCTCCAGTATTTAAGTATTTGGTAAGTACACATCTGTAAACCAATCTTTAAAATGCTTAGAAGTTAGTTTTCTAGACATTCAAGCGGATCAAAATTTTTGACTTTAAAGTTTTAAAAGATAAATCAAAATCATGCCTGGTTTTATTACATACTGAAATAAAAATGTATCTGCAGTAACAAATGCACATTTAACTTTGAATTTTGAAGAGTATCTTGTATAAGAATACTTACTATTAATATTATTAACGGAAATTATTACTTTACTTTCCTAAATAACAAACCGAAATAGTTTCCCTTTTTATATAACTTAAAACTAAACTAACCTTATAATTAATGTATTGTCTGCGATCTAGGTTTAGTATTTCTGTATAATCTTTCCGGAAACTTCTTCAGTTACAATCTTCAACTCATAATCAATTGTCATCGGCAAGGTTCTTCAATCTATTTAAATACGCATGGTATAAAAGTGGATACATCGCCGAACGGCTACCATATTTTAAAAATCCTGTAAGATTCTGCTTCCCGAAGGATGCACAAAATGCAGAACGAGGTATTTGCGGCAAGCCTGCGGTTATTCGTTGTGCATGGTGTAAGCAATTCCTTCGTTTTCAACATATCTACACGGATTACCTATCATTCTTACTATGTATACGCAATACGCATCCTAATGTATTTCTTAACTTACTTTCTAAACAGGTGTCAGTGAACTCCATACTTACTCACATTTTATCAATAAAGTCATTTGATAAGCACCTTGGTGTTTCTTCGTTACTGTAAATATAACACATCAGTTATGAATTTTTGTACACAAAAAAGAATATTTCGTGGCAGATGTATATAAATAAGGGGGTGGGCGGTTGTTTCCCTAAACAAATATTTAGGGAAAATATTTAGTTTAAATCTTGTCTTAACTTTTTTTTATATCTCTCTTAGTTCCTGAGCTACTGAGTCAAACAGCGAAGGGTAGTATTGAGCTTGGGGTGCTTTACACCCCGCCAGTGGCCGATTGGGCAGCTAAGATAGTGACCGTTGTTCTTACACTAGATCGATCTATAAACCCACAAAGTTTCATTTAAATCGGTGAGATGCACTTACCTGTTTCTTTGTTAGTCTTATGTACAAAATGAATTTAAACCGTTTCAGTAGTGTCTTTCTGCCTTTTTACTGTCACAATACGATTTGTATATTATTTCATCAGTATTTACTGCAACCTAATATTTTTAACAAAACATGTATGTAGGTACTTTAGTTGTTGTATATTATAGACTTGTTTAAATGGATATGTGCCAAATGTTAGAATTTACAACCGAACACAGTTTGCCAAACGTTTCTGACTATTATCATTCTCTTGTTTAGTTAGGTTTAAGCGAAAAGACTGGTGTGTGTGTGTTACTTAACAATTAACAGAGATCAATAACATGCGTAAGTATTTATAAAAGAAATAATCTTTCTAATATCGATACAATACTTCTATATAATGTCTCAATATTATATATACACATTTTTGGTACATGTTAGTTGTTTACACATTACATATTTCAGTCGTGAAGTAATGTACGTAATGAAGGATAAAATGTAGGGCAATTACATGTGTACACGGCCTCCATTTGCTTAATGTGGGTGCCCTATAATCAATCTATTAGAGCTGTAGGAAAATGTTACTACAAAACGTTCAAATCCGTAGGTGGTTGACAGAATACAAGTTGAATGTTGATCTAATCGAACTCTGGAACAAACAGAAGCAAAACTACATTAATTTATATACTTTATTTTTCTATTACATTTGGAGATAATATCTTTTGTGTATTCTTGTACTTTAATCACAGATAGTATCAACTAATGACCACATACACATTATGTGGTGTACGAGGGTAGCCTGAAAAGTTTACAGCATAACACAGAAATACGTAATTTTTTTTGTCAAATTCTGCAAAATAGATGCTAATGAATGCGATAGTCTCCTCATTCGATGAAAGTCTCCGAGCAAAACTTTGAGTCTATTTTGAGCCTTAACTCGTGAATTTTTGCTATGGCGAACGCTGAAGTCTGAGACGGTGCATTGTTTTGGTGAAGAAAACTGTACTTTTCTCAAATGCCGCCGTTTTCTGCAATTTCTGCGTTCAGCATGTCAAGTAATGATGTGTAGTGTGCCCCCGTTATTACTTTTCCATTTTCAAGATAGTCGACTAATACCACTCCATGATTGTCCCAAAAAACAGTCGCTATCACTTTCCCGGTCGATGGAACAGTCTTCGCCTTTTTCGGAGCTGATTCGCCCTTCGCAGACCATTGTTTCGACTGAGCCTTGGCTTCATTAGTGTACTGGTATATCCAAGTTTTATTTACAGTTTTTAATCGACGCCAAAACTTCGACTTATTTCACTTAAACTGCTTCAATAGGGCTTTGGAAATGTTCATCCGAATGCGTTTTTGATCCTGAGTGAGCAAGCGCGTGCGATTAGCTTTTTCGTGCCCAAATCTTCAATCGATATACAGTCGATAAACACATTCTTTCGAAATGCTCACAGTCTCTGCTATCTCTCTAATCCTAATTCGACGGTCGTCTACGTGGTGATTTTTTCCAATGTTATTGACATTGGTTGCAGTTTTTGGCCGTCCCGTACGTCCATCGTCGACCAAGCTGGTGCGACCACGTTTAAATTCAGCTGCTCAAAATTTTGCTGTGGGAAATGAAAGCGTAGAGTCCCTGTAAACAGCGTCCATCTCGGCTTTAATTTGCGTGGGTGTATTGCGTTTCAATTGTAAGAACTTACTGACACAAACAATTGTCAAACAACAGAATATTTTTGGCGATACCTCCATCTTCATGCTGAGGTTTGAAACCCTTCAGACTACCCTCGTAACAAATAAGCGAATGAAGTACATATGTTTTGAACTCAGAGGTAAGCAGCTAACAAGGAAATACAAGTAAGTGCATCTCACCAATTTAAATGAAACTTTGTGGGTCTATAGACCGATGTAGTGTAAGAACAACGGTAACTATCTTAGCTGCCCAATCGCCCACTGGCGGGGTGTAAAGCACCCCAAACCAACACTACCCTTCGCTGTTTGACTCAATAGCTCAGAAACTATGGGAGATATAAAAACAAGTTAAGGCAAGATTTAAACTGTTTTACATGCTCTTAACGATGACCTAAATATTTTACCCACCAGTGGGCGATTGGGCAGCTAAGATAGTTACCGTTGTTCTTACACTAGATGGGTCTATAAATCCACAAAGTTTCATTTAAATCGGTGACATGCATTTACCTGTGTTTCCTTGTAAGTTGAGGGCTCTTTTTTATAACAGTTGTAAGGATGCTAAATAGAAAGTAAGTGCAGTTTCGTAAAGCAACACGTTGATGAAGCATTTAATCAAATCGATATTTTGCAAGCTAATTTAGCGTAAGTACCCACTTATGTATACTACATAGAGCAAACAATTCTTTTGTGCAGTCACAAAGGAGTAGGTGTGAAAACGGCGGAAAACTTGACCTGCACGTTATTACCAATCACTGGGCATTTGAGGCGCATAAAACAAATTTCTTCAACGATTCCTGTATTATCGATTTACAGACGGGAGGTGATACTGCGCCTACACTATATTAGGAAACGTTACTATGGACGTCATGTACCGTTGCAAATTGGCACTCTACCCTTACAGTTTGGAACATAAACGACATGTCCATAAATATTTATGTATGCAAGGCAGTTGAGTCCTTAAAGTCAACGACACCGGTTACCTACTAGAATCAATACCTTGTCCCCTTTCATCGATTCTCATCGCCACGAAACCTTTTCATGTGTTCTATGTTGCCTTTTAAGGGTTTCTAAATTCCTTTTTAAATATATGAGGGTAGTGCCTTAAATTTTTGCAAACAATTACTAGATGGTGCTATTGATATTAGACATTACTATTTGACATTTGTTGTTGTTGAAGCAGTAGCAGCACAGAAATCGGCTGAGTAGTTTGTTTACATTGGATGATCTATATCGATTTTAGCAAAGGCCTAAGACAACAACAATGCATCGGATCGCTTCGTTCAACTTTTGGTAATGAAACACCATCAGAAAAGTTTACTGGTTCGTGGAGGTCGACCAAAATCGAATGATTGAAGAGGATCAACATGAGAGATAGAGGCATCCTTAGGCATATCGAAGACTGCAGTATATTCGATTTTGCATGAACATTTAGATGTGAAAAAGATCTATTCCCGATGGATTATGCAAAATTTGATCCAAGCACAAAAAAATGGCTCGTGACAATTGGTGTAAGGAAACGCTGAAAAATGAACAAAATCCATATACAACATCGTAACAAGTGAGGGAGCTTGGATATATTCGTACGAGCCGGGAGCTAAGCAACAGTCAACTATTTGGGTGTTCCTAAATGGACCGAATCAAACAAAAGTTCTTCGTGCACGAAGCACTTCAAAGAAAATGACTGCTTGCTTCTTTCGCTGTACTGGACATATCGCAAGTTTTGCTTTGGAGAATCGAAGAACAGTTAATGCTAAATGGCATACAACAATTTGTTTACCAGAAGTCATTGATGAAATAGGAAGAAAATCGACAACTTCGCATGATTCTTCAACATGATAATGCCACCTCTCACACAGCACGTCAAACAATTGATTATTTCAAGGAGAAAAACATCGAATTAATTCCTCGTTGCCCGCATTGACCTGATTTATCGACTAGCGACTTCATTTAGTTCCCAGATGTCAAACAAAATATGCGTTCTACGGAGTTTTGTAGGTGATGGTACCAGAAGGAGTAACACGTAATCTGCGTGATATAGCAATTATTTTTTTAATCCGCGTTAACAATGCGCAGAGTAAAATGCGGCTACATAAATAAAGTACTTGTTAATGTAATTTATTACACCACCAATATTTATCTGTTAAAAGTACACATAACAATCGCAAATATTTTTATACTTTGTGATGCTATATAAACAGAGCTTGATAAAGGTACACACATCTAAAATCCTCTCCTTCGTCCTTTGTTCACGTTGTTGCTGGTGCCGGTAGATACTTGTTGCTTCTATTCGTGTAGGGGACGAGGTAAGGTCCAGGAAATTAACCCCCACCAGATTTTTTCCTTAAGAATTATGAACATCCGTGCAAAATTGAGGTGCACGTGAAACAAGAAAGTTTGGGAAAATGATTGCATCATTATCTAAAATGGGTCATCTTTTACTGCAATGGCAAGTTAGTAGGGGTATCTTAATATTACAAAATTCAAGTCAAATCGATTTTATTTGACCTAGTTACTTCATGCAAAAAGGAACGAAATGCACCAGTTTGCCATTAATATAAAAATAACTTGCATATATTTATATCACGATATAAAATCTATTTTAATGTTTAAGAATTATATGGTTGAAAGTTTCCTGTCAATAGTAATATAATCATAAAGAGAAAATTGAAAACACCATTTTTGTATGTCCATTTGACTATAAATAATGTGAGAAGAGCTGAGAATAACTTTACTGGTTTTCAAAAAACAAAATACTGGCGCATATACAGCGTGTCCCCGGATTAACGCATGGATAGATATGGCAGACAGAAAATTATTGAGTTGAAATATCATATTTTGGGGTTTAATTTTGCTAACTATCGTAGTGTTTTTTGTGCTTTAAATTAATATCAATTTATTAAAATACATACAACTGAGAAATTCATTATGCTAACTATACAAGAACGGATTTACCTAGTTCAGTGTTATGGCATTGGAAAGTTACCTATTCCAGCAGTTATTAGGCTATTTAATATTAAATTTCCGAACACGGCATTGGTTGAGTCTACCGTATCCAGACTCGTTCAAAAATTCCTCACTACTGGCAGTATACACAATATTCCAAAGAAAAAGAAGAGCTATGATGAAAATGATGTAGGTACTATGTCAGCGATCAATTCAGTATCTGAACAGCCCAAGCTATCATTAAAAAAGCGTTCCGGAGATATTCGCATTAGTAAGTCACATTTACAACGAGTATACAAAGCAAATAAGATAAAAGCATACAAAGATCGAATTCGTCATACGTTAAAGGAAGGGAATGAATTTCGAGGTTTGGAATTTTGTCTTTCTTTGGGTGACAAAATTTTACAAGATAGAAATTTACACAAAAATATCATTTTCTCGGATGAATCGATTTTTACTTAACTGTGCAGAATTGTCGATACTGGTCTAAGCATAATCGCGATTATGTAATAAATTCTAGACGGCAGTATTTTAAAAAAGTGAATGTCTGGTGTGCCATTTCTTACCGCTATGGTATAATTGGTCCATATTTTATTGAAGCAAAGCTTAACCAGCATAAGTATTAAGAGATTCTAAATGAGTTTATTGACGAACTGCCATATGAAGCGAGATGCTCTTCATACCTTCAACATGACGGTTGCCCTGCTCGGTCGACTCGGCTAGTATGTGAATAGATGCTGGAAAAGTTTCGGGAAAAGTGGGTAGCTAATGCTGGTTTATGGCCGCCCAGATCCCCGAATCTAATAATCATGGACTTCTACTTTTGAGGTAGAATAAAGCAAATAGTGTATTCTGAGAGGCTCCCAAATGATACCCAAATATTAAAGAATCGCATTAGGGAGCCTATAAATTCCATTTCTCTAGAAGAAATAAGAACAGCATTTACTACTTTTCGTGAAAATATCGAGAGGTGTGCGGATAAAGGCGGCGGACTATTTAAATGAGTGAATCTTTTCAAAAATAAGAATAGTGATATTTTAGTTAAAAAGAAAAGTTAACGTTAATATTTTCAGCAATGTGAATTGTATGTAGTTTATAACTTTAGATTAAATTTTATCCCTTATACTATACTCTTGGTTTCCGGGTTGGAACCGCGTCATTGTAGTAGCTTTTGCCGACGTTTCGTCCATACTCTTATGGGACATACTCAGGGCTGTTACTACTGTTGAAAATATCCCATAAGAGTGTGGACTATACGTCGCAAATGTTACGACAACGACGCAGTTCCAACCTGGAAACCAAGAGTATAGTGTTATTGACGACCGCGGAAATCTACGTACCCGATTTATCCCTTATAATTATTTATTTTATACATTACTATTATCACCCCTATTACTGTTAAAATTATTGTTATTATTATTATTACGGAAAATATCATTATTATTCTCTGTAATTAAATATCCGGTTTAAATTTAAATAAAAGTATTCCGATCTTGTAAAAGCGCTTACACACTAAGTACTGGCATAATTTACTACTCTGAATATTGTTTTATAATATCCCTCTTATCGTATCTCCTTTAGAAAATACACTTTGCTAATTAAAAAAAATCCTTTTTTGTAAATTTCCAAGATCTACTTGATTTTTCGGCAATAAAATTATGGCATAAATTACTTACTATTCAAGCAGGACTGAACTCCAAAAGATGAAATTTCAACTCAATAATTTTCTGTCTGCCTTACTTATCCATGCATTAATCCGGGGACACGCTGTATGTAATCTCTATGATTGTAAAATAGTGGCATTGAAAATGTACTGCTAGACTAGTAGATTTGATTCCAGTATTTGACCTCATTCTTCTATTCTAAATCAATTTCCTAAAGTATAACAAATTTTTGCCTTTAAACAATTATTTTCCAGTGTAGTAGTGAGTTTTCTTTTAGTAATATGAAATGTTCTTCACTACTCCTAAAGTTACCTTTGCAGCTATCGTAACTTCTGTGCAAAAAGCATACTTTCAACATTCCCTCCAGACCGAAACTCTTATAATTAATAGATAGTCGAAAGGCATTTCATTAAAAGTTTCCCGAAATTCCTCCGTAAAATACTTGAAATTTCACATTCGCATGCCTTCGCGATGCCCGCAGGTACCAAGTACTTTCGAATACTTTAATCCATAGTTTCCTCGCTGCGAGAACCATATTGAAGTTATGCACGGCATGCAGACTGAAATACCACCACCTCTTTTGTTTTTGCGGCATTGAAAAGCCGTGATTCACACCATTAAGGAAAATTGAGCATTCGTGAGCAAAGCGTCGAGAATACTTTGCATACTAATATTTGCGTTTGCAATTGCTTACAAAATTAGCAACGGAAATTCAATTTTTTCCTAGAAAAAAATGCGGCTGCGAATGGACGAGATGAAACGTTGGGATTTAAATTCATTCAGTTTTTTTTTGAGTTGGAATTAATTGTTTCTATATATAATTTAAATAAATGGGAAATGTAAATTATTAGTTTCATGAATTGGTTTAGTTGTCAGAAGCAGATTTTGAGATAAGTAATGTTTATGTACGAGGGATGATCGTAAAATAAGGTTCCCATATTTTTTAAAAATAGACAACATTCTTTATTTCCATAACATTACACATTGTTTTAAAGGTAAAAACTTAAGCTATTTTTCGACATAATCGCCATTTCTATCCAAGCATTTTTGCAGACGGTGCTCCAACTTCTGTATCCCCATGTCGTAAAATTCTGCCGCCAGCCCCCCAAGAATCGAATGACCTCAATTGTACAGTCCTTTCAAGAATCTTTTCAATTGTGGTGTTGGAAATCTCAGGAATCCGAAGAGCGAGTTGACGAATGGTGACCCTCCGATCTTCAAGCAGTATGCTCTCAACGTTTTCAACGATTTCCTCTGAAACTGCTCCGCTCTTCGTCGTGAATTTCCGTCCGATCTCCAGTGAATTCCCTACACCATTTGCGGACGTGTTGAACAGCTATACACTTTTCTCCATAAACTTCGGTTAATTGGCGATGAACGTCTATAGGTGAAACCCCTATAGACGCGTTTAAAAAACGCTTCACAGCGCGAATTTCGCACCTCGGTCGGCTGCTTAGCCAACACTGAGCGGCGTAGCGAGACGGGAGTGGTACGTATATAGACTGGGAGAGCTGCTGCACACGCCAATGTTGTCGGATTTCGCCTAACATGTCTTATTGCTGCTGTAGGGGTTTGGGAACCTTATTTTACGATCATCCCTCGTATTAAATGCAAACTTTATACAATACACTTTCAAAATCCAGAAGAGTATATCAGCAACATTTAATGATAGATTTTCTTCATCACTGATTGTGAGTTATAAACAACTCAAAAAAATTAAGGAGTCAACATTTTCATACTAATATTGATAAACTATATTAATCAAGCAACCAGCTGTCAAATATGATAATTTTTGTTGAATTTTCTCCATTTGTTTTAAGACGGTGCGTGACGAAGCAGTTTTGTACAAAAATTACAGTGGTTTTTAAGTTCAAAGGCTTATTATTCTGGTGTGTTTTACGATATTTTGCCGTATATTCTTTTTTGTTTGATATTGATTATATCGAAAGATAAGAGGAGGCGTCATTTAACAGAGGTCGCAGCAATTCAAGCAGCTACCTTACTCGAAGACAGCATAGCTCAGCGTTACGTTGCTGGACGCCTTAATGTTGTACAAGGTGATTTGGAGGCTGTGGAAACGATATCGCGAGACTGGACTTATTAAGAGAAGATAAGGTCGCCCAAGATCAACTTCGACTATAGATGACCAATTTTTAACAATTCAGGCTCTTCGTAGCCGTACAGGAACTGCACGCGCTCTACAAACTAGGGGTGTGCTTATTTCAGACCAAATTGTGAGAAATCGGTTGCGAGGAGCCAATCTACGCAGCAAAAATCTAGTTAAAAGAGTAAAGCTCACAAGCTCAACATTGGAAATTGAGACACTGGAGTCGAATTACGTTTTCAAATGAACCCCTGTTTAATCTATGAGTAAACGATAGACGGGTTAGAGTATGGAGAAGGCTCCATGAACAATATATACCATCCACAATTCAAAAAACCGTTGCTTCTGGTGGTGGATCGGTAATGGTATTGGGAGGCATCTCTATAAATAACCGTACTGATGTTGTCATCGTCAGAAATGGATCTCTGACAGCACAGAGATACCTCGATGACATTCCAAAGCCTCACATCTGACCTCTGGCAGATGTTGATAGAGAGAATTTTTTATTTGTGCAGGGTCACATGTGGTACAACTGTTAAGGGACTATTTTGCACTTCACAATATTTCCAACATAGCACGGCCAGTGCACAACGGACTTAAACCCCACAGAACATCTATGGGATTAACTGGATCAACTTGAACGAGCTATTAGAATCCTTTTAATACCCTCTGAGAGCTAGAAGATGCTTTTGTCGAAGAATGAAAGCAAATACCACAAAACAACATCCGCAAATTTATAAGAAGTATGCCAAAGAAATGCAATGCAGTTATTTCCGCTCATGGGGGTATTACACGGTATTAGTACAGCGAATCATTTTAAATGCAACTTTTATTTCTGTGACAGAAATTTCAATTTTGAGTAATCAATTTTTTTATGTTAGTTACTTTCGGTTAAGTTGACAAATTCTTGTGTTCAATTATTTTAAGTTTACTACGTTCGTTGCGGCATGGTAATTAACCAATGTAAAATGAGTTATTATGTAATTGGAATATCTCTTAAGTCTCTTTGTTAGATGACTATTGAAAGATTCTATCATCGTCAATGTTCTCTAAATTTTCAATAAAATCAGAAGATTAATTTATTATATGCTTTGTCGATACAATTTTATCCAACCTTCTACAGTGACACTTGAAAACTATTTCCTTGTGAGCTGCTTTATATCTAATTTAGTTGTAATATTTTTTCATAATCATGCATACGGTTCGTTACCATTCCCCATGTTCTTTCTATCAGGATTTAATTCTAGGTATTACGGGGACAAATGTTCTTTTTCTGGCATAGACATTGGGAGCCACAGTCACTTTTATAATCTGGGTAAAATTTAAATGTGATGGATTTTTGGGGCCACCAGGACAAGGGTATCAGGAGCCACAGTTACCTCAAGAATCTACCGAGGGCAGATAGTAGCACTAGAGTAAAGTATATTTAAAATATTACTGAGGAGTTTAACCAAAATTAGAATATACAAATAATATTCAGAAAATAGAAAATACATAAATTTCATATAGAAAGGCAAATAACTTGAAAAGGAACCTACGATTAAGACTTAATGAGTTAAAGACTTAATGTACTAAAGAAATGAACATACAATAATAGGAATACAAGATAAATACAATACAAAAATAGATAGTAGACATAATTTCAGAATATTGCTATAATCAGCAGTTAATCCCTTTTCAGGATCGGATTAATATAAGGTGGCCCCGGATATCCATCGTCCAGATAGCTTAACTTTTGACCGCGGTCCCAAAGCTATACACCCCTTTTTTCTGCAAGGGTGTCTACAATCATGGGTTATTCTGTTTAATCAAACAGTATACTGGCTTTGTGTGCTGTAAACTATATACACTTTCTTATTATTTAATGTTGAAATGGAACACGCTATTTCGTTAAAAAAGATACCAAAGAGACAATAATATCTAGAAAAAATATATCAGAACAACAAACACTAATCAATCATGAATAAACAACTGATCGAAGGTCGATATCTGTGGATAGGGTTTTACTCGAAATAAAAAATATCTCTTTCAGTTAATTTTTCATAATGATGAAATCTATCATTTTAAAGTGTAAATTGGTTGCTACGCCGATGTCTTCCCCTGCTACAATTATGGTTAAATCATTAGAATAGAAGTGCTAATCAAAGTGAAATTAATAAAAAAAGCAATTCCATAATGCATTGCACACCAAATTCAAGTTCTTGAAAAGGAACACCATGTATACATTGAAAAATTTTGAAAGATGATTTAATTTAGGATAAAAAAAGTTTAAGAAAATATGGACTTAAATATTTTACACATACATTAACTAATTTTCAAAATTTTCCATTAAAAAAAATGCTACTATGCCATTATTTGTTATGTTAATTGCTTAGCCATCAGCGAAGAATTTTTGTTATGTTCCTAAACACCCCTAAACAACAAGGCTGTATATTTGGTGGACAAATTTAATAAATATTCAGTTTATCCTCATAACTTTGGACAGGAAGGATATAAACCAGAGAATATTCTAAGATAAGGGCTTCTAAGCTAAACTGCTCGTAGGGGAAGAGACAGGATGCACGAAAACAAATGGTGTGGATGAGGACATTAAATTTCACGAAAAGGAGATAACGCGGTACCCCGTTTTATAATTAGAAATATATACAGTACGCTGCTGAATAATTTGCTATACTAATAGTTTACACCCTTAAGACCTTAAGCATAACTTATGGTTTTTGCATCAGCTTTAAAGATTAACGAGATATTGCAAAAAAGTGAATCCGCTTGATTGGCAGAATCAGCAGAATCTTTGAAACGTATTTGTTGGAATTGTCAGCGTCTATTTGAATAGGGCTCTTTTTTTCAATGGGAATTTAAATAAACAAAAGTTCTTTAGTTTTTTGAAACGCGATTTTTGACTACTTTATGATAATATTCCTTTTAAATATTAAGGAAAAATTGTGGCTGCAGTTAAACGATGCTGCTGTGTATTTCAAACGATCCTATCAGTAATAAATGATCTCGATAGAAAGTTTCCCGACAGATGGATAATAAGTGATGGTCTAGAGTCTAATTGGCCTCTTAGATCTCCAGATTTAACTTCTATGGTAGCTATGTGAAATACATAATATATAATGTCCCATCATCAAGTACCGCAGACGACATGATAATGAGAATAGGAAACATTTGCGCGACTATACAATAATGTTTTATTTTGGTTCCCTTTACATTTTTCCTACAGCTGATTCATATTCTTTTGAAAAAAATTGTTTTGTTTTTAAATCCGTTACAGACAGGTTATGTAAAAATACGATTTACGTTGACAATATATTGCAGCTTTTTGAACATCCAGTACAGTATTCAATTCTAAAAATTGTTGCAACAAATACTCTAAATAATCTGTAATTTTCATAAATAAGCCCCGATTTGCTTAAATTAATCTATTCCAGCAAATTTATGTTTATGCTAACGAAAATATATGCGAACGAATGCTACAGTCCCAATAAGTCCTTTCTTATTGTTCATATAACAAAATAAACGTTATTTATTTGTAGGCTTCACAGAAGCAATTACACTTTCATCAATATAAAGTGACTGCAATTCCGTAAGATTTTAATGAACGAATGCAATACTGCCAAAAGTTTTCGAAAAGTACTAATAACGATGACATTTAGATATTCTTTACTGATGACTCTGATGAAGCTTGGTTTCACTTGTTTGGCTGTGAAACTTAGTCATCTGGAACCCACATACTTTTGTCGAAACAATTTTCATCTGATTGAAATTGGTGTGTGTGTGCAGTAATATTCCGAAGACGAAATATAGAACCCATTTTCTTTTACCAAACTATTAATGCCGATAGGATATGTAGGAATATTTTTGAACCCTTTTCTAAATCAAATAATTGCAGAGCAGATATTACATGGATATTTCAAGACTGGACCACTGCACATAAACATCTATTACTTACTTGTCTACCATAAACTCCGAAGAGATTTGAAAATATTTACAATATCTTGACTTTTAAAAAAATTTTCAAGAATATTACAATGGTAGAATTTTCCGGAGATGGATATACACACAGGATCGCTATTACACTCGTATACCTACTTAGAGAATGTTTTCCTCAACGAATAATATGTAGAGGCAGGTATGTTCAATTTTTTAAATGTCATGAAAACACCGAGAGAGAATCTTGAAACAGTATTTACAAATTATCTTGACTTATGTACAAACAATTTTAAGTTAATTATACTTACAATCATCAGAGCCAAAAAGTTAGTTGCAATTTTCCGTCTTTGAGGATGAGAATATACACACAGGATCGCTTATATTATAGGTAGTACGATATGAAAAAGTTTTATTCTTATTTCTAATAACTTGTTGCGTCGAGTTCATAGAAACTATTCACGCACAAACACAAACTCATTGTAGTGATTCCAGCGGTTCTCCTCAGCATCTACTCCAGGTTTCAGCTCTGAAGCGCTCCCAGCCGTACCCGAGCCACAGCTTCCCATCAGCTTGAAGCCTTGCTCGATCAGATTATCGAAAGCTTGTTCGAGGAATGAGTGTTTCAAAAAGAATCGCGAAGTGTATCTTTCGGATTGACCATGGTCTGGATCTCTGCTTTCGTTCAAGCTTTCCCCGAATACATCGCGGCAGAGAGCCACCCTACCGCACACCAGGATTCGCGAAAGTTTTCTAAATTTAACATCTGCTAAACCATCTTTTCCGAATTGAAAACTACCTCTGTAGCCAACTGTGATGACTCCAGGTGCTTTAGTTCTTTCTGCTATAGCCTCTGCTAATCCTGGTAACCCATATTTTTCGGCTTCTCGTTTTAGCCTATCTTTTTCCCGAAAACAGTCCGGGAGTACGATAGCACCATCTCTTAGATAATCTAGGACATATCTGAAGAGAACTCCATCTCTATCTAAGAAATAGCGACCCTTAGAATCCTTCGCCATGGATTCCCTGCCATTGAAGAAGGCGGCCAGTTGCGAATCCGGTTGGCTAGTCAATGTTTCCAGTGATGTCGTGTAGAAAACACCTCCGACGTTCAGCTCGACGATTTCCGGAAAGTCGGTCATGCTGGTTCGCTGGTCGGTATCCTACTGGATGTGAAGATCCTCACCACAGATCGTAGGGTTAAAATTTCACGTCCCTACTACTATTATCGCGTTTCCGACGTATAGTACACCCTACGCGAGCGTATACGTCACAGTTGTCGAGTTTTCTCCCACTTTTCGCGTTCATACCAGAGCCGACGGAGTTTCGCGTTGGGTTAATTCTCGCAGCGCATTTTGGATGCGTTTAAAATCGTTTCTTTTTATATGTGAACATGTTCGAAAAGCAGGCATGTTCAGATGCGTGCAGATCTTCGAGTAATCGCAGACGAAGTTCAAAACGCGTATTACCGCGTGTTTCGCGGCAATCAATACGCGACAACAACGCCGTATCGTGGTAGGAACTGATCCCATGCGCAGTAAGGTTCGTCCCCGAAATGCATAACTATAAATAAAACGCGACTGGCTTAAATTTTCATACTCAATCGGAGTTTTCCTAGGTCTACGTTAAGCATTTACATATATGAATAATGATGTAATGTCTTTTATATTTGCTATGAATTATTGTATAGATCGGAGAAGATTCTTTTTAAAGGTATATACCTCTTAAAAAAAAAAAAGAAATTTAGGGTTTAATCATCCAAAATTCAATAAATTCCGGTTTTATACATTTCAAGACTAATACTGGATATTTCGAGGTTTATATTGATGTGTTGTTAGAATAATAAGATTCGAATCATATGCTCAAAAGCAGAAGAGAGGCAAAAATGCGACTGTTTAGAAACTGACCATGGTGCTTATATTTAATTTGCGTTTGTTAGGTTTAATTGCGGGGTGCATTTTATTTTTGAATGAAAAAAATCCTGTAATTTATATTTTACTTTAACATTATTTATGAAAAATTATGTTGGTCAAGTGGCCACCTCTCCCCATGGCGCAAATGCGAGGTCTTTCAAACTTGTTTTTTATAACATTCTCACAGACGTCAGACTTCTGGTATTATTTCGGCAATTTTGTTTCGAATGTTGTCCTTAAGCATCAGGATTGTGATTGGGTTGTTTGTGTACATCTTTCCCTTCAAGTATCCCCATAGAAAATAATCGAGGAGCGGGGGGGTTAAATCAGGGGATTGTGGAGGCTAGTCGATATATTTTTTGATATTTTCCGACCGGGAAAAGATTCTCACCGTAGCACGAGCCGTGTGTGATGTGGCACCGTCCTATAGAAACCACATGTGCTGTAGTCCTAACTAATTCAATTTGGGCACAACCAGTAATTACCAGTAACAATACAACATCACCTCTAGCATCCTCTAAGAAATATAGCCCAGTGATGCCGCCCACTCAAATGGCACACCATTCAGTCACTCTACGAGGATGTAATGGTTGTTGGTGTATCAAAGGAAGATTTTCAGTGCCCCAATAGCGGCTATTTCGTTTAATAACAAAGCCAGCCAAATGGAAATGTGCCTCATCGCCCATGGTGATTTTTTGCCAAAAATTGGGGTCGTCTGTACCGAGCTGTAAAACCTGAGTGCTCCAATCTAGCCGCCGTTCATGGTCATTTTCCTGTAACCCTTGGGTCAATTAAACTTTATACGGGAAAAAATGCAAATCTGTTTTTAACAAACATGAGACATTACAAGTTCCTGTGCACGTCGTCGGTGAGAGGTGCCCGTGCGTTCATGAACACTCTGCCTCACTGCATCAATATTTTCTGGCGCACGTTGGCTACGTTTTCGCCCAGACTTTGCTTTATCTCCCAGTGTACGCAAATTTTGCAAAGTTATTCATTACACGCTGAATGGTTGACTTGCTTGGCACATGATTAACACCAAAAAATTCGCGCTATTTTCTTTAGGTATTCCCAATTGAACACTTATTTAAATAAAATGATTTGATAATTTCAACACGTTTTTACGGCGTTAGATGTCCCATAGTAAATTGACTTTCTACATTCTCTACAACTATCAATGAACTGTTAGATGACACCTAAACCAAAATGGCAGAAAAACAAAATCGGCCTCCAACATAAAATGCAGCCTGTATAAGAAAAATAAGACCGCTGGAAAGCTTTAACTAATTTACAAACAGAGCAGCATTTGAATGTTAATTACCTGCTTAGCCTTAGTAATTCAATATTTATCTTATTTGTGTAGCACGTTCCCTCTTTTATTTTGTACCTGTACCCATACACACTGTTTTATTGTAATTCTGTGCTATTATTAAGGCTATTATTATTATTATTATTATTATTATTATTATTATTGGAAAGAAGTTCTCGACTGTACAGCTTCAGGAAGCAAACAATTAAAACGAGTAACCTGGCTGTGGTGGTCTAAGAAAAAGGAATAAAACAAATAAATATTAATAAGTTGAGTTTATGAGAAATCTTTTGCCTCTTTTCTTTGATAACACAAAATGATTTAAAATGTATCAAGTGTTGATATTCCAACTGACATTTCCGGTTCCTTTTCACTGCGACCCAAGTTTGGGGTGCCTGTTGCTGGCAAAGACCTTAACATAGGACGTTTCATTGCTGGTGTTGAGGCTATTATTACTGCAATACCAGATGATGTCGCCAACGTCATGCGGGCAAGGGTAACCAATGTTGTCAGCAATTTTTTGTCGGCTTCACCGAATCTAAATCAAAACGTTTACAGATCGTATTTTTCCAAAACAAAAAATCCCTGAAAGATCATCCCAACCTTTACATTATTCAGGCTAACAAAGATGGTTGCACTGTAGCAGTAGATAAAACTGATTATATGGAAAAGACTATGATGCTACTGCAAGACTTGTCGACATATAAACTGTTAAACAGTGATCCAACTAAAACAATTCAAAGAAAATACAATGCACTCCTCAAAAAAATTGCATCCACCAAACAATTGTCTGATGAACAACTTAAGACTGACAATCCATAATTCAAATTTTCCAAAACTGTATTGTTTACCGAAAATATATAAACCTAATATTCCACTCCGTCCTATTGTTAGTTCCATCAATTCAACGACTTACAATCTTTCAAAATTTCTTCCACGAATTTTAACAGACTTACTATCAGAGATCACTAATTACAATGCTAAAGATACTTTTTCCTTTGTCAATAAAATTGATGGTTTCACACATAATTCTTCCAAACAATCACATTTTACTTTAAATGTCGTTTCGTTGTTCACTAACATCCCCTTGCAACTATTGTTAGACATTCTTCAACAAAAATGGAATATTGTCAAAACTCACACAACATTATCGTTGCACTCATTTTTACAGTTAACGTCCTTCATACTCAATAACTGTTGTTTTACTTTTGACAACAAATTTTATTTACAAACCTTTGAAACACCTATGGGTTTACCCATTAGTTCCATTTTAGCTCCGATTGTTATGGATTATCTTTTGGATAGTGTGATACCACAATTGCCTTTTCGCTTGCCCTCCTTATTTAAGTAGATCAGGTCAGATCAGATTCATTCTCGAGGTGGTTCTTGCCCTATCCCTCTGCGGCCTTTTCAGATCTATTGTGGTTCCTCTATCATTAGATCAATTACGCTAGTTTTGCCTTTTTCACCAGACCTAGCAACCTTGTGAGAGTAGGTTTCGGCTTTTGGATATTCCGGTCCCACTTCAAAGAGCCGTATTCCTGCCAGTGCTGTACAATCGCACAGCACGTGGACGGCAGTATTTAAGTATGTTGATGACACCATTTTTGCTATTCCACATGACCAGATTGACACTATACTTCAATTTTTCAACTCATTTAATCAACATCTTGAATTTACTGTTGAAACTGACCAACATAATACTATACCCTTCTTGGATACCAAATTGATCAGAACCAACGATGGTACAATAATTACTAGAGTAACCTAAACTTGCGGACTCGCATAGGCGTCGGTATTACGGGTTAATTTAAGAATACGAAAAATTCATAAATAAACTAAACCGGTAGAGAAGCAGGCATGTAGTGTCGACCTTGAATATAAATCATGTTAAACTGTGCTGAGAGAGATTTCGTTTTAGTACCGGTTGAGCTGTTGCAAAGATTAGTCGAACGGTCAAGGTTATGTACTTACGTGTCGCTTTTGAAAATATAGCTGGTGTTTTTTGTGTGTTGTAGTATTATACCAAGTACATAATTAGTGTATCGTTTCATATAGAACTAATATTTACATACCTAAGAAAACAATGCCTCGTAATAGATTTGCTACTAATGTATATAAGTATGTGTCACTTTTTCCCCATTTAAAATATGACGGTAGTGCAGTTTTTTGCTTAATATGCAATGTTCGTTTGGCTGCATTGGACAGAACTGATTGCCAGAGGCATGTCAATGGTATTAAGCATATGAGAAATGCAAGAACTGAAATACCTTATACACTATTCCTCATACATTTATTAATTATGTTTACCTCTTGTAATCTTCCGTTGTCGTTGGTGAGAAAAGCAGCTTTTAAAACGTTTTGGCGACAATACGTTCCAAAGTATCCATTACCCTCACAAACACAATTACAGAATCATTTGCCGCGAATGAAAGAGATGCTAGGAAATGTGTGTAAACGTGATTTGTGTTCTAAAAAAATATGGATACCGTGGATGAGACGACCGATATAAAGAAAAACATTATTGTGAATGTAATAGCTCGCGTTTTATCTAGCGAGAACACAGCATCTCGATATTTGTTGGCTTGCAAACGTGTTCAACAATGTACCGCGAAAAATATTCAAAAAGTGATAATGAAAGCTCTGAAAAAATTTAAAATTGCCCAAGATCAAGTTGTGATGATTGTGATAGATAGTGCAGCAAGTGTTGGGCGATCCTTAACACATATATTTCCTAACTTAATACATATAACCTGCGTGCTGCATGCTTTGCATTTAGTTGGTGAAGTTGTTCGACAACATTACGGAAACGTTGATCGGATGATTGGAAGTACTAAAGCAGTGTTTCGTAAATCTCCTAAACGTTTAAAAGAATTTCGTAAATTTTGTCCAGGTATTCCAGAACCTCCTGAACCAATTTCAACGCGATGGGGTACTTGGCTAACAGCAGCTTCTTACTATTTGATCCATTTTCAACAAATTCAATCAGTTATAATGCGATTTAATCGGAATTAATCCAAAGCAATTAGAGAAAGTCAAAGAGAATTTCAAATTCCTCAACTTTTAGAAGATTTAACAACAATATGTACCAATTATACAGTATTACTAGATGCCATCAGAAAACTACAATGTACTGAATTGTCATTGCAGGAATCATTAGACATAGTGGAGAGTGTAAAAAATAAATTACACACATTAAAAGATACGCCAGGATTATGCGCTAGTCAAAAGTTGGCAGATGTTTTAAGGAAAAATCCCGATTTTAATAGTTTAGAGGCCGTTTATAATAAGTGTAAGAATAGTGATCTTTTAAGTGATTTTGAAAAACAGTTTCTACATTCAAATGTAACTTCCTTAGATGTGGAGAGATCGTTTTCTATGTATAAGAATATTTTTTCTTGTCGACGCACAAGGTTTAAAGAAATAACTGTGGAGACATATGCAATGATGCAAGTTTACAGTAGTTCACATCCTGATGCCTCTAATTTATTGAATAATTAGCAAGTAAGTTTATTTATGAATTTTTCGTATTCTTATATCAACCCGTAATACCGACGCCTATGCGAGTCCGCAAGTTTTGGTTACTCTAATAATTACTGATTGGTATCAAAAACGTACAGCTTCAGGGAGGTTTCTAAATTACTGTTCTAACCACCCAAAAAATTAAAAATTCAATACAGTTATAGGAATGAGAAATCGTGTAACACATATATCTCACCAAAATTTTCTGCAAAATAATTTTAAAAAACTATTTAATCTCTTTGCCAATAAGGGATACCCCAAGCCACTTTTGAATAAGTTAATATATAATTCCAGTTTTTATGATGGTCCTTTGGATCATGATTCATGATTAGAGTTGCTCACTAGCGCCAACGGGCAGTGGCAGAGGTTCGATACAACCCTCAGTATAACTGCGGTATACATGTACCCTGCCGTAAATACTATTTTGTAGTTCTGCGTTTGTTTTAAAATTGTTGCCTACGTCGCGAAAACGGCCAATGTTGGACAAAGTTACAGAATTTATAGCAGAAATGCCTGACCTAAATTCTGATGGCGTTAAAATTCAATGTGTAGTTTGTAGTATCCCTTTAATGTGTTGGTCCAAAAGGGATTGTCTACGTCACGTAAGTAGTAAACAGCATTCTTCAACAAAAAAATTGCACATGACACTATGACAAATTTTAATTTAATTTATGTGTTACGTTTATTGCATGTAATCTACCGTTTAATTTACTAGACAAGGAAGCATATGTCTTCTTTTGGAATAAATATTCGGACTGCAAATTACCAAGTCGGGCATCGTTACAAAGAATTGTGCCATCTGCTCGTAAACATGTTGAGAAGAGAATTAAATCTGAGTTGAAAGATAAGAAACTGTGGTTATGTGTGGACGAAACAACAGATCGTAAAAAAACATTCTGTGGTTAATGTAATGGTACGTACAATGGAACCACATCAATCGTCACCTTCAATTTTATTAGCTTCCAGACGAGTACAACAATGTACTGCCGAAGTAATTTCAAAGTTAGTGTTAAATACATTGGAAAAGTTTGAACTTTCAACAAACCAACTGTTGATGTTTATGAGTTATGATGCCGCAAACATGCTTTGTGTAGGCCGGTCTCTTAAAAAACATTGTGCTAACTTGTTACGTATTACGTGTAAAATTCATGCTTTCAGTTATGTGGCAGATAGTATTAGAAAATGTTAGCAATATATCGTACTAAAGCTTACTATTGAACTAAAACATTTTACATTTTTCTAAATATCTTGAGTATCCATTTTAAACGCGTAATGAATATTTTTTTTGTTTTTTTTTGTAAAAGTAATTTGATAAGATAGAGAAAAATAGGCAATTGTATTATAAAAAAGGTTTTGACACTTTCTCCATTTGAATATTTAATCGTAATTGTTGGACACGCTGTACAATGTTTTCGAAAAATTGATTTGGTTTCTAATCCTGCCCTATACGGTCAACAGTTCTGCAAAATTTCAATTTTCCAAGTTAAACACTTTTGCAGTTATAAAAGTTCAAATGCACTCGTCCATCTGTCAAAAATTGTCGAAAAGTTCAAATATTTCAAATATAGATAGAAATAGCAACATTATCAAACAAACCTTAAAATTAAGCTAGGAATTAAAAAATATATAGGACGTTTTATTTAAAATAACAAAGTTGATGGTTACTTCTGGTGTAATCGGAAGTCTTAGATAATTGAAAATATTTTATTTCAATAGTACATGTATGCTTTAGTATGTTACCAAGTTTTCAGAATTTGTCAAGATATACTCTTTCATATATCGATGGATGCAGTTCCTCGTGAGACAGCTTGTATTTAAGTAGCAAGATGAGCTCTAACACACAATACATTTAATAAATTAGTTCAAGGAATATAATTATGATTTACGATAGTGAATTTCAATAGTTAATAAAATTTAAAAGTTTAATAACACAAGTTGGCTCCGTTTTAATCTAATTAAACATCATTCTAACTGGAAGGCGAATTTTATTAATAATTCATTGATATTAACATTTATATTCTAACAACAACGCACAAGCGTTAGGACACCTCTTGTCACGTTTTGACATGCGTTACGCCTTATCATTGATATAAATCGTTAATTTTAGAGATTGTTTACGTTTCATTCCCAACATAATTGATTTGTGGGTTGCTTACATATGTCCCGGCTTTGTTAACTTTCCATGAATCAATACATCTTAAATTCAACTATACTATTAATATAAGCAAATATTATAGGATAGATATAATAAAGGTCCTTGAAAGAACCTTAGCTGCCTAAAATAGCTATTTTAATAAGCTTTTTTCCTTACAAGTACTCCTTCGGTTGAAGGAAAATTGAGTACTACATTATGTGTAAGTACTTACATGTCTGGAAGACCCTCGAATGTAATACAATCGATAATAAACGTTAGAAGCTAAGAATGGACGGAAAGACGTTCAGAATTGATGGATATTGGGTTAGAAATAGATCTTATGGATTACAGTTTGTCGTTAGCTGATTCTAATCCAAACTTAATTGAGACGTCGTACCGCTTAAAGGACGTCCTTGCTTAAAATTCGATACACAGGATAAAATTTCAGCTTATTAAAGCGATCGTTAGGAGGAGTAATTATTATGTGCTAGTAATTATTATGCTGATATAATCTGAAGGAAAATTGAGTTGATAATCATGGTACATTGATGGGTATTCCACGCTAGTTGGCAAGCACCTATTAATTTAAATGCGAAAATTTCGTAGAAAGGTTGCGAAGGCAACAAAAATTGGTTGCCTTATATTTTCACAGAATATTAACTTGTATCACAGATGATTTATGTGCAATTTTTAACTTTTGTTATCTTTGCTTCCAGTTCAAAACCCAAATGTTCTCATCCTATGAACATTCTTACATTTTCTCTTTTTCCCTTCAAATAAAAAAGAACCTCCTTCGTTTGCATAATCGCATAATTCTTTCCCGCCGAGCTATATATCTCCTAAAAAAATCGATACAACATCCCCAAAGGAGGTATACATCATTCGGTGCAACGGAGCGTCTTATGAACCTTTTCTATCTATTTAAGCAGCCATTGAACGGGAGCGAGAGGCTTTATGTACTTACATACGTCAATAAAACCAAATTGTCTCCGTGATTGAGTTATTTTACTATTATGAACAAAACCGTCATCACGAAATTCTTTTTTTTTTATTTTTATAGAAAATTTAATCAAGCACTTACGTGCACGGCAAAGGAGTGTTCTTTTACGATTATCCTTTTATAGGAAATCGATGCAGACGTAGAACGTAAATGCTGAAGGAGCGCCCTGCATTAAAATGTCATTTTAAATCATTGAAGGCAGTATTATGCGTGATTGAAATCTAACAGAAATAGCTGTAGGTTTTTCCACACTATTCGTACATTTCGCAGCTCATTTTGATTTAGATTCGAGCTTTTATTGGTTAGGTGTGGTCTTTTTGCAATCGTATGTTAAACCGGTTCGTTTATATCAGGTGTTAACCGAGAAAAAAAATAGTTTTCAAATACGTTTTCCATAACAAAACTTCATATTACAACGTGCGATAGGCGCCACATTCAAAGAACATATAGCTCATTACTGCTATGGAAGGATTGAATCGTCAAGACACATAAACGAAATGAGGCATAATATTAAATTCGAAAACCTCAAATTAATAATGTAACTTCGCCAAGAGAATTAGACGGTTACGAAACCATTTTTTATATGAAAAGTAGGTATACGGTCGACTGAGCTTGGGAAAAAAACCGGAAGTAGGTAGCGAATTCCGAGAAGCGCCTCCCTTGTTGCGGTAAGCGAGTATCATCTTCATTACCTCGTCATCCCCACCTGCGTACCCCGTTTAACCTGTTCCGGGAGTGGTTTAAGCTGTTTCGAGAGTTGTTGTGAGTCATATATAAAGTAACATTCCAGGAAAAGAAGAGACTAAACAGAAATTAAGTAAAATGGAAAAATTTCACGAAGTAGAAGCACTGGAAACTAGAAAACTTATAGAATTAAGCAAATCGAACGTTACTTCTCGGAAGAGTCATAAGAAGTGATTGACATTTTTTATGAAGAAGCTTAAATAGTAAATGGGGAAAATTTTATTTGGATATTGTATCCACAATTGTTCCATATGATTGCATTTATTACTTTGGTTAGATTTACATTATTCGAGATCATATTTTATATGAAATAAGAGTTTTGCAAAAAAGAATGTAGCACCTGTGTATAACGTTGCCAATTTCCATTGTCATAAAACTAAACATTCCATTGTAGTTCATTCATATATCCACACGTACGTATATACAGGGTCCTGCAATAATGCGTCTTCTGTTTCTCAGTTGCGATTGCAGATATGAGGTTAACATTTTTTTTAAACGACGGCAGATATATAGAATATAATATACAGGGTGCTCCATTTGAAATTATTGAGAAAAATAGCCGTGAAGTTGTCCATATTGAAGTGCAAATATAATTTATTGAACTTCGTGTTTGTGAATGTGGCGATTTTTCAAGTAGAAGTATGAAATAGCCATTTTTTTTCTTTTTAATATTGTAACTTGGCAACCTACGATTGAATGTCGCTAATATTTTCAACATGAATAGAAACCATCGGTAGGCATAAAAAACTGCAAAAATATACGGGGTGTTCCATTAAAAAAAACTGAGTTGACCATCGATACTCTTTTCTGGAACTCCTGTGTAATTAAAAATAATTTTAGAATGTGCATATTGTCCTCTTAAATACTTACTGAAAAATTTAACCTCATACCTTCAATAGCAACTGAGAAACAGAAGACCGACGCATTATTGCAGGACTCTGTAGAAATATATACAATATACTGTTATGTTATGTTCAACGTCGTGTTTACGACGACAACAACTTCTCTCGGTTGTCATTTCGGTACTGAAGTAAATGTCAGGCTGGCCACTCGTTGGCAACCAAATACCCCTCTTGCGGGGATAATTGGTAATTTTTGCGTTACCATCCCCCCCCCCCCCCCCCCTCAGCCAACCGTCCTTGGGGCGAGGAAGGTAGAATTTAATTATAGGTCCAGATAACGACGAGTGTGGGGTATCATGGACAATTCTACTCGTTTATCAATTTTCCTATTCAATTATTTCTTCCAAATTAATGTAAAAATCGTCTGGAATAAGCAACAACGTAAATTGCAAAGCACAACAGATAATATTTCGTCAATTAAATCTTTATCTGAAAGGTTTCTATAAATTAGTAGTGGATTTTCTCTTTTAAAGCTTGTTGGTGTCAATTCTTACCACAGAATCATCAACAAACAACCTCCTGGTTAAGTCACTGCATTCGTTCTCGTATGCTAATATCATTTTTATTGAAAGTCATCGAAAAGTTTGTTTCTATTTGGGTAAATTATCAAAATTGGCTGTGAAAGAAAACAATCGCCGGTCTTTCGCGATTTAAAATAAATGAAAGAGAAACGACGCCCTCAATTTTCATCAATTTTTATTCGGCCTTGGTTGAATCAAAGTTTGTCGTGAATCCAATCCAAAGATAAGTGTTCGTGGTGTATTCAAAGTCATTATTAGAAAAGCAAATAGGGTTAAATATCTAGAACAGGCAGTTCCTGTGGTGTGTATTTAAACAGAGTGTTTATTTACATTGGCGTCGTTCCAAAGTTTAAAGGTTAGTTAATTTTAAAATCGTAAAAATTCGTTAATTTGATTTCACTAAGTTACAAATTCATTCAAAATTGCCGCAAGGGTATCTAGGGATACCCCCGAACCTAACAAAAATCATTTAATAGAGTAAAATTTGAAAATTTTACAAAATTTAGAGTAAAACCCCGGAGAAAGATATTTCAATACATACATTAAACAACAGTAAAATGAGGGAGGATGCATTTTGATTGCTTTTTTATCCTTTCTGGCCACACAGTAGAAACATTTTTTAAATTACTCGCCTCTTTCCGTTTCCTTAATTTTTCAGCGGCATTTTCAGTTTTCATTTGGCTAATGAGATGCTTTGAATGTAGCAAATGTTTTTCAATTCAATTTTCCGCGTATACAGCAATTTCCTCTTATAAGGCAATTTCTTCTTTAAAAAAGAACGGTTTTAATGAGACTGTTTCATAAACATAATTTTATTCGTGTACAAACAGGTGGAAATAACGAGATATCTGCTAGTAAAAAGACGTTTTAATTAATTAAATACATTAAATTAGGTCTTATTTGATATTCCAGGAAATTATGTCTCATTCAAAAGCAGGCAAAATCTTGGAGATACGAGAATTATATTATATTTTTTATGTTCGTTAAAGTTGGCATTTTTAACTGGATGAATATTTTTTTGTACATTTTTATTTACGTTTGAAGGTTTGATGGATTTTAAAAGATACGACAGACTACATCTATGACAAATTTTCGGCAATATATGTGCATATCAAACTGTTAGCTGTTAGCTAATAATTAAGGCTAATAATAGGGCTAATAATAAGGCCAATCATCAATTTTCTAAAATTCAAGGTTTAACAATAAACTTCATTTTGTAGTTTACTATCAAAAACATTAATATTAACTACATCACATAACATACAAATGGTAATCTCTTAAGCAAATTGTTTCTAACGTGGAAATAGATAGAATACGTTAAAAGATTTTACGAGAAATATACGTTCTCAACACCGTAACGATTTCGTGAACCATTTATCGGAGTCGAACTGCAAATGAAAAACTTTTACACGCGTTTACCTACAACACATCCAACCACGTAAGGCAATCTCCGCTTTCAATTAGAGTTAATGGTCGGAAATCTCTTTTTTCTACCCTCATCCTGCATTGTTCAATGAGCCGTAAACAAATCCTCTCATCAACCGCTTCACGGCCAAAACCTTTCCGATTTCGATTTTATTCCTTCACAACCAAATAAAAAACGATTCCTTAAGAAGATGAAGTATATGAATTTGGAATGCAATACTTGAAGACGTTAAAGCCAGAAGATAAATTAGAAAAAGAAGCAATAGCTGTAATTGAGTCTATTTTTTTGGGAGCATACTTTGTCTTTCTATGGAGAGACAAATGCTTTTGAATCCTGAAGAGTGACATAATTTTGTTGAGTCAAATAAATATATGTTAGAATCGTGCGCTTCGCGCGTTGTCGGCAATTTCCGTTGCATGAACGCAGGGCAATCACAATCCTAGTCCTAATTTAGGTTATATGAGATATCGGTTCCTAAACGGTAAGATGTAAAAAGAAGAAAATAATTTTCACGTCATCGCGTACAAATGCAACATGCTTACGTGCCGTTTTCTCCGCTGGCAACCGCAACTCGGGATTGTATTCGTCCCAAAAATCCTTAAACGGTTGTTTATCGAGTAAGCCTAGTGGCAAATTACAGTTTATCAACATAAGAATTACATTAAAAAAATGCACTTCTCGGTGGCATGCCCAATTTTCGTTTTCTATGCTGTGCGAATTTTACGTGTCTTGTACAGTTCCACTTCTTATTTGACATCAAATGTATTTTGCACATTTTAAAAACTATCTTACTCCCATTGTAAAACAAATCGGGAAAGTCAGAAATAAACTTATTTACTATGTCTTGAAAGGGTCGTTTTTTAGCCTTCGACGTGTTCACTAAAAACTACAATTAATTACTACGTCTGTATCAATAAAATTAAAACGCACTACACTAAATAATAACTACAATTAATAACTACGTCTATATTAATAAAATCAACACGCCCTATTCTCCTATCCAATGCTAAACTGAACTGAGTGATGATGATTTGTCGTGTCGTATCATAATCGATCAGCCCTCCCCGCCCACCTAAACACAGTCACACCGCCGCTGCGATTGCTCTCCCGTTACCGGGCTCTAGATATATCACAATTCAGTAAATTTCGAAGATAATAAAATAAATAAACTGCAATAAATATCGAAAATACATTTTGGTCGACTGCAGAACGATATTGTGTCAAAAAAATAAGAACTTGATAACCTAGCTATTAGAGAAGTTTATTAACACTTTGAAACTTATTTTCCTTCATTAAATCATTAATTTATTTTTGAAAAATTTGCCTTATCAGTATACAGAGTCAATGTCAGCACTTGAGGGATTTGGGCTAATTCGACAAAATGCAATTCATACGAGAAAATCGACAGAAAGACACTCAAATATGTTATTTGTTGTGTCGTATTCAATCGAAAAAGTACCGGCTGGAAAATTTCACAAGTTCATCAAATTACGAGTTTTCCTAACATGTTTCACGCTTTCCATTGCTGTACGAATAAAGTTTTAATTGATTTTAGGCACTTTTCAGAAACTCCGGCGAACACCCGAAAGTCTATTTCCATCCGATGTTTATTTTCTAAGGCTAGTCACATGTTGACGGCTTATATTGAAATGAAATTGTAAATTCGGTTTCTCCATACACCGGGCGTGAAACTGTTCAATGGATTTAGTTGATTTGTTCCAGCTGAACGTGCATATTTACTCTATATACCTGTTGTTGTGTATTTACTCAATGTACTTTGCAGTATTAATTATCCTATAGAAAATTATAATACCATTAAACGCGTTATTTTTGGAATAATGGAAGGGAAATTGTATTGATTCATCTTTAATTATGTGTAAATTAATAGTAATTATCATTACTAAAACATCTTTTGAATTTTGGTATGAAAATTAACCTTAAAATCTGGACATGTACTATAAATTGGGAAGGAAATTCGAAATAAGTATTCATGTTAGCCACATCCTGGTGATAATTTAAGATGACTGGAGAACTGCAATTAGTTAGTGAGAAGATTAGAAGACGACAAATATTTTTTTAAGCAAAATGATCTTGTCAGATGTATCAAAATTTACTAATTCTGGAATCTTTAACAGAAAAACGGAGCATTATTGGGCAGTACATAATCCCATGCAAAATAGAGCAAGTAGACCACAACATCGTTTTGGATTAAATGTTTGGATGGGAATTTTGGGAAATCGTCTCATAGTACCAGCTATGTTTGAGGATGATTAAATGGGGAAAGATACTGAAATATTTTTTCTCAGAGAAAATTGTTAAAAAATTGCAATTTTGTAAGTTTATTAAATTTTTAACTCGTTTGTGGGATTCGAGAGTATTCCGTGATACCTTCTTGCACATACGTATCTAACAATATTCCATTAAATCAACTACAGCATTTATGGTGGCAACAAGACGGCGCACCGGCTCATAATGCGGCAATTGTCAGGAATTACTCAGGTCACGAGTTTCCAAACCATTGGATTGGAAATAGTTGTTGTATTGCCGGCGAGATCTCCTGACTTAATTAAGTCCTCTGGAGAGTTGTTAAAAATAATATTTATAAAGTTGATGTCCCACAAAACATTGAAGAACTTCGAGGTAGACACCAGAATGGCGATCTATTTTATAGAAGAGTCATACAAAGGGCAGTCCAAAATGCGCAATTGTGCGCTAATCAAAATGGCCAGTTATTTGAACATTTACTGTAATTGTTGGTTTATTGTTTTGTTTTCTATTATGATTAGGTACTATTATCGTTATTTTTATTCATCGCTACAAGTAAGGTGCAAAATTGACAAACTTTGCAAAAACACGGCTTCAATTTACCATTTATAGAATATCTTATTGGTTTTTATTCAAATTCTTATTGACGCGGTTTGGTAAACGATCTTGTACTCGCTATTGTTGTATTTCGGTTCGACGAATAGAAAATTCTCAAACATATCTCGTTTCTCTTCGTTCGCTCGTTCGTTGGTGTATGACATTTTCATAACAAACACAAAATTTAGGAACTTTGCACAGTTTAAACTTCATCCCTCCATCTTTAATAATAAATGAGATCTCCATGGTAAGTGTAGAAAAGAAATCAGTCAGTATAATCTTGAAGTGGATTAAATTTAGTATAAGAGTAGAGGGTCTTAGCCGATTCTGGAACCTCCTCCTTGACCTTGACCTTGCATCTGCATAAGTTAAGGTCAATGAGGAGGTTCCAGAATCGGTTGAAACCGGCCAAGGTCAAGACCAATGCTGATACCGGGGTAAAGGTTAACAGCAAGGTCAAGGTCGCCATCAAGGTCAATGCCTTGAAAGAATAAGCTAGGTTAAGGCCAATGAGGAGGTTACACAATGAAAAGGTTCTATAGTTAGTTGAGCGGTTCAAGGCCAGATGGTATATCGCTTCTCAAGGATAACACCTTAACTCAAGGTTGATGATTGTGTATAAAAGGGTTGTAGTGGTGAGTAGGTGTTAGAAATGAATGTGGCAACCATGGAGCGCAGATATAGTGACGGAAAAGAAACTTTTGGATGTTATCCTAAGAATATAGAAAATGTATCGAATAATGTTAGTATTAGCGAAGGTATGTAATTCTTCGAAGGATCCTCGTATAAATGCATTATTTGAAGTAGGTATTCATCTTTATTATATTTTAATGTTTTACTCTTTTTTTTCTTGAATAACTTTACTTTTCCTCGTTAATTTGTGAGAAAACTCAATACGTGTTTCCCGTTTAAAGTTCTAATGGCTTCTGTTTCCGATGCGTTAAGTTTTAGTCTCGAACTTTTTACTATCATTTCTCCATTTTATAACCTTACTTTGATATAGTGCTTGTATGAAACATTGTTGTATTGCAACTTTTAAAATACAAAAATTGCATAAAGGAACAAAATGTTGAGATTCTATAAACCAAAAATCACTTATTCGAATTTTAAATGTTTATATTTACATTCTAGATATTGCAGATTGCTATGTCATAACAAATTTTAAATGATTAAACTTGCTATTCCATGCAATGTATAATTTCAAATACCATTTCGTTACATATTATATACATAACGAGTGTAAAATATTTTCCCTTATAGCTTAATATATTGATTTTCATGTTAAAGGATCTGCGAAGTTCATCATAGCGTTACTAAGGGATTAATACATATCTCAGATCGTAAGGAAAGTTGGAGATGGAAATAACTTGTCTAACAATAAGTTTCGTCTTTATGCCGCAACTATCTCGAAGTATCTAGAACGCTTTGCAACGAAGAACGGTGCTACGGGCCGATAATTCGCTTAAGGTGAACGAGGTAAAATTCTAATAGCGCGAAGAATTAAATTAAGAAGAAATTCACTGACTACGAAATTTAATTGAAGCTACGGTCGAATTATTTACCCAAGAAACCGTTTATGTTTATGTACGAGGCATATTCCAAAACTAAGGTCCGGTGAGCGATATTTCACGGTTGGTAGGCCTGAATGAAGTTTTACTGATGCAGCGCCATCTACTGCCTCTTTACGAACCTACTTGACGTGTTGTTTTTATTCAGTAGTCGTTTGACAGTCGGTGACAGCAGATCGGAATGACCGAGACAATCATAAATCCCGCCTGTTGTGAAGTTCGCGGTGTAATTAGATTTTTGCTAGCAAAAGGATCTTCAGCTGCTGAAATCCATCGTGAGTTATGCGTAGTGTATGGACCTGAAATAATGAGTGACAAGCAAGTTCGAAAATGGTGTCGAGAATTTCGAAACGGCCGGACAAATGTTCATGATGAACAGCGGAGTGGCAGGCCCAGTATTCGAACCGACAACATCGTTGATCAAGTGAACCAAAAACTTCGAAGTGATCGGCGATTGACGATTAGTGCTCTGAATAATGAATTCCCTAATGTTTCTCGAACCTCAATTTACAGGATCGTCACCGAACAGCTTGGATATCGCAAACTGTGTGCGAGGTGGGTTCCAAAAATGCTCACTGATCAGCACAAAGAGCAAAGAATGCGTAGTGCACGACAGTTTTTGGAACGCTATAGACAAGATGAAGATGATTTGTTTTCCCACATTGTTACGGGCGACGAGACGTGGATATCATACACCTACGCAGAATCGAAACAACAGTCAATGCAGTGGCGCCATTCAAGTTCACCCAAACCAAAAAAGTTTAAGCAATCTCCATTCTCGAATCGAAAAATGATGGCTACGGTTTTTTGGGACGACAAGGGCGTCCTTTTGATTGATTTCATGGACCGTGGGTCAACAATTACAGCTGACGTATACTGTGAAACGCTAACTAAACTGAGACGTGCGATCCAAAACCGACGCCGCGGGAAACTGTCGTCTGGAATAATCCTTCTTCACGATAACGCACGCCCTCACACCGCAGCCAAAACCAAGGAAAAGATTCAAGATTTCCGTTGGGAACTTTTTGATCACCCACCGTATAGTCCCGATCTTGCACCGAGTGACTATTTCCTCTTCTTGCATTTGAAACAGTGGCTGGGTGGGCAACGATTTCAAACCGACGATGAACTCAAAACTGCCGTTACCAAATGGTTCAATTCCCAAGCGGCAGATTTCTATGCAAAGGGGTTAAAGAAGCTAGTGCAGCGTTACAGAAAGTGTATAGATGTGAACGGCGATTATGTGGAAAAGTAGAGTAGATATATAGTAAAATATTACTGTCAATAAAAACCTTTTCTCATGAGCTTATTTTTTTTAATGACCAAACGGACCTTAGTTTTGGAATATGCCTCGTACATGAAGCTTACGCTTTCTGTAATATTTAATTTTGTAAGAAGATGCGAAAAGGTAATTTCATTTGTAAATCTTTTGAAGTTGCATTTGTCATTAAGCAATTTTTATCCTTTGCCTGTTCTACATGCCTTCTACATTTGAGGTAATGTTAGATCAATTTCTTCTTCTATAATAGAAATTATTTTGTCTTATGTCAATCAATCTCACCTGCATAGTTTTCTAAAAACGTCTATGTGAATTTCTTTGTAGGAAGAGTTGTTTAATGTTACTGAGAAACCTTTAATACCACTAAAATTAAATAATTTGACGTTTGAAAAGAGTTTTCATTTTCATTTTATTTCAATTTTTTACAGTTTTCTTTTAATTCTCACTACAATTGGGAAATTTGGAGAATTGCGTCCATATAACTCTTATTTTCAACCAGTTTTCATTTCCTTTTTGCTCTTATTTGGTGCCATTATTTTTGGAACAAATACCCGTTATTTTCTTGTGAAATATTTCCAGGCTTTATAGCCAGACGTGTTTAAAACAACTTGCACAATAACAACAAATATATGTCTAGCAGTTTTCTCTACATATAGTCGTAAAATTTAATATTACGTCGAAACGCTCTTCGTCTAGATATTTCTTAGCTTTATACTAAGTTTGCTTTTATTTTTATGTATTGCTATTACATCATCGGACTTTTCTTAGAAAAAAATTTCCACCAACTTGCTTCATCATATACGAAACTTCCATAAGGAGAAAAAAATACAGCATAACAGAAGAAACGTATTATACGGTTGTTTTCCTTGCTTCCATCGTAAAATTCAATATTACTTCGCAGAGCCTACTGTTAGTTTTATTGTTTCGTAGCTTTACGGCGATTTTATTACGTCCTAAATTGATAGTTAGAATGTTTGCTTTCGATTCCGTTTCGAGAGGATATTGTTCTTCTACCGGTGAGTGAGTTTGCTTAAGGTTATCGATTATGATTTTATGGTCTTCTTGAAAGGACACAACTGGATGTGTTTATTAAATATGTCGAGTGATCAGTAGAGTTTGTTAAAAAAGTGGTACCGGCAGTGGCGCACCGCATAAAAGTAGGTACGTAATATACAATATTAGTGAAAAATAATATTGTTACCTTTTCCTGTAGTCTTGATGTCCACTGTGGCAATTGCCAACCGCCCTGGTAAGCTGCGTAGAATTGCAACATCAGCAACGCTTCCATTGTCGATTCATTCAGCCGTCGACGGTGTTGTGAATACGTTGTCGTATATTTCGAAAATGATCGTGCGACATCCAGTGAAGTAAGATTTGCAAATGTCAGATATTCCTTTTCCTCATCTGGATTTTCAGTTATAGACCGAACCTTTTGTAAATCGGGATTTTTCGTTAGAATTGCACCAAATTTTTAAGCAACATCGACTCCTATAGTGTTCGCCAAGTTTTCTAGAGCGGCTTGTAAATTGTTTATGCAATTTAATGCCTCTCGTGCAGATAAGTGATTGTTTTCTAATTGCTCAATAGCTTGTGCAACTTCAGAATAGTTCATGGAAATTTCATCTATTTGTTGTTGAACGTCCGAATTGGAAAAAAGTTGCTGACTATTTAGAACTGCTGCAGAATCATTTGAATCAAGTTTCAAGACATTTTTCACTTGTGAAAAATATTTCTGATAGTAAGATACTGCCTGGAGCCATGTTCCCCATCGCGTTATTACAGGCTGAGATGGTGGTGGTAATTTCGGACACAATCGTTTGAATACAAGGATGTGTTTGGGAGATTTGATGAACACTTTTTTGGTAGATGCTACCATCGGATACTTCTTTCGAATGGTTTCTGCTACGAGGTGACATGCGTGTATGAGGCATGTTATGTGAAGAAGAGTCGGAAGGCATATTTTCAACATCCTACCAACTCTCAGCATTGTTGCGGCTCCGTCAGTAACGAACATTGTGACTTAGGTTCCTGTGATACAAAATTCTCTCAACGAATCTTCTATTATCTTGACAACGGTTTCTGCATTAGTTTTCTGAATCCTTTTACTGGATAACAACAATGAAGCTGGTGGACCATCACGTTTTAAAGGACGCGCTACAACATGAATGACGCTGTGTTTCTGAGCATCAGTTGTTTCATCCACACATAGGCAGATTTTCTTATTTCTCAAATCGTCTTTTATACATTCCTTTACTGTACCTTGCACACGTGGCAAATTGTATCGTAATTGCATAGATATTGGCAGCTTCCATGAGGGAACGTACTTAGCCCAAAAAAGACGAAAGTGTTCATTAGATACTAGATGTTGTGGGATGTTGCACACACTTAACATAAAAGTAAAATCATATAAAAGTTGCCAGTATGGAATACTGTTTCTTAAATTCAATACATGACGTTTACTTTTACAATGTTTTCTACATTCAAACCTATCACGACTTAGCAATCCGCTGTTGAATATTGTGCGATAAATTTGCGAACTTCTATATTCTAATCCAGGGAAATGCCTGAGATATTCATTCACATTCGAAGGGAACGTTACACCCTTTGGGCGTCCCATCTCCGCGTACTTATTTGGCGTGCAGCGTGCAACGTACTGTCGCTTTGAACTCTCTCGCGGTACTGTCGAGATCGACTACGAGTTGAAAATTACCCCTACCCACGCCGTTACCGCCACGCTACTGCCATCCAGTACCACCTTTTTAACAAACTCTAGTGAACAGAATAGAAAGTTTCCTGTGGGAAAAACATCTTACCTGACTAAAGTATTCTGCCATTTATTCACATTCTCCAGAGAGGGAATACCTGTGTTAGATAGAATCTTTCAATTAGAGGTTGGCACGAATAATTTTATCGTTATTGTTAGAGGTAGGCGAGCGTCTGGTGAGACGTCAAACAAATAGAGACAGCACGTTACATTTTGACGTCCGAACAGTGACTAAGCGTTACATTTCGCTCCCGAATAGCGACAAGCGTTACAAGTTCGTTAATACCATTGCAAATATAAATAAAAACAGTATTTTTACCGATTTTCCAAGGAACTTATATTTCAAGCAGTTTTAATTCCATTTGTGTGCGTCTATTTTCGGGGTCAATTATTATCATAATGATATAACCACAGAGAAAAAAACACGAACTTCTGCTATTCTAGAGATGGGAGAATTCCCTCAACGTGAAGTTGCATTAATTAAGGAGAATATTCCTAGTACAACTAGTGGCAGAACATACTGTGCGGGCAAACGCAACAGATGGTCGTCGTATAATAAAAGTGGTTACAGAATATCGTTTTTTATCCACTAAAGATGTTCATAAAATTTCTAGTGGAAAAGGTATACAAATATCAGCTCAAACAGTCCGTAGAAGTCTTCATGAAACAGGCTTGAAATGCAGACGTCCGGCAAAGAAGCGAAGATTGACATCTAAAATGCAAGTAACACGATTTCAATGGGCTAAAGAATATAAAAAATATACAGATGAAGATTGGGGAAAGGTAAGTTTCATTTATCATCTGTATTTTTCACACAGAGGAGGAACAAGCAAATATTAGTAAATATATGTTCAAGTTATACTTACTTGCATGTTATATGTAATTAAATATTAATATTGCCAACATTGTCAACTGTTTTTTTAAATTTTACTCCAAAATCATAATATTTTTAAGTGGTTCTCATTCGATGGCCAGGGACTGTAGGTAATGCTGAAAATATTTTTAAATATCATTTATAGCACTGTTATTTTTAACTCATTCCGTGTAGTAAAATAAAAGAGAATGAATTTCATAAATTATCTGAAGATTAAAAATAAATCAAAATATGGTGATTTTCCGGATATCATTCTCAGAGGCTATTTACCCCCCAAGCTGAAGGAAGATATGCAGAGCTTGTCTTTGGAAATTTTGAAATATGGTTATTGGCACCACAAGGCAAGAAATTGTTTTCCAAATATATCAAACGCATAAAATTTTAGCAAATTATATTGAAAAACAAAGTGGAGATCTATTATAAATTGCAGTTTAAAGAATATGTTTCACACTTAATTAGGAGAGCTCTTTGTAATGTTAGGATTCTGTACGGTGGTAGCGACTGTCTGGACATAATTCTTAGAAAAACTCTCTGTGAAGCACTTGTACTCTTGCCTGTTTGTCATATATTAACCGAAGACTTGTGCATGAACGAGCTAACCGCTCGTTGGGTGTCGCGCTTGATCATTCAGGACCAAAACGCATTCGAATGAATATTTCCGCATGTTCCGCATTACACTTCAGAGGCCACCATGGTCAAAATTCACGAATTAGGGTTCGAATTGATATACCATCCACTCTATTCACCAGATCCGACCCCCGGCTACTTTTTCTGTTACCTAGGCGCAAAGTTTCGCTCGGAGGACAGAGATTTTCATCAAATGAGGAGGCTATCACATTCGTAAACGCCCTTTTTTTTCAGAACAAGATACCAACTACTATTTGGACAGATTAAAAAGATGGGAGCATCGCTGGGAAAAGTGTATAGAATTATGAGGAGACTATATTGAGAAATAAAACTGATTTTGACAAAGAAAATAGTTGTTCCTGTCTTAGCCTGGACGCTTTTCAGACTACTCTCGTCGTTGACCAATTAAACTAATATGACTAATTATAGTTGTTAATATTAAGGGAAGCATTCATAGCTCAATAACCGGTAACTTTTGAAATATTTATGTTATTCTTTGGAAAGGGAACAAATTAATAAATTATATCTTTTCACCGACATTCTAAAAAACCCTTTCGTATACGACAGCTGAATAAAACCACTAGCTATTCAGAATTTATCGATCATTTCGGTGTAGCATAACCCCGATTGTATAGCGCCTTTTTTTGTATTTACCTTTTCGAAATTCCAGAAAACGAAAATATTTTTATAATCCCGAATGAAATGAACAACCCACACTTTATAGCACATCCGTGAAGTGATTTAATAAAAGAAGGAAAATTAGAAAAAGAGTTTGGCGAATTTATACTCGCCGAAAATCTTCTCGAGTTGTCTGATACGAATATAGAGTGAAAAGTGGAAAAATAAGATATCATGTTCGGCGGTCGCTGCCAGCTATAACCTACCGGACCGTTGGGACAGACCTTACATATATCGCTCTCGATCGCAGGTCAAATGGGGTGAGTTTTACCTTCTGTCAGAATAATTTTTCAGACACGTGTAAGTCTCTATTTTTCTCCGAATGTAGTAGAAAATAGAAAAACCTTGTCCTGGCTCGTTTTTATTATAGGTACTTTCAACGTTTTTATTCCAACATACATAAAAATGTATTTTTAGTTGATCAATATCAATATATTTCAAATACGTGCTTCCAAGTTACGTATCTTTATTTTGAAATTTTTGCATGAGTACGTATTCCTGAAATTTAGTATAGTTAAACTTTCCACATTTTCACATTTACATTCTACATCCTTCGTGAGAATATCTAAATCAACATGCAGAAAATCTTGTATTATTTGCACAGGCTTATTTCCCTGAAGAGCTGGCCCGATGCGTACATTATTTAAGTAACTTCTCGGTATTACACAGTTTTCCATTTTTAATATTTCCTATTCCCTATTCTCAGCTATTAATCGACGCCAAAACTCCAACTTTGTTTTTTTTTTTCCATTATTACATCTTCCATCTTCAAGTTGAGACTCGAAACTTTTCAGACTATACCCTTGTATAGGTATTTTTAGAATATTTATTATAGGCGCCAGTAATATATTTGAAGGTAGAATTTTAGATCTAACCTCACTTCTATTCTTTGGACCAAAAATGTTTTTTACATCTAACAATGAGTGATATGCAATTGTTACTCTGTTTCAATGGAAATATCTTGAAATTTTGTCTGGCTCTCCTTAATAGCTACAGCTTCGGCAGGATTGAATTGTAGAATAACAGCTTGTTTATAATATTCAGCATAATAAAGAGCTGCCTGCAACCATGTTCCCCAACGTGTAAGAATCGGACATGGTGGTTCACGAATATCAGGACACTGCGTGAAATAGTTGAAGACGTTTTGGAGATTTGAGAAACACTTTTTTTGTACTTGTTATTAATACATCTACCTCGAGTGAACCATCGCTGATAAACATCAACACTTGACGTGGTGGGACTTGAAAGTTTTCTAACGTACTAAGGATAATCCTCACAATTGCTGCACTAGTACACTTTTCCAGGTTTTTGCTAGCTAGTAGTGCTGTTATCCGGATCCGGATAATTTTGGATCGGGATAATTTATTATCCGGATATCCGGATCTTGATGCTATCCGGGTCCTTTATCCGAAACTTTGGATCCGGATCCGCTATCCGAAATCACGGATCCGGATCCGTTATCCGAAACCTCGGATCCGGATCCGCTATCCGTAACCTCGAATTCGGATTCTTTATCCGATATTTCGGATCCGAATCCATTATCCGATAACGTGGATTCAGCCTCGTTCTCTGATAATCTTCTCAAGTAAATAGTAAGGTGCTGTGCCGCAAAATTTCGTAGTAAATTATGAAAACCTGCAATAAATCAAGCAATTATCAAACAATATAGCTGCAATAATCACCAGATTTATTGAACACCTATGTAATGCAAAGTAACTTTGAATCGCGCAGAAATTCACTGTTTCTTCCATATAATATAAGTTCGATATTTTCTTTATTAAGCACTTTCTACATTGCAAAATAACTATTAATTGGTTTTGTCCGAATTTGAAAAGGTGATAGCTACTTTGGTATCAATTATAATATAAGTAGAGATGTAATTCTTGGCGGCACAATAGGATCTGATCCGTTATTGTGTGTAGATATATACAGTACTGTGCATAATTAACAGACCACTTACTTTTTTCACTTTATTGTCACATTTTATTCGTGAATTGTAAGAAATATCATGGACGTACAATTTCAATATGTTTATTTTAATAATCTATAATATTAAAATGAAACTATACCCATGATATTAAAGAAGAGAAAAAACGATCTAATATTTTGTGTGCATGGCTACCTTTAGCAGTGATAACGCTTCGTACTCTTCAATTAATTTATTAATAGAGTCTTGTGGAATTTCATTCCATTCTTCCTCTAAGACTAAACAATTCGTCTGCATTCTTGGGATTTTGCTTGAGTTTAGTTCTTTCCCAATAGTCCAACACATGATCAATAATGTTGAGATTTGGGCTCTGCGGAGGCCAAATCATGGCTTCGACAACATTTCTTTCAGCTATCTCATTTAAATTGTGTTTAACGATTCGAGCAACGTGCTTCGGATCGTTATCCTCCTTTCAAAGCTATTAGAAAACATAAATTATAGGTGATTTACAATAGGTATTACAAATGTAGGCATTTACAGATTTATGGCTTGATTACCATGATTGTACCCTTAATGTAATCATAAAAGTGCAAACTTGTTGTCACCATTAATAACACAGTGAATTGCAACAGTGACCTCATTCAAACAAAATAACTAGGAACAATTCCCGACTCCTCTACGAATACGGCGTAATCACTACAAGGAATTCTTTACTCAACTGTACACTTTTCAGATAAATACAAAAAGCGAAAGATATTTCAATAATACACACATGTATAAAACTAGGCAAGAGTTATCTGTTTAAAATAGCACTAACACTATGACTTTTGAAATGATACTTGGACAACACTTAACAATTATACCTATTTACTACCTACACATTAACGATTGCTAGATTTTTACTAGATTTCAATGAAATCTAATGTAAACGTTGCTAAATTTACTACGAGATTTTACGGCACTGAACTTTACTATTTGATTGAGAAATTTATCGCAGGACGAGGCTGGATCCATGTTATCGGATAAAGAATCCGAATTCGAGATTTCGGATAGCGGATCCGGATCCGAGGTTTCGGATAGTGGAACCGGATTCGAGGTGCCGGATAGCGGATCCAGATCCGAGGTTTCGGATAGTGGGTCCGGAGCCGAGAACCGGATAGCGGATCCGGATCCTAGGATCCGGATATCCGGATAGTTTTGGGGTCCAGTACACATACTATAACATTTAGAATAGAATTTCTTGTACAATCTGTTGTCTCGTCAACACATAACCAAAGCAACAGACCTTTTAATGTAGATCTGATTTTATTTTCCACGTCTTCGTGTACAAATAAAACAGGCTCACGTGCCGTTTTCGTAGTTGGCAACTTCAACTCGAGGTTGTAATTATACCAAAAATTCTGAAACGGTTCTTTTTCTAGTAAACAAAGCTACAGATTACAGGTTATCATCATGACAAGTAAATCGAAAATAAAGGCAGTTCTCGTTGGCACGTCCGTTTTTCTGTTTCTGTGTTCTTTGTAAAGTCACATATAAACTTATTTACTGTGCAGCAAAGGGTCGTTTCTTATCCTTGCCCACACTACACATTTTAAATTAATTATTATATATTTATAGCAAATAACACGTAACACAAAACGCAACGCATGCTCTCGTTTCCTAAACTGAACGAAAAACAAACAAGCGGACGCTGACAAAGCGAGAATCGATTTTGCACACAGCCCGCTACTCCGGTGAAACGCCTATGTATATCAGAGACGATTACCTCGCGCTAGTTATAAGTGTCAACAAGATTAATAGTATGGCTAAGCAATGCTAAGAGCTTGCGAAGGTGACGTGAAAGAAGTGCTTTACTGGCCATAATAATTAATTTTTGATATCGACTAGAGTGATACAAGGTGCTAAAAAATCTCCAATACATTTAATATATAGGCTGTCAACCAAAACTGATTTAATAGCTACTCATCTAACGGAAAAAAGGATATTATGAAGGGAACACTCTCACCAGAATATTTATTTTGTCCAACAGCAATATCGAGCGATGATTATCCATTACCTAATCATCTGTTCGAAGGAAAAGTTTATAGAAATAAAATTAATTTAGGAAATCATTACAAGAAGTAATACAGTGATGCAAACATGTTTTTGTTTAAAACGTAAGTGACTAATATGGTAATCTAAGTCCATAATAATAAAGCTAGCTGAATAAACAAGTATTTGCTAGTAAAAATAGAAGAATTTAGTAAACAGTTAATGCTCAAAGTGATCTTCGGTTTCAATACAAATCCTGAGTCGTAGTTTTATTTTGTTAAAAGCGTTGACAAGGTGTTGAGGCGTTACCATGTCACAAACATTTTGAATTGCTTCGGCAAGTTGTATTGTGGGTTTTAAAAGAATGCATTTTTTATGTGTTAAAAAAAATACATCAGGAGAACGTAAAGGAAAATTTACTACACGATTATCAAGATATTCTGTGGCTGTGGCATCGTCTTGTTGGTAGTATCCATCCCTTAGTTCATCATACAACTGGTTTAGAAATAAGGTATTATGATATCTTTCTGCGTTTACCATTTCATGAAAAAGTGATGTACCAACAATTCTTCTTCGTGAAGCTGCTATCCAAACTCCAACCTTCTCATATTGCAATACTATCTGTGTCACCACGTAAGGGTTTTCAACGAACCATATACATGGTTTGTTTGTTAATGAAATCATTAAGGTTTTATTAACAAACCAAGCTTCGTCTGAGAAGAAGGATTTGTCAAGTATATTATCATTCATGTGATTTTCATACCACTTGCAGTATTACATTCTCACTAGGTGATCAATGGGCATTGAGTTCTTGGACAACCCGAATTTTATTTCATCAAAAAGGTAAATCTTCTATAGAGATAACTACGAGGTAAAGATAACATTCGATATAAAACCGGTAAAATATTGAAATAAAAACCAACTCGTGGTAAAGTATTTGAATAGTGCATAATGTTGAATGTTTTTGTGGTACCTGACTCCCTATCCTCTCTTCTGTTATACATGGATGTAGTTATTAAATTACATTTGGTTGACAACATATATGTATTTCAAACAGCCAGAAATATAAAAAATATATACATATAAACAACTAATTATTTAAGAAAAAAAACAGATTTAATCAAATGGGAGTATGGATGTTAATTAATCTACACTAACGTTACATCTTATAGTATCATGTTGTTATTTCACTATCATACAATGATATCTGTATTGTATCTTTTTATATTTCGTGCAGTAGTCGTTTATTGAAGATGAATAAATCATTTCCATTCCGAAACGGACAGGTTAATCGCACCTTCGTCAGTAGCTTGGAGAAAATCCAAGCCCTATCCAGCTTATCTACTTGATTAAAGCGGCGACACCTTCGTGTGAAAAATAACCACCCCAAACATGTATGTGGATAGTGCTTTCATCAAAATTTAATATATTTCACGTCAAGCATGGAGATAAATTGCTTCCTTTGAAATTTTCGAAAAAAGTAGATTGCCTGTTACGGGAAAAGCTGTAATCAAGTAAACGAGATTAGAGCAGCGTACGGAAAAAGAAGGTAATTTGGAAAATATATCAGTAATTTATAGTGTTGTAAGCACGACATCGAAGGGGCCATAATAGGAATTAGAAAACAGCTTGAAAAAGCAATTTATTAGCGGAAGGTGATTAATAGTGTCGAAAGATAAATCAACCATGAACTTGTGTGTACAGTATTGGTAAGTTTCATAAATTTCACAAAGCGATTGCAGGGTTTTAAAATGGAAAAAAAACCTTCTTGTACCTATTTTGCCTTTGGTTTCTGGCATGTAGTGATGTATCCATGTCTCATCTATAGTCACATAACATCGCAGAAACTCCCTCGTATTGCGCTTAAACATGTCCAAGCATTGCTTTGAAGTTATAACGCGATTCTGTTTTTGATCAGTCTGCAGACGCGGCACTCATCTCGCTGATAGCTTTCTCATACTCGCAAGAAAACACAGGTAAATGCATCTCGCCGAATTTAGATGAAACTTTGTGGGTTTATAGACCGATCTAGTGTAAGAACAACGGTAACTATCTTAGCTGCCCAATCGCCCACTGGCGGGCTGTAAAGCACCCCAAGCTCAACACCACCCTTCGCTGTTTGACTCAAAAACTCAGAAACTATAAGAAATATCACATGCTTTTAACGATGTAAATTCTACGTATCTTCTACATTTTTGTAGTATATAAAAATTCTGAAATTTGCAAAAAAATAAGGGGGTGGGGTATTGTTTCCATAAGCAAATATTTATTCTAAGGGAAATATTTACGTCATCGTTAAGAGCATGTAAAACAGTTTAAATCTAGTCTTAACCTTTTTTTTTATATTTCTTATAGTTTCTGAGTTATTGAGTTAAACAGCGAAGGGTTGTGTTGAGCTTGAGGTGCTTAACACCCCGCCAGTGGGCGATTAGGCTGCTAAGGCAATTACTGTTGTTCTTACATTAGATCGGTCAATAAACCCACAAGGTTTCATTTAAATCGATGAGGTGCACTTATCTGTTTCTTTATCAACTTTTTGTTCAATTGGGATCTTTACCATATTAGCAATCTCTCTAATCTTCACGCGGCGGTCTGCTAACATTATTGGTCATATTGTCTGTAGTCACCACCATAAGACGACCTGTCAGCTCCTCATCAAAGACGAATATTCGGCCACGCATAAATTCATTAAACCGGTATCCAACGGTCGCCAGCGAAGGTGCATGATGCTTATAAACTGCATCCAACTCCTCTTTGCTTTCTGCACATGTTTTCTCATCCAAAAAAAGAAATCGAATTATTGACCCATACTGTTCCTTTTCTATTCCACAAACACATAAACTTGTTCACTTTCAACAGCTCTCAGAACAAGACTACTGGTAGAATCTCTCCGAAATTTTGACAGACGTCGACTAAAGAATAGTACTCACAGTCGGTAGTGCAGATTTTGACACAAAGTGCCATTTGCCTCCAAACATGGGTACTTCTCTTACCATCCTCGTAATCTTCAAAACCAGAAAATTCAAATTACAATATTCATTCCGTGCATTCACAGAAGCTTTAGAGTCGGAAGCGCAGTATTAATCAGGAAGACAGTACTTACTGCCGTTCGTATAAATACAAGACGTAGTTACCAACAATAAGGAAGCTGAAGTTATTAAATTTTTCCTCGTCTTCCAGTTGACAGTTTTATTTGCGTGCGGGGGGAAACATGAAAGTCTCACATTGTATCATCGTACTTTGTTCTAAATAGGCCTAAGATATTACAGAGAACATTTGTTCGAGTTTAAGCTACATGTGATTCATTTGTAATTACCTTTTATAATTTACTTGTTTATGGTTAAACATATTTAAATGTTTTTGTAGCAAAAACAAGTTTTTAATTCAACGCCTCCAAGGCACAAGGATCGAATATATTTCATCTCGCACGTTGTAGCAGGATAACCTGTAATTGTTTTAACAAGTAGGTGATCCTATATGCAAATCCCTACGGAAACCGCAAGGTTATAACCACTTGGTATATAAGACCGAAGCTTATTTCGACGGAATCTCGTCCATTAATCTTCATTAGAGGCTACTGAAATGCAATTTAGCGGCTGGCTCAGTCTCCGTTTGGGTCTGGATCGAAATCCGGCCAGTCAATCAAACGTTATATGGAGCAGATTATGGACGGAATGGCAAACTCGTCAGGCGTGTACGGAATAGCAGAGATGGCAACGGCGTTCATTGATCCGTTAACGCTGCCACGACATGTGAAAAATGGTTTCCGGATAAGCGAAGTATTAGCGGACTCGCGCTATTCTATACGCTTCATACGTTCCATGTTCTAATCGTTGGAAATTCCATCTTTCAAAGTACTTTTTTGCAGACAACTATCAATTTAAAAAAATATTACCAACAAACACATGCACACAAAATAGCTATGTATACATATGTATACGCTATAATATTTGCAGCAAGTCTAATAACTGAAGTATAAATATAATAGAGATAAGAAGGAATCATTAAATTAATAAGAAGAAAATATGTCTGTTTGGCTGATTTCCAAACGGAAAAAAATGCGTGTCGATACCTTAGTGTTTGCTAAAAGATACCTTCAAATCCATACACAACGTATCTACATATTATTATTATATTCGGGCCATACCTTTAATCACTGCAACCTTCATAAAGCTATTGTAACAAAATGCCCTTATGTGTGTTAGAATAGTTGGAGGTTTTTAATAAACCTTAGTACTACGCTAGAATCTGCTTCCTTCAGTTCAGTAAGTGCTAGAAATGGCCTACTGGAATGTTGGTGTCGTGTGCGACTAACACATTTACATAGGATGTGTTCTGCCGTCCCCAGATCTTCTTGGTATAGACAACAGATTTGATCTTCAGCTTTACCTAGTTAAAATAAGTGATATTTTAGGACTCCATGGCCTGCCAGAAATCCTGCCAGTAATCTAAGATCCCCTTTGCGGAACGATAGCGCTATTTTTGCTGTTTTTAGCGATATGAGCCTGATATGAATGCTTTCGCCTGTTTTTGTTCTGGAACATTTTCCCAATACGAGCCCCTTTTGATTGTCCTCCTATGTCTTAATTGCTTGTTTTATGTAGCTCTTTTGGAGACCATAGAAGGGGTTAGGACCAATGGAAGACATGTTCGATGCTTCTTTGGCCAGCTTATCTGCCTTTTCATTTCCTTCGATCTCTTGGTGGTTTGGGACCCACCGCAAAGTAACGTGGTTATTGCATCCCAATTGCCTTAGATTGTGTACATATTCGTATATCAGAGTAGATTCATATATATAGGCCTTAATAGCCTTTAGAACTGCCTGATTGTCGCTGAATTATAAGGCTGATCAAAATGGTATTGCATAGGGGTCCTTTACAATATGTATCAGATAATTTATGCTAGGGTCTTCAAGGATTCTGAGATGCCCTTTAAGATCTCCAGGCTGTAATCCCATCGTTCTACTAAGAGTGAGGGCACTCAATATAGCCTGCTTCTGAATGTGGATGTGAAGCAACGTTATTCCCAGCAGTACCTCCAGAGCTCCTGTGGGACAAGCACGCATCACAGCTGTAATGTTGAGACATGCAAGTCTCTGAATATGTTGAAGCTGCTGTTGCACTTCTGAGTTGTTTTTGGCCACCAAACCAAAGAGGCGTAGTTGATCATGGATCTGATTATTGCTGTATATGACCAGAAGGTCATTTGAGGCTTAAGACTCCAGTTTTTACCAAGCAGCCTTCGGCATACTAGTGATGGCGTAATGGCTTTTGGCTCTGTAAGTTGGAGATATGGCAGTTCCATATTAGTTTTTGTCGAACGTAACTCCCAACTCCTTGTGAAAGGAACGATTGTAATCTTTTGCGGGTTTATGCGCAGGCTATGATTTTGACACCACTTATAGGTGTAATTGAGAGCTCTTAGCATAACTTGCCGTATGATATTCTCATATTTTCCACGGATCATGACTACCAGGTCCTCCTTGGGAGCAGCCTCTGTTGGCTCTAATTGTTGTCGTTTCAGATCCCAGCGTAACGTTTGTTCGTCGACTTTGGAACATGGCTTCAATCCATTTTGTAGACGACGGGTGAAAGCCTTTGGCAGAAGTTGCTTTCTCAATGCTCCCGAAAGAGGTGTTGTAAAAAGCACCCTCTATGTTCAAGAATGCACAGGGAGCTATCTCTGTTGCCATAAGTGACGCTTCCAATTTGCTTGTAATAAATTGGAGGGCCGTTATTGTTGATTTTGCCTTCTGATAGACATGCTGGTTAGAATGAAGCGGACTTGTTGACGGATGATCGCCTTCCTCCTTTAGGTATAAATACCACACTTACGTCTCTCCACAATAATGGTATATAGCCGAAGCATAGTTTTACGTCAATAAAGCTTCACATAAAACCTAACCACTACATGAATTTAACTATACAATGTGATACAAAAAGATTGGTCAAGCTGACAACATGGAAGCAAATACGAAGTACGCCAATGTCAATGCCAATTTTTCATAGTGCCATTAATGTAAATCGCTAAGACCAGAAAAGATTATTATTTAGTTGGTAAAAAATTCAAAAAATATTTAATTGCACTTTGACTGGTTAGGCACTGTTTACCTTGCCAACCTTGACAAGTCACCACTGGAAATGATCTTTCCTTAAACATGGCGAAGATATTATATTAATTGAAGAAATTTGAGTTGTTTTCTAGTCGTAATATTTCAATAAAACGCAAAGCTGATATTCTTGGTAATATCAACACAACAAAACATCGAATTTGATGTTTGTCTGCGACGGAGTGACATTCAAGTTTGCTCTCTAAACAAAATTTTGTCACACAACTATATTTGGTTGCAGTTTGTGACAATGAGATCCATCAACATCCGCTTCTGATGAAAACAACTATGTTGTCGAAACGTAAAGTTTACTGAAGTTATCTCAAAAAAGTCGAGATTACCAAGAATACCAACTTGGCTTTTTATTGATATTATGTTATGCCGAAGATTAATCGAACACTTTATATTCAATTACCTTTTGGTAGTGTATTTGATGTTGAATATTCATCGTGTACATATGTATCTACAAAGTTGGTTGTATAGAAACAAACGTAATATCCATTATACATAGATAACGCTCTATTTACATAAAATTTCGTGTTTTCTCACCAACATTTGAAATAACAATTCTATCAGTGTTTCCTCGTTTGCCATTTCAGCATCTATTTATTCAGCGAAAACGTTCTGACGGCGTGAAAACATCCTTCACAGACTACAGAAAACAGGTCCTCGTTATCGTCAACGTTAACGTTCGGTTCTGTTTTTCATCTAACCTTAAAGGGGCGTCGCAAGAAGCAAAACAATTAAAAAAAAGCACAATTGAAACTGATTAAATCCTTTTGAAGTATAAATATTTCCGTTCGTTACTCTACATTAACTCATTAACTCAATTTGAATTTTAATGATAGGATTCTGTTTTAATTTCTATAGCTGGAGTTTTCTAAAAAGAAGTATGAAGCTGAAATAATAAAAGCGTTTGAACAACATCTGAATCTACGGGTCAAAGTGATGAGTAATGAGCGCTTAGCAACGCGATATTTCTACATCAAAAGTTAAGGAAAATATCCTGAGAGACTTTAAATTACTTTTAAAAGCTCCTAGTAAACGTATTATGTGCCAAGTTGTTGAGGTCTTAAGTGAAACAGGTAACTTTACGAAAGCATTACACGAACTTTCCGTGAACATACGTATAGCATGCAGATGCTGCAAAAAAAACATTTTCTGCGAATGGCGTTGTAACCTTTGTACACTCCTGAATCAAAAATTGTTGGGTCATTGTATAAGTACACTGAAATACTGATATATTTAAGCCAATAAAGATTAGCGAGTTCGACGAAACAAATTATTTAGATAATACATTTATTAGAGATATAAAAGTAATCTTTTGACGACGGTTATCATCGAATATGCATTTCCCCGAACTTTATCTGTGAAAACAGTATATTTAGTAATAATAATAATAATCTTTATTTTGAAACACACAAAAATACAAAAAAATGGTACAAAGTGTGAAACAAAACAAATTGTTTATTGGACCATACAATGGCATAAGACAAGTCACAAAGAAAAAAAAATACATAATGCGTACGAAAGTAACTATGCAAAAGATTAACTTAAAAGAGGTTAACTCATTTATTGCAATACTTGCACTCGATTTTATCTGATAAGAAGTACTGTTGTATAGCTTATACCCGTATGATAGGGTGATCTTTAGTAGATAGTTTTAAGGATAGTTATTTTATCAGGTATCACATTCATGCACTGAGGGAAAGAAATGTGTTAAAATAACAAAATTGATTTTGTTAGCTGGAGAAGTGTTAGTCCAACAAATTTTATGATTAAATTACCTACCACCTTGCGTTGACTTAACAATTACATTTGTGTCAAAAAATTCTGTTCGTGAAACACATTTATTTGGTTGGGAAGTAAATTTAAAAAAAAAGTCGTTTCAGCAGAGCACAATAGTGATGTTAATTTAACAAAATCGTAAAGGTTGAACAAAAATAATAAAAGAATAGCATTAAAGCTAAAAACGGTTTGATTTAACCAAAAAGTTGAATTAAGTTAATCAAACATGATTGTTGATACATAGGGATCAAATGTGCGTCTGAAATTAATATGGTGTGTTAATTGCCAGAATACGTTTTCGGGGAAACCACTGTATAGAAATATCGATTAAAATGAAATATTTGTTTTAGGATACTTAGACATTAGCAGTTTTTCATGAATAAACCCTTCAGTATTGTATGCAGGTGTTCAGTTGATCAGCTTTTATTGGTTATAGTGGGGAGGCATCGTGTCTTGTCTTGTATTGCATCATCATTCTATCTTTTATTTGGTGCAAGTAGCAGTGTGCAGAATTTTTTCTTTAGTTTTTATATTTGTTTTATAAAAAAATGGGGGATGATTATGTGAAAATATTATTAGTGGAATGGGAGTTTGACTGGTTAATACCGACTTTCGCAGGTAAGTAGCTAGAATCTTTTATGAGTAGATACAAAAGTTAGTGAAGAAAATGGAGCCATATTGTTAAATTAACTGTCTTTGAGTCCCAATAAGTTCTAATAGAAATTACGAAACAATACAAATAATGTATACATTGAACATCTCCGATGTCGTAATACAATGGCTTCAGCTCTGACTTTTACAAAATGGTAGGAATTTCTTTTGTAAATATCGTTTTATTTATTTTGTTTCTTAGGGTAACTAGTTGGTAAATGACACGTTACAAAGAGTACTAAATAGAATATTGTTTTTATTTGAAATTCGAAAAGTACCAGAAAATGCTTATGAAAACATTTTATTGAAAGTTGTGCTGATAATGCATGTTTAACGAATTGAGTCAGGAACCGTTTGTGCTGTTTCATAAGTGAAAAGTAGAACTACGGAAAATATATAAGCCCTGGTTTCGATAATTGTTCTTGTTGATGTTTATATATTTACATATAGATACATACACGCGTCATTTCTAATTTTGAATTTATTATGCTACAGTTTATGTAGAAAATTGCTTAGTTGCCAGAAAATATTTTTAAGAAGTTGAGGTAATAAATTTAACAGATGATAATTTATAAAAAATAATAATTAATGAGAATATGCATATGTAAAAATTGTACAATTATAGAGAAAATAATACACTTCTACCTATTCAATTTGACCCTATAGTCGACGAAATCACGTACACCTTACAATTCACCCTTATTAGCGGAAGTCAGATTTTCCCAAATCAAGTTGCATATTCAATTATTAGCAATAAGCGGTATTTTAATAATTTCCTTGTATACCTTCTGTCCGTGCATAGGTAAGTACTCCAGTGACCATCAACAAGTGAGTTTCAATTATTAACGATACAGTATTTAATGTTTGTTTTTTCTTCGAGAAATAGTTAATACTATTCAAAACCAACGTTCATCTGTTAAAATTAATACCTTAAATAAAATAAGACCCTTACAATGAAATCTTTAAATATGGAAACGGTAAGAAATTTGAATAAGAATTTTATCTTAAAAATATATTCGTTATTTAACTCAATATTGATGTAACTAATATGATAATTTCTACCATATTCGATGTTTACAAACATCTTGTAATATACGCATTACAAATTCAATTACCCCCAATTACCTTGTAATCATTAATCATACCTGTTTATTAGAACACGAAATTGACGAAGAAGCTACAACTTGATGAAAATGTGATAAAGGAAATTATTCCGGTCATAGGAAAGAGAGTGAAACTTTTTGCAAAATTGCGACACTATCAAAATATAAGTGGCGCAGGTTTACTTCTCGCAGATAATATGTCTACTGACACACTTACTTTAAGTCCAGTCATAGAAGCTTCAGCAAGTTCCAGTAGTAGCACCAATTTAGAACAACGTCAGCACACCCTCCACGAGGAATACAACAAATCAAAGCGCTCATACCCATTCTTGGGAGAAGAAAACATGAAACGGGCATTTAGACAGTTTTATCAAATTGATTTACAACATTTAATGTACATGTAATTAGGAAGTACTTATTCGTATATATGTATTTATTATATAACTTTGTAGTTTCAGATTAATATTGTCCTTGTGTTACTATTACATATCTGATGTATTGTCTTTTGCATATCAGTGCTGAATATATTAGTTAGGATGGAATATTGCCTTTATTTCTTTCTTCCACACTTAAATTTGTGTTTTTAAGTAAAAATATTTCAGGAGTAAATTCTACATGTCAACGTGAAATACTAAATATTTTGTTGCAAAGTTTGAATTTATAAATACTATTTTATTACAAACTTGAATTCTTTTGAACTTGAATTTGTTCAAAAGAATTCAATTTTGTAACAAAATAGTATTTATATTCATATTCATTAAGATTTTTTAACACATGAAGGTACTCAAAACAACAAAGAGATTTGTTAAATTGAATAAGAAAAATGGTTGAGCTAACACTTTTATATTCTACACGCAACAAGTTTTTGTGTTGACGCAACACTACAATTTTGTTGACCTAACGAAATTACGGGAACAGAATGAACAAGGGATAAGTTTAATTCAATCAAATGAATATGTTACACTAACCACTAAAATTGCTTAAACTGAGATTAAGTGCACTGTTGGATTAACACCTCTGTTACGTTTGATTTAACAAATATATTTTGAAGCAACGTTAAATGTTGATTGAACCAAAAATATCGGTCGACTGTATTTAACCTAAATTTTTTGGTTGGTTGTCCATATTTTCGTTGGATCAATGCATTTTTTTCTCTCAGTGTGGAGGTTATTGGTTGTTATAAACTTAGTTTACGTTTAACATACATTAATACAAATAAAATAATAAAAGTAATTTTAGTTTTGAGTCGAGGACGTGCAGGCCTGAAAGTATTCTTCCAACGAATAAATCGGATCATTTAACAAAAATGTTCTTATTGCAGCTTTAAAACTTCGTACAGTACTTAATGATCTTATCGTTGAAGGAAGGGCATTGAACAATTTTATTCCCATGTATTGAGGCGATCTTTCGTAAACTGTAAGGCTATGTCGAGGAATAGTTAGCATATTTCTATTTCTAGTGTTATATTGATGTATTTCACTGTTTTTAAGAAAGTCATCTTCATTTGATTTAACGTATACCAGTACATCTAGAATATATAATGATGTTACAGTAAGTATCCTTAGGTCTTTAAAGATAATTCTACAAGAGACCATCGTAGAAGCGTCCACTATGTTTCTCACAGTTCTCTTTTGCAATATAGTAATCCTTTTTGTAAAAGTAGATGCACCCCAAAACATTAACCTATATCTAATTCTAGATTCAAAATGCGAGTAATAATAGGATATTAGTATATTTTGTGTTACTAAAGCTTTTAGTCGTAATAGAGCATAGCATCTAGATGCAAGTTGTGCTTGTAACTGATTTACATGTGTCTCCCAATTTAATCCATTATCAATTTGTAAACCTAAGAATTTAGTATGTGGTACTTGTTTGATAGAATCGCTATTTATTTTGATTAAGTAGCTTTCACTATACTTGTTGACACCTGGTGTAAAATTAATGAATGTTGTTTTTAATTTATTCAAGTATAATTTATTATTTACTAACCATGAATTGAAATTGTTTAAGTTTACTTGTATATCTTGCAGTAGAAGGTTTTTATTGGGTTTCCCACTAATGTACGTACTATCATCGGCATAAAGAATTAGATTTGGGAACTTTGTAGGTAAATCGTTAATAAAGATGATAAACAGTAGTGATCCCATTACTGAGCCTTGTGGAACGCCTCGTTTTAATATAAGTTTATTGGATCGTGTATCTTGAATGTCAACTACCTGCTCCCTGCTTGAAATATATGACTTAAACCACTTGTACACAGTATCGCGAATTCCACAATTATGCAATTTATATAGTAAAATATCATGATCAACTATGTCAAAGGCCTTACTCAGATCCATAAAAACACTAGCACATTTGAGACCGTTATTTAAACTGTTGTAAAGGATGCCAATGAATTGAGTAACTGCAGAAATTGTAGATCTATTTTTTATAAAGCCATGCTGTGATTCATAGAAAAATTCAGTACGGGTTAAAAAGGCAATTGTTTTTCCAGATACAATCTTTTCTAGAACTTTCGAGACGGCCGATAGCAAAGATATTGGCCTGTAATTAGCAATTATACTACTATCCCCTGCCTTAAAGACAGGGATAATCCGAGCGACTTTCAGAACATGAGGAAAAATACCATCAGCAACAGATCGATTTATGATACAAGTTAATGGTTGCACTATTAAATCTATAGTATTGATTAATATATTTGAGCTTAAATCGTCAATGCCAGCAGAATTCGATGGTTTCAAAGCACGAACTGTACTATATACCTCAAGCTCAGAAACAGGCTCAAAGAACATACTATTTACCATACTACCAACACGTGGCCGACCAATCTCATGCACAGAAAGTTCAGATGCAAAGTCTTCGGTTATGTTGATAAAGTAGTGGTTAAAACAATTCGCTGTTTGAAATTCGTCAGTACTAAGGGTATCATTTATATTGATTTCAGTGATGCGGTTTGTGTTAGATTTTCCACTTGTGTTAGATATTCCACTTAATATAGCTATGGTACTGGACGACCATCGAATTAAAGTTAGAACGTAATTGTCACGTATTGACTGAAGATTTTGGCATGAAAAAACTAACCATACGTTGGGTACCGCGGTTGCTCACTCAAGACCGAAAACGTATTCGAATGAACATGTCCAGAGCCTAGTTGAAGAAGTTTAAGCGAAATAAGTCGGAATTTTGGCGTCGATTAATGACTGTAGATGAAACTTGGATACATCAGTATACTCCTGAAGAAAATGTGCTGTCGAAACAGTGGGCTGCGAAGGGTGGATCGACTCCGAAGAAGGCGAAAACTGTTCCATCGGCCGGAAAAGCGATGGCGACTGTTTTTTAGGATACTCATAGAGTTGTGTTAATCGACTATCTTGAAGAAGGAAAAATAATAACGGGCGCATAGTACACGCCATTACTTGACAAGCTGAACGCAAGAATTGCGGAAAAACGGCCGCATTTGACCAAGACCAAGACAAAATACTTCAATGGTCGCCATAGCAAAAATTTACGAATTGAAGTTCGAATCGATAGACCACCATTCACCTGATCTGGACCATAACTACTTTTTTCTGTCTCTTTCGTTCGAAGGACACAGATTTTCACCGAATAAAGAGGCTACCACAATCGTGAACACCTATTTGGAGAATAAGATGTCAATTACTATTTGGAGGGATTGAAGAGATGGGAGCATCGCTGGCAAAAGTGTATAGACGTGATGTAAATTAAATACCTATATCTTCAGGTTAACTAAATAATTCTACGTATAAGAGTAGGACAGCACGTAATAACAAAGGAGTGTGATAGCGCCATTGTAAATACGGAGACATGTATGTATGTATATACATATAATATACGTAAAAGTCTCTTTCATACTGACTGGATGCGATACATTAACAGCATTCTAGACTTGTACAAATATCTTTCTACACCTACATACATTTGTTTACATAGTTATACTGAAGCGCTACTATTACGGAAACTCTGAATTCTCCTATACCGAAATGCTCTTTTAAACGTTTAAAGTTGAATTCGCATATAAGACCTGAGGAAATGTTTAGCCCAAACAAATTCTCGAGCACTCTTCAAATATTCATCTGACAAACAAGAATGTCTACCACTTCGCTTTGAATTACATCACTTGGCAATTATAAAATCATTTGCTTTTATAATTAGAAAGACGGGCTGGGCATTATGGTACATGGTTGGAGTTTTTCTCATTTGCTTCTCTTGTGTTTCTTCGTAATTCTTTTCGGAGCAAGCTCGACGGAGATAGGTAGTAAAGTAATTTTGCACGTACAATACACGAAAAGGAGATATTATTCCGTTGTTATTTTTTTCATTTGCAGTAAAAGTGTAAATTACGTTTTAAGAAATGATTTCATTTGGAATTCCAGTTATAGGTTCCTCCACTGTGCTGTGAAAATTAATAGATCATGATTACAAGGAAATTCAAACGTGGGGATTCAACAACTAGAAGTCGAAAAAGAACTGCATTTGCATTTTACTCCAGAAAAAGGAGTGAAAAAAACCGGTCCAGAAAAGCTACTGTTTTCGAAGCCATTGCAATGGATTTTCAGAGAAACGTTTATTGATCTTCCAAACGTCTCAACTAATGACGCATATTATCTTAGATAGCTCTCTATGTATTATAATATATATTGATAAAATATATGGACGGTGTTGCAACGTTTGCTCGCTATGAAAGTAAAAGGGTGTGGAGCCGCACGACGGAAATGAATCAGAATCAGTAACAATCCAACCGCTGTCAGAGGACCATCGCGCTAGACCGTTACTACCGCTAATACAAGGCTAAAAAACTTTGACGTCGGCAGCCTGTGACGTATTTTGAAGTAGGCCATAAATGCGTTTACACGTTGAGACTGTCTCCGCGCTTGGTTTATCCAAATTGTATTGATTTTATTAAAAAAAAAATACTGTGTAATGATAAGTCCTTCAAAACAAAAAAAGAAATGCAAAAAACGATTCCTTTACCTCTTAGGCTAATACATCACCTACAGAGCGTGACGTCATCGAAGAGCGCTGAGGCCTTCTAGTTTTGGAGGTAACGGCTAGACTTTAGTCATGCATTATACTTCTAGTTTATTTCTTTAATTGATCATCCTTGCCTTTCTCGATCTTTTCTCCTTGGTTATTTTTAATTTGCTTTGTTTGTGTCTCGAAATTATACTGTGCAATAGTTTTCTTTTTAATTGTGTTCTTATAAACTAAGAAGTCATGAAATGATACCACATTAAAGGCAGCACGATTCATTTTTACATAAAATTCCATTAATTAAATTTAGAAAACATGTTGCCGTTGTGGAATTTTCATTTAAAAATGTATGTATTTGTTACGCACTTACTATTATTTAAACATTTAGTATATTGGATATTTGGAAATACAAAAATGCAGTTATTTTATAATGAGAAGTTCTATTTATTTTTGGAATACATCAATTTTCCTTTTAAACTAAGAACGTTTTCTTTGTTTCATATACGACAATATTACATTTAAGTATTTATTTGAAAATAATCAACGATTAAAGTCCATCAATAGGATAAAAATAAAATAAAATGTATTTCCATAAATCTGTGTCGAACAGATATTTCGAGCACGTTCGCTAGGCGACTAACTTGCGACTGTGTGTGGGATTGTCTAAGGACGCTGAGGAGTAGGGAGGGCGTTCCTAGCACAAGCGACAACGCTATTCGCTATATGTATGGGACCAGTGCTTATAAATGAATTCTTACCTATCCTAGTATGCTTGCATCAGCTTCTGCACTGGTTTATACGTACCCAGAACATTTTGCAAAATGAGGATCCGATGAAGTGTGTTAATTTCTGTTTGATTTTATAATGAATCAGTTTGATGAGGAGATTAAACATCTACACATATTTGCGATGCAGCAGGACAACAAAACAAAAGTTATATAATATTTAAGTTTATTCACTACATTGTCCACACTGTCTTCATTCTGTAGAAATCATATTTCCCATAAGAGGACACTCATACATGGAATGTGACAAAAATATGGGACTGATTAATTTAAAAAGCAAGACGGAACTATCTAGTGATTGGTATGAACTGCTAAGAATTTCTTGTGAGCAACCATCTCCGTTTGTGGTAATCGAAGTTTAACAATCTATGGTTAAGCAATGGACAAACTTCCTCCATGGAAAATTTATGGCAAAATGTTTATTTGCAATCCAAAGCGTCAAAGAATTTAAGTGCCAGAAGGAGAATTCTTGTTTAGTGAGTTATCGAATAGCATACAATGGTTAAACGTTCCTCTTACAAAAACTACAAGAACCCCATCTACAAATACTTGCATACCCTATAACGGTATATATTTTGATAACACATTTAATTTTGAAACTGATTTTGTAAATGTTTTAGGATACCTTCCAATAAGTGACGAACAGTATTTTAATTTAATGAAGCTAAATACTTTTTGCCAAAATCCATATGCATGAAAATTCTATGATAGTATACTTTTCGAAAAAAGGTTTCTTCTAAATCAAGGTTTAGAAAAAATAAAAAATAAGAAATAATGGTTGCTAGCTTTATTAACAGTCGCAGTATTTAGGTATATTAGAAATGGAATCATTGCTTGCTCTTAAAAATACTAAAATGCAGTATAAACACACAAGTGTTCTAAATATTTATCTAAGCTTTAGTTACCTTGTTTTGTTTGTGTTTACTTAATGTTGGAACTTTTATTTTGCAAATATGCTTGTGGTTGTCATTTGGTTTTAACTTTATTAGCGCATAAGCAGTGCTATCAAACAATCTTTCCAATAATTATAATGGTTTTTGTATTAATAAAGAAATAAACCTGTTTTTCGCATTTTCTCAAAACAACGATTTTGTTTGTGACTTTCCCTGTTTTATTCGTTCACCCTTTAAATTATTTGTTGTAAAGCTGTTGGTTAATCATTATGTTTCTAATAGTGTTAGAAAAACAATTAATTACCCAAGTTAAAAACAGAGTCGCGTGAAATAACACACGTACCCTTATAAATAAATAATCCATAATGATTTTATGGGGTTGCTTCTCTGTTTCGAACTTCTACAAAGCCCTTAATAATGCATTGGTTACTAAAGAAGTCTGACGATTGATGACGGATAAAATACCGCTTTCCTGCACTTTTATTACAATATGAGATGTTTTGATATGGCTAGGATTGCGTATGGACGGTGAAGAGTATTGGAAAAATCGTTGCAGTTGCACGTGAAACATCTCAAAGTGAAAACGCGTCATACTACTGGAAGATACTGTTAAGTATATATAGACAAATCATCATTTTGGCATTACGTGCCAAATTATAAGAATCGGAATGGTTGTGATATTTACAAAAATTTATATTCTGCCCATAATAATATTTGTGTGGTTTCCCGTAACGTTTTTAGTGACGTATACAAGAAACTCATTGATTGAAAAAAATACCATTTATACGTGTCGAATTCCAGGTACATTATAGCGTTGAATTCAAAGGACATCGTCGTATTCGTGCCGTATGTTAGCGATACTGGAACCTACTCCCCAGAAAGCTGTATTTTCGGACAAATGTTGAACACAGGGTCTATATTAAGTAAGTGCTTTCTTGTTGTTCTTTTTTTCTTTGCAATTTATTGAGTTTACAGAAATATGTTGAGCAAAATCGTTCAGGCAAACAATAAGGAACGGCTGTTAAATATATAGTAAATTGTATTTACGTCAAACTTTTTTTAAGATGGTCCCATAAATGTTCAATAGGCTCAAAGTCGAGACTGTTATGTGGCCATTCCATTAACGGAATATTAACATAATGTAGGTGGTCAATAAGCTGTCCAGCCACGTTGGGATACGCATTATCTCGCATGCATAAAAAATAAGAACTCAGAAAAGGAGCAAATGGCATTACGTGTTCAAATGCGATGTTTTCGAAGTAATAATCCGCATTCATGGACCTCATACGTATAGGGACTAACTCTGTATGAGCACCGAAGCAGATGCCACCCAAACCATTACAGAGCCGGCACCAAACGGGACTCTTGGAGAAGTGTTGCAACTTGCAAATCCTTCTCCTTCCCTTCGCCAGACACGCTCACGTTCATCAGGAGATTTTAAGCTAACCCTCACCTTGTCAGAGAATAAAACTTTTCTTCAATCATTAATAGACCAATACTGATGATTTCTGGCAAACACAAATCTCTGGAAAGTAATGGTTTTTTGCCGGTCTCCTGCTTCTTAATTCGACTTCATTTAAACGTCTTCTGATTGTTAGAAACGATATTACAACACTATGAACCGCTGATAACTTATTCTTTAACGCATTACTAGTGATCATCCGTTTCTAAGAGCGGATTGTCTCAGAAAACGGTCATCCCTTTGATTGGTACATCGTTTTCGCCGTTACCCTGGCTTTCGAATGTGAAATCTTGTTTTATTAAATAGTCTAACCACGCGGCTTATGCTGGAATGATTTCTTCCTAACACACTGGCAACATAAAGCATCGAGTAGCCCTCATCCAGCAGAATTGATGTCCGTACTGCCTCCTCCACCGATAAATTTCTTCGGTGATTGATTTTTCTACTTTGGAACACTCGTAGAACCGATAACTAAAATTAGCTTAATAACTTCTCTTAATTAGCAATTTCTGAATGGATTTTAACTCAAGTATGGTCAAACGTGACTAATTGACATTTACAATGTTAAAACAAAACAGCATGTGATTGAAATATCAGAGGAAGTCCAAAGCCTACTTGTAAGACAGTTAGTAGATTAAATCTTGTCTGAACTTTTTTTTTATATCTCTCATAGTTTCTGAGCTATTGAGTCAAACAGCGAAGGGGGGTGTTGAGCTTTTCCGACTGATTGAATCATCTTCTTTGGTGTCCGTTTGCCGACCGACCTTCGGGTTCTGGCGTGTAATGATGTATCCACGTCTCATCTACAGTTACATAACGCCGCAGAAACTCACTCGTCCAAACATTGCTTTGAAGTTATCACGCGATTCTGTTTTTGATCAATCGTCAGCAGACACGGCACCCATCTCGCCGATAGTTTTCTAATACACAATTTTTCACCCGGCGATCTGCTAACACGATACGATACGATCAATAAAGTTAGTCTGTAGTCACCTCAATGGGACGACTTGCCCGCTCCTAATCAAAGACAGATATTCGGCCGCGCTCAAATTCATTAAACCAGTATCTGATGATAGTAATGGACGATGCGTGATCCTTATAAACTGCATTTAACTTCTCTTTGATTTCTGTACATGTTTTTCCATACAAAAAAAAAAGAAATCGAATCACCGACTGGTATTGTTCCCTTTCCATGATTCCACAAATATATAAACTTGCTCACTTTCAACAGCTCTGAAAACAACACTACTCTCCGAAATTTTGACAGACGTCCACTAAAGAATAGTACTCACAGTCGGTAATGCAGATTTTGACACAAACTGCCATCTGTCTCCAAACACGAGTACTTCTCATATCATCCTCGCAGCAATTGTCACTAAAAAAACAGCACCCTATCTTGAATATAATATTTCTAAGATTTTGATAATTTTATAATCTATCATGTCGCATTTTTCAATGATTTTATTATATTTACAAGGTCTTAAAACAAAATGGTGGGCAAATACCAAAAAATTGCATTTCTGGTATGTTTCACAGGTTACAGACTATAATTTTGGTTACAGTGGCTATGGTAATGTACGTAAGATACCGCCATATTCAAGAAATTTCAAATTTGTACAGCTTACCGTATTCGGTGCAATCCATCAACAAGTTTTGCTTATGGCTAGGTCTCACAGCAACTTTTGGAGTTAGCCTCGTTGGAAATTTTCAAGAAACAAATATCTTCAGCATGCATGTTATTGGAGCTTGTATAGCGTTCGGTCTAGGAACCGTTTATCAAGTTCTACAGGTGGATAGTTGCATTGGTACAAGCAGAATTCTAAAATTATTGTCCCTGACACAAAGAAAAACATCTAGCACGTTTGATACAATAATTTTTTAAAAGATTTCTACATTTGGTTTATCAAAATTGATTTTAGGAAAAATTCTTGCCAGTCAATTAATATTTCCTTCGCTACTACAATCGTTTTTAAGGGATACTAAGTTGGGGACAACAGTTTCTGGATTCTCCTCGTATAAGACGCTAACAATAATCTTTTGTCCAAACCTATTTCGATACCACCAAATGATAATTAAAGAAATTATTTTTAGACTCTGTTATGTTTAAGAATGTACCCAAAATTAGGATGCAACAAAGTTAACTATTGCAGAATAGCTATAAGTGGATGCTGTTTCGTTTCATCTATTATAACGGTAATATTCGCAGGGATATCTTTGATGGCATTCGACGGTAATACAGATAAATGTCCTAGTGATATTACAAGTCGAATATTTCTTTACTAGAGTAGCTCTAATTCATTTCGAATTACGAGTGTGGTTTGAAAAGTGTCGTCCACCGCTGCCCCAGTTTGTCGATCCCTTCCGAATCATAAGACTAATCCGATTCCCCAAAATAGGCTTTCGTTTTTGCAATTACATCCTTGTTTAAATAAAATCTCTTTTCCACCAGTCATTTTTTCATATTGGGGAGTAATCCGAGGAAACCAAATCTGAAATGGAACGAGTTGATACCCCAACTCCATCAATTCCCCGGAGGAATGAGTTGGTGCGTTGTCGTGATGGAGAAGGTCTCTTTTGTGTCAATCGTAGGCGTTTTTCGTGTAACTCGGTTTTCAAGCAGTCCAATAACGATGCATAGCATACATCTGTAATAGTTTTACCCTTTTCCAAATAGTCTACGAAGATTTTCCTTGACAATCCCAAAAAACCTTCCCGGTTCAAGAAACGGTCTTCACCCTTTTTGGTGGAGACTCCCCGTTGACAACCCAATGTTTTGACTGCTCTTTGATCTCGGGCATGTAGTGGTGTATCCATTTTCTCTTTGCAGTAACGAAACGACGCCTAAAGCCCTGTGTCACACGTCACACGATTTCGTTTTTAGTCAACTGTAAGCAATCGCGGCACCCATTTTGCGAATTTCCTGTTCATGTTCAGTTTCATGTTCAAATATTAGTACAAAACATTATGTACAGCATTAGCAATCTCACGTACTTTCACTTTTCTATCACACATCACCAGATCGTGGAGTTTATCAACGATTTCTGAAGTAGTGGCCTTAATAGGACGAACAGAACATTCAACGTCACTTGCGTTCATATGGTCACTCTGAAAACTTTGAAACCACTTATAAATCGTTCTAATAGAAGGTGAAAATTCACCGCAATGTTTATCAAGCTTCTCTTTAGTCACTTAGGCAAGAGATGCTACTAACTGACAATAATATCGATACGCACCAGTGGTGCCATCTCTTTGACTTTGCACGGACTTTGTAAAGCACCCTCGTACAATTGGATATTCAGCCCCAGTTAGCGAGTTAAAATACTCGACTCGTTATATCACTAGAATGTACTTATACATAAATGAGTTTCTTAATATTAGCGTTTTGCAGGTGACGACATGACAAAATGGACTTCGCAGCATGGTGGATACAAAGCTCATGTAGTAAGTGCTATTACCGAATGGATAACGGTTATCCTTACTATGGCTTACATATTGACACTCGCTTACGAATTTAAAACGATAACCATCTACGAACCGGAAATGGAATTCGTACATGAAGAAATTAAATTTCAATCTGAGGGTAATAGATATTAGGCAACATTAATATAAAGAATTGTTTCTGTTTCATTTATTGTTATTAATTAAGTGGGTTATAGTTATAAATAAAGAATAAAATTTGAGCATATTTTTATTGTCTACTAAATTTGATTTTTCCAACTACCTGTGATCAAAAATAGAAACTCCCTTATTTTTTTGCAAATTTCAGAATTTTTATGTACTACAAAAATATAGAAGCTACGTAGAATTTACATATACATATATACAGATCAGACCGCTCAACTAGATACACCCCGTGTTGCGAAATCATCCGACTGCATCCGATGAATTCCAAGTAGGTGCCCGAGTTGTTTTCAATTTGACAGTTCGTAATAATGACGTTAAAGCTTTTACGATACGTATGTAATTGTTCAATTGTAATGTTTTAAAAATTTAATTTTTTTTCAAAGTAGGTCCCTTGGGCAGCTATACACCGGCGGAGTTGTTGTTCCCAGTCTTGGTAGCAGCGCTGGAAGGCTTCAGCCGGTATGGCCTTTAGCATGTCCGCCACATTCTTTTGGATGTTCTTCAAAGTCCCAAAATGACCTTTTAAGACACTTTTTTGTTTGGGGAAAAGAAAAAAGTCGCAAGGACTGAGATCAGGTGAATGGGGGGGGGGGCTGAGGAACCACAGGGATGCCTTTTGATGTGAAAAACTCCGTGATGGAGATGGCCGTGTGACACGTGGCGTTCTCATGATGGAGCATCCACTTGTCTGCAATGTCTGGTCTCACACGAATCACCTTTCTTCTGAGTCTTTCAAGGACACCCTTGTAAAAAGCTTGGTTGACAGTTTGCTCTGGCGGTATAAATTCTTTCTGAACGGTACCCCTACTGTCAGAGAAGCAAATCAGCATTGATTTGATCTTTGATTTGCTCATTCGAGCTTTCTTCGGTCGGGGAAAATTCTCAGTGTGCCACTCCTGGCTTTGCCGCTTTGTCTCAGGGTCGTATTCAAAAATCCAGGTTCCATCACCTGTGATCACACGAGTGAAGAAATCGGGGTCTTTGGCAATTCTTTCAAGAAGATCATGGCACACGTTTTTCGAATGTTCTTCTACTCAATTGTGAGGTTTTTAGGCACTATTTTGGCACAGACCTTTCGCATGTGCAATTCTTCAATTAAAATTTGATGAACGATGAAACTGTTCAATTGTAACTGGTCACTCATCATCCTTATTGTTAAACGACGGTCTGACCTCACAAGAGCCCTCACACGTTCGATGTTTTCATTGGGTTTTGAAGTTGAAGGCCTCCCTGAGTGAAGTTCATCTTCCAGTAGTTCTCGCCCAATCAAAAATGATTTGTGCCAGCGAAAAACTTGTGCTCTTGATAAGTAATATTCCCCATAGGCCTTCTTCAACTTTTCAAAAGTTACACACGTGCATTCCCCAAGTTTGACACAAAACTTAATAGCATAACGTTGCTTCAAATACCGCTGTTTCATTCTGTGTGACACACAACAAAAACACAACTTCACTGATAACGCTCTCAGAAATCACGTGGTGACAGTAGGAAGTTCAAACTCGGACTGAGCGTCTGGGGCGGACTAACAAACATGCCTAGTGAGGGAGAACAACTACAGCGTTGCCAGATCGCTCGCAATGGTGCCACTCTCATTATATTTCTAACACACCTCGTATGTCTAGGCCATATTTTACAGTGTTTGGCAACGGAATAACTAGACCGAGTAAAATCTTGTCCTGCACGAGCACATACTCCTATTCCTCCTAATTCTTGTTCCTCATTATTAACCAATTGTGGCTTTTTCTTATGGTTACGTGGGGATAAACAACCATATGTTTCAAAACTTATTTTAATGTCAATTAGACGCATTACGAAATAAATATTGAATTTCTATGATGACCTGTATAAAACCATTGCATAATTCCTACATTCTCTGCTGCTGCATAGACATCCATTTCTTTAAAAAAATATCACGCGGATTGCTTTAAATAAGGCTTGCATACAATTAACGCTTACTGAAATTAAGTGTGATGAACTGATGAAATCTAACCGAAAACGTCCGATATACCTTTGCTTGCCATGCCACCCAAAATCGATACGGCCCGGCGTGTAAAATATTTGTTAGCATTGAAATAGAGAACACCGATCCTTCATAACAAACTGTAATGACTTTAATTTGAATAAAACATTACAATTGAACAATTATATTCGTATTGTTTTAACGTAATTATTACAAACCCTCAAATTCAAAACTACTGGCGCACCTATTCGGAATTTGGCGATTTTCGTCGGATGCAGTCGGATGATTTCGTCCCTCGGGGGTATATCTAGTTGAGCGGACTGATCTGTATAAAACAAGGGGATGTGGTGTTGTTTCCTATAATAAATATTCGTTATAGAGAAAATATTTACGTCATCGTTAAGAGCATGTAAAACAGTTTCAATTTTGTCTTAACTTTTTTTTTACATCTCTTACAGCTTCTGAGCTATTGAGTCAAACAGCGAAGGGTAGTGTTGAACTTGGGGTGCTTTACACCCCGCCAGTGGGCGATTGGGCAGCTAAGATAGTTACCGTTGTTCTTACACTAGATCGGTCTATAAACCCACAAAGTTTTATTTAAATCGGTGAGTTGCACTTACCTCTGTTTTCTTGTTAGTATGAATTTCGAAAAGTTAAAGAATTACAGTCCCTGGCCATATTACTTGAAACATGTCATAAATCAACCCTTTTACCTGGAAATTACCATCCTATTATAGTGATATTCTTTTGCTTTGAATCCGATCGTTTATAGGGGGACTAGATTATTGTATCAATAAATTAAAATACCAGAGAAATGATATTTAGAAGAGTAAAGTACGTATATATAAATATTTCAGTTATCAACTTACATTTAGCGAGTTCACAGTTTAGAGACTGCATCGATATTTTTTAAAATATTTCGTCGTAACCGTATAGAAGCTGTGGAGTATCGTTAAGTGTTTTGTGTTGATATATCGTAATTGCAAAGGTAAAATTGTTATTCTATCTCTCTCTTAATAATTAACTATTTTGAATTTGAAAAAAATTGAAATATTTGGGGTTTTTTGTAGAAAATGCCCGGGAAAGATTTAACAAGTGAACAAAAAGCCGCTATACAAGCTCTTCTACAATCAAAAAAACATTCACAACGAGAAATTGCAAAATTACAGAATCTCCTTCTTCTGTATCGCGTTTAGCTAGAAACACAGAGACGGGCAAAGTGCGGTCGGAAAAGAAAAACTTCGAAGAGATCTGACCGTGAAATTGTTCGTCAAACTTTGAGCAATAGATTTGCTACAATAAAAATGATTCAAAAAAATTTACAAGAGAGAGGAATAGAGATTTCGAGCAGAACTGCCAGGCGCCGATTGCGCGAAAATCGCCTAATGGGCCGAAGACTTGTAAAAAAGCCGCGTTTAACAGAAAAAATGAAATCTGCTCATCTCAACTTTGCAAGAGAATATCGACATTTCACAGACGAGAATTAGAAAAAGGTGAATAACTTAACAACATGATTTTTACTTAATTAATGTTTGCATTATTTAATAGGTTTTCTTTAGTGACGAGTGCTCGCTCTGTGTGTTAGTGCAGCGAGCACAATTTATTCGTAGACGACCTGGCGAACGTCTCACAGAGTCCACGGTTCTTCGAACTGTAAAACACCCTCCGCAGGTAATGATTTGTGGAGTCATTAGTGGAGACGAACCTGGCCCTTTGTATTTTGTAGAAGGCACAATGCGTCAAGAGTAATACATAAATGTGTTAAAAAACACGTTATAACCGTATTTTAAACCAGGACGTCGCATACCGACAGGGCGTATATTTATGCGAGATAATGCTCCTTGCCACGTGGCAAAAAAGGTCAAGAAATTCTTTGAAGACAATCACATACCTCTTTTACCTTGGCCCGGAAATTCACCGGTCCTCAATCCCATCGAGAACGTATGGAATTGACTAAAAAGTAAGGTATATGAAAGAGAAAACCCTACAAAGGAAATGTTAATGAAGAATATAAAGGATGTATGGGAGAACGATGAAGATATAAAAGAGACAATCATATCTTGCATTGAAGGTATACCCCGAAGAATTAAGGGTGTTATTAAAAATCATGGATTATGGACTAAATATTAATTACTTATTTAATATTTACATATGTTACATATTTTTACAATATATTTTATAAATAAGAAATATAATATATGTATAGTTTATATTTTATTATGAAGAAACTACAAAATATTGAGTGTTTCAAGTAATTTGGCCAGGGACTGTAAATGTAAATGTTCTGCCATTCCTATCTCAGCTGTCAATTTTTCCAAAACTTGCTGATCTACTCAGTCAACTAAAACTAAAAGTTTAGAATTTTAGATCAACTTATACTACTGAATCAAACACGTAACGATTTCGAAAATTATCAAGGTTACATCGTATCAAGTACATGCTTACGCATAACACATAAATTACTGCAACTTTTAGGAACTTTTTGGAATTTTAGAAATGCCTATTGGTTACATGTTATGCTCCGCGTCGCAATTATTTGTCATCTGTCAAATATTTTTCTGCGTATTAGCCCAGCTCTTAATATGTCAAGATGATGTGGTACACGCCAAATTCTATATTTAGTCAAAATCTATTAGATACTTGAGATTTTAAGATGCTGACGACAAAAATTTATTTGTTACCTATTATACATTTTATCTGGTTTAATGTAAGTTTTTTAGTAACGTAGGTATAGGAAGATAACCTGGATTGTATGATGGAACATTCAAAATTATTTTCTAGATACTCATTGGCTGTCTATTATGATCACATTTACCCAGTGTGGCCTTATATTAGTGACACGGGAGTGTATCCGCCAGAAAGTTGTATTTTCGCGCAACTATTTACTTTTGGATCTGTTTTAAGTAAGAATACAAAGCTACTAGATTAGCACTTCAATATAACGAAGGCTAAGGCAAATGTTCTCACATAAAGGATATACAAGAAATCATCTTAGCAATAGTAACAGTAACTTCCTTTGTTTTAGTGGCTATCATAATGTATATCCGATATTTACTGCTTAAGGAAATTTCTAACACCTACGAGTTAAGTTCTTCTATAATTTGGCTAAACCTGACCAGTTTTTGGTTGGGCTTATTTGCAGTCTCCGGCGTTAGTCTATTGTCGAACTTTCAAGAGAGAATGGTTTTGAAGTTACACTTCATCGGCGCCGCATTGGCATATATTTTAGGCATATTCTATACAGTTGCTCAGGTAAGTAAGGAAACTCCTAAAAATGGATATCAAGTCTTATCTGAATTTATTTTTATTTTAGACAACCTTATCAATACTCCTTTATCCAAAAATAGGATCCAAAATAATAGTGGGTATTAGAATCGGGATAACATCTTTATACATTATCACCTTGATGAAATGTTGTGCGTTTGGGGCCGTGTCATTGAAACTATTCGATGGTAAAGAGCAATTTTGATCACTAGCACATATTTGAAATACGCACTACATTATAGTATCATTATAGGTAGTTATAGGACCAAATGGTCCCCACAAAACCAAGGTTACACCTATCATATTCTAAGTACTACCAATGAATGGATAGGGACAATACTTCTTTTGTTTTTTCTCCTTACGTATATCTACGAATTCAAATCTGTGATCATTTACAAACCCATATTCGAAATTTCTGAAGGTAATGTAAGATAACATTTAATAAATAATAAATATGCATTAAATTTTATTTTTTTTTAAAGTAACATGTATCATGTTAGCAAGTTGCACATCCCCTACGATTAATAAAATGCAGAAATTGGTTCAGATCTATTAACTTCTTTGATTTAATTTCCTTTTAATTTATCCTCTTTGGGTTGGTGTGTAAGAGTAACATTGTATATTCTTGTTATTTTTCTGCTTATTTGCAAGTAGAATACTATTTACTATATAATCCTTTCAGTCGTTAATACTAGTAGTTAAAAAAGAACTTTTTTATTTCTTAATTTGTGAGGTAAGCTTGTAAATACCGAAAAAGATGATTTTTTACATTGTCTTTTTCATATAACAATAAAACCAGGAAGTATCTGTATAAGAAAACAGGAATAATTAATTGAAATATAAAAAAATAATAAATCTCACGTTTAGCCCAGACATGTACACACATCCGGCGTGTTTTTTTACTACCGCGTCGATTTACCGAACCCCGGTTGATATACTTGCGGGCGCCCGCTTAGAACGAAATTAAATTTTATAGGAAAAATAGCCCTCTTTCGATCTAGGTCGATCGCTTGCCTCCATCTTGCCGGCGTTTTTTCGCGAGTCTCGTAAAATTTGCTCCCTTTTAACCGTCTTTGCCGTCTCTCTCACCCTTACGGTCAACCAATCTATAACCGAGAACATAAGAGAGGTTACGTGTTTATCACAATCACATGTTATATACATATTATAATTAACGGCTTTTAATGCTCAAAAAAGACGTAGATTTTGAAGTAATTTATCTTTAAATCACAAAGTGAATAATGTCTGTTAAATATCTGCAACATTAGATATGTTTCAACTGTTGTTTCGGCAAAACTAGTACGGCATAAGGAAAAAATGCGTTAATATGCAGAGGACGAACGTTCTACATCTAGTGACATGATATTTGCGTAAGTAAAATAATCTTTCAAATAACTTAACGGTTCTGTTGACGCACCTTCACAAATGTGTCTTAATGTGCCAAAATCAGAATTTTTCTCAAAAACACTTTCAAATTTTTCTAGAACAGAAACATTTTTTGCGTCTTCAATCGCGCATAGCTGTGCGTGAACATGTTGCACTATTTGTAGAAATTCTTCTAACGGCACCGCAGGATTTTGTAATTTTTCTATTGCATCTGCTAGCCCGAAGTATCTGTCGTGAATGATTTTTAAATCCATTTTAACCTGACTATCTTGAAATTTCGACTGGGTTTTCTGGATAGCGGCAGCTTCCTTTGTATCGAATTGTAAAACCACGTTCTTAATATTGTCAAAATATTTATGATAATAAAACGCGGCCTGCAACCATGTTCCCCAACGAGTTAGAATAGGTTCTGGTGGCTCTGGTATACGGGGGCACAGTCTGTGAAATTCGCGAATACGTTTCGGTGATTTGACAAATACTGCTTTGGTATGCGCTATTAAAGCGTCTACCTCAGGATAACATTTTCTGATACTATCCGCCACAAGATTGAGAGCATAAATTTTACACGTAATGTGTAACAAATTAGCAGAATGCTTTTTAAGAGACCGGCCTACAGAAAGCATGTTTGCAGCACCATCACTCACTAACATTAAGAGTTGGTTTGTTGAAAGTTCAAACTTGTCCAATGTATTTAACACTAACTTTGAAATTACTTCGGCAGTACACTGTTGTATTTCGTTTGGAGACTAATAGAATTGAAGGCGCCGATTGATGAGGTTCCAATTTGCGTGCCATTACATTAAGAACAGAATATTTCTTCCGATCTGTTGTTTCATCGACACATAACCACAATTTTTGATCTTTCAACTCCGATTTTATTTTTTGTTCAATATGTTCGCGCACAGATGGCACAATTCTTCGTAACGATATTCGACTTGGTAATTTGCACTCCGAATAGTTATTCCAAAAGCAGATAAATGGTTCCTTGTCTAGTAAATTAAACGGTATATTACATACGATAAACGTAACGCATAAATTAAATATACATTTTTCATTGTCTCGTGCGCAATTTCTTTTTGAGACATGCTTTTCACTATTTACGTGTCGTAGACAATGTTGTCTGGACCAACACATTAACGGGATTTTACAGATTACACATTTAATTTTAGCACCTTCATATATTAAGTCTGGAATTTCTGCAATAAATTTTCGAAGTCTGTCCGACCGCGGTCGTTTTGCTGACGAAATCATAATTTTGTTAGGACAGATAAACAATTGCGCAAATGACCGGCAGCGAAAATGTCCGTACTGCTCCGCAGACGAAGTAATACTACCGTTCCTCTCGGTCCGCACTGATTCTACGCCGATGCGCGGTACCGCTCGTGGCCAGCGTTAGTAATAATCCTAAAAATACGCTGCGAAAGTAAACCCTTTCCGAAACCATGCACATAAACATAAACTTTAAAAATTATCTGCAGAAAAAAAAATGATATTTTTTTTGCTACCGGTATCATTACTGACATAAAAGCCTAACGAAAATATTAATAAAAATGAAATATTTGGTATAATATTGCGATGGTCGTGTGAGCTGTATTTCTTTGAATTACCCCCATTTACGAGAGGTTTATTGCAATTGCGTATGTAAAACGGGTACGATAAAGTCAAACTTTACCGCATTTGATGTACTTTATGAATATGTAAGAATCGTTGCCAATGAATCATATTAGTACCGCATGGAAATGCGAAGAAAGCCTGCAGTACTGCAACACGCACATTCTGTTAGTGGTGATGTAATTTCAAACACGACATATAAAAAGTTAAGTGCATATATGAATAGATTCCGGTGGCATTGCTGCTATATTTGGTGTAATTGTGGTTTGTACTTTATTTATATTTTTACAACGGGACGAACGCAAAAACATTCTGTCATAAATTACTATGAAATTGAGAACATATTCGCACGATTATACGAAATACGTATATAGTTAACGTAGTGTATTAAAGCTCCCGGTAATTAGTATTTTAAACATCCTTAAGCTACAATGGAATGCACCGAATTGTAAATGCAAGGGTGCATCAGTAATTAGCGAGCCTAAGAAAAGAGGGCAGTACTAATAAAAATGTTATTTGTTTTTCAAGTTGGCGATCCTTCAAAACATAACTGTCAAAATTTGTGTTCATTCTGATAGTAAGGACACTTGTTATTTGAACTGCCTTTAGTCTGTATTGAAACCCGTTGAAGAGGTTCTGCACATTTCATATGGATCAGCGGTTTCGATTTTGCTTTAAATTAAGTATGAAAAAATTATGTGCAAGATGGGTGCCGCGTTTGTTGACAGTTGATACCACAAACATGAATGAGATCGTATTTCAACCCCCAATTTAGCGAAGATAAGACATGATACGAAAGACTTTTGGCTCAGAAAAACAACTGTTTATGAAACCTGGATACATCTTTATACGCTGGAAATGAAGCAAGCCGGTGCAAGTGCTCTGAAGAAGGTGAAGACTATATTTGGTCGGAAAAGTTATAGTCACTGTCTTTTTGAACTATATCGGGATTCATTTTATTGATTATCTTCGCAAGACCACCCCATTTAAAGAAAAAACGAGTGCTTTTTCTGCAGGACAACGCACGTGGCAAAAATGCATTCCGAACTGCTTTCGCATCCGCCATGTTCGCCAGCTTTGACCGCCTCCGACTTTTTCCTTTTTCCCAACCTGAAAACTTTTGCTTGGTAGAAAGAGGTTTAAGTCGAATGAGAGGACCATCGCTGAAGCTAACGTATATTCTGAACAGTTTGATAAAGCTTGCTTTTTTAAAGGAATGAAAATATTTAAATATCCGTGGACTAAATGTAATGTATTACAAGGAAGAATGAAATACTTTTTTCCTAAAAAGTTTGTGTTTTCTTGTATAGGCTAACTAATTAACGATTTCCCCTTGTACTAAGTTGCTTCTTACAAATGGGCCTGGATCTAATATTGGGAAGTTCCCAAAAGAATTGGTGTGACATAGAAGCAGACGGAAAGGTACAAAGAAATACAATGAAATCAAAAAATTGGTCGAATATAGGTTTCTTTGCCACAGATGGAATTTGGGTCGAGCTTTATATACCTGAGTAGCGGTGACACGACGGTTCTCCTCTCTCAAAGATGATGGCTTTTCTATCAACCGGAAAGATAATTAATTCCATTCCTTGGAATATAAAAGCGACCACATATAGCCCACGAGGTGATAATTCTTTAAACTTGTAGATACTTATTTTGAAGAACCTAACAGCTTGGGATTTTAGCAAGAAGTAGAAGTATTAATCCAAATGTATCAAGGTGGAAGGGGATTACATATGCAAAAATTTCACTCACTTTTCAACTATACGGGTGTCTCACCGGGAACTGCATCGATCGATATATGAGAGAGTATACATTGGAAAATTCTGAAAACTTGGTAATATATTATAACCTACATGTACTATTAAACTAAAATTTTTGAATAATCTGACACATCCGATTATACCGGAAATATCTGTCAAGTTTGTTATTTTAAATGGAACACCTTATATATTATTACATCTTTGAATTATTTATTCCATTTTAAGATTTGTTTGATAAAACGACTATGTTGCCATTTCTAACATATTTGAAATATTTGCATTTTTTGAAAATTTTTTACAGTGCATGTGAACTATTATAACTGTGAAAGTGTTGGAAAATTGAAATTTTGCAGAACTATTGGCCGTATAAGGTAGTATTACAATCCGAATAAATTTTTCGAAAACATTATACAGCGTGTCCGAATTACGATTAAAATTTCAAATGGAAAATGTGTCAAAACTCAATTTTTTCGACTACCTATTTTTATCTGTCTTATCAAATTGCTCTTACAAAAACACAAAAAAATTTCATATTCATTTCGTATCTGAAATTGATACCTTAGGAAAATATATATTATAGCACAATTTCTTTATATAATAGCACCCACCAATGTATGTATGTACGGTGTAAGAATGTAGCTTACGTAGTTTTTTAAAATATTCCGTATATCTAAGTTAGTCATGACCATTAGAAAACAATCCAGCATTGATGAAATGTCACAAAGTGTTCAATTATAAACAATGCCGGCACGTTTAAATTATACGAATGAAGATTGTTTGAATGTTTATTATTTATGGAGAATGCAATAAAGTGATATCGAGAACATGCAATACCTTTGCCGCTTGGTATCCACAAAAACAGAAGTGACAGCTTCTGTTTTTGTGGATACCGAGAGGCAAACACAATTAAACGAATAATACAGAATTTTAAAAACTTCGGATCCGTCAAGGCAAAAATTCAAAATCATAAACCTATTGTTGTTGATGCCAACATAGAAACCGTCATTTCAGGATACACAGTATATCCAAGAATGTCTTTAAGGCAATCTGCGCTGGAATCAGGGTTATTTAGGTGCTCAATGCGTAGAATATTTCGCAAACACAAGTTATTATATAAGTTACCTGTTTTCCACGGTTCAGCTTCTAAAAGAAATTGATTTCCCAAGAAGAGTGAGCTTTTGTAAATTTATTTTAACATGGTCTTAAATTATTTTTGGACAACATTATCTAGACGGATGAGCCAAATTTACACGAAATGGTCTGTTTAACCGACACAACTCTCATTGCTGGAGCGATTCGAATCCCCGCGTATTTAGAGGGCAAAACTTCCAGGAGAGCTAGCAATTCAACGTTTTTCGCGCAGTAAGAAATGATAGTGTGGTGGCTCTTCATTTCTATGAAGAAAATTTAAACGGTAAATATCAAATAAGTGATTTGTTAACCATAAAATATGCACGTTCTTTCTTTGGAACTGATGGTTGATTGAATATTTTACAAAACTTTGAAAATACCTATTTAGAAAACTTGCCGCTGGCCGAGCTTAGACAAATCTTTTGCCAACATGACGGCGCACCTCCTCACAACGGCTATTTGGTTAGAAATCGTTTGCAAGAAGTATTTTATGATCAATGGATAGCTAACGATAGACCTTTTTTGTGGCCTCCTCGAGCCCTGGATTTGTCAGTCTTGGATTATTTGTATAGGACACAATAAAGAGTCGAGTATGTTATACACCACTAACTACTAAGGAGGATTGTATGCTCAGAGTAAGGCATTCATTAGAACGGCTACTCATGAAGAATTAATTCGGAGATGCGAAAAGTGCCTGGAAGTTCAAGGACGTAACTTTGAACATTTGTTAAAATAAATATTACGTTTTTTACCGTTTATTTTACCTTTTCTTGTAATTTAAACATAATGTATTTTATTTTTACTATGAAGTATGCTACATTCATTTCCATGTTTGCATCATCGACAATATGTTTATGCTTTCGAACTTTTGTCTTGGCAAATATGAAATGTATAAAATACCGTATTATTCATTTAACTGTGTTTGGTGACGATTTCTGTTTTTGTGGATATCGAGCAGCAAAGGTTTCACATGTGCTTGATATCACTTTATTACATTCTCCATAAATAATAAACAAATTTAAATAATCTTCGTTCGTATAACCTAAACGTGCCGGCATTGTTTATAATTGAAAACTGAGATTTCATCAATGCCGGATTGTTTCCTAATGGTCATGATTAACTTAGATATACCGATTATTAAAAAAAACTACGTAAACTACATTCTTACACCGTACATGCATTGGCGGATACTTTTATATAAGGAAATTGTGCTGCAATACACATTTTTCTAAATATCCTGAAAAGTATCAATTTTAGATGCGTAATGAATATGACTTTTTTTTTGTATTTTTGTAAGAACAATTTGACAAGACAGACAAAAATAGGTAGTTGTATTTAAAAAAATTTAGTTTTGACACTTTTTCTATTTGAAATTTTAATCGTAATTATCGGACATGTTGTATAATGTTTTCGAAAAAATTATTAGGATTCTATTACTACGCTATAAGGCCAACAGTTCTACAGGATTTCAATTTTCCAACTTAAAAACTTTCAGCTATAATAGTTCACTTACACTCGTCCATCTGTCAAAAATTTTCAAAAAATCCAAATATTTCAAATATGGTTGGAAATAGCAACCTAGTCGTTGTATCAAATAAACCTTAAAATTCAATGAATAATTCAAAAATGTAATAATATATAGGGTGTTCCATTTAAAATAACAAAGTTGACAGATATTTCCGGTATAATCGGATGTGTCAGATTATTAAAATTATTTTATTTCAATGGTACATTTCGGTTGTAATGTACTGCCAAATTTTCAGGATTTTCCAATGTGTTCTCTTTCGATGCAGCTCCTGATGAGACATCCTGTATATAATGCAATTTACAATCCTTATATCTAATTATTAGAGGAACCAAAACTTGCGGACTCGCATAGGCGTCGATGTTACGGGTTAATATAAGAATACGAAAAATTCATAAATAAACTTACTTCCTAATTATTCAACAAATTAGAGGCATCAGGATGTGAACTACTGTAAACTTGCATCATTGCATATGTTTCCACAGTTACTTCTTTAAACCTTGTGCGTCGACAAGAAAAAATATTCTTATACATAGAAAACGATCTCTCCACATCTAAGGAAGTTACCTTTGCACGTAGAAACTGTTTTTCAAAATCACTTAAAAGTTCACTATTTTTACACTTATTATAAACGGCCTCTAAAGTATTAAAATCGGGATTTTTCCTTAAAACATCTGCCAACTTTTGATTGGCGCATAATCCTGGCGTATCTTTTAATGTGTGTAATTTATTTTTTACACTCTCCACTATATCTAATGATTCCTGCAATGACAATTCAGTACGTTGTAGTTTTCTGATGGCATCTAGTAATACTGTATAATTGGTACATATTGTTGTTAAATCTTCTAAAAGTTGAGGAATTTGAAATTCTCTTTGACTTTCTCTAATTGCTTTGGATTAATTCCGATTAAATCGCATTATAACTGATTGAATTTGTTGAAAATGGATCAAATAGTAAGAAGCTGCTGTTAGCCAAGTACCCCATCGCGTTAAAATTGGTTCAGAAGGTTCTGGAATACCTGGACAAAATTTACGAAATTCTTTTAAACGTTTAGGAGATTTACGAAACACTGCTTTAGTACTTCCAATCATCCAATCAACGTTTCCGTAATGTTGTCGAACAACTTCACCAACTAAATGCAAAGCATGCAGCACGCAAGTTATATGTATTAAGTTAGGAAATATATGTTTTAAGGATCGCCCAACACTTAACATCGTTGCTGCACTATCTGTCACAATCATCGCAACTTGATCTTGGGCAATTTTAAATTTTTTCAAAGCGTTCATTATCACTTTTTGAATATTTTCCATGGTACATTGTTGAACACGTTTGCAAGCTAACAAATATCGAGATGCTGTGTTCTCGCTAGATAAAACGCGAGCTATTACATTCACAATACTGTTTTTCTTTATATCGGTCGTCTCATCCACGGTAATCCATATTTTTTTGGAACACAAATCACGTTTACACACATTTTCTAGCATCTCTTTCATTCGCGGCAAATGATTCTGTAATTGTGTTTGTGAAGGTAATGGGTACTTTGGAACGTATTGTCGCCAAAACGTTTTAAAAACTGCTTTTCTCACCAACGACAACGAAAGATTACAAGAGGTAAACATAATTAATAAATGTAACCGGAATAGTGTATAAGGTATTTCAGTTCTTGCATTTCTCATATGCTTAATACCATTGACATGCCTCTGGCAATCAGTTCTGTCCAATGCAGCCAAACGAACATTGCATATTAAGCAAAAAACTGCACTACCGTCATATTTTAAATGGGGAGAAAGTGACACATACTTATGTATATTAGTAGCAAATCTATTACGAGGCATTGTTTTCTTAGGTATGTAAATATTAGTTCTATATGAAACGATACACTAATTATGTACTTGGTATAATACTACAACACACAAAAAACGCCAGCTATATTTTCAAAAGCGACACGTAAGTACATAACCTTGACCGTTCGACTAATCTCTGCAACAGCTCAACCGGTACTAAAACGAAATTTCTCTCAGCGCGGTTTAACATGATTTATATTCAAGGTCGACACTACATGCCTGCTTCTCTACCGGTTTAGTTTATTTATGAATTTTTCGTATTCTTATATTAACCTGTAATACCGACGCCTATGCGAGTCCGCAAGTTTAGGTTACTCTACTAATTATGGTTAATGCTAAAATATAATTAGCAATTACGACCTTCATATATTTAAAAATATGATTATTTTACGTGCAATATAATCATTTAGACATTATCGCATCGCAGCATATCGCATGTTGAACTGCAATGTTATTAAAGACTTTGACAGGTTGCAATTAGTCTATCTGGAGGAAATAATAGTAGTTATTTTTTTGCCCGGTTACACTTAATTATTGGCATCCAGCTTAGTGAAAAATGGCCCTGCAATGTTGATATTCGCTATTTTATTTAAGATAACGTTTTCTATTATCGTGCAAGTTTGTTTGGAAGTTCTCTGAGAGAATGTGCAGCTACATAAAGTTATTTTTTACATTACTTAAGCTCTTGACATAAAGTATTTTATTATTTTACTATCTATAAAACATTATTACATTACACCATACTTTCAAACGAAATACCCTTAAATTTTACAGTTTTAAATTCACTTGAGAATGACAATATAAAGAACATCATTAAAAACACAGCACTCCATTCGGTGAATGTTCCAATTAACCTTAACGTAAATCCTCCGTCTTCTTCAGTCCAATACTCGATACTTTTGCCTAGAAGCAAAATAATATTGATGTCAGTTAATATAGACTTTTAATTACCCTTTCCCTATTTTCCACGCGTACACAAGAGTGTTATTCAGCGTAAATAAATGATGCTTACGTCATAAATTACAATTCAAATCGAACCCCGTTAATAATAGGGTAAATTTATTACACCATTCATGAGCAAAACTTATACACTAGACCGCAAAGGGTTTTCCATTTAATTGTTGATTAGAAATAATGATGTACATTAATTTTCCTCGGATAGAGCGGTCATAAAGCTCTGGGATAAAACGAGATCCAATCGTTTTTGCTCTGTACGAGAGTGCTGGCTGGAAAGCAGGTCAGGTAAATGTGAACAGCAAGCCAGACCTTTTGGCATCGATTGGGTTTCTTTAAATTAGACCCACGGGTACCGGATGCGGTCCAAAATTTTTCTTATTACCTGTGAACTGTTGGCCGGATATATAGCCACATATTGTTGTAATAAAGAATAGTGGCACGAGACAGGAGATCATCAATAGTCGAAGCCTTACCAACCACCTTTTCACGCGATGTTCGGAGTGACTTAGGTTGCCAAACGCTAAGGTTATCCTTACCTGAAAGTTGAAATATACCGACACCAATGAGGATACAAGAAGGACGAAAAACAAAAAAATATTAACAATAAAACTATTCATAGAATTAAATATATTATAAAGTCAAGTTAATTAAACAGTGACAGATCGAAATGATTGTCAGTGTTCTGCTTTTGCAGGGAATATATTATGGAAATCTAAATATATTGATGCTAAAAATGAATTGTGAATGCTACTTGCTAGAAAGTAGCGTGTCACAACGGGCGCATTTGAACTGCACAAATTTTAATCCCAGAAAGATAGACCTACACTTGAACTGCGCAAAGTAATTAGAAGGTTCACTTAATCCGATACACGAACTGCAAAGACAATTAACCTTTCCTGGAAGTGTGGTTAATAAAAATTGTTCAAAATATACCGGGTGTCCCGTGAGGTAAGGTACAAACTTTCACGACGTGTTCCTCATTTAAATTCGAGTCGAAAATGTATATATGAACACGGTCCGCAAATGCATCCTTATCGAGATATGATGTTTTTAATTGTAGAAGGTCATGCTATGTTTTGTTACTTATTTTGACAGATCGGTTGTGTTAGTTTGATTGAACTCCGCATTTAAGTAAACACAGTTAATTTCAAGCTTATTGTCATGTTTATTTTTACAAATGAAGAATACGCAAATATGCTGTTAATCTATGGATACTGCAACTGCAGCGGTAGGGCATCAGTGAGGGAATATCGCCACCGGTATCGGAATCGAAGTATACCTGATAGTAGAGTATTCTGGAGAGTTTTCGCACATCTTGGAGCAACGGGATCATTTCCAAATGCTAAGGTAACACGTCCATCAGCAGCTGACCATGATTTAATACTGGATAGTGTTGAAAGAGCCCCATCAACTGGTGTCCGCAGAATATCAGTTCGCACTGGTGCTAGTCGAATGACTGTATGGAGAACGATGTATAACTTTGGTTTCTGCAACCTGTCCAAGCTTTGCTGCCCACTGATCCAAGCGTTCGTATGCATTTCTGTAATTGGCTCAAAGCACGTCGTAATCTGGTTAATAAAATTTTGTTCACCGATGAGTATACATTCACTCGAGACGGCGTCAATAATTTGAGAAATTCTCATTCCTGGCAGCTTGATAATCCACATGCAACCTACGAACGGAATTTCCAACACCGTTTTTCAGTTAATGTTTGGTGCGGTTTGTTAGGGAATCAATTAGTTGGCCCTTTCGTGTTTGACGGTCGTTTGACATCTCCAATTTATCTTCAATTCTTACGAGAAGAACTGCCAATGTTGTTGGAGGATATTCCGCTTCAAATAAGACAACAGATGTGGATACAATATGACGGCACTCCGCCGCACTATGGTAGAAATGTTGTTGGGTATTTAAATACCACTTTTCCTGGACGTTGGATTGGACGGGGTGGCCCAGTTTCTTGGCCACCCCATTCACCTGACTTAAATCGCTTGGATTATTACTTATGGGGACACTTGAAGACGTTGGTATACGCGGAGGAATCACGTACTAGAGATGAACTGCTTCGCAAAATTATTGCAGTTGCTACTGATATAAAAAATAACCGTCATTATTTGGAGAGCCATCAATGATATTTATGAACGGAGTAGACTGTGCTTGCAGTACGAAGGTGGACTATTTGAACAATTCTTGTGAACGATTCGTGTCATGTTTATTTATTTTTTTTTTGTTAAATAAAAGAGATTCTCCAACGATGTTTTGGTTCTTGCTCCTTTAACACTACTACAATTAAAAGCATCATATCTCTATAAGGATGCATTTGCGGGGCGTATTCATATAGACATTTTCGATTCGAATTTACCCGAGGAAAATGTCGTGAAAGTTTGTACCTTACCTCACGGGACACCCGGTATATGTAGGTACAGATGTTAAGGTATAGAAATTACAAAAATTCTAGTATAGCAAAAATAGTTTATTATAAAATCTTTACAAAAACTTGCGTCAAAATATTTACGTATATAGTACTTATATGTACATATTAAAGTACGTAAACTTGAAAAATTCTAATATTATTAAACAGCTATTTTATATGAGCAACACTTCACAAAATCTGCCCTTGAAATAGAATTATTTTGATATTGTTCAGGTTTTTTTCTAAAAATATTTGGCGGTTACCTCCGTTTTTACGTGGTGTGCGATCAATACAATTAACACTATTAATTTTAATATACGAATTTGTTTGGAGATTTATTATGGTGTTTATAAAAGCATAAATACTTGGATGTGGTGACGGGCAATACAAATTAAATTTACTGTGGAAGAACCCACACATATTAATAGAGCTTGCATTATATACGCTATTTGCAATCCGGAAAACGCAATTCATCATCTATCTAATTTTTAACCAATAGTCTGTAAATTGCGCCACTTTTGGATCTTCGGGCTGCGATAACAGCCAATGCAAATCGAAAATGAATGCATCTCCAACTTCTTCTGGGGGAAAAAAGTTAACTCAGAGAAATGACGCAACCACTTTCGCGCATCGGATCAATCGGATGTTAAGTCTTGATACTCCTTCCTCAACCCGACTTGTATTTTCCGATACCTAATAAATAACATAGAATATTAATATTATTTGTAAGAATATATTACCTCAGAGGTTCCCAAACTTTTTTTTCTCGTAGACCACTTTCAAAATTTTACTGGCTTCGGTGGACCTACTGCTGCTACATTTCTACCATATTCCCAAAACTCGTCAAAAAATGTGAAAATTAGATCTAACGATGGAAATTTGCGTCGCGGCTGAATTCCAACCCTAAATTCGGAGTGGTAAAAATAAAAAGAAAAATAGTATATTTTCTTGTGTTCTATTTATTAAAATAATATGATTACAGACTTAATAGAATTAAAATTAAACATGAATAACGTAACGTAACTTCAACAATGCAAATCAACATTTAAAAAAAATAATTTTAATGGGAGGGATGTACTTGATGGATTGACAGCAAATTATCAATATTAGGCTTCAGTTTTGTGAGGAATAACCGCAAATCTCCCCGTTCTGTGATGTTCAATCTGCTCCTTTTTTTTGTTAATAAGTTTGTAACGACACTAAAACTTTTTTCGACAAGGTATGACGAGAGAAACGCTATCAAAAGTTTTCTCGCAATTTCCCACAGCCCAGGATATTTTTCGGGTATTTCTGCCTGCAGCCAAAATGTTTGATAGCCTTTTTTAAATTTCAAGTAGCTCCTCTTGTAATACCACATTCGCCACTTCCGTTTCATCAAATGGATTTATGATCCATGGTGGTATTTCCATCGTCAGAATATCTTCAAATCTATTTTTGAAGTCATCATGCACGGCATTTAAATATTGAACGTATGTCTGAATATCCTCATCAAAATATTCTGCCTGTGACAAGTTTGGAAACTGGGAGAATTCGCGCCGACTAATATTTTGCTTCATAAATTTCAATTTTCCAAGAAAAGCCGAAATTACACCCTTTGTAACTGCAAGTTAATCTCATTAAATTTTTTGAACACATCTGTAAAATACGCGATGTCTGCTTTCAATTTGATCAGGTTTTCCTTTAAATCTGGATCTCACAGCACAAGTCGTATTTCATCCCTTTGCACGCCTGAATAAGCGTTGCGGGCGGGCGGGCGGCGTTTTGCAAGTCTCGACAAGCGTTGTACTGAATATCGAATATGCAAGTTTAGTAGCGACTGTTATTTGACAGTCGCTGACCTGAAAATACACTACTCAAAAAAATGAAGGGAGGTTTTAAAAAAAGGAAATTAAAGCTAAATAAACAGGCTATCTGATCCATATGTCGGCCTAACTGAAAAAAATTTTTTCAAGCCCGTGGACAGAAAAAAAAAACAAAATTGCAAAATTATTTTTTCGCGCTATCAGTTAGGATTGCATGAGAACCGTAGCTCCTAAAAATTTTTAGCCAAAAAATCTGAAAATTAGAATCTTAAAGCTTCAAAATGCTTTTTTAAAGTCTTAATACGACCATTTTTCACCGAAATACAGCCTGTCAAAAATTACCGAAAAATTTGGAATTTTTTTTTGCTTCTTTTTTTTGAGTAGTGTATTATCTGCCTACATTGATAGATAAAGCTAAGCCAACATTTTTGTTCTTTACTATCGAAACTAGATAAATTTTCGTGGACCCCCACTTACAACTTGTGAACCCCCATTTTTTTTCACGCCAATGTAGACCACCGTCGAGTCTTCCGTGGACCCCTGGGGGTCCACCTGGACTACTTTGGGAATCACTGTATTACATAATATTTTAATAAGTATTTTAACTTACCAAGCTTGTGCCAAATGAAATCTACAACCGATGATAATTCCCGGAAGACTGTCGGCCACACTTCCCTGAAGTCCAATTTCAAAATCCACCACTATGTTTTTCGGATTTAGATGAAAACCTATCACATTTCTCTTTTAGGAATTGAAAACAGATATCATAGGTCTGCTTCTATGAATGAATGATTTTCAATGGCCTCTCACTAAGCTGTTCGGATGCTTTTCTTTTTATGCTGTCATTTTTTGCCGTAATAAAACATTAGATGAAATTGCTTCATGACTGAGGATTCCGATACTTTGCAAAAAAACTGCGTCAGAGTCGATAGTGTAAATTTTCTCGTATATCCCCAACAAACTTCACCCGTAGACACTATATCCCGAAATGTATATTTAAAGTTTTCACGCATAAACAACACTTTTTCTCTTTTACTAAACATTTTGCTAATGCTTGTTAATTTGCTCTTTTCGAGTTGTTGATGTTATTTCACTTACCCTTCTTTATATGCACACATTTTGTTTGGGCAGTATATAATATTTACGTCCATTTACTGCACTTATTTTACAAAAGTAAATGTAAATTTCATTTGCTTTATAAATATTCTTGGAAATGAAAGTAAAGGGATTAAAATAAACCTTTAATGGTTTTGCGCAGTTCGAGTGTCAGATCAAATAGGAGTCATTGTCATTACTCATCACTCAGTTCAGTTTAGCATTGGATAGCGGATAGGGCGTGTTGACTTTATTGATATAGACGTAGTTATTAATTGTAGTTTTTAGTGAACAAAAAAAAAACAAAAAACGACCCTTTCAAGACATAGTAAATAAGTTTATTTCTGACTTTCCCGATTTGTTTACAACGGGAGTAAGATAGTTTGTAAAGTGTGCAAAATACATTTGATGTCAAATAAGAAGTGCAACTGTACAAGACACGTAAATTCCGCACAGCATAGAAAACGAAAATTGGGCATGCCACCGAGAAGTGCATTTTTTTTATGTAATTCTTATGTTGATAAACTGTAATTTGCCACTAGGCTTACTCGATAAATAACCGTTTAAGGACTTTTGGGACAAATACAATCCCGAGTTGCGGTTGCCAACGGAGAAAACGGCACGTAAGCATGCTGCATTTGTACGTGATGACGTGGAAAAGAACATGAAACGCATATTGAAAAAACAGTTTCTCTGGTTATGTGTTGACGAGACAACAGACTGTAAAAAAAATTCAATTGTAAATATTATAGTACGCATACTAGAGCCTAGTAAACCTACATTACCGCTGTTACTGGCTAGCCGAAGACTACAAGAATGTACTGCTGCAGTAATTACGAAGGTTGTACTTAGTACGTTGGAAAAATTTCAAATTTCAAAAGATCAAGTGTTGATGTTTATAGGCGATGGCGCAGTGGTTGCATGAACTTTAAACGTAACATGTGAAGGTCCCTCACACTTTTCTTTAAGAAAAGGACCTACACTACGCATTGTCGCTGCCCCATCGCTCATAAACACCAAAAGTTGACTAGTTTACATTTGAAATTGTTATAACGTATTACGCCCGTAATTGCTTCGCCAATACACTTTTGTAGTCTTTTGCTAGCTACTAAGATTGCAAATTTCAGTTTAACAGGATCTAGTACTCGTAGATGCTATAATATTCAAAATACAACTTTTTTTTACAATCTGTCGTCTCATCAAGACATAGCCACAGCTGTTTATCTTTTAATTCTCCTTTGATCCTATTTTCGATATCTTTACGTATACTTGGTAACTCTTTCCGCAACGCTGTCCGTTATGGTAAGTTCCACTCAGGATTGTATGTACGCCAAAACTGCCGAAACGGTTCTTTATCGAGTAAGCGAAGCGGTAGACCGCAAACAATAAACCAATAAATTAAATGTAAATCCAACTTCAATTGCGTTTGAGGTGGCACGCCATTTTTTTCATTTTTGTGCTGTGCACTATTTATATGTCTTTTACATTCGCCTTTGTTCCAGCACATTAAAGGTATTTTGCAAACTCTACACAATACTTTAGTTTCATTATAGTTCGTATCCGGAAATTCATTGATAAATGTAGTGACTTTATTAGCTAATGGTCGTGTATTTTCCTTGCGTACGTTGGACATATTTACATACCTAAATTTATCTCTATAATTACAACTAACACTGCGAAGGGTTGATGAGAAACTGTTGCAATAAATCAATTCATTCGCGGAGGTACCCGTGTCGATTCGTCTGTATACATACGTCGCGTCGTGGGCGCGGCAACCTCACTTCTAACCTGGCGCGAAGCTCTCTGTGCCCGACCTAAATATAACCTATTTTTTAGGTTATGCTCGGATAATTTGCATACTTTTTAACAGCTGATTGTTTTTGTTACATTTTCTATTCTGAGCTGATTAAAAAAAGCAATTTCAATAATTACAGTACATTTCACAGATGTGTAGTACATGAAATAGCAACTATAGATAAATATTTTCCAGAGCATCTGCAAAATATTCTACATTAAACTTCTCTACTTACTTGTATAACAATGTATATAAGGCCAATCCAAAAAACCAAAAAAGCTCCGATTAAATGCACCTCCAATAAATTGGTTTCCTGAAAGTTCGCCACAATGGTGATGCCCAAACAGGATAAGAAACCAAAGAGCACAGAAGCGGTGTTCCAGGATGATACGATAACATTGTTGGTGCAGCGTATGGCGGTTACGATTTGCTTGTAGCGAATATAAAGAGTTATTCCCACTGAAACCATACGATGGTCATGTACAACTTACAGTAGAGATTTGATCGGTAGTTACTGGTAAATCGATAACCTCAAATGCGGTAGAGGACATTGAGAGTATGCTACAATTTATTCTGTGCTTATGGTCACCGTTGGAGGTATGATTAGTGTTTTGCAAGTTTATGATTAATATAATTTAATGTAGCCCGGTTGTTCCAGTTGTCGATATTATAGTATGCAAAACAATTGTTTTGTACAGTTAATTGTTTGTTTTGGCTACAAGGTTGATAAAATACTTTTTTAGACATCAGAAACAGAATTAAGCAATTATTTCTATTTACAAAGAAATACTTTAGTGGTGAAACGTCCTAACTGCATTAATGTCAAAAATTCATGATCCAATATTTAAAATATACATATAGGACGAAATGTACGTGTTTAGGTGCAAAGCATAAAAGGAAAATATTTTCTTACGTAAAATGGTGATGTTCTTAGAGGTTATTATATAACCTAGGGTACAGGACCATACAACAAAATCAAAATCTTTTTTAACTCAGCTGTATTAACAAAAAAAGAATGATGAAAATTGCGACTTGGACAGCCTTATGAATCTTTCATACTTCTTGGACACTTGTTACAATTTTTGACGTCTTAAAAAAATAAAGGGAGGGAAAAATATTCCGAACGTCTAAATACCAACCGAACCATCTATTCAGTAATCCGAATTCCTTACCACCTAGCTTGTGAGATCTTTATGGGCGTCCCAGCAGTCCAGCGGAGATTGGGATGGGAAGAAGAGGACGTTGCTCTAGACCGCCAAGCCACAAGTGATCGAATTGCACACCGCGAAGGCGGAAATTCAATGCCCGATGTTATTCATCTCACCCGGAAAATACGTCACCACAGACGGTATAGGCTGTTTCAAAATTAGGAAGTTGGAAGATGCGAACTGAATTATTAAAATGACATATTACATAAGCAAGATTGAATGAATAAAAAAAACAATTAAAGAAAGAACCATCTGTTATAAGGAGCTGGTAGCAGTTAAAGGATCAAAAACAACAGAAAGTTACATGCCCGCAGTTTGGAACGGACCTCTCAACCGAAGAACTTATAGAACGTACCGAGACCTGTCGCCTTCCCAAACAGCTAATCGACACATAACCTCCTAGATGTAAACACAGGTAAACAGAAACACTTCCAATTAAAAAGGAAAATAATGAGTAAAGAAGCACAAAGGGTTGCTAAGACAAGGAAAAAGGAAGTATAAACCTTCAAGAAAAGTAAGACACTAATTTTAACTCAATTCTAGCGATAAGGAAATTAATATTAAGGCGAAAAGCAAATCCAATGATGTATACGATACCCAAAGTAGCAGAAAGTATAACAAAAGGGCAAATAACTAAAAGGAAATGCCATAAACAAGTAAAATCTGTTGTTAGAGATTTTCATGGAGCATAACTGAGTATCGTAATACACTAAAATGTCAAAACTTAATTGAGGGCTGTGAAAGAAGGTTAAGTTGATTCTTTTTTAAAGGAAAACGATAGACAAAAGATTTAACAAATTAAGGTAAGCGAAGCTATACAGTATAGCTGAATTTCGGAGCTTGTCACGTGGGTTAAGAGAAAAATATAATGCAAAACTTCCCAAAATGTTCGATATCAGAAATAAAAGTACATATGTACACTGTGCACCAAAAGTAAAATAAAACGTAACAACTCCCTCCTTACTCCAAATAAGAAATTTTTGAAAGATTACCCAAAAGAGAATTTCGAACACTTACACAAGAAAAGTAAAAGTTGACGTGAAAAATTGGAAGTATAAAAAAGGGAATACGCAAAATCATAAGGGAGACCTAATACCGAACTATTACAATTTTCCAAAACAAACAATCCGATGTGTGAGATTCCAAAACAAACACTCCGACGTGTGAGATTCCAAAACAAACAGTCCAACGTGTGAGTTTCCAAAACAAACAGGAATATTAAATGGCCAAACAAAAAAAAAAGGGAACAGAAAGGTTGAAAGAGAAACTGGCGCAAGGGAAGTTTAATGTGACGGTGCGGCCTACTGCGGACAGATGCAGCCGAAGCCGAATAACAACAACAACAAAAAAACAGAAGACACTCCTACTGATATTTTCTATTCAATTACATAACACTACAAATCACTTCTTTTCATTCTACAACAAATGTTGTGAACCCTTTAGAACTATAAAGTTCCAGGATCCTTGACCAAATCTCTGATGCCAACACCCACTTAAATTTGCATCTGTTCGTGTAATATTTCGTAATAATCTTGTACTTCTTTTCTTGAAATATACCTTGCACTCGACTCTTTGATAATATATTCACCAACAAGTACTTTCTATCCCTTGGGAAAAGATATGAAAATGAGTACCTGATGAGAGGTGACCCGGCCTCATCAAAGCATACACGAGGCACGTCCAGAAACTAAGTTCCGTTTGGTAATAAGAACAAAACGAGTACAGATCGAGAAAAACTATTTATTGCGAAACAACTACAAACCTTAAGCTACCTTTCTACATAGCCCCCATCATTTTGTAGGCACTTGATATAGCGTGGCACAAGTTTTTGTATGCTTTCCTCATAAAACGTAGCCGCCTGTGTTGTCAACCATGTGGTAACATGTTCTTTGAGCTCTTCATCGTTGTTGAATTTTTGACCACCACCAAGGAACGTTTTCAGGGGCAAAAAGAGATGGAAGTCGCTATGGGCGAGGTCAGGGCTGTACGGAGGGTGGTCAAAATGGGTCCAGCCAAAGTCCTGTAAGAGTTATTGTGACTTGTTCGCAGTGTGAGGTCGGGCATTGTCGTGAATCAAAGCAATACCGTTTGCGAGCATTCTTCGGCGCTTATTCTGCATTGCGCGACGCAGTTGTATCACCTAAGAACGTTGGTGGTCAAAAATTGAACAACGATGAAGAGCTCAAAGAGCATGTTACCACATGGTTGAGGCGGCAACGTTTTATGAAGAAGGCATACAAAAACTTGTGCCACGCTATGGCAAGTGCCTACGAAATGGTGGAAGCTATGTAGAAAGATAGTTTAAGGTTTATAGTTTTTTTTTTGCAATAATAGTTTTTCTGTATCTGCAGTCGTTTTGATTTTATTACCAAACGGAACTTAGTTTCTGGACGTGCCTCGTATAATTCAAAGCAAGCATAAATAGAGGTTAAACGTACTTTATCGGCACATCTTCGCACTAGAACTTTTAACGGACTGTTAAGTTTTTTAGTCGCACAAATAGAAGCTGTTAACAAACGTTATAGCATTTTGTTTTCGTGATTTCCGTATGACTTTCATTAATTATCATTTATCGTATTTGAATTAACAACAAGCTTAAAAATTCAAATTTATGCAAACAGAACGAATGTAAAGTGTAGTTTTTTATACACCTGGAAAGTTTGTAAATTCCAGTAGCTTAAAAAACATTTTTACATATATTAATCATATGTGTATCTATATACAGGCTGATTTAGACAGGTTTAAATTTGGCAAAGTTGCTAAATTTTGTGTTTCTTATGAACCCGAAAAGAAAATGGGCCTGTGACAAATGACATTCGAGATTAAAAAAAAAAAAACGAAAAATGCGGATTTTCTTCTTTCACCTCTAACATCTTTCACAAACAACAATAGTCTCGGCACACTCTGCACCACACAAATTATTAATTAACTCGGAACAGCCGTTTCGAAGACACGTACCGATTGATGTGAGAGAACAAATATTAAGTTTAACAAACCCGCTCTATCCGCATGTCCTTGCTATCCGTCAAATTTGTGTTCTTTCCGCCTATACTCCTAAACTAATGAATAAACACATGCGGAATATAGGGAAGAATCGATGTCTCTTGTTATTGTAGCACATACCATAAATCAAATGATCGCCTCACCGTAATAAAACGAAAAAACAGGAAAAGTGTAAAGGTCCCTTCTTTTCATTGATTAGGTTTGCATTCTTATTTATGTAAATAGTCTCATAGGCGTCCAGTTCAAGCGGCGAAATCACGTTCGTAATCAACTTCAGGTTTACTAATTTATTATTATGCCCGGTTTCGTTTATGTATTGTGCTACACTTGACGCTTCTATCTTCCCGTACCTGTAACACCTGATGTGTTCATTGAATCTAGTACCTATCGCTCGTTTTGCATGATATATACAAAAATATCATACAGGGTTTTCGGAAATGAACTTATACAATAAAAATTGAATGAAATTGCCAGCTAATTTAAAGATTTTTGAGAAAAGGTTAATGTTCTAATTTTACACTCTTTCCTTTCAGTTTAAAAGTCTTTAAATTAGTGCGAACGGGGAACAGTTCGCCACAGTCTTCGAAACGGCTGTTTCGAGTTAATTAATAATTTATGTAGTGCGGAGTGTGCTGAGACTACTGTTGTTTGCCATACTACCCCACAGTCCTTACTATCATTATTTATCTAACATCTTTATTTGTCATTGTAGGGAAAAACTAAGAATACATTCTCAATGCCACTTTCGATCCTCTATTTAATGGTATAGTCGAAATTTTTATGACATTTCGATTCTTTCTGGCGGTCATCAACTTTCTTATTTCTTATTAGCACCATATTGGATTTTGACACCGTCAGAAAGAATTTTTTCTACTGATTTCAATCATGTACAATAACATGTCGGCAAAAGCTTTCGGTATTATGCTTTAATTGACGACATTTTAAGCTTAAATAAGGTAGCCATGAAATTCAATGTTGAAACTGTCAAATTTTTAATTGTCGTGCATTAGTAATAGAAAGATGTACACCAACAAAGAGAAACGAGATATGTTAAGTATTTTTTATTCGTCGAACCGAAATATAACAATAGCAAATATATTGTATCCAGAACGACAACGGTCACATCGTATCATTTTTCTAGACCTTGAAAAAAACTTGATTGAAAATGAATCGGCCTGTATAAGAGACTGGTCTTTCTATCAACTGTTAACTTCGTCTTTTACTGTAAAAGTAAATCAACAAGAGTTGTTTATCGAAAAATTATTCCCTTTACAAGCAATTTTAAAAGCAGTTTCCTTTCAGGTTATTTAAAATATTTATAAGACAAAGCATACCGTTCAAAGGATTTATAATTCATTTCATTCTTAGCCCTTGAAAAGTATCTAGGTAATTTCAAATTTAATTACGCGTTTAATTATAAACGTTGATTAAAATGACCACGCCAACAGTACGAAGACCATCCCGGAAAAACTTTTAAACCTAAAATGACGTCAACGGAAATTACAAGCGGTAGAATCCCGCATCCAAGCGCACCACCAACCGCTGTACTACGCAAAAACAGCCGGTCCGAGAAGGACAGCAACTTTTGGAGGAATTCGCCGGGGTTATAGTATAAGGTTTAATTAACGGAATCGTTCCGGAGGATGTTTTATAACCCCGAAACTATTCCAACTTCAACGAGAATCGAATAAGATAAAGTCCAAATTGAACTTCCCCATCTGTTTGTGGTATTATAACTGTTGGCAATGCATTAAGAGGTTTATCTGCGGATGTGGAATGTATGGATAACCTGTGAACTTGTTATTTTAGAAATGTTATAGGAGCATCATACACAATTTTCTTATCGAGGGTATAGAACGAAAACTCGATAAGTGTCAAAAAATCAGAAATCTTAGTTTTAACTCTATTGTACAATAGTTCTTACTCTCCTTTAATGGTAAACGCGGATAAGTGATTTTCGAACTCAACTAGGTTAAATCCAGTATCTTCGTACTGCACTTATTTGAGCACTTCGAAAGAACTATATGTTGCGTTGACTAAGATATTCTTTATTCTTTTCAAAGTTTCTGTCTATGTCTTCTGGAATGATAGTTCATCTAGTGCACCGTCCAAGTACTTCATTACTTGAAATTGTACATGGTCCATACGTTTGTCTTCTCAAAGTTCGTAAAAAGTTGTTTAATTGTGATTTAGGTGGTTCTAATAGAATAGGTTCTAAATGCAGTGATAATCGCATTGGGTTTATCAATATCATTTTTAAATAAATTAATAACAAACTCTTCACTTACATTGTCCATGACATGAGTAGGCGTAATGTGGAATATAGCGTAACCTTTATTTCAGATTTTCTCGATACTCTCCTTTTTCGAAATTAAGCTCTTTCACCATCATGACTTTGCTTCATGGATGTTTTACTCCATACACCTTCATTTTTCACACATAATTCAGCTTCAGACGCTTCTTCAATTATCTTTATTTTGGTGCAGTTTTGTACCTTGATTGATTGATTGATTGATTGATTGATTTTCTACCAGAGCAGGGCTGGTCTTTATATCCCTAACACTGAAGCTTAGTAGCTTATTGTATTATTCCTGCTTCGGTTTTGTTTTACTTAAACAGGTTAGTTCCCGCAATCAGGTTTAACAGCCTATGTAGTAAATCTTTCTCCATTGGTAGTTCAATTGTGCTTCGCATAGCGAATCTGCGTTGAGCTAACGCTGCACATTCGAAAACAATGTGAGAGGCTGTTTCCTCCCCCTCATTGCAAAGTCTACATAAGGGCTCATCTTTGTAGATCCCCATCTTATGCAGGTGGCCTCTCAAACAGCCAAGTCCTGTTAATAGACATGTTGCTGCTCTAAGCTGTATCTTGTTTAATTCAAGCAGGTCAGCAGTCAGATGTTGCGACGGTCTTCCCATCATCCGTTTGCTGTGTTTTTGTCCAGCTGCATGTTCCAATTTAATTTGGCGTTGTGTTTATAATCCACTCATATTAACACCACGCACTGCACTCTTGGTAATACCTAGACCGGTTCAGGGCCTATATAATGGCACCACACCAGTGTGACCTTGTTGTGTTTAGACAGAGCCATTAGGTTTGCAGGCACTCCCATACTAGTTTGGAGGTTATGCGATAAGATGCTAGTGCCTTTAAGGCTGCCTGACTGTCAGAGAGAATGCACATCGTCTCACCCTGCGGTCGCCGACGCAGACTCTCCCACGTGCAGGTTTGTATAGCATATATCTCTGTTTGAAATACCGTGGTGTATCGCCCAAGTGATACACATACTTTGTATCCCTGGTTTTCCTCATATACACCAACGCCAGATGTAGTGCCCGTTTTGGACCCATCTGTGTACCAGACTAGTGTTCTTGGTTTTCTCCCCTCTCCATCCCTCCATTCTTCCCAATTCAAGAAAACTTTGAAAGGTTTGTCATAGGAGATCCTGGAGATTGTTGTATCACTACCCATATCATAGATAGGGTTTGTTACTACTGCTTCTATTCTGGTGTGCCCAGATCCACTGTAGGATCTCCAGTTGCTAGTATTTTTCAGTCTGTATGCCCCCATTCTGGCTTCTCCCTTGATATAAATCTCAAGAGGAGGTAGGTTTAGCATGGTTTCCATAGCAGCTGTTGGAGTGCTTTTAATAGCTCCTGTTATACAAAGACATGCCAGTCTCTTGTTTTGTACCTTGCTTCGAGCTCTTTTGTTATTGTTTTAGGTTACGTTATCATCTCATTCAAATTCCACAGCCTTCAACAAATGCCGCTTGCTCCATAGGGTGTGTAAGGGTAAATTATTGAATTTAATACATATGATTATTTTAGTAATAGATTTTACTTGATGTGTATAACTGCTTCACAAGCAAGCAGAACATATTAGATCGACACGGTCAACATGTACTCAACATAACCTTAATTATTTCACAGGCAGAGCGCCGGCGCGTAATCGTTCACTTATATTTTTTGTCATTCATATGTTTTGTTGTTCGAACAAATATTTTGTTGTTTTCTTACATTTATTATCGTTAGAATACATATTTTGTTGTTTTCATACATTTATCATCGTTAGAATGCATATTTTGTCCTTACGTAAAATATTTGTCGTGCATTATATTTTCCCGTCGTTAAGAATACTAATTTTGTCTTGAATTGTACCAATTTTGTCGGGCTGAAAAATAGCGCCCATTTTCAAAAGTATCTTTCAACGTGTTGTGTCCCGAATGGAATAATACGTATGTCCATGCCGTCCTGCATTTACGCAAAACTGAAGTGATTGTGAACTGAAATGAATACAAGCTGAATAATTTTGAAGTGAACATTACACTGCCAAAAGGAACAACACTTAAATGTGAAGTAATTGCGCATCTTAACATGCGATCATAACCTCAACATAACAAGCTATAGACATGGAGAAGGAATTCAATATTACTGAGACAATTGTAGAGGTAAACTTCCGTTTATTATTTTCGCATTATTTAAACCAATTTCAACAGGATATAATGACAAAATCATCATCAGTAAAGCGTGACAAACAGTTGCACCCGCTGTGTTTACTGTACATACAAAAAATCGAGTGGACGTTTGGTTATTATCGGTTGATCGGTTACACGCACACCGATCAACCGATAATAACCGAACGTCCACTCGATTCCTTGTATGTACAGCGGGTGCAACCGTTTGTCACGCTTCAATCATCAGACTCGGAAGATACATCATCCACTGAAATGATTATTTGGTACGAGTAGACAATCAGCTTACCAAAATCAAAATGTAATTGACGTAAACCAATTTAAACATAAACATAACCTCAAAATTCAATTTGAATGCAAACTGAACATAGAAAATAGCTGCTGCTTGGGGGGAAGGGGATCGGTCAAAAGTTTCAGTTTAGAATCAAGTGAATAGGTGTAAAAGGAACTGTTCAAAATGATAAGGTGATCTTTATTAGATTTATATTCAGTTAGGGACATAAATGGAGGATTATCCACCGGAACTGTTAGTTCGAGCATACGCCACTACCGGCACAGTTCACTCGGCGCGTGCACTTCAAATACGTAACAACGCATGCGCAATTATATTACTAATAGAATATTTTTGATGAGTGCGGCCTTACTCATCAAAAATATAAATTAGAAGATTAAAAGATGGAATTAATACTTTAAATAACATTCTAAATTGAAAAATATATTTAATAATTTTTGTAATCCCTTGTGTAAAAACATTGACGCTATTTTTACTCTTAATCCCATTGCCAGACATTTAAAAGCAATTTCATTATACTAGCCAATAATCAAGTTACTTCTTTTTAGTTTTACACGATCAACGTTAGCTATTCAATTTCTTTAAGAAGTGAATATTCCACTAGAATTGAATTTATGTCCATATATCCTTTGTTCGAAGCTAAAACCTGCCTACGCCATAGCGAATACACATAAAACAAAGTAAAATATACGAACATACGTAAATAAAATTACACACCGTTGCCTTACGTACATAGAACGGCTCCAATATTGAGCAGTTGAGCAAATATACAGCTCTCAGGCGGCTTCGTCCCTGTGTCGCTGATGTAAGGAAAAAACGGATATACATGTCCGTTGCAAATTGATATAATGTAACTGAAACAATAAGAAAGAAGAAAATATTAGCTTTGCCCTGACAGAGAACAGAGAACAAAGGAAGGAAAAGAAAAGAAAACAGAAATCTGTTTTGTGGATCCCGTTGTTTATGTTACGAGGGGAGTTATTTATGTGATCTACCTAGGTAGATAGGTAGGAAAACAATATGCTATCGCGTCAATTTTCTTATGTCAAGTTTCTGTGACATTTTATAGTGTCATCTCCAATCACTTAACATTTGTCGTTTATATCAATTTAAAGAAGCGAAAATGAGTGATTTGAATATTGAACACAGACGCGTCATGAAATTTCTATCAGAAGAAGGCAGTAGTCCGTAGAATATTCATGGGAAAATGTTGGCTGTGTATGGAGAAAATAGTCCGTCCTATTTCCAAGTCAAATATTGGTGCAAGCAGTTCAAATGGGGCAGGGAATCCATTCATGGTGACTCAAAGAGTAGAGGACCTCTGAAATCATCAACAAAGTTCAAGATTTGGTATTGATTAGTTGCCGAGCAAAAGTTTCAGTTATTGCTACAGAAATAGGAATACCAGAAGAGACGGTTTTTAAAATTCTATACGAGGATTTGGGAATGAGCAAAGTGTCGGCGCGTGTGTAGACGACAAATTTCCGAGGAGAATTTGACTGCTTTATCCCAAGATGAAGACTTCTTCTATAGAATTATAACCTAGGATAGGACCTGGGTATATCTCTGGGACTCTCCTACGAAACAAGATTCCATGCAATAGACTCATAAGTGCTCTCCACCACCCAAGAAGGCGAAGACGCAATTTTCTGCGGGGACAGTAGTGGCCGCAATTTCTAGGACGCGAAAGGGATTCTCTTAATTGAGTACAATAAGGGGGAATGTCTACAAAGGCACAGCTAGGAACTTGAAAGCGGCTATACGCAGAAAAAGACCCCACAATTATGTTCAGAACACTATGTTTCTACACGACAACCGCAGGGTACATAAAGCACGAATTGTTCAAGCAGTAGTCAATGAATGCGGCTTTGAGGAATTACAACATTACCACCTTACAGTCCCGAGCTTGCCCCCTGTGACTATTACCTTTCTTCAAAACTCAAAAAACATATGAGAAGGCGTCGCTTTTTATCGAATGATGACTTGGAAAACGCTGTGGAGTATTTTGCAGGATTACCAAAAGATTTTTTTTCGAAGACATAGCGTTATTAGAAAAACGTTGGAATAAGCGTGTTAATGATCCTTACGTTGAAAAATAAAATTTTATTTTTTCTCTAACTCGTTGTTTTCGCAGCAAGGTAGATAACAGAAAAAAACTCCCCTCGTATATACCTATCTACAGTCAAATCTCGGTTTATTGTTGGGAGCATAGGAAATGAAATATGTAGTTGTAAATATGTGCCAAAAGCCAAGGAAATATTATGAAAAGAAATATTCGTTCTGAAAAAATGTATTTGTTAAAAACAACTGATATGATTTACTTTGTACTACTACTGGTTAAAAAGGTTATATAACAACTTTTTGCTGTCTTAACCTTTAAAAAATCTATGACGTGCATGAACACACATGAAAATCTATTCTTCGTTCAAGAATATCAATGCACTTAACTTCAAACACTCAATTCGAAATCACGCATCATTATTTTGAAATTTTTATATATGAACTTTATACAAATCCGAATATTGACAAATATTATTGTCATTTTACACTTCGTATAATTTCTTTAATAATATATTTACATTCATACAGAACGATAATTTAGTAGATAAACATCTCAAGTTTGTATTTGACTGTGGTTCATGCTAATGGAACAGATTGGATAGGTTAAATCATTCTAAATTCGCCGACGATAATTACTTACTGGGAAATAACGTTGTTTTTTTAGGTATTCGGTAATTCACTGCATTAGTAGCAAGGCCTACACTCAACGTTGTAGCGTAAAACATGATAATTTGAAAATTAATCACTGAATAATAGTCGATTTATTAAAAAATAAAGAAACTAACGAGAAGGATGTCAGATTTTCATATAATTCGGAATTTCCGAACGTAAAATTTTGGTAATTAACATAATTCAAAAGTTCTGAATGTCAGTCTAATAACGTTTATATAATTCGTGTTACGTTAACTTCTTTTCTGCAAATACTTTCATGGTCTTTGCTTTCTATAATAAAACAATTTGCTTTTTAGTACTATATAAATACAATCAGAAATAAATTACTTAAAAATGGTTATAAACCCGCTTGTTACAAAGACACTATCAGGTCCTAGGCTTTGTAACAAGCGGTTTATTGCTTCTTGATGGTAAAAAAAAGAACATATTTCCATGAGGAAATAAATGCATTTGTTTCCGAAGAATGGTTCGATTTTAAAAGTATTGCCATAAAAGGTTTTTATTATTACTGTTAACGCTTCATACCACAGCCATAAAACAGAAAAAAATACTCACAACATCAAGAAGGCAGGACATGCAGGTTTGGTTGAAATCAAATGGATATCTCTGAATTTCTCTATACATTTCATTACTACTATTACATAAAATTTAAACCTGTTTCAGTCTGTGACTAGCACCCCGGTTCTAACCATTACAGATCGATATATTTTGTGTCTCACCAATTCAATTATCTCATCAACTAAATTGTCCTTATTCTCAAATTCACCAAGAATTCCTTCTTATCATTTATCAGTCGAATTTCATTTATCTTCTCGGCCATCTATTATCCGAAAATTCGATTGTCCGCTCACAATTTCCTTTCTTTTTCCCTGTTTTCTATCAATCGCTATCAATTTGTCAAAGTCAATTCATCAATTTCTTTTTAATTTCCGCGGCTTCTTCTGGACCCTTGGATTCTTTATGGGAGTGATTTTCTGCATTAAAGCTCTGCAATCTATCTTAAGGTTGTAGTTTTAGATTTTTTTCTTTGGTTTGACTTGCACTTGATGATTTAATATTTATCGGTTTGGACTATTCGAGTGTTTGGAACATGCGCATTTTAATGTCAAATGTTTGTATTATTTTAAGATTACGTCTTTTACATTTTATTACAAGAAAAGGATCGACGAATACAAATAGCTAGAATGTCCACTTTGATATTAAGATCATTTTCTTTGCTGTTAAAAATGAATGTCGAAGAACAACATTTCATGAATCTATATTACCAAAGACAAGACAGAAAGAGAATTACAAATGTTGTATTTATTTCTATGTTTTTTTGCTACAGATTATTAACAACTTTGACTCTTACCTACTTGAGAAACTTATCAAAGCTTAACACACATTATAAACATAACCTTCACTGCCGCTATATGGCCTATTCTGAAAAAAATCAAATCGTAGATTGAATCATTTATCAAATGCAACGACTTAAACCGAAACTCTAACCGTGCAAATACCGGAATATTATCATTTAGATAAATCAAATGGAAAGTCTAGTAATATAAATCTAGCTTTATACCGAAGCATGCAAATGGTTTCGATAAAGTTAGGTCCATGGCTTTTCAATCGTAATGTTGAATGATGAAACACGTTGTGGCAAAGCGTAAGTGTGCGTGCCCAAAACGAACGGTTGTGAAGAACACAACGGATAACAAAGATCAAGTATTCGAATTCTGTGGTACTGGAACACTGAAATACTTCATTAAAACCCTTACCACAATACTTCACTCACACCGGACGCATGTTTCAATAGCCAAGCTATCAACATCAGCAGTAAAACTGAACTAACAAATTAGCTAAAGTTAGTTTTTCGCTTTTCTATATAAATATAAGGTTTGTTTCTGCAGAAATCACAAACTAGTCAGACGCAATTTGATTGGCTAAAAGGAATCTCAAACTATTTTCTGACTGATTTCACGACAATTGATTGGCTCTGACTAGTTTGTGATTTCTGCAGAAACAAAGCTATAGACATTTTAAATTATTCAAATCTAAAAATATGCTCAAATTCAATTGGCCAATTAACTTTTCCAATTTAAAAATTGAATTAACATTAAACTTACGTTATAATGAAACTGTTAATGCACCAACAACAGCTTAGGATTGGCCAGTAGTGCAGTTTGAATTCTGTCAAGAACAGCATTATCGATGAGAGCACGTTATCAATCACCACACCTTCATCGGTACACAAATGATTGAAATCACTTATCTACTATCTGCATTGTCGTGCACAACATACATACAATTATTATTATTTAGTTGGAACACGTGCCCTCATGTTTGAATAGCATGTTAACCTAATCGATAGTAGAAATGTATACATGTTGTTTCTGTGTAGTACAAATTTCGTCTATGGCCTACCCTTTATAACAGATACTGAATCGATTGCCTAGTTAATAATTAAAGACCGCTTCCTAAATAAAACAAATTGCTGGGGATATTGAATATATATCTAGGTACACATTGTACGCTACCCTTCTATATATATGTATATATAGGGTAGGTATCTATGGCTATTACTAACCTGGGCAAATATGCCGTAACAGCCAGAGGCGTGGCGAGCGCATAAATGTTTACACATAAAATAGAAGGTAAGAAATAAATTATAAAACGTGCTGAAACACTTACCGTTTTAAAAGTCTTCCGTAAATCCAAACGGGGTAACATCTGTTAAATATTTGAATCATTAGATATGTTTCAAGCTGTTTCAGTCAATGTGAGTGCGGAATAAATGTTTTTTAATGCTGAAAACGACCGTTTGACATCTAGCGATGTTATATTTGCATATTTAAAATAATCTTTGAAACAACTTAATGCATCTTCACACGCACCTTCACAAATTTGTCTTAATATAAGAAAATTGGAGTCTTTCTTTAAAACACTTTCAAATTTTCGTATTACACACCAATTTGTTTCGCCTTCTACAGCGCATAACTGTGCGTGAACATCGTTCACAATTTGAACAGAATCCACTAGCGGCATAGAAACATTTTGTAATTTTTCTATTCCCTCCGCTAGTCCGAAGTAATTGTTGTGAATAGTTTGTAAATCTCTTTTAACCTGGCTATCTTGAAATATTTCCTGGCTTTTCTTGATTGCTGCAGCTTCTGTCGGATTGAATTTTAAAACTACCTTCTTTACTTGATCAAAATATTTGTTGTAGCAAAACGCAGGCTGCAACCATGTTCCCCAACGTGTAACAATCGGCTGTGGTGGTTCTGGTAAATCAGGACACAGTTTGTGAAATAGTCGGGTACGTTTCGGGGATTTTAGAAACACTGCCTTTGTACTAGCAATCAATGCATTTATTAGTGGAAAACATGTAGGAGTCATTTGTACCGCAAGACTTAGAGTATGGATTTTACACGTTACACGTAAGATGTAAGAGATCGCCCCAAAGAACGCATGTTTGCGGCACCATCACTCATAAACATTAAAAGTTGCTTAGTTGAAACTTCAAATTTGTTCAATGAGTTCAACACCACCTTTAAAATCTCATCGGCAGTACAATTTATAACTCTTTTGGAAGCAAGTAAGAAGGAGGATGACGGTCGATGCGGTTCCATTGTACGTACCATTACATTAACCACAGAATGTTTTTGACGATCTGCTATTTCGTCCACACACAACTACAGTTTTTTATCTTTCAATTCCGTTTTTATTCTTTTTTCTATGTGTTCACGAACAAATGGCACTACATTTCGTATCGATGTCCGACTAGGTAATTTACAGTCCGCATATTTATTCCAGAAGGAGACAAATGCTTCGTTGTCTAGTAAACGAAACGATAGATTACATAAAATAAGAGTAACACAAATCAAATGTAAATTTTTCTTGGTCTCGTATGCCACTTTTTGCAGAAGAATGCTGTTTGCTTTCGATGTGACGTTGACAATGGCTTCTGGACAAACATTAAAGGAATTTTACAAACTAGACATTGACATTTTAGCGCCATCAAAAATTAAGTCCGGCATGTCCACTATAAAGTTTTTAACTTGTCTGCCATTGGTCGTTTCGGACGTACCTAACTGTGACATTTTTAAAGCAAACATAAGCGTACAATTACGAAATAAGTTACGACAGCCTACATATACACAGAACTACTCGCATACAGCATCGATCTAGTACTGACGCTGTAAGCGCGTGAAATAAATAGTCGCCGACGCCGCACCACATATCTACTACACTGACTGTTACCGCTGTTTGCCCAACTAGCTATTACTATAAACAATCATTAAATAAAATCTAATTACTATTCTGTGCTACTTTAAATAGCTTGTCGCTATCTAAGTGTATGGTAAATATGTACACATGTTTATTTGCCGTATTCTTAAGGTATACATTTACCGTGTGATGAAATTGAATCTTGATGTGACTAATTACTAGAGCGAGGTAATGTATCTGCGTAGCATAAGCGTGCACTTCCTTCAGTAAGAACTGTATATAGATATTCTCTACTTTTGAATTGTGCGCCCATGCCCCGTCCCTAGTAAAAAAAGTAGAGTGTATAGAAATATACGAGAAGCAGAAGTTGTATTCAGTACGACGAGTACGACTCAATAAAAATAAATCAATATATACAAAATTCATCAAGAATATCCTTTATTCAACAAGTACAATACCAAAAAATAAGTAATAAATCGAATATATTTCCACAGTTGTCTTTTTGAACGATGGTGAAAAAATGTGTTTATATTTTGAAACAAGTCGTTCGACACCTAAGGATGTAATACATACACGATTAAAACACTCTTGAATTCAGTTAGTGGATTAGTCGATGCACCATCACACGTTTGTTTTAATGTGATAAAATTGGAATCTTTCTTTAACACATTCTCTACAATGCGATTATATTTTGCGTCATGTATAGTGCGTAGCAGTGTATGTACTTCGTGCACTGACTCCACTAATGACAACGCTCTATTTTGTAATTGTTCTATTACGTCATGTAGTCCTTTATAGCTGTTACGAATAGTTTTTAACTCTGTTTCAACGGAAATATCTTGAAATTTTGTCTAGCTCTCCTGTTACTTGATTGAAATATTTAGCATAATAAAGAGCTGCCTGCAACCGTGTCCCCCAACGTGTAAGAATCGGCTGTGGTGGTTCACGAATACCAGGTCACTGTGCGTGAAATAATCGAAGACGTTTTGAAGATTTGAGAAACATTTTTTTTTTACTTTTTATTAATACATCTACCTCGAGTGAACATTGTTTCTGCCACAAGATGTAAAGCATGCACTTTACACGTAACATGTAAACACTAGCAACCATGCGCAAAAAGAGAACGGCCTACCGAACGCATTGTCGCGGCACCATCGCTGATAAACATCAACACTTTACGTGTTGAGACTTGAAAGTTTTCTAACGTACTAAGTACCATCCTCACAATTGCTGCACCAGTCATTTGCTAGCTAGTAACAGTGGAAATGACGGTTTATGAGGGTCCAGTACACGTACTAACATTTAGAGTAGAATTTCTTTTACAATCTGTTGTCTCGTCAACACAGAACCAAAGCAACTAATTCTTTAATGTAGATTTGATTTTCTTTTCCACGTCTTCGCGCACAAATAAAACATGCTTACGTGCCGTTTTTGTAGTTGACAACTTCAACTCGGGGTTGTACTTATACCAAACTTTCTGAAACGATTCTTTTTCGAGTAAGCAAAGTGACAAATTACAGGTTATCATCATGACAAGTAAATCGAAAATAAAGGCAGTTCTCGTTGGCGGGCCCCTTTTTTCTATTTCTGTATTATTTGGTATTTACATGTTTGTTACAGTCCGCCATGTCCCAGCACGTCAAATGTTTCTCACACACTTTACAAACTATTTTAGCACCGTCGTAGAACAAATCCGAAAAATCACAGATGAACTTATATACTGTTCCAGCAAAAGATCGTTTTTAGCCTTGTACACGTTACAAATTTTAAATTAATAATTATATATTTATAACGAATAACACGTAACAGAAAACATAACGCACACTCAAGTTTCCTAAACTGAACAAAAAATAAACAAGCGAACGCTGACAAAGTTAAAATCGCACACAGCCCGCTCTTCCGGTGAAACGCCTATGTATCGCAGAGACGATTACCTCGCTCTACTAATTACTAATTTCGCGTTTGTTTTAATATCTGATAAAGAAATAACCGGAATAATACATTAATATTGTGTGGAGAAATGCCGCCGGTTTCTTTCAAAGCTTTTTATAATCAAATATAGTAATCTAACAGAATAATATCACTAATTCAAAAAGCTTTATGCTATACAGATGGTTATTTTGATGAGCATGTCTCAAACCGATTGAAGATTTTCACGTGGTTTACATTGTAAATCTGTAAATTTATTTTAATGGTGGTTGAAAGGAAAATCCACTCTCGTTTAATGAAATATGAGGGACCGGTTTCGGGACAATTATCGCATCATCAGGCCCGAGTTAATCTAATAGTAGGAAGTATTGCCAAATCTATAAAAAAATGCTACTAACACTTTCTATATAATTTTCAACAACTATTAGATTGCTTGTATAATGATTGGAGTCAGTAAATTTAAAATCTTGTAAACTGGACAAACACAACATATTAAAAACAAGTCAAATGTGATTTCTTTCCTCTACTCTAGGAAAGAATACTTCACGTAGATTCTTGTACAATTTATTACCACATTTGACTTGTTTTTAATAGGTTGTGTTTGTCCGGTTTACAAGATTTTAAATTTACTGACTCCAATCATTACTAGAGTTGCTCACAAGCGCCAACTGGCAGTGGCGGAGGTTCGATACAACCCTCAGTATAACTGCGAGTCTCAACCAGATCTGTTGTGTATACATGTACGCTGCCGTAAATACTATTTCGTAGTTCTACGTTTGTTTTAAAAACGTTGCCTACGTCGCGAAAACGACCAATGTTGGACAAAGTTACAGAATTTATAGCAGAAATGTCTGACCTAAATTTTGATGGCGTTAAAATTCAATGTGTAGTTCGTAATATCCCTTTAATGTGTTGGTCCAAAAGGGAATGTCTACGTCACGTAAATAGTAAACAGCATTCTTCAAAAAAAATTGCACACGACATTACGACAAATTTAAATTGAATTTATGTGTTACCTTTATTGCATGTAATCTACCGTTTAATTTACTAGACAAGGAAGCATATGTCTTCTTTTGGAATAAATATTCGGACTGCAAATTACCAAGTCGGGCATCGTTACAAAGAATTGTGCCATCTGCTCGTGAACATGTTAAAAAGAGAATTAAATCGGAGTTGAAAGATAAAAAACTGTGGTTATGTGTGGACGAAACAACAGATCGTAAAAAAACATTCTGTGGTTAATGTAATGGTACGTACAATGGAACCCCATCAGTCGTCACCTTCAATTCTATTAGCTTCCAGACGAGCACAACAATGTACTGTCGAAGAAATTTCAAAGTTAGTTTCAACTTACCAACTGTTGATGTTTGTGAGTGATGGTGTCGCAAACATGCTTTCTGTAGGCCGGTCTCTTAAAAAACATTGTGCTAATTTGTTACATATTACGCGTAAAATTCATGCTGCTTCATGCAGTGTTTGTCAAATCCCCAAAACGCATTCGCAAATTTCACAGACTGTGCCCCCGTATGCCTGAGCCACCAGAACCTATTCTTATACGTTGGGAAACATGGTTACAGGCCGCGTTTTATTCAGGTTGCGTGATATTCAGGTTAAAACGGATTTGAAAACTATTCAGAACAATTACTTCGGACTAGTGGAAGCAATAGAAAAATTACAGAATCCTTCGGTGTCGTTAGTGGAATCTCTGCAAATAGTGCAACATGTTCACGCACAGCTATGCGTGGTAGATGACGCAAAAAGTGTTTGTGTTCTAGAAAGGTTTGAAAGTGTTTTAGAGAAAGATTCTGATTTTGGTACATTAAGACAAATTTGTGAAGGTGCGTCAACAGAACCGTTAAGTTGTTCCAAATATTATTTTAATTACGCCAATATAACGTCACTAGACGTAGAACGTTCGTTTTCTGCATATAAACACACTTTTTCCTCACGCCGCACTCGGTTTGCCAAAACAACTGTGGAAACATATCTAATGTTGCAGATATTTAACAGATATTATTCACTTTGTGATTTCACGAAAGACTCTTAAGAGGGTAAGTGTTTGAGCACGTATTATATTTTATTTCTGACCATTTATTTTGTGTAAACTTTTATGCGCCCGCTGCTGGCTGTTGGCGCAAATTGAGCAACTCTAATCATTACACAAGCAATCCGATAGTTGAGAATTATTAGAAAGTGTTAGTAATATTTATTTATTGATTTGACAATACTTCCCACTACTAGATTAACTCGGGTCTGATGATGGGATACTTGTCTCGAAACCGGTCGCTCATATTTCATTAAACGAGTTATTGTGAGAGAGTAGACTTTCCTTTCAACCACCATTAATATGTATTCCTCACACAGAGTCGCATTATATCAATTAAAATGTATTTAGTAATGACCATAACAAAGGTATAACATTGAACGTTAAATATTAAATACAAGAAATGTCAAATACGGTAGTTACTACAAGGAAGGAAAATGTTACAAGAACGTTCAAAATTTATTTTTTGATCTACATGTTATATTCATTCAATTGAAATGAATGATATTGTGACGGTACATTGTTTCGTAAAGTGCATTTCAGTTACACCAAAAAACCTAATTTCCCCTTTATTGTGTTATTGAAATGCTACGTGAACTGTTTAACCTTCGTCGTTGAATACCATGACTGCCACTATTAGCACCGGAACGAACTAATATTGGAAGCTGGAATTTCAAGTTAATCCGAGGTAATTTAGATCTGTCTTTATTGATGCATTTCGAACAGCAAATTTTCGCTTATTAATATTATGTGACCAATCTAAAGTCTAAAATTTAGGTATAAACGCTATAAACTGGTTGTCAACCCAAATCTGATTTAATAGCTATATGCAAGGGTGATCTGCGAAGTTTCAAGCCTCAACCTGAAGACAGACGCTCTGTTGTTGTTTGACAGTCGTTTGTATCAGTCGATGTTAGTGTTTCTGTAAAAATGGAAAAGATTCAATATCGAGCAGTCATTAAATTCTTGCATTTGAAAGGCAATGCGTCTACGCAAATTAAACGGATTCGAATGAACAGTTCCAAAGCCCTGTTGAAGCAGTTTAAACGAAATAAGTTGGAGTTTTAGCGTCGATTAATAACTATAAATGATTGGATACACCAGTACACCCCTGAAGCCAAAGCATAGTCGAACCAGTGGACTGTGAAGAGTGAACCGGCTCGCAAAAAAGCAAAGACTGTTTCATCTGTCGGGAAAGTGATGGCGGCTGTTTCTTGGGATAGTCATGGCGTTGTGTTAATTAACCATCTTGAGAAAGGAAAACGGATCATTACTTGACAAGCTAAAGGCAGAAATTGCGGGAAAACGGCCGCATTTGAAGAAAAAGACGCACGGTCTCGTACTTCAGTGGCCGCCATGGCAAACATTCAGGAATTGGGGTTCGAATTGATAGACCACCCACCCTATTCTCTAGATCTGACTTCCAGTGAATTTTTCTGTTTCCGAGGCTGAAAATTTCCCTCGGAGGATAGGGATTTTCATCAAATGAGGAGGCTGTCACATTTGTAAACGCCTATTTTGCAGAATAAGATGCCAACTACTATTTAGACGGGTTAAAAAGATGGGAGCATCGCTAGGAAAAGTATATAGACTTACAAGGAGACTTTGTTGAGAAATAAAACTAAATTTGACAAAAAAATAGTATTATCTATTTTTTTTTTTTTTGAGTGCAGACTTTTAGATATATGGTATCAGAACTCGCATTCCCTATATCGATTTCCACTGTTGATGACAGCTTAATCTTGTTTCTTCAATACTTCTATTCGGTTGCAGACTCTATTCACATATTCTTCCGAGGGCGGGCAAATTATTTTTCTTTGTTAGATTTGTTAGATTTCACTGCTGATGTACAGATTGATTTTTATCCGACATTTGTATTACTTGATTTGTATTACATCTGACAGTAAACAGAATCGAACTTTGAAAGCGCAAGAGCGTAGGTAGGAATAAATTACGTTAAGATTTGCCAACATACCTTTGTAACGGTAAGATTAACATTTAAAACGAAAAAGAAGGTTACTTCGGATATGGTGGCTTCCAAAGTTCCCCACGATCTCTAGTGTAAATTCAGAAAATGGTTTTTACGGTGTGTCCCTGGGTTAAGGACATTCTACAAGATATCCTGCACCTACATAATCACATTTAAAGTTTCTCTATCTAAAGTAGTGTACTTCAGTTATCTTTATTAACGATACATGCGTATGATACAGCATGTAAATTCAACATAATTGTTAGTCAAACTCAATTAACTAATAGAATAGAAAGGCACCTAATTGTACCCTCGTCATACACAGCATATTGGAGACCCTTTCCTGCATTATACACTTAACGTCAGATCGTCACAGATATTGATAAATTAATTTCCACACTTCCTGCGCACAGCGAGATCTATTGTGGAAGGTTCTATTCACTTTTGGCAACTAATAGAACTACGACACTGTAAAGGTTTGATTTTGAAGTATGCTTGAGTAATTTTTGCTTTATATGTATTTGTTAGGGAGTTCACATCGAAAATAACATTTGTTCTGGAGATGAATTCATTAATATGTAACAAGACAGGGAATTTGAAATATAGAATGTAAAAATTTGTATCAGTCCTGGTATCTACAAATTATATTTTATTTTTCAAAAAGTGAAAAATAAAATATGATTTTTTATATCTTTTCTAGATTTAGCTTTGAATCTGACGAACTTTGATGGTTCGTCACAACGTTAAAAGGGATCGATATAATGGATGTTGTATAGACCAGTATAAGTCTAATGTTACTTGTGTAAGGTATTACAGAGAAGTATTAGGGATTGCTAAATATTTTTGAAAAATGTACCGTAATTACAGACAGATAAATAACAAGCATATAACAAATAATTTTATTATTTAATTGATGCTGGTAGATTAAAGGTTTCGCGGAATTCCCCAGTTCGCTAAAGAAATCATTGTAACATACAACTATCCACGTGTAACAACGAGGATGTTGGAAATAGCTGCGTTACAAAGATGCATACAAATCAATGACCTTCTGACACACATCAAATCGTAAAATTATCGTCATCAATCAGAAGACCAAAAAATGGTTCTAATGCGTTCTTTTTTTCAATTTCTACACTTCTAAGTAACTTGTTTGTCACCTTCGTTATTATTGTACTTTAAAATGAGCTTCAGGCAATGTTATGTCAACAAATCTAAAACGAATCCACCAATTAGCCAAAAACGACGATATGTACACGCTAAATCGTTTGGGAATGGGATTTCCCGTCTTCCTATCGACTAAAATGGCATTGTAAAACATATACAGGTGAGTAATATTTACATGTTGGAAGGCATGGGTTTCGTTGAAGAGTATATTAGATAAACAAAAATAGAATTACAGAAGCGAAAAACAGAAACCTTGACCATAGTAGTAGTATAATGACCAAACCTGACCAAGAATCTTGTTACGTATATATATAGAAGCAAGTATTGCATCGAGTGTATTTCCTACGAAGCCTTCGCGAGATTCTCAACGTTAATCTGTTTTGTGCTTTTGTTTTTGAATTCTCATAAAAGTAAGTGTGATATTTAATTTATATCTATACTTGTATTGCAAGATTGTTTCCTTTTAATATTTTTTTATGTTTTTATAAGAGGAAATGTAGTAAATACTGTGCATATATTAAACTAGGATAAAAACACATGTACATGGATTCACCATGTTTTCATAATTGTCTGACGTAGCCTCCAATTTATTCATTACGTGCTAAAACAAAGAAACTAATTGTCTTTATTGCTCAAGCAATTTTATTCAATATAACGCTTATATTTACCTTTACTACTTCAAAATATTGCTGGAAGCGTTCGTTCTCTTTGTTCATGATAACCAAAAGCAGGGGTTCTCAAAATACGTTCTGTCGAACAGTGATATACAAGGTGTTGCATTAAGAAAATTTGAAATAGCATGAATCAAACATGGCAACGATTTCGATGGCCATCTTGTAAACGCTGGTTTATACACACAGAGAAATGATTTCTTCCATCAAGAAAATAGATTTTTTTGCAAAAATCAGTCTCTATTCAAGACTAGAAAAATGTATAATATAAGAAAATAATTTTTTTGAAATTTTATTTCGATTAAATAAATATTCTCTTGGGGTTAGAAAATCAAGAAAATCCAAGACAGAAAAATGTTTCTTCCAAGTAAATTATTTAGTTTTAAGTTAAGTAAATATTCATATTAAAGGTAGGAATGAAAAAATGGTCCAAATCTTACAAGGTTCTACTGAGAAATTTCGTGTTCAAAAAACATATCATGAGGATACAAGGATATCCAATAAAAGAAAAATTACAATAATTGAAAAAAAACCTAAAGTTAATAATTAAAATTAGGAGCAAGTGAATGAACTAATGAAAAAGTTAAATTAAATTATTTCTTTAATAATGTAATTAAATAGGGATTATTTTTATGTAGTTTAATAATTAATGAGTCAATATTGAAGTTTATTTGTCCCTTTTATTATTATTATTATTATTTATCATATATTTAAAAAAACTATAGTTGAATTAGTACACGTGGTAAATAGTAACAAAAAGAAAAGAAATATTACATTAACCAGTATCATTTGATGAAAATGTTTATGAAGCGTTGTATGTCAAAGGTTATATCAATGTATGGGTAAGTATGCTATCTGTATTCCAGTTCCGTCGCTAGGAAATATTTCAGTTGCTGTTTTTGAAGATTAGTGGCATAAATTGAGAGATGTAAGAGCAATGTGGCCAGAACCAAGATGCTTTAGTGCTTTTCTCTTCTCATATTGTTTTTTCCGGTAGTGATTCCTTCAAATCAGGAGCTATTTATTAGCATTATCATCAGCATCAGATTTGAATCATCTCTCTAGTGTATAAGGAGTTTAAGATATCGGCCATTAAAATAACATCCACATTTCTCAAAAATCTCAAATTATGTCGATATCTCAAAAATTAAGATAGGTACGTATAGGGAATATTGATGATAGTTAGATGTGAATTGGAGAGAGGCATTTGAAAACGCAATAATATACAGGGTGTTCTATTTAAAAAACCAAACTTGTATATCATGCGCTGCGGAAACAATATCCTCCATACATGGGTATAATTTTGTCTTCGAACATTTTTTGTTTGAAAAGTTTTTCTTTAAATTAATTAAGGAATTAATTATCTTCTACCTACACACAAAGTGGATACGTTGTTACACTATACTCCAGCTTTTTAGCTTCCAATTCACTTTTATATCCCAATCACTAAGGACATCTAACCTAGTTTGATTCCCTTAAAAAATCAGCAGTAAAATGGATACACAGTAAACAAAGAAGACCAAAGAAAAAAGCCGATACTTGCTAACAAGTATACATTTTAAAATTGAAGAATTTCAGCATTTATTTTTCTTTATAGTAAACACCGCATGAATAATTACTTACATACCATACTTCTACGCACATCTATGGTAAACAAGTCCTCAATTACATTAAGCGTAAGTAATAAGTTTTTCATTGCCTTTCACCAATCATTGGTTCTCGTTAGCTTGCCATTTGTTTGTCCAAAAGGCATTGAGAGAATACAGCCGCGAGGTAATTTGTTGTAAAGTCATGACTCATGGGTCATGGGGTCTGTTATATTGGCATCGCGATTAATAGCGGAAATCCCGAAGAGAACATTAATAAAACATGTTTCAGCTGCGTATTATGGATCCGGAGGAGGTAATTTCACTTTTGTAGAAGGTATAGGGTTCCGTGTAATTAAGAAGTTGTATACCTTTATATTTTACAGTATTCCTTATATTTGTATAGGGTATTTCGGTTATTAAAGTATACCATAAAATACAGGTTTGTGGTTTGCGTACTACTGAGCTACTTTTTTTCTTGATTGTTTCCTAACGATCATGACTAACTTGGATGACATTTTAAAAAATTACATAAGCTATATATGTACATTCTCATTGCTAGGTGCTATTTTTTTTGGGAAGGAAGTTGTTACAATAAACATTTTCCTAATTATCGTGAAAAGTATCCACTATAGATGCGTAATGAATATAACGTTTTATTTGTTATTTTGTAAGAGCAATTTGATAAGAAAGAGAAAAATAGATAGCTGTATTAAAAAAAATAGGTTTTGACAGTTTCTCCATTTGAAAGTTTAATCGTAACTGTGGGACACGCTGTACAATGTTTTCGAAAAATTCATTTGGTTTCTAATCCTGCCCTATACAGTCAACAGTTCTGCAACATTTCAATTTTCCAAGCTAAACACTTTCACAATTATAAAAGTTTACATGTACTCGTCCATCTGCCAAATTTCAAAAAATGCAAATATTTCAAATATGGTTAGAAATTAAACTAGGAATTCAAAAATTTAGTAATATGTGGTCTATTTAAAATAACAAAGTTGATAACTACTTCCGGTATAACCGGAAGTCTTAGATAGTTGAAAATATTTTAGTTCAATAGTACATATATGCAGGCTGTTTATTAAACATACGGCAAAAATTCAAGGGGTTATTCCATGAACTATTCTAAGAATATTTTGTACTTTTATGATTTTTGAAAAGCCCCATTGTTTCGAAGATACAGGGCGAGAAAAATTTTCGACAAAACCAATTTTGATATTTTTGAAATTATTAATGTAGCCGAATTAAAAATATGGCATACAACACTGGACTTACCAAGCATAAAAAAATTGTAAAAACGCGTTGTTATCTAATAACAACATTCCGATTACAAAGAACGGCTGTTTTACCCACTAACAATAGGCAAGTGCAAACATAGAAAAGTAAATCAGTTAAAACGTGGATTTCATTTGAATACGTTTCGTGATTGATCATTTTGTATGTGTCAAATTTGTTGAGACTGATTGACACGTATTTTTTGTCTTTTAATACTTAAACTTTTGTTAGTGAAGTCCTGTATCATGAATTGCTATACGAACGCCGAGATTACTGACATGCATTTCATTTATGAACTTGCTGATCGCAATTCATTAGAAGCTAGACGGTTGTACATGGAACGATTTCCTGACCGTAATGTTCCTGATAGAAAAACCTTCCAAAGTATATCATTCTTCAAAACAGGTACATTCGATACTCGAAAAATTGCAAATACTTTGAATGTAAGTAATGGGACTGTTTGGAAAATTCTTATGGAGTATTTGTTGTACCCATACCACATACGCGTTCAGGCACTTTTTCCTGCTGATTTTTCTCCACGGATTGCATTCTGTCAATGGCTTTTTACACATTGGTTCAAATCCCTCAACTACTAACACTGATTCTTTTTACCGATGAAGCGAATTTCTCAAGAAATGCAATAAGGAATTTTCACAACCATATGTGGGCTGAAGAAAATCCACATGAGGTACTTGAAGACATCAACATCAGTTCTCGTTGAACGTTTGGTTAGGAATTGCGGGTGACTGACTAATTGGACCGGTATTTCTACCAGGAAGACTTACCGGCAAGGTGTATCGAAACTTTTTGGAACAAACGCTACCTCTGTTTCTGGAGGATGTACCATTGGCAACAAGAAATGCAATGTGGTTTATGCACGATGGTGTACCATCGCATTTTAGTGTGGTTGCTCGTGAGTTTTTAACAGCAACACACGGAGATCGTTGGATTGGTCGAGGTGGACCTCACTTATGGCCTGCTCGATCCTCAGACTTAAACCCCCTGGATTATTTCCTATGGGGCCATCTAAAGTCATTAGTTTATTCTACTCCAGTAGAAAATGTGGAAGATTTAAGAAATCGGATAATTGCTGGGTGTAACTCAATAAGAAACGACCCTGGTGTTTGTAAAAGAGTTCGGCAGTCAATGAGGAGAAGATTGAATTCTTGCATCCTAGCTGAAGGTAGTCATTTTCAACAGTTCTTGTAGATTAAGAAAGTCGAAAATTTTTCTCGCTCTGTATCTTCGAAGCAAAGGGGCTTTTCAAAAATCATCAAAGTACAAAATATTCTTAGAATAGTTCATGGAATAACCCCTTGAATTTTTGCCGTATGTTTAATAAACATCCTGTATAGGTTTTAGTATATAACAGAATTTTGTGTACCTATTCTATATATTATATAAATTGGTTATCACAAAACAAAACGGATTTATTCTAATAGGATACGGGAACAATTCTTTCAAAATATGTAGTATGAAATACTTTTCAATGCAGTGAATAAAAATTAAATCAGCTCATTTGTATTAATAAAAAAAATTGTGATTTTTGAATGTAGTAATTTAATAATTTCTAATTTTGATCTTACTTTTTACATACCTATATATTTATGTCATACGAAGTCTAACTTAGAGATAAATAAACACCACATGTCGTTTCAGTAATTATCTATTTAGTTATTTATTTAAAATTTCCCTTGTACTTAATTATATGTACTTAATTTTAAATTAAATTACTGCGCTACAAAAGTCCAAAGTTATATTTCTTATTGTTGGAACTTAAATTCAATTAATTGAAACAAATGAAACAATTGACACCATTCCATTTTGATTTATGAACAATCAATTTCTACCAACGCCTACTATTTAATAGATATTATATTTGGTATAATATCAAATTTATTATTGGAAAAGATTAACAATTACCGTATTTTTAAGTACATTTCACAGCTAACACCAACTCGTTCTTCTACAGCATTGATATTGATCACAAAAAACCTACTAAGGCAAAAAAACGTATTTCTTTTTCTCCGTTTTTCCCTTATGTCTCTGCTGTTGTCGTCTGGAAATCATGGCATATATTGTTCCAATACACATTTATACATACATATAAATGTCCAAGTAGAAATCTTTTTGGAAGTTATCTGTGTTGTTCTACTGAAGCAGTTGTCTGTCGTAAGTACCCCCGATAAAGAAAATTTATGATATCGCAACCTACTAGGACGTAATCCTAAGTTTGTTTTCGCCGTATAAATAAAAAGGTGATTTATTGTAGTTCTCTAGAGATTATACAGGTTATTTATAATGTATTTCTTTGCTAGCTTCTAAATTATTGGTAAAATAAGTTTGACTGGGTTTCATAGGTTATTTCAAATAGAATTCTTTAAAAGGGATTGAAAATTAGTGCTTTAAATTTGAATAAAAGTGATACCACTGTGATTTATACGGCAAAACAGTGATATTTTTTTCTTATAGAATTATGACATTCTTAGGATAGTAGTCATTTCAAAATAACTGAAAATCATTACGGTGAATAGTCTTTTGGATTATTTACATGTACGATGTGATGTGCTTTATTATTTTTTGTGAATATTTGTGTGATGTTATAATTGTTCTCAGAGTTTTTGTTATACAAACAAATTCATTTTCTATGTGCTTAAACATATAGGATGTCCCATAACCTGATTGCCTCAACTTAAGGATGTGTTGCTTTTAAGTAAAAAATGTCCAATGAACATATGCCTAAAACTCGTAACGTAACTGAGTTAGGGTAATTTTAAATCTGAATAAATATCAGGTAAAATCTTATTGAAAGTCAGTTAAAAAGAAATTGCTTTATTGCATTAATTGCTCAAAATTTCCACCCAATTGTTGTATACACATTCAAGCTCATCTCAGAACTGAAATGGTAGCCCTGCTAGCAGTCTCAGGATCAACACAGATATTTTCTGCGGCATCCATAATCCTAGCAACAAGTTGTTCTCTGTTAGGATTTTCTGCATAAAAAATTCAAATGTTTGTAGCTCAGTTACGATAGAGTTTTGGGAATATCTTCATTAGAGATTTTTGTTTTGAAATTGCTTGAGCAACATAGCCTTAAGCTATGTCAATCATGTCATGGGACACCTAGTATGTTACATACGTATAATGTCTTGCATATTATAAATAGATATCAGGAAAATCTTATTAGAAACATTTATGAACAATGATGTAAGATTAGAAAAACAGTAGAGTTACTTAAAATTTACCTTGTGAATGATTTAGATATCCATTTTTAGGTAAAAACAAATTTAAAAAGCTTTTCCATTATTCAATATATATATATATGTGATTTTGTGTTTTCACGTTGGTTTGATTTCAGTTATGAATTTTTCTAATTAATATCAATTTTTTCATCTTGTTCTATCAATTTCTAATATAATTTTCCAATTAAAAAAAATGATTTTCGAAATTTAAATTCAAATTTGGACGCTTTAGTTTTCTTAACCTTCAATTTAATTAAATTAAATCTCATGTATTCAATAATTTCTACTTAAATGAAGTATTAACTAACTACATGCATAATTGTAACGTAAGAGATAATACATTTTAGCTCCAACTGTTATAAGATAAAATTTTCATCGTTCGCAAAAGAACTAATTAATCAGATCGTTAAAAGTCTCCATCCTAAATCTTTGCTTAATCTCGCAAAGCTGTAATTAATGATCAAAGTTCCTATACGCGATATTTACTCCAAGTAGATTCTCATCAAGATAATTCAGACAACTCTGCGGAGATTAATACGACACATAGTTATTCATTCCATTATGATGAGCGGTTTTACTAGCTTAATAGCATTGTAAAAACACTGGCTGTTTTTTTAAGCTGACAATCATCGAAGGAACTCGTTCATCTAGCTTGTGGGCGTGTGAAAGACATTGACTGATGCTAATAAAAGGCAAAAAGAGCCAGTCATTAATCAAGGGTATTGTTGCCTAGGCACATATGCCTATACACTGTCTGCTGGGTATGAATACATTAAGGATAACTTTCCTTAATGTACATATATCTATTTACTATATTTTACAATTTCTGGTAAATAAATAATAAATGTGTACGACTGGATTCGCAGTATCCTTAATGTTTTGGGGTATTCAGTTTAATGAAATTTATTCAAGAAAAAATGGAATCAAATGAATAATTAAGTTACACATGAAAAGATTGCCTAGTAACAATAACCAAAAAATTAGTGCTAATATAGCTCATGGCATTGGTGGAATCATTCCCGGCAAAAAACAAAGCGAGGGAAAGGGACAGCGTAAACCCGCGGACATGTTTCTGCCTACCCGGCGTCATCAGCGCGGTTCCGTACGTATCTTTCTCCCTCGCTATTGTTTTTCACCTCTCGAGTATATGTTGCCATTCTCCACGAACAGAATCACGATATATCTCCCCACGCCACCTAGCGTCGAGAAACACAGTCTTGCCGTCTAGAGAATAGCGACAACATAAGTCGTAACAACATAGGTAGTACGAGTTTGCATCCCGAGTTGTTGTCGCTATTCTCTAGGCGGCATGACTATGTTTCTCGACGCTAGGTGGCGTGGGGAGATATATCGTGATTATGTTCGTGGAGAATGGCAACATATACTCGAGAGGTGAAAAACAATTGCGAGGGGGAAAGACATGTATGGAACCGCGTTGATGACGCCGGGTAGGCAAAAACATGTTCGTTTGTTTATACTGTCCCTTTCTCCTTGCTTTGCTTTTTGGCGGGAATGATTCCACCAATACCACGAGCTATATTAGCATCGGTTTTTTGAATAATTGTTTGTTTTTTTTTTCGGAGGGGACTGGCAATCGAAAATCGAAATCATCATTCGAAATTTACTAACGATTTCGATTATTTTCCACGATTATTTGACAGAATCCGAATGACGAGTGAATTATTTCGAAACTCGAAACCTCGAATACAAATCTCGAATCGTAATCCGTTTGTGTGCTCCTGCGCAGTCAAAACGAATAATGAATGATATCTGAACCATAATCGAACGATCAATTATTCGGGTATAATCGATATCTCGATTATATCTTTAATAATCGCCCAACACTAATTAATATTGATTATTCATAAGCTTAACATTTATATGTTATAATATGTACCTTTACATATTTCTACATGAAGTAATTATTTGTAATTTTCCAGATGATGAAACTATTAGTCGCCACCGTCCTCTTATCTGCTTTAGTCCTTGTTAATGGTCAAAAGTCTGTCTGCCCTGACATATTCGAATATAAATCCAGCGGACCTGGCCATTGGGAAGGTCTTCTTAACGTCGTATCTGAATATAAATTACATGGCACCTGGATTAGACTTTTCTTCGATAAACCAGTCTCAGATCTTCAAGTGCAAGTAAGTATGGGTCGGGGTGCTTCTCTTATATTGATTAATACTTCTAAAAGACACTCCCTGATAGAAGGAAACTATACTAACTCGGATCAAACCTCAATAAATAGATCTTATTCAAGTATTTAGAACACTTTTATTTTATTTCAACTAAAAAAGATGAGATCTTTTTTGTTAATTTTGCTATGCATAAAAATTGATGCATACACTTAAGATATAAAAAAACCACTGCAGAGGTTGACATCATGTTAAACAAAGACATCTTGCTTATAATATTCGTACTACACATATTTCAAGTTTGTTATAATTATTATTCCATTTTAATCTTAACAGAGGAATATCTCGAGAAATATGAATCCCACGAAAAACTTCGTCATACCATTGTTTGCTCATCTCATCGGAAACTACAAAATGACGATTCTAGTTTCAACGTAGATGGCGCTATAATCGGTGAAAATAGGGTAGCTTCATTTTTTTTAATGGAAACCCCTATATTTTATTACGTATTGCAATTCTACGCTAAAAAATAAGCCACTTTCGTCTGAAAGATTCTTTTATTAATTTCGTAGATGGCGTAGGTGTAATTGGTGAAAAGGATTACCTTTATTTGTTTTAATGGAATCTTAAATTTATTGGTTTGATAAAATTTCAACTTTATAAGATACTGTTTTTATGAATTGTTGGTTTTATAAAATGCTTTTTGATATATTAAATGTAATCATTTTTTTTTCATTAAAAAATATGATATTTCTTATCTCTAAAAATTAAGTGTACTCTATTATACCAATTAAAACGCCAAAATTACTTGGTCTGTGAGTCATAATACATACTATGTAATGCAAAATGGGGGTTTCTATAAAAATAAATAAAAGTAATTTTTTCACCAATTACAGCGCCATCTGCGAAATTAACAAAAGAATGTTTCAGACAAAAGTTACTTGCTTTTTAGCGCCGTCTATTTTGGAACTAGAATCATCAGTTTCTGGTACCCGATCAGACGAACAAACAATGGTATGGCGAACTTTTTCGTAGGATTCATATTTTTCGAGATATTCCTCTCTTAAGATTAAAATGGGACACCCGGTAGAATCAATATAGCAGTTTTTTTTGAAAGAGCTTATAATTTTTAAATTTAAAACTAAAGTATTACAGTTGGTATATTTTCTGCAAGGTTTATCCTTTTTTATGCTTATATACAGAGTGTCTCAACGTGGTGGAATTGTAAAACTGCGCTTATGGTAGGAAATTAAAATTTTCTGGTAACATAATAGACATCGTATTTGTATTTTAAAATTTTAAGCATGCTTTGTTTATTGTTGTTATGGTAACCAAACAATAGTAACACTAGAAGTAAGTAGCTACTTGGATTTACAATTTTGAATTCAAGTTTTTTTACTATTGTCATGAATACAAAGCAATGTCGGCGCCAGATGTCGCATCCAAATGCAAGACTCGTCTTTAATGTAAATATCTCTTTTACTATGAATAATAGACACATTAATTATTATACAAAAACGTTATTTCCTATATGATAAACTCAGAAATTTTTAGTAGTAGTAATAGTTTTACAATTCCACGAGGTTGGTGTACTTGACTATCTGAAAAATCACTTCTCTACGTTTAATTTTCAGAACAACTTACTTGAGGTTGTTAGCAAGGAACCAAATCAAATCCTACTGAAGAATAACAACTTGATCCTGTTGAAGGGAAAACCTGTCGAAGTCCTATTTAAAGTTAGTTACAGCGGAAACGATGTTCCCTCCTTAGTTGGATATCGATTAAACGCCAGAGACATCTGCCCGCCATCCGATGAATAAAATTAACGAGATAGATAGGAACAAGTTCCCGCATTGTTGCTTTTTTCCTTTGTTTCCACATTCGGACTATTCCTGCAAAATTTAACGGGCTGTTACATTTGGCAAATTTCCGGGTTTAACGAACATGAAAAGAATTTTTTTTCTCTTATGGATTTCAAACGACTGTTTGGACATAGAAGAATAGTGTGATATCGTCAATTCAATCGTTTTCATTACGTATTTTAGAGGTTATAATGTGGGGATATTGTTCCTAAATTTAGATATTAAATTGTCATTTTAGTTTCAAATAAATATATAAGGTGTAACAGTACTAAAAGTGATTTTTTATTGTTAGATTTAAGGTTCTCAAGTAAAATGTATCCTTACCTTAGTAAATCAAACGTGAACTTACACAAAAAAGTTTTACGTTGCTTCATTTTTTTTTGATTTTATTATTACTAAAAGGAAAAAGTTGATTCTGTTACACCTACACGGTCAATCAGAGTGACAATCCGGCCATGGATTATCAATTTAAACCTGGCACTTTTACCTAAAAATGAAAAATACTGGTTGATGTATGGGAAATTTTCAAAGATACAGTAATTTTGCAAAAAAAACAAAATTTCCCAATCTTTGGTAACTTTTCCACAAATATTATTGGAATATTTAGTAGGAATTCTAGCAAATTTACAGTGTGCAGATGTTTACTTTATGCGTATATTTCGGTAAAAGAGAAAACAAGAATAGAATTAATTAAAAAATATATTGGATGTTGTTATAAACAATTTAAAAAAAAAGCAGAAACACTGTCATTTAAAAACGGTCTACAGATGTGTAACAACGGTATTGCGTGTTTCAAGCGACAAGAAATTAGATTACACTTCGACGATGTAATAAGCAAATTTATTACGGAGGTTTGTTGTTTTATTTCTCGGTTTTTTTCACGTCATGTTTGAGACTGGACCCCATTAGATATAGGGGAAAACACCCCGTGTAAGCGACGGTTTTGATATTTATTACCTTGATTTATAAATGTAATTAAATTTAGTGGTGTGCGTGTGCGACCTTCCCCAGCAGGCTAGAGAATAACGGACCGGAACATAGAGCAGGTGCACCCGCTTTGATCTTCCACACTTCATTATACACAAGGGAAGGTATACGCTTCATACATCTTAATCAAAAGAAAATACGCTCAATAAACTAAAAATTTTCTTCAAACCTTATTAAATTTTCCATTATATATGAAATAGAAAAAATATTCTGTTTTTTCTATTTCATGCGACACTCTTCTAAGATTTAACTCACTCTATTGTTCATAACACTTTTCTGTATAGTATGTTTCAGTATAATAATGCCTTATACGCAGAGAAACGTGTACTTGTATCAATGTTGTCCGCCTTAATTCAAAACAATTACTGCTTCAATTATCCGCTATACAATAAGTGTTTTAAATCAAAAGAAATATTTCCTTAGCGTTTCTTTCTCCGCTTGTAATAAAATAATTATATTTCTTTGTTTAAGACATTTGTTAACTTGATTTAAGAAAATCTGGTAGAAAATTTGAAGAAAGCGATTCTTAGTATAAGTAAATGGTCATTATAACTCAAAACAGTATCTTCTTAAGGATAGAAGATAGTTTTCTTAATTCCGGAAAGCGTTTAAGTATTGTTCATAAATCAATAGTTTCATTTTCTTAAAATAAAACATTTTTTACTTAGAATTCTTGAAATGCATATTATTTATATGCACGTTAATTGCGCTTACCTTGTTTAAAACAGTACGACATATCCGTACATGATGCAATAAATTATTCTCATTGCTTGTGATTTTAAAAAAGCTAACAGAAAAATGTACAAACAAAAGTGAACTTAATGTAGAAGTACACGTGAAAATAATGTTCGTCTTCTGTGTATTTCGAAAAAAAAATATTTAATTGAAACTTTTAATGATTGCACTTTGTACTTTTGTCGATTGTTCACCGTCCACGGCTATTTCAATGGACATTATATTCCACTGCTTTTTTGTTTATTGAAAGGCAAAGAAACTGCCACCTAAAAATCGCTTTTAACAATAATAAGAAGTGAATGTGAAACAAAATATATTATAACATTCGATGTTGATATTGTGGTTGTTGATTTCGAAAGAGCTATTCACAAAGCTGTGAAGGAAGTTTGGGGTTGTGCTCAAATCGTTGGCTGCCGGTTTCATCTTGGACAAGCTTGGTACCGCAAAATCCAGAAGTGTGGTTTGTCTAAGGTCTAAGGAATATAATGACAAATCTAATCCAATTAGTCGTTGGCATCGAACCATTTTTGGCCTTATGTACCTAGATCCTTCAGAAGTCGGAGAATGTTTTGCGATGGATCTCCTTGAAGAAATGGTTCAGGATGCCAGAGTGCAAGAATATGCTGACTACCTCGTGGATACGTATATATCAGAAGAAGCTATGTTTCCCCCACATATTTGAGCGAAACAGTCTTGTAATCTTAGTCGTACAATAACAAATAACAAACCCTTACGTGTTTCTCGACTTACATAAAAATTAATAGCATTAATATCCCAGCTAAGATCCATAACGTGAAAGTCACTAATGATAATTTGACCCAAATCATGATTTTGGCAAATGTCTTGCTCTATTGCAATCATCGCAAGATTTGTCAGCCTCTCTTGGGACCTGGTGAATCTCAAATAATTTTTTATAATTCCCAGTTTGCTAAAGCTCCTTTCACCTGATGCGACGGTTATCGGTAAAGTTAAATAAATTCCGAGTGCAACAGCTAAATTGGCAAAATAAGAAACAATATTGTTTTTTATTATGTAATCTAGTCTTGTGGTTTTCCAAAACTGGGGATAATTTCTTTGAGAGATAATATTTCATTGCAAAGTTCGTCTCCGTCAACATCTTTCTAGAGATTACCGTTTTCAGAGTGTAAAAAGTTATCGAGATCTATGCAAGATTTTTTTAACACGGTTTGTTCCATCCCATCAAACTCATATAAAAATTTAAACAGATTATTACATTCTTCCAAAATAGAATACCTCTCTTTAATTGATTGCATTGTTGTGTCTAATATACTAAAGTAAAAATTGCTTTTAAAATTCTGCATAGCATTTGCGATTGACTCGTAAGAATATTGCCTTGGAACTTTTTTCTGACGAACAAGAGGAAATTCGGGAGCAACATTAACTTTTTCCGCTAATACCTTTGCCTCTTTAATAAATCGCTCAAAACCTTCATCGCTTCTAATTTTACTGATGTAGTTAATTAAATTGTTCGAAACCGTAAGACACTCACTTATATTGATTTTCGGATTTTTACACATTTTGCTTAGAACATTAACTTTATACAAAAGATTATACCAAATCACCATTGAGCAGATAAATTTAAAAAGCGTGATTTTTTAAAGGTGACTGAGTCCATGTTTTTCGTTTTAACATCCTTAGATTCGTCTTGTGTAATTTCAGCAAGGCTGTCGCAAACATTTTCGTAATTTGAAATTAAGGATCTAATGGCATTAACTCTACTGTCCCAACGAGTGTCGCTTAGAGGTTTAAGAGTTAATACTGGTACGTGTTTTTTTAAAACTGCCCACCTAGCAACTGAAGATGAGAAAAATACATACAGTTGTTGAACTATATCAAAAAAGACACAATTTCGTTATTTAATTTAGCAGCGTCATTTACTGTTAAGTTTAAAGTGTGCGCTAAGCATGGTACAAACATGGCACTTGAATTTATGTTTAAAATTCTTGTTTGTAAACCAAAGTGCTTTCCCTTCATGTTGAATCCATTATCGTATCATTGACCACGTAAATCCTGAATGTTTAAATCAAATTTTGGGAAAAGTTCTGTTAAAATGAAATCACATAATCCTTTGCCAGTGCTATCTTTACATGGATAGAAACCTAAAAAATGCTCTTTAATTTCCGCTTTTTCTTCAGAAATATAAACGAATCTTACTATAAAACTAATATGCTCAACATGGCTGATATCAGGCGTGCAGTCTAAAATAATTGAGTAATACTTAGATTTTTTCAAACTTGAAATTAAATGTTTTACTATAGCTTTGGAAAGCAATGTAATAATTTCATTTTGAATTATGTGTCCTAAATAAGAGGGCATTGATTTTTACACATTTTTTATATGCTCGGCAACAGTAGGGTCAAATTTTGATAACATTTCTATAAGTTTCAACAAGTTTCCATTATTTGGTACAAAGAGTTGTGAATTTTCTCCCCGAAAAGCTAGACACTGTACAGCCAAATAAAGAATAACAGCTATCATTCTTTCTGTAATAGATCTCCGCCTTCTTTTCTCGAGATTATAGAAAGTTTGAACTTCCTTATCTCTTGTACAAGTTTTCGTAAGCCTGAATTTTAGATCACACCATTTTTTAATGCACTCTACGTGAAAGGAACTACGATCATGCTGTGAAGAATACACAGCTGCATGCCGCCAATCTGAGTATCCAGCGTTTATTAATTGAATTTCTCTATTCTTGGTACTAAAAATCTTGCAACAAAAGCAAAAAGCAGCATTTAGTTTAGAAAAATAAAGTAACCAGTTTCGTTGAACTTTTTCCCCATTTGACAAAATCTTACTAAAAAAATTATTGTCAATTTTCTATGTATATCATCAAGAGGAAAATTATATTCTTTCAGTTGAAAAGGTCCTTTTTCAATCAAAAGATCAACAACGCGACTATTTAAAACCGACGGCCACGTACCCGGATTAGTCAAATGGAAATCAAAATCCGATGCTGTTTCTTCCTTGTTTTCAGGAGAGACGGTATCAGAAATACCGGCGCTTTCTTCTTCGTGGTCTTCATCCAATTCGAACAACGGTTGCTCTTCAGGTATTGAATCTACTCCATTCAAACTATCTGAGTCGGAGAATCTTGCAGTGGATGTACTTGGTTGTTGTTCATTGCTTGTTGATGACATTTGTTCACAAGAAGCTTTAAAATATCGATACAAGGATCCCCTAAGTTTCTCCTTTTCTTCTAGTTTTATTCTTTTTTGCTTGCGATAAAACGCCCCTGATTCCTTCTTTGGATTACTTCCCGACATTTTGTAAAAATCGGTATTAATCTAGTAAAATTAAAAAAGAAGTTCAATATATACAATATATTGCGTATATTATATATAAAGTGAATTAAACAGGAACACAAAAAAAAGTCGAAACCTAGAGGGTAGACCCCCCTTTCCCCAAGTATTTTGGGGCGCTGAAACCGAACATTACGATAAAAACTGATTTCAACCGCTCAATCACCCCCTTAAAACGCCCAGTGGGGTTAAAATTTCACTTCTTATGAAAATTTAAAATGTATGCATATTCTTGATATGTATCAAGAATATATACACATTTGATTGGGTGGTTGAAACCAGTTTTTATCGTCATGTTTGGTTTCAGCGCACCAAGAAACCTAATAATATACATATTTTTCAAATGTGGAATTTCAAACCCCAAGCGGGGCTGTAAGGGGGTGCTAGGGGAAAATTGGATAATTAAAACCTTTTTGTATTGTTATATTCGGTTTCAGCGCCCCAAAATACTTGGGGAAATGGGGGTTTACCCTTTGGGTTTCGACTTTTTCTTTGGGTGCCTGTGTTATTAGCAGCTACTTTCTAAAATATTCGCAATACATAATGTTTCTACTTACTTTGCAGTCAGTATTTAGAACAGCACAAAATTCAACCGCCAAATAGACTTTTTTAAAGAAATAATTTCGAACACGAATAGACCAAATATTACGCTCAACGGTCAACAACTCATAAACATTTTAAAAATTGTCGCAGGCTTTTATATTATCCACCAATATAGGTATTTCACCGAAATAAAGATTTTTCCCTTTAAAAACAGAGAACGAGAATCGTTTAAAGCAAAATGAAAAGAAAAGGCAGAGATCGAAAGAGAACCTATTTCATTTGGGGGCTTCCCAAAAAAGTGCTATTTTGCAGCTGCCTTTGACGGTATTTTTTTGTAATTCCCCGATTTCGTTTAAATAGGAAATCAGGGATTGATTTTTTTTACTGTAAAAAAATTGAAAATTGAATGTTATTTACTCCTTTTGTGTCATATTTAATTTTTGCATTATTTCTTTTTGGGTTCATGTATTTTTTTCTTGTCCGTGCCACCTGCAGCCCCCGTAACTTTGCCGCCCCGTGCAATTGCACGTGTTGTCCTCCCGCACGCCACGGCCCTGGTTATATATTGTTGCAATACTATGATATCGGGGAAAAGCCAATGAACAGAAGAGCGTACATGCTGCAATTACATAAAGACAGTACAACCGTGGCTAGAGCAACGCTCGCAAATTAAAACTTCGCTGTTTTCGATTCGTAAAAATATTGAGAATATTTTACCTACACCTGCTCAGGAAGAAACAGGGATGTCTGCTTCCTTTTATCCATTTTTGTAACCGTTGCAATCGACCATATTGTTCCGAGCATCCAGCTACATTTTGTAACAAGTGTATCATAAATATGTAGTAACAGCTAATGTTAGCAATTACTTCTGTTTATTAAGGTTTATTTTATGAAATGTAACAATTTTTAATAATAAATCATATTACAATTTTGTTTTTCTTGTTCATCAAAGTATACTATCGTAAATTTTAGGATGGTTACCTTTACTGTATCTACTAATAAGGTTACCTTTCCAGGGCTAGTAAGAGTAGTAACTTTTAGAAACCAAGAACTTTTTTACTGCACTCATGAACGCATTTACGAGGGTTGTTTGACATTAATCTAGCCTTCGATAGATGACGTTACGTGAGAACGAATTGCTCTCGGTTTTGACATCTGCCATCCATCACATGACGTCTGTCAAAATTTCAAGCAAAAAAACACAATCAGTTTGGTTTTAACAGTCGTCGAAAGCAAGCAACTTTTGTGTTTTTTGTAAATGGAAAAAGTCGAATATCGTTCAGTGATTAAGTGCCTTCATTTGAAAGGGGAAAACAATGCAGAAATCAAAGCCGAACTGGATGCTGTTTATGGCGAGTCTGCACCGTCGTTAGCAATAGTGAAATTTTGGAAAGCTGAATTTGTTCGTGATCGTAAGAGTGTGTTTGATGATGAACGTCCAGGTGTCCCAAAAACCATCACTACACCAGAAACCATCAACAAATTCCATGATATGATCATAGCAGACCGCCGAACCAAAGTGTGCGAGATAGCAGAGGCTCTAAACATGTCAACTGAGCATGTACATAACATTATACACGAACATTTGAATATGAAAAAGCTATTCGCGCGATGGGTTTGCTCTCTGTCGACTAAAAACGCACACGTGTGACGGATTCGAGTAAGCAATGATAAAACGCCATCCGAAGGATTTTTTTCGCCGATACGTCACTGTTGATGAAACGTGGGTCCATTACTACACGCCGGAGACAAAGGAACAGTCAAAGCGGTGGAGAAAAAGCGGTGAAGGCTCACCGAAGAAGGCCAAAATCGCCCGATCAGCCGGAAAGGTGCTGGCGACTGTTTTTTCGGATGCGAAAGGCATTATTCACATTGATTACTTGGAAAAGGGTAAAACAATAACTGGCGTGTACTACGCAGATTTTTTGGACCGTGTCGACGCCGATTTGACGAAAAAACGCCCTGGTTTGACTCGCAAAAAGGTTCTCTTCCATCAGGACAACGCATCCGCTCACAGGGCGGCCGTTGCACAGACAAAATTGCACCAACTGGGCTACGAATTGATCAACCACCCACCGTATTCACCACACCTAGCCCCCTGCGACTTTTTCCTGTTCCCAAACCTAAAAAAATGGGTCGGAAGACGCCGTTTTACAACGAACGATAAAGTGACACTATTTTGAGGAGCTCGAGCAAAATTACTTTTCGGAAGGGATAAAAAAGTTGGAAAACCGTCTTATCAAGTGTATTGAGGTAAAAGGAGACTATATTGAAAATTAAATGAGAAAAAGAACAAAAATCGTGCGTTTTCTTACTTAGGCTAGATTAATGTCAAGCTACCCTCGTAGTTCAAGAATATTTTTCAAAACAACGGGCAGTGCTGAATATATTTTTATCCACGGTTGGCCCAAGTTCCATGAAGTATACGACTTTATCCCTACCCTACACAGTTCATACGGAGTTCCTGGATAGAGATAATACTCCAGCTGCGTACATAATTTTTTGTTAACAAGTGCGATAAATCTACGCTTTAAATTAATTTATTACTCTTGCTTGATTAAGTTTTCACTGTTCATTGATTATTAAGGCTTGTGGGTTTCATAAAAATATCTATATCGCCTTTTCTACGTCGCACATATATTAGAAACGATATTGATTATACATATATGGTGCGTTGACGTGGAAGAATGCTTCATCTGGGGATAACCCCAATTCGCAAATACCGTAACCGGGTATTCTCGGGCGAAATTCGAGGAGTTTTTGCTTCCAATATTCGTTCCGACAAGGAATATTTTACGCTTGAAGAAGTGGGTTTTTAACCGAAACTAAAATATTCATCCTAGCTTTGCTTAACGACATACCAGCGAATGCTATTTATAGTATTTATACAACGACATTGTTTTCTTGTTACAACAAAGTATATCGTTAAGAAAGCCAAGTTCATTTTGGTGAAGTGTACGCATTGAAAGTATTTTTGCATTATATTATAAAAGGAATATGTCAAATACATTATGAAATTAAATATGAAAAACGTATTCCCTCCTAAATTACGTCCCCGAAATAACACAGTTTCAATTTTAAATAATAATTCCGCTCCTGCGTTACAACGAGAATTAAGTTCCGGCCGCGGTAAAATGTCGCTACTTTTGCAAACCATATCCAGCCCATTAACCTACCCAACCATTCAGGGACATATTTGCAGAGATCGCAACATACGCTTGAAAGCCCAATTAATTTGTAAACACATCAAAATTCCATTATTGAGGTAAATTTCCTTGGGTAGCGCAAACAATTTAATATTTACTTCGGCGTTAATTATTCCACAAACAACATCCAATTCCAAATAGCTAGTGGTCAGCCTTTAACCGTATACACACAAGCAATGCTTTCCGACCATCAACTTCTCAATGCATTTGCGGTTTTTAATTGTTGTTTTTCACTAAAAAGGATTTCCATCTGTGCGAGAATATGAAAGCGCAAGTAGATTATATTTTCTAAGTACAGCGAGAATATTTGGCTTGGATTAAATTCAAATTCGCAAGCTTTTGAAACGGTGTTTGCTCGGGAATTTTAAATTTAAAACTTCGTTATCAGAAAGCTCAATGGGGTTGTATACAGGTGGTTTTCTACAAATTCTCGATCACTAAGATTCAGATCTGACCTTTTCAACAATAAAAACTAGATTATACTCACTAATAGAGTATGCTCGGTAACTCTTGGCACAAAATTAAAAAATACCTATAAACTAAACGCAATATTTCAGCAACAATGAACTTTATTTGAAATGACAAGCAACATATTTATATAAACTTTTGCTTATGGTAAGGTTCGTACACTCCTAGTCTACCTACTTGACGAAGCTTTCTTCTTACATTGCTCATTAATAGAGTAACCTAAACTTGCGGACTCGCATAGGCGTCGGTATTACGGGTTAATATAAGAATACGAAAAATTCATAAATAAACTAAACCGGTAGAGAAGCAGGCATGTAGTGTCGACCTTGAATATAAATCATGTTAAACCGCGCTGAGAGAGATTTCGTGTTAGTACCGGTTGAGCTGTTGCAGAGATTAGTCGAACGGTCAAAGTTATGTACTTACGTGTTGCTTTTGAAAATATAGCTGGTGTTTTTTGTGTGTTGTAGTATTATACCAAGTACATAATTAGTGTATCGTTTCATATAGAACTAATATTTACAAACCTAAGAAAGCAATGCCTCGTAATAGATTTGCTACTACTGTACATAAGTATGTGTCACTTTTTCCCCATTTAAAATATGACGGTAGTGCAGTTTTTTGCTTAATATGCAATGTTCGTTTGGCTGCATTGGACAGATATAAAGAAAAACAGTATTGTGAATGTAATAGCTCGCGTTTTATCTAGCGAGAACACAGCATCTCGATATTTGTTAGCTTGCAAACGTGTTCAACAATGTACCGCGGAAAATATTCAAAAAGTGATAATGAACGCTTTAAAAAAATTTAAATGATGATTGTGAAGCAGTGTTTCGTAAATCTCCTAAACGTTTAAAAGAATTTCGTAAATTTTGTCCAGGTATTCCAGAACCTCCTGAACCAATTTTAACGCGATGGGGTACTTGGCTAACAGCAGCTTCTTACTATTTGATCCATTTTCAACAAATTCAATCAGTTATAATGCGATTTAATCGGAATGAATCCAAAGCAATTAGAGAAAGTCAAAGAGAATTTCAAATTCCTCAACTTTTAGGAGATTTAACAACAATATGTACCAATTATACAGTATTATTAGATGCCATCAGATAACTACAATGTACTGAATTGTCATTGCAGGAATCATTAGACATAGTGGAGAGTGTAAAAAATAAATTACACACATTAAATGATACGCCAGGATTATGCGCTAGTCAAAAGTTGGCAGATGTTTTAAGGAAAAATCCGATTTTAATACTTTAGAGACCGTTTATAATAAGTGTAAGAATAGTGAACTTTCAAGTGATTTTGAAAAACAGTTTCTACATGCAAATGTAACTTCCTTAGATGTGGAGAGATCGTTTTCTATGTATAAGAATATTTTTTCTTGTCGACGCACAAGGTTTAAAGAAGTAACTGTGGAAACATATGCAATGATGCAAGTTTACAGTAGTTCACATCCTGATGCCTCTAATTTGTTGAATAATTAGCAAGTAAGTTTATTTATGAATTTTTCGTATTCTTATATTAACCCGTAATACCGACGCCTAGGCGAGTTCGCAAGTTTTGGTTACTCTACTCATTAAAGATGCACCGCTAGTTTTTGAAACTTTTTGGTCTATAGCCGTCACTATACGTCTAAAGGAATTCAAACCTTTCGCAGGGGTTCTCCTTTCAGAATATTTTCTCTTCAATAATGCCCAATACTTTTCAATGGGTCAGACCTGAGGTGTATTTAGAGCGTTATTTACTTTTGATACAAATCTATGTTATTTTCTTGAAGAAATTATATCAGGCCAAAACAGAACATTTCTATTTTTGATAAAGGGAATAAGCCTCTTAGATAAACACTCATTTAGGTAAATTTTCCAATTCATTGTGCCTGTGAAAATATACGGTTTTGAAACATTCCCATGTACATCCATCGCCTGCCATATTTTTTGAAAAACGTTTTCTTGGGTTTGAATTTTTTTTCAATTGGTACGCCTGTATTGGGAGCACAATGATAGTATTTTCTCCCAGGAACACCTTTTTGATCAACAGGACAGTATGTTTCATCATCCATGATAATAACTTTTCCGCTTCCTGGAGGTGCCAATTTTTCGAGAATTTTTCTGCAAGCAGTTTTCGCTCTTGATTCTTGATCGTTAACATAATGTGGGACGCTTTTACATACGTGAGAATCAATTCCAGCTTTTTTAACTTTAACTTCATGTAAATATGAAAGCGATATATTCAAGAGAGCAGCCGCATTTCTTTCAGACATGTTTGGATCTCTTTTGTAAAGGGCTTTAACACGAGACAACAACGTTTTATTTCTTACAAATATTGGCCTTCCTCCTCCCGATTTATAAATTGCAGATTTACATACTTCATAGCGTGACAAAACATTATATGTATATAGCCCTTCTGGCCACCCTTTCTTTCGTAAAATGCCTAATAACATCATTCTTGACTCGATTCGCAGAATTTACAAAGTAGTGGCAAATTCCTTTTGCGAGTTCTTGGTTCTTAACAGTTCTCATTTCAAAACCACGAACAGTAAGATTATAAAACTTATGTCAGTTATACACCATGAAAAGCTAATGACAACTGAACATTTGACATTTACTTTGACAGTTCGTAATTAAAATACTTAAAACAAAGTGTGCCAGGAGTTACCGAGCACGCTCTATTAATAATAAATGTTGTCCATTTTAAGGTTCCTTTCTCATTGTATTGGCATAAGAATCTCGAACTTTCAGATTCCCAAAAATTATTTCTATTGGAAAGGAAAGCCGTACTTTACAGCCCGAGATAATTCAGAAAGGCATATTTCACGTCTTTTATACTTATTACCTTGTAACGCTTCCCTCTGACGCATCAAAGTGTTAACGTAATTCAATTCAAGTTCATTTACTTCTTTCGGTTTATTGCCTACGTTCAAAAATATCTTGGTGAATAATTGAAACGTTAATAATTAAATAATATACGGTTTCGGTATGGAGGTCGACCGCAAAATGAAAAACTAAGCCCAGGAAAGGCGATTTCAGGAGCTTGAAATAATTTATTTAACAAGGTCGAGCTATGCCGGTCTTGAAATTATTAAGAACTTACTCCATCATCATCGGACTTTCCTTTATGAAATTTTGAACGGGATTATCCATGCGCAAATCATAAAGGGAAAATGCGAGAAGAAACGAGAAGCAGAACGCAAAGAACGCTGCGAAATTTTCCATTTCGTTGTCGTAGCACCTTTTCCGAGTTTTACTTGAACTTACGAAATAGAATATTCAATTTTTTCTTAGTTTAGGAATATGTACTCGCATGTAAAATATAGATATATGAATTTGTAAAGTGCAAATTGGAACAATAATTGTTAATTTGGAACATTCATATTCATTTTTGGATTTATGATGAAGAAGTTTCAGAAAAATAATGACCACAACTAGCCTGAGAAGTTTGGAAACTTATTATACTTTTATAAAAAAGAGCTATTAGAATATTGTAGGGAAGACTGGGGAGGGTTGATACGTTTTTAATAAAAAAAAGGCGTATAAGTCAAAATAAACAAGATTTTAAAACTTTTATTAGGTTTATTTATTGCGGAAACTAATATAAAATATCGGAATTTTTCCGGTTTTCTTTCTCCTTTCGTTTTTCTTGGTGCTGCCTTTGAGTAAGGTCGAATTCCTTCCGGGCTTCGAAATACGATTGACGATGGAGAGGTACTGTCTATTTGCGATGTACAGAGCTCCCTTTCGACCACAATAATCTTTGATGTAGTAGCCTCGATGGTTGTACTAACTTGAATATAATTTTCCGTTGAATTAGTTAGTGTCCGGTTGGTCACCTCTGTACTTAAAAAGTCTGTTTCGTCGAACAAATGGGAATTAAAGGGATATATTCCGGTAGTAGAACATCCCTTGATAATATTTGTTGAAATGAACGCTCGAGGGTACGCTTGTCCAACTAGCTCTGGAATGTTTCTCAAAGATATAGTTTGTCCAGGATTGTTGACCAGCCAGGTGTCAGAATATTCATTAAAATAGTGCTTGAATGGTCCGAAAACAGAAACTGGAGGCTGGAGGCGGTGGCTTGTATGTGGAGGTAAAGTTAATAAAATTATCCCATTGGTTTTGCAAAGATCGATGGATTGTGGAGAAATATGACACATACTTGACAAAATGATTTAGGTACACAATAAAGTTTGCTCCCTATGTATCAACAATCCCCAACAATCTTGTGGAGAACAGTCTCTTGACATTTCATTATCTGTATTGTGATTGAAACAAGTACGTCAGCATTCGAAATTACATTGTTTTAAATTTGTCAATACCTCTTTATCTAAACGCAAGTTTAATTTAATTTTACCAATTTAAAAAAAATGCTTATTAAAACAGACAAACGACTGCGCCTTGGCTTCAGAAGTGTACTGGTATATCCTAGTTTTATCTACAGTTATTAATTGACGCCAAAACGCTGACTTATCTCTCTTAAACTGCTTCAAAAGGGCTTTGCAATGGTTCATTCGACTGCGTTTTTGATCCCGAGTAAGCAACATATGACAAATACGTTTTTTCGAGATGCCCACAGCCTCTGCTACCTCTCTAATCTTAAATCGAAGGTCGTCTAGCATCATTTGGTGAATTTTTCCAATATAATCGGTAGTCTCCATTTCGGTTTTAATTTGCGTAGACGTATTGTCTTTCAAATGCAAGAATTTAATGACGGCTCGATATTCGATTTTTTCCATCTTTAGCGAAACACTAACATCGACTGACACAAGCGGCTGTTAAGCAGCAACTGAGCGTCCAACATGGCTGAAATTTTCAAAAGAGTGTTTCAACGTATGGGCAACTGTGTCACCAGAATATTTTCGACGAGTAATGCCATCTTCATGTTGATGCTTGAAGCTTTTCAGATCACCCTCGTACAGCGATCTACAGTATTTTTTGAATAATTGATACAAATGTTACCGCAGTAGACTGCCGAACATAGAATAACTTGATAGAGAGGCAACTCTGGCCATGAACGTGGTCCCGTATTTTGGCGCCTCTCGTAGACATACTGGAAACTACCAACAGAATACTAGGTTTACTTATTTTAAATTTTCTTCAATTTTTGTCAAATTCTATACCTAGTACAAATATTAGAGTACAAAACACAAGTTTTCATTTGCATATACATTTATTAGCGTGATTCAAGACTAAATAGGACACAGAACTTATAGGGTGTATGGGTCCCTTTCGATGTAGTGCGTTTTTCAATAGAGAAAATACATCGTCCACGTTAAAGCAAAAATATTGCATTGCGAATTTCCGTAGAAGGCTAAAAAACTTGCTGGCCCATAAAATTGGGGCCTCTGACGATAGTACTACAAATAAACATGTTTTTAAATAACGTAATTTACAAATACCATAAACAATAAACGCACCTATTGCTGTAGTTCTAATACTTGTAATTGTTAAATTTGTCCGTACAGGCGGCTTTGAAAGGCCCGATTTTTAAACGAAAACTTCAAACAACAGAACTAAGCGAGTACGAAATGAAGAAATCCATTACAATTCACCGAAAAATACAGACCATAATACAGACAAACGCCCAAAACTAGAGAGGAACGCGGCGTGAACTTAGCGAATGACATTTTCAACCACAGTTACTATGGTTACAAAACATTACAAACTTTGAAATCCTAGTTAAAAAACCAATTATGAAAGAGATAGATATTAGGTTAATTTGCGGTATATCTACAAGAGGAGCCAAAATAGTTTTCTCGTTGAATTCCAAGAGCCCGCCACCCTGCCGAAATTTGCACCAATAGGATGTTGTATGATGATTTCACATTAGTACTACAAATATAACGATCATTTTGTTATACTAAATTTTGCGTGTTGTGCTTTGTTTGAAAATTGAGAGTTGGTTTCAATTGAGTGCTGGTCATGTCTATGATGTCAGGGGAACGGACAATCGGTCTCCATCACTCCAAAAAAATAGCTATGAATGAATTTAAGATGTCAATCAAAAGAACACTGCTTCAAATTAATTTTTAATCGTTAAACGGTAGATCTATCTGCTCTATCTATTAGTATAGGTGTTTTCGTGAAACTGTTTAGGGACATAATAATATAATACTAGAGTCTACACCTCATTTAACTCCGACAAATTTAAACGAAATTTGTTGGCATGCCGCATTTGCTTGTAATAAAAGAAGTTATTACCGAATATTCAGTTTAATGCTCACCTTTACTGCACATAAACCGCGAAGACGTAAAACTTATATATGTATTTCCCGTTATTTGTGTTTTTTTTTACTGTCCAACCAAGCATCAATACATAAAATTATGCGTGCAAGTACACTTTTACGACTTTAACCATTTTGCTCTCCATATTAAATGAATTATGTAAATATTATCAAAACATTTGGGTAATTCTATTTCCCAAAATAAACGTTTACTGTATCTATGATACAAGGAAGATACAAACCAATATATGTAAATACTAATATCTCACAGAACAGACAAAATTGCAGCTATTATTATCATTATAAGCTAAATAGATTTTATACTGTAACAATTTACTGTTACAATTTACAACATCGGATGCAGTCATTAGCGCCACGTATAGTACTTTCAGCCTATATGTCTATTGCTATCCCTTACTGCAAGACGGCACCTATCACCTTCTTAAACGTGATCCTACTTCCCGAATTGAGCGTTCCATCATTAACTCCATTAAAACGTCATCCATCCGTACCGATGCCCAGAGGTCATTTCTCCCTAGTTTTCTTAATTCTTCAGTTCCTAAGTTATACGGTCTCCCTAAAATTCACAAACCCAATATACCCTTGCGTCCTATTGTCAGCAATATCAATAGCCCTACCTACAAATTATCGAAGTAACTTTCTAACCTTCTAAAACCTTACATTGGACACAGCCGACTCTTCCATCTAAAATTCCCAACATTTCGTCAAACGACTGAAAGAGTTGACGGTAGATCCTGGTGATTTAGAATTCCTCACCTCCAATGACCAACCGGATGATCTGGCTGACTTGGTTGAAGCTTGTCTTTCTTCTACCTATTTCCAGTTTCATGGTAAATACTACGAGCAAGTCTTAGATGCAGTTATGGGATCTCCTCTGTTTCCAGTCGTCGTCAACATCTTCGTGAAAGCGTTCAAACAACAAGCCTTATTATCCTACAACCTTAAGCCAAAGTGTTGGTACAAGTACATTGATGACATCGTTATCATCTAGCCCCACGGACACGAATCTTTAAACAATTTCCTATCGTTTCTGAATTCCCAACAAGATTTCATACGCTTCACTATGGAGGTCAAATCGGACGGTTGCCTTTATTTCTTAGATGTTCTCGTACACCGGCGACCTCACGGTGCGCTGGGACATTCCGTTTCCCGAAAACCCACGCACACGGATAGATGGCACAATGGACTATTACACCATCACCCAACCCAAAATCGCGGTGCTATCAATTCCCTTGTCCAAAGGGCCATTTCCATTTCTGAACCCAATTCGCATTCTCAAAAATCTTCAATAATTATTCTAGGAAAGATATTCAAACTACCGTTAACCACTACACCAACCCTTCTCCATAGCAACTCCCTTCGTCTAACCTTAATATCCGTAAGCAAGCGAATCTACCCTACATTCAAGGTGTCACCGATCGCATCAGCAAGGTTCTTTTCATGAACAACATAAAACCATCTTCAAACCAAATTTCAAGCTCTCAGACTTCTTTCCCATCAAAGACCGCAATAATCTGGAAGCCCCCGGTGTCTACCAGATTCCATGTTCGTGCGGTAGGGTGTATATTGATGAAACAAAGCGATCGGTCAGCACTCGTGTTACTGAGCACGTTGTACGCGGTTGTTGCGTATAGCCGGGTCCGCGCTGGCTGAGCATAGACTGGAAACTGGCCACCAAATCCAATTTAACTCTATCCGCCTCTTGTCTGACAACCCTCACTATTATAGTAGAAAAATCCGTGAATCAATAGAAATCTTCATCCCAGCAATTTAAATCGCGAACCTCCTAGTAACCGCCGCGTTTCATTGATCCATAACTTTTCCGCTGCAATGCTCCGAAACGAGCCCCATATAAATCCCTCCCTGAAGATGTCCCATATGGGTATGGACGAAACGTCGGCAGAAGCTACGACATCGACGCGGTTCCAATCCGGAAACCAAAAGTATAGATGTATAATGTTGTTTGCCAAATTGATAATAATGTTCTGACTAGCAGATTTCCTCAATTTTACACTTAAATTATTTTCAAACTAAGTCTACAATGTTCATTAAATATACATATGTACGCAATAAAGTGGCTATTACCGCATTAATTTGATACTTCTAACGGTTTTTATCGAAAAGCGTTTTTCCATGAAGTTCAGCGTCAACCAAAAAAAGGATGAACTTTCATTATCTTCAATTACGCTTCACTCAACTCAGGAGGAGGAGCCGGTTTAATTTTAAGAACATTGGAAACTTTCCGAGAACGATTACCGGCATTAAAAAGAAGTGAAGGGAAATGGAAGAACATAACTTCGGTATTCTGAGCGCATAAGGAACATGAAAATTTCACCCTCCTGCTTGAATAAAATCAATAAGGGCAATCTTGCGAGGGCATGGTCGAATGCAATATTCCTTTGTAATAATTTAAAATAAGTAAATTTCAATTGAAATACTTCAATTAGATTGATTAAAATAGATTAACTATATGCATTTATGTATCTGATTGTAAGGTAGAAACACGCACCCGTAATTAAATTGTAAAATGGCCGGGTTAAACAAGAATTAAATTTCGTCTCTCCGAGCATTTCTCATTAAATAATAATTTGTGAAGCTGGTCGCCAGTGTATTAAACGTCAGACGATTTAGCATTTCATTATCGTCGTTAATTTCGTATTCAGATAGATAGATGCCTTGAAATTTATGTATACACCATGTGTGCAGAGGGCGCCAGATGCTACTGTAATTACACCAAGCCAACCCTGTGATAAATTATATTTGGAAGGGCTTATAAGAGAATAAACCTTAATAACGTAAATTAGTAGTATGAATCAATTTATATTTCTGCAGTCTGTAAAATTTAATTTCTCTTTAATTTAATTTTATACATTAATTGTGATAACGTTTGTGTGTTCATTCGCTGTATACGATTGGAATAAATCCCGATAAACTTGTTTTCTAATCTAAAATATAACTTTTTACGTCAGATGTTTTTGCTATGATGAATAAAACATCGCAGGATGAGGATAGTCTGAAAAGTTTCCGGCCTAGCATCTTTTATTTCTCAACATAGTCTCCTCGTAAGTTTATACACTTTTCCCAGCAGTGCTCCCATCTTTTTAATCCTTCGAAGCAGTAGTTGGCATCTTGTTTTGCAAAATAGGCGTTTAAGAATACGATGGCCTTCTTATTCGATGAAAATCTCTGTACTCTGAGCGAAACTTTTAGCCTAGGAAACAAGAAAAATTCACTGGGGGCCCGATCTGATGAAACCCCAATTCGCGAGTTTTTGCCACTGAAGTGTAAGACTTGTCTTGGAGGGAATAAAACTTTCTTTTTCTTCAAACGTGGGCGTCTTTCTCAAATTTCTGGCTTTAACTTGTCAAGTAATGAAGCGTAGTATGCCTATCTAGCTACCCCTAAAAACCGTGACCACCACTTTCTCGGCCGATGGAATAGCGCAGTCCACTGTCTTAATTGTACTCTGGCTTCAAAAGTGTACTGATGTATCCAGGTTTCATCTACAATTATTAATCGACGCCAAAACTCGGACTTATTTCTAGTCTGGGCAAACAGCGGTAACAGTCAGTGTAGTAGATATGTGGTGCGGAGTCGGCGATTATTTATTTTACGCGTTCACAGCGTCAATACTAGATAGATGCTGCATGCGAGTAGTTCTGTGTAAATGTCGCAGTTATGTACGTTGCGAAAACGACCAATGGCAGACACAGTTAAAAACTTTATAGTGGACATGCCGGACTTAATTTTTGATGGCGCTAAAATTCAATGTCTAGTTCGTAAAATCCCTTTAATGTGTTGGTCCAGAAGCCATTCTTCTGCAAAAAGTGGCATACGAGACCAAGAAAAATTTACGATTGATTTATGTGTTACACTTATTTTATGTAATCTATCGTTTCGTTTACCAGACAAAGAAGCATTTGTCTCCTTCTGGAAGAAGTATGCGGACTGTAAATTACCTAGTCGGACATCGATACGAAATGTAGTGCCATTTGCTCGTGAACATATAGAAAACAGAATGAAAACGGAATTGAAAGATAAAAAACTGTGGTTGTGTGTGGACGAAACAACAGATCGTCAAAAACATTCTGTGGTTAATGTAATGGTACGTACAATGGAACCACATCGACCGTCATCCTCCTTCTTACTTGCTTCCAAAAGAGTTAAAAATTGTACTGCCGATGAGATTTTAAAGGTGGTGTTGAACTCATTGAACAAATTTTTGAACAAATTACTACAACAAATATTTTGATCAAGTAAAGAAGGTAGTTTTAAAATTCAATCCGAGAGAAGCTGCAGCGATCAAGAAAAGCCAGGAAATATTTCAAAATCGTCAGGTTAAAAGAGATTTACAAACTTTTCACAACAATTACTTCGGACTAGTGGAGGGAATAGAAAAATTACAAAATGTTTCGATGTCGCTAGTGGATTTTGTTCAAATTGTGAATGATGTTCACGCACAGTTATGCGCTGTAGAAGTCGAAACAAATTAGTATGTAATACGAAAATTTGAAAGTGTTTTAGAGAAAGTCTCCGATTTTCTTATATTAAAACAAATTTGTGAAGTTGCGTGTGAAGATGCATTAAGTTGTTTCAAGGATTATTTTAAATAAAAAGACATTTATTCCCCACGTCGTACTCACTCGACTGAAACAGCTGTGGAAACATATCTAATGATTCAAATATTTAACAGATGTTACCCATGGAAGACTTTTAAAACGGTAAGTGTTTTAGCACGTTTTATAATTTATTTCTTACCTTCTATTTTATGTGTAAACTTTACGTTACCGCATATTTGGCCAGGTTACTTATTTCGCTTAAACTTCAACAGGGTTTTGGAAATGTTCAATCGATTCCGTTTTTGGTCCTGAGTGAGCACGCGTGGTTAACGCGCGATTAACTTTTTCTTTCGAGATGCCCGCAGGCTTTGCTATCACTCTAACCTTAACTTTTCCGAAATTATCGGTAGTGGTTGCAGTTTTTGTCAGTCCCGAACGTTTATCGTCAACCAAGCTGGTACTACCATGTATAAATTCAGCTGATCAAAATTTCACTGTGGCAAACGATAGTGCAGAGGCCCCGTTGTGTCTGCAGTATTGCATATGAAATGCTGAAAATGGCTTGAGTTGGGTTCCTTTAGAAATAACTACATCAGCTCATTTTAGAAGTATTCCCAAAACTCCCAATTGTTGTTTAATTAAATAGAGTCGTTCTTTTAAATTATGAAAAGCATTAGTAAGAACATCCCCAGGAATGTTCTTGATGTCATGTGTTACTTTGAGGCAGCCCCATGACCAGTGGTCAACCGGATTCACATCCGGTCACTTAGAAGGATAACATTATTGTTTATGTGAGGCGGGGTATCGTTTTCAATAAAAACAATGCTGTCAATGTCATGATTCTATAATGCGGGTAGTGCAAAACCTATATTTAATTTTTTAATTTTAAATAGTCATTATATGCGTGAAAGTGCTTTGGTTTCATTAAGACAAGTTACTGCGAAAAATGTTAGGATGTGTTAGAAATACCATCTTAATTATCATCATAAAAAAAGGTTATCTTTCAACATCAACTTTCTAATAACGGCGTAACAAATTAATAATATTTGATTTTGGAGCGCCACATATCGTACTGCAAATTGGGAGTAGCATCCTCTCGATCAAACTGCAACGATGTTGGATTGGATCAATATATCACAGAATCAGATCTCAATGGAGTTCGGCGTAAGACCTAACATATAGAGACCCGCGAAGACGTCGAATTTCTATTAAAATTTACGAGCCTTTAACTTAAAACTCGAATAGCGGCATCGCCGAACATCGGAGAAAATTGGTTATTTCACATTTGCTTTTTTATAGCGAACTGAATCGGATAAGGAAATTCATTTTCCGCGAAACGGATGCTCAAAAATGATATTTCGGATGAAATGAATTAGATTACAAAGTAAACAGCGAAGTTAGATGCAAAGTAAACAGATCATTTGCTTCAAAAATGTATTCGATAAGACGAGCGTGAAATTGATCTTTGTCGCTTAAAATTCGCATTAAAATTCCAATTCCATTAAAATTTCGAGGCTCATTTTTTCAATTGCGTCGCAAAAGTTAAGTGACGCCTAAGGGTACGTTTATGTTGCAACTGCGATAAACGATAAGAACGGCGAGTTAGCAAAAGGGGCCAATCGGTGAGCGTTGCACCTTTTCGTAATGTGGTCTGATTGGTCCGTTTTGCTAACACGCCCTTCTTATCGTTTATCACTAGAGTGCGGATCTACGCAGCCCCTGAATAGTGTATGACGCGTCGAGACAGTAACCCAGCGCTATCAATATCAACTTGTTCTACTCGACCCAGTGGAAGAGTTTGTAAGCGACCGATAAATAAAAACCCAAGACGAGCCTAAATACGCCTTCGCTTAACCGATAACTATCGGTAGTGCACGACACTGTCCGCGCGTCTGACTATCGAAAAGGGACCACGTCGGGCCGCATCTTGTTTAGCTTCAACATAGATTTACCCTAACTAATGTAAAATTACGAGAAGCTGCGTTTGCAGAACAAATGGTTTGTAAGATATTGACCATTGCTGCAAATTCCATCATCTTTTCCCAAAATTACGTTTTACCTTAATACGCGTGATATTTTTCTTGTAATTGTTAGATTTGTGATTGTTTACTCTAAGATGAAACGCACACAATAATACTCTTCTACAAAACGCAATAAAGTTTTATTTATGACTACTGAATCAAAGAAATGTAAACAACAACATGTGTCTACAATTTTAAGGAACTTCACTATTTGTATCAGGCCGAAATTTAGAAAACCACACTAAAACTTTGATATAAAATTGATCAATTGCGACTCGTTGTGAGTTAATCATAATTGGGGTCAATAAAAGTGGTCTATTACTCACAAAATTTGTTTAATAATATTTATCAGCGCTAACGGTTTCGAGACAAGCTCATCCTTAGGCAACAAACTTTAAATTTAAAAACAGCAAGAATTATGTCAAAATTTAAGGATGCAGGTACTGTAGACTGGATACATATGAAGTACTGCATTCTTAAATTGCATTCTTAAATTTTGACATAATTCTTGCTGTTTTTAAATTTAAAGTTTGTTGCCTGAGGATGAGCTTGTCTCGAAACCGGTAGCGCTGATAGATCTTATTAAACAAACTTTGCGAGTAATAGGCCACTTTTATTGGCCTCAATTTTGATATAAAATTCTTAATGAAGGGAAGACATTAAAAAAAGGGAACCATTATCGTGTATATATTTATTAGCATAGAAGAGCTAAATATATTTTCTACGTTCACAGTTACGACATTATATCTCAATTCACTCAATTCAACTTTGAAATTTCGATTTTAGGTTCGTAGAAGCAAATTTTTCTAAACTCACAAACAAACGTCAAAATAAAGACCATCGTCAGCAGAATAATCATCCATTCGACAAGTGCGCTTACCATAATATAATGGTATCTAGAATCAGAAGGTAGTACCAGCGTACTTCCTGTACCAGTTAATCCAATAAAATACTGAAAATATAAAAAAACGTTGGATTATTATTACTAGTATTAAGTATGGTATTCGTTAAGATGGCCCTTTATGTACTATGAAGAGAATTTCTTGAGTTCGTAATAGGTCTTCTCGCTAAAATTCTCTCTTAATAGAAAATATTATTTTGGCCAGAAGCTATAGCAAAGTGGATGGCGTAAAGCGAGATTAAAAATTTAGTTTTCTTTGTATTTATAATTTTGGAGAACTGGAAAATAGTTTTTCCTAAATTCATTTCATTTAACATGCGTTATCAACCTGAAATTCCCGGACACAATTTCCCATGTTAGGGCCGCCTGTCAGAGCATTTTTTATGACAATGAAATAAAACCACCACAAAAACTAAGAAACACTTAGGATTGTAGTCTGTCCTTGCCAGTTTGTCTCAAATTTGATAAAAAATTTGTCATCGTCAGACGGACCTAAGTCTAAAGTAGTTACTAGAATCCACACCTTACTCGCCGTTGTAAACAGACAAAACAATAGCGATGTTCGTTATGTATTTTGAACTGACACCATCTCTAATCGACAATATATGTAAAATAAAAAAATTATGAAAATTTGGCAATAGACTAATAAAAACTTTTAAAATAAGCAAAGTATCCATTTTAGATGCATAATGAATCTGACTTTTTTTGTGTTTTTTGTAAGAGCAGTTTGATAAGAAACAGAAAAATAAATAGTTGCATTCAAAAAAATTAAGTTTTCACGCTTTTTTCATTTGGAAATTGTAATTGTCGGACACACTGTATAGTGTTTTCGAAAAATTCATTCAGTTTCTAATCCTACCCTATAGGGTCAACAGTTCTGCAAAATCCCAATTTTCCAAGTTAAGCACTATCGCAGTTATGGAAGTTCACACGCAATCATCCATCTTGAAAAAATTTTCAAAAAATGCAAGAAACGAATTCAAAATTCTAATAATATATAGAATGTTCTATTTAAAATAAAGTTGAAAGCTATTTCCGGTATAACCGGAAGTAGCTTTCAATCAGAATTTTCTAGTACTGGGGTTTCCAAACTTTGTCAGTCCGCGGCACACTTACAGGTTTAGTATTCTGTTCCGGCGCTCTTTTCAAAATATGTGTACAATGATATACAGCCTTCGACAAAATTATTAGGCACCCCTTATATTTCGTTATATATATTTCATAAACTGATTTTCATAAACTGATGCCATCTATGCAGTTATTTAATCATTCGGGGAATTATAAATAGTATATCTAAATACTCTTCGGGGAATTACCAAGTTATATCCCATGTTTGGAAGTTAATAGAGCTTACTGTGTTTCGCGCTGTTAGTTACGACAGTAATATGAAGGTGTAAGAACATTTGTGGGCCATTTTAAAGCAGAAAGTACGTACTCGAAAATGTACATCCAAACAAAAGTTAGAAAGAGCGGTAATAGTTGTTGCTAGTTTACCGAAAAGGATAACTGCTGTATTAAACTCCCAAGGAGGATCAACATGATATTGAATTTTACTTTTTCTTAAATAAAATATTACATTCATACCATCCGTTTCATTTATTTACTGGTGAAAGTTGAGATATAAACCATATGCGAGGGTATCTAATAATTTTGTCCAAGGCTGTAAATCAGGCACAGAAATTAAAGCAACTCTTAAGATAAACCTTACAATGTAAAGCTCACATTTATTAAAATTGAATCACAAGAACCATCAAACTAAAATATGCCATTCTCATTTCTCGCTCCATACCGATTTCTAAGCGATATTTGCTTTTTACTACAGCTACAGCTGAGAAGCCGAAAATCGCTTCGCAAAGGGAATGGGGATCCTCACAGCTTTTGAACTCAGAGTTGGATATTCATTTTTAATTAATATCCGAAACTACACTAAATTGAAAGAAGCAAATTATGTTTTCAGGCTATCACAAGAGAGTTCAATTAGACTCTCTTCTCCAAAAGTTTCAAAATGTGCATGTTATTGCCTTGCAGAGACAGATTGAAGGCATTCAGCTTGTCAAATATATCGCACAAAAATACACTAGTTTCAGTAAAAAGTCGGGTTCGGCAAAGTACCTGGAATTTTCATGACCTTCCTCTTGTAGAAGTGTGAATCTCTTGACGTAGCTCAAATGCCCGGAATAAGACGTGAAAGCCATCGTGAACTGCAGTGGTATAGCAGGGTAGTGTGTTTAGCTCATATGTCCATGCATAGCTTTTTGAAAAAATTGGCTTTCAGTGGTCTAGTTTTTATGTATGTAGTTTATTACGTTTACGACACGTTCTAATACGAAATTCAATTGAGAGCTCATCGACTTTGATGCAAATGCTTCCTTATGGATGATGCAATGGGTCCACGTAGCATGCTGTGCTTTGCTGCGAATAAGCGCCTGCAATCCTCCATAGCGACCAGACATTGATCGAGCTCCATCAGTACACAGACCGGTGCACTTTTCCCAATCCAAAACATATTTGGTTATAAACTTGTCAAGCATCTCAAATAAGTCTTGAGCCTTTGCGCTTCCAATGAAGCTTTTGCAAAACAGAAGGTCAACGATAATATTATCATCCAGGAAGCGTACATAACAAATAAGGTGTGCTATCAGTAGTCTCATCAAGTTGCAGACCAAATTCCGTGCCTTTAGTTTTCTCTATTAAATAATCATTGAGATCCAGAACTATATGATGGATTCGCCGACTAATAGTGTTGTTGGACAAAGGTGCCTTTGAAATTAATTTTCCCGCCGATTCTCCCAGCATAACCATGTCGAGAGCAGCCGGTACAATAAGCTCTTCTGCGATGGTGTAAGGTTTTCTGCACTTCGCCACTCTGTATGCGACCTTAAAAGATGCTAACAGTGCGTTGCTTGGTACTGAGGCTTGTTTTGTAAATCTTGCAACTTGCTACTAAAGAATTCGGAACATTTTTCAATCATGTTAGAGTGATTGGTCTCGAGATGTCGCTTTAGCTTACTTGGGAGCATACACTCGGTCGCTAGAACCTTTAAACAGAGCACACACTGCGGTCTCTCTTCATTGTTTACTTCTACTGAAGTAAAGCCAAAATTCATATAGTTCATCGTATTTACGATATTTCCTTTTCTTTGTAACCCCACCACTTCATTTTTCTACGACTTTACGAAAACACAAAGCGACACGCTGAAACAAAGCGGGAGCTCCTGTGGTAGCGAGTGTCTTAAAACCATTTACTTTTCTTCTCAGATGTTTACTCTTCGATTGTTACTTAGGATCTGAACTGGCTCGCTGAAGTAGTGCCGTATTTATACTAGCCGCCGATTGTCCGATTATATGCTATATAAGTCTACTAAGAAGTTCTATAAACTTCACGAAAGTCCCATACTTTTCTGGAATATTCTATGTGCTCGAGAATGTTCCATATCTTTCTAGAAAGTTCTACAAGCTACGGGAACGATCTAGTCTACACGTTCAAAAAAGTTCCATTAGCTTCGAAGCCGTTTTGAAATGTTCATTCTAGAATGTTCCAGACCGCTATGTCTGCCCGCGTTCGCAAGAGTGCCTCACGGCGCCCCTGTCTACTCTCCCCCACCCGGCGGCGCGGCGCACATTTAGGGAACCCCTGCCCTAGTACTAAGAAGTACTATGTTATTTATTATTAATTTGACCTTAACTGTACAGATACAAATAATATTTATAATAGGTAACGCTGGCCACGAGCGGTACCGCGCATCGGCGTAGAATCAGTTCGGACCGAGAGGAACGGTAGTATTACTTCGTCTGCGGAGCAGTATGGACATTTTCGCTGCCGGTCATTTGCAAAGCATGTCTCAAAAAGAAATTGCGCACGAGACAATGACAAATTTATATTTAATTTAAGCGTTACGTTTATCGCATGTAATATAATAACTATTCGGAGTGCAAATTACTAAGTCGAACATCGTTACGAAGAATTGTGCCATCTGCGCGCGAACATATTGAACAAAAAATAAAATCGGAGTTGAAAGATCAAAAATTGCGGTTATGTGTCGACGAAACAACAGATCGGAAGAAACATTCTGTTCTTAATGTAATGGCACGAAAATTGGAACCTCATCAATCGGCACCTTCAATTCTATTAGTCTCCAAACGAATACAACAGTGTACTGCCGAAGTAATTTCAAAGTTAGTGTTAAATACATTGGACAAGTTTGAACTTTCAACAAACCACCTCTTGATGTTGGTGAGTGATGGTGCTGCAAACATGCTTTCTGTAGGCTGGTCTCTTAAAAAACATTCTGCTAATTTGTTACACATGTAAAATTCATGCTCTCAATCTTGTGGCGGATAGTATCAGAAAATGTTATCCTGAGGTAGACGCTTTAATAGCGCATACCAAAGCAGTATTTGTCAAATCACCGAAACGTATTCGCGAATTTCACAGACTGTGCCCTCGTACACCAGAGCCACCAGAACCTATTCTAACTCGTTGGGGTACATGGTTGCAGGCCGCGTTTTATTATCATAAATATTTTAACAATATTAAGAACGTGATTTTACAATTCGATACAAAGGAAGCTGCCGCTATCCAGAAAAGCAGTCGAATTTCAAATAGTCAGTTAAATGGATTTAAATCATTAGACAATTACTTCGAGCTAGCAGATGCATAGAAAAATTACAAAATCCTGCGGTGCCGTTAGAAGAAATTCTACAAATAATGCAACATGTTCACGCACAGCTATGCGCGATTGAAGACCAAAAATGTTTCTGTTCTAGAAAAATTTGAAAGTGTTTTTGAGAAAAATTCTGATTTTGGCACATTAAGACTCATTTGTGAAGGTGCGTCAACAGAATCGTTAAGTTATTTGAAAGATTATTTTACTTACGCAAATATTACGTCACTAGATGTAGAACGTTCGTTCTCTGCATATAAACGCATTTTTTCCTCATGCCGTACTAGTTTTGCCGAAACAACAGTTGAAACATATCTAATGTTGCAGATATTTAACAGACATTATTCACTTTGTGATTTCACGGAGGACTCTTAAAATGGTAAGTGTTTGAGCACGTCTTATTTAATTTTTATTTAAAAGATGAGCGAAATTATTTGCGGCAGCAAACATCTCTATTAGCAGAATAACTCTAGTGGAACGCGAGGCCTGGTCGACTCCACGCTACTGCGCGGTACCGCTCGTGGCCAGCTTTAATAATAGGTATAAGAAAAAGACGTACAGGGGGTATACAGCGTCCTAAACATACGCAAGAAACAACAACCAATACAACTCTAAATCGATTAACACATACTGATCCAACCTCTGGATAAATTAAAATGCACAGAATGGTCTGAAAGTAAAATAGAATCTTAGCCACCTGATTTCTGTTATAATAGTTTTCTGCATACTTGTACAATCTGAAAAAATACACCGAAACCAACTGCCAATCCAGATCCGATTAAGTGAAGAAAGAAAGCAACGGGTTCTTGAAAGTTTGCGACAATACTAACTCCAATCGTTACTAAAAATCCTAACAACAAACACGTCTTATTCAGAATTCCAATGTAGTGGTTTAAATGGTTATTTCTTAATACAAATTCTACGTGCAAGTATCTAATGTAATTAGAGATCATCACTGAAATAAATAAAAATATATAAATGAAGTAAGATAAGTAGTAATAATTAATTGTATTGTCTTACTTATGACAGATCCGATATTTATTAATTGTCCAAAGATGGTACTTTCAGGGGCATAAGATGCGGTATCGCTAAGAAATGGTATTACAGCGACCGCATGGTGTTGATAAACTGCTATGCTGTATCTAGAAATAGTTTACTAAAATGGAATATTCCAGAATTGCTATTACTAATTATACTTACGATATTATGAAGCTACCGACAAACCACACAAAAAGTAATATTGGTAAAATATGCACATTATTGAATTTCCCTGGTTGTACTTTCCGCAACGCTTTAGAAGAGTCACGAAATAGTACGTTCCGCAGAGATTTCATTGCCGTAATTATTAGCTGAAGCATACTATCGCCTTTTCAGCTTCAGTTCAACACTAATGTAATATTAATATCAGTCTACCACTACTAATAATTATACCTAAGCATTGATCAAACTTAAAATCACTTAAAATTAAGTCAAAAATTTGTCGGGAGTAAATTTGCTGACATTAGATAAACAAAAGAACATGACATTTAAAGCAAATTTTCGCGACATACCTGTAGAGTCAGAGGAGTCAGAGTCCGGGAAAAATCTCATGGGACCAGCGCAGAAACGCATTTTTACTAGAGAAAAGAGTAGTATTTGACAGTAATAAGCGAATTGTGTCACGCGCAGCTTAGTCCTGTGAGATTTTGCTCGGACTCTATGAAGCCGTCAATTTATGTCTGAAGAAAAATTTCATTTGATAAATAAATTCCTAGTTATTTTTAAGGTTCTAGCAAGAACTCACAATTGTAAATATGGTAAAAATAACAAACTATTAGCTGTATGTTCTAAAGAAAAGAAAACAACATAGTTATATACAAATACATAGATATGGAGAAGGGAAAATATAAGTGGGGAGTAAAAAAATATCAGGAGATTTTAAAATTGTATAAGGCTAATATTGACCCACTGTCAAAGTGAGAAATATCATTACCTACATACATATACAGGTCTTGTAAAGCGAATACGTTCACCAAAAAATGTGGACGTTGCGCCGAGTAGGAGGAGAGAACGCGACGACGCGATTGATTTGTGATCTCCAATCGCTGAGAGGGAGCGATTGACTCACTATTTTTTGCTGTACGCATTCGCTTTACAAGACTTGTATATTTTACAAAAATTTGCGAAACTTCCTGTGCATCCGCTCTCAAAGTCTCGGCAATTTGCTTCCAAAGATTATCTTTCCTGTCCTTTAAAGGGGACACATTGGACTATGTCAACAAATTGAAGACCAACAAAATATTTCTTCTTTACAATAAAAGAAAAATGAAGTAACGGCAGCAGAAATTTTTAAATTTCGCAGACAATTTAATCTAAGTTACATAAGCTGAGTTCGGGTATTCGTTCGGAGCGGATCAAGGCTACAGAGCACGTGGAGGCGATTAGGAGTGGAGTATGAGTGGATCACGCAGCCCATTCTCTTAAACGAATGGATGGAGTAACTCTACGACATTACCGAGCGCGAGTAGGGTATTTGGAGTAAATAGAGTTACTCCGAACGGATACCCGAACTCGCCTATAGTCGCTAATTTCTTGACGTACTGCATGAGAATTTGATCTTCACTGCTGGAGCTAGCGACTTAAATTGACAGCGAATTTTAAACATTTCTACTTGGGGCGATTTGCAAAGGTGTATCAGGCTGTAAATTGTCGAACGTACCAAATACTTACATTGACACATTATTTGCGATTATTTAAATCAAAGTTTATGAACAAAAAAAAATTATTATCTTCAATTTAAAAATGTTAAAAATATTTTAAAATAATATTAATAAAAACTAAAATATAAAAAAATAAAGCTAGAGGTTGTTTTCCAATCTATTTATTTCAACAAACTCCAACACTTACTTAGCTGCAAGACCTACAATAAATGTGAGATTTGTGGCACTGCTTCGTCCTTAATTTCAATTCTAGGTTCATGTATGGTGATTTTCCGAAACTCGTACATATACGTTAAGGGATAACCAATGGCACAAAAAGCCAATTTCCACTCAGCCAATGCCGAGATTGCGTCAGGTACAAAGGCAGCATCATCAGGCGTAATTTTTGTTGCGTTGGTATTGGCAGCGCCCAAATTTTCTAAAATACACGAAATGTTTCCTCCAACCACGCTTTTGCAATCAACAAGGATTTTTGCGGTGTAGAAAATAATAAATAGAATTAAAGAGATGCAGCTGAATATTGTTATAAAAACTCTGATTACATTAATGAATAATGGAGCAGTTTTACGACGCATCAGCAGACACAATATCGTCTATAAAATAATAAAATTTTGAATAAAACCTATGCTTTGAGTTCCTAACATCTTATATCGTACATGGGCAATCTGGTACACAGTGTTCAATCCAAATCCCAAGACAACACCTAAGACATGTATATATCGCATGGTAGATTGTTGAAAATTAGCTAAAACACTTATGCCTAAAGTAGCTGCTAGACCAAACCACAAGCAAGAAGTATTTATATCCGCTATGTGTAGACCAAAATTATACATTTTGACCAGCTCCTCGACATTGCGATATCGAATATAAATAATGGATGCCACTGTAACATATTGTAAAGTACAGATTAAGAAGTAAAAATATAGTAGCACTTTAAACAATGTTTTGTACATTGGGTGATCCTAGAAGACTGTCTGAAAAAATTGACTTTCCAAGGTGGTGGTAGCTCGATATTTACTCCCATTTATAGGTGTGAAATTAGCAATTGTTGTTGATGGTCTCGGTCTAAACCGTTATTGGCCACTTACGGATGAACTTAAGGTAGACATTACTCGCTTCATACCCGGGACCAGAAATCCATTTTCTTATATTATTGCCTTAAGCTTTTTTTGACATGTTTAAAGCCATAATTTGTTTATTATAATACCTTCATGTATATTATTTTCAACTGATGAACTTGGGTTACGTGAAATTTGGCATTTGTATAAAACTGTCTTCTGAAGCAAATATATAACATATATAAATATGGAATATTTATATACATATGTTCTATCTTTTTTAAATAAATTACTTTTAAAAATCGTTGTTATCAGTATTTCAAATATGATTAGGTCTAGGCACGCCAATGAAAACAACTTCAATGGAGCGGTACTTTTGAAGGTAACAATCCCGTATAGTAGCGGCACAGACAATAATTTCAGATCGTTTAATATAAAGATCCTGCTTACTCGTAACACAGCCAATGTTTGCGAACTGCGAAAAAATACAACTTTCAGGAGAAAACATTCCATTGTCACTAATCGATGAAAACAGCGGTTGAACATGACCTAAATGTGTAGCCGTAAAGTACCTAAAAACACATTCATGAATTATATGAGTACTAAATGGTAAAGATATTGTCAAACGGACGTCACAAAGAATGCAATATTAAACCAGATGAAGTTAATAAAAGGTAAAAGGTATATTCTTGTAATTTTCGCCATTTTGTCAGTATACTCTTGACATCTGTCACGTTAAACTTGTTTATTTTATCCACTATTGGCCACTATTAAATAATCCTACAAAATTAGAAGCTTTTTTGATTTCAATTTTAAGCTCTTTAAATTCCGTGGATGATTTAAGTTAGTAGTTCCAGCAGTAAATTATTCGTCATCATTATATTCGCCAATGTCTTAGACAACGAAGTAAACAATAAACTACTGTTTATGGGGCTGCTGGTTCAAAAATGAAGTTTATAAGGTAAAAGTTGACACTCGGGACACACTAATTCGACATATTAGAAATACTGCAGCCGATATTAAAGGAAGACATGAAGCAATCTGCTGAGGGATTCTCTTTCACAAACCGATATCAAGCGAGTCGAAGTTTCGACTCAAAAGCCAAACTCGCATCGGGTAGAAGTGATTCTAAAGTACCTTCGACTTCGTCTGTTTCCCTTTTCTGTCTAAGTCGTAGCACTTCGTAGCAGCATTTGTTCACTATTGTTATTGGATATTTAAAAAGCACGAGTTGTTTGAGGTTAAACACTTAAAACATAAATATCTTTTTTTGTTTGAGTAACATTTACTCCGATTATAAAGGTTAACTTGATATACCGTGCATTTTTTTTATCGCTGAACATCATATATATTCTTGATACATATCAAGAATATGCATACATTTTAAATTTTCATAAGAAGTGAAATTTTAACCCGAAGGGCCGTTTTAAGGGGGTGATTGGGTGGTTGAAATCAGTTTTTATCGTCATATTCGGTTTCAGCGCCCTAAAATACTTGCAGAAAGGGGGGTCTACCCTTTAGGTTTCGAGTTTTTTTTTTGTGTGCCTGTTTAATTCACTTTATATATAATATATTGTATATATTGAACTTCTTTTTTAATATTACTAGATTAATACCGATCTTTACAAAATGTCGGGAAGTAATCCAAAGAAGGAATCGGGGGCGTTTTATCGCAAGCAAAAAAGAATAAAACTAGAGAAAAAGGAGAAACTTAGGGGATCCTTAGATCGATATTTTAAAGCTTCTTGTGAACAAATGTCATCAACAAGTAATGAACAACAACCAAGTACATCCACTGCAAGATTCTCCGACTCAGATAGTTTGGATGGAGCAGATTCAATACCTGAAGAGCAACCTTTGGTCGAATTGGATGAAGACCACGAAGAAGAAAGCGATGATGCCGGTATTTCTGATACGGTTTCTCCTGAAAACAAGAAAGAAACAGCATCGGATTTTGATTTCCATTTGACTAATCCGGGTACGTGGCCGTCGGTTTTAAATAGTCGCGTTATTGATCTTTTGACTGAAAAAGAGTTTTTTCCTGTACTATACTCTTGGAGTTTGATCCGTTCCTTCCGACTCACTCTGTATATAACTATTAAATTGGCACAATTACCCAGGAATAGTTTCCAGTAGTACTCAAACGATTAGATTAGCAAAACAGGTAAGAATATAATTAATAAAGATTAAATAACGCACAAAATATTCGTTTTATTAAGCAATTCAATTGCACTTTAACAATCACTTATTAATTGTACTATTCCCAATATTCATTTAAATTTACAAAATATTTTGTTTCTATTTGCATTTTACAACAAAAGACCGTAATTTTAATGACCATGTATAACATTACATTTAAAAAGAAAATCAATACACAAATAATTTTACATAATTTAATTAGTATCTTAATTCGTTGTTTGACAAATAAGTAAAAAAAAAACTTTTATTAGATTAAATCATTGGAGGTATACGTATGTATAATCAACATGTTTTGAAGTTCGTTGATGTTGATAATATACAGCCCAAACTTAATTGTCTTATATGCATCCTAAATGGTAATTCTACAATTCGGACATAGTCTCTTTTGATTTAGCCACATTGTAATACAATGATCGTGAAACATGTGTCCGCAAGGCAAGATACGTTGTTTTCTAAAACCGCTTAGCACATCCAAACATATAGTACAGTTCTCGTCTCCTGAATTTCCTCTATATCCTCTTTCTCCGCTACAATTCAAAATAATTTTAACATTACGTGAATCCCCCCTATAATTCCAACCTTTTCAATGGACGTACCTGGATGGTCCATATTGATATCGATGTCGGTTATTTTCGTTGTTAAAGTAATAATAAATTGCTGAACCTATAGCTACCCCCAGCACAACAAGAAACCCCCATCCTGGGTAAGACATTGTAATTTAGACAACTAATGTCATCCGAATCTTTTATTCATAATAGTTGCTAAATACGCTTGGTAAAATGGTAGATGTTATAACAAAGTAGTCTGATTGTCAACTTTCCACTTTTTCAGTTATATTTTTTTTATTTATCGCACAAAACTGTAAATGAAAATAATACGTAGTTTGATCTGTCACACAACCGAATCGACTAAAACTGCCTAAAGAAAACTGTAATAAAAGGAGCTTTTAACAACTTAATAATTTAAACGTAAGATGTCAGCATGGTATTTAAATTTTATAATGTTCTCAAAATAAACAAAAAAAAAGTGTAAGAAAAATGCAAATGTCACTAAAATAAAATAATAATAGTGGATTTTATATTACATTATTGCTATTCATTCTGTGATGTATTTGTTGTTTTCTTCTTATTTACCACCTTAAATTTATCAAGTCAAAATTGTATGCGCAACCAACCAACCAATAAAATATTGTTTTATATAACGAGTGATCCAAAAAGATTATCTGAACCGTCTGAACATCTTGACTTCCCCAAGGTGATAGCTCAATATTTTTCACTTCCATTTATAAGTGTACAATTAGCAACTATAAAAAAAGAACGCGGTTCGTTGATTTCTCATTTGCATTTTCTTATATTTTTGCCTGTTAAAGCTGTTTCATACGACCCCTAACTCTGGCCAGAATTATATATACCGGGTAAAGTTATATAACAGCCAAATAAGTGTTTACACGATTTCTGCAAGACACGCACATTTAATATCCTCTTAATAAAATAAAAAATTGAAAAATACAAAATACGTATGCTCAATGCATAATTTATGCGTCATGTAAAACAGTTTTCAACGCAATGCATGTGAATGTCCTTTATTGCTGGAACTACCAGCTACAATTAACCGCGAAATTTAAAAATTGACAAGCTGGAAGTACTCTAGCACCTTGTTGTATATGTATTAGAAGCTTTCTCTTGCATACTCATAAAACAGGACACGCATACACTTGTTTATATTTTAATAATAAACTGTATTAATATACCAAAACTACAACGTCGCCCTTTACATCGTTTAATTTACAATCATTAACAACTTCTTGTCTATCTCTATATTGCCAACCTATACATTCAAGTCATTCAAGTGTCGCTGGCAAGGCGGGCATTTTAAATTTTATTTAATTCCTGTTACTATTAAATTCCGACAATTTGCCAAAAATACAGCTTCCAATAGAACTCAAATGATATTAGCAAAACTGATAAGAAAATAGCTGACCAGGATTAGATAAAACACAAAATACAAAATATTGGCTTTATTCAGCAATAAATATACCAATATATTAATTTACACTTAAGGAAAAATTAGTGTATGTATATTGGTAACATTGCAATAAAGATGTCCATACATTTACATCCAATTAACTGGGGATTACAGTAAGCCATTATATTTTTAATTCCATCATATACATATAACATCACATTTCAAAGGAAAATAAATCAGCAGATAATACACATAAATAATTTTACATCGATATCTTAAATCATACCTAGATGACGTTGATGTTGCTTTAATTTAATTGTATTACATGTGAATCCTAACTTGCTATTCTACAAATCGGACATTGCCTCCTTTGATTTAGGGCCGTCGTAATGCAATGATCGTGAAACATATGTCCACAAGTCAACATACGCAGTTCTCTAATACCGCTTAACCTTTCCAAGCATATAATACAGTTCTCGTCTATCAGGTTTTCTTCTCCGCTGCAATTTAAAATAATGTTAACATTACGTGAATCCCCTATAATACTAAACTTTTCTAATGGATATACCTGAATGATCTGTATTCATGCGGAGGAGAAGGGTGATCTCTATTAATAAAAGATTTTAATAATAAATTGCTATCACCAGCGCAACAAGAAACCCCCATCGTGACCACCTTGACAATTCTAGCCATGCTGGGTTAGGCATTAGAGTAGTCACGTATAAAAATATACACTCAATATAATTATTAATAGCATGAATAAAAAAATATACGTAGAAGACGATTAAACTTCATATGTCTTATTAAATTATTAAATAACGCGTAAAAAGGATTAAAATACTCAAATTACCTTAGCAAACGGACTGCATTGCACGAATGTCTAAGATTGCTATGGCGTCGCAGTAACCTTATCCACAGATACCAATTATCATATGTTTACATCCGTTCAAATCACTTGTATTCGTTTTAATAACGATTTTAGTAGAGTAGTTCCAATTAGAGAAGTATATATTACGTCATATGCGCAGAAGGCTTTTTTTTAGTCGGGCGAGACGATTATCACTCGTCAAGGGGTGAACCGTAGCTTCTGGTTATTGTTTCCGAGGAGGTTAGAGGTGTTTAGAGAAATTGGATAATTAAATAATTATAAAAGACGGAACAACATCGCTTATCATTGTATCCATACTAAACTGTTGTAGATTTGTTTCCATTACATTCTATATATTATAAAAGTTTAAAATTGTTTTTTTCTTTATTTTTAAGCACCGCATTCTGTTCAAAATATCTACATCAATAACAAATTTTGTTCGCGCAGATAATGATGACGTATGTGTTCTAATTCTGATTGGGATTGCTCTACTATTTTTTTATTGTCTTATAACAAAGTAATGCAAAATAAACGTATGTGGAAAATGTCAGAGAAAGAATTTGTTAGGGGCAATGTGACAATCTACCAAACGTACCTATTAAAAGAAAACAAATAAACACATTCATGTTGCATAAAAGAGAATTGACAAATTCATATTTTAATTTACTATAATGTTATTATAAATATCGAAAATTTGTTTCCTAAACCTAACAAATTAATTTTGACCGTTCTAGTTCTAGGAGTGTCCCCTGGACACTCTTTGGGCAGTTTAAAGATGATTAGAGATTGTAAATAATGTTTTACGTAAAAAAAATAAATTGATAATGAATAAAAACCTCAAAATTTGACGTTTGCCGCGCTCTCTGATAATGCATCACGTATCAAAAACCCCGCATTTGTTTGGAAAATTAATCGCATAGCCGTGTCGTGTACGTCTTCTCTTAGAGACGACTCGAACTGAAAAGCAAATTGCTGTCTTGTCCTTTCGCTCCTTTAATTCTGGCTAATTACGGTACACGCTTCATAATAGACATTTTATGATTAAATTTTCAGTTAACTAAAGCTTTGTACCAACCTAAACCTCAAACTAGTCAGAGCCAATCATATACTGTGAAATCAACCAATGGAATCGCGTCTGACTGGTTTCTGATTTTTGTTGGAATAAACCTTAAAATTTCCTATTTAAAAATATCATATTACAGACTGTAATATGCCATGTGAGTTCGCGATCTATCTTCCAACGATATACCACTAGCGAGTATCGGACTTGACGATTTATTACCAAGTCATATTTAATTTGCGAAATTATTGTAAAGACGCAAAAGAATTTATTTTCTACTTGTTTGTAGGAAGAACAACAACAAAAATCCACGAACAGGGAGATCCATATGGCGCTGATGACAATGACCTTCGACGTTGTATTAGTTATAATGTTACAATGTATTAAAATTACTAAAAATTACAACATAAATCATAATTTACTTCAATGTTCTACCTGTTTTTAATGAACTATTTATTACACAGTAAGGTACTTATTTCTATTAAGTTATACAATACATAGAATAGAAATTTAAGGAATGCCATTACATTTTAGAATATTATTTTACTGTCATATTTGGTTTTGTGGGATCAATATTGTAGGAAAGATTGGCAACAAAACGTTAAACCCACCATTTAAGCTGCATACCCTACTAACACCACACTTTAGTAAATATTCAGAAAACTGAAAAGGAAAATGTAAAAAATATATAGATTTATGAATTCAGCATTAACACAGTGGACCTACCGCTTCCATTTCAGCATCCTCCGTGCTTACAATGACAATATTTTTTTCGGTATTTTCCTTTAGGAGGTTAGCGTGTATTCCTAAATTTTCTACAAACGGTTCTTCCAATTTAACACTTTCTAGCGGTAAATTTATAGCACCAATTACACTGCATATATTAAATCTGAAATTTTAAATTTTTAAAAGCTATTTATGTATGTGTTACTTAAATTTAATAAGTTACTGTTTAGCATTTCTAACATCGACAACGAGAACCTCATTAGGGGCAACTCTGACTAAATCTATCAAGTCAGATGTGCTAATTCTAGGACATCTACTGGTTAAATTATTGGTAAAATCCTGAAATAATGTCATATAAAACAATTCTAACAAACGATATTGAAGAAACATACAACGTTATGATTTTCATATATTTCATTTTGGTGTTGCCTAGCTGTTATACTCTTTGGGGTCTTTTCATACGTCGTAACAGAATCTTTTACGCATGTTTCCATATCAATGTCGGGTAAATCAGAAAATAATAAAATGCATTCATTGAAACCAGATCCTAGAAGCCTGCTTCGCAATTGAGTTAAAACTGATAATCCAACGTGCAAAGGAAATGAAGAATCTCCTTGCAGAAGTTTGTCCCATAGGTGAAATATTTTGTGTAGTGGAAACACATCTGAATGTTGAAAACAAAAAAAAATAAATCTACGTATGGGTATCTTTAAATATTATCAGTACTTACGCGAAAACATTGTTAAAAACCATGGTATTGCAAACAATTCCGGTATAAAATTAATATCAAGGAGATGATTGGCTAAGATAGAATCGTGAAAGGCAATCAGTTGCGAAAATTTTGCTAGATATTCTTGAATAACAGCAGAATTATCTTTCAAGAAAAATTTATGCAAATATTTCGGAACGAATGACGATAAGCAGGCGAAAGCTTTTGCTGAAATATAATTACATTTGTTTATTATAGTTTTATTAGACAATTCATATACACTCACAGACAAAAATATTGCATATGTTATTTTAGGCCTTTATTATTTCCTTCTTTAAAACTTTTGTGATTTCTATTGCTAAATCTTTTGCACTGGAGTGTACTACGTATTATGCAATTTGTTACAGAAAAAAAGAATATTTTAATATAGCCTTTTATGAGTGAATAAGAGGTAGCGATAAAACGTTATAAATTAGCGTAATGTGCCTTGGAGACCAAAACACTGATTGATCTCCATTCGTTGTTGTCAGAATGACATTTCCAGAGCTTTAGTGTACAAGTGTGTAGTTTCGGTTAGCGAGATGCCTCATTTAAGTGTCATAAATTGTGTTAAAATTGTTTGTTCGGCTAATGAAAGGTACACACAAGAAGATATTGCACGGAGATTAAATCTCCATCAATCGACTGCCTCTAGTACAGTAAGACGACACAATGAGACGAGAATACAAAAGGCGGCGTGGTCAAGGACGTAAAAGATGTACAACGCCAAGATATGACCAATATTTGAGACTTCAATCTTTACGAAATCGCGCATTTACAGCACCGCATCTTAGAAATGAATTATTGAATACAAGACAAGTCAATGTATCTGTCAAAACAGTAATAAGGAGACTTGAGGAGGTCCAAAACGTCTTGCCAGAGTTCCTAGGCTTCTCCCACGTCACAAAATTCGACGCCTAGAATTTGCAAGAGCTCATGCTGACTGGAATGAACATTAATTGGGAAAGATTCTTTTTACAGACGAAACAAGAATACAATTATGGAAGCCTGATGGACGTAGTCGTGTATACAGAAGATCAGGAGAACGTTTCGCAGAATGTAATGTTGCACAAAATCTTAGCTTTGGTGGCGGTTCCAATATGTTATAGGGCGGCATTAGTTGGCAGGGTCGCACGGAACTCATTGATGTAAATTTAAAAATGAATGCTGACTGGTACATACACAACATCCTTGAAGAACATGTTTTACCTTATGCCGGCTTTATTGGCTACGATAATTTTATGCTAATGCATGATAATGCCCCAGCCCATGCCGCAAGGACAGTGATCCAGTACCTTGAGGATGTCGGGGTTACGGCGCTTGAGTGGCCAGCAAATAGTCCCGACGCAGATTCCATAGACCATCTATGGGACATTCTTAAAAGAAATATACGAGCACGAAATCCAGCTCCTAACTCAATTGCAAAATTAAGAATTGCTGCACAGGAAGAATGGAATCGAATTCCTCAAGAAATCATCAAAGATCTTTTGCGCAGCATGCCTAGGAGGATATAGGGTATTACTAAGTATTAAAGTGTTATTATGTTGCGTTGTTATTATGTTTATGGGTGATTAATATTGCTTTTTTCAATTAAACGTTTTGGCCAAAAACAAGTTGTTTTAATAATTCCTCTACGAATTTGCTATAAATCGTCCATATGTAATTTATTTGATTATCAATAACGTAAAATACTTCAGCGTAGAAGATTTAGCAACAAAAACTACAAAAGAGAAAAATAATAAAGGCAGAAAATAAAATATGCAATATTTTTGTCTGTGAGTGTATATACCTACCTTCGTTATTAAAATTTAAATACAAAAAAGGCGCAGTCAATGAATCCAGACCTTGCCAATAAACGTAATTTGAATTTTTATAAACCCATGCTTTTAAAATTCGTTTCAATTTTTTGTGACCTTCAGCAGATGAAAGCAATTCATTATATTGATGACAACGTGGAATATCAACTTCGATCTGCAAATATTAAAGAACTGTGTTCAAAATTCTTTATAATACGATAAGGGTGTAAACTACACGGAGAACAATCGCTTTTGTAAAAAAACGAAATTTAGTACTTTTTTAGATGGATCACCCTGTATATATTTTTGAATTTTTAAAGGTACAATAGAACCTCGATTATCCGTCTCCCGATTTATCGTCGTTCTCGCTTAACCGTCAGGCTGGCCAGTCCCCAAGCTGTCAAGTTTAGCCGGCCTTTTTTCGAATTAACTGACTTTTTCAAGCAACAACAATCATTTTACATAATGTACATGTATTTTTGTTGTAATGCATAATGGACCTGTTGGATACGGTTCTGTCTAGTGGATTTATATTTTAGTGTTTTAGTGTTTCTTGTACTTGTTTTTATTGTACGTGTATTTTGTCTGACCGTACCAATGCTACAGAACACCTTTAGAACCCATTCTAGACACTTTATATTTATAGTTTGCATGTAATGTAATAAATATATTATTATGTTAAGTAAATTATTTCAAAGTTAAAATACACAACAGGATCTACCTTACCTTCTCATCGTCCATAACCACAACCATATAACACACCTGTGTTTAAAAAAGTAAAAAAGAAATGTAAAAAAGTAATTCTTTGTGAAAAATTTCCCCTTTCTCGTATAACAGATAATTGAGGTGCTACTGCAGTGCAATTTCTAATATAGAAACTTTATAAACTATTATTCTATAATAAATAATAAGAAATTTACAATGGTTTTTTGGTTTCCATTGATGATCCTATATGGTTTTTTTACTGGCGTACCTGTCTATCCGTATTTGTAGGGGTTTGTTTATCAATTTGAATGTATTCCCTCTCGTAATCGCCTTTAATATTCAACAAAGCCATCCAAATATCACCTCTCAACAACGGTGGAATATCTACTTCCGCCTCCTTCACAATCATATCCCTAGTATATGGATAACCCTAACAAAATAATAAATTATAATCAAAACATTGCATATTAGGCACAATAGGCCTCCATACATAAAGAAGTTTTCTTAGCAAAATCACCCTATGGAATTGATATTCCGGATCTCTTTCTCTTATCACCAGGGGTAGGTTGGCCACGTCATAAGTAGGTGCTTCGAACTTTTGGATAATATGTGACTTAGAGAAGACTAATGGATAGTAACTGGATAGTGGGATGTGGGAGAAACGTTGATGTAAAGCTTCTAAGGGCATGGGAACAATTCTTGGATCGTGTAGTGTTGTTGGATTCCTCTCTTGACCCAAAATACTTCCGTCGTTAAGTATAAGACTGCGTAAAGTTAATTCATACGTAAAAAAATCCTATATTCACATTTACAAAAAAAAAAAAAAACTACGACAAATCTATAATTTCAAACGTAGGTGAAACGCAAGGTTGGTGGAATACATTTACTCTAAAGGTGGTCTTAGTTTAAAAATAGCGTGCGCAATGACGTCATTGGTAGTGGAACATAGAATATATGAAATCCATCAATTTAAACGTCGTTACGAACAAGTATATCTATGTATTACTAACAATGACGTCAAGATATGCGTCCTTCACCCCCCTGCCCACAAACTTTCGGTCAAGTATTGCAAGATAGGAACTACTCTCTTTTCGATTTAAAATGACCGTTACGTCATTGTTTTATCATGAAAGAAATATCAAGCCATATATGATGCTCTTTATCATACCCATTGTTTAGACAAGGATCACTAAGGAAACTGATGTCTTTCAATATTAAGCAAGTAAAGACCAACGTGTTACGATAACCAGCGCCCCCTAAGTCTGTAGTATAGGTATGTCGTTATTAATTTACGCAGATTATCTGTCAATTGTCAACTTTTAGTTTGGTTAGTTTACATTTGTTGACTATTCGAATTTAAAGAGCCCTAGTTTATCGAGGAAATCAATCGTTCTTTAAACAAGGAACTTGTCTGTTTGATGTCCCGAATATTTGAATTTTAAATGGCTGCAATAAATCATTAACGTCTGATTATCCTCCGCTACAGAGTGGGAATTATTAGGCTTATCAATAACTGACTTTCAAGCAACAACAAATTATAATGCCTGTTTGGTATGCAAAACTGTTGAGATACGGTCTGAAGTATTAATAGTGTTTCCGTGTTTCTTGACGATTTTCAGTAGATGTATTTTGCCAGGACGAAATGTTACTAAACACCTAGACCCTTCTAGCACTTGATATTTATGTTTGCATGTATAAGTAATATTATTATGTTAAGAAACTTCAAAGTGTAAATACAAACAGATCTATTTACTCTATCGTCATAACCACAAACATATAAGAACCTGTGTTTAAAAAAGAAAAAGAATGAAAACAGTATTCTTTGTGAAAATTCCCTATGTATAACAGATAATTGAGTCTCTGCAGTGATTTCGATATAAGCAACTTTATTAACATGATTCTATAAAAATAGAAATTTACAATGTTTTTTGTTTATTGATGCATCAATGAAATGCTAACCTGTTTCCTAAGTATCAAGAATGTATTTCCGTAAATCCTTGTATATTAACAACATCAATTATCATCCAACAACGTAGGAATATCTATTCGCTCTTTCACATCATATACTAGTATATATAACCCTAACAAAATAATTAATTAAAATAAAATCGCTTATGCATATTTAGCACTAGCCTCATACATAAAATTTTTAGCAAAATGATATGAATTGATATTAGATCTCTTTACTATCACCAGGTAGGGCAAGTCATAAGAGGATGCTTCGAACTTTTGGATAATATGTGATTAAAAACTAATGGATAGAACTGGATATGGTTGGAAAACGTGATGTAAGCTTCTAGGCATACATTTATCTGTATGTTGCCTAATTTGCCAATTTGCTAAATAAACCTATATTATTCATCATAAAAACTCCTTATTAATTAAAAAAAAAAATATGTTTTTTCGTAGCAAACAAGGTGATAATTTATCAAATATCTATTTAAAAATTTCTTAGCATAGAATTATTGCAAATCTCAATTAACTCGGTACGTATCATTTCATTATACTACGGACGTAAGAATGACGTCTCCCTCCATTTTAAATGCAAGATAGGAACTATACTCGGTTTGCCCAAAAGATGCAGTAGCAACAATGGACATCGAAAACATCATGTCACGTCATACCTCCAATAACGCATCCCATTGGTTGATCGGCGCGGTCGTCTATAATAGGCAAAATTGTCATTTGGGGTATATATTCTTGTGTTGTTTGGTTATTTTCTTGCTGTTTTCTTATTTTTTATTGTACTTCTTTTCTTTTATATTTTATAAATCAGATTTTCTTAAAAATCTTTTATACATCGTTTTTATAAAACACGTAAGTAAACGCGCTTAATAGCAACCAGTATATGTCGATACAATATTTGTTTTTATAGGTTATATCTCGTCGAAAAGTATTTATTTTTCTTCAGAGGTACTTTCCACTCTTAAATATGGAAAATTCGCCTCCCACGAAGAGGGTTGCAAAACATTTTACGGTAGAAGTCAAGGAGAGGGTTTTAAATATATTCAAAATATGTGAGAAACAACCTGGAACATCCAAAGTCAGAAATGTTGCAATGACAGCAACAGCAGCAGGTATACCGAAATACTTCTTAATAAAAACCATAAGTTAGTGGTTTCTTTTTTTAGGAATTGGAGAACGTAGTGTGTATAATATTTTAAAAGAATATATTACCCAACACAACTTTCAATCACCGAAAAAGGTTTGTCTTAGATAATGTGGATGAAGAAACAAAAATAGCATCCGAAGAATTGCCCATTAATTTTTTTTTAAAACGAACCTCCAACTATTAAAAAAGTGCTTGCAGTAGTATGCACAGAAGCTTGAGAAATGGTTACAACTTGTACTTCCAAATTTAAAATAAAATGCAATTATTGTGTTAGACAATGCTCTTTACCACAATCGGAGGTTAAATAAGCCACCAAATGCAAGCAACTGTAAAGCTGAAATACAAGTGTGGTTGGCAAAAAATAATCAGTATGGTGAAGACATGGTCAAAGCAAAATTGCTATCGTTAATTAAAGAAAATGAAACTAACCCTGTAAGATATGCAGTTAACGAAATAATAGAGAAAACCAATAAAACAGTTTTAAAATATCCACCATACCACTGCGAGCTAAACCCGATAGAGTTCATATGGGCTCAAGTGAAAGGATATGTCTCTAGACATAATACAACTTTTAAGTTGGCAGATATAAAAACCTTATTCTAAGAGGCTATTAACATCATTTCTGGGGAAAATTGGACAAATGCTATCAAATGCTTGAAACGGAGGAAAAGATATGGAAATTAGATAATCTAATAGATATTCATACGGAACCATTAATAATAACTAACAGTGATACATCACCTTCTTCTGATGAATATGAATGGTGCAACAAGTTCATGTTTTTTTTTAATGTGTCATGTTTTCATTGTATATTGACCTCTGTAATTATTTTAGCTAGAATGATGTATGTATAATTTTATAAATTATGTGTATTTATTAAATTTTAAAAACTGTGTTATTCATATTCTTTATTTAGATTTATAGTCATTTTGAAGTGATATCCCATGCTTCTCTCAATATACATAACTTTTGGCATTTTTTACCATCACATAGTTTTACATTTTTCTTCTATTTTCTATCAAATATTCTGTATAATTCTAAATAGCTTAGCGAAAAGAAAACTATTGAAGCCTAGGGAAATAAAGATGGATGATAGAGATGCTTGAGCTTTTGGATTGTTAAAGTGTTCACACCTTCAATTCCAAGAATTGTGTTTACAGACAGTTTTTTAAAGCACAATTGCAGCTTATCTTCAGTAGCTCGGGCTAAGTGTACAACCTTTTTAGATTATATTTATTTAAATGAGCGCAGGAGCTCTTTAGATATACAAAATACATAATAGTTGAAAAAATGTGCTTGAAAATGAAATTACATAAGGATATAAGTTAAATCTTTTGTCCTTCTTCCTTTATTTGTTTACATTAATTCCGTATTTTCGAATAATAGAAATAAACAATTGTGCAACAATTTTGATGGAATTTAATTGGCAACCACTATCAGTTCAATTCAGTTTGACTTTTTACTATTAGAAACAGTTTGGAAGGCACTATTTATTCTAATTCTACATATTTATCAATTGTGAATGAAAAACATTTTTACTTTGAGAAATATTGAAGGTTAGGTAATTTCATTAATGACAGGTATCATACGTTCAATCAAAACTTTCATAATTTATAGTATGTATGTTGGGCTTTTCGGTCATGACGTATATGCGGCGTTGCTACTGCATCTGTTGGGCAAACCGAGTATAGGAACTTTAGAATAAATGTATTCTACCAACCTTGAGTGAAACGTGTGCGTTTTTAATTAGCCATTTTGTGATGCCATTTGGCTGTTTCATATATAACTTTGGCAACAGTGTGCTTACATCGTCAATTTTGAATTTAAGGTGCTTTTGTCTTGTTTCCATGTGCAGTAATACAACTGCGTCAATGCCATTATAAAATTCTTTACCGTATCCCAAAACATGAGAATTTCAAAAAGTTGTGTAATTTAAACAAACAACAAAACATATGTATGTCTTTAATTTAAATGGCACTACTGAGACAGTCACCTGACCCACATGACAGTCCAATGCAGGACATTATTGGAGTATATTCCTTTTACAAACTTTAGATCAGTTATTGTAATTAAAGGTAATCGAAATAGAAAAATCATTATTTAGTAGCCCGATAGATATCTATTGGCGGCGACAGAATGACGTCTACCAACCGTTGACGCCTTTAAAAGCGCGTGATTGAAATGAATGATTGAATTTTAAGGATTTTCAAAAGCTTTCATCTAAATTCATAAATCATTATCACAAAAGCGAGATAATGTCTCTGCGCGGCATAGGCGTGCGCTTCCTTCAGTAAGCACAATACCAAAGAATAAGTAATAAATGGAGTAATAATAACAGAACCAATCAAGAATTATATCTGAAAAGCAGCGTTAGGTAGGTTGGCGGTCTGCATCGGAATTACCGAACATTATCAGTATTATCACCCACTAGATAAGAATCGTAAAAAGTTGACAACATTAGATATGTTTCCAGAGTTGTCTCGTTGAACGATGTTTGCCGTGGTGAAAAAATGTGTTTATATTTTGAAAAAGATCGTTCGACATCTACGGATACAATGCATGCATGATTAAAGCACTCTTTGAATTCAGTTAATGGATTAATCGATGCATCATCGCACATTTTTTTAACGTGAACATTTCTAAAACGCGATTATATTTTGCGTCATTTATTGTGCGTAGCAGTGTGTGTACTTCGTCCACTATTTGTAGTGACTCCACTAACGACAACGCTCGATTTTGTAAGTGTTCTATTGCGTAGTTTGTAACTCTATTTCAACAGAAATATCTTGAAATCTTGTCTGGCTCTCCTTAACAACTGAACTTCGGCAGGATTGAATTGTAGAATAACAGGTTTACTTGTTTGAAATAACCAACATAATAAAGAGCTGACTGCAACCATGTTCCCAAACATGTAAGAATTGGTTGTGGTGGTTTACGAATACCAGGGCACTGTGCGTGAAATGATCAAAGATATTTTGGAGATTTGGGAAACACTTTTTTGTACTTACTTTTATTAATGCATCTACCTCAGGTGAACATTGTCGAATAGTTTCTGCCACAAGATGTAAAGCATGCACTTTACATTAACATGTAAACATTTGCAACCATGTTCAAGAAGAGAACGGCCTACCGAACGCATTGTCGCGGCACCATCGCTGATAAACATCAACACTTGACGTGGTGAGACTTGAAAGTTTTCTAACGTACCGCAATTGCTGCAGCAGTACACTTTTCCAGTCTTTTGCTAGCTAGTAACAGTGGAAATATCGGTTTATGAGGGTCCAGTACACGTACTATAACATTTAGAACAGGATTTCTTTTACAATCTGTTGTCTCGTCAACAGATAACCAAGGCAACTGATTTTTTAATGTAGCTTCGATTTTCTCTTCTACGTCTTCACGTACAAATGAAACATGCTTACGTACCGTTTTCGTAGTTGGCAACTTCAAGTCGGGGTTGTACTTATACCAAAAGTTCTGAAACGATTCTTTTTCAAGTAAGCGAAGTGACAAATTACAGGTTATCATTATAACAAGTAAATCGAAAATAAATGCAGTTCTCGTTGGTATGCCCTTTTTCCTATTTCTGCGTTCATCGGTATTTACAAATTTGTTACAGTCCGCCTTGTCCCCAGCACATCAAATGTTTCTCGCACACTTTACAAACAATTTTAGCACCGTCGTAGAACAAATCCGGAAAGTCATAGATAAACTTATTTACTGTACCAGTAAAGGGTCGTCTTTTTGCCTTGTTCACATTACACATTTCAAATTAATAATTATGTATTTGTAACGAATAACATGTAACACAAAACACAACGCACGCTCTCGTTTCCTAAACTGAACGAAAAATAAACATGCGGATGCTGACAAAATAAGAATCGATTTTTGCACACAGCCTGTTACTCTGGTGAAACGCCTATGTATCGTAGAGACGATTTCCTCGCTCTAATCATCACTCTTAAATTAAATGAAATTTTATACAATTTACTTATTGACAATGACAATTAATTTAAGTAATCCATAGTAACTCTGTGTGAGATGAAGTTTTGTGAGAATTTTGTGAGATCTGGACCGTTTTCATTTCTACCTTTCGCAAGTAATTTAATTAATCAAGTCATGGAATAAATTCATTTAAAAATTGATCAGATGCTGTATATATAATCTTTTCTTATTACTCATGCTCCAGTAATCCAAAATGGAAATTCATAGTATCTCAGCATAGTTGAGCCTCGAAAACTAATTTTAACCGCTTTTGTTCATACTCGAAATTCAAATATGATACTAAATTATTTACCCAGGTAATGATAAAATAGGCGGACTAGAACGAAGTAACCCCTGCTTCTTTAATTCCAGAAAAACATCCCCTCCGGCAAGTTGCCACCAATGATAAAATTCATTTAAAGTGAATACTTGATATGATGCTCCCGATTGTATCTCATTAACTTCTGAAGTATTCACCAACGAAAATAAAGTTTCCCTCTGCAATAGTTCATCGGTCGTCGGTCTATCTTTTGCATATGTCCGCAAACAGGTTTCAATTAAATTTTTAAATTCTGGTTGGAGTGCCTGAAACGTAAAATTAATAATGGATGTCGCTACTAGTCAAGGAATAAGTTTATGAATTGGTAAGAAAAGCAAGGTAAGGTATTAAGTTACTTACTAAATACTCATCAAAACAATTATGCTCCCTAGCAATTCTTTCGAATATAGAGCCGTTAGACTGAATTAAACTCAATATTTTTCTGATTCTTTGTCCCAATTTCAAATTATTCCATAAACGTTTATCCAAAGCAAGTTCACATAATATAATACCTAATGACCAGATATCAATTTTATTATAATGTAAGGGCTCGTCTATATTTTCCAAATATACTTCAGGTGGTGCGTATAATAATTGTCTACGATAAAAAGAAAATAATAGACGAAAACAATAAAAAAAAATATGATTGACCCCGACGTGATTTGAACACGCAACCTTCTGATCTGGAGTCAGACGCGCTACCGTTGCGCCACGGAGTCAGTTGCAAAATAATTATTAAGCCAGGTATTTAAATATATTTACTTCATCTCATTATTTGATTCATTATACTCAATTTTTATATATTTCTTTTATATACAAAATAAAACATATTTTAATACTTACATTAACGGAAAAGAAATTAGTTTTCCATGATCAGTCATATGATATAAACCGTAGTTAAATAGTTTCAGACTGTTATCCTTTTGAATTAGCACATTATCTAAAGATAAATAACGATGCACAATATTCCTTTCGTGTAATTCATGCAATCCCAATATTATATGATGTGCAATACGGATTTTATCTTCTATTTGAAAAGCATTTTTTCCAATAAAGTTTGCCAGTGGTTCTCCACAATATTGAGAAACAACAATAAGACGTTCTACGTAAATATATTACTAATTTACTACATACGAAAGGTAAAAATGGTTACATACCATGTTTGCCACGAATTATATCTAGATATTGACATAAATGCTTGTGCTTAATACTTTTTAATATTTGAGCTTTTCCATATATTATAATGGAATTCGGCGTCAATGGTAGTCCATTACTCCCACACGTATCAGTTTTATGAAGCTTTGCGAAGAAAGTTTGAGCACCAAATTGTAATTCAAAATTTTCTAATAAATTAAAACGAGATTCAACAGGCAACATAATACAATCGGTTTAGTTAAAAATATTAATAAAGAATATTTTAGATACATAGGCTATCTAATTAATGTAATATCACATACTTATATAGGTTATGTTGTTTGTAAACTGTCATATTAATATAGGTTAAGTGTTAAAATTCCGGCAAATTTCTCTACAAACATATGAAAAAAAAATGCAAGTAATTTAGACAGATATTTTATTTGAAAATACGAAATACATCAACCAATTGTTGTATGAATAGCCACATAGAATATCTTAGTAATATAAACATTTAATCCTTTTCAGCTATGGCAACTAAATGTCTATCAATCTCAGACTCGCTTAGCTTCGTGAATTTAGGATTATCTTTACTAACAATACCAACTTCTATTTCATTCGGTTTGAAATCAACAGACAATACACTGGATAAGCAACCAATAGCAAGTTGTACAGCGTCATCAAATTTTAATTCTTGTTTCTTCTTTAACTTCTTTTCCAGGTAGCTGTTTGCCTCTGTTTGTTTTGCACCAACACTAACTGCTCGATATCCACAGTAATATCCAGCCGGATCAGTTTTATAAACACATGGACCTTTCTCAGCATCGTAGGCTATAATAATCATAGAGCAACCTAATGGTCTCATTTCTGCATTCTGCGTGTATACTTGCGATATATCAGCGATTCTTCTACATAAAGCATCTACAGGCATTTCGTAGCCAAATTTATATTTAAATTGTGCAGCTTCATAACGTGCTCTCTGTACTTGAGATTTGCTATCGGCTATCATACCCGTCATTACACATCCTGAATTTTCTGTTAGTTGAAATAGGTGGGTTATTGTTTCGGAGTCTATTAACTTATCTGGGATTTTCTTTTGAGTAACGCATACTGCAGCATCAACACCTTTTAGGGCAACAGAGGTTAGGCCAGCTTGATTTATTGCTTTAAAAGCATATTCGACTTGGTACAGACGTCCTTCTGGCGAAAATATCGTTATATGACGATCAAATCCTGCACTACTGCCACGAGACATTTTTGTAACTTAAGAATTATTAAATAGAATACTTTTATGTAGATCAACAATACAAATGTATATAAGTATGACTGTCAAATTTGAAATGTAATATTTTGACAAATCATTGAGCGCGTTCATATATCAGCGCTATAGAATGTTCTAATTTTAAACTTTTTAAGAAAACTAACTTATAAACTTATTTAATTTTCGATTTACAATAATCTACCTTGGATTTGAAACAGTCTACATTTATATTATTAATGTTTAATTAAATCATTAAAGAGGACCTTTTTTTCCTTCATAGGATAGGCAACCCAAATGCAGGGGTTTTATTAAGTATTTTATTTACATTTTTTAAATTCCAATAAATTTTAATTGATCGGACAGTTATATGATCAAATAAATTATCAATAACGAATTTAAAGAAAACGATGATTTACAGTATTCCATTATCCGGCTAAAAATCAAGAAGGAAATTGTTCTTCGTATACAGAGCGATTCGCTGGGAATTGGGATTGTCACATATGTATGTTGGGTTGGTTGTTTCACTGGCTAGATGGAGTGCATTATTTTTATATATTCCTGAATTATTATATTGTTATACTTATAAATTAAGCCTATAAAACTAATTAGCTTAACGATATTAATTAAGTCAACCCGACTGTTTATAATTAATGTCTTCCGTATATACAGCATGTTAAAAAAAAATTAACATAGCAAATGAAAAGGAATTAACTCCTTAAAGTAGGATTTGAAAGAGATTATGCAGCTGTTCTATTGGTTTATTTTCGATTTGTGGGCGTTTACCATAATAAAAATGTACATATTAAAGCATTCTTAAGTAGGCGTGTTAAGAAAATGTTCTTGCTTACACATCTTTAATGTTTTTTTAATCGATTTTCATTTTTAAGGTGTATTGCGTAAATAAAAAACAGCCCATTTTAAAACCTTTTAAAGATCTTATGATTGGTCGATGTTTAATGTTTTCATAGTGACAATTTTGTGTATTTTATGAACAAGGCCTTAGGATTGCTTTCATTTGATAATATTTAAAAAGAAGATATGTTATAAATTTATATGCCAAGTCTGTTGTGATTTATTTTCAAGTGGGCGTGTTAATACATTCCTTTACTCTAATTTTAGGAAATTGTATAAACATTCACTTATATGGAAACATTAAGTTCTAATTTGACTAATAAAATAGAATACAAACAACAATATTCTCGGCACACTCCGCACCACACAAATTATTAATTAATTCGGAAAGGCCGTTTTGAAGACACACGGCTGAAGATGAAGAAGAAAGTTAATAATTTGTGTAGTGCGGGGTGTGCCGAGAGTATTGTTGTTTGCCATACTACCCCACAGTCCTTGCTATCATTATTGAAAATAGAATACGTCCATCATCATTGGTTAATTTTAAAGAAAAAAGGCGTGGTACGAACATCTGGATTAGGTTTGAAAATACAGAGTACGAGTGTAAAGTATATACTGTTTTATCTATGGTATACAGATCTTATAAAGCGAATGCGTTCAGCGAAAAATGTAAGTGTTACGCCGAGCAAGTAAGCGCATACATACTTACGCGTGTGGAGGAGAGGGCGTGACGAGGCGATTGACTTATGATCTCTAATCGCTGAAAGGGAGCGGGTGAAGTTCTCTGGATAACGAGACATTGAATCACTCCAGCTCATGCCCACAATTTTTTGCTGTACGCATTCGCTTTTGGAAGTTCTATATACTTTATACATGTACCCTGTATTTTCTAACCCACCCCTACTAGTTCCATTGGTTTTCATGAAGTGGGCGTGTGACTAAGGTTTTCCAGTTAATAATCTTTTTCGGCTATAGAAATTAAAAACAAGGATTAATAGAGAGTCCTAACCTAAGGATCTCCTAAGGATTAATAGAGAGTTAGAAGAAAATTCATAATATTATGAATATTTATATTTTAATTTGTATTTCATTTTTTTACGCGTTAGTGTTAGGTTAGGACTGTGGCATGACTGTGTTAGGATGATTAGACGGATGCATGTGAGGACGTTTCAAGCAATTTTTCCATTAAAATTAATATTGATAAAGATTATAAAAAGTAATAAGAAAGAAATACGGAAAAAGATGCAAATCGAATCCGAATTAGGTTATATTTACATTTACTTTTTGCCGGGCTGTCAAATTTGAATTATTCAGTCTTCAAACGCACTACCCACTGGATTGGTTCTCCAAATGCTCCAACAATGTATTTGGAAACAGCAGTGGGCAACGCCGGCGATTATTTTGCAATAGTAGTAGTAGTAGTATGGGCAAAAACAGGGGAAAGACACCGACTGTCAAAATGTAAAAAGGTTAAATTTGTAGTTTCCATAAATGTTATTCGATAATATATAAGTAACAACCAGCGTGTATTTATCTAACCCAGTCCGAATACACATCAAATTCATAACTAAGTTTTGACCTCAAAACGTTTATTCTATTTGCAAGCTTTTAATATGCTATATATTTTAGTTTAGTGTGAATGCGTCTTATCTTTTGATTAAACAAACACATGCGTCATAAAGAGTTGATCCAAAGTAAAACAAAATTGATATCTTATTTTTATACAAACTAAATAAATATCTGCAATATACTTTATAAAATCGTTTGATGTTTAGAAATTTTTATTTGCAAAATTAATTTATTTCTGAAAACATGCTTCATAATCGTCGAAAGTGTGCGTGCATCCTACAGTATTATTTCGGAGCGCAAATTCTTTATTAAAAATTATTTTATCTACCGCATATCTGTTATCAAAACAGTTTAATGAAAAAAGCAAATTATTTTAGTATTACAGGGTTTATGAAAATGCTGTACTTAGAAAATTGAAGAATAATATCTAGAAATTAATTAGTTTTGATCAATATTTACCAGTAACAACGATATTTGTTACATAACTACTTATTATTATTAATAAATATTATAATTATTACACGCAAAACATTGAACAATTACATGGACTTAACACACAAACAGAAAAATTAAAAACTAGGTAATCTAGTGCTTGCGCATGCCCGGTTTTTTTGTGAAATTGTATTACCAACTTAGAGTAGCGAAAGTAATTTAAAATTTAACTATAAGTGCATAATTGTAACAAGTTTTCTTTTAAGACGTGTTTCTAATTGGATTATACAAGATTATGAAACATGTAAAGAATTAATTTGTTGTTAATTCCTTAATGTAAAAATGTAATTTTGTAACATGTTATCACAGTATTTGAACCTTAATTGTTTTAAAAGAACTCCGTATTAATATTTGTGGTTTAGAAATATTTTATTTTGAAAAAAATTATCTTTGTGTTAATACTACAGGTAAGGATAAGGTATTTTAATTCACTATGTGGAAACTCGTGATTCAACTTAGACCTATGTGTAATTGCGAACCATTAGAAAGAAATAAGCCGGTATATTTTTTTTAAAGATTAATGATTTTGTGTCAAATCACGTTATACGGCAAATCGCTATTCCACATTGTGTAACAGCCGATACCAAGATTTATTTAAAAGATGTCCAACGTAATAAATGTGGTGAGTGTACATATATCTTCTTACATTACAATTATCATCTCGTGTCCTTGTAACGCAATAACAAATACGTTGTGCTCATACATTCCATAAAATTTAAAATATAGAATAATGGATACCCAAGAAGAATTAAGTAGTCAGGTATTTTATATTGTAATTTCGACAGATTTGTTTTCCAATTATAATTTGAATAAATTAATAATTTATATTGGCTGTTATTGTAAAGTTCTATTCTTTTAACCTTTTAAGGTTAAATACTTAATGTATTCACAATTGTTTTTTTACAAACTAATTCACTAAGCAACTGATATTGTTTTTACATGCACATACATAATTAAATGAAAATAAAATGTAAATATCTTTCCATATTTTCAATAAGGAATGCGAAGAAAAGTGTTCGATTCCAAGAAAGTTCCCCTGCATGTGGTAAAAGTAATTGCTGTGTGATTACATAACAAATACTTTTTTTTTTATTGAATTTTATTTTTGCATTATCTGCTAATAATATTGGTCAATTTATGTACTGCATCGTTAATTCTTTGTACTGCAATTTAGAAAGCTTCATGATGAGTACAAATCTAATTTACTCCATTATTTTCAGGTGCTGCCGATAGTGTTAGGAGTAGGAGTCTTAGTGACAACAGTAGTGATATATAAAGTATATTTTACAGACAGAAAGACTAAAAAATGCACCACTAAAAGCGAAAGTAAGAAATCAAAGGAACTTATCACATTACAAGATTCACAAGTGAAATATGCACTACCTCTCGTTGAAAAAGAAGAAGTAAGTCATGACACACGAAGATTCAGATTTGGTTTACCTACAAAAGATCATATCCTAGGTAAATTTATGAAATCTTAATATTAACAGTTTTTTTTAATAAATTTTATTGCAATAGGTTTACCAATTGGTCAACATATCCAATTATCAGCTAAAGTTAACGATGAATTAGTAATTAGGTCTTATACTCCAGTTTCCTCTGACGATGACCATGGTTTTGTTGATTTAGTTGTTAAGGTAATATTTGCTTATAACAGATTGCTAATAACATTCTCGTAATCGATTATTTCAGGTATATTTTAAAAATGTACATCCACGCTTCCCTGAAGGTGGGAAAATGTCCCAGTACTTGAATAACCTTAAAATTGGTGATACAATAGACTTCCGAGGACCATCTGGTCGACTGGTTTATATCTATTATGGAACCTTCTCCATTAGAAAACTTCGTAAAGATCCTCCACAGACTATTATAGCCAAGAAAGTATCGATGATTGCTGGTGGCACAGGAATAACTCCGATGCTTCAACTAATAAGGCATATACTTAAAGATAAGTCGGATAAAACTGAGCTTTCATTATTATTTGCTAATCAAACAGAGAAAGATATCTTGGTGCGAAAAGAATTGGAAGAATGCGCAGATAAGCATCCTGATCAATTCAAATTATGGTATACGTTGGATACTCCACCAGAAGGTTTGTTATAAAAGAATACACTACACCATCACAAAGTTTGGAAACAGTAATGAATTAAAAAAAAAAAAAAATAGTGTCCATAAAGTACACACCACAGGGGAAACTTCTTTATTATGAGTTTAAAAAAAAAAAGTTATTCTTGATAGAAGTTTATGTCTCCCCTAAAATTAAACGTGTACCAATAAAATATGGAAAAATTATAATATTATATGAGGTACGTCTGAAAACTTGATTTTGCGCCAGGAGTAAAGTATTCTTATTTTTAAAAATATTGAAAATGCCATATGAAAAAGATGCTTAGCATTAAAAATTTTACCTAAATTTAAAGTCATTGCCCTAAGTCAAATTCAATTTTTTTATTTATTTTTTCAAATATCGCCTTTAAATAACAAAATTTGATTAAAACGATAAATAAACAGCATTATGTGAATAACATTTCATTAAAAAAGTTGACAATATTACAAATTGGCCAAATGTTATGTTAACTCAAATCAAGTTTTTAAGAAAATTGACTTGTTTTGTTTCTTGAAGACATTTGAAAAAATAGGTAAAGAAATAAAATTTGATCTAGGTGGCAATGACTTTAAATTTAGGTGTAATTTTTAATGCTGGGCAACTTTTTCAAATAGCATTTTTCGATATTTTTAAAAATCAGGGTACTTTACTCTTGGGACAAAATACAGTTTTCAGACGTACCCTGAATAATGTTAGAAATTTTCCATAAATATTGGTACATGGTTAATTTTAGAGGATGCATAAACTTTTATCAAGAATAACTTTTTTTCGAAAAACCCATAATAAAGAAGTTTCCCATATGCGTACTTTATAGTTGAAACTGTATATTACAAATTTTTATCGAAATTAATATTTAAAATACAGCAACCGGCGTATATCTTGGCGAGTAGTGGAGATCAAGTTAAAAGTACCGCTTTTACGCCAGTAAAATATAAACTACTGCCCCGCTTCATTCGATAACTCGTCGCTGTTACTGTCACAATTAACGGAAATAAAGTTTCTGTATGAATGCCAACTAAAATTTCGTTTTCTTAGTATTTAGCTTCAATTTTCATAACATGTTGACATTGTTTTTGCCAATCTTCAACAGAAATTTCATCAAATTCTTCCTTCACTAACACTTTCACCTCATTCATTTTAAAAGTCACATTCCTAACACCGGCATTATTTTTTACAGTAGCCCATATCATTTCAATTGGATTTAAATCCGGGTGGTATGGAGGCAATCTTAAAATTATATGCCCTTCAGTTTTAAAAAGTTCATCAAATTTATGAGAGACGACTTCTATGATGCTTCGTGAGTTCATATAACTCAGGTTTTAACATGGAGTTTTGAAAAGGAATTCCTTTTTCTGTTACCCACTTTGTCATATCTTCTTTTTCACCAACATTGGTGGGCGCCTAATTAATTTGCATGTAGTGGTAGGGTGCTCTATCTATGATAACTATGGGTTTTTTTGGCAGATTTGGTAGAAGTTTCTGTGCCAACCATTTTCCATAATTCTCTGCATTCATATCATAAAGGCAATCTCCAGTTTTATTGCCAAATTTAAGCATTAACATTCAGTTTGACACAAAACCCATACTTCTCCCTGCATGTACTATAATGTACCTCTGCCCTTTAGATATATTTTTTTAACAAACCTTTTGTGTTGTTGAGAAAATTACTAACAGATAAAAAAACTTCAAATTTGGATTATTTCTCATAATGACAATCCAAAACAAAAGCAATTTATGTCAGTCAGCCAGTTTTGCTTTGAAATTTAAATTAAAAATATCTACTTCTAGAAAAGACTTGGTTATGCGTAAAATAATTCGCTGATTCGAAAAATATAAAAAACAGGTATTCAATTTAAAAATCGAAAGACATTCAAAATTACCCCCACAAATCGTAACGTCGTCCAGTATAAACCCTCCCAAATTAATATTTTTATCTGAAGTAACAAGTTAGATGGGCACAATCGGTCTTCGCAACAGAATCGGATCATGGGCCGCATTGGCCGCGGATTATAAATAGTATATGTGTGACTCACAGCCGACAGAAGTGATATTTTGAAATCAATATCCCAGTGTAAAAAATAAAAGCTAACGCAATAAAGATGTTTGGTAAATAAAGCGAATATATGCACAAGTTCAAGCGTTTTATTGCCATTATTATTATTATTTTTTTTAAAAACGGCATTTGTTGTATATGTAATATAATAACCGTAAAAAGTACACAAAGTAGTTTCTAAAAAAAATTGTTGTACTTAATGCCGTAACAATAAATAATAATGTAATAAATAAACGTAACTTCTTAACAGTGTGGATAGGATTATTGAAAAACTTTCATCGGGTATGTTTCCACATTTGTCTCGGTGAAGATTGTTCGCCGTGATGAAAAAATGTTCTTATATTTCGAGAAAGACCGTTCCAACATCTACGGAAGTAATACAGGCTTAATTAAAATAATCCTTAGAGTTAGTTAATGAATTTGCAGATGCACCACCACGCATTTGTCTTAATTTCGTATAGTCGAAATTTCTTTTTAAATACTGTCGAACATTACTATAACGCGACGGTTTTTTTGCGTCGTTTATGCCGTGTAGCTATGTATTAACTTCGTCCACGATTTGCACTGATTCTACTAACGACAGTTCAGTATTTTGCAATTTTTCTATTGTGCCTAGTAATCGTTTATAATTGTAGCTAATACTTTTTAAATCTGTTTTAACAGAAGTATCTAGAAATCCTTTCTGGTTCTCTTTAATAGCTGTAGCTTCGTCAGGATCGAATTGTAAAATCACAGATTTTACTTGGAAATGTTCAGAATAATAAAAAGCCGCTTATAACCATGTCCCCCAACGCGTAAGAATCGACTTAGGTGGTTCGCGAATACCGGGACAAAGCCTGTGAAATGCTCGAATCCGTTTGGGAGATTCGTGAAACACTTTTTTTCTATTCGCTATTAATGCATCCATCTCCAGGTAACATTCTCGAATAGTTTGTGCCACAAGATGTAAAGCATGAACTTTACACGTAACATGTAAAAGTCTTTCACGCCTTTCTTCAAGAGAACGGCCTACACTACACATTGTCGCTGCTACATCACTCATAAACATCAACAGTTGACTAGTTGACACTTGAAATTGTTGTAACGTATCGAGCATTACGCCCGTAATTGCTTCGCCAGTACACTTTTTAGTCTTTTGCTAGCTAATAAGATAGCAAATTTCAGTTTAGCAGGATCTAGTACTCGTAATATAATATTCAAAATAGAATTTTTTTTTACAATCTGTCGTCTCATCAAGACATAGCCACAGCAGTTTATCTTTTAATTCTGCTTTGATTCTGTTTTCGATATCTTTACGTATACTTGGTAGCTCTTCCCGTAACGCTCTCCGTGATGGTAAGTTCCACTCGGGATTTTATGTACGCCAAAACTGTCGAAACGGTTCTTTATCGAGTAAGCGAGGCGGTAGACCACAAACAATAAACATTAGAAGTAAATCCAACTTAAATTGGGTTTGAGGTGGTACGCCATTTTTTCATTTTTGTGCTGTACACTATTTATGTCTTTTAACAGTCACCTTTGTTCCAGCAACATTAAAAGTATTTTGCAAACTCTACACAATACTTTAGTTCCATTATAGTTCAAATCCGGAAATTCACTGATAAATTTAGTGACTATTAGCCAACGGTCGTTTATTTTCCTTGCGTACGTTAGACATGCTTACAAACATATTTATCTCTATAATTACGACTAATGCTGGGAAAGGTTGTTGAGAAACTGTTGCAATAAGTCAATAATTTCATTCGCTGAGGTAGCCCGTGCCAATTCTCTCTGTGCCCGGTCTAGTAATAAGAAAAGTTACATGTATACAGACTTCCCGTTGTCGTTTAACTAATACTATTTCTAATTCTTTTTATTTCTTTCAGGATGGAAATACAGTTCCGGATTTGTTAACGACGAGATATTACAGAAACATCTTTTCCCACCAGGCCCGGATACAATCGTTTTAATGTGCGGTCCTCCGCCGATGATAAACTATGCTTGTATTCCCAATTTGGATAAATTGGGGTACAGCAAAGACCTGTATTTTGCATATTAAACATTCGACGTTGCTACTTTAATACGATTATATCATTGCAAAGCATTTTTCCTGTCATTTTTACATGTGCTGTTGAACACGTTAAATTGTTAACTCGTTAAAGGTGTAGAATCATTTAAGCTTAGAAAATATATTACTCATAAATTTACTTTTTATAATTTTTTTCACAAAGGGATGAATATGTCACTGTTTTATGAATACTAAACTTGCTAACGATAGTACGCTCGTAGTTTTATTGGAAAAGGATATAAACAGAGTTTGGGTTGATGCTGGAGTTGCTCTGTTTTATATTTCAATGAAAGAATTGGATTTTACTTCGGAGTCTTTCATGTAAGTGCATATTAATTGTACCACGGAAGGTTCAGATACGTTAATAAGGTTGCATAATTGAAAATTATATTTTGCTATAAAGTTATTTTTTATCAATAATACTTTACAGTGGTAAAAATGCAATTATACAATCTTGTTAACTTTCATCCTTTTGTAGTAGTACAACTCAAGCAGATTAAATTAAAGAGTTGAACAGAATTTAACTTGGAAGTATGACATTTTTGGGAATTTAACTTCTCTGGGACTTGTTGATTTCTGGATAGACTCTGTAGTAAATCTATAGACATAAATCCTACTCGAAAGCATTTGTGAATGCACAGAGTGAATACTGCAACTTGAATCTTCTGGATGATATACGAGAATGGTATGAGAACTACCCGAGTTTGGAGACAGCTGGCGCTTTGTGTCAAAATCTGCGTTACCGACTGTGAGTACTATTTTTTTAGTCGATGTATGTCAAAATTTGAAAGATTCATCGAGTAGTGCGCATGTTTATGTATTTGTGAAATCATGGAAAAATAACAATATCGGTCAGTGATTCGATCTTTTTTTTTTTGATGGGAAAACGTTTTCAGAAATCTAAGAGAAGTTGAATGCAGTTTATAACGAACATGTGAACAGCAAAATGTTTTTTTGCTGGCGAACGTGTACGAAAGAAGGCAAAGACCATTCCATCAGCTGGAAAAGTTGTGGCGACAATTTTTTGGGATTTGCAAGGCATAATTTTAATTGATTATTTGGAGGAGGGAATAATAATTACGGGAGAGTACTTCGACGCTGAACTAAATAGAAAAAGGCCCCACCTAGCGAAGACAAAAATTCTCTACCATCATGATAACCCCCGGCTCACTCATCGACAATTGCGAACGCAAAACTAATTCAGTTACGACACGAATTGGTGCCTCATCCACCATATTCGTCAGATTTGAACCCCTGTGACTTCTTTCTTTTTGCAAACTTGAAAAAATGGTATGGCGGAAAGCGGTTCACGTCAGATGAAGAGGTTATTGTCGAAACAGAGGCTTATTGTGGAGAGTTCGACAAATCTTATTATTTGGATGGCTTAAAAAAGTTGGAACATCGCTGGGCTAAGTGTATAGATCTACAAGAAGATTATGTCGAGAAATAAATTTATTAAATGCAAATTGCAATATTACAACCCGTACAAATTATAATTCACCACCAAGGAAAATGAATGATGAAAACCTTACTGAACCATTTAGGAGTTGTAATGTTATTTATGATCAAATTGATCTTACTGAGTAGTTTGCAGAAATGTGTGGCAGGGGTTTTAAATTTGTTTTAAATGAAATTAACGGTTACATGAATTATTTACTCATCGTTGAAAGAAAATATTTCAGTTAGCTACATTACATTTCAAATTTTTTGTATTACCCATATGTATATGGATACGTATAAGATGGATATTGATAAAACCATTGTGAATAAGGCGAACAATAATTGCAGTATGGACTCAATTGTTTATACGTTTCCTTTATACATACTTCGCTAACAACTGAAAGAAAGTTGGTTAACGCGAGTGTTTGATAGCGGTCGTCAAACTTGTTATTGAAGATAATGGTCGGTATGAATTTTGGCGCAAACGGCTTTGTACGATCTCCATGTTGGACGAAAAGATTTTGACCTTCCGCACTGCGACCGCAATTCAACACTTTGTTGAAATCAATTGCAGCTTGTCCGGTACACTAATGGACAAAATTTAAGAATTACTTAAATGGTGCGTTTATAAATGACAGCGTCATACCGTTTTCGTAACGTCTTCGTTATTGGAGTTAGCGAGAGCTCCTGCCATCATACAATTGACATATTTGATTTGCGTAGCTTGGTCCGATGCGTACTTTATACCGCAAGCGTGGTATATATTAAGGTTGCATTCCCTTTCGCCATGTTGACATTGAAAATTCCAACGTCCACTGTCTTGCCTATGCTGGAAATACAAATAAAATTATTTTTACAGTACCATTAACTTTACTATTTTAAACACAACATCCTGTTTATTTTAATGGATTTCAAGACGATAAAATGAGTGTTAGAGGACGAAAGAAGCCATTACAAACGATATTCAAGAAGAAGAAGCCCTAAGAAATTAACTATAGTTGTGGAAAATTCTACAGTTTTGGTTTCCGGGTTGGAACCGCGTCGTTGTCGTAGCTTTGGCCGACGTTTCGCCCACACCCTTGTGGGACATCTTCAGGGCTGTTACTGCACACTGACTGGAGATGTATTCATTGGAGGGGTTTATATAGGGCTTGTTTTGGGTCAATGGAGCGGCAATGTTGTGTCGATGAAGCGCAAATGTTATGCGTCAATAAATCGGAAATGTTACGCGTCGATGAAACGGAGATGTTATGTGTCGTTGAAGCGGAAATGTTATGCGTCGATGAAGCGTGGCGGTTACTAGGAGGTTTAATCAGTTGGGATTTCCATGTGTGATGTAAGGGGTAGCCATCTTCGCGATTTAAATTGCTGGAATGTTCAAAAATCTCTATAGGTTCACAGATTTTTGTACTAGAATAGTGAGGATTGCAAGATGCGGGTAGGGTTAAATTGGATTTGGTGGCCAGTTTCCAGTCTATGCTCAGCCAGTGCGGACCCGGCTACACGCTACAACCGCGTAGAACGCTTGTGCTCACTAGCACGAGTGCTGACTGATCGCTTTGTTTCACCAATGTACACCCTACCCCACGAACATGGAATCTGGTAGACACGAGTGGCTTCCAGATGATTGCGGTCTTTGATGGGAAAGTAGTCTGACAGCTTCTGTTTGAAGATGGTTTTTATGTTGTTCTTAAAGAGAATTTTGCTGATGCGATCGGTGACACCATGAATGTAGAATAAATATGCTTGCTTACGGAAATTAGGGTTAGATGAGGGGAGTTGCTGTGGAGAGAGGGGTTGCTGTAGCGGTTAATGCTAGTTTGAATATTCTTTCTGGAATAGTTATTGCGGATCAAAGTTTCAGTGATGTTGTTCAGTTCTTGAGGAAGCGAATTGGGTTCAGATATGGAAATGCCTCTTTGGAATTGATAACACTGCATTTTTGGGCTGCTGCATTCAGCATACTAAGCACGAGCGTTCTACGCGGTTGCGTGTAACCGGGTCCGCATTGGCTGAGCATAGACTGGAAACTGGCGACCAAATCCAATTTAACTCTACCCGCATTTTACTGAAAGAACTGTGCGTAGATGATTAAAGGGCCTGGAATATATTTTAGAATAACCAACATTGCACCACTGCCGGGCCCGTCATTGGATACTTAGAAAAGCACCTGCATGAAGCCCAGATCATCCCCAAGGAGTGGAGCAGGAAGACTTTAGGAAGTAGTTGGGCACAATTTGAGTGATGTGTTAATTGTAATAGTCCATTAAGTGAAAATTGTACGATGGTAGCTTTGTGGAATTAATATGACAAACGAACTGTAACTTGCTGTAACTGCTACATGATAGAAAAATGGCAATCAGAAATATCAGTTCATCGCTACAAACAGAAGAACTCAGCAGCGGTTTCTGCATTAGGTCAAATGGTCAATGATCTAAGAATATTCCAAACAACTGACAACATGTTAAAATAAAGTACAAATCCTTTACTCCTTATAAAATGTTGTCAGTTGTTTGGAAAAATTTTTGGGAGGTCATTGACCAATTGACCTAATTGAGAAGCCGCCGCTGGAAGAATTCTAAAAACTTGACTAGGAAGTAGAGGGCTGTTGAAGCACTAAAAAACACACTTGCATGGTGAAACAAACAACTTCACCAAAGATGCATGCACTGATCATATCCCAATATTACATTTATTTATTCCTAATATCATTTTTCGTTATGTGTATTTTGTACAGAAATTTCTCTTAATGGTACGCTTATGAATGTTGGTACTTCATCACAGGACGCTAGTAATACAAAGTCAAATTTTAAATTTACGGATAAAGAAGTTTATGATGTTTTAGTAATTTATCGTCCAGAATATCACATCATGTGTTACATATTAATGAAAACAGTTGTTGCAATTTTGTTGGCGTAGTACGATAATGAAATTCGAAGCAGACATTTTTAAAATTCGCGAACAATTTAAGTTGGCAGTTTGTGCAATAAAAATCAAATTCGCATGCAGTATTTCAAGAAATTAGCGAATATTTATGTATTTTTCGTATGGCCATAAATAAATATGTGCAAACACGTAATTTCTTATCGTAACTACCAACTCAAATTGTCCACGAAATTAAACATTTCTATTGAGGAGAACAGCATGATAAATGGAATACCTGAAATTCTATAAAAATCCTATACTCATTTTATAAGTTTTGCACTTACACTGGCCTTTCCATACGGTACAAGTTCAAGATCGATAAAGTCTTTAATTGTTTCGTAACATGATAGTAGTTGATTTTTGATAAAGGCTTCACTATCCGAACACAGGGATTCATATAGTATTGTTACGCTGACTTTCTAGAACAGAAGAACAGTTACTTGTGACCGAGGCGAAGCCGAGGTCTGCAATACTTCCGAGACCGCAGAAGCACTTACGGCCCGTCATATATTTTTCCTACTACCAGTCCAACATTTCGAAAAAATCATTTTGCGAAAATATTTGACGTTTGCTTATATACTTCCATAATTGTCAAAGTTGTCAATTTATGTTATGTACTGACACCTATTGCTATGTTAATGTATTATTACTAAGGTTCGACAAACGAGTGCAACGTCAGAGGCGTATCGCGCAAAAGTAGGTACGTGAAAATACTGTATCTCACGTACCTACTTTTGCGCGATACGCCTCTGACGTTGCGCTCGTTTGTCGAACCTTAATTATTACTTTACGTCCCTAAGGACGTAAAATTCCGTAAATGGCACTTACATCCCTCTAATCAGGACGGTAATGATTAGAAGTAGGAAAAATTAATTGAATTATAGGTACAAATGTATACGATGAATTTTTCATTTTATTTTACTTTTTTACCGACTTTGATGAAGAAGAGCTCGCTCTAATTATATAATTGTTAAATACAAGAACCAAATTAAATGCAATTTATTTTATTAAGTTGTAAGTTATAAAACTCAAGGTTTATATTTTTACTAAATAATCTCTTATTTAACATAATAGCATTGGTTAATTAAGAAATAGGCACTATTCACACGCCAAGATTTATGTTTGCCTCAAAAGTAAACTATAGCCCGTCCAGGAGTATTGTTACGTGTAAGGTACTTTGTAATAACTTGAGGTGGCAATTAGGAAAATCTTAAATGTAAAACTTACTTGTTCAGAGTTGCCTACAATTAGCAATAGCAGAACGAAATACTTAATCATCTTGGAAAATTGTATTCGTTATTTCAAAACCCACAATGAACTATGGTAAGTAAAGTGTACAAGTTATATACACAATGTTTGCGAATTATATAAACAAATCTTATCTAAGAACATTGAGGTCGAACTAGTTTTTTATATGTATTTATATGTCTGTTAATGTAAAAAAATCTAATAATAATTATAATACGTAATCAGATATGTCGAAATTGTCTCACGAACTAGAAAGAGAAAATTGTAACTTTAAATTTTAGCAATTTATAATTACGTATACAAGTAATGTTGTATTAGTAGAGTTGCTCAATTTGCGCCAACAGCCAGTGGAGGGCGCATAAAAGTTTACACAAAATAAATGGTCAGAAATAAAATATAATACGTGCTCAAACACTTACCGTCTTAAGAGTCTTCCGTGAAATTACAAAGTGAATAATGTCTGTTAAATACCTGCAACATTAGATATGTTTCCAAAGTTGTTTCGGCAAACCGAGTGCGGCGTGAGGAAAAAATATGTTTATATGCAGAAAACGAACGTTCTACATCTAGTGACGTTATATTTTCGTAATTAAAATAATCTTTGGAACAACTTAACGGTTCTGTTGACGCGCCTTCGCAAATTTGACGTAATGTGCCATAATCAGAATCTTTCTCTAAAACACTTTCAAACTTTTCTAGAACACAAACATTTTTTGCGTCTTGTACCGCGCATAGCTGTGCGTGAACATATTGCACTATTTGCAGAGATTCCACTAACGACACCAAAGGATTTTCTAATTTTTCTATTGCCTCCACTAGTTCGAAGTAATTGTTCTGAACAGTTTTTAAATCCGTTTTAACCTGACTATCTTGAAATTTCGACTGGCTTTCCTTGATAGCCGTAGCTTCCTTTGGATCGAATTGTAAAACCACGTTCTTAATATTCTCAAAATATTTATGATAATAAAACGCGGCCTGTAACCATGTTCCCCAACGTGCAAGAATAGGTTCTGGTGGCTCAGGCATACGGGGGCACAGTCTGTGAAATTTGCGATTACGTTTTGGGGATTTGACAAACACTGCTTTTGTATGCGGTATTAAAGCGTCTACCTCAGGATAACATTTTCTAATACTATCTGCCACATGACTGAAAGCATTAATTTTACACGTAATATGTAACAAGTTAGCAGAATGCTTTTTAAGAGACCGGCCTACAGAAAGCATTGAAGGTGACGATTGATGTGGTTCCATTGTACGTACATTAACCACAGAATGTTTTTTACGATCTGTTGTTTCGTCCTCACATAACCACAGTTTTTTATCTTTCAACTCCGATTTAATTCTTTTTTCATGTTCACGAGCAGATGGCGCAATTCTTTATAACGATGCCCGACTTAGTAATTTGCAGTCCGAATATTTATTCCAAAAGAAGACATATGCTTCCTTGTCTAGTAAATTAAACGGTAGATTACATGCAATAAAGGTAACACATAAATTAAATTTAAATTTGTCATAGTGTCGTGTGCAATTTTTTTTTAAGAATGCTGTTTACTATTTACGTGACGTAGACAATCCCTTTTGGACCAACACATTAAAGGGATATTATAAACTACACATTGAATTTTAACGCCATCATAATTTAGGTCAGGCATTTCTGCTATAAATTCTGTAACTTTGTTCAACATTGGTCGTTTTTGCGACGTAGGCAACAATTTTAAAACAAACGTAGAACTACGAAATAGTATTTACGGCAGCATACATGTATACACAGCAGATCTGGTTGAAACTCGCAGTGAGCAACTCTAGTAATTAGTCTTAAATATTAAATACTTATAATGTTTAGAAGTAAATTATGTGTACCTGACTTCTATCAATCAATTGCAATTAATTGTCAACTATCATAGCGCAGAGCTTAAGTCTGTTTTACACGTCGCGATTTACTGGCCAATTAATTGAACAACTTGACAATGAAATCGGTAGAAATATGCTGTTTTACATTCCACAATAAATTGGACAAATTTTTAGCGGTCGTGAATATTCGTTTAGTTTCGTTAATAGTTGAATGGGGGAATTTTGGCAATCTGCCCTTGTCAAATGTTTTGGCAGTTTTGGTATAGGCATAGATTAGCCTAGGTTGCTTTGGTTTCGGTTAGTTAATTCAAATCATCCATTACATCATAATCGTCGTAAATTTTCGAGTTATTCTCACTGTCCTTTCAAAACACTAAACAAAATTCGTAGCTACTTTTTTGTTAGTGAATTGGTAGTAAAACAGCAAATTTAGATATATTATATAATAATAAGAAAATAGAGCATGTTCTATTCAATTCAATTAATCGTACGATAAATTGTTCAAGAAATCGTAGCGATTTATACTATCCCAGAAGTGTTCCACTTTTTATCTTTCCCATGGTATTTTATTTAAATAGGAGTTTGACGTTTAATATGCATTTAGATCTCTAAATTTATTTACATATTATTCATTTAAATATGATTGTGTGTTGGGCTATAACTTTTTATATTTTTAAATCGATAAAAATAGCTTTTCAGTATTTACTACTTTCATTTTTATATTTACATATATAGGTTAATATATTCTTTCTTATTTTTATTTCATTTTTTATTTTTATTACAATAATGAATGTCAATTTTTATTACAATAATTAATGATTTTTATTTTTATTGCAATAATTAATGATATTACTTGACAAGCGATATAGATAATTTGAACGATATAAGAAAGCCTTTATGTTATCAACATTACACAATACATATTAGGTTTTCCCAACACATTTTTTTAGACGATTTGCAATATGCAAAGATATGGACGCAAAAAACATTTCGTTGAGAATATAAAAATGGTTATTTTTAGTAATAGGGTCCCAAATCGAGATGTATTCATTACAGCAAGTGGCATCGGGTAATTTGTAGGATGTGTTTCTTACGTCTTGAAATTTTGGTGTTCAGCGAAGAATGGGATAGCGCGATATCTCGAATGCAGATTTTAAAATGTTGCCAAAGCTTTGTTATACATGCTCGATTCTTTGTTATAAATGGACGGTAAGGACAAGGTTGGTAGAATACATTTACTCTAAAGGTGGTCTCAGTTTAAAAATAGCGTGCGCAATGACGTAAGCGGTAGTGGAATATAGAACAGTATGAGATCTATCAATTTAAACGTTGTTACGAACAAGTATATCTATATATTACTACCAATGACGTCAAAATATGCGTCCTTTACCCCTCCGCCCACAAACATTCGGTCAAGTATTGCAAGATAGGAACTGAGACAACCTTTAGAATACATACATTTTACGAACCTTGCGGTAGGGGTACATATTTCATGGTATTTTTTTTTAATTAAATACGTTACCGCTAGGTGGCGCTACCTTACTTTTCTTTTTAATAGAATACCCTACTCTATTCGATTTTTGGAATCTGCAACACATTTGTGATAACTTTCCTTATAACCGTTTACAGTTTATCTGTAGAGATAATAAGTAAAGCGTGACAAACGGTTGCACCCCCAGAGACGCCTGTGCGGGAGGGTGTATGTACGTATGTGGATGCAGAGTTCAGTAATGCGGTAGACATTGAGGAGTTCGCTAATTTATCGGATTCTCATTGTGTGTTTTCGAAAACATGGGACGTAAGCCTGGTGTACCTCTTACATCGTATGTGAAGAAATATATTTGGCGTTTCCCTGGTTTGGAATTTACAGGTTCTCACATTCGTTGCAAATTTTGCGGTATAGGGTTGTTAGGTCGCGCGACATTTGAATGTAGAAGTCATATTAAAAGTGAACGTCATGTATTGAATTTAAGAAACAATATTCCGTACTGGCAATTTTTGTATTACTTTATTTTCATGTTGAGCACGTGCAACATCTCACAACACCTAGTAGATAATGAAAACTTTCGTCTTTTTTTGGATAAAGATGTTCCATCATGGAAGCTACCAACAAAAAGACAACTGCGGTACAATTTACAACATGTGCAAAGTACAGTAAAAGACTGTATAAAAGACGAGTTGAGAAATCAAAAAATCTGGCTCACTGTGGACGAAACTACTGATGCTTAGAAACACAGCGTGATTCATATTGTGGCGCGTCCTTTAAAACGTAATGGTCCAGCAGCTTCCTTGTTGTTGGCCAGTAAAAGGATTGAAAGAACTGACGCCGAAACCGTTGTAAACATAATAAAAAATATGTTAAGAGAATTTTATATGGTAGGAGCGTAAATCACCAGGTTAGTTTCTGACGGAATCGCAACAATGCTGAAAGCTGGTAGGATGTTAAAAGTATGCTTTCCGACTCTTCTTCACATAACATGTCATCTCGTGGCAGAAACAATTCGAAGCAAGTATCCTAGGGTGAATGATTTAATATCATCTACCAAAAAAGTGTTTGTGAAATCTCCCAAACATATCCGCGTATTCAAGCAATTGTTTACGCAAATTCCACTACCACCTCAGCCTGTATTGACGCAATGCGGAACGTGGATCGAGGCAGTATCTTACTATCGCAAATATTATTCCCAAGTAAAAGATGTCATTTTTAAACTTATTTCTTCTAATTCTCAGGCGGTTCGCGAGAGTCAGCAACTTTTTTCCGATTCGGACATTCAAAAAGAAATAGATGACATTTCCACAAACTATTCTGTAGTGACACAAACTATTTCGCAGTTAGAAAATACTCACTTACTCACAAGACTCGTTGAATAACATCAACAATTTAGCAGCCGCTCTAGAAAACTTGATGGATCCTATAGGACTAGATGTCGCACAAAAATTTCGTGCAGTTTTAAATAAAAATCCGGATTTAGAAAAGGTTCGATCTATATCTGGAATTCAATACTGCACAGAAGAGATACAGGAGTATTTGAATTTCGCAAATCTTACTTCATTATATGCTGAACGATCATTTGCAAAGTATACGAGAACGTTTTCAGACCGTCGTCGAGGCTCGACCGAATCGACAATGGAAGCATTGCTTATGTTGCAGTACTACGCGGCGTACTATGGCAGTCGCACATTACCGCAGTGGTCATCGATACGTCAATAAAAGGTAACAATCTATTATTTTTTCCACTAGTTTCTCAAACATTATAAATAGTACACGTCCACCGATCAACCGATAATAACCGAACGTCCACTCGATTCCTTGTATGTACATAGTAAACACAGCTCCTTTCACGGCGCCTCTGCGGGTGCAACCGTTTGTCACGCTTTAATAATAAGCAACGATTAATGTATTCAAACTTTTTGAAATCCGCATTGTTTCCCTAGATATCGCGTTGTTCTTCGCTGAACACGCTGTATATAATTCAATTTTATTATTGCAAGAACAAGATTTTCTGAAGATAAATTAATAATAATAAACTGTAATACTATACTCTTGGTTTCCGGGTTGGAACCGCGTAGTTGTCGTAACTTTGGCCGACGTTTCGTCCACATTCTTATGGGACATCAAAGACAACTTTTATTTTAAAAGATTTTATTAAAGCCTTTTAAATAACTTTTGTATTAGTATTATTAATATGTTTTATGGTTGCTATAGGGTCATCTCTGGCTTCTTCTTGTAGAGCTAGATGAAAAGTATTGTTGTACAGAATGGTTGGAACGGTATCTAATGGTTTGTAACGATCCGTGTGGTTTCCGTAAGAAACCATTAACGTTGTACCCTCTTCACTATGGAAACATTGCCTTATTCTGTCAAATGAAGTGTTTACTTCATTAGAACACTGGAAGAACATAATACATATATACAATCCTAAATATTAACCAGCATTGCTTACTTTTTTAACTGTACTTTCATCTATTGTCCCTAGCACATTTGTCATCATACATCTCACAAAGTTTAACTGATCGGTTTGGGAACTTGTATGCTTCAAACCGCAAGCGTGGTATTTGTTCAGCTCGCATTCCTCCACAAAATGCTGGCATGCAAATCGCCATTGCCCATTTTCGAGGGTGTGCTATAAACTCACAATCAAACAATATTGGATTTAAGATCTAAGTTGTAGTATAAGTGCTATATGATAGCAACTTACATTTGCTTTTCCATACGGCACAAATTCCAGATGAACCTTATCTTTGTGGCTGTCCTCGTAACTCCTGTGAAGCTTGAAAATAGTATCTTCGCTGTCTGGGCATAACGATTCGTAAAGAATAGTTATCGTAGTTTTCTAAGAATAAACGATAAGATTGATCAATATTGGCGAAAAATGTTTCATCAACAATCAATCTCGCTTTGGTTAAGGTACCTATATATATGCATGTTTGAAACATCTTGATTGTTGTAAAATTGTTGAATTTGAAAGTTGTACTAAAAGACATTGAGTCTTTAATTGGTGAGACAAGGCTTCTTGTTATTCTTTTGTTTAATTCAAATTAAAGCACAGGTAGAAAACAAAACAGCTATAGTAAATTTTTGACCTTCAGGAGACTGAAATTTTGGTACCTGGGTTATATTTAAACCGTGCGTAACAATAGAAGAGAAAAACATTGGCAACGGGACACGGTTGTTACAACTGAAAAGACGTTGCAACCCAGGTCTATTAAAATTGTAGTTCATGGTTTACAGCCGGTGTTCCAGTACATGATTTAATGAATATTTAATGAATATTTAAAAACAACAAAATACTTACTTTAACGTCTATACATATTAGAGACTACTTTGTTTGTCCAACAACATTACAGTGAACTGTTTAAAAAATATGAACTCGCGCATAACCATAGTACTACAGGAAACGCTAACTCTCACTTATTACCGCCTAAAACACATCTTACTAAGATGCAGAAGCAAACCATACATCAATGTCTGGAAATATTTAATCACCTTCCAGAAACACTTAAGAACAACACAAAAATTGGATTTAGAAACAAATTAAAAAAATATTTGATCGGTGAATCGTTTTACTCTACTAGAGAATTCTTTACTAAAACAGTTTCTGTAGGGTAATTTTCTTTACTAAATTATTTTTTAATGTGTGTTTTGATTCTGTTGCTTGTGTTTTTTATATATTGTATGTACTTTTTCTATTTACGTTTAACGACAAATATGGTGTAGTTTATACACGCATATTTCGATGTACTTTATTCTTATATAAGTGTGACGTATTCTATACAATTTGTGTATTATGGAATCAATTGATATTATTATTATTATTATTATTATTATTATTATTATTATTATTATTATTATTATTATTATTATTATTATAAAGATAAAAATGATTGGCTTTTTACTTTGATAAGCGCTGTAGACCTCAGACTCATGTCACATTATATAACATATCGTCGACTTACTTCCAAAAATATTTTTTTAATAATTTTTCAGGAGGCAAAAAAACGTTATTTTCAGAATTTCACTATAAAAAAAATGTATTTTGAGATGTGTGATTAAATGACTTAGCAAGATCCCTACTACTATTAACAAGATTATTGCATTAAACTTCTGAAATACTTAAAGATTAATATTTTATTGCAAACCCAAAAAAAAAATAATATAAAAATATTAAAAAAAACTTAAATAGAAATGTGAAATTAGTCTTAAAACCATTTGAATGTTTAATGGGAACTTGCTTCTTGTAAAGAGGCTTAATGATCCCGGGGTTTTTATAGTTTCTATTTCTTGTTCTTTTTTCCCAGAACAAGTCAGTAATAGATTCTGTTCTGTAGTTAGAGGCTAAAAATTAGTAAAAGTAGATTCTATTCACCTTCCTATTGTTGAAATTATCCATGTCTGCACTTCGGATTGAATTGAAATCCTGAATACTACTAATTTACTAAGAGCACTTCTATTGGGTATGTTAGAAGCCAGACAGAGGTTTTGGTTAACGTTTTTGAAACGTTGTGGGATCCCGGAGGTGAAGAAATTTAATAATAGATAACACTACAATCCTTAAAAGTGACCACTAACAGACTTAGGAGGTTTTGGAAGTAAGCCGATGATAGTTATTTTAATTATAGTTACAATTTGACTTTGGACATATAAGATTGGTTATAGAAATTCTGAGCTGTTAAATAATTAGTTTTTGTGAACAAATCTCATATCAATGTCCACAATGAAGTTAAAGGTTCAAATTTATTCTCGTATTATATTTAAATGAATTTACACTTACCTGGTTAGAAATGACAACCACTGACAATAGTAGGAGAAGATATAAAATTGTCATAATCTCAAAATATAAACGTACGAAACATACGAAATGAAACAATATAACTTGAAACGGGGTCTAAATGATAATATTTTATTACACTCGCTGTTTATAGGCATACATCATATAATAAAATGTTTTATCTTAGGTTAGAACACAAGGTCAACAAGTAACGTTTATTATTGACTATATCAATAAAATTCTTTTAAGTGAAATATAAAAATATGGATTTTCCGAAGTTCGTGTTTAAATTTAAAAGTTAGGTTTCATTTTTTCGTAACTCGAATATAAATTCCTGTATTCGTAAAGATCATCTCCAATAAGTTTCAAAACGGTGCCGAAAAAATCATTTAGGGCTCCATTTTGCAAATTCGAGTCGTAGAAACCGTTAAAAACTATGGTGGGTATGAAAGTAATTGGCGGGATAACTTCGTGGGTTCTGTCACCATTTTGTGCCAACAAATCATCTCCACTACCATCTTCAGAACATTGTACTATGCTGTTCCAATTTATATTAAGATGGGCTGCACACTAAAAGAAAAATATTATTTTTACTGTATTAGTTTCTAATTGTTTGAATGACGGTGCTATTCCGTTTTAACCTAACGCAAAGAATTCACTGGTCATCTTCTATGATTACTGATACAAGATTTCTATTATTACATATGATTACATAGCACTAGTGGTATGGAAAGATTTCAAAAAATAACCATAAATAAACAATCTATTGGAAATGATAGTGATATAAGCTAACTCAGATAATTTTAATAATTATATGAATATTATAATCGAATTCCCCAAGAAACTAAACAAAAGACAGAGAATTATATTTAAGAATATTTTAACAAACAAAATAGAAAAAATTTATATTTGCAACAACAAATATAGTATAGTGTTTTTACAAACGATTGCTAGATGGAGTTATTGGGATTTGACATTACTATTTTCGTAAATTTGACATTTGTTATTGTTGAAACAGTGACAGCACAGACATTGGTCGAGTAGTTTGTCTACAGTTGAGCGTTTAAAAGAAGCAATTTTGTGAAAAAACTAAAATTTTGAGTGAAAGTTTTTGTTGGATGATTTTTTACGATTTTAGTGAAGGCCTAACGCAACAACAATGGCCCGAATCGCTTCCTTCAAATCTTGGTAATAATGCACCATCAGAAAGGATTACTTACAACCGGTTTGCAGAACTTCGTCGTGGTCGTGCTTCCGTCAGTGACGAATTTCGTGAAGGTCGACCGAAATCGGTTGTTGTTCCAAGAAACATCGGTGCTGCGCGCAACATGGTTGAAGAGGATCGGTATGTGAGTTACTATGAGATAGAGGCATTCTTAGGCATAACCAAGACTGTAGTACATTCGATTTTGCATGAACATTTAGATGTAAAAAATATCATTTACTTCAAAATCCGTGTACAACAGTGTTTGGATGTTCCTAGATGAAGCGAATCCAACAAAAGTTCGTTCAGAAAGTTGTTGTTGTTGTATTTTTGGGGAAAGCGTGGGATTACGGAGTGTACCTCGCACTTCTAGGCATCGATTACTATAATCATTAGCCGACCCCATAGAATTTTGCCGAATCCAGAGATGTTCCAACCTTTGGTAAGGATTTTTAACGTGACAAATATCGTATTGACATGAGGCCTACGATTTCACTTCCTTATCCGAGAAGAAGGCACACTTCGATTTTTATTTGTAGTTAAACCCGCACTGTTCGGATCGAAAGTATGCTAACCGTTCTACCACCGAGACGGTCTCGTTCACGAAGTACTTCCAAGAAAATGATTGTTTATTTCTTTCGTTGTATTGGGCATGTCGCAAGTATTGCTTTGGAGGATCACCGAACAGTTGATGCTGAATACAACAATTTGTTCGCCAGAAGTAATGGATGAAATCAGGAAAAACAATCGACAACGTCGCATCACGCTTCATCACAACAATGCCAGCTCTCACACAGCGCGTCAAATAATTGATTATTTGAAGGAGAAAAACATCGAATTAATGTCTGATTGCCCGTATTCGCCTGATTTACTCGAAAACCATGTTTTGGAAGTATCACCTTCAGAGTGGAAAACATGTTTCGAGAATTGGTTCGAACGCATGCAAAAGTGTACGAATCTTAATGGCGAATACTTTGAAAAGCGATTGTACCAACGATTTGTACCAAGAATTTTTTTTTCTGTCATTGTTTTTTAAAGACTTAAAAAGTATCTTAAAAGGGATTTTGATCTACATATATAATCTGCACTTAACACCTTTTCGATATGGTAAAGTGCATACTTGAACTATTGCCCCACTTGACTATTGACGGATCTAAATAATGTTTATCAAAATATATTAACTCTCTATCAAAGTTAAGTGTACAAATATACAGGGTGTGGCGTTTAAACCGTCGATTAGCCGAATACTGGGAATTATTACTCTAGCTAGATGCTGAAAATTGTATTCAGGAATTTTTGATACTGGCCTTCCAAATAAAAATATTGGCAACACTGAATTATTTCCGGTTGTGCCGGAAACAAATGCCAACTTGCTTATTTTAAATAGAATACCCTATAAATTTTTTAACTTTTTGATAGTTCACATCATTCTACATAAGTTCCGCTAAGATTTCCCTACAACTATCTTGGACCGTTTTTGCTGAATGCAAAGTCATTAATTCCGAAAGTGTTTAAGTTACGTGGTTGAAAGTTCCTGGTTATATAATCAGTGCATTGTACTATTGTTCAAAGTTGAAAAATTGTAAAATTAATAATACAGGGCTATTCAAAAAGTTATTGACATTTTATCCAATAAGGCGCAATAACTCACTTATTTTAACTCTGTATATTACCAGCGCATGCGATTTGTCTGATTATTCCCTGTGAGAGTTAATTAACACTCCCGATATCTATTTCTAATAGTTCGATTAGATAGATAGAAAATTGAGCAATATAGGGAAAAATGTATTAAATAAGAACATTACAGCTAAACAATCTGATAATGAACAATAACATTTTATAAAATTTGTTCAAAATTTCCACCGCCCGCTTCTAAACATTTGTAAATTATTTTTAAAATTCTATGATTTGTCGCTCGGCTGATTTGCAAGGGTTCTAATGATTGAAAGGCTTCCATTACCCTTCCAATCATGTTGTCCTTAGTCGTTACTGGCTCCCCGTACACCTTGTTCTTTACATATCCATAGATATAATAATCTAAAGGCCTCCAGCCTGGGGACCGCGCGGGCCAGTGGAATGGGCCATTATTACCTATCCAGTGGTCTTAAAATGTGCGTTCTAAGATTTCACCAACTAGACGTGTGTTATGGTCTGGTGCACCATCTTGCTGGAACCAGGCGTTTTCCATTTTCTTCATTTCGCAGAGTATTTAAACATGGGAGGAGAACTTCCTGTATTATATTTAAATATCGCTGTTATGTTAGAATGTTTAGAATTGGGCGGTGGACATTTTTATTGATTATAAACTTTTATAAGATTTTATTGTTTAATTACAGTTTGATTTCTTATTATGTTCTTATTTCAAGTAGTTTTAGTTTTCTTACTTATTAAATTATTTACCTATTATATCTAAAATTATCGGAATTTATTCTTAATACGAAAAAATTCAAATAACTCATAAACTAGTAGAGTTAGGTATAGGGAGTGTTAATTAACTCTTGTAGAGAATAGTGACATAAATCATATGCGCTGAACATATACATGGTGTTCCATTTAAAATAAGTGAGTTATTGCGTCTTATTAGTTAATATAAGTCAATAATCTTTTGGACCGTCTCGATGGTCGAGTGGTTAGCATACTTGCCTTTCGATCCGAACGGCGCGGGTTCATATCCCGGTCGAGACGGTTGTTTTTTAATTACGGATAAAAATCAAGGTATGCCTTCTTCTCGGACAAGGAAGTGAAACTGTAGGCCCCTTGTCAATACGATGTTTGGCACGTTAAAGATCCCTACCAAAGGTTGGAACACCTCTGGATTCGGCAAAATTCTAGTGGAGTCGGCTAATGATCATAGTAATCGATGCCTAGAAGTGCGAAGTGTATTCCGCTTCGCCCAATACACAACAACAACAACAATAACCTTTTGTATCGCCCTGTGTTATTCATTTTACAACTTTTTAACTTTGTACAGTAGTCCAACATACTGACTACAAAACCAGAAAATTTCAACCTCGTAACTTAAACACTTTCTCAGTAATTGACTTTTCATTACGGTGCCAATAAATCGTCTAAAATGATGTGTGCTATCAAAAAATAAAAAAAAAACATACAGGATGTTCTGTTTAAAATAAGCAAGTTGGCATTTGTTTCCGGCATAACCGGAAATAATTTATTTGAAAGACCAGTATCAAAAATCCCCGAATACAAATTTTCAGCATTCAGCTAATAGTAATTCCCAGTATTCGGCTAACCGACGGTTTAGACGCCACACCCTGTATATCATATGACAACATTACGAATCATCTTGAAAGTACTTAATATAACTTTAAACTTAAACAGTCAATGGAAATGAGTTTCTACCAATCATGATCTTGCAACGTACGGGATAGGCGCCATAAATTCTCAGCTTGACAGGCCTATACAGGTTCGAACGTGTTCAAATTCCGTTGCGTCATAGTTGAATATGTACGAGGCCTACACTATATATATTACGGCTCGAAGAGTAGTAGTTTTTAGTAGCGACCCAGACAAAATGACTAGTGTATAAAAATGTCTCGGGTAACGAAAATTGAGTACCGGGAGGTCATTAAATTTTTAACAAAAGAAGGGTATACGCTTAATCACATTAAACAATGTTTAGACGGCGTTTATGGTGATTTATCTCCTATATATCCCACTGTAAAAAAGTGGGCACAATGTTTCCGTTTGGGGCAAGAATTGAACTGATAACGCCTCAAAACATTTTAATTATTGAAGAAATGTTATTAGCAGATCGCCGTTTGAAAGTGAAGGAATTAGCAGTGCTGTCTAACATTTCTGAAACAAGTATTCGCCGAATTCTCCATAACCATTTGGGTATGAATAAGATTAGTGCAAGATGAGTATCGCATCTTCTCTCTCCAACATGTACGTCGGGTCGAATGTGCGCTCGTTTTTAAAAATGTGTGGAGACGACCCGAAACCGACTTTGGAGTCCATTGTCACAGGAGGTGAAAAAATGGTTTTGTATTATGATCCTCTATCCCAAAAGGAATCAATGGAATGGCGGCGATTCGATGAACCTCGTCCCAAAAAGGCGAAAGTCGTTCAATCAACGAAAAAGTGATGGCTACAATATTCTGGGATTGTGACTTTAGAGAGCGTAATACAACTGTCAACAGCACATATTATGCGTCTTTACTGCATAAATTGAGAGACAATATTCGTGCAAAACGTCGATGAAAATTGACAAAAGGTGTTCGATTATTGCACGACAATGCAGCCGTCCATACTGACTCCATTTCACAAGCTGCCATCGTGAATGCGGCTTTCAAGAATTGGAACATCCACCGTATAATCCGAACATGGCTCCAAGTGATTATTTTTTATTTTCTCGTTTAAAGAAAGACATTAGGGGACGTCGTTTTAAGAACGATAGTGAGCTGCAAGCAGCTGTAATACAACATTTTGAGGGAACAGCTTTAGATTGTTTTTACAAGGGTATGGAGTTATTAATTGATCGTTGTAATAAGTGTGTTGAAGTTAGAGGGAGATTATAATGAAAAATAAAAATTGTTATATTTTACCAAGTTTATTTTTTCTATATCAGGCCGAGAATTTATGGCATCTGCCTCGTATTAGAAAATTCCATCCAACTTATTAGGAACTCCCTGATTTTGATAACCCAAATATAAGATTTCAATTAAAAAATTAGCGGAGAATTACGTTTACGTACCTCTTCTATGTTTGCATCATCAGCTGGATTGTTGCTACTCATGACGCAATTGACGAAACTAACTTTAACACTTTGTTCTTCTATTAAGCTCAGAGCACATGTTTGCATTAAATTGCCGTGGCATTCAGCATTACCGTGTTGACATGTAAACTCCCATACGCCATTCACCAATTTATGCTGCAAACAACTTTTTTTATGTATTTTGTCTCTCATGAAATTTTTATGAAATATTCCTTACTGTTGCCTTTCCATATGGTACAAAATCAACTATTAAATAGTCAGAAACCTTGTCGTAGCTTGGATATAATTGATTAACAATAAATCTTTGACTATCAGGACAGAGTGACTCGTAGTAAATTGAAACGGTGACTTCATCCTAGATATAGTGAAACATAAATTAATGTTTGAAAATATGTTAATAAAATCTAAGCTGATCATTTCATTTTCCATCTTTTGTTTGTTATTTAATACATACTTGCGTAGAAAATCCAAATATAGCAGATGATACCAAGGCTAGTAACAAGAATTTCATTTTTCTATGAGAATGATTTCGACTGTAATTGCAAACACCTACTATAAACTAAAATCGGATAACTTATGATAAATTTTATATACTTGTATTTACATCCTTATCATGGAATCGTGTAAATGTTAATGATAACTAGTGAGATATATCTTTAAACACATGTGTACATAATTCTGTATCTTATTGAATTTGGGGCAGATAATTTTATAAATTATTTACATTAATCTCTTCAAGTACATCCATTTTTTGTCTGGAGATACTTGTTTAAACAAAACATCGTCTACCTTGAAAAAAAAAACTGTTAAAATAAATATATAATGATAGCAAGGACTGTAGGGTAGTATGGTAAACAACACAAAGTATCGGCATACTCCTTATCACACAAAATATATTAGTTAATTCGGAACAGCTATTTCGAGGGCTCTTTGGACTCCCATTCTCAGCCAGCTCGAAGCAACTGTTCCGAATCAATTAATATTTTTGGCATGGTGAGGAGTGTGCTGATACTTTGTATTGTTTGACAAAATCTGTTATACAATTGCAGTGGTTGGCTATTAAATTACGGCTACTTCAAATAATTTAAAAAAAAATTGAAAAAAAATAATTTGAGGGATTTTATTGTAAATGAATAAATGAGCAATTCTTCTAAATCTTTCGTATCTAAAACCGATAGCAAACGCATGGAATGTGTTGAAAAATATATTGTCCTTAGGGAAATGTACCAGTAAAGAAGAATTAATTAAAAATATTGAACAACGACTGTATATTAGTTTCGTAGCTAAATCACGTTAAATAAAGGTTAATTTCCACTTTAAGAAATAGAAATTGCTGCCAAAATGAGTGTAAAAACAAATTCTCTATGTTGTTCTGGTCTCTTATTTAATACAAAGTTTTTTTTGGTCTATCTCCAGAAAAAATATTATTATCGACGAAGTAATGTTTCCCAATAAATACAATAAAAAAATAAAATAAATTCTTCAGAGACAGTTTGTATCTACTTATATTGAAAACATGATTCCAAAAATTTAGATACAAAATTACGTTTTAACAAATTAAGTCATCAGTAGAGCAACGCAACTGCGCTGAAAGCCAGTGGCGGACGCATAAAAGTTTACACAAAATAAATTAAATGTGATACGTGCTCAAACACTTACCGTTTTAAGAGTCCTCCGTGAAATCACAAAGTGGATAATGTCTATTTAATATTTGTAACATTAGATATGTTTCCAAAGTTGTTTCGGCAAAGTGAGTGCGGCGTGAAGAAAAAGTGTTTTTGTATGCCGAAAACGAACGTTCTACATCTAGTGACGTTATATTTGCGTAAGTAAAATAATCTTTCAAATAACTTAACGGTTCTGTTGACGCACCTTCACAAATTTGTCTTAATGTGCCAGAGTCTTTATCTAAAACACTTTCAAACCTTTCTAAAACACAAACATTTCTTGCGTCTTCTATCGCGCATAGCTGTACGTGAACATGTTGCACTATTTGCAAAGATTCCACTAACGACACCGAAGAATTTTATAGTTTTTCTATCGCATCCGCTAGTCCCACGTAATTGTTCTGAATAATTTCCAAATCTGTTTTAACTTGACTATCCTGAAATTTCAAGCGGCTTACTTTGACAGCCGCAGCTTCCTTTGGGTCGAATTCTAAAATCACGTTCTTTATATTCTCAAAATATTTAAGATAATAAAATGCAGCCTTTAACCATGTTCCCCAACGAGTAAGAATAGGTTGTGGTGGTTCAGGAATACCGGGGCATAGTCTATGAAATTCTCGAATACGTTTTGGGGATTTTACAAATACAGCTTTTGTATGTGCTATTAGAGCGTCTACCTCGGGATAACATTTTCTGATACTATCTGCTACGAGACTGAGAGTGTGAATTTTACATGTAATATGCAACAAGTTAGCACAATGTTTTTTAAGAGATCGACCTACAGCAAGCATGTTTGCGGCACCATCACTCATAAACATCAACAGTTGATTTGTTGAAAGTTCAAATTTTCCAATGTATTTAACATGCTTTCTTCCTTAGTAAATGAAATGGTAAATTACATGCAATAAACACATAAATTAAGTTAAAATTTGTCATAATCTCGTGTGGAATTTTTTTTTGAAACATGCCCTGTACTATTTACGTGCCGTAGACAATCACTTTTCGACCAACACATTAAATCTATTTTACACACTACACATTGAATTTTAGAGCCATCACACTTTAAATCAGGCATTTCTGCAATAAATTCTCGTATTGTGTCCAACTTTGGTCGTTTTCGCGACGTAGGAAACATTTTCAAAACAAACGTAGTACTACGATATAGTATACGACAGCGTAGATGCATACACAACAGATCGGCTTTCGAGTCGCAGTTATACTGACGCTTATACCGAATTGTCCCGGCCGTGTTTATTTTGTGTAAACTTTTATGCGTCAGCCACTGGCTTTCAGCGCAGTTTGCGTTGCTCTAGTCATCACCATTATTTATTTGCTTAATTGTTTAGGATGCATAATAACATTTTAAATACTTACTTTGGCATTACTAAGATTCCAAGTACCAAATAGGATTAAATAAAATAAAAGTTCGGTTTTCATCTTCGAAACTGCCTAATATTTTGGTATTCACTAACGATCAAGGTACAAAGTCCAATGCCCTCAACACTATTACACGCTTAATTCTAATTTGAGCACAAGACAAAGGAACAATTCTATTTTATAGGTAATTTTGTGTCACTCCTATGAAACACAAGTAATGCGTGATAGATAAAACGCATATCGCATGTTTATTTGTCATTTGTGCAAGGTTTATGCGTAGTAGAAACGGAATATCATGAAAAAAATTATTACTTGCAAATCTTTATTGGTTAACTTTTGCTAAACAGTACTAGAAGGTGATAAGGTATATTTTTTGCATATACCACCTTTGCTAACTGTTTACAATTTATTTAGTCTTTTTACCATTTTCATGTTTAATTGTTGATTGAGTAATTCCCATTTGTTAAAAAGGACCAGACAAAGGTAAAAATCACAGCCAGGTTGTAAATTTAAGGACTGCTTTAGGGCGTCAAGGTACCAATATGTTCTACGTTTTGTGTAGAAAAATATGTGAGTTTCTTAGTACATCAAAAGCGTCGTTCAACGTTTTCTTGGTTCTGGAAGTGTTTGCCATCAAACTCCTTGGTAGATCCAAGGTCTTAACTCCTGAAGTTAAGGAAGGTATACACCAACGAATGCTACAGAGCCCCAATATCTCTTTTCACAGGTTTTCTCAGCAACCCTTTCTTATTGTTCACGTAGCAAAATAAACATTTTTTTTTCTTATAGGCATATCATATGGAAATTGTCATACAATGGTATGGAATCAATGCCACTATTATCCATATAAAGTAACTGTGCTTCAGCAATTACTTTCACAAGACTTTAATGGGTGAATGCAATACTGCTGATGATTTTAGACAAGGCACACTTTACTGATGAAGGTTGGTTTCTCTTGTCTGGTCACCTGAATTCCTAAAATTATAGAACTTGGTCAACTGAAAACCCACATGCTTTTGTTGAAACAAGTTTATATCCGATTAAAATTGCTGGGTGGGTAGTAATGTCTCGAAAGACCCATTTTCTTTCGCTAAACTATTAACGCTGAAAAACACATACAAACAATTTTGAACCTTTTTCTAAATCAGGTAACTCCAGAGGATATATTACATGGATATTTTCAGCAAGATGGGGCCACTGTGCACATATAGCGGTTATTACACTCCGATATATAGAGAATTTTTTTGCTCAAAGGTCATTAACATAAGAGAAAAAAAGCTTTTATTTCGTTGCTGCGTTAAATATGAAATAAAATAAAATGAATAAACAAACAAAAACAAAAATAAGGTAGCTTGAAACAGTTGACAAGAAATTAACAAAATGTAGCAACGGAATAAATTTAAGAAAAGAAAGAAAAGTTTTTTCTTTTCTTCAAAAAAACAATATATGCCTTTATAAATAATCATTAAGAATTAGTCACGATAGATACAATCATAGTACTGACACATATAATCTATTCCCGTTATCATTAAATGGGTAACATGTGTGCATTAACAATTCTGTCTAACACAGCTGTAAACGACTGAAGAATTATTGGCATCCTCGATAAATTCTACTTTAATCATGAAAACAACGAAAGAGATTATCTAAATTCGAAAATTTCCCTTTAATCACGAAAAATACCATTCAAAACAGCAATTGATGCCAGGTGTTCTTCTACGAAACTACTTTGCAATTTATCAATTCCTCGTCATGCATCGTAGTACTATTTCCTCTTCGTAAATCATCTGAAAATTCCTTTGATAATAGTATCTGGATGACTGAACAATCACCAGACTATAAAATCGTCATTCTTCTGATTACCCAGAAAGATTCACGTAAGTTGTGCACCTAGAAACACGATGTATTTCAAGTACGGTTTCTTCTTCTTATTGGCAAGTGTCGGCGTCTTCACAGAAAAAGTTAAAGTCTCGGTATACTACGAAACTCACTGTCCTTGCAGTGTTAGCTTCATCAAGAAACAATTGTATCCGAATTTTTTCAAGCTTGATGATAACTTAGAAGTGGAATTGATTCCGTATGGAAATACGAAGGTATTTAACAATGAATAAAATTAATTTATTCTCTAACAAGGTGTATTTAGCGTATCTTCGAGAATGGGACCATGGGTTTCTCGTGTAAGAAGGATCCGACATGCCGAGCAATGAGAATCCACGCTTGTACATCGGAGCAAGATAACTCGACGAATGCCACATTACACTTCCTCAATTGTTTGATGGATGGTCAATATACTGACGACGAGATCGCAATTGTAAGTATCTTTTATCGTTTCAATTATTCCTTGTGAATTTACGCAAATCTTTGTCAACAGTGTGCGTCAAACTTTTCGATTCCAATGGATAGTATACAGAATTGCACGTCTACCGATACATCTACATCGTTGTTGGACAAATTTGGTAATCAAACGGAGAAAATATTGTCAGCTCATATTCCAGCTATTGCTTTCAATGACAACTACGATGATGGTGTCAGCCAGAAGGCCAGGGAGAATTTCTTTGAGGCGGTTTGTCTCGCATTTAAGATCGAAGTTCCAAAAATGTGTTCCACCGTTAATCTTAACATTACCGGAAATGTAATATAGATGAATTCCGGCAAAATATCAGAAAGATGTACCTTTTATAATGTGTATCGTAACCATGATGTACAATGCAATGTTTTCGATATATGCGACTTTAATTTAATAATTTAATACCGGAATTTGTCGATATTTTTCTAAATTATATAATTTCGAAGATAGTAATCCAAATGGAATGCTTTTTCCTAGGAATTTTCGCCCGATTTTCACTAGAATTAAACCTGTTTTTAAAACACCGAACTGATAATAATTATATGCCCAAATTTTATTTTTTAATGTCTATATACTGTGTGTATTTTATATATAAAGTTCAATTCTCGTTAGTTAAGTAAGAGTTTACATATTTTTTTTACTTTGTTTAATAAACCGTTTTTTGGAATGAAATCTTTTTGATGACTTATTCCTTTTTTCCTGGGATGTTGCCAATGATCAAGTGGTCAAGGTAGTTTTAATTATTGCTGAAAATAATATGTTAAGGTATCACTGTTTTTAACAAATATACATTTGCTATATTTATAAATTTTGTGAAAACAAACTACATCATTATTAGGCCGGGCACAGAGAGCTCCGCGCCAGATTAGACGTGAGTTTGCCGCGCCCACGACGTGACGTATGTATGCAAATGAATCGGCATGAGCTACCTCAGCGAATGAAATTACTGATTTATTGCAAGTTTCTCATCAACCCTTTGTAGCGTCAGTCGTAATTACAGAGATAAATATAAACATAAACATAATTTTATTGCCCTAACCTTCTCATAAAAGGGCATTGACATTGTCATAAATATAGCAAATAAGTAAAATAAATAAATATATGTATAGATAAAAATAAAAAGATAAAAATGTATATGGGACAAACAACAAAAAACTAGTGATCTGGACCAGCACAAACATATTAAAATTCTACATTGAAGTATTCGTCGAGGGTGTAAATTACATGTTCCACTAGCAGCTTTTTTACCCTCATCTCAAATTGCTCGTTTGTGAGTGCCTTAGATCTATTTGGCAGGTAGTTATACAGTTTAACTGCATAGTAATTTACTGAAAATCGAGCCCTGTCTATTCGATGATAAGGTATCACATAATTGTCTTTGTGACGCGTGCCGTAGCTATGGAGGTGGTTGTTGTACTTATCCTTGTTGTTGTGGATGTAGTCGAGGCAGGCAACAATGTATGCCGATGTCAGTGTGAGTATTTTTTATTGTGGGAATAATTCCCTACATGACGCTCGATAAGGTGCGTTGCACAATACTCTGACTGCTTCCTTCTGCTTTAGGAGTACCGTTTGTGCCTCTGGCCTGTGTCCCCATAGGAGAATTCCATACGTCGCTCGTGCGTGGAACAAAGAAAGGTATGTTATTTTTGCTGCCTCGTGTCGCTATCTCTTTAATTCTTCGAATTACATATATTGCAGATGCCAACCTTTTATTCAATTCCTCAACGTGTTGTTTGTAATTTAAATCGTTTGAGAGATGAAGACCCAAGAAGTGTACTGTACAACGATTTTCTACCGGGACCCGCTTTGTGGTAAGTATAAGCTGTTGCGTTTTTGCTTGGTTTAAATGCAGACCATTGCTTGCGAACCACTCAGTTGCTTCTGTCAACGCAACCACTGCCTTATTTAAAGCATCGTCCTGTGTTGTACTTCGCGTAAGTATTGAAGTATCGTCTGCAAACAAACATATTTTGTCACAAGTTACACTCTCTGGGATATCGTTGATATATAGGAGGAAGAGTAAAGTTCCCAATATTGATCCTTGCGGCACAACTCTACTTGTTTTTGCAAGTTCTGACTTATTGGTCCGATATATCGTTGTCTGCTCTCTCCCAGTTAAATATGATTCTAATAGCTTGAGTGCCGTGCCTCGTATCCCATAAAAGTGCAACTTCCCCATTAGTAATCGATGATCTACGCAATCAAAAGCCTTTGTCAAATCGCAACACGTTAAAACAAGGTCATCATGATCGTTGAATACGTTTGTCACGCTCTCTAGCAGATCTACTATTGCTGACGCTGTTGATTTCCCCTTTCTGTACCCATGCTGATTACTGCTGATCACATTATTTCGTTCGAAGATGATTAACAACCGTGTTTTGAGGGCTATCTCAAAAACCTTTGAAAAGGTAGGTGTTATCGCAATGGGTCTATAATTACTGAGTTGCGTTTTTTCTCCCTTTTTATGGATAGGTATTATTTTTGAGATTTTTAGATCTGCAGGGAATAAGCCCTCGGCAATACATGCGTTGAATATAGTTGTTAGCGTGTCTGCTATGTAGTGTGTAATATATGTATGTAAATATGTCTAACGTGCGCAAGGAAAATAAACGACCATCGGCTAATAAAGTCACTAAATTTATCAGTGAATTTCCGGATTTGAACTATAATGGAACTAAAGTATTGTGTAGAGTTTGCAAAATACCTTTAATGTGCTGGAACAAAGGCGATTGTAAAAGACATATAAATAGTGTACAACACAAAAATGAGAAAAATGGCGTGCCACCTCAAACCCAATTTAAGTTAGATTTACTTGTAATATTTATTGTTTGTGGTCTACCGCTTCACTTACTCGATAATGAACTGTTTCAACAGTTTTGGCGTACATACAATCCCGAGTGGAACTTACCATCACGGATAGCGTTGCGGAAAAAGCTATCAAGTATACGTAAAGACAACGAAAATAGGATAAAAGCGGAATTAAAACACAAACAGCTGTGGCTATGTCTTGATGAGACGACAGATTGTAAAAAAAATTATATTTTGAATATTATAGTACGAGTAGTAGATCCCGCTAAACTGAAATTTGCAATCTTATTAGCTAGCAGAAGACTAAAAAGTGTACTGGCGAAGCAATTACGGGCGTAGTGCTCGATAAATTACAGCAATTTCAAATGTCAACTGTTGATGTTTATGAGCGATGGAGCAGCGGCAATGTGTAGTGCAGGCCGTTCTCTTGAAGAAAAGCGTGAGGGACTTTTACAAAGTTCATGCTTTACATCTTGTGGCACAAACTATTCGAGAATGTTACCTGGAGGTAGATGCATTAATAGCGAATACAAAAAAAAGTGTTTCTCGAATCTCCCAAACGGATTCGAGCATTTCACAGAATTTGTCTTGGTATTCGTAAACCACCACAGCCGATTCTTTTGCGTTGGGGAACATGATTGCAAGCCGTTTTTTATCATTTTGGAAATTTCCAAGAAGTAAAATCTGTGATTTTATAATTCGACCCTGACGAAGTTACACCTATTAAGGAGAGCCAGAAAGGACTTCTAGATACTTCTGTTGAAACTAAAAAGTATTAGCGACAATTATAAACGATTATTAGACGTAATAGAAAAAATGCATAATACTGGGTTGTCGTTAGTAGAATCAGTGTACATCGTGGAGGAAGTTAATACATTGCTACACGGTATAAGCGATGCAAGAAACGGTCGCGTTATAGCAAAGTTCGACAGTGTTAAAAAACAAAATCCGATTATACGAGATTAAGACAAATGTGTGGTGGTGCATCTGCGGATTTATTAACTAACTCTCAAGATTATTTTAATTATACTTGTGTTACTTCTGTAGATGTTGAACGGTCTTTCTCGAAATATCTTTTCATCACAGCGAACAACTTTCACCGAGACAAATGTGGAAACATACCTGATGGTGCAAGTTTTTCAACAATCTTATCCACACTGTTATTTATTATATTATTATTTATTGTTACGGTATTAAGTACAACAGATTTTTGAAGAAGCTACTTTGTTTACTTTTTACGGTTATTGCATTATATATACAACAAATGCCGTTTTCAAACAAAAAAAAAAACTAACTAAAATTACACTGGGGTATTGATTTCAAAATATCACTTCTCTAGGCTGTGTGTCACACATACACTATTTATAATCCGCGGCCCATGCTACTGATCCGATTCTGTTGCGAAGACCGATTGTGCCTGGCTTAATCATTATAAATACCTACCAGGTCAAAGATAAATATTTACGAAAATACGAAGCTTGCATCAAAAGTTATTAGAAAGAGATTTTAATAGGAGGACTAGTAACTAGCTCTGTTCAACTTTAACAGGTAAAAGATAAGGGCCAATGCGGAATGGAGGACAAAGCGGAATTCCATACAATATTGTATGGAATCCATAAAATTATTAACTTTTCCACTTCTCACAGATCTGCTTATATAACCCTTCAAGTTATTAAATTGAAAGAATGCAGGAACTTTTATTCCAATAATAATTTTCTGAAATATTAACAATGAAAGTTGGCAAAGAGCACAGAGTATCGGCACACTCCTCACCACACAAAATATTAATTAATTCGGAACAGCTGTTTCAAAGGCTCACTGGGTCCTCATTTTCAACCGCGTTCCCGAATAAATCTGATTTATTCGGCCTGTGAAACAGCTGTTCCGAATTAATTCATATTTTGTGTGGTGAGGAGTGTGCCGATACTCTGTGTTGTTTGTCATACCACCTCACAGTCCTTGCTATCATTAATGAAAGTTGGTGCCAACTTTATTCAATACTGTCCAAATTATTGTCCCCCAGTTTCTAGTTGACTATTACTAACATTATAAAAATATACTTACACATTTTTGACAAAATGTTCGGTTGCTATAGAGTAGTTTGACAATAAATATTATGGTGATAGCCACACTACAGATTGCAGTAAGTAATGCCAAAATCCTAGACCACTTATAGTATCGCATAATTTTTACATATTTACGTCACCATTAACATTTTAAAACTGACGAGTTAGCTTCAACAATACGAACGTTAAACATTTTATTCGATTGATAAAAGATAACAATTTCAATAGCGTTAAAAATCGATTTGGAACACTCGAGTAATGTCAGGTAATGCACTGCAGGATCTTTGCTTTTCGATCAAAATGTAAAAATGTAAATTTATTCTATTTCAACTACAAGCATTTACTTTGGAAAAATCGGGAAAAAGACATTAATAATGTTTTTAATATGTATTTGTTGTAATTAACAAAAATTTATAAGTAAACAGCAGCTACTCTATAAAATATAAACATGCCAAACTTAACAAACTTCATAGCAAAGATAGATCAGTATACGTACAATAACAATACATATAATAAATATACATAATAAAATACTATTGTTAACATATTGTGAAACGGTAGATGAGTTGTACTAGTAACTACTATAACTTAGACAAACTTATTGTGCTTCTGAAAGTCTTGGCCGTTCTTACAGATTCGCGTTATTAACTCAGTTTCATTGTGCAGCTTCATATGAATATATCTTTTAAAAATTCCCTGTTTTAAACTTGGTAGGATTGCACTAGTTTTCGGATGCAAGACATGGACCACCATCATGGACAAAAAGAAAAAATAAAATCTATGGAAATGAGATTCGTACGAAAAAGAGAAAATAAAACAAGGAACAAGGTACATCGAGAACAACTGAAAATAGTCGAGGCATCAAGCACATACAAGGACAACTTAGATGATTCTAAGAATGAGTGAAAACAGATTGGTTAAAAGAGTTTATGAGGCAAGAGCACGCGGAAAAAGAAAAATAGGAAGACCAAGAAAGACGTGAAACGAAGAAGTAAGAAAAGCAGTAGAACGAAGAGATGTCAAATGGGAAGATATTCGAAAGAAGACAGAAAATAGATAAGAATGGAGAAAAATATGGAAGAAGAGATGAACTCCACTCAATGCAAGCCTTCAGGAACGACGCTTTGGGTCAAATTGCACATCTAGTTCCCGAGTTTTAGTAGTTACTATTAAATAAATAATTTATACACACTCGTATTGTCAAATACTGCAAAGTATCAATATGTTGCTAATATGATTATATGATTGGTATATGATGTGGTGGTAATTGCGAGATCTTCGAGATTGGTATTTCACTAAGCTGTTGATCCACCGGTACTCTGGTATCGTACAAAGATGGAGCCTGGAATATTATTCCGCAAGTGCCACCGATGCAGGCCAGCGTAAAGACCCAAAGGAAGAAGCGATCAAGGACCATTGATACAAATTTCCAATCTTCAACGATCTATAGACACAAACATCGGAATGAGTTAAACATGTCAAAGGAGCTACGTAAATTAATTTACTTCATTGTCTTTATCCGCATCTCTAATGTGTTGGGCTATGAATCGTACTCCCTCTAACGCAGCGAGTACATTGGAAGACAAAGATTTTGGAGTTACATTTGATGAGCAGGTCACTGTAATCGTAATTAATACAAATGTTCAAAAAATCACCAATAATATAGCAAATATGTTCCAGGTAGTCTGAAAAGCTTCCAGGCTAGCACAGAAACAATTATTTTTCTTGTCAAATTCGCATTTATTTCTCAACGTAGTGTCCTTGTAAGTTTATACACTCTTATCAGCGATGCTCCTATATCAAATGTGATGGCCTCTTTATTCGATGAAAATCTTTGTTCTTCGAGAGAAACTTGATCGTCAACCAAACTGGTACGATCATGTTTAAATTCAGCTGCCTAAAATTTCAATGTGGCAAATGAGTCCCCATAAACAGCAGATATTCGATTTTTTCTATTTTTACTGAAACACGAACATAGATTGACACAAACGACTGCTAAGCAATAACTAGAGTTTGTTAAAAAGGTGGTACCGGCAGTGGCGCACCGCATAAAAGTAGGTACGTAATATACAATATTAGTGAAAAATAATATTGTTACCTTTTCCTGTAGTCTTGATGTCCACTGTGGCAATTGCCAACCGCCCTGGTAAGCTGCGTAGAATTGCAACATCAGCAACGCTTCCATTGTCGATTCATTCAGCCGTCGACGGTGTTGTGAATACGTTGTCGTATACTTCGAAAATGATTGTTCGACATTCAGTGAAGTAAGATTTGCAAATGTCAGATATTCCTTTTCCTCATCTGGGCACTCTTGATTTTCAGTTATAGGCCGAACCTTTTGTAAATCGGGATTTTTCGTTAAAATTGCACTAAATTTTTGAGCAACATCGACTCCTATAGTGTTCGTCAAGTTTTCTAGAGCGGCTTGTAAATTGTTTATGCAATTTAATGCGTCTCGTGCAGATAAGTGACTGTTTTCTAACTTCTCAATAGCTTGTGCAACTTCAGAATGGTTCATGGAAATTTCATCTATTTGTTGTTGAACGTCCCAATTGGAAAAAAGTTGCTGATTATCTCGAACTGCTGCAGAATCATTTGAATCAAGTTTCAAGATATTTTTCACTTGTGAAAAATATTTCTGATAGTAAGATACTGCCTGGAGACATGTTTCCCATCGCGTTATTATAGGCTGAGGTGGTGGTGGTAATTTCGGACACAATTGTTTGAATAGACGGATGTGTTTGGGAGATTTGATGAACACTTTTTTGGTAGATGCTATTAACTTATCCACCATCGGATACTTCTTTCGAATGATTTCTGGTACGAGGTGACATGCGTGTTTGAGGCATGTTATGTGAAAAAGAGTCGGAAAGCATATTTTCAACATCCTACCAACTCTCAGCATTGTTGCGGCTCCGTCAGTAACGAACATTGTGACTTGGATTCCTGTGATACAAAATTCTCTCAACGAACCTTTTATTATCTTGACAACGGTTTCTGCATTAGTTTTCTGAATCCTTTTACTGGATAACAACAATGAAGCTGGTGGATCATCACGTTTTAAAGGACGCGCTACAACATGAATGACGCTGTGTTTCATCCACACATACGCAAATTTTCTTATTTCTCAACTCGTCTTTTATACATTCCTTTATTGTACCTTGCACACGTGGCAAATTGTATCGTAATTGCATAGGTGTTGGCAGCTTCCATGAGGGAACGTACTTAGCCCAAAAAAGACGAAAGTGTTCATTAGATACTAGATGTTGTGGGATGTTGCACACACTTAACATAAAAATAAAATCACATAAAAATTGCCAGTATGGAATACTGTTTCTTAAATTCATTACATGACGTTTACTTTTACAATGTTTTCTACATTCAAACCTATCGCGATTTAGCAATCCGCTATTGCATATTGTGCAATAAATATGCGGACTTCTATATTCTAATCCAGGGAAATTCCTGAGATATGTATTCACATTCGAAGGGAACGTTACACCCTTTGGGCGTCCCATCCCCGCGTACTTATTTGGCGTGCAGCGTGCAACGTATTGTTGCTTTGAACTCTCTCGCGGTACTGTCGAGATCGACTACGAGTTGAAAATTACCTCTACCCACGCCGCTAGCGCTACGCTACTGCCATCCGGTACCACCTTTTTAATAAAATCTAGCAATAACTGAGCGTAGTATCTTTCACCGCATGAGCAATTATATTACCAGAACATTTTTTATGGGTAACGCCATCTTGATGTTGAGCCTTGAAACTTTTCAGTCTACCCTGGTACGTAGCAAGCATGACTTACTGGAAGAATGTGCTTTCATCTTATCATCCTGATCTTGGCTCTGTAGCACGAAGCTGGGTTCCCTGGTCCTGATTTTAAAGTCTATGTTGAATGGGTCGCTTATATAAATAAAATGACAAATGTTGGTTCAAGTAGCACTTATACGCACTACTATTTTCTATTGCGTTGTAGGATCGTGCAATATTTTGTGCAATCTTCGGTGTATTATTTTTTATGTACTTCTATAAAACTAACAATTCCAAAAGCTTTCCGAATTTAATTCAAATGTGATTTTTTTTATATTTTTCAGTAAGCCTTGGCCACAAGTATTGAGCACTAATATTTTTAGTACCACCGGTACGTAAGGTTGGGGTAGAATAAACACAGTTTTAGTAAATATTAAAGGTTTATTGGATGATAAAAAATAATATTTTGTTGAATCACCCTTTGACTTTATGACGGCAGCAATTCTTTTAGGTATAGATGCCACGAACTTCTTGCATTCGTATCTGAGGTGTGTTTTTACATCTCCTTTCGAAGAAATTGAATGGTTCCGGATCTTATGCTTTAGTACGCCCCATAGATGTTCTATGGGGTTCAAATCCGGAGACTGCGCAGGCCACGATAGAAGGTCGATATTATTTTCTTTAAGTCACTTTATTGGTCAGGCAGATTTACGACAAAGCGCCTTGTCTTGTTAGAATTAGACTCCATCCATGTTTGTATCTCCGAAAATTCTCGAAAACGATGGCAGAAGTGCAGTTTCGAACATATTTATGTACTTTTCGGAATCCATTCGGCCTTCACATACCAATGCTAGATCGAGCCATGCAGCCCTAAACCACTATACTGCCTCCACAGTGCTTCATAGTTGGCACTACACACTTTGGATGGTATTCTTCACCTACCCGGCGTTGCACATACGATACACCAGGTGTTCCGAAGATCTAGAAATGTGCGAAAAAACATGATTTTTACAATGTGAAATTTTACTGTACAGAAGATAACTCTCAGTTCAAAGATACTTGAACAGGACAAACAATTTAACTTACTTCAAAGTTCGATTCGTCGGACCATATGATTTCTAACCAATCCTCTTCTGTCAAACTTTGATGTTCTAGAGCCCACCGGTAACGTGCCCATTTATTTCTCTGAGAACTTCTTCCTGGCTTTGCAGCCATTTAGACCAGCTGCAGGCAGCCTACTGCATGCCCTCCTCGCAGAAATTCGCTTATTAATCGCCACTGACCAGTGAGCAGCAAGCTCAAAAGAAGTTTACTTCCTACCTTTCAGCGACTATCTTATTAATTGTCGGTCTTCACGCTTCGCAGTGAGGTATTGTCGTCATGGTCTGTGGCTATTACTGTACGATCTAGTATTAAAAAACCGTCGAATAGCATATTGCACAGTGGGGCGTCAGCAATTTATAATTCTAGAGATTTCCACTTCTTCCAGCGATTTGCCTAGCTCCGTCAACAGCTGGATTTGTGCACGTTGTTTGCAACGAGAGTTCCCTTTTTTGGGCATATTTGCATTAAACTATTAGATTTAGCAAATAAAGTTACAAAAGCGCACCACACAACCGCATGTGTTCACAACTAACGCAGAAAATGCATTAAACAAATGTCAAACACGTTAACTGTGCAAATTGTGTTGCAGCAGATGTTTCATGGCTTACCAATCCATCCGATTGTTGTTTTCAAAATGCTTTAGTTGCCCACAAATCAATAATAAACATTATAATTAACAGAAGTAATATCCCGGATTTCCTCGCGGCACCCAACTCAAAATTCGGATCCATTAAATTTACAGTAAAAGAACAAGTGATCAATCAACTCCCATTCCTAGATAGCCTAGTAATTAGAAACAATGAAAAACTAGAAATAGACATCTATAGAAAAGAAACAAGCACTAATAGATTGATTATGACCGATTCGAACCACTATACATAACAACATGAAATGGCCGCGATTAGTTTCTTAATTAATAGACTAGTGAAATTTCCCTTGAACCAAAATAGGTATAACAAAGAGCTTAAATTCATAAAAAATGTGGCTATTTACAATGGTTACTCTTCTATAGATGTCGACTGTAACCTTAGGAAAGTCCAACATAGGCATTATGTAAGAAATTCCACGACCTTGATCCCGGTAGAAACTCGCGACAAGAAATTTGTGAAACTCCCCTTCGGCAGAATATCGAAAGGTATCAGTAAAGTTTTTAGGGGACAAGACATGAACGTATGTTTCAGTTCACGGAATACACTTAAAAACCTTCTCGGTAATTCAAAAGACAAACCGGACATGAAAGAAAGGTCGGGAATTTATAAAATTGCATGCAACGAATGTGATAAAGCCTATATTGGACAAAGAAAACGGGCGATAGGTACTAGATTTAACGAATACATGAGATGCTACAGATTCGGTCGAACAGGAGCGTCAAGTGTAGCTGAGCACATGAATGATACGAGACACGTCATCAAATTAGAAAACCGGAAATTAATTAAAAGCGTAACCTCGCCTCGGGAATTAGACGCATTTGAGATTATCTATATAAAGACACATCCGAATATTTTAAACAAAGATAATTCGCCATTTAATTTTTCTTGCCTGTTTGATTTATTAGGGTAAAAGAACTTTTCAGTCCACACTTGACAAAGACCGAGTCGTCGTGTTTTGTAACATATGTATTGATTTGTTTAGTTTTCTTAGAATGCGTAGGCAGAGAATTAGCGGGAAGGAACATCAACATTTGTCTAGCACTACTTTACGAAGGTGGGACGAGGCAAGAGACCCTTTTCTGTTCCACATATACACAGCATGTTAGAGTTAAACGATAGAAAAGTAGGTATTCGTAAATAGATATATACAGCTACATACACTTTTAGACATATATGTATATATATACCATTTTCCTCGAGAGCATGGTAGAATTAAGAAAAAGTTTTTAGTTTTTCGTTCAGATTTACTCGGTTGAAAATGAAGGCCCAGCGAGCCTTTGAAACAGCTGTTCCGAATTAATTAACATTTTGTGTGGTGAGGAGTGTGCCGATACTCTGTGTTGTTTGCTACAGATTTTGTGTATTGATAAAATTTCCAGGGTGTTCTCTACATTTGGCCAAGGCTATATATGATCGTTTTCGCATATTTTTTAAATAGTTTTCTTGATTTTTATTGTGATATTAATTAATGGAAATTAACTTACTGCATATCAACGTCATTATTGTATCCTCTTGGTGGTTGCGCGTCATCGTATTCTGGTAATGCATACGTTGATCTACGCATTATCAGCAAACGTGGCATAAATTGTAGAAATATTTTCCTTACCCAGGGTGACATTTTATGTGTCGATGGAGATCTAAAATATATGTAATTGATGGAATTAGAGTCTAAACACGTACTTAAGGACGATTTACAAAATAAAAAGTTAATTCATTCATCCTGTATTTATAAACGTTAATTTTAAAAATCTGAAATTCTCAAAACACAATTCTTTTTAATATCGTCGGGTTTCAAAAGCAGATTTTTCTGAAAGAACATCTTACATATTTTATAATAAAAGCTTGTCTTCTGTAATTAACGAACAGCAAAATCTTTTAATGGATCAATTGTTTGCAATTTTAATTTAAACAAATCTATACATAATACAAACGATTTTAATTGTGTCAAAGGAAACACATCGAAGAGCATACCTGAAAACTGTTTCGCATCATATTAAGGATGAAATCTTAAGGACACATTTTCTTTTAACGAACCTTTAATTGAAACACTTCAAATTTGAAACTGCTTGTTATACACACCGGTTCTTCTATTAATTAAATTTTAAGATTCGGGTTTTAATTAGGCGCGATACACGGGTCATCGCTTTTGCTCTCGTTTTCAGAATCGGTGTCTGATCGTGTTTAATTTGTTTCTCGAAACGTGTTCGCACTTTGACACGTGGATACGTTCAATTAATTAAATTGTGACACCTTACAGATTTTCATTAAAGTGTTTAATTAAATATCGGGGGCAATAATAGGTTTATGTCTAAGTGCGAATGAGGTCAACTGATTTTTTTAAGTATTCGCTATAATTTGCTTTTAATCCATACATTTCCCAAGAATATCGAGTTATAAAATTTAGATTTTCCTCGGCATTCTGTGCCGAAAATGTCCAACTTCAAAATCTATTCAATTTTTCCATGTGTCTTTTGTACTAAAAGAAGTTCATAAATGTTAGTAAGGGCGCTTAGCAAAATTATCTAATCAATTATAAATTTATGACGTAAAGTATTTATTACCCAAAGGTAAATTAATTTTTATTGAAGGGATTTCATAATTAATTTTGTAGTAACTTCGTTATGCATCCTTATTATCTTATGTGAATTTATATTGGCATAAGCCAATGGGCTTAAATGAGAGATATTACCACCCAAGGTTGGTAAAATGTATACCGCGTTCGTATGTTCCGTAGTAAAGTGAACCGCTAAAATATATGGACAGTGTTACAGCGTTTGCCCGCTATGAAAGTATAAGGTTTTGATAGCGCGCGAAGCGAATCAAGGACGCTCCAGCACAAGTGCCAACATTATTCGATATATGCATGGGACTCGCGACTATAAATGAATCCTTACGTACCCTAGTATGTACTAAAGGATGTCTCAGTTCCTATCTTGCAATACTTGACCGAAAGTTTGTGGGCGGAGGGGTGAACGACGCATATTTGACGTCATTGGTAGTAATATATAGATGTACTTGTTCGTAACAACGTTTAAAGTGATGGATCTCATATGTTTTATATTCCACTACCACTGACGTCATTGCGCACGTTATTTTTAAACTGAGACGACCTTTAGAGTAAACGTATTCTACCAACATTGGTTACACCACCTGTTTGAAATAAGACATTTTTGGGATAAAAATAAATTACCAAGATAAGATTTTTTATACTCTCTATAGTCTGAGAAATTAGAAAATATTTATAACACCAAAAAAATGTTAAGAAACTGTTACTATATTAACTGTACTACTTAATCGAGGCATATTCTAACTCCATTAAATCGACCTACAAAGAAGTTTATGAAGTGGCATCGAGAAATGTGTTTGCAATGCTTTTCTGCAGTAGTTTATACTTAAGAACTTGAATTGAAATACTGAGGTATTATCCCCAAAAATAGCGATATTTTGACACTAATATTACCCGGTACCAGAGACCTAGCATTAAATTTAGAAGGGAAAAGTAAAGCACGCATTTTTCTTATTGTTAACGAGGGCGAATATATTTCTAATGTGGGTTCGTGTGAAAATCCAAACAAATAATTTAATTTTTTTCTATGCGACTACTTAATACACATCGTCCAGTAAAATCCATTCGATCATTTCGTGCTAAACCCCCATCCGCGATAAATAATCAGCAAAAAACCGGAAGGACAATGAACCAACATGAAAAAATGAATTACGAATAAGACGCTCTAGGAGGGAGTATACAAGGGTTTCACGCAAATATGGATTACCAATTGGAATTTTGGAATTTCTCAATCTAACATTGTTAAATTGAATTCAAAGCATTCTCAAAGGCCTATTTTTCCTATCCAGGAGCAAGAAAATAGTCATTTTAGTGCTCAACAAAACATGATTGGGATCTCTCATTAATACTCCAGTCACGATCCTCATTGTGTTGTCAATGGAGATGTCAAGTTTAGATTTTGAAAACATTGTTAAGAAACAAAAGATTGTCATTCGCTTTTGTGAATGAGCACGCGCAGAGAAATTGCTTCCGGCACCAAGAAAATAGGTTTTCTTGCAAAAATCATTCTCTATTCAAGACAATACTTTTATTTCAAGACAATAAAAATATATACTATAAGAAAATAATGTTCTTGAAATTTTATTTGGATTAAATAAATATTTTTTTAGGGTTAGAAAATCCAAGACAGAAAAATATTTCTTCCAAGTAAATTATTTAGTTTTAAGTTAAAAAGATATCCATATTAAAGGTAGGAATGAAAAAATGGTCCAAATCTCACAGAGCTCTTTTAAGAAATTAGGCGACCAGTTTCGTCTTAAAAAAATACATCATCAGGTCAGCTACAAAGATATCCAATAAAAGAAAAATTACGATAGTGGCAAAAAAACCTAAAGTTAGTAATTAAAAATAGAAGCAAGTGAACAAGTCAATGAAAAAGTTTTTTTATAGGTTACAGTATAATTAAATTATTTCTTTAATAATGTAATTAAACAGGGATTATTTTTATGTAGTTTAATAATTAATTAGTTCATTCCAAAGTATAATCAACTGGTTCTCCTGATCACTTGTAGCGCTAAAAGATGGACCATTCATTATCAAGTTCTCAAACTTAAATTTAACATACTATGATTAAAATATAGCAGAACAACACTGATTCACATATTTTCAGTTATCATTATTCGGGGCTTGTAATTAAAGTCACATGCTTTAATGTGCAAAGTATAGTGAGTACTTAAACGAATCATATCGTATATGACGTAAGCGTGATTTCATGTTGGCATATTACTTGAGAACGTAACGTTAACAATCAAATCGCTTGGAAATATTTTTAATGGCTTTTCAACCGTCAATTTTATATCAGATGCTTTTCCTAAGATGCAATCAAATGTCAAAACAAAGTAATAAATTCATTTATCTGAAGGATAAAATTTTGAAAGTTTCTTAAATTAATTACCCGAGTATTGGCCGACAAAAATTGTTGTTTTATTAATACATTATGATTTCGTTGTTAAATCTATTAGTTTTCGAAATACGTAGTATTTTTGACGTGAATTTTGAAGAATAGATCCTCTTCTAAAAGATGTTACTTCTGCCCAAAAACTTTTTTACGTATAAACAAATTTTAAGTAAATGAAATAATGAAACCATTGTTTCGACAAGCGTGTACTTACCTGAAATGGACGTTCAATACACAAACGGTAACCCATATCGATGACGTGACTAAAATCATAGTGAACAGTAGATATTTTCCCAGCAACGGCACGGCCAAGGACGTCGGAGGAATGATTTCGGCCAGCAGAAGGAAAAACACGGTGAGTGACAGGAGAATAGATACGCACAGGGTTACTTTTTCCCCGGAATCCGACGGCAAATAGAAAACGAGGACAGTTAGAAACGTGATACCGACGCAGGGGATGATAAGATTGACGGTGTAGAACAATGTTTTGCGTCTCATTGTGATTTTAAATGTTATATCTGCGGGCAAACACAAAAGCTTCGCTGTAATGTATTTAGATGTTGATTTCTGTGCATAAACTAGCTTGTAAATATAAAGGTTTTCCTGGATATCACTAAGAAACATAGAAATTAATATTATAATTAAATAATCTATGGCGACACTGTGCGAGTTGTCCATTTCCTCACAACATTTTTTGAGGAAAAAACTTTTTTTATTTACATACTTCAATTTTATTATTGTCTTAATTACTTATATTAGTCAATAATGGTATAATACACTGTGTTCACAATGAAGGGATACATTCGACAAAATTTTAGCAACCTTTTTTGGCAAAAATGCTGGAACAAGTCGATTTATATTTCTGATTTGCCACAATTTATTTAAACAAAAGGAAAGTATAGAGGTTCTTATGATGATGGGCCATCTCCTCTAACAAGGAACCACAGGTAAGTGCATCTCACCGATTTAATTGAAACTTTGGGTTTATAGACCGATCTAGTGCAAGAACAACGGTAACTATCTTAGCTGCCCAATCGCCCACTGACGGGGTGTAAAGCACCTCACGCTCAACACTACCCTTCGTTGTTTAAAAAAATATGATGTGAATAGGGAGACAATCAGTTCCTTCAATAAAATAAGGTGCCAGAATTCGGATACCAACAATTTCCAGCCACACATTAATTTTCTGTGGATGTCGAGTGTGACCCATCTGCATCCAATGCGGATTCTTTGTCGATCAGTACCTACAATTTTGGCTATTAACGGAACCATCAAGGGAAAACATCTCCTCGTTAGAGGAAACGATATGTTAAATGAAATTTCTGATAACTCCTGCACCACATGCATTTTACGTACCCTAGTATATACTAGAGTACGTAAGGATTCATTTATAGGCGCGAGTCCCATACATATAGCGAATAATGTTGTTGCTTGTGCTAGAAGCGTCCTTGATTCGCTTAGCTCCCCACCTTATAATTTCCTAGCGGGCAAACATTGTAACACTGTCCATATATTTTAGCGGTTCACTGGACTACGGAACTTACTAACGCGGTATATGTACGCTGATATAGCGATATAGCTAATTTCACATTTTCCCAATCGGTATATATATATATATATATACAAGTATATATATTACAAGTATATATATACTTGTAAACAGTACGTTAATGAGCCCGATATATTGTCGGGTCGCTGATGATCCCGGCCTTAAACGATGAGATAGAAGAGTATACCTCAGCTCCCTCTTTAATTCTATTTGATATAAGCCAGCGCACCAAGAGAGGGGTAAAAAATTCCTATAAATTAAAAAGTTAGGTATGAACATGTCCTTATGGGACCCAGATATAACAACGGTATTATTTGGAACCCGACTGTATATTTGTTTATATCTTAGATACGTTATGGAGCCCTGCAACGTTGCCAAACCTCCAATCTGTGTTTCCTTTTTACTTTTAAGCTACGATCTATCTTATGCAGGGTCCGCAAGTGGAATGCTCAACTGACTTGCGCTCTAAATGTGATTTACTTGCAATGCGTTTATTATTGAATATTTATATGTATCATTGTTGTTATGTAATATAGAAAGGTGAAATAAGTAAAACCAGAAAGAAATACATATTGGCCTTGCTTCTATATGGAATGAACTAAGATAGTGAATTACTGTTACAGTTTGTTACCTAAAAAAGAGGAAAAACCGGGAGTACTTTAAAAATTTCAATTCGAAATCATCTGAAGAAAGGACATGGGAAATGTATGGGTTGAAACAAAGCCAGATTTGATAGTTGTAATTTATGAAGTCGATTTTCACATAATGCCTTTGAATAATTTTGCGCCAGCTAATGTGATACAGTAGCTATTAACAGACTACCTTGCTTTTTGGAAATTGTCTAATAGCTGTTATTTTTCTTGGCTGCTGTTTTTCCTTGGATTTATCATGTGTTAAACAATTTTGCACAGTGTAAAGCGAATGATAAGTCCCCTCAGCACACATTGTTTCCTATCGCTATCTCGTGTCGCACATTTAGTCTCCGTCACTGTTACTCCTCGATTCTGAATAGTCTTGTAATAGTTGTAACATTCTCCCATGTTTTTCTGGATTTTCCTGTTTTTGTTTTCATTGGCCTCCCATATTTTTTTTTCTGTTCGTCTATTTGTAAGAGATGATCCCACCAATCTATAATTAATGATTACAGAATATATTGCATTCATCGCTAACCACTTTGATATTCCATTCTTACACAAACAAGTCAATACGAGCAATTGACTAATGTTACGTTTGTAGTCCATATTTTTTAGGGAAAAGACACAGAAAATAAATAATAAAAATTAAAAAACTGCATTCATTAAAAAGCTGAAATTTTTTTCACGCCTTTCTCCAGAGGAAGACGTTACATAACCTATACAAAAAGAGCAAGCGACACATTTCATTTTTATCACCTCAATATATGGTATATGTTTGATGTATGGTATGGTATTAAAGTTATACGTCATAACAATTTAGCTTAATGTTAAATTTATATGTAGTCCTTCTACATCCGTATTTCGTTTTGTCTTTTCTTGTAATTTCTAAGAGTTGTTTCCAAAGATTCTAGTTTACTCTTCATGGTTTTTATTGGTATCCCTGTGGCTACTATAAGTTAGTATTGCCCTACAAATAGTATCAAACAGTATCATTTTAGTTGTCGCGGAATTTTTATTTGCTTATCAACGTTCTATTCCATCGCATGATAAGTTTTCACAGTATTCCCAACTATTTTTTGAATTTTCCTTTTTCAGTGGTTAACGTTACCTTTAAACGGATACTCTAAAACGGTGGCACTGGAACACTGAAACAGTTCACTAAAACCCTTACCACAACACTTAATTCGTACTGGACGCACGTTTCGATAGCCAAGCTATCATCATCAGCAGCAAGACTGAACCAGTTCAGTCTTGCTGCTGATGATGATAGCTTGGCTATCGAAACGTGCGTCCAGTACGAATTAAGTGTTGTGGTAAGGGTTTTAGTGAACTGTTTCAACGTTACCTTTATCTTTCGGGTATTAACTCTCATTTCATGTGGTACCTTATCATATGTATTAAAATGTTGACTTCCTGTCATAATCATGATATCATCTGAACAGGCACATTCACACAACTTGACACAAAGTGATAAAGGCAAAATATGCTCAGTAAGGTCTTTTGCATTTCCCTAAGTTCAAATGTGTCGTCAAATATTCTAACCCTTTTTAGGACCGCTCGACTCTCGTCTAACCTTGGCAATTGGCTCCCTTTCCATGTTAATTTAGATGCTGCAAATAACTTTCTGCTGTCACTCTATTATAGCTTGATATTTTCCATTTTTGTTCACCGCCTCTTTACTTCCCCCTTTTCATGTTGTTATCCTTACTTCATGGAAAACCTCCCATCACTTGGTATGGTTTTTTGCAGTGTAGTTATTTTTGCTTAGGTATTGTTTCCGCTCTGCATTTTTCATCATGCGTTTGGCATAATTCGTAATAATTAGTAATTATATCTAATCTCGTATACATAGTCCAGAAGTTTTCGCTTATCAGTGTTTCAGTCATTTCTACTATACTTTCTTTATTTCGTATTAACTTGTTATTCTTGATTTTTTAACCATATGTTTAATTTTGTTTTTTATTCACTTTTATTTCCACTCATATTTCCCATATTAATTGCCACTCATTATCATTTCCACTTATTTATTTTGTGTTTTAAACTTACTAAACTATAATGTTTGTTGCATTATTAGATTGTTTTAAGGTCTCACATGTTTTTTGGGCAGCTTCAAAGATGGCTTAACGAATTCTTCTAGCTATCTACGTAGGTTTTCGGTATTCTATGAATCTACTATACCATCTCCTTCCTCAATTATATGTTCTTATCGTTTCAGAACTAATTGTCATTTCACTCGCTCTTTTAGATTCCTCTTATCATACGCTTTTAAATTTTTGCCAGACATTAGTGATCGGGAAGTCTATGCTACTCCATATTCACGATCAACACTTGTTTCTCTTTTTTTTATTTAAGACTATATGCTTCTCTGTAAAGATGTTATTGTCAAAGTAACTTGTATAGATCTATTTATGATGGAAATAGGTGTATATCCTAGTTGTTCGAAGGTAATTCCATAAAATGTTATCACCTATACCTATATCTTCTCCTCCTGTAACAAATATTCCTCTGCCGTTCATTCGCCACCTTACAATCAATCGCCACAAAACTGAATATAATTCTCTCAGAAAATCAAACTCCCATCCTCGCAATTAATACTAATTGAGTATCCGGCAATAATAATTTGTTCTAACAATGTCACTCTCGTATTTAAAAATTATTTTCCTCCACATAATCATTGTACATGTTGTTTTAATTTATTTTACGTTCCATATATTCGAATATAAAGGATGACATGGATATAAAAACTAGAATTATGGAAAAAAATATGTTGAATGTGGTAGTGTATTCCTAAATTGAAAACAAACATCAAGCAAATCTTATGACTTGAAGAATAGAAGTATAACTGTGATATAACACACATGTATTCAACAAATCACTGAGGAATTAAATTGTTGCAATTGTTTGGCAAAGAAACTGACAAATAACAGTTTACATTTCTGATTCCACATTACGGTAATAAAATCAATTATTCGGATAAAGTAGTTTATTATGATTCCAGCGTCTCTAGAAAACAAGCAATTGTGATTACCGAAAACTGTGTTTATAATTTATTAGGAGAAGCAACGTGTTATATTATACGATAGCAAAAATCGCAGAACAATAACTTCAGGTCAAATACCTTCTTGTAAAAAAGTCACCGCGATATATAAACCCGTTACACATCAGTATATAATCAATGGTATTTTAGGAAACCCAACGCATTTGTTGCAAATTCGGGCCTCAACAACGTCAGTTGATCTTTGTATACAGTACCTAAAATTTTGCATCAGGGAAGCCCGAAAACATGTCCTTCCCGGAAATAATTTGTTATTTAATTATGGATATCCGCACCGCATTGAGCCCCAGAATATTGAGTTTAAGGTCTATTACTATTTCGCAGCCATTTAAAAGTGCTTGATGTATACGCCTTCGATCGTTTGAGCCCGACCCCAGGGACATTAACACGTCAATTTTTGGGCTCCACAGCGACCGAAATACATTCAACGGGTATAATGACTGTTGATATGTCGATATATATTCATATTCATAACTATATATATATATATATATATATATATATATATATGTAAATTTTTGTAGTGTATAAAAATTCTGAGATTTGCAAAAAAATAAAGGGGGCGGGGGTTGTTTCCCTAAATAAATATTTGCTGTAGAGAAAATATTTACGTCGCCGTTAAGAGCATGTAAAACAGTTTAATCTTTGTCTTAACTTTCTTTTGATATCTTCCATAGTTTCTCAGCTATTGAGTCAAACAGCGAAGGGTAGTATTGAGCTTGGGGTGCTTTACACCCCACCAGTGGGCGATTGGGCAGCTAAGATAATTACCGTTGTTCTTACACTAGATCGGTCTATAAACCCACAACGTTTCATTTAAATCGGTGGAATGCACTTACCTATGTTTCCTTGTAAGATTGAAAGCAAATTCAGAGAGTTTCATCACATTAGGGTTCTACCTAAAGTTCGACTATCTAAGGTACCTGAAGGTACTAAAGTAAACATCCTCCTGGCGGCTGAAGACAATCCTCACTCTGAGACAAATATGAAAAAACTATGGTGTTGGATTAGGAACTCTTTCAAATACTTTCGTGTAGCAAAGTACCACTCTTATAAAATGCATGCGGTGCAGGAGTTGTCAGAAGAGGATTTTGACAAAAAAATCCATTTCTGATGCAGGAAATGATTAGAATACAAGACAACAATGCAAATTTCATCGAACATATCGCTTCCTCTAACGAGGAGATGTTTTCCCTTGATCGTTCCGTTATTAGCCAAAATTGAAGGTACTGATCGACAGACAATCCGCATTGGATGCAGATGGGACACACTTGACATCCACAGAAAATTAATGTGTGGCTGGAAATTGTTGGTACCCGAATTCTGGCACCTTATTTTATTGAAGGAACGTTGACTGGAGAACGCTACTTAGAGTTTCTTCAGTTCGAATTGATTCCCACTTTAGCTGTCGCCTTTTCCAATCAAGAGGATGCTAACCTATCACATAACCTAATTTGGTTCTAGAAGATGGCGCATCTCCAGACTATGCAATCAACTTTTGAAGGTTTTAAAATGCGTTTTCCCTAACAGATGGATCAGAAGGAGAGGAAATAACCCCCCATTAGACGTTTTTTTGTGGGTTTTTTTTAAATCCAAGGTGACACTGAATAAATTAAATGATTTAAAAGGGCGGGTTTAATTTCCGCAGTAATGTTAACAAATCCCCAAGAAGCATTCCTCAGCTTCAGAAATGTTATGAAGTAAATGGGCGACAGTTTGAGAATTTGCTTTAGACGTATTTTAGTTCATTTTCCAACTTAGTTAAGCTAATATTTGATTTCATTGGTTTATTTAATTTATGTATTTGTTATAATAGCTCCAAAATTATTCATAAGAAATCTGCATATAGAAGGCTACTACAGCTTGCAACTTTTAAAATGTCACTCTATAGGAGATAGCTTAATGAACCAAATCAACAAGTTTACTCCTTCTAAAGGATTATGGAAATCAAGTAGTTTAAGAAAACTTAAAAGTAATAATTTCCATATTGCCCTATTCTTCGCTGTCTCCTAAATGGGAAATCGTTTTAGCTTTAATCAACTATCCCAGCCACTTATTTCAATCTGTCATATTTAATACTCTATGGCAGATAAGTTTTTCGAATTTTTAGTCAAGATTACAGGCTATCTCCCATCCATTATATTAAGTTGCGATCGAGAAACTTTCAGCGATTACATCCCGTCGTAGTTGTAACGTTTCTTTTTTGTCTGAGAGGCAAGTAGATGAAAGCGTAATTTGACACCCCACAAAACATTCGTGAAATATTACGATCCGGATGCCTAGCAAGACGTCGGTGAAGGAAAATTTATTCGTGAAACATTCCCGCAAAATAATTCTCTCTCTCGTAGTTCTGTCGAAAATATTAATCCGTACAACGCCATCTCGGTGAATAAAACGAAAGGTGGCTTTTTCCAATGTAAACGTTAAATGAAGCAGTTGAAATTGTGAAATATTTTATGATAAGTAATAAAATTTTATGGTTGAGCTTGTGCAATAAACTGATAAAGGTTTGAGAAGGTACAGAATTTGCTAAAAAAAACTACCAATAGACAAAATTGTTTTCGGGTATAAGTATATAGAAGTAAATCGTTAATATTTTTATTAAAAAGACCATTGATAAAAATCTTTAAGTATTAATTTTCGATTTCAATTTCTCGTATTTTCTAAACTAACAAAAGGTTTTCGCTATTCAGTACATAACTCGAACTTACGAGGTAGGCGCCATAAATTCTCGGCCTGATATAAAACAAATTAACTTGGTAAAATATAACAATTTTTATTTTTCAAACGTTTCTCTGCGTGCACATGTTTAGAAAGGAGCGCGTACATTCGACCCGACGTTCACGTTGGGGAGCAGATGCGGTATGTCCTGCACTAATCTTATTCATACCCAAATGGTTATTTAGAAGTCGGCGAATACTTGTTTCAAAAATGTTGGACATCACTGCTAATTCCTTCACTTTCAAACGGCGATCTACTAGTACCATTTTTTCAATAATTGAAATGTTTTATGGCGTCCAATTGGCTGACCGGCTCGTCATCTTCAAGGGATTTTTGCCCCAAACGGAAACATTTTGCCACTTTTTTACAGTAGAATATGATGGAGATCAATCACCATAGACGCCGTCTAAGCGTTGTTTAATGTGATTAGCCGTATGCCCTTAAAAACTACTACTCTTCGAGCCGTAATATATATATAGTGCAGGCCTCGCACATGTGCAACTATGACGCAACGGAGTTCGAACACGCTAGAACCTCTATAAGCCTGTCAGTCCGAGAATTTATGGCGCCTACTTCGTAATTACACCGCGTTTCAAAACCTCTAACGTATCATTCCGAGATCATATTGGTTTAACTTTTATTCGATACAAACAATTACAGCGAGAAATGTAATTAAAATGGCGCACACCTACATCGACAATAATACTACAACAACAGCTATAACAATCAGAATAACGTTTACCTGAATAAGGTTCAGCACAGCATGGATAATATTCTTCGTTCCGTGTTGCGGGCACAGCCAGGATATCCCATTCCACTGAGAGATAAAATTCAGACAAATCAATACCAGATTTAACAATGTTGCTACCTTCCTTCTGCTCTATATGTTTCAGGTCGACCTGAAAAAATATCGTTAGTCTTGTGTAAGACATCATTTGGGATCACATTTACGCTGTTTTTTTTAACGGTCTTTCTTTTGATTAAGAAAAAAGATAATATTCGGAGTTTTCAGATTTTTATCTTCGTATTACGACAGGAATTCGAAAGGTATAATTATGTTTTTCGTGTATTTTCCTTCCGCCGCGAGGAAGATGAGGAAAATTACGAAAAACAATACATGTGTCTCGAATATCGTTTTCTTTCCTGTTATTTTGATGAGATTGTTCTTTTTATCATAACACGCGAACGTCTAAGATAAAGCATCGCCTTAGAGAAAATCCTATTTTCCGTCATCAACCAGGAATTTTATTTCGCAACATTTTTACAGTAGTTACGTCTTTAAAAGTACAAATAAAAACTTTTATATTGCCGTGAATGTATGCTCCGGTGAGAGGTAACATACGAGCATTGTTTTCAGAAAGTTTAAAACTTTGCTGCAAAAATTAATACCACTGTTTCGGTACAAACACCAGAAGTCGTCATCCTGACGTAGATACATAAAATTTCCTAAAGCGAATGCAGTAATTTAATTTTATGGTATGAGGATAAGGGAGATAAAATATGATCATGTAATGCAATATGGACGTCATAAAATGCAGGGATTAAAATTGGTAAGAATTGCGAAAAGGCTATAGCTAGATATATATATATATATATATATATATATATATATCTAGCTATAGCCTTTTCGCAATTCTTACCAATTTAATCCCTGCATTTTATGACGTCCATATTGCATTACATGATCATATTTTATCTCCCTTATCCTCATACCATAAAATTAAATTACTGCATTCGCTTTAGGAAATTTTATGTATCTACGTCAGGATGACGACTTCTGGTGTTTGTATATATATATATATATATATATATATATATATATAAAGAGATGTTAAGAAGGGTGCAATAACTTTTTGTTAGTATACCTGCTAAGATCTACAAACTACGAAATATTGTATGTGTTTTCAATTGTAACCGATGAATTTTCAACGATTTATTTTCCGTGATTTTCATTTAATGTCAGTGTGATACTTCATCTGACTCAGGGGGTAAGCACTCTCAAATAGCTAAAATTATAATTTTTAAGTCTTTTATTAAGAAACGTGCCATCTTTATTGTTTCTAAAGCCATTGTTAGTTGTCACATATTTAAATATGTACAGAAGATATTGAAAAAAGTCCTGCGTTTCTAGTTGTACTGACCAAACAGCTTCTCTGTAAGTAGTAAAGGCATTTCCGTAACTAATATCGTCTGTTTTTGTTTAATTTCAGGCATAGGTTTCCTATAAGTAATGAGTAACCTGGGCAAATAGGCGATAACAGCTAGAGGCGTGGCGAGCGCATAAAAGTTTACACATAAAATAGAAGGTAAGAAATAAATTATAAAACGTGCTGAAACACTTACCGTTTTAAAACTCTTCCGTGAAATCGCAAACTGGGTAACATCTGTTAAATATTTGAATCATTAGATATGTTTCCACAGCTGTTTCAGTCAAGTGAGTACGACGTGCGGAATAAATGTCTTTTAATGCCGAAAACGACCGTTCGACATCTAGGGATGTTATATTTGCATATTTAAAATAATCTTTGAAACAACTTAATGCATCTTCACACGCACCTTCACAAATTTGTCTTAATATAAGAAAATCGGAGTCTTTCTCTAAAACACTTTCAAATTTTCGTATTACACAGCAATTTGTTTCGCTTTCTACAGCCCATAACTGTGCGTGAACATCATTCACAATTTGAACAGAATCCACTAGCGGCATTGAAACATTTTGTAATTTTTCTATTCCCTCCGCTAGTCTGAAGTAATTGTTGTGAATAGTTTGTAAATCTCTTTTAACCTAACTATCGTGAAATATTTTCTAGATTTTCTTGATTGCTGCAGCTTCTGTCGGATTTAATTTTAAAACTACCTTCTTTACTTGATCAAAATATTTGTTGTAGTAAAACGCAGCCTGCAACCATGTTCCCCAACGTGTAACAATCGGCTATGGTGGTTCGGGTAAATCACGACATAGTTTGTGAAATAGTCGGGTACGTTTCGGGGACTTTAGAAACACTGCCTTTGTACTAGCAATCAATGCATTTACTAGTGGAAAACATGTAGGAATCGTTTGTGCCGTAAGATTTAGAGTATGGATTTTATAGGTTATATGCACTGTGTTCTTTAAGAAATCGGCCCAAAGAACGCATGTTTGCGGCACCATCACTCATAAACATTAAAAGTTGCTTAGTTGAAACTTCAAATTTGTTCAATGAGCTCAACACCACCTTTAAAATCTCATCGGCAGTACTTCCAGCACTGCTTTCGACAGTGGAAAATTCATATGGAGCGTTGTAGGGATCGGCAAGGAGAGTACATTGAAGGGGATAAACTTTGTAATGTAATTGGTGATCAATAAAATGTTTTGTAGCACCAGTTATTTTTTATTTAATTTTTATTTAATTGCCACACCTCGTATATGATAAAGCGAGGAGCGGTACGCACGCATATTATAGACACGCACGTCCGCTCAATCACGTAATATTATAATTCAACGCCTTTTGACAAAATGTGTTAATACAGAATTACTGCGTAATTTTTCTGTATTCTTAGATTGTTCATTTTGTGGCTGCTATGCGATGTAGGAGAACGAAAAAGTAATTCTAAGTAGGAAAATAAACAACGATTCTCATAAAATTAAACTAAAGAAAAATAAATTCAATAATTATACAAAATAAGTTGAAATTCTAACAATATTACTTTATTAAGGGGAAAAATCTCCTGGCAATTTTGACTTTTGTAACTTTTGTATTTGTTGCATTTAAAAATATGTTTCACAGTACTTCTACTAACACCGATTTCGTCTGCAATTTGTCGGGTAAAGCAAGGTTCGCCCATTTCAACCAACGAACATACCCTCACTTCTCTCTCCTCCCGCTCTGCAGGCGTTAGAGTGATTTGAGGCTGTTCGTTTATTTGTTGGCATTTACGGCAACTCCCGACCACGCAGCCAAATTTGCCAAACCCTTTGACGATCCGATGCGAAGGAATGGGACGATCTACGTACTCTACGGCAAATGGATCGGCCGTGGTTTGGTAGGAATTTCCGGCAAGATACCATGTGATGATTTGTACCTTCTCTGCAGTTATATAAACTAACATAGTGTATCCGAAATCCACGATCACTTGTTATAACTTTGCGAGCGCATAGATAGACAAAGAGTGCGTAAGATAGGCTTCTCAGAGGTACGGCAGTTGCGCACGGCGAGGCTAGCCGGCGGGTAAGTATGTCTGGGCCAACGTGTATATATATATTTCTTGATAGTATATGAACTGACAAATTTACTGTTGTCGTATTATTGAATATTTGTACAAATAAAAGTAATTGGCGAGTATATGTTGATGTTTCTTTGTGATAACTAAGGTTTGGCAAACGAGTGCAACGTCAGAGGCGTGTCGCGCAAAAATAGGTACGTGAGATACGGTATTATTAAAAAATAACATATTGTTACCTTTTATTGACGTTCTGATATCCACTGTGACAACCGGGCTTACCGGGGCAGTAGTATTTTGTCGCAGTGGACATCAGGACGTCAATAAAAGGTAACAATATATTATTTTTTAATAATACTGTGTTTCACGTACCTACTTTTGCGCGAAATGCCTCTGGCGTCGCACTCGTGACCTTGACCCTGACAACCTTAGTGATAACTAAAGGGTGTTTCAATAAGAGCGCAAGATTTGAATTGCGCGCCAGCTTGGCTGTGGTGATGTCACATGATTATGACATGCCAAGTCGATAGGAAACAGATGGGAATTAGTAAACATGAAGCATTACACGACAGAACAATGCGTCCTGATTGTTAAACATTATTATCAAAATGAGGAAAGTTTGATTGCCACGATTCGTAAAATTCGTCCAATTTTCGGTCGAAAAAATGTTCCAAAGTCATCTACTGTGAAAAGAATAATCGCAAAATTCGAAAGTACTGGTTCGGCTAGTGATGTGAAACATACGACACAACCTCGTAGAGATCGTTCAGAACAAAACATCACGGCAGTTCGCGAGAGTGTGGCCGAGAGTCCAGGGACGTCGATTCGTCTTCGTGCACAACAATTGGACATTACAACAACCCCCTTGAGCGTATTCTCACTAAAGATTTGCGCCTCCATGCGTACAGGGTCCAATTGACTCAGCAACTCCTGCCTACAGACCACTTACAGCGAAGAGGGTTCACCAATTGGATCCTTGAACAACAAGAAGTGAATGCCGATTTTGCGGCCAAAATCATCTTCAGCGATGAGGTCCACTTTCACCTCGATGGGGTCGTGTTTGGGGCTCAGAAAATCCACGAATGACGTCGGTCCACAATACCTTGCTCCAATCTTCTACCGTCCAATTTCGATATTCACGTGTCCATAGTAACCTCTTTTTCTTATTAATTTGGCGAAGCAATGGCTTTCGTATCGCAATTCAACCGTGAAGTCGCGTTTTTTGCAGGCAGGGTTTAACCGCGAACACGCTAATCGGCTTCGGAAGTACAGAATTGATTTCTGCGGCATTTTCTGAAGCTATTTTCTTCCTATTTCGCCAGCTGGACACCACGATTGCAATGTATTGAGTGATGTTGTCGCCCTTGCTCTACCACTTCGTACTTTATTTAGAAAACTGCCACTTTCACTGTATTTTTTGATGTTATAATCAACAGTAGATGGATTTTAATGTAATTTTCTAGCAATTTGACGATTATGTCTAAGTTACGTTGTGCTACTATCAGAGCACGCGTTTGAACACTAATTTCTTTCTTTTTCGGCATGTTTTAAAATTTTAAACGAAATTATAAACACTATTCGTTAAGAGATGTTGTTGCTACTAACACGGAACGATAACTGACCGTAATTTAAGAATATTACTCCAAATGGCTTTATTATAGCTTCATGATTGACAGTAAAATTACCAACATTATATTTTTCCTGGAATTTCAAGAATTATCTTCTTTGCTGTCGCTACTACTTGCGCTTTTATGACGGTATTACCTCTCATACAGATAAAAGAGGTAAATAGACCGATATTATTTAATGAATTTAAGTGAATCTTACTGATTATTAGCAAACTATTCTACGATGCTGGAATGTATTTCCTAAATACCTTCTTTGTATACAAAAATCTAAAATCCAAGGTTGCTCAGATACTTGTGAGCAGTAGTGTACGTACAGAAAATCTTTGGTAGTTTTCACTCTAAATTCCGCCGACACACTAACGGCGCAGCCTTTATATGTATAGATTATAATTTACACGACGCTCACTGTACTTGATTGGTGTATTTTTCGGAAGTCAGCTATGATTGGAGACTGCTCTATCATTCGTTTAAAGAAATATAGATTGCAGGACGATCGTTACATTCGGCTGATATTCTAAATAATGTAGATTGCTGTTTTGTAATTTATTTTTATATATTTAAAGGTATTTATTTACAAATACATGTATACCTTCCTCTTTTAATTTTCCTTTATATATCAACAACGAAATCAATACAACGAGGTCATTTATTTTAAATTGAAATTGAATACAATGTATGATTTCAAATACTGACAATATTATTTGATTACAATACTGCAATATGCATACAGTAAACAAGATAACCTCTAATTAATGAAAAACGATGTCTTCAAATTTAAAAGTAATGTAGTAAGTATAAATCAAGAAAATAAAAGCTTTGTCGCAATATACATTATTCTATAAAATTATTCTATCGCTTTCTTTAAAACCACCGTCAGGATATCACAAAATGAATATTAATAACACGTACCACCCATAGAGAGTTTTGTAAAATACGTTCACCATTCATTAATCTAATAAAAATATTCGAAAATATATTAACAAGAGACGGGATCCTTTAATATAATAATTATTTTACCTGTAAGCCGTTGTATGTCCATGAACCGAATTTCATTAGGCAACTTTGCTCGTCGAACGGAAAATATTGGACGTTAATTTCGCAGGAAGACTTGTATATCGACGGAGGTTTCCACATAACTTCCCCGTTAAAATTGAGGGTAGCCTTCGTCATCAGCGTAACCTCGTAGTTACCGTCAGCGCTGTAAAATATAAAAAGAGCCACGTACTGGATGCGGCATTCTTATTATAAGGAAGTTTAATTGTGTTTAATATACGACATTTCCTTGCTTTTATTTTATGGAATATACAAGGGAACTGAGTGTAAACCGAGAGCACTTAGGCATATTAAATGTCTCGGAATGAGAAAGCTTTTAATATCGCGAAAATATTATTTGATTAACTTGGGGAAATTTATTCTTTGTACAAGTTTACTTTAAAACGAAAATTCAAAAGATCAGAGGGACAAGCTTTTAAAGTAGCTACTAGACTCTAGTTTTTAATTAGGACATACACAATCACAAAATAAAAATTAGGTCTGTTATGAATAATCGTACATATGTTTTTAACAGCTGATTGACATATTTATTTGCTTTTGATTATTACTAGCCGGGCACAATCGGTCTTCGCAACAGAATCGGATCGGTCGCGTGGGCCGCGGATTATAAATAGTATGATTCAGCCGATAGAAGTGATATTTTGAAATCAATACCCTAATGTAAAAAATAAAAGCTCACGCAATAAAAATGGTAAATAGAGCGAATATATGCAAGCACATGAAGTTTTTTTTGCCATTATTAGTGTTTTTTTTTTATTTGAAAACAGCATTTGTTGTATATATAATGTAATAACCGTAAAAAGTACACAAAGCAGTTTTTTCAAAAATCTGTTGTACCTAATACCGTAACAATAAATAATAATATAATAAATAAACGTAATTTCTTAACAGTGTGGATGGGATTGTTGACAAACTTGCATCATCAGGTATGTTTTCATATTTGTCTCGGTAAAGATTGTTCGCTGTGATGAAAAAATGTTCTTATATTTCGAGAAAGACCATTCAACATCTACGGAAGTAATATAGGCTTCATTAAAATAATCCTTAGAGTTAGATAATGAATCTACAGACGCACCACCACTCATCATGTCTTAATCTTGTATGATCGGATTTTTTTTTTTAAACACTGCCGAACTATGCTATAACGCCATCCGTTTTTCGCGTCATTTATACCGTGTAGCAATGTATTAACTTCGTCCAGGACTTGCACTGATTCTACTAACGACGTCCCAGTATTTTGCAATTTTTCTAGTGCGTCTAGTAATCGTCTGTAAGTGTTGCTAATACTTTTTAAATCTGTTTTAGCAGAAGTATCTAGAAGTCTTTTTTGGCTATCCTTAATAGCTGTAGCTTCGTCAGGGTCAAATTGTAAAATCACAGATTTTATTTCTTGGAAATGTTCAGAATAATAAAAGGCCGCTTGTAACCATGTTCCCAACGCGTAAGAATCGGCTGTGGTGGTTCGCGAATACCGTGACAAAAGCCTGTGAAATGCTTGATTCCCTTTGGAAGATTTGAAAAACACCTTTTTTGTATTCGCTATTAATGCATCCATCTCTGGGTAACATTCTCGAATAGTTTACGCCACGAGATGTAAAGCATGAACTTTACACGTAACATGTAAAAGTCCCTCACACTTTTCTTTAAGAGAACGGCCTACACTACACATTGTCGCTGCTCCATCGCTCATAAACATCAACAGTTGACTAGTTGACACTTGTAATTGTTGTAACATATCGAGCACTACGCCCGTAATTGCTTCATCAGTACACTTTTTAGTCCATCACTAGCTAATAAGATTGCAAATTTCGGTTTAACAAGATCTAGTACTCGTATTATAATATTAAAAATAGAATTTTTTTACAATCTGTCGTCTCACCAAGACATAGCCACAGCTGTTTATCTTTTAATTCTGCTTTGATCCTATTTTCGAAATCTATACGTACACTTGGTAGCTCTTTCCGTGATGCTGTCCGTGATGGTAAGTTTCACTCGGGATTGTATGTACGTCAAAAATGTCGAAACTGTTCTTTATCGAGTAAGCGAAGTGGTAGACCACAAACAATAATCAAAAGTAAATTCAACTTAAATTGGGTTTTAGGTGGTACGCCATTTTTTCATTTTTGTGCTGCACACTATTTATGTCTTTTAACAGTCACCTTTGTTCCAGCAATGTTAAAAGTATTTTGCAAAGTCTACACAATACTTTAGTTCCATTATAGTTCAAATCCGGAAATTCACTGATAAATTCAGAGACTTTATTAGCCAACGGTCGTTTATTTTCTTTACGCACGTTAGACATATTTACATACATATATTTGTCTCTATAGTTACGACTGAGGGTTGATGAGAAACTGTTTCAATAAATCAATAATTTCATTCGCCGAGGTAGGCCGTGCCGATTCATCTGCATACATACGTCGCGTCGTGGGCGCGGCAACCTTACTTTTAACTTGGGGCGAAGCTTTCTGTGCCCGGCCTAGTCATTACTGTTTCGACTTTCCTTCTTGTGAAACGTTATAGACGTGGTAAAACAATCCACCTGCTGCGTTTTTGTTTTTTTTTCTCTTTTGTTCTAGAGTGCAGCGTTTTATGGCATTATCGCTTACAGCATATTGGAAGTTTTAAATAAACTATATCTATCAACTTGCACGTAGTAAATTTACCTCCATTTATTTTCAATGCAAGTTTTGAAGAGTAGTTTGGTTTTAACAGTTATTTTTTCTAAGTTATAATGGAAGTCTCACATATTTTACTTTTTGAGTTCAATAAAGGCAACAACGCAACGGAAACTGCGAAAAATATTAATACAATACGTATATGGAGATCGAACAAGAGACGTAAGCCAGTATCATCGGTACATCCTAAAATTCCGGACCAAAAACTAAAGCCTAGAAAACGAGCCTCGTCCTAAAAGATCTGTAGAGCTCGACGAGCACATCCTGCAAACCCTGGTGAAACAAAATTCCATCGTTACTGTTGAGGAACTAGCGGAGATGCTTGGATTTGGTCATTTAACCAGTCATGAGTGTGTGCTCTTTTCTGTGCTGTCTCGTCTCGAGAATGAGCCATTTTTGTACGGAATAGTGACTGGTAATTTGAAATGGGTTCTCTATAAAAATTTCAAGCGCCGAAACCAGCGGGTAAGAAAAACACTGCCACCCCAGGCTGAAGAAGGTCCCCATACAATATGTTGTGGTGGTTGGTGGGTGCTTGAGCGGTTTAGTCCAGCGCTAGAAGAAAAACGACCATCTTTGGTTCTAAGACGAAAGGCGTTCTTCCATCAGAACAACGCTCGGTCACATACAGCGAGATTGACATTACAAAGGCTAGATGAGTTTGGATGCAAAACGACGCCCTACCCACCATATTCGCCGGATTTTGCCCCATCAGCTCATCATTTATTCCGTAGTGATCAAAATCATTATGGTACACGCAGAGAAATGATTTCTTGGATCAAGAAAATAGATTTTCTTCAGTCAAAAAATAATTTTCCCGAAATTCAATTTATAAGTAATATATAGTATAGTAATAAAAGGAAAAAATATATTATTACATTAAGCGGTATCTTTTAAAAATGTTTATGAAACGTTATACATTAAAGGTTATATCATTTTATGGGCAAGTGGCATCTGTATTCCGGTTTCTCCTATCTAGGACGGCATGACTATAACTACTGGAAATATTTCAGTTGCTGTTTTCGAAGATTAGTGGCATAAGTTGAGAGATATATGGGCAATGTCGCCAGGAACAAGAAGCTTTTATGCCTTTTTCTTCTCATATTTATTTTTGCTGGTAATTATCCCGTTAATACCAGGAGCTATTTATTATCTTGGTTATTGTTTCGAGGCACTTTTTTTATGTGTACTTCATTGTTAAGTTCACTTTTGTTTGAATGGCAGCAATTGCCTTGAATTAAGGCGGACAGCTTTGGTACAAGTAAACGTTTCTTTGCGTGTACTGGAGGAGTATTTTCATCATGGACAAATGAATTTTGAGAGAGGGACCATGAAAGTCTACCGGAAACATGCAAGAACATTGTAGAAAATGGAGGGAAGTATATTTTAGATTAAAAAAGAAATTTGTTTATCTTAATTTTGAAAAATAAAGTACAAAAAACCGGAAACATGCACACGATAAGCGTAGAACGACAACTGCTCGTAATAATTAGTAACAGTTTATACATGACATCGTATTACCAACTGCAGAAATAAAAGCCACCAACACATTTAGCTGAAATTTTTTGTTACATAAATAAAGTAAAAGAACATGGTTGGTCGATATGATAATCAAGTCTGTCTTGCAAAAGTGTTATAAAATCCCAGCGACAGAAAATCAAAATATCTCATTAGTAACCGTTTTCCAGTAGAGGGACACATCTAATATTCTGAAGGTTATCTCATACATAATCAAATATAATTTCTAACGAACAACGCCTCTGATTTCGTTTATTATTGCGCCACGTTGGACGGCAAAACTTCTCGTAAAATTGTAATCAAATTAACTTCGCCGAAAAAAGCATAATTCCACGTTAACCGTTTTAATAAATTCATTTCACCCCGACAAAATTCGACCTCAACAGAGCGTAAACTTCATAAATTACAAGTCTTGTGAGGTTAATATCTTTTGCTTATCGGACGTAGAGAATTTTAATTTCGCACCAGAGGATGGCGATTTTCATATTTCGAGTGAGAATTTTAGTATTGAAACGAGGAGAATTTAAATATAAATGAAGATGTTTTCTCCTCAGAACTTGTTACCATTTGTACGTTGTGAACTGTATATATTATGGAGCAAGTTGTTGGAACAGTAAACTTTGTATTTTAGATAAACGTTTCAACCTTTCGAAATATATAAAATTGGTATATATTTACATATCTAATCGTAAGTTTTGTTGAAAACGTTTTTAGAGGTTTTAGAAAACTTTTGTGTTCATATTTTAGAAGGTGCGGGCAAAATTACATACATAAAAGGGGGAACTTACTTGTTAAATAGCACAATATCTGGTAACCAGATATGTTCCGAAGGTACGTATAGCATCTTTACACCGCCATAATCGTCAGGATCCCATTTCAGTTTGTAATCTACCCATTTCTGCAACAAAAAAATATATTACATTACACATAAAAAAGAAAATACTGGTATGTGGTTAGCTAATATGTATTATGGACCAACTGCCAAAAAAGTAACACAAATGACTTATGACTTTGCAGCGTTTAACAATATTAAACATAATTTTAGGCGCGTAACAAAAATGTGTAGAAAAAAATGGTTATATGGTTTCTTACGGAGAAATTCACAAATTTTTTTACGACAGTTGGAAGCTATTAGTTTAAACAGAGTGCTTGCATTCAATTGCACCGATGATAATTTATTTTAGGATAACCTAGAATAAGTTATTAAAAATATCGATTCCTTCTGCAAAGGATCTTTAATGTGGATGAAACAGATATCACTGGTGTTCATAAGCCTTCTCGCATTCTTGCTAAAAAGAATCGAAAACAAGTTGGAACTACTAGCGTTGTTTGTTGCATGACAGGAATGGCTTTAGAGAAATTGGACAGTTGGATCTACACAGAGAATGAAAGTTCTTGAACCAAACAAATATACATCTTTGATATTATTTATATAATACAACAAAGATTTATTTGAGTGAAAGCACATTTTCTAAGAACAACAAAATGAATTTGTTTGAATGTACAAATGTTTTTATTTGACATAATTTTGTTGAGTCAAACAAATATACAGGATGTTTCAGGAGGAAAGGTAAATATTTTAGTGAATGAGAGTATAGTTTAAATCGAATAAAAAATTCTATATAACATGTGTCCAATTTTTATTGATTACTGAGATACAGCTGTTTACAGAGAAAAGTTTTCATTTCGCGTGTTGGTATTCTCCTAGTTGCTATGGGTATCGATTGTTAGTTTTGTTTTGAAGTTTAAGTTGTGAGGTTGTGCTTGAGTTTACATTGAATTTTTTAACTGTGATAAACGTATATCGTTTAAGTAACAAACTACGGTACTGTTTAAGCAATCCGCATGTATTTACAAATGCTGAGTACGCCGATATGGTATTTGTGTACGGGTTTTGTAATGGTAACGCTGTTGCTGCTTGTATAGAATACGGTAGACGATTTCCTAACCGCAGAGTACCCGATTCAAGAGTGTTTAGTCGTGTTTTCAGTAAACTGCGTGAGACTGGTGCGGTGCCCAGCAGTAATATCTCATCTGAACGTGCAAATGAACCGAATGTGAATGAAGCAGAAGACATTATTCAGTCGGTAGAACGTAGTCCTTTAACAAGCACACGAATAATTTCTAAACGTATCGGTGTTACACATATATACAAGAGTTTGGCGGACATTAAATGTGCATGGCTTTCATCCTTATCATTTACAGCGAATTCAACACCTTCGGGAAGGAGATGAAGGTAGACGATTGGAATTTTGTTGTAAGCTAATTGCAAATCGCCGAGGAATCCCATTAATACTGTTTACTGATGAAGCCACTTTCACTCAAGACGGTATCAATAACACTCGTAACTCACATCGATGGTCCGACGAAAACCCACATGCCTTTGTGGAGACACATTTTCAAGAACGTTTCTCTGTAAATGTGTGGTGTGGTATAAGAGACGATCAGTTCCTTGGGCCTGTTATCTTACCGCATACTCTTACAGGGCCCCGTTATATAGACTTTCTTGAAAACGAGCTACCAGCATTATTGGAATATGTTCCTTTGGCTGCAAGGATGAGTATGTTCTTCCAGCATGCTTCCTGCTCATTTTAGTCATCTGGTGACACAGCATCTAAACCTAACATTCCCCGGAAGATGGAACAGCAGAGATGGTCCCGTTTCTTGGCCACCAAGGTCCTCGGACCTTACCCCTTTAGATTTTTGTCTGCGGGGATGGTTGAAAGGCGAAATCTATAAAGAAAAAGTCAACACAAGAGACTAATTGATCGTTTGGATTATGAATAGTGCTGCTCTCATAAAAGAACGCCAAGACAACCTCAGAAAAGCTACACGTAGTGTTGTCAACAGAATTCGAAAGTGCATTGAAGTCGGAGGTGGAATTTTTGAAAATAAACTTTAACTTAATCATTTGCCTTTGCTTAATACCTTTTGTTTTTGCCTTTGGCCTTTTTCTGTGGGTGTAGTAGTTTGGGTTACATTCAAACTGCTGTATCTCAGTAACCAATACAAATTGGACACATGTTTTATGGAATTTTTTATTCGAACTACACTATCACCCACTAAAATATTTACCTTTCCTCCTGAAACACCTTGTATGTTAGAATCGTGCGCTTCGCGCGTTGTCGGCAATTTCTGTTGCGTGCAGGGCAATCGCAATCGTTGTCCTAATTTAGGTTATGTGAAATGGCGATTCGCAAGCGGTGAGATGTAAATAAAGAAAGTAATAGGTAAGTAGGATTTATATACTTTTACCATATTTTTACCATTGAATAACTAACGTAAAAATTTCTGTACAAAAAAATAGTAAAATAGTTGCCACAGATTGGCGAATATCAGAATTCCTGTTTGTATTAGGGATTAGCGAAAATTACAAAAATCTCGTCGATATCGTTTTCAAGGCCAGTAACACCAATGTTAGCAGCTTAAATAAACTGCGATTCAATTCACCGCACATTTAACAATGCTTTTATCTTGCTGTTTTCATATTTTATAACTAATTGTTAGTATATTTCCTCCTTTTTTGATATAACAGGTATTTCAGCAAAGGCATGTGATAAGACATGCTTGCATGCATAAGTCCGTTGAGGTATCTGCTGTTCTATCTCCTACCCTTTTTACCCAGCACTATTCTGGCACCTAACCATACAGTTATCCCTGTCACTCGTTTCCGATTCTCAGGATTCCTACGAGATTACCGAGATAGTAAGTTTTGTAATATTCTTTGTAAACAAAAGTAGTAAAGTATCACATTAATCTTTATGTATCTGTACACACAACATACAAGTTATTTTGTGGTTATGTCATCTTCATTGAAATAATTTTCTACGTATACAATTACAAAATTATTTATACATGGATAATTATTGTTTTTATAGATAGGTACCTATATAAAAGTGCATACCTTTTAACAATTTTTTTGTCGACGTATTTTTGTAGCTATACATTATAACAATTTGGACATACTACAGTCTATTTGAAGTTATCGGCGCACTATACCTAACTTTGATGTTGTTAATATTGTTAAAATTAGGTTACAACTTCGACATCGAGACCTAACCTCATCAGATTCACTTTACAGGTTCCTTGGAAATGTGAGTAATCTCGAAGAAACTTGAAGGAAATCTATAAGACAAGGTTCACCGTTTTTGTTTGTGATCATGTAGATCTTTAGGAAGGCCTGAACGTAATGGAGGAAGTTAATGGTACTTTAGGGAGCTGGGGTTTATTTGCAAGAATAAAAGCACCACGTCACCACCAAATGGAGATTAATTTTCGGCATTATACTTATTCTCTATGTACTTTTGTTAGTTTATCCACAATGTTAATAAAGTTTTTCAAAAGATTGTGTATTTTTAACACATTGTTACCTTATGTGCTCATAAATGGATGCTTTGTTTTCTAAAAAGAAGAAAGCATATATCGTACTAACCATTTCAGTGGAGTAATAATACCAACAGAGTGATATATTTGTCAAAGTAACAGTATACTTTAAATCTCAGAAATATTTTGTTAAGCCAATACATATTTATCTAACCTTTTAATGGCGAACGTTCCCAAATGGGAACATACTAAACAATTGATTTTTTATTGAATTATATTATTTGCATAAAATTTTTATAATTAACAGTGCAAGTAATATGATTAATTCTATAAAAATTTGATTTTTTAGAATGTTCCCATTTTCGGAACATTCGCCATTAAAAGATGAAGTCAAGAAAAATATATTTGTTTCAAACTGACGAAGTTCTTTAAAAGAAAGAACTGTATTGTTGGATCAAACATATTACTTATATTAAATCAAACAGATATATTTTCAAATCAAGCATGATGTTTCAGGAGATCATATGTTCGAATCAAATAAGGATGTCAGAAAATTATTTCTTTAAATTAAAAAAATATATCTTTGCCGCCATTTAAAATTACGATTTGGTTGACTGAATGTATATCTGTTTGAGTCAATTACTTTTCTTTCTCTGTGTATATGTCGGTATTCCAGTTTAGAGTGAACTACGGAGGACTTAGTTTTGGAATGGTTCAATCTTCAAAAGAAGATCATACTCTACTTATTTTGGACAACCATTGCATGCATTCCGCTTTAAGGATTTATAATTTTTACCGGGATGATGGTGTTGTAGTCATTTCATTGCCACTTCACACTTATCACCGGCTAGAACCCTCGATGTAACATTCTCTTAGTTCCTTGAAGGCTGCATACAGTCAAGAGTGTGACCAATATATAAAATCTCATCATTAAAAAAAAATTGTAACAAACATTGCTAAGCTATTTACCAAAGCCTACAATCGGGTAACGACAGCTGAAAAAGGTATTAGAGAATTCCAGCTGGCAGGGATCTATCTTAATAGTACCTAATACATTTGGAGAACAAGAATTTGTAACTCTTGGTACGGAAAATGGAAACATCACTCCAACCTATTTGCAAGGCAATGTTGTCCAGGAGGCTATTCCCGGTCCGAATAGCATCCGTCAGGAAGCAAAAATATGTTTATAAGGTTCCAAAAAAATTCTTTGGCGGACACGGCAATCTTCTTCTTTAAGTGATGCCTCAGATTCACAGATTGTTTCTGATCCTGAAATAACGGAAACCATATAACAAAGAACAGTTCACTCGAAGAGATTTATGCAATTCCTATCCTAAAGGTATTAAGAAGCACCAATAGGAGGGAACAACAGTTTAAAATCTTAACTCTAACACCAGTTAGAAGTCAAACAAGCCAAACAGGAGTTAGAAGCAAAACAATTAAGCAAGAAGGAAATGTAACAACGGTTAAGAAGAACATCAATTTGGATGATAGAACAAATTATTTTGTGAAAAAATTTTCCCGCAATTGAGAAAAAATACAAAAAAATGACAACGCTTGCCCAGTTTGTTGAAGTGTGGTGGGGATGTCGTGGATGTGGTATACGGTTCCATTTTGGATGCACGGAATTTAAACGAGTAGAAGATTTTATTAGATATGTTTGCAAAAGAGGTACCCTGGAATGGTACATGGACGGCTCGACAGTAGGTGTCGGAACAGGTATAGGCATTAGTGGTCCCAACTTCCTAAAAATGCCTACACGACCGCACACCAATATATTTCAAGTACAGATTTCTGCTTTAAACCTGTGTGCCATAAAGAACCTCGAGAAAGGGATTCGAGGCGCAACTATTAATACCTATATTCAGCGACAGTCAGGCAGTTCTAAAGGCTATTAAGGCCTACTCATACGAATCTGTTCTGATACACGAATGTGTACACAATCTACGGCAATTGGGACGCAATAACCACGTTACTTTGCGGTGGGTCCCAAGCTAGCAAGGGATCGAAGGAAATGAAAAGGCAGATAAGCTGGTCAAAGAAGCAGCGAACATGCCATTCATTGGTCCTAATCCCTCCACAAGAGCCACATAAAACAAGCAATTAAGATATGGGAGGACAATCAAAAGGCCTCGTACTGGGATAATGTTCCAAGACAAAAACAGGCGAAAGCACTCATATCAGGCTCGCCAAAGACAGCAAAAATAGCGCTGGCGTTTAGCAAGGGGGATCTTGGATTACTGGTACGATTTCTGACCCTAAAATATCACCTATTTAAACTAGGAAAAGCTGAAGATCAAATCTGCCGTTTATGCCAAGAAGAACTGGAGACGGCAGAATCCATCCTGTGTGAATATGTTGCTATTAGTCGCATACGACACCAACACTTCAGTAAACCATTACCTGCACTTACTGAACTGAGGGAAACAGATCCTAGAGTAGTACTAAGGTTTATTAAAAGCCTAAAACTATTCTAACAAACATAAGGGCATTCTGTTACAATAGATCTATTAAGGTCGCAGTGATTAAAGGCATTTGTGCCATGGCCCGACTAAATAATAATAATAATAGACATGTTAAATGTGATGAAAATAAAATATAGAACTATCGGCACACTCCTCAACAAACAAAATATTAATTAATTAATTCGGAACAGCTGTTTCGAGGGCTCCTGGACAACCTAATTATCAACTGAATGACCGAATAAATCTGCAAGAAACACAAAGCAACTCTAATATAAATCTAATTCTATTGTGCTTGTTTATCCCTACTCTCGGGAAAAAGATATATATGTATTTACAAGTACCTGCTATTTGGCCGTTTAACACTAAACACATACGAAAAATATACTGAAGAAGGTCTGACCCCGTGTCCGTTCCACTCTCATGAAATAGAGCAACACATCGATACGTTCCCTCTCGTCAAATGTGTTTTTCTTCCGTCTATACATTTTTAATTCTAAACCATGCAAGATGTACAGCACTCGACAATGGAGTCTTTTGTCAATGTAGCATTTAAAACATATGGTCGTTTTACCCTAGTAAATCAAAATGTAGTAGAGTAATGAAGAGGTGGGAGGTCTCTGTTAAGTATATTTCGATCCTTTTTTATACAGATAGTTTCAAATGCATCTAGCTCACGAGGTTACGCTCTTAATCAATTTTAGGTTTTCTAATTTAATATTATGCCCAGTCTCGTTTATGTGTTGTGCTACACTTGACGCTTTTGTTTCGCCGTACCTATAGCACATGATGTGTTCATTCCAGCAATTAATTTATAACGTTCATTAAACAGCTTCAATTTATTTTATAAATTGCGAATTTCACAATATTATCAAATGTCAATGTCAAATCTGTGAAAAATTTAATAGAACAAAAGTAGGCATAGCAAGATATCTTTGAAATTGTTATGAAAGGTTATCAATTTATAAAAAAATATATAGATTGTCCCATATAAAAAAAAATACGCCAATTTTTATCATGAATGCGATTAAAACGATTATTAAAATCATAATTCTTTAAAAATCATATAAACAAAGTAATGAAAAAGATTTTATTAACAATAATAAAAATGCTAAAATTTAACTGACCTGCACCACCCACAAATTCGTTGTCATCACTTGATTTTTCAGGTTCATCTCGATCAGCTGAGACAGCTTGAGGCCTAGGTAGACGGTCAACGTTTGAGTGTGATTTTCAACAGGTCTAATGAGCCTATTGTAGTTGCTAAGAAGATCATCGTAGAGCCTTTTCGCGTCTGGATTTGCTTCCATTTGTTCGATAGCACCTAATTCAAGACGACGTAACGTTAATATTTACCTTAAAACATTATGGATATTTGCAAACTTACCGAGAACATTTTGAGCCACTAAAGTTACAACAAGAAATATGTGATGGCACCTTAATTTTAGGAACATTTCTAAACGGCAAAACGGGAACGTTACGCCCACATTGCGACCACCATCTTGCTGGATGTTGTAGCGCGGAGCTTTTGTTGCCGAATCGATTGGACAACGCCTGCTCTGTGAAACGGCGAGCTTAAAACCGAAGAAATGAGCACATCATTTATATTATCATGCCGAGAAGGCATTTCTATTCATTTATAATTGTTTATCCATTGATCGCGTTTTATTTGTAAGAAGTATCCCTTAAGTATTAAAATTATTACTGAATTGTTTCATTTGTTGTTTATGTTTTTCATTATTTCAAAATACTTTCCGGGTAAAGAAAGTTTCAAATAGACCATGGTGTTACAGATTTATATTTTCAATTTTCAAACATTATTATTCTACATAAATTTTGTTTACGAGATGTAACATGTAATATTAAGTTTCACATACGCTATATCCTATAATATGACTAGATACCAGGGTAGTTTGAAAAGTTTGAAGCTTCAACATAAAGACGAAGCGTTACTCGTCAAAAATATTCTCACATAATATAATAATATAATTGCGCATATGTTGAAAGATACTTTTGAAAATTTCAGCCATGTTGGACGTTCACTGTTCTTCAATCTTAATTAAATCTTATTAAATGCGCCTGGTGTAAAAGTGGATACATCGCCGAAAGGCTACCACATTTTAAAGATCCCATAATAATAATAATAAGCACATTTATTTCTGTAATGTTCCATACAATACACATACATAATACACAACACGAAGAAACAGGTCAACCAAGAAAACACAACATACAAACTAGTTAACATAGTCGTCTAGACTGTAGCAATTGCGCTGTAGTAAGTATTCTTTAGTATGTTTTTTAAACAAATGAAATGAATTAATGGATCTTATGCTTATAGGCAGTTTATTGTATAGAAGGCAACCCCTGTATTCGAGACTTTTCTGAAAAATTGCTGTTGAATGCTTAGACGCAAAAAGATAATGTTCTTGTCTCGTATTAAAATTGTGAGAAACATTATTTTTACTGAATGAATTATAATATTTATATACAAAGCATAAGACTTCAAATATATATATTCCATAAAATGTTAGGAAGTTATTTTTACTAAAAATACTTTTACAAGATTCCAACGGTCCTAAATTGAACATTATACGAAGAGCTCGTTTTTGCATGAGAAAAACACGGTATGCGTATGGAGAACAACCCAGTGAATTACACCATAACGTACAGCAGATATAAAATTAGCATGATAAAAGGTTTTCATGGTGTCCAGATTACATGACTTGCGCAGGGACCTCAATGCAAAACAAACCCTGCCCAATTTACCACATAAACAATTAACATGATCTTCCCATTTAAGATTACTGTCGATTTCCAAACCCAATACTGCAGCGCTATTACTAAGCGATAACTTGTTGGAAAAGAGTGATAAATCCAAAGCAACGGATCTGGGATTAGCAAATAACACATACTTTGTCTTTGCTTGATTAATGACAAGTCTGTTATCTGAAAACCAATTGCATAACTTGTCGTAGATTAATTGAGTGCACTGAAAGAGTTTTTCTAAAGTATCGTCCTGTACAACCACGCTTACATCATCTGCGTAATTGACAAGGTGACAATCGATGTGATCAACTGCATGTACTATGTCATTTACAAATACCAGAAAGAGAGTTGGTCCAAGTATTGAGCCTTGAGGTACTCCAATATTTGTGACAGCCACATTAGAAAATACATTGTCGCAACGAACTCTCTGTTGCCTGTTGCTCAAGAACCATTGCTTGACTGTTCCACGAATACCCATCTTATCCAATTTATACAAAAGATAGTTATGATTAACACAGTCGAAAGCCCTGGATAAATCAACGAACAACCCCATAAGATTTTGCTTCCCGAAGAATGCACAAAATACAACAATAAGGTTAATATATATGGCTTCCATCGGGAATTACTGAAAAATCGATATTTCCTTGGTTTTGCCGATGTTATTCAATTAATTAATGAGAATAAAATGTTCTCATTAGATACCGGTAGGCGTGCTGACCACTACACCACAGAGTCTGTTGATTCGAATCCTTTTATTTTACCTAGATGTTTAGATGTCTGCAGATGTATTGTAACATCTCCACAGACATATATTTATTTATGCACCAAGTATACATTAATATCAGTATACAGGGTGTTTATTAAACATACGGCAAAAATTCAAGGGGTTATTTGATGAACTATTCTAAGAATATTTTGTACTTTTATGATTTTTGAAAAGCCCCTTTGTTTCGAAGATACAGGGCGAGAAAAATTTTCGACAAAGCCAATTTTGATATTTTTGAAATTATTAATGTAGCCGAAATAAAGATATGGCGTACAACACTGGACTTACCGAGTATGAAAAAATTGTAAAAACGCGTTGTTATCTTTTAACAACATTCCGATTACAAAGAACGGCTGTTTTACCCATTAACAATAGGCAAGTGCAGACATAGAAAAGTAAATCAGTTAAAACGTGGATTTCATTTGAATACGTTTCGTGATTGATCATTTTGTACGTGTCAAATTTGTTGAGACTGATTGACGTGTATTTTCTGTCTTTTAATACTTAAACTTTTGTTAGTGAAGTCCTTTATCATGAATCGCTATACGAACGCCGAGATGACTGACACGCATTTCATTTATGGATTTGCTGATGGCAATTCATTAGAAGCTAGACGGTTGTATATTGAACGATTTCCTGACCGTAATGTTCCTGATAGAAAAACCTTCCAAAGTATTCATCAACGTCTTCATGAAACAGGCACATTGAAACGAAGTGGAGGACCAGGAAGGCCAACGACAGTAAGAACGGTAGAATTAGAAGATTTGGTTCAAATCCCTCAACTACTGACACTGATTCTTTTTACCGATGAAGTGAATTTCTCAAGAAATGCAATAAGAAATTTTCACAATAACCATGTGTGGGCTGAAGAAAATCCACATGAGGTACTTGAAGATCGTTTTCAACATCAGTTTTCGTTGAACGTTTGGTTAGGAATTGTGGGTGACTGGCTAATTGGACCAGTATTCCTACCAGGAAGACTTACCGGCGAGGTGTTTCGAAACTTTTTGGAACAAACGCTACCTCTGTTTCTGGAGGATGTACCATTGGCAACAAGAAATGCAATGTGGTTTATGCACGATAGTGTACCATCGCATTTTAGTGTGGTTGCTAGTGAGTTTTTAACAGCAACATACGGAGATCGTCGGATTGGTCGAGGTGGACCTCACTTATGGCTTGCTCGATCCCCGGACTTAAACCCCCTGGATTATTTCCTATGGGGCCATCTAAAGTCATTAGTTTATTCTATTCCAGTGGAAAATGTGGAAGATTTAAGAAATCGGATAATTGCTGGGTGTAACTCAATAAGAAACGACCCTGGTGTTTTTGAAAGAGTTCGGCAGTCAATGAGGAGAAGATTAGATTCTTGCATCCTAGCTGGAGGTAGTCATTTTCAACAGTTCTTGTAGATTAAGAAACTTTAAATGTAATTTTTGGTAATAAAATGTTGGTTTTGTCGAAAATTTTTCTCGCCCTGTATCTTCGAAACAAAGGGGCTTTTCAAAAATCATCAAAGGACAAAATATTCTTAGAATAGTTCATGGAATAACCCCTTTAATTTTTGCCGTATGTTTAATAAACACTCTGTATATGCCGATGAAAGCCATATAAACAACGAATAAACGCAGGCTTGCCGCAAATACCTTATTGTTGTGTATTTTGTGCATCCTTCGGGAGGCAGAGTCTTACAGCACATTTGAAACGTGGTAGCCGTTCGGCGATGTATCCAGTTTTATACCATGCGTATTTAAATAGATTGAAGAACCTTGGCGATGACGACTATGAGTTGAAGATTGTAACTGAAGAAGTTTTCGGAAAGATTATATAGAAATACTAAAGGTTACTGTAATTTTAAGTTATATATTTATTATCTTTCCAAATTCTAAAAATGCTCTCTGCGCAAAGAACCCAGTGAACCTAGAATTTTTTTGATGTCATTTTTAAAGTCCTCATTACTAACTACCCCTATGCTGAAAATTTGGCGACTGTACTTTTTATAATAAAGAAAGTATTAAGGTTTTTAGAAAAGGCACACTTTTGGTTTTGACCCTGTATCTCAGTAACGGAGTGGATTTTTAAAAATGTAATCCCGGATTGTACTCAGCCGTATAAGTGCGCAACTTTTTCCCTATACATATATATATATATATATATATATATATATATTGTTGTTATATATATATATATATATATATATATATATTGTTATATATATATATATATATATTGTTGTTAGTCAGAATTTAAGTCATAGAGTCCTCTAAATTCAATCAGCTGGTAGCGCCAATGCATTCATTCTCGTATGCTATTTCTATAAATAACTTCCTTCCATCGGAATGCATTACAAAAGTTGATATTTGGGTTTCATTTCATCAAAATTTGCTGTGGAATAAAACAATCGACATCTTTCGCGATTACAAATAAAAGAAAGATAAGCGGCGCCAAAAATTTCATCAATTCTGATTCAACATTCATCGAATCAACTTGTGTTTACCTGACTACGATCCCAATTTAAAGTGTTCAATAGTGAAATTAACAGAGCCTTTTTATGACATCGGCTTCATTCAAATTCAAGGTTAGTTGTATATTCATTCTAAAAGTCGTTATTTTCAATCTATTTAAAAGAAAATTGCCCAAAGAGTATCCAGGAATACTCCCGACCCCACAAAGAATTTTAGATTAATTCAGAAAATTTCCAAAATTCCCCTGAAAAATACATTTCAAATTTGGTCCCACGTTGGGCGCCAAATTTGCATGCACATTTTTATTGCAGCACACAAAATCCGAGAATCAATAGAGATTTTCGAATATCTCAACAATTTAAATCACGAAGATGGTTACCCCTTACATCATACGTGGAAATTCCAACTGATTAAACCTCCTAGCAACCGCCACGCTTCATTGATGCATAATATTTCCGTTTCATGGATGCATAACATTTCCGCTTCATCGATGTGTAACGTTCCCGCTCCATTGACCCAAAACAAGCCCTATATAGACCCCTCCGGAATGAATAATCCCCAGTCAGTGTGCAGCAACAACCCCGAAGGTGTCCTATAAGAGTGTGGACGAAACGTCGGCAGAAGCTACGACAATGACGCGGTTCCAACCTGGAAACCAAGAGTATAATATGTCACAAGTATTTTGCCGGTCATTTAAAAATCATAATTTGCATAATTTCCTTGTGTTGATACAATTAAGTTACAACAGATTTCGATTTAATTATTATTGACTGCATTAGAGGATGTTTCATACTGTGTATCACTTCACCACAAGGTTGCTACATAAATCGACAATCAGCATATGCATTATGGGGATAATATTCATAATGGCATCAGTAATATCGCGAACTTTAGATTTAATACGTTCAGTTATAACTTTGCGAATGCCTTCATCTCTTCAATTATCATACATTAGTTAGTTCATCCGCGACTACGAAAACTTAGAAGCAATTGACACAACTAACATCACACTATTAATTATAAGTACGCGGACGAGCTGCTGCGCCACTTCAACTTCCAAAATTTGCAACTGCAATATCTTCAGGTGAACAGCTCCGTACAAGTAGGAGTGGATACAGCAATCCGAGTGTCAGATGCTGCCATTCGCTTCGACATTGACGTTAAGTTTAAATTGACTACATTATACATAATCGAGTATTAACAACGGCGCAACGTTGCGGAACAAGGAACGCTCTAAACTACTTACTACTAGTGTATTTGTGGGAATAAACTTCCGCTGTAAGATGGATAAATGGTACTACACGACATTGGAAAACCGATAAGAATTATTAAGCGAAGCGTTCGCAAATCATTCACATTCACAATCCCGTGTAGTTTTTGCTAGATTATCTAAATTTAACGGGAAACCATTACAATAATGAATGACGCGAATGAAGAAAGCTTCATGTAATCCATCTAGCTACGGAAATTACTTGTGGCAATCGTTCGTTTTTTGTCAGGCATTCTGACATTTATCTCGTCAACAAAAGAATTTTTTACATGAATAAAGCTTTGTGTATTAAAATTATTTACAATTAAAACAAATAAATTAGTTAAGAAATTGCTATAATCGCAAAATAGATGTGTCTACATCAAGAAGACACGTTTGCTACTCCAGAAGAAAATTTAGACGCTAATATCTTGAACATTGAAATGAACATTGAAGATATGTTCACGCCATAATAGTTGAGACTAGAATAAATCCTGAAAAATAGGAAAATTAAGGAGTAAACTAATATTTTAATCTTGAGATTTCACTCGAAGAATCAGCGAAGTCAGAGCCGACTAGAATATATACATAGGCCGGTAGGCTGTGGTGGGGAAGCGTACGTCTCAGAGTTTAGCTCGGGGTCCTGTCGGCACTTTCGTTTTCACAGTGGACTTCGTGGCGAGTTGATGTATGTACATACATACGTAGAGTGTGGAAAACATTAATGAAATTTCAGATAAATCTTTTAATATAATAAATTCTCGGCCTGACAGGCTTATACAGGTTCTAGCGTGTTCAAACCCCTTTCCGTCATATAGTTACACATGCGCGAGACCTATACTATATATGTTACGTCTCGAAGAGAAGTAGTTTTTAGTAGCCAGCCAGACAACGTAACTAGTGCATGAAAATGTCTCAGGTACTGAAAATTGAGTACCGCGCAGTCATTAAATTTTTAACAAAAGAAGGTTGATATTGCACTAATCACGAAGATGCTCTAGCCCAACGTCATGCGTGGATTCAACACCTCATAAATCTGCAGCCAACGCGTCTGTTGTGCTATAATTTCCGTTTCATGGTAATACATTTCGTTCATCGATTCTACGTTTGCTTTGAAAAAAAGTATATGACCTCCGGTGAAAACCCAGTATCACAATGAGTGTCCTATAAGAGTTACAAATTTATGCAGAAGCCTACGAATATGATGGCGTTCAACGGAAACCAATCATAATATACAAGTTCGGTCATTTACAAAACATATTTGCATATTCTTGTGTTGAACATAGTTACAAAAAGAATTATCGATTGAAATTATGACCAAAAATGTTTATATGTTATACTTGACCACAACACAAATCGAAACAAACATTATGGGTAAATGTAAATGGTCACAGTACAATGGAACTTAGATTTCAATCGTCACCTTTCAATGCCTATATGCTTCCAAATTATCAACATTGTATCTGCGCGAGTAAAAAGTTGGGAAATCAATTGAAAACTATGCAACTTTAATTATCAAACGCGAACGTTGTGTGTTAGACTCAATGGTGCCGCAAAATCTTTCATGGTGCGGTCTCTTAAAAAACACATGTGTGCTACCATTGCTTCGACATTACGTGTTAAATTCACTTATACATATCGAGATATAACACGGGCATTTTTCCGAACAAGACGCTCTATATAATATTCCGTTATTGTGGGATAAATGTCACTTGAGTGTGTAATTTTACAGGCATTGGAAACACGATAAATATAACAACTGAATCGATTCACCTTCACAATCCATTTCAATTATTAAAATTCATTATAAAAATGGTGAAAATGAGAGAAGCTTCGTAACCTCGCACAATTTTGTGGATCGTTCGCTTGGCAGCACCATTTACTCGCAATACAGAATTTTGTACGGAAAAAGTTTGTGTTTGAAATTATTATTAAAAAATAAAAGTTAGAATTGCACGCTGAGCACTCAAGAAGACAGCCCAAAGAAATTTGCGCTTGTAATCGAAATGTGTTGAAGAATTACGCCATTTTGTACGAATAAATCGTGAGATGGAATTAGGATTAAAACGTATTTAATCTGTATTTCATCGAAGATTAGAGTCAAGGCTAATATAAATAGCGTAGGCTTGAACGTATCGTCTCGAGTAGCCGGGTCATTCGGCACTCGTTTCCAGTGACTTTGCGAGTTGATGTGTCACTACTCGAAGTGTGGAAAACATTAATGAAATTTCAGAAAATCTTTTCATATAATGCATTTCCGCCTGACAGGCTTACGGTTCTAGCGGCAAACCTTTCCGTCATTGCGATGCGCGAGAACCTATACTATATATTGTTCGAAGAAAGTTTTATGCCCCCAAAACGGTAACTGTGTTGAATGTCTCGGTACTAAATGGTACCGCGCAGGTCATTAAATCTTTTACAAAAGAGGTATATGCTAACAAGAGTGCTCACTAGGCCAAGGTCATTGCGGCAGTTCGATACACTCAATAACTATTCTCAACCAGATCTGTTGTGTATCATGTACGTTGCGTAAATACATTTCGTGTTCTACTTTGTTTTAAAAAGTGACTACGTCGCGAAACGATCAGTGGCACAAGTACAGATATAGCAGAAACCACCAATTGATGGCGTTAAATTCAAGGCAAATTCCAAGTCCGGCATCTTCAAAGATGTGCCATCGCTCGTGAACAGTTGAAAAAGAATTAAATCGTGAGTTGAAAAAAACTGTGCGTTCTTCTGTGGGAACACAGATGAAAAGAAATTCTGGCTAATGACAGCGTCTATTCAATGACCACACAATCGATTCAATTCTTAGCTTCCAGCAGTACAACAAGTCCCCAGTACTTTCAATGTTGTGTTAAAAAACATTTGAAAAGTTGAACTTTCACAAAGCGTGTGTGTTATTGGCTGATGTTGCCGCAAAATGCTTCTTCCGTCTCTTAAATGTGGTAAATTGTACATTTACGTGTAAAAATTCATGCTTTTCAATACCTCTATTGGAAACTTATTAGAAAATGTTATCCTGAGGTAGACGCTTTAATAGCGCATACAAAAGCAGTGTTTGTCAAATCCCCAAAATGTATTCGCAAATTTCACAGACTGTGCCCCCGTATGCCTGACCCACCAGAACCTATTCTTACACGTTGGGGAACATGGTTACAGCGCCGCGTTTTATTACCATAAATACTTTGAGAATATTAAGAACGTGGTTTTACAATTCGATCCAAAGGAAGCTGCGGCTATCAAGGAAAGCCAGTCGAAATTTCAAGATAGTCAGGTTAAAACGGATTTAAAAACTATTCAGAACAATTACTTCGAACTAGTGGAGGCACGGTGACGTTAGCGGAATTTCTGCAAATAGTGCAACATGTTCACACACAGCTATACGCGGTAGAAGACGCAAAAAATGTTTATGTTCGAGGAAGGTTTGAAAGTGTTTTAGAGAAAGATTCTGATTTCGGCACATTAAGACAAATTTGTGAAGGTGCGTCAATAGAACCGTTAAGTTGTTCCAAAGATTATTTTAATTACGCAAATATAACGTCACTAGATATAGAGGGCTCGTTTTCTGCATATAAACACACTTTTTCCTCACGCCTCACTCGGTTTGCTGAAACAACTGTGGAAACATATCTAATGTTGCAGATATTTAACAGACATTATTCACTTTGTGATTTCACGGAAGACTCTTAAGACGGTAAGTGTTTGAGCACGTATTATATTTTATTTTTGACTATTTATTTTGTGTAAACTTTTATGAGCCCGCCACTGGCTGTTGGTCACTTTAGGACCGCATTGTATAGATCGTCTAGCTCGTGGAAAATTAAAATATCTTACCCAAGATTTTATAGCTGTATATGTTATGTATTTTACATTATTTAAAATTATTGTAGAAAAATATGAAACACTCTTGAAACTTACTTTAAATAAAAAAATATTCCATAAACATCTAAAAAACAATTATTCACGTCTAGATTTATTCGAATGTGAACATGGACAAAACTGTGATATCTATTGTAAAAAGTAAAATATCTTCTGTATTAACAAATATTTTTTTAAACAATTACTCTAGACAAATAAATTACAAAATGTCTAGCAGCAATTCTAATAACAAGAAAATAAAAAAAATTGAGGTCTCTTTAAGTTTAATGAAAGTTCCTGCAATTATTTTTCCAAGCGGCGCTCAACTTGCTGTAATCGCACTTGGCCGAGCAGTGCTCATATTAGACTCCACCATAACCTGCTAGCCTATGTGCTATAGTCGGCTTTGGCAAAGTTTATTCCAGGAGTACATACAAAGTTTTTCTCCCAAACGTACCTTTATTATTTGTACCACAACGGGCACGACCAGATTATTCAAAACATATGTAAATTATTTAGAATATGCAAGTGGCGGTGTCACATGGCACTTATTGTACATTCAGCGGTATTAGACGAGGGTTCTGTGGAAATATCTCTTAACACATGCGTTCAGTCAGACAAAGGTTGACCGTACGATGCGTGACGACCCTATCTAACAACACATTTCGCCGAAGCTGTTGATTTTATGCAAAGTCGAGCCCGCGCAGCCACAAAGAAATTGAATTAAACATATGAAGCTAATCCAGTGCGACCATCAGGTCTTGGACCGCGTATATTAAATAGAATCCACATACTGTTGTATACGGTTAACGAACGAGATCTACTACCATCACCGGAGATTCATTTCACTATGTGTATAGAGGATGTCTCGCGGGGAACTGCATCCATCCGTATATGGAAGAGTATACATAGGAAAATTCTGAAAACTTGGTGATATACAAAGGTGGGTGACATTTTAAAAAAGTATTGCTGGGTACTCTTTTTTCTTTGGAAGAAAATTGTGCTGCAATACACACAGAGAAAAGGTTTCTTGCATCAAGATAATAGATTTTCTTGCAAAAATCAGTCTCGATTCAAGAAAATATTTTTATTTCAAGACTATAAAAATGTATAATATACAAAAATGATTTTCATGAAATTTTATTTGGATGAAATAAATATTTTCTTAGGCTTAGAAAATCAAGAAAATCCAAGACAAAATTACATATTAAAGGTGGTTATATGTTACTAAATTCATTCTAATCAATATCACATCAAAATTCGCTGATATTAGATTTTAATAGAGTTTTATGCGAAACTTGAATTATTTTCGATTAATATTTGAATTCTGGCATTTGATTATTTATATTCTTAATCTCTTATTCTTAAAAAAAAAAGACTCCGTTAATATGTTACAGGGGAGAATCAAAATTTCAGGTTATTTTAAGTTATTTACATTTAGAAACATTATTTGTAAAAATGACACGTACGCACACAAAAACCACACTGTATTTGGAAATAACCGTCAACATCCCTTACGTCACCTGCGACACCGAATTCGATCTTCAAAACATCAAAATTAAATATCAAGTCGTTAGATTGGCAATGCCAGGGACGACCAAAAAAACAGAAGTCAGCAACGTAAACATTCTGACAAAAACAAACATCTTTCTGACTGATACATTTAGAAATCGTATTATAAAAATCAAATCTTGTCGAAATTATTAATTCAAATTGAAAAGCTGTTAAAGTAAAATTGAAACAACCACGAACAATTATCAAGAGAATTACATCAATCAAGAAATTTTAAGAAGTAATCCAAAGAAATTTCATTCAAGAAGACGATCAAAAGGGGTCTAAAACAAGAGGATTTCGGATATCAATATTGCTGAGAAGAGGAAAGGAGGAACCATAAGGATTCTATACACACACACATCAAACACCCATCACAACATTAACTGTAAGTAATTTTAACAGATAGATCTCGTTTTTGTAAGTAAAAAACTTAAAATAAACGTAAAACTGATTATATCCCTATTCAAATCTTTTAATCGTTATTTGTAACATAGCAAATTTGTCTTTGAAAATATTATTTGTAAAAATGACACGTACGCACACAAAAAACACACTGTACTTGGAAATAACCGTCAAAATCCCTTACGTCACCTGCGACACCGAGTTCGATCTTCAAGACATCAAAATTAAATATCAAGTCAAAAAACAGAAGTTATCAACATAAACATTCTGACAAAAACAAACATCTTTTTGACTGATATATTTAGAAATCGTATTATAAAAATCAAATCTCGTCGAAATTATTAATTCAAATGTATTGAAAAGCTGTTAAAGTAAAACTGAAACAACCAAGAACAATTATCAATAGAATTACATCAATCAAGAAATTTTAAGAAGTAATCCAAAGAAATTTCATTCAAGAAGGCCTAAAACAAGAAGATTTCGGATATAAATATTGCTGATAAGAGGAAAGAAGGAACCATAAGGATTATACATACACACACTCATCAAACACCCATCACAACATTAACTGTAGGTAATTTTAACAGATAAATCTCATTTTTGTAAGTAAAAAACTTTAAAATAAACGTGGAATTGATTATCTCCCTATTCAAATCTTTTAATCACGCATTTCAAGAATTCTAAGTAAAAAATGCATTATTTTAAGAAAATGAAAGTACTGATTTATAAACAATACCTTTCTGGAATTAGGGAAACTATTTACAATCCTTAGGAAAATATTGTTTTGTGTTATAATGGCCATTTACTTATACTAAGAATCGCTTTCTTAAGATTTTCTTGAATCAAGTTAACAAATGTCTTAAACAAAGAAACACAATTATTTCATTGCAAGGGTATACTTCTCTTAGGCGGAGAAGAAAAGCTAGAATTTTTTTGATTAACGTACGTATTCGATTGAAACAGTATGCTGATAGGTGAGCTTGATAAAGCAACTTCTCTGCGGTACGCATTCTTAATATCTTGAAAAGTACTTTAGTACATAGAATATTACATTTTTCTTGTTTTTTTCTTTTTTTTGTAAGAGCAATTTAATAAGAAAGAGAAAAATAGGTAGTTGTATTAAAAAAAAAGTTGTGACTCTTTCTTGGTTTGAAAGTTTAATCAATTGTCGGACACGCTGTATGTTTTCTAAAAATTCATTCGGTTTCTAATCCTACCCTATATAATTTCGACTTTGCAAGTTAAACACTTTCACAGTTATAAAAGTCCACATGCCCATCTGTCAAAAATTTTCAAAAAATGTAAATATTTCAAATATGGTTAGAAATAGCAACAAAGTTGTTTCATCAAATAAACCTTAAAATTGAACTAGGAATTCAAAAATGTAAATAATATAGAGGCTGTTCTATTTAAAAGACCAAAGTTGACAGCTACTTCCGGTCGAACAGGAAGTCTTAAATAATTGAAAATATTTTAAAGATATTTTTCAGAATTTTCCAATACTCATTCATATATCGAGGGAAGCAGTTCCTCGCGGGACATCCTATATATCATTGTACAAAACACGTATTTAATAATTCTACTATTGTTAAAGTTGGACGGACAGTATCCTACTGGCAACGGAGATTTAATTAAGTTTCATAATATAAGACTGCCACCTATGAAAATAATAGATTGCCTGAATATCTCAGAAATATTGCAAAACAATTTATGAAGGAGCTCAAAAAATATCGTTTGAATATTTGTTTATACACTGAAAGAATTTGTGAGTTGTGGTTAGGACTTGCTTCCTAATATGATGAACGATTGTATTTTATTACATCTAGTCTTTTATTTTGTTTTTTGTAAATATGACTATATTTTATGTCACTGCATGATGTCAGGACGAAAACTATTAAGGAAAAAAACATATAGACAGCACAAATAAAAATAAAACTAAATGTTCTTTTTTCTTGTGACATATTGAACCTTAAATAATTTTTGATATCGAAAATGACTTCTCACCTCAGCCTACTGAATGAAGTTGGTAACGTTAAAAAAAATCGAATTGATGCTGAAATATTTGGAAAAGTACATAGTAATTGATTCTCAAACACTTCAAAAAGCTGCCTATCCTGTCCTGATGATTTTTCAATTATAATTTTCTTGCTTCGCCTTGTCAAGGAATTAATTTGTTTTTATTACCTAGATGTAGCATATCAGCAAATACTACCCAGCGTTACTGGTAATCTCCACTCATTGTTTCGTTTGACAACTTTGTAAACCGATTTCCGAGGTTTTATGCTAGACACTCGATTCGTTTGTAGACTTTAAAAACTACCATAAAAGCGAATAGCAACATAGTTCTACCTGTACTTGTATAAGTAATTTCAACTGAACATTTTATTATGTATTTCCGTATACTATTTCAGCGTTTCAAGTTCATACGCGGGTATTATAATTAATAATCATTAATACATAAGTTTTGTACAGATCCGATTGAGTACAGACATCGATTCGTTTTTCTTTTCTTCTAATACATATAAACCCTGTTAATAGAGTGGGATCGATTCAATGCACGTTCAGCTCAACAAGTTAGGTTTGCATTGAAAATTGACGAACCTCGTAATGACGAGATGGACTCGTTAAAAGTTTTGACAAACTAAACATTCTGGTAGTACAAGGAACTATGCTCGAGAGCGGAATAAAGTTTTTATGATCTATATGAAGCCCTCACGCTTGCAGTTATAAAAATACCCATTTTCGTTGATTATATCTAAACATAGAAGTCAAATACAATGTATAAATCTGTTCATCCAATAATCAGAAGAGATTTCAATTTTTGTTTTATAAATTCCACCAAATTCCGAACATTCTTGAGAAAAATGCGCTATTTAAATTATTTTGGGAAATAAAACGAACACCTGCGTCACCTTATACACAGGACAAGACAGATTTATCTGAAGCTAAACAAGAAATGATAGATTTGAATTTGCCTCCGAAAGCGTTCGTTATTTTGGGGACATCCCGATGTAGAAGAACTATGTATTGAAGACAAATGCATTCAAACAATGTTTTTGAAGAATTTTGATCTGCCGTCAGCGATATACGCTTGGACAGGTGCCTTCTATGGTGTTCCCACCCGTTTCCGGAGGTAGATCGGGACAGGTACCTTTTATGGTGTTCCCGCCTGTTTCCGGGGATGGATTGGGACAAGTACCTTTTATGGTATTCCATCTGTGCCATCGTGACATAATCAACAGTTATGGAAAAAATGACACAACGTGGATGAACTCCTCAGAACAAATGGTGGAAATGGGGATTCTATTCCGTTAACTTGTTTATTATTATTAGCCAAGCAGCCCGGAAAACTACAGAGGCATCGCTATAATGAACCACTTGACGAAGCTTTTTAATTGGATAATAAACCAAAGACTTGAGAAGTTTATAGAAAGAGCAAATGTCCTATTAGAATGTCAGGCTGGATTTCGAAAAGGGCGCAATTGTTTGCACAATATTTTTGTATTGACTACTCTGGTAGATAACAATATTCGGCTTCCCAAACGAAAGGAGTACGCGCTTTTTGTTGATTTCAAAAAGGCCTTCGATCTCGTCGATCATACTATTTTATGGCAAAGGTTAAATCAATCGGGAATCAGCGGGAAAATGATAAGGCTCATCAGTAATCTGCATAAATCAGCGGTCCTACAAATAGAATGTAATGGCCGGTGTTCAAACGAGGTGCCTAGAAATAAGGGAGTATTACAGGGAGACCCGTAGAGCCCTTTGCTGTTTTCCATTTTGGTGAGCAATATTGATGACTACTTTATAAGAAACCACTGTGGTGGAGTTGCCTTGGATTCATATACCAACGTGAGAATGCTGATGTTCGCGGACGATTTGGTACTGCTTGCGGAATCGCCTATACAGCTGGAACGGAACCTTGGAACATTGGAGAGCCATTGTACAGTGCTAAAATTAGAAGTGAATATATTTAAAACCAAAATCAACCTATTTAGGAGGGGTAACAGAGTCAAAACACCATCTAAAAGCTGTTATAAGGGACAGGAAATAGAAATTGCTAATTCGCACAACTACTTAGGCATCAAATTCCACTACAAAGGAACCTTTATCGAAGCTGTGGATGAGCGACTACAAAAAGCTAGAGCTAGTTCTGCTGCGATTATTCGAGGTATGCGTTCATCAGGCATAGGAAGTTGGGATGTAATTTACAAGCTGTTCTCTTCGGTGGTGTTTCCAACAGTAACATACGGAACCGGAATTTGGGGAAACAGACACTTACAAGACATCAAGTATTCTTTTTTAAGAGACTGTTTCTTTTGCAGCAATCTACTCGTCGTCAGGGAAGAGCTACGTTTACCAAAGCTCGGAACGCACACGCCAGAACGAAGACGAGGAAGAAGGCGTTCTATATGCAATTGCTTTGTCACGACATTGCACCTAATGTAAAGGAGACAGGACAAACAGCTTTCTGCAGTGTCTAAACAATTACCCAAAATTATAGCCAGTTACAAAATAGCGTGCTTTTGATGAAAAATTTGCTCGCCTCCACCTTACAGCTGCACCTGATATTCCCACCACAATTCTGAAATTAAATTTGGATTTTGCGAAGACGATTTTCATGAATAGCTCATTTCTGCGACAATCGTACGACATGTTATAGATTTAACTGTTTTCTGCAGAAATACGGAAGGAATCCAGGTGGTGGTGGTTCATCGGAAAAATAAATCTCCTTAGAATTGCCTTATGGTCGCGAAAATTGCTTACAGAGATCGACTCTGTAGAATTCGAATTTGCTGTCAGAATTGAGCTAGGGAGTTTGGGGGTGGAAGTGGACGGCCGTGCCCTTAAATCTATAGGTACTGGAGGAAAATTAGCAACTTTTAATCAGGGTGGACTAGAGAAATGAAATATCAGACTTTTTTTCATGACGGATGTGATTTGTGCGCGCTATTTACTTTTTGGGAAATTTTTGAAAAATCCTGTTTTATTACATACGACATTGTAACTAAAGTACAGGAAAAAAGACGATTAGATTCCTATTGTATCTAGATATATGTATCTTTCGTGAAGACTTGTGCAAAATTTCAACCTCCTCTGAGAATATGCTACGAAATAACGAGCCTTTTATGACAAATTTGAAGTTTTGGATTCCACAAGCTCGATTTTCATAGAGAGCATATTTCATATTATACAGGTGGAATTTAGACAGGAATCTCATGCAGTTTTCTAATAATTTAATTGCACTGTTGGAAATATCTACCATTTAAAGCGTTCATTTTGAAATTATGAAACAAAACTGCGAAGCACAAATGCACACAACGACGCAAACGTTGGTTGCTATCAAAAAGCCATACATAATACGTCACATAAAATAACTGATATCAATCTCGTTAGTTGTTCGCAACGGCATGGTAGGCAAGCATCTGTGCGTCCTAGATACAGAAGCGTGACAAAGTTTAGTAGTTTCCAATTGATAGCCTTTTCCCCGCTTTGTTAATGCCTTTTTTATTAAATGGAAATGCATTCATATCGAGCGATCGTTAAATTGGATCGCGTCTTTTCGCTTTTTATAGCGAGGACCGGCGTAACAAAGTTTAAACGAAAAACTCCATTATTTTAATTTGATTTGATCTGCTTCTGGAGCGGCGTATTTTTGAATAAAGTTTGTTTTAACATAGGATGTGGATCTAGTACATTTTGTGTGTTTGCTGTGTACGGGCAACATGTTTGGATAGAATGTGTTCATTTATATGTATAAAAAATTTGTAGGCACCTAATATTAATAAATTATTCAAAACTGGTTACTTTTTTATATAAACTGCACACTGCAAATGGGTTACTGTTTAGTAATTTATCATCCCCCCACTAATATTTACCAGCGACCAACATTATTCATTATTAAAGCGAGGTAATGTATGTGCGTGGCATAGGCGTGCGCTTCTTTGAGTAAGCACAATACCAAAAAATAAGTAATAAATCGAATAATAATGACAGAACCAATCAAGACTTATAATTAGAGTAACCTAAACTTGCGGACTCGCATAGGCGTCGGTATTACGGGTTAATATAAGAATACGAAAAATTCATAAATAAACTAAACCGGTAGAGAAGCAGGCATGTAGTGTCGACCTTGAATGTAAATCATGTTAAACCGCGCTGAGAGAGATTCCGTTTTAGTACCGGTTGAGCTGTTGCAGAGATTAGTCGAACGGTCAAGGTTATGTACTTACGTGTCGCTTTTGAAAATATAGCTGGTGTTTTCTGTGTGTTGTAGTATTATACCAAGTACATAACTAGTGTATCGTTTCATATAGAACTAATATTTACATACCTAAGAAAACAATGCCTTGTAATAGATTTGCTGCTAATGTACATAAGTATGTGTCACTTTTTCCCCATTTAAAATATGACGGTAGTGCAGTTTTTTGCTTAATATGCAATGTTCGTTTGGCTGCATTGGACAGAACTGATTGCCAGAGGCATGTCAATGGTATTAAGCATATGAGAAATGCAAGAACTGAAATACCTTATACACTATTCCTCATACATTTATTAATTATGTTTACCTTTTGTAATCTTCCGTTGTCGTTGGTGAGAAAAGCAGCTTTTAAAACGTTTGGGCGACAATACGTTCCAAAGTACCCATTACCCTCACAAACACAATTACAGAATCATTTGCCGCGAATGAAAGAGATGCTAGAAAATGTGTGTAAACGTGATTTGTGTTCCAAAAAAATATGGATTACCGTGGATGAGACGACCGATATAAAGAAAAACAGTATTGTGAATGTAATAGCTCGCGTTTTATCTAGCAAGAACACAGCATCTCGATATTTGTTAGCTTGCAAACGTGTTCAACAATGTACCGCGGAAAATATTCAAAAAGTGATAATGAACGCTTTGAAAAAATTTAAAATTGCCCAAGATCAAGTTGTGATGATTGTGACAGATAGTGCAGCAACGGTGTTAAGTGTTGGGCGATCCTTAAAACATATATTTCCTAACTTAATACATATAACCTGCGTGCTGCATGCTTTGCATTTAGTTGGTGAAGTTGTTCGACAACATTACGGAAACGTTGATTGGATGATTGGAAGTACTAAAGCAGTATTTCGTAAATCTCCTAAACGTTTAAAAGAATTTCGTAAATTTTGTCCAGGTATTCCAGAACCTCCTGAACCAATTTTAACGCGATGGGGTACTTGGATAACAGCAGCTTCTTACTATTTGATCCATTTTCAACAAATTCAATCAGTTATAATGCGATTTAATCGGAATGAATCCAAAACAATTAGAGAAAGTCAAAGAGAATTTCAAATTCCTCAACTTTTAGAAGATTTAACAACATATGTACCAATAATACAGTATTACTAGATGCCATCAGAAAACTACAACGTACTGAATGTCATTGCAGGAATCATTAGACATAGTGGAGAGTGTAAAAAATAAATTACACACATTAAATGATACGCCAGGATTATGCGCTAGTCAAAGTTGGCAGATGTTTTAAGGAAAAATCCCGATTTTAATACTTTAGAGGCCATTTATAATAAGTGTAAGAATAGTGAACTTTTAAGTGATTTTGAAAAACAGTTTCTACATGCAAATGTAACTTCCTTAGAAGTCGTTTAATTGTGTGGAGAGATCGTTTTCTATGTATAAGAATATTTTTTCTTGTCGACGCACAAGGTTTAAAGAAGTAACTGTGGAAACATATGCAATGATGCAAGTTTACAGTAGTTCACATCCTGATGCCTCTAATTTGTTGAATAATTAGCAAGTAAGTTTATTTATGAATTTTTCGTATTCTTATATTAACCCGTAATACCGACGCCTATGCGAGTCCGCAAGTTTTGGTTACTCTACTTATAATATATTACGTTGCAGGACTGCATCGGAATTACCGAACATTAACTACTGGATAAGAGTCGTAAAAAGTTGACAGATATGTTTCCACAGTTGTCTCGTTGAACGATGTTCGCCGTGGTGAGAAAATGTGTTTATATTTTGAAAAAGATCGTTCGATAATTACGGATATAATACATGAATGATTAAAACATTCTTCGAATTCAGTTAATGGATTAATCGATGCACCATCACAAATTTGTTTTAATGTGATAAAATCGGAATCTTTCTTTAACACACTCTTGAGCTTTTCTAAAACGCGATTATATTTTGCGTCATGTATAGTGCGTAGCAGTGTATGTACTTCGTCTACTATTTGCAGTGACTTCGCTAACGACAATGCTCTATTTTGTAATTGTTCCAGTGCGCCATGTAAGCATTTATAGCAGCTATGAATACTTTGTAAATCAGTTTCAACAGAAGTATCTTGAAATGTTGACTGGCTCTCCTTAATAGCTGCAGCTTCGGCAGGATTGAATTGTAGAATAACAACTTTTACTTTTTTGAAATATTCTGCATAATAAAAAGCTGCCTGCGTCCAGGGGCTGTGGTGGTTCACGAATACCGGGACACTGTGCGTGAAATGTTCGAAGACGTTTTGGAGATTTGAGACACACTTTTTTTGTACTTGATATTAATGCACCTACCTCAGGATAACATTGTCTAATAGTTTGTGCCACAAGATGCAAAGCATGCACTTTACAAGTTACATGCAAACAGTCGCAACCGTGTTCAAGAATAGAACGGCCTACCGCACGCATTGTCGCTACACTATCGCTCATAAACATCAACACTTGACGTGTTGACACTTGAAAGTTTTTTTAACGTAGTAAGTATCACAGTCGTAATTGCTGCACTAGTACACACTTGTAATCTTTTGCTAGCTAGTAACAGTGGAAATGTCGGTTTATGTTGATCTAGTACACGAACTATAACATGTGTAATAGATTTTCTTTTACAATCTGTTGTCTCGTCAACACACAACCAAAGCAACTGATTTTTTAATGTAGATATGATTTTATTTTCCACCTCTTTGCGTACAAATAAAACATGCTTACGTGCTGTTGCCGTAGTTGAAAACTTCAACTCCGGTTTGTATTTGTTCCAAAAGTTCTTAAACGATTTCTTATCCAGTATGTTAAGTGACAAATTACATGTTATCATCATGACAAGTAAATCGAAAATAAAGGCAGTTTTTTTTCTATTTCTATGTTCTTCGGTATTTACATGTTTGTTACAGTCCGCCTTGTCCCGGCACATCAAATGTTTCTCGCACACTTTGTAAACTATTTTAGCACCGTCGTAGAACAAACCCGGAATGTCACAGATAAACTTATTTACCGTGCTAGCAAAGGGTCGTTTTTTGGCCTTGTTCATATTACACATTTTAAATTAATAATTTAAACATGTAACCCAAAACACAACGCACGCTCTCGTTTCCTAAACTGAACGAAAAATAAACAAGCGGACGCTGACAAAGCGAAATCGGTTTTTGCACACAGTCCGCTACTCCGGTGAAACACCTATGTATCGTAGAGACGATTACCTCGCTCTAATAAATGATTTACCGGCTCACAAATAATGTTCTATTAAATAAATTAAGTTGTCCATATGTTCTTCTAAAATATTATACATATGCTTATCTAAAACGATGTAAATACATATTAAATCAATTATACGATTACGTACCAAGGCTTACTTTAACATTAACATCTTCAAACTGCAACTCCATGAAATTGAAATGTATTTTCTCTGTCGGTTTAAACTTCTATTCGTATTTTAAAACTACATCAAACACTTTCGACATCGATATTTTACACGCTGTGTAAACGTATCATTACAGACGTCATATTTTCAAATATCACCAATTTATGACAGCACCTTGTAAAATGCAGTTTCAATTTGGGAAAATGTATTGTAGGTTATATTTTTGCAAATTAATTTTTCAGTTTTCGTACATCGGTCGTATATTGCATTAATTGCGTTAATTTGAAATTTATTGCAAATCGATAATATGATTTAGTAGCGAAAATTTATTACCGGCAATCATAATTTTGACAGGATTCATTTGGTAATGATTTTTGTTAATGGCAGTTTATTATGGCATGTTGTTTATCACGGGCTGGTTTGAAACAATCTCTTTTTGATATTTCCTGTTTCTAAATTGGTATTAACTTAGAAAATATATTGACGTCAAATAAATGATTTCAACCTTATAAAAAGAATTGTTTTAGGTAACGTTGTCTTCATTGAAAATTTGTCTCTGGATGGAAACAGATAATTCAAATTTAATACTTTTTTCTTTTAGCGCCCTTGTGTGACCGATAAATGAATTAGTTAGTTTTGACAGTTTGGATGTTGTTGGCTATAGATTAAAGCCAAGATTGGTAGAATACATTTACTCTAAAGGTGGTCTCAGTTTAGAAATAACGTTCGCAATGACGTCAGTGGTAGTGGAATATAGAACATATGAGATCCATCAATTTAAACGTTGTTACGAACAAGTATATTACCATCAATGACGTCAAAATATGCGTCCTTCACCTCTCCGCCCACAAACTTTCAAGTATTGCAAGGTAGGAACTGGGCAACCTTTAGAGTAAATGTATTCTACCAACCTTGGATTAAGGCTGCGCTCATATAGGGTAGCGCGAAATTAGTGTGAGAATTTGACTGAGACCATGATTTGCTTTGTCATAACCTAACCTAAATTTATTTGTTGATATTAATTGATGAATTAATTGCTTTTGAAATGGACGGAATTGTACAGAAACGTTACATGATATGTTTATTAGCAGTTTCTGCGGTAATTATGACATACACGTTCAAAAACAGACGCAGAAAATAATATTAAAGTTTGATGAATGTATACTTAAAGCAATATAAAATGAGAAGTTATTCTTTTATAAAGTAAATAAGTGAAGAAAACGGCCGCGAGAAGCGCAACTCAGCAAAAGTGGATCTTATTGAATAATAGATTCAATGGCGCAAAAGTGAGGTGCAATACAATTAAAAAAAACCGACTACTTCAATGTCTCCTTCGCGGTTTCTACCAGTGCAATTAACTTTGCTTCAGCGCTGTTTAGAACAGCACTTCTGTGATTCTGACTTTTCCACGATATCGCCCCATTAGCCAATACAAAAATGTATCCACTAAATGATTTTCTATCTCACTGGTTTGTTGCCCAATCAACATCGGAGAAACCGGTGCACAGTTCGCTGGTTTTTCGATATTCTAGGGCAGTGGTCGCCAACCCGTCGATCGCGAGCTACCGGTAGCTCGCGAAGGCAATTCTGGTAGCTTACAACATATTATATAAGGTGCAAAAATCATAGAAGCTTCCGTAAATTTCGCAAATTCTCATAATAAACACAAGCCGCGGCAACACTGCCGTGGGCGATCTGCCGCCGACGTCACCACGCTAGAATCGTCTAGAACCGATCAGCGTGCTAGTGTTTGAGAACGATCTGGGTTGCTTTGAAGGGGATATATACGCAGCGCGCGGCGACATTGCGCTCAGTTGAAAACTGAACGGCATAATCAACGGCCAGCGGTTGGGTTACAGTTGGCCTACAATTAAAAATATTATGACAAGCAGTAGTAAGAAGGTAAAGACATACCATTTCCATTCGGAATGGGAAGAACAATACTTCTTTACAGAAGTTAAAGGTAAAAATGTATGTTTGTTATGTAATACTTCTGTCTCCGTTGCTAAAAAAGGAAATATTGAGAGGCATCATAAAACTGTACATTCGAATTTTGAAAAGTCATTCCCATTACATTCTGCCACCAGAAAGGAAAAACTAAAACAATTAAAAAACCAGTTAATTGGACAACAGTCAATATTTTTGAAAACAGTCGACAAAAATAATGCTGCAACTGAAGCATCATACCGTGTGTCCCAAATAATTGCACAAAAGAAGAAACCTTATGAAGACGGGGAAATGATAAAACAGGCGTTTTTAGAAGCTGTAGATTCGTTCACATGATGAAAAACCTAGTGTTATGAAGGCAATTCAATCAAATAATTTTATGTTACTGTACCACAGGTAAATAATTCTTCGAGTTTAACTTCAACTCTAACCGTATCAGATGGAAAAACTGCTTTAATATAACTGGATGACAGTCTTATGCCGCCACCACTGCCCGTTGTTCACTGTACAAATACAGGTTCGTCAAGAACTTCCCGTTTTCTTTCATGTATTTTGAATTTGTTATTAAATATCGTACAATTAACATACACTTTCATTTGCAAAAAAAAACGAGTGTGGTAAGTAGCTTACAGTTATAGGTATTTATTCTGATGTAACTGTAACGCGTAAATACTAGCAACTGGAAAGCTATACCGTGAATCACTATAAATCAGTCGCACATTGTACAAGAACCTGGAAAATAAGAACCTAAACGGAAGTATGATATATAATCTAGATCAGAGGTTCCCAAACTTTTTTTTTCTCGTAGACCACTTTAAAAATTTTACTGGTTTCGGTGGACCCCCTGCTGCTACATTTCTACCATATTCCCAAAACTCGTAAAAAAATGTGAATATTAGATCTAACGATGGAAATTTGCGTCGCGGCTGAGTTCCAACCCTAAATTCGGAGTGGTAAAAATAAAAAGAAAAATAGTATATTTTCTTGTGTTCTATTTATTAAAATAATATGATTACAGACTTAATAGAATTAAAATTAAACATGAATAACGTAACGTAACTTCAACAATGCAAATCAACAATTAAAAAAAAATAATTTTAATGGGAAGGATGTACTTGATGGATTGACAGCAAATTATCAATATTAGGCTTCAGTTTTGTGAGGAATAACCGCAAATCTCCCCGTTCTGTGATGTTCAATCTGCTCCTTTTTTTGTTAATAGGTTTGTAACGACACTAAAACTTTTTTCGACAAAGTATGACGAGGGAAACGCTATCAAAAGTTTTCTCGCAATTTCCCACAGCCCAGGATATTTTTCGGGTATTTCTGCCTGCAGCCAAAATGTCTGATAGCCTTTTTTAAATTTCACCTTCAGCTCCTCATTGGTGCTAAGCTCGAGTAGCTCCATACAGTTGCGTTTTCTTGTTTTGAGTAGTCAGATTCCTACCTAAGTCCCTACTACGTATCTTCTACTAAATGCAATAGTTTTTTTCATTAAAACTGCACAAATAAATAGCCAGAAAAAAAAGTGTTCCGCTGTACCCACCGTTCCCCTATCTTTGCGTGATAGTGTAAATCAAGTGTAAATCAAATAAGAATGAAATAATTACATTCTTAACTTAGATTTTTATATATAGAGTAACCAAAACTTGCGGACTCGCACAGGCGTCGGTATTACGGGTTAATATAAGAATACGAAAAATTCATAAATAAATTTACTTGCTAATTATTCAACAAATTAGAGGCATCAGGATGTGAACTACTGTAAACTTGCATCATTGCATATGTTTCCACAGTTACTTCTTTAAACCTTGTGCGTCGACAAGAAAAAATATTCTTATACATAGAAAACGATCTCTCCACATCTAAGGAAGTTACATTTGCATGTAGAAACTCTTTTTCAAAATCACTTAAAAGTTCACTATTCTTACACTTATTATAAACGGCCTCTAAAGTATTAAAATCGGGATTTTTCCTTAAAACATCTACTAACTTTTGACAAGCGCATAATCCTGGCGTATCATTTAATGTGTGTAATTTATTTTTTACACTCTCCACTATGTCTAATGATTCCTGCAATGACAATTCAGTACATTGTAGTTTTCTGATGGCATCTAGTAATACTGCATAATTGGTACATATTGTTGTTAAATCTTCTAAAAGTTGAGGAATTTGAAATTCTCTTTGACTTTCTCTAATTGCTTTGGATTCATTCCGATTAAATCGCATTATAACTGATTAAATTTGTTGAAAATGGATCAAATAGTAAGAAGCTGCTATTAGCCAAGTACCCCATCGCGTTAAAATTGGTTCAGGAGGTCCTGGAATACCTGGACAAAATTTACGAAATTCTTTTAAACGTTTAGGAGATTTACCAAACACTGCTTTAGTACTTCCAATCATCCGATCAACGTTTCCGTAATGTTGTCGAACAACTTCACCAACTAAATGCAAAGCATGCAGCACGCAGGTTATATGTATTAAGTTAGGAAATATATGTTTTAAGGATCGCCCAACACTTAACATCGTTGCTGCACTATCTGTCACAATCATCACAATTTGAACTTGGGCAATTTTAAATTTTTTCAAAGCGTTCATTATCACTTTTTGAATATTTTCCGCGGTACATTGTTGAACACGTTTGCAAGCTAACAAATATCGAGATGCTGTGTTCTCGCTAGATAAAACGCGAGCTATTACATTCACAATACTGTTTTTCTTTATATCGGTCGTCTCATCCACGGTAATCCATATTTTTTTGGAACACAAATCACGTTTACACACATTTTCTAGCATCTCTTTCATTCGCGGCAAATGATTCTGTAATTGTGTTTGTGAGGGTAATGGGTACCTTGGAACGTATTGTTGCCAAAACGTTTTAAAAGCTGCTTTTCTCACCAACGACAACGGAAGATTACAAGAGGTAAACATAATTAATAAATGTGTGAGGAATAGTGTATAAGGTATTTCAGTTCTTGCATTTCTCATATGCTTAATACCATTGACATGCCTCTGGCAATCAGTTCTGTCCAATGCAGCCAAACGAACATTGCATGTTAAGCAAAAAACTGCACTACCGTCATATTTTAAATGGGGAAAAAGTGACACATACTTATGTACATTAGTAGCAAATCTACTACGAGGCATTGTTTTCTTAGGTATGTAAATATTAGTTCTATATGAAACGATACACTAATTATGTACTTGGTATAATACTACAACACACAAAAAACACCAGCTATATTTTCAAAAGCGACACGTAAGTACATAACCTTGACCGTTCGACTAATCTCTGCAACAGCTCAACCGGTATTAAAACGAAATCGCTCTCAGCGTGGTTTAACATGATTTATATTCAAGGTCGACACTACATGCCTGCTTCTCTACTGGTTTAGTTTATTTATGAATTTTTCGTATTCTTATATTAACCCGTAATACCGACGCCTATGCGAGTCCGCAAGTTTAGGTTACTCTATTTATATATAATTGAATGCATTTGTGCATTGTCCAAAAACTCTTGTTAGTAACCGATATTACTGGCAATTTTTGTAATAACATTTATATAAATTTAATTTAATTTGACATTAATATGATACTCTACAAATTAATTTTAATTGAATTTTGGATACATATAATAAATATGATTTATTCTATTCAAAGCATTAAAACGCGACCACGAACTTGCTTTTAATATCTAGGAGCTAGGGTATATGTAATAACAATTTGTTAATTACCATTCAGTTGTATTTGCTGTATTTTATATCCAAAATTACCTTTTTTATTGGTATCGCTTTTTCGCGTGAATAGTTTTAATATACTACATAGAAAATGCATGCAATACACCCGATACTAATTTTAAATTAAATGGCTTGACGAATGAAAGTCTAATACACATATAGCATGATGGGGGAATGGGTACTACACAAATATACGCTGAATATACGGCAGAATGCAAATTAAATGTCCGAATTGTGCAATATTTTGTCAAATATTAGCTTAACTGTAAAATAATGTTTGTCGAAAATTTTTGTTTCGTCAGCGAATAGTAGCGGTTTAAAACATTTTTATCTATAGACAATAGCTATACCTAAACGCCAGTGGCGGTTCGTACTTTTTGATGACGGGGGCGCGATTGTAAAAAATTATGATAACATTTTTAATTCTACATGCTAAGTAAACTAATTTAATTTTTATTTATATTTTGACTTCCGTTGGTGAATTATGAAAATCTATAATTTTCCTTTGAATTTCCGACGTAATTAATTACTGAAAAAATGTTCCGGTGAGGAAAACGAACCTCACATCTCCTGCTTGCCGGGTAGGTGTGTTAACTACTACACCACGAGGACTATTCAAGAATCGTCTACTCTTTAGGTCTGCCCGGCAAGCAGGAGATGTAAGGTTCGATTCCTCACCGGAATATTTTTTAAGTACTTGATTACGTCGGAAATTCCAAGGAAAATTATAAATATTCATAATTCACCGACGGACGCCAGAATATATTAATTAATTATAATTAAATTTTACTTTTAGCTTGCAATGATCTTTCCATTACTACACAGAGAAAAAAAGTGATTGAATCAAAGAAAATATATATTTTTGAAATTATTTATTTCATTTAACAAAGGTTTATTTGAATGAAAGCACATTTTTTAAAAACAACAGGTTGAATTTGTTTGAATATATAAACGTTCTTATTTCACATTATTTTGTCGAGTCAAACAAATATACATACGTTAGAATCGTGCGTTTTGAGCGTCGTGGGCAATTTCCGTTGCGTGAACGCTCTGCAATCGCAATCGTAGTCCGTCCTAGTTTAGGTTATGTGTGATGGTGGTTCGTAAGCGGTGAGATGTGAATGAAAAAAACAATAGGCAAGTAGGATAATGGATTTAATAATGTCTACATGTTCATATTAGAAATAAGAATTTGATTAGTCGCTAACAGTCAATTAAGCAGTCTTAATCAAATCGATTCGGTGAATTCGTAGGTATCTGTGAGTTGGTGTTTAAAGCGTTGTTGTAACTGTGTGTTAATTGATGTAATTGTCGTGTTTGTACCTGTACTTACTTATCACATATTTGTGGTTACAAAAGCAGTGTTTGTCAAATCCCCAAAACATATTCGCAAATTTCACAGACTGTGTCCCCGTATACCTGAGCCACCAGAACCTATTCTTACACGTTGGGGAACATGGTTACAGGCCGCGTTTTATCATAAATATTTTGAGAATACTAAGAACGTGGTTTTACAATTCGATCAAAGGGAAGCTGCGGTTATCAAGGAAAGCCAGTCGAAACTTCAAGATAGTCAGGTTAAAACGGATTTAAAAACTATTCAGAACAATTACTTCGGACTAGTGGAGTCAATAGAAAAATTACTAAATCCTTCGGTGTCGTTAGTGGAATCTCTGCAAATAGTGCAACATGTACACGCACAGCTATGCGCGGTAGAAGACGCAAAAAATGTTTGTGTTCTAGAAAGGTTTGAAAGTGTTTTAGAGAAAGATTCTGATTTTGACACATTAAGACAAATTTGTGAAGGTGCGTCAACAGAACCGTTAAGTTGTTCCAAAGATTATTTTAATTACGCAAATATAACGTCATTAGATGTAGAACGTTCGTTTTCTGCATATAAACACACTTTTTCTTCACGCCGCACTCGGTTTGCCGAAATAACTGAGGAAACATATCTAATGTTGCAGATATTTAACAGACATTATTCACTTTGTGATTTCATGGAAGACTCTTAAGACGGTAAGTGTTTGAGCACGTATTATATTTTATTTCTGACTATTTATTTTGTGTAAACTTTTATGCGCCCGCCACTGCCTGTTGGCGCATATTAAGCAGCTCTAGTTATCAATATTGTTAAAATCAGGTCACAACTGCGACATCGAGACCTAACCTAACTAGATTCACTTTATAGGTTCCTGGAGAATGTGAGTAATCTGGAAGATATTTGAAGGACATTGTAAGATTTAAGCTTCACCGTGTTTGTTTGCGACCACGTAGATCTTTAGAAAGGCCTTGATATCACCTTGACATAATGAAGCAAGTTAATGGTACTTTAGGGAGTTGGAGTTTATTTACAAGAATAAAAGCATCACTACAAAATGAAGATTAATTTTCGGCATTATACTTGTTATTTATGTACTTTTATTAGTTTATCCGAAATGTTAATAAAGATTTGCAAAAGATTGTGTATTTTTAATACATTGATACCTTATGTGCTCATATATGGATGTTTTCTTCTCCAAAAAGAGGAAAGCATCTGTCGTACTAATCACTGTCGTAATAATAATAACAGAATAATATACTTGTCAAAGTAGGAGCATACTTTAAATCACAGCGATATTTTGTTAAGGACATTCTCTACCAGGTTCTGGTATAGGGAGCTACATGTAAACCTACGCCAGCCTAGGTGACAAATGGACCGAACGATTTTAATTTTTTTTTTCAAGATACATTCCTTGAGCCTTTATCTGCGATTGGACCGGCTATTTCTACAAAATTATTAAAATCAAGCCTAAAAAATTAATTTAAAGCCTTCAAGTCCTTTCAAATGTAAGAGAAAAAGTGTTTTCATTTAGTTATTGATGTAATTGGAAAGATATGAAAAATCTAACCGGTCTAATCGTAAGCTTCAAGATGCAGAATTCAATATAGTTCGCCATTAAAAGGAAGTCAAATAAATAGTAAAGACAAAATTTAAAATTACGATTTGGTTGACTGAATGCATATTTCTTTGAGGCCAGAACTTTTTTTTGCTCTGTGTACATGCATTTTTCGTATTTAAAGTTATCGTTGTACCTGTTCTTAATACATACGCACATACATACAGTAGTTAGTGTTCACGTCACTAAGAAATTTTTTCGTAAACACCATTCCTGATGTTAAACCTTTTTGTAATCTTCAAAACACTCCCTCCGAAGTTTCGTGAAAATATTTTGCAAGCATCTTCTTACTTGTTTTTAATATTCGGTGCCATATGGTTGTTTCATGTTACATGCTTTATCTTGTAAAGTTTTGGCAACCGTTTGTAATAAATTTATATTCGATATCAACAATACCCAGCGGGCTATGTCTAGACAGTTTCAAGTTTTCTTTGTCACTCTTCTGCTGTCAGATGTCCCGTTTTTTATTTAACTGCTCTACAAGTAATATCTCCGTTATTTATATGGCGATTCTTGTTGTATTATACAGATGTAGATTTA